>OX352748.1:12500-4812500 GCA_947095525.1 Trisateles emortualis | reverse complement strand
TATTCAGCTGGCGTCTAAAGGTAACAAGCCTTATTTAGTGATGGTGAACATGGACGGCCGACCGGTTGAATGTGAGGTGGACACCGGGAGCCGAATATCCGCTGTAAGTGAGCAGTTTTACTATAAAAACTTTTCATACAAACGTATAATATCCGATAATTTATTATTAAGATGTTATTCCGGCACACGAATTGAATCGCTTGGATATATATCGGTCGATGTATCTCTAGGTAACGAGAGGGCTAATAACTTGTCTTTGTACATTATAAAGAACGGCGGCAGACCGCTGTTGGGTCGTGAGTGGATACGCGCTCTAAAGATTAAACAAATTAGTTTTAATTTAATGACGGACGATCAGTTTGTGAGCTGTCTTAGGGACGAGTTCCCTGAGGTGTTTAGCGAGCGTTTAGGAACTTGTAAAAAAACCATCCAATTACAGCTGACGGATAGGGATCCCGTGTACGTGCGCGCGCGGCCCGTGCCGCTTGCGTTGAAAGCACGTGTGGAGCGCGAGCTGGAGCGGTTGGAGGCTGAGGGGACCATTTACCGTGTGGAACATTCGGAGTATGGCACTCCTATTGTTCCAGTCATTAAGGAGAGTGGCGATATACGAATTTGTGGAGACTATAAAATAACAATAAACCCAAAATTAAAACGCGATTACTACCCATTGCCCCGTATTGATGAATTGTTCGCGGTTCTCAGCGGAGGCGAAGAATATTCAAAAATTGATTTGCGAAATGCTTATCAGCAGGTGATTTTAAGTGAAGAGTCACAACCCTTCTCGGCAATCACCACACATGTAGGGACCTTCGTATACCGCCGCACTCCTTTTGGACTGTCTTGTATTCCTGAGAAATTTCAGAAATTAATGGAAGAAACATTGCGTGGCATCCCGGGGTGCGTGGTTTATTTAGATGATATCTGTTGTACGGGGGAATCGAGACATCTGCATTTAAAAAATTTAAAAGCTGTACTTGGACGGTTACGGGACATGGGCTTTACTATAAAATTAGATAAATGTCTATTCTTACAAAATAATGTTAAATATTTGGGCTTTATCATTGATAAATTGGGATTGCATCCCGATCCAAAAAAAATTGAAGCAATTACGAATGCACCACGGCCGGAGAATGTTACACAATTAAAGAGTTTTCTAGGTTTAATAAATTATTACGGAAAGTTTATTCCAAACTTAAGCATTGTGTTGCATTCGTTACATAAGCTACTTAAAAAGGGGGTCACTTGGGCATGGGCTGAAGAGTGTGAGATAGCGTTTTCAGAGGCTAAACGCATTTTGTTAAGCGATCGTGTTCTAGCACACTACGAAGAGGGACGCGATCTCGTGCTATCAGTGGATAGCAGCGCGTACGGTCTTGGCGCAGTGTTAGCGCATAGGTACGACGATGGTAGCGAGCGGCCCGTCAGCTGTGTGTCGCGAACATTAAATGATGCAGAAAAAAATTACAGCCAGCTAGATAAGGAGGCTTTGGCAATATATTTTGGCATAACTAAACATCATCAATTTTTATTCGGAAGGCATTTTGTATTGCGTTCCGATCACCAACCTTTGACACATATTTTTGGGGCTAAAGGGGGGATTCCACAAACAGCGGCGAGCCGGCTACAAAGATGGGCCGCGCGACTCGCTGCCTACGATTTTGCTGTGGAATTTGTACGATCGAGCCAAAACGGCCCAGCTGACGCGCTGTCGCGCTTACCACTAATGCGCACACATGTTCCAGGTGATCCAGTAAGCTATGTTAAGTTGCTTGAAGATTGTATGCCTGTGCATTTTAAAGATGTCGGTGATAAAACAAAAAAAGACAAGTTGTTAACTAAAATATGTGGTTATGTAATGTTTGGTTGGCCAGCTGGGGCGAGCTGTGAGGAGGAAAAACCATATTTTGAACGTAGGCACGATATAGTTATGGAGGTAGGGTGTTTAATTTACAAGTATAGGATAATTATACCTACAGTTTTACGGAAACAGATACTAGATGAGTTACATGAAGGGCACTTAGGTAATAATAAGATGAAAAGCTTATCTCGCAGTTATGTGTATTGGCCGAACATTGATAAAGACATCGAGGGGGTCAGTAGGGCGTGCGAGGCCTGTAACGCTGTTCGCGATGCACCCCCGCACGCCCCTCTCCACCCCTGGGAGTTCCCGGCGTCCCCGTGGACACGGCTGCATGCGGACTTTGCAGATTGTGGGGGTAAACGTTTTTTAATTATTATAGACGCGTATTCAAAGTGGCTCGAAGTTATACAGATGAATCGAACGGATGCCAGCTCCACCATAGCGGCTTTTAGGTCTATTTTTGCGAGGTTCGGCCTGCCTGCACAGCTTGTCACAGACAATGGCCCTCCATTCTCATCTCAAATGTTCAAGGATTATGGCAATAAAAACTGTATTAAACTTTTGACATCTGCACCGTATAGACCGCAAGGTAATGGCGCTGCTGAAAATGCAGTTAAAACAATTAAGAAAGTAATCAAAAGAGCGATCCATTTAGGCGATAATATTTCACAAGCTTTGTGTACATTTTTATTTCAATACCGTAATTGCGAGCACGCCACAACGGGAGTGTCACCCGCTATGGCACTGTTGGGCAAAAGGCTACGAGGTCGACTAGACGCGTTGCGACCTAACGTAGGCGAAGTGGTACGAGAAGCACAACGCAAACAGGTAGATAGGGCAGGTGGCACTACTCGCACTCTTGAAGTTGGTGATACGGTCCTAGCTAGGGACTATACGGCTAAGAGTGAAAAATGGTCAGAGGGCACGGTCTCAAAGCAAACTGGGCCCGTATCGTTCAAGGTCAAGTTAGGGGGAGGAGTAGAGTGGAGACGTCACCAAGATCAAATGATTCAGTTAGGCAATCGAAAAGATAAAAATCGTTACTCGTTAGCGAGAACGAGTGTTAGCGGGGAGTCGAGTGTAGAGCCTTTGCCGGCGGCTAATGACGATGCAGATGATCAACAAAGTGATGCACCTGGCAGGGGTGTAGGCTCGGAGACGCTACGGTCTCCTGAAATAGCAGGCTCTGCTAGTTCGCCGGGGATGCCATCACCTCCACCAGACGCTTCTGCCAGAGCAATGCGTGCTTATAATAGGGCTAATATAATTAAAACAAAAAATGTTAATATAAGAAACTGATTATTGTTAAGTACATAATTTAAGGGGGAAAGATGTAAGGTATTAGTAACTAAGCGCATGAATTATATCATTGTATGGGAGGGTAGATATTAAGCATGGCGTCGAATAAAGTCAGTTTATAGCCAACATCCGTGTTCGTTATTTCACTACAGACGTGTTATAAGGACATCTTTACTCGTCCTTGTTTTAAAAGGCTAAGAAACTCGTATGTAGGTATTATGTTAAACCATACTATATAGAAATCATTCAATTTAATTTTGACTTTAAAAACGCTACCGAGTATTTCATCAAATTATTTTTGTATGGAGTTTTTGATTGATCACTTTCAGCTATATTACAAACTAGTTTCCGCCCGTGCCTTCGCCCGCGCGTACATTCCCTCAGGATAAGGATAAAAGTAGCCTATGTGTTATTTCAGACTATATTATATCTCTATGCCAAATTTAATCCAGATCCGTTTAGTAATTTTTGCGTTAAAGATCAAACATCCATACAATTTTACAAACTTAGTAGGAAGGATTGTAACACAAATAAAATTGTAACTAGATACATATCTGGAGATTGAAAAGAGTGGTCTGAGTTTCTTGCCGGTGCTTTCCTTAGGCTCTACCCTTATCTGAGCCTCTAGACAAATGTCATAAGCGATAGTCGAAACGAAACGTCAAAAAATGAAATGTATGGGATTTGACGTAAGTCTACGATATAAAGTCGTAAACTTACGTCAAATCCCATACATTTTCTTATTTGACTTTTCGATTCGACTATAACTTATGCCACTTGTCTAGAGGCTCAGTTCAGTCAGAAAACCCGGCAGTAGGCATATTAGCTGACGTCTCATTTAGCATCATATTTTGACAAATAATTTTTGGCAGGAAAGGTGGAAATCTTCCTCCCTCCCTTCCCTCTGAGGGATTCGAGGATTTCATATGTTCATAGTGCAACAAAAATCTTTACTTTCAATTTAATATAATCAGTCTGTCTATTATTTAAAGAGGCTATAATAGTATTCTTGCTATGTCTTGTACTTGTGTTTTAATGCAAGGGAAAGTATTGCGTGGGCTGCTATGACTACCAATGGCTATAGAGAAAGCTAACTCAAATTCATTATACCAGTATAGAAAATATATAAGAAATTATATTCTTGAGGATATTAGGTTTGGGGCTACGGAATAGTGATAGTGCTAATCGATAGATAGCCTGCCTCTCTAGACAAGTGGCATATACGGTAGTCGAATCTAATGGAATTGAAAGCAAATATAGAATTTGACATGTCTTTTTTTATAAAAGACAACTCCCGCACTAGAGAACAAGCTCTGTGTCGCGGGGGACTTTACAAACATAGAATTAACCGACACAAAGGCATTCAGGATCACACAAAGTTTTATCCTGCGTGGGAATCGAACCTACAACCTCGTGCACAGCAGGCGCATACTGCGGCCACTAGACCACCAAGGCAGCCATACGTGTTCGACATTATATTAAATCCCATACACTTGCTTTCTATTCTACTCGATTCGACTACCGTTTGTGTCACTTGTCTGGATGGTAACACGGATGATTTTTAAAAAATAACGAAGTTCGTTTATGATTTGAAAAGCACTTCTGTCTCTGGTCGTATCAGATTATCGTCCCATCGGACTATGACAGTGAAGAAAAAGGGAGTGCACACAATTGTGCACTATATAATAATATATCTACCTCGCAGATAGATGGCTAGTCTCCATCGAGATTAGACCGAAATTTGGTTAGGAGGACATTATAATATGCATTGGATTCCAAATTTAATCCAATGTACCATTTATAGGACTTTCCAATTGGGTAACTAAAACATTCCACCTAATATTAGGTAAATGGAATGGTAATGTCCGCAATTAATTTACTATTCGATTAAATGCATTTAGTTCAGCAGTCCTGTTTGAAATTCAATTAATAATTAATTTGGTTTTAAGATGGGTTTAGAAAGGCCTGTGTTCAGTATAGATAGACTATTTTTCTTTGTTGTGTTGGTTGGATGTAAGATGTAACACAATACCAAAAAATAGAGATACATAAATACAGGGCGTCTAGAAAAACTCGACAAAATTGGTCATTCCAATAATCTCCATGGTTTTATACGATTTATATATAGATACTTATTATTGTTATATATGGTATTATTACATAACGCGAGGTACATAATAATAAGTATAATTAATAATAATAATATTATAAAATTATTTATTTATTTCTATAAAAACATGCACATATTGATCGATAATAATTATATGATTCGATGACAATGCATTTGTTGGTGCACAGCATATTAACAATTGAGCGTGTGCGTGTGTGTGCGCGTGTGTGTGTGTGTGTGTGTGTGTGTGTATTCTGTATATATGTGTTTTTCATTCTCAGAGAAAAGCCTAATCGTTCACCAAGGAGTTAAAAAGACGTATTTTATTTTAAACTGTTCAAAGGATTTGGTCTCGGGAGAAATTCAAAGGGATTCGAGTCGAAAGGGGAATTAAACTTTTGACTAAAAGTTTCTTGTGTTATACCTGCTTATAGTAGGTAGGTAGGTAGGCTGTAGCTGTAATCTGAAGCAAATATTATCACATTGTAAAGAGAAAGAGTTCTTTTGACTGTGGTAATATGGAGCATTATTCGCTAAAACCATTTTAATGTCTTGGTGGCCCAGTGGCCGCAATATGCGCTTGCTGCGCACACGGTTGTGGGTTCGATTTCCAAAAAACGTTGTGTGACGCGCAAAGAATTGTTCTGAGTCTGGGTGTAATTTGTGTCCGTGAATTGTATGTTTGTAAAAACCCCCGCGACACAGAGCTTGTTCTCTAGTGCGGGAGTTGTCTTTAATAAAAGAAACAAAGGATATATATATAAAGGATAATACAAACCAAGTAATGTATTAAGTCATTTTGACGTGACAGGTCATTTAAACTACTAGGATTTTGTTATTTTTGATATATCGTTAAGGTCCATACCATGACGTCCTAATAGCAATTTATTATAATCTCTCATCTCAAACCATAAACGTCCTCCTACTACTGGGCACAGGTCTCATCCAAACACTTGGACGGATATTACCCTACTATACCACGCTGGCCAGACGGGTTGGTATAGGGTTTTGTTTCGAGATTTCCCTCTTTTGCAGTGGATATTGTCTGTCTTGTTATTATTATAATCATCGATCTTAATTTGAAATGTTTACTTTAATAGAACCATTTAGGTGGTCTTTCATCGAAATCCAAATTAAGATTGAAACTAAATCGCGATAAGGACGCTATGGTACGGCTAGCTTGGCCTTTAGATAAGACACAATTAATCAACCTTAGACCAATTATCACGAGCACTTAAAAGTTCCTAATAAATTAATAGATTATTTACACTAGTTTTTGTAGGCATTTGAAGAAAGTTAAACAATGAATGAGTTTAGTGCCAAGTTCCGAGTAATACATTCTACAACAAGAAGAATGCTGGCACGAAATTCGCGGACCGATCTTTTTTATGATATCATCAGTTACCGCAACGCTTGCAATACCAGAGGTATCACTTGCGTGTTGCCGACCTATTTTTTTACACCAGGGCTTTAAGATGGAATATCCCTGGGATAGGAAAACCTTTCTTTAAATAGTAGTTTACGATATAATGTCTTAAACTTACGTCAAATCTCATACATTTGCTTTTTGACTTTTCGATTCGACTACCGTTTATGCCACTTGTCTAGTGGGGCTAGTCAACTGTAAACTAACAGGCCAGTCAAATCAAAGCTATTTTTTATTACTTTCGATACTTAATGCAGTACATAATTAGTTAAATTTTACAATAAATGTTGTACAAAATGTCTGTATATGATTTATAACTTTGTTGTTGAGACACAAAGCGAAACAATCACTCGGAAAAACAAAATAAATCATACAAATTATGAACAACAAACTTTTAAGCTCTGCTTACTGATATTTTTGGGACACATCTCACTGCGGGCGGGTAAACAACTTATGTACTCGTATCTATACTAATATTATAAAGCTGAAGAGTTTGTTTGTTTGTTTGGTTAACCGCGCTAATCTCAGAAAGTACTGGTTCGATTAGAAAAAATATTTTTTGTTGAATAGTGCATTTATCCAGAAGGGCTATAGGCTATATAACATAACGCTATGATCAATAGGAGCGGAGCAGTAGTGAGATATGTTGTAAAATCGGGGTAAATATGCCAAATTACCACGCGAACGAAGTCGCGGGCGACCCCTAGTATCTTAATAAAGCGGTGGTGGCCGAGTGGGTAAGTAACCGACTTGCACGAAAGAGCAAGTTCGATCTCGAGTGGCACTAATGTAAATTTCACATTGTGGAGTTTATATGTACTAATCAAATGATTCGCCATCAGCTAACGGTGAAAGAAAACATCCGGAGGAAACCACATATCTGATTCACCAACCCGCATTAGGCCAGCGTGTGTAAATTAAACCCTCTTTCTCTCTCTTGATAGAGGAGAAGAGACTCGTGCCCAGCAGTGGGACATAATATGAGTTGCTATTATTATATTACTAATATATCTTAATATCGTAAAAACTACTGAACGGGTCTGTATAAAATGGGACTAGCACATAGCTTTTTATCGCGATAACTGATATCCACACGGGCGGAGCTGCGGGCTACAGCTTGTCTGTTAATTAATTATTATAATTATCAAAAGAGTAGCGATAAGCGGGGCGTGTTTGCCCCGCTACGGCCGCTACTCTCTGTCAATAGCACAAAAGCCTTACATACGTATAGTAGGTTCGCATCATGCCCACATACGGTACATTATTTATTATTTTATTAAGAAAGGAAATACGTTGTATTAGATTTGCTGTGCGATCCCACACTGAGATTACAGTACTGACATGATTACATATAATATGGTGGATATAGCGGTACCTAATGTAAGGAGAATAAAATATAATATTCGACTCACTTACTTCGCTTCGGTTCGTAGAAAATTGGAAATTTGGAAGAAATTCTCTAAATGATCCGCTTCAAATATCTTTGCGTCGTTAAGAAGGTCCAAGCGTCCAAAAATAGAATGTACAGGAAAATAAATTCTGCGATTTTGTTACAGTGACGTATTCCCTATTCACACGGATACGGTACTTCCTAGGGTCCCGTAATATTTTGTCAGTAAAATATAGTATATGACACTCAAATAACGTGGTTTTCTATTGGTGAAAGAATTTTCAAAATCGGTTTAGTAGATCTAGAGATTACCCCCTACAACGTCACGAACTCACAAACTTTAACTTTTTTAATATCTAATGATATTATAAATGTGAAAGTTTGTAAGAATGGATGGATGGATGGATGTTTGTTACTCTTTCACGTAAAAACTACTGAACGGATCTGAATGAAATTTGGCACACAGATAGATTATGGGCTTTTTGCAGCGATAACCGACATCCACGCGGGCGGAGCCGCGGGCAACAGCTAGTAGTATAGATAAATGGTTATAAAATTAGGTACTATTAAGACAAATATACCTTCGAACTAATGTATACTTTTTAAAATCTCAAGAGTTTTCTGTTAGAAGGCGCTAATCTGTACAACGACTAGACGTATTTTGATTATTTTTTGAATTTGATAAGCTAATTTTTATGAAAGGCTAAAACACCACGCGACTACTTAAGGGGAGCATGGCAGTAACAATATTTTTCCTTTTTTTTAAAGACATCGCCTGCATTAGGGAACAAGTCCGGTGCCACGGAGGACAAAGTACACCCATACTCAACACAAACGTGACATGAATCAAAACCCAAATTTAACGCTAATTACATTTATTATAACTTAAACACAAAGCATTACGCAAATCTTTAATTACTATCAGATTGAACGACCTTCCAACACGGAGATGGGTTTTTTGGCACAATAATAACTTGGAAACTTAGTCATGTCCGCCATTGTCTACGTTCACTTTCGTTAACTCAATAAAAAACTCATCCGAGGCAGTCTTTGGAGACTGCCGATATAAGTGAAAATTAAGCATAACTTGTATCGAGCTATTCGATTATTATTTTTAAATATGGAAAGCGTTCGGTGACGATGTCGCGAGTTCCATGATTTTTCTTTACCCAAAAAGTTTGAATATGGAAAGCGTTAGGTGACGATGACGCGAGTTCCATGATTTTTGTTTACCCGCTCATCGCGCTTAAAGAAGTTTTCAGTTCAAAAAACTTCTATTTAGTTTATGATCTAATTTTTTATACTACTAAAGTCCTCCTAATGGTGATCGGTTACAGTACACTATATTTATTTATTTAAACTTACAATGGTTTGTCTAATTCTCTACAAAAGTTCCAAAATTTCACCTAAAATGTATAACGGTTAGTTGACTTCTGGATTTGAAAAGGGAGGGCATTCCAAAGAAGGATGGATTGAATAGAAAGAAGAGTGAACACAACCAGATAGATGAGGTACGAGCAAGGAGGAGATTATTAGAAGAGCAAACCTTTCTATCGTGAACTGAGCCTCTAGACAAGTGGCATATAAGCGATAGTCGAATGGAAAAGTCGAAAAATAAAATGTATGGGATTTGACGTAAGTTTACGACATTAAATCGTAGACTCACGTCAAATTCCATACATTTAATTTGTTGACTTTTCGATTCGACTATCGCTTATGCCACATGTCTAGAGGCTCAGAGCTACGATATTGAAAGTCAGAATCGATAGACATTTGCAATACCTAGGGCTTTCTTGCGTTAGGTCCAACAATTTGTAACACCAGATTTTTGGGTTGAAGTTTCCCTGGGGTAGGAAAGCATAAATGAGCACTGGGAACCTGCACTCATACAGGAACAACTTCACCAATGAGTATAATTATTTGGCTGTGGTCTTCTTGAAGGATGGAGGACTTTCCACAGGCGGGCTTGCCCGCTTATGGTGTCCTACCTCTCTTAAAGTGTGTGTAAATTCATGCTTTTATGCGAATGTTGTTGCAAATTCATAAGTTTGCAATTGTGTTTCGCTAATTAAAATTAATCTATACGGAGTTTGAACGTCCATATTGCCCAAATGAGAATTCCATAGCGTTGCTGAACGATAAAAGGTGATTTGCGAAAATCGACAAAGCCTTTATGATATACGTACTTACGTTATGTTGGTTTCTTTGTTGTGTTAAAAAAACACTTTTTAGATTATTTAGGAGGCAAACAAGCTTTGATGGTAGCAAAGTAAGCAGTTACTGTAGCTCAAATTGGTATTATTGTAATGGGTCTTTGGGTTACAATATTTCTCTATTTAAAATCATCTCTAAATGACCACTGGACATCTGTACACACAGAAACACAATTATACTATTGCGTGTAGTTAGTAGTTGTCTTCTGTAAAGTGGAGGACCTTCCCCAGTCGGGGTTCCTCATTTGTACAGTGCCCATTTCTTCGTGTCACGACTACAAGTTTAATCATACCTTTACCTTAATATTACTAATATTATAAACGTGAAAGTTTGTAAGTATGGATGAATGGATGGATATATGGATGGATGGATGTTTGTTACTCTTTCACGTAAAAACTTCTGAACGAATCTGGATGAAATTTAGCACAGAGATAGATTATGGTCTGGAATAACATGCTACTTTCTACAGCGATAACCGACATCCACGCGGGCGGAGCCGCGGGCAACAGCTAGTATAATAATAATTTCTTTAACAAATGACTCACATAAAAAGTCTGCAACATTCTTGATAGTGTTGAGGGATATAAAAAGCTCATTACAGACGATCGATGGAGGTGCGGTGGCAAGTGGCAAAGTGTTGCGTGCCAAAGTTACATCAATCAGAGGTGTAACGTAGACTTCTGTCGATTAATATTTAGAAAAGATTTACTGCTATGGAGGTGTGATGGTAGCGAGTCATTTTAGGTTATGAGATGACGATAGAGAAGGTCAACTTAGGACAGTTAACAGGTCTCCAGCACTCATTTAGAGAGGCGTATTGAAAACACTAGTAGTATTAAAACACCCACAGCGTTCGGTCCTTTCTTTTTTTTATACTACTTGGGTGGCAAACAATCATACAGCCCGCCTGATGATAAGCAGTTACCGTAGCCTATGGACGCTTGCAATAACCAGAGGTATTGCTTGCGTGTTGCTGACCCATTTTATTGCACCAGGGTTTTAAGATGGAGTACCTATCCCTGGAATATGAAAACGTTTCTTTCAAAACACATCCCTATTTAGTTTTTTAAAGACAACTCCCGCACTAGAGAACAAGGTCAGTGTCGCGGGAGACTTTACAAACATACAATTAACGGACACAAATTACACCCAGACTCAGAACAATTCTTTGTGGGTGACACAAAGTTTTGTACTGTGCGGGAATCGAACCCACAACCTCGTGCACAGCAGGCGCATACTGCGACCACTGGACCACCGAGGCAGTCAAAATGATAGCTAAAGACCCGTATTCCCACACTGTAACACAGCTTAGCATGTTTATTTGCTTAACCCTTTATTAGGTACTATAACTAACTTTTAGAAAAGCAAGGTCATAATAAATTACTACCTTCTAAACACGATGCAAAATGGCGATGAATTTATGCAATAAACTCTTTAAATTGCTATTTCTAAGAACGTTACATTTTATAAGTAACATCTAAAAATAATTTTCATTTGTCACACCTGCTACCTTTCTTAAAGTAGCATGTTAAAATCACACACTGTTAAATCATAGATGTCATGACAATTCACAATACAATTGCTAAGTGACTATATCCGATTTAAGTGTGTTGTGATGTACTTTATGCTATTGTATTTAATGATTAAATTATAACAACGATATGGATCGTTATTTTTATATTAAGCTTTCAATAACAATCGCTAGCCAATAAAAACATTGGTCAATTGCACGTGTGGTCTAGTGGTAAAAGTGATCACCTCGCTTTAACACCGTGCCTAGTATTGTGGGTTATATTTTTACAAATATGTGTTGATCCATTAATAGTTATTCCGAGCCTGGGTGCGCTTTGTGTCTGTATATTTGTAAGCCACTCGTAGCACAGGGCTTGGTCCTTAATGCAAGAGCTGTTAAAAATCACTCACTGTAAAATCACTGTGAAAAATAAATAATTTCATCAAAATTAAAAGTAGCAATCATTGCCATGCTCTAATATTTACAAAGGAAATAACTTCTTAATGGCGTGCACCCACGTTTTAGTATCGTGATAAAATTCAAAGATAATATAAATTATTTTCTAACTTAACATTGAATAGCTTGGAGCCATTGTCATGAAAATGCGCACGGCCATGCCAGTGCCAAGTTTTAAAGGTTGGCAAATGACAACTAGACTATGTAGGTTAAACATAAATGTAGTTATACTTAGAATATCTATGGTTTACTGTTTTATACTGTACATAGTAAGACTTTTTTATATTTTATACTACACTAGGGGTCGGCCGCGACTTAGTCCGCGTGGTAATTCGGAATATTTTCCCCGATTTTGCAACATATATCTCACTACTGCTCCGCTCCTATTAATCATAGCGTGATGGTATATGGCCTTTCTAGATAAATGTAAAAATAGTGCACTATTTAAAAATTAGCGCGTTCAACCAAACAAACAAACTCTTCAGCTTTATAATATTATTAAGTATAGATTGGGAAATAAAGAAAGCATACTTTTTACCGTATCTTAAAAGTTACCGTAAGCTTATGATCGCTTGTATTACCAGTATTACCACTGCACTGCACCCAGTTAATTATCATGGTAATGGTTAAAAATATTCAATATTACTTTACCTAAGCCGGGAATTGAACCCTTTAGACTCCCATCGTACTCACAACCACATCACTACTGGGCCCCAATTCTGCTAATTTACAGATGGCTCAATTGAATCTGAATTGATCCTCAATTGAATCTCAGTAGCATTTTTGGTATTCTGCTAATAAATTTAAGACCAATAGTTGGAAAACCATTGTTTTTAAATTATTAGCATTTTTGGTATTACATTATTGGTACTCTGCTAAATATTTTAATACCAATGGTTTTCCAACTATTGGTCTTAAATTTATTAGCAGAATACCAAAAATGATACTGAGATTCAATTGAGGCTCAATTCAGATTTAATTGAGCCATCTGTAAATTAGCAGAATTGGGGGCCTGATACCGAACCTAACCTAACAAAACACTCGTCATCACAATAAAACTTATTGTAACGGCATCTTGATCCGCGGTATTTTCACCAAAACTCGAAACAGCATCGAAAATTAAGCATTTACTGTACCTTTTTGGGTGTTTTGTTATTTTTATCAGAAGCTTCGTTTATTTGACTATCGAAATAGACTAAAGATTTGACTATAGGACCCTGATTTGTATTAAATAATAAATAAAATATGAAAAAAGTCCGTAGCCCCTAATTCGGATGTAAAGATCCTAATTCCGATGTATTTGGTTCCTAATTCCGACGTAACAAAACATGGTGTTCAAAAAAATCCCTATCTACTTTATAAAATATATGTTATTGTTCTTTGAATCTTTATTACCACGGGGCATAAAGTTTGTATGAAAGCTCATAATGTTTAGTATTTTAAAATGAGGAATTTGGGATATCGAGGTTTATGAAAATTCTGATAATATTTACAGTTGTTTTTTATTTTTTATTAAATCAATTAGTTTTGTATTATAATATAAGTACTAGTACGTAGTTATGACACAAAATTGCTTTTAGATTATTTTCGAATGTTAATCTTGTCGAGTTAAAAAAAAAACTAGATACATTTGTATCACTGATTTTATTTATTGTAAATAAAGAGACGGCCAGGATTTATTGTAGGGCACCATATTAGCGAGCTAGTCTGACTGGGGAAAGCCTCCCTCTTACAGAACACCACATCCAAATAACGACACACAGCGGTGTAGTTGTGTTCCTGTGTGTGAGTACAGGTCTCCAGCGCTTATTTAGAGATGCGTTTTGAAAGAAACGTAGTCCTATCCCAGGGATACTTTCATCATCAAGCGCTAGTGTAAAAAAAATGGGTCAGCAATACGCAAGTGATACCTCTGGTATTGTAAGTGTCTGCTATGCTACGGTAACTGCTTAACATCAGGGTATGCTTGTTTGTCACCCAAGTAGTATTAAAAAACAATAATCAAAATATAAAAGATATCTAAAACATTAACATGATGAAATTATGTCATGTTACGAGAACACAATGAAAATAATTTTACAGACAAAATAACTCAATTTACATTAATTTTATTATTGAACGTTCCATTAGAGTGAAAAAATAATGAAATTTGCAATATCAATAACCAAAATACAAACTTCCTAAATCAAATTTCATTCAAAAAAATAAAACTATATGCTGCAGTGAATTGTGAACAGCCTGTATTTTACTTATCTATACCACGGAATAAGGTGTCCATAGAACCTAATTCCGATGCACTATACATCGGAATTAGGTTTCGTACTAAAATATCACGTTACCTAATTCCGAGTATTAAGAACTAAAACATTTTTGCAAAATTTATATACAGATTAGTGTACAATTGTAATATCTGCCTAAATATGTATTTCACTTGCTAAGAGTTACATTTAATTGTTAATAAACTTAGATTTTTGGTCTTGACTTTCTTATACAACGAATTAACAAAATACCAAAATTCACCACCTTTGATATGCTATAATTAGTGAATGCGATGCAAAAGTGTACCACGTAATTAGATCTTATATTTATTGACTACTTAAGTTAGTAAATCTAATCCTAAAAACAATCCTGAAAACACAAAATGAAACCAAGTCTATGAAATCCTTATTCCGTGGTATACATCGGAATTAGGAACCCGCTAAATTTTATGGCACCTGATTCCGCGGTATTTTCAAAACGTATTTTCACCTTTATTTATTTAGTAAAATACAAAAAGGTAATGTAATACTAATAAACAATATAGTCCTTTTACCAATTAAACGCAAAGAATTACACACACAGTACCAAAACAACAAGAAAAACGCTATTTAAAAAAACATGGTATTTACGTGCACAGGGTGCCAAATGTATGAAGAGTTTGTTTGGACCGGCTATCGTTGCGAATCTTATCGATTATCTTAAACATCTTATACTTTACACCTTACCTTGGATAATATATCCACATGTAGATATATTATCTACTAAATAAGAGATATTCTGGTAAAAAACAGCTTGTAAATCGCAAGTAAATGCCGTTTTTCTAAATACCTCGGAATTAGGTGCCAATTTCAGAACCCATCGGAATTAGGTGCCGTTACCTTATAGGATGTATAATAAATTTGACCTGAAGGAAATGGATTTTATTATAACATGGCGTCCACTAATTGACCGACAAAATAGTTGTTTTCACAATAAATTGCTTTGAATGTAATATAATAACATCACAAAGTATATTTATTATTTATTTTTAATTATCTTATGATACTTAGTTAGTTGCAAAAACACGAGTGTCGCCGACAGTCCGCGGTCGAAATTCGTAACTCAGCGACTAAATTCTGTTTATTTTTCGTCTTTAAAAGTGCTATTATAATTAGGTATTATTAAGTGGCTAATCCCAATCCCCATTGTTTTGGATTTCGAAGGTCGCATTCTACGTTTCGCATAATGCGTTCCGCGATATGTTTCTCGTTCTGTGTTTTGGCTTTTATGTTTCGCGTTTATTTTTTTTGTGCTACAATTTATTATTAATACATATTTTGCTTCTTTGTAAGTTAATGATAAAATATTTTGTTTATTGAAGATATTTACTGTGACTTTCGTGACCGCATATAATCTGTGGGATCGGCATTTGTTAGCAAAAATAAAGTTCAATAAGTAAAGGTTTTTTAACATTGATGTGTGTTCTAGAGACCTATGCCACAGATAATATAATCTGTGCCTAAATAAAGTGTTTAAAAGTGGTGAAAATAAAGAGTGAAACTTTTCTTTTGCTGATGTCATACCTCTCCGAGTTCAAAGAATTACACGCGCCAATTAATAGGTAATTTTCATTATTTATTTCAACAATAGTAAACCGTTGGCTTCGTGTCACCACCATTATTAGATACAACTTTTGAAAGTGTTTTCTGTCCCTTTCTAACTTCATAATCTTTATCGGACCTCTGCCTCACCGTCACTAGGCCCTAAAAGAGACAGGTTACATGTATACATGTAACCTGTCTCTTTTTGAAGTCTGTGAGGCTGTAACTATGCCAGCGTAAGGTTTTAATCTCTGCAATTAGCACAGACGCGTACGTGAGGAGCCTTTTGAGGTTTCATGTCTTTTTATGCCAGTACTTTGAGAAGTTAGTGACATTCACTGCATAGATACAGTAAAACGGAATGTTTAAAAAGCTAAAAGACAAAATAAGGGTTAATAATGGATAAAATTATTTTTCAATTTTTTATAGGTACTGTTTAGGAGGCTTTAATTGCCTCGGGTTCGGTTCCCGTGTAGGGCCAAAAAATGGGTTTTTCTGTCAAGAAATTCACCATAGTTGCCCGTAGTTTGGAAATTGGCAGTGTTAGCACCGCCGTGCTCGGAAAGCACGTAAAGCCGTTAGTCCTTCGCCTGAACTCTCTTCGGTCATGTCGGATTGACGTCCCATCGGACTATGAGAGGGAGGGAATAAGTGCGTGCATTTGTGTTTGCGCACACACTTGTGAACTATAATATCTCCCACGCAGATGGCTAGTCTACGTTGAGATTTACCGTCGTGACCGAAATTCGGTTAGGAGGACTTTATTTATATAGGTATATAAAATACCTATAACAATACTTGTTATCATAGTAGCACAAAACTCGAGAGTTACCGTTTTATATGACCTTGGTCAATGCTTCACTCCCTTTAACAACCTTCAAACTAACCTACATACTCCTTATCAAGTCAGTGGTACACGATCGCGTGACTCTGCTAAATAAGCCTTAGTTTTCACGATCGGTTGCGCGTAGAATCTAAAGCTTATTTTCCACAGTCGCAAAACTTTTAACAGGTACACACCAGCTGCGATTTTGTTAGGTGTACTTTGCTAAATCAATTCTTGCCAAATGTTTTGATAACGTTGGCGTATATTAAAGTAAATATACGTCTTTTTAAGAGAGGTAGGTAATAGCGAGCAAGCCCGACTGGGGAAGGACCTCCACCTTACAGAACACCACAGCCAAATAACGATATACAGTGTAGTTGTGTTCCTGTGTGTGAGTACAGGTCTCCAGCACTCATATAGGGATGCGTTTTGAAAGAAATATTCCTATCCTAGGGATACTCCATCTTACAGCCCCGGTATAAAAAAAAATTGGTTGACAACACGCAAATGCCTTTATTGCAAGCGTCCATAGGCTACGGCAACTGCTTAACATTAGGCGGGCTGTATGCTTGTTTGCCACAGAAGTAGTATAACAAAAAACGTATATCATGTAAAATACTACTATGCTGGCAAACAAGTATACGCCTCGCCTAATGGTGCTGTCTTGGTGGGCCAGTGGTCGCAGTATGCGCCTGCTGTGCACGAGGTTGTGGGTTCGATTCCCACATAGGACAAAACTTTGTGTGACCCACAAAAAGTTGTTCTGAGTTTGGGTGTAATTTGTGTCCGTTAATTGTATGTTTGTAAAGTTCCCCGCGACACAGAGCTTGTTCTCTAGTGCGGTAGTTGTCTTTTTAAAACCTAATGGTAAGAAGTTACCTTTGGATACAATACCTGGGAAATTACATGTTGCCGATCCAATAATTTGTATTAGGTATTAGGGTTGATCGGGGTAACTCTGGGATAGAAAATGGTTACTTTAAAAACACTTCGCTAAATGAGCCCTAGATACCAGCCCGAGCCTGCCGAACAAATGTATGGGATTTGACATAAGTTTACGAAATAATGGCGGAAACTTTCCATACATTTGCTTTCTATTCTATTCGATTCGATGTTCATGCCACTTGTCTAAAAGAGCTGTACTCGTACTCACACACAGGAACAGAACTACATCTCAGGGTGTTTTTGCCGTGATCTTCTGTAATGTGGGGAGTTGCTACCTTGCATGGTGCTCACCCACCGCTCTACCGTCTGATATCTGACTTTACATACAATTAACGGACACAAATTACACCTAGACTTAAACCAACTCTTTGTGAGTCACACAAAGTTTTGTCCTATGTGGGAATCGAACCAACAACCTCGTGCACAGCAGGCGCATACTGCGACCACTGGACCACCAAGGCAGTCAATATTTTAATTTAAAAAAAGTACCTAAAATTTAATTTTATCTTTACCAATAGCTAATTTTCTAGACAGAAATACTACCACTTAATACTTTTAAATCGGCTTAAATGTTTGCATAGTACCTACCTCCCCACCTGCCTGAAAATTTTCCCCGAACAAAATTAACCTTTCCAATTAGTTAAATTAGATACCGTTAAAATATTCAAATATGAAGTTACGAAAACGATCTCGAAAATTACTTACTCACTAAATTGTTTTGCTAACTCTACAGCCTTACTCGATAGCAGAGGTTATTTTCCAAGGAAAGAAAGGCGTAACTTATAAATGACATTTGGCAATTTTGAACCTTAACTGTATATGCATAAGAGGAAAATTATTTTTTACCGTGCGGGTGCGATTTATGGATACGAACGTAATGCACACGGCTCGGAAAATATTATGCGGACTTTTTGTTCGTAAAAATAACTCTTAATATCACATTGAAATTACTGAGTAATTGCGCTTTTATGGATTTGTAGCTCTTAAAATGCAATAAACATCCTATGATAGATAAAAATATATGATGAAATAATAATAATAATAAACCATTAGAAGTTAGATAAACTGTTGATGTGTCACATATAATCTTTTAAACTCATATATAAACTGGAGAGATGGGGCTGTTCTAAATTTAAATAGAAGGTTACAGAAGACCGCCACCCATAATAGACTGCGGTCTTCTGTAGCATGGGTAGTATTGTGTTTCTGCTGCTGTTTATGGTATTCTTAGTAAAGTCCTGGCAGTAGTAAAGACTGTTTGCATGAAACAATTAATAAAGCATTTTATATATATGCTCCTGGCATAAGCTAATGCTATGATACAGTAACCTTAGTGTTTTAATAATTATAATAAAAGAAATTTGATAAGTCCGCCGCGGACAAGAAAACTTAGCCGTTCACGAACAAAATTGCATCAACTTTGCCCCGTTATTGTTATAAATAATAAAGTCAGGCTTAGTCCGCCGCGGACATTATTCCTCCACGGACATTAGTCCGCGACGAACAAAAATCCATTTACGTTCATCCGTAACACAATCCCGCCTACGTACACGTATCCCACTTCGTTTATTACCTTGACGCAGATGGGTGTGGGTACCACAATTGTTATTAGAAATTTATTAATTGCTACGTCATTAGTACTTAATTCATGAGTTACAATGGCTATATCGGGTGTTTCCAGTACATTAGGTAGAGTGAAAACGAGCTATTTGAGCACGAAGTATGTATGGATTAACTGCCATTACTCTGTACCACGTTATTCTGTAGTAAGTCAATGGAAATATTGTGTTGTTTTGTGATGGGGATTGTTTAAATTCCTTCATCGGTTTTTTTGTTGTCGTTAAGTACGATTGCCGATCTGCCCCTCTAGACAAGTGTTAGGATTTGACGTAAGTTTACGATATTGTGTCGTAAACTTACGTCAAATCCCATACATTTGCGAGGGTCGCAGATTCGATTCCTGGGTGAGTCCAAAAATAGATATTGGGTTTTCACTAACTCATTTGTACGCCAAGGAAGGCAGAATATGGCATGGCTCATGGTTAGCAACCTACTACCTATTTGTTAACCCATATTCTGACAAATAAATAATTTGAATTTGTTTTTTCTGACAAGAAATTCACAATAGATTCCCGAAGTTTGAATTTTTTTTAGCAGACTCAGAGATCTTCACTTGCTAGATTTATTATATTTTTTTATATCAACAAAGCCGCTAAACAAGCACATGCTTGGAATACCAGAGACAATATTCACGTCGTCACGCGTTGTCGACTTTAAGACATTTGTTTTTAAATATTGCATGCATAGGCATTCTTGTATTCCAGCTAAGTAAAAAAGTATTGTGTTGTCCGTGTGTTGACGGATTACAAAAACAAATGTTGGTGACACCCGAGGGTGTCGTAAGAAACGACTGTCGACGATTGTCGACTAAGGGAGTAATTCAGGCAGACAATATCCACTGCAAGAGAGGGAAAACTCGAAACAAAATCCTATACCAACCCGTCTAGCCAGCGTGGTACGGTCTAATCAGCGTGGGTGGCTAATGTCCCTCCAAGTGTATAGAGGAGACCCGTGCCCAGAAGTGTGACTTTTATGGGTTGAAATGATGAAAAAAGTGTGGCCAATTTATTCCTTAGGTTCTGTTCCTGTGAGTTTAATCAGAAAATCTGGTAGTAACCAAATTGGCAAGCATCTGTATTGTGCCCTACATAAATAAATTAATTTGAATTTAGATACCTACCTATTATTACATTTCACTTAGGATACCGTTCATGATAGACTTAATTTGGGAAACTCGAGCTAAAGGGATTAAATTAAATTGGGAAGAATCCAGAATTGTGTAACGGTTTTTGTGGCGGGTATCGACCATAGAAATCTTAATAGTAACAATTAGAAAAAGCTACCTAGCCTACGGTTGCGCATTGATATTGTGTAGCCAAGGTCTCCTGTTCGTTCCCCAGGTTGTGTTAAAACGGTATTTGGTAACGGCATTCTATCGAAAAATGTCTAATACCTCTAGTCTTTGTGTAATTGTTATGTGAAACCAACTCTACTTGTATACATTAATCCTAGTAGTTTATTTCTACAGAGTTTCTGTAACTGCGATTGCTATAGTTATAACACTTTCTTATACATATGTACTCAATCTGCGTAATGAAATTTCATTTAGAAATTAACGTTTTAATTAAATCGTGTACTTAATTAGAAACGGAGCGATATATTGTGAAAATTGCTGTCCTCTGTTTATTATTACTTACTAGCTGTCTCGGCGAACTTTGTACCGCCTTAAAAATTTCAAATTTTCTGCGCAACTTTCTTTTTTTTACATAAGAACCTTCTCCTGACAATAACAAACACAACAAAAAAAGAATTACCGAAATCGGTTTAGCCGTTCAGGCGTGATGCCGTGACAAAGGGAAATAGAGATTCAGTTTTATATATAAGATGTACTAAATAAAATTTGAAAACTCTGTCATTGTGTTTTTATCAAACTAGATGGGTATTTAGTAGGTAAGTAGGTAATTCTATACTAGTATAATATTTTAAATAAAAAATATTTGTATTATTATATTTTTGTTTGTAATGAATAAACATAAAATCTTATGGACCTATTTTAAAAATTCTTACACCAATATTATACTGTAAAAAAATTACGGGACTACTACGAAAACTAAATAAATATCCACCCATGCAATGTTGCGATGTGTCGCTACTCGCTAGTAAATAATAACAAATCGCAAAAATTAGGTATTCAACTAAAGTGTTTGTTTTTGTTGCAGGTAATTGTGTTGCAGTCTATTTACAAGGTTGATAGTAGATAACAAAATAAGGTAAGTATGCAGCTTGACTAATATTGAGTAAGAAGGTATTTCTACAAGTTACAAAGTATTGAAAATTTATCCGAATTTGTTCTTTTTCTATTTCTAAATTCATTTTCAGCATGTGCCTTTTCGCTCGATTTACCGAGGATCGCGTGATTAAAATTAAACGCAATACATAGTTATAATATAAGCGCATACTTATGCCGAAACGCAATGCAAGGTCTTTAAATTTATTTCATAACTACCTGTTGCCCGCGGCTCCGCCCGCATGGATGTCGGTTATCGCTGTAAAAAGTCGCCTATGTGTTATTTCAGACCATAATCTATCTCTGTGCCGATTTCATCCAGATCCGTTCAGTAGTTTTTACGTGAAAGAGTAACAAACATCCATCCATTCTTACAAACTTTCACATTTTTAATATGTATTAGTAAGGATTTTTATGAGATTATTTCATCTCTACCTTTCTACTATCTATACTAATATTATAAAGCTGAAGAGTTTGTTTGTTTAGTTGAACGCGCTAATCTCAGAAAGTACTGGTTAGATTAGATTTTTTTTTTGTTGAATAGTGCATTTATCTAGGAAAGCCATATAACATCACACAATGATCAATAGGGGCGAAGCAGTAGTAAGCTATGTTGCAAAATCGGTGAAATGTACGTTCCAAATTACCACGCAGACGAAGTCGCGGGCGACCCCTAGTTATAGTTTTTTTACTAGCTATTATTGTCGTAAATATAACCCAATTTCCATAACAAGCAACATATATGTAAGTTCATTATAAGGTGTATTATTGACTAGGTACTTATTTGTTGTTTTTGCCGGCGAAGATATCTACTAAAATACGTAGAAACATAAAACTAAGAGAACGTCCTTGTCTTTAAAATGGCTAAGCCAACTCACATCGTGCTCTGGATGCCCTAACACCTGTACATAAATTGGCTTGATGACTGCCTCCGACGAACTGCAGCCCAATTTACAGCTGTAGTCAATGTAGCTGTATTTTGACAGGCCTGTTAGTGGTTGGTTGCTATGAGTGCTACACCGGTGGTCATGGCTTCGATTTCCACCCAGGACAAATCTTTGTGTGATGAGCATGAATGTTTGTTGTGTGTCTGGGTGTAATTTATATATAATATGTATCTATTTAGAAATATATCAGTATGTTTATCAGTTGTCTGATTACCGTAGTACAGGCTCTGCCTAGTTTGGGATCAGATAGCGATGTGTGAGTTGTCCCGAAATTATTATTATTATTGTCGGCTGCAAAAATATCAAAACATCGATGAAATATCCAACGATGTTTGCCGTCGAAACGCTAAGAAGAAGAGTCGGTTAAAAAGAGATGTCATCAAAGATTCTTCAACAAGAATATTTTGTCAAATATTTATTAATCTTAAAATACATTTTTTGTCAAATTCTGAAAGTACGTCAACAATGTACACAAGCTTAAGTGGAAGTAATAATTTGTAATAAAGCTCTTTAATACCTTACTTGGAAATTATATTACAGAAGCCTTTACACATCCAGCGATGTTGCCAAGACATTCTTGGGATATTAGGAATTCCTTTTAAATTGTTTCATACAATGTTGTTTCTACAATTTTGTTAATATCTGATAAGTATATTTTATAATCATTTTGGGAGGAAAGATGAAGATGTAGTGTACCTACATTGAGAGATTAGGAGTTTACTTAGGTCCTTATATATATAAGGACCTAAGTAAGCTCCGAAAAACTTAGCTTAAAAACCAGCTAAAAATTCTAGGCAAAATTCAATAAGATTTATATCCGAATTTCGGTCACAGCTAATATCCACGAAGACCAGCCATCTCCGCGGGAGGTGCTATAACGCCCAATGTTGTACGCAAACAGGTCTATTCTTTCTTCCTTCACTCTCATAGTCCAAAAGGACGGCAGTCCGACACCACTGGTGATCCAGTCAATATCTGATCTGTCAAGATAAGATGTAGTAAAAACGGTTACACCTGCTTTTCGAGGCACAAAGGTTCACAATACCAATTTCCAATCTTGGACATTTATTGAGAATTTCTTGTCAGAAAACGCCAATATATATTTTTGGCCTGACCTGGGAATTGTACCCGAAACGTCATGATCAGCAGTCGCACTCAACGAAGAGTTTGATATAAAATTATTTGGTATCTAAAAATGCCAAGTCTGTGTTTTCATTCAAAATATTCCCAGAGATAAATAATTAACAGAAACAAAAACTCATTTTTCAACAAACACAGTCCCAAATCAAATATTTCAGAGGATATAAACTTTACTGCCGTTTGACAACTGTGCTTAATCATGTTTCGCGGTATCCTGGTGCGGTTGTATAACAAAATTTAATCAGGATCCCATGTTTTGTGACGATTCAACTCATTTATGTAACGTTCAGATGGGTCCCGGGATGATTGCGGGTGGAAATGTCCCTTGTTTTGGGACATTAAACATGAATATTTGGAAGATTATGTTTACGACTTAAGGGCAATGCTGTCTTCATTGTTTATTCCCCCCCGCAACTTCAATGAATTGAATTTATATTGGTTCCTGAAGGGTATTATGAGTAATCCCTCCTTCTCCTTAAGAGGAGAGGCAATAGCACATCTTATGAACGAAACTTGAAACAACTTATTAAAATCGATATACGTTTTAAAAACAGCAGTTTCACCACTAGAGTCAAATACAGCTCTCTCTACTTGCTGGTAATGCGGCTTTTGATAGGTGAAAGAATATTTTAAATTGTTTTCTAGTACTTAGTGTTTGAGTTTCTTCATAACAAACAATAAAAATCTTTTATCTTTATAATATTAGTTTCTTTTTCTCTCTTCCATACACTTGGAGGGATCTACTATATCACCCTGTCCAGACGGGTTGGTATAGGTTTTTATTTCGAGTTTTGCCTAGAATGTATTATATTAAGGTTGTCTGGAAGAGATCGCTTTTACTAATAAGACCGCCCATTGTCCAGCTAACTATACTTAATATTAAACTGTTATTTTATTTATGCTTGGTGTACAATAAAGAATATTAGAGCTGAGATGAGGACCTGTGTATGTTCGAATAAATGCTTCCTTTCTTTCTATTCTATCTTTATACTACATTATAAAGAGGTAAATTTTGTGACGTTGTAGGGGTTAATCTCTAAATCTACAGAACCGATTTTAAAAATTCTTTAACCAATAGAAAGCCAAGAGAGGTAGGGCACCATACTAGCGAGCAAGCCCGACTGGGGAAGGACCTCCACCTTACAGAAGACCACAGCCAAATGACTACACACAGCGGTGTAGTTGTGTTCCTGTGTGTGAGTACAGGTCTCCAGCGCTCATTTAGGAATGCGTTTTGAAAGAAACGTATTCCTATCCCAGGGTTACTTCCATCTTAAAGCCCTGGTGTAAAAAAAATGGGTTGGCAACACGCAAGTGATACCTCTGGTAATGCAAGCGTCTATAGGCTACGGATACTGCTTAACATCAGGCGGGCCGTATGCTTGTTTGCCACCCAAGTAGCATAAAAAAAAAAAAAAACACTTTTTTTGTGAGTGTCATAGGCTATATTTTATTGACAAAAACATTACGGGACCCCGGGAAATACCACCCGTGAGAGCCGAAGCGGGCGGCTAGTTATAGAAGTAAAAAAAAAATCTGTAGGTGCGTTGAGCACTTTTTGGTTTAACAAAAAGCGTGAAACTCGCGTCGACATCACTACACCAGCTCGGCGATACAATTCACATGTTACTTAGTTATCACTTCTGTCGGCAGTCCGCAAAGACTGCCCCGCATGATTTTTTTCTTAGTAATATAGAGCATATTAGTTTAGTCGATGTAAAATCCCCATGCTACTCAATTCGCGTTTGACATTCAAACATCCTTACCTACTTTCGCATAGGTATATATACTGGGATAGTATAGAATGATAGGAAGTACAACCATTCATCACGAAGTTACTGTTGCGTCGATTTCTAAGTGAGAATGACTTGCAATCGGTTAGATAGCCGAGTTACCCTAGTTTCTGTACACACACTTACACGAAATATATGTGTGTTTGATGTTTCTTGTTAGTGTTTGTTCTCAATTCATTGCAGATAGTGAAATAGCTAAGTAATAGACACGAGAATGGATTATAACTGCATTGTTGGTTAAGTCTTAAAAGAAACAGCGGGTAATAATGTTTTTCTATTCAAATTTCGGTTATGGCGGCTCATCTAGAAGGAGACCTAGCCATCTTTAAATATTTTGTTATTATATATTTTAAAAGACAACTCCCGCACTATAAGCCCCGTGTCGCGGGGACTTTACAAACATACAATTAACGGACAAAAAGTAGGTGCACCCAGACTCGGAGCACCATTTATGGATCACACAAATTTTTAGTTTTGTGTCGGGATCGAATTCGAGACGCAGAGGTAAATACCTCTCATCATCATCTCTTCTCAACCCATAAACGTCCCACTGCTGGGCACGGGTCTCCTCCAAACATTTGGAGGGATATTACCCTACTCTACCACGCTGGCCAGACGGGTTGGAATAGGGTTTTATTTATTTTTATTTATATTTATTTTTTGTACATATTGCATCTTATTCCTTAGTTTCTTTTCTATTCTTCTTTATTAATATTGTCACCTGCTATACTTATGTCTGCATCACCCAAAGGTTGACTGGCAAAAAATGCCTTTGGCATTAAATCCGCCTTGTGCAATTTATTTGCAGGAAGTTTAAATAAATAAATATTTTTATCCTCGATCCGGAAATCGAACCTAGCACCTCGTCATTATAGAGTAGTTAGTAATAGTATACGTGTAGACATAACAGCTGTATTGTTAGACCGTCAGTAGAGTGTGTCCGACCATATTCTCGGCCCACTGCCTCCAATCCGCGTATTTAAAAGCCTGTTTAGATAGAAACTAGGCCAGCCAGAAACTAACAATCACTTATAATTATTAGTTCTTTTTTATACTACTTGGGCGGCAAACAAGCATACGGCCCACCTGATGTTAAGCAGAAACCATAGCCTATGGACGCTTGCAATACTTTTCCCATTTTTTTTACACCAGGTTTTGCTGTAGTAGCGTTAATATAAGTAGAGTATAAGTAGAGTAAAAAAATAAAGAATTAACTTTGAATTTCGAATGAATGATCCTCAATAGGGAATTCAGGACCAAGTACAGTTTATAAGGGACTGCTTGCTTAGGCCCGATATGAAAAAAGGGCCGTCAAATTTCATATTATTTTATTCCCCTTTGAAATGAAAAAGTTTATTTTCATCGTAATGTGAAAATAACAAAAGAAATGAAAAAGGATAATGAGGTAAGGACAAAAGATTCTTTGTGATTTGCGTTAGATATTCAAAAGATAAAAACAAATCTGAACATACAAATTTTCCCTAATTGCATTGACTTTTGACTGCCTTGGTAGTCCAGTGGCCGAGGTATGCCCGTTGTGGGTTCGATTCCCACACAGGACAAAACAAGCAAATTAGCTGACGTCTCATTTGGCATTTTTTTCATTGACCTTGTAATAAAAAAATATTTTGAATTTGAATTTGGAGCCTAAAGCTAATGTATCGCGATTGCATCTTTTTTGTATCGATACAAAAAAATCGTAATAAGTAAATTGTCTGAGAAAGAACTGTTTACTTCCTAGTCATATCAAATATTGAGTCTGGCACTGAATTAAAGCATAAACATATTATGCGGCAACAAGCAAAACAATGGCGAGTGTGATATAATCGAATTACATATTACAGTTACTATTGTGTCATTGAACAATGGAGTTTTAGTATGTCTATTTATTTTACATGTCTTCAAATGAATCATGTTGTGTATATTTGGTAACTATTTACTTGTAATGGATCTGTTAAAAAACTACGCTACTGTAGTGCGTCTAATAGATAGAAAGAAAACTCTTTATTGTCCACTTATTACCAGTACGCCATTATGCAGAAGAATATGTTTATGATATTTTAGTTAGACTTTATAAAAAACACGACTCTTTCAGTGTTTAATTTTTTTATTAAATAGGCACTTCGTTTTTTGGAATACAACGCCCGCACTAAGGAACAAGCCCTATGTCGCGGGGGACTTTATAATTCAGAGAAGTAGGGCACCATACTAGCGAGTAAGCCCGACTGGGGAAGGACTTCCACGTTACATATACCACAGCCAAATAACTACACACAGCGGTGTAGTTGTTTTCCTGTGTGTGAGTACAAGTCTCCAGCGCTCATTTAG
The DNA here is from genome assembly GCA_947095525.1 of Trisateles emortualis. NCBI lineage: Eukaryota > Metazoa > Arthropoda > Insecta > Lepidoptera > Erebidae > Trisateles > Trisateles emortualis. Next base: position 4,784,563 of record OX352748.1, on the reverse strand, counting down.
GGATTCGTTTTGAAAGAAACGTATTCCTATCCCTGGGTTACTTCCATCTTAAAGCCCTAGAGTAAAAATATGGGTTGACAACACGCTAGTGATACCTCTGGTAATGTAAGCGTCCATAGGGCTACGGTTCTTGCTTAACATCAGACGGGCCGTATGCTTGTTTGCCAACCAAGTAGTATAAAAAAACGGACACAAATTACATCCAGACTTGACGTATGGGAATCGAACCCACGACCTCCGGCTTAGCAGTCAGGGTCATTAACCACAAAACCAACGGACCAGTCGATCAGATATTACATGACGTAAAATCAAATCAGATTTAAAATCCCTAGTTCGTTAGTTCACATTGACTTATGACTATATTAGTATCTTACTTAACTAGAACTGTTTCGTATGCGACGCACCAGGAAGGCAATTATCTTTCTTATTATTAATTTAAAGCAATCTATCTTAGTATCAGCGAACATACCCGATGCGCTGCAATAACGAGACGACCCCATCAGCATTCTAAAACGAATTATATCTTGAATAAAATAAAGCCTTAATTTGACAAGCCTACAGCTTCCCAATACAAAAATAAACTTCCACATACTAAACCAGGTGCAATGATACCGAGCAACCGGTCTACGTTTCCGCGTGGCCTACTGACCGGCCGTTAATAAATTATGCGCCGCAGCTTGTACGCACTTGATTCACTGGATTAACATACTCGGCGGATACGAAGATTATACCTATTTGCATTTTTGTTGTTGTGATTATTGGGCCCAGTAGTGTGCCTTGAGGTAAACCGTAATTATGCTTCTGTGATTATTGGACTCAGTAGTATGCCTTGAGGTAAACCATAATAATGCTTCTGTGACTATTGGGCCCAATAGTGTCCCTAATTATGCTTCTGTGATTACTGGGCCCAGTCGCGTGCCTTGGGGTTAAACAGTAATTTTGATTCTCTGATTATTGGACCCAGTAGTTGCCTTGAGGTAAACCGTAATTATGCTTCTGTGATTATTGTGCCCCGAAGTTTGCATTGAGGTAAACCGTAATTATGCTTCTCTGATTATTGGGCCCAGAAGTGTGCCTTGGGTTAAACCGTAATTATGCTTCTGTGATTATTTGGCCCAGTAGTGTGCCTTGAGGAAACTCATAACAGTGCAGCCAGGTCAAACTCAACGGCGACTAGCTACACAAGTGTGTGCGCAATCATAGGAGCACTCTTTTCCCTTACTCTCTCATCCCGAGGGAACGATATTTTAAGCTCGTCTACGACTATACTTACTCTTTAATTTATTTATTGTTTTTTTCTGTTACAGGTAAGGCCTAAGCAGTTTCTTTACTAATTGGATTGCAGAAAATAAATGGTACGGTTTTGTAATTTCTATGAGGCATAATCAATTCAATAAGGTTGAGATTCGAATGGCACTTGGTTCTAATAGTAATGTTGACGGCACGTATGACTTGGTGATTTATGTAGTCTTTACAGAAGACCAAAGAGCTGTGCATAGCCAGGTTCACTTCGCTCAGCGGGTTTAGCAACCAGGGGCGCAGTATCCCTATACTTAAGTGTCGTCATAGTCGTACTTCATCTGAGCGTCCCCAAGCTTTATAAAGCACGATAAAAGTTGATCTCGACTGCTAAGACTCGTTAGATCATGACGGCCTATAAAGGCGATCTTTACAACTCTATCACCAATCTATAGAAAGAATAAGACCACAGACAAATGATTACAATCCAATTTTTTTATGCTAGGCTTAGGTGGCAAGCAAGCATACGGCCTGCCTGATGTTAAGCACTTACCGTAGCCTATGGACGCTTGCAATACGAAAAGTATCACTTGCGTGTTTGCGAACCCATTTTTTTACACTAGGGCTTTATGATGGCAGTATCCCTGGGGTAGGTATACTTTTCTTTCAAAACGCAACCCTAAATGAGCGCATGAGACCTATACTCACACACAGGAACAAAACTACACCACTGTGAATAGTCATTTGGCTGTGGTGATCTGTAAGGTGGAGGTCCTTCCCCAGTCGGGCTTACTCGCTAGTATAGTGCCCTACCTCTCTTAAACGTCAACTTCGCAGCTAAACATAATTCCCATTACGGGACATAACGTACTCTGTTCGCTTCCTTGATCACATAAGAAGATGAACATGTATTTTTCTATAGAAGAATGTTTAACAATTGATTTGTCTCTTATATTTAGTATACATAATTATGCTAACAACAAAAGAGGGGAAAGATCAGTTTATTTTGCGAATAATTCTTTTACTTTGAACCTCTCAAGTAAATATATGTATCTACATTAAATTTGTTGGCGGCGAAGCTTTTTAAAATTCTTTGTTAAAAATATAATATAAAATCAGAGAAGGCGGTCTAAAGTAAGCTGCTTATGGCCCTGTTTTATTTTATGTGAAGTCACGATCGATCCGCGGGGGTATTCCGTAAGAGCAAAAACCGAGCAAAATCTGGCTGTCAGATTGAAAATCGGTATTCCGTAAGAGAACTTTTTGACGTTTAGTCAATAGATTGTGCTGTCACCGAGCAATCACAACTGTCAGTTTGCCATCGCTGTTTCTTAGAGAATCAGCCGGCCGCTTATGTTTTACTTAATTTTCTTTCATGTTTTTTGCGTCAAATTACCATTGAATTTGCAAATATACTTTTGCATATTCATCATCATCACACACACTACACTTCGCTCACTCTCTCTACATTTGTATCTTTTTCCTCTGCCACACTGGTTTGCTGGTACAAAACAGTTCGCAATTTTAAATGTTTTATTTATGTGTATTTGTCTCTATGTTATTGTGTACGTGACGTCCGTAGTTTAATCTTGATTTTAGTTTACCGTCTGCTTGTTTGCCATTAAATAAGTATAAAAAAACAATGAACTTAGGTTTTTTTGTTACCTCAATGAAGAATGAATTGCATTCAAATTCAGGTCAAAATCGCTTGGCTAAATATTATAAGTGGTCGACCGCCAATTTTGTTGAATGTACATACCTATAAGTCAATACTGGCCTCTACATATAAATCAAATATCATGTATTTCAACAGAAATTACCCTTTGTTGCTGAGTTATGGATTACATAGAAATTCCGTTTGAAGTTCCACGCGGAATTCCGTGAATTATCCATGTACTTCCTTCAACCGCTTTCCTCGTGTAGGCTACATCTGAGGCATATGGAGATTGCTCGCTTAAATTCTATGAAACATTGCAGTGCCTTGATCTTAAAAACTAACAAGTACTATGTATATGTAATATGTGCGAATATTGTTTGAGTGACAAGCTCCGAGTATTCGATACTTTATCTACTAGCTAACTCTAATCTCTCATTGTGTCTATTATGTACCTACTAACACTAAAGCTTCTGTTATACCATTAAGTAAGCCCTCAAGTCCACCTAAAGATAATAAATATCCTTTGGTATAAAATCTCGACGGAGATTAGATCTGCGCGGGAGATATTATAGTGCACAAGTATACGCAGACACAGGTCCATTCTTTATTCTCTCACTCTCATGATCTGATGGGACGCTAATCCGACACCGGACAGGCTAATCTTTTGTCAGAAACATCCAATATCTATTTAAATCGTACTCGGGACCTTTTAAAAAAACCTTAGTCGATCCCGACTGTTGACAGTCGTTAGATCACGACATAGGCCTAAATATGGGCGATCTAAATAACTCTCTAAGTTGGCCACTAACCAAACGATATGAAGAAGAAAAATAAGTGTTCTACCTCTTTTATTCATTTTTCTTACCTACTATTCAAGTAAACCCACCTGCTTTGTTAGTAAACTTTTCTGCAGCAAAAGATCAGCATTTACCGCATGCATAATCTATCATCATTATCATTTCAACCCATAAAAGTCCCACTGGGCTGTCCGCTGGGTACGGGTCTTCTCCATACACTTGGAGGGATATTAGCCTACCATACCACGCTGGCTAGACGGATCTTGTTTCGAGTTTTCCCTATCTCGTTTTCAGGCAGACAATATCCGCTGCATAATGTATACAATTTAAGTTGGTAAACTGTATACAAAAATAACTTAAGCATAATTTGTAGTTCCCAGCGCATTGTGAATAAACAATCTACTTATTTAAACAACAGTTGAACTAAACTTTGGGTAACTGAAGCGGCTAGCTTGTAAACGACACCTTATAGTGTAAAATTATACTGCAATGCAGTTACATAAATGATTTATTGGTATCTTGTCTTTGTTGTGTCTGTTGCTACCTGATTAACTGTATATTAAGGCAATATACTATAGCATGGAGTTCTTCAAGAAATAAGTTATAAGGTTTTTAAAAGGTCGGCAACGCGTCAGTGACACCCCTGGTGATGCAAACGTCCATAAGCTACGGTAACTGCTTACCATCAGGCGGGCCGTAGTCGTAGCCGCTTGTTTGCCACCTTGATAGTATAAAAAAATGAACATTTAGTACATGGGCTTTATATCAGTCAGCCTGTTTTTCGCATCCAGTCTGTGTGTGAGTGCAAATGAGTTAAGTTTCTTAATTTAGTATAAAATATATATTTTATATGTTTTTATACTACCAAGGTGGCAAACAAGCATACGGCCCGCCTGATGGTAAGCAGTTACCGTAGCCTATGGACGTTTGCAACACCAGGGGTGTCACTCACGCGTTGCCGACCCTTTAAAAACCTTATAACTCCTTTTTTGAAGAACCCCATGCTATAGTCTCTTGGGAAAACCTCGGCAGGGAGCTCATTCCACAACCTTATCGTACGTGGTAAGAAATTTCTCTGGAATCTTACGGTACCGCATGTTTGAGGTGCAAGGATGTGAGGTGCAAGGTCGGTGGCGAAGTAAAGTAATAAAATTATTATTTTCGTTCTACTTTGATCACCAAGCTAATAAACCTATTGGTGCTCTAATTGAAATACCTAAGGTGCTCAAACCATAGGTGCTCAAACGGAAATGATATAGGAATAAAAAGCTATAGGGCAATAAAAGCGATAAAAATTCAGCAAAAAAATTTCATCATCCATTCGAACATTTTCATAGAATGCGAATTAAATTTCTCTCTATTAATAAATGGCCCGTAACATCCTCTAGGGAAATCTTTTTGAACTGAACTGCCAACTCACGTTTTTACCGTTTATTTGCTTATTTTCTCTCTCCCTCATACTTCTATTATGGCACTAAACTGTCGGTCCAACTTTTAATTAAGCCAGACAAAGACTCGTTCATTATGCACTAAGAATTGAATTAGCCTACAGGCTACTGCTTACAAGGACAATTGACTTATATAGATTAAAATAAACAACAATAATAGCAACCCATATATGTCCCACTGCTGGGCACGGATCTCCTCTCCTCTTCCTCAAGAGAGAGAGAGCTGGCCTAATGGCTGGTGAATCAAACATATCTTTAGAATTTCTTCTAAGACATGTGGGTTTCCTCATGATTTCTTCCTTCATCGTTAGCTAGTTAGATAGATGGTGAAGGAAAACATCGTGGAAGGAATACATATAAACTCCAGAAAGTGAAATTCAAATTGGTACCGCCACCCGCGATCGAACCTCTTGCGTGCAAGTCGGTTACTTTCCCACTTGACCACCACCGCTAAACAAACATGAATGAGAAATATAGGAGAAAAATGTAGAAGGAAATAACAAAGATAAGCTACCTTTATATTGGGCAGTGTTGTTCCCATGTTTCTGTACGTACTTGCTTATAGAATTCAAGTATGAATGCGATAGATAATACAGAATGTAATGATACAGAAAGAGATAGTTTTAAATGAAATAAAGTTACTTAGCTATTGTTGATGGCAACATCTTTCTTACTATAATATCATTGGTGAACATAGTAATCATTTGCAACACTATAACAACTTTTTTAGAAAGAATGCCCGAGTTTCTTTCTTGCAAATTCGTCTCGAGGCACAGAATACTTAATAGTACAGGTATCGAGGCCCTACCCTAGTCAGTGATTTGACCGTAGAAAAAAAATGCTAGCATTTGTTTTTTAGCGTTCAAAAGTATTTAAAGTCTAAATCTAAATGAATAAATGAGTTTGACTTTTACTATAACAATGGTAATTTTGACATAATGTAAGGGAACGGTTTATGAGGGTTGGCACACAAGCTAGAAAGTCCGATTGGGGAAATACCTGTACGTTACAGAAATCAACAGCCACTTAACAGACACAGTTGAGTTCTTTTGCCTTGTGATGATAATTTAGATCTTCAGAGTTCTCTTGAAAATAACATTTTTTCTATCCCAGGGATACCCATAAAATAAAACTTTATAGGGTTGTCAACGCTCGAGTCGAACACTAAACTAGAGGCAAGTCCCTGCTTCGCACGGACGACTATTTATTTAAATTTCGTAGGCGTCCCTTAATTTAAAAATAATGAAATTATTATATCCTAGGTTATTCGCTGATAATGTAGCTTTCTATAGGTAACAATTTTGAAAGTCGACTTACTAGTTTTTGAGTTTATTCATTACAATCAGGCGCTCATAGCCAGGTGCACTCACTGTTCGGTAACCGTTCAGCGGGTTAAGCTACCAAGGGCGTGATAACCCTATAGATGACCGCATAGTGGTATTTTACGCATAGCGTCTCCGTGCTTCGGAGGGCATGTTAAAAGTCGGTCCCGACTGGTAACAGTCGTTAGGTCACGACAGAGGCCTAAATATTGGCGATCTAAATAACTCTGTCATCAGGTTGGCCACTAACCAAACGATAAGAAGAAGAAGAAACAAAAATACAAATCATTTTTCTTTACAATATTAGTATAGATACTAACAAAAAGTAAATCCGTTTACTTGTATAAGTTTAAATACTTTGAAACTCAAAGCAATCGTGATAAGATTACACTAAAGTTTTAGTTTCGGTGGAAATTCTTCGACATTGTCTTTAAAATTTCTCGTCAAAAGAAGCTTTGAACGAAGGGAAGTGCACTTGAAACGCTACGAATAGTATAATACTAGGAGATATTATGCATGCTCTAGTGCCACAGTTGAATAAAATAACAGCTACGTCACTTCATACAAAATTGAATCAAACTAACAACACTCGGCGTGGTGTTAGTGGCCTTAAGAAAAATTACATATTATAACATCACGTCTTTCCCTCGATGAGGCAGATGTGTATGACACGTCATATAAGAATTACTATTTGCCATTCATAATACAGGGCAAGCCATTGGCCAATTCTCCGGCAAGCATTCTTATCTGAGCATTTTTAACGGGCGCGATCCCTATTTGATTCTAATTCATGATGTAGTTAAAAAATAATATAACTTTAAGAGAGGTAGCGAGCAAGCCATACTAGCGAGCAAGCTCGACTTCGGAAGGACCTTCACCTTACAGAAGCCCACAGCACTACATAACGGTGTAGTTGTGTACTTGTGTGTGAGCACAGGTCGACGCATTTTGAAGGAAACGTTTTCCTATCCCAGGGATACTACATCGTAAAGCCCTGATGTTAAAAAGGCAACATGCAAGTGATACCTCTCATTCAATAAATAAATGAATTGCAAGCTTTTATAGACTGCGGTAACTGCTTAACATCAGGCGAGCCGTACTTGGGTGGCAAACAATTGTGCCACCCAAATAGTATAAAAACGACTTTGAAATGTATATGACACAGTTAATAATAATAATTTATTTTTCACCTCAATATTAGTATCATAAGGCAAGTTTACAAGATATTTATCATTCTTTGTCACCTTGCAAATGTAACACAGATGTGACGCACGCGCAAAATTATTCACTGTTTGTATGAAGTGATACAGCTGCTATTGTTCTTAGCTATGGTTAGTAGCTCAAGCGTTGAGGGTGTGAGCAGTAAAAGCCGTGACTATGAATATTCAAGACTATCCATGTATCAAGTTTAATACATTTTATCTTTTCTTTCTTTGTGTCTGTATACTGTGAAGAATACAGGTCTGCGTTGATGGCTAATCTCGACGGAGATAAGCCATCTGCGCGGGAGATACGGGTGCGGGTACGTACATTGCACGAGGGTGCGTGAACAAAAAGGACGACAATCTAACGGAGAGAGATCACATCTCTTAATATATTTCTTAATACCCGGGAATCGATCCCGGGACCTTGCGATACTCGAGCTCAACGACCATTACACCATTAAGCCCAAATCAGACGGAGCTATAATATATAATATTGCTTCGTCTGATTTAGGCTAAATGGTAAATAGATTGAAAATCTCTACATCATTAAGTTAGACTGGTAGAAAATGCCTAAGGCATTATGTCCGCCTTTGTACAGTAAGTACAGAATTTTTAAATAAAATAAATAAAAATCCTACTAATATTATAAATGCGAAAGTTTGTAAGAATGAATGGATGGATGGATGGATGTTTGTTACTCTTTCACGTAAAAACTACTGAACGGATCTGAATGAAATTTGGCACAGAGATAGATTATGGTCTGGAATAACACATAGGCTACTTTTTACAGCGGTAACCGACATCCACGTGGGCGGAGCCGCGGGCAAATCATAGCTATATGACGGTATATTTTCTTTAGTAATCATCGAGTGACCATAGACATATAACGTATATTTTTATTACGTCACGGAAATACATATGTCAACAAAAACACGATATATTTTGGTATATTTCGGCTGCAGAGCTAATGAGTGCAAAAACATATATAGCATAGCCACCGTCTGTGGCAGCTTGCTATACCTACCTATAATAATATATAGCTAACTATATCTTACAAATCCTACTAATATTATAAACGCGAAAGTTTTAAGAATGTATGTGCGATAACAAGCGGGCGGAGCCGCGATAAACAGCTAGTTAATATACATATATTATAGCTTCGCCTCTTGTTGGCTTCACTCCTATTTTGTTATATTGTTGTATCTTCATCCTACTAATATTATAAACGCGAAAGTTTGTAAGTATAGATGGATGGATGGATGTTTGTTACTCTTTCACGTAAAAACTACTGCACGGATCTGGATGAATTTTGGCACAGAGATAGACTATGGTCTGGAATAACACATAGGCTACTTTTTGCAGCGATAACCGACATCCACGTGAGCGGAGCCGCGGGCAACAGCTAGTTACAAATAATGTCACTTTTCGAAACTAAAATATTCAACGACACTTCTTAGTGACAGTAGGTACTATGAAAGTTTTTAAATTAATGCGCATATTTCAATAGAGTTATTTATTTAGGATCCTATCCTAAATATCCTATATCTTTTATTATTTCAAACCGAAGGTCAAGAATAAATTCGATAGTCATTTAACTTGAAATAACAGAGATAAGGCGTTATACAAGCGAGCAAGCCCGAATAGGAAAGGACCTCCTTACAGAAGACCATAAATAACTTCACACAACGATTTTTTTTATACTACTTGGGTGGCAAACAAGCATACGGCCCACCTGATGTTAAGCAGTATCCGTAGCCTATAGACGCTTGCATTACCAGAGGTATCACTTGCGTGTTGCCAACCCATTTTTTTACACCAGGGCTTTAAGATGGAAGTAACCCTGGGATAGGAATACGTATCTTTCAAAACGCATTCCTAAATGAGCGCTGGAGACCTGTACTCACACACAGGAACACAACTACACCGCTGTGTGTAGTCATTTGGCTGTGGTCTTCTGTAAGGTGGAGGTCCTTCCCCAGTCGGGCTTGCTCGCTAGTATGGTGCCCTACCTCTCTTATCGTCTTATCTCTTATCGTCTCCTCCATATACTTGGAGGGATATTAGCCTTCTATACCACGCTGGCCAGACGGGTATAGGGTTTTGTTTCGAGTTTTCCTTCTCTTGCAGTGGATATTGTCTGCCTGACTTACTCCTTTAGTTCGTCTCTTACGACACCCTCGGGATGGAATGGGCTGGTGACATTTGTATTCTTAATCCGTCACCACACGAACAACACTCATTTAGTTAAGCGTTATAAAGTAATGTTTAGGGATATACCATCACAAAACCTTGGTTCTACAGTTTTTTTTTTGATTGGCAATACGCGAATGATGCTCTAAGTATCACAAGCGTTTATAGGCTACGGTAACTGCTTATCAGACGGGCCGTATGCTTGTTTGCCACCCAAGTAGTATTTACAAAAAAAAATCTATCTTTTTTTCTTTTCTTATCTTTACATACGAGTACATGAGAGCGGAGCCGCGGGCAACAGCTAGTTTCGTATAATTCTCAATTTATATAAAGATTTCCCTAAAGCATTTTCCTCCGAACAAGAGGGATCGTGGTACGTGAATATTTGAATGGAAACTTAGGTTTTTATCGATAATATATTCACTGGCCGATATCCAAGGCTTTCTCTATCTACTCATATGTCCAGCCCAGTCTTGCAATCTATATCTATAGATACTAATAAATAAAATTGAAGTGTCTGTTTGCTATACCTATCAGAAAGAAAGAAAGAATCATTTATTGACACACAACATCGACATATATACATACACAACAATATATTGTAAAGGTAATGAAATTTGTATGCCAACGGGTTGACAACTCAGCATATTGCCAGGTGTCAATGAACACCTAGCACTGGTTTTCAGTTGCAACCCACAGTAGGTAGGACCTCAAACAATTTAATATTATCGAAATGACGTATTTATGCCATCCTTGAAATTTAACCGTAATAAATATGCATGTTCTATACTATGTAACGTTTATTATAATTTGAAATAGGTATATAATGTCACTAATGATAAAAATAAATAAATAATATATAAATCCTGTAAATATGCAGCGTTATACAATAAATAAATAATTAACAAAAATAAACCTTATCTATATGGCAGATATATTAGCTCGAACATTCTCATACTGCTTTTGATGTTGTAGTAAAAAAGTCCTAAGTTTTATTTTGAATGACGAGCTATTTGTTAACTTTTTAATAGGTGGAGGGATATTGTTCCAACACTTTGTCGCCGCATATCTGAAACTACCTCTAAAAGCGGCGGATTTATGATGTGGGATAGACAATTGCCATTGCCTAACCTCACGGATGTTTTTTCTTCTTGTCCACGCCAGCTTGTTGTACAGATATATGGGTGAATGAAACTTTACAACACCGAACAAGAGACACGCAAGATGCAGCTTCCTTCGCGCATTCATTTTTAACATCCCATGTTTATTTAGGAATTGCGTTACATGTGACCTACGGGGAATATCAAAACAAAAGCGCGCGCATGCATTTTGGAGCCTTTGTATCATGCGTTCGGACTGAGACAACAAACGCGGACCATACACAATATCGACATAATTGAGTTTCGACAGTACTAAAGACTCTACAAGTAAAATTCTCAATTCCTCACTCAGATATGCACGAGCTTTATATAGAACCTTTAGCCTGTAGAAACAATTACGAATACATTCCGTGACATGTTTTACAAAACGAAGGTCTGCATCCACGACAAGACCCAGGTTTCGCGCTTCATACACACGCTCGATTCGTTCACCCATGACTTTTACAAATCCATTTGCTGGTTTAAGCTTATCCAGGTTTATTTTAGAACCGAAAATTAAATATTTTGTTTTTAATGGATTTAATATAAGACAGTGTTTCTTGGACCATTCTGCAATACTCTCCAGATCTTCGTTTAACTGTTTAAGTGCAATATCATACTCATGCGGTTTAAAAGATAAATAAATTTGGGTATCATCAGCATAAATATGGTACTTACAATGCTTGATGCTATTCGTTAAATCAGCACAGTACATAATAAAAAGCACTGGTCCTAAAATAGAGCCTTGCGGTACTCCTCTGTGTATCTGATGATGGGTCGAAGTTATGCTAGTTCCATCCAACCGTTTTAACTCCACAAATTGCGTTCGGTTGCTCAGGTAACTATTGAACCAGTTTATCGTTCCGATGTCAAACCCATAGTAAGCCATTTTTGATAAAAGCAACGGTATATTGATGCTGTCAAAAGCGCGGGAGAAATCAAGCAGAACCAGAAATGTACATAAGCCGGCATCTTGTGCTGACAAGATATTATCAGTAACGTCCATATCATTCAGTATATCAAAATAAAATATTTCTTCTAAATGCATAATTTATTAATATATGTATATGTTTAAACGGCACTTATATCAAAAATACTCTATATGTACTAAAGTTGTGGGTTATCTCCACAACGGCTGCACCGATTTTGAAGAGACTTTCACCGGCAGAAAGATGATGCTTTGAAAAGGTTTCTTTCAAAACACATCCCTAAATGAGCGCTGGAGACCTGTACTCACAAACAGGAACACAACTACACCGCTGTTTGTAGTTATTTGGCTGTGCTCTTCTAAGGTGGAGATCGATCCCTAGTCGGACTTCTTGGCTAGTAGGTATGATGCCCCTTTCTTTCTTTGGTAAAACGCGTTAATCTCTAAAACTAGCAGAATAAGATTAGAAAAAACTTTTTGCATTCGAAAGCCCTATTTTTATGGAAGACTAATACTATCGTCACTCTATGATCTAAAAGGAACATGTCAGAAAAAATACACTTGACATAGGGAGCAATCAGAAAACCGCGGCGAATATCTAGTAGGTACTGACCCTCTAGCCAAGTGGCATAAACGGTAGTCGAATCGAAAAGTCAAAAAAGTAAATGTATGGGATTTGACGTAAGTTATCGACATGATATCGTAAACTTACGTCAAATCCCATACATTTGCTTTTTTGACTTTTCGATTCGACTACCGTTTATGCCACTTGTCTAGAGGCTCTGTATACATATCTACGTTGGCTCTGTAATAATTATATTACGGCACGTGTTCGGTGCTGGTTGGCAGTATTAATGCGAATTTCTCTTTGTGGCATTTATGCATACTAATCAAATGATTTATCATCGTCAGCTGAAGGAAAATATCGTTAGGAAACGAACATTTCTTTGAACGAATAGACACCTAGTTATTTCGTAGGTTAAAAGAAAGTAGACGTAAGATCATGTGGATATAAGAAAACTAATTTGAACTAATTAAGACTGCCTTGGTGGTCCAGTGGCCGCAGTATGCGCCTGCAGTGCACGAGGTTGAGGGTTCGATTCCCACACAGGACAAAACTGTGTGACCCATAAAGAGTTGTTCTGAGTCTGGGTGTAATTTGTGTCCGTTAATTGTATGTTTGTAAAGTCCCCCGCGACACAAAAAAAATAGATTTTCTTAAAAAAGTATTTCTTAGTTATTAAGAATATTTAAAGAATTGATAGACATATAAATAACGGTGGTGAACGAATGGGAAAGTAACACAATTGCACGCAAGAGATGCGAGTTTGATCCCGGGTGGCTGTACTAATGTGAATTTCACTTCGTGGAGTTTATATGTACCTACTAATCAAATGATTCACCATCTACTAACGGTGAAGGAAAACATCGTGAGTAAACCCACATGTGTTAGAGTAAATCCTAAAGACATATCTGATTCAATAACCCACATTAAGCCAGCTAGTGTCAATTAAGTCCTACACACTCTCTCTCTCTTGATAGAGGAGAGGAGACACTTTAGTGACATCACCCGTCCCGTACCTAATTAATCCCGTAACTAAATGGCACTTGACAGTTTTCTGTCCCTTTTTTGTAGTTCGCTGTCCCTTTAGTACGGAAAGCTATGCTTGTTTGTCTCCTTGATAGGTAGTAAAAATAAGTGTTTTTGCTGAAAAGAGACAGCAATATAATTTTGATCTTTATTGTCGAAATTTACAAACTATAAAAACTTCTTAACCTTTTTTAACTTTATTTGATATTTTATTTCTTATTTTAATTTAAGAAAACGTATAAAAAATAAGTATTTCGTTTATTGTTGACTACCCTTCCCTATTCCCACTTAAACATTGTTGGCGTTTAGCCGCCCCTTATATGCTCGTAATTATAAGTTAAAAAGCACATCAGAGTAAACACAGTCTTGTAAAGGCATATTTACAAATAAATTGCGCAAAATAAACAAGAATGAAAAGGTAGCAACACTGTTCGGGGTCCAAACAAACAATGAAACGGCGGCCATCCCTTATCCCAAGGTTGGAAACACGAAAAATGTTTCTATCTACATAAACAAATTTTTCGTCGGACAACATTCGTTAAAATTACAACAGTGTACAGTTGTGCTACTGGCTTGTAGATTAAATTCGTTTTATTTTTAATTTAATAACGAGGCAAACAATATGGCAGCCTGGCTTATAATTTAAGGAATTAGCTACCGTCTTCGATCAAATCAGAGAGCTAGGTCACTATATTAACATGCAAGCCTGATTGAGGAAGGACCTTACAGAAGACCACAGACAAATAACTACACACAGCGGTCTAGTTGTGTTGCTGTGTGTGAGTACAGGTCACCAGCGCTCATTTAGGGATGCGTTTTAAAAGAAACGTTTTCCTATACCCGGGTTACTTCATCTTAAAAAAAAGGTTAACTTTTGGAAGACGAAAATCCGGAATACGAAACCGATTTTTTCGGCGGAATTCGATCTGGCTATGTATATATGTGTTACTAGCTGTTGCCCGCGGCTCCGCCCGCTTGGATGTCGGTTATCGCTGCAAAAAGTAGCCTATGTGTTATTCCAGACCATAATCTATCTCTGTGCCAAATTTCATCCAGATCCGTTCAGTAGTTTTTACGTGAAAGAGTAACAAACATCCATCCATCCATCCATTCTTACAAACTTTCACCTTTATATTAGTAAGGACGAATGTATTTTAAAAACACTCGCGGATGTGAATCCCTCTTATAACGTCAGTATTTCATTTTATTTACTTCCAAACTCATCATTCAGTTAAAGCTATAAAACGGTGAATATAGACTAACCGTATCTCTGTGTTGCGAACTTAAAAATGCATTTCACTGCCGAGGGAGGGTTGACATAGTAAAAATTTATACGTCGACCCGATTGTTAAAATCGTACACAGCGGTCTTTTATCTTCCAACTCACACTAGATACTATTCTAGAGATGGGACAAGAAGACATGTATCCGCAGTTAGATCCGGATCCTTATGTTCCTATGCGAGCGTACAGTTATCCAATGCTCTACCGATTAAAAAAAGTTTCCCGAGTTTCTAGCCAATTCTTCTGGAGGCCTTACCTACCCTAGTCAGCTAATTAGCTGTAGGAAAAAAATATGCTGGCATTTGTTTTTCGACGTTGACTTTGACTTGAAAGGTAATTGTTTTACGTTACTTTGATTTGCGGTACTGAACTAACTTCTAAATCAGTCAACTTGCTTTGGACAGATCCAAAAATTGACTGATTAAGAGAAAATGATCCGGATTAGGATCCGAATAAAGATCGGAATATAGTTCCAGAAATCCGGATCTTTATCCGGATCTTAATCCGGTTCTTTTACCACCCATCCCTATTGTATAGTGTATGCTGCATATTTTATAGTTTTAGTGCTATGTTCGACGCATGTTGCATCCCTATTGCATAAATATTATGTCTATTTATGTTGAAAGCGTGTTATCTCTCGTAAAATCTCTCTTGGGACGGAAAGTTGTGTCGGCATATCGTTAAAAAGTAATGTTAGGTACTCGTATTTTGTTAGCTTGTGAAGTTGTTACCGGCAGGTTTATCAACAGATTTAAAGAGGCTCTATGTAAACATGGAAGCTTGACTTTGGAAGGACCACAGCCAAATAACTATACACATGTTTTTTTATACTACTTGGGTGGCAAACAAGCATTCGGCCCACCTGATGTTAAGCAGTTACCGTAGCCAATGGACGCGTGCAATGCCAGAGGTATCACCTACTCTGGCGTTAACCTAGGCGTTAACCTGTACTCACACACAGGAACAAAACTACACCGCTGTGTGCAGTTATTTGCCTGTGGTCTTCTGTAAGGTGGAGGTTCTTCCCCAGTTGGGTTAGCTCGGTAGTTTGTGCCCTACCTCTCTTAAACAATAAAATATGCGCACAGCAAACATGAGTCTGCGTGGCGAAACAGTGTAAGTCAAAAATTGCAAATTCTAATTTATATTGAACATATCGCGTGCGCTCATCGAAGCGTGAAGACTTAACCCTGTTACCCACCAGTTCCGAAGTACCGTGGTAACGGGGCGGTCCACTGTACCACTCCTGTGCAACGCCGTGGTACAATATACATTAGTTTAAGCTTTATTTATTTAAAATTATTCATTTTTACATTACGATTACAAATAGGAAATAAAATACACAAGACAAATAGAATTAGATAGAATTCCACACATAGGCTAGATAGAAGAAGTGGAAAAAGAAGGCACAGCAGAAAGGGAATTGATTAAGTAACATAGATCCATTACATCCATCCAAACTGATTGCGCCTACTGTGCACGAGGTTGTGGGTTCGATTCCCACACAGGACAAAACTTTGTGTGACCCACAAAGAATTGTTCTGAGTCTGGGTGTAATTTGTGTCCGTTGATTGTATGTTTGTAAAGTCCTCCGCGACACAGAGCTTGTTCTCTAGTGCTGGAGTTGTAAAAAAAAAAACATTCGCACTTATTATATAAACTAATATTATAAATTATAATAAGAAAGATTGTTTGTTACGATTTAACTCAAAAACTACAAGACCGATTTTAAAAATTCTTTCACCATTAGAAAGCTACATTATCAGCGGGTAATAAAGGCTATATATTAATACGGTATCCCTGCGAAAACTAAATAAATGTCCGCCCCTGCGATGCCGCTAGTATTAATCTTATATGTAGATTGATTAAAGCATCATAGTCAAAAATACTCAAAATATTAATATTATTCTTATCCCTTACATGCAAACTTTAATATTTTAATAGTACCTTAGTTATATATATATTTTAAATCATGTATATCTTTAACGTAAGCGTACTACCAAATAATATTTCTCAACATCACTGTCAACTGGAAACGTTCCCAAAAGGCTACCGGTATTGCCACGCTGAATGGCAATGCTAATTCTCCGTGCGAGAAACTAATAAATAGATCCTACTAAAATTATAAACGCGAAAGTTTGTAATGGATGTTTTTTACTCTTTGACGCAAAAACTACTGAACGGATCTGGATGAAATTTGGCATAGAGATTGATTATAGTCTGGAATAGCATAATATATAGGCTACTTTTTATCGCGATAACCGATATCTACGGCGGGCAGAGCCGCGGGCAACAACTAGTATAAAATAAATACTTTAAAACTGTATAAAATTATGCAACATTTAAAAATATTTTATACCATGTCTAATAATTCCGACTTTCAAACGCATAGCTACACTTTTACTTTTTTATTTGCAAATTATAATATTTTAATAACACAAGCACAAACCACAAAAACAGTTATTTCCAATACTGGTTATTTTACATAACGGTTATTTGTTCAGATTCCTTTTTATAAATATTGCACGCACCGAGTGCAATGTTTGACATATGTAGTTATAGTAAGTCAAAAGAACTCTTCGCTGTGTTTATATTATACTCGTAGTTTATTAACGACCCGCCAGTTGATTCTCTAAGAAACTGCGATCGCAAACTGACAGTTGTGATCGCAAACTGACAGTTGTGATTGCTCGGTGACGGCACAATCTATTGACTAAACGTCAAAAAGGCTTGGTTTTGCTCTTACAGAATACCCTTGCGGCTTTCGCTTTACTTCGGTTTTTTTCCGGATTTTTCTTATAAAATACATTTAAACTAATATTATATTTAACTCAAAAACTACTCGACCGATTTCAAAAATTCTTTTGCCATTAGAAAGCTAAATTATCAGCGGCTAACATTATATTTTTTTAAACTTCCCTAAATGAGCGCTGGTTACCTTTTTTTTATATACTACCTAGGTGGCAAACAAGCATACTGCCCGCCTGATGGTAAGCAGTTACCGTAGCCTATGGACGTTTGCAACACCAGGAGTGTCACTCACGCGTTGCCGACCCTTCAAAAACCTTATAACTCCTTTCTTGAAGAACCCCATGCTATAGTCTCTTGTGAAAACCTCGGAAGGGAGCCTGTAATGCATTGTGCCCTACCTTTGCAAAATCGCTAGTATTCTCTACCTCGCGCCATACATTAACGGGACGCATCGCGCCGTCCAGGCAATAACCACAGTTCTAGCCGTACCAGTACAAAATCGTGCCAACTGCAGCACACGAACGACTCGCGATACAAACGCTATCACCATCATTTGCCTAAACACCGTTATTTGATTATAAAACTGCACTACCGATTGCAAAATGATTTTGCTTACAGTTTTCCATAGATATCGGAATGAGAATGTTGTAGAAATGTGTCATTGTGATATT
This sequence comes from Trisateles emortualis, assembly GCA_947095525.1. Taxonomy (NCBI): domain Eukaryota; kingdom Metazoa; phylum Arthropoda; class Insecta; order Lepidoptera; family Erebidae; genus Trisateles; species Trisateles emortualis. Next base: position 4,766,343 of record OX352748.1, on the reverse strand, counting down.
TGCTGTCTGTAGTGAACAATACCGCGAAATATTACCGGTTTGTTATTATGCTACTTAGGTGGCAAACAAGCATACGCTTGCTATATAAGAGGTTTCACTTACGTGTTGCCGACCCAAAAATAAACATCAGGGTTTTATGATAGAATTTCCTCGGCATTTGAAAACGTTTTGTTAAAACCACATCCCTAGCTAGGAAATATGTACCCCGCTGTGTATAGTTATTTGGCTGTGGTCTTCTGTAAGGTGGAGGTCCTTCTCCAGTTTACCAAGAACAATAAATAAACAGTTTAATTGCCATTCAACGTGGCAATACTGTCAGTCTTCTAGGCCTATTTTCAGTAGACATTAATGCGGAGAAATTTTATGACACCAACTAAAGCAGTCTTCCTCTCCGTTTTTGTGTATTTTATAATATAATTTATACCCTTTTTAAATGGTGTAAATAAAGTTTTATTGTAATTATACTTTTTTTTTGTAATATATATAATTTACTTACTTTATTTATTTGTTTGTCCGCTATAAACTCCTAAACTAATGAAACGATTTTTAAAAAATTTTGCGCACAGTTTATCTAACCTAAAAGATAGAATATTTTTTATCTTGATAAAGGCCTTCAATTTTACCCGGGCAAAGTCGGGACGGGCCACTAATGTAGATATAAAATGTATAATTGTACAGTTGTCATGATAGTTAATGCAAGTATCATGACAAACATTCTAAACAATGCCAATGTCATAGCCCACCATACATTTTCTCATTACCGTGAAATAAATAAAACCTGCGATATGAATCTAACATAATTTCTGTTATTATAACAAATAAAAACGGAAGCAATTACTTTTTGCTATCCAATTATTTTATTACGCGTCTATTTTGTACCTGTTATTATGATCAGATTTCACCATGATTCTGATTAGCCAGTCTATACTATCTATACTAATATTATAAAGCTGAAGAAATGTTTCATTGTGATATTTGCTGTCTGTAGTGAACAATAACGCGAAATATTACCGGTTTGTTATTGAAGTTTATTTGTTTGTTGAGTTGAACGCGCTTATCTCAGAAAGTACTGGTTCGATTTTTTTTTTTGTTGAATAGTGCATTTATCCAGGAATAGGCTATATAATATCACGCTATGATCAATAGGAGCGGAGCAGTAGTGATATATGTTGCAAAATCGGGGAAAATATTCCAAATTACCACGCGGGCGACCCTTACTCTAACATATTCTGCTATTATCCTACTATATCCTGGATGGATGGATGGATATTTATTTATTTGTATTTAAAACTTCTTGCACAATATAATGGTAGGTACAATGGCGGACTTAATGCCAAAGACATTTCATCCTTTGGGTGATGCAGAGACAAAACTAGGTAGGTGCATTCAGTAACAATTTATGAAAACTAATTTAACTAAATATTTTTAGACAATAGATAGATAATTAATATATTATATGATAAATACATTCCAATAAACATAAATATATAAATAACATGAGTATACATAAATATAATATAAACAATAAATAAATAAATAATATCAAATTAATGAGAGTTTTAAGATGATTCTGACCAGAACTTGCTATAAAGCCGGTGTACTCTAGCCTTAAAAATGACACGGTTTGTGGACATCCTGATTTCAAGAGGGAGCGCGTTCCACAGAAGAATAGATTTAATATTAAAGGAAGAATGTACAACATATAAGAAGATATACAAGAAGCTAAATAAATTTCCCAGCTAAATTCGTCATGACATCTTCTGTAGCTGTACGTACAACATAGAAAAGCAGTAACAGTACAGTTTTTGCTTGCGATTAACAAGCGAATTTCCCATCAAATAGATCCGCGTATAGGTCAGTGAACGCATCGTTGCGGTTCATGTTAACGGAACCAACAACCGCAAAGTGCAATCGTGCAAGCCATCTAAGGGCAAATGCTGTTCCAACTTGCTCAATAAAACTTAATCTATTAGTTCTACAGTATTGATCCCGTTTTCAAATAGTCCTTGTTACAATGTAGAGTACGTATTCACTTAATGCATTGTTTATTTAAAAATTAATTGTTTTTGAAGTAAAAACTTCTGTAGATATGTGGTAGAATGAAAAAACTCACGCTTACAGCGGAAACTGCGTTTATTGTTTAAAGTCACAGTAGATTCACAGCACAGTGCGGAAGTATATACAGAGGAGACACACATACACAGCAAGAGTTTATAGCCTGATAGAAGGAGATATAGAAGGAGAACACAGATCAGAACATAGATAGAATTAGGATAGAATATAGCGAAAAGCGCGGCGGAAAGCAAATCACATATATGGCGAGCGTAGCAGTATTCGCGGGCCGACTTTCTCTTCAATTAAAAAAAGACAACTCCCGCACTAGAGAACAAGCTCTGTGTCGCGGGGGACTTTACCAGCATACAAGTAACGGACACAAATTACACCCAGACTCAGAACAATTCTTTGTGGGTCACACAAAGTTTTATCCTGTGTGGGAATCGGACCCACAACCTCGTGCACAGCAGGCGCATACTGCGGCCACTGGACTACCGAGGCAGCCGACTGTTGTGTTTTAGCACGGTATACATATTTTTAGATGAGATAAAATCTCTGGATTCGCGACACCGTTACGAGGCGCAGCTTTTTTTTACTGTCACGTTATTAAAGCAAAGAGGCGATATATGCATGTACATATAGCAGACCGCGAACGCGTCTAGATTAATAAATAAAAAATATTTATTGCTATAATTTTCGACCGTCACGTAATTAAAGCAAAGAGGCGATATATGCATGTACATATAGTAGACCGCGAACGCGTCTAGATAAATAAATAAAAAACATTTATTGCTATAACTTTCGACCGTCACGTTATTAAAGCAAAGAGGCGATATATGCATGTACATATAGCAGACCGTAAACGCGTCTAGATAAATAAATAAAAAACATTTATTGCTATAATTTGCGACCGTCACGTTATTAAAGCAAAGAGGCGATAATATGCATGTACATATAGCAGACCGCGAACGCGTCTAGATAAATAAATAAAAAACATTTATTGCTATAACTTTCGACCGTCACGTTATTAAAGTATGTCCCGTGTTAACGCGTCTATTCGCACTTTCGTTTACCAGTAGACGAGTTCCGTCTTCGTGGAAGACCGCCAATGTGCATCCGGTGCCCAAAAAGGGCGATAGACCAGATCCATCGAACTACAGGCCTATCGCTATAACCTCCCTTCTCTCAAAGGTGATGGAGCGAGTTATAAACAGACGGCTCCTGGGATACCTAGAAGATCACGATTTAATCAGTGACCGCCAATATGGCTTTCGCCATAGTCGCTCTACTGGTGATCTTCTAGTGTATCTCACACACCGCTGGGCTCTAGTCATTGAGAGTCAAGGTGAGGCATTGGCTATTAGCCTAGATATAGCGAAGGCATTCGATCGGGTCTGGCACCGGAGTCTTCTATCGAAGTTACCATCTTACGGACTCTCCGAGGGATTATGCAAGTGGATTGCCGGCTTTTTGTCCGGCAGGAGCATAAGAACCGTCGTTGATGGTTGTTGCTCGGATCGCCTGGACGGATCAATGCTGGCGTTCCACAAGGCTCTGTGCTGTCCCCGACACTGTTTCTGCTGCATATTAATGATATGTTATCCATTGATAGCATTCATTGTTATGCGGACGACAGCACCGGGGACACTTTTTACATGGGCCGCGCAAACATCCCTCGTTCCGTTGTAGACGAAAGTCGCGAAAAACTTGTGTCTGAAATCAGCAGCACTCTGTCCAGAGTCTCTGATTGGGGTCGACTAAATTTAGTCCATTTCAACCCCACTAAGACACAAGTTTGCGCGTTCACCGCTAAAAAAGCCCCATTTGTTATGGCTCCACAGTTCCTGGACACAGCCCTTAAGATATCCGAGAGCATTGAGATTCTGGCGTTGACATATCCTGCGAGGTCCAGTTTCGTCACCACTTGGAGGACAAGGCCAAGCTGGCATCTAGGAAGCTCGGTGTGCTCAACAGAGCAAAGCGGTACTTCACTGCGGGCCAAAGATCGCTGCTTTACAAAGCGCAAATTCGGCCCCACATGGAGTACTGCTGCCACCTTTGGGCGGGAGCACCTGGATACCAGCTTGGACCTTTTGACTCGATCCAAAGTCGCGCTGTGAGGATTGTTGACGATCCCAAGTTCACAGGCAGTATTGATCCACTTAGTTTAAGGAGAGACTTTGCCTCCTTGTGTGTGTTCTACCGCCTGTACAACGGGCTGTGTTCCGAGAAAGTGTTTGATATGATGCCCACGGCCACATTTTATCAACGCACCTCCCGCCACCGACAGGGAGTTCATCCACACATTTTAGAACCTTTATCGTGCCGCACTGTGCGGTTTCAGAGGAATTTCCTCCCACGTACGATTAAGTTGTGGAATGAGCTTCCTGCCGAGGTTTTCCCGAGAGACTATAGCATGGGGTTCTTCAAGAAAAGAGTTATAAGGTTTCTAAAGGGTCGGCAACGCGCGAGTGATACCCCTGGTGTTGCAAGCGTCCATAGGCTACGGTAACTGCTTACCATCAGGCGGGCCGTATGCTTGATTGCCTACTTGGTAGTATAAAAAAAAAAAAAAAAAACAAAGAGGCGATAATTATGCATGTACATATAGCAGACCGTAAACGCGTCTAGATAAATAAATAAAAAACATTTATTGCTATAATTTTCCACTGTTACGTTATTAAAGCAAAGAGGCGATATATGCATGTACATATAGCAGACCGCGAACGCGTCTGGATAAATAAATAATAAACATTTATTGCTATAATATTTATAAAAACTGTTTTGCCTAGTGTTTTCACTTCTGTAGGCACTCCCGGAGTGCATTTTTTTTTCGGTCTGGAATATGCGAGTGTTGCCTCAGTCAGACATTGCAAACGTCCTACTTGCTACATTTTACCCTGGAAAAATCACTTAAGAGAAATAATACAACTATGTAGCACACAGCGGTGTAGTTGTATTCCTGTGTGTGAGTACAGGTCTCCATGCGCTTATTTAGGGATGCGTTTTGAAAGAAACGTCTTCATATCCTAGGGATACTACATCTAAGAACCCTAGTGCAAAGAAGCCTATGTGCTATACCAGACTATAATATATTTCTGTGCCAAATTTCATCCAGATCCGATCAGTACTTATTTACAGTTTTAGGTGAAAGAGAAACAAACATCCAAACATCCATACTCACATACTGGTACATTAATAATCATCATCATCTCAGCCAAAAGACGTCCACTGCTGGACATTGTCCTCCCCCAAGGATTTCCACACCTCTCAATCCTGAGCCGACCTTGTCCATCGGTTGTCTGCAACCTTTACCAGGTCGTCGGTCGGTTGTTGGAGGCCTGTCCACGCTTCGTCTAGAACCTTTCTGCCTGAACGGCCATCAGTTCTGCGAGCTATGTGTATATAACAAATATTAGTGGAACCAGCAACTGTATAGCGGTATTTTAAACGTTGCTGACTTTTGCAAAACCTAGCAAACGCTTAGTAAATTTACTTTTAATTTAAAGCGACCAACTCATCTATACTAATATTATAAAGCTGAAGAGTTTGTTTGTTTGTTTGGTTGAACGCGCTAATCTCAGAAAGTACTGGTTCAAATTTTTTTGTTTTGTTGAATAGTGCATTTATCCAGGTAGGCTTTAGGCTATATAACATCGCGCTACGATCAATAGGAGAGGGGCAGTAGTTAAGATATGTTACAAAATCGGGGAAATGTAATGTCGCCATATAACTACAGATCAAAAACTGTGACTAGGAGGGACCTTTCTATAGTGGGTCACACATACGAATATTTACACAATAACAAAAATTGTTGCAACTGTGACAAGTTGCAGTATGTTGAAACTTTTAAATATTTAGGTCTAACTATTGATAGGAACTTCAGCTGGAAAACACCATGTCAGCGATATTTGTTTAAGATCTGTATTGGGGACTTTTTATCAGATAAACAGAGTACTAAATAAACACACATTACTGATAGTATATTATGCACTTGCTGATTCGCTAATTAGTTACGGACTTATTGTATACGGGCGAACATTTATGTCATATCTAAAAGATATAAAGAATTTACAGATTAGAATGATTAAGTTTTTAGTTAGTTATAAAGTTAAGAAAAAATGTAATAAGGATTATGAAAAACTATTTCCTATATGTAAAATTTTGCCAGTAGATAAGAAAGTAGAGTATTTGATAGGTTTAGAACACTACTACAGCGAAGACTGTAAAATATTTGTTAATAATAAATATAATACAAGAAGTGTTAGAGAAAATAGATTAATAAAACCAAATTATTATGGGGAAAGAATGTCACAATATATTGTACCAAAAGTATTTAATAAAATGGATATACTTAGAGAGGAGCCTAAATTAAGTATAGGCAGGTTAAAGGTAAGACTGAGGGATTTGTGTCTCGAAAATGAACAACCTGGCTGATAAATATCATAACGGCTGCTGCCATCGAGAGACAAATCCGCAGTATATCAGTAGTTAGTATATTAGTTATTATTTTATTTAGTATAAGGTTAAGGTAAATATTAAGGGTAAGATTAACGAGCGCGTCTCGCCATTAAACATTAACGTTTGGCGAGAAATAATATTGTAAAACTTTTCTTTAAATAAAAAATAAAAAAACGTTCCAAATTACCACGCGGACAAAGTCACGGGCGACCCCAAGTATTAAATAAAACCGAGCAAAACTCATTTAAACCGACCTCCGTTGATGCGCACATAAAAATTTTCATGCCGCATTTTATACCAGGGTTTTAAACATTCAGATCTACTTGAAAATATATATACGTAGCGGCACTCCAAGGCTTTGCCCGAGTCTAAACAATCTTTTACTGTTCCAATACCAATTTTCATATCTCTATCTTCACAAATGACAGACTTTGACACAAATATTCATTCTCTTTTTAGAAATTCAATTTAATGGTCTCCAGCGCTCATTAAGGGATGCGTTTTGAAAGAAACGTATTCCTAGGGATACTCCCATCATAAAGTAAAAAATGGGTTGGCAACACGCAATGATACTTCTGGTATTGGAAGCGTCCATGGGCTACGGTAACTGCTTAACATCAGGTGGGCCGTATGCTTGTTTGCCACCTAAGTAGTATAAAAAAAATGGAGTTGGCTCATTAGTGCGTCGCGTTACGTCGTCGCAGCGCAGCATGGACGCCGATTCATTTTCCATATATTTTGTGAGATGGGTAGACACTTAGACACACTACAGCGTCGTCGCAGCGCAAGTATAACAACGGTTTAATGGGGCATCTCCAATTAATTAATTAATGCAATTAGTTTGACTTTGACTTTGACTTACCTAGGTAAGTCAAAGTCAAAGTCAAACTAATTTATTCATTTAGATCAAATACATGATACTCATGAACGTCATAAAAACAAATGCCAGCATACTTTTTTCCTACGGCCAATTCGCTGACTATGGTAGGGCCTCGAGAAGAATTGGCAAGAAACTCGGGTCACTCTTTTTAATCGCCAGAATATAACATTTACAATTTGGTATAAGTTACAATATTAGTGGTAACGAAAAGGAACGGAAACCAATATACCATACCTACAGAATTCAATTTAGATAAGTATTTGATTTAATTAATTAAGAAACAATACAAAAAGTAAAAAAAAATAAGAATGAATTTAGTATGGTAATGAGGGATCGATTCTTTTTGTAAAAATAAGATAGAAACGTGTCGAGATCACATTCCATTCTGAGTAAAATCTAAAAACTATATCTCTATTATTTAAAAATAAATCATGCCAAGATTGACCAGCCACCCCAAGTAGCAGTTCACGAGCATGACGCACGGACCAGCCATCATTTCCTTCGCCATATTAGAGGGAAGGAAATGACCCGGCCAATACGACACCACATGCATTTCAGTGAGCATGACAATCTAGGACATAAAAAATAAAATAGAAACTAAATATAAAGTCAATAATGATCACAAGTAGGTAGGCAAACACCTACAGTGTAAAAAGAACCGGCATGCAAACTTTTACGGCATTAGCTTCTGAAGTTTCGATTGTGCGCTGATACGTCAGGCAGTCAGGTTATTCTTTTATAGGTAAGTATATGTTGCTTGATAATCTTATAAAACATTTTCGCAAAATCCCTAGGAATATCGCGTAACGCCGGAGGTATTTTACAATACCTTGGAAGATAGCGAATTTCGTTGCCAGTTTCCTACTATCCGGTATTTCGCGATCTTCCTGGGGTTTACGCGAGAAACCATTTTATTTGATTATCCTGCGACATACACTAGTTATACCTACTTGCCAACGTCGACTAAGTAATACAGCCTTGTTACTCTTCCTATAACAACAACAAGGTAGCTCACTTTGAGCTGTGCTGAGGCGCTCATAGCCAGGTGCACTCGCTGTTCGGTAAACGATCAGCGGATTAAGCAACCAAAGGCACGGTAACCCTATAGATGGGTGACCGTATAGTGGTATTTCATCTGAGCGTCTTCGTGCTTCGGAGGGCACGTTAAAAGTCGGTCCCGACTGTTAACAGTCGTTAGATCACGACAGAGGCCTAAATATAGCCGATCTAAATAACTCTGTCACCAGGTTGGCCACTAACCAAACGATAAGAAGAAGAAGAACTTTGAGCTTACCTTGTTGTTTTTGCATAATGTTTCTAGTCGTTAGGAACGTGAATCAATTGAATTACATTTATCTAAACTTGTTGCGAGTTAGTGGATTGGCATCACGCTCGTCTCCCACTGGGGTAGGCAGAGGCTATGGTGCGCCAATTGCTTGGATTGGCAATGCTTTTATAATATCTTCTAAGGCATGTTTTCTCACGAATGTTTTCCTTTATCATTAATTATTTGATTAGTAAATGTATAAATTCGAAAAGTATTGAACTCACATCTCAAGGGTTGAACAAGTTGAAGTCCCCTTTCCCATTCGACTCCCATCTCCCATCATTAACTAAGTGTTTTTTTTATGAATATTACATTTTTGTACAAAAATTGTATAACTAGGTATAAAGGCGGGCTTAATGCCGAAGGCATTTCAAGCAGTCTTCAATATTTCGGTGATGCTAACAGAAAACTATGATGGTTTGATTTTTTTTTTTTTTTTTAACTTCTTGGGTGGCAAACAAGCATACGGCCCGCCTGATGTTAAGCAGTATCCGTAGCCTATAGACGCTTGCATTACCAGAGGTATCACTTGCGTGTTGCCAACCCATTTTTTTACACCAGGGCTTTAAGATGGAAGTAACCCTGGTATAGGAATACGTTTCTTTTTTCGTTTTCAAAACGCATTCCTAAATGAGCGCTGGAGACCTGTACTCACACACAGGAACACAACTACACCGCTGTAGTCATTTGGCTGTGGTCTTCTGTAAGGTGGAGGTCCTTCCCCAGTCGGGCTTGCTCGCTAGTATGGTGCCCTACCTCTCTTAACTTCTTAACTTGATGGTTTAGTTTAATTAATTTCTTTGGTTTTTTTTTTATATACTACCAAGGTGGCAAACAAGCATACGGCCCGCCTGATGGTAAGCAGTTACCGTAGCCTATGGACGTTTGCAACACCAGGGGTGTCACTCACGCGTTGCCGACCCTTTACCTTTGGTTTGGTTTTTTTTCAACTACCGCACTAGGGAACAAGCCCTATGTCTCGGGGGACTTTGAAAACATACAATTAACGGACGTAAAGTACACCCAGACTCGGGACAACCATTTCTGGATCACACAAAGGTTTATCCCGTGTGGGGAACGCACAACACACATTTTGTTTTCTTATTGAATTCTTATTATAAAAACTCTCGTATCAACAACAAATTGGTATCACTACCTAACCCCTTTGTGCCACCTGCTGAAGACCTTCCACCTGGACATACATTGCCGTGGCAGGTCTGGAAGACTTTAAATAGACTCCGAACTCAGGTTGGCCGGAGCAAGGAAAACTTGTTCAGGTGGGGGTTTACAGATGGTACAGATCTGGAATGCTCATGCGGTGTAGCCCATACAATGGCCCACCTAACATCATGTCCTAACACCTGCACGCAGGAGGACTTGATGGCTGCCTCTGACAATGCAGTCAACGTAGCTAAATTTTGGGCCGCTATAATATAAATTTAACGATGTTTGCCAACGAAACGCTAAGAAGAAGAACAACAAATTGAACTAAGTAAGCAATAGAGCATTCCAAATCCTTAAATCCCTGATCGAGGATCACTTATAATATATTATTCATATACATCACGTACTTTCCGAAGTACTTACTATATAAATGCGATGGAAGAAGTAATGTGTTCATAAAATCCCTGGGGCAGTGTCCCGTCTTGAATACAGCTGAGTTTACGATACGATCCCAGTCACGTCGCGGAGTCGCGTCGTGAGCTAGAAGCATTCAAAATATTGTATGTGTAGTTGGACAAAGTATTTGTGTGCAAACGGCTGATTTAATTATTATAAACTCTTGATGGAGCCTAGTTTATGTATGTAACATATTTTATGTCGAGGATTTTAACATATTTTAACAGCGGTAGACCCCACATAGCGAGATGAGCTTGACGCTTATAGGAGGGATTCAATTGGCAAAATTTATGCAATCAACGAAATAAATGGGTCGGCAACACGAAAGTGATACCTCTGGTATTGCAAGCGTCTATTAGGCTACAGTAACTACTTAACATCAGGCTGGAAGTATGCTTGTAGGTATGCCACCTAAGTAGTATTTATAAAAGAAACTATAATAATTTTAACAAAAAAAACCGACTTCAGTACGGCAAGTTGTAAAATTTTCAGATATTTGTTTGTTACAATCGAAAAAAATCGACTGAGCGTCGGGCTGAACACAGGTCAAGTAGGTATTAAAAGCAATATTTAATCTGTGCAATCCGCGCTCAATTCATTCACGTCATTATTTCTTATTAATAGTTGCTTAGCAACAATAACCGAAACTTATCTAATCGCCATCAGTAAAATACTTATTATTGAAAAGTTCAGATGGCCATCTGTGGTCTTCTTCATCAGTTTTACTTCACCAAATTACACTTTCTGAATGCAAATGATTGATTAGTTGTTAAATATATTGAAATTGCTATATGTGTGCCTATAACTTTTGAGGAGTTCCCTCAATTCCTCATGGATCCCATCATCGGAACTTTCTTTTGATGATAATGGGACCAAACTGGAAGTATGTCCAGTCAGACAAAAAAAGAATTTTTCAAATCGGTCCATAAATGACGGAGTTATGCGGTAACAAACATTAAAAAAAATAAAAAATAAAACAAAAAATACACACGAATTGATAACCTCCTCTTTTTGAAGTCGGTTAAAAAGTTAAAATCTCACAAATCTATACGAATATTAGAAAGCTGAAGAGTTTGTTTGTTTAGTTGAACGCGCTAGAACGCGATTAGAATTATTTTTTTTGTTGAATAGTGCATTTATCCAGGAAGGCTATAGGCTATATAACATCACGCTATGATCAATAGGAGCGGAGTGGTATTGACATTATGTTGCAAAATCGGGGTAAATATCCCAAATTACCACGCGGACAAAGTCGCGGTCGACCCCTAGTAATATTATAAAGCTAAAGTTAAATAATTTAGAAGTAAAAGATATATGTTAGTAAAGTGGACGTGAAATAGCTCTATTTAAGTAAAAGTGCGCTCTTTAGTAACGTGTTACCGGAGTACGTGACTCGGGGTAATGGCGGCAACACTTGCTATCACGTATCACGTGTATTTGGTGTGTTTATTAGAGAAAGTTTTTGGGAGAGTTTTTTTTTTTTTTTTTTTTATTTATTTATTTATTACCAACTTAAATTCACAGTTTACACCACACATATAAGTTTTTGGTAGGTACATAATAAAGTTTAAATATATTGAAATATTAACATTAATAGGAACATAAGTAATTATAACAATAGAATATAAATATTACATTAGACTTAAAATAAACTAAAATAAAACAAAACAAACAGACAAAGACTATTTCTAGGAGCAGATTGTACTTGGAGTTGAAATAGACTCCAAATATCGAACAGACGCGGTTAAAAGCCTCGGTTCCCCGTCACTGTACAGATCAAGCGATTCGTCGTCATTTAAGATGTTGTTAATGTGGTTTAGTGCCAAATACAGCGGACTTTTTAAAAGACTTACTGTAATATTTGTTGGTATATTAAATAGAGGACGTTTTCGTGGGCGAAGTGAGTTTCTTATAAGTGGTGGTACGTTTAGCGACACATACTGTAGTAGGTGTGGGTTGGAAAGTGACCCACGTATTAGGCTGATAAAATATTTTAGAAGGGCAAGATTTCTCCTCACTTCTAAACTCTGGTATGTGACCATTCCTAATACGAACGGGGTAGGATACATATATGGGTAGTAGCCATGTATTTTGAGGAACAGGTAACGTATAAAAGCTTTTTGGATTTTCTCCAGGGCTAACGTGTATTTTTTTTCATGTGGAATCCAAATTGCACAGTTCGTTTCTAAAATGCTACGAATATACGCATTGTATAGCACTACTATAGCTTGCCTGTTATTAAATAGTTTTATTTGGCGCATGACAAAACCGAGATTTCTGCAGGATGTATTGCATACCTGAGTTATGTGGTAGTTGAAAGTGAGTTGAGTGTCAAAGTGGGTTCCCAGGTCACGTATGGTTGACACTCTATTGAGGCTGTCATTGTTTAAAGTGTAGGTGTTGTGTACTGGTGATGTTCCTTTGGAGTAGGACATAATTGCGCACTTACTAATGTTTAGGCTTAGTTTATTGTTAGTGCTCCAGATGTATAAGCTGTTAATATCCTGCTGGAGTCTGGCTGTATCAGTAGGATTATGTATTGGTAGTGCGAGTTTTACGTCATCTGCAAACATTAGTATTGTGGAGTGTTTCATTTGTTTGGGCAGTTCGTTGATAAAGATTAGAAACAACAACGGCCCTAGACTGCTACCCTGACCTATGCCTGATGTTACTGTATAAAGAGCGGATTTCGAATCATTGAACGTTACGTACTGCTTACGGTCGAATAGATAGTTGGCGAAATATGTCAGCAGAGATCTTGAGAAACCTGCCTTTGCCAATTTTCCTAATAGCACATCATTGTCAACCCTATCAAATGCTTTCTGATAATCAAAGTATGCAACATCTACTTGTACTTTATCATTTACATTTTTGGTGAGAAGTGCAACTATGTTAAGTAGGTTTGATGTAGTTGAACGTCTTGGTAGGAAGCCATGTTGTTCGTCAGCAAACCAACCCTGAAGTTCATCAGAAATCTTTTTATTTAATATAGATTCTAAGATTTTACCGAATACAGAGAGGATAGCTATTGGCCGGTAGTTCTTTATGTCAGATTTATTCCCGCTTTTGTGAATTGGAATAACTCTGGATGTCTTCCATGCTGTAGGGTAAGCTTTTGTGCTTAGTGAGAGATTAAATATAAACTGTAAGGGTTTTGTAAATATTTTGTAACCATCTCTAACTATCAACTGCGGTATGCCGTCTGGACCTTGGGTGTACTTAGGAGCTAGCCGTAATATGGCTTTACGTACTTCATTTTCAGATATGTGTTCAATGTTTATATGTTGCGGGACGTCAGGGTATGAGGCTGCCGCTGTAACCGCATTATTAATATCTAAGGAAGGTGAGTTGGGTAGAAAAACACTTCGAAAATAATTTGAAAAAGCGTCGGCAACCTGTATGGAAGACATATCGCCAAAAGTTTCCTGCTCATTGTTCTCACGATTGCTCTTTATAAATGCCCAAAAGGCTTTAGGATCTCGTCCAATGTCACTTTGGATACGACTAGTGTACCCTAAGTAGTCTGTTTGAACGCTATTTTTTAGTTGTGCCCAGTAGTGGGACATATAATAATGGATGGATATATATATATATATATATATATATATTATATATACTAACTGTTGCCCGCGGCTTCGCCCGCGTGGATGTCGGTTATCGCTGCAAAAAGTAGCCTATGTGTTATTCCAGACCATAATCTATCTCGGTGCCAAATTTCGTCCAGATCCGTTCAGTAGTTTTTACGTGAAAGAGTAACAAATATCCATCCATTCTTACAAACTTTTACATTTATAATATTAGTAAGTATTACTAGCAACCCGTGTGGTGACGGAAGAATACAAATGTCACCACCAGTTTCATCCCGAGGGTGTCGTAAGAGTCGACTAAGGGAGTAAGTGTTATCCACCGCAAAAGAGGGAAATCTCGAAACAAAACCCTATACCACCCCGTTTGGCCAGCGTGGTATAGTAGGCTAAAATCCCTCTAAATGTTTGGAGGAGACCCGTGCCCAGCAGTGGGACGTTTATGAGTTAAAATGTAACTAGCAACCCGCCCTCGCTTCGCTTCGGTTTATACTCGATTTCACTATTATACCATTCATGAATTATACATATAAACCTTCCTATTGAATCACTCTATCAATTTAAAAAAAAACGCATCAAAATCCGTAACGTAGTTTTAAAGATCTAAGCATACATAGGGACGGACAGCGGAAGCGACTTTGTTTTATACTATGTCATCATCTCAACCCATTAATGTCCCACTACTGGGCACGGGTCTCCTCCATACATTTGGAGGGACATTAGCCTACTATACCACGCTGGCCAGAGGGGTTGGTATAGGGTTTTGTTTCAAGTTTCCCTTCTCTTGCAGTGGATATTGTCTGCCTGACTTACTCCCTTAGTCGACTCTTACGACACCCTTGAGATGAATGGGTGGTGACATTTGTATTCTTAATCCGTCACCACACGAACAATTATACTATATATATATATAATATAATATTATATTATATAATTATACTATGTATTGATGTACTAATAAATTCGTCTAAAATACTGATTTTGAAAATCGACTACTAGCCTTAGGAAAGCAAACAAGCCGTAGGAAAATTTAGCTGACATTCTTTCTGGCTTATTTATAATTTACTAGCTGTTGCCCGCGGCTCCGCCCGCGTGGATGTCGGTTATCGCTGTAAAAAGTAGCCTATATGTTATTCCAGACCATAATCTATCCCTGTGCCAAATTTCATCCAGATCCATTCAGTAGTTTTTACGTGAAAGAGTAACAAACATCCATCCAACCATCCATCCATCCATTCTTACAAACTTTCACATTTATAATATTAGTAAGGATGACCTTCATAAGTGTTACTTTGTAACCTAAATGAATAAATAAATTTTGAGTTTGAGTTCGACCTGCTATGATTGCAGGAAAGAACATAGTTCACACGTAATAATAACCAGAATAACCAGGCAGAGTCGTGGGCATAAGCTAGTCTATACTATTATGGTATACTCAATTATTTATTTATTTATTACATTTGGTAACAGCCTATACGTATAACCTCCATAACTTTTATTATCCCTCACAAAAGCAGTATAACCGTCACCACCTTGCTTAATTTTACTATGAGGACATTCAGAAATTAATACTCGACACAATGTCGGCTTAAATTATATTATTATTATCCCTAATAATATTATAAATGCGAGACAAACTCTGTTTGTTTGTTACCTTTTCACGACTTAAAGGTTCAACGGATCGTAATGAAAAAAAATTGTAAGAATTTCCAATTATGTTATTCAGTTTTTGTAATTTTGATTTTAATTTTGACATCATTTATCTATTTTAATTTAATTCTAAAAAGTTAATTGACATCACTTGACATAATTATAATAAAATTGCCTACCACATGGACATTTATGATTTAACTAGGGGTCACCCGCGACTTCGTCTGCGTTTTAATTTGGAATATTTTCCCCGATTTTGCAACATATCTCACTACTCCTCCGCTCCTATTGATCATAGCGTTATGTTATATAGCCTTCCTGGATAAGTACACTATTCAAAAAAAAAAGATTTTTTCTAATCGAACCAGTACTTTCTGAGATTAGCGCGTTCAACCAAACAAACAAACTCTTCAGCTTTATAATATTAGTATAGATGTAATCATTTTAATATGTAAAAATGTAATTAGATAGTAATATTTATTGGCAAGACGAGAGATTACATGGGGGGAGAAGAATATAGGGTACTTTACCGCGATAACCGACATTCACGAGGGCGGAGCCGCGGACAACAGCTAGTATTAATATAAATCTAAAGGTAATGTTCATCAGTTAATTAATTAGTACTTTAACCTCAATTCTGTTATTGTTACAGGTAAATCAAATGGCGGGATTAATACATACAATATGTGGATGCGGCAGCCATGTTTGTTAAGGCGCTTATACCCAGGTATCAATGTTATCTATAATATCATCGGCCAGATGTAGTCGCTGAGGGGTAAGCAGTGAAGCTACCACTAGCAGTTATCCTGTAGATGGATGACCGCATGGTATATCACCTGGGCATCTGAGATGGTTGCAAATCCATCGTAATGGCATAGATTTTTTTCCCACCTTTTATATACGTATTGAACGTATATAAAAGGTGGGAAAAAAATCTATTTTCCAACGTTTTTAAATTTATATCACTAGCACAACACATAGCTAAACAAGTACAAAAAAAATCAGTAGACAAACAGAAAAGAAAAAGGTACTAAGGTCATTTTAGGCCATATCATAACGGCCTTATAACATGACAACGTTTAGTGATTTATTTTCGATCGATGTGAACTTACCTAAAGTTCACATCGATCGAAAATAAATCACTAAACGTTGTCATGGTATGAGCCCTAAACTGTTTTGACCTTGCCTATTAATATCTACTTAAAATAAATGTGCATTAGCTGTTGACCGCGTCCATGTCGATTATCGCGATAAAAACACCGCTATTGCAGACTATAATCTATCTCTATGCCAAATTTCATCCAGATCCGTTTAGTAGTTTTTACGCGAAAGAGTAACAAACATTCATACATACATCCATCCTCACAAACTTTCACATTTATAATATTAGTAGGATCGTTTACCCATAATAATAATAATAATAAATAACCTGGCAACACACAAACGTCCACCTTTATTTTTCGCAGTTTTTAATTTATTTATATTTTTGAGTATAAATCACAATTATATTTATAACATATTGACCTTAAAATAAAATTAACAAAAATAAATACAAAATATACAACAGATTTGGAAAATATTGGATATTATTAACATAAAATCATAAAGAAGAAAAATATTCTGCAATGACAGCTGTCAAGGAAAAATGAGGATGACGAAAATGATATGAAAACCAGGTTACAAACAAAAAATGCACGCCTTTCACCCCCGGACTCGTCGCTCAGCTCCGCCCCGCAGCCGCCAGATCCAGGGGCCTCTGCGGAGGCGTCGAGTGATTCCTCTAGTGACGAGTATTTCTCCCCGCCATCGTCGCCAACACCTGTACGTCGGCAGGGGAGAGGCCGGCCTCCGGCGTGCTTGGGACCCCGCGGCCCACCGGCTGCGAACAGGGTCCCCGCTGCCGGCGGTAATGTGCAGCGCATGAGATGGCCTTCATGTTTGAATGAAAACGTCATGCGCGCATATTTTGTGGCTACAGAGGGGGGAACCAACCTCACTGCGTATCGCAGTCGTATGCATGCTTTGTTTCAGAGCCTTGAACCAACTACCAACGTTTCAGCTCAACGATTATCGGATCAAGTACGGGCCATCCAACGCTGTAGGTTATTGGATGATACTGTGCTTGATAGGCTTCGCTTGGAGTGTATACAGAGTGGCCCTGCTGTCCCCGACCAATCACGTACGCCAGTGGCAACTGCACCTTTGTCACGGGCTGGTGTTAGTGTTAGTGTGGGGGATAGCTTGGCTCCGTCTGTGGACACTCAGTGTAATGAGGAGGTCAAGGAAGCTTTGGAATGTGCGATCCGAGATTATCGATTCACGCCCCATGAATTTAGGCCACATCTACCTCGGTTACCTATGCATAGGAGAAACCTAGCACTAGTAAGTACCCTTGATTCGTTATTGCCTAGATATCTAGTTAATAGCGAAAATCTCAGTGATACCCATTCAATCTTGTATTGTGCGGCCGTCTCAGCATGTCGTATGGCGGGGGTAAGATTCACAACATCAGACCCCCCTGTACAACAAACATGTGATACACCGGCCTGGCAACGCAGGATTGAACGGCGTATTGCTGGGGCAAGGGTGCTAATTGGTAAGCTGATCTGCTTTAGGACGGGCAATACACGCCCGAGAGTAATGCGCTTTGTGAGCCAGGCATTCTCGGGGACTGGTGTCAGTCCCCGTGAGTATCTGTCGCGGGTCACAGAGCGTATTGACTTCCTAAAGCAGAAGGTCTATGCATGGGCTAACCGAATCAGTAGATATAGAAAACGAGTGGATCGATATACTATGAATCGGATGTTCCAAAGGGACCAAAGGTGGGTGTATAGGAATTGGGAGCGACCTAGTCAAGGAGTGGATGGCGGGCGGCTGCCGGATGCTGTTGCTACTAAAGAGTTTTGGAGCAGTATCTGGTCGGTCCCCGTCAGTCATTCGGAAGGTGACTGGATGCGGGATGTGGAACAAACATGCGAACATATCACGCCAATGGATTGCGTAGCCATCACGGCCGATGATGTTGCTTGTGCAGTCCGTCCAATGGCAAATTGGAAGTCACCAGGACCAGACGGACTGCACAATTTTTGGCTGAGGTGGTTGCGTAGTTCGCATGTTTGCTTGGCATCTCAATTCCAGTCGGTTTTGAAGTCTGGGTCGCTACCAGAATTCCTAACGACAGGAAATACCCATCTGCTTCATAAGACAGGTAGTGCCACGGAACCCAGTAATTATAGACCGATTACGTGTTTACCATCGGTCTATAAACTCCTTACATCTATTCTGAGAGTCAAAATTACAAAACACATTGAAAATAATTCGATCATGTCTATCTCCCAGAATGGATGTAGGAAAGGAGCCCGTGGTACTAAGGAGCTCCTCCTCATTGACATGGCCATTAGCCAGCAGGTTCGCCGCAACCGAAAAGATCTGGCGACATGCTGGATAGATTATAAGAAAGCGTTTGATTCCGTGCCGCATTCATGGCTCTTGAGGGTGCTAAAGTTGTATAAAGTAGATACAACTTTATGTACCTTCCTGGAGTCGTGTATGCGGCAATGGAAAACGGTTCTTAACTATCCAGGGTGTCGACATATCAGGGGTTGTGGTGAACCGGTAAGGATCAAGCGTGGCATCTTTCAGGGTGACAGTCTGAGTCCTCTATGGTTCTGCCTAGCACTGAATCCTCTCAGCACTCTGTTAGAGAATTCAGGGCTAGGTTGCAGGTTACGCAGGGGTGGTCAGGTAATATCCCACCTGCTTTACATGGATGATTTGAAATTATTTGCGCCCTCTGATTTCCAGCTCAAAGGCTTACTAAAGGTAACTGAAAACTTTAGTAATTCTATCAGTATGGATTTTGGAATCGACAAATGTGCAGTCATGTATGTAAAGAAAGGCAGGGTGATGGAATCAGTGGGATTGCAACTCTCTGATTCTATCCACCTCAGATCACTTCTCGTAACTGATACCTATAAATACTTGGGTATGTCACAGGCGTTAGGCATCAAGGATAAGATATGAAACAATCTGTGCAGGAGCGTTTCTTTGGCCGCCTGAAAAAAGTACTGAAAAGTCTTTTGTCGGGCGGTAATAAGGTGCGCGCCTGTAATGGTTGGGTCATGCCGCTCCTGATGTACTCCTTTGGCATACTCAAGTGGACTCAGACGGAATTGGATGCCCTGGACAGGAGAGTCCGTACGCTGCTGACGTCGTACCGAATGCATCACCCCCGTTCATCTGTCATGAGGCTGTACATCCCGCGAAAATGTGGGGGTAGAGGCTTTTTAAATGCCAAAACCCTCCATAATCGCGAGATGTGCAATCTCAGAGAATATTTTCTCGGGGTGAACGAGGGTGTGCATCGAGATGTAGTCGCAGTGGACACTGGGCTTACCCCGCTTGCCTTGGCTAAAGAGAACTGGCGCAGGCCTGTCGTGCTTGGTACTGACGACCGCAGGGAGGTATGGCAGAGCAAGGAGCTCCACGGCCGATTCTACCGGGCCCTGCATGGCCCTGACGTAGACGGTGTTGCTTCCGTGGCCTGGCTGCGCTTCGGTGATCTCTTCGGGGAAACCGAAGGGTTTGTCTGTGCAATTGCTGACGAAGTTATCATGACGAACAACTACCGGAAATATATCCTGAAGGACGGCACGGTCGACATATGCCGTGCATGTCACCGACCAGGTGAGTCCCTCAGGCATATTGTTTCCGGTTGTTCGCGTCTTGCTAACAGCGAGTACCTGCACAGGCATAACCAAGTAGCCAGGATAATTCACCAGCAACTTGCTCTGCGGTACAACCTAGTGGACGTCGAGGTACCGTACTATAGGTATGTCCCTGAGCCAGTTCTCGAGAATGGCTGTGCGACACTGTACTGGGATCGGTCCATCATCACTGACAGGACTGTTGTGGCCAACAAGCCTGATATTGTGGTGGTGGATCGATCAAAGCGCCTTGCAATGATTGTTGATATTACTGTCCCTCATGACGAGAATCTCGTGAAGGCTGCGAAAGATAAACAGATAAAATATCTAGACTTGGCCCATGAGATTGTCGACATGTGGGATGTGGATTCCGCTGTCATTGTACCGATAGTCGTCACAGTGAATGGTTTAATAGCCAAGAGCCTCGACCAACACCTTAAGAGGCTCGCGTTGGGTGGATGGATCAAGGGTCTGATGCAGAAGGCAGTGCTTCTCGACACGGCACGTATAGTGAGGAGATTCCTGTCTCTGGAGCCCTAACCGCCGGTAGCTTGGACTTTGTTCCCGATACCGGTGGGGAACTGTTTTTTATATTTTTAAATATATAGGTTTTTTATTATTGTTTTTTATATATTTAAAAATGTAAATCATATGTTGTAAGAATAAATAAAGAGAATAATAATAATAACTTTATTTCATAAACTTTGAGATAACATATACAATAATATAGATAACAATGGTCCACAGAAGCTCATAAAAGTTTGTAACGTTAACACCTGTGCTAGTGAAATTCACTGTATTACAGGTGTCAGCGCCTTCCAATTATAAGGTGCAAGTATACAGTTAGACAAATTATAATACATTATTGTAAATAGCTCTTGAAAATACTTTTACCATAACTTTCAACATTTAAAAACATAATTATAACAATTTAAAATTAAATAACTAAGTAAAGAAATAGAAATCTCAAATAATGTGTATTGTACCACTTTTAATGATGAGCTCTAACGGAAAACGGATATCCTTTATGAGGTTACCTACTTAGCCAATTATTGCACAATGAAAAAAAAACCTAATTACCTCATAGTAGAATGTGTAGCTACTACACTTTTTAATACTATAGAGAGGTAGGCCATCATACTAGCGAGCGAGCAAGCCCGACTGGAAAAGGACCTACACCTTACAGAAGACCACAGCCAAATAACTACACTATAGGGGCGGCAACGCGTTAGTGACACCCCTGGTGTTGCCAACGTCCATAGGCTACGGTAACTGCTTACCATCAGGCGGGCCGTATGCTTGTTTGCCACATAAAAAAAAAAACACAGCGGTGCAGTTGTGTCCCTCTGTGTGAGTACAGGTCTCGAGCGCTCATTAAGCGATGCATTTAGCGCACAGGAACACAACTAATGTGAATGACAGATATTTCTAAATTATAAAATGTTTGAAACGGGATCAGTTGACCAATTCGAAAATAAATTTAGTCAACTGAACCCAATGGTCCCAGTTCGAACGGGATTAGTAGTCTAAAGAGTCTTAGCTAACAAGTATTAAAATA
Organism: Trisateles emortualis; assembly: GCA_947095525.1. NCBI lineage: Eukaryota > Metazoa > Arthropoda > Insecta > Lepidoptera > Erebidae > Trisateles > Trisateles emortualis. The sequence continues at coordinate 4,744,502 of OX352748.1, read as the reverse complement.
ACTGTATGTATAAAAAAGTTAGTTGTAACTAATTTTTTTACTATCAACCTTGCACCAATTCAATAAGGCTTTATTCCATATACACAATTACACCAATTTAATCTCAATAATAGACAATCTAATACCTTAGTAGGTAATTATTTAGACTTTTTTGTAGTACAAAGTCACACGCAATTTAGTAGTTGGGTGTTTTAGAAAGGCAAGTACAGGGAACACAACTAGGTATTATTTGGCTATATTATTTATTCTGTAAGTCCATTTTTAGCATAACAAGGATAGCATAGTGAGGAAACCCACATGTCCTGAACATGTGGGTTTCCTCACTATGCTATCCTTCACCGTTAGCAGATATTCTATCATTGGTTCAATATTGTAATACTGTAATGTAATATTAGTTTGACTGCCTTGGCGGTCCAGTGGTTGCAGTATGCGCCTCCTGTGCACGAGGTTGTGGGTTCGATTCCCACACAGAACAAAATTTTGTGTGACCCACAAAGAGTTGTTCTGAGTCTGGGTGTAATTTGCGTACGTTAATTGTATGTTTGTAAAGTCCCCCGCGACACAGAGCTTGTCTTTTAAAAAAGATAAAGTAAAAAAAAACGTATAAATTCAATAAAGTGAAATTCACGTTGGTACTATCACACGGTATCGAACTCACACTTTTTGCGTATAAGTCGGTCACTTTTCCACCCATCTACTACCGCGTCTTTAACGTTAAAGTAAGTTCGAAAATCAAATTTGAATTTTTAGAAGTTTAGATCTAACGTCTATCTGTCCACAATCCACGTGGGCTCACTCAAGCGCATTCACGATAGCAGATCTATTCATCTATCAGTAATTGCAAACTCTCTCCGACCAAAACGCGGTTTCACTCGGCCGGTATGTCGCATGAGTCAAGTCGGTGAAAGTGGTGCGCGGACGCAACGATTAGTATGGAATACATGTAATTTATCATTGTCCATTAATAACACATACTACTGCATTGTAAAGCTTCCTGGGTTCTAGTCCGGGTTCACCATTGTGTCTTGGGAATGGGGACTGTGTTAAAATGCGAGTGTGGGCAGTGAGAATGCTGTCATATTCATTGGCTAACAGTGTAGACGTAGTGAGAGGAGGAGGGGGAGGTAGAGCACCATACAAACGAGGAAACGCGGCTGGGAAAGGAGCTCTATCTTACAGAAGACTAGTAATTTGTGTTCCCGCAAGTTCGCGTTTCAAGGTCTCTATACTCATAATAATACTAAATTCTGGTGTTGTATTGGTCAAAAACACGCGAAGTTATGCTCTGTATGGCAAGCGTCCATAGACTACAGTAACTGCGTACTATTATGCTTATTGCTACCTTAGAAGATTAAAAAAACACACCTGACCTTACTTACGTTCAATAAAAATTAAAGAATTGCAATCAATTTACATCCAGGATTTGTACTTATTATCGAAAGTCATTTTAACGAAGCCCCATGTCTACTACGCCACATTACCGAAAAGCTATTTAACCGATGGGCCATTTCACTAAATGTTCGAAATCCCATTTTGTCGATAATACATTTCTTCTAATGATATGATCAAATCAGAACATTTTTTTAGATCAACCAGTTTAATTTACATGATTATTCTTAAAATATGTTGAATCAAAATATAACAAACTAGCGGCTTGTCCCGGGTTCGCACAGGTGGATATTTATCCCGTAATTATTTTTCAATAAAATATAGCCTATGTTACCCGCTGATGTAGCTTTCTAATGGTGAAAGAACTTCAAAATCAGTCGAGTAGTTTTTGAGTTTATTCGTTACATACAAAAATACAAATCTTTCCTCTTTATAATATTAGTGAAGATTAAGAAGCGTTAATATTCTGATAAAGCTTAAATACTAAATAGTTAGTTACATCATTATTTTCATTTTATTTCCGTGTGACACTTTCTAGTAACAACATAAACTTCCTAGACTTACTATATAAAGAATGGGCACATAAATGATTTAGTGAGAGACTTGTTTGACACTTTTTCTTATACTTTTGTTAGAAACACAGACTACAATCACACGCCTATACATAAAACCTTTTTTCGCGCTATTTTAAGTCACAATGAAACTATAAAAATGAGGTCGTATTAAACAAGATGCTGTGAAGTCAAAATATCTAATTTTTATTACTGCCTTGGTGGTCCAGTGGCCGCAGTATGCGCCTGCTGTGCACAAGGTTGTGGGTTCGATTCCCACACAGGACAAAACTTTGTGTGACCCACAAAGTGTTGTTCTGAGTCTGGGTGTAATTTGTGTCCGTTAATTGTATGTTTGTAAAGTCCCCCGCGACACAGAGCTTGTTCTCTAGTGCGGGAGCTGTCTTAAAAAACTTAGGTGGTAAACGAGCATACGAACAGGTCTTCATAACTTATTTAGGGATGCGTTTTCCTATCCCAGGGATACTCCATCTTAAAGCGTTGGTGTAAAAAAATGGGTTAGCAACACGCAAGTAATATCTCTAGAATTGCAAGCGTCTATAGCATACGGTAACTGCTTAACATCACTAAGCTTGTTTGCCACCCAGATTTGTAATATAAAAAAAAATACAACTCGCCTAATCCAACCGCAGCCGTAAGCAGTTACCGCAGCCTATGGACGACTTGTAATATCTGAAGCATTATAACCATGTTGCGGCTTTAAAAAATTGGAGCAGGGTTTGTTAGTAGCGAGGTATCTATGGGGTAGAAAAACGTTTTCCTAAATGTGCACTAGATTCAAGAGAGACTTTTTACGTGAAAGAGTAACAAACATCCATCCAATTCGTTACTCTTTCACGTAAAAACTACTGAACGGATCTGGATGAAATTTGACACAGAGATAGATTATGGTCTGGAATAACACATAGGCTACTTTTTACAGCGATAACTAACATCCACGCGGGCAGAGCTGCTGGCAACAGCTAGTATTCAATAATTCAATAAATAACCACGCCTTATTTATTCCATAAGAGGCAGAGGCAGTTAATTTTACTTACATTTCGCTAGCTATAGTATGTCCACATAATACGTATATATTACGAATTGGTACATCTCTACTTGTTTACTACAGTGGCTGCATTTCACGACAAATGTCAGTTGCACTGTCAGAGTTGACAGTGCTGACAACACAGGCTCTTTTGTGTACGATGAAGGCGAAGGCTAAATCTGTTGGAAGATCTTTCGGTATTTTCGGGAAATGGTTGACATTTCATTTCATTCGCATTTTATCTTTTTTTTGTTCATTTGACAACAAAGGAATAAAATGTTTATTGCCCAAGCTTTTCAATTAAAATGGAAGATTAATTAAATGAGCAAAAGAGGTAAATAAAATGGTAAAAAAAGAAGACACTTCTATCAGAAAATCACTGTTTTTGGTTATACTACCTACTTGGATGGAAAACAAACATATGACCCGCATGGTGTTAAAGATCCGCCCAGATTTAAGATGGAGTATCCCTGGGATAGAAAAAGGTTTTTATCAAAACGTATCTCTAAATGAGCATACACAGGAACACAACTACAATGCTGTGTTTTTAATTGTGTAGTTATTTGGCTGAAATCTTCTGTATGGTGGAGGTCCTTCCCCAGTGGAGCTTGCGTTTTGCATAATGTGCATGTAACCCCTATCAACAAAAACTACCTCTATCAAAAGAGCAAAGAGGGTTCACATATGCTGGCCCAATGCGGGTTGGTGGATCAGACATGCCTTCAATTTCTTTTCTTCTTCTTATCTTTAAGTTAGTGGTCACCCCCGTGACACAGTTCTTTATATCCTAGAGCCTAGGCCTAAATACGGGCTAATCTATCTATTAGCCCGTATTTAGGCCTCGGTCGTGATTTAACGACTTTTAGCAGTCGAGACCGTCTTTTAACTTGTTCTCGGAACGGAGACCCTCAAATAAAATACCGCTATGCGGTCACCGATCTATAGGGTTGCCGCGCCCTTGGTAGCTTAACCCGCTAATCGTTTACCGAACAGCGAGTGCACCTGGCTATGAGCGCCTCTTCAGAATAAGCCTCTTTTTATTCGTCCTCTTTTTAAATATATAATACAAGGCAAATGAGTCGATATCTTTTTTCTTTGTTTGTGTCCTTCGTATAATTTTATGATCTAAATAAATAAATGTTTGACTTTGACTAAAGTTAAGGGCGTTTACAAATTGCATATATTTTTTGTGCAAATGTGATCTTGTATTAGTATATTTATTAAAATTATAATATTTTGGCACAGCTCATATGGATATGGCTATTTTATTCGGCAACTAAATAACTGGTAAACGTTCTAGTACTTATATTAATAAATACATACACATTAAGTAGGTATAGAAAAATTAATCAGAAACAGAAAAAAAAGAGTGCATAAAGATTTTGGAATTGAACCCACGATCTCCGGTTTACCAGTCAGGGTTACTAACCACTAAACCATTACATCTGTCAAAACATAACAGCCATGTACCTACATTAAGTGTCTTAAAACCTTCTATAAAATCGGGATTATTCAGCTTTTTTTACCTAAAAAGAAAATTTCGCGCCATATTTACGAGTACACATTTAATGAACATAATCTATCCTAACAACTACATATTTAATCTGTGTCCTTCCCTATTCATACAACATGGGGTCGGATGATCCACTTAGGATAAGAAGCGCAATTTGCCATCCATTTCATGAATAAGTACCTGATTTACATTAATCTTGACGCGACGCAACGCCCAGAATTTCTAACCAGAATAAGAAATTTTAATCAAAGTAGGTAAACGTATTTTGAATTGTTGTCATACTGAAATAATGTCCTATTAACCGAATATCGGCCATGATGGCTAATCTGCGCTCAAGATATAATAGTGCACAAGTGTGAGCGCAAAGAGAGATCAGGCGTAAGACAAGCTTTTACGTTATTTCCGAAGATTTCTGACAGATAATCCCAATATTTATTTTTGATCTGATTTGGGAATCAAATCCGGGACCTTGTGAACAGCAGCCGCACTAAACGACCAATAGACCTATGAAGGAGTTTGTTATAGAATAGAAACCCATATATTATGGCCCACTGCTGGGCACGAGTCTCCTCTTCTCTATCAAGAGAGAAAGAGGGTTTAGGCCTTAATTCACATACGCTGGCCTAATGCGGGTTGGTGAATCTGACATGTCTTTACTATTACTTCTAAGACAGGGTTTTCTCACGATGTTTTTCCTTTAGCAGATGGCGAATCATTTGATTTCTACATATAACTCCGAAAGCGTTTGTTATACCGAAATAGAATCGTTCAAAAGAGATTCAATTCCCGAGATATACTCTAAAATAAACCTTTGAGTAATAAGTGCGCAAGCATATTATATTTACTTTTCTCTGTCTGCTTCTTGTTGGATATCTTAATGAAGGTCGTTGTTTTGAACCTTATGACGTTTGATTTAGAGTCCACAATAAAATTTAAAGAACGAGTGTGCTATTTATTTAAGCAATATACATAGATATAGCCTCGCGTAGCTACGAGTGTTACGTTTTTTTATATAAAAACGTGTTTTAAAAATCGGCAATGGCGATGTGTGTTATGGCTGCTTCGGGTAAGCACAATTTGAAGTATTCCATATTGGGCACCCGTTTTAATGGCACCTGAGTGAATGGCACCTAAGGTATTCCACATTGGGCACCTACCGATATTTTTCGCAGGTGCCATTAGTGGAACATATCGATATAAAAATATCGGTAGGTGCCCAATGTGGAATACCTTAGGTGCCATTCACTCAAGTGCCATTAACCCTTTGTGGTATTTAATCTGAGCGTCTTCGTGATTCAGAGGGCATATTAAAAGTTGGCCCCGACTGTTAACAATTAACCCTCAGACTAATAGAATAAGATAGACGGAGCGTGTAGAACTCGCGCGTGAAGCCGTCAAAAGTCATACTAAATAGCAATGTCATACGTTTTCGTTTTCGCGCGCAGTCGATTTGAGCCGCTAGTGAGTACGCACGTCTAAACACGTTTTGACAAAATATTATTATATTGCCGTATTGTGTAGTAAAACGTTGTAAAAATACTTCAGAGCGGCTCAAATCGACTGCGCGCGAAAACGAAAACGTATGACATTGCTATTTAGTATGACTTTTGGCGGCCTCACGCGCGAGTTCTACACGCTCCGTCTATCTTATTCTATTAGTCTGAGAATTGACCATTCACACAGCAGATTTATATCTTTTTTGGGAGATTTGAACAGCGATGTATGTAAACTACTTTGTCACCTGGTTGGGCCAGTTGGACCACTTGGTTAGAAGATTAAAGTGAAAACAATTGTGTTTTTATCCTACTAATATAATTAATGTGAAAGTTTGTGAGTATGGATGTTTGTTATTCTTTCACGCAAAAATTACTAAACGGATCTGGATTAAATTTGGCATAGAGATAGATTATAGTCTGGAAATCTATAGGCTACTTTTTATGCCGAAAAAATATTTGTTCTCGAGGGATTTCACACGCAGGCGAAGCCGCGGGCGGAAGCTATTGTATAATATAATCAAGAAGGTTGGGGGTGAGGTGGAATGCGGATGACCGAGTGTTGGGCGTGAATTAGGAGAGGTTATATCTCTCGGAAAAACCTCGGCAGGGCACTGCTGGACATAGGCCCTGCCGAGGTTTTCCCGAAAGACTATGGCATGGGGTTCATCAAAAAACGAGTTATAAGGTTTTTAAAGGGTCCATAGGCTGCGGTAAATGCTTACCATTAGGTGGGCCGTATGCTTTTTTGCTTCTTAGTAGTATAAAAAAGTGAACTGAATCAGGCTGATGAATCGATTCATAAATCAAACGATTAACACTTAGCAGTCAGTAGATTTTTACGGCAACCTCAGTCCTAAGGTAAGAGATTGCTTTTTGCGATAAGGCTGCCCATTGTGCATTACCCTTTTAAGCAAAACTATGTAAGTAATATGTATTTTGGTGTACAATAAAGACTTATCTATCTATCTATACTCACGCATCGTGCAAAAGATGACGAAATTGTTTGCATCGTTTTTCTAGAAACGACTATTTTGGAATATAGAATGAACTCTTTGTCTGAATGCATCATATATCCGTGTTCATATATATACATTGTATTTGTGTTAAACAATAAATATTATTACGGTAGAAGCAAGTTGGGAATGGCTTCCGTAATGTCGCGACGAGACACACACTGTTGAGATGTTATGATGCATTTCCTGCCGGTTGTTACCTCACCGTTATTAGTTATCGCTTTACTGATGGGAATATTGCTCTATTGATTTTGAGAGAGTTTTGTTTTGTTTCATATCTATCTCAACACAAATGCCTTGTTTATTAAGATGGAAAAAAGCAATTTATACTAATATTATAAAGCTGAAGAGTTTGTTTGTTTGGTTGAACGCGCTAATCTCAGAAAGTACTGGTTCTATTAGAAGATAGATTTTTTTGTTGAATAGTACATTTATCCAAGAAGGCTATAGGCTTTATAACATCACGCTATTATCAATAGAAGCGGAGCAGTAGTGAGATATGTTGTGAAATCGGGGAAAATATTCCAAATTACCACGCGGAGGGCGACCCCTAGTGATATTATAAAGAAAGATAAGCTACTGAGCAGCGTTCACTTTTGTTGCCATGTTTTAGTGTCTACTTGCTTATAAAAAATTAACGCTAGAAGCGAATTCGCAACTCCTTTTCAGGGTGTATTCTGCGGAGTCGAACGAGGTGGAGCCGATGTGGAGTTTAGTTTGCCCGGGTTTAACTGTTTTAACCCGTAAAGGTTTTAAATTCCTATAATTGAAAATATAATTATTTAATGAATTTGATTTAGTAGATCGTTTTACTTTTCTGCTGAAAGAAGAATCAAGTAGTTGAAAATATATTTAGAACGTAAGAAATACATTTCAAGGTTACAAGGACTTAAGTTTTATAATTAGGATACGTCCTTGCTAAACTTTCTTAATTATTTCAAAGAAGTTATTTAAGAATTTGAAACTTAAATTTTATTTTACGAAATGGGTTGTTGAATTCAAGTTTTTTTATTTTGTAGTACCTACTAAAGTGTTTTATGTTAGTCTAAAGAGCGGTAAGTCACCCCATATACCAGCAACCCTGACTAGGGAACAACCTCTACCTTACAGGAAACCATAGACTAATAACAAAATATAGAGTTGTACTTGTGTTTCCATGCGTAAAAAGGTACAGATCTTCACACATTTAGGAACCCAAAAAACCTTTTTTTATCGCGTTACCATAACACAAACCCTAGCTGTTACTCTTATCCCGTGTGGGGATCGAACCCACAGTACGCTGCGCAATGATAAATGGCGAAGTCAACATCGATTATCTGGCAAGTTGGTCTAGTTAAAGACCCTCGTGGGTTCAATCCCTACCCAGAAAAAAATAATAATATCTATAATATTTAAACGAACGAATGAGGTTAAAGACTGCTTTAGTGGTCTACTGGCCGCAGTATGCGCCTGCTGTGCACGATGTTGTGGGTTCGATAAGTTCGATTCCCACACAGTACAAAACTTTGTGTGAACCGCAAAGAGTTGTTCTGAGTCTAAGTGTAATTTGTATGTTTGTAAAGTCCTCCGTGACACAGAACTTATTCTCTAATGCGGGAGTTATACCTATAAAAAAAAACAAAAAAAAACATCCAGATCCTACTGAACGGATCTGGATTTTTACGTGAAAGAGTAACAAATATCTATCCATACTAACAAACTTTCACGTTTATAATATTAGTAGGATTGGTTTCCGTCCTTTTTTGTTACCACAACCACAATATTGTAACTCGTACCAAATTGTAAATGCCATAACTCAGGTGAGTGGTCCGAGTTTCTTGCCAATTCTTCTAGAGGCCCTACCGCTAGTCAGCGAATTGGCCGTAGTAAAAAAGTATGCTACCATTTTTTTTTATACTAATAATGATAATAATAATAATAATGTCTCCTCCTCATTGACATGGCCATAAGCCAGCAGGTTCGCCGCAATCGAAAGGATCTGGCGACATGCTGGATAGATTATAAGAAAGCGTTTGATTCCGTGCCGCATTCATGGCTCCTGAGGGTGCTAAAATTGTATAAAGTAGATACAACTTTATGTACCTTCCTGGAGTCGTGTATGCGGCAATGGAAAACGGTTCTTAACTATCCAGGGTGTCGACATATCGGGGGTTGTGGTGAACCGGTAAGGATCAAGCGACAACGGCATCTTTCAGGGTGACAGTCTGAGTCCTCTATGGTTCTGCCTAGCACTGAATCCTCTCAGCACTCTGTTAGAGAATTCAGGGCTAGGTTGCAGGTTACGCAGAGGTGGTCAGGTAATATCCCACCTGCTTTACATGGATGATTTGAAATTATTTGCGCCCTCTGATATCCAGCTGAAAGGCTTACTAAAGGTAACTGAAAACTTTAGTAATTCTATCAGTATGGATTTTGGAATCGACAAATGTGCAGTCATGTATGTAAAGAAAGGCAGGGTGATGGAATCAGTGGGATTGCAACTCTCTGATTCTATCCACCTCAGATCACTTCTCGTAACTGATACCTATAAATACTTGGGTATGTTACAGGCGTTAGGCATCAAGGATGCGGATATGAAACAATCTGTGCAGGAGCGTTTCTTTGGCCGCCTGAAAAAAGTACTGAAAAGTCTTTTGTCAGGCGGTAATAAGGTGCGCGCCTGTAATGGTTGGGTCATGCCGCTCCTGATGTACTCCTTTGGCATACTCAAGTGGACTCAGACGGAATTGGATGCCCTGGACAGGAGAGTCCGTACGCTGCTGACGTCGTACCGAATGCATCACCTCCGTTCATCTGTCATGAGGCTGTACATCCCGCGAAAATGTGGGGGTAGAGGCTTTTTAAATGCCAAAACCCTCCATAATCGCGAGATGTGCAATCTCAGAGAATATTTTATCGGGGTGAACGAGGGTGTGCATCGAGATGTGGTCGCAGTGGACACTGGGCTTACCCCGCTTGCCTTGGCTAAAGAGAACTGGCGCAGGCCTGTAGTGCTTGGTGCTGACGACCGCAGGGAGGTATGGCAGAGCAAGGAGCTCCACGGCCGATTCTACCGGGCCCTGCATGGCCCTGACGTAGACGGTGTTGCTTCCGTGGCCTGGCTGCGCTTCGGTGATCTCTTCGGGGAAACCGAAGGGTTTGTCTGTGCAATTGCTGACGAAGTTATCATGACGAACAACTACCGGAAATATATCCTGAAGGACGGCACGGTCGACATATGCCGTGCATGTCACCAACCAGGTGAGTCCCTCAGGCATATTGTTTCCGGTTGTTCGCGTCTTGCTAACGGCGAGTACCTGCACAGGCATAACCAAGTAGCCAGGATAATTCACCAGCAACTTGCTCTGCGGTACAACCTAGTGGACGTCGAGGTACCGTACTATAGGTATGTCCCTGAGCCAGTTCTCGAGAATGGCTGTGTGACACTGTACTGGGATCGGTCCATCATCACTGACAGGACTGTTGTGGCCAACAAGCCTGATATTGTGGTGGTGGATCGAGCAAAGCGCCTTGCAATGATTGTTGATATTACTGTCCCTCATGACGAGAATCTCGTGAAGGCTGAGAAAGATAAACAGATAAAATATCTTGACTTGGCCCATGAGATTGTCGACATGTGGGATGTGGATTCCGCTGTCATTGTACCGATAGTCGTCACAGTGAATGGTTTAATAGCCAAGAGCCTCGACCAACACCTTAAGAGGCTCGCGTTGGGTGGATGGATCAAGGGTCTGATGCAGAAGGCAGTGCTCCTCGACACGGCACGTATAGTGAGGAGATTCCTGTCTCTGGAGCCCTAACCGCCGGTAGCTTGGACTTTGTTCCCGATACCGGTGGGGAACTGTTTTTTATATTTTTAAATATATAGGTTTTTTATTTTTGTTTTTATATATTTAAAAATGTAAATCATTATGTTATAAGAATAAATAAAGAGAATAATAATGTCCTCCTAACCGAATTTCGGTCACGGCGGCTAATCTCAACGGAGACTCGCCATCTGCGCGGGAGATATTATAGTGCACAAGTGTGTGCGCAGACACAAGTGCACTCTTTATTCCCTCACTCTCATAGCCCGATGGGACGGCAAATCCGACACGACCGGAGAGAGATCAGGCGTAGGACCAACGGGTTTACGTGCTTTCCGAGGCACGGAGGTGAAAACACCGCCAATTTCCAAACTCCGGGCATCTATTGTGAATTTCTTAACAGAAAAACCCAATATCGATTTTTGGCCCGACCCGGGAATCGAACCCGGGACCTCGTGATCAGCAGTCTCACACATCGACCACTGAGCCACGGAGGCAGTTAAATAAGATATAATAAATAATAATAATAAGAGATAATAAGAGTTTTTATACTACCAAGGTGGCAAACAAGCATACGGCCCGCCTGATGGTAAGCAATTACCGTATCCTATAGACGTTTGTAACACCAGGGTGTCACTCACGCGTTCATAACGTATGACGTTCATAAGTATCTAAATGAGTTTGACTTTGAGAACAAGCTCTGTGTCGCGGGGGACTTTACAAACATACAATTAACGGACACAAATTACACCCAGACTCAGAACAATTCTTTGTGGGTCACACAAAGTTTTATCCTGTGTGGGAATCGAACCCACAACCTCGTGCACAGCAGGCGCATACTGCGGCCACTGGACCACCGAGGCAGTCAGTCACTTTATTAAGTTGGTTATGATGAAATGTCAACCATTAAGTACCTTCTTGGTGTTAGTTACAAGTATCAATAGCTGAGTGAAATCGAGAAAGTGTAGACATCAATGACCTCAGGCATTGGCTTGTTTGTCTGTTTGTCACGCGCGACTTTCGCTGCAATGTCAGGCTTATCCCTTTAATTTTGTTCATATTTTTTATTTGTTTCTGACTTCTTGGTTTAGTAGACTGATTACTGACTGACTTGACGTGACTGATTACGAGGTCTCGAGTTCGTTTTCCAGGTCGGGCTATAAATTGTTATTGAGTTTTTCTGACAAGAAATTCTTAATAGATAATAATAATTTATTAGCAAACAACACATATACAATTTGACACACTAGTATTGTACGTATTGCTTAACTTAAAAAATATACGAGTAATTACAGATTATGTGTTAACTCACCTTCGCTAAGTTGTCACCGCAATCAGAATCAGAATCAGATGAATGAATGATTCTGATTCTGATTCTGATTGTCACAGCAACTTGCCTGAAAGATGAGCAGATGCCTGAAATTTTAAAATTTGGCTGTAGTCTTCTGTAAGGTACTTTCCCAGGCGAGTTGCGCCTAAGATGGAGGTTAGTCTAGTTTGGCTTGCTTGCTCGTATGGCGCCCTACCTCTCCAAGTTTAGTTAGCAAAGGTCAAAAAATTCAATATTATCAATTATATTTATACGTACAGCTGTTATCAACAGTCTAAATTTAATACTTATTTCGTACATTCAGCTGTTAAATAACTGTGAAATAATTTGTACGGTTTCAACGTTAAATTAAAATGAAACGAGCATTATTTAACTCGATGCAATCATTCGCTTTGAGCGTGAAATACTCGTATTAAATGCGTTTATATGAGTTATTCTGATTACTTTGAAATAGGACACGGTTAAATTTCATATAATAGGTACCTAGGGGTCGCCCACGAGTCCGTCCGCGTGGTAATTTGAAACGTACATTTCCCCGATTTTGCAATATATCTCACTACTGCTCCGCTACTATTGATCATAGCGTGATGTTATATAGCCTATAGCCTTCCTGGATAAATGCAATATTCAACAAAAAAAGATTTTTTCTAATCAAACCAGTACTTTTTGAGATTAGCGCTTTTAACTAAATAAACAAACAAACAAACTCTTCAGCTTTATAATATTAAGTATACTATAATAGCAACCTATATAATATGTCTTAAGATATCATTTTTTTTTTTTTTTATTTGATTAGTACTTACGTATAAATTCCACAAAGTGAAATTCATATCGGTAGGTACTTAGGATCAAACTCACACTTCACTACAGTCGGTTATTTACCATAGCATTTATTATTGCATTAATTTTCGAATTCGAATTTAAAATAAGGAACGAAAATATGTATGTATGGTATTGTTAAATTTTAGAGTCTGCAACGTTCAAGTGATGGACCTGGTAATTAAATCTAACCCCGGTCGTGGCAGATTATTATCCCTTGGGTTATGAGAGTACGAGAATAGAAAGGGTACATATCCAGACTCCGGGCGGAGTCCAGAATCTAAATGTATCTCAATGTATGTATAATTCATTAGTCTATGTATACCTATTCTGAAATTCTATTCTTATAGGGTAGGTACAAGACATCTGCACGTCAAGTCAAGTCAAACTTATTAATTCATTTAGATCAAATACATGATACATAATATGAACGTCATAAAAATAAATGCCAGTATACTTTTTCCTTCAGCCGGGCCTCGAGAAGAATTGGCAAGAAATTCGGGCCACTCTTTTTAATCGCCAGATTACCTATAACATTTACAAGTTGGTATGAGTTACAATACGAGTATTAGTGTAAACAAAAAGGGACGGAAACCAATATACCATACAAGGTAAGGTAAAAATATTTGGTTAATAAGGAAACAATTAAGAAAAATGAATTAATTTAGTTTCCTTTCCTTTTATATGCATAAGATAAAAACGTGTCGAGATCACATTGCGATCTTAGAAAAATCTAAAAACTATATCTTTATTATTTAAAAATACATCATGCCAAGATTGACCAGCCACCTCAGGTAGCACCACAGAAATAGATCGAGATGAGAACCTGATCTATTTCTGTGAGTAGCACCCGTTCACGACCGTCAGTCGTCCCACTACCTCTGAGCCATTAAGGCAATCATTCCAATCGAAATCTCTCCTAAATGACAAATTAACATTACAAAGATGTATGAAATATATGCAAATTAACAGCATATACTTATTATAATATTGAGATTATACAATGTATGTCAAACTCATTGAGCGACATACCTATTCAAATTGACTTTCTACAGAACGATTGCTTCATTTATAATATCAACAAGTTACTAAGCCTATGTAAATAAGGCTATTGTATAGGAAGATTACATAGGCACACATATATTATTTAGTAGAGCTCTTATTGAATGACGTAAATTTAGTTTCACATAATAATAAAGTAATAGCAACCTATATATGTCCCACTACTGGGCACGGGTCTCGTCTCCTCTACTCTATCAAGGGAGAGAGAGGTGTAAGGCCGTAATTCACACACGCTTGTCTAACGCGGGATGGTGAATCAGACATGTCTTTAAAATTTCTTCTAAGACATGTGGGTTTCCACACGATGTTTTCCTTCATCGTTAGCAGATGGCGAATCATTTGATTAGTACATATAAACTCCACAAAGTGAAATTCACATAATAGATTCACATAATGGGTAATATAATTATATATGTACTCGTTGTCGGTTATCGCTGCAAGAAGTGCCTATGTGTTATTCCAGACCATAATCTATCTCTGTGCCTAATTTCATCCAGATTCGTTCAGTAGTTTTTACGTGAAAGAGTAACAAACATCCATCCATCCATTCTCACAAACTTTCACATTTATATTATAGACGTCGTCCTGTCTGGAAAAGCTGACATACCGACAGCAGTCCCACAGTGAATCGAAACCATCCGGGGACCTTGCTTACTCCACGTATTGGAGAATTACGTTCATATTATATTATTACGTAGTCATACTTTTACTATATGATGCAAATTTGATGTTACCTACATAATAATATAAAGAAGTAAAACGAGATAGTCTATTATGCAATTTTATCTTATGTTATTAAGGTTAAAAATGTAATATTTATTATCGTAGATTATATCTTGCAAACAACATTTGAACCACTTTTCGGTGTTTGATTAAGCTGAAATATGGTATACCGATGTAACTTCGGTGACAATGCAATAATATGGTACCATGGAGCTGGTCTAATGATGCAGTCTAAAGGTGGCCATGAGCACTCTTTAAATCCAAGTCCAAGTCGACACACTTCCATCAATAGTAACAATATTATATTAAATTATAAGAAATAAATCTTGGTCGAACACTGCCTCTTAAGATACAGGCTCTACCTAGTTTAAGAGTTTCATATTATTTTTTTGTGACCTATACAATAATGACCAAAGTTACCGACATAGCTCGCAGAATTAGTAAGCTGAAGTGGCAATGGGCTGGTCACATCTGCAGAAGGACCGACGGCCGATGGAGCAGACGTGTCCTAGAGTGGAGACCACGACTCGGTAAGCGTAAGGTAGGGCGGCCCCCAGCTGGGTGGACCGACGACCTAAAAAAGGTCGCTGGGGCGCACTGGATGCGGAAGGCGGAGGACCGTGTGCTATGGCGCGTGTTAGGAGAGGCCTATGTCTGAGATGCGATAGGCTGATTGATTGATTGATACAATAATGTGTATAATTTAGTGTTTACTGTAATTACTCGTGATAATAAATAAATTTTATTATTATTATTAAATGAACAATAAAGCTGTGTCAATTTTCGGTTCGATGAAATTTATCTTAACAAGCAATATATTCCTAGGTGGGGTTTATTTTGTTTTGTATGTGCTAATAAATTATTCTATTCTAATAAGAAGTATGGTAGATACTTAAGTCTTAAAGCTCACGGTGAAGATAGCTTTAAATAACCCGATACTCTCCCAACTGAGGGATTAGCGTAGAATTAATTAAACTGCGGAAACCACCTGTTATCCAACCTATCTTACGTTGTAATTATTATTAAGATATTGGAATCCTAATCCTACTAATATTTTAAATGTGAAAATTTGTGAGGATGGACGGTTTTATGTATGTTTGTTACTCTTAAAAACTACTAAACCACTCACCTCTAAAGTATGACCAACAAAACAAAAAAGAATCATCAAAATCAATTCATAATTGGCAGAATGATCACGTAACAAACATACAAAAAAACATTCAGTTAAATTGAGCACTTACTCCTTTTTTGAAGTCGGGTAAAATATGTTTTTATAAGATACTAGTGGCAGATCCCAGCTTCATCCGGGTGGACATTTATTTAGTTTTCATTGGGACCCCGTAATTTTGTTTTAATAAAATATAGTCTATGTTATCCGATGATAATGTAGCTTTATAATGGTGAAGATTTTTTTTAAATCGCTCGTGTAGTTTTTGAGTTAATTAATTACAAACAAAAATACAAATCTTTTTTCTTTATAATATTAGTAAAGAAGTATAGCTACTTCATTATTTTCATATCGCTACGTCACTATCATTTCTCCACACGAAAATCCCACAAAACAACATTCGTGTGTTAAAATACGTACGTGTCTACGTCATATAGGTATCAGAGTAGAATCTTTCGCCATATTTCAACAGTCACGTCGTCGTCAAACGTTTGGGTAATGTCGTAATCGTGGAGTGAGTGAACTTGCCTCGGATGTGGTTCTGTGACGCAACTAGCGACGTATAGTGAAAGGCTCGACCTGACGATGGCTTAAATGCATTGTAATGCATCCAATACTTGCGTTGTATTTTATTACTGTGTAGTTAGATGGCAGACTTTTTTAAAGAAGTAGCGCGCAATATATTGAAGCAATCTCAGTTAGAAAAAAACTTTAATCTTATATAATTAAAACTTTTTGTTTTAAATATAAAATCAACCAATAAAATATCAACGGCAACGCGTGAGTGACATCCCTGGTGTTGCAAACGTCCATAGGCTACGGTAACTGCTTACCATCAGGCGGGCCGTATGCTTGTTTGCCACATATGTAGTATAAAAAAAAAATTCGTTGACTTCTCTGACACCGCTTTCTTAAAGATTTCGATAAAATTTAAATGGGACTGGACCTTCTGAAAAGTATACCTTTTAAATAAAAAAAAAGAATTTTCCAAATCGGTTCAAGCTTCTTCGCGTAATTGGTGAACATACACATTCAAAAAAGATTAGGTACGACGAATTGAGAACTTCCTCCGTTTTTGACGTCGGTTAAAAAGCACAGGCAAACTCCAGAGTTGGAATTTTCGAAGTATTCCATATTGGGCACCCGTTTTAATGGCACCTGAGTGAATGGCACCTAAAGTATTCCACATTGGGCACCTACCGATATTTTTATATCGATATGTTCCACTAATGGCACCTGCGAAAAATATCGGTAGGTGCCAATACCTTAGGTGCCATTAAAACGGGAGCCCAATATGGAATACTTCGAATTTTCCACCGCTTTTTTACGTCTTGAAGTGACTTTCTCAATCAGGCTTGCATGATTGTATGATGCCCTATCTCTATAGAAACTTATATATAATGGGTTTTACTAGTATCAGTTATCTTTAATGGCTTTGTCTAAACGTAACGCGTCATTAGGTTTAGTGAAAGTAACATTATTTAAGTAACCAAGAAGCTCTAGGCTAAACTTTCGACATTACAATGATTAGTTGATTTGTAAGAGTTTGAAGAATTAGTTTAGTTATATAACTATGTAAAGAATAAAGATTAAGTATATAATTAATTATAATAGAGTGAAACGAAATAAGTTTGAATCATTGCAGTAAGGAAATCCGTCATCTTTAAAAACATAATATGAAAACATATGAGCGAGCAAGCCTGATTGGGGAAGGACCTCCCACCTTACAGTAGACCACAACCAAATAACTACCCACAGTGTATATAATACGTACTCTGAGAGACTTGTCTGTTGAGATGACTTAAGATATCATCATCATCATCATCTCAACCCATAAACGTCCCACTGCTGGGCACGGGTCTCCTCCATAAATTTGGAGAGATATTGTCAATAAAATATAGCCGATGTTACCCGCTGATAATATAGCTTTTTAATGATGAAGGATTTTTTAAATCGGTCGTGTAGTTTTTGAGTTTATTCATTACAAACAAAAATACAAAACTTTTTTCTTTATAATATTAGTATAGAAGTATAGCTACTTCATTATTTTCATATCGCTGCGTCACTATCATTTCTCCACACGAAAATCCCATAAAACAACATTCGTGTGTTAAAATACGATATAATAATAATAAAGAATAATAATAGATATAATTGTTTCTTATTACAACGCCCGTTTTTGGTGGCAAAAAGGCATACGGCCTGATGATAAGCACCGTAGCCTATGGACGCTTGCAATACCATTTTTTTACACCAGGGCTTTAAGATGGAAGTAATTTTATTTACGTTAGGAATTAAACAATAAACCTTTTTAAAACATTCTTATGTTAAAAACTCATTTGTTTCGTATAACAAAGGGCAATGATATGGAGTGCAAAGGTCAGCGCGAATTCTTATCAAATAAAGTTTCAAAGGAAAACGTTGATGACATCGTAGAAAATTTGATAAATAAAGATGAGATTCCTTTGTATTGGAAGCGACAGCGGAATAGTTAAACTTTAAAGTCAATGCGCTCGTAAAAATCGACAATTCCTCGGCAGAAAGTAAGTTTGAGAATGGTTTCTGTTACATTAGGTATGTAGTTACCTACCTAAGCATTCGTATGAACTTTTAAACATGCGTATTACAATATACGGCCCACCTGATGGTTAGCAGTTACCGTAGCCTATGGACACATTTAATATCAGAGGTATCACTTGCGAGTTCCCGGCCCAATATTTTTAACTCTAGGGTTTTTTGATGGAGTATCTCTAAGATAGAAAAACGTTTCCTAAAACCTGCACTTATTCATTTTGGCTGCGGTTTACTGTAGTTAGGTGAAGGTCCTTACAGTCGGGATTGCTCACTTGTATGCTCTTGGTTTTCTTCTCTCTTATTAAAGAATAGACGGATGTATAACTGTGTACTAACTATGTACTAACTGTGTACATCATACATAAAATAAACTATTGCATTACCAAAATATCTGGGTTACGTCCGTTTGGTAACGCCACTTATACATTGGTTATGTATTGATTACAATAGTTATGATCAGGATATCATCAAACGAAACTAAGTTTAACAAAGTTGTACGAGTTAGTTTCCGAAAGGAGCCCAATGAACTTATTGATAAAGTAAGTTTAGCCATGCGGTTTCTAAATCAATCCTTCTATTTGCAATCAGTAGCGTAGTTGGCAAACAAGCGCTTATTTGCTAAGTTTGTACCAATAAAAATATTCTTTTAAGAATTCAGTTCCGTGCTACTGTCAACCATTGGCTTCCTGCCACCTTTACCAAGTCGTCGTTCCACCTTGTTGGAGGTCTGCTCACGCTGCATTTTACAGTTTATAGTCACCAATACGCCACTCTAGAATCTTCCTGTCGCAATGGCCATCTCACGTTCACGCCATGTCATTTTGATTTTGCTACATATCTCGTTTTTGATTCGTTGAAGTTCGTTCGTCGAAGGTAAACTTCAAAGCACTGTCTTCTTTAATCTTTTGGTGACTTTGGGGCCATTAAGTAAGAAAAATATTACTATCTAATTGTAAAAAAAATATATACAATAAAACCTCTTTGCAGTTAATAATATCGTTACCAAAAAGGTTATTCTTGCAAAAATATTATATAATATTTACCTGTAACAATTCATCAGTTGTTTAACTCCCTGATTAGTGAGTATCCAGATAAAAATATATTTTTTACTTAATTGGCTATGTTTATAAAAATATGTACCTATACATTTATATGTTTTTATTTAGAATTTCTCAATGGTTCACTACACGTGTTGGGAAACTGCAAGTGCAGTGAGCAGATGCATTAAATAAATAAATAAATATGTTCCTACGTTCAAAGCCCGATCTATGAATAAATACATTTATTTTGTCTCTACGCTGCAGTCATAGAGTTCAGTGACCGTCGAGCCATAGACTCCAACTAAAACAGGTGAAAGTAATCACTAATTAGCATGCAGTTGATGGCCACGAAATTACGTCATTTCCGTAGATTATAACAAATAGAAACGACTTTGTTACGAGAAAATAAGAACAGTCGTTTAATAATTTTAGACCCTTGTTTGTCCAATTTAAGTTAAAACACTTCTCATGGTTCTTGTTAAGTAGGTACCTACCTATTCATTATGTGTTTTACGTGATACTATATTGACAATTCATGTCTATTATATATTTTTATTGTTATTAGGTTTTACTGTTATTATCTACTTAATGACTTTAAACGACTAATTCTTGTATGTGTCTAATTTTCAGAACGATTCTTTGTTCGTCTGGGTGCCATTTGTAATATATTTAATTGTTGTCTGGTTGCCATAGTACTTACAGGTTACTTAGTTTAGGTAATTGGGATTTGCTCTAATTTTCCGTTTTGGTTAGACCTCGGTATCAATGGATAACGAACGTAGTTATATTTAAAAGTTTTGTAGTTGATTTATGTATTTTTAAGTTGTAAGTATATTATTTGGAATTCTAATTTTAAAAAGTTTACATTAGTCCGCTCACCGCTTACTCTCCGCTTTACTTAGCCAATTCGCTAGAATTCAATTTAACAACATATCACGCCTTTTCTCTGAAAGTCGAAAGGGTCTGCAGATGTGTACGACATAGATATTTCGCCAGTTATGTAAGATTCCATAGGAGCGAGTCATTAGACCGGGCACAATCCAGACTACGGACTGATACTGATCATTTTACGACGGAGAGGCCCGGGGTTCAAACCAAGTCCAGTGGACTGGACTTGGTTTGAACCCCGGGCCTTGCCGTCGTAAAATAATTAGTATCAGTGACCTAGAAGAGGTAGTTTTATGAGGTCAAAAGAATATGAGGACCTATTAAAATAAGAATTCTACCACCCTAGGCTCTGCTTTTGACTAACTCATTTTCACCTCTGACTTAGACGAATTGCGTACAGCAAGCAATTAAATATCTTCATATTTTATTTACAAACACACATTAACCTTCTATTTAATTGCAATTAAAATATAAAAACAATTAAATATTTAAAATTCTATACGCATCGCTTGTTGCGCGGGAAAGCCCGTGTGGTACGTAACCGCGAAGTAGCGCGAGGACGCATGCGCGTTCGGAATCCCGACAATAGTGCATGCACACACGTCACGAAGACGTGATCGACTGGTTAGTTATATGACTGTATAGGCTGAATAACTTGTTTCCTTCGCCTTAAGAAAAAGTTGTTTTCTTTTTTTGCTGTCAATTTTGAACTCGCTCCCGGGCCATCAATCTTAGGCGCGAAAAAGTGGAGGTAATTAGCTATCGTAAACCACTTCAAGTTACTCAACTTAGAAACTTTAACTTAGTTATTTACATTGATAAATGACTGTTCAATATGACAAAAAATTATAAGAAAGTGATTATTTCGCCATTATTTCATAATATAGAACTTACCTTTTATTCTTAAACGTTTTATTTTAGCCTACCATTGAGACAAGTTGCTTACCATAACTTATTTAACTTCTGATAGCTTAATTTTGCTTGCTGGTTTCCTTGCTAGCTTGGGATATTACCACAGATTACTTAATAGTTACTACGTATATTACTGCCATTTTAGGTACTTGCGTACGTTACCTATGGTGTTATGGGTAGGTATCGGACGTATACTATATTTGGACGTGTAATAAAAAGCTCATAACTTAAAAAGAAAGAAAGACTTGAGAGTTCTTTCTCAAGCAATTTAATTGTTATTTTTACCTTTCTACATCTATTCCCTAGAAGTACGTCTATTCTATGTCGAATATATTATTACCCCCCTAGCTGTTGCTGGCCATAGCTAGTTCTCCGCCCGCGAAAGCAAGAACATACTCGAATCTATTACACCACGTGCACATTTTTCTGAGATAAAAAAAAACATGTTTTTATACTACCAAGGAGGCAAACAAGCAATACATTACGGCCCGCCTAATGCTTGCAACACCAGGGGTATCACTCGCGCGTCGAATCCCTTGAGAAACCTTAGAACTCCTTTCTTGAAGAATCCCACGCATTGCGTTATTCCAGACTATGTACTTATAATTTATTGAGTAATTTATATATATGCAAAATTAGGCATAGAGATTATTTTTAGACGGCCGTTATAGCGTGATTGGGTAACAATGTCCAATATGTCCATCCAACCAAACATTTGCATTTATATATTCTTTTAAACTTTCGCGATTTGTACACATAATTATTATAACTTTAATGGACAACGGGTCTAAATCGCGTTATATTTAAAGGTTTTCATACCTTTAAAATATTACGCGATTATAGTTATCAAAAAAAAAAACAAAATTGTTCATCAAAAACTCAATCAAAAAGTTATAATTTTGCATTTATATCTAATATTAGTAAGATAGACATACAAACAAAACAATTTAAATTAAACACCAGCGATGTGTAACAGACTTAAAATATATAAGTAATTATCATTTACAATGGCATCCAATCAATTTAGAAACAACACAACAAGGCCGAAAGCCTTGTATGTCGCCAGGCAAATGTTTTGTATGAGTCATTGCAACTTGAAGCACTAAATAAAAATACAAAAGCGTTTTCTGTTGCATACTTATACGTGATCAGACGTGCACATGAATCATTTTGACAATGAAATATTGTACTTACTACGTTTTTATATCGATCTACATTATTCTTTGGCTTTGGCTGGCTGAAATGGAAAATACATACATACATAATATATCATCACACCCTTCTCCCAGTGGGGTAGGCAGAGACTATGGTACGCCAATTGCTTTGATCCAAATATACTTCCTTCGCCTCCTCTACATCCATCAACCTCTTCATGCATGAACGTCGATTCTGGGTACTTTTAATTTGGCCCTTTTTTAGCAAATCCCCTACTTGGTCGCTGTATGTTCTCTTAGGGCGGCCCCTACCGACATCTCCATTCATTCTTGCACGATATACCTCTTTTGTTATTCTTAATGGAATAGAAAATACGACCGCATAATATAAGTACCTACCTATTTAATATGCAAATTAAACAAAAAGTAAAAAAAAAACTTATAATTTGAATACGGATGATGGCTAGCTAGTTATTAAAAGTATCCGTATTTAAGAAGATATTGTTGCTTTTAAAAGAGGTAGGGCAGGCACCATACTAGCGACCTCCACCTTACAGAAAACTACAGCCAAATTATGGTACACACGGCGGTGTAGTTGTGTTCCTGTATGTGAGTACAGGTTTCCAGCGTTATTTATTAAACGTATTAAGGGATGCGTTTTGAAAGAAGCGTAAACAAATGCGTCGGCAATATAGTTGTCCATAGGCTTCTTTGACTGCCTTGGTGGTCCAGTGGCCGCAGTATGCGCCTGCTGTGCACGAGGTTGTGGGTTCGATTCCCACACAGGACAAAACTTTGTGTGGCCCACAAAGAGTTGTTCTGAGTCTGGGTGTAATTTGTGTCCGTTAATTGTATGTTTGTAAAGTTCCCCGCGACACAGAGAGAGATTCTCTAGTGCGAGAGTTGTCTTTTTAAATAAAATAAAAAAAAGGCTACAATAACTGGTTAACATTAGACGAGCCGTATGCTTTCCTTCCAATGTTGTCAAATATCCTATCTGGAGCCGTATCATGGCGTGTTAAAACGTTAGTCGTTCGAGCGAGAATGAGGGACAGAGCTATATACCGTGTATAGCTCCGTCCCTGTTTCTCACTGGAACGACACCTCTTGTCCTCCTTACTACTACTTTTATAGTGATATTCTTATTCACCTACTTCTAAATTTTAGATTGCACGAGTTAAGCTCGTGCGTCATGCGCCATTACCTGCCATATCCACGTATTTTGCATTAATTAGCATTGTTTATAACATTGTCTATTTATATTAACATACTGTTTGTTTGTTGCAGTGTTCGCGTGTGTAATGCAGCG
The DNA here is from genome assembly GCA_947095525.1 of Trisateles emortualis. Classification (NCBI taxonomy): domain Eukaryota; kingdom Metazoa; phylum Arthropoda; class Insecta; order Lepidoptera; family Erebidae; genus Trisateles; species Trisateles emortualis. The sequence goes on along the minus strand of OX352748.1, from coordinate 4,720,707 downwards.
ATGTCGGTGGCGGTGAGGGCGGCGCTGCTCTGCGCTTGCGCATTGTTAATGCAACATGGTAAGTGATTATGTTTTCATAAAATAAGAAAAAGATAAGTTAATGTAAATAACAGTAACCTATATAAATGAACTCATCTACCGTTTAACCCAAAATACATCATCTCAGATTCCTGACCCTCTAGACAAGTAAATCTAGATTGCAAAAAAACAAATGTATGGAATTTGACGATAGCCATCGACATTATATCGTTAACTAACTATAGCATGGGGTTCTTCAAGAAAGGTTTTTAAAGGGTCGGCAACGCGTGAGTGACACCCCTGGTGTTGCAAACGTCCATAGGCTACGGTAACTGCTTACCATCAGGCGGGCCGTATGCTGGTTTGCCACCTTAGTAGTATTAAAAAAAACACGTCATATCCCATACATTTGCTTTTTTGACTTTTCGATTCGACTACTGTTTATGCCACTTGTCTAGAGAGGCTGAACTACGTAACCAATAATAAGTATATCGCGAATACTCCGGCGCATCTCTACTTATAGCAATCTAGATATTATACTTATCATCAAATAAATAATATAAACTTGAAAACATGTAATAATTAAGACAACCCATAAATGTCCCACTGTCACCCCACTTCTGGGTACAGGTCTTTTTTTTAAGAGAGCAGAGAGTGTTTAGGCCATAAACCACTTATTCATTTTAAAAAGCAAGCAGCTAATCCGCTGCATGCTTTTTAAAATTTCTACTAAGACATGTGGGTTGTGGTTGCGGACAACCGATGGACAAGGTCGGCTCAGGATCGAGAGTTGTGGAAATCCTTGGTGGGGGAGGCCTATGTCCAGCAGTGGACGTCTTTTAGCTGAGATGATGATAATGATGTGGGTTTTCTTACAATGGTTTCTTTTACCATTTGATTGCGAGAAGTCGAAGACCGTATCAAATGGGGCAATTACTTGGAAAGGTCTATTTCCAGCAGTGTACTGCAATAGCTGATAATGATGATCACCAATCGATCTTCCTCACCGGTACTTTTCCACTCGATAATAAAACGAAATCATTTATATTTTGCAGCAAGCGCAGAGCTTAGAGGACGATGTGATGAACACATGACGTGCCCGCCTCGGGCCACGCCTTGCACATCGGATGACGAATGCGGAGATAAGATATGCTGTAACACGTCTTGTGGACAAGCTTGTGTTGACCCTTTATTTACTGGTAAGTGGCATTACACAACTTTTAGAGCCGCCATATATATATATTCCTGATTCTTAAACCGTATTCTTAGTTCAGATTGTTCTAAATTAAGAATACGGTTTAAGAATAATATATAAACGCGAACCTACTAATATTATAAACGCGAAAGTTTGTAAGAATGAATGGATGTATGTTTGTTACTCTTTCACGCAAAAACTACAGAACGGAACCGAATTAAATTTGCACAGGGATAGATTATAGTCTGGAATAGCATATAAGCTACTTTTGATCACGATAACCGATATCCACGCGGGTGGTGCCGCGGGTTACAGCTAGTAGGTACCACATATATTATTTTTGTTTGTTTCCGAAATTCCGAAAGAGAGGGCTGGCTTTCGAAACGAATGGACTGGAATAATTCCGTACAGAAAAACAGCAGTGTGTATTATTGCATGTATTTGATGCGTTCTTAGAGCCTGATTTGGAAAACGAATCAGAAAACTGTGATCACAAAATGTTATCAAATTGGCTGAAATAACAGAATTATCTTAATCAGTCCCTATTTTTTTAGTAGCAAAACAACGTTTGCTGGATCAGCTAGTAGACTATAAATAAATGCTTTGGACTTTGAGTTTAATCAATTCAAGCCACCCAAGGCATCCAGCAGTCCTTTTGCTACCTATTTCTAACGAAATCTTTTTCCAACAGGTTGTGAAAATATAAAATTATCATCAGAAAGGATATCTCGTGCCTTAGCAGTGGAGAATAGCCGAGGTGGTAGAGGAAAGCTGCCTTCATTAAGAACACCAAGATGTAGAACTTCAGATGGAGAGTTTGAAGAGATACAGTGTGACAATGAGATTGTAAGCTCATGCTGGTGCGTTGATTCCGCTGGATTTGAGGTAAGAGATACTGTTTTTTGGAGGTTGATCTGTATCTGTCACCTGTACCATCTACATCCTAAATGTTTAAATCTAAATTTGAAAGAACTTTTATAACTCTGAATTACGCAAGCTGGACAAACAAAGCATTGGATTTCGTGACCTTTTTTTTTTTTTTGTTCTAACCTAACCTTTGGCTTTGCATATACATATTTATCTACTGTTTCGTCAGAAAGTTATTATTTTGGTATAATATAATAATAATATATAATAGCATGTACATATGTCCCACTGCTGGGCACGGGTCTCCTCTCCTCTATCAAGAGAGAGAGAGAGAGAGGGTATTTTGGTATTTAGCTAGATATTTATTTTTGAGGCAAGACAAACATTAGAAAATCGAAGACAAAAAGTATGATTAGCTATCTTATATATATAAAAAATAATCTTTCCAAAAACAGAATCCTTAAACTTTCCTTCTGAACAGAACAGACAGAAGACACAGGAAAACTTTTATAAGCACAACAAATTCAAAGCAACCAAATTCTGATGACGACTTCCTTTTTCAGGTACCTGGTACAAGAGCACCAGCAGCAGGCTTAGTGAACTGCACCAAAGTAGCTCCATGTGCAGCCCATACATGCCGCATGCTGTGTCCCCTGGGCTTCGAGCTGGACTCTAAAGGCTGTCCACTATGCAAGTGTAGGGATCCCTGCTCCGGCGTAACGTGCCCTGGACAGCTGTCATGCCAGTTGGAAGAAGTTCCATGCCTTACACCTCCCTGCCCACCAGTGCCTACTTGTAAGTTATTTCTTTTGTTGACTCAATAACTCTTTGCATAGAAAGGCACACCACACACCTGACACGAATACAAAATGGGAGAATTGGGCGTTCTAGCTACATAATATTATATCACAGAATCTTTGAGAGCATTTCAGACTCTCGTTAGAATGTAAGGGGACAGATTCAGATGGACCAGCTAGCTCCAACCTCTTAGGTTCATCCCCTTTTACTCATCTACCTACGTCTTACGCAAGAAGACGTAGGTACCTACTACTATGTAATGTTTATTATTATGATAAGAGCAACTCAGTGCTGGGCATGGATTTTCTCTTCTCGAGAGAGCAGAGAGGATTTAGGTCCTTTTCTAAGAAACCGCATTAGATGGCTTAATGTGTAATTGTTATTATAACCTTATACCTTATAACCCGCATTAGCCCAGCGTGTACCATACACGCTGGGCTAATGCGGGTTGGTTAATTAGACATGCCATTAGAATTTTTTCCAAGGCTTGTGGGTTTCCTGACGACGTTTTTATTTTGTATTATTTAGTATGTTCTTGTTTCAAAAGCACCGTGTTACGATGTGGTGGTTTTAAAGCAACAAAACTCGGTTTAAAATATAAATTTACCATTTATTCTTCCAGGTAAACGAGGTCGTAGTCTACAAAACATTTGTCCAGTAGGAGAACCGTTGTTATTATCAGAAACAAGTCGTCCGTTCCTGTGCGGAACTGATCCTGGAAAACCGAACTGCCCGCCTTTATACAAATGTCTTGTTGAATCAGGTAATACGTATTTTCAATAATTACTTTAGTAAGTAGCAACAATTTTAAATCACAGCCCCAGGATCTTTTTATATTATGGAATTCCTCCGTGTCGCTATCTATTGGAAATATTATTATGCCCAGAAAACTGAAAGCATTGCCACGTTGGATGACACTGCTTAGTCTTTGAGTCAAAAATAAGCTAGCTTGCTTCCTTGTCTAGAGTTGTTAGACACATAGAGATGGACATTATTATATGTAGGTATATCGTTAAGTAGCATGTAGAAAGTAATAAGCTAAATGATTTTCAACCTTATAGAAGAATCTATTAATCACATTTTCAACTGACTTTCATTCATATGTTTTATTTTTCTTCAGGAAACGACTACGGTGTATGCTGTCCAGCTTCACTAGAATTACAAAAAGCTGGAACATGTCCAGTTCCAACCAACAGTGGCCTTGACTGTGGGACTCCCTGTGCCCATGACCTCGAATGCCCTTCAATGCAGAAGTGCTGCGACGGTGGAGAGTGTGGCAGACACTGTATATTACCACATAATGTGACTATGTGTACTCAGCAAAAATTGATAGCGGAGTTACTGGTCGTAAGTGAAAAGGAGGGAAGAGGCTACGTGCCTCAATGTGCTCAAGACGGGTCTTTTGTTTCGAGGCAGTGTTCTAGAAATGGATTGGTTTGCTGGTTAGTAAAGTATTTGTTAAAATTATTAATTCTGCATCTATTTGTGAGGTTATAGCGCTTGGTAGTAAGATAGTTTTCGGTTTTCTTTAGTGGCTCATTCAAGCCTTTGTGGCAGTTTGCATTTCTTTTTTTTACAACTAGAACTAAGCTTTGTGTAAATTGAGTTTTATTAATGATTTTGGATTTGAAGTAAATAATATTTGAATACTTGAACTTAGTGTTCAAGTATTGCAATAAATAAGAAAGAGAAAGAAAGAAAAACGTTTATTCGAACATACACAGGACATTATGGAGGGGAAAAAAAAATTTAATTAACCATCAGGCCACCAAGTGTGGTGGACAATTCAATTTCAAAACCTATCGTCAATTAAGTTAACCGTTCACTGTAAAACGACTACATGACGTTATAAGTAGTGTTTGAATGACACAGGTGCGTAGACTCAGAAGGCAACAAGCTGCGCGGGTCGATGGGCCCGGCGGCGGCGGTGCAGTGCGCGCGCGCGGCGCTGCCAGCACGCAGCGGGGCGCGCTCGCTCGAGCGGTGCGCGCGCGCGCTCTGCGCCGCCGTGTGCGAGTACGGGTACAAGGTGGACGCCAGCGGCTGTCCCACGTGCGAGTGTGACGACCCCTGTGTCGGCTTCCCTTGTCCCGATAACGAGGAGTGCGTCAGGGTTAAGGATGCGGATTGTACCGGGGATCTTTGTACGGGATATCCTGTGTGTAAGTATTCACTTGATTTAAGATAGAACACAATGGAAGCAAGTCTCCAACATAGTGGACGAACAACTCAGTAAAGATTGCTGATAGGCAATGGATAGCGCCAGCCCTCCTGGAATCCAGGAATTCTGTGGCATCCTTGGAGGAGACCTAAAGAAAGAAAGACGTCTACTGCAGGACACATTTTTCTGTTGAAATGATGGTAATGAGAGCATCATACAAGCTAACAGCCGATCTAGAGTAACTTCCCCATTCGAGATGATTCAATTTCTATGTTTTACCTCTTTCAATCTTCTTTTATAACTTCAGGTCGTCCAAAAGGATCATATGAAAATCCATGCGAGATAGGCGCCCCAGCTACAGAAGCAGATGGTTCTTTGCTGCCATGTGGTGCTGAAGCCGATTGTCCTAGTACCCACACTTGTACCAGAACCAGAAGAAGTGGCATAGCTGTCTGCTGTCCAGATTCACACTATGTAGATAATACTACTGATACTGATATTATAGGGGTAAGTGCTAGCTTTTAATAAAATTTCCATTAACTGGACTTTGTTCTATCCGGACGAAGTAGGTTAAGCATTTTTCTACCTGTTTAGAGGTTGAGTTTCACTTTCGTCATTTAAGGAACTTTTGTAGGCTTTTCAAATTATTAGCTCGAGCAGTTTAGGTTTTGCATTGACGAATCAATCGGTCAATCAGGACAAGTAATCATATAAATATTGATAATTAAAATGAAGATTGATATGATGCCACATTTTATTAACACACCCTACGCCAAGGATAGGGAGTTTGGAGTACGAAAAGAAGAAAAAATTGTATACCTAAAATCTTGTAGTGCCCTAAGGTATGTCGATGTCTTATTGTTATTTACTTTTAGATAAACTTCGAAGCATGCGGTATGGAAGCAGAAGCTCTATGTGGACTAAATTCCACTGTAACTTGTCCTGAAGGCGATTGTGACTCCGACTTAATTTGCTGTGCTACATCCAGCTGTGGACCCGTTTGTATCGACCCTGCGAAGATGCGTCTGCAAGCGGACAGGGTGGATGATACTCCTACTAGTAAGTACTTTATTTATTTTTATGCTAAGTACTTCAAAATGTTATATTAAGTAAGTACTTAGACTCTTTTCTTACTTTTGAAGCTATATTAATAATTGTGTTTAGAGTTTCGGCTGTGTATGAAGATGATAAAATACCTAACACATTTTTATCCAGCGTGAAAATGTGGCCAGTCTTTTAGGCACCTTTTCTTAGAACTGCGACCTCAATCAGATATTTTATTTATACATAGGTTAATTAATAACTTTAAATACAATATCTCATTGTTTGTTAGTAGTTTAGGTTAAGTTATTTTCATTTTAATAACTATTCATATAAATATCTTATGAAATAAATTATTGTTCTAGTGTGCGAATATCTCCGTGACTTCGACCAGAAAATGGAAGGCACAGTGGATGGGATGAAGCTAGCTCTGCCAGCGCCTACGTGCTCCTCAGACGGATCCTTTACTTCGCAACAATGCTCTAACGGACGGTGTTGGTGTGTGGACTCGTTTGGCACGGAGATTCCCGAGACCAGCACGACTAATGCATCGGCCGTGGATTGTGATAAGTAAGACTACTCACCACTTTCTTTACTGTGCGATATTGTGGGATCGATCTTGTCGCAGGACAAAAAATGGTGTCATCTAAAATAATTGTTTCGAGTTTAAGTGTACCTTGCGTCTAAGATTTTATTGTTTGTCGCTTTGACAATATATTGTCCTGCGATACAAGTATCGTTTATTAAATTGCGTTTAAACCATTCAGAAGTAGGTATTATTTAGCTTCGTAGCTTAAATATAATATAACGAAAATGCTACTGATTTCAAATTTAACTAATGTTTACTTACTTATCAATTTTCCGTAGTGTCCGCACGGAGCTTTCGTGCCTAGAGTTAACCTGCCGCATGGGCTGTGACTACGGATTCGAGTTGGGTGCAAACCGCTGCCCCACGTGTCGTTGTCGTGACCCGTGCGCAGGAGTCACGTGCCCGGAGGGACGCGCCTGCGCCGCTGTCGACGTGGCGTGTGACGCGGATTATTGCCCACCTGTACCTGCATGTAAGTATATTTATTCTTGTAGATATGAATAAATTATTTTGTGTAAGTATAAGAAACGGCTCTAACGATTTGGATCAATTTTGTACTTAGATAGGGTACCTACCTACTTAGTTTCCTAAAATAGTCGCGGTCGCCCAGATACATACCTACTCATTAATTACTGCAGGTAGGTCGTTGTACAGGGTTTTCGCTGTGCTGAATGTTGTGGGTTCAATTTCCACAAAAGATTAAAATAATGATACACCTACAGAAGATTTTAATTTTACGAATCATTAAAGAAAATAGCAATAATATCTCTCATAGATGCACATTTTAATGCAAAATTATTCTCAAATTGATTCCAGGTCTTCCAAAGAAACCAGGTCAGTGTCCTTACCTGGTGCCATCGAATGGCGCTTGTGAATGGGCGTGCAAAACTGATTCTGAGTGCGGCGCTAGTGAACGCTGTTGCCCCACTGGCTGTGGTACTTCTTGTACTAAGACGGTACACCAGACTGCTTGTCAACAAAGAAGTTTAGTTCCACCATCAGAATGAATGATTTCATTTCGATCTTATGTAAACTCAAACTCAAAATTAATTTAGGTTACAAAGCAACACTTATGAAGGTCATCAATTATGAATAAGCCAGAAATATGATGTCAGCTAACTTTTCCTACAGCCAAAAATTTGGCTTCGCCGGTCGCTTATGTGCTTTCTATCTCTGTGCTAAACATGCAGATCCATTTAGCCGTTCTGGAGTGATTAACGAACATCCATCCAAACTTTTTCATTATTAGTAGGATTATAATGTCCTCCTGACTCAATTTCGGCCACGGCAGCACGTATCGCCGGTTGGACCTACGCCTGATCTCTCTTTGGTCGTGTTGGATTGTCATTCCATCGGTCTATGAGAGTATATGATTAAAGAGTGCATCTGTATTATCAGTTAAAATGGGCATTTTTTTTATCCGTTTTATAGGATAACAGAGGTAGGGCACCATACCAACGAGCAAGCCCGATAGGGGAAGGACACCTTACAAAAGACCACAGCCAAATAATTACACACAGCGGCGAAGTTGTGTTCCTGTACTCATTTATCAGTTATTTATTATTTATCAGTGCTCATTTAGGGATGCGTTTTGAAAAAAACGTTTTCTTGTCCCAGAGATAAACCATCTTCAAGCTTTAGTATGGAAAAAAATGGGTTGCCAATGCGCAAGTGACACCTCTAATATTGTAAGCGTCAATAGGCTACGGTAAGCCGTATGCTTGTATGCACACGTAGTACTAAAAAAATGTGAATCCGCCGATAAATAAGAATAATAGGTAAGTTATGGTGTAAAACATAAGGTCTTGTTTCTCAGGGCTCTGGCTCTTCACACAGCAGCTGAAAGTGGTAACCCACCAGCTTGGACTTGGGTGCCGAAATGCAAGGATGATGGTGCTTACGAGACTGTGCAATGCCGAGGATCTGATAAGACGTGCTGGTGTGTTGATGTTGCTGGTAACGAGGTTTGTACACCAAATCATTATAACACTAAATTCATGTTCTTGTCTGTCCAATCATTAAGTGGTAAGAGCGCGGCATCAACACACGACACTAATATAGGAGTTCGCGCGCGGCAGACGTACGAGTACAATGACAGCGCGTCTGCCGCGCATCATTGCCGCTTTATTTTTGGACACACCTTAATTATTATAATTAAGTTAACCAAAACATAGGTATAACTGACACGGACTATAATGATGAGCCAACTGGTACAATACCTCGTAACGATCTCCTAAAATCACAAAAATTACCTCTTGAAAACATTTACCTAAGTACTTACCTACATATAGACAATCCATTTGAAGTCCTACTGCTGGGCACGAGTCTGCTCCATTGTGAGGGCTTAGGTTACACACGTTGGCCTAATGCAGGTTGATGAGACATGCTTCTACTTTCTTCTAAGACAGATGGGTTTCCGTCACCATTAGCAGATTCTCTCAAAGTGCCAGGCATAGAACTCACAGCTCCAGTATTACACTTCGGTCACCACGGCTTTTTAAATTTCATTTTGATAACAAATATTTAAACCTCAAATTAATTTCAACCACTTAATCTTCACCAGATTGCCGGCACCCGTACCAACTCCACACCGAACTGCGATCTACCAACGAAATGCCAAATACCAACTTGCAATATAACAGAGGTTTGCAACCATGGCCGTAAGCTCGACAACTCAGGCTGTCCTACCTGTGAATGCAGGGATCCATGTGCCGAAGCTAATTGTAGACCGGATGAAAATTGCGAATTAGTGCCGTTGGATTGTGAGGTAAGATTAAATATATTTATTTTCCACTTCTCAACCCGCGCGTACAATGCGATGGGAATAGAGATTTTTCCGGAATAAAAAGGAGCCTACTTGCTATTCCAGACTTTATTCTATCTCTGTGCTTAATTTCATCTAGATCCGTTCAACCATTTTGGCGTAATTGAGTAAAACCAAATTACAAAAGATTGAAGAACTGAAGAGTGGCCAAAGTTTCTTACTGGATCTTATGAAGCCTCAAATAAATTAACTAACATCATCTTTCTGGCTATCCTGAGACATTCAAATGACCTTTAAAAGTGTTACTTTGTCACCTAAATAAATTTTGTAACAAATTAACTTTCTAAATTTTGAGATTTTTTCTTAGAATCTAGATTAAAACTTTCAGCTTATTCTAATTATTTATTTATGGTCCAGGGTGTATCCTGCCCACCACTAGCCCGCTGTGCGCCAGCTCCTCAATGCCCTAACGGTCTACAGCCTCTGCAAGCGCCAGATAACTCAGGAAGTTTGATATGTGGACCCAATGCCGCTGCCTGTCCGTCAACTCATGCCTGTAGATTTGCTCCACACGATTCCAGACCTTCGGTATGCTGTCCTAAACCACGTAAGTATTTTGTAATACTAGCTTTCGCCCGCGAGTTTGCCTGCAAATACAATCCTGTGGGAATACTGGTTTCTCTTTTCTCCGATATTAAAAAAATAAAATAAAAGTAAAACAAAATCGTTTTGTCTTTGCCTATTAATATATCGTTTTTTTTTGCATTGTTCAGGAACGGTGTGTTTTGAGAGTAAAGACACAGGCGTCTGCGCCAGTGGAGAAATAGTAAACTCAACGAGATGGTATTTTAATTCTGAACGTAATCGTTGTGAACGGTTCAAGTACCACGGATGTTCTGGCAATCATAACAACTTTAGAACAAAGGAAGAATGCAGTTTTGTTTGTCCAGGTAAGCTTCAACAACTCTTCAGTGTATGAATCCTCATAACAAGTTGATGGCAATCTGATTGTATTAGAATTAATGATTATTATAGTAAGAAACAGATAGATATAGTACTAACGCGCGGAAATTGTTGCCTACATGCAAACAGAATCTAGGTGCCTCTAGCTCTAACACTAGAGGTAGGTCGCTATTTCCTTCTGTATTATACGTACCGTTTTATCTATCGCGTTCATTATTGAATATACATCTATAAGTAAGTACGGGTAATAATAACGCAACAAAATTGAACCCGCCTCAATGTGAACGTAGCTGATCTCTCTTAAAATATCTTTGATTGGAATACTTTTTTGTCATTAATTCTGTCCAAAGGTTGCCTGTATAAATTTGATCTGAGCATCGCTCATCATTTATTTACAGATGTGATGTGTATCTGTAAATAAATATAACTTTGTGCGCAAACGTGTCCAATAAATTGGGAACATGGGGTTCTTCAAGAAAGGAGTTATAAGGTTTTTAAAGGGTCGGCAACGCGTGAGTGACACCCCTGGTGTTGCAAACGTCCATAGGCTACGGTAACTGCTTACCATCAGGCGTATGCTTGTTTGTTACCTTGGTAGTATAAAAAAAAAAAAAAACATAAGTATTATATTTTATCACTTACACTTTTTCAATTTACACAGAAGATATAGGTACACACGAGGAATACTTAATATTCTTTACCAGGTTCTGTCCTTATATTTTTCCTTTGAATTCTATCGAAAACCCGCATCTGTAAAATATGAATGTATTCCAAAATCTCTATGCTTGCCTACCCAAAAATCCCAGCTATGTAAATCTTGCAAATCCTTTCCATTTATTTTAACAGTGAAAGGGGCAACAGTGAAATTGAAAGCAACAAAGAAGATGCCATATTATGCGCTAGACACAGGCATGTCGTAATTTTGTACAATATTATGTGTCGAATAACTCCACCATACATGTTTTGCACGATGTTTTAACTGCATGACTTAGTATAATTAGACATATTAGCCTACCCACTATGGGATTCAGGCGTGATGATATATATGTATGTAGACATGTTTTGCACCGCTTTTTCTAGACATGCACATTTTTATGTTATGTACGTACCTAATTAGACCAGTGCCGAAGCCTATGAAAATTGTTAAAAGTGAAAAAAAATAATAGTAGGATGAAACCCATTGGAAATGGAAGAGAATATGATAAAAATGAAAGGAAAAATAATTTACGGGCGATCTGAGGTTGGGAAGGAGATGGGGGTGAGTTTTTAAGGGTAAAAAACGGTTTTTCTCGATTTCCGGCAAAACTAAAAGTCCTATCGAAAAAAGTCAAATGGAAAAGTTGTATATAATAAAAAGATCTAAAACTTTTGTATTTACACTTTTTTCACATAACCTCAAAATTTATGTGAAAAATTCAAAAAACCAAGTTTTTGGTTTTTTATTTTTATCTTTTACAAAAATTTTTTTTTTTAACGAAATTTTGTGAAAACTTACCTTTTTATGTCCCAAATACGCTGTAATTTATTTAATTAAAAATATTTATTTTTTCACCTTATTTTGAATTAATATCGAAAAAACACCCTAATTTTCAATCGAAAATTCACCCGTCAAAATATCAGCTTTTTTCAAAAAGTTGGTGTGGTTTCTGTTCGTTGGAATCTCTACTTTCCGATGGTGTAAAAAAATATATACATTACTATGGTAATTTTTTTCAGAAAATGCAAAAAACGGAAATATAATTAACAACCAAATAAGTTAATGAAGTTAATATTTAATAAGAAGTCAACAATATTTTGAGAAAATTTTAGAAACTTCTTTAAATTATTTGCGTAGATACTATTTATTGCTACTAGAGGTCACTTGGTAGCCGAATACTTTAAAAAAGTTAGTACATTTATTAAATATTAACTTCATTAACTTATTTGGTTGTTAATTATATTTCCGTTTTTTGCATTTTCTGAAAAAAATTACCATAGTAATGTATATATTTTTTTACACCATCGGAAAGTAGAGATTCCAACAAACAGAAACCACACCAACTTTTTGAAAAAAGCTGATATTTTGACGGGTGAATTTTCGATTGAAAATTAGGGTGTTTTTTCGATATTAATTCAAAATAAGGTGAAAAAATAAATATTTTTAATTAAATAAATTACAGCGTATTCGGGACATAAAAAGGTAAGTTTTCACAAAATTTCGTTAAAAAAAAAATTTTTGTAAAAGATAAAAATAAAAAACCAAAAACTTGGTTTTTTGAATTTTTCACATAAATTTTGAGGTTATGTGAAAAAAGTGTAAATACAAAAGTTTTAGATCTTTTTATTATCTACAACTTTTCCATTTGACTTTTTTCGATAGGACTTTTAGTTTTGCCGGAAATCGAGAAAAACCGTTTTTTACCCTTAAAAACTCACCCCCATCCCCTTCCCAACCTCAGATCGCCCGTAAATTATTTTTCCTTTCATTTTTATCATATTTCCCTCCTTTTCTAATGGGTTTCATCCTATTATGTTTTTTTTTGGTTTTAAAAATTATCGACCCTGGTCTAATATACTACATGGCCTATCATGTACATTTTTGTTCTTATACCATAGAAGTATTTATTAGAGACAAAAGAAAAATCCGCCAGGGTTACGTTTCTGGTGATTCGGGTACGTGACGCCAGCAACTCGAAACATCAATATCGCACACCCTACTGTGGATGCAGCCGTGGTACTGATGTCTCTCTCCCCTCCCTCTCGGGGCCTAGTTGATTGGGATCCCTCAATTTACCATTAGTGGTTGGTGGATCCCAATGTGCGCGAGTAGATTAGTACTGCAACTCTGCCTTTTTTGGTCATAAAAACAGATTGACGCCGACTGAATGGTGCAGATAATTATTTTTAGCTGATGGACAGCCCTAGGCTGCTTGGTGATAATGTTTTGGTATAAGAATGTGTAATATTGGATTTTACTATACAGGTGCCTTGCTTTAGATACTGAATATACTGACGGTATACAGTCTGTCCCAAGAGTCGACGATAAACCGAGAGCTGGAGATAGAACAAGTCATCACAGTTATTAGAAAATGAAATATAATATTTGGGAAAACGAGGATTATTTCTTCTAAACTAAGGTCTTTAAATTTTAAGCCACATTTGATAGAAGCATTACTCAGAGCTATATTCCAAAAATAAAACCTAGCAAAAGTTACAATTTGTAGCAACGAGGTTGAAATGATCATCACAGTGTGTTGTTTTTTTTTAATACCTGTAGTTTCATAACCACAGGGTCAAGATTTTTTTTATTGTAATGACTGTGTGACTTGTTCTATCTCCAACTTTCGGTTTATCGTCGACTTTTGGGACACACTGTAGGTATAGGTATTTAGTACTAAGCAGGCAAAAAAAATATATACAAACAAATAGCTCAAATATATTTCTTTCTAATTTCCACAGTACTAAGCCCATGTGAAAGACTGCGAGAGAAGAACGAGGCAGCTGCTGAGAAATACGGCAAAGGAACATTCGCACCTAAGTGTGACAGCAGTGGTAATTGGGAACCTATTCAATGCATGTCACATATAGGTAAGTAAACTCAAACTCAAACTCAAAATTCATTTATTCATTTAGGTTACAAAGTAACACTTATGAAGGTCATAAATTATGAATAAGCCAGAAAGATGATGTCAGCAAAATTTTCCTACGGCTAGTTCGCTGACGTGGAGCCTTGAGAACTAGCAAGAAACTCAGGCCACTCTTTTTAGTACCTACGATATGTACAGGTCTCCAGCGCTTATTTAGGGATGCGTTGTGAAATAAACGCAGGGATACTCCCATCTTAGCCTCGGTATAAAAAAAATGGGTTGGCAACACTGCCCTATTAAGGATCAAAGGCATAACCGCATATCGAAAGATATGGGAGAATGCATCTTAGATGTCTAATTTTAGGAGCCTTTATACCTAAACTTCTGTCATGTACTTGTGTCGTTCTTGCTGAGCAAGGCAGAACACGCCAGTGATACCTCTGGTACTGCAAGCGTCAATAGGCTACGGTAACTGCTTAACATCAGGCGGGCCGTATGCTTGTTTGCCACCCAAGTAGTATTAAAAAATATAATAGTATATATAAATTAAAATCTTTATACATAGTGTAAAGTCACTCCCGCTGTTTTTACGCTTAGATCTTTTAAGCTACTTAACGGATTTTGATGCAGTTTTCAGAAAAAAGATACAAATAATACCTATATATAATTTTCAGATGTATGTTGGTGTGTAAGCTCAAGAGGTGATCCACTGAAGGGTTCTTTAGTCCGCGGCGGAGAACCTTTATGTAACTTTAGGCAAGCACGGAAATATGTACCACGAGATCCACTTAACGAACGAGTTAGAGTTGACGAAGGTAGGTATCACACACATATTTAATAAGATTTTCTTGTTACATCGGTTGTTTGACATCATGGTGCAGATCCATAAGTTATCAAGTTAAGAGGTAGAGCACCATACAAGCAAGCAAGCCAGATTGAAAAAGGCCTACAGATTGCAGAAGACCACTGGAAAACAGTTACTGTGCTACCTACAGGTTACCAGTGCTCTAGCTTCTGTAGATTAGCCGCCGTATGTATAATTGTTGTTGTTGTTGTTGTTTTTTATTTCAAAAGTAAAAGTGTCGTGTAATCCTAATAATTTGTATAGGCATGTCGATGGATCGTAAGCTATAATTAACATCTCAACAAAATAATATTTTAATTAATAATTTTCTTACAGTATTAGAAGAATTGATCAGACAAATGACTGTATACAAGGAAGACGAATTCGAAGATGACGAAGATGTCGAGGCTGAAGGTCGAGACGACCTTTGGCAAGAACAAGAACAACATGACGAACCCGCCACAGTAGCTGAAGTGGTGGAACCGAAGCATGCTGATACGACGAGAGGAGTAGAGAAACTGGTGGAAGTGCCGGCAGAGAAAAAGAGTGCCTATTCAGACAGCAATGTATTATTGTTTAAAACTAAGTGTGAGAAGATGCAGAAAGAGGTGGAAAACGGTAAGTAGATTTTTAATAATCACACAATAAAAAATCAAATTCCATATTTTTTTCTTTTGTGTAACTTGATATACGTTGCTCAAACTCCAAAGGTAACTTAAGATTAGACATGATAATGCTTGATCGATTCGATAATGTAGGTTCAATGATAATTAAATGAACTCATTAATATTCGGTTATGGTCTTCACGCTTAATTAATTTAGTCTAATAATAAATTAATTAAGCGTGAAGACCATAACCAAACTAAACTGTCGAAATCTGAAAAGAACTCGAAATAAGAATAGCATAGCCTTTAGCAGGTTTTAGTACCATGAAATGGACGTTGACTGACGAAATGCTAACTAAATTTACATTTCAATTCTCATCAAAATACCCACATCATTGCCCCACCGTCTGATTGCGATGACGATGTGGCTTTGAATGAAGTTTAAATTGTGCTGGTGTTATTCGTGGGCCAAGTGAAATCACATTAGGATGTCCCTCAAATTATCTAAAGCACACATAACTCAGATTGTAATTTATGGTTCAGGGAAATTGTTTGATAATTTTACATCTCTCAGAAAATCTCTATATTTTTATGTTTATAGGTGGAGACGGTTTACGTCCACGTTGTTTAGCTGACGGATCGTTTTCACCGAGACAATGTTCACGCGGCAGATGCTGGTGCGTTGATGCCGCTGGACAGCGAAGACCACAACTTGGACCAGTTGAGGATGCGCCTGCATCTGATCCTTGTGGTACGTGTATTTTAATACCATGTTAAAGCTTAATTCATATAATCACGCCCGTCTCCCAGTGGGGCAGGCAGAGACTATGGTACACCAATTGCTTCGGTCCAAACATACTTCCTTCGCCTCCTCTACATTTATCAACCTCTTCATGCATGAACATCGATTCTGGGTACTTTCATAAACACATTCTGTCATATTTTTCCAATAATTTAAATCGTGGTTAATTTTCAGAAATCACGCATATAGAATCAGCAATATTAGAGCTGGAGCTGATGAACGTGGAGGGCCCCGCGGCGGAGGCGGCACGCGGCCTGCTGGCGGCGCGGCTGGCGAGCGTGGGCACGCGCGTGCCCGTCGCGCTCGAGCGGGAGCGCGGCGCCGCGCGCCTGCGCGCCGTGCTGCAGGGGGCGCGCGCCGTCGACTATGTCTATCATATTGAAAACTTAGTACGTATACTACTTTTTATATATCTTAATGCGTTTTAAATTTGTTATAAATTTGTTACCGTTAGTTGTATGTCTGTAAAGTCCCCCGCGACACAGAGCTTGTACTCTAGTGCGGGAGTTGTCTTTTAAAAAAAAAAGAAAGAATAAATGCGAAATTTTGAATGAATGGATGTTTATTACTCAATCACGTCAGAACGACTGAACGGATCTGGATGAAATCTGGCACAGTGATAGATTATGGTCTGGAATAGCATATAGGCTGTTTTTATCTCTAATAAATGTAATAATGTCCTACTGACAGAATTTCAGTCACGGTGGCTAATCTCGACGGAGATTAACCATCTGCGCGGGAAATATTATAGCGCACAACTATGTGCGCATTCCGTCCTCACATAGTCCGATGAGATCGTAATTCGACACGACCGGAGAGTAAACAGGCATAAAAACTTAAAATAGAAAAAAAGAGCGCAGGAATAACAACCTCACATGCTAGAATTATGACCAATTTTACAGGTAAAACAAGAAAAGCTGGGTAACACTGAGCTAGGACCGGGCTCTCTGAACGCAGACGTGATCCGCAGCGAGTACCGTCTGGCACAGCCACCTCCACCTGCGCTTCAGCAACGAGAGATACTCAGCGAGTCCACTGTTAGTTGAACAATTCACTTTTTACAAATGTACCTAGAGTATGACAGTAAATATTACTTATATTTACTGCCATGAGCAACAACTGAACATCTTATAAAAATCACAAATCTGTTTTACAAAATTAAATTTATGTTGCGGCGCCATCAATTAGTCAAGACAAGTAAAACAAAGTTATGACATAGACTACACAGATGTCACTATACTCAGAATATGCAAATCCCTATTATGTACATGACGAGGGTCTGCGTCGTGCTATCCAAATTCTTGCAGAAGACTAAAATATAGTAAGCTAAAACTACCAATAGGCTCAAACAACCCGCTAGGCCAAAACAGACCTTCAGATACATTCATCCAGGATATTTTTATAACTTAAATTGCGTATTATCTTTATGACATGACAAAAAATTACTTACTTGAAATACTTACTTACCTAATTTATTCTCATTTTTAACCAACAAAAAAAAAGGAGAAGATTCTCAAGTCGACCAGTATATTTGTTTTATTTTTATGTATGACCACGCATAACTTTTCATTCAACAGGTCTCCGCAACAACATCGTATCACACGGCGCTAATAGTCCTGGCGGCAACTTCAGCGTTCATAATCAGCGTGCTGTGCGTTCTCGTGATGTTATATCGCGCACGACTACAGCGAGAACCTCAAAAAGCAGAAAGATTCTTACCTGCCGCACCACCAGTATATGTCCTTTCAGCAGACGAAAAAGCAGAACTTGCTAGAGTCCTCCATGCCCCTCCCCCTCCTATTCCACCACAAAATGATGACCAAACAAGAGTTTAATCATAAGATAAAAAAAACGCTTTAAAATTTGAATATGATAGCTTACCATTTAAAATTTTCCGCCAAAACGCAACTGTCATTAAAAATGTATGAGCATAAATTGCCATATACAAAAAATAAGATAGTCTTTGTCCACATCGATTTTGTGACATCGTTGTCTTACGTGACAATAAATGATATTATGTATTAATTATCATTTGGCGGGATATAAATGGAAAACTTGTGCTATTATTAAAATATGAAAAGTAACTATATTCTGTTCTGTAAATTATTCAATTATCAATAATGTCGCCTTGAACTAATGTTAATCATATAAATTTACAGTATATTTCAATATCTCTCGGGTGTTTATAAGATATAACTTACGTCATATCTATGTAGATGTGGTTCTTAGCCAAATGTAAGGTATTCATCACGCTACAAAGTACGTCGTTTACCTACGTTACTCGTTGAAGAACTTTACTATTATGAAGATAGTTACAGGTACTAAAGTAATTATAGGGTCCAAAATAATATTGGCTAGAATTTTGAGTAACGTAGATGTATTCAAATAGTAAATTACCTTACCTCTGTATTTGTAATTTTGTATGAACTTAGTGACTTATATTTTAAAAATATTATGTCGACGAAAAATAAATACATAGGTACATCTAAATATCATTAAATTATACTTACATGGTTACAGGTCGGTGTTGATATTAATTAAATTAAAAGTCAAAAATGTAATCTCATTAAGTAGACCGTAATTAAAATTATCATAAAATTGTAAGTACAGAGTTAAGTTTTATTGCAGATTTGTGGTAGGAAGATGTCAATAAACATATAATATGATTAGACTGATAGGTGATGGTCGTATTCTTCTGAAAGCATCTCTGATTTATCTTATATCCATTGCGATAGGAGCAGTATTAATTTCTATAATTATACATGTTGTATAATTATGAACTTAATAACAGATTGCCTCTTTTCTACATTTTAAAGGCAATTGTTACTTTCGCAATGGAATAAATTAAAATTGAATCAAAGAAAATATGACACTTGCATTTCATAAGCATCTCAAAATATACGAACGGAGTAATAACATGTTGGTCATGAGTGCAATGTCATAGTTTCTTGGATTCTAAAAAATATCTTGTTATGTTTTATATTAAGTGTAAGAGCCTATTATTAAGTAAGCGCAGAGGTGCGCGTAAATTAATAATACGCGCGCCTTTACGCATTCTTTAGTTCCTCTCGTTGAGTCTCGCTCTCTATTGTTCATTATTTTGTACTAATTTCCGGGAATAAAGTATTTATTTAAACGATAACCCTTAATCTTCTAAACATCACACGTAAAGAACGTGGCTCGACGTAGAACTAATCTAGTCTGTTTTAATTCATGAAGATCCTACTATACTGTACCCATATTGTCATTCAATTAATCATCATTTCTTCTCCTTTGTAAATAAGCGTAATAATTTATTTAGGTTTCATTGTATTTTTTCATCAACCAAATATCTTTGACGCGAATATTTTCTACTTAATCATCCATTTAAAATTCTCTCTTCCAGCACTATTTGACAATGTCTCAAAATAAATAAAGAATTTATTCATATTATGTATGATATTATTTCATTAAATAAATAATTTTTATAAAAATGTGTTATTAATTTGCCTTAAACATATTTAGTGAATTATTTTATTTTAAAATGTATATTTTTATTTAAAACGGCGGGCCGTGTACAGCGAGTAACTTTATAATTGACGGACACAACTATTAAATAGTAGTAATTAATAATTATGTGGACCCAACTTTACTATCCACTCTTTTAAGGAGCAGCTACTCTCTGACTAGCAAAAACTATCTGTGGCTTCAGTTAAAGCTTCTTAGTGGGTTCACTCAAATATTTCTGGTAGCAAAATTTTGACAACAAAATAAAGATTTAATTATTATGCATGTTCCTAAACTCACACACATAGGTACTTCAAGTTACACGTTGTAAAAATGTTTTCAAATGTAGTACTTACCAACACCGTGTATACTACAGTGTCTGATGTATTCCGGTATAGTTCTTATTCTTATGGGTATAATATTTACTTATTACTTCTACTTCTTTTTGTAATTATTATTAAGTACATCTATGAAAGAGACTGGTTTCCACGATACAGGGAATCCTAGTGTGGAAACCAGTGCTTACCTAACCCCTATCATATATTTTTTCTGAGCAAATATATATTTTTTTTATTTCGTTTTAAATCAATAAAAAACATTGATTATCAAATACTCTAAAACACTTCCAGTTACAGACCTTTGACCTGAATGTCTCAACAATAATCTATGCTTAATTGTCCCGATAATGGTTGGTATTTATTGCCCTCAATAATATTTTAAATTTGAGGTCAGTGGACAATGGCAGAGCGGATAACCATTATGTTAAAATTTAATGTTAGATTTCAACTCTTCAACATTATAATATTTTTTTTGCTTACATAATGTTGGGCAGAAGTTAATAATTATGTGATTTACTAGACTTTCAGAAATAAAGCGATTAGAAATCGTAAAATCGTAAGACTTTATATAACTAGTATTCAACTAAGTTGTCTATGGTATCTACTAGATATTATTTTAACATGCAACATTTCTCAGAAGTAGTTTACTAAATAAATTTAGTTTTTTTATATTTTAAATAAAATCATTTCTTAATATTATTATTTATATAAATAAACTCCTTTAACATCAAAAATCAAAGTTACATTTTTTGTCTATTTTGATATCCGCCTAACTGTCACGTCGTCGATGACATTTCTTTCAGTTGACAAGAGTATTGGGGCCGGCCCTTGGGGAGAAATTTATTTCAGAATGAATCAAGGAGGCGGCCTTGCCTGCTGCGCCGTTTGCAACGAGAAAACCCATCGACGGTGCGCTCGTTGCCTTATCGTATATTATTGTAACACGGAGCACCAACGTCAAGACTGGAAAAGACACAAAAGTGAATGTGCACCCAAGATACAGAAAGTTTCGAAAAGTGATATTTCAGGTGATCGTGCTATAGTTAATGAAGACGGTAAGAAGAAAGTTAAAGACGTAACACCAAACATAAAAGAAGATACTGAGAAGAATATTACGATAGAGGGTAGTGATAATAGACATAGAAAAAGTAAAACTAAAAACGTCAGAAAAATTAAAGAGGGGGGTAGCACGGACAGTGTTAGTAAACATAATTCGTTAGTATCAACTGAGAACGTTAAACAAAGTAAGGAAGCCTCTACGAAAACGTCGGGGCACAATGACAATAGTGTAATATCTAGTGTAGTGTATACAAATCGAGATTTAACTACCAGTAGTGCCATAACTTACGAAGGTTCGTCGGAGCAGGAGGTATTACGAGAGTCTGCGCAGCAACTTAGCACAGTGGAGTTCACTACGGCTGGCACATCTAATGTTTTAAGAGCAGTAAATAGGACTGACTCTGCTAAAATGCCTGTATTGCCAAGTTATGGGGCTGAACAGGGTACTCGTGTGAAAGAATACCCTGAGGCTTCATTGAAGGGTAGCGGTGCACCTTTTAACCATATGCCTAATAGTTATTACATGGACCCGAGTGATCCTTGCTATGATATATGTCAGAGAGTGATCAGTGATATGACACAGTATGGTGTATGTGTTCTGGACAATTTCCTTAGTAAAGAACGAGGGTTGATGGTTCTTCAAGAAGTGTTAGAAATGTACAGATCAGGAATATTTACGGTGAGTCCTATTATTTACGTATTTGTGATAGAATAGGATGTTGTGTCCAATTTGACCTCATTAATTTATTTTGAATGCTTTCATGTGTTGATTTCTATTTATTTATTATCTTACAACTATGTTCACACTAAAATAGGTTATGTGAAATGATCATACTCTTTTTAAATTACAAGCAAATAAATATTGAGAAATAATGACAATACTGCTTATTTGTATCTGTCAGTTTTGTTGTAAGTACTCATTTTTGTTTTGATGAAAAGGAACAACAATATCCTAATTTGCAAACTTTTTAAGCTATTATTTTGTTTATTAATTTTGCAATTTTTTATAATTATTTCATTTATATAATACCTTTTTCTATTATTTTGTTTATTAATTTTGCAATTTTTAATAATTATTTCATTTATATAATACCTTTTTTATTAATATATTATCTTGTTTATTAATATTGCAATTTTTAATAATTATTTCATTTATATAATACCTTTTTTATTAATATATTATTTTGTTTATTAATATTGCAATTTTTAATAAATCTTTCACTTATACATACACTTCTTGGTATTAAATATAAGAACATATTAGCCTCAAACTTAAAAACTCCTATGTAAATAGGTAATTTGTTGAGAATAAAAAATTGTTGAAAGAAATTTGTTACTAACACAATATATACTCCTTATGGATCCAAAAAATAAGTGCAAGTTGACTCATACAACATTTAGTCTGGGTCTCAGAAAAATATATGATATCACAAGGATCCTTTTTATCCAATAGCTTTTTAAATGGACAATAATAATAATAGCAACCCATATGTCTCACTGCTGGACATGGGTCTCATCTTCTATATCATGGAGCGAGGGAGTTTAGGGCTCTATTTAAAGGACTTACTTAATTGAAATATCAAAACCTCATTTTAAATAATATCTCATAGAAGATTATAAATTTGAAACAACATTTTTTTTTTACTACTATTTAAGTGGCAAACAAGCACAAGACCACCTGATGTTAAGCAGTGCTTTAAGATAGAGTACCCCTGGGATAGGAAAATTCAAAACGCATCCCTAAATAACCGCTGGAGACCTGAACTCACACATAGGAACACAACTACATTGCTGTGTGTAGTTATTTGGCTGTGGTTTTCTGTAAGATGGAGGTCCTTCCCCAGTCGGGCATTCGGCATGTTGCTTTACCTCTCTTCAATTTCTTGACAAATACCCTCTCATATTGTACTTAAATAAATTTAAAAAGAATTTATTTATAACTAGCTGTTGCCCGCGGCTCCGCCCGCGTGGATGTCGGTTATCGTTGCAAAAAGTTGCCTATGTGTTATTCCAGACTATAATCTATTTCTTTGCCAAATTACATCCAGATCCGTTCACTAGTTTTTACGTGAAGGAGTAACAAACATCCATCCATCCATCCATCCATCTATCCATCTATCCATCCATCCATCCATCCATCCATTCTCACAAACTTTCACATTTATAATATTAGTAAGGATATGAGAGCTTCAAAATATTTATTTGAAATAAGAAAACAGATTTAATATAGGTTTATCATACATTCATTGGCGCTTGAATCAATAATAAAAATGAGTGTTACCTTTCTGTGCCAATGAACTAGAAAACATCTTAGATATACACATTGTGCCTATTAAAATAAATATGATAAGTATTTTCTTATGTTTATGTATTTATTTTAAAAGTCATGTCTTATTTACCGATCTGTATAGGGCCAGCATGTGTGAATTAGGGCCTGAAACCGTATCAAGTATCTTGATAGGACAGAAGCCTGTACCCAGCAGTAACACATATTATATGGGTTATTATTATTATGTTTATTGTGTTTAATTTTTACGATATATTGTAAATTTTATTGCTTTTATTTGTTTTACAAGGTTATTTACAAGTAAATAACCTTGTAAAACAAATGAGTAGGTTATTTACAAGTAAATAACCTACTACAGTTGACGTTTTAACATAGATAGATAAGTACACATGCAAAACTATAGATAAAATAACTAAAAACGAAAAAAGCTAAAAAGTACACTTTCCTTAATAAATTTACAAAGTCATTAAAATTTACAATATATAAACTTAATGGGACATTGCTGTGTTACAATTTCTTCATTTTATTTTTTAAATAGACAAATCCTAGCACTAGGGAACAAGCCCTGTATCGCAAGGGGAAGTCCCTTGCAACATAGGGCTTGTTCCCTAGTGACAAATATACACATTCTCTGTATCATGAGACTGCTCGGTTGGTTCTGGGGCTTAAGTAGCCATTTACTACTGTGCGGCGGGTACAAGGGACAAAAATTTGTGTGAGCCATATATGATTGACCTGAGATTCAGTGTACCTTGTGTCCATTAATTGTATGTGTGTAAAGTCCCCCGTTACACAGGGCTTGTTCCCTAGTACAAAAGCTGTAAAAATTTTTGCTGAGAGTGTGTAAGTCTTAATGCTCACACGCTGGTCTAATGTGGGTAGGTGGATCAGTGAGGACAAATTGAAATTTACAATAATACTGTAAACTGAAATCGGTCACCCATCACCACTACCTATATTATTAGCTTACAGCCAGTACAGAGCTCTTTTTAACCGACTTCAAAAAGAACTCCTTCATTTATGGACCGATTTGAAAAAATCTTTTTTTGTCTGAGAGGACATACTTCCAGTTTGGTCCCATTTTCATCAAAAGAAAGTTCTGATGATGGGATCCATGAGGAATTGAGGGAACTCCTCAAAAATTATAGGCACACATATAGCAATTTCAATATTTTTAACAACACATTAAACATTTGCATTTAGAAATATGATGAAGTAAAACTGATGAAGAAGACCACAGATGGCCACCTGAAGTTCTCAATAATAAGTATTTTACGGATGGCGATTAAATAAGTTTCCAATATGGTTGCTAAGGTAGCTAGGCAACAGAACTTCATAATTAAAAAATGTAATCTAGCCGTTTTCAACGTTTTTAAAATTCTGCAACTTGCCGTACTGAAGTCGGTTTTTTTTTGTTAAAATTATTTTTTATTAGACTGTATCATTCCACTGCTGAGCAAAGGCCTCCCCTATAAACTTCCAATTCCGTCTGTCCATTGCCTTATGCCACCAATCTTCGTGTAGGTCGTCATGCCAGCGTTTTCTAGATCTGCCTCGGCGACGATGCTAATCTTCAGGGACCCACAGTGTGACGTCACGACTCCGAGGTTATTGCCTTCCTTAGAACCTTTACTTATGACTTTTATGAGTCACATGTAGTTAGTTTTAAGAAAAGCAATAAGCTTGAGTCATGACAAAATAAAAATCAATTATTTTGTTGTTACTTAAAAATATGGATTTTCAAGTTATGGTTTTATGTGTTTGGGTTATATAAAAGCTGTGAAGATCGTTAGATCTGCAAGGTTAAGTAAGCTTGCCGCAGTCAGTCTGTTGCTGAACACTGACGTCATCAGGTTTCGGTGGTGGTGGATGATGATAATGATCCCAGGGATAGGAAAACGTTTCTTTCAAAACGCATCCCTCAATTAGTGCTGAAGAAACTACTACTAAAACATGAGCACACAATTACACCGCTGTGTGTCGTTATTTGGCCGTAGTCTTCTGTAAGGTGGAGGTCCTTCCCCAGTCGGGCTTGCTCGCTAGTATGGTGGTAATAATATGATATATCTGATGCAGAGAGGGCAGTTGGTGTCAAGTCCTGGCAGCACAGAAGCGCAAACGATCCGAAGTGATCTCATCACGTGGATCGACGGCAAGGAGACCAACTGTTTCTACATTAGACAACTTATTAGTCAAGTAAGTAGCATTTTATACCTCTTTTTTTTATAAGTACTTACTCGTTATTGGTTTGTGACCCTCAATACTAAGCTGAAGGTCGTGGGTACGATTGCCACCCAGGACAAATCTTTGTGAGAACGATTGTTTGCTATCAGATAGCTGTGCGAGTCGTAGGAAGAAGTTCGTCCCAAGAAATAGGGTCGATTATGAGATTAGAGTATGAATCGACCAAGCGTCAATCTCAAACTTAACATAGTAAATTCACTCTTATCTTCACAAAGTAATGGACGTATTTCTTCTGAGATAATAAGACTTGCGAAGACTCTAAGACAATTTGCGCGCATTCGACGGTAGGCGTGCGTCTGAACACAAGCAACGTCTTTTTTATCTCAGAAAGAAAATGTGCATTACTTTGTGGATTTGCTGTTTAAAATTGACGCTTCGATGCGCTTCGATTCAGCGTCAGTATGAATTGAC
The DNA here is from genome assembly GCA_947095525.1 of Trisateles emortualis. Taxonomy (NCBI): domain Eukaryota; kingdom Metazoa; phylum Arthropoda; class Insecta; order Lepidoptera; family Erebidae; genus Trisateles; species Trisateles emortualis. Next base: position 4,694,669 of record OX352748.1, on the reverse strand, counting down.
CCTAAGGCTAAGAGTTTGAAAATCCACCTCTACTTGAAGCAAGTTGTATATGTCCGTATAATATATCTAAACGAAAATTATAAAGAGAAAAGATTTTATAGTTTGTTTGTTTGTTACGATTTAACTCAAAAACTACAAGACCGATTTTAAAAATTCTTTTACCATTAAAAAGCCAAATTATCAACAGGTAACATAGGCTATATTTTATTGAAAAAAAAATACGGGATCCATACGAAAACTAAATTAATATTCACCCGTGCGATGCCGGGACGTGCCTCTGGTTTATATATAATAATAATGTTACATATGTATCACCTTTATCTTATCATTCTCTTGTTGAGATAAGATCCATTTATAATACCGTTATATTGTTAATTACTTTTATCGTCATCCATTTTGACCCCCGCCATAATAAAACAAATTACTATTAATGATTATAACGTAATATACTACGCAAATAATCCACGAAAGAAGATTGAAAAAGCTTCATCATCTCAATTGAAAGATGTTCACTGTAAGACGTTAAGAACAACGTTTCAAACATGGGGGTGTATACATCACGTATATCTGAATCTATCTATTGTGAATTTCTTGACAGAAAACCCAAATAGGTACCATTTTTGCCCGACCTAGGAACCTTGAATCGCGTGATTAGTAGTCGCACTGAAAGCCCTTTAGACTATCGAGGCAATCTAATCTCTATTTAAGAGAGGTAGGGCACCATACTAGCGAGCAAGCCCGACTGGGGAAGGACCTCCACCTTACAGAAGACCACAGCCAAATGACTACACACAGCGGTGTAGTTGTGTTCCTGTGTGTGAGTACAGGTCTCCAGCGCTCATTTAGGAATGCGTTTTGAAAGATACGTATTCCTATCCCAGGGTTACTTCCATCTTAAAGCCCTGGTGTAAAAAAATGGGTTGGCAACACGCAAGTGATACCTCTGGTAATGCAAGCGTCTATAGGCTACGGATACTGCTTAACATCAGGTGGGCCGTATGCTTGTTTGCCACCCAAGTAGTATAAAAAAAAAAAAAAAAAAAAATCAACAAGGTTGTTGGGATAGACTGGATACTAAAAACCTGGTACTGTGCCCTACGTCAAATATAGGTACAAATTGTGCTACGCATTTGTATGTAAAGTCCCCCGCGACACAGGGTCCGCTGAAATTCGCAACTTGCCGGTGCTTGCTTGTGTGACGCGAAATAAATGTTTATTATTATTAAAAATAATAATAAACATTTATTTCGCGCACAAACGCAGCGATAGATACCTTATAGACTAAAATACATATAAACATACTCGTAATTTAGGTTAGTTTAAGACTTAAATAACTATATAAGTAATGCTTCACGTGCACTTTATGTCACTGTGCGCTCAGGTGGCAATTGTCAGCGGAAGCGACAGAACACCATGCGTGTACGGTAATTTGCGTTTCTGGTGATATGCGTCGAAAGGTTTCAAAGTTTTTTTTATTATTCTACCAAGGTGGCAAATAAGCATACGGCCCGCCTGATGGTAAGCAGTTACCGTAACCTATGGATGTTTGCAACACCAGGACGGTCACTCACGCGTTGCCGACCCTTTAAAAACCTTATAACTCCTTTCTTGAAGAACCCCATGCTATATAGTCTTTTGGGAAAATTTCGGCAGGGAGCTCATTGCACAACCTAAGCGTGCGGGAATTGTCTTTTAAAAAAAAAATAGGAGGGCTATGTCAATATTTCCTGTGCCTATGTCCAGTGAACAAAAAGAGACTGATTGCTTGTTATAAATAGACGCGCATTTTGTTAAAGTAAATAATGAGATAAATAAAGTATAGCACAAGAAGCCAGCACTAATGGTGATAACGAATGATTAGTTGATATTGTGGCGAGACGATTATGCGACGTCGTAGATTGCGTACATTCCATTGTGTGCCGAATGATTACGAAGCCCTTGCCCTTGCCTATAGCCCTTGGACCATTTGTGGTTATATTTTTGATGGTATGAAGAGAGTATAGGACTATACAAGCGGGGAAGACCGACTGTAAAATGTCCTTACAGAAAATAGCCTTAGTAATTGTGTTCCTGTACGTTACCCTATACCAATCTGCCTGGCCATCGTGGTATAGTAGGCTAATATCCCTCCAAATGTTTGGAGGAGACCCGTGCCCAGCATTGGGACGTTTATGAGTTGAGATGATGATGCTGACGTAAGCACAGAAACACAACTCCTATCACCATCATCGTCGTTTCCTCACTAATGAGGATCACGACTGCATTCGACGCGTCTTCAAGCTATGCAGTCTTCCCAAGTGTGGACCGGATGGTGCAAGGCTACCTCCGATAACGGCAGCTCGCCGGCGCTCTGGCTGGAGGACGTTTAGCTTCCATTTGGTTCAGAATCATGAGTCTATCACCTACATATACATAGTGTTGTTTTAGGGATGCCTTTTAAAAGAAGCTTCTTTCTATCCCATGGATGCCTCAGAAAATCAGAAATCAGATCATCAAGTCGCATGTGATGCAGTAGAGTAGGTAGTAGACAATGCAAGCTGCCATAGGTTACGGATATTGCTTATCATCAGTTGGACCATATGGTAGTTTGCCACCAAAGTTTAAGGGTTTATCTAGTAATAAAGTAGCCCTGGTAAAGGAAAAAGTTTCACTATACATCGCTGTGCACTGTGTTTATGTATAGTTATATATATATATGGCTGTGGTCTTATGTAAAGTGGAGCTCCTTCCCCAGCCGGTCTTGCACGTTTGTATCACCCTACATCTCTTTGTTGTCGGATCAAAGGTACCGAACAGTTTATAACGTATCACAAATTAAATAATCTACATCATAATTCTCCGTAATTTTCCATGTTTAACGACCATTCTCATTATGTGTATGGAAAATAATCAAAACGCAATTAATGCTTATTATATTCCAGGTTGACAATATCATACTGAGGGCTAACAAGATGGCTAACAACGGGAAGATGGGTGATTACGTCATCAATGGCAGGACGAAGGTAATATTTTGGTTATTTAAATTATATTAGAGGTCGTGCTGCGGTCGAAATTCGACCGTAATAGCGTTCTGCAGTGCTTCTCCATATAAACATTAATTATGCCAAATCTCATACTTCTCCGTGTGCGTAATATCCTCCGAAAGGGGTACAAAGTTTACCTTCACGTATTAATTTATAGAATATGAAAGGAAAGAATGCAAGAAGAAAGTTTGACTAAATAAATCGTGATGCAAATCACAAAAAGTTTGCGCACTAATGAACGTTTTGATCAGTCTTTTTTTTAAGGGAATTGCGGACAGCATATTGCAGATATTGATACAGTTTTTTTTTCGATCTTAATTCGAAATTTGTAAGACGGCAAATTTATAACTTAGCTTTAAGATTGTTATTGGTCGAAGTTGAAATAAGGACCGAGTTCGCCCTATTAGGGGCGAACTCGGCGTTCTATTCGGTCCACAATTCGCAAACTCCGGTAACCACAATCAAATATCAATAACACAACAAATTGAAAGGCTTATCGTAAACTCATTATTAGTCCCACACGAGATCATTTGCGGCAGACCCATTCAAGAGGCCTAATAGCCACACGAGCCTCGTGAATCACAAATTGGCAATCACTACTTTATAAATAATTTAATACGATTAAAACCCGTTGTTTAACATTAAAGTAACTAATCTATTTTTGATATACTTAAATGTTCATTTCATACAAGCAATTTAAATGTAAATCTAAGGATTATAAATAAATCTGGCAGAATTAGAAATAAAGTCCGCAATTTCCAAGTGCCTTCTTCATTATCTAGAGCACTAGCTGCGGTTCGATTTTTATTGGAATTCTTTATTATAATATCCATGTATTTTGCATATAAACCTTCTGTAAGAAATTCTCTGTGTAAAATTAAAAACGCTTCAAAATCCGTTGCATGGTTTAGAAGATCTTAGCGTACATAGAGACGGAAAGTGACTTTTTTATACTATGTAAAGATAAGGCAAATAGACTACACCCTCGTGGATGTCGATTATCGCGATAAAAAAGCCTCTGTGCGATTCCAGACTATAATCTATCTCTGTGCCTAATTTCATCCAGATACGTTCAATAGTTTTTACGTGACTTTATTTATAATATTAGTAAGGTTTAAATAACTTTTGTCCATCCACACGAACTTTCGGGTTCATATTACATTACATAATATTGGATATACTTCTGTCACTGCATTTGTTGGAATCTTTGGTCCTAGTTCTTCTTCCCACACAGTATTGCATTCATATTATTATAAATTAACAATAACATAACGATGACTAAGTCAACGCTTTTACTCGTTGTAGTTGCATAATGGTCTCTTATGAAATTGCACGCTCATTCATCTGGGTTCACTTACGTCTGAAGTAAGTGTCCGTTTTTAACCCAGCATCAGTATCTACATTTACCTGGAAATTCTATTCAATTACTGGGAATTTTTCTTTGCGGTTGTAAAATCATTAAGGCGGAAATTGACATCACAAGGTTGCCTCGCGAGGATTTCCTCGGGCGGCAGCCTCGTGATGTGGAGATACGTTTGCCTCGCGAGCCAATTTGAACGTTGCTTAACTGACTTGACTGCCTGCTCAATGCGAGCAGTCTTGCGAGGCAGCCTCGCAGTTGGTTCCATATGTGATTTGATCAAGACCAATAATATTATCCTACTAATATTATACACGCGAAAGTTTGTAAGTATGGATGGACGGATGGATGTCTGTTACTCTTTCACGTAAAAACTACTGAACGGATTTGGATGAAGTTTGGCACAGAGATAGATTATGGTCTGGAATAACACATAGGCTACTTTTTACAGCGATAACCGATATCCACGCGAGCGGCGCCGCGGGCAATAGCTAGAATTAAATAAGACGTAGATATCATACTGGCGCACGGAAACTGTTGCCGTCAACAGTAGCTTAGTAGTAGTTTCATTCGGTCTATCACTATCTCTTTCTGTATCATAACGTTCCGTATTGTCTATCGCATTCATACTTGAAATCTATAAGCAAGTACGCACATAAACATGGTAACAAAACTGAACGAAACTCAGTATAAAGGTTGCTTATATTTCTTTATAAAACGAGAAAACATCGTTGAGGAAACCCACATGTCTTAGAAGAAATTCTAAAGACATGTCTGATTCACCAACCCGCGTTAGGCCAGCGTGTGTGAATTAAGGCCTGAACCCTCTCTCTCTCTCTCTTGATAGAGGAGAGGAGACCCGTGCCCAGCAGTGGGACATATATGGGTTGCTATTATTAAGTAAGTAAGGTAGTTTTAATAAATTACCTATATTCGATTAAGAGCTCCGTCCATCTCTTGTACTAAAGTTATTTTGAGACGCAAGAACGCATTAGTGATTAGGGCTATCTTCCGATTACATTCCTGAGACCAGCGTTTGGTGTGTTCACTGTTCTATTATTATCTTTGTTTTAAAACAAATAGCTATAGTCAAACGTGGAACATAAGCGCGGCGTATTGATTTTCTCTTCGTGGAACTAAACTGATAATAATTTTATAGGTTTATGTAATATTCGCTATTCGCTATTGCCCTCCATTTTCCTATAATTCTTGCCAGGAATTGGTTATTGAGATATACATAATATTATTATGTGATATATCTATCCCACTGCTTTTCTGTCTTCGTGGTCCAGTGGCCGCTGTATGCGCCTGCTGTGCACGAGGTTGTGGGTTCGATTCCCACACAGGACAAAACTTTGTGTGACCCACAAAAAGTTGTTCTGAGTCTGGGTGTAATTTGTGTCCGTTAATTGTATGTTTGTAAAGTCCCCGCGACACAGAGCTTGTTCTTTAGTGCGGGAGTTGTCTTTTTAAAAGAAAAAAAAATATCACAATGCTGGACCTCCTCTCTGTGAACAGAGGGTTTTGGCATTAATTCATTTACGCTAGCTAATGACTGGTTGGTGGATCAGACATACTCATACTGTTACAATTTCTTTTAAGACAGCAAATTATTTGATTAGTAAGTAGGTACGTATAAGTTTTAGAGTGAAATTCACATTGATACTATCGGTCGGAATCGAACCCCAATTGCTCATGTGTCAGATAAGTTGGTTACTTGCGCGGCTACCAACGCTTTTATAATAATCTTACTAATATTATAAATGGCAAAGTTTGGATCGATGGATTTTTGATACTTAATCACGCCAAAACAGTTATATATGGATGAAATTGTTATAGATGTTTTTACGGGATCGGTGGGCTAGATCTAAACTAATATTATAAAGAGGAATCATTGTATTTTTTGTTAGTTTGTTTGTTACGATTATAACTCAAAAACTACTTGACCGATTTTAAAAATTATTTCTTAGAAAGCTACATTAACAGCGGGTAACATAGGCTATATTTTAATCAAAACAAAATTACAGGATTCATACGAAAACTAAATAAATGTCCAACCGGGTAAACCGGCTTCGCACGGGTCGACATTTATTCCGTACTAGCTATTGCCCGCGGCTCCGCCCGCGTGGATGTCGGTTATCGCTGCAAAAAGTATGTGTTATTCCAGACCATAATCTATCTCTGTGCCAAATTTCATCCAGATCCGTTCAGTAGTTTTTACGTGAAACAGTACCTAACAAACATCCATCCATTCTTACAAACTTTCACATTTATAATATTAGTAAGGATGTTTTAAAATAAAATATAGCCTATGTTATCCGCTGATAATGTAGCTTTCTAATGGTGAAAGAATTTTTAAAATCGGTCGAGTAGTTTTTGAGTTTATTCGTTACATACGAAAATACAAATCTTTCCTGTTTATAAAAATATAGTGTAATGTAATTTTACCGCTCTTATGTGCATTTAGATAGGAAATACACCAGCGCAATTCAAATCCATACTTTATTATATTTGTAAGTGTATCGTAAATAATGTCATATCTATTTATGAGAATAAAACACGTATTCCGCACTAAACCATTGTCAAACAATGCCGTAGTTTATCTTTGTGTAATAAATGTAGAGGATGTGTGTTTATGTATACTTACAGGCTATATTTATTTATCTATACTACATCTTTTATAATATAAAAATGAATCGCTGAATGTGTTGGTAAGCGCAAATCGCGCGAACAGCTGAACCGATTTCGCTAATTCTTTTTTTGTTGTGTTTGTTATTGTCAGGACACAGATAATAGGAGGTTATCTGTGTGTCAGGAGAAGGTTTTTATGCAAGAAAAAAATAAGAAAATTGCGCTGAAAATAGTTTACCCCGGGCGAAGTCGGGGCGGCCCGCTAGTATATTATAAAGAGATAAAGTTTGTGACGTTGTAGGGGGTAATCTCTGGACCTACTGAACCGATTTTATTGGGTATATTTTATTGACAAAAACATTACCACCAAGTGATAAACAAAATAATCCGCTTAGAGGGCGCTGTGACCCTAAGAAATAGTTCGAATAATTTCCGCAAAATGGCGTAATTTATATTTAGATCAGGCACGCAGAGGTAAAAAGCTATTATATTTACATTTTTATCGATTATGACCACATATTGAATACCAGTTCATTCACTTTGATAATCCTTGAAGAATACAAACTTTAACATTAGTAAATATAATAGATATTAGTCAATGGTATTATAGAGGAAGGAATTAACAGTCGTTAAATCACGACAGAGCCTTGTTTGGGTAAACAACTCAGTCGCCATGTAGCCTACTACCCACTCAATTTAATAACAAAAACATTAAATATATATATTATGTTTTTTATTTAAGACCCATTTCAATCAATTAGTCTATCGCAGTCCACTGCTGGACATAGGCCTAACACGCGCCACAGCACACGGTCCTCCTTGCCTTCCGCATCCAGTCCATCCCAGCGACCTTTTTTAGGTCGTTGGTCCATCTAGCTGGGGGCCGCCCCCGTAGGGGGGCGGCCCCCAGCAAGTAAGGTGTAAATTGGTTTCGGCAAGCGAATAGTAGTATTCGCTTGCCGAAACCAATTTACACCTTACAAATTTTGCAAAGCAAAAGTCAGGCTATTTTTAGGAGCCTGATTTTTGCCATCTCTGTTTCTACTAAGTTGGCATAAGATTTTTTTTTTTTTATTTACTTATTTAAACTTTATTATACACAAAACAATGATTTATAAAGGCGGACTTAATGCCTGAGGCATTCTCTACCAGTCAACCCAAGGTGGTACAGAGATAGGTTAAAGTAGGTGCATAGATTAGGCTTATGCATTGTAAATGTCGTACCTACAACGTAGCTTTTTTATGGTGGTAAAGACCAGCTGTAGCTTTTGAGCGTCGATATTTACCTGGCTCACTTGACCTTGTCCCAGAGCGCAGATAAATGTAACAAGAGGTTTCTATTGTATCGGTACTTCCTACTATATGTGATTGAACAGCTGTCGCTAAACTGTTAACTATGCATTCTGTGGTATTGAAACTAATCCATCCCAATCAAACCAGAACTTGTACTAAAACAATCAGACTAGTAAACATACTTCCTTACTAATATTATAAATGTGAAAGTTTGTAAGAATGGATGGATGGATGTTTGTTACTCTTTTACGTAAAAACTACTGAACGGATCTGGATGAAATTTGGCACACAGACAGATTATGGTCTGGAATAACACATAGGCTACTTTTTTCAGCGATAACCGACATCCACGCGGGCGGAGCCGCGGGCAACAGCTAATATCTTTATATATATAATTCTTCTGTGCGTGTTTGACACTGAACTCCTAAACGGCTTGGCTAAATTTTACAAAATTTTGTGTGTGTTCGGGTAGGGCCTCCGATGGTTTAGATTCACAATTGGACCCGGTAGGTGGCACTGCTGTCGGTATGTCAGCTTTACGGGGCATGACGACGTTTGTCAGGTCCGCTAGTATATGCATATTAATATACATATTATAGATACAGAACAAATGTCAATTCTTGTTTTCACCACATAGATTTGTCCTGGTTGAAAATCCAACCCACGACCACTTTGACTGCTAAGCTGGATAGCAGTCAAAGTCAAACTCATTTATTCATTTAGATCAAATACATGATACTTATGAACGTCATAAAAACAAATGCCAGCATACTTTTTTCCCTACTGCCAATTCGCTGACTAGGGTTGGGCCTCGAGAAGAATTGGCAAGAAACTCGGGCCACTCTTTTTAATTGCCTGAGTATAACATTCACAATTTGGTATGAGTTATAATATTAGTGTTAACAAAAAGGGTCGGAACCCAATATACCATACAAAATTAAATTTAAGTAAAAAAAAAATTAATAAGGAAACAATGAACGGAAAAAAATGAATTTAGCTTTCCACTGTATGGCAATGAGGGATCTTTTCCTTTTGTATGTATAAGATAGAAACGTGTCGAGATCACATTGCGTTCTTAATAAGAATCTAAAAACTATATCTTTATTATTTGAAAATAAATCATGCCAAGATTGACCAGCCACCATTTAGTCATAACAATTACACCAATAGACCTATCAAGCTGTTTTATCTGTCATTTTTTATCTATGCCCTAAAATCTAAACTCTATCAGCTCTCATAATCGAGGAAAGTATACTCCACAATATATTTTCCGGAAAAGAAATAGTTTTAAACAGAGTTATACCAACTGCTACAGACGTGTCATTCAATGGTCGTCAATAGCTAATAACAGTGAGATCATAAAGAATAATTGATTTATTATAGTGCAGTTTATCTCTAGTTGATAACACGAACGCGAACGTTATCATAATGATTTGCATTCCATTCACAGACAGACGGACAGCACTACACTAGTACAGCTGTCTTCCTCATTTGAACAAGCCCTTTTAACATGCGCTTGACTGGTTGAGGCAAACAGAAAGATGGTTATGCTTACTGGCATACTAATTATTGCATTTAGAATAAATAATTTAATTTAATAACGTAGGATAACTCCACACACGACCATCTGATCCCAAACTAGGTCGAGCCTATACTATGGTAACCATAGACAACTGATAAACATACAATATTTCTAAATCCTACTATTATTATAAACTAGCTGTTGCCCGCGGCTCCGCCCGCGTGGATGTCGGTTATCGCTGTAAAAAGTAGCCTAACAAACATGCATCCATACATCCTCACAAACTTTCACATCCTTACTAATATTATAAATGTGAAAGTTTGTGAGTATGGATGGATGGATGGATGTTACTCTTTCACGTAAAATCTACTGAACGGATCTCGATGAAATTTTGCACAGAGATAGATTATAGTCTGGAATAGCACATAGGCTATTATAATTATCATCGCGATAAAATACATCCACGCAGGCGAAAAAAATGTGACCCACAAACGGTTGTTTTGGCTTATTACGTTATTTCCGTAAACGGTATGTTTATAAAGTTCCCTTTGCTACGTAGGTTTTCCCCAGAGCGGGAGTCATCTTTTAAAAATAAATAAATATTAACGACCTTGTAATTTGCCTTTATCTTAAAATATTTAAGTTGACCTTATTGTTCTCGGTTTTTGTAACCGGTTATTGATTTTAAATTTTGACTGATATACTTTTGATTTTGTTTTCATTAAAAAGATAATTTATAACATACTTCATATAAGAATAGATTGCATTCAGAAAGCCTTGGTAAACTAGTAAGGTGTAAACAGGTCCTTAATTTTACTTGCCTTCAAATCAAAATTATTTATTATTTGTAAAATGGTATCTTATTTGGATATTATTAAGCACATTTGCCATCTGAAAAAAATATAATTTATAAGTACATTAATATTCTTTTTTTTCTGACTTAATATTATGTCTCAGACTAAAAGGATAACTATTCGGGTTAAAATAATGTTTAAGAATTCAATTTTACCCTGTATATTTATAAATAAATAAAATAAGTATGTAGGTAAGTACCTAACTTATTAATCGAAATTCATGTCGCTTAACACAATGAACTTGAAAATGAGAGCAAATTTTGTGTTGAGCTAAACGCCATAAAAGTGCTCCTAAAAATTTGAAACTCAGTTCAAAAGACTCAGAAAAAATCGCTGATTCCAAATATGTAGGTATATAGCTCAATATCGCAAAAAAATGTCGTTTGACTCAAGTACCTACCTATTTATTTATAAATATACAGGGTAAAATTGAATTCTTTAGCATTATTTTAACCCAAGTAGTTATCCTTTAGTCTCTCTTATAGGTACTCAGAACACAGAAGCATGCTCATAAAATCATCAACACACAAAGATTGTTCCTGGGTAGAAATTAAACCCACGGCCTTCGGCTTAGCAGTCAGGGCCAATCACCAATTCACCAATAGTCCAGCATTAGGTAACTTACCGACTTTTTGATTATAAGTAGGTAGGTACTACTCTTAGATTACAAAACATAGGTAGGTAAGGTTTCAAATCTTTAACTTTTTCGTTTTTTAATCTTTTGCTTTGTAATCAGAGATGCTGATGTCAAGGTTTAAAATAGTTTTCCAAGCAATTATAATGAAAATAATACCCACTTACTTACATTGATTAAAATGGTTAAATTATTTTTCACATTATAACATGCCATAATATAAATCAACGCTATTTTAGTTTTTTTTTTACCTTTTAAATATTTAAATACATTATAGACCTAACTAAAATTACTGCAAAGCTATAATTCTCGGGCCTAATGTTATCGTTATCTTTGCAAAAGCAATATCAAGCAAAGGGATCGTGAGTTTGTGCGATAAAAACCAAAATACCGCGCGCGGATAGTCGCGCATGCGCTGTGGTGTCGGTGCGTACGTGACTAGCCGCATGGCCGCGGTAGGAGGGACGCGGGGCAAGAGCGACTGTAAACATTAGTAAGAATCGTAAGCGAATCCCACGCCGCGACATCCCTCTGTTTACTAACTACTTTTGTTCGATTAACATGACCGATTTAATTTGGTCTACAATTCTTTCCGTTTAAATTTAAATGCAGAACATTAGACAATTTATGTAGGTCTAGATTGATTGGTGCTAATATCGATGTTCTGAAGGCACCTTTTGAAGGTGTCTTTGCACAGTAAATTTTGGATTATTATGTAGGTATAAATATTTGCGATTTTTCTGTGACGATTTTAGAATGAATTGGTGTTTTACATAAATATAAAAGATCTGGGTGGTTTGTATATAGTTAGGTAGGTAGGTACTTATTTAATTTTAGATCAAGGCCTAGATTCTGCATAGCAAAGTCAAACGTAACGGTCATCGACTTTCATGCGTAGAATCATAATTTATACACATATTTATGTTGATAAAAGACAACATTTGCAACTAATCAAAAAAAGAGTAAGTAAAATACTTTCTTATCTAGGTACCTACTTAATACATTTATTTCATAAAATAACAAGAATTCTAATTATTAACACGTTGAACGCCATAACGGACACCGTGTGTCCGACAGAATACTATCCCATGAGGCCGCACTGTTTTAACACGAGTCGTCCAAAAATCGTTGGGGTGTTTTTTTGTAAATATCGTCAGGAAATAACTCAAAAGTAATTAGCGACTTTCGGAAAAAGTGATATTGTTATTATTTTCTGATATATAAAATGTCGGACACCAGTGTCCGTCGCGGCCTGCGAGAATGTCCAATCGTGTTTACATGCGCGGGCGCCGCGCGGGTCACGGTGTCGGTGCATGTGTTGTGAATAAGGCACCAATGGATAGCTGAACCTGATCTTATAGCTTATAAGTTTATTATTATTTTTAACATGTATGGTTGTTACCTTTTTCTAAGAAATAGATTTTTTAATTAGAAATATGAGTTTTTATTTATATGTCGCTTCTACAACTCCTAAAAGTAGCTGCGTACTGAACCCATTGCTTACCTAATACGTACTTGACTAAAATCGAATATAATTCTAACATGTTTCTAGTGTTTTATAAAGGTTAAAAATAATGAGTATCTAACTATAATAGCACTCAATTGAACGATTTGGAATACTTGCTTTATGTACCTACAATATTTTTTTAAAACAACTTGTAGAGAAGCCTATAATTTCTAAGTCCTTCGAATTTTCTCTGTGCCAAGTTGTCAGGCTGTTCTGTGGGGCCGCGCGGGTTCCTTGCAATAGTAAAAACAGATGAAACGCAGTCCGTCGGCCGTCAAGACGCTTCTAAAGTGATCGAGGGCACGCGGACACACGGTGTCCGACGCGGCTCCTTGGACCCAACATATTAGCGGTCACATGGTGTCCGCCGCGGCCAACTGGGCTAAACATGGTTTTTAGTCTGGCGTTCAACGTGTTAAAATAAAAGCAACTTAACCTAAATTACTTACAATCAGATACTGAACTTAAAGAAATTCGCCTAAATCATCATCATCTCAGCCAAAAGACGTCCACTGCTGGACATAGGCCTACCTCAAGGATTTCCACAGCTCTCGATTCAGAGCCGACCTTGTCCATCGGTTGCCTGCAACCTTTACCAGGTCGTCGGTCCACCTTGTTGGAGGCCTGCCCACGCTTCGTCTTCCAGTTCGTGGTCGCCATTCTAGAACCTTTCTGCACCAACGGCCATCAGTTCTGCGAGCTATGTACCTAAATACTTATAAATAAAATATCTGATTGAGGTCGCAGCTGTACTTAATTAATTTGCCAAAATTCTATCCGTTTCTAAGTACAATGTTAAAGGAAAACCACCTAACAGGAAGAGGTACCTTAAACTTCATAAACATATTATAAAAGTCACGTAGACCTATTTGTTATTTGGTACTTATCAGAAATATTTATCCCTTTTATAATAGGTACCTTCAGCATTACTCAGTTGAATCATTACTAAGGTAACTAGTCATATTATCAACAATTGTTCAGTCACGTAGCTAGCTGTATAGTTACATCATAGTTTTATGTATAGGCTTCATGAAAAGGGTTAATATTAAATTATATAAAATCATTTGTCCTTACTGACGATCAACTCACAGCCAAAACTACTACGTTTAGAAAGTTGAAATTTGTAACATAGATTTATTTTGTAACATAAGCATCCGCTAAGAATGGATTGTTAGAAATTCAACCTCAACGCCTAACGTGCGTTTATCAAAGCATCCACTGCAATAGGCTCTACGTATGCGTTTCTCTAAGCATCGGGTCGATCCCCCATTAGGCTCTACAGGTGTGTTTCTCAAAACTTCTACCCTATAAAGCTCTACAGATGCGTTTTTCAAAGCATCAACCCCAATAGGCTCTACGAATGCGTTTCTCAAAGCTTCAACCTCAATAGGCTATACAAGATGCGTTTCTTAAAGCATCCACCCTAAAAGGCTTAACAGATGCGTTTGTCTAAGGATCCAACATATTAGGCTCTACAGATGCGTTTCTCAAAGAATCCACCACAATAGGCTCTACAGATGCGTTTCTCAAAGGATCCACTTTATAGAATCCATTATGTACTTTGACTTGAAACTATATGCCATATTTATAGCGCACGTGCTACTCGAATTCGGAAATGGCATTGACTGAGCCCGACCTCGGGCATTACTCTGTCAAACTAACGTAGGTTATCATTGGAATAAAATTATATAATATATATGTTGATATATATTTATTATATAATAGTCATTAAATGACTTTAATTTGTATTGACAAATAACTACTTTATATCCATTGGTAAAAATATATTTTCAAATCGAACCAGTACTTTTCGAAATTAGCGCGAATCAAACAAACAAACTCTTTAGCTTTTAGTAGGTATAGATTATTAGTCTGAACAGTCTTGTTTTTATATTAATTTAAAGGATATTTGTTTAAATTTCATTTTAAATTATGAATCAATTATTTTAGTAGTCTAAAAAACAATAAAATCACTTTATTTTTCTAATTAAAACAAGTAAATATATCTAACTTATTATTTGTTGCCACATGCTCTGTCTAGTTTAGAATCAGAGGGCCATATTGTGTGAGTTGTCCCAAAAAAATCAATTACCCAAAAAGAATAATTATGACACAATTAATTTGTTTTTCTTAAAACCCTAATACCACACCATCAGTGGAAAAGAGGCGTAAGTTGAGACATTCCATTTGTCAATTTTGAACCTTAACTCATAGAGTTAAGGTTCAAAATTGCACAAGATGAAAATTGCAAAACAGGCGTATCTCATCTTAATTCATTCTCTTTTGGGTGCGATACCTATATCATAATAATTTGTTCCGTGAATTGTTTGTTTATCAAGCAATTCACGGAACAAGATAAACATTGATTTATACAAATATACTTAAATATTAAAGCTATGTGGAAAAAGACGAGCCCGGAGCAGGACTCGAACCTGCGCCTCTCGGGTTCCGGCCCAGCGCACTACCAACTGTGCCATCCGAGCTCCTACTCCGGAGTTCGAATTTGTCCATCTCAAATAGTTGTCACAACATACAAATAGTTTTTTGGTAACGGAAAATACCGATTGCCATAGTTAATAGGTAATTTATACTTCGATAATATTTTGGTTTGTATACCTATACCAAGTATGACGTAAATACCATGACCCAGTCAAACTTGAAAGATTGTAGGTATCATTATTAGTCATAGGTTACACACAAAACAAGCTGTATATTTAGCTATAATCTATTTCACATAGCATGGGTACTGCGACGTTTAACATTTTTCGACGAAGATGAAAAAAAATGATCTCTAACCAATAGAGTTATTGAAGCCCAGAGTATTCAATCGCTAGATTTGAATTTAATCGTCTTTTAATTCTTTAATGTACACAAAAGAAATACAGATAGTGTTACATAGATATTAATATCATGTACAAAGGCAAGCTTAACTCAAAATTGAGTTCTCTTACAGCAAACCAGTACCAGTCTTTCATTTTCATTCTTAAATTCTTAAATTCTTTATTGTACACAAAAACATAGAAAACAAATACACATAAATATAACATGTACAAAGGCGAGCTTAACTCAAGATTGAGTTTTCTACCAGCAAACCAGTGTGGCAGAGGAAAAAGATATAAAAGTGAGAGTAAGCGAAGTGTACAACTGAAGAGGAAAAGTGAAAGAGTAAAATATGAACATTCTTACTGACTAATGTATACCTTAATGTATACTTACTTACATATACATACATATTATGTGTACATATATATCATATAATAAAATACATAAAAATATATATAATACATAAACATACATACAATACATAAATTACTGATATACGACAGACAGAAAATGCTCTCTCGTTCTTCTTCTAAAGACATCCACAGAAGGACTGTCACGTATATTGTGCGGTAGTGAATTCCAGAGCCTAACCGCTTCAATAGTAAAGGACCCATCGTAACGACTAGAACTGTGAAGAGGAGTTCTAAGTAAGAGTGAGGAAGAAGAGCGACAGGGTTTACCCCTAGGAACAAGATACATTCATTGATATTTATCTTCAAATATCAAACGTCACAGTACCCATGCTATATGAAATAGACTATAGTACCTAACTCTCATCTCAACCCATAAACGTCCCACTGCTGAACACGGGTCTCCTCCATACACTTGGAGGGATCACTACTTATCTATAATATAAAAATGAATCGCTAAATGTGTTGCTAAGCGCAAATCTCGAGAACAGCTGAACCGATTTTGCTATGTTCGTTATTGTCAGGAGAAGGTTCGTATGTAAAAAAAAAAAAGAAAGTTGAGCTGAAAATGGTTTATGATAAAAAAAAAAGAAAGTTGAGCTGAAAATGGTTTATGAAAACCCGGGCGAAGTCGGGGCGGGCCACTAGTTATAAATAACAAGGGTTCGCCCGCGACTTCGTCCGCGTGGTAATTTGGAACGTACATTTCCCCGATTTTGCAACATATCTCACTACTGCTCCGCTCCTATTGATCATAGCGTGATATTATTCATGGATAAATGCACTATTCAACAAAAAAATATTTTTTCTAATTGAACCAGTACTTTCTGAGATTAGCGCGTTAGGAGAGATGGTATCCTGGGGAAGAACATGGAATACTTTTTACTTCGATGACCAAAATACACGCGGGCAGTGCCGCATTCATCCCACGAAGTAAATATTTCAGTAAGACTTGTAAAGCCAACGTACACGTACTATTACGATACGATAAGATATGGCTATGAGGTAAATTCGCGACACAAAACCTTGCAAAATACCTAATATTTATATCTAAATACACGTGAATACGATCATCAAAACAATATAATTTGATACGTTTACCTTATCTGACCCAGTTCATATAGAATAAGAAATATATACAATAAATCTTATTTGAAGATAGAAATTATGTTATGCGAAAAGCAACCTTCAATTCTTGTGTTATGGTGTACATTTAATCAAACTACGACTGTTTGGTGACGTTTTAAATATTTTTTTAAAGCGAAATTTTACTTTATTTGCTTAAGCAAACCCACACGTTAGAAGTAATTTTAAAGGCATGTCTGATCCATCAGCCCGCATTGGGCCGGTGTATGTGAATGTTGGCCTAAACCCTCTCTTGACAGAGGAGAGCCGGGCCCAGCCTTGACATTATATTGCCATTATCATTACCTATGTTTTTTTCATCACGGGTATTCTCCTGTCTCCGCCTTAGCCTTTCAAAGGCATAGGTATTATCCTGAAATAACCAGGCAGCATATAGGCAGAAGGTGACTCGCCTATAGGTACACTAGACGGGCTCCTTGAAGCAACTGACATGGGCCGGTGGCTTCAAGGAGCCATTAAAATTCTTTAAGGCTTGTGATATCGCCAACGACCTTGAGCATTTGGGCAAAGCAAACACGACCTAATTCTCTAGACGAGCGCGGGGATACAAACAGATGTAATCTTTAATCTTTGAATGGACGTCTTATTATTTTTTAATAAATTGAAATATAAACTTATTCTAAATATAACATTACCAAATTATAGGTGTTGTTTTCTTCAAATATTGTTTTTTTTTTGTTCGTATTATTTGATAAAAATTTAAGTCATAAAGTGTTTTCATCTCAATAATTTGGTGGTGATTCGATGATTTTTTTACAAACTATTTAGAGTTACTATATAATGTATGAAAAAACCGTATTATGAAACACATCATCATAGATTAATACTGTACTTTTGGCAGTCATTTGTCTATAAATGCCAACAAAAAATGGTTTCATTTATCTCTTTTTCATCATTTTTTGAGAGAGGGGCCTTAATATAATAAAAGAGGGGCCACTGCGTATTAAATCCATGTCCTCGCCTTAGCCTTTCGAAGTCCCGGTTATTATCCTTGATTATTTATTTAAGAATAATACTCGGGCCTTTGGAAGGCTTAGGTAACAGGGCAACACCTCTGTATGAATATTAATGATATCTATATCTTCGATGATAGTATTTCTATAAGTAGAGGTGCGCCGGAGTATTCGCGATATACTTATCATTGGTTACTACGTAGTTCAGGTATCTGAGATGTATGTACATATTTTGTAAACGGTTGATGAGCTCATTGATAAATAAAAGACAAGATACTCTGTCATTCAAATGTATGTGTTGTACTTGATATTGTTATTCTCGATAAGTGTTCCAGCTGTCGTTTTATTGTTATGTTTTTATAATTATAATGTCATCGGTTCAGTGGCTTACTATTGCTTACTTATCTATACAAATATAATTAAGAGGTAAAGTTTGTGAGTTTGTAAGGTTGTAGAAGGAAATCTCTAGATCTACCAAAACCGCAGGGGTATTCCGTAAGAGCGAAAACCGAGCGACCGCGAAAACAGAGCAAAATCTGGCTGCCAGATTAAAAATCGGTATTCCGTAACAGCGAAATCCGAGCCTTTTGACGTTTAACAATCGTGTGTGCCGTCACCGAGCAATCACAACTGTCAGTTTGCGATCGCTGTTTCTTAGAGAATCAGCCGGCCGATTTAAATTGAAAATTCTTTTACTAAAGATATTTTATTTAGATCTAATGCGTCATAAAAACAAATGAATAATGCCAACATAGCTAAATGGGAGGTCATTTATTGTTTTGTTTCTTTTTCTCTCTTTTTTTCTCAAATGCCAGCGTACTTTTTTCCTACGGCAAATTCGCTGACTAGGGTAGAATTGGCCTCGAGAAGAATTAGCAAGAAACTGACCACGGTTTTTAATCGCCATAGTATAATATCCATATTTCAATCCAAACTATCACACTATAATATTAATAGGTTTAGTGAGATATAGGTGATTTAGTCCTACCTCAACAACCTCATAAGGAAGTTAGTGGTGTTGATCAAGTCATCCATACTGAATGTGTTATAGGACCACCCGCTGTGCGATCTATTCAACTTTTAATGGCGGCTACACGTTTATTATTGCTTATATTTTGCACGTGTTTAGACCTCAGACTAATAGAATAAGATAGACGGAGCGTGTAGAACAAATCTTTTAAGCCACAAAGCGCTGTCAATGTCGTGTGACGTGGAAAACGATGTTGCCAGCAAATGAAATACTCCCAACAAAAGTTGAAACAAAACTGTTAACTCGTGATAATAATATGCAATATCAATATTAAAAATTATACTTCAAATTGTTTGTTTAAATAATGTTATTATTTATAATTATTTTACATTAATATTTCAAAATAAATAGGTAACAATAAACACTAACTACATGCTTTAATTTCTGACGAATAAAATAAATCTTTTTAAATATAACATCATACATCTTAGCATTATGTTACATTAAAAAAAGGTTTCTGTTAACAAACATATCAAGACAAAATACAATATTATATTAAAAAAACAAACATAAAATACAAAACATATTACTCGTAAAACAAAACTGGCAAAAATTTTATCTAAAAAAATGTATATATATGGTGTATGCTTGTTTACTATCCAAGTAGTATAAAAAAAAATTAAATATTTAGCGGCAAGCGGTAAGAACAAATTTTGTTCATACCGCTCGCCGCCGCCGCTCACAGCCGTGGTTAGGATGTAAATACTTTTTTTTAAATAAATCATAAACCTAACATATCTACTTATTTTATGAATTTAAATGATCAATTATTATTATTATATTAA
This sequence comes from Trisateles emortualis, assembly GCA_947095525.1. NCBI lineage: Eukaryota > Metazoa > Arthropoda > Insecta > Lepidoptera > Erebidae > Trisateles > Trisateles emortualis. The sequence goes on along the minus strand of OX352748.1, from coordinate 4,674,698 downwards.
TTGATCATCATCTGAATAACATAGAAAAACATTATCTAAGTACCTACCTAGGTACCTCTTAAAATCACTACAAAAATACGGAATTACTCGCTAAATGCAAACAACAATTTCTTTTTTTTTTCGCGTGGATCCCCAACTATCATTCAGATTTATTTTAAATAGTATATCGATAGACTGATTAATATTGTTTTATATTCCCACTAACACGTTGCAAAATATTTTAGGGAAAAAGATATGCTAAGAATGGCAACACTGTAGAACATGGTAGAGGTTTTGTGTTCCTAGTTTGTGTAACTAAAATATTTACGAAAACAATAAGAAATCTATAATGTTAAAATTATTTACCTATGGAACGATACTCCAGAACTCTTTTTGAGATTTGCTGAAGTATTTTTACAACGTTTTACTACACAATACGGCATTATAATAATATTTTGTCAGAACGTGTTTAGACGTGCGTACTCACTAGCGGCTCAAATCGACTGCGCGCGAAAACGTATGACATTGCTATTTAGTATTGCTTTTGGCGGCTTCACGCGCGAGTTCTACACGCTCCGTCTATCTTATTCTATTAGTCTGAGGTTTAGACCTACAAATTAGCTAACAGGTTTTCGTCAAAATTGGGCACTGTGAATCTAGTGAATAGTAACAAGCGGTGGACAAATTCGAACTCTGGAGTAGGAGCTCGGATGGCACAGTTGGTAGTGCGCTGGGCTGGAACCCGAGAGGCGCAGGTTCGAGTCCTGCTCCGGGCTCGTCTTTTTCCACATTGCTTTAATATTTAAGTATAATAGTAACAAGGTATGGTCCTTGGAGGAAAAGTATATCTTTTGTTACGTAGATGGCAAGCTAGCTGTTGCCCGCGACTTTGTCTGCTTGGAATGTCGGCTTTCGCTATCAAACGCTCAAAACAACAACGTAAAAAACGTACAACGTTTTTTCTTTACGTATGAATATATAGAAGATTCATCATCCCAGCCGCTGCTGTACATAGGCCTACACCAAGGATTTCCACAACTCTCGATCTTGAGCCGACCTTGTCCATCGGTTGCCCGCAACCTTTACCAGATCGTCGTTCCACTTTGTTGGAGGCGTGCCCACGCTTCGTCTTCCAGGTTGTGGTCGCATCTCTAGAACCTTTCAGCCCCAACGGCCATCAGTTCTGCGAGCTATGTGCCCGGTCCGTTGCCACTTAATGGATGCAATTCTTCGAGCTATGTCGGTTACTTTAGTTCTCCTACGGATCTCCTCGTTTCTGATAGCGTCATCAAGCATAGCTCTTTCCATTGCTCTTTGGGTGACGAGGTTGAGGTCCATAGTGAACGATCACGTGTCAAATCCATATGTGGCAATACACACTGGTCAAAGACTTTCGTCTTGAGACACTGCGGTATTTGGGACGAGAAGATTATGGCTTAGCGATAAAAGATTGCGAGCATATAAAATGAATACTATAATACCTTCATTGTACATAAATATAATTCTACATCTACAACCATTTCACACTCGTTCAATGTCACAATTTGCGACGCCTATTAGCCTTTTTACATCTTAATGGTTACATTAGAAAGTTATGTTATGTGTTTCCCCGCCTACAACTCTGATGGCCACACGCCAAGCGTTGGAAGCCCTCACTCACTCCCCCCTCCATATTATCTGACAAAGTTCGACGGTGGTAAATATGGTTGCCCAGTAACACGCTGATGTTGTAAATTGAAATACACAGTACAAAAATTCATCCAATACTCTTTCTTACTAATTTTAAAAAGCGAATGTTTGGATGGATGTATAGATGTTTGTTACTCAGTCACGCGAAAACTGCTTAACAGATCTGTATGATATTTGACATAGTGATAGATAAAAGTCTACAATAGCTCATAGGGTGCTTTTTATTCCGAAATAAATAAACCGTGCCTATGTACGCATGTAACGCTTTTTTAAACTTTCTACAATTTCTGGAATACCAGATAATCCACTGCAAAATCAAAGATAGGTTCCCTATTAATAGATAGGTATTCTATTAATACCTAATCATATACCCTGGTGCTATATATTTTTCTGTCGGCAACACGTGAGTGATACCCCAGGTATTGCAAGCTTCAAGCTACGGAATTGCTCACTGCTTCTGTGCCATTCTAGGTAGTATAAAACTAAAAGAAACAATCCATAGTCTCTGCCTACCCCTCTGCCTACCCCTCTGGGAGGGAAAAATAACAATGGTATATTTATTACACACAGGCAAGCCCTATACACGACAATAAAGAATAATTCGTGTATGTGTACATAAAAAATCTATAAACCTTGAAATTAAATTAGGTTTACGAAATATTATCGATGTTGGATTGTATTAGGTACATTTCTTTTTTAAAACATATGTAATACTAGCTTATACCGCGGCTTTGCCTACTATACCTAGCTTATAAACTGTTCTGATGTATAAACTATAACATTGTAGCTATTTCATAAAAATCCGTCTATTAGTTTTTTGCGTAAATGTGTCTATCCTCACAAACTTTAGAAGATATTAACGTTAGAAATATTAGTAGTATCCATCATCATCATCTTCACCGAAAGACAGATAGAGCACCATACCTGCGAGCCTGACTGGAGATGGACCCTTCACCTTACAGGCGACCACAGCCAAATAATTACACACACAGGCACACAATAAAATAAATCCCCGGGATAGCCCGGGGATTTATTTTATTGTATTTGGAAAACATACAGCTAATACAATTAAAGTAAAAGGCGGCCAATTACAAATTTTTACAGGCGTAAAAGATATTCCATCTTAAAGCCCTGGTGTTAAAAAATGTGTCGGCAACACGCAAGTGATAGCGTCTAAAGGCTACGCTAACTGCTTACCATCAGGCGGGCCGTATGCTTGTTTGCCCGCCAAGTAGTATAAGAAAGGTCCACTACTAGACATAGTCCTCCCGAGGCGGGCCTACTTGCTCTTATGGCGACGTAGGTACATCTCTTGCACGTTTGAGCTCACAACGTACACCTTCAAAGCGAACCATCTGCGCCAGCAATACAGTTTACTACATTGGCTTATTGTTTTTTTTTTTCTTTGTCTCATAGGCTATGGTGGCCTGTTATCCTGGTTCTGGCAGTCACTACGTGAAGCATGTGGACAATCCAAACAAAGATGGCCGCTGCATCACTGCCATATACTATCTGAATCTCGACTGGGACGTGAAGCGGTGCGGTGGGCTGCTCAGGTAACTCCTTAACTTTCAGACACAGGATGATGATATGTTCAGAGCAAAAAGACACAGGAAGACAGAAAGCAACTAGTTATATACTGCCACAAATTTCATGATTGAAAATCGTCTTACTGGATTTTCTTGTCAAGAAAGAAAGAAACATTTATTCGCCTCGCACTTAAAAAATAAAATATAAACAAAATTAAATCTAATATAACTAAATAAAAAAATATATATATAAATCTAAAACTAAACAAATAACATATAGCGAGTCCGAAAAGGACGCCATCTCAGCATATTGCTGTATACCATAAAATTATACAGCGCTTGTATAAAAAATACGTCTAAAGAGAACAACCCTAAGTTGCAGGGTACTTTATAAATACTCAATTGACAGACACACAGTAACACAGAATCAGAAGAATCATTTTGTGTAACATAATTTCATTATTAGAAACAATATTTTTGTCCCCTGTTTGGTATGAACCCACAACACGCCGCGCAATGGTAAATAGCGATGTAACCACTAAAGCCAACCAACCTTGCAGTCTAACTGAACTAATTATGGTGATATTACTTTATAAGACTCAGAAAGAAAGCAAGCACATGATTCTTGATGGGAACAAGCCTATGGACGCTTGTATTACCACATTTGTTTGATTTATTTGGCTATTTTCTTATATGACGTGAAAGGGGGTCGCTAATAATAACAAGTTCGCACTAAACTGTGAACTCGAGAGTCACCTTTGACCGATTTGGCTCATGCCTAATGTCGCAGGGGACCTACCAAATTTCGCGACGTTCCGATCAATGATTGGTGCCCGAGACATGGTTGAACAAAATGTTTGTGGAACCGTGACTCGGGCACCTATCGTTGATCGGAACGTCGAAATTTGGTAGGTCTTCTGCGACACAGAAGTGGTATGTATTTGAAATTATATACCCTAACTATCATAGTCAAAACTCGGTCATTTATTTATTTAGATCAAATGTATAAAAAATACAGGTTATTTTTTCCTAGAGCCAATTCGCTAACAAGGATAGGAGAGAAGAATTGACAAGAAACTCTGGCCACTCTTTTTAAGCGCCAGAGTATTATATCTAATATTTACAATTTGGTATAAATAACAATTTGAGGTAGGTAACAAAAAGGTACGGAACCAACACAGGCAACACACCATACCAAAAAGAAATTCAAGTAATTCGTCCGATTGAACGGCCATCCGACACGATTAAAGCCGAGCTTGGTTAACCCTGAAGACCAATTACTTCGCTACGTGCCCCTATTTTACTTATATTTAACATACAATTGTATAATTTACAGGGTATTTCCTGAGGGTACGAACCAGGTGGCGGATATAGCGCCTATATTCGATAGAATGTTGTTCTTCTGGTCGGATAGGCGGAATCCACACGAGGTGCAGCCGGCCTACGGTACTAGGTAAACAATCCTTTAACTTTTTTTTTAGTTTTGGCTCCATCCCGTTTCGGTATATAGATGATTCTGCGTAGAACCAACGGCTTTACGTGCATTTCCCGGCACAGGAAAACTGCCAATATCCAAACTTCGAGCATCTATTGTGGGGATATATTTCTAGAAAGAAAATCCCAATGTCTATTTTTGACACCAGAACCCAAGACCTTGTGATAAGCAGTCACAGAATAGAAAAACAGGTTTCCAGATCGAGAGAGACTTCATTTACGCATTCTTCGTTTTTAAAAAAGGTTTTTTAAAATTTCAGATACGCAATCACGTTATGGTATTTCGACGCTCACGAAAGAGAAGTAGCGCTGCGAAATTTTAGTGAGTAACTTTCTTTTTTTAAAGTTTTTTTTTCAACAACTGATATAAATAATTAATTGTCATCATTAGATGACAATTAATTATTTATATTCTATTGGCCCTCTGTCGACTATACCGTCTGGGTTTCCACGGAATTATAAATTCAATATCAATATTATTTATAATCTTTTAATATGGTAGTCACGTCGCTCGCGTGGATGTCGGTTATCGCGGTAAAAAGTACCTTAAATCCTTGCCCAGACTACTATCTATCTCCTTGACAAATTATATCAGGATCCGTTCAGCCGTTTAGTCGTGAAAAGGTAACCAACAAACATACACACAAACAAACAAAGTTACTTCCGCATTTATAATATTAGTATGGATTTCAAAGCACCCTTCAGAACATACGTAGAACAGAAACGAGATCGTATTGAAGCAATTACAACCAATTATACAACTCTATGCACTCATAGGGATTTACCCGCGCACTTGAAAGGAGGAAAATTGTTTTATAAATTAATGCCTTAGACCAATGATGTTTTAAGGAAATTGGTGTAGATAGGTTACAAGCGCTTTGCGAGTGGCACGAAAAAATACTACAATTGACCTATCAGATTCTGACATATGTATGTCTTGTCTGATTAATTAATAGTAATGTTCGGGGTTGGGGTAGAGATAAATTTAAACTAAGATAATAAAGATACTAAAGATTGACTGCCTTGGTGGTCCACGGTGCCGCAGTATGCGCCTGCTGTGCACGAGGTTGTGGGTTCGATTCCCACTTAGGACAAAACTTTTTGTTACCCACAAAGTGTTGTTCTGAGTCTGGGTGTAATTTGTGTACGTTAATTGTATGTTTGTAAAGTCCCCTGCGGCACAGAGCTTGTTTGCTAGTGCAGGAGTTGTCTTTTAAAACAAAAACAAAAAAATAATAACTACATATATTTATCGGTAATAAACTTAGATTATGACAACAAAGATTTAGTATTAAACTAAGGTGGAGAGATGAGATATTAGGATGTGAGTTGGGTGCCCGGTAGGAGATTGTGTTGCGAGAGTGAGAACTAACTGATTAACAATAAATTGCTTATAATTAAAACTTATTCGTACTGCATGCGCGGTGTCGCAATTATGATTATGTAGGTAAAAGTGCTGTACGGTTGATGACCCGTACAGCCTAAACCCTCTGTCTCTAGCTCTAGAGCAGTGGGACATATATGTGTTGCTGTTGTTTATTATATACTAGCTGTTGCCCGCGGCTCCGCACGCGTGGATGTCGGTTATCGCTGTAAAAAATAGCCTATGTGTTATTCCGGGCCATAATCTATCTCTGTGCCAACTTTCATCCAGATCCGTTCAGTAGTTTTTACGTGAAAGAGTAACAAACATCCATCCATCCATCCATCCATCTAGTTTAGATAATTATGCCATCCTACTTTAACGTCTAATGACATTGCAATAGCATGGAATTTTTGAAGATCGAATGTTGTGTAGGTAACGTATCTACACCTTTTTACTTATAATATCATTGCCTTATACTAATATCTACATAATATATTGTAAGTACATGTAAATGTTTATAAAGCCGATGTTTGCATGTCTGTCCTGTTACTCATCAGTCGTAAACTCGCATACGTTGTTTTGATTTATTATTTACTAACAATGGCTGCCTCGTTACCCCGGTATAAGCTTACACACACTGTATTTCTGTTCCTAAGTGTGAGTATAAGTATCCAGTTTCTTTTAAATAACGATTATTTTGTGCCAGAGTTATTTATAACATAAAACTTTTTGGTCGTGTGTGATTAATACTCCTGATGTTGAAAGCGTCGATATGATTAACTGCTTATCATCAGGCTTATGTTATGCTTATGTTTGTTTGTCACCTTCAAAAATGCATCCCCTTAAAAAGCAGACAACCCCCTGCCCCCTGTTTCTGTAAAATTTAACCGGTACAAAAAACAATCAGTGGTGTGTTTGTTGTACATGTTTCCACCCGTGGCTTCGCTCCCGCATAGTGATTTTTTTAGGGATAAAAATTAGCCTATGTGCAATATTATATTGTGCCTAATTGTATCCAGATCTGGTTTGGTTAGATGATTGGTTGATGAAGATGACCACTGTACCAAACGTGCTGTTAAATTGTCCCAATATATTATTTTGTTTCATTGCAGGTGAGCGTAGTCAACCTTCTTCAAGTAAGTGATGGTGGGGAACCCCAAGCTTGCGAGTCATCGCCAGCTGACCCACTACGACGATCGACTAGACCCAAGTACCTTGACTGCAATAACGAATCACGTAACTGCTGTGAGAACCTATACTTTACGATAAAAATAATGATAAGTAATTTAACCAGAAACTACATTATTTTAGCTCCTCGAGTCTCTGTTGCTTTTAATTTATTCATTTAGGTTACAAAGTAACACTTATGAAGATCATTAATTATGCATAAGCCAGATAAATTTTTCTACGGCTATTTCGCTGACGTGGAGCCATGAGAAGAATTAGCAAGAAACTCAGGCCACTCTTTTTAATCGCCAGATAGTTACCATATTTTGTGAAATACAAGTATGGCTTGAAAGCTGATGCAGTATATTATGTAGCTAAAGAATTTGTATGTTTGAATGACTATCTACTTGTTATCGTTTGGTTAGTGGCCAACCTGGTGATAGAGTTATTTAGATCGCCTATATTAGGGCCTCTGTCGTGATCTAACGACTGCAAGTGACTATCTTACTCTAACAGTATAATAATGTAGTCTTTCTATTAAGGTACAGCTAAGTAGCCTAACTTAAAAGTATTTTTTAACAAAATCTGTCCCATTTATCGCAATAAAAATAATATATGTTGTTCTTCACAATATTCAGGTTAATATAGTTGTCTCTGAAATACATTTAATTTAAATACAATACATAAAAATAAATAATAAATGTCAAAGTAATGGAAATATATTTATAGAAACAAATCTCGATAATTTATTGATTTGAATTGGTAATATAATGATATAAGCTGATGATAATATGTTTAAAAATATTGCCGTTTTATATTTTGTATTATGCAGCTACTTATTAAGAAAATATTATTGTTCTTAATTTTTTACTCAATTTTAGCGATGCGCCGACTCGTTTGCATTATTTGCTTCTCTTTCATTTCTATGCAGATCGACAGAGACAAAATGACTATTTCATTCTCTTGAATTCTCGTGGACGTTGGCAGTTATCAACGTATTAAGACCCGTAATTGCATACAGTTTTTATATACCGCAACAAAACTATCTAAATATAGGTAAATTACTTATCGTTATTTTAAATTAATAATACCGTCGAAGATTATAACGGTATATCATTTTTTACCAATATTTTAAGCCGAGAAGAATCTAATTGGCATATGAATAAGTGTTTAAAATAACATAAAAAAGGCCTTTTTTGTCGAATGAAATAATTATGTGCAATTAATGTAAGCAATATCATGTAAAGGCTTATTTACACGATGCAAATTTTGTAAAATAAGTAATATGCTATCCTTGTCCTACTAGGTTAGAATTTTTTTTTAGCGTTTGGTGTTTTTACGAAATTTGCGTCGTGTAACTACGCTTAATTAGTCAATACCTAGTAATTCTATGAATTATTGATGAAAAATAAATGAAAATGAATATAAAAAATGTTATTTAACGCACAAATTAGGTAATTTACTTGACGATACAAAAATGACTGCCTTTCAACGCTTATTTACAACATGCCAGTTTTGCCAAGCCAATTATCATACCGTCTCAGTCTTAAAAACAACATCATGTTGTAATTACAAGATGGAATGAGACTATTTATAAAACTGGCATCCTGTAAATGGCAATTTAGGCTAAATTTCATCAGTTTATAGGTCCTGTGAAGCGGTTTTGAACCCGTTGTTTGCAGTCGCGTAGGTACTATTACTATTATAGTTTATTGTCGACAGACATCAGTCATATTAGATAGATTATATAGATAGTTCTAGATAAAATTGATATATTATTTTATGGGTGTAAATATACTCTTGCGATATGAAACAGAGGGACTTTTTGTCCGATATACCTACATTATACCGACGGACTTTCTGTCCGACATATAACTTCTTAGGCAATATTTCCCGCGGTTTGATTTGATAATGATTTAGTTTTTTTTACTATTTAGGTGGCAATCAAGCATACGGGCTGTATGGTAAGCAGCAGTTACTGTAGTCTATGGACACTTGTAATACCTGGAGTATCACTCACGTGTTGCCGACTCTATTGTATTCAAGGGTATACCTATGGGGCAGGAAAACTTAATGAGCGCTGCAGACCTGTACTCATATAAAGAAACACTGTTTATATTCGGCTGTGGTTATCTATTAAGTGAAGTTCCTTCCCCAGTAGGGCTTGCCTGCTTGTATGGTACCTTCCCTTAAATTTGCTATTAGTAAATATCAAATCGCACGAGTGTATTATCATCCTGTGGTTAGTTTGTTTTGCAAACCCTTAAAGTATTAATTTTGTTGAATTGTATTTTATTAAAGCAATATTATGTGTTGTTTTAAGAGAGTGTATTTAGTTTGTGCACATTGAAAGCGTGATTACTTTTAGCCTGATGTAGGTACTCGACTAATTGTTAAACTAACATGTCCTATTTCATTATCATAGCCAGGCCCGTAGGTCCTGTTCCCCAGCGTCTTAATCGTCTAATGGTTAGTGTCTAAAAGGGTGGTTATTTGACTTCTTGTACAGGCTAAGAAAAGTCGTGTCTGTGTTCATGTAAAGAAACGACTGTATAAACATACAATTCATGGATATAAATTACACCCAGACTCAGAGCAATCATTTATGGATCACTTAAAGGGTCACTCCATTAGCTATAGATACCGGCCAACCAGTAGTCCTTATTATCCCTCTAAAAACACTAGACCACTTCTAAGCTTCTTGGCCAGTCACACTTCTACAGCTCCGGCCCACATCTTAACCAACTGAAAAGTTTTTAAATTGGTGCCGAAGTATTTTGTATCAATAGGGGAAAAGCTAAAAATAGGTCTTTTAAAGTAATTTGGCTATAGGTGTCTGAGGTATCAGTTCATTTTGAAAAAGGGGTCTCTTGCTGAAAATAGTTTTGGAATCCATGGTTTACACGTAGGAAAATCGATGAATTTCTGTAACTAGATCTGCCACAGAAACGGTGAAATTTCTAAGCATGTACAAGGGCCATTTTCTTCTAAGAGCGATCCCTTCGGTGATATGTTAGTCGGTAAATTAGTTGTTTAACCAAATTATTCTAAAAGTAAACGCGTCTCTATTATTGAATTGTTCATTGTTTGAGCTAGTTCACTGGTGCTTCATATATATACTGTTTTTTGGTCTATACAATATTCTTTTCTTTTTCCGTGCAATTCATGGGAATCACCATTTTATACATTTGAAGAATTTTAAGATCAATAGGGTATTTGACAATAAAGGAAGTAGAATAATTAAAATAACTAAAAAACTGATCGTAATGAATTAATCAAAAAAAATATTTTTTGCGTCGTGATATTGCAATGCCTATTCTGCAAAACAAACAAGCAGGTCACAATGACTTTAAAGAGGAGCAGTGTTGTCTCTGACAAATTACATATATACATATTATCATGCTCGTCTACAATTGGGGGGCAGAGTCTACGGTGCGCTAATTCGATCCAGATACCAAATTAAAAATACCGACGATCATGTATAAAAAGGAAGCGAAAAAAGTATGTCTGTCTAATTACCAATATTAAAATTTCAATACATACTCATCATTTCGCGTTTTGTCAAATATCCTATTGTATTTTATGCTATTAAGTCGGTTAAAAAATATCATAGGTCAGTCTCTATCTACTTAAACTAATGACATTATTTTTTCTTTCTTCATTTATATTTTCAATTGTATTATTTATTTTACTTAATTTATGGATATGATATGAAACAAGTATCTATATAATATAGAAAACGCATAAGATTAAAATGCAAGTTAGCAATTTTTATCCTTATGCAATAAGCATAAAGTTAATAATTGTCTAACAAATGTATATCTACTTACGCTCTTTTTCTATTCCTATGTCAATTAATCAGCCAGTGTTATCTAAAATCATTGTCAACATTGCAAGTATAACTTGCATATTACACAACTCTAGTTCCATCTTGCATGCAAGTTTAGCTAAGCGAGTCCCTTGCCGCGTTGTCAAAAGAGAAAAAGATGTGGCAACAGACTTGCCTTGCATAAACAATGCAAGTCATGCAAGATTTGATAAGTATATTAATGATAAACTATCCAGAAGGTAGACACTGTTATTATCTTGCTTCATATCATAATACTACCTTTAACCCTGTTAGTTAACTTTCATCAGTGAACAGTGAGAATGGCTAAGACTGAATATCAATTCTACTTGTGTGTTTATAATTATAAATATTTCAGCATGTACATTGGTTATTTATTCATTTTCTACACTTTTCACTTTATTGTAAATATTTATATTTAAATACTGGTTACTACTTTAAACAATTGTTTATTGTTTCTGATTTAAGATACATTTTATTTATTTTACATGACGGTAGTATTAAACTTTATTTACAGTATGCTAATTTTACAAATTATTAATATGCTGTTGTTATTGTTGATAAATGGCATGAGATTCTAATTTAAACATTTGTTTGGCGCTAAAGGCCTAATTTACTCGATGCAAATTTTACAAAATGTAGGTATATTCGTATCGAACATAAAAACTGTCTGAAACTTAATTACTTAATTTGCATCGTGTAAATAACGCTTTTCAGTTTTTATTTATTATCTCACATCTTCTAAATTTCTTCATATTAAACTACCCTACGGATACTTATTTGTCATGTACCTACTCTGTTATATATTTATTATTATATTGTAAATTGTCACAAATATTATCTGTGACTGTTTTGAAGTGAAATACCTCTTTTATATTATAATTGGTGTAAATATATAAAATGTTATTGTGAAACGAAAATATACACGACTTTATTTAACATAGCTGTGTGTAAAAAGTATTGAATTTTATACAAAAAAGTAGTTTATACTAAATAATATTGTGATTTAGGGGTATTATAGACGCAATGGTAAGACCATAGGAACAAAATTTTCGACAAATTTTGCTACACGACGCTATTTTTGTTTGCTCTGATGCTTTATCCATATTGGTCGGAAATTTGGTTCCTATGATCTTACTCTTCTGCCGATTTTACCCCGATGCATCATATTTTTCTTTTCCCTTATAACATTAGTTGTAAGACTATTATTGTGTATAAATAATCAGTTAGTTAAGCTGCGTGATGTAATATTAAGGCGATTATGATTTTGTATATGATGTAATTATTGACATTGTTGTCCAACAAAAATGTTTAATGTGTTGGGGTAATATTGGTGCTGGGGTAACACAGTATATGGACCAAATTTCACACTAATTTTGTAATATTAGTAATTTTGTGCTTCCATCTTAATTTTCATTCAAATATGTCCAATTTGTACAAAAATATGGTTCTTATAGTCTTACCCCTTTGCCGATATTACCCCAACACATTTTATTTGTTATTCGACTTGTGTAAAGTCATAAATTATTTTGTGGACAGAGCCTGTATTAAATTTTACATTTGATAATATTCTTTTATTTATTTTCTAACTAGTTTACCCTACCTATATATTTTTCTCTGGTTATATAATATTCTGAACACCTAACATGTATTTAGTCCGCTTTCCAGCTCTTCGGTATGCACCTAATCTGCATTGCTTTGAAAGAAGACGTAGAATCAATATTATAAATACAGCTGCTGGTAACGAGTCTAGCTTGGTAATCAGCATCTGGAATTTGATTAGTCACGAGTAACAAAAGGAGAGCAGGGACCTAATAATGGCGGGTGTGGACTAGCATCTACCTACTATCCATTCGTCTGGCACTGACTTTAATCTGTACAGCCCATAAGTTATTTTTCGCTATTTTAAGTTGGTTCATTTAAAAAGTACCTACTAGGCACATGACTTTTTTGTGTAGATATATGGCTCCATCCGTTTTGTAACCTCAGAATACTTTGACTCAATCACCAGTTATTGACGGTGAGGGCCACTGACTGCTCAATTTGAATATATGTTGTACTAGCTGTTGCCCGCGGCTCCACCCGTGTGGATGTCGGTTTTCGAGATGAAAAGTAGCATAATTGCTATTTCAGGCTTTAATCCACAGAGCACAATCTATAATCAATTTATATATATTGAAATTTAGGCAAATCCGTAATAAAACTATTCTAGAGTCACATGTCCATAAATTTTAAAAAAAACCCTCGATACCCAAAACAATGGATTTGAGTGTTACCATAACCCTACTACCTACCTAAGAATTACCTATTTCTACTCTTCAATCGAAACCAATAAATAAGCAGATTTCCCAATTTGTTTTTACGACCTAAATAGGCAGATTTCCAGGTCAGACAAAACAGGTCTCCAGCACTCCCTTAGCGGTGCGTTTTAAAAGAAACGTTTGCGTATTCCAGGGATACTCTTCTCATCTTAAAACACGTAAGTGATACTTCTGAAATAACTAGCGTCCATAGGCTAGTAACTGCTTACCATCAGGCGGACCGTATGCTTGTTTGCCACCCAAGTAGTATTTTAAAAAAAGATTCGTGGTAACAAAACGCCGCCCGATACCAATAGTAAATTGAAGAATCCCTAATTAAGATTGCAAACTTTTAGCAAGTTATTTGCAGACTGTAAAATTTAACACCTGGGTATAATTTTTTTTATACTTTTTAGTTTAATTTACTTTATTAATTAATTTACTATATATCTGTATTTATTTAATTCTTTCTTTTTCTATATTTACGGATTTTTTTTTTGATAAGTACCTACCCGGACTAAATAAGACAAAATATTACAACAAGATTATTTTTATAATATTTTTATTCTACATTTTTGTTACCACAACTGGCAGGTGGTAATATGTGCTGTAAGGTATTACAGTTTAAATTAGTTTTATAATATTGTATTAAGTATTTTTGTAATTTTACTTTGTATAGTATATTATTATATTTATTTTATTATATCTTATATTATATATGAGTGATATCGACTATGTCAGTGATTCGGATAGTTACTATTCAGTGAGTAGCTCTAATAATAGTTTTGTTAGTATACCTTCGCTATCAGATACTCTTAGTTCTTGGTTTTCTGATGTTCCTAAAAATTTCAATGTCGTTCATATCAATGCCCAAAGTATTCCGGCTCATTTCACTGATATGCTGGCAAATTTTGACTGTAAGAACATCCATGCTGTACTTGTCTCTGAGTCGTGGCTCAAGCCCTGCCTCCCATCCACATCTTATTCCCTTCCTAGTTTTTAACTTATCAGAAATGATCGTACGGTTGGAAACGGTGGCGGTGTTGCCATATATTTGCGATCACAGATTCCATTTTCTATTGTCAACATGTCATCACAGCCGCCTCCGTCTAACGCTGGCGAACATTTGTTTCTGGAGGTTGAACTTAACCATTCAAAAGTCAATGCATTTAACACTGTGGACTTTGACATTGTACTATGTATTCTAAGCTCTATTAACATATCTCCAACGGTGATTGATTGGTTTCGTAGTTACCTGTGTGGTCGCCGACAACGTATTCGTACTGACGATTTAATATCAAATTGGTGTAATACTACTGTCGGTGTGCCCCAGGGTGGCGTTCTATCCCCGTTACTTTTCGCGATTTTTATAAATTCTATCTCAAATAAAATTCTTTCTTCCTATCACCTTTATGCAGATGATCTTCAGATATATACGCAGGCACCACTGGCACAGATATCGGAGGCCTTTGAAAATTTAAATAGGGATTTGGCACAGATAGGCACTTGGAGTGAATCCTATGGGTTGAAGGTAAATCCTTCAAAAACGCAGGTGGCTTTAGTCGGGAGCTCTAGACTAATATCCAGAATAGATTGGCTGCAGCTTCCGCCAATTGTCTTTGATGGAATTACGGTCCCTATTAGTGACAAAATTAAGAACTTAGGAGTATTAATTGATCGTAATTTCACATGGGGCCCGCAGTTACAGGAAGTAAGTCGCAAAATTTTTGCTTCTGCCGGATCACTCAGACGGCTAAGGAACTTCCTTCCGACTGCCACCAAAACTGCGCTAGCAAACACTCTACTACTACCAATACTTGATTATGCAGATGTCAGCTATCTAGATCTCGCCGAAAACCAATTAGATAAACTTGAGCGTCTTCAAAATGTCTGTATAAGGTTCATATTTGGTTTACGCAAATATGACCATGTCTCACAATTCAGAACACAGCTTAAGTGGTTATCAATACGCCATCGCCGGAATGCTCATATCCTTTCATTACTGTATAATGTATTATTTAATCCTACAGCACCATCCTATCTCAAGGAACGTTTCAAATTCCTTCATGACACGCACAATAGATGTTTAAGGTCGTCAGAAAATCTGGAATTAAAAATGCCACCACATTCCACAGGATTTTACGATAAATCCTTTACTGTGACTGCAACTCGCCTGTGGAATAATCTACCGGTGGAAATAAGACAAGCTCAAACAATATCCATTTTCAAAGCCAAAGTGAAGGATCATTACCTTACACTTTAATATTTTAATGTTACTCTTTCCTTAGTATACATCGTGTATAATATTATGTATTATATGTATGTAATAAATATGTATTTATATGTATTTTATATATATATAATTTATACTTTATATATAG
Source organism: Trisateles emortualis (assembly GCA_947095525.1). Taxonomy (NCBI): domain Eukaryota; kingdom Metazoa; phylum Arthropoda; class Insecta; order Lepidoptera; family Erebidae; genus Trisateles; species Trisateles emortualis. Next base: position 4,658,946 of record OX352748.1, on the reverse strand, counting down.
AAATTATTATTTATAAATATTGAGTACGCCATCAACTACCGCTAAATCCTACGCACATATCCATCCAAAGGTTGCCTGGTAGAAATCGCTGTTAGCGATAAGGCCGCCCATTGTACAGACTTATTTATAAAAAGTTTTTGTAAAATTATTGTAAATGGTGTACAATAAAGTGTATAATAAATAAATAAAATAAATAAATATAATGGGCAACCCTAGGATAAGAAAAAGGTTTTAAATTCCGAATTTAACCATGGGTATTTGCGTATAGCAGTTGAATCATGAGTCGAGAGCGGAGCACAAAGATGTATGGTGGATCTACCCAGCAGAACACAGACACCACTGTGTGTAGTTATTTTGCTGTGGTCTTCTGTAACATGGAGGTGCTACCCTAGGAAGGTGGCCCACTTGTCTGGTGCCCTACCTCGCTTTAAATATTGATTTTAATTTTAACTAGCCATAGAGTAGCTATGTAGTGCAAAAATCTTTGCAACCTTCTTGCAAATACACATTCTACCAAAAATAATATTTTTAAAACTTTATGGAAAATAGAACATTGTTATTGTTGTATGTACCTATTATTACTTATTGAGATTTTATCTAAACTTTAGAACATTATTATTTATATTTTTTTTATGTTTTACATTATTTTATAATGGAGGGTTGCGGATTATTTCAACATTATGCTCAACAACATAGTTCTGGCGAAGTCGTAATCGAAATCGAAAGTGTAGTTGGGGATTATGATGATACGCCATTATTCACCAGGAAACTTCCCCGCACACTGAGTAACAGACAAGTAAGTCTCTTTAATAAATCATAATACCAAGTTTTGAGCCGCGGCAGTGGCCGCCGAGCGCCTAATCCCCTCTATTGTTGGTAAAAGAAAAATAGCTTCATTTCTTCAATACTTTATGCAACACAATTTGGTGAGCATTAGGTATCCATTCTGGCAGGCATTTCGAATTTTTTGGTAGGAAAATATGTAGCAAGATGTTAAAACTTTGGTTATAATTTTACATTAAAATGCGGGTATAATTTTGGTGATCATTTACTATTTTTGACTGTTATATGTTACTATATCTGGTGGTAAGTTAAACATAAGCCGTTTTGTTCCCATGTTTTGTGCATACCTACATGCTGAGATGTATATTTCGGGTACCTATGAATGCGATAGATAATACAAAATGTAATGATAAAGAAGGAGATAGTGATAGATGAAATAAAACTACCTACTTAGCTACTTTAGCAAAAGTTCCCGCGCGTCAAATATTGTTGACAGTCCTGTTTCAGGAAGCTGAAGCTGGCGGCCAAAATAAGTAGCGGCCAGAAAAAATAAAAATGGGCCAGACGAGGATTTTGGGCCCAACATAAGCTTGGGTCCCTTGTACGCACCCGTCCCCAATAGAAAAATAAAATAGCTTGGCGGTCGGCCATCTTGGCTTAGACTGGCACTCTCAAACTTGCCACCGATGACCGTTTTTGAGAATTTCCGAAGGCCAGACGGGGATTTTGGACACAATAAGACCTTGGGTCCCTTGTGCGCACCCGTCCCCAATAGAAAAAAAATATAGCTTGGCGGTCGGCCATCTTGGCTAAGACTGGCACTCTCAAACATGCCACCGGTGGCCGTTTTTGAGAATTTCCGAGGGCCAGACGGGGATTTTGGGCACAATAAGAGCTTGGGTCCCTTGTGCGCACCCGTCCCCAATAGAAAAAATATATAGCTTGGCGGTCGGCCATCTTGGCTAAGACTGGCACTCTCAAACTTGCCACCGGTGGCCGTTTTTGAGAATTTCCAAGGGCCAGACGGGAATTTTTGTTTGAGAGTGCCAGTCTTAGCCAAGATGGCCGACCACGATGCAATATTTCTTTTCTAGTGGGGAAGGGTGCGCACAAGGGACCCAAGTTCATATTGCGCCCAAAATCCCCGTCTAGCCCTCGGAAATTCACAAAAACGGCCATCGATGGCAAGTTTGAGAGTGCCAGTCTTAGCCAAGATGGCCGACCGCGATGCAATATTTCTTTTCTATTGGGGAAGGGTGCGCACAAGGGACCCAAGCTCATATTGCGCCTAAAATCCCCGTCTCGCCCTCGGAAATTCTTAAAAATGGCAATCGGTGGCATGTTTGAGAGTGCCAGTCTTAGCCAAGATGGCCGACCGCGATGCAATATTTCTTTTCTAGTGGGGAAGGGTGAGTACAAGGGACTCAAGCTCATATTGCGCCCAAAATCCCCGTCTGGCCTTCGGAAATTCACAAAAACGGCCATCGGTGGCAAGTTTGAGAGTGCCAGTCTTAGCCAAGATGGCCGACCGCGAAGCTATATTTTTTTTCTATTAGGGACGGGTGCGCACAAGGGACCCAAGCTCATATTGCGCCTAAAATCCCCGTCTCGCCCTCGGAAATTCTTAAAAATGGCAATCGGTGACATGTTTGAGAGTGCCAGTCTTAGCCAAGATGGCCGACCGCGATTCAATATTTCTTTTCTAGTGGGGAAGGGTGCGCACAAGGGACCCAAGCTCATATTGCGCCCAAAATCCCCGTCTGGCCCTCGGAAATTCGCAAAAACGGCCATCGGTGGCAAGTTTGAGAGTGCCAGTCTTAGCCAAGATGGCCGACCGCGAAGCTATATTTTTTTTCTATTAGGGACGGGTGCGCACAAGGGACCCAAGCTCTTATTGTGCACAAAATCCCCGTCTGGCCCTCGGAAATTCTCAAAAGCGGCCACCGGTGGTATGTTTGAGAGTGCAAGTCTTAGCCAAGATGGCCGACCGCGATGCAATATTTCTTTTCTAGTGGGGACGGGTGCGCACAAGGGACCCAAGCTCATATTGCGCCCAAAATCCCCGTCTGGCCCTCGGAAATTCTCAAAAACGGCCACCGGTGGCATGTTTGAGAGTGCCAGTCTTAGCCAAGATGGCCGACCGCGATGCAATATTTCTTTTCTAGTGGGGAAGGGTGAGTACAAGGGACCCAAGCTCATATTGCGCCCAAAATCCCCGTCTGGCCTTCGGAAATTCACAAAAACGGCCATCGGTGGCAAGTTTGAGAGTGCCAGTCTTAGCCAAGATGGCCGACCGCGAAGCTATACTTTTTTTCTATTAGGGACGGGTGCGCACAAGGGACCCAAGCTCATATTGCGCCTAAAATCCCCGTCTCGCCCTCGGAAATTCTTAAAAATGGCAATCGGTGGCATGTTTGAGAGTGCCAGTCTTAGCCAAGATGGCCGACCGCGATTCAATATTTCTTTTCTAGTGGGGAAGGGTGCGCACAAGGGACCCAAGCTCATATTGCGCCCAAAATCCCCGTCTGGCCCTCGGAAATTCGCAAAAACGGCCATCGGTGGCAAGTTTGAGAGTGCCAGTCTTAGCCAAGATGGCCGACCGCGAAGCTATATTTTTTTTCTATTAGGGACGGGTGCGCACAAGGGACCCAAGCTCTTATTGTGCGCAAAATCTCCGTCTGGCCCTCGGAAATTCTCAAAAGCGGCCACCGGTGGTATGTTTGAGAGTGCAAGTCTTAGCCAAGATGGCCGACCGCGATGCAATATTTCTTTTCTAGTGGGGAAGGGTGAGCACAAGGGACCCAAGCTCATATTGCGCCCAAAATCCCCGTCTGGCCCTCGGAAATTCTCAAAAACGGCCACCGGTGGCATGTTTGAGAGTGCCAGTCTTAGCCAAGATGGCCGACCGCGATGCAATATTTCTTTTCTAGTGGGGAAGGGTGAGTACAAGGGACCCAAGCTCATATTGCGCTCAAAATCCCCGTCTGGCCTTCGGAAATTCACAAAAACGGCCATCGGTGGCAAGTTTGAGAGTGCCAGTCTTAGCCAAGATGGCCGACCGCGAAGCTATATTTTTTTTCTATTAGGGACGGGTGCGCACAAGGGACCCAAGCTCTTATTGTGCCCAAAATCCCCGTCTGGCCCTCGGAAATTCTCAAAAACGGCCACCGGTGGCAAGTTTGAGAGTGCCAGTCTTAGCCAAGATGGCCGACCGCCAAGCTATATTTTTTTTCTATTGGGGACGGGTGCGCACAAGGGACTCAAGCTTATGTTGGGCCCGAAATCCTCGTCTGGCCCATTTTTATTTTTTCTGGCCGCTACTTATTTTGGCCGCCAGCTTCAGCTTCCTTCCTGTTTCGGCTTTAAAAGTTTCGTTGTACCTACCTATATGTACACTGACGGACTCATAAACTGCATCAAAGTTCAGGATTATTTTTAAAATGATTTTTTAATAAGTATGATAACTTTTTAGATTAAATTATATAAATATGGAAAGACTGGCTCTTAATCTCAAAAAAAAGGAAAATTTAAAAATAGAACTGCAGTAAAACAAATGAATATAGCCGGGAAAAGAAAATTTACTCGTAGTATCAGATTTGCGTGTTATTTATAGCAAAGTTTTAAATTGATTATCATTGATTTTTTATTCTTTTGTCAATTGAATTATTGTTACCAGCAGAATTGTTGGGTTAGTTTTTTAACTCATCGAGAGTTTTTGAACCATAATATGGATACTTCGTCCGAACAAGCGGCTCAAATTGTAGCATTGGTGCGGGAGGGCTTGGATCAACGAACGATTGGTAGAAATTTAAATTTAAACCAGTCTACGGTTTCTAGAATATACAGAAGGTTTGTGGAGACAGATTCTTACAGAAGGAGACGTGGTACAGGCAGGACTCGAGCAACCACCGGTCGTGATGACCGATTTATTGTTACAACTTCCCTGCGAAATCGTTTCCTCACGTCTGTTAACATCAAAACAGAGCTTAATGAAGTGCGTGGAGTAAACGTGAGTGCACGAACAATAAGAAGAAGGTTAAAGGAAGCGGATATCACCCCTTTTAGACCAGCAAATGGTCCAAAGTTGTCTGTAGCTCACAGACAAGCTCGCTTAAGATTTGCGCGTGATCACCTGAATTGGACAGAAGAGCAATGGACCTCCGTATTGTTCACGGACGAGTGTAGGACATGTTTATATGGTGCAGATGGTCGCAGAAGAGTCTATCGTCGACGTGGGGAGCGATATGCTCAAAGTTGCATTGAGGAGCGTGTTCCTTTTGGAGGCGGTTCGTGTATGGTCTGGGGTGGCATATCGATGAACGGGCGAACAGAACTTGTGTTCATAGACATGGTCCGTCAAAACGGTAATAGAGGGGGTTTGACTGCACATCGCTACATAACAGAGATCTTAGAAGATCACGTGGTGCCTTACATGGGATTCATAGGCGAAAATTTTACTTTAATGCAGGATAATGCCCGGCCGCACGCTGCTGCACAAGTTCGACAATATTGCGAAGAGGTTGGGATACGTACAATGAATTGGCCAGCACGCAGCCCGGATCTTAATCCCATTGAGCATGTTTGGAACAATTTAAAAAGAGCTGTATATGCGAGAAACCCTTTGCCCACGACAGTGGCAGCACTAAGAACAGGGCCCCAATTCTGCTAATTTATGGATGGCTCAATTAAATCTGTATTGATTCTCAATTGAATCTCAGTAGCATTTTTGGTATTCTGCTAATAAATTTAAGACCAATAGTTGGAAATCTATTGGTCTTGAATTATTAGCATTTTTGGTATTACAATATTGGTATTCTTCTAAATAATTTAACACCAATGGTTTTCCAACTATTCGTCTTAAATTTATTAGCAGAATACCAAAAATGCTACTGAGATTCAATTCAGATTCAATTAAGTCATCCGTAAATTAGCAGAATTGGGGCCCAGCACTTTCAGAAGAATGGGACAATATTCCGCAAGATCTTTTAATAACCCTAATAAAATCTATGCGGAACAGATTAGAATCCGTAATAAGGGCACGTGGAGGTAATACACCTTATTAAAACATAAATAAACCCTTGCATAAAGTTTGTGTCTATTGTTAAAACCAATTTTTTTAAAAAAAGTCTTAAGGTCCTTTCCAGTACACAAACTTAAACTTAAGGATATGACCCTACACTGTTTTAAAGTTCACGAACCAATCTAGAGGTTTCAATTTAAATCTGTATAGAAAGTTTGACTACTTGGTTAAAATATTTATTTCAAAGTCGTCTATTACTTTGATGCAGTTTATGAGTCCGTCAGTGTAGGTTAGGTACCTAAGTTGTCGGCTTTAAAATTGGCAAACCAATTTTCAAACGGTTGTGTACCTACATACCTATGTTACTTCGGTGCCAATGCAATAATAATATAATGTATATAGTAGGTAACCATGCAGCTGATCTGACGATATAATCGGAAGGTAGCCATAGGATGAAACACGGTGGACACGCCGCGCCGTGTTTGATCTTGTTGGATTTGTCAGTTACAACTCCGTTAATGAAAGGAGATAGGTACCTACGTATAAGTAACTCCCTATCTATGTAATCTTGATAACTGAACAATTCCAGACAGGCATAAGCCAAGTTTGAGGATTTTGAGGTTACAAAAATGTCACTATGAACATGTTTTTAATTTAAATAAATAGATTCAATTGAAAGTACGTTTTTTTTCTAGTTAAATGTGGCCACAGAAAATCCTTCATCACCTAAACATGGATTTACAAAATATAATCTACCTGTAACCTGGTTAGTGGGTATTGTATTTAACAGTCTTAAGTATAAGGTCCATTAGGTTCGCGCATCTTGCATGTTACTGGCCAAAATCAAATCACGCTCAGATCAAATCTTGGTGTGACGAGCACGATTGTTGGTTCTGTGTCGGGATGTGATTTATCTATAACTGGCTGATGGCTGACCCGGCGAACTTCATACCGCCATATTTTTTTTCTTGAATATTTTCTTATAATTTTATCCAAAAACCTTGTCTTGACAATATCAAACACAAAAAAAAATTAAGTATTTAATTTGGTGCAGTCGTTCGGAAATTATGCGTGTACATACATTTCGGGGTTTCATTTTTATTTATATAATAATAATATATAGTTAGTGTCCATGTGGTGACGGGTTAATCCTGAGGGTGTCGTAAGAGTCGACTAAGGGAGTAAGTCAGGCAGACAATATTCACTGCAAGAGACGGAAAACTAGAAACAAAACCCTATACCAACTCGTCTGGCTAGCGTGGTATAGTAATAATAGAGCTAATATCCTTTCAAATACATGGAGAAGAGCCGTGCCCAGCAGTGGGACGTTTATGGATTGAGATGATGATGATGAATATAAATAGATATGTTTTTAGAAATATATAAGTATGTTGATCAGTTGTCTGATTGCCATAATACAGGCTCTTGGGTGCCAGATGGCGGTGTATGGGATATCCAAAAATAATAACAATTGCAACCTATATATGTCCCGGTGCTGGACAAGGGTCTCCTCTCCTCTATCAAGAGATAGAGAGGGTTTAGGCCTTAATTCAAATTAATATTACTATCTGCAATTTATCGTATTGCTCACATTTCGTAAATATGCAAAAAACGCGATACACTTCAAGTTGGCGAACGTAGTACCTACTACTTAGCTTAAAATAAATATCATCCAGATTTATATCGATAGTATAGATAGATTTAAAAAAATCGTAGGGACCTGTCTACTTAGGTACATTTTATTTATTTTTCAGGCCATCTTATTGCCAAAACACCATGTGTGCTACGGTACTAGAAGACACGGTTACCGAATTGCGCCTCTTGGGTAAATATAGACCTATATTCATTTGTTTTTTATTTTACTCTTTTTTTTTCATATTATTATTTTCGCTTCTTGTTGAGGGCCTGCTTCATTGTGAGAGCGCGTGAAAATTTGGTTTTGTAGTTACGTGTCAGTGCTACTTATACAGAAATATAAATAGGCCCATTTCGATTGCTGTGTCGGTCGCACAGCAGTTCAAAGGTCCGTTTGAACGGAGGCAGTGTGAACATTTATTATTTATTTATTTTCAACCAACACTTACATCTATTTTTGCACGGGTTATGTACCTGCGTAATGTTATTGGTGTACGATAAAGAGTTTTCTATCTATATATCTACATAAGTATTATTAGGGAGAGTTAGTGTCCGTATTGTATAGTGTATGACTATAAAAGTGGGCAATAATCGCTATTTTTATTCAATTTTTAATAAAGGAAGGGGCGCGTGATTAAGACAGAGTTTTGTTTACGAATAGATTGGAACATCAAGGTGTGTCGGTATCGGGAACTATAAATATATGCGAAATAGGCCTTAATTTTTTTGCACTGTGGGGTCCAACTTCGGTCGTTAAGTCCCCATTATCTCCGACCTCCTTCATCAAACAGTCGGTTATAAACATTTGTTTATTGAGTTGTCAAATGAAACCTTATTTCTATAGGGCTATGCCTAAACACCTCACATTGTCAGATACCTTGCAGCTCGAGTAGGACTATACGGCATCCAAAATGTTTTCCAGCTCTCCATATTGGGAAGTTAACTTTTTCGCCACTATATTGGAAGATGCATTAATGGATATAAGGATTTTAGGTATAATACTATTAAATGTAATATGTAGATCCTACCAATGATAACAATTTTAAAGAAAGACCCTACCCTCATAATGATCGACGTTCGGTTTTGTTACCATGTTTTTGTGCGTAGGTGCTAATAGATTTCAAGTATGAATGCTAGATAATACGGAACGTAATAATACAGATAAAGATGAGTGATAGGTGAAATTACATTTACATTTAGCTCCATTTTTTATACCAGCGCTTTAAGTTGGAGTATCCCTGGGATAGGAAAACGTGTCTTTCAAAACGCATCCCTAAATGAGCGCTGGAGACCTGTACTCACACACAGGAAAAAAACTACACCACTGTATGCAGTAATTTAGCTGTATTCTTCTGTAAGGTGGAGGTCCTTTCCCAGTCGGGCTTCCTCACTTGTATCGTGACCTACAATCTCTTTAAATATTACGTTGTCTGTTTTTCCATTAGACGAGTGTAATAATAAGTTACGGATCTACAAGATGAAGACTGATATGGCGGACTTGCATCGCAAAAAGTATGGAGTCATTCGATCCGTGAAGGACGAGCTTTATGGCGTGGATCCTAATAACCTGGAGAACGAGCACTACAAACTAAATAAACTGGAAGCTGACAGGTATGTACACAATCCTTACTAATATTATAAATGTGAAAGTTTGTAAGCATGGATGGATGTATGGATGGATGGATGTTTGTTACTCTTTCACGTAAAAACTACTGAGCGGATCTGGATGAAATTTGGCACATAGATAGATTATGGTCTGGAATAACACATAGGCTACTTTTTACAGCGTTACCCGACGTCGACGCCGGCGGAGCCGCGGGCAACAGCTAGTGTTTCTATATAAATAAAATTCAAAGTCTTGATTCTTCTTCTTATCGTTTGGTTAGTGGCCAATCTGGTGAGTTATTTAGATTTCCCATATTTAGGGCCACTGTCGTGATCTAACGACTGATAGCAGTCGGGACCGACTTTAAACGTGCCCACCGAAGATCGGAGATTATCCGAAGTCTTGATTGACTGACTGACACATCAACCAACAGCCTAAACTTCAGATCCTAGAGACATTTTATTTTACTCTAATACAGCTGGTGATCGAACAAGCGCAGGACCAACGGCTTACCGCGCTTACAGCAACATTTTTTTTATATACTACCTAGGAGACGGCCCGCCTGCTGGTAAGCAGTTACCGTAGCCTATGGACGCTTGCAGCACCAGGGGTATCACTCGCGCGTGGCCGACCCTTTAGAAACCTTGTGTCTACTTTCTTAAAGAACCCCATGCTATACTCCAAATTTCCTAACTACAGTCCTCTATTGTGAATTTCTTGGCGGAAAACCTAATGTCTGTTTATAGCATAACTTGGAAACCAAACCTTAGATCGCGTGATCAGCATTGACAGCATTTGCACGACATAGATGATGTAGAAGTCACAAAATATCTATTGTATTGTTTTGTTCTAGAAAGTTCTGCAAAGATCTCCTTATGTCTACATATTTAGATATGTCCATAAATCATTGTTTTGAACCATTGATTAACAACAGAAAGGATATCGAAAGTCGTAATAGTTATTATCTGACTTTGACAGAAAATGAGGCGAAAAATAAAATGTAAGTAAACACAATAAACACGGTTTTCAATTACTTACCTACCTATATATCCTTACTTATATTATAAATGTGAAAGTTTGTAAGAATGGATGGATGTTTGTAACTCTTTCACGTAAAAACTACTGAACGGATCTGGATGAAATTTGGCACAGAGATAGATTATGGTCTGGAATAACACATAGGCTTTTTGCAGCGATAACCGACATCTACGCAGGCGGAGCCGCGGGCAACAGCTAGTCTATTATATAACAGATAGGGCACCATATTAGTGAGCAAATCCGACTGGGGAAGGATCCTCCTCCATCTTACAGAATACCACATCCAAATAACTATACACAACGGTGGAGTTGTATTCCTGATTGTGAATACAGCTGAGTTCATTTTATAGATGCGTTTTTAACGAAACGTTTTCCAATCCCAGGGAAATTCATAAAACCCTGGCGTAAAAAAAATGGGTTGGCAACCCGCAAGTGATACTTATAGCGGATAGCGTTTATAGGCTACGTCAACTGTTTACCATCAGACCATTTAATCAAAAATAAAAACATGCGGGGCAGTTTTTGGGGACTGCCGATAGAAGTGAAAACTTGATTGATTGATTTTGTAAGTTCTTTATTTTCATTTAACAAAGATACAATGTTAAGAAGATAACATTAAACACACAATTTATCGTTTTTTACAGACTAATTAACGTCCTTATAAAACATTATGGCTTAGGTATAGGTATAGTTTAACATAGGGTTTATAAATATAATAATTTGTACTTACATAATAATAGTTCTACATGACTTGCATTTTATCATTATACATTTAACATGTTACGGTTACTTATGAAACTAAGTTTATATAAACCAGCACTCAGGAGATTAAATAAATATTTTACTAAGGTACATAATATTAATGTGGGTAAATATAAGAAGTGAAAACTAAGTAACTTGTGAATTGTATCATCGAGCTTTTAGATTATTATTTTTGAATATAAAAAGTTCGGTGATGATGACACGAGTTTCATGATTTTCAAAAAAATGCTCAACGCATCTAAAAAAGTTTTCACTTCAGTATGTATTTAGCTGTCCTCTTCTGCAAAATGGGTGTCCTCCTAGTCGGGCTAACTTGCTAGGATGATGCCATCCTTCTCAGTTATTTATATATTTCTTTTATAATCTTTTAGATATAATCGTGAATTGATCAGAAATCTGCGGCAACAACGTAACAAAATCAAAAGTGCTGTTTACGAGACAAACATTGTCGTGGATAAACTACAGGCTCAAGTCGAGGTACCTACGGTGGGCAACGGAGATGAATGTACGGGGCCGCTATACGAAGATAAGTTTTTTAGGAAAACCGATATAAGTATCAAGTTGTGTTAAAATATTTTAATCTAATTGTACACTGTTACCAAATTCCACAGAAAAATATATACAATGGTTTTCTTAAAAAAACAATCTTCATATAGCGGTACTGAGCCTCTAGACAAGTGGCATAAGCGATAGTCGAATCGAAAAGTCAAAAAATAAAATGTATGGAATTTGACGTGAGTCTACGATTTAATTCGTAAACTTACGTCATATCCAATACATTTGCTTTTTTGACCGTTTTACCGTTTATGTACAGCATCTCCGTTGCGTGTGTGCATACCTACTTAATATAGTCTATTTCACATAGCTTGGGTACTGTGAAGTTTTACATTTGGGGATATAGATCGACGAAAATGATAGAAGATAAAATAAAAACCTATCGGTCGAATAATAAGACTATAATAATCCTATCTTCATCATCTCAGCCAAAAGACGTCCACTGCTGGACATAGGCCTCCCCCAAGGTTTTCCACAACTCTCGATCCTGAGCCGACCTTGTCCTTCGGTTGCCCGCAACCTTTACCAGGTCATCGGTCTACCTTGTTGGAGGCCTGCTACCTATCTTATTAATATGTTATGTTCTAACTTAAAAATTATTAATGTCTCATGAATCTACCAAATTTCACGACGTTCCGATCAATGATACACCAATTATATATCGTCGAAAAAACATTTATACATAACGCCGGATTGTTCTAGTAGACTCTGAGGTAGAAGTAGACAGAAATATAAATGTGTAAATTTGGATGGATGGATGGATTTTGGTTACTCAATCACATAAAAACGGTTGAACGGATCTGGATGAAATTTGGCACAGAGATAGATTATAGTCTGGAATAGCACATAAGCTACTTTTTATCCCGGAAATATCACAATTACTGCGCGGGCGCAGCCGCGAGCGGAAGCTTGTAAATAAATAAAAATAATTCTGATAATTTAGGAAGCAGCTCTTCACGAACAAGCTCGTGGCAGATACATCAACAACTGGCAGAATTCCCGCGCTGAACAACAGGCGTACATAATCCACGGGAAAGAAGAGGCACAAACTGATACCATCACATATTACCGCAAGAAGTGTGATGAGGAACAACGCGTGCACACGGAACTGGAACTGATCCATAACATACGTATCGATGTAAGTTATGGTTTTTTATTTTATACTAGCCGCCCGCCCCGACATTTCTCCAGCGCACATTTCGGGATGCGTTTTGGAAGAATAAAAAAAAGAGTAAGAGAGAAAGGGCACCATACTAGTGAGCGCCTCCACCTTACAGAAACAGAAGACCACAGCCACATACCCTAAAGAACTTTGGTAATTATTTATTTTCCCATATCCAGGATATCCTGAAAAATGTAGACAAATGGATGAACAAGTATGACTGCGACATGGAAGCTATGGATCTTAAGATTGAACGCTGCAAAACAGATGTCATCGATCAGAGGGAGAAAAGACTTCAAATGGAGAAAATGGTAAATTTTATTATTATAATCCATATATTGTCCGTCTGGTGACGGATTAAGAATACTTAAGTCACCACCCCGAGGGTGTCGTAAGAGTCTACTGGGAGTAAGTCAGGCAGGCATATCCACTGCAAGAGATGGAAAATTTGAAACAAAACACTATACCAACCCGTCTGTAGGGCGTGCTGTAATAGTCTTATATCGCTCCAAGTGTATGGAGAAGCCAAGCAGTTGAACGTTTATGGGTTGAGATGATGTACCCATATATGTCCCATTGCTGGACACCGATCTTCTCTCTTCTGTCAAGAGAGTGGAGGCGCTCGCCTAATACGGATTGGTGGTTCAAGCATGGGGTTCACGATGTTTTCCTCCACCACGAGAATTTACTGTTTTAATGATAGACTTCAAAAACAAAGGATGTTAATTTGACGTTAGACAGATACACAAGTCCTATACTTCTGTTTGTCTGTCTATGGCTTAATATCTTTCAAAGGGCTACAGCAAACAAACATGTCTGCTGTAGCCCTTTGGAAGCTATCGCAGTTATGTAAATCGCAGATCGACGATTACCGAAAGTAACAAGTTTTGGTAATGGTCGATCTGCGATAGTCGCTTTTTAGAAGCTCGATGCCAGTCGCATTGATTTGATTTATTGTTTCGTATATCACGAAGAGATCCGTGACCGAACGCAGAGAGTCGCCAAAAAATCGCCTTTTGGCAGTCGCGAAAAGGCGATCTTTGAGAGAGAGAGAGAGAGAGATCTGAGCTGCGTTTGGTCACGGATCTCTTCGTAATATCAGCATCGATAAAGTCGCAAAATCGTTCATCACCAATGCTTAAAGTAACATGTCTGGTCGAAGCCAAATGGATCGAAACAATTTCCAAACGGGTGGAAATCGGTTCCATTTAAACGAAAATGGTACGCGTACGCAGCGTGGGCAGGCCTCCAACAAGGTGGACCGACGACCTGGTAAAGGTAAAAACCTTGGGGAGGCTTATGACCAGCAGTGGACGTCTTATGGCTAAGATGGATGTGCGTAGATTATTTCAATCGAAATAAAAATTGTATTCAAGTATTTATTTATACGATGATCTTAATCCAATTTTATTCGGTCTGCCAACAGCTTGCTGAACGTGAGGTGGAAATGAATGAATGGAAACAGTTCAAGATAGACCGCGAAGAAGCTCACCGTAAGAAGCTCAAGATGATTGCCGCAGCGATAGCAGTGCAGGCCTGGTGGCGAGGTTTGCTTGTCAGACTTGAACTGGGACCTTACAAACCTAGCAAGATACCACCTAAACCAGAAAAGAACAAAAAAAAATCGAAACTGATATTAGTGTGAATTATATATTTTTTTCTTTTTACTATTATTAATTTTTAATTTTGTATTTTTTATTCCTCTTTAAATGTTTTATTTTTAATAATTATATTATTTGCTTTTGGTACCTATGTTATTGTTTTATTAATCTATGAGTTTGTTTAGTTAGTATTAGTACACACATAAGCAAGCCAGCATTGGCGGTTCGGCTGACAAAGATGAACATTCATCCACAGAGTAACTAATCACTAGGTTTTATAAAGTCTCCTGCGACGCAGGAATTGTTCCCTAATGCGGAAATTGAATTTGAAAAACAAAAATCAAATTCCGCATCAGTAAATGTAAAAAGGTTCTCGAATGGCGTCCACGTTCAGGAAAGTGCAGTGTGGGATGACCTCACACAAGGTGGACAGATGACCTGGTCACAGCTGCAGACAGCCAATGGATGCAGGCCGCTTGCATTCATCTACATACACATATAATTTAGGCAAATCCGTTATTGAACCAATTCCACGAGTCTTATGTCCATAATCATTTGCCTCATAAATGGTATCTCTCTCCCGGACAGCTGTGAAGCCATCCGTATCCTTCTATCATTAGGTTCACACAGATATGTAGTTGCCTTCAGGTTCTGATTGTTCAATTTAAGTTAGTGTGCCTCTGCATTTAGATGTCTATTTCTGCAGATGGACTGAGTTTTCTAGGTTCTCTTTTATAATGATAAGTAACTTCTTAATTTACACAAAAAAAAGTTTGAGTGTCAACATGGCTTCACGATAAGAAAGCTCAGACTATAAAATCAAAGGGTAAATTAAGATTGCAAGCTTTTGGCGAGTTATTTGCTTTAATGAAAAATGTAACACCTGGGTATTATTAACAACCCTGGGATAAGAAAAACGACAAGTTCCGACAGTTACACCATGGGTATTTGAGTATAGCAGCTGAGTCATGGGTCAAGAGCGGAGTACTAAGATCTATGGTACCTAGCAGAGCACAGACACCACTGTGTGTAGTTATATTGTTGTGGTCTTCTGTAAGATGGAGGTGCTACCCTAGGAGACCTTTGTTATTTTAGGTGTTTAACCCTAAACTTACAAAGAGGGTGAGAAATAAAACCTAATCTAAAATACTCAATTTAAATTAGAAAATACTGCCAATATCATTTACCTACTATAGATTTTAGGACTAATATCTACTATAACCAAATTAAGTTTTATTTGTTACTCTCTTAGTTATTTTAGGGAAAACACCCCGGCCGCGGAGGGTTGCCAGAAGAACTTTTTATTATTCTGCAGGTATAATAGAGTTAGTTTGTGAATTTTCATAACTTATGAAAAGACAAAAGTAAATACGTTGCTGGCTCTTGCTCCAATAGATTATGTAGTGAAAAACTTACAACCTTCTTTTAAATATATTCTACCAAAAACAATACTTATAAAACTTTATGGAAAATAGAACATGTGATGTATTACTTATTGAGATTTTATCTGAACTTTAGAACATATTATTTGTAATTTTTTTATGTTTTACATTATTTTATAATGGAGGGTTGCGGATTATTTCAACAACATGGTTCTGCTGAAATCGAAATCGAAATTGAAAGTAATGTTGGTGATTATGATGATACGCCGTTATTCACCAGGAAAATTCCCTGTACAGCGACGAGTAGCAAACCAGTAAGTTCTTGTTTAAGGTCCGTCTAAAGAAAGAAAGGTAGCCTGCGCTGATCCCCCAGCGTTTCTTGACGCTGGTCCCTTCAGATAACAGCTACATAAAGCAAGCAGGTTTAAGCTGGGGTAAAGACATATATAATGACGGTGCCAGCGCTGAAACTGTACTGAAACTGTCGGACCTCCCAGGCGTTCGACGCTTATCGGTACTGCTTTGGCACATTGTAGCACATTACTAGCGCAGACCAATTCCGATAAGAGTTGGTGGATCAGTTTATGGGAATATCCATCCATCCATCTCAGCTATAAGACGTCCACTGCTAGACATAGGTCTCCTCCAAGGTTTTCCACATCGTTCGGTCCTGAGTTGACCTTTTTCATCGGTTGCCCGCGACCTTTACCAGGAAAAATGAATAAATAAATATATAAAGTAATAAATAAACAGAAAAAACATAACTACCTACATCAATCAGTATAATAATGATTGCTTAAAATGCACTGCTTTTTAATTAGTCAACAATTAAAGCATGCTTTTTAGTGTTTATTGTGTTTCTTATTTATGTTAATGTAAGATAATAAAATATAAAAATATTATACTTAAGTATATACAAAAAAAAATTGAGTATTGATATTCTAAAGTACTTATTATATGTAATATTTGGGAGTTTTTTAATTTGCTGGCAACATTGCAACCCACATAAACAGAAATTTGACAGAAAAATCGAAAAGTGAAAAAAGCAAATGTATGGGATTTGACGTAAGCTAACGACATTGTATCGTAGACTTACGTCAAATCCCATACATTTGTTTTTTTTACTTTTCGATTCGACTACCGTTTATGCCACTTGTCTAGAGGGTCAGGTCACACGCCACACGCATACATTGACAGCACCTTGTGACTTAACTAATTATAATATTTATAGTCTCTCGGGAAAACTTCGGCAGGGAACTCACTCCACAACCTAATCGTACGTGGGAGGAAATTCCTTTGAAACCGTACCGTATGGTAGAGATACGATAGAGGCTCAAGATGTGAGGATGAACTCCCTGTTGATGGCGGGAGTTCATCATACCAAACAATTCCTCGGAACACAGCCCGTTGTAGACGGTTTGTCTTGACGAGTACATACTATATCTGTCCCTACTATTATTGCATACCTATTTACTTATGCAATTTTGAGAAATAAGCAATTCCAGACAGGCATTAGCCTATATTAAATAATACAATTGAAAGTACTTATGTATTATCTTTATTTTCTAGTCAAATCTGGTCGTTGATCCCGCTCCACAACCTACCGACTATCCAAAATATAATCTAGCTGTAACCTGGTAAGCTGGTATTGTATTTAACAGTCTATTAAGGTTTTCGAGCAATTTGTTGTTATAAAGACAACTCCCGCACTAGAGAACAAGCTCTGTGTCGCGGGGAACTTAACAAACATACATTTAACGGACACAATTTACAAACAGACTCAGAACAACTCTTTGTGGGTCACACAAAGTTGAATCCTGTGTGGGAATCGAACCCACAACCTCGAGCACAGCAGGCGCATACTGCGGCCACTGGACCACCAAGGCAGTCAAATTATGGTCTAGTTATTGTGTCTTCTTTTATGCACTTGTCTTTTGCGTTGCGATCCAGATCAAAACATTGTATTAGTTATATGTGGTATTTTAAGATTGTAATGCGTTTTGTGCATTAAATAAAGAAATAAACTAGGTTTGAGAATCTTGCACCTAATGGCCTGTTGGTTGCGTGGTCGACAACTTTTATTAAAACGTGGTCGTGGGTTTGATTCCCCCTTAGCCAGCGTTCAGAGCAAATCTTTGTGTGACGAGCAAGATTGTTGATTCTGTGTTGGGATGTAATTTATATATGTATTAGAAATTATTATTATAATTATATTATATATATTTCTAATAAATATCATATTATATTATAATTATTAGAAATATATAAGTATGTTTATCAGTTGTCTGGTTGCCATAATACAAGCTCTGCCTAGTTTGGGGGTCATATGGCGGTGTGTTAGTAGTCAAAAATATTAATAATTATTATTATCTGCAATTTAACGGATTGTTTGCCGTTCACAAATATGCAACGGGGTACACGTAGTACTTAGCTTAACACAAATTTCATTCAGATTTATAATAGATTCTCCTTATATATATATATACATATATAGATAGTAATAGACAGAGTTTAAATAGTAAATTAATTTTAAAATACATCTACTTAGGTTTTTGTTTCTTTTTCAGGCCAATTTATTGCCAAACCACCATGTTTGCTACGCTACTAGAAGACACGGTTACCGAATTGCGCATCTTGGGTAAATATACTTTTATTACCTATTTTGTTTTTATTTTATTTCTTATTCCCCTTATTATTTATATTTTATTTTATATTATTTTCCCTCTTTGTTGGTTTCTGACCAAGGCTGCCCAAATTATTGCAGGAGAAATATAAAACATAGGTACCTACCTACTTACTTCTTACAATTATTACGCACACGTCCTACAAAGAATCGGTTAAAAATGACAAACAAAAATTATCTACCTATTCGTCGAATTGGCCAGCCTACACTGCGTTTGTTTTGTGTCATATATGTGTAAAAAGTCATTTAATATTTATTTACAGAAACAATATACATTTTTTACACTTTATACATCAAATTAAATTTCAAACTTACGGTAAGAAAACCGTGAAAACCTTCCGTGTGGTGACGGATCTTCCGTGTGGTGACGGATTAAGAATACAGATGTCACCATCCCATTCATCCCGAGGGTGTCGTAAGAGTCGACTAAGGGAGTAAGTGTTATCCACCACAAGAGAGGGAAAACTCGAAACAAAACCCTATACCAACCCGTCTGGCCAGCGTGGTATAGTAGGCTAATATCCCTCTAAATGTTTGGAGGAGACCCGTGCCCAGCAGTGGGACATTTATGGGTTGAGATGTGTGTGTGGTAAGAAAAACATAAAATAAACAAAATAGGAAAAAAACTGTCGTTTAGGCGTCAAAATATTCCTCAACATCACTGTCTATCGGGAACTTGCCCAGAAGGCTAGCAGCATTGCCACGTTGGATGGCAATGCTTATTCTCTGTGCGAGAAATAGGCCAGCCCTCTGAAAAATATTTTTTATTGTACTTAGATCAGAGCAACAACGTACTGCGTATCATCAAGGTGTTGATGGATAAAGACTCTTTGCTTCGTAAGAAATACAGTTTTAAACCAGCAGCTGTTGTACTAGATGAAATCGAACTCATTGATACTAACGATCTGGACTCGCAGAAATATAAACTTAATAAATTTGTTGCTGACAGGTTCGTATATCTTATATCTATATCCTACTAATATTATAAATGCGAAAGTTTGTAAGAATGGATGGATGGATGGATGTTTGTTACTCTTTCACGTAAAAACTACTGAACGGATCTGGATGAAATTTGGCACAGAGATATATTATGGTCTGGAATAACACATAGGCTACTTTTTACAGCGATAACCGACATCCACGCGGGCGGAGCCGCGGGCAACAGCTAGTATATAATACTAGAGGACGCCAGCGACTTCGTCCGCGTGGTAATTTGGAATATTTTCCCCGATTTTGCAACATATCTCACTGCTCCGCTCCTATTGATCATAGCGTGATGTTATATAGCCTATAGCCTTCCTGGATAAATGCACTTTTTGTAATCGAACCAGTACTTTCTGAGATTAGCGCGTTCAACCAAACAAACAAACTCTTCAGTTTTATAATATTAAGTGTAGAATATGTAATTGTATTTACATTTATGCATATCATCACGCCCGCCAATTGCTTCGATCCAGACATTCTTCTTTCACTTCTACATTCATCAACCTCTTCATTCTTGGTACCCTGGTACTTTTAAATTGGCCCTTTTTAGCAAATCCTCTAATTGTATGTATTTAAACTATAATAAATATGTATAATATATTACAGAAAGTTGGTGACTGACTTAATGTTGGATACATACTTGGATTTAGCACTCAAAGAAAATTATGCAACGTTGATGGAAGCGAATGCAGACATGAGTACGAGGATTGTACGTTACCAACTATTGCAAGCTGAAGTAGCTAGAAAGAAAGTGTGAGTTGAAATGTTTTTTTTGTAATTTATTTATTTATTAAGCATATTAACAGTGTAGACACATACAGTCCTTATATTTACTTCTTCATTTAACGTAAAGCCTGTGATACACCAATTACAAATATGCACAGCATTCGGTTTAAATCATCTTTATTTCTTATTCAAAACACTTAAGTGTCACTTACATAAGAAACAATAACAATATATATTATGTAACTTAAAAAAATATGTTAATTCACATGTAACAACCAGTAATTTCTACTAATATTACCTACATAAGTTTAAATCAATATAAGAATCTACATAGGTATTATGAAATCGTAATTACTTAATTAAATTAATAATTATAAACGAAACAGAGTTATTACTCATTTATAACATAAGTATGTAAGTAACTGCTGTGTTCCTAAATATTCTTCTCTTTACCGTCTCCACAGCAAACATTGTTAGAATTTATATTGTAGCGGCCCAAAACACAGCCATATTGACCACATTCCCAGAGGCAGCCATCAAGTCTTCCTGCGTGCAGGTGTTATGCGGGGCACGATGTAAGGTTGGACGTCTTTTGGGTTACACCACATACATAGGCTTTTTTTTGTAGAGGGAAAATGCTTCACGCATGCCGCCCCGCCCGGGAAAGCGAGGCGGTTATGTCGGACTCCGGCCTAAAGGTGACAGGCAACCGGCATACAGACTAAAACCCCCCTGTGCACCAACACCCGCTTTCACGGGTGGACCACCGGAACCTGATATGACGTCAGTGGTCCACCCAGTGGCTGCCTGCTTAATGCGAGCTCCATCCCCAGTGTCCGGGTGCGGGTGAGACCCTACCACACAGATAGCCTAACCCTTCTAGATAATTAGCATAAACTGTAGTCGAATCGAAGAGAATAGAAAGCAAATGGGATTTAACATAAAGTTACTATATTATAAAATGGTAAACTCACGTCAAATCCCATACATTTGCATTCTTTTCTATTCCACTTGTTTAGAAGGGCATATCCGTACAGTCTCGAAAACCCCATATATTGCATTACATATCATCACGCCTGTCTCCCATTGGAGTAGACAGAGACTATGGTACCTACAGTGTATGTTTCTTTATCTTGAAGCATGGCACGAGAATGTGCGAAGCAATTACGACAGCAGAGGAATATATTTAAATCTACTATATACCAAGCTGATCAGCAGATCGAAATTATCCAGAGTACTTTACAAGTAAGTATATATTTAAAGTCTTTTTTATATACTACTTGGGTGACAAATAAGCATACAGCCCGCCTGATGTTAAGCAGTTCATATGGACGCTTGCAATACCAGAGGTATTATTTGCGTGTTGCCGAGCCATATTGAAAACGCATACCTAAATAAGCATTGGAGACCTGCCCCTCTAGACAATTGGCATAAGCGATAGTCAAATCGAAAAGTCAAAAAAGAAAATGTATGGGATTTGACGTAAGTTTACGACTTTATATCGTAGACTTACGTCAAATTCCATACATATGTTTTTTTGACTTATCGATTCGACTATCGCTTATGCCACTTGTCTAGAGAGGAACACAACTACACCGCTGTGTGAACTTATTTTGCTGTGGTCTACTGTACGGTGGAGGTCCTTCCCCAGGCGGGCTTGCTCGCTAATATGGTGCCCTTCCTCTCTGTTATTGTTTGAATTTATAATAAACATGAAAAACAAATTGCTATAAGATGTCATGGTAAGGTTCTTGTCATTAATTTGTCTTTTTAAACGTTTTAACGACGTTATTTTGCATTTATCACAGGATGCGCCTTTCGTCAAAACTGTGCGAGAAAGGTATATAGACAACTGGCAGAATGCTCAAAGTGAGCAGAACACACAGGTAAACTAAGTATTTAGGTATATAGAAAGAAAGAAAGAAAGAAAGAATATTTTATTTGGCAGTAATTTAGAAACACACAAATAAAATTGACAAAAAGAAAAAAATACTTAATTATAGGAACATTATGTGTCTCATGTTTACGCCAAAATGGGATCCAGCTCAGCATAATGCCTGGCAGTAATGCTAGGGGCTGATTTTTAGCTGGAACCAATTGAGCAGTAACCCGCGGATGTCAATCAGCACTTACACGTAAATATCATTATCATCATCCAAACCCATAAACGTCACACTGAGGGATATTAGCCTACTATACCACACTGGCCAGACGGGTTGGTATAGTGTTTTGTTTCAAGTTATCCCTTTCGTGCAGTGGATATAGTCTGCTAGATTTACTCCCTTAGTCGATTCTTACGACGCCTTCAGGATGTATGGATGGATGTTTGTTACTCTTTCACGTAAAATCTACTGAACGGATCTGGAAGATATTTGGCACAGAGATAGATTATGGTTTGGAATAACACATAGGCAACTTTTTACATGTCTGGTCCCCGACATGACGTTAAACTGTGCCGCGCCTCCGAGATGGCGTTAAACTAAAATGCAGACAACACCACTGCCAGAAAAGGAAAATTCGAAATAAAACCCTATACCAACCCGTCTGGCCAGCGTGGTATAGTAAGGCCAAAAACCTCCAAATGGTAAGACGCCCAAAGCAAAGGCCCCCAGTTCCCGGTAGTCCCGCTGTCCGTGGCCACGGTAGCGGTCGCGGTAACAGCGGGGCAGGGGGTGCGAAGAATCTCCGGGTTACGATAAAAGGCTACCAAAAACACCTGACCCTGGCGACGTATAATGGACGCTCTCTACGGCTGGACCAACACCTCACCGAACTCGAGGTAGAATTGGGTCGCATAAACTGGCACATATTGGGGTTATCTGAAGTCCGACGACAGGGAGAGGATACGATAACCCTTGAGTCAGGCCACCTATTTTACTTTCGGGAAGGTGATCAGCCCTCTCAGGGCGGTGTCGGTTTTCTAGTCAACAAAGCTCTCACTAACAACGTTGTAGAAGTCAGCAGTGTGTCGACGCGGGTAGCGTACCTCATATTAAAAATCACCGACAGGTACTTCCTGAAAGTGGTACAGGTATATGCGCCGACCTCGACATACTGCGACGACATAGCCGAAGCCATGTACGAAGACATAGCCAAGGCACTACATGGTACCACCAAGGCTCACTACAACGTTGTTATGGGGGACTTCAATGCCAAAGTGGGAGTACAAGAACGCGGCGAAACGAAAATCGGATCCTACGGCGTGGGGCGCCGAAACCACAGGGGGCAAATGCTGGTCAACTTTCTGGAGTCACAGGGGCTCTTCTTAATGAATTCTTTCTTTAAGAAGAAGCCCCAGAGGAAGTGGACATGGCGAAGCCCCGATACTGTGACGAGGAACGAGATAGACTTCATCATGACTGACAGGAGGTCTGTGTTTAGAGACGTCTCCGTGATCAACAGGTTCAATACCGGCAGTGATCACCGACTTGTACGAGGCGCTCTGAATATAGACTTCAAAGCCGAAAGGCGTCGCATGATTAGGTCTACTCTCAGACCTACTGCGCCTCAAATAGCATTAGGGTCCGAAAAGTTCCAATTGGAGCTTCAAAATCGTTTCGATCTGCTGGAAACCGAAGGCACTGTTGACGAGAAACCTGGGCAGTTTTGGGTGCTCTGCAGCGGTGTCGCATTGATTGGCGCTATATCGAGGTGCTGAGATGTCTTTATGACAACGCCACTATGACCGTCCAGCTCCAGGACCAAAAGACCAACCCAATTGAGTTGCGTCGAGGGGTGAGACAGGGGGATGTAATATCCCCCAAGCTTTTCACCAACGCGCTCGAAGACGTCTTTAAGACGCTGGACTGGACTGGACGGGGCATTAACATCAATGGCGAGTACATCTCACACCTTCGGTTTGCCGATGATATCGTCATCGTTGCAGAGTCTCTGGAACAGTTGAGCGGAATGCTGCACAGCCTGAATGAAGCTTCACGACGTGTCGGTCTCGGTATGAACTTGGATAAAACCAAGATTATGTTCAACGAACATATCACACCGGGACCGATTTACGTCGACGGTTCGATGCTCGAAGTTGTTCGGGAGTATGTCTACCTTGGGCAAACTGTCCAGCTTGGTAGAAACAACTTCGAGAAAGAAATCAACCGTAGGATTCAGTTGGGTTGGGCAGCGTTTGGCAAACTACGTCAGGTTTTCTCTTCGCCTTTACCGCAATGCCTGAAGACGAAAGTTTTCAACCAATGCGTCCTACCTGTTATGACGTACGGTGCCGAGACGTGGACACTCACAGTGGGACTAGTCCACAAATTAAAAGTCGCACAGCGGGCTATGGAGCGAGCTATGCTTGGCGTCTCTTTGAAGGATAAAATTCGCAACGAGGTAATCCGACAAAGAACCAAAGTTACCGACATAGCTCGCAGACTTAGCAAGCTGAAGTGGCAATGGGCTGGTCACATCTGCAGAAGGACCGACGGCCGATGGAGCAGACGTGTCCTAGAGTGGAGACCGCGACTCGGTAAGCGTAAGGTAGGGCGGCCCCCAGCTAGGTGGACCGACGACCTAAAAAAGGTCGCTGGGACGGACTGGATGCGGAAGGCGGAGGACCGTGTGCTGTGGCGCGTGTTAGGAGAGGCCTATGTCCAGCAGTGGACTGCGATAGGCTGATTGATTGATTGATTGATTGAACTTTTTACAGCGATAACCGACATCCACGCGGGCGGAGCCGCGGGCAACAGCTAGTAACATTATAATTAAGAGTATTTTTAAGCGTAAGGTAGGGCGGCCCCCAGCTAGGTGGAAACGGAAGGCGGAGAACCGTGTGCTATGGCGCGTGTTGGGAGAGGCTGATTGATTGAAGCACTACCATACACTAAGGTACAATGTCCTACCTTTCTTTGTCATTTATAATTAAATATTACTTATCTACTCATTTATGTTCACAGGTTATTAGTAACAGAGAAGAAGTATTTTCGGATGCAATACAATACTACCGCAAGCAGTTTGATTGTGAGACGCGCGTGCACACAGAAGTGGAGCTCGTCACTAACTTATTTATTACTGTAAAGTATTTATTTACATACATAGATACATATCATCATCCCCGTCTCCCGTTGGGGTAGACAGAGACTATACGCCAATTGCTTCAATCCAAACATACTTCATCAACCTCTTCATACTTAAATGTCGATTCTGGGTACTTTTAATAATTATTAAATTATAATTTAATTTTTATTATTGTTACTTATCAACTGACCCGCCGCAATTCGTACCACCATATAAAAAAGTCATTTTTTTCATTTAATTTCTTCTATACAAAACGAATCATTTTGCTTTGTAAATAAATATAAACTCCACAAAGTGAAATTCACATTGGTACTGCCACCCGGGATCGAACTCGTACCTCTTGCGTGCAAGTCGGTTACTTTTCGCACTCGGCCACCACCGCTTTTATATGTGTAGATGTTACTCATTAGAAATAAAATGTGCTTTTAATAAATTTGGCTTTGATCATTCTAACTCGATCTCAAAATTCATTTATTCATTTAGGTTACAAAGTAACACTTATGAAAGTCATAAATTATGAATAAGCCAAAAAGATGATGTCAGCAAAATTTTTCTACGGCTAGTTCGCTGACGTGGAGCCTTGAGAAGAACTAGCAGGCAACTCAGGCCACTCTTTTTAATCGTCAGATAGTTACAATCTTTTGTAAAATACAAGTATGATATCATGCAGGCTGATGCAGTCAAAACACGAAAAAAAAAGTAGTTAATAATAATTGGTTAATACTGACCTAATTTTCAGGAAACCCTAGAGAAAATTGACAACTGGATGGAAAAATATGACAAGGATATGGAAAAGGTAGAACTAAAAATTCAACTTAAGAAAATAAATTACAACATGCAGCAGGAGACTAGGGCTGCAATGGAGAAGACAGTAAGCACCTTAAAATGTCAATTTAATTTATCTAAAAAGCCTAGGCTAAATGTCTTAGTTCTCGACCACTAAGGACCACTGAGCCTTCAGCCCCTCTGATGACATTCACCAACTCGTTAAGTTAGGAGTAGGTACACACAGCAACGGAGATAGCTGTACAGGGCCGCTATATGAAGATTCGTATTTTAAGAAAACCATTGTATATATTTCTGTGAAATTTGGTAACAGTGTACAATCAGACTAAACCTACAGACAAAAATATATTTCACATAAATTTATAATAATAATAATTTAATTCGGAATATTCCATATTTTGTTAGTAACAATTTTCTAACATACTAGTGTTAGTTGACAATTCATTATTAAATTAATTAAAAGCAGTGTGGAGCCGCATCCACCGCCTCATAATAGGCGACTCCCACCGATCCATAAAAACACCCAGGATGGTGTTGGTACTGCTTCGGACTCGAGCCAGTAGAGAGGCGCTCCGTTTTCTCATGATGGCGGCAAAACCATCAATTCGGGTCTCCGCAAACATCGCGGAGGCACTACATCGCCACGGCAGACCCAACAAAACCCTGAGTGCATTATTATATTGGACACGTAGGTCGCTGTATGTCCGCTGCGTAAAACGGACCCACAGACTACACGTGTAAAAGGACTCAAACTCAAACTCAAACCCACCCTTTCACCCTTGTCAAGGGTGTACCATACAGTGAAATGTTAGGTAAGTCTGTATAGGTTTTACTACCTGATTTAAAAATCATTAACTCCGTCTTTTTAACATTATATCTGAGCCCATAAGCCTCCGCATATGACTCACATCTAGACAACAACTGCCGTAGAGCACCAGACGATGGGCTCAGCAATACCATATCGTCTGCATAACTGATATTATTAACACAGACCCCATCCACATGGCATCCAATATTTGCACTGCTGAGCTCAACGATCAACTGGTTGACATATAGGTTAAACAAACGGGGTGAGCTCAACCCCCCCTGCCTCACCCCACACTCCAACCGATAAACATCACAATGCGAATCAATCCACCTCACACTGTTCATTTGGCCGTTGTACCAGTACCTAAATATGGATGTTATTTCAGGTGGTAATGTGGTGTCTTTATCTAGTTTATGCCACAACACATCATAACTTACTAGATCAAATGCTTTTGACAAGTCCAAAAAACAGGCAAATACAGGCGTCTTCCTGTCTGTATAGTATTGAACAGTTTGCTTGAGACACAATATGGCACTCTCAGTTAAAAGCCCAGGCTTTATACATTGGTTATCCTAAAAAACTAATCTTCATATAGCGGTCCTGTACAGCTAACTCCGTTGCTGACCATACACCTGCGTGTGGCCATATTAGGCTGGTTTTACATTGACGCTTACCGTCTGCGTGAGTGGCAAATACGGCCGCAGAAACGCGGGCCATCTATTTAACTATGTAACGACCAAGCTGCTTGCAAGTGGCCCGCGACCCTTACTAACCGCGCTGGCGAAAGCGGTACTAGGCCTCCGTCACTCCATGTACTTGCGCGCTTTAGTTACCTACCGCCCGGCCGAGCGGTCTCGGGCCGTTTGCGGACCACATTCAGTGCTGTAAGATCGCGCGGTGCGAAACAATCACAACTGTGCGCTTGAGCATTTATACTATACGCAAAGACTCGTGGCAGTCGGTGTCATAAATCACTTTTGTAACAGGGATGTGCACGCGCAAATTACTGGACTATCGATAATACGGAATGCATGTGCTTCATCGATGGACAAACATGGGCTCATTAAAGTGTTGATCGTTATTGAGAATTTCTATACTTATATTTACTCATCATGTAATCTGAGGCTGATTAGAAGTATTTAGATATTAGGTAACCCTCGAGTTGAGTAATTGTTTTGTATAAATCACCAAGTTGCTGGTACGTCATAAACGATATATCGATAAACGCACGTACACAAACAACGCGCATCTCTGAGTCTGTGTGACGTCATCCATAAACAGTGCAAGTGTGAGAGAGAAAATGATGTGCGCTGTCTCTTTTGCACTTTTTATTGCTCTGCCTGCCACGAGTCTTTGCGTTAAGTATAGGCACATTTTAGCATCCAGTGGTTGCTGACGCGACAGAGTAGGCTATTATAGCAGTAGCTATTGGTAATTTTCTACTGAGTGAAGTATCTGTTACGTAGTAACTCTTTAGTTATCTGTGGCGGTACTATAAAACCAACGACATAAGAGGTATCGTTGTACTTATTTATAAGGCAAAGTCCAAAGGTCCACTAACAATTCTTCCTCTACAAATTCTGAAGACTTAAATCATCACATCTAGGTAGTTTAGCTGCCGTTTTAAGATGGAAGCGGCCATTCTTTAGTAAGGCAGTTTGAGCTAGAAATATCCCTTAATACCTCTTTTAAACACTGTTCTTTATCAAATTCTAATGCAGAACTTCTTTTACAGTTGGAAGTACATCAAAGAGAAATAGATAACTGGGTGTCCTACAAAGACGAACGAGAGAAGGCACGCGTGTATCGCGAGACGATGAATAATGCAGCCACCGCAGTACAAGCTTGGTGGCGTGGATTACTTGTCAGACTTCAACTTGGACCATATAAGCCACAATTAAGGAAACCCGGCAAAGCAGATAAAAAGAAAAAATAACTTATAAACCTATTTGAAATATCTAAGTTAAGGCGGCGATAATTATTATATGGTCATTATTTGTACGCGTAGTGTACGAATATGCGTATTGTACGCGTGCCTGTAAAGAGCTCGCTACTTTGCAAACACGTCTTTAATGAACGATTTGCGTCGTACACGGATGTTGTTATTATGCACTTACAGACTTGCGGAGTTTTACACGGATGCAATGCGTCCACGTGATTGCGAAGAGTTTGAGTATTCGCAAGTTGAACATGACTGTGTCATGCATGAACTAAGTATCTATTTGCGTCATACACGGATGTCTGTTGCGTTTATGCATGAGTTGACTTTTATTCGTAAAATGTTCTACTTAGCGCGGCCATAATGGGTAAATACTATAGTTTATGGGTTATTTTAACCATTTTATCGATCGCTTAAGAAATAATTTAAGTTGTGTTTAATATGTCGTTCTACATGTCAGCATAGAGGATCTATGCTGACATAGATCTAATGGTTTTTTTAAGAGGTACTTAGTTTCGCAAAAGCTCATGATTTCGTCTGCCATTGTGATATACATCCCTATGTTAAATCAAACACAATATATATAGATACATTCGTATGTTATCTTTCTCTAGGAAGCAGGGAAGCCATGAGCAATTTGATTTCGCTTAAAGAGCTCCATGATAGTTGGAACTTGCGTAGGCCTCTTAATTTGATAATTTTTAATTTTAGTACTTATTTAATTTTATTAATAATTTATTTTAGAACATTATTATTTATAAATACTTACGTAATTTTGAATTATGATAAATGTCCTTAGTTTGCTATTATAATTATTTTTAGTTAAATGTTATTGTTATTTTTATTTTAGAATTTCGAGTCGATTATTAAAATATTTAATATTTTATCGGTTCTTGTTTCATTTTTTTTTCTTGGGTTATTTCCAAAGTAGTTACTCCATTCTTTTGTTCTATGAGTTTATACTTATTTAAAAAAAAAAATTAAATACAACCTTTTATAGTGTATTTATATAAGTGTTTATGCATTAAATATTCTTAAAAAAAGCCTAAACACGACACGGCGCGGCGGTCTTGTTCGTTGAAAAGTTCCTATGAATACCTTTGAATATCATCATCACACACTGTAGTCCACCTAAGAATATATTAGCCGAAACACCCCCAAACACAACAAGAGTACGACTATCTTGTTTCGTTGAAAAGGTGCCATGACCACCTTCCGTCCTGAACACCCATCTAAGAATATAGCCCTCATCAAGATAAATCCAAAACGTCCAAACACGACATGACTACGTTGTTACGTTAAAGAGTTGCCATGGCCACTTTTCGACTTCATCACGTCCTGGACACCCATCTAGAAATATAGTACTTGTCAATCCTACGAACCGAAACCCAACGGGGCTATCTTGCTTCGTTGAAGAGATGCTATGGCCACCTTCCGACTGCATCATCAGACCAGCTTCATGGTACCATATTATTGCATTGTCACCGAAGTTACGTTGGTATACAAAATTTTAGCTCCATCAAACACCGGAAAGTGTTTCAAGTCTAGCTTACAAGATTTGACCCTAACATACAAACTAACTAACATACATTGCAAGCTAAATAAAAGCTTGTAAAAAGATAAGAATCTCATACATTCATTCCCGAGTTACTCCAAGGAAGTATTATTATTTAAAAATGCATAAGTAAAGTACTTACTTATTATTTTGTTACTTTGAGAACATTTTAATATTAGCATTTTACACTTCATGGAGTAGTTTGGGAACTCTTTTTGAAATACTTTGGGACTAACCTTTTTCTCGAGAACACGGCCATATTCGCAAATTGTTTCTGATTGTACCACGAAGCAGTATACTGGCTAACTTGAATTAACTTTGATGATTGTTTTTTTTACAATTTTAAGTAAATTTAAAGATTTAAAAACTAAATAGGTAGGTATGGAGGTGTTTGGAACATATTATTGTTTTTTTTTTATTCTACTAGGGTGGCAAATAAGCATACGGCCCACCAGATGTTAAGCAGTTGCCGCAGCCGCTTGCTTAACGGAGGCATCGCTTGCGTGTTGCCGTCCCATCTTTTACACCAGGGCTATCCCTGGGATAGGAAAACATTTAAATTTTTTTTTTTTTTTTCTTTATACTACCAAGGTGACAAACAAGCATACGGCCCGCCTGATGGTAAGCAGTTACCGTAGCCTATGGACGTTTGCAACACCAGGGGTGTCACTCACGCGTTGCCGACCCTTTAAAAACCTTATAACTCCTTTCTTGAAGAACCCCATGCTATAGTCTTTTGGAAAAACCTCGGCAGGGAGCTCATTCCACAGCCTAATCGTACGTGGTAAGAAATTCCTCTGGAATCTTACGGTACGGCAAGTTAGAGGTGCAAGGATGTGAGGATGAACTCCCTGTCGGTGGCGAGAGGTGCGTTGATAAAATGTGGCCGTGGGCATCATCTCGAACAATTCCTCAGAACACAGCCCATTGTACAGGCGGTAGAACACACACAAGGAGGCGAAGTCTCTCCTTAGACTTAGTGGATCAATACCGCCTGTGAGCTTGGGATCGTCAACAATCCTCACAGCGCGTCTTTGGATAGAATCAAAGGGTCCAAGCTGGTATCCAGGTGCTCCCGCCCAAAGGTGGCAGCAGTACTCCATGTGGGGCCGGACTTGCGCTTTGTAGAGCAGCAGTCTTTGGCCCGCGGTGAAGTACCACTTTGCCCTGTTGAGCACACCTAGCTTTCTAGATGCCAGCTTAGCCTTGTCTTCCAAGTGATGTCGGAACTGGACGTCACTAGAGATGTCGACGCCGAGGATCCCAATGCTCTTGGATATTGTAAGGGCTGTGTCTTGGAATTGTGGAGCCATAGCAAATGGGGCTTTCTTAGCGGTGAACGCGCAAACTTGTGTCTTACTGGGGTTAAATTGGACTAAATTTAGTCGTCCCCAATCAGAGACTCTGGAAAGAGTGCTACTGATTTCAGACACAAGTTTTTCGCGACTTTCATCAACAATGGAACGAGGGATATTTGCGCGGCCTGTGTAAAAAGTGTCCCCGGTGCTGTCATCCGCATAACAATGAATGTTGTCGGCAGACAACATATCATTTATATGCAGAAGAAACAACGTCGGAGACAGCACAGAGCCTTGCGGTACGCCAGCATTGATGTCCAGGCGATCCGAGCAACAACCGTCAACGACAGTTTGTATGCTTCTGCTGGACAAAAAGCTGGCAATCCATTCGCATAATCCCTCGGGGAGTCCGTATGATGGCAGCTTCGACAGAAGACTCCGGTGCCAGACCCGATCGAACGCCTTAGCTATATCTAGGCTAACCGCCAACGCCTCACCTTGACTCTCGATGGCTAGAGCCCAGCGGTGCGTGAGATACACCAGAAGATCACCCGTCGAGCGACTGTGGCGAAAGCCGTATTGTCGGTCGCTGATTAACTCGTGATCCTCTAGGTATCCCAAGAGCCGCCGGTTTATAATTCGCTCCATCACCTTCGAGAGTAGGGAGGTTATAGCTATAGGCCTGTAATTCGTTGGGTCTGATCTATCGCGCTTTATGGGCACCGGATGCACATTGGCGGTCTTCCACGAAGACGGAACTCGCCTTCTGTTGTACGAGAGTCCGAAAAGACGCGTTAATACAGGACATAACTCAGGGGCACACTGCTTTAGCACCACTGCCGGTATGCCGTCTGGCCCACTCGACTTATGAACGTCAAGAGATAGCAACTCCCGCCGGACCTCACGCTGTGTTATGCTGATTTCCGGCATGGCGATACCACACCACGGAATCGTGGGCGGTACGGCTTCTCTGTCGTTCAAAGTCGAGTTAGAGGCAAAGAGAGCACCCAAAAGATCGGCTTTCTCCTTTGAACTATAGGCCAAATTATTGTCCGGCTTCCGTAGTGGGGGCAAGGACGACCGACAAAAGTTTCCCTCGGCAGCCTTCGCAAGCGACCAGAAAGCACGACTCCCAGAGGGATGGCTTGCTAGCCGTTCACCAATTCTGCCGACGAATTCGAATTTGGCCCTGGCAATTACTCTTTTACTGGCCCTCGAGGCAGCATTTAGTTTGCGTTTCACATCAGAGATGCTGGGGTCCTTTTGAACTCGAGCCGCAGTCCAAGCCTTGTAGACAGCTTGCTTAAGAAGACTAGCTTCTCTACAAGGCCGATTAAACCACGGTCGTTTCTTAACCCCTGTAACTGGCACGACCCCCTAGTCCCCCCCGCCAAAGCAGCAGCCGGGTCCACCCCGGTCTCCTACTCCGGCACGACCACTACTTCGGGGACTTTACACGGGCGGCGATTCAGCCTCCCGGGGCGGAGATTAAGTAATCCCCGGGTTCGGGAATCCAACAACCCGCGGGCGGTCAGCGGGCAACCGTTTCACTAGGTCTCCCTGACCGCCGCGCCCACACTCCGCGCCTACACCGTCCGAAGGCGACTCAACACTAGCTGGTCCCCCCACTGTCACTACAGCAACCCTCCCTAGATGAGCTCTGGAGACCTTACTCACTCGCAGGAACACAACATGATGCTGCTTTACTGCGGTATTCTGTAAGGTGGAGGTCCTTCCCCAGTCGAGCCGCTCAGTTCGGGCGAGAAATCTCGCTGTGCCCTACCTCTCTTATTCTTATATGGTTCTTTCAAAAGAATGAACGCTGCAGGCCTGTACTGTGTTTACAGTTTGTGGGTTCAATTCCCACACAGGACAACATTTATTGTGACCCACAAAGAGTAGTTCAGAGACTGGGTGTAATTTGACTGCCTTGGTGGTCCAGTGGCCGCTGTATGCGCCTGTAATTGGCGCTGTAGCGCTTAAAATTCAACACAGCTTTATAAAAAAGGTTGCGTTTGAAAAGCGCTGACGTGCGAATAAATATCCTTACTAATATTATTAATGTAAAAGTTTGTGAGTATGAATGGATAGATCGATGTTTGTTACTCTTTCACGTAATAACTACTGAACGGATCTGGATGAAATTTGGCATACAGATAGATTATAGTCTGGAATAGCACATAGGCTACTTTTTTTTATCACGATAACCGACATGCACGCGGGCGGAGCCGCGGGCAACAACTAGTTAATAAATACAATTGTTTCTATTCGACGCTTTTTTACCACTGCGCTAGCCAGAACAAGGCTTTTATGACACAAACATATTTTTTAAGTTCGAACATGAGCCAAATCGGTCAAAGTGTTTCATTCCACTACGATCCACTGTCGAGGCTGCACTTGTGGATCCTGAGATAATTTAGTTCCTCCTTGATCCACCACAAAAAGTAGATCAAAATATAGTTTATTAGTTACTCTGTGATATAGTCAAACTCATTTATTCATTTAGATCAAATACATGAAACTTATGAACGTCATAAAAACTACTTTTTTCTACGGCCATTTAGCTGACTATGGTAGGGCCTCGAGAATTCTTCTTGACTCTCTTCTCACTCTTTTTAATCGCCAGAATATAACATTTACGATTTGGTATAAGTTACAATATTAGTGGTAACGAAAAGGAACGGAAACCAATATAGGTACTTATTCCACTTAGGCTGCGGTTCCACTGAAGCGCAGCGGACCGGAGCGGACCGCGATTCACCAATCGGAGCGGGGACTGAGCTGTGAAAAGAGGTAGGTGTGTGGATTCCGCTCCGCTCCACCTCAGTGAAACCGCAGCCTTAAATCCACCGATTTACGGCAAAAAGGGATCCTGAGTTGTCAATTCGGGACGTTTTAGGTATAAAGAACCACTGGAGAAGTCTATTTTTCATTTTCAATAACATTTCGACACTGGCCACTTTTGAGCATCTGTAGTGAAAAAAAGAACAATAAAAAGTAATCGTTGTCTGCCATGCCTGGCATGGTATACCGTATAATCAACACTTCGTATAAAATATAGATTTTAATACTAAACTGGTTTTAAGTGCTTTTCTAAGAGATAATTTATACTTATTTGTTATAATAATATAATATATTTAGTTTTTAATACGTACTTATAATGCCAAGGTCAAGGAGTAATATTCGTAGTTATGTCGAAGATGCGTGGGGTACGGCGACTGTCTACAAAATGGATAATTTGGAGGCCGCTGATTCTGTATTAAAGACGCGGAGCATCAGTCGTTCCATGGTAATTACATCTTATATATAAAACTAGCTGTTACCCGCGGCTCCGGTCCGGTCCATGTCGGTTATCGCTGTAAAAAGTAGCCTATGTGTTATTTCAGACCATAATCTATCTCTGTGCCAAATTTCATCCAGATCCGTTCAGTAGTTTTTACGTGAAAGAGTAACAAACATCCATTCATTCATCCATCCATTCTTACAAACTTTCACATATAATATTAGTAAGGATTCTCGTGCCACGGCGTTTATAATTAAACTCCTCCGAAATGGCTCAACCGATTTTCGTGAAATTTTGTGTGCATATCGGTCAGGTCTGCGAATCGGACATCTATTTTTCATCCCCCTAAATGAAATGGTTGGTCCATCCCTATTATTTTTTAATTTTTTAATGATACAGCATACAAAACTACATACAAAGCTTAATTTTCACCCCTCTACGATCAACCCCTATTTTTTAATAGCGATATTACTATTTTAGTAGCAAAACAACGTATGCTGGGTCAAGTAGTACCCATATATATTATATTTCTCAATTACATACATACATATGATCACGCCCATCTCCCACTGGGGTAGGCAGAGACTATGGTAGGTACGCTTCGATCCAAACATACTTACTTCGCCTTCTCTACATTCATCAACCTCTTCATGCATGAACGTCGATTCTGGGTACTTTTAACTTGGCTCTTTTTAACCGAGTTCAAAAAGAGGAGGTTATCAATTCGTGTGTATTTTTTTTTTTTTTTTAATGTTTGTTACCGCATAACTCCGTCATTTATGGACCGATTTGAAAAATTCTTTTTTTGTCTGACTGGACATACTTCCAGTTTGGTCCCATTATCATCAAAAGAAAGTTCCGATGATGGGATCCATGAGGAATTGAGGGAACTCCTCAAAAGTTATAGGCACACATATAGCAATTTCAATATTTTTAACAACTAATCAATCATTTGCATTCAGAAAGTGTAATTTGGTGAAGTAAAACTGATGAAGAAGACCACAGATGGCCATCTGAACTTTTCAATAATAAGTATTTTACTGATGGCGATTAGATAAGTTTCGGTTATTGTTGCTTTTTTTTTTTTTTTTTTTTTTTTTATACTACTTAGGTGGCAAACAAGCATACGGCCCGCCTGATGTTAAGCAGTATCCGTAGCCTATAGACGCTTGCATTACCAGAGGTATCACTTGCGTGTTGCCAACCCATTTTTTTACACCAGGGCTTTAAGATGGAAGTAACCCTGGGATAGGAATACGTTTGTTTCAAAACGCATTCCTAAATGAGCGCTGGAGACCTGTACTCACACACAGGAACACAACTACACCGCTGTGTGTAGTCATTTGGCTGTGGTCTTCTGTAAGGTGGAGGTCCTTCCCCAGTCGGGCTTGCTCGCCAGTATGGTGCCCTACCTCTCCTAAACGCAACTATAACTATTGCTAAGCAACTATTAATAAGAAATAATGACGTGAATGAATTGAGCGCGGATTGCACAGATTAAAAAATATTGCTTTTAATACCTACTTGACCTGTGTTCAGCCCGACGCTCAGTCGATTTTATTCGATTGTAACAAACAAATATTTGAAAATTTTACAACTTGCCGTACTGAAGTCGGTTTTTTTTTGTTAAAATTATTTAGCAAATCCTTTACTTCGTCGCTGTATGTTCTCCTAGCGCGACTCCTACCGACATCTCCATTAATTCTTGCACCTGTTTTGTTATTATTCTTTCATCCATCCTTTTTCATATCTTAATATATATATTTCTTGTGTGCGTGTGTATGTGACTGAACTCCTCCTAGACGGGTGGACCGATTTTGATGAAATTTTGTGTGTGTGTTCGGGTAGGGCCCTGGATGGTTTAGATTCACAATTGGACCCGGTAGGTGGCGCTGCTGTCGGTATTTCAGCTTTTTCCGGCAGGACGACGTCTGCCAGGTCCACTAGTTCATATATAAAATCATTTGTCCTGACTGTAACGCACAGTCAAATCTACGAAGTAAACACTACCAATGCTGCTTTTTCGTCTGAGCGTCTCCGTGCTTCAGTGGGCATGCTCAGTTGGTCCCGACTGTTAAGTGTATAGATTACGACAGAGGTCTAAATATATACAATAAGAAGAAACCCCAAAATTTTCAAACTTTGTGAATTTCCTGTCGGAAAATCCCAATAGATATCTATTTTTGGGCTGACCTGGAAATCGAACTCAAATCTTTGTAATCAGCATTCGCACTCAATGTCCATTAAATCAACGAGGCAGTTGCTATGATATAGTAGATACTAGTTACCGACCGTGGATTCGCCCACGCGTACAATCCTGCTGGGTGTTATTTCCAGGATAAAAATTAGCCTATGTGTTGTTTGTTATCATTCCAGACCATAATCTATCTCTGTGCCAAATTTTATCCAGATCCGTTCAGTAGTTTTCACGTGAAAGAGGTAACAAACCATCCATCCATACTTACAAACTTTTACATTTATAATATTAATTAGTAAGGATTATTTGTGTACGACAAATAAATGGCTTTGGATCAATCTATACTTAATATCTATTTAGGAAGGGAGCCCTATGCCCAGTAGTGGACTGCGATATTCTAATGATATTGGTATTGGTATGTCGGGCTGGTTTCCGCAACTCCTCGACTAGTTCGCGTATTTTGCGTCCGGGTTGGCAGCGATTCATTCCATCCACCCCAGCTCGTCGAGGAAGGCCAGCAGACTCATGATCACGTCGACTGCCTCCCGTAGGGTGCCTGAGCGGCCCAGGTACTTCTCCCTGTAAGTGGCGACTTCTGGGCAGTGCAGCAGCACATGCGCCGCCGTCTCATCCTCCTTCATGCAGGCTCTGCCAGAGAGGGCTGTCAGTAACCCATATAACAAAGAGGTGTTTATTAAAGGAACCGTGACCAGTGATGGCAGCCGCGACTTTGCGTAGCTGCTGCTTTGTAAGTCTCAGAACCTGTTTGGTGAAGCGCCGATCCAGCGTGGGCAGTGCCTCTTTCTTTTCGTTGACCCAGTGGCTGCAATGTAGCTCTATAGTACGCTTCCTTACCAGAGCGCGTAGATGAACGAAGCCAGGGCCACAATGGGTTCTGGCCCCATTGTGACCATGTCTGAACCTCTTCTAGTAAGCTCATCCGCGGCATCGTTGCCACGGGAGCCGCTGTTTCCCTTGAGCCATTGAATGGTTAGTATATTGTGTTCACCTACCCGGTTGAGTTTTTGGAGACACTCGTAGACCAGTCTTGAGTTGACTGAGAGGCTGTCTAAAGCTTGAAGGACGGCTTTACTGTCCGAGAGGATTCGGATAGGCTGACCCTTTACCTGTCTAGACGTGATTGCCTTAGCCGCCAGAGAGATGCCCATACACTCAGCCTGGAAAACAGTTTTATGGCCCCTAGTGGTGTCGCTATGTGTAGGTACGTTTAGGTCTTCAGAGAAGATCCCAGCTTCTGTAGCGGCTGCCATCGACGCTTCCTGTTGAATAAACAGATGTAACGGCGTTATACCTAGCATAGCTATATAGTTGTATAAGGATAACACCTCCTGTGTTATCCTCATACAACCCGTCGCCGCAAAACACGCGAGCCTCTGTAGTCGCTGTAGTTTACTCGTGACTGTAACTAGTGTGGTTCTAATTCTAATGATAACGAATGTATATTTATTTCAGATGAACCAGTATATTGGAATGTCAGCTCTAAGTCAGCATGTGATATCCATTCATTCAATATCTCTCGATGAGATGGAAGAGACTGCAGATACGTTTAAAATCTTGCCTGGATGGTGAGTTTTTTTTTACCTAAACCATTGAGGTCAGGCGCGGTCCGAAGGTCACAGGGTCACAGGGGACATGAACCCCCTAAATCGTACACGTAAATTTAAAAAATCTCCTAAAAATTTGCAAAATAAAAAAAACATTGCACATTATATTGTTTGCAGGTATGTAATGTTAGGACATTTAAAAATTTCTTCAAATAAATTTACTTGACATATTGTATTGGTAACGGAAGTCGAACAAACGTCAAAACCACAGACAACATCAGATTTTTTAACGTTATTAAAGGGCGCGCGTGTGGCGACCTTTCACTTCTTGCTCGAGCGTCGTACGAAATGGACGCGGCGATCTAACTATCATTGTGTGCTTAATTATGTTGTGTTTTTGGCTACTTGTCGAGTTACATTGTTTAAAGTTCTATTTCTTTTAAAATATTTTTAGGTAATTACCTATAGTTACAACAACGTTAGTCACGACTTCCTCTTGTCCATTTTGTCCTTCTTTGGGATCTCTTCCGAAGCTCTGGAATGGTTCGGTACTTATCTTCAGGGGCGTCAGCAATCAGTCCGCCTCGATGAGATGTCATCAAATTGGCGAGATCTCTGCTCTGGCGTCCCTCAAGGCGGTATTCTCTCTCCTTTATTGTTTTCAATTTTTATAAACCTTGTAACCCAAAATCTTCAGTGTGCGTATCATCTTTACGCCGACGACTTGCAACTTTACTCACAGGAGAGCGTGGATAGCGTGTTTTCGGCGGTCAGCAAAGTAAACAGTGACCTTGATTACATAAAGAGCTGGTCGGACAGGTTTGGACTGTCTGTAAATCCTAGTAAGTGTCA
This sequence comes from Trisateles emortualis, assembly GCA_947095525.1. Taxonomy (NCBI): domain Eukaryota; kingdom Metazoa; phylum Arthropoda; class Insecta; order Lepidoptera; family Erebidae; genus Trisateles; species Trisateles emortualis. The sequence goes on along the minus strand of OX352748.1, from coordinate 4,619,701 downwards.
GGCCATTGTTTTGGGTAGCCAACGCTTGTTAAGTAGACTGGATTTGTCAGCGCTTCCTCCTGTAGTCTTTGATGGCTCAGTAATATCTTTAAGTCCGGTAGTTAAGGATCTTGGCTTGTTCATTGACTCAACACTAAACTGGCAAGCCCAAGTAACAAATGTTAGTCAAAGAGTTACTGGTACTCTTCGTGCTCTCTATCGTCTGAAGAACTTCCTCCCATCCAAGACAAAGGTAATGCTTGTGCAAACTTTAGTCCTTCCCATAATTGACTATGGTGACGTGTGCTATCTTGACCTGAATGCAGATCTTCTTAATAAATTCGATCGTCTTCTTAATAACTGCATTCGATTCGTTTTTAATCTTCGCAAGTATGACCATGTGTCTACTTACCGCTCACAGTTGAATTGGTTACCTATTCGCCAACGCCGTAGTTTGCGTACGCTCACTACTCTCTTCTCCTTCCTTGGGTCACCTACCTCTCCCTCCTATCTTGCTCACTATTTTCAGTATCTATGTAGTAACCACAACAGAAACCTCCGCTCTTCCCATAATCTCCTTCTTAGTTGTCCTTCTCACAGTTCCAATTTTATTAACTCCTCTTTTCCTGTTCAATCTGTTCTTCTTTGGAACGTTCTTCCTCTCGAAATCAGGATGTCCACAAACCGTTACGCGTTCAAATTGAAGGTGCGGCAACTTTATCTAAATAAATTGGCAGAATCGTCTCAATAATTGATATAACTTATATATTATAGTCTATATATAAATATATATTTAGGTATTTAATGGATGTATGTTTATTTAGGTAGGATTTATTATTATTTAGTATATTTTAGTATAATTATTTATGTATCTTTTGTGTTATAAGAACTTAGATTTTTTTTTTAAATCTCTTAATTTTTTTTTTCTTACTTCAATTGCACCTACTTTGTATTTCTCTGCATCACCCTTACAGGTAGACTGGTAGAGAATGCCTTCGGCATTAAGTCCGCCTATGTACTTTATGTATATGAAGTTTTAATAAATAAATAAATAAATATAGTGTAATTTTTTATCTTGTTTTACTTTTGATTCCTAACAGTATTATTATTATTAGTGACCCCCTCGAAAATTTCAGGCTGCGACCGCGCCTTATTGAGATATCACGTACTAGAGAAGCTACCATGAATAAAAGTCAAGTTCAGTCCATTGTTTCATTTTTGAAAGAGTGTAAACAAAAGTTCGCTTTCAGCGCTGAAACAATAATAGTCGTTTAACCAAATGGTACATTCATGCAGCGCTTTTCTGCTTCTCGTTATATATATGTATAATTTCCTTATACTTACACCAACCTTCTGGTCCTTATATTTCTTCTAAATTAGCAAGGGAGATGATCACTACTTACCTTTTATTTTCATTTCAGCTTGCCATTCTTCGTAAGTTCCTTATTTTGTGCTGGCTTAGAAGATGCTGTGACTCAAATGCGGGTTCTAGGTTAGTTAACCTGCTGCTTAATTCCCTCGTAATAGAGCTGTTGTATATGTTATATCTGCTTCGCTACTACTAAGTACTACTACTTAGCAGATAACGTTGTCACCATCGAATAACGGTATCATTATTGTATAAGTTATTATTTTTAAAAATATATAAAACTAGCTGTTGCCCATGGCTCCGCCCGCGTGGATGTTGGTTATCGCTGCAAAAAGTAGCCTACGTGTTTATTTATTTATAGGACAACTTACAAAACATACACTTCGATAGCATAATTACAATGTTTTGAGTGGTTCAAGCAATAGTGCTGTTTCAATTACAAGTTGCCACGACATGCATTAAAGTTAACAAGGTATTTGAGCAAACAATGTTATTGAAATATTTTTTAAGAAACACTTAACTAATTCCATATAATCACTTAAAAATAAGTTGGTACCAAATAACTTATCAGTTGGAGCAAAAACTTTAATATTCAAATCTTTTACATCGGCTGTTTAGACAATTATTCATAGCGGAACAAAATAAGGAACAGAGTAGTAAATTGTAAACAATAATATGTAATTGTATACCCTATACAGACTTGCTAATGTTGGAATGTATAAACAGTAAATACATAATAATCTAAATAAGTTGGAAAATTATGACGATATAATGATAAATTTAGACAATTCTTTTTAATTCGGCTTTGTATCTAACAAGATTGTGCATAAACAAATCGCAGTCTTTATTAATAGACATTGCGTTGTAAGCTTTTTGTATTCTAATTAAAGGAGAATTAAGACCCAGGTTGGTGTGTGAGCGTGAAGGAGTGAAAAGGTGAAACCTATTTTTGCGCGGTAGTTTAAAAGGTACATTGAACAGTAATTTGGTCAGCAGTTGTGGGCAATCAATCACACTATTACCTATCTTAAACAAAAACAGTTGATCAAGAAATTCTCTTCGCCTCTTAAGACTATCCATTTGATAAAAATCTAAGCGGCGGCGGCGATTGTAGGACGAGAGTTGTTTGGCCTTTTGGCTTTGGTAGGTACGCAAGGTGATAAACAAAACGCTTTTGTACACGCTCAACCGTGTTATTCCAGACCATAATCTATCTCTGAGCCAAATTTAATCCAGATCCGTTCAGTAGTTTTTACGTGAAAGAGTAACAAACATCCATCCATCCATTCTCACAAACTTTCACATTTATAATATTAGTAAGGAAACGCTTTGGTTCCTAGAATTCGTAAACTCATGTTTATTTTCAAATCTCTTCGACATATTGCCGACACTTCTATTATTAGATCAGTTTATTTTGCATTGTGCCAATCGTTAATATCGTATTGTATAACTACATGGGGTGGGACCGCTAAAACTTACCTATTGAAATTAGAAAGAGCTCAAACAGTTGATCAAGAAATTCTCTTCGCCTCTTAAGACTATCCATTTGATAAAAATCTAAGCGGCGGCGGCGATTGTAGGACGAGAGTTGTTTGGCCTTTTGGCTTTGGTAGGTACGCAAGGTGATAAACAAAACGCTTTTGTACACGCTCAACCGTGTTATTCCAGACCATAATCTATCTCTGAGCCAAATTTAATCCAGATCCGTTCAGTAGTTTTTACGTGAAAGAGTAACAAACATCCATCCATCCATTCTCACAAACTTTCACATTTATAATATTAGTAAGGAAACGCTTTGGTTCCTAGAATTCGTAAACTCATGTTTATTTTCAAATCTCTTCGACATATTGCCGACACTTCTATTATTAGATCAGTTTATTTTGCATTGTGCCAATCGTTAATATCGTATTGTATAACTACATGGGGTGGGACCGCTAAAACTTACCTATTGAAATTAGAAAGAGCTCAACGAGCAGTACTGAAAGTTAGTTCTTTTCTTCCTATACGCTATCCAACGTATGATCTATACCAGCACTGTATGGTACTGACTGTGCGACAACTTTTCATCCTCATGACAGTTATTAAAAAACACTCTGAAATATCATTCAACTCTAAAATTAATTCTGATACACGAACCACCGCTGTGTGCTCGATAACTAGGTTTAGAACTAGTTTATCTCATAATTTTTACGGGTTTTTAGGTACTCACTTATTATTTATTTATTTATTATTTAAAACTTTATACACATACATGGTAAAGGCGGACTTAATGCCTGAGGCATTATCTACCAGTCGACCTTGGGTGATGCAGAGATAAGCAAAGTAGGTGCATAATTATTTATTTACAATTTATGACGAAAGCGTTCAAAATATTTTTACTAACAGGAGAATATATTATATAAAAAGAAAATATATATAGTCAATACATACAAAACATAACTAATATAAATATATACTATACATAAAATATATAATATATACAATACATATTATATACATTAAAAGTACATAAATGATGAGTCTGCCATACTATTTGGCCAAGCTATTATTTAGCAAGTCCCGGACCTTTATTTTAAATGTATAACGGCTAGTGGCCTTCCTGATTTCGAGAGGAAGGGCATTCCAAAGAAGGATGGATTGAATAGGGAAAGAAGAGTGAACAAAACCAGATGTATGAGAGGTACAATTGAGGAGAAGATTATTAGAAGAGCGAAGCGTTTTGTCATGGACAGAACTGCGATATTGAAAGTAAGGAGTAAGGTAGGGAGGGGGATTGAGTGATGTCAGGATAGAATAGAGTGTAGTGAGAGCACGCAAACTACGGCGTTGAATAATAGGTAACCAATTCAGTTGGGAACGATAAGTGGATACGTGATCATACTTGCGAAGATTAAAAACGAATCGAATGCAGTTATTAAGAAGACGGTCAAGTTTGCTGAGAAGATCTGCATTCAGGTCATAATAACACACATCTCCATAGTCAATTAAGGGAAATATAAGAGCCTGCACAAGCATTGCCTTAGTCCTGTATGGAAGAAAATTTTTTAGGCGGTAAAGAGCACGTAGGGTACCGGTTACTTTTTGGCTAACCTGAGTAACTTGAGCTTGCCAGCTTAAAGTGGAGTCGATCAGTAAGCCAAGGTCTTTTACTGTTGGGGATATCGTTATAACTGTGCCGTCAAATATAACAGATGGAAGGGATCCTATATCTAATTTATACATAAGTCGCTGGCTTCCCACAATGACAGCTTGGCACTTAGCCGGATTAACCATTAAACCAAACCGGTCAGACCAGTTCTTTATGTACTCAAGGTCCCTATTAACTTTGTCGATTGCTGACGACACACTATCCACACTAGCCTGCGAGTAAATCTGCAAGTCATCGGCATATAGATGATACTCGCACTGAAGGTTTTTAGTTATGAGGTTAATAAAAATAGAAAATAACAAAGGAGATAGAATACCGCCCTGAGGAACGCCAGTATCAATGTCGCACCAACTAGATAATTGCTCATCAAGTCGGACCGACTGCTGACGACCTCGAAGATAGCTAGAGAACCATTCCAATGCCTCGGAGGAGATCATAAGATAGGAAAGGATGGCTAAAAGGATGTCGTGACTGACGGTATCGAAGGCTTTAGAAAAATCGACCAAAGCCAACACGGTGACTTTGGTGTTCTCCATACCCTCTCTGATATCGCCAGTCACTTTTAGGAGAGCGGAAACAGTGCTATGACCTGGCTTGAAGCCCGACTGAAACGGGCTTAATAATTTATGATAATAGATATATCGGGACAGCTGCCTGTGTGCACAGGCCTCTAGCACCTTGGACAGGAAGGGAAGAATGGATATAGGTCGGAAATGGTTGGGTAGGGAAGGATTTTGGATCTTTGGCAGAGGGATGACGTAGGCTTGGCGCCAGGATGATGGAAAGGTTCCGGAAGCAAGGGAGAAATTAATGATGTGGGTGATCGGTGGTAGGATATGTTCCAGGATTGTGGTTATCATTCGGCGGCTGACACCATCGCTACCCACAGCATTGGATTTAATGGATAGGATGATCTTTTTGACCTCCTCTGGAGCAACGGAAGAAAAGCAAAAAGTTTCAATATTAAGACGGGGTAAACCAGCTAAATAATTAACCGTCTGACGCCTGGTTTGGGGATTCAATGGAATACTAGTGGAGAAATGTTTATTGATTTCATCCAAACCAATTGTCCTGTGAAAGTCAACTCGTCGCTGTTTGCCGATACCTAGAGTTCCAAGAAACTTCCAGATATCGGCAGGGGAAGAAGAACTGATGTTACTGAGAATATGTTGGCGTTTCGCATTTCGTATCATCTGATTACACCGATTTCTTGCAGACTTAAAAGCAGACCAATTGTCGTTGCAGCGATCCTTTTTGTACTTCCGGAAAGCCCGGTCCCTACGCCTCATCGCCATTCGGACACCCCTTGTAATCCAGGGCGCAGGGAGGCGCTTCAATTTTATTTTCCTCACCGGAGCATGGACATCATACAAAGCAACAATATTATTGTTGAAAAACTCAACTTTCTCATCGACTGTAGATACAGCCTCCAAGCCATCCCAATTTAAATCTGAGGCGTCTTTGTGCAACTTTTCGATGTCCATGCGACCAAAGCATCGCATGTGCAGTACTCTGGGCAAAGGTTTAGGGGGTTTAAGGATGTATGATAAGAAAATGAGATCGTGATGGGAAAATCCAGGAGCAAGAAATTGACCGTGGGATAGGACTAGTTTAGGAGCAGAAGTAAGGATTAAGTCGAGCCAGGTGTCCACACCCTCAGTGTTGTGGTGAGTTGCGTGCAGGGGAAGTATATGAAGGCTGGCTGACTCGACAATCTGAAAGAGTTTACGAGAGCGGAGGGAGTCTGGAGAAAGGAGATTAGTATTGAAGTCGCCCATGACTATGTGATGTGAGTACTCTGACCCTAAAGATTCCAGAATCGGTTCGAGACTGGAGAAGTAGTCGACAGAAGGTGGACAGTAAACAACACCAATAACCATTTTAGCCCCTTTGATATTAACCTCCACGAAAAGGTACTCCGCAGAGGCTGAATCGTGGTTGGACGACAATATAACCTTATAAGGGAAATGACTGCGAAGGTAAATAGCAACACCACCTCCTCTCCTACCGACCCGATCATTCCGTATTAGAATGAAGCCGGGGAGAGGGTAGGTGGTTGAAGGAAGATTTGGTTTTAGCCAACTCTCCGAAACCAGGACGGCATGAATATTAGTGTTCGAGAAAGCTTCTAAGAGGTCACTGTAGTGACTGGGTACACTCTGTGCATTTATGTGGCATACATTAAATTCCGAATGAGAACTTGTGCAAAATTTTTGCCTTAAAGTATCACCCAGCGTATCAGTCAATGAGGAGAAACTCTCATCATTGGAGTAACTGGCGTCATTGGCAGATAAATAAACTTCATCATCTGAATACATAAGATAAACTGTTTATAAATATATATGTATATATAAAATACTATAATAAAATTATATAAAATAGGAGTAAATAATATCTACATAAAATAACAAAATTTACACACTATGATTGTGGCAAAAATTCATCTCTGCACCACCCGCCAGCTGACACATACACAGTAAACAAGACGTGAACAAGACATACATATATCTAAAAAAAAAGTGACAAAATTATACAAAACTACAGAAAACAATAAGGTTATATATAAACAGTGGAATAACGAAACGTTTTGACGGATATTAGATGTCAGATTGACATAAGACATGACAACGGGACAATGACAATAGACTATGGAAAAAAATAGCACAACAATAATGAAAGTGACTAAAAAATATGTGGGTAACAGAGAAAGTTAGACAATACGACGTATTAAAAGTTGAAGTACAAAACATAAACATTATTATAAGTAGCAGTTACGAAGTACTGTCACTGTTTACGCACTTTGGACGACGCGGTTGCACTCCCGGCGCCGCTCCTGCCCTCATGCGCAGATACAGCCGAGACCTTAGGATGTTTCAGCGATAAGGAGTTCAGGTCATCCATGTTTGTGACCTTGTGCCGGCTTCCACTGACGGCTATTACTATCACGCCGTCCTGTGTCCAGCATGAACGAATGCCAAAATGTTGTTTGGCTTTAGTAAACACCGCCTGCCGTGGCCTAGTAAGGAACTCACGCACCGAAACCGACGTGCCTTTGTATTTAGATTTGGCCCTCCATACCGCCGACCTCAATTCCACACTGCTGAACCTTACCAGGACTGGACGATGATGATCCTTGCCTTGAGCACCCAATCTATGGCAGACACTGATGTTGTGAGCTTCGACATCTTTAAGCTCAATTTTGTGGACAAGGTTCAGCACAACAGATCTGCAGTCTTCCTTCTCCGTCTCCGGCACTCCCAGAAATAATAGTGCCTTGCGCCTGTGCCTAGTTTCGACCGCATCAACCATACGGGAGCACTCATTGATCTGTTTTCTGAGTACACCAAGCATAGAAAACATTAGCTCTCTAAAGGAACGAAATTCCTCTGCCACCTTTGCGACAGTGTCCTTTGCCGGTCCACCAACATGCAGTTGCGCCTCCAGTTCTGCCATCCTTTTTGTGAAACACTCTTCCAGGTTGTCTTGTGCAGTCTTAATCTCCGCAAGATGAGACATTGTGGTGAATATAACTTTGTTTGTTTGAAAAACTGTTATTGTGAATGTGATGTGCTGGCAGGTGGTGTAACTTGATAAGTATAACTTACATAAATGTATCTGGATGTTTTCACAAATGTAAGTACTTAATATTTAAGTTGTTTAATATTTGAAAAACTTGTAAATATAGATAAATTTAAGTTAAATTAATTAAAATAAAAATGTAGAGTCACAGCTATGTGTTAACTTTTTGCACACCTACCCCCGAAAAAAGTAATAATAAAATTAATAAGCAGCTTATAATCTATCCTCTTAGTAGGGCAAAATTAAAAAAATCTATTTATTTATGGCTTCAAGGTTTGGATTATAATACCACAGAAAGTTTATTGAAACCGCTAAAATAAAAACTTATTTACAACTAAGGAACTAAATATCACATATGTACACACACACACACACGCGCGCGCGCGCGCGCACTCGCTCGCGCAAACGCACACGCTAACACACGCACACACATACACACGCACACACACACACACACACACACACACACACACACACACACACACACACACACACACTTCATTAAAACTATAAAAACCAACGCTTTATATTTGTATAACAATTTTTTTTTATTCTTAAATGTCTTTTTTTTATTTATTTGTGTTACCAGCTATATAATTGTATAGTTTCGACGGCGGGTAAGCCTGGTGATCTGTACTACAGGATTTCCTACAGCAGACACCAGTCTCTTTAATATGTACTACATTAAAACTACTGTTATGTGATGATGAGAAAATAAATAAATATTATTATTATTATTATTATTATTATTATTATACAACATCGAATGGTAGGTACCTAATTGACTAATTTTTGTTCACCTAATTTATCTAATTATATTATGGTAAAGGGTATGTGTTTATTCCTATAACAGTAAATCTCCCTTTTGGAACACAATATTCGAAAGTAGCACAACTAATTATATTATCTGACATTTAAATTTAAGACCAAACGATCCGGATGCGCGGGAGATCGCGGTTCTAAGCATATGCTTTTTTTAAGTTGAAGATCCTTTACCCTTACCTACCTAAATATGATAGGCGTCCGGCGTACGGAGTCGATGAATTGTATTTTTGTAAAGTCTGGCAAAGCTCTAGTGCGTAAATTGTCTTTTTTTAAGAACAGAAAAATATAATTATCCAACAGAAACAAAATCAGCTTCTTTTTACAAATTAAATTATAATTTTCAGAGCAATGCAACAATGTGTTGAAAATTATCAAAACATTTGCTGACAAAACGCAATTGACAGCATTAAAATTTGGTGTGAAAAAGCCAGTTGTTACCGACGATTTGTCGGAGATAGACAGGAATGCCTTAGGCTGCACTATATATAAAATTGCGAAATTGGATTCAGACAGGTAAGTAACTTACCATCTAATATATAAAATTCTCGTGTCATAGTGTTCAACTTTGAACTCCTCCGAAACGGCTCAACCGATTTTTTTACCCCTAATTATTTTAATTTGTTTTTTTTGTTTTTAATGTTTTATGATTTAACATTAAAAAATACATCCAACCCTTAATTTTCCCCCCTCTACGATCAACCCCTATATTTTAGTAGCAAAACAACGTTTGCTGGATCAGCTAGTAAATTTATATAATAGTTGGTAAAACTGGGCTAACAAACATGGGGTTCGACCATGATATCCTTAGGGCGATTAAGGCTGCGTTTCCACGAAAGGTGTATAGTGAGGTGTGTTAGAAAAGCGAATTCGTTTATCAAAATTGCCACTTGGCTACAATTTTTTAAAACTAAATATTGTAAGTCGACTAGTTTCAAAGATGGCAATCTAACTTTATGATAAATGGTGGTAAAAACTTGTACACTGGGCTACCAAATTGTGATCGACATCGTTCAGGCGTTACCGTTTGTAGAAATTTAATCGATTTGAAGCTTATGACTTTTGTCTAGGCCCTCAGAAAGGGTTGATCTCTTTTCACTATTTTCCTATATCCATATATAGATTTCTTTAGTACCTAATGATCATTCTATAATGTTTGTCAAGTCACCAATTATGTTCACCTACTTGCTCTTTTTTTTTCAGATCCTACGTCCTAGAAATATTTAAAAATGCGTATTTGGAGATGGCATTACATCGGACCTTCTATGTGTTGTCGGATAATATGCAGAAGATAATCGATTTGAATCAATATCGACAGCAATTGGCGATAGACGAAGCGAAAAATAAAACGTTAGTGTAAAAATAAAACAACAAAAAGCTTAATAAGTAGTATAGAAAAAATGATTTTTTTTTTACCTACCTACGGCCCGCCTGATGGTAAGCAGTTACCGAGGGTTTTCCCTGAGTACCCCGATCTCCGTGGCGCCCGTCCCGGAGAACCCCTAAAGCGATATTATAGCGTGGTTATCCACGTATCGCTTTAGGGGTGATCAAGGTTATCCTTGATCTCGTCTGATACATAAGCATAATCATCATCTTAACCCATAAACGTCCCACCGCTGAGCACGGGTCTTCTGCAAACACATGGAGGGATATTAGCCTCCTATACCACGCTGGCAAAACGGCCGGCTGTTTCTCTAAGAAACAGCTATGGCAAACTGACAGTTGTGATCGCAAACTGACAATTGTGATTGCTCGGTGACGGCACAATGTATTGACTAAACGTCAAAAAGGGCTCTTACGGAATACCGATTTTCAAGCCGACAGCCAGATTTTGCTCGGTTTTTGCTCTTACGGAATACCCCGGGTTTGTATAGGACTTTGTTTCGAGTTTTTCATCTCTTGCAGAGGTTATTTGTCTGCCTTCTCCCTTAGTAATTTTTTCGTCACCACACACAGAGCACATTTACTGTCTGATAAAAGTAGCTAATATTAGTTACGGCGCGCCTCGACTTCGCTCAGGTTAAACAATTTTTACCCATTTGAGGATTGAATTTCTAAAACGCAAAGGCAAAATTTCAAGTTTGTAAACCACTGTTTGAAACACAAACTTGAAATTTTGAGTAGATTTAATTGAGGATTTAATTGTTTTAGACTTCGTAAAGACCTGATCAAACAAGTGAGACAACAACGGAATCGTATCAGATCGGTGATTTATGATACCGACGTGACTATCGCTAACCTAAGTTCACAAGTTGAGGTAAGCATTACTAATATTAAGTATTTAAATATAGACTGCTTGTCCGTGTGGTGACGGATTAAGAATACAAATGTCACCACCCCTTCCATCCCGAGGGTGTCGTAAGAGTCGACTAAGGGAGTAAGTGTTATTCACCGCAAGAGAGGGAAAATTCGAAACAAAACCCTATACCAACCCGTCTGGCCAGCGTGGTATAGTAGGCTAATATCCTTCTGTTTGGAGGAGACCCGTGCCCAGCAGTGGGACGTTTATGGGCTGAGACGTAAATATAGAAAAACTAAGATCTTGTTATGACTCAAGGCTTTCACGGCAATGGCATTTTTTTACATTGTCATCTATAATATAAAATTGAATCGCTAAATGTGTTTCTAAGCGCAAATCTCGAGAACAGCTGAACCGATTTCGCTAATTATTTTTTTGTTGTTTGGTATTGTCAGGAGAAGGTTTTTATGTAAGAAAGAATTAAGAATGTTGCTCTGAAAATTGTTTAACCCGGGCGAAGTCGGGGCGGCCGGCTAGTATCCATAATATATATCTATACATAGTAAATCGCTTTTTCTTGTCTGTCGCTTAGATCTGCTGAAGTCTTGAGTCATAACAAGATCTATTTCTACATTGATATGCTCTTATGTAAGGTCCTGCCCCATTCAGGCTTGTTCGCTAGTCCGGTGCCCTAATATACCTAACTATCTGTTTAGGATTCAGTTTTGGTGTCAGAAACTGGCTGCCGATACACTGTAAATTGGGAAGCCGCACGTACTGAACAGCACTTGCAAACTATAAGTGATACGGAAAATATGCCAATATCGAATATCACTCTCTACAAGACGAGTTTTGAGCAAGAAGTCCGCGTGCACTCCGAAGTGGAACTATTGGTTAACATTACTATTAACGTACGTAACTATCTTATATTTTAATGCTACATTTATATTCAGCCGAAGTGAACAGGACGAGTGTGTCACGATACTTCTAATGACACTGCCATTGCTACTTTTGCTGCCCGGCGCTCCGCAAGAAAGCAGTTTTTTTTTATATCGATAGATACCTATCGGTATAAAAACTACTTGCGTATAGGTACAGCGTATTCTACTCGGTGACCGTCTCATTCAGTCAGTCAGTTCTCGCCGAGCACCTGGAGGAGAAAGACGTGTGCTTTTTATTTTTTAAGAAATGCTGTCCACGCGGAACAATGTCCTTACTAATATTATAAACATCATTTTTGTTTTTAATAATTTTAACACCTGCCATTAATATCTCTGCATCACCCTAGGTTGACTGGTAGAAAATGCCTAAGGCATTAAGTCCGCCTCTGTATAATTTTGTGCAGGAAGTTTAAATAAATAAACGCGAAAGTTTGTAAGAATGTATAGATGTATGGATGTTTGTTACTCTTCCACGCAAAAACTACCGAACGGATCTGGATGAAATTTGGCACAGAGATAGATTATAGTCTGGAATAGCAAATAGGCTTTTATCGCGATAACCGTCATCTACGCGGGCGGAACCGCGGGCAATAACTAGTATACAATAAAATTACCCGCATATTCGGCATATCCGCATTCCTAAATGAGCATTAACAACAGGTGTCTCATAAAGGAACACAACTGCATCGCTGTGTGTAACTTATGTAGATATTTGGCTGCGGTCTTTTGTGAGGAGTTGCTTTTCCAGGCCAGCATTCTTTGTGTCCGTAATACGGCAATTCTTATTTTTTCACAACATGGCATTTTTTTATAAGAATGTTATTGAACTTATACATTTTATTTCAATTTAGGGAATGGGAAATCCCAAGCATTTCATAGATAACGGAGTATGGCTGGGTTTACCTATGTAGGTACTAGTGAATAAATATTTTTTAAATTTCAAATATACTTTTAGGAAACGTTAACCAAAATCGAAGATTGGATGGCCAAATATGATGCTGATTTGGAAAAGATCGATCTTAAAATACAATTGAAGAAAAATGACCACCATGATATGTATACTCAGAGAGTCAATATGGAGGAAACGGTACGCATTATTTTTCTTTCTCTATTCCATATATCTTCCTTTCTTTCTTTTCTTTTATTTGTATTGTTAGTATAACACAGGACATTACTGGTACCTAAGGGCGCGTACACAAAGAACGTCCGTTTTACAGGTGCCGTAACAAACGTATATGTTATTAGCGTATGTAGTTGTATAAACCAGTTCACAAGATCAATCCCACACACAACGGAAATAGTGATCCGTTTTATCGGATCGAAACCGCGCGAGGCTTAAAATCATTAAAATCGGTATTATAAATGCTGTATGAATATTACCTCTAGTTGTAGCGATGGTTCAGCTAAAAAAGATCCTGTAAAATCGGACGTTCTATGTGTACGCACCGTAATGTTGAAAAAGTCCCTACACTTGCTTTAGGACGGGTAGTCTTTCTGACAGGTTATTCCCAAAGGTATGGGTTTCCTATGATAAGTACAAAGCGTTAGTTTTAACAATGTATTTTTTTATACAACCAAGGTGGCAAACAAGCACACGGCCCACCTGATGGTAAGCAGTTACCATAGCCTATGGACGCTTGCAAGCGAGGGTAACTCGCGCGTTGTCGACCCTTTAAAAATCTTTCTTTATTTGGACTTTTTGCAAAATTATACAATTGTACAATAGCGGTCTTAATGCCTGTGATATTATAAATTTTTGGGGGAGCAAACAGATAAAATAGGTGCAATATTTAAGCTAAATAGCAAATTTTAATATTTCTTTTTGTTTTTAGCTGGTGGTTCATGAAAAGCAGATGAAGGATTGGATATACTTCAAAGACGAACGTGAGAAGGCTCGCCTGTACCGCTTGAAGATGACTAACGCTGCAATATCAGTCCAAGCCTGGTGGCGCGGTTTGCTTGTCCGCCTACAACTCGGACCTTATAAGCCTAAACCTAAACCTAAAAAGAAGAAAGACTTTTAAATGGTTTAATTTTAATTATTTACTTAATAAAATTGTTGATATATTTATTGCATTTTACTAAACCAAGCTATAATGTACCACACTAAGTTAGATACAAAAAGATTCATTATTTCAACGAGTAATCCTTACCTACTTACATCGTAAAAATAGTCTGTTTCTGTCGTTTCCTGTCTGACTGTTTATCCCCTTTTAAAATTAACCCCTCTTAAACCACGCGACGGATTTTGATGGTGTTTTCAATATCATTTAGAGAATTTCTTCCGAAAGGTTTATAATTATGTAGATATAATTATATATAATTGAACGAGCGAGCAAAAGTTCTCAAGAGTCTACTGGAATGGAACAATCCGGCGTTTGTATAAAGAACGCTCCACATTCAAATGAGAATCTTCCGAGAAAGTGAGAAAAATACGAGAAACTTGAATGCAGTGATTTTCCGGTTTGGGTTAATAACAGAAATATATCGGTTATTAACCCAATAAAAAATTGTTAACAGTATACAGGATACTCAGTATAATTTCGGTTACCATTATCAATTGGTTAATGTAAACATTGATCACAGAATTAAATGTGTTAACAGGAAAAATATGTTACAGTATCACATGCTGTTAAGCCTAACCGAATGATATAGGTTATTTTTCATGTCGCTACTTGCATCGTCGCGACTCGCGCGGAGCCGCGGAGCGCACGTGCTCGGCTTCCCTACAATACCTACAAGTACAACCTGCCGGAAATTTGTCGGTCGGCGTCGGCGCGTCTCGTTTGATCATCGCACGCGACAGGCATCTCTTTCTCTTCGAAGAAGAGCACGCATATAATAGAAAGAAACAAATATATATTACGATGCACTCGTTTACTTTTTGCCGCCTATTTGTTTACTTGTTTATGTATGTCACTCACTCACGGCGATCATTATTGTTTTTGTTGCATCCCCGCACGGAATGATAATTATTAGTTATAATAAGTAATTGCATTATCTTTATCCTTGAACTTTATGTGTAGGTACCTAGTGTCAAAAAAATACGAAAGTGACAATTCAAGATACCTATTATACTGGACCAAAACTGTGTCTTTGCTTGTCTTATATTCACCTATTGTGTTGTTTTGACTTTTTCGTTAATAAAGATAACTGAAGATATAAGTACTTACCTGCCTAATATTGTATGATTATGCCGCGTAAAGCAACAAATGCTGTCCACAGACATTTCGAGTGGGGTGAAGATTCATATAGCTCATGCAAAATATGTGGGAATAAAATAAAGGTAAGTAGGTACCTAACTTATTTTCATGTAATTTATCTACATAAACATACATACGCATACGTAATAATAACACCTGGTATCTGGTCAAGAAAAAAATCGTGCGTGTCCTATTTGATAATGCTCGCTCGCTCTTTGATAATCGCTAGTGAGAGAGCCCACTGCATAGAAACTGGTTAACCTATTATTATGTACTTACCTACTTTCCTTATTATGGTAGGTAGGTATCTAGTATCGTACTATATTATAATAAATGCCAAAGTTTGTGTGGTTGGGTGGAAGGATGTATAATAATGTACGTTAGTCTTAGTCAATCATGATTGATTTGAACTCACGTAATTTAAGGCTCACGTATTTTATACATCGACTCGACACCAGCTCCACTTCAACTCAACTCATATTGTGGCATAATACACTGCATGTTGTACAGTGGGCTGCATAAGTGCATGGATAGTATAAGAATGAAGTACCATAAATTGGATTTACTTATTCTCGCGAGGTTTCAAGCGACTGGGACCACTACACAATTGAGACCGCGCGCGGTGTCAGTTGCCCGATAACATTTTTGAATCGGTCGACTGGGACCATATACCTAATTTGCTTTAATGTACAGATAGTAGAAAAATCAAGTTATATAACTCAGGATAATTATTGGTGATTTTCTAGTGATTTTTGTATGTAATTTTTTCATTTGATTATTGTGACAATTTTTTTATGCGAGTACTACTTTATGATGTATAAAGTTCAGAGACACAAAAATTTTTTTTGAAGCGATTTCTAAATGTTTAGTAAGCATATGAACCAACATGATTTTAAAAAAATGTTATACGTTTTAATAGTACAAAAACGTAAATTAAAAATGTTAACTAATACATAACTTTGTTTTATTTGTGACACTTTTTCTGCTAACTATTCTAAATCTGGTACTTAAACAATGGATTTCTTGTGAAAATTACGAGTGGTCTGACTCGCCTAATAAAATAAATAAAAACGAATCAGGCAACTGACCCCGCGGTCCCAGTTATGTAGTGGCCCCAGTCGCCTGAAAACTAGTGCGAGATGTGTTGCTAATTTAAATGAAAAAAGAATAAGATTTTTTAACTTAGTTGTAGAATAATTATGTTCGATGGCCATTATTGAGGCTACAATTTTATTTTATTAACTCAGATATTGAATCTTTTTAATAAATAAAGTAGCTGACTTACAACATTAGTCGCCGAGTTATCAATTCAGAAGTAAATATATTTATCGTTTGCTGAGTCGTTTTAATTGTTGATCATAAAGTGACGTGGGCTTTTGAATATTCTGTTGAAGTAGCAAAGGCTTGAATGTCTTCAGTGGTATCATTTAAAACCGAGCCGTAAAATTAATTTACCCCTTAATTGAAATTATTATTATGTTAGTCGTACATTGAAGTAACTGAATATCCACTGATTTTGTTTTCAGGGTAACCACGCTACAAATTTAATGAACCATCTGCGTTTAAAACATGAAGATGAATATAAGCAAGTTGTTGACATAAATAAAGTGTCTGTAAAAGTTACAGAAAAAAAGAAAGGAAACGAAGAGGAAAAAGAAAAAAAACGAAAAAAGTTATTAGACAGCTGTTTAAAATTGATTGCTGTTCATGGAAGGCCATTTGAACTACTTGACGATGAAGCTTTTCGTGACATAAAGGCTTTGATATTACCTGATTTTAAAAATGAAGGCAATAGTAAAAAAATTAGGGATATGATTATAGATAAATCTTATGATATAAAAGAAAAAATCGCCAGTGAATTAAAGCAAAAGATGATTTCCATCAAGCTAGATTCTGCTACGTGTATGGATAGACAATTTATTGGCCTTAATGTTCAGTACATAAAAAAATCTAAGATTGTTACACGTACATTGGCTCTCCAGGAGATCTTTGATAGACAGACAGCAGAAAATTTAAAATTAACAATCATAGATATTCTTGGAGATTTCCATATTCATTTAAGCAACCTTTACTCTGTCACGACAGATAACGGTTCGAATTACTTAAAGGTAACAAGTCTCTTTAATGAAGAATTGAGTAACAAAAATACAACCGAAGACAATAATGTCAGTGTAGAAACAATAGATGACGAAGATAATACTTTCAATCCAGGCATAGATTCATTTGACGCCTCGGTTTTAAATGACGCCAATGAAAACATAGTTCACACATTTCAAATTACATCATTAAGATGCGCAGCACATACTTTGCAGCTTTGTATAAAAGATGCTATAAACAAAAACCCGGAAACTGAATCCGTGATTGAAAATTGTCGCCGTGTCGTTAGTATTTTACGTCGACCTCTAATGAAAATTAGGATACGGTCACAAAAAATGAGAAAACCAGTCATAGACTGTAGCACTCGATGGGCATCTACGTATAATATGATAAGAAGACTGAAAGAGTTAAAAGTAATTTGTGATGACTCTGCGGAAATATCTCAACAAGTTAGTGAGAATTTTTGGCTAGATATAAATAATATACTGGAATGTTTACAACCAGCGGCAGAAGCTACCATACTCCTTCAAGCAGAGCAGTTAACTTTAGGTGATTTTTATTCCATATGGATAATTTGTAAAACAAAAACAGAAAAGCTCGATTTTCCTCTTGCCAAGGATATACTAACTTCTATGACACACAGAGAAAATCAATTACTACAAAATAAAGCATTTCTGGCAGCCATTTTTATTGATCCCAGGTGGAAATTGGTTTTATCCGAACAAGAAATAGAGATCGCAAAAAAATGGATTAAGGATGTCCATAGACAGATGTGTGTGATAAATCAAGAGCGAGAAAAAAATTGCCGAGACCTCCAAGAGAGTTCCACTGTCTTACAGCAACAACTTCTGTCAACAGCAAATATTTCTAGTGGTCCCATAAGCGTACAAAATTCACCGCCCAGTAATAATTTTCACGCTGATCTACAGTCCTTGGAGTCAATTTTAAATGAAACGCAAAGAGTAAGACAACTGGCAGCCGATTCCGTAAGATTGAATTTTGATTATTACTTAGCGCAATATGCTACAGCTCCAAGGCTTGCCATCACGGAAGACGTAATAGTGTACTGGACTCAAAAATTGCCAAATGAATTAGCTGAAGTAGCACTAGTAGTGCTTGCTGCTCCAGCCACGCAGGTCACTGTAGAGCGACTATTTTCAACATTAAAATTTATTTTGACACCTTCCAGAAATCGTCTGTTAGATCAGACTATTAAAAACATAATACTTATAAAGTGTAACGAAGATATGTTTGACGATTGAGATGACGCTTAGTTTATATGTTGAATGTAAACTCAATATTTTTTGTATCTTTTAATAAAAAAAATTGACATTATTACAAGTCACACATATCTTACATATTTTGATAAGGTGTAACAAAATTAACTAGTTTCGTTTAGTAGTACATCGATTTTTTTAAAACTTCTTCCCTGTGCCTACTACCAATCAGCTGATGTTAGTTTTACGGGGAAGTAAGAATTTATTTCGATATTGGTCCCATTCAACAAGTTATTGTATTTTAGCAACAGAATCAGTAGGAATGCAGTTAATTTTGTTATACCTTGTATAGATGTATTAAAATTAATAAATACAATTGTTATGCTCTGGAGTTGCATATCAATAATAATCTTTTAATTATCATGTCTAATTTTTGAATTCAAAGTACTGAACATAATAATATGATTCGTCATTATAAATATTTTGATTATAAGCATACTTAATTGTATTATTTCTTAAAAACTTCCAAAATTTTTTGCATCTTATCATATCGATCGTTACCTCTACAGTTGTCAAGTTCATGTGAAACGAATTTACAAAACATAAGATTATTTAGCCTAGTGTTTTCATCAATGTCAAAAGATTCTGTTTGTACATATGTATTTGTATGTTGTTTTTGTATTTTAAAGGTTTTGTGTTCATCATTATCGAAGTCGGCCCATCCTTGTGCATTCTGCATAAACTCTGGCGGTTGATTATGAGAACTACTGCAACTAGTATTATCATCACAAATTGATTCTTCGTTTTTTGTTAAGCTGTCATTTTCAGAAAATAAATGATCCGAGGTCTTATTTTCTCCATTTTTCGATTCGAAGATTTCCATAGTACATTGAACATTACCCGCGGCTGAAACAAATTAAACATTATTTCAATATAACTCAGTCTTATAATAATAATAAATGTTTTATATTGCATACTTACTTTTCGAAATTGAGAAAACCCCAGAAAGTTATAAAAATATTTGTTACCTATTTACTTTTTTACTTTAAAAACGAATTCTATCTTATAATGGCCAAAATACAATTAAAACAATTAATTAATAGAAACAAATAGGTGTACATATTATTTAGATATTTCAATATATAGAGTACGAATGAAATGGTTGGCTCACAGACCACAGATTACTAAATAGTTATTACGTAACCCCAGACTATATCTACACGGGCAAGCAGTGCGGCATACGGCCCGGCGCGGCGCGGCGGCGCGTGCGGCTCGATACTAGGTACATAGGTACCTACTCGCGACCGACAGTCGCGACTCGCAAGCCGCGCGCTGATCGGCAAGAGCTCGAACGTTGCGTCGACGTTCGAGCTCTTGCCGATTCTCTCCTGAAATTTGTTTAGCTAGACTAACAAATGGAATTAACTTGATGAACAACACTTTTTACTAAGTTTTGAAACACACATTAAAAATAGATTTAATTAAACTACTTACCGTCTAAATTGTCCCGCAGTTGTTGTTGATGTTGAAGATAACACTCTTCGGTTTCAGTTTCTGGAACGTATTTTCTTTTGACACAACTAGGTATATTATATTCAAAATTTTTAGCCATTGTTAATGAGCGCGCCGACGCGGACGCACGCACCCACGGGATACAAAGAAGATTGATTGAACAGAAAAACGTTTGCTTGTTGCTACCTCTCTCACTCCTACTGAGTCTTTTTATCTCTTTCTCTCCATTAATCCGTGTAAAAACAAATAAAATAACCCAGGTTAACCTTTTCTACTTGTTAACAGTTTCAATGGGTTAACCGTTTCATAAGATTATCAAAAACGTCATTTTAAACTGTTTACCATGTTGGTAAATTAACCTTTACAAAGTGTTAACAGTACTAACATGTAACCGTTTTAAAAGGTTTTCGATTTAATCTGTAACCATTTATTCAGGTTAACCTTATAAATGGGTTTTCCGATCACTGCTTGAATGTGGAACAGATTCATATAATCTTCACAGGTTCTCGCCTTGTTCTCTGATTTTTGACAGTTTTATGGCGCGAGACAAAAAGAGCTAAAAATGCGAGAACAGACAAACTCGCATGTTTTTCAGAAGCGAGCCACTCGCACATTGACGTAATATACGCGCAGCGCAATTATAATAATATTACATTAATATAAGCGTAAGATTACTAGATTAATCTTCTTACCGTTTGATTTGTGGCCAATCTGGTCATAGAGTTATTTGTTTTTTTTTTTTTTTTTTTTTAAAGAACTCCTGCACTATATATAGAACAATTATCGCTCATATTAATGTCTCTGTCGTGATCTAACGACTGTTACCAGTCGGCACCGACTTTTAACGTGCGGTCCGAAGCATGGAGAGACTCAGATGAAATGCCACTATGCGGTCAACTTAACGCTGATCGTTTACCGAACAACGAGCGCACCTAGCTATGAGCGCCTAAGAAGTAGATTAATATAAGTGTAATTATCATATGCAAATGTGCATAGCAATAAGCTTGTCACAGCAGTTACTTCGGCGTCCATCATCATCGAGCGAAAGAACTGTATTGAGAACCTTGAGAGTGTGTACCTAAAGAAACTCTCGCCGAGATTGTCGCTGAAATTCTTGCTGAGATTATCGCCCAGGACCTCACCTGAATGTTTGTTCGACGATAACTCGAGAATCGTTGATGGGAACGTATCGCCGCGTCGTGAAATGAGGTAGGTACTTAGGTGCAAGAAGAATTAATGAGAAAAAAAAAGTGTAAACATGAGCCAAATCGGCCTTGACCGAGTTCACAATATTCAGGGCTTTATTTATGGAGAGGATGTAATAAGTAGTCTATTTTGTCCTTTAAAATAACATAATTTGACACTGGCCACTTTTCGGGGCATCTGTTGTGAAAAAAAAAGAAGAACAATAAAAATAATATTGTTTTTCTGCAGTGCAGTTAGTGCAATACCTTGTATTCAACACTTCGTTATAAAATATAGATTTTAATACTAAACTTATTATAAGTTCTTTTCTAAGTGCTAATACTTATTTGTTAGGTATATATTTAGTTTTTAATACACACTTATAATGTCAAGATCAAAGATTCACAGTTATGTTGATAGTACGTGGGGTACAGCGACTGTCTATAAAATTAATAATGAGGAGGCTACTGGTACTGCGTTAAAGACGCAGAGCATCAGTCGTTCCTTGGTAAGTACATACATAATTACATTTAACTACGCCCGTTTCCCAGTGGGGAAGGCAGAGACTATGGTACGCCAATTGCTTCGATCCAAACATACTTCCTTCGCCTCCTTTATATTCATCAACCTCTTCATGAACGTCGATTCTGGGTATAATTTATTATATTATAATTATACTTATAAATATTTTATTATACTTATATAAAATCGTTTGTCCTGACTATCAACGCGCAATGTTGCTATTTCATCAGAGATTTTCCATGCTTTGATAGGCATGTTAAGTCGGTCCCGACTGTTAATAGTATACCACGACAGAGTCCATTGTGAGTGATCTGCTTAGTAACAACTACCACCACCTAACCCCTAACCAGACGATAAGAAGACGAAGACCGTCAATTTTCTAAATTATTCGAATCTTTGTTATCATTATGTAGTATGCCAAATTTCATCCAGATCCGTTCAGTAAGTAGTTATTGCGTGAAAGAATAACAAACATCCATCCATCCATCCATCTATACTCATAAACTTTTACATATTTATAATATTAGTATGGAATAATCTAAAACAATAACTGCAGGACGTAAATATTTGTACTACAGGATAGTTTAATTTACGGATGGCTCAATTGAATCTGAATTGATTATATCAATTGAATCTTAGTAGTATTTTTGGTATTCTGCTAATAAACTTAGGAGCAATACTTAGTTGGAAAACCATTGGTCTTAAATTATTTAGCAGAATACCAATAATGTTATACCAAAAATTATTATTTTTATTGCTACTGAGATTCAATTTAGATTCACTTGAGCCATCCGTAAATTAGCAGAATTGAGGCCCTGTTTATTTGCCATGTTTTTATTTTTCTTACTTGGTGCGTATGTCGTATGTCGAGGCGTATGTCTAACAGTGGACTACGAAAAAGATAATAATGACGAATTTATATTTCAGTTGAACCAGTATATTGGAACGTCAGCATTAAGTCAGCATGTGATATCCATTCATTCCATATCTCTCGATGACATAAAAGAGACTGGAGATTCCGAGCCTGAACGGTGAGTCCGTTATTTAGACCTAAACTTATTATATAGAACTAGAGGTCGCCCGGGACTTCATCCACGTGGTAATTTGGAATTATGTTTTCCGATTTTGCAACATATCTCACTACTGCTCCGCTCCTATTGATGCGATAGCGTGATGTCATATAGCCTGTAGCCTTCCTGGATAAATGCACTATTCAACAAAAAAAGTTTTTTTCTAATCGAATCAGTACTTTCTGAGATTAGCGCGTTCAACCAAACAAACCAACACATGGGTGGTCGCTAAGTAGTATTTCATCTGAGCGTCTCTGTACTTCGGAAGGCACGTTAGAACACTTCTTCTTCTTTGTCAACCCTTATCCACCCACTGCTGGGTATAGGTCTCCTCTTTTGTGCGCCATCTGTTCCGGTCCTGTGCCAAGCTCATCCAATGGATTCCCACCGTCCTTCTTATATAGTCTGACCACCGGCCGGGTGGTCTACCCGGCAATTTCAAGTTCACCTACAGAACACTACAGAGGCCCAAATATGGGCGGTCTAATTAACTACCAGGTTGCGTTGTAAATGTATGCAGGACACCCGTGCCTACCAGTGGGACGGTTATGGGTTGAGATGATAATTATGGGAAGTAGGAATATAAGAAATTGATTTCTAACAATGGCATAGAATAGAGAAATGATTAGTCTTTTTTTTTATTTCAGCTTGCCTTTCCTCATAAGTTCCTTATTATGTGCTACCTTAGAAGATGCTGTGACTCAAATGCGGGTTCTAGGTAAGTTAACTTACTGCTAAATCTGCTTCGCGGTTTATAGCACAAAGAACACGTTATCGCCAATAACAGTATGCAAAAAAGTATCATTACTTATAAAATACTAGCTGACCCAGCAAACGTTGTTTTGCTACTAAAATATAGGGATTGATCGTAGAAGGGTGAAAATTAAGGGTTTTATGTATTTTTTAATGCTGAATCACAAAAAAATAAAAACAAAATATTTTGTCTAAAAAATGAATTAAAAAATTAGGGGTGGACCACCCTTAACATTTAGGGGGATGAAAAATAGATGTCTGATTCTCAGACCTACCCAATATGCACACAAAATTTCACGAAAATCGGTCGAGCCGTTTCGGAGGAGTTCAAAGTTGAGCACTATGACACGAGAATTTTATATATTAGATATAAAATTCAAAATTTTGACAGTCAGTCGAATGGTACCTAATTAACTAATTTTAATTCTTCTAATGTCTCGAAACACATGATAATTCATGTAAATACTCTATTTACTGGTCTACTCACTAAAAGACTGCACATGTTGTATGGTGTTTGGAGGTGGTCTACGCCGGCGCCGCCGGTTCGATTCCCGGGCGGGACAAAACTTTGTGTGACGCATAAATGTTTGTACCCAGTTACTTAGTCTACTGTATTGTCTATTGCATTTTTATAAACTCTCTCGCGACACACGCTTGTTCCCTAGCGTGAATTGTTGTTTTAAAAAGAAAGAACAGAATAAATATACTTATCCAACAGAAAAAAAATCGGCAGGGGTATTCCGTAAGAGCGAAAACCGAGCGACCGCGAAAACGGACCAAAATCTGCCTGTCTGATTGAAAATCGGTATTCCGTAAGAGCGAAAACCGAGCCTTTTAGCCTTTTAGCAATCCGTCACCGAGCAATCACAACTGTCAGTTTGCGATCGCTGTTTCTTAGAGAATCAGCCGGGGCGGCTTCTTTTTACAAATGAATTTATAATTTTTCAGAACAATGCAACAATGCGTTGAAAATTTTAAAAACATTTTCTGACAAAACGCACTTAACAGCATTGAAATATGGTGTGAAAATGCCGGTTGTTACTGATGATTTGATGGGAATAGATACGAATGCCCTAGGCTGTACTATATATAAAATTGCAAAATTGGATTCAGACAGGTAACTCAAAGATACTTATTTAATAGTTGGTAAAAATAAGGCCAGAGTCTAGCCCCATTAAATCGCCATAAGAATGTCATAGTCTAACCGCCAGACCATGGCACTCTTATAGCGATTTATTCTCGACCTTAAATAGCAAGTTAATAAAGTTAGACATATCACAAGCTTTTAAATATCGTAAATAAATCACTGTAAGAACGTCGTGGTACGTCCACTGATCTTATTTCGAATTTATATTTTCCTATAAACAATAAATGCGAAAAAGTATGTCTGGATCAAAGCAATTGCCGTACCATAGTCTCTGCCTACCCCGATGGGAGACAGGCGTATACTTATGTATGTAGATTTTTTCTATATCACATAGATTAATTTAGTACAAAAATGTTTGTCGATGTTGAACAATGTTAACTTAAAACAATTTTATTTGCAGGCGATACGTTTCTGAAGTATTCAAAAATTCCTATTTGGAGATGGCATTACGTCAGACCTTCTGTGTCCTGTCAGATAATATACAGACGATTGTCGACTGTGAAGAATATCGGCAGAGATTGGAAAGAGAAGAAGCAGGGAATAAAATGTTAGTGTAAAACTCAAAACAAGTTACTTAGAAATAACTAACTTATTTTGAGTAGTAGTTAAGTGACTTAAGTACATAGTTAAGTGACTGCCTTGGTGGTCCAATGGCCGCAGTATGCACCTGCTGTGCACGAGGTTGCGGGTTCGATTCCTACACAGGACAAAACTTTATGTGACTCACAAAGAGTTGTTCTGAGTCAGGATGTAATTTGTGACCGTTATTTGTATGTTTGTAAAGTCCCCCGCGACACAGAGCTTGTTCTCTAGTGCGGGAGTTGTCTTTAAAATAGAACAACATTAGGTTGTGGAATGAGCTCCCTGCCGAAGTTTTCCTGAGAGACTACAGCATAGGGTTCTTCAAGAAAGGAGTTATAAGGTTTTTACAGGGTCGGCAACGCGCAAGTACCCCTGAGCCTCTAGACAAGTGGCATAAGCGATAGACGAATCGAAAAGTCAAAAAATAAAATGTATTGGATTTGACGTAAGTTTACGACACTATAACGTAGACTTACATCAAATCCCATACATTTCATTTTTTGACTTTTCGATTCGTCTATCGCTTATGCCACTTGTCTAGAGGCTCGGATGTTGCAAGCGTCCATAGTCTACGGTAACTGCTTACTATCAGGCCGTATTCTTGTTTGCCGCCTTATTTTTATAGATTAGTTCAGAGGTATAAGTAAACTATACGGTGTAAAAAACTTTGAGAAATCAGTATGCCAAATTTCAAGTTTGTGGCGCCATCGCCAGTGGTTTAGGTTCTGCGTTGCATGAAGCAGTCAGTCAATCAGTCAGGCAGGACAAGTGACGATATTTAGTAATAATGATACATGCACTATGTAGGTACTAGTCGGCCTGTCCCGTCGACATTTATTTAGTTTTTGTAGTAAATACTTATAAAATATTTTTGCAATAAATGAAATGAAAACAATCTTATATCAAGTAGGACACAGTTTATTGAAATCAGCTCAGTAGTTTAGGAGTTCATGCGGACAAATAATGTGACACTTTTAACTTTTATGTATGTAAAGATATAATGGATGTAATAGAGGATTTTATTATTTTAGACTTCGTAAAGAAGTGAATAAACAAGTGAGAAACCAACGGAACCGTTTTAAATCAGAAGTTTATAATGTCGACCAGTCTATCATTCAATTAAAGACAGACCTTGAAGTAAGTATTACTCTTAAATATATAATAATCTAAGGTAATGTAAAATTTTCCCGTTATTCCAATATGCCGACGTAGCTTTGAAACCACCAAACATTTCGAAGTAAAATATTGTCTAAAACGGTCGTAGATTTTAATTTTGATAGATTCATTTTTGGTCTCTGGAAGAGGTAAGCCGTTTTTTTTTACGACTCAGGTGATAAACAAGCATACGGCCTGCCTGATGGCAAGCTGCCTCCGCAGCAAAACGTAGAGATTAGTTACTCTGTGTGACGCTTGCATTAGTCGTGTATTGCCGACCTAAAAATATATACCACGTCCGTCGGTTAAAAAAAACTTTGCTTTAAAAACCCTGACTTGTGCATCATGTTTTTATTCCCGATTTACTAAATGCGTTTGGATGTACACGGTACATATACCGAAGCAACTTTATTTTTTCAAATTTTGTCTCTCTGTCTGTTTGTACCGGCTAACCTCTGAAACGGCTGAACCGAGTTTGACTTTCACTGGCCGATAGCTCATGTAATAAGGAGTAACTTAAGCAACTTTTATTTTGGAAATTTTACTGATTTTTATTAATTTACGACATCCACGCAGGCGGAGCCGCGGGCAACAGCTATGCTAAAAATAATTAGGAATCTGGATTACTGGAATCAAAACATGACACAAAATCAGGGTTTTTAAAACAGTGGGATAGGATAATCTCTCTTTTATAAGGTCAGCCCCTCTAGACACGTGGAATAAACGCTAGTCGAATCGAAAAGCCAAAAAAGCAAATGTATGGGCAAGTAACTATTTAGTAATCTGTGGTATGGGATTTGACGTAAGTATATTTGCGACATTATATCGTAAACTGACGTAAGATCCCATACATTTGCTTTTTTGACTTTTCGATTTTACTACCGTGTGTGAAATGTATGGGATTTGACGTAGGTATATTTGCGACATTATATCGTAAACTGACGTCAAATCCCATACATTTACTTTTTTGACATTTCGATTCGACTAACGTTTATGCCACTTGTCTAGAGGGGGGCAGGCTTGCTCGCTAGTATGGTGCCCTTATATACCTAACTATCTGTTCAGGATACACTTTTATTATCTGAAACTGGTTGCCGATACGTTGGCAACTGGGAAGCCGCTCTCTTTGAACAAAACACACAAACTATATATGATAAGGAAAATAAACCAATATCGAATATTAACTACTACAAGACGAGTTTTGAGCAAGAAGCACGCGTGCACTCCGAAGTGGAACTATTGGTTAACATTTCTATTAACGTACGTATAATATATTTTTTTATACTACTTATACATACGGCATACGGCCCGCCTGATGTTAAGCATTTACCATAGCCTATGGACGCTTTCAATGCTGAAGTATCACTTGCCTGTTGCCAACCCATTTTTTTACACCTGGGCTTTATGATAGAAGTATGGATAGGAATGTTTATTTCAAAATGCATTCCTAAATGAGCGCTGGAGACATGTACTCACTTACAGGAACACAACTACACCACTGTGTGTAGTTATTGGGATGTGGTCTTCTGTAAGGTGGAGGTCTTTCCCCAGTCGGGCTTGCTCGCTATTATGGTGCCCTACCGCTCTTAATATATATTTCCAATACTAACGAGTATCATATGCCGTTGCATACGCGGCAACCCAAACACCATCCTGACGACGTTGGCAGATCGGTGGTACTCTCCAATCCTGGAACGCGGGGATACAACAGAAGATACAAAAGTAGGCACCTCCCTGGTTCAGAGGGACTCATTCGTCGTTTCTTAGTTACTAACATAATATGGATTTTTTTCTGAAATAAATTATTAGTATTAAAATGTCTTCAACTGAATTTTGGTCACGGTAAAGACTGAAAAAGGCTGATGGTAAGTAGCCTCCGTAGCCTATAGACGTCGCGTCGTCGGACGTTCGCTTGCAATGCTCATGTGTTACCGACCTAAAAGAGAATTTTCGTTAGAAATGCTGCCCTAGATCAGCACTGGAGACGTCCACTTAGCAACCAGAGCCACTAACCAATAAACTGACAGGCCAATGATAATATATAGGTATATAAATGATTACGAGACCTATAGTCTCACAATCTCGCCGGAGTAAATCCCTCTCTCATAAACCGATAGCATAGCAAAAAAATAAAAAATAATGGCTACTAAAGCGCCAAAACGATACTTTTGGAAATTAGCTATTAATCTTACTTCTCAAAAGTACCATTTTAAAGTTTTGCCGTTTCACCCACGATGATATAATAATAATAATATTTTCGGGACAACTCACACATTGCTATCTGATCCCAAACTAGGCAGGGCCTGTACTATGGTAACCAGACAACTGACAAACATACTTATATATTTCTAAATACATACCTACATATTATAGATAAATTACACCCGAACAAACATTCGTGCTCATCACACAAAGATTTGTCCTGGGTGGGAATCGATATAAAAAATCAGCTTTTGTGCCTACCGTTACCTGCTAGTGAATAAATATTTCTAACAATTTTTAAGTTTTAAAGGTTTTAAATATACTTTTAGGAGACGTTAACCGAAATCGAAAAGTGGATGGCCAAATATGATGTTGATTTGGAAAAAATCGATCTTAAAATACAGTTGAAGAAAAATGATTACCATGATATGACTAATAAAAGAATCAATATGGAGGAAATGGTACTCATTCTATTTTTCTCTTTTCTATATATCTACAGTCTACAAAACAACTGTGCAATATTTTAATGCCAAATGTATTAAATAAGCATGCTCATACATTTGGCATTAAAATATTGAATTATCAAAATTTTGTAATTAACGCATTTGTCTTCTAGACCATCGATATATAGCTCTTATTCTCTTTCTTTCTCTTTTCTATTTGTATCGTTATAACACAGTGAAAAATGATTACCAGGGGTTTGTGATGGACTGATGTGGTATCCCTTGGGCAACCCTAAATTAACATTACTTACATGAGATTAAACTAGAGGATAGCCAAATAACTACACACAGTTCCTGAGAACTGTGTGTAGTTATTTGGCTATCCTCTGTAAGATGGATACGAATAAGTGGTCCTTCACCGACTGGGGAAGGTCGTCCACTTACTCAGGCGTTCCCTTGTTTATACGACGCGTTAGTTTTTCCAAATCATTAACAATCTTACCTTTTTGTTATTAGCTGGTGAATCATGAACAAATGATGAAGGATTGGATCTACTTCAAAGACGAACGTGAGAAGGCTCGCCTGTACCGCTTGAAGATGACTAACGCTGCAATATCAGTCCAAGCCTGGTGGCGTGGTTTGCTTGTCCGTCTACAACTCGGACCTTATAAGCCTAAACCTAAACCTAAAAAGAAGAAAGAATTATATTAATTTGATTTAGTTAGTTTTATAGGGCATTTTAATTTAATTTATATTTTAATGATAATTTATTGAATAAAATTGTTGATAATATTAATTTATTTCACTGAGAACCTAGCTACATTGTACCAAAGGACAATTTTTTTATACTACTTAGGTGGCAAACAAGCATACGGCCCGCCTGATGTTAAGCAGTTACCATAGCCTATGGACGCTTGCATTACCAGAAGTACCTATTACTTGCGTGTTGGCAACCCATTTTTTTATGCCAACCGGGGCTTTATGATGGGACTATCACTGGGATAGGAATACGTTTCTTTCAAAACGCATCCCTAAATGAGCGCTGGAGACCTATACTCACACACAAGAACACAACTACACCACTGGGTGTAGTTATTTGGCTGTAGTCTTCTGTAACGCGGAGGTCCTTCCCCAGTCGGACTTGCTCGCTAGTACGATGCCCTGCCTCTCTTAAAATTCTTCAAATTTATAATCCTTACCTACATTAATATAAAATAGTCTCTTGCAGCGTCTGTCTGGTTAATGGTTATTCTTATTCTTGTTTATTATATTATAACCCCTGCACGCAGCGGGATGTTGGTATTGGTTATCAGCAGTGAGAGAACGACGTTTATCATTTGTTACATGTCCTGAATGAAGTCAAAAATAGAAAATAATTATTTGTGAATTTCAATATTCTTTAAAACTTCACAAAAAGAAACGTTCAATCGACGATAAATCAGTCCACAGTTAGGCAGCGCCATCTAGAAACAGATTTTTGCACTAGGTACTCTTACTTCATTCAATCTCTTTTTGGTAGTCAAACACAAGGATCCAATATAGTGAATGAGCGCCCATTTGTAGGAAGCACCCTAGATGGCGCTTATTACAGAGTTGTACTTTAATATGGTTTTTGTATTTTTTTATATAATGTATAAATGTAATTCTTTATTCTACACAGTTATATTTAAATTAAAACAAGGATAAAATAAGGATAACTAATATACTTAAATTTCACGTTATTGCTCATCTCGCTGTCATCAATTAATATTTGTACTCGTTGTTCAAGTTACCCGCCTACAGAGTAACAAAACATTGATATGTTAAATCGATATACTTACATCACTATCTGCAACGTCAATGAAGTCACGTGATCAAACCGGCCAATCAAAAAGCGATATTTGACAACTAAAATGTAAACTCTCCACGCGAATGTTATCAAAAACTTGTATTTATAGCTTTATTTATTAATTTATTTCATTTATTATGCCGAAAAAAGAAAAGGTGAGTTTGAGATTAACAGTAAAAAATATAATTTAAAAAAATAGCTAGTTACTTGTCAGACAAAAAAAACATTAATTTATGTTGTCGGCATTTTACGCTTCCATCGTATCGTAATACCCATTATGCCATGTCAGTTCGTATGCGGTGCTACATAATTTACGTGTGTTAAAATTTCCGTATATTGGTGATTCTAAGCGAATTATCGTGTGTTGTGAGAGTTTAAGTGGAAGCTGTTGTTCGCAGGAGGCGATGAAGACTAAAGTTGATAAAAACAAAAACGGCGACAGTGAGCCCGAGGTAAGTTGTTGTTTAATGTAGGTAATTTGCAAGATCTACCCGTTGGCATTCGACTTACTTGAACTAATATTATTTTATTGTGATACCATACCAGCGATGAACAAAACCTGCTTACTGAACCTGTCGAGCGTTTGTTATCAAATTGTTGTGTACGTGCAGTTTTATACCATAAAACAACTAGTATATTATTGTTAGGAGTCGTCAACAGGATATGTTTTTGCGCACATAAGTGCGTGTAGTTAGAAAAAACTTACGCCAATGTGATTACTATTGACTTCTTATTAGTTTTAATAGGTGCGGTCAACAATAGGTATAAGTAATCAGAATTTATCATTATGGGATCTTCATTTAACATAGTAAACTGAGAATGAGATACCTTGGTTTTATTCTATTTTTAAAATATTTTTTAATTGAGGAAAATATTAATTTGTTATTAAACCTGCGTGCTAACTTTTTAGAATATTTCCATGTTTATAATCTGTAAATTTGTAGGTATTGGAGGCAGATTTCTTATATTGTTTACTAGCTTTTGTCTTAAGATTTGCTCTAATGGATGTTTATTTTTAAAAGACACTTTAGCCTATGTGCTATTCTCATATATAAGCTATAAAATGTTCAAGTTTCATTGAAATCCATCCAGCAGTTTTGTGTCAAGGAGTGACAAACATCCATCCAAGCCAAAAATTTTTTTTAGAACTTGTTTTTTATCTTTGGCTTTATACATTGTTCACTTGCTAATTATTTCTAAGTGACCATTATTAAAAGCAAGTGTGTTTTCTCTTATTTCATTGTTTGTTTTATGCTTATAAGCAGTCATAGTGTTCTGTAAATTTTGACACTGTTATGTTAATTAAACTTTACAATGGCTATATATAAACTGAGAATTGAACACCACACATGAGCGTACCAATTGGTTGTTCAGATGAAATCATACAATCTTAGGAGAACACACAGCCATTTGATTTCTATGTATGTATAACATATTTCTAAATACATGCAAGCATATTATTAGAGACTAGCTGGCATCACCTGGCTTTGCCCGGGTGGACTATTATTTAGTTCTCGTAGGGGTCCCTTAATTTGTTTATAATAAAATATACTCTATGTTACTTGCTGATAATGTAGCTTTCTAATGGTAATAGATTTTTTTATAACAGTCTAGTAGTTTTTGAGTTAAATCATAACAAACAAAAAACTCAAATCTTCATATTATTCATTTAGATTTACTAACTTCCAAACTAAACTAACTAAGGCAGTGTGGGCAGGCCTCCAACAAGGTGGACCGACGACCTGGTAAAGGTCGCGGGCAACTGATGGACAAGGTCAGCTCAGGACCAAATGATGTGGAAAACTTTGGGGAAGGCCTATGTCCAGCAGTGGACGTCTTATGACTGAGATGGATGGCTAACTTCCACCCCTGGCTTCCATCACATATCTGCAATAAAAATAATTGAGGGCCACTTATCAGGTCAATAATTATCCTATCTCATTATCACGAAGCAAGACACTTTTCAAAATTGGGTTAAATTGTTTCTGAGATAAGCTTGAATGAAGATTATCACACATGTTTTTATAAAACATACAATTATGCTCATAAAACAAAGATTTGTCCTGTGCCTCTTTCACTAATGTTGAAATATGTCAATGCATAAGCTAATTTTATAATAAACGGTAGCTATATTATTACTAGTTTTCACCCGCAGCTTTGCCAGCACCTAAAATCCAATAAAAACAGTGATTTTGCTGGGCTAAAAATAAACCTATGTGCTATTCCAGACTTTTACTCTATTTCCAAATTTCATCCAGAACTGTTCAGGGGTTTTGGGCAAACTTTTGCATTTATAATATTAGTGTAGATGGTATTTTAGAATGTCTAAAATATTATCATTATCTCTGCTGAGCATACTGGGTTGTAATAGTGGCATAGATAATGTTTAATTAATACAGATTAGCAATACAATTGATTATATTTGATTATGGCCTACTGTTTAGCCTATTATGACTGATTAGGCTGTATGTATAGGTGGTAGCAAAGTGGTAAAATAACCTACTTGCACGCAAGAGGTGCGAGTATGATCCCGGGTGGCAGAGCGAATGTAAATTTCATTTTGTGGATTTTTAGGAACTAAGTATTGAAGTGATTTACCATCTGCTAATATTGAAGGAAAACATTGTGGGAATACCCACATGTCTTAGAAGAAATTCTAAATACATGTCTGATCCACCTACCCACATTAGACCAGCATGGGTGGATTATGGCCTAAACCTTCTCAGCTCTTTTGATAGAGTAGAGGACACCTGTGCCCAGCAGTGGGACCTATATAGGTTGCTATTATAGGTACCACCCCTAAATACTTTCTTTAAAATAGACACGTACTGTACTAGGGGACACGCCCTGTGTTGCAAGGGGACTTTACAAACATACAATTCCCAGACACAAATTACACCCAGCTTTTAAACAAACATTTATGAATCGCAGAATGTTTTGTTTTTGTCCCATGTGGGAATCGAACTCACAACCCTCTGGGTTAGCAGTCTGGTTCACTAACCACTTACAATACCAGGGGTGTCACTCGTGCGTAGCCGACCAATTAAACACCTTATAACTCCCTAATATTTTAGAAGTTCCCCTAATTCCTCATGCATCTACTATGGGTCTCCATAGTAGAATTTAACAGCAAGCAAGAAGGCAATCCAGTTCTAATAGTCTTATTAGAACTGGATTGCCTTCTTCAGCCTTCTTGTTTAATTCTCTATAATGGGAATAAACTATTATCATTACAAAAACAGACAAAGATATTTACAGTATCCATTTTCCAACATTGCAAACAAATGTTTTTCTAACTATTCATATGAAAATTGCAGAATTATCATTGTTGTCATTGTTTGAACAAAGTATTACTGTAATAGCTCTACAATCTTTGTTACTTGTGTATGTGTGTGTACCATGTCTCCTCAGTGTTTTATTAGTATTTGTCGTCCTACTAATCCTACTAATATTATAAATGTGAAAGTTTGTAAGAATGGATGGATGGATGGATGTTTGTTACTCTTTCACGTAAGAACTACTGAACGGATCTGGATGAAATTTGGCACAGGGATAGATTATGATCTGGAATAACACATAGGCTACTTATTACAGCGATAACCGACATCTACGCGGGTGGAGCCGCGGGCAACAGCTAGTAGTAAATAAAAGTATGTGATGCGGAAGGCGGAGGGCCGTGTGCTATGGCGCTGTTGGGAGAGGCCTATGTCCAGCATTGATACTAGTTTCTGTGAACAGTGATTTTTGATTAAGTAACAAATAAAGCAAGCATCCATACATTTATCCATGTAACTTTCTGCATTTAAAATTACTCTTAAAAAACATGTTCTTACAATGTAGAAGCTCATTTCTTATGTATAAGACAACCTTGGAAAACCACAAATGCTAAGTATTTTCTCCAATTACCATGCAATTAAGGACACTATCTTTATTTATGTAAGTACCAATAAGGAAACGTGTAATCTATACTTATATTTAAACAGGTAGAGTTTGTGACGTTGTTGTAGGGGGTAATCTCTGGATCGATTTAAAAAATTCTTTTACCAATACAAAGCCACGTTATTTGTGAGTGTCATAGAATATTTTTTATTAACAAAAACATAACGGGAATATCTGGAACTAATGTCGGATTTGAAAAAATGATTTTGTAGTTGATAGCCCATATCGCGAGGAAGGTACAGGCTATTTAACATCACGCTACTAACCAAGGGAAGTATTGCAGTAACAATAAACGTGACATATTATATGACAAAATTAAAACATTGAGATTTGAGATTGACTTCCGAGTCTGGATGTAAAAATAAGTTACACAATTTTATCCCGTGTAAACCCAAACCCCAATACGCCGCTAATTGGTAAATCATAGTGTCATTCATCCAATGTTGTATTTAAAAAACTCATTACAGCAGATTTAAACAAATATTTACAAAAACATTATGTCAA
Source organism: Trisateles emortualis (assembly GCA_947095525.1). Taxonomy (NCBI): domain Eukaryota; kingdom Metazoa; phylum Arthropoda; class Insecta; order Lepidoptera; family Erebidae; genus Trisateles; species Trisateles emortualis. The sequence goes on along the minus strand of OX352748.1, from coordinate 4,584,262 downwards.
AACTAAACAGTCTTCATTTTTCTTCATAAATACCTCGCAAAAACATGGCAGTCTAAATCGGATTCGCACAAAAAACATAATGTTAAAGAAACTTCAACCTTATGTCTAAGTAATAGTGCATTTAATGTTTATCAATGATATAATGGAATAATGTAAACATATGTAGGATTTGGCATGTTAGTTGATTACAGACGCAGTGCGTGTGAGACGCTTCGGAGGGTGTAAACGCGTACCCGAGATTTCTCGTCTTTCTCGGCTGTGATTAAAATTTTCTCTTTCCTCTTCAAATAGTGTTTGTTGCAATGTTTAGTTTGGCAGATCTATGGAATTCCATCGCTTTTGTATGTATGTTTCGTCGCTTTGTGATTGATGTTATACATAATCTGTTTTGTTTACTAATATTCGGTCTAGAAATATGTTTTAGCTATTTAAGTATCATGTTTTGTGAATGTACTGTGTGCCGTTATTTTTATTTCACACTTTCGTACGTAAACGCTTTTTTTCACTGATGGCTAACGCCAAATATCTATCCATTGAAGTATTCGTGAAAAAAGTTGATTTATGAGCCAGCTGATGAAGGACATTTTAAAGATCTTATCCATCTACAGGCTATCAGCGTCAGAGGTAACTTTTTAAACATATGAAGTCAACAAATAAGCATACGTTTTGCCTGATGGTAAACCATTACCGTAAATAAATAGACGCTCGCAATGCTAAAGATTATTACTTACGCTTTGTTGACGTAAGGCAGTCTCATCACTTTTCTATTGTTCCCTCTTCCCTCGACGATCGTGACTCGTTAATTCAATCATCTGTCTCCAATGACTACGCTCAGTAAAGTGCAATAATTACAGATATCTCCGGCTGTTCGGAGATCTGGTCTGACTATCGCCATCGACCGCTAATTCATCATCATAATTTCAGCAGAGAAACTTTCACGAAAGGCCTCCATAAATTAGGGTTATTACGCTCTTCAGCCTAGTGATGGTAGACAGCCGGTATACCGACTAAAAACCCCCTGTTCACCTACGCAGGTGGACCACTCGAACCTGTATCAGTGATACAGTATTCGGTCGACCTTATCCATCTTCGGCCCGCAACCTTTACCAGGTCATCGGTCCACCTTGTTGGAGGCCTTAAGATAATACATCTGGACAACTTTATCTCGCTCGTTTAAACAGATACGATGGCCATTTTTCATAATTGAGGTGTTTACCAACGTATTCAAAGTTCACTTTAAAGTGAAAGAAGTATTATAACGCGTGAGCTTCGGTCATAAATCACTTAACACGTGAAATGTATATAAATTGGCGCGCTTTTACGATATTCTGTCTAACTAAATCTTTGGTTACTGTAAACATTCTGAACGTGTGTCGATTCGGGACTAGGTATATATGATAGATAAAGAATAGCTAAGTGAATTCTCAGGTGACCGTTTTCTATAATATGTTGATTTCCGTGTCAGGGAAAAGATGTTAAGCTGATCAAAGGGATGCAACGCCAAATAACTACAAAGCGGTGTAGTTGTGTTCTTATGTGTAAGCAGGTTTTACTCGTTTATGGATTGCTGATGTTTAACGCAACATTTTCCTATCCCAGGGTAATCCCATCATAAAACCCTGGTGTTTATTTTTGGGTCAGCAACATGCAAGTGATACTTTTTGTATTGCAAGCGTCCATAGGCTTTAGTAACTGCTTACTATTACTGTCCCACTGGACGCAGGGCAAAAGCCTTCCTTTCCTTCTTACATTGGTCACGGATGAGACCTCTTACTTGCCAGTCAGCACAGTAGGAGTCAAGCTCATCTCGCCATCTTTTCCTAGGCCTGCCGCGCCGTCTTTTAATGATCTGTGGCAGCTACCTGGTTTTAGTCCTTGCCTACAGATCATCGGATACACGGCGGATATGTCCAGCCCAGTTCCACTTGGCTAGCGGCTTTTAGTCCAACGTCAGCAATTTGTGTTTCAGAGCGCAGCTCTGAGTTTCGTACACGGTCCGAAAGATGGACTCTCAGCATACTGCGCTCTATGACTCGCTGGCATATTCCGAGTCTAGCCTTTTGTTGAACAGTCAGAGACCAAGAATTCCTATCTTCAGTAGGCTTGCTTTGGTGACAACTGTTTTTCTACCGCGACATTCATATAGCAAACATTTTATTTGTCGTCTTGTTCCACTTATATCCACGAATCGCATTGATGCGCTTATTATGTTAATCTAATGGAATAGCCAATACGTATTTTCTCTGAATAGAACGCGAGAGTGTATCTGTTATCTATTTCCACTGATGATACTTTCACTGGCACATGTGTGTGCGCTATGATTGTACGTTTGATACTAGAACATATTAGAAGAGTCAAGGACGGTATTTGACTCAAGGATGCGTCAAAAAAAGATTAAATCCTCGAAAAAGGCTACGCAAAAAGTAAAAACAAAGAAAAAGGTAGGACAGTGTTTTTTTTTTTTTTTGAAAAAATATTCTTTTATTGAAATTGATTAGCCTGTTTTTTTTTTGAGTTACGAAAGAAAAGAAAGAAAGAAAGAAAATACATTTATTTCGGTTTAAGGCCCACAACAACAGCGATAAAAACATCACAAAAAGAAAAAAATATATATAAAGTACAAAACAAGAAGAGAGTAGAGAAAAAGAAAAACATAAAATTTGCACTTAGGTCGACACGCTGTTTTGAAAGCCCCTACCGAAAAGGATGCCATCTCAGCATAAGCTGGGCAATAAATACCCAACGCTGGTTTTCAGTTGGCAACCTTAGAGGTGAAGACACGGACAGAAGTAGAGCTTATACAATACATAAACTATCACAATATATAGTATGTATATTTCAGATTAAATGAACTCATATTCAATAAGATATAAAAGATAATAATAATAATAAGGTATCCAATTACAGGAGGATAATTATAAAAAAAAATATATATATATTAATTATATTCTTGCGAACCATAATGCTATTATTAATAAATAATTATTTAATTATGTCAATATAGAATGGAACAAATAAAAATAATAAATTTGAAAAATAATAATAATTGTATAGTTGTAATTTTAATAATTAAATAAATGATTGGTCAATATTCACCATTTCGATTCAGTTACGGTAATTGTTCACTATCAGGTGAACAGTTACCGTAACCCATGTAAGCTTGTAATATTTATTTATTTTATTTTATATGTGGGGCATTAGCCGCGTATTAGCAGAACTAGTAGTTGTACTCCTGTTCGTGATTACAGGCTATGAATTTAGGATAGCGGTTTTAAATAAACGTAATCCTATCACAGGGGTAATCTTTAGACTTAAGTGTTAAAAGTTTTTGGGTCGGCAACATTTGTGATGCAGGCGACCATAGGCTATTTTGTAATTGCTTACCATCGGTCCGTAGGCTTGTCTTCTACCTAAGTATTATAAAAAGGCAGTCTTACATTATAATAAAACATAATATTATTCTGCTTGATGAAAATATTTTCTGTATCCAAAAAGACTCGTTCATAATGTATTACGCATCTCCGTGAACATTTTGCACTCGTCTAATTTTATTTAGTCGTTAAATTCCACGTAAACTCGCCGCAATGCATGTCGTGTTTTACATAAAATATATTTATTTTAACTCACTTTTGTTTGTATAAAAAGCGTGAAGGAAAATTGCACGTTGAAGTCTGCATATTTGGAGTGTTTAAAAATGGCGGTGGTTGCTTGTTGTCTGTATGGTTTTGTTGTTTTTTAGCGTGACAATATAATTATGTTTTGTATGTATCAAGAATTCTTTAAAACGAAGCAGAACAAATCGGCTTTTTATTTGTAAAGAAAACGCTCTACGTATGCACAGAGTGATGTGATATAAAACTGTTGAGCGTGCAGATCGATAGGTCTGCGAGATTATTCCGAGTCTGGGTGTAATTTTTGTCCGCCTATTATATATTTATGAAGACCCTAGTGACATAGCGCTTGGTCCTTAAGTGCTGAGTTGTCATTAAAAATATAAACTTAACAATGAAAAAATAACCCTTTTTGCAATAATTGTCCACCAGGACATTAGTTCTTTATTCTAATTATTTACTAGCTGTTGCCCGCGGCTCCGCCCGCGTTGATGTCCCGCGTGGATTTTATCGCTGTAAAATGTAGCCTATGTGTTATTTCAGACCATTATCTATCTCTGTGCCAAATTTCATCCAGATCCATCCAGTTTTTACGTGAAAGAGTAACAAACATCCATCCATCCATACTTACAAACATTCGCGTTTATAATATTAGTAGGATTTACGTAAATTTAAAAGGTGCAAAGACACTATCAGCGTAACAAATTGCAACGAACAAGTCTCTTGTGACAAACAAAACATTTACGAGGTGGTTTTCGCCGCGATTACAATCTATCTAATTAATTGTCCATTAGGTTTAATAGTGTGTCGTGCTGTGCGTCAACCTTCACACATCAGCGAACCAATGATAGCCTCGTGCTTCCCAATGGTGCTGCATGTTCGCTTCTATTTTTGTATTAAGACAATTGATCGGCTGTCGCTGACAGATATTTAATATGTCTGGCTTGTTGGTCTAGTGGTAGATTCCTACACGGGACAAAACTTTGTGTGAACTATAAATATTCGTTTCGTTGTATATCTTCTATAATATAAAAATGAATAGCTAAATGGATTTTTTAACGGTCTGAATAAAAACTATTATTATTATTATTAAATGTGTTGCTAAGCGCAAATCTCGAGAACAGTTAAACCGATTTCGCTAATTCTTTTTTTTGCTATGTTCGTTATTGTCAGGAGAAGGTTCTTTTGTAAAAAAAAAAGTAAGTTGAGCTGAAAATAGTTTATCCCGGGCGAAGTCGGGGAAAGCCACTAGTACATAATAAATTATATTCTAAATGTTAAATTGATATTAAACGTAATCATATACTTTTTAATCCGGGAAAATAAAATACCTGCTACTTACCTGGTTGTACACGCAGACGAAGCCAGAGGCGAAAGCTAGTTAGTAATGTAGCAGTTCTTATCTTTGCAGATTTATAAGTGTCTGTTATGTTTATGTGATATGCTTTAGTTCTATGATATCCTAATCAACTTTTGTTATTATAGAGAATTAAATTGTTTGTTGTAATCATTATAAGCGAAGCGTGAGCAGGCCTCCAACAAGGTGGACTTAAATTGACTGCTGATCAAGAGGTCTCAGGCTTGATCCTTGAATCTTTATCTTTACTTTTCTGACAAGAAATTCACAATACATGGCCGAAGTTAAGAAATTGTTTTGGCGGTGTTTACATCTCTGTGCCTCGAAAAGCACTTGGAGCCGTTGGTCTTGCGCCTGATCTTTCCCCGGTCGTGTTGAATTGCCGCCCCATTGGATTTTAAGTGGAAATAAAAGGTGCACCTGTCACTGTGTTACTTGCGCATTATAATATTACTAGCTGTTGCCTGCGGCTCCGCCCGCGTGGATGTCGGTTATCGCTGTAAAAGTAGCCTATGTGTTTTTCCAGACCATAATCTAACTCTGTGTCAAATTTCATCCAGAACCGTTCAGTAGTTTTTACGTGAAAGAGTAATAAACATCCATCCATCCATCCATACTTACAAACTTTCATCATTCATCATCATCATCATTTCAGCCAAAAGACGTCCACTGCTGGACATAGGCCTCCCCCAAGGTTTTCCACAACTCTCGATCCTGAGCCGACCGTGTCCATCGGTTGCCCGCAACCTTAACCAGGTCGTCGGTCCACCTTGTTGGAGGCCTGCCCACGCTTCGTCTTCCAGTTCGTGGTCGCCACTCTAGAACCTTTCTGCCCCAACGGCCATCAGTTCTGCGAGCTATGTGCCCGGCCCATTGCCACTTAATGGAGGCAATTCTTCGAGCTATGTCGGTTACTTTGGTTCTCCTACGGATCTCCTCATTTCTGATTCGATCTCGCAGGGAAACTCCAAGCATAGCTCTCTCCATTGCTCGTTGGGTGACTTTGAGCCTTCGCACGAGGCCCATAGTGAACGACCACGTCTCAGATCCGTATGTCATCACTGGCAACACACACTGGTCAAAGACTTTCGTCTTGAGACACTGCGGTATTTGGGACGAGAAGATATGACGTAGCTTCCCAAACGCTGCCCAGCCGAGTCGGATTCGACGAGTGACCTCTTTCTCGAAGTTGGACCTACCTAACTGGACTGTATGTCCCAGGTAAACATACTCGTCAACAACTTCGAGTGTAGAGCCTCCAATTGTGACAGAGGTGGGTGCGACATGGACATTTGCCATAATCTTAGTCTTGTCCATGTTCATTTTAAGACCCACTTGTAGTGAGACTCTACTGAGGCCATCGAGCATTGCGCCAAGGTCTTCCATGGTCTCAGCCATGACCACGATATCGTCGGCAAATCGAAGGTGAGTGATGTACTCGCCGTTGATGTTGATGCCGAGTCCATTCCAATCCAGAAGCTTGAAAGCATCTTCCAGTGCAGCGGTGAAGAGTTTCGGGGATATGACATCTCCCTGTCTTACACCTCGCTGCAACTGGATAGGCTTCGTACTCTGATCATGGAAACGGACTGACATGGTGGCGTTTTCATACAAGCACTTCAACACTTCGACGTACCGAGTGTCAATTTGGCACCGCTGGAGAGACTGTAGCACAGCCCAGGTCTCGATCGAATCAAAGGCTTTCTCATAGTCCACAAACGCTAGACAAAGAGGCTGGTTATACTCCTCGGTCTTCTGTATAACCTGCCGCAGCGTATGTATGTGGTCTATGGTACTAAACCCTTTTCGGAAACCGGCTTGTTCGGGAGGCTGGAAGTCGTCAAACCTGTACGCGAGACGATTCGTAATGACTCTCGAAAACAGCTTGTAGACGTGGTTCAGGAGTGAGATGGGTCTGTAATTCTTCAGCAGGGTTTTATCACCCTTTTTGAAGAACAGCACCACCACACTCCTGTGCCATGCCTGCGGCGTCTTGCCCGCGAGTATGACGGAATCAAAAAGCTTTTGCAGTGCCTTTAGCACCGGCCTTCCACCAGCCTTTAGCAATTCGCTTGTGATTCCGTCCTCACCCGGCGCCTTGTTGTTTTTTAGCTGTTTGAGAGCCATACTAATCTCGTCTAGGCTGACGACCGGGATATCATCGGTATAATGTCGGGACAACTTAGCTCTTGGGTCGTCTGTCGAAGAGCTAACAGGTGACCGAGTTGTCGTGTACAGCTGCCTGTAAAACGTTTCGATCTCTTCCACCAGCTCGGGCCTGGACGATATGATCTTGCCGTCCCCAGTTTTCAGCTTGGTCAGTCGGCTCTGCCCGATAGACAGATCTCTAGCGAACACTTTGGAGCCCTTGTTCTGCTCTATAGCCTGTTTAATACAGTCTGTATTATATTGGCGAAGGTCGCGAGTCAAAGACTTAGAGATCTGCCTACTGAGCAGCCGGTATCGGCCAGCATCATCTGAGGACTGCAAAACCATCTCTCGCCTTTCCTCCATGAGCTTGATGGTTGAGTCGGAGATCTTTTTCGTTTCTTTTGTTCGGCGGGTTTTAAAACTGTTAGACCCAGCCGAACGGACAGTTTCCACGAACCTGTTGTTGTAATCGTCCACATCGACGCAATCACCTAGGGTCTCGAAGCGGTTCAGCAGTTCGAGCTGAAAGCTGTCGGGGTTTTGGGTTTGGATAGGTGCAGGCCGGAGCGTTGACTTCATCAGTCGAGATCTTTCCAGCTTGGCATTGATATTCAATGTGCCCCTTACTAGTCGGTGATCGCTCCCGGTTTTCACCGCATTGATCACAGAGACATCATTAAATATCTGCCGCTTCGTCGACATGATGAAGTCAATCTCGTTTTTGGTTGCACCGTCAGGACTCACCCAGGTCCATTTGCGATGTTCGCGTTTCTTGAAGAAGGAGTTCATCATAAAGAGTCCCTCCTTCTCCATGAAATCGAACAGCATTTGGCCCCGGGGATTCCGATGCCCATACCCAAATTGCCCCACTTTCAGCTCATCACCGCTCCGTTTGCCTAGTTTTGCGTTGAAGTCCCCCATGACAACGGTGAAGTGGGTCTTGGTGCTATGTATGGCTCTGGAAATATCCTCATACATAGCTTCGACCTCATCATCGGGGTGCGCCGACGTTGGAGCGTATACCTGTATGACCTTCAACGAATACCGTTTGGTGATTCTGAGTATAAGGTACGCTACCCTTGTCGACACACTCTCGATCTTAACCACGTTGTTCACAAGGGACTTGTGGACGATAAACCCGACACCACCCTGGGACTGTTGATCGCCCTCCCGGAAGTAGAGCAAGTTGCCGGATTTGAGCGTTATCGAGTCCTCCCCCTCTCTACGGACTTCAGATAGCCCTATAACATCCCATCGCAGCTTGCTCAATTCTTCCTCCAGTTCGGTAATCTTCTCGTCAGTCCGCAGTGTGCGCGTGTTATATGTTGCCAGGGCCAGCTGTCGTCGTTTTTGGTAGCCTGGTCTCTGCCGGAGATTCTTAGCACCCCCTGTCCCACCGTTACCATGGCCGCTACCTGAGCCAGGAATAGCGGGACTGCCGGGGACTAGGGGCCGATTTCTTTTTGTGCGGATCATTTTGGGGGGGATTTACCATAATCGCCACGCTTGGCAGGCGGGTTGGCGATCGCAGTGGCGGAAGTCTTTACATATGGACGCTGCTGCCCGTCTTATGTTTATCATTTGCTTCCGCCATGTTGCAATGGTTTGACCGCCATTATTCGGTTGACTGCTTGCACAAGTGCAGGTACCGGCAGTTAGATAACTACGTATACCTGCACTAGTGGGCGGTGGGGTCGTCACTTCCCGACGCCAACTTTCACGTTTATAATATTAGTAGGATGTCGCACAATTTAAAAATAAAATATCTAATTACCTTAATGTTACTTTTTTTTGATGAGCTATTTATTTGCTTTCGGACTCGTAGTCACATCAGGTTGTGGTGACAATCAGGAATTTCTTTCTTGTTTGTCCCCCGCTTTACATATTGTAAGGTTCCTTTTACCTACTACATTCTACCTAGGGCGCGGTTACTCTATGAATGACCGCACAGTAGTATTTTACCTGTGTCTATGCGTCACTGCACTGGTATGGGCGATCTCGACAACTCTGTCATCGGGTTAGCCAATAACGACTCGATAAAAAAAAACGAGTACTCCTAGCTGCTTTGTCTACTTACCTTCAGACAGGCCATGTACTTTGCCACCTTTAGAGTATAAAAAGGTTAATTACAGTTAGCGGAAAAATATCCAAACTAGAATTATAAATAGTAGCAGCGCATCATTGTTTACTTTCTCTATTCGTCGTGGGCGTGCCTTCTGACGTTTATTGTGGCTGCACGGGTCATCTGGTTTATTTAAAGGTTAAGGACGGTAGCACATCTGCGTTACGAAATCTTAGCGGCGAAACTGTTGCATTATTCATTGACGAAATGTCTGTGAAAAACGGTAAGGTTCATCGAAAATCTCTGCGACGTTATTGTTTATTATCATCATGCGAGAGTTGTCGTTCTTTTGTAAAGTGATTCATTGAGTATCTATAAAAATATTTTTGGGAAGTTGAATAAATGTTAATAGTTCAACATAATCCTCACTCACCCACTGTTGGGTATGCGTCTCCTCTTTGCGCGCGATCCTGTCCTTAGCTCATTCATAGCTTGCCTGCTGTTTTTATTATTATATTTTTTGTCTTTCTTTTGCCGTCTGATCACCGGTGGTCTGCCTGGTAATGCTCTTTGATTTCCGCTGACACTACGATTTGATGCTGACATGACTGACTGATTCAGCGACTTCATCGCACATAGGACGCAACAAAATAATGTTTCGCGATAAGGTGTGTTCCAAGCCTAAGAATTTTAGTTGATTTTATATTGCATACGGATGTAAGACATTATTTGTTAAGTTTCTTATTTGCTACACGTTTCAATACAAACATATCATCATACCCGTCTTCCATTGGAGTAGGCAGAGACTTTGGTATGCCAATTCCTTAGATCCAAACATACTTCTTTCGCTTCCTCTACATTCATGAACGTTGGTTTTGTGTACCTACTCTTAATTTAGCCATTCATTCTCGCACGATATACCTCTTTTTTTCTTCTTCCTTCATCCATATTAATAATCACTATAAAAAGGTTTATGTAAATAAATATTACACAGTGGTATAGTTGTGTTCCTGATCGTGGGTACAGATCTCCAATGCTCATTTAGAGATGCGTTTTAAAGAAAATGTTTTCCTATCAATAATATCACAGAACCCTGATGTAAAATATTTTTTAAGTGCACACATAATGCAAGCGTGCAACGGGAACGGTAACTGCTTACCATCAGGCGGGCTGTATCCTTGTTTGCCACAGCTCTCCGGTCGTGCTAAATTGCCGTGCCATCTATAAAACTGAGGGAATAAAGAGGTCACTATGTTTGCGCACACACTTGTGCACTAAAATATTTCTTGCGCATTTGGCTAGTCTCCGTTGAGATTAGCCACTCTGACCAAAACCGGATAATAAAACTTTATTTATTACGTTGTATAAAAAAAAATGAAACTGACTTCGATTGTATGAAACATTTAATGGTTTCATACAAAGTAAAACTTAGTAAATAGTATCTCAGTAATTTGTTGACGTAGGTATGTAGGAATTGCGGCGTCTAGTATTTGCGTAATACGCTCCCATGGCTAAAAATACCAAGTAAATAGATGCTGACTTTTTATGTCTTTACTTACATAACATAAACATAGTAAGTAGGTAAGTACCTATCGATCTGTATAAAGCACGGTTTCCTATATTTCCTAACTGCTGCCGCGACTCCGTCCGCGAAAACAAAAACAAATCAATCGCACGGGAACCGTACGCTTTTTTATACTACTTGGGTGGAAAACAAGCATACGGCCACCTGATGTTAAGCAGCCACCGCAGCTAATGGACGCCGACGCTATAGAGTATTCATAGGATTGAAAACGTTTCTTTTAAAACGCATCCCTAAATACGCGCTAATACCGCTATGTGTAGTTATTTGGCTGTGGTCTTCTGTTAAGTGGAGATGCTTCCCTAGTCGAGATTGCTTGCTAGTATGGCGCCCTGCGTCCATTTTTACCAGGATAAAGCTTATGTGCTTATCCAAACTGCGTGTATAAGATCTATATCTTTTTGCCAAATTTTATACAGATTCGTTTAGCCGTTCTGGCGGATTTGTGTAACTAAAACCTATCCATCCAAACTATCGCATTGCGCGAAGACTAGACGTCTTTTTGCGGCATCTCACATCACATTAGAAATCAATAATAATAATGTTATTGGTTGCACACGTTAATATCAATTGACAGTCGTATCAAGTTCTTATTTTATTGTAAGGTAACACAAACAAGTTTAGAAAAGCAAACTCAAGGAACGTGTAGGTACACACGGCAACGGAGATTCAGGGCCGCTATATGAAGATAAGTTTTTTAAGAAAAGCATTGTATATATTTCTATGGAATTTGGTAACAGTGTACAATTAGACTAACCTACAGATAATAATATATTTCACACAAATTCATTCAATTCGTTTTCCTAAAAACTAATTTTCATATAGCAGCGCTGTATGCATATCTTCGTTGCCGCGTGTACGTATATTACAGCATCGTTTTAATTCTTATTCGTATCGCATTGCTTGTAAATATGTGATCACATTACATTTTTTTTTCTATACATAGTGGTATTTTATACTACTTAGGTGGCAAACAAGTATACGACCCGCCTAATGGTAAGCAGTTAGCCTTTGGAGAGTATGGACCCTTCCAATACCAGTATCACTTGCGGCTTCCGACCCAACAATTTTAACACCAGGGTCGTGTGATAGAACATGATAGGATCCCTAAGATAGGAAAACGTTTAGTTGAAACCGTATACTCATGCTGTACTCACACAAAAACATAAATACACTGTGTGTAGTTATTTGCCTATGGTCTTCTTTAAGGTAGATAACTCAAACTCAAAGTCATTTAGATCAAATACATGATACTTATGAACGTCAAAATAAACAAAAGTCAGCATATTTTTTCCTACGGCCAATTCGCTGACATGGGTAGGGCCTAGAGAAGAATTGGCAAGAAACTCTGGCTACTCTTTTTAATCGCCAAGGTATAATATTTACAATTTCGTATGAGTTACAATTTGAAGAGGGTACCAAAAAGGTTCGAAACCAACACACTACCAAAAAAAGAAATTTAAAATTAAGAGATTAAAGTAAACAACGTATCAATTACACAATCACAATTTAGTATCTACCTATCAGTATGGTAATGAGGCATCGTCTCTTTTTGTACATATAAATATACACTTATACATATAAACTTTCTTATCGGGCTTGTGCGCTTGTATGGTGTTTTACTTCTCTTAAAATGTGGTGGTAGTACTCCTGGATTGTAAAATACCGTAGCCTATGTTTGCTTATGCCATGCAACACTTGCGAGTTCCTGTTTGGATTCTCCAGTGGAGCCTCGACGTTGGATCGTAGTGGAATGAGGCTTATCGAAACGTAAAAAGAATATAGCTGTATGAAGAAAGATAAAATCTCAGTCCTGTCAGGTCAAATGAGTTTGACTATGATTTACGACTTCTGGTTCTTTCTTTTTATCGACTAATTATCAGACAAAATCGTGATAGAGTTGTTTTGGTCATCCATATAGATTTAAGCCGAGAGCTAACTACGTATTGTTAACAATCGGGACTAAATTTTGACATACGATATGCGATCACTAATCTATTGGGTAACAACGCCCTTGGTAGCTTAACCTGCAGAGTGCACCTAGCTACGAGCGTCTCCATTGTTATAGTATGTGCGGCTGTATAAGATTCGACCTTTAAATCAAGTCCATTTATTCTGCCCTTTGTTAACATTAGCACAACAAACAATTCAGCCGCAGACATTTCCACAAGTAACAATACTGACAGTCTGAACCGTCTCTAAGAACAAACTCAACAAACTGATAATAATGAGGCAAAATAGTAGAAGTTCTTACTTAGCTAACGATTTGTGACTAACTTTACGCAGCGATGGTTCATTGTTAATATTTGTTCATACTAATACAATTGGTTGTTGTATATTAACTGAGTGTTCACTGATGGGCACAAACTATATGAGAGTATAGAATTACTTTCAAATAATACTATTTATCCAATATGCAAACATACTCTTCTGGGTAATGAGCGTGAGCCTTTGAACGCATGTTCAAAGTGTGTTGTAGCATGTAGTTACGGACTGACACAGACTGACTACTTTGCTGCAGTTTATGTTTCTGATAGGTAGACGCTCAGTCAAGTCATCCAATCAATGAAAATTATGCTAATATATTTGTTTTTAGACTTTCGACACCGTTGTTTCGAGACTGTACGCCGTTTATGCTATGCTTATATTTAGACAGCAAACAGTTTGTCACCAATTGTCTGTCCAAAGAGACGATGTTTGCATTTCCACGTCACTTATGTAAAGCAAAAAAGTGGCATTTGTTATTAATTACTCAGCAACTCGCGAATATAAATGCAATGCGGCCATCATTGTTTGTTAACGATAACGTAACTTTAGTTGCGCCAATTTTACGTTAATTGTAGGAAATCGACTGTAGTTCGACGATCGTTTAGAAATCTGATACCTTTGTAGTCGCTTATCGAGGACTCTTCAACGTACACGTGTTTACTAGCAAAATTATATTTTTCTTTAGTGCTACTATATTTTTTACCAAGTCTGTGATAAAACGGTCTTGTGCAAACTAAATGTACCAAAGTAACACCCGAATTTACTACTATAGCCGCTGAGATTTAGCACACGAGATTATAGCAATAAAATGCTTTGAAAAAGTTAAGCGACCAAGGAGGTTACGGAGTTAATTTATGCAGTAGATTGCGCGTTCGAGATCGAGTTACTCCCTCCGCTGGGTCGTCTAACTAACGATGTTTTAAGTCAGGACGCTTACCAGAAAATCCAATGTAAAAAGTTTCCAATTTGTGCTCTTCAATCTGTTTACGGTTTCAATGTCTGTCACGCGATGCTTCTTGTGAACAGTGATTTATTGATGTCCAAATTGAAGTTACCAATTGACATAAGTTTGATATTTATGTATTATTGAGATGTGTAGATTATACTCCGTAAGTTTCTCGGGGGAAATTCAATATTTGTCTAAAAATATGTAGCTATCATCAGTTTCTATGAATGTTCAAATTCAAAAGATTATTATTGACAACCGGTGTGATCACAATCACAGGCACACCTTCTAATATATTTAATATTTGATTGGTTTATTAGTATCCGCTTTTAGAACACGTAGTGCGTTATTTTTGGATGTTTCCTTTATATGTTAATGCAACTGTGCATCAGTATGACTCACATAATATATGGTAAATTTGCAGAGAAAGTTCGTGTTTTGACCAAACGAAGAAAAGTGATAGGTTTGCAAAATATAAGCTACCGAGCGCAGCCGGCACTGTAGTGAAACTTTTTATGTGGCATAATAGTAAAAGTTTATTGTTGTTTAAATCGCAATCGTCTTCAGTGTGCTTTAGTACATCTGTGTGCATGTTTTGTGGAGCTTCGTACGTGTCTGCCAAATTCTTACCACAAAAATATTAATAGTTCAGTGCAACATTGAAAGTGAAAAGGAATGTACCGGTTCTTGTGTATGTGATAGTGGTTTGAGTGTAAAATGTTGGTGTCAGCCGCTTCTACGGCTAACCTGACGAGCCATACTCTATCCTCCATGTTTCGGAGGCGCCGGAATCGATCTCCCGTCACGGTAAGATTTACCAAACATTAATAATTAAATTCTTCTGATGTTTAATAATTAAAGAAAAAAATACTGCTGTGAATTATAGTATTAATAAATAATAATTTTGGCAATAATATTTTTATATTCAAATTTATGCGTTCGTAATGCCTAAAACTTTATTAATTTGAATTACAGTTTTATGAGTCTGTCCAATAAATAAAAGAGTAATACTAAGTTTATGGTTTTAAACTGATGACCAAATTCATCTAAAACCAAAAACGAGTTGTTGTTATTTTTAGTCGTAAAGTGGGCTACATCTGGAATTCCTAATACGTTTATAATATAATATCGCAGCTATAACTCCATGTCTAACGGTGGTTCGTCTACGTCATCGGTCCGCGTTACCATTTTGCTTTACATTCAACGGCACATTCCGCTCAACACTTCGAAGATCTAAACGATTAATCGTAATAACCTACAGTTTTTTTACTCGAAAAGAGAAACTTGTAGGAATATTGATTAACCAGCCCTGATTGTCTGATGTTATTTAATTTAACATGTTTACTTTCTCAAAACATATTTCAGAAACAAGTTTTTGGATTGATTCCAGTTGTATTTTGTTGTTCCGTTTTGTCTTGTCGCGTTGAGTAGCCATTTTTCAGAATATACATTGCTGTATACACAATTAACTACTGTGTCTTTCTGCTTCCGAGGCTTACTTTTCTACAATCGCACTTCTACGATTCAATTCTTAAATAGGTACGTTAAAACAGAGTCTAATGAACAGAGTTATGAACGAGTTTTCCCTTAAGAGCGTATTCACACTTTTCAGTAAAATAAGCAAAAATACGCAGTTTTCTAAGTGATAATTCTCAGCTATGAACTGATGCAGGTTTCAATTTCCAAGGTTTAGTTATAGATATGTCGTTGACAAAGGGGCTAACTATAGTCAAAGTCTACTAACGTGGTTGGTTATTTTTTAAATAATTATTTTCCAACACACGAATTCGTAATGGCGCAATTCGGGGCATCGCAGACAGCATATTTTGAAGAATTGGTTATACTTATTACTTTAAAACATGTATGTAAGTACTAAGCATATAGTCTAGAAGTGATTTTTTAATGAATAATTTGCGATTTTATAAGGTTTAGAGAACAACAAACATATTTATCCAACAATAATTCGTCAAAAATCGCGTGTTATAAAACATGCAGCCAACTTTAAATTAATAAAATAAAGTATAAAAATACTTCACCTTATCAAAATATAGTGCTTTATCTTGAAAATAAAATATATTTCTGATTAATTCATAGTATATATTTTTTGTTATATGTGATCAAACATAACGTATAAAACTCGCAAGTTCGCAACACTGACATGATGCATGATTCAGTGCCGCGCGTGCGCCTTTAGAGGAAGGACCTATGTCGCTCGCGCTCCTGGCCGCCGAACCTCAGTTTACGTAATTAATTGGATATCGTCAACAGTGGGTACCGTACTTGTATCATAGTAATGATATTATTTTACTACTGATAATATTGTACGGTCATACTTTTGTCAATTAATTGAATGATTTATATTTATAGCCTACTGTCGACGGAGAGTAACGTTAGGTTCAGTGGTGGATGTGTGTGACTGCTGATCACGAGGTTCGGGGGTTCGATTCCCGGGTCGGGCCAAAAATTGATATTGGGTTTTTCTAAAATAAAATAAAATAATAATTCAATAGGTACCGACTTCGATCCGACTTCTAGTTGATTCAAAAAACCACTCTTTGGTAAGCAAGCATACGGCCCGCCTGATGATAAGCAGTTACCGTAGCCTATGGACGCTTGCAATACCAAAGGTATCACTTGCGTGTTGCCGACCCATTTTTATAACACCAGGGCTTTATGATGGAGTATCCCTGGGATAGGAAACGTTTCTTCCAAAACGCATCCCTAAATGAGCCCTGGAGTACTCACACATAAGATCACAACTACACCGCTGTGTGTAGTAATTTAGGTGAAGGTTCCGACTCTCCTCGCTGATGAATCGCCGGAATTAGTACGTCTAACACTTTCATAACAATTTTGTTTATATTTATATATTTTATGTAAGTAGGTATATTTATTTTATATATTATATATACCACAGCATATATATTCATTTTTTTTTTAGATATTGTTGAATCTATATCCTTATCTTAAATTTGTTTCTTTGTCTTATCCATTTTTTTTTGTTTTTGAGTGCACCTACTATGTTCATCTCTGTATCACCCAATGTCAACTGGTAGAGAATGCCTATGGCATTAAGTCTGCCTGTGTGCGATTCTGCATAAAGTTTTAAATAAATAAATAATTTGGCTGTGGTGTATTAATATTATGATCTTTTTTTGTTTTTTGTACCTACCTACCTAGCCTACAAAAAACCACCACTACCTACTACTTTTTTGTAGGCTAGGTATTATGTTATGGCATTAGTTTCCACCCACGGCTTCACCCGCACTTACAACCCCAGGCAGAAACAAGCAAGAAAAAGGTCCATAGGTACTTAGGTACATCAATTCATCCAAACATTCGCATTTATAATAATAATATGTATAAGAATAGATATGGTATGCCAAAGTGTTCCTTTACTTCTCTAATAATAACATATTCTACAAATTTACAATACAAATACCTATTATAACACCAAAAATGTTACCGTAATATAACAATAAAGTTTACGCGGCCCTGCACTGTGCCGAACATACTTCACGAACAATGTATGTGTGCGAGGATCACGCACACACGCGCACTTGCCACGCGCACGCGGCCGGTCGTCCGATAATTACCTAATCTGTAGCTGCGCTATTTTGTGAATACGCTCTTAATAAATCCTGAGAAAATCCTCCTTCAATGTTATTTTTGTATATATGTCGCAGTAGAACCGGAAAATTTGGATTTTTGCGATCCTAAGACGATTACAAAGGACCGGATAATATCATCAGAGATATGTATTTTCAAAATTATTGCAAAACTACTCAAATAAAAAATATCAGCCTTAGTCTTTTATTTCATTCTACTACACTTGCTCTATAAACCAAGTAGATCTGTATAGACCTGAATGATTGGAGTCCGCAATGTCAATATTATTGCATTTTGCTAAAAGAGCACGTTTGAAGTTTGATGATCTGTACAAATACTTTATTATCACGATGTCCTCCACTTGTAGACTGTTATCAGCTATTATCTAACGTTTACACCAGTCTTATACATATATGATTGCTGAAGGCTTAATGACTGCACTTATGGCTCAGTGATTTTGCGCGACAAGTTGTGGGTTCAAAGCTGACGCACGGGCAAAAATTGTTTGTCATCCGCAAATGATTCTTATTTGCGGATTTTTAAGACTACTCCCGCAGTAGGGAACAGGCCATGTGTCACGGGGATTGTACAAACATACAATTCGAGGACACGAAGTACATACATCTAGACAATAATTTCGTAGTGTGGATCCGTATAGGCATCCTCGATTGTCACTCACTTGAGTCTTGAGTGTAAACTGTGTTCATAGTTGCAAAAACCTCCAGAATACAGGATTTTTTCTTTAGTGTGTCTTATGGTTATTTCGATAATGAATGTCGGCGTTCCTAATATTTTTCGCTGCCCACACTAGTTACGGTTTCGTGTACTGGAAAATATCTAAAAATAGTTTCTTTTAAAATTAGTACGTGTTGGACGTGGCCACTGTCAATGAGCCGATGTATGTACCTAGTAGTCTAAGTACATAGAGTTGACAAAACAAGTAATGAGTATCAATTAACATTCCACTAATGAGAATGGTTGCGCTAAATATCTTTCAATGTCACTAATTTCATTTATAACCGTTTTTTATCACTCTCTCTCTAAGATTAATCAAGTGTGTGCGCAAACACAGGTGCACTCTCTATTCCCTCACTCTCATAGTCCGATGGGACGACAATCCGACACGACCAGAGAGAAATCAGGCGCGGGACTTTAGTCAAAGTCCAACTCATTTATTTATTTAGATCAAATATCATGTACTTATGAACGTCATAAAAACAAATGCCAGCATACTTTTTTCCTACGGCCAATTCGCTGACTAGGGTAGGGCGTCGAGAAGAATTGGCAAGAAACTCGGGCCATTCTTTTTAATCGCCAGAATATAAAATTTACAATTTGATATGAGTTACAATATTAGTGTTAACAAAATGGGGCGGAAACCAATATACCATACAAAATTAAATTTAGGTAAAAATATTTGATAAATAAGAAAACAATTAATGAATTTAGCTTTTTACTGTATAGCAATGAGGGATCCTTTCCTTTTTTATGCATAAGATAGAAACGTGTCGAGATCACTTTGCGATCTTAGTAAAAATCTAAAACTATATCTTTATTATTTAAAAATAAAGGTTTTACGTGCTTTTCAAGACCCGTAGAGGTCTCGCTGTGGTTTTAAAAAGTGGACAGACAGCGGCATACTTGCTGAACTTTGGAGTACTTTCGATTCGCGCCCCTCCTATAATCAAAATTTTTGTTAGTAGATAAAAAATGCTACTTAGTTCATGCAAAACAACAAAGGAAATATTTAAACTTCGTGCAAACAAATTGCACAAGGCAGATTCAATGCCTAAAACATTTTCTGCCAGTCAACTCTGTAGGTACATGTTATAATAGTAACGTCTCCTGTCATCTAAAGATAGCTTGGGTTTAGGCCTTAATCCACACACGCTGACCTTATGTGGGTTGGTAGCTACTGTCTTTTGAATTTCTTCATAGACATGTGGGTTTCCTCATAAGGCACTACATAATAGGTAGAAAAATGCAGCGCAGTGCATGCAAACAACAAAAGTCACTACGCATTATAAGTACGTTATTTTTAAAGGTCAAGTTTCTTTTACGTGATCGAATTTCACTTACACGAAAGTGACAGTAAAGTGTAAATATTTACTGCGCACTTTATTTTTTGCATTCGAAACCAGTGTTATATGAAAATGTTGACTAAGGCGATTTTTTATCTTACTTACTTATTTATTTATACTACAGAGGCAAACAAGCATTGTCAAGAGGCAAACCAGGGTTTTCACTCGCGCGTTGCCGACTCAGCAAAAATATTCAGCCTTTTCATGAAGAATTCACTTCTCTCCATTCCTAAGAGAGGTATGGAACCATAGAAGGAAGCAAGCCTGAATAGGGAACGACTTCTACCTTACAGAAGACCACCAAATAACATACACAGTGGTGTTGTTGTATTCCGTTTATAACGAAACGTTTTGTATCCCAAAGATAATCCATAATAAAACCCTGGTGTTAGACTTTCTGGGTTGCTAACACCCAATCGTATGTAAGATTCCTCTGAGAAATTCCTCTCATAGCATACATACGACACGATTGAGATTCTAATATGTGACAATTAACTCATCGTCTGGTGCGTTGATAAAATGTGGCCGTAGGCACCTTATTAAACAATTTCTTGGAACACAGCCCATTATATATGTAAACGGTAGAACAGACGTAAGAAGGCGAAGCTTCTCCTTAAACTTATTCTTTCTTCATTTGTGTCTAGCCATTTCACGCTGTCTGATGCACCATCGCACTGCTTATAAAGCGTTCTAATAGCTGTCATTTGCCTATGACATTTGCACGTTTTACCCTATTTATAGTTGTCAGATTCATTTACTTGTTATTGTAAGTATTGTATAAGTTCATTGTGTTCCGAGTCCTCATAATTAAATTACATCTGTGGCTCTGTATCAACACTAATATTAAAAAATAAAAGATTCTTATTTTTGTTTGTAATGAATAAACTCAAAAACTACACAACCGATTTTAAAAAATCCTTTTCCATTAGAAAGCTACATTATTAGCGGGTATTATTATAGACTATATTTTATTTAAAAAATATATGGGATCTCCAGGAAAACTAAATAAATGTCCACCCATGCGAAGCCGGGAAGTGCCGCTAGTTGCTACATAAGCGTAATATTGTACAATTTTTAGCCTAATTCTTTATTCTACACACATACAAGAGAATATTACAATATTCAAAGAAAATAACATGTAAAAAGGCGAGCTTAACTCATGAGTTTCCTACCTAACCTCAGAGTGCTAGAGGAAAAAAAAGGCTGGATAATAGCTCTCAGTTTCCTTAAGATAAATGAATAAATATGTGTTTTGTGTAATTTATTACTTTAACTTTACGATCCGCCAAGTTGGCTTTTAACATTTTAATCTAGTGATTTCGACTTTTACTAACAAATTGTCGCTTAAAATTAAAATTGTAACTTTCATCCGTTGACCATTTTAAATTTTGCTTACCCATATTCTGTTTAATTAAAAATAAACATTCTATATAATATGCAATGATTCGTAACGTACATTGGACCGACCGATGCCTTTTTTATAATCGTATTAAATTGCACAGGCAACTAAGGGAGTGTCTTTGTCTAACTCGCAAAGGAAAACAGAGATAGCATGAATGGCATCATATGAATGGAGCTTAACCCTCTCCAAAACCGAGATCTACAACTGCGATAGTTCCTTTTGTTTCAAATAAAATAAATAAATAGAATGCTGTAGAAGAGAGCTAGAGGCGATAAGGACTGGTTTTACAATTGCCAAGGCACGGTTCTATCAAGACAGTGGGTGGTTGACTACCGTACTTTGTTCTAAAGACGTTGGAAATCTGATGTTATCAGCCTGCGAGTTTCTTGGTGTACCGTTAAATAATTAACTTTGTGAAGAAACTAAACCTTAAATGTAGGTTTTCGACTCTTTGCTTTTACTCTAAATAATACAGTGTATTTTTATCCGACTACGGCGAAGCCTAAAAGAGGGTTATGACCTAAATGTGTTTATGTTTATCTGTTCTCGCATTCAAGCGACTTGATCGTCCGCTGGTTTAGGCTATGTGACGTTACACTATTATTCAATATGGCGTCTTCTAGACTCTAGAGGACTAAGTCCTGAATTTATCCTACTAATATTATAAATCTGAAAGTTTGTGAGGATGGATGTTTGTTACTCCTTCACATAAAAACTACTGAACGGATCTGTATGAAATTTGGCATAGAGATAGATTATAGTCTGGAATAGTGAATAGGCTTTTATCGCGATAATCGACGTCCACGTGGGCGCAGCCGGGGACAACAACTAGTCCCTTATAAAACAAAGCCATATTGTTGTTACACTTATAAGTCCGTCCGTTGGTATGTCACAGGTCTTCACCTCGTTAACTGAATGTATGAAATTTGATTATTTTGTACAGAATATTATTGGTAAATGTGTACAATGAAAATCTTTGCTTTCTTCCTCAATTGTCATTGTCTAAAAGCTCTTTAAAGTATAATATACTCGTAGTGAAACATATTTTTATTCTTTTTAAAATAATGTTTCTTGTCAATTAAAACTCTGACTCTAAGTGAACCCTGAACATAATTTTATTTATTCCACAATTTGCCTGGGTGTACTTTGTGTCCGTTTATTGCACGTTTGTAAAGTCCCCGGAGGCCTACGTTCAGCAGTGGACATTATCAGGCTGAGATGATGATGTTGATGATGAAAGTCCCCGCGACACAAGACTAGCGTTTGTTCCCACTAGTTCGATTCATTAGTTCGATCGTCGAACTAGTGAGAATTTTTTTTCTCATTAGTTCGACCGTCGATCTTACTTTAATCTAGTTAGTTTGATCGTCGAACTAGTGAGAATTTTTTTTCTCATTAGTTCGACCGTCGAACTACTGAGACTTTTTTTCTCATTAGTTCGACCGTCGAACTACTGAGACTTTTTTTATCATTAGTTCGACCGTCGAACTACTGAGACTTTTTTTCTCATATATCTCATAATTTAATCTAGAAACCAAAAAACAATAAAATTAAATTTAAAATACGCTTGTTTCACTTACATCTATACCACATTCTTCATATACATAATTTCAAAAGTATTTTTCTGCCTTGCTTATCTCAACAAGGTTAGCCAGAAACAAATAAATAATGCCTATAATATGTGTAATTCATGATCATTAGTCAAATATCAAATAAAGTAAACGTCGAAAATTACAATTATACATAATTAGAATCTTAAAGAACCAACTTTGATAAAATATACATGTATAATTTCTCTGTCTTACTAATGTCAATAAGTAGAGAGAGAAAGAATTATGAATATATGTTTTCCATGAAAGATACATATTGAATATTATATTGATTTTTATTTTTCTAACAATATCAAATAAAAAAAAATACTAATCAAATACTAAATGTAATTGATTATTACTGCAATTTTTCTAAAAAAATGCTCTACATTAATTTGTCCGCGTGTAATAATGTATATAAGAATGTGGTATAGATGTACACACATTATTATGTAAACCAATAGCAGGGGAGCCCATGAAGGGATTTCGGGCTTTACTCAAGCGCGGCAGATTAATATACAGGGGGATACCTTGTACCCTGTTAAGTACCTCCACCAAATATGAGCACCATATATAAGGCCGTTCGTCAAGGATAAAGGATCAGATTAGTAAAAAAAAATGAATCATCAGATTTTCTCGAGCACGTCAGATTAAGGTAGGGTGAGTTAATTACATGCTAAAAAGTGTATATTCCACTAATCTGACAATTTTCGAGTGACGTAAAAAAAGGGGAGGACTTCAAAGTTGTAAAAAAAAAACGTCATCTCGACATTCTCTAGCGTGGCTATTTTTTTTTTATTTTGAAGGAAATAATTCAAGGATGACAAAAAATATATAATCTGACGATTTCCACAAGCCGAAGTAACAAAAAATTGTCCATGAAGTTTAATACGTGCAGCTGAGTGATGCCTCATTTTCATATTCCCCTCTCCGTGTTTCTATTCCTCTCTCACTTTTTCTCTATCTATTACTCTCTAACTCCGTTCCCACTCTGGTTTCTGTTGCCATTACATGACTGTAGATAGGATGTTCCAACATTTTGGAGCCCACTTTTTGTATGGCAGCCATCGGAACTTGCGCCTTGTGAACGGGTGCGTTGTCGTGTAAAAGCAGCACCCTTTTGGTCAATTTGCCCCGCCTCTTCTCCTTCACAGCATCTCGCAATCGTTCTAGCAGTGCTTTCCGGTTATATTGACACCCTTTTCCTTATAATCTATCAGCAAAATTCATTCTGTATCCCAGAAAATCGTCGCCATGAGCTTTAACACCTTGAATTTCTTAAATCTAATGGCCCCGTAAATTTATAGAAGACATCTCTTCTAAAATGGTTTGAGGAGGTTTTTCTAGTTTTCTTCCGGATTGACTTGTTTGATCGATGATAGCTCAATGAATAAGGACCCGATTTTGATGAAATTTGGTATTTATACTCATAAATAGTCACACAGTTAGTGCAGGTAAAAAAAATTACTCCATCCCCCAACAACACCCCTAATTCCGCAAACTTTTTGACCGATCCTTGTATATATATTTTTTTATTATTATCAGATTAGGCGAATCCCTCCAGATAATCGTCAGATTATGAGACAGCACGTCTAGGATATAAAGATGAACCATATATATATTAATCTGACGCGCTTGAGTATGTCAAAATGGTGATTTTTTTTGCCATTTTCTAATAATGGCCACGACTTTGCGTCACATCCAAATCGTCAGATTATTCGATGAGAGCTTTTTTTAGGTTCACTTAACATCCCCTTAGAAAATCTGACGCGCTCGATTAAATATTTTTTTTTCTCATTTTCAACCCTTACGTACGACCACCCCCATCATGCAAACGATCAGATTAACATACGTACATTATTAACAATACGTAGGACATGGATGGCTATCAATATCTGACGCGCTCGAGTATGTCCATGCAACCGTTTTTTTTTACATTTTGGAAAGTCTATAGCTGCTTCCCCCACTGATGAAAAGGATACATTATATAACATTTTTTTCTTTTTATCATCTAAGCTTCGCAACTCAATAGGTCTCTACGAAGCTCGATGGTAAATCCCCATTTAGCATCGTGGCCTCCCCTACTACAATACCGTTTTTAGTGAAACAAGGTATTTTAAATTTAATTTTATTGTTTTTTGGTTTCTAGATTAAAGTAAGATCGACGGTCGAACAAATGATAAAAAAAGTCTCAGTAGTTCGACGGTCGAAATAATGAGAAAAAAAAGTCTCAGTAATTCGACGGTCGAACTAATGAGAAAAAAAATTCTCACTAGTTCGACGGTCGAACTAATGAGAAAAAAAATCTCACTAGTTCGACAATCAAACTAATGAATCGAACTAGTGGGAACAAACGAAGACTAGTTCCCTAGTGCGGTAGCTGCCTTGAAAAAACCTTTTGCCAATAGGAATTAGATATAAATTTGCCGAAGATCTGTAGTTCTTACGTCTTTTTTCAATTGAGACTGCAATAAATTTTAGAACTAGTCTGTGTAGGTATCATTCATAACGGAGATTCAACTCGCTATAAATAAAATCTCAGTGACGTACAGTCGTACATACACTTACATATTCAATTTGCATTGATTGTTCTTCGATAAACAATATCACACCATACTGTCCTATGACTTTTAATATAAAATCATTTTAGCTCACGATTTATATCCCTGGCCTTTGACTTAACAAATTGACTGCCCGTGAGGTATTGTAGTCTAGATAGTCACAACACCGCGCCGAGTTTTGTGTCTTCTATTCCCATATAAATAACAATAATAATTGTGTGAACCAAATTCACGGTTTTTCTTCTTATCGTTTGGTTAGTGGTCAATCTGGGGACAAGATACATTTAGATCGCCAATATTTAAGCCCTCTTTCGTGAGACTGTACACAACCAAAACAAAAAATACTGTGTGTTATGTATTTCTTCGGAGGGCCTGTCTGTGAATTGTGTGTCTGTATTTGGGCCTATTTCCAGCAGTTTACGTCTTTTGGCTGAGAAAATGAAGTTCCATGTAAGAGAGGGCTTGTTTCCAAGAATAAAAATGTGGTAGCAGAAATATTGTTACATACGTTAATAGAGAATTGTCAGTAGTGGACTGCTATAAGGTGTGATGATGACATCGGTAATAGCTTTGGCAAACCAATACGATATAACGACCAATAGATTGACGTAGCTGTACGCTCAAATAATTTGTAGAACTATAGTCCTACACAAAGGACATGCGTTCTAATAATAAATACGACCTTTGTCAATTTATTGACAAAGGTCAAACATAATGCTGCGAGAGCAAAGCGATTTCTCTTGCTGGAGTTTTGAATTACTTTCTTACATAATACTGTAGGAGAGGCCTATGTCGAGCAGTGGACTGCTATAGGCTGATCGATTGATTGATAAATACTTTAGCTAAAAATAACTAAGTGGATACTTTGATGAGTAGGGTTCCTATGGTTCTTGTGGTAGCGCTGTATCTACTAATGGCAAAGTCCTAAGCTAGTAAAGCACCTATCCTATTTTTTCACCGAATGGTCTTGGTCGAAGACACTTTTTTCGACACCCTCAAGAAACTACAGCTACTGCATAAGATTTTTCCAGAAATGTTTGTATACTTTGTGTTATATCTTTGTTATTTTAGGATTTTTATTTGATTGTGTCAGAGTTGGTCAAATCGCCCATATGCCTCTGCCTTGATCTGTTAACAGTTAGGACCGACCTCTAATGTACCCTCTAAATGTTTTTGTACCCACCATATCTACATATGATGAGGCTATAATGAATAACATTTTGCGGTTTCTTTTTCAGTAATCATTTTGCACGTTATTAATCATCTATTCTATGTAGAAGTGCATAAAATCTACGCAAAATGAAATCCGCAATTTGTCTGAGCTAATTCTGTTCGGGATGCAACATGATTACACGATACGTATTATGAGAGCATTTTATGATCGCACGTGTTCCGTACGCCATAAATAAATCTCCACTTTTACTGTTCAGCAGATATATTATCTTAAGATAGATTACCAGACACTCCAACATACAAAAAAATTGCTGTTTAACTAGCGTGCTCTTAACTAGGACCAGGAGCCGTACCGTGATATCCGTATAACGTTTTATTTTCGATATTTGTGTCAACATCCTTACAGCGCATCATTTTAAAAAGTTTATTTCAAATTCAAATTATTTATTTTACAGATAATTACAATCCATGTTATGTTAGTAACAAAATACTTATAGTCTATGTTAGTACAATTAAGTTTAATAATATTTATAATATTTATAACATTCACAATTTATCAAATAAAATAAAACATTAAATCATTGACCCACACCTCTCACATGAAGGTCAATGAAGCGACCAAACACAGCGGAATCCAGCCTGCTCGCAATCATTTTCAGGATACTGTTTTGGCTCCCCCGCATACCTTGTACTACAGACAATGTCTTTTTCCTCATTATAGTAAAAAAGTCATCAATGTGAGCATCTGCAAACATGCCTGAGGCACTACAGTAACGGGGAAGCCTCACCAGTGCCCTGAAAATGTTATTTTATTATAGCCTATGTGCCATTCTAATGTATAAGCTATAGCTATAAAAATACTGGGCGGATTTTGATGAAGCTACTAAGTTCCGCCCAGGATTTTTTGCGTGAAGGAGTAAAAAAAACCATCCAATCCTTTTTTTATACTGCCAAGGTGGAAAACAAGCATACGATCCGCCTGATGGTAAGTATACTTACCATAGAGGAGGCGAGCATAGGCTACGGTAACTATAGTTACCGTAGCCTATGATCGCCTCCAAAACCAGGGGTATCACTCGCGCGTTGCCGACCCCTTAAAAACCTTACAACTCCTTTCTTGAAAACCCTGTGCTTATAGTCTCTAGGGAAAACCTCGGCAGGGCTCGGCAGACTCATTCCACAACCTCACATATTTTCCCGTTTTTAATATTAGTACGATATCGATGTAATGTTATCGTACTTGACTGAACTAGTATTGATTATGTATTTGGTTTTCGACCTTGGCTTTGGGTCGGATTGGTCTGTCGATTGTTTCAGCCGGCAACTCCCACGTGACTTATAAATTATTTGTAAAGTATCGATTTATAATATATCTGTACGTTTGTGTCTATCTTTGTTTTTTTTCTTTCATATTACTTGAGTGGTAAATGGCCTGATGTTAAGCAGTTACCGTAGCCTATGGACGCTTGCTGTACTAGAGGTATTACTTGCGTGTTGCCGATACTTTATTTTTACACCAGGGCTTAGATGTAGTTTCTTTGCAATAGGATAAATGTTTTTTTCAAAACACATCCCTAAATGAGCGTTGGAGACCTGTACTCACACACAAGAACAAAAATACACCGCTGTGTGTAGTTATTTAGCTGTGGTGTTCTGTAAGGTGGATGTTCTTCCCAAGTCGAGCTTACTCGCTAGTATGGTGCGTTAGGTAAAATGAAAACTTTACAAACGTAAACCTGGTGCTGTACAAATTGGGTAAATTGGCTCGCGAGGCAAACGTGTCTCCATAACGTGGCATTCCTCGCGAGGCATCCTCGTGATGTCGATACCCATCTTAACACACACACACACACACACATCTTTCTACGTGTGTCTTGTATATCTTCACCGCAAAAAAAAAACAGGGATTTACTTCCGACAAAACAGAAAAAGTAATACAAAACAAGTTCAAAACTACTTGTTAGTTGTAGTCGTTGGCTGATCGATGGCACGTTCCCGCTGAATACAGATTAGCCAGTTTGCATCGATCATTGTCAATAGACCTTGGCGATATATGTCCTGTAAATAATTCGCTATAAATACCCAACGTTTTATATCAGAACCGTGTTATATAAATATAACTCGCTGACTAGCTGTTCCTCGAGATTTTATCCGCATTAAATTTAGATTTCGTGTCATTTTTAACCGACTTCCAAAAAGGACGAGGTTATATATATATTCGTCTGTATATTTGTTTTTGTGTTACTGTCATGTTCCTTTTGGGTCGTAACCGGATATATATATATAGTGAAGACCTAGGTTCCATTTCCAATGTTGTTGGATTTTTCTGTTAGGGAAAAAGGCCTAGTAGCAGAATGGTACGCAAATAAGTGAAAAAAGTTGTTTTTTATACTTACATCTAGGGACAACTCGTACACGGCCATCTGGTCCCAAACTAGGCAAGCTTGTACTGTGGCTAACATACAACTGATAAACATACTTATGTATCTCTTAATACGTACATAATAAGATAAAATACAACCAGACACGGAGAACCGGCAGGGGTATTCCGTAAGAGCAAAAACCGAGCCACCGCGAAACCCGAGCAAAATCTGGCTGTCAGATTGAAAATCGGTATTCCGTAAGAGCAAAAACCGAGCCCTTATGACGTTTAGTCGATAGATTGTGCCGTCACCGAGCAATCACAACTGTCAGTTTGCGATCACAACTGTCAGTTTGCCATCGCTGTTTCTTAGAGAATCAGCCGGCGGGTCTATTATTATATCATTAACTTGCGGCACGTCCTGTAGCTTTTTTTCAATAAAATATAGCCATTATTACTCGCCAATAATGTAGCTTTCTAATGGTGAAAGATTTTTTTAAATCGGTCGAGTAGTTTTTGAGTTAAATCGTAACAAACAAATCTAATCTTTCCTTTTTATAATATTAGTTTAGATGAATTGAAACAGGCTTATTAATTGGCAGCCACAGAACAAAAATTGTGCTTATAAAACAAATATTTGTCTAGAATGGAATCGAACCTACGACCAGCGGCTTAGCAGTCAGGTCCTCTAACCACTAGACCAACAAGCCAGTCAGCCCATATTTATGTATCGGTTGTGTGCTTCTGGCAGTGACAATTTTATTGGACGTTTTTATCAGCTCATTCGCTATTTTACGATTGATGTTCGCTTTGATGTTCATGTATCAATATATTTACACGGTAACAATAAATATAGTATGTATGACATTTTATTTATTTTCATATATATATGAAACTTTTCCTATATTCGTGACTAAGTAATACCCGCGCGAATCAATATAATTTTATCTACAAGCTTTAGATTATATACATACTAGATACGCAGTCTTGACTGCACGGTTGGTTCAGTGGCTTAAGTGGTTACCTCGCCATTTACCACGCGCGACGTGTTGTGGGTTCGAACTCCACACGGGACAAAAAATTGTGTAATCCATAAATGATTGTTCGGAGTCTGGGTGTACTTTGTATCTGTTAAATGTATGTTTGTAATGTCCCCCGCGACACAGGGCCTTTTCCCTAGTGTGGAAGTAGTCTTTAAAAAAAAAGAAAAAAAATTTGACCTAAAAATTTGGCACCGTT
Organism: Trisateles emortualis; assembly: GCA_947095525.1. Taxonomy (NCBI): domain Eukaryota; kingdom Metazoa; phylum Arthropoda; class Insecta; order Lepidoptera; family Erebidae; genus Trisateles; species Trisateles emortualis. The sequence continues at coordinate 4,554,269 of OX352748.1, read as the reverse complement.
TTAAAGTGATGAGAATTTAGCGGACCACGAGTGACCGCGCGCGTGTACACAACAGTTTTACGCACACACACAGTGATTTTTCGACGCTGAGCTTTACGCACACATTGATATCGCGGCACGCACACAGCAAAATCGCGACGGGGCCGCGTAAACGATGCTATGTCAGTACAGGACACTCAATCTAATATGTTGGTGAGTGACCTACAATACCATAGAGAGGAAAAAGAAGAACCGAAAACAGTGACCTCTTCCGTTGTGTCAGATTGTCGTCCCTTCGGACTACATCTCAACCAATAAACGTCCCACTGCTGGGCACGGGTCTCCTCCAAACATTTAGAGGGATATTAGCCTACTATACCACGCTGGTCAGACGGGTTGGCATAGGGTTTTGTTTTGAGTTTCCCTTTCTTCGGACTATGAGAGTGATTAAATAGACACCTGTATGCGCACACAGTAGTGCACTATAATTAAATATGTGCATTTTAAACGTACAGTTATATTGGTGTTTTAGCTACAATTGCGAAAACGTATCAATATTTGAAACGTTAGATTTATTATTTGATACTAATAAGACGGCTACAACACATACGATTTGCCTAATCCTGAGTGCTTAGGAAACATGCATTCCTTAACATCTGCTAGTTTGTGCCAGATAGTCACTTACACATAAAACAGATAAGACCGGGTTTATATACTCGACAGTATATTTGGCAAGAGTGCTTCCTACTTTGGTCTTTGACTAGCAATGTACGTACGCTAAGTAATGGTCGCGAGCCCGATAAATTGGCAAGGTTAAGCGTCATATCTGTTACAAGCGGCACGTCTGACGTCCCGGATTGGCACGGGTGGACTTTTCGTAGCGATCCCGTATTTTTTTTCAATAAAATATAGCCTCATAGCCGCTGATAATGTAGCTTTCTAATGGAGATTTTTTTAAATCGGTCGATTGGTTTTTGAGATAAATCGTAACATACCTCAAATATTTCCTCTTTATAATATTAGTTTAAATGAGGCGCTGTAAACGATCAGCGGGTTAAGCCACCAAAGGCGCGGTAACCCTATAGATTAGTAACCACATAGTAGTATTTTATATGAGTGTCTTTCTGCGTCGGTCGGAGCTTTCGTCCCTGGTTTATGTACTTTCCTGTCCCTTTTTGTGACAAATGTGTTTTAGAAAATAGTCACACATCTTCGGAGTCACTTATCATTTCGTTAGTGCCCAACTTGGTGACAGAGTTATTTAGATCGGCCATATTTAGGCCCCTGTCGTGATCTTAAAGACTGTTGACAGTCAGGCGCAACTTTTAACTTGCCCTCCGAGACACGTAGGCGCTTAGATGAAATACCATTATGGAAGTGACTGCGCCCTTGGTCACAGGTCACTCGCTGATCGTTTACTGAACAGCGGGCACATTCTATCAACGCACCTCTCGCCACCGACAGGGAGTTCATCCTCACATCCTTGCACCTCAAACATGCCATACCGTAATATTCCAGAGGAATTTCTTACCACGTACGATTAGGCTGTGGAATGAGCTACCTGCCGAGGTTTTCCCAAAAGACTATAGCATGGGGTTCTTCAAGAAAGGAGTTATAAGGTTTTTAAAGGGTCGGCAACGCGTGAGTGACACCCCTGGTGTTGCAAACGTCCATAGGCTACGGTAACTGCTTACCATCAGGCGGGCCGTATGCTTGTTTGTCACCTTGGTAGTATGAAAAAAAAAAGGCGTGTGCGCATAGCTATGAGCGCCTCACCTCATATTCTCTCGGCATCAAGATATAATCTAAACAGATAATATAATCTCATATTTCTAGCATAACTAATTACACAAGTGACTAAAGGAAAGATAGGATCGAATGTGGACTTTAGACTGACACTGACTTGCAATGGGTAATTATGACTCGTAGTAATCTGTGGTAATCGTCTTGTTTTGTCGTTGTTTGGTTGCACGATATATGGAGAACTAGTTCGTTCTTCCAGTTTACTAGTTAGGAGAAAAGCTGTAGTCAATATTATCATTAAAATTTTGTTTAGTTTTATTTAGTGGATTTGAACAATTAGGTACCAACTAATCGATTTACATTACGTATTTTATAATATTGCAAAAAGAAAGAATTTTTTTTTCATGCTTTGTTCTATTTCTGGGCAAAGTCTCCGTCCTAGTCTTACACAACTCTCCAATCCACATTTATGTAGATATCTGGGAACAAACCACTAAAACGACAATCGTATGCACCACCACGGCATACTAAATTTCATGAAAATCGTTGGAGCCGTTTCCGAGATTTCCGTCTCAGGTTATATACGAGTATATACAATAATTACTGAAAGATTACAAAAAATATTATTTAAGGGTGCTAATTAAACAGGCTTCTTTTTAGTATCATTATTCGCCCCCAAAAATGTATGTTGCCTTCTAAATTACTAAGTCAGCCACAATTAACGAGCATCAAAATAATACTATCTTAGCCACTAGTTATCTTCTATGTGAACCACTCTAAATACTATTCAGCATAATGATTATTTTTTAGCATCTAAATTTGTAGCATGCATTCTAATAGTAAACTTCTAAAATACTATTAAATGACATCAAAATATATATTTATTTAGCATCTAACTTTTTAACTGAGTACGTTTAAAATGTAACTCATCCCATATAAATCGATAGTCAAAATTTTGCTAAAAATGTCATCAAATAGTCGGTATATTGGCCACTAATATTATCAGAAGCTATTGAGGAGATACAAAATAAAAGACTTTATTTTTGAAAAATCAATTTGTTTATTGAATAACCATCATTTTACTTATAGAAATAATAGAAACATATGAAAAGGGCTAGTATTTAAACGAGCGACTATAAATTCAATTTATGGGTGTCCAAATTACTGAATATGGCGTACAGAAATACTAAGTGAGTGACAAACTAAGGGCAAACACAAATTCAATTTATGGGTGCCAACATTACTGAATATGGCGCACAGAAATACTGTATATGGGGTACAGAAATACTAAGTGAGCTAAAAACTGAGGGCGAACACAATTTATAAAAATTAGCGCTTCGCCGGCCGCTGCCGCGGCACGCTCGCTTCGCTCGCTCGGCTCGCGCGTTGTTAGGGTCACAGTTCTAACCTAACCTAACCTACTTGTCTGATAGCATCTCGTTTCTGGTAGCAAATGCATGAATATATAATAATATTCAAATGCATGACTTTCTAGTCGGTCACTTAGTAATTTAGTCGCCCACCTATTAATTTAGTCGCAGGGCTAGAATTTACAGTATCTTATTTCACGATAAAAGAATATGATGTATTATTTTACATGCTAAGTTATAATAAATGGTGCTTTCTGTAGAAGCTTGAATTATATTTTTTTGAGGACATTGCGTAGAAGCTGTAAAACGTAAAATGGTGACGAGATGTAAAATCCGTGGCCGAGTTAGTAAATTAGGTGGTAATGCATAAATAAGAAGGACAAGTCACAATAATTGATGATCTTTACTTGACGCTTTCTATAGAATATTTAGCGGGCGTTGTAAAAAAGACGAATTAGTTTATTAGAGGCTATGTCATTTTCCCGTTGCTTAGTAATAAAATTAGAAGTTTAATCACGTGTCCAATAAATATTTTTGTGGCTAGACTTATAATTTCCCATTATTTAATATAGGTACCTAGTTTTATTTAAAATACGAAATACCGTACATAAAGAGCTATTAATCAAAAATATCAATTGATGTCCAGTGTTACCAATTCGACTATAGCGAGAACAAATTTTGGTTCAGTGCGTGTCATCATCACCATATCAATCCCCATAAATGGCTAATATCCCTTCAAGTGTATCCATACACTTAGAGGCCTATTAGCCTACTCTACCACGCTGGCTCAGTATGTGTATTTATGTTAAAATATATTTTGTAGCCAATAATTATTTAAATCTAATTAGAAATTACATTTTTAAGACGTACTCAGAATACAAAGGTCAAATACGTATTTGTATTTCAAGCATGTATTTCAATTACAAGTAATTCAAATTATTATTTGAATTACTTGTAATTTAAATACACATTTAAATAAATACTTATGCCTGAGTATAACATGCAGCATCTCTCATAAAATAGTAAAGCACCAAGTCTGTTATAAACAGCTGTACTGTACTATAGTGCTATAGTAGTGCACTCAACAGCTTCTTTTCACTTTGTCAATAGCACCTTTGACATTGAGTACTCGTCTCTGAGCATTGTAAAGTGCTCGCGATCATTTCAACACGTCCTGACGTGACCTATATAGACAGGGTTGCCACTACCACGTGTTAGTATTGAGATGTAGGTAGCCCTGTCGATTCTTGACCTAGTTTTGTGTCTACTTCGACGGAAATGAACTGCATCAAAGTACAGAATTATCATCATCATTCATAGATTTAAACTGAATACAGGTTTGGGCCCCGTTTAGGCATCAGTCTCCCACATATTTTCTATTACTAACCCCTATGCTAAGCCAAATATTTTTATTATTATATCACGCTGGCTAGACGGGTTGATATAGGGTTTCGTTTCGAGTATTCCTTCTTGCAGTGGATATTGTCTGCCTGGCTTACTCCCTTAGTCGACTCTTACGACACCCTTAGGATGAAAGGGGATGGTGACATACAAATGTCACCATCCCCTTCCATCCTAAGGGTCCTTCTTAATCCGTTGCAAGCTTTGCTTAAAGCTTGTTTTTTAGTGCGGGAGTTGGTTTTTAAACAAGAAAGAATGCTATAAAATTCTCTGACATAGCGTTATTACACTTGACCGTGTACTAGGTCAAATTTTATGAATTTATCGTCAGCTAATCGAAGGCTTCATTGCTACCTTGACTTCTTCAAAGGCAACGTAATCAACATTACATACCAGTTCTTTACGTACCTCTGCCTATTAAATTCTTAGCTTTATACTTCTGTACAGAGTTAAAGAAAGGAAAATGAATAAATGGTATTTACGTTTCTCGAGGCTTTTATGTTGGAAAATGTAATAACGGCGAGTTCTGCTTTTATAGGTCATATACGGTTTCCTAGAATATTCTATTAAAAGGCACAGAACTACTAGCTTTTATTATTGTTAGAAAATCTTACTTTTGTTTAGGTAGCAGATATTAACAGCAGAATACAAATTTATATTATTTTACTACAAAAATGCCCGTCGTACCGTATGCACCATTGACCTGCACCATCAATGGTGCAGATGAGACTAATTAGTATCATTTGCACCATTGATATTAATACAACTACTTCACCATAATTTCCTTATCCCCGTCGTACCGTATGCACTATTGACCTGCACTGGTGAGACTAATTAGTTTCGTTTGCACCAGTATTATTTAATTAAAAAAAAAAAACAAATGTACATCGCGAAACATGTGAGCATCGCCATGAAAAACAAATGAATATCGCGAAACATGCGAGCATCGCCATCGGTAATATTTTGATTCGGGATGTCGAAAAACTAGTGCATGCAATTTCGAACCTTAGAAACATTAAAAATTTGCCTGTATTTTTTAAATATTCGTGATCAGCATCATGTTTATAATACAGAAAATACGTTTCTAGTAATTTGTCAATACGGTCGAAAATTGCTTGCACCTATTTTTTTCAAGCAGTATCAATAATTGATCACTTCCCGATAGTCTTTTGTTTTGTCGACGCTCATTTGTTTAGCAGCGTTCCTTTAAAATAAAAGAAACAAGAGTAGAGCTAATTTAAGTTGTATAAACTGTATGCTATGCAGCAATGTGTAAAGAATTAATCGAAAACTTGTAAAAAGCTATGTACAATTGCAAAATCGTTGGGTTATAAAATGATGGTCGAAAATCAACAAAACAAATTTTAATGAACGTCGACAAAACAGACTATCCGGAAAATGATATAATGAAATTGATACAATTTAAAAAAACTACTACTAGCTTCATTTAAAAAACCACAAAAATAAGATCCCTCAGTCCACACTACCTATTTTAATGTTTCGTAAAATTAAAAAGTTTATATTAAAAAAAAAAATTAAATACAAGCTTTTGGGTGTATTTCTGTAATACATGGGTGTTTATGCATTAAATATTCTTAAAAGATACATAACACGATACGGCAGTCTTGTTTCGTTGAAAATTTTCTATGACTACCTTTGAACATCATCATTACATACTAAACTCTACCTAAAAATATATTAGCCGTCAAGCTATATTAACAAATCCAAAAACTACGCGGCTATCTTGTTTCATTGAAGAGTTCATTAGGGCCACCTTCCGACTTCATCGCCACGTCCTGGACACCCATCTAGGAATATAATACTCGTAAAGATAAATCCAAAACACCCAAACACGACACGGCTATCTTGTTTCGTTGAAGAGTTCCTATGGCCATCTTCCAACTGCATCATCAGACCAGCTCCATGTTATCATATTATTGCATTGTCAACGAAGTTATGTCGGTATATCAAATTTCAGCTCAATCTCACTCCGGCAAGTGATTCAAATCTAGCTTACAAAGTTTGCCTACTTATAGTGTCATCTCAATGGTGCAGATGAGACCATACCCAATTCGCAGTTTCGGTTGCACCATCAATGGGGCAAATGAAACTAATTAGTCTCATCTGCACCATTGATGGTGCAGGTCAATGGTGCATACGGTACGACGGGCAAAAATGTTGGATAAGTTAGTACTTCTTAGAATTAATTAATTAATACGAGTAACAGAGTTAATTAGGTCGAAACAAACTGTCGCCAGTATAAATTGTTAGGAGACTAAGAACGTTCCACTGACACTGAGAATTGTCGGCGGGAAAGGCAAATAATACTCGTAGATTGTTCACTGCTATGATCTTAATGAATAACCAATGTATCTTCCGAATTATCCATTCTCAGTTTCGTGCTTTCACAGGTCCTAATTATATATACTACTTAGGTGGCAAATAAGCATACGGCCTGCCTGGTGATGCCCGTTACCGTAGCCTATGGACGCCATCACTAGCGCTTTCTTCCCCTAAAAAGTACAAGTTTTTGATGTACTTTTTTTTTACTACTAATGAGGCAAACAAGCAAGCTGTCCGCCTGATGGTAATCAGTTACGGTATCCTTATTACTTCGCGTGGTCAACCCTGTAAAACCTTAACTGCTTTCTTGCACCTACATTAAATGCAAATATGTACATTTAAACTTATTGGCTATTTACTGACAAGGTTTCTTGTCTTGCAGACTCGTCCAGAGAAGCAGTTATCCTCCTTGGCATCAGGGCCACCTCCGCCAGCGGCAATCGTCCCCCGCACAGCAAATGATGCTCCAAAGCCTCCCGGCTGGAATGGCCAGCCTAGAAGACATGGCTCCAGCAGATTCAACGTTCATAATCACAACCAGGAGTTGGTGAAATTGCCGCCCATAAAAGGTAAGCAGTTTGATGTTTATTGACCTTGCCGTCTTTGCTACTGGTATTAACTTACCACCGTCGTTCATTCGCAAGTTTTATTCAGGACAATAACGTTTCAAGATTTTGCGCGCTACCCACCTTTAGTTTTAACTGTACAGTCGGACTGTACCTACAGATAAATCGTTAGGTGTGTAGGACAAACAGTTGAACGTGTGTAGGCTGTAGGGACCTACGATTTATCTGTACAGTTCGACTGTACAGTTAAACTGCAAACTTTAAACTGAAAGTCTGTAGTGCCCTTTACAGATTTCTAGTATGAATGCAATAGTAAATACGAACCGTAATGATACAGCAAGAAATAGTGATAGATAAAAGGATGTCTCAGAAAACTTTCATAGCCAATCTTTAGTACTATTTATGTCTTCGTAATTATCGACTTGTAAGATGAAGAGCACGAGAAACGTTTTACGTTTTATAACGGAACACTCAAAGGGATTTGTCGAAGAACCGACAAACGTGTACCTCGCTGTTTTTCTCGGACTAATATTTCATTTCCTGAGTGCACGGTAAAGAAGCCTTACGTTAAATAGCGTCTTTGTTATTCAAACTAATATTTTTTATAAATATATATTTTTTTTCCTTTCTTTATACTACTAAGGAGGCAAACAAGCATACTGCCTGCCTGATGGTAGGCAGGTACCGTCGCCTATGGCCGCTTGCTGCCAAGTTGCAGACCTAGGAAAAAACACGTAACTCCTTTCATAAAGAACTCCTAAAATAAATAAAACACGACTTCCTAACAACGTCTTCTGCTGGAAATTGGATTACCACAGCTCTCAATCCTAGGCATTTTGCTCGTTGTTCATCCTACTAATATCATAAATGCGAAAGTTTGTAAGAATGGATGGATGGATGGGTGGATGTTTGTTGCTCTTTAACGTAAAAACTACTTTTTGCATCGATAACCGACATCTACGCGAACGGAGCCGCGGGCAACAGCTAGTATAAACTAAATACGATCGATACTCATAGACTTGCTTTATTAATTTGGTACAAAGCGTCCCTTTGTTTTTGTCTCCGCGTCTAATGAATCGAAAACCCAAGTTCCAAGGTCGATCGATTTTATTACTTGTTTGCGTCAAATCATATGATAAAGGTAGTTTGTGAAGCCATTCTTCGTACAGTTTATTACTCTTACATAGTTAATTGTTAAGATTGGCTAACATTAGGTATATTACGCTAGTTTTACTACTGCAGCTCGTAAAGACACTGTGTCTTAGGGAGTTTCATAAAATCATTTTTCTTGTTTGACTCAAACACAAGTGACTAGCCTGTTGGTCCAGTTGTTAGTGACCCTGACTAAGCCGGAGGTCGTGGGTTCGATTCCTACACGGTACAAAACTTTGTGATTCATAAATGTTTGTTGTGAAGTCCCAGGCCTTGTTACCTAGAGCGGGAGTTGTCTTCTAAAAGAAAATGAACTATATGAATAGAACAGGAAAATTAATTTTGGGTTGCGTAGTATTTTTACCTACTTTAGCATTAAATACATATAGTAGTAGTACTGGTGCATGCGGATGTAATTCTATACACAGATGGTGTAAAATGTAAATACATCTCAGTGCCAGAAAGGTTATTGTACGGCCACGTGTTGCAAACAGTACACTGGCAAAGTACTACACCGGGAACCTTGCCAACCGTCCGATTATGGGCACCCACCATGCAATTACCGCCTTTTTAGCCATCAAAACCTTTGGTTTCCGTGAGGAAATTAGCTTGAAGTTGCATTAGTTGTGATAGCGCTTCTAATCTCCTTACGTACTTACAGAGAATAGCGTATGTCTTCGTTGCCTAGCCTTGTCGTTAAGCTGGTGATATTACATGATTGTCTTTACTTACTACCTACTAGCGGCCCGCTCCAACTGCGCCTAGGTTAAACAATTTTATACCCGTTTACGATTACCCGTTACAATTTCCAAAAATCCTTTCTTAGCGGACACTTACGTTGTAGAATATTCCTTTTTTTATTATCCTGTGTCGTCCCACTGCTGAGTAAAGGCCTTCCCCATAAACTTCCAATCCCGTCTGTCCACTGCCTTGTTCCACCAATCTTTCTCGTATACATATAATGAATCCCTATTTTCCCTGGTCCCACCATAACTTGAAATAGACGGTTTCATTCCTTTTCTTTTAAATAGTTTTCCAATACTTTTTAGAAGGCTCTTACGGATCAAAAACAAAATAAAATTGCACAGAAAATAGTTTAAGCCCAGACAAAGTCGGGGTTGTCCGTTAGTTAAGAAATAATATATCAAATATTATCCGCTTGACGCCGACCCAGTCGCTTTGTAAATCTATTTCTCAAATGCTTATCTTGTTAGCCAACTACGAGAAGTCAATAGGGAACTAATAAAGCTCACTAGAGCCACTCTTGATCTTGTAGACCCAGTGACCTACACAGTGAACCGCACGTTTCATCTATATGCAAATATAAATAAACTATCAACCACGCCTGTGCCGCTCACAACGCTATTTTGCCTTACACGGATTCTGTAACATGAAATACTTACGATTTTTTTTTATACTACAAAGGTGGCAAACAGGCACACGGCCCGCCTGATAGTTAGCAGGATTTCCACAGCATTCAGTATTAATATAAAATAATAAAATTAAAAATTCAGTCGTCAGAGAATATATTTCCCATTATTAGGAGAGGTCTACTTTCAGCAGTGGATTGAAAATAGGCTAATTGATTGATTGTCCCGTGCCCAGCAGTAGGACATGCATATATGGTGTTGACAGCGCAAAGAGGAAAAATATGTATCTCTCTTATTATGTTTTAATTCTGTCTGAATTTTGTTTTTTTTAAGTTGGTTGTTTGTTTCTTGTTCTTTTGTTTATTTTTAGATAAAATTATATTACAATAAAAATATATCTCTACGTGTACTTTTGCTGTCCTACATAATTTAGTATTTACATCTAAATCGACAACACATGGGTTGCTATTATTACTATAAAAAGTAGGGATATTCTATAATAAAAAGGACCCGGCCGGTTAAAAAACCAATTGAACTTTTCCTTAAATGAATGAGACACGCAAATCACGAATATAGCATATCATTACTCGAACTTATACTCCTGTATAGTATGCAGAATGACTGCATGTCACGAAGAAGATATATTGTGTATCGGTTTCGGGTTTTGATCATGCTATACGACTCGGTGCTCAGAAATTATTGCTTGTACAATCACAAATCAAAGGGGAATTGGTAAGCAATTGCGATTCGCAATACACAGACACTGAGGTATAGATACTGTACACACGTACCTTCATACAATATTGTTACACACATACAGCGGATACAGGCACACGTAATATATCTATTTGGTGCATGCTAGGAAACGTTGGTGTGAGGAAACAAGCCAAGCAACGTCAGATACAAACAGAATGCAGTTGTAGCATAGACTACAGATGTCATTTCTTAGAAACACGCAATCGATTGAGTAGTTTGTTGAGATTCAGAAATATATTCGAGTAATTTTTAAACTATGTATTACAGTAGAACGCCGATTATCCGATTTAATTGGGACTGGGGCCGATTCGGATAATCGAAAATTCGGATAATCGGACATAGACTGGTAACAGAAAAACAAACTGTCACACATAGAATAAGCTTTATTAAATTTAACAAACACAGTTCTACAATAACATTGAACATCTCGATTAGAGATTGAAGTATATCTGGACTCCGAGTTCCAACTTGTTACATCAAAACAAAACAAAAATTACCTGGTTTTAATTTTTTATATTGCGCTTAGGACCGATTTGGATAATTGGCGATTTGGTTAATCGGCGTTCGGATAATCGGCGTTCTACTGTATTTTATGTATACAATAAAGAGTTTTCTATCTATTCCATTCGCTTTTAACTCAATTTACTCTACGTGCAGCGCTAGCGGCACTATTCGCAAAGTTTCCATAATCGTGCAGGAGAATCTACACAGTGAAATCATATTACTACATCGTGCGTTTTTTTATGTTTCCTATTTTTATTCTTACTTTTGTAATAAAAACAATTTTGGGGTGGTTCCGGATTTTACTATACCAAAAATAGCATCGGCCATTGTAAAGGCATATCAGGGATGTCTTCGTTCAACAGTGGACGTTATCAGACTGAGATGATGATGATGTTGAATAGCATTGTATACATATAACTCCTAATAACTAACCGTTGTGCCTCGGCTTTAGACACAATCCAGCCTGGTAGAGGGATTACGCCTTTTCGTTGGTGGTAGACGTTACCATACACCTCCTGCCTTTTTTATTCTACTACTTAGGTGGCAAACAAGCTTACGGCCCGCCTGATGTTAAGCAGTTACCATAGCCTATGGTCGCTTGCAATAACAGAGGATTCCAATGCGTGATGCCAACACATTTTTTACACTAAGGCTTTAAGATGGAGTATTCCTGGGATAGAAAAACGTTGCTTTCAAAACGCATCTCTAAATGCGCTCTGGAAACCTGTAATCATACACAAGAACAGAACTACACCGCTGTACCTATATAGTTATTTGTGTGTGGTCTTCTGTAAGGTGGAGGTCCTTCCCCAGTCAGGCTTGCTAGCTAGTATGGAGATTTACCTCTCCCAGCTACCATTAGAGTGCCTTCATTGCACCTAATTACTATCGAGCATCTTATGTGAGCAGTGTATGTTCTGCGTCCAAACAAATTTCGTCATAAAATTAAAATTTAATGAATTATTATAGACTCTTTGGACACTTTCATCCAGTGACCTTGCGAGCCTATTTCACATATTTTATGACCAGCATTACTCCACGAATACTTTTTTTATTTCTTTTTCACGGCTCTCTATTACGTCACTAGTAGGCAATGTAATACATTTGACATATTTTTTTGTTTGTATGGGTAATGGCTGTAATTTTAACGAGTAACGCATGTAAAGAATTTATTGATTACCAATCTTGATACTGCTGTGGTTTTTTTCTTCGTTTTAGAATGGAATGCGTATTGAATTATTACTTTATATTAAAGAAAGTCAAAATATAATAACATAACATAGCACCACGCCTCTTTCAACCGATGGGGTAGGTAGATGTGTATGAAACCACGTTTCATCTACGATGTTATATCGCTAGTTATGATAATCAATATCATTACCGTTCCCGAAAACCGTTCAATGCTAGACATATACTTCCCTCATGATTTTTTACAGCATTCGCCTTTAAGCTAACCTTGTCCATCAACTGCCCGCAATCTTTACCAATGTTTAACCATTAATTTAATTTTTATTCATTACTAATTTTCGTTTTACAATCGGGATTTTACGATCAAGTTGGGGCTAAGTAGTATAAGAAATCTATTGATAAAGATTCGACCTCGTCAAAACTGAGTCATCTTTTTAATCCGCCGAAAATGTAAATCGAAACTTCGTCCAACTATTCGCTTAAAGTTAGTCGTACATTTAATAATAATTTATATTACGCTGCAAGGGAGGCCATTTTTTTTCGGTCACGTGACTACCGCTTATTTACACGAGGAAGGGTTCTTGCGGATGTCATTTTTCATGCTCGCCAAGGGACACCCATTTTCCAGGGGGAAATGGTATAGAATGCTTTTTCACAATGCCATGGGACCCGAATACTACGAAATATGTGTCTAATGTCAATATTTTTTTTATATTCTAACCTTAATAGCTTTTGCCTGTGGCTTCGCCCGCGTGGTTTTCGTTTTTTTTTCTAAATAAAATGTTGAAATGGTGAGCCAATGTTAACTAAGTAACAGATGTTAGTTAATTTTCGCTCTATGCTGCTATTATAATAGATTCTATTCTAACCTTGTAAAGTTTGATTGAAATACAAAAACTAGATACTGGACGTATCTAGTTTTTGTATGTAAAATCCATCCATTTTCACAAACTTTCGCGTTTATAATATTAGTAGGATTGACAGATTTGTGTGTTGATTTTTGTGAGGATTTTTTTAAATGACCGTAGTTGTAAATTTCATGGTGGTGTGTGATTGGCCCGTTTACGACTTTTAATCGATTTAGAAGTGAGTTAAAAGGATTAGCTTTTTAAATGGTGGTCGTAAAGTAGTAGTTATTGCGCTCTTTCAGAAAATATATACATAGATGACTAAAAAGTTTTTTTTTGTTTGTAGATGATGTGGTATTAACTGTCTAGTTGTCGTTGCTGACTGCTGATTACGAAGTCCTGCGATTCCTGGTCGGGCCCGCGTAGTACGTACGACTGCCGTAAAGATCCTGGCAAAATGTGATTGTCGTGCACTTCTGCCAAGGCCCCCTTCTAGTTTGCGTTAGGAGCCTTACCGCAGCGCAGGTACTGATGACACAGCGTGGCTGATGGTGAAATGTTGGCAAATATACCTTGTCATTATAATTTGTATTATATTACACTAGCTGTTGCCTGCGGCTCCGCCCGCGTGGATGTCCGTAATCACAATAAAAAGTACCCTATGTCCTTTCCCAGGATATCGTCCATCTCCTTACCAAATTTCATTAGCATCCGTTCAGCAGTTCAGTCATGGAAAGATAACAAACAAAGTTACATTTGCATTTATAATATTAGTATGGATACAACTTGAAACTCTAATTTCAATAGCAAATCTGTAGCGGTGAAGCTATAATGACTAATAACCTTTAGTGTGTCAAATGAATGATTCAGTGAGCTTGTACGTACTAAGCTAATGAAGGAGGTAGGGCGCACGTGCGTCACTCAGAAGGTAAATCTTTAGCGTTCTACCTGATTCTATGACGTAATTGTAGGAAAGGTATTCATATTAGCTTATAGCGCTGGTAATACTTCAAAGAACTTTTTTTCCTATCCCAAGGTTACCCTTTAATGCAAAATTCAGGTGTTGCAAGATGACGATCAGCAACGCGCAAATATTGCTCCTGAATGATTTTTTAAATCTTTTTTATCGATCGGGCTCTAAAATGGGTTCAATGAGCACTATCCTTACTATTTTTTAATACAGCCCTTCCTCTAGGGAACAAGCCATGTGACGCGTCGCGGGGTAGTCACAAAGTTTCATCCCGTATGGGAATTGAATCCATAAAACTAGACGAGGGGACCACCTTAACCACAAAACCACACGTACAAACAAGACATTGCAATATTTACAAAAAATAACTACGGAAACATCGTAAAGATATCGTCAATAAATAACTAAATACTTCTTGCCATAAGGGCGGTTTCAGAATAGCGTTTTTAACAGCGCGTAAACTATCGTTTCGGCATACGCGCTACAATTCGCGATTCATAAAACCTGACTCGCGTATACAGGCGTGTTCGCTCGAATCGATTATATTGAGTCAGTATCAAAATGTATTCGGACTCGCTCAAATGAGCTTATACCTCTAAGCACGTCAAGCTCGTACGAGTTGCGCGTTTGGCAAAAGGAGCTCCTATACGCGCTTCCAAATACGAGCTTACCCGCGCGTACAAAACGCTAGTCAGCTACCGCCTTAACTATTCCTAATAGAAAAAACGTAAGAACGTCTCACGTACACAACTGAGAGTAATTTAGCTCAACATCTTGATAATATCATTGTTTATTTTTTTCAAGGCAAATGACAATAATCGCTATAGCTTTAACATAGTGTAGATAGGTAAATAATTGAGGTTTTATTGTGGATAACACTGTCTTATAATACGACCAAGGTTAAATGAACCAATACTTGAAACACTGAGGTTTCATGCTCAATATTCTTTTTTTGGTTCATTTTTTTTTTTTTTTCCAGAGAAGCTACTTCTCTGGAAAAAAAACCGTACATAAATATATAGTACGGTATAGGTTTATAGTTCAGTAAAGAGTCCAGTCTGCACGCCTACTCACCACTTGCATGCCAAGCGAGACTCCACACACTACAAAATCTTGGGATGAGACCTTGTGTTCTGTCCGAAGATCTCAATTTCTTGGAATTGAAATTCATTGCGTTCTTTTTTTTTTACTTTTTGTGTGGCAGACAGGCATACCTGATGACCTGATCTGATGTAAAGTACTTCCCGAATCCTTTGGACGCTTGCAATGCCAGCGATATTACTTGCGTACGTTGCTGACCTATTTATTTACACCATGGCTTTAAGGGATACTTCATCCCTGGCATAGGAAAATGTTTATTTCAAAACGCATCCCTAAATGAGACCTGCATTCACACATAGAAACACAGCTACACCGCTGTGTGTAGTCATTTGGCTGTGATCTTCTATAAGATAGAAGTCCTTTCCCAGTCGGGATTGCTAGCTAGTATGGTGCGCAACCACTCTTATTGTATCGTGTTGTAAGTGTAAATTTTCTTACAGAAAAAAGTATATTCACTAGTTCTAGTTTTTTTTGTACTACCAAGGAGGCAAACAGGCACACAGCCCACCCGATGTCAAGCAGTTTAACCGCGTAGCCTATGGACGCTTGCAACATCAGGGGTATCACTCGCGCGTTGCCGACCCTGTAAAATCCTTATACCACATGCAGTCTCTGAGGAAAACCTCGGCTGGGAGTTCATTCCACAACCTAATCGTGCGTGGTAGGAAATTCATCTGAAACCGTACGGTACGGCACGTTTGAGGTGCTAAGTGTTGTCGTTGTTTACTCTGCGTATATTCGGATCTCGAGATAATATTCATTTTGGTCTACAAACATTCTCATCTCTTGAATTCTGCAACACACGAAAACTTCACCAAGCGCTTGTTAAACAATAACACGGCACACGCTACACTACATCAATCTAATTATCGTTTATGACCTATACCTAACAATTACCTATTGTCTGATACAACGACGCATATTAGTGTGGCTGTTCTAATAATAAGACTGCATGGTTGGTTCAGTGGTTACCCCGCCATTTAATACTGCGCGGCGTGTTGTAGGTTCGATCCCCAAACAAGACAAAAAAAAATTGTGATCCACAAATGGTTGTCCCGAGTCTGTGTGTACTTTGTGTCCGTTATTTGTATGTTTGTAAAGTCCCCCGCGACGCAGGGCTTGTTCCCTAGTGCGGGAGTTGTCTTTTTCAAAAAGAAAAGTAAGAAAAGAAGTGCAGCTAAAAATGCCGAGAATACCGTGTTCAAAGAACATCTTGATGGCGCTTATAGAAGGAATGTTGTCGAACATTAAAGGTGTCCACAATATAGGACAGTAGCCCGCATGGAAAATATATCCACTTAACAAAAGACCACACATATTTTTTTTTTTTCTTTTTTTATATTACTTGGGTGGCAAACAAGCATACGGCCCGCCTGATGTTAAGCAGTATCCGTAGCCTATAGACGCTTGCATTACCAGAGGTATCACTTGCGAGTTGCCAACCCATTTTTTTACACCAGAGCTTTAAGATGGAAGTAACCCTGGGATAGGAATACGTGTCTTTCAAAACGCATTCCTAAATGAGCGCTGGAAACCTGTACTCACACACAGGAACATAACTACACTGCTGTGTGTAGTCATTTGGCTGTGGTCTTCTGTAAGGTGGAGGTTCTTTCCCAGTCGGGCTTGCTCGCTAGTATGGTGCCCTACCTCTCTGAATAATATCGTCAGATGTTTTTATACCTACTTCTTAGGTGGTCAACAAGCATACGGCCTGTATGATGATAAGATACCATAGCCTATAAACGCTTGCAATACCTCAATACACGTGTGCTGCCGACCCAAAAAAACAATAGGAAATCATTTAATTAAAAACGCTTTCCTAACTGAGCAGACAGACAGACAAAAAACTGTAAAAAATGATATTTTGTAATACGTACCGTGTATACTCCATATGCATTTAGTAAAAAGAAGTTATTTTAATATTATCCAATTTTATTTATTTGTATTGATAAAACAAAGTGGCTTCTACTACACTTAGATCTTCTAAACTACCAAACGGATTTTGATATGATTTCATTATCATTCAGAAAAATTCTTTTGGATAGCTTTTAGGTATAGATATTGTCCGTGTGGTGACGGATTAAGAATACAAATGTCACCATCCCGTTCTATCCCAAGGGTGTCGTAAAAGTCGACTAGGGTAGTAAATCAGGCAGACAATATCCTCTGCAATAGAGGATAAACAAAACCCTATACTATCCCGTCTGGTCAGCGTGGTATAGTAGGCTAATATTCCTCCCAACGTGGAGGAGACCCGTGCCCAGCATCCCACTGCTGGGCACGGGTCTCGTCTCGTTTATGGGTTGAGATTATGATGATAGGTTTAGAACATTTTCCAGCCGGGGTCAGTCGCTAGATATTATTACGATGTAGTTGTAGTTGTCCTGTTCTTGAGTATAGAATTATAGATTTCTAGTGCTCATTTAAGTGAACCGTCATTTAAAATAACTAGTGTTAGCGTTGGCAACACGCAAACGATATCTCTGGTATTGCAATACCCACAGGCTACTTGTAAATGTACCTCTAGTAAGAGTTCGTGATTCGAAAAACGTTTACGTTTTCACCGTCGTCTATTTCTTGTCAAAAATGACACGCTCGGCTATAGGCTTTCAAATCAGAAACTATGAGATTGAAAAACTTACATTCGGGACAATCCCACCCACATGCCCACCGCTGTGACTCCTGTGAGCCAGGATTAACAGCGGAGTAACCAACTGATACACCGAGTTTTGACACTCGTGCGTCCCGTGGACAACTAAACCTACTGTCTTGGACCCCGCAACGAATTTAATCAGAAGTAAATAGGAGGAGTTAGAAAGAAAAGTTTCCACTTCCCTCCATAGCAAAGCGGGAGACAAAATAAATCTGTATAGGTTTGTAACCTATGAAAAGGAGCACCACGGAGGACCTTAAACTACGGGACCTAAGTGAGCTAAGTTTGATTGCTATAATATGTATGGAAGAAACGTTTAAATGCACGGAAATTCCCCCTAGATGAGACTAAATCCCCATAGTAAGCCGCTCCAGATGATATATGTAAGCTGTTTAACATAATAGTACGATCATTATGCCAAAGACTACACTCCCAGAGTATGTGATGAGCAGACTGCTCCTGATCGGAGCCAGGTGTTGAGCATTGACAGTTCGGCGAATCAACTAGCTTAAATGAGTATAACTTGCTCCGAAAGTTACCATGACCTGTAAGGAACTGAGCGACACTGTGATCAACCTCCAGCCATGTCTTTGCCAACCGATCAGTAACGGAAGGAAAAAACTGGTAGAGGTGGCGTCCCTTGGTTGATGTATCCCATCGCTGTTGCCATTCATTAATGAGGGTTCTATAAACTTCAGTTTGTTCTTTAAATAATCGGGTGATTTTAAGGCGATCACGTGGCATTAAAAAGTTGGAATTGATGTTGTCACGTGTGGTGTAATAAATCGCCGCTCGTCTCTGTACCTCTAGATCGACAGGAAGAACACCTGCCAGTACTGGTAAAGCTTCAGTGCTAACTGTCCTATACGCCTTGCACAAAAATATCAACGCCAGACGTTGACTCTGAAGCAACTTGCGTCGTGCGGTACCGATGGTTGCCCTATCAGCCCACACAGGTGCACCGTAACACATACAGCCCAAATAAGTTGCTGCATAGATAATTTTTAAGGTGTTAAAAGACAGACCCCATGTCGACGTCGATATCCTCGTCAAGGCGTAAAAACTATTCTTAGATTTTTCTCCTATCGTTGTAATATGATCTACAAAAGTGAAGTTCCTTTCTAAAATCAAACCTAAATAACAAACGGAATCCTTATTTCTAACAGTAATATTATTAAATCTAATTCTAGGTGGCGTTTTTAAATTCCCTTTCAATAGTAGCTGAAATGTTTTATGAGGCGCGAACGATAGGCGGTTGCGCACTCCCCAATCAGAGATCAGGCGCAAACATTTTTCCGCTAAGCTCTCAAGTCCAGCCCTGGTGTTAGATTGTATAAGTAAAAGACCGTCATCAGCGTAACCGGTCAAAGTGCAGCCAGATGGTAATGGCAGTGTCAGGAAATCATCAAAACCTAAGTTCCAAAGATACGGCCCTAATACTGATCCCTGGGGACAGCCCATTGTTAGCGGCTTCGACACTGCATAGTGGCCAAGTTTAAGCTTAGCTGTTCCATGTGAAAAATATGTATAGATAAGTGAGTATATATTACTACACACACCACGAGCTTTTAATTTCAAAAGTAACATCGGCCACCATGCATTGTCAAAGGCGCCAGATATATCTAAGAAAATACCTAATACATATTGACAATCTGATCTAGTGACTGTTTCCCTAACGGATATAACTGCGTCTACAGTGGACCTACCTATTGTGAAACCAAATTGTTTTTCATGAAATTTAACCCCACCCGGCAAAAGTCGAGGAACGATAAGGCGTTCTAGCAACTTCCCTAAAGATGGTAATAGGGTTATAGGTCGATACGACTTAGGGTCATCTAAATGAAAAACTTACAGTGCGAAGTTCAGATTGGGTTCGGATACGTTTTTTTTTTTATTTTTTCTATTATAATATGCATGCATTATAATATGTTTTATATGTACCCGAAATAAATTGTTTAAAGGATAGTGAGAACCTCATTAAAATTCGTTGCGTGTTTTAGAAGATCAAATTTTTCCTATTCCAGGGATACTATTTCTTAAAACTCTAAGCAACACGCAAGTGATACCTCTGGTGTTGCAGGCGTCCATAGTACGAGTATAACGGGAACTTCTTACCATCAGACGGGCCGTATGCTTGTTTGCCACCTAAGTAGTATGAAAACATGTAACTATTAGAGGCGCTATTTGCAATTTGGCAAGAATGGAAACGAAATTTCGTATCGTAACTGTCAAAACTCGTTCTAGGAGTACTGCTTACCATCAGGCGTGCCGTATGCTTGCTTTTCATAATAGTGGTAAACAAAAGTGTACTTGCAGTATGCTATTACCATAATAGGGAGTTAAATGTTCTGCATAACACGATTAAGGGTGCTTAAACCCGGTTTTGGCTGTGTAATATCGCAATAAAGGCCTATGTGAAAATTACATAACCACGAACAATATTACAACTAATTATTGCCTAATGCAGTATTCGCAGTGCCACCTAGCATGCGCAAAGCTGTTTAATATTATTTCAAATGTTTTATTATTGTCTAAAAAAAATATACATTGAAAAACAAATAGTATTTCTAGAGTAATTTCTTAAAAACAGTACTTTTTGCATATAAAAATGGATATTATTTAAAATACCGTTTTGAAAGCATAGAACGCAATATTAGATTCCAATCCACAGACTTATTCTAACCTTCGTGTAATGACAGAAAATAAATTGGTTTCAGCACAATATAAAAAAAATATTTAAGAGCTACGAAATAATAGCAATCGTTTTTTTAATACGATCTTTTTCATACGTCACATATCGGTGACATTATGATAAAACTATAAAATATGTTTTTACTAATTGTAGGGAATTTGAGCTTACGTGTCATGAATTATAGCAGACTTGTTGTTGCCCGCGGCTCCGCCCGCGTGGATGTCGGTTATCGCTGTAAAAAGCCTATGTGTTATTCCAGACCATAATCTATCTCTGTGCCAAATTTCATCCAGATCCGTTCAGTAGGTTTACGTGAAAGAGTAACAAACATCCATCCATCCATCCATCCATTCTTACAAACTTTCGCATTTATAATATTAGTAGGATTTCTGCCACGCGTGCATTGCAATCGCTGAACTGGTCCCCATACTTCATACATAGCTAATACCGCGAGCTTCTCTCTAATGGCCGCTAAAAGAGCCTATACAAGCGCTTTTGACGCTAAACGACATATAAAGTGGCATGTGTCTCAGCTTTTTACTCGGCGTCCCTTTGTGCCGTGTTCCGTTTCCGACCCGCTATTCACCGCTAGGAAACTACCTCTAGTTTTATAAGTGCTTGTTCATAATACGCGGCGAATTGGCCACTGACTGATAACGATAAGGTAGATATATGAGAATTATGGATTGATAATATAGGCTACATAATGAGTACAAATATAAGTATTATAGAGTGTCCTGGTGGTCCAGTGGCCGCAGTATGCGCTTGCTGTTCACGAGGTTGTGGTTACGTAGTAACTTTTTATTAATCTGTGGTTGTGGGTCCGATTCCCACACAGAATAAAACTTTGTGTGATCCACAAAGAGTTGTTCTAAGTCTGGGTGTAATATGTGTCCGTTAATTGTATGTTTGTAAAGTCCCCCGCGACAAGAGCTTGTTCTCTAGTGCGGGAGTAGTTTTTTAAAACAAAACATATAACAACTATCCAATAACTTTAAACATCTTAGTCACCTTTTTAAGAGAGGTTTGGCGGCTAAATATTGTTACTCATACCAAATTGTAAATAGTATAATGCCAATTTTATATAACTCTACCCTAGTTGCAAATTGGCTGTAGATAAAAAATACTGGCATTTGTTTTTTGAGGTTCAAAAGTATCATGTAATTGATCTAAGTATATAAATCCGTTTGACTTTGATTTAGGGAGAGATCTCTAATTCTGTAACTTACAGAAGATCACAGCCAAATAACTGCACACTATTTGTGTTCCTATGCGTGAGTACAGGTCTCCAGTGCTCATTAAGGGAAACTTTTCTATTACAACGTTTTTTTAACCTACAGTTACGTCATCACAGTTTTTTTTTATTGGCATTACGTTCCCGTTATATTACTTCCATCCCAAGTAGCAAAATGTGGCTCTATAATAATCCTAGGAGCATGTATTTTTTAATCCTATATAAATCCTATAAACGTTTATAGAACCGCATTTGGGCGCAGTTTATAGAATTATTACGCCCTATAGCCGTTTTGTTATAATCCGGTAAAGTGCAATTCGATTTTATAATTACCTTATTAAGTGCTTTTACACGATACATTGTCCTATAAAGATCCGGTAAATGCATTTAATAAGAGCGATTAGTCCTCTTACGATCTGGTGCGTGCCGCTACTAGAGTAATTGATCCTACAGAGATCAGTGCGATACTATTAGTAGATTCATTCAGACGATCATTCGTTCGTTCTTTATTCGTTGATTAATTGTGCTGTGTTGGTGTGTCATTAAATACTTTTTTGTTTTCGAATGGTAAGTAAAGTCACTTTATTATATTATTGTCTAACATAAGTAACTTTTGTCGTTTGACTATTTTGTAAAGAATGCCCACTCAACTTGCGAAATTAATTTTATTGATAAAGTTTTAGATGATTAAAAACATATCTTCATGCGCCTTTAAAATTTAACATATTCATTATTTCTTAATTCAGTAATAATTAACTAATACCTATCGGCCATGGGTCGAAACACGTGCCATAATATTGCATTTATCAGAACCTTTATAGGAGCCTATTTAGTCAAAGTTATGACTATTACATGACATACCTACTACGGCACCATATTTAAGTTTTAGGGTTCTTTAGAGTACAGAAATAACGCCGCATACTAATGCATGCAGGGTTATATTTTATCCGTGTTAAAATTTTCAGAATAGTGTCAGAATTACTCTGAATCATTTTTAATATTTGTCTTCAAAATTTATTTCAACAGAGTTAAAAAGTGGGCAGTGTAGGGATGCAAAATGGTAAAATAACTAATTATCAGTACTTTAAATTGTTTTTTTTTAAATCTGATTATAAAGAGAATGGGATCTGACACACGATGGCTTTTTTTTTCAAATAACGGGCGTCCCGCGCGCGACCCGCACCTCGCACCGCTGTCGGAGTCAGAGTCTCCGGACTCTGTCAGTCTCGTGTAAGTAAGCGTAGCAGAAAGTCGCGTCCGTGTATTAATGTTTGACAACAACGCGGCACTGATATCTAAATTTGAATTAATTGCTGTAAGCGTAGGTAAGTTGAGACACATTTTTGTAAACACAATAGAAATATTTGTTAGACATGAGTTTTAAATCTTATTAATGTGCGAATCTTGTAAGTTGTTGCAAATATTTATACATCAAACATCGCCCCAGGTCACCGATAATAACCTTATAATGAATTAGGAATGTTAACTAATTTTTAATATTAGCTCTCTATTTTCTCTGACAAAAATAAATAAATACAACTATATAACTTCGATACGCCAGTTAGTTTCAGATTTATAGAAGTAAACGTTCGATACGGACTCGTACTCGATGCGTGTGACGTCATCTCACAATACTCGCTCAGTCTGCTCACGCTCTCACCACGGTGACGTCTAACGTTTCATTAGAAATTATAAATACTTTCAAAAATACCAATCCAAATACACATGACGTGTGTCACATGCGGTCACGTGATTATTAGCGGGACTCTATAGTTAAAGGCTTGTAAAATAAAAACTTATAGGTATTTTTGACTACAACAAAGTAAAGTAAAGTATTTGTATACATACCAGCTTTACTGTAACAAACTTTCAACCGATTTGGCATACCTATTAACATTCTTCATTATATTAAAATGTCGCTGCTTTACGAGCCTGAGTGTGTAAGTAATGTTGTAATTACGTAATTTTGCATCCCTAGACTATTGTCCAAACAAAATCAATTACGTCGCCCTTCTTTCCAAAAAAGGTAATTATAAAGGCCTCACTTAAACATTTTCAGCATGCTGGATTTTAGTCTGGACTGGAAATGGTTGTGGTAATGGATGTCGATGCTTTTTTAACTAAGAAGGATTTCCATGAGCTGAAGTATGCCAAATGGCCATGGAAAATTACACACTTTTTGTTAGTAAAAAAATGTTACGGTTGTGGCTATAATATTTCAAATGACACAACCAATAAGCCGGTACACTTCATTGTGGCTCAAGGGAAGATGATAAAATTGTTAAACCATGATTTTTTTTGGTGTCAAAACTGCAAGCACTATACGATTTATGATCATTTCCCTACCGATGAGTGTGAAATTTGCTGCTAGTAAGTTTTTTTTAGGAACTTTCATTATTTTTATTGACGTATTCAAAATATTTAATATTGTACAATATCCATTTTGGTACATCTTTTTCGTTTATTCATCAGTATTACATTTATTTTAATATTTCTTAAAAATCATTAAAAAAATAGTATCGGGTGCAAGGTCCAAGCTAGCCGGTAGTTAGGGCTTCAGAGACAGGAACCTCCTCACAGTGCGAGCCGTATCGAGGAAACTGCCTTCTGAATCGGGCCCTTGATCCAACATTTTATTATTGTCCCATATTTTTGTTTATTGCACATTATAGGCATATTAAAAAATGGTGTTGAAGCTGTTGAGGGGTGATAGTACTCTTTAATACTACGAAATAGTTAACTTTTTCATCGTACCAATCGTACTGTAGATATTCAACAATTATGTATGTTACAATTATTTATAGCACACTAGATTTTTCACTATTTCGTCATTAGTCTTAATGACAGTTGTTCATATTGATAACAGCTATTTGAACCATATTCAGGGAAGCAAAAAAGTTTTCAATGACTATTATCTCTATTGTGTTTCGTGTATTTGACAGTTTTTAACGATGGAATTATTTCAAGGTAGTGTGATTTTGTCTACTTTTTTGCTTTCCTGAATGTGGTGTAGCGATCTATGATGACCTTTTAATTTACCCACGGATACCGTCACTTCTTAATAGATTTTTAGAGCACCTGCCTACCTACATTTTAGCAATATTTACTTGTGTATTATGTGCAGGTTTACTTCATTTCATAATGGAATCTGAACTATATTTTCCTGTATGCTAGTTTAATGTTACGTTCAATGAAGGTACGTAACCTACTTAATTACTTACCTTGTTTTTCAGATTCATTGTAACCGTTTAAATTATGCCATACAAAATAGTTCAAACAATAGAGCGAGGGAAAGCTGTGCTGGTTGCTGTACCACAGCAATGGGAACAAGATGGTCTTTTATATTGGCCCAGAAAAGGCTCCGATAAATTACAAAGAAATGAAAATTCTGTACCAGACGAAAATTGGCCAGCAAAGAATTGTATTATAAAAAGAAATAACATAATGAATCTCGAACAAGCAGAGTCTATGATTGACATAATGTGTCAAAACTCGGACACTGAAACTGAGCTCGACATAGGCAAACGTACAAGGCAATATCAACACATGAGCAAATCAAAGAACAGTACACAAATAAATTTCAATGATATAGCCGAAGAATGTTCTAAGGTTAGTGGAAAACTTACTGATTACTCAAATTTTCTCCATTTCATGTTACTTTTCTATGTTACACGTATAAATTGTCAGTATCACTGTAAGTATTTGCTACTTTGTTGCGATTGATAAGATAATCATATAGCCATTTCCTTTTTTTTTCAGAACTATAGCAAAAATATTTTGAGTTCTGATAATTATATAGAACAGCCTACGTCTTATGGATATTTGGACAAACAAGCATCGGTTATTATTACTCAAGAAGCCATGCCAAAAGTTGTTACTATTCCAACTATTTCTGAAGAACCACAAAGTCCTATTATTTTGCAACAAATTGAAGATTCACGTGTGACGAATTATGTATTACCTAAGCTCGAAGAAATATCAGAAAGCCTAAAAACAGTAACGGCTAGTTTAAATACAATCAGTGAAAATCAGCAAGTACTATTTGGCATTCAAAACAATATACTTTCTAAACTTTCGGAAATGCAAACGCAATTTGAAGGAATTGCAATACAACTTTTTAAACCAAAAGAAAAAACACAATCTTTAGACATAAAGCCCATTAACAGTCTAAAAGAATTTCAAGAATTTGAAAATTTGCTTTCTTCTAATGATCCGGAAGTTATTTCTGAATTGAAGAATAAACTTTTAGTCGTATGCAGTAAAGGCAAAGGAAAAGGATATAACAACGCCTACATTTTAATAGATGTTTTATTTGAGAGAAACTTTTTAAAGGACTGTTCATGGGCTGGAGGTTCCAAATCAGAAAAAGTAAAAATATGCTTCAAAGGCTTTACGAATACAATAAAATTATTCTTCAATACAATTCATGAATCTGATGGAGATTTTACTTTAGTTGATTGCCACAAGTTCTTAAAAATTATTCTGAGAAACTCACTTCAGCGATGCAATAATAAGCAATTAAGGCTATCTTCAAAGAAAAATAGACAAAAGAAAACTAAAAACACACCAGAATCCCAACCGTTAGATTCAGCCCAGCTAGGTCAGCCAGAACCAGAATCGATGGTGGTTCCAGAAATTACCAATACGGAATCGAATTAATATAAATACCGAAGTTTGTCGAGAGTTGACTGATTAGTGAGAGTACAAATTATAAGACTGCATTAAATTGAATTCTAGACTGATTTACAAAGTATATGTTATAGTATTAGTTAAATATGATGTAAGTTAAATTTTCTGTATAACTTCAAGAGATCAAGAGATCTTATAAAACATCATATTTTACTCAGCAATTTTGATCAAGAAACCTATATGATATATATATTATATATGATGTATATATATATATGATATATATATATATGATATATATATATATATGATATATATACATATATATGTATATGTATATTTATATATTTGTTCTGTGCGGGAATCGAACCCGCGACTTGATGCGCAGCAGTCAATCGCTCAACCACTGCGCCAACCGTGTCGCCAAATTATTATTCTTTGAGTCATTCCTTAAAGTTATACCGAGACTTTTATTTTGTTATTGTTTAAGTACTGATTACAATCAGTACTTAAACAATGTATAGGAACATGTTTAGGCTTTCCAGAAATTAACAGACATTTCCATAAATCTAAGTCATTGTTCTTAACAATTTAATCTAATCTAAAAGAATGTCTGTTAATTTTTTGGAAAGCCTAAACATGTTCCTATACATTGTTATGTCATTTGCGAGTTCAAGTAATTGTCGTAGTTGACGTATGTTGATTATTTTAATAAATGAAAAATAGTCTAAATACTTCAACTGTTGTTTATTTTATTTGCTCCTATTTAAAATATTACATATATTCTACATCACAGAGTATGTAGTAAAGGTATGAAAAACAATTCAAAGTTAAACTCAATACACACTAGTTTACATTTTACATTTTTCACTCCGTACACAGCTTCAATTTTGTTAGTATTATTACAATCACATTTATAAATATCTAAGAACGAAGATTTCAAGGGTTTATCAAATACATTCTGGATTTTTGTAATACGATGGCCATTTAATAGAATCTCTTTGCTTTCATCATTATCTTTAAAACATATTGAATTCAGCTCAACAATATGATCTTGGTCACTTAAAAACCACTTGTTTTCTTTTTGTATTGATAAAACGTACGATTCAAAGTGAAGAACATGTTTTAACCCACCCTTTCGCTGATATATTTTTATAAATGGATATTTTACTAGTTGATCTTCATGAAAATGTTCTATCTCTGCTGTCAATTGTTCATTTAGCCTTCTGGCAACTTGTTGCAGTGGTTTATTTCCATGTCTGATCATCCTTTTTATAGTATATAGTTTATTTTCGAAGGGATAAGCGTTAAAGCTGTGCAGTTTTCCGAATTTTCTCACTTCGTCTACCACATGTATCAAATTGTGAATGTTGCTGGTAATGTAATCCTTACCGTAATATATTTTAAAGTCTTGTATAAAATATTCTAACATTCGATCAGCGATGCGTAAAAAAATGAAATGCTTTTCATTTGAGCAAATTCTGATTGCACAGTAAAGGTTGAGAAAATGAAAGTAAGCGTCAGAGTTTAATACATACTTCAGTATTATGATGCTGTGGTAATAAAGAAAACTACGGTATTCGGACCCCTTCCAATGTGCCAACACGTCTATTGTCCTTACAGATCTATGTATTTCTGTGGGCATTCTACACTTAGATAAAAAACTATTGATCTTTTCAATATCTCTGGCACTCCACTTGGTAAGGTATTTACCGAAATTGCCATCTCTCCAACCCAAAAGTAATCTCTTCATCAAACCAAGATTTATTAGATGAAGTGAGTCAGCTACAGGAAAATCTTCTATCATATCGATTTTCAATAGTAATAGTGGTGAATCTTGTTTATGATGTTCTTCATATTTTTTAGCTCTAAAGTCTTCGTCATTTCTTTTTGGACAGTCGTATCTAAGAAACGTTACAGCATGAGACACATGCGAGTATTCACCCACGACTGTACATTTCAAACAGCCATGCTTGCTGTTGAAATTCGCAACACCTAGACAGAGATATTGTTTTTGTTAAAAACTTATAAGTAAATATAAATATTTTTTGAAATCTAGTCACGTGATTGTCAGTTTGTAACAATCAATTTCCCCATGCGAGTCATGACTCCCAAATATAATAAAACATTGAATAATGTTATTTAAAAAAATGCACCCTACTTGTTTTATAAGTAAAAAGCCTATAATTTAGATATCACCTTTGATGAATGCTCTTGCGGGAGAGTCACATATGAAAGCTCTGATTTGAACTGTGACTATAATATCATTCCCAGTTTTAGATTTGACTAACAGCCCACTTTCGAGTTGTTTTAGTTCGGTTACCATTGGGTTAAGATAACCATTTAAATCTGATGGTTTACTGGTCCCCGCATAAATACCTAAAACATACAGCATACAGGTAATACAATAAGAAAAGTATGTCTGTATTGTGTGTGTCTGTATGTACAAGTCTACCTACCAATTATCAGAGGTGATAACTTTGGTATTTCGAAAATACTACACAGTATTGGCCAGAATTGTTGTCTCGAACTGTTGTATATCGGTAGACCGTCGATATTTATATTTAGAGAAATAACATTTGGAATTTGATCTATAATTGCTAAAACCTTTCTTAACTGTTCTATTAAACTGTTATGCCAATAATGTCCTGTGCCCACAGTAGTAACGTCTACTGTTTTATTGTTAGTTTTAAGGATAGTGCGGGCATCCCTAGGTAAAGCATATTTTATCCTTTTATTAAAAATCACAGAAAGTTCATTTAAGGCTGAATGTGATATGTTATTTTTAATAGCCCACTGTTTTATATCCATCTGTAATTCATATTTTTTTTCAAACTCAGTACGATCATCATCACTATATTCACTATCAATGCTTCCGCTATTATTTTCCTCATCTTCTTGATCGTGACAACTCTCTGAAAATTTATCTTCACAGTTATCTAAGTCCATTTCCATTGTACCGTGTACGGAACCATCACAAATTTCACCAGAATCTTTTTTATTCATGAAAAGTATCGACTTAAACTCCGAAACCATCTTCATTTCGAGGTACTTTTTCGAAACTCGTCTTCGATAACCGCCACTACGCTTAAATCGTTTCCATTTTTCTAAATCCATATTTATATTGTTCCAGCTTTCTTTAGCAAATCACAAAATGAACACAAGATGGCCGATTACTCTAATAATAGCAAATGTAGGACACATTTAAGTAGAATCTTACTTATAAAAATCAGAGGCTATGCTAGCTTCGGTGCTAAAATCCATTAAAGGTCATGACTAAGATAAATTGATCCTATAATATCCTTACCTCTAGCAGCTATATCTATGACATTTATAGGAAGTGCATGTCTTATAGAAGAATGAAACAAGATGTTAACAAGATCAAACAATCTTATTAAATGCGTTTATCGGATCAAAAGTCACACTTTGCTAATAAGTTTTAAAACTTACGCTTATAAGACTGCACGTTCTAGTAAAAATCGTATAAAATAATCCTGTTAACGTTTATAAAACTAAGTGATAGGATCGAAAGTACTTGTAGTGCAAATCATCTTATAAGATGCTTTGGCAAGATCAGTGGTCTGAGTTAATGCATCTACTAGATTTCTATAAGACCTTTAGTCTTATAAGTCAATAACTATAGGAGTATTTTGCTACTTGGGATGTCTCATTACTATAATTTCGGAGGAAAAAATGAAAAATCTGCATAATACTACTCACAGTTACGACAGTCGTTTTTGAAGGGACGAATCTATTCAATTAATTAAATAGTAGTAATAAGTAGAACTAGAGGATGCCCATGCTCGAAATTCGATCTTAATTTCCGTGTGCGCCATTTGCTTAAAAGAGAGTCCAAGATTTTTCTTCTCGTATCTTCTTATATGTATATAAAAATGAATCCCTATTTCTCTTTGTCACGGCAGCACGCGTGAACTGCTGGACCGATTTCGGTAATTCTTTTTTTGTTGTTTTTGTTATTGTCAGGAGAAGGTTCTTATGTAAAAAAAAAAAAAGTTGCGCTTGAAATAGTTGAACCCGGACGAAGTCAGGGTGGGCTGCTAGTTAATATATAGATTTCAGACGCTAGACTCGTTTTACTAATTTGTATTTCTCGACAGTAAAGACCTTAGTCGGCAGACTTGAGTACAGCAGGCAGTCTTTATTTCTATAGATTCAGCTAAAGCGTTTCTTTTTCGATACTTATTTCGGTTTTGCTTCGTTGCTTTCTAATAATGAGTTGACCCACATTAGGTTGGTGTATCTAGTCTGCACGTACTTTTCTCCACTCGTCCATGAAAGCCCGTACTTGAGTGAACTCGTCCTAATTCTGTGCGAAACTATCACCCTGAGTGTCATTACTGCCATGTTGTGCCGACAAAATGCCACAATGTCAGTTCTGGGGATGTACTTAGTGTGTTTCTACACTTTTTAACATTAAGTTGGTTTTATATTCGTGCAATATTTGCTTTTCAGTTAATTTACCTCATAATGTATTATTTCTTAAAATAACATCTAAAAGCTTTTGGTGGCGACCTAGCCTTTTTTAATCCCTTTATTCAATCCCTTGCCAAATTTCCTTAATACCTGTTTAGCCATTAAAGAGTTACAGACAGAGTTATATAGAATTGATTGTGATTCAGCTAATTTACGCCGCAATGTCCCATAATGTTGCATGGAAATATTTGTAATGCAATTTGAATAAAACAATACAAACAAAAACATGAATAGTTTTATTCTGTTTTAAAGGTTTTCTAACTGTGACAGATCGTTTGTGATTTAAAAAAATGGCGTTCATTACTTTTACTTGAATAATGCTAAAATTAAACACGAACTATCATTAATTAATGATAACATACCAACGTTCCATAGTTGGTCAAGAAACTGAGTCAGGGTTAAAGATAGCACGAGATAATTTATAGTTTTGATAAAAGTAATAATTAGTAATCCATACTATAAATATTGTAATGTCTGTTGCGATTTCACGGCTAAACCACTGAACCGACTTTGATAAAATTTGGTATGCTTATGTCATATGATAAGCTTCTGACTTCTGATGGAGTATGCTTTTTATCGACAGACATAGTATGTATTTTTTCTTCTTTTAAAAAGACAACTCCCGCATTCTTGACGCCTGACACAATTATATTAACAACTCGGATACATAGTACAGCTAGACTCATAACAACTATCTGTGGATTAAGCTGATTATAGCGTATTGCTATATTCGTTTTGAGGAGTAAAATAAGACGATGATTTTTGCTTGTAATCGACTGGTCTTTATTCTTAATCTTAATCTATTTATATTAAAACATAACAAAGGAAAATACAATTATGTGTTGGAAGGGATTAAACGATGAACGTGAGAAATGTGCAGTGACAGCACTTTGCCATATTAATGTATTTACACGTTCACACGTTTTACAATATTAGTTATGGCTGTTGCCATAGATACTCCCTCCTTAAAAAAAAATATTTACGATTAAACTTATTACCCTACACCACGTTGGTTTCTCGTATCACACGCATAAATCTCTTCTCGATTTTTGTTCCGATCGCTCGGAACAACATGTAGACACTGATGATGCATATTATTATTATCACTGCGATAATCGTTATTGTGATCCAACCTCGTATGCTCTGTAGGTCCTCAGCGAGCCTAGAGTGTATCTGCAGTAACTCTTCCGGAATGGCTGGCGCGTTGTTTTGCACCATGTTGACTTGTTCTTTCTCATGAGTACTTGTGTTGGATCCCATGTTGCGTGTGAAAACTTTTTGTCGTGAGTGGTGATTGTAGATCGTTTGTATAGCTTTATATATCATAGCTGGAATCGAACCGTTGGGCGTGAGATTCGCCCTGCACGTGTTTTTTTATTTGCTAGATTATCTTGCGTTTCTACAACTATTTTCTTATCTACTGATGTGCGATTTCTTATCTCCTTATCGTTTATTACGAAGGCGGGTTTTATCCTGTCGATAGATACGGTACTGTGTCTTCCGTTTATCAATATCGTGAATAATTTATCGCTCCGTCTAATTACGAGATAAGGTCCGTCGTATGGCGGCGTCAAGCTCGGCCGCAATCTATCGCATCGTAAGAATACGTGCGTGCATTCTGCTAATTTTGGATGTACAAATATTTTGTCATTTGTGCGCTCTCTCTGTGGCACGGAAGTTATTCGTTCGATGTTTTTCTTCAACTCTTCTACCATTTCAGTGTAGGTTGTTAGGCTTCTTGTCTCGAAAAATGCTCCAGGTAACGTTATTGTTGTTCCATATACTAGTTCGGCTGCCGAAAATCCAGTATCCTGCCGTAAGCTGGTACGGATACCGAGTAATATTGTGGCTAGTTCCTTTGTCCAGTTTGTAGTGTTCCCTCTTGCCATTAATGCTGCTTTCATAGTTCTGTGTAATCGTTCGACTTTCGAGTTTGACTGTGGGTGATACGGAGTTGTCCGTATTTTATTTATTCCCATGAGTTTTGCCAAACTTCTGAATATTCTTGATTCGAATTGAGCTCCCTGATCTGAAGTTATGTATTCAGGACATCCGAATCGGGTTATCCACCCTTCGTATATCACTCTTGCAATTGACTCTGCAGTGATGTCTGACGCTGCGAAAGCTTCTGGCCATGACGTACATCGGTCAATCATTGTTATGATGTATCGTTTATTCTGGGATGTTGTGAGGGGTCCGACAATGTCGACGTGTAGATGAGAGAATCTTTCTGCTGGCATGAATTTTCCAAGTGGTGATTTGGTGTGCCGATGTATTTTTGAACGTTGACACTGTAAACATGCTTCAGTCATCTTGTTGATGTCCGTGTTCATGTTTTCCCAAATGTAGTTCGCTGCAATTAACTTCCTCGTAGTGTTTTTTCCGGGATGGCTTATATTGTGGAAACTCTCGAAAATGTCTCTTCTGAATTTAAGGGGAAGAAATGGTCGTTGTTTCCTGGTTGATAAGTCGCAGAATATCTTGATTCCTTTCTCGTGAAAATGTACCGTTTCGAACCGTAATGATTTATTTGATTTCAATCGTTCGAGTTCGTCATTGTTTTGTTGACAATTTGCTACCTCCTTCCAGTCTATATTGGATGGTAATGATATCGTTTCAACAACTCGAGACAAGGCGTCTGCAACTGTGTTTTCCTTGCCGCTAATATGTGTTATATTAGTGCTGAATTGCGATATGTAGTCCAGGTATCGAATCCGCCTCGGTGTGTCATTCAATGATGGCTTCTTATCGAATGCCTGAATCAATGGCTTATGATCCGTATAGACGGTGAATTCTCGGCCCTCGATGAGTCTTCTAAAATGTTTAATTGCCATGTAAATTCCCAGTAACTCTCTGTCGTAAGTAGAGTATTTCGTTTGAGCTTCGCTTAGTACTTTTGAAAAGAAAGCTATCGGTTCCCACTTTCCTTTTTGTCGTTGCTGTAGGACGGCGCCTACGCATTTTAAGCTTGCGTCAGTCATCATTGCTAGTTGGGTTTGGCTGTCTGGGCAGGCTATTGACGTTATTTGTCGTATATCCTGTTTGCAGCGCTCGAAAGCGTGGTCCGCTTCTTTATTCCACTGAATGATTGTTTTATCATTTTTCTTCGAATTTCTCAAGTATCTATTTAGAGGCGCTTGATGCTTCGCTGCGTACGGTATGCTGCTTCGGTAGAAGTTTAACATGCCTAAGAAACGACGTAGTTCTTTCACTGTATTTGGTTTCGGATATTCGTTAATTGCTTGAACTTTTTCCGTTGTAGGCGTCAATCCTTGGCTCGTTATATGATAACCAAGAAAATCAATCTCCGATTTTGCAAATTCACACTTGTTTGTGTTAATTGTAATGCCGTTTTCTTGCAGGCGTTTGAATATTTCTTCTAAGTGTTTGTAGTGGACGTCGGTTTCTGAGTCAGCAATTAAAATGTCATCTACGAAAACATATACGTAGTCTAAATCTCTAAATATAGAGTCCATCCACTTTTGAAATGACTGTCCGGCGTTCTTTAAACCGAACGGAAGTCTTGTAAATTCGAAAAGTCCGAACGGCGTTATTATCGCTGTTTTCTCTGGTTCAGCGACAGCAATCGAATAGAATGCTTTCTTTATATCGATTTTACTGAAAATGGTTTTTCCGCTTGCGATATACGTAAAATCTAACAGTCGTGGCAATGGGTATCTATCCGGTACGGTAATTTTGTTGAGTGCGCGGTAGTCACCGCATGCTCTCCATTCGCCATTTTTCTTCTTGACCATATGAAGTGGGGATGCCCACTCACTGCTTGAGGGTCTGCAAATTCCCATATGCATCATCTCCTTGAACTCTTGCTTTGCGATTTTGTATTTGTCTGGAGGAAGAGGACGTGCCCGTGTAGCAACTGGGAACCCTTTTGTTATAATCTCATGCTTAACATTGTGTTTCGGAGGGTTCTTCATCGATCCAGGCTTTGTAATATCTTCATACTTTTCTAACAAGCACCTGATCGAATCTGGTAAGTTCGAGTTAATTGTTCGTATTGATGAAATATTTGCTACTATTATTCGTGCAGGCGTTTCTAATCCCGTTTCTTTGTCGATCAATTTTCGTCCGTGTATATCCACTAACAGCTGGAAATGCTCGAGGAAATCGGCTCCTAGAATCGGCATTTTCACGTCGGCGATGGTAAAACACCATTTGAATTCTCTACGGAGTCCGAAATTCAGTGTTAGCGTGCGTTCTCCATATGTGTTAATTGGGGTTCCGTTGGCGGCGTATACTTGGTATTTGCATGCGTCGCTATCATGTTCCGTGCGATTTAAAACGGAAATGTTTGCACCGGTGTCGACTAAAAATCTATAACTACTGTTTAAGTCGGTTATAGTTAGACGGTTAGCGGGGTGCATAGCACAGAGATCCGTCGCTTTCTGTGCTATTAGTAGTTTTCCGACATCGCATTCGTATTTTTCTTCCATGTACACGGCTGCCGGCATTTTATTGCATTTTGCTTGAATTTGTTATGATAATAACAAATGCCATTCTGCGGCTTTCGATAGTGCGACATTGACCGTGAGCGTGAATCATTACGTGACCGGAAACTGCTGCGTTGTCGCGTTCGAGACAGACGATTGTTGCGAAGCTCGTTTATTTCAATTTGCATCGCTGCAATTTGTGACGTCAGGTTTGTTATTAAACTGATGTCAGCTGTCGACGATATGGCGCTCGTTCGTGTATACGTTAGATTCTCGTGAATTTTGTCGGCTATTTCGCTCAGTTTTTCCAATGTCAAGTCTTCGGATACTGCAATGATAGATGTAATGGTGGCTGGGAGTTGTCGGAACCACAGGAGACGTATCGTATCGTCGTTCATCTTCCCGCTGCCTGCTTCCCGCATTTTTCGTAATAGCTGGGAAGGTTTCTGGTCACCGAGGTCCATCTCTGATAATAGCTTTTGAAATTTTCTGTGCTCGCTCTCCTCGTAACAGCTTATAAGGCGATCTTTAATAGCCGTATATTTTTGCTCGTCTGGAGGATGTGTCAGGATGTCGCTTACTTGATGGATCACCTCCTTTGGCAATTTGGCAATTACCATGTTGTACTTATATTCCTCTCCTTGTTTCTGGGGAGCCATGATTGCTTCGAACTGCGCGAACCACAATCTTGGTGAGTCAGTCCAAAATTGAGGCAGTTTCTCGGTAACTGATATCGCTGCAATACTATCAGTGCTGGCGTCGCCTTTCGCTGGAGTCGCTGGTGGAGCCATGGTGTCTTGTTTGTTTTCTATCACTTTCTAGATTTGATGCTGAAAACCAATTTGGGTTCCGGTCGTCCCGGTATTATATCAGCACTAGAGAAGCGGTAGCCAGTCGGGGTCACCAATTATAACGTATTGCTATATTCGTTTTGAGGAGTAAAATAAGACGATGATTTTTGCTTGTAATCGACTGGTCTTTATTCTTAATCTTAATCTATTTATATTAAAACATAACAAAGGAAAATACAATTATGTGTTGGAAGGGATTAAACGATGAACGTGAGAAATGTGCAGTGACAGCACTTTGCCATATTAATGTATTTACACGTTCACACGTTTTACAATATTAGTTATGGCTGTTGCCATACTGATCAACAAAATTAAGAGCATGTAGCACTAGGCTCAGCTCATTGCTGGTTTTCAATCCGCCCCCCTAGTTCAGAAGGTAGAATCTTAATAGGAACCGTATCAAAGCGGCCATGCCTAAACTATTCATATGCCGCTGAATATAGGTCGACGTAAAGACCATAAAGCAATGAACTCATATGACCTACATGCTTCGCTTCTTTTTTACCATCTTCGATACTATAAACAACAATTTATGACGAATAAACCGCCTCTATAGTGCCGATATTTGACCTAATTCTGCTTTGTGTTTGACCTCCCTTCTTTTTTTTATAGTACTACTTAGGTGGCAAACAAGCATACGGCGAGCCTAATGTAATCAGTTACCGTAGCCTATACGAACTATCAATGGCGTGTTGCCGAAAATTTTGCTGCCAGAGTTTTGTGATAGAGTATCCCTGGGATAGGAAAACGTTTAGTTCATCTCTAAATGAGCGCTGGAAACCTGCCTCCATCTCTCCCTCCATCCTTATTTCACACGTCGCTTATTCCATTTCTATGTTCCCTATTTGTCTTTTTAGTTGACATTGTCAGTGTACACTGTACGTCCCTGACGTTGTAATTGATTCTGTTCGACGTTTCCTGTGTGTTAATTCAGCTTAAGTGCTGAAGGCGTTTATACCATGTATACTCTTGTATAAGTCTTTGTAGACTGGCAACTTTTTGTTGTAATTGCCATAAATCCGGGCAACATTTTGTCAGATAAAATTAATTTCTTTGAATTATTTGTTCCTATATCGAAGTATTTGTAACTACACTGGACATAGGCGTCTCCCAAAGATTATCGCAGCATTCGGCATTGACCTGTTCATGGGCTGCCTGCAACCTTAACCAGGTCACACAAAGAAAATTAATTGCCATCAGCGCACACTGATCAATTATTAAAAGTTAGCGTCCCATAATTATTTTTGGTCAATGTGTCGGTAGTTCGAAAAATCCTTTTATTTAGACTTGAAGGTAAGTTGTGTACATTATACTAAAACATCACCGTGATGCAGACAGTAGTTTAATAGATATGCCACATCAAAGTTATCTCGAAAGCTAAATTATTATAATAAGACTGATTTATCGTTGTTTTGCGCTCCTATTCAAAATTAAGTTGGCTAAGTTATCAGTGTAAATTGTAAGTTGAAAAAAATGGCACACGTTAAGAAAGGTTTGTACTTTTTATTTTACTTTTAGAACCATCATCTATTAAAATGTTATGTCTATTTACTTAAATCTCAAAT
Source organism: Trisateles emortualis (assembly GCA_947095525.1). Lineage (NCBI taxonomy): Eukaryota > Metazoa > Arthropoda > Insecta > Lepidoptera > Erebidae > Trisateles > Trisateles emortualis. Next base: position 4,516,409 of record OX352748.1, on the reverse strand, counting down.
TGTGGCAATAAACGTTTTTTTTTCTGTTTTTATCTAAATATAATAACAGATAATATATAATTTTGTTTTTGTAGGTTTTACACTCATTTATTTGGCAATCCTTTGTGCGGTTTCTTCAGGTCTGTGTGGTACGAGCACACAGCCTAAACCAACAGCGCTATATATTGCAAATAAATTATATCTAAATACAATTGCCACTTGCCGCCACAAATAGCAGCTCGTCTGATCTGATATACTTACCCATTGTTTCTAAAGATACTCTATATATATCGATCTATAAACATACAAAGTCTTTGAAGTAACCCTTTAAGGGTCGAGAACGATAGCGAATTAGTGACTAATTAGGCCATGGGTTCCCGCCACTCGGTCACCACTAATCCTCGCTAATTTCATCAACGCGCCACTAATCTTCTCTCTTATCTTAATTAAGCAATGGCCTTGCTGTATTTGTTAACATATTAAGCGTAGTTTCTTCTAAAGATGTACAGTCAGCATGAGATAAGTATCCAGTGTCACCAAGTTAAGTTAAAGATTTGTTAGGAACCGATTTCAAGTTATTGAATGAAATATAAGTTTGAAACAATAGGTACTTATTCAGGTTTGTCCAGTGGTCCGATTTTCGGATCGAGCCAAAAATTGATATTTTCTGCCAAGGAATTCACAATAAATGATCTAATTTTGGAAATTGGCGGTGTTACATATCCGTGCCTCAAAAAGCACGTAAAGCCGTCACGTTGGTCAAACGCATGATTGTTTAGAATCGCCATCCCATCGGACTAGTGATGTACCGTGCCCGGGAACACTGCCAAGGACTGGAAATATTGCCGGCAGCGTTGCCGGCAATGTTCCCAAACTGGAAATATTCTGGGAATTTTGGTTCATTTTTCAGATTTTTTACAAAAGATATTTTGCATTTACTTTAGTTTATTAAAGCCTATATACTTATAATAACAGCAGACAGTAAAATATCATATTAACGAAAATGCCCAGTTCATTTCAATATTCCCAGCAATGTTTCCAGTTCGTTGCCGGCAATATTCCCAAGGTTGCTTGGGAATAATGCCGGCAACGAACTTTGGATAAGTATAAAGAGCCAATCATTACAATTTTAAATAAGATTTTAGATTTTTTTGGCTGTCTTTATTAATTGTCGTTATATCCTATATAGATTTTAGGAAAGTAAGGAATTAAAAAACCGTTTTTACTAGGCAGCTTTATTTTTCTTATTCAACAAAAAAAATGTTTCAATTGTTTTATAACGCAACTATAGTTTTAAATAATATATTATATAAAATATATTTATACCCTGGTATGCAACAAATTAACTTTTATGATCACAAACTATTTTATAAACAAAAACGCGAATTGTAAAAAAAAAACTATATAAAACAATAATCTTTTAATTTAACTACGTTCGTAACTTGAATTATTGGCATAGAATATAATTTTAACTAAAAAAAAAACAGAATTCAATATGGCAAGTTGTAGAACTTTCAAAATCCCTAAAATCTCAAGTCTAAAGTAATTAAACAGGATGAACTTTCATACAAACTCAAATCCCACTTTTCCTCCCATAAAGACGGATTTTTTTAACTGATCAATTACAGCTAAAGTGCATGTCTTGACCATTCAAATAAGCCCAAACACGGCTAGAAGAGAATGTTTAATTTTGAAGTTTTCGGCTTCATCATCGGTTCAGTTCCATAGCACCATTTCATTTACTACATTACATTTGCTTAGTAATACTTCCTTAACAACCTTAACCGAGACTCATATAATCGCAATCCATGAAATACTTATCATTGTAAAGGTCAGGTGGCCATTTGTGGTCTTCCTTATCAGTTTCACAATTTTCTAATGCAAATGTTTGATTTGTTGTAAAAAATATGTCATCTCAGACAAAAAAAAATATTTCTAATCGGTCCAGAAATTACGGAGCTCTGCTAACGGACGGAGTTCTGGTAACAAACATTAAAAAAATACACACGGATTGATAACCTATTCGTTTTTAAAGTCAGTTAAAAATCAAGTAAAGTATTTTTTTCTTTTATTCTTTAACATCTACTGTAAATTAATTATCATCTTCATCATTGATTGTAAATATAATAAAATAGACATCCTCTTCGAATATTTCTGTAACTGACCTAAAGTCCAATGGTTCCATATCAAAATCTTTATCTGAATCACTTATTGAATCCATATCAAAGTCTTCATCTGAATCATTTATTGAATTAATTTCTTCGTTGTTGATTGTTGATATCTGTTAAACTCACATCAGATTTCATGTCGCTGGAGCGATATATATCGAAACAATTTCGTTCATAAACTTTCAATTGTGAGCTATATAGCTATATTTTTTTCCTTCTCTCTCTCTGTTGTAAATTTGTTTCTTTTTCGAGTGTGTATAAGAGAGAATATAGAAAATGAAAAATCTTACTATCAATGTTGAAGTAGATGGTACTGTTATTTTTTTTATTGTAACAGGACCTAAAGGTGTATTTGAGAAAACGGTGGCCCACCATTCTTTTGGGTCGATAGAATTAGCAGCCTGCCAAATTATATTTTTTGCATATCGTCTATTTCGGTATTTAAAGTCAGAGAGTTCTTTTATCACATTGCTAGCAGCATCATCATTGCTGTGTGCTGACTAGGCTCAAAATAGTATTACACCCTTCTAAATGGGCTTCTGCACAAAGACTAGAACCATGTTTTTTGGGACTTAATATCACTGTGAAGTGGATATGTAAGTTTTCTTTCAAGAAACTTGCTTGGCTCGTAGTAGTGGTAAATGTTGTCCCTATAGTATATCGTCTGCGTTGTTGCGTTGCTGTTTAATGACGGTGTTTGCATGCATTAACAAGGAGGCGCGCAAATTTTGTGGCGTTTTTTAAAGTAAAACTGTGACCACAGACCGTGCATTTATAATTTTTACGTCCCGTATTATCCGTGTCGCCTTCGAAATATTCGTTTTCTTTTGATTTCTCACGTATTGTAACAAAATATTACGGTGCGTTGGGCCCACGCACTAACAAGACACGTATTCTCTTCAACAAACACGAAGCTACTGCGCAAATCGCGGCGCGTGAGTGGCGGCAGTACGCGGGGAGCGCGCGTGAAACGCGGGGAGCGGCGGGAACCGCGCGTGAGGGGCGAGGCAGCGAGCATAAGCGTGGAGAATAGTGTATGTAATCAAATTTTAGATTAAATAATAACATACTGTTGGCTGGGAATTTTGGGCAATATTCCCAATGTGCCCGGAAGTTTTCCGGGCATATTGGGAGTGGAAAGTTTCCGGGAGTGGCAATATTCCCAGACGTACATCACTACATCGGACTATAAGACTGAGGAAATGAAGAATGTTTGCACCCACACTTGTGCACTATAATTTCTCCCGTGCAAGATGGCTCTATAATATCTCCGTCGAGTTTGGCTGTCTTGACCGAAATTCGGTTAGGAGGACATTAATCTAGAATTATAAATAATTATCCTAAATACGTATTGTCCTTGCTGACTGTACAAAAAAAAACTACTTTTCATTCTGCTTTATTAGTCGCGTGTCCGCAAGTAGGTATGTCTAATCATATTGTTAATTTATTGCTTTACAAATTTAGCACACACAAAGGTAGCAAATTTGTTGTTATTAAATTTGAATGTCAAACATAATCCTTTAGACTGGTGTCTTAAGTGATTACTTAGAGACAAAAAACGTAAAAATATAAACAAATTAGGCAGCCCTACCATGTTTTTGTAGACACTAAGGCAGCAAACAAGCACACGGCTCGCCTGATGGTAAGCAGTTACCGTAGCTAATGTACGCTTGTATTATTTTGCAACTCTAACTCCGAGTTTCTTGCCAATTCTTCTCGAGGCCCTACCAGGCCTCCGTCACTCGCTCAAGGTTACGCGATATGTGCCTACCGCTATGTAGCTCGTAACCGAGCCGATCGCCAGTGGGCTGCCGCACGCGACACAGAGCGCGCACACAGCACGTTTCCCGCTCAAAACGCATACGATATTTACGTACACTACGTATATTAAGTTTAATATTATTAAGTTTTGACTAACGACACGATGGTTAATTATTGTGAAGTCGTTGGATGTCATAGTCAAAAGAAAAATAAAAAATTGTCTTTTTTTCATTGCCGAAAGATGAAGAAAGGTACTTTACGTTATTTGAAAGTAGGTACGCATTTCAGCTGGTTTCAGTTAGTAGTACCTAGTAATTTTAAAATGCTTCTTGTGTGTAGGCACTCTTTCTTAAAAATTGACGAGAAAGTTAGAAAGACAACCCTACCGCATTCGTGCGAGCTTGCACGTGAGTCGCACGGCGGACAACACAATCTCGACTCTTTGTTCGCGTTCTTATGGTACATTTCTTTTCGCTGCGAACAACAGTTATTATTATTAAGATATTGTAGGCTATTATGGCGTAGGTATTTTCGCTTTTGTATGGGAGTGATGTATCTGTTACGTAGTAACTATTTATTAATCTGTGGCCCTACCCTAGTCAGCGATTTATACATTATATATTTACCGTAGGAAAAAAGTTTACTGGCATTTGTTTTTATGACGTTCATAAGTATCATGTATTTGATCTAAATTAATTAAAGAAGTTTGACTTTGACTGACACTGGAGATCTGTACTCACACACAGGAACACAACACCACTATTTTGTATAGTTATTTAAAAGAAGAAAGAATTCAAAATTCATTGAAAGTGTCGCAATTATTTGGCTTTGCTTTTCTGTAAGGTCCTTTTTTGTCAGGCTTGCTCTCTCGTACGCTCTCTTTCAAAATGTTTCTTGCCAGAAAACAAGTCGTCAGCTCATATTTCCGTATATTACATGCAAAATTATTTCAACATTCAATTTTATTGTTAGCGACTTTCCCGGTGTAAACTAGCAAGTGAAGCTACTATCAGCCAGGGTCAATATTGCGTACAAGCAATGACGCACGTACCGTCCTTCAACTGACTACTTCTACTTAGACAAATACGTATTTCTCTCCACTTTAAGCCTGAAATACACGTGTCTCTTATTATCAAGTATAAATGCCTGTTTGCTATGTTATGTATATTGTTTATTTATTTAGGAAAACAATTTACTAATAGCTTATGTTATCGTACAATCCGCGACGTTTTTACGGATAGTTCTACAGTGACAGACAATAGTATACGGCCCGCTTGATGGTAAGCAGTTACCGTAGCCGATGGACGCTTGCAATACCAGAAGTATCACTTGCATGTTGTCAATCTAAAAAAAATAACATCAGAGAATTTGAAACGTTTCATTATAAATTGCTGTGTGTAGTCATTTGTATGTGGTCTTTTGTAAGCTGGAGGTCCTTCACCAGTGGGACTTGCTCACAAGTATACCTACCTTACTTACCTCCTATACCTTAAAGGGTATTATGGTCAAACAGAGCACACGCGTCTCGCGTTATTTGATCGTATTTTGACCACTTAATTATAAAAAATCCCTATTCTAAAAATATATTTTATGTGGAGACTTCGTTCGGTAATATGTTTTGCAGATAACAAAATAATGTCTCTCCTGTTATTGAAATAACGGAAAATAACGTATGATGTCACTAACCAAGGCATGTTGCCTCTCGCTATCTATTTAGTACCTCCTTTTTTTGTCAACTACATTATTTAGAAAGTATATTACACAGCTAAGATATTTAAGGAGCTCGTAGCTAAACCGCAACGATAGAAATTCTAAAGCCGGGTATCGCCAGCGAGGCTGCTTATCTGGTGCTTGCATTAAGCAGGTATTTAGTCAGCCAGGTATCTTTAAAATTAGCTCGCGAGGCAATCGCGTCTCGACATCGCGAGGCTGCCCATCTAGTGCTCGAATTGATCAGGCATTCAGTCAGGCAAACGTTCAAATTGGCTCGCGACGCAAACGCGTCTCCACATCACGAGGCTGCCTCGCGAGCCAGCCTTGTAATGTTGATATCCGCCTTTACGATGGTTACCGTTGAAACGCTAAGTAATAGATGACAGTAAACGTATAACAACCACTGCGCCTGCGCCCCGAGGCACCGAAAAAAAAAAACGAGTTGACTTGCACAATCATTATAATGAATATTAATTTAGAAACCGCTATTTCGTTTTTGCGCAATAGAAGCTTCCTGTACATACATATGTATATTCATACTAGCTTCTGCCCGTGGCTTCGCCCGCGTGTACAGTCCCACGGGAACCGTATTTTTTTATTATAAAAAGTGCCTAGTCTATGTACTATTTTAGACTTCAATGCCGAATTTCATCCAGATCCTTTCAGCTGTTTTGGTGTTATTAAGTAATAAACATTCATCCATCTATCCATCCAAACTTTCGCATTTATAATATTAGTATAGATTAACTGCCACGAAATAAGAATCGAGATCCATTATTCTCCTAGTAAATACTTGCCGGCGGGGCTCTATTTCTCTAACAATGTCAAACATAACGAGCTGTGAGATTATCTGCCTGGAGACGTAGGATATATGACAAAAACAAACCAAGTTCACATATATCTACATTTACATCACGCCAGTCTCCTTTAGGGGTAGACAGAGACTACGGTACGCCAATTGCTACGACAGACATACTTCTTTCGCTTCCTCTACATTCATCAATCTCTTCGTGCAAACGGAGTTCATTGGGTAGTAGAATAGCCACGCGATAGATATGCGAGGTAAAGCAAGCTAGTCGCGGTCTGTTTGTAAATGGGTGACCCTTTTTCTATAAATCAAAAGCTTTCCGTGCCTCGGTTTAATACGTAAATCGTTGAATTCGATACTAATTTCGCTATGTGGTCTTACTGCGTTTGCCACAACGGCAATGTGTCATGGTTTTTTAAAAGCCGTAACACATATTTAGCGATTTGGATGTTATTTATTATATCGCACTGCTTATTCATTATAAAGGTGTGTCCACACATTGAGAGGCTAGAGCGCGGCATCAACAAGCGGTGATAGCAGAGACGTTTGCGCGCGGCAGAACTTCAACCACGGCGCGTCTGCCGCGCACTATTGCCGCTTTATGTTTGGACACGCCTTTTAATTTTACATTGTTTAAGATGAGCATAATAGGTATTTAGCCTAAGCTATAAATAAATATTTTGTCCGGACTGACTATCAACATAGCCAAAAGTAAGTTTAAGAAATCTAGGCAAAATTTGGATTTTGGTAAATATCTACCCTAAACGAAAAAAAAAAGTTTAATCCGAGTGAAGTCGTAGCGGGCCGCTAGTATTATATATAAATGCAATATTACAGGGATCCTATCAAAAATCAGTTTTATGAACTAACCCATGCATCATACAACTATGTGAAAATAAATATGTCGATATTTAACCAAACAACCTATTTCTATACCCTCATAATGAACGCTTTGTATTCAGCTCACCCCCCAATAGGGAAGGGCCGTGATGATGCATAAATGTGCCTACTTATAATACGTAGCACCCCTACGGGATTTGCTCCTAATATAGAAGGAAAAATGAAAGTTAAGGATTTTTCTTGTCGTGAAAAATCTTAAGCTATTTATGCCTACGTAGCCTCGTTGTCGACGGCGCAGAAACACATTACATTTGAGGTTTATTGGTGAACTAGCTAACCAGCCTTGCTTTGCTTCGTTTTTTTGTATTTTCTATTATAATATGTATACATAATTCAGTCATTTATTCATTTAGATCAAATGCATGATAATTATAAACGTCAAAATAAACAAAAGTCTGCATTTTTTTTCTACAAATATCATCTTCCTTTTGAATTACTCCGTCTATTGCTGAAAAGTGCATTAAAATGTTACGTAGTTTAGAAGATCTAAGTGTACAGACAGCGAGAGCGACTTAATTTTATAAGTACTATAGGTATAAAGATATATTATTAGAACCCACGCAGACTGCAGACTTTCTATCGGCCGATAGTTCAGTCAGATTCTTAATCAGAACTAAACTATTATTATTGGGCTAGCCCGAAATAAACGTTTATTATTATTATGTCTATCTTTATCACGGGTATTTTCCTAACATTCAAGGAGAATACCCGGGCCTTTACCCGGTTATTATTATTATTATTTTCCTGTCAATTGTACTGCACGGCAAATGCCCCGTTCCTTTTTAATGATAGTCTATAGTTTTTCCAGTAAAGCCAATCCCTTCTATAGGCGTCAAGCTCATCTCGCCATCACATTTTGGGGTCTTCCCACGTGGCCACTGTCTGCTATTTAGAACACACACGCACTGCAGTGAATATTGTCTGCACACTATACCAATTTTTTTTTTCATAACTAAGCACACGATCTAATTTATCGGCCGATTTAAGTCTACAGTTTGCGATTGGTCTTCGTTACGAATTTCATAATTTTTAGTTGATGCTGAGGAATATTATGACATTTAAACCAGTTTTGTAAATTAACATACCTACATACTGTTATATAAAAATATCTTGTAATTAATTAAAATTATTTAAAGTAGTTATCTATTTTTAAATAGCTTTCAATAAGACGTGTTGAAATAGTATTTCAATGTGTAATAATAATTTAAATCAATGATTGTGTTGATAAGATTCTATCGTATTTGGTTAATCCCAAATTTTACTACAGAGAGCAAGCGACGGCTACCTTTGTGGTAAAATCTATGCTTCTCTGTGGTGAAATAGAGCAAATTGCTCTATGGACTAAGACCGAGTTGCGTAGCTATTCTTTTTTTAATAAAACATATTCTGAAATCAAATTTCTCTCTCTTAATAAAATTAAGAACATTTTGCCTCTGCGTTACACTTCGATGCCGATGAAAATCGACAAAACTCCACCATTCTAGGAAAATTTTGTTCTAAAGACACATTTAAAAATGGTTCTCTATTTTTTTTATTTTACTCTTAACTAATAAATACTTTACTGCTGCATAAATTAACTAGTAAACGGTTCAAACGGCTTTATGTCAGTTAAATTTTCTTTTTATACACTTTAGCCTGAAGGGTTTCCGATTAGGCCGCCATTTTAATCTTAGCAAAATTAATTTAATCTCGCACGCAATTCGAACTACAAACCACTTTCGCCACCATTTTAGTAAGTGAGTCAGACAAATTAAATGGTATTAAACGATCGATGGTGCATGGGGGCAGCACGTCTGGCACAGGAATGTGTCCCCTCCCCACAGGGGCTGAACCCCTCTGCGGATTCACCCAAACAAACTTACCCTTGTATGCCCCAAGTCATTCTTATACATTCCTAGAAAAACGTCGCCGTCTCGGTTCACTGTCGTTACTTGCTATTTGTAAATTATATTCTAATGGACCGTTATTGTTTAATCTAGCCGTTCTTAGATCTCCACGCGTCATTATTGTGCTACAAAACCATTGTTTTTTTTTCCTAATAAGAGAAGCTGAGATAGTGATTGGAAATATTGATATTACATTTAGTAACTGTTAACTTCAACTTTTATACAATTATGTATGAAACTGTCTTTGTGACAGTTTGTTTACTGTTCCTCGTAGTGAAACGCTTTCGCGAGCCCCAACGTGTTCAAAACTGTGAACTATTTTAATATCAGGGTTGATACAGTGTGATAGGTATCTACGTCGCTACAAGAACCTCTCAGTCTCACTTGCGGTGAATACAGTTCCTGCGTCATTATAACGTTGAGTCTTAGATGTAATCTACTATTGAGACGCACTCGTGTATACGAGGAAACGTTATTGTGTTGCAGTAACAAACTATGTAGTCATTATGTAAATGTGTGTTGTGACGTGGCAACCCTAGTGGAGGTTGTATAGAGCTGGCGCGGGTAGGACGCCGCGGGGTGCGGCGGGTGGTGCGCGCGCAGCTTCGGTGCCGCAAGTGGCGAGTCGCGGCGGAGACCGGCGCGTGGCAGTCCAGCCGCCCCCGCAGCTCGCACCGGTACCGGCGCTGCCGGGCCTTCGCTCGGATGCCGCTGCCGGCCGCCGCCTGCGATGGTCCACGCCGGGCCGGCCGCGCGCGCGCCCTCACGCGCGATGTTCACCGCCACTGAGAGCAAACCACGACGCGCCGTCTCGCCGCTTGGTATTCCCAAATCTCCGTCGTTCCACTCGGGGCTCGATCTCGTCGCGAATCAAGCGGCCACCAAGCGCTCCGAGAGTGTGTCGGACGTCGCGCGCGCATTTCGCTTCGCATTGTTAGCCGGCACCGGCATGGAGGGCCAGGGCCTGCCGCAGAAGGCGCCTTCGCCGCCGGACGCGCGCAGCCCGCCGCCCCCCGCCGCGAACGCCGTCTCACCCGAGCGCCCCACGCCGATACCCAATGCCGATAAGGAAAATTTGATGGTGCAACTCCCCCCACTCAAAGGTTCGTCGGCAATATCAACACTCAACTCGTTTACGCATCATTTATTTATGCACACTGGCGACTAGATGATAACACCTCTGTTTACAAACCGTTTACGCCTTTTGGTTAACCTTGAGGAACTGCGAAATTATCTACGGTTATATTTTTACGGTTTTTCTCTATACAAATGATTCTTGTTCAACTGTATACCAAGAATCAATACGCCTGAACGACTACCACACACTATACTAATAAACTAAGCTAAGTTTTAATTCAAAGCAGCTCCACACCTCAAATCTGACAACCTCGAAGAAGCATGTTAAACTTTCCGACCCGAAACAATGCGGTTGGCACGGCAAAACAAATTACTGAATATCTTATACGCAAAACCATAACTATAAAATGTATAAGGGAAATGGCGAAAACGCCGCAGAAATATATCGACCCATCGGCGGCCAGCGGCCGGCCCCTACCCTATGTATGCCATGGAAAATAGATTGCGACGTCCTTGTGCCCTGCACCATATTTCCAATGACATTATAAATTGACTCATGTTGCACGAATCATGTCAACCTTTAATTGCTTTGCAACGGCCTTTCTGCAGACCTTAACTTAGCTAATGAGTGAAAATTAGCAAGACAATTTAAGGTCCTTGTCTACTACTGCCACCATTGTTTACTCGTCAATATATGTACTAACGCAGTAGCTAACCTTCTGTACGTGTTATCTAAACAACTCTGTCACCAAGTCGGGTTCTAACCACTCCATAAGATTTCGACTTCTGGACTCGTGCCTCATAAAACAAAACTTAAATCTATAATAACTGACAGCCAAAGATACCAAAACTTCACAACAGGTAAAACATTATTCTTGGAAAGACAACTGGAATGTTTGTTTGACACCCTTATAATTTCGTCGTAGATTAAAAGAAAAACGATATTTTGAATTATTATAACTACAACTGACAAACTAAATGCATGATAGATAACTCATTCCATATTCGTTTTGTCCAAAAAATGTTTCAACAGAATTGAGGAAATGTAGAGCAAACCAAAATTGACTAAAACCGAATTGTATGCAAATATTTATGTTTGCTATGTTGGTCTTGAATTCTTTCTTTTCACATTGTAAAGCATTGTTCCACAACTTCTCTAAATTATTCCGAAAGATATTCTCATTTTCTTGTTTGTAAAAAGACGAAGTTGAAAAATGCGGTGCTATTTTGCGGTTATTCCTTTTATTTGCGGTGGTAGCAGTATTTCAACTGTATAATACATATAATAACTTCATACAGTTTTCTGGTCAGCAGAGATTGACTATTTTACAAGTATTCTCGGCTATTTTAGTGTTCCAATGCTTTTGTTTTCGTGACGGCACGTATTTGGGACATAACTCACTGAACCCTTGTAGAGGGGTGTCTGGGGCGGGTGACAAATTTATTACGAAAGGAAAAGAGACTACTGGATTGCTGGCAAAATTGTCTCTTTACTTAGACTATTGTCCTTTTTGTATTCGAATGTCTAGCAATAAATTTTGGTCTATTTTACTTATCTACAAATGAACCATGTATGTCTCGGCTTCTAATAAAATTTCAGTTCAGTTGTTATTTAACGGTTAGATAAGTTTTACAGCGGAAATTATTATTTCGGGATCTTTGGATTTAGAGCGTGTGATGCCTCAAGTGCATATGATACGTTGAGAAGTTTCAAAGGTCGAATGAACTGTATAACAAATCTGTAACAATATTTAGGGTTATATCTTATACGAAAAGAAGGTAAGGTTAGTTATCTAAAATTATGCATCATGTACTTGATGCATAATTTTACACATATGATGTTAGTAAATATCTTTGTCCAATCACAGAGATACTTACATCGAATATTATGTTCAAATGTCTACATAAAAACGCATGAGATGTCTTCGATCGAACTCCGGAACTTCGTCATTTGCCGTCTAAAATGCTTCAGTTGAAAACTTGAAAACGTTTAGTACCACTACAGCAAAATGTCGCTTGAAATGTTTTTGAAGTTGCAATTTTTCGTCATTTACTAGACTTTGAAATATAACTTATACAACTATTTTTAATATAGTTCTAGTTTTTTGAGTAGTGGGAGTGGAAGAAGGATTGTCCCATATTGGTACTGGTCGGCAAGATCGATCTCACATCTCACGTAACAATACAGTACACAATGGAAAGGTACTTCATGATGTATTTTTGTTCCCAGATGCACCAGCCGCAGAACGCGAGCAACTATTTGTACAGAAATTACGACAATGCTGTTTGTTATTCGACTTCGCGGACGAGCCACTATCCGACCTCAAATGGAAGGAAGTCAAGCGAGCCGCCTTATTGGAGATGGTGGAGTACGTGACGTCACAAAGAGGCGTCATCACAGAAGCGATTTACCCGGAAGCTGTCAACATGGTAAGTTTGTTTGAAATAATTAATTTTTCACGGCATACGGTATTCCTTGATTGAATTCTGTGGTTACCTCACTATTTTCCACTGGGCAGTGTGTTCTTTGTTAGATTGTCCCAGCACGGGTCAAAAATTTGTGTGATCCACTAACTATTAACTGGCCTGTTGGTCTAGTGATTAGTTCGATTCCTACACGGGACAAAACTTTGTCTGATTCAAAACGTTTGTTCCGAGCCTGGGTATACTTTTTGTCTGTGCATACTGTGATTTATTTACCAGTGTTATAAAATAATTGCTTCTTTTCACACATCAAATGAAGTTTACATTAGACACTGCTATAATCGCGGCGCGGTCATATATCGTTCTTTTTTCTTCTGTAAAATTGAATGCAGGCAGTTTAAATAAATAAATAAACACTAGTGGACCTGGCAGACGTCGTCCTGCCGGAAAAAGCTGAAATACCGACAGCAGCGCCACCTACCGGGTCCAATTGTGAATCTAAACCATCCAGGGCCCTACCCGAACACACACACAAAATTTCATCAAAATCGGTCCACCCGTCTAGGAGGAGTTCAGTCACATACACACGCACACAAGAAATATATATATTAAGATTGGTTCGATTCAGGCATACTTTTTTCCCTCATCTACATTTGCCAACTTCTTCAAGCATGAATGTCGGTTCTGGGTTTTAATTTGGCCCTTTTTGGTTGATGTATGTTTTCCTTAATATCCGTATAACTTTTTAAAAATATTTTTTGAAGATGATATTATTATTTGTTTTTCGTTCTTTCTCTCTGCCATTATAAAATAAAAAAGCCTTTATTTCTACTTTTTTTTGGGGTTCTTTTTTTATTTTTTTAAAAAGACAACTCCGGCACTAGAGAACAAGCTCTGTGTCGCGGGGGACTTAACATACAATTAACGGACACAAATTACACCCAGATTCAGAACAATTATTTGTGGGTCACACAAAGTTTTATCCTGTGTGGGAATCGTTCCACAGCCTGCGGCCACTGGACCACCGAGGCAGTCTTAATTACTTATCTATTTAACATTACTGCTTGGTATAGTGGTCGTTCCATTAGTGTCGACTCAAAATAGATACCTATTGCGTTTTTTATCTAAAAATGCCCAAAGTTTTAAAATTAGCGGTGTTTACACCCCCGTGATTGGAAACCACGCTAACACGTTGGCCGTGGCCGTACACCAGGGCCCAAATTCGGCTAATTTACGAATGGCTCATTTTTGGTATTCTGCTAATAATTTAAGACGAATGGTTAGAAAACCATTAGTCTTAAATTTTATCTAAGTGTGCAGAATACCAAAAGTTCTACTGAGATTCAATTGAGCTATCCGTAAATTAGCAGAATTGGGGCCTTTGCCCTCTAGACAAGTGGCATAAACGGTAGTCGAATCGAAAAGTCAAAAAAGTAAATGTATGGGATTTGACGTTAGTTATTGACATGATATCGTAAACTAACGTCAAATCCCATACATTTGCGTTTTTGACTTTTCGATTCGACTACCGTTTATGCCACTTGTCTAGAGGGGCTGATCTCTGTCCGGTCGTGTTGGATAACCGTCCCATCAGACTATGAGAATGAAGGGGAAAAAAAATGATTCTACTGTCTAAGTAAAAGACTATCTCATTCTGTAGCCATTGCTTTCGTACAAATGCAGCTTAACTCAATAATGTTATCATGATAGAGTATTGTTCAATAGATTGGATTACGTTGCATGGCTGATTTTATAATAAGTAAAGTAAATAAGAAATTATATAGACACCTGTTGCATTTGTTTGTAATCATTAGTTTTTACGCAGCAACACAGAAGAAATAGAAAAGCAAAGCCAAATATAAATTGATTTTCTTTTAGTAATATGTCCTCTTAACCAAATTTCGGTCACGACGGCAAATCTTGACGGAGAATACGCGGACAAGAGTGAGCGAAAACTCGTATTCAGTCATCATCTTATATATCTTATCTCTTAGTCAGCAATCCGTCTCGATTAGAAAGAGATCAGGCGTAAGATCAACGGGTTAACGTGCTTTCCGAAGCATGTGGTTTTACACCCTCGTTCCTTGCCGTGCCTTGCGGTGTTTACTTACGTGAACATCACCAATTTTTAAATTTCGGTTATAACATGCGGATCCTCCTGATCAGCAGTCACTTTTAAGAACCAAGAAGGCAGGCTTTTAAGAAAATACGTTTATAAATTGCGACATAAATTTATTTATTTTTTACTACTTTCAAATTATCTATAAATAGTCTTGAGTGAGGCAAGGTGGTGGTAGGCGACCGGGAAATTAACCTACTTCTTTCCACACGTGCTCGCGAAATGCGCGTTGGTGAATCATAGTATACATGACTTTAGAATTTCTTATAAGAAATGTGGGTTTTCTCACAATGTTTTCCTTCACCGTTTAATCCCTCAAAGTGAAGTTCACATTAGTACTGCCACTCGAGATCGATCGAACTCACACCTAAGTAACCTGAATAAATCAAAGAAATTAAAATACTCAATTTTTTTTTTTTATACTACCAAGGTGGCAACCAAGCATACGGCCCGCCTGATGGTAAGCAGTTACCGTAGCCTATGGACGTTTGCAACACCAGGGGTGTCACTCACGCGTTGCCGACCCTTTAAAAACCTTATAACTTAAATATGTAATTATTTTGGCAACTGGGGATTTTTTCCTCTATTACTTCCCAGAATAGTAAATTAGTTATTCATTTCGCTTTTAAATATAACTTCATAATTTTCACAAGTCTCTACGCGCCGGTGAACACATAAAAGAACTTGTGCTCACGGTTCACGTAACATTAATCGTTTGAGAAGACCACGGAATACCCGGTCTTTTCCCAAAATAGCCCTACATTCATCCACTTTTATTAAACTTTTCTGTGAATTGAAAATTATATTCGTTAAAAAACATGAATAAATAATAAAAACCTTCGTTCTTCCAATAATCTCCTTCTATCTTGTCCTTTTCACTCCACTGATTTAATCACTCTGCGTTTCCATAGACGTCACGTGCCGTCAAAGATTATAAACTAGCTATCGCGGCTCCGCCCACGTGTATCTCAGCTATCGCGGTTAAAAAGTCCTTCTCCATGGTACCATCTATCTCATTGCCTAATTTTATTAAGATCTGTTCAGCTTAAAAGATAACAAACAAAATCCTTACTACTATTATAAACGCGAAAGTTTGTAAGAATGGATGTATGGATGTTTGTTACTCTTTCACGCAAAAACTACTTAACGGATCTGGATGAAATTTGGCACAGAGATAGATTATAGTCTGGAATAGCATAGAGGCTACTTTTTATATATTAACATCTACGCGGGCGGAGCCTCAGGCAACAACTAGTATAAAGATAAAGCTATTTCAGTAACATACTAATAATGTAAAGGATCGCATTAGACATGTATCAATAAGTTCCGTGTGCGTACTTTCGTAGGTCAAGGACTAATGTCACTGTCATCAATCATTACTGAAGGTCTCACAGTTGTTGGAAGGTCAAGTTAACGTTAATATATTATAATGACGCGAGCGGTGGTGGCCGAGTGAGAAAGTAACATACTTGTACGCAATTGGTGCGAGTTCGATCCCGGATGGCAGTACTTATGTGAATTTCACTTTGTGGAGTTATGTGCTAATCAAATAATTCGCCATCTGCTAACGGAGAAGGAAAACATCGTGAGGAAATCCCACATGTCATGTCATCATGTCTCTCTGGTAGAGTAAATGAGACCCGTGCCCAGCGGTGGGACATATATGGGTTGCTATTATTATTATATAATGACGCAGGTATATACAACACTAGCGGCCCGTCTGTACTTCGCCCGATTCAAACTATATTTTACTTAGTTAGTGCTTACTTACGTAATTTATGAAACATTGCCTATGTCCTGAAGATATCCTTCCTCAGGAAACTATATCTCTGGCAATATTTCATTAAAATCCGTTCTTCCGTGTTAGCATCTTTGGGTCGGCAACACGCATATTATAACTTTAGTATTACAAGCGCCTACAGGGTACGGTAATTGCTTACCATTAGGCAGGCCAAATACTTGTCTGCCACTTAAATAGTAGTAAAAATATCCTTACCCATTTAGTGAAATGGCAATAGGTAAACCGAGATAGTTAACTAAGCAATCTAAACTCTAAGTATACGAAGCAAGAATGTGAAGTAGTTTAACTTGACGAAGTTTTTAAAATGAGGTGTATTGATTCCAAACTTGTTTGGTGCCTAAGTTTGCTTGCAACGTTAAGATTATCTTAGTTCATAGCGGATTTGAGAGGTTTCTGAAACTAACTTTTGTAAAGTTCCTTGAAAACTTTTCAGAGTTGAAGTTATAGAACAGGAAATGTACTATAAATATCTTATAGCGATTTATTTTAGATTTTTATTAGGATTTTAAAAATGAAAACTTTAATTCGGGGTTATAGGATGGAAAGATCGGAAAATGAATCGCTACAAGAATGTCATGGTATGGCCCATTTGTGTTCGTCGGGTATAAGGTAAATTGGTTTGTTGAGTTAGGAATTGAGCCCTGTATATGTTCACCCAATATTACAATAGGACCAAACAAAGGTGGGAAAAACGGTCTGATACTACGTCATAGTATGTTAATACCTTTTTAACATGCGCATATGAAATCCTTTTAAAGTACCCAGAACTGACGTTCATGCATAAAGACGTTTATGCATCCAGAGGAAACGAAAGAAGTATGTCTAGATCGAAGCAATTAGCGTACCATAGTCTTTGCCTACTCCAACAGAAAACTGGCGTGATGATATGTATGTAACCACTCTATTCTTTGTTCACAGTTTTCGATAAACTTATTTCGCACACTACCACCGTCATCAAACCCGAACGGTGCAGAATTCGACCCTGAAGAAGACGAGCCTACGTTGGAGGCAGCCTGGCCACATCTACAGCTGGTCTATGAGTTGTTCCTCAGGCTACTGGAGTCGCCAGATTTCCAGCCAAACATCGCCAAGAATTTTATCGATCAGAAGTTTGTATTACAGGTTAGTTGATTTAATTTATTGTTTTGGTTAAGGTTCCGCGCAAACCACCCACTAATGGCGAACAACAAACAGTAATGGCGAACAACAAACAGTTTACATATTTTTCATACACTTTGTATGAACTCGCTACACACGCGTAACGAGTGGCCGCCACTCGCGACTTAGCGAGGAATGTGTTTGTTAGAACAATATAAAATTTATTGTGTTGTATTCGCTACCACACTTCACTACTATAAAGAATACTAGAGGTCGCCCAGTGCTCGAAATTCGACCGTAATTCACAATATTATATAAGGGCTTTCTTTTCTTTAAATAAAATAAAATAAATTTTATTAGGGAATAAATTGTACAGTTAAACTTTTACTTTGACCCCAAACTAGGCAAGCCTGTATCTTGGGTATCAATTATTTCGTTTACAGCTTGAATCTTAGTTTTCTCTTCATGTGGTACTTAATATTATCAAACAATTACGCAAATCGGCCTACAATATATCGGATATTATATCGGTGTAGATGTATACATACATACATACAAAAAAGAAACAATAAACCTTTTTTGGAGTTATTTTAAAACAAGTATTGAATGTGTTAGATTCTACAACGTAAACATCATGTATCTATCGAATCGGAGTGCTCCCATTACAGTAATTCATTATTCATCCATCTGGCCGCCTGCCCTTGACCGTGACCTTTCAATGAGTTATTGAAACCGATCTTGATATCGACAGATTCATATATGTCTTTTTGATTTATCAATAACTCGCGGCCATCTTTTATGCTGAATTAAGAGCGAAACACCCGGTGCGTTTCATAACAGGATATTCAATACATTTTCGTGTTATTACATTTATTTATGACTTTTAATATTGAATGATATAGAGTGAAAATGAAAGCTGTGTTTGTATCACACTGACCTAGTCAGCAATAGATATGGTACATCATGAGAAAAGTTTGATTAGTTTTCATTAGAAATAACGCATAATCTTTATACGTCACTTCCCGCTGTCTGTCGCTCTGTAAGCTTTCTAAACTACGCGACGGATTTTGAAGTGGTTTTTACTATCATTTATAGAGTTTGATGTTTGAATGTTTATTATAGAGAAATTCAGCAAATACAAACCGAAGCTAGAGCTAGTCGCTAGTAAGTAACTTTACTCCACCTACAATTTTTCGGCTCTTATTAATAACTAGAGTACCACACTTGACCGAAAATTCAATTGAAGTTGAGGAAGCAAGATAGTCTCTATATTTTTCCCTTATTGTTTTATTTCGAGTTAATTTGTTATGAACCTATGACGTATAGCAACACATTCTGGAAAACCACCATTGCGCCGTTGTCGCTTCGCTGTTGCGCAACACCTCCTTGCATCGGGCGCTACGGGGAATTATCATACCGGTAGGTCTGATTGTGACTCACCGATTGAACCGATCATCCGATTTAAAAAATCTTAATTCATGGTAACTTTTTGTTCTAATATCGAACAATGGTCACTTCTTTATTGTACAATTATTTATTTAATTAAAGTCTAAGTAAAATTATATTTCGGTTTCATTTGCATCCTCAACGGCAGCCCTACGTAATTAATTCATAAATATTTTTATCTAAACCAATAGAGGCAGTAAAAATTAGGCCTAGCTTGCAAGTAGAGATTTTCTTTTTGCTTGATAAAGACAGACGTGTAAATCCTATGGTAACTGCTTACCATACTCTGTAAGCGATACGCAAAATGGAATGCGGATTTTTGCAGTGCAGTTGCGATACGTCTAGCCTCCCCCTAATATCCGCAAGTCATAAACCACCACGCTGAAAAGGCATCCACACAATAGGCTGTAAATTCCATATTCCTGAAATGCCATTCAGGAATATGGAATTTGCCTTGAAAATGCAGTTAAAGCATTTTGCAGGCTCTGGAATTACTTAACTTTGCCAAGGAGTAGTTATTTTATTCTCAACTCTTCCTATTTACTTTTAATTAAGATAAAATGTTTTTACCAGGATGCTCAGTAAGAAATATAGGGTCGTTTTCACTGCATAAAATATCGTCTTTGTTCAAATGGATATAAAGTCAAAAATAAATTAAACTAGCTACTTTCTGTAAGGCAGCACAGTTAGCTACGAGCCTCTTTGTTACTTACCTCCTTTTAGCTGGTCGAATACTTGTCACCATAATATTGTTTTTAGCCTGTGGAGCCACTGCAGGACAAAGGCCTTACTTTTCTTTTTTTACTCAGCACTCCTCAGCTAAAATACACTTGTCTTTCTTTTACTCATCACTAGCGACACGTTCTCGTTTCGCTTCGGTTTAATCTGGATTTCTTTATTATACTACGCATGAATATTATAACTAATATTATAAAGCTGAAGAGTTTGTTTGTTTGGTTGAACGGGCTAATCTCAGAAAGTAAAGTTTCGATTAGATTTTTTTTTTGTTGAATAGTGCAATTTATCCAGGAAGGCTATAGGCTATATAACATCACGCTACGATCAATAGGAGCGGAGCAGATTCCAAATTCTAACGCGGACGAAGTCGCGGGCGACCCCTAGTCATACATTTTATTTATTTATTTATTTATTTTATTTATTTAGGTACCACTTATAAACCTTCCTCTTGAATCACTCTATGTATTGCTGAATACTGTATTGAAATCCGATGCGTAGATTAAAAAATCTAAGTGTACAGACAGCGCGAGCGATTTTGTTTGATACAATTTAAAGAACTTCAACCCGCCATCTTTCTTGTCATCATAGCCATATACTCGGTCTACCACATTATATAAAACAACTATAATATAAATAGAACTATGAATTCCCTCCTCATCCCTCTTCATTCATCAACTTTGATGACCACCATTAATTGGAGTACCATTGTCTCTGTCTACCCCAATGTAAGACGGGCGTAATAATCCATCGATCTCAGCCATGAGACGTCCACTGCTGGACATACGCCTTCCCCAAGGTTTTCCACATCATTCGGTCCTGAGCTGACCTTGTCCATCGGTTGCCCGCAACCTTTACAAGGTCGTCGGTCCGCTTTGTTGATGACCATCAACAAATGGAGTCTCTGCTTACCCCAATGGGAGATGAGTGCAATGACGTGTATGTATGTAATTATGAATGAAAAATAAGTAATAACTTTTTGAGTACCTATCGTAAACTTAAATTTGTCAGAATTAGATATTGATTTATCAGTTTACGTGTGTGTACTCGTGAAGAAACCTAGGCAACATTATTGACCATGCTTAATTTATTAATCGTCACTAGGATGCCGTACACCTGCTGTTGTATAATAATAGAAATTGTTGACGTCAGTAGCGATTTTAATCGAAAATAAGTGAGTAAATAGATTAAATGAAGAAGTTAAAATTTTGTTTACTTTACCTTTTCTAATATTACATGGGTAAGTTTGTAAGAGTGTATGGATGAATGGATGTTTGTTACTCTTTCACGCAAAAACTACTGAACGGATCTGGATGAAATTTGGCACATAGATAGATTATAGTCTGGAATAGCATATAGCTTTTTATCGCGATAACCGACATCTACGCGGGCGGAGCCGCGGGCAACAACTAGTATTTTAATAAAGCCATATTTTAATTTTACAAATACACAATACCCAGACATTGTTTGTACTCTGGTACACGTGGCACTTTCTGCTAGGTAACCATTACTGTGCAGAAAAACTACACAATGAAATCGGCTTATAACATCGTGGGGTTTCATTTTCAATTCTTACACTTCTGATAAATAAAAGATTTGGGAAGTTTCGGTATTTTACCTATAGCAAGAAATAAGAATAGCATTGCACACAAGGGCCGCTGACGTACATGTAAATGTATTGCTTGCGATAATTGCTTCAGTACAAGTAATAACTCGATATCGGATATTCGGACACATATTTACCTTAAGTAAATTTTTGACTCCGTCTCTCTCTCTCTCTCTCTTGATAGAGAAGAGACCCTCGCCCAGCAGTGGGGCATATATGGGTTGCTATTATTATTATTAAATTTTTGGCTAATATATTATGGAAGTCTCATAGCGGCTGGGCGAACGGCTGAGCTGGGTAAGCGAGCAGAATCCATAATTCACGTAGAACCGAACTCTAGTAATAACTTGATCGATACATACAATATTTACATGTCGCTGACAACTAAACAAGCGCTTTTATTTACTTTGAAAATCGATGTTTTATATGATCCGATTTTTTGTTACAAGTGACTTTAGTGAAAAATAAAAATGTTTCGATAGTTTTTAGTAGGTACTCGTTTATGTTTTAAATTTTAAATAGAAGAAGAATATTCATATTGATATTGAGTATTTTATCTTTGTGTTAAGGATTTATAACGGAGCTTACAAGAATTTTTAATATAAAAATGGTATTCAGATACCTTCTTGAATATTTCCCGACTGGAAAAGCTTAGTAGGTATCAGTTTGTAGCCTGGCTTTTTGTAAGGATACTTCCGTACTTTGAAATAGATAAGCCCTGTGTACTCTATAAATACAATTCACGGGCACAAACTACACCCAGACTATGAACCACCATTTGTAAATCATATTTTACTGTCACGTGATAAAATTCTACCTGTTGCCAATTCTTCCCCAAAAAGCTCTGAGATGAGAACCACATACAAGTGAGACACGGCTACAGTAGGAATAGAACAATAAACCTCACTAATCAAATGACTACATCCACTACCCACCCAGGACAATCTTTGTATGATGGCCACGGTTGTTTGAACAAACCCTGTGTCGGACACTACACCCAGACTCGGGACAATCATTTATGGATCACAAATTTTTTTCTCTCGTGCGTGGATCGAACCAACAACACGCCCCTGGTAAATGTCGAGGAAATCATTTAAGACACTGAACCAACCATACGCAGTCGCCATGTTTGTTCTGTGTCTGGGTGTCAATTAATATGTATTTAGAAATACATAAGTATGTCTGAGTTGTGGAAATCCTTGGGAGAGGCCTATGTCCAGCTGTAGGCGTCTTTTGGCTGAGATGATGATGATGATGATGAAGTATTTTTATCAGTTGTCTGGTTGCCACAGATCAGATGGCGGTGTGTGAGTTGTCAGAAAATTATAATTAATTATTTTGTTGCAGTTACTAGAGTTATTTGACTCCGAAGACCCGCGGGAGCGTGATTTTTTGAAGACCACGCTACATAGGATATACGGGAAATTCCTTGTGCTACGAGCGTATATAAGAAAACAGATCAATAATGTATTCTATAGGTAAGTGTGCACACACACTTAAATATGAAAAAGCAACGGTTTACGTCCCACTATTGGCCATTGGTCTCCTCTTTATCAAAAGAGTTAAAAGAGTTTCCACACACGCTGACCTTATGCAGATTGGTGGCTCTCCCTTCTGGCCGTTTCTTTGATTAGCACGGATAGTTAACATTATTATAAAATATTCGCAACGGTCTGCTGCTTTAGTACTCGTACACTTTTAAAACTCCTATACTAGAGATATTTATTTCTTCTTTAAAAAAAAGAACTCGCGACACAGGGTGTGTTCCCTTGAACACTCCCTGTGTCGCGGAGGACCTTACAAACATAAAATTAATGGACACAAAGTACACTGTGGGGATCGTACCCACGCCACGCTGCTCAGTGGTAAATGGCGAGATAACCACTTAAACTTATGTACCAACCGTGCAGTTAATAAAAAAATCCATCAGAATACCCTGTTTTCCCAGGTTTATAGCATAGGGTTCTTCAAAAAAGAAGTAATAAGGTTTCTATAGGGTCGGCAACACGCAAGTTGCAAGCGTCTATAGGCTACGGTGACTGCTTACCATCAAGCGGACCGTATACTTGTTTGGCACCTAACAAGTATATAAAAAAACACACGACTACGAAATTACTCAAACGATTCATTGTGTAAGAGAGACTGTTTTAGTGAGCAAATTGACACCTAAATGAATGCATCAATTGTGGGGCTCAATTAGCCGTGACAATGACACGTAGTAAGCCACCGTACGCCTAAAACCTTGGTAATTTAATACTGAGTCCGGTATTTTTAGTATTGTTGTCAGTTAGTATAAACAACAACTGGGGTAACATTAGCTGTGAGTTTTATCCCGGCCGGTTATATATTTACCTCGTGGGACTAGCCCTAGATTTGTTTAGGATTTGATTTATTGAACGAGCAAATAAAAAAAATCGGGACATAATTCCAGACTCCAGCCTGCCCTTTTAAAGTCCCCTGACGTAAGTTACAACATTATGTCGTAAACCAATTTTAAATGTTCACCGCCCAAGTAGTATAAAAAAAAAAAATAATTTGCTTTGCTATTCTATTCGATTCAACTTCTGCAGCTTACCTAGAGGGGCTAAGGGGCCTTCCTTTCGAAATACTAAATAAGCACCAAATGCTCCAGGGTGTGAACTAGAGACCTCTGCTTGGTAGTCGGCCGTCGAGACAGCATCATATATAAGTACATATTTTGTGCAGGTTTATCTACGAGACGGAACATCACAATGGCATAGCAGAACTGCTGGAGATCCTCGGCTCCATCATCAACGGGTTCGCGTTGCCACTAAAGGAGGAACACAAACTATTCTTACTTAGGGTAAGAAGATACTTATTATTGAAGTCAAAGTCAAACTCATTTATTCATTTAGATCAAATACATGATACTTATGAACGTCATAAAAACAAATGCCAGCATACTTTTTTTTTCTACCTTCCTGAAAAAGTATGAAATAAGTGCCAAAAGCGTATTTTATGAGCACATCATTATCATACATACATGTGTACGTTCCGTACGGCAGATGGCACTGGGAGGAACTGGCTGTCGCTGAAAACCAGCGTTATTGTGTTTTATGCATAATAACATTATGCTGAGCGGTGGCCATTTTTTGCATGCATGTGACGTACGCCACACACAATATTATTATTGTTTTGATGTCTGTTGTTAAAATTTGTGTGTTAGTGTGTTGTGCGTCATTTGCTAGGAAAAATAATTTGTTTTTCTTTCTTTCTTTCTTCTTTCTATAAAATCCTTATCTAACCTAAAAGAGCATGCTAATAATTGTTAAACTGTAATTCTTTAATTGATTCGACCTCGTATTACGGATTTATACGAATTCACAAATTCGGGTCATTAATATAATTATGTATGTCCATAAGAATATTTAATAGGATACCAAACTATCAACACTTGACCATTGAGACTATTCAAAAAGAAATTATTAGCATGCAAACCTCCATAGGTTACGGTAACTGCTTACCATCAGGCGGACCGTTTACTTGTTTGCCACCATCCTTACTAATATTATAAATGTGAAAGTTTGTGAGTATGGATGGATGGATGTTTGTTACTCTTTTACGTAAAAACTACTGAACGGATCTGGATGAAATTTGGCACAGATATAGATTATGGTCTGAAATAACACATAGGCTACTTTTTACAGCAATAACCGACATCCACGCGGGCGGAGCCGCGGGCAACAGCTAGTTGTAGTAAAAAAAAGTATCCTCTCATCCTGCATAAGTAGCATGCGCAGATAAAATGAATTACAATTTCCAATTAGTCTTGACCTGTGTATATCCTCGTGTTCAAATTTAATTCAGTCCAGTTTGTTGAAGGCTACCTCTTGAAATAATTGTAGGTCAATGCAACGTTAAATTGTGTGACATGTATGAGTATGTTTACGTTATACAATTATTTACAAAGCAAACATTTTGTACTGATAGTGACATATAAATTGCTTTTAATATTACTAGATGCGTACTTTGAGTGAGTGATGTTGCCGACTGATATAAACATTTAGATTAGGATTTAGTTTGTCCTAAAAGGGTATGCAGAGATTGCAGAGGTGTGTGATTTTCTACGTTTCTAAAACTCACACACGCATATAGATCCGCGCGCTCATACACGCACACAGACTCATACATAAATACATGCTCATGTTCATACATACACGCATATAGACGCGCCCGCATACATACAAACACGCATATGCTCGCACGTACGTACGTACACGTACGCACGTACGTACATGTACGCAAGTACACAACTCCGATACCCTACGATCAGATATTAATCATGTTATTAGTAGTAGTTTAGCTGTCAAGAGATATTTCCATTAATAATACTTACGTTAATATTCCAGGTGTTACTACCGCTACACAAGGCGAAGTCGTTGTCAGTATACCATCCGCAGCTCGCCTACTGCGTCGTACAGTTCCTGGAGAAAGACCCCTCACTCACGCAACCTGTAGTTAGGTAAGTTTATATTATTACTAGCTTCCTTTTAAACAAACAAGCATACGGCCCGCCTGGTGTTAAGCAATTACCGTAGCCTATGGCCTATGGCCAATACCGTCGCATGCGTGTTGCCGACCCAGTTTTTACACCAGGGCTATAAGATGGAGTATCCCCGGAATAGAAAAACGCTTTCTTCAAAACGCATCACTAAATGAGCGCTGGAGATCTGTACACACACACAGGAACACAACTAAACCGTTGTGAGTAGTTATTTGGACCAACATCCAAATAACTTTTGTTACTACTAGCTTCCTTTTTTGACACTACTACTAAGAAGGCAAATAAACAAGAAAAGTTCAAGAAGAAAATTAGGCGTAGGACGCCCTTACATACTGTCCGACACACGATTGTTTTTTATTTTTTAGTTATAACGCTTAAGTCTAAGAATGGGGGACATTTTGGGAAAGCGGCATTTTGGTACCAGGGGACATTTTGGGAAGTTGACATTCTGAGCCACAACGGACCTCGATGTATTTCCGTAAACAGTTTCCAATTTTCTGACTGAAAGTTACAAGCTTACTTTGCCTCGCAGACCTGTTAACCCCCAGCTACAAACCCCTCATACATGTTTTATTAATGCATTTAGTACTTCAACAAGAATGTTCTAATTTGAAAACGTGGGTGTAAATATAAATGAATGATTGAAGCACACTGTATGCCCCACATATTGCCGCCGCCCACTCACACTTCAAACGCCCCCGCTCTTAATGAATGAAGCTCTCAACCCTTTTAGTAGAACTATATTTATGCAGAGTATTTTACTTCTAGCTATTTTAAAATTGGCTGCTTTATTGAACAGTTGTCGATTTTACACATCGTTATTGACAATAAGGTATATGACAACAAGAAAATGTTAATTGATTACACCTGTTCTTAATTTTATTTTTAAACTTCGTACCGCCGTATTTTCTTTTAATTTTCTTGAATATTTTCTTTCATACAAACCTTGTCCTGACTATGAAAATCCCCCAAATGTATGTGTGTACATACATACATTTGGGGGATTTTCATTTTTATTTATATAGATTAAAATACACAGTTTCTAGCGCTCATTTAGGGATGCATTTTTTTGCCTATACCGGAGACACTCCATCACAAAACTTTGGTGTTGAAATTTTGGATCGGTAACACGCAAGTGAAACCTATAAGTATTACAAGCATCCATAGGCTTCGGTAACTGCTTACCATCAAGCAGGCCGCATGCTTGTTTACCACCCAAGAAGTTTAATAATAATAAAATCAGACTGGCCATATGCTTATTTGCCACCTAAGTAATAAAAATGTTCTACTATTTGTAAATAATAATAGCAACACTGAAATATGTGCTACTGCTAGGCACGGGTTTCCTTTAGTTCTACTATAGGTACATCAATATCTTGTTACCAATTTCCAGGGCATTACTCAAATACTGGCCGAAGACGCACTCGCCTAAAGAAGTGATGTTCCTGAACGAGATGGAGGAGATCCTGGACGTGATCGAGCCGGCAGAGTTCCAGAAGATCATGGACCCGTTGTTCAAGCAGTTAGCCAAGTGTGTCTCCAGTCCGCACTTCCAGGTAAACTTACTGAAATACATAATTATTGTTATGAATACATACATACGCATCACCGTAGGCAGAGACTATGGTACTCAAATTCGATCCAGACATACTTATTTTGCTTCCTCTATATTCATTAACCTCTTCACGCATGTACACACGGCCACGTAGTTAGCTGTAGGGGACCGCTATATGAAGATTCGTTTTTTAAGAAAACCATTGTGTGGAATTTGATAACAGTGTACACAAGTAGACTAAACCTACAGATAGGAAGGTAAACATCGTGAGGAAAGCCACATTTCTTAGAAGTAACTCTAAAGACAACACCAACCATTGGGCCAGCGTGTGTGAATTAAGACCTATACCCTCTTTCTCTTGATAGAGGAGAGGAGACCCGTGCCTAGCAGTGGGACATATATGGGATGCTATTAATAAAAAAAATTAAAAACTGTATGTGATCTCGGTGTATATCCGCCTATTTGTTATGAATCTATTTAAAAAATAACCATAGGTCTTCATCCACAACCTCGTGCACAGCAGGCGCATACTGCTACCACTGGACCTCCAAGGCAGTCAAACAACTCTCCCGTTCTCATTCGAACAACTCAAGCTTTAACACGCCATGGTAACACCCAAGGGTCTGTTTTGACCCATCGTATTGTTAAAGCCATTATCAAGAGCGGCTAATATTTATTATAATATAAATAAACATCCACAGGTGGCGGAACGAGCCCTATACTACTGGAACAACGAGTATATAATGTCGTTAATATCAGACAACGCAACACACATACTACCCATCATGTTCCCGTCCTTGTACCGGAACACAAAAAGCCATTGGAACAAGACCATCCACGGCCTCGTGTACAACGCGCTCAAACTGTTCATGGAGATGAATCAGAAACTGTTCGATGAGTGCACGCAACAGTATAAGCAGGAGAAGCAGAAGTAAGTGAATATAGTGTTCTTTTTTAATACTTAGTGGTGCTGAAGTATCCTCAGAATGGAAGAAAGACTAATCTATACATATAAATGAAACTGAAGTGTTTCTTTGTTATATTAAAATAACAGACTTTTTACACGTTACTACAAATGCAATATTAAAATTTGACTGATTAGGGATAGACATGGAGTACAATAACCAGTGGAGAGAGTATGTTTTTGTTCTAAATCAAAGTCACTAATAAACGGCGGAGGGGAGAGGTACGCTTTGCCCTCTGTGATAGGGTGACGAAGGGTACACCTATTATAGTAGAACTTTTGAAGTAATAATTTTATATTGCATAACAACTATTAGCATAAACTCTTTTCGCAGAATATCGTTTGGCATAAACTCATTTAGCATACATTGAAACCCATAATTTTGTAAGTCAGAATCATCTGTACGCATAATTTTGGTATATGGATACCATACCATACCATACCATACCATAATCACAATGTATATTCATCACATCGCAGAAAGTTCAAAACCATATTCATCTTTTGGCATATATTTCTTATCCTTATCTATTTAAAAGTAGAACCATCATTTCGCATAATGCTTACAGCAAGAATCATATTTTTTTTAGTAATTGTAATAAATAAAAGTTGATTTAATGATAATTATTTGGTTTTTATATCCTTGCCCATGAGAACATGTTCGTTTCTGGCATATATGGCATAAGAGGTCACAGTTCTAACCTAACCTAACCTACGCATTTTTAAAGAAGAAAGTAACCCAATCTATATTATTCTAATTGAAATTCTATGATCTTCATAGTATGCCTAGTCAAATTATGCCAAATAATCTGTACTCTAAATGAACGTTATGCTAAATGAAATTATACAAAATTTTAACTATGCCAAAGGTAATTATGACAATAAAAATTCTACTATCTTAAATGTATGCCATTCTAAATTCGGTCATAAGCACATTATGCCTAAAAATATTTATGTCAAATATTTTTTATGCCTAATAAATGATCGACTAAAGAAGTTTCTGCGAAGTCAGTTATCCCAAATAGGTTTCGGAGTATCAAGTTTCTACCAAATAGACCGCACCCGGTGACGAATTAACAACCAAATGACAACTTATTCTCTAGGGATTCTATAAAAGTAATTTAAATAAAAATTATCGATATCGATGATTGTTTGAATCATTAGTAATATAAGGATTTGTTTACGATACAGATATTAGGGTACGATTTTGAAAATAAAACAGGTGATTATTTAATTTAAATGTTTGTATATAATTTGTATTTAAAAAATAATATTTACTAGTTTTTAAAACGGATTAGTTTTGAATATGTTTTTCTTATATAATCTATCGAATTTGTATTATTTTTCGTAATAAATGTCGGTCGAATATCAATATATTTTTTTGCTATACATGAAGCGAAGTCAATTAAGTTATTAGTAGACAGTGCCGTAAATAGGGCGGTGCCACCGCGGGCGCAAGAATGGCCAGACCAGGCAGGACTATTATTTTTTCGGTTAGCTCCTGATAAGTTCCCGCTGCGCCCCTAGTGCTCGATTCCTCCACATACGTACCTACATGCCAGTATCATCAAAAAAGTCTATTAAATTAGACCAAACATCGCGCTCATTTTTTTTGCAGCGCACGTATTTGTGTACCTACCAAAAAAACATGGCGCTGATTTGAGTATCAAACATTAAGCAGACTATTGCTACTGAATTTTAGGCTGAATTAGACACTTAAAGAGTCAAGTTGAAACGACTATAAGTATTATTTGATAAATGTGACCGTAGTTCAAGTCTGGGTCTTCTTAAAGCTATAGTCGAACTAGATTTAAAAGAGATGTTTCCCAATGTAGTAGTCGCTATAAAACCAGTGACTGTAGCTTCCTGCGAAAAATTATTCAGTAAGCTCAAATTGGCCAAGAAAGGTTGATCGGCCTATCGATTTTGTTGATTGAACGCGAGATAAGACGGTGCCTGTCTTATGAAAAGGTTATCAACGATTTCGCAATAAAGAAATCGCGAAAAGTAAATCTTTAAAAAAGTTTATGGTTTGCTTTAATTAATCTTTACTATCTGAACTCATTCATTTGTGTATTGGGTAGTTGTGAATAATCTTGCAAATATTTTCGAATAAACGTTTTTTCACCAATTCATACTTAAACGTAATTTATAATATGCTACCTCCCTTATTCAAAACTCTACCATACTAAGTAGGTACCGTACTTAAAATTAAATAAATTTACAGTTTACTGAAAATTTGCAGGGTGTTATTTTATTATAGAAGTATGCATTTGCACTAGTGAACTTGCGTTTGAGTTTTAGTGAGACACAGTGAGTGGTATAATAGGTGAAGGGTCCACTTAACATGAGATGGCTTGTCTGCCTATTTGTCCACATCAGTTCTTTAAAAAAAATAGATTTTTCTTCCAAAATATTAGATAATTGGTCCACCATCACTAAGTTCCTTGTGCTTTATTTGATCACCCTGAAAGAAATGGCCTATGTACATAGCATTGCTCTAGGGTACTTATAATATCGAGATGATGCCCACGGCCACATTTTATCTCGCCACCGACAGGGAGTTCATCCTCACATCCTAGCATCTCAAACATGCCGTACCGTAAGATTCCAGAGGAATTTCTTACCACGTACGATTACTGATTAGGCTGTGGAATAGGCTCCCTGCCGAGGTTTTCCCAAGAGACTACAGCATGGGGTTCTTCAAGAAAGGAGTTATAAGGTTTTTAAAGGGTCGGCAACGCGTGAGTGACACCCCTGGTGTTGCAAACGTCCATAGGGTAAGGTAACTGCTTACCATCAGGTGGGCCGTATGCTTGTTTGCCACCTTGGTACTATAAAAAAAAACAAGAGCGCAGTTATAGAAGCCCGCACAGGGCGCAAAAAGGGCTATTTACGGCACAGTTAGTAGATGCTGCGTCAAATTGGTGAAAGTTTATATCTGGAAATAAGTCATATCCCACAAAACATTTAAGAACCATCATTGTTAAGTAATCTGAATTGTATTTAGATGTCAAAGCCTTTCCGCCGCATTCTGCTAAGGCTCTTTCGATGTAAATTTCACTGCGGCTTCATATGGTTATTACTGTTGTTGAAGCATACATAAGTTTGTCTCTCGCATCTTTCTGATATTGTAGACTATCTTCTTTTGGCCCTCCAAGCAACGCTCCAATACAAGTTTGGCATTTTTTTTTACCAAAGCGTGGACGATGTAACCTGCTATGTATTCAACTACATTTGTGCTAAATTCTGTGAAAAAAAAACTCTTCTAGTAATTCAACATTTACTGATGAGTACAATTTTTATACCAGTATTCTACACATTTGCGAGTAAAGCCAAGGACATAAGCATGTTTTAAAACAAAGCAATAATGAAACAAAAATATATAAGGCAAGAACTTATATTTTAAATTATATCGATATAAACCGTCGCGATGCTGCGAACAGCACTATCAAGAAAGAAAAAGACAACTGCTTATGTGCAAATCAGTGTACCAGAAAGAAACAGCAAATATTTGATTTAATTTTTCATGTTTTTTATCAAATTAGTAGAAATCCACTTATATGTGAAATGTTATCCCATCTTTTGTGTAACTTGAAGTAGTAGTACACTTTCCACACCATTTAATTGCACAACAAGGCATTACTTTTCGTTTTATTTGCTTTCAAAACGGGAGCGTATGACGTTCGTACGCCAGCCTACAATTTCTGCGACCGACCAAAATTCCGTCACATACGCTTGATATAGCGTATGTTTAGCGCCCGCGGTACCCCCGCACGCGCTCTCTACTGGTTACTTTACTGCGTGGGGATAGATCATTCGAAAGTATTTTTGACTAAGGTATAATGAAGCGTGGGCCGGGTATAGCTATTTTAATTATAAATCAAAGATCTCCTTTCGTTGAAAAATACTGTATTGATAAAATCGGTATTAACAATCAAATACGCCTGGTGTCGTGGTCGGTGATGTTGTAGTGTTCTCTGCGCGCTCGCCTATCTTTACGTCACGGTGACGGTATAATCGCGTATATGCGTGCGTATGTACGTACGTATGTACGTTTTGCGTGCGTGCTAGCGTGCAAGCGCGCATGCGGTAAAAGGTTGCGGTGGCTAGTAGGCGTGTTGTGTAAGAATCTTAATTTCAAACACTAGATAATGATACAAATTTCTTTGTAATACTACGAACTAGGGACCTGTCCGACTTGTATGGGTGGAGGTTTAGATAGCTTTTGTAGGAATCCCATTTTTTTGGAAATAAAATATCTTTATATTATTGTTAGCGTAGATTTTTGACGCAATGATTGTTTTGTCTTAAGGGAGCGTGAGCGTCTCATTCAGCGCGAGGAAGTGTGGCAAGCGCTGGAGGCGCGGGCCGCAGCCGGCGGCGGAGGGGGGCACGCGCGCGCGCACGCGCCCGGCGCCGCGCCCGCCGCGCCGCACGACGACGCGCTGCCGCCGCTCACGTACCAGCGCATCGAGCACGAGGCACAGGAGGTACACGCACACTCACACACACACACTATGTTGTTACGTAACGCGCGCACGCGCCCGGCGCCGCGCCCGCCGCGCCGCACGACGACGCGCTGCCGCCGCTCACGTACCAGCGCATCGAGCACGAGGCACAGGAGGTACACGCACACTCACACACACACACTATGTTGTTACGTAACGCGCGCACGCGCCCGGCGCCGCGCCCGCCGCGCCGCACGACGACGCGCTGCCGCCGCTCACGTACCAGCGCATCGAGCACGAGGCGCAGGAGGTACACGCACACTCACACACACACACTATGTTGTTACGTAACGCGCGCACGCGCCCGGCGCCGCGCCCGCCGCGCCGCACGACGACGCGCTGCCGCCGCTCACGTACCAGCGCATCGAGCACGAGGCACAGGAGGTACACGCACACTCACACACACACACTATGTTGTTACGTAACGCGCGCACGCGCCCGGCGCCGCGCCCGCCGCGCCGCACGACGACGCGCTGCCGCCGCTCACGTACCAGCGCATCGAGCACGAGGCACAGGAGGTACACGCACACTCACACACACACACTATGTTGTTACGTAACGCGCGCACGCGCCCGGCGCCGCGCCCGCCGCGCCGCACGACGACGCGCTGCCGCCGCTCACGTACCAGCGCATCGAGCACGAGGCGCAGGAGGTACACGCACACTCACACACACACACTATGTTGTTACGTAACGCGCGCACGCGCCCGGCGCCGCGCCCGCCGCGCCGCACGACGACGCGCTGCCGCCGCTCACGTACCAGCGCATCGAGCACGAGGCACAGGAGGTACACGCACACTCACACACACACACTATGTTGTTACGTAACGCGCGCACGCGCCCGGCGCCGCGCCCGCCGCGCCGCACGACGACGCGCTGCCGCCGCTCACGTACCAGCGCATCGAGCACGAGGCACAGGAGGTACACGCACACTCACACACACACACTATGTTGTTACGTAACGCGCGCACGCGCCCGGCGCCGCGCCCGCCGCGCCGCACGACGACGCGCTGCCGCCGCTCACGTACCAGCGCATCGAGCACGAGGCACAGGAGGTACACGCACACTCACACACACACACTATGTTGTTACGTAACGCGCGCACGCGCCCGGCGCCGCGCCCGCCGCGCCGCACGACGACGCGCTGCCGCCGCTCACGTACCAGCGCATCGAGCACGAGGCGCAGGAGGTACACGCACACTCACACACACACACTATGTTGTTACGTAACGCGCGCACGCGCCCGGCGCCGCGCCCGCCGCGCCGCACGACGACGCGCTGCCGCCGCTCACGTACCAGCGCATCGAGCACGAGGCACAGGAGGTACACGCACACTCACACACACACACTATGTTGTTACGTAACGCGCGCACGCGCCCGGCGCCGCGCCCGCCGCGCCGCACGACGACGCGCTGCCGCCGCTCACGTACCAGCGCATCGAGCACGAGGCACAGGAGGTACACGCACACTCACACACACACACTATGTTGTTACGTAACGCGCGCACGCGCCCGGCGCCGCGCCCGCCGCGCCGCACGACGACGCGCTGCCGCCGCTCACGTACCAGCGCATCGAGCACGAGGCACAGGAGGTACACGCACACTCACACACACACACTATGTTGTTACGTAACGCGCGCACGCGCCCGGCGCCGCGCCCGCCGCGCCGCACGACGACGCGCTGCCGCCGCTCACGTACCAGCGCATCGAGCACGAGGCGCAGGAGGTACACGCACACTCACACACACACACTATGTTGTTACGTAACGCGCGCACGCGCCCGGCGCCGCGCCCGCCGCGCCGCACGACGACGCGCTGCCGCCGCTCACGTACCAGCGCATCGAGCACGAGGCACAGGAGGTACACGCACACTCACACACACACACTATGTTGTTACGTAACGCGCGCACGCGCCCGGCGCCGCGCCCGCCGCGCCGCACGACGACGCGCTGCCGCCGCTCACGTACCAGCGCATCGAGCACGAGGCGCAGGAGGTACACGCACACTCACACACACACACTATGTTGTTACGTAACGCGCGCACGCGCCCGGCGCCGCGCCCGCCGCGCCGCACGACGACGCGCTGCCGCCGCTCACGTACCAGCGCATCGAGCACGAGGCACAGGAGGTACACGCACACTCACACACACACACTATGTTGTTACGTAACGCGCGCACGCGCCCGGCGCCGCGCCCGCCGCGCCGCACGACGACGCGCTGCCGCCGCTCACGTACCAGCGCATCGAGCACGAGGCACAGGAGGTACACGCACACACACACACACACACACACACACACACACACAACTGCACTCCCAATGTATAGAAAAAAAAATCAGGAGCTCATTTTCAAGTCATGTTTTCGTCGTTATGAATAATTGCGACGAAAACATGAAGTGGAATACGCGCGACTTTTACCATATATCATTGAAAAACTTTCTCATCGATACGGAATAAGACGAAAAACAACAAGGATCATGTGGCCAACTGCGTCCCGTGACGATCTTCCAATAGAATAGTATACATCGAACCTATTTTACATTCTAAACTTCAAGGGTTTTGTACTTCATTATAAAACCCTTGACCCTGAGATAGGAAAACGTTTCGTTGAAATCGTTACTTAAAACACGCACTCGAACACAACTTCACACTTTGCGTAGTTATTTGGATGTTTTCTTCTGTTAGAAGTTCCTTCTCCAGACGGACTTTCTCGCTTATATAAATACCTACCTCTCTTAAATATCTCGAATTATATACATTTAATTTTCCTTCTAATACAAACTTTACTTTTCAATGTTCACATAAATTATCCAAAATAATACTGATTATGTAATAAATTGTCTGTCCACAGCTCCGGAAACAAGGGTACAATGCGAGCAAACCTCTGCTCCGCAAGAAGTCGGAACTACCCGCCGACACGACAACGGTGAAAGCGTTGATCGAACACAAGCGCGCCGACGCGTACCTGCCGACCCCACCCGACGTCAACCAGTGCTAGCGAGACATGCAAACAACATAGCGTTGAGTGTCTACTTAAACTGGTGGTATTATAGACTGGCTGGGGATAAACTATCGAGAGAATACACCACCCCATAATAAAAACCAAAAAGAGCAAAACAAATTTGTTAAAAGCTGATCCATGAACCTGCATAAGAAGCATAAGGCCAGGGTGTGTGAATTAAGCCCTTCTTTTCCAACTTCCTTGAAAGATGAGAAGAGACCCAGGCCTAATAGTGGAACATATATGAGCAGCTACTACTACTATATGTTAAAACTACGAAAGATATACTACGGCTATGTCATCCTCGTTTAATTTTCAATGAATACACTTGAAGAAAGTTAATTGATGAAACTCAATGCTGGACTTTTATGGAACTTACTGGAGTTGATACATCTTACATAAGACAAATATGTACTGTCACACCTTAAAATATAGAACTACCCTCGTAATTTTGAACAAGTGTTTTAAGTTTGAATAATTGGCGGGAATTCCATTATGGTGGTAGTGTCCCAAACAACTACAATCTCTCAGATCTTTTGATACAGAAGAGGATACCCTTGCCCAGCAGTGGGACATATATGGTGGTGTATATAAAGAAGAAAATGACAGTCAGTCTACAAATACAAATTCCACCAAAGTATTCAACGCAACTTAATTAACGAATTTGATACGGTCGATGGCCTCATAGCATTTCATCAACATAAAAAGCTGTTCTACGAGTGATTAGAAAAGTTCGTGTTTCTAAAGTGCCGGACGTATTGACGTAATGGTCACAAGAGTGCGAGCGAGAGGACGCTATACGAGTGACACCAGTGACGCATTATGGTCATATTGAATAGTTAGTACACATATATAATTAAATCGGTAGTGTTCTTTTGTTGATGTTTTATATCCACTTGGGTCGACAATTGCGTACGAACCGCGCGATAACCGACCAATCAGACGTCTGTACAATATCGTACGCTGCCACCTTATTGGTCGGATGTCGCGATATAAATTGCTATCTAAATGTACTCGAAAGCACTGCTGTTAAATAAATTGTATTATAATAATGAATTCCATAGTTGTTCGTCACATTGTCGACCTTTATTATATGGAAGCAAATTGCGGGAGTGACTGGGATGTAGTTTTCTTTCTGTGGTCTTTCACGAATGCATTAAGATCGCTTACTTACTGAGTTAGAATGAAATTTTGGACACTGCAAAATGCAAGATGGTTGCCAATTCGATTGTACAGTACCAAAACTTTGTTTTTATCTCACTTCATTTCTTACTAATAATTAAACATTTAACCTGTGAGAGCGTGAGTTTATATAAGCATTTTGAAATCTGCCCTATGGCACAGTGGACAGCAACATCTACCTTCTTCCTTTCCTCTGTCTCTCTCTTCCTCCCCTCTTTCACTTCCCTCCCCCAATCTCTGACACCTACCTCCTCCAAACTCTCTCACCTCCTTCCCCTAATCTCTTTCATCTTAATCCCTCAATCTCTAACCTCCCTCCCCCGATCTTATCTCCTCCCCAATCTCTCCCCTCTGCCTTCTCCTCTCTGTATATCCACGACTATGTCAATACTATGCTGAGCTGATTCCTAGAAAGACAATATATAGATTATTGCGTGTGTACAGCACACACAATAATCTACGACAACCCCAGGAAGGAAGATTCTTGCTATCAGATATATGCCGCAATACAAATAGTAATAAAAAGTAGCTTCATTGTGAAGTTGTGTAATGACCTTGACATGTCAGTCTGTCCTTGACCTTGACATGACCCTGGGTCAGTAGGTGTACTTGGGTAACCATGAGTAATCTTTCGATTAAATCTAATGATTATTTTAATGTGGCAAGAGTATTACATAATTTCAACAATGTTTCATCGCAAAAAAGTGTAGTGAGATCAAAATACAGTTTTGTCAAATCAGAATAAAGGCATACATACAAAGATTGATTTTTGTTGATTAAAAATTAATAAATGTTCGAATTATATCTCTACTGTCTATCCCGAGCCTAAGAATATAGACTTAATCGGCAGAGTGTTCCAATAGTTTTATTTTTAATATGCATCACAAGGCGGCTTGCTTTCATACCTTATGATTACTTTATATAAAACTAAGTAACAGTAAAGGCCCTACCTCATCGAGATGCTATGGTGACGTCGCTGGCTACGTAGCCATGGTTACCTCTGGCTACCTTAGGTTGCTTAATAAAGTAGCCAGTCATTTTTTGTATGGAGAATGGCAGCCGGTTGGCCACTGAGTGAGTGAGACGCAGCTTGCTCGTGTACATTATATTGGCAACGTCGCCGTCGTCAGCGTGCCAGATATCCAGACTCCACTAAGTGACCTCGTCGTGACGTGGCTACGCTTCCAAATTGGCGACGTTGCCAAACCGGTGCCAAGAGAGTTAATTGCCATAAATTTTAAAATGAATTGTTTGGATACGTAGCCTACGACGTCGCCATGGCATCTCGGTGTTGTGGGGCCTTTAACATCATTCCACTACAGTACCACCAACGAAATGTTTTTAAAACGTTTTATCCCATTATATTAATTTAATTGAATTTAGATTTATTTAATCATGTTGATTTAAACGCCATAAAATGTTTTTAAATAAATGGTAACTGTCAATCGCGATTGAAATACAAATCATTAAAGATGCAATTATGTACTAAAAATTGACAATTGCAATTGATGGTCACTTTGAAGTTTTTCTACGAGGATTGATAAAACCGGTACCACGGTATTCGTACATTCAACGGTAACGATATCGTTACATAGAAATTGCGATAATAACTATCGCTATTGCAAATCAAATCGATTTCATAGTACATTATCAATTCTCGATGGACAAGCTTATATTAATCCCTCTATTTATAAACGCTGTTCAACAGTGAACTATGTAAAACAGTGTTTTGTAAACAACTTTAATGGCTTGCTCATTTACATTTATCCTAATGAAAAAGTTCATTTTTCCGTTACGACCGCAGAACAAAAGGAAACATGACATCCTTGTGTAGACTAATTTTCGATCCTAAAGTTGACAAACAAATTTCAAATAAAGATCGGAAATAAATCGCTATAAAGATGTCATGCTCCTGATATACTTATACAAGCCATAAAACACAATTTATTGGTAGAGGGTTTTTTTAATTTATTGTTTATAAAAACCAAATACATGAACACATTGTTTGTATTGATACTATTTGTTTGACATAGATTTATTTTCTTTATATCACTATGTGTAGTACTGCCTACCCCACTTTATGTCAAACTGTAGGTATCCGAATATTTTGTAGTCGATAGTTAAACCGGCGAGTATTTAATTACGTGCGCAACACTAACAAGATGGCATTTCATTTAATCATTTACTAAAAAAAAATATATAAATCAATATTATTTTCGCGTCTCGCCTATTTTTAGCTACATATTCAGCTTATTTAGGCACAAAAACCTATTTTTGGTATAGTATAGTATAAATTACCGAAACACCCTAAATTTGTTTTTATTTAAAGAGGATAATTAAAAAAATATAAAAACCCTGATTTCACTGTTTTTTTTTTGTTGTAAAATTAGCCCCTTTAGACAAGTGGCGTAAGCGATAGTCGAGTCGAAAAGTCAAAAAAGCAAATGTATGGGATTTGACGTAAGTTTACGACATTATATCGTAGACTTACGTCAAATCCCATACATTTTCTTTTTTGACTTTTCGATTCGACTATCGCATATGCTACTTGTCTAGAGGGGCAGGTCTCTTAGCGAAGAGTGCCGCTAGCGCCGCGCATACCAGAGTACAAACCATTTCGGTGTATTCTGCATTTGTAAAATTTAAATATGGCGCGTTAAAATATAAGTATCCAACTTTGAAAAAATTACATAAATTATTCGGTAAAAATAATTATTGAACTCGAATATATTACTGATTCTGAACAAACTACTTTATCTTGTTTTGTTTATCAGTTGTCTAGTTACCCTAGTACAGGCTCTGTTTAGTTTGGGATCGGTTGTTATGAGTGTTAGGAGTTTGATTCCCACACTGGACAAAACTATGTAATCCAAAAATGTTTGGTAATAGTCTGAACTTTGTCTCCGTCAAATGTTCCCTAATGCAGAAGTAGTTTGTTTAAAGAAATAGATCTCTAAAACTTTTAACATCTCACAGAAATATCCATAAACCAAGCTGAATATGTATGCTACTCGACTTATAGTTTATTTATTTAAAAAAATATATGCCTATCTGCCTTTAAATCTTATATTTTACAAACTGGGCACCCACGGTGATGTATATCATTACTTTAAGTTTTATTATTTTGTCTGTATAGAGTGCCAAAGGTGTTTATGTTGAAGCCATTTCACAACAGTCTTTTTAAATCGTGTATGTATGTATAGAATGTGTTAGAAAGAGCTTCTGGGAGGAGTGTGAAGCACCTATATATTATGTAGTTATTTATTTTTTTATTTTAATGGTGTCATTGGTGTCCATTCTGATGTTGTTGACTGAGTTAATATTTTGATCTCGCTACTCTTTCTAATGACTATTTAATAAAAAGAATAGGAAAGTTTAAATACAGGCAATATGTAAATGATTTTTTTTTTGAAAAGCAACGAGCGAGAGACAGTCCGCACAAATTGGCCAATCCCACGCATGCATATCGCATGGACCCGCGCTTTAGTAATACTTCCGTGCTTTCTTCGACAATAATAAACCAACACTTCTAAATATTTACTGCGGAATTGGAATTTTAAATGTGTTTGCCAGTTAAAACTGGTTAATTGTAAACCTATCTATGTTTAAAATTATCCGGGTTGACTAGTACCAAACGACCGATGAATTTGTACTCAAACCTCCGTAAGAGTTTGTACACAACACTGCGCTGCGATATCGCATCGCTAGAATCTACAATAATGTGGTAAATTGTTGCGATTGGTTTTTTTATTGTTCGTAGTTGAAAATAAGTGAAGTGTTATTAAAAATTTATTTAGTACGGACATACAACAGAATCGACACCAATCTGTGTATTGAATGACAATTGAAAGGAAATTATCCAGTGAAGTTTTAATCTAGCATATAATACTATCAACTATTCATATATTAAAACAGTGTATAAACTATTCAGGACCGAAATGCCAACTGCAACTGCCTGCACGTGCAGCGTGCAGTTAGAATTATTGTCTCTGACGTCGGCGGCACCGTGCGTCTGTAACAGTAACTTCACATCCATCTCAGCCAAAAGACGTCTACTGCTGGACATGGCTTCTTCCAAGGTTTTCCAACAGCACTGCCCTGAGTTGACCTTGTCCATGCAACCTTTACTAGGTCGTCGATTCACTTTGTTGGAAGCCTGGCCATGCTGCGCTTTAAAACTTTACATGCTGCCATCAAATTTTAATTTTGGGAGTTGGCTCAGCAGTTCAAATGGCATAAATGAGCACTAAGAAAGATATTTTTGTAATTCAATCCCAATGCGGGTAAAAAATTGTAAAAAATCATCTTATAACCTAACTTTTATAACTGTGCACTTGACTAAATTTCTTGAATTCAATCACGTCAACTAGGTTGCCGTGATTGAATTCACCCCGCCTGCTTCCTTTCCTACCTCCCCGCAGGCGCCTGTTCCTGTCAGTACAGTCTGCACTTTCGTATCGTCTTGCCCATTTGAGTAGCCATATCGCTCTTTGTTATTAAAAATGGCTTTTATTCCCATTATTGTATATACTCTATCTATCAAAATGATTGTAATTATCATTGAAATGTTGTTGCAGTGCAGCCAACATGACAATATTTTGACATTGACAGTTGCAAAGTTATAAATCAGGTTATACTTATAGGAATGAGAACAGAGTTTTTGTTTACCTAACCTAGTCAGCGAATTGGTCATAGGAAAAAAAGTATGCTGGCATTTGTTTTTATGACGTTCATAAGTATCATGTATTTGATGTAAATGAATAAATGAGTTTGACTTTGCTACTATCTCACAATACGCAAATTTTACTGGAAAATATTCATATTTAAATATTTATAAAATAATGAATAGTTGATAGTATTCAATAAATATATTAATTAGCCATCTGTTTTCAATACATCAGCAAGTGACTGTGCCGGACGTTTACTGTTTTTAAACGTAAGTTGTAATATTAAACTTTATTATAATAGTAATACG
This sequence comes from Trisateles emortualis, assembly GCA_947095525.1. Lineage (NCBI taxonomy): Eukaryota > Metazoa > Arthropoda > Insecta > Lepidoptera > Erebidae > Trisateles > Trisateles emortualis. The sequence goes on along the minus strand of OX352748.1, from coordinate 4,474,178 downwards.
ACATGTTTTTGCAAATACGCTTCAGGAAAGCAAAAAAGTTACAATGTTTTTGATATACATATAAAATTAAAATCGTCTCGAACAGTTACTTGCTATCTATGTCTGTTTGTGTGTGATGCATGAATGACAAACAACCTCACGTTAGATAATTATTTGCAATACGCTGTTCAACAAATTGATAAATTTTGTATAAATATATATAACGGTAATGTAACTGTTGAAAATAAATATTGTAACAGAGGACATATTATAAGGTGCTTATGATTATCGTTATAATACAAAGTTGTGCATATAACGTGAGTTTTTATTTATACCTATGCCTTTTTAGAGTGCCGTAGTCAACAAGGAACTCTTTCGCCATGTCGGTCTGCCCACAGCTTAGCTTAGAGAATTATAATAATTAAAAGCTGCAATTTGGCATGGATATACATACATATAAAAGTGGAAAAATAATGTATTTTTTTTACTACTACAATGGTAGGCAGTTACCGTAGCCAGTAGCCTATAGCACTGGCAATACTATGAAGCAGGGATTCTCAAACTATATTGGACAAGAGACCCCCTTGTCAAAATGAACTGATACCTTAGACCCCCATACCCTCAGACCCCCGTACTACAACGATACCTACTAGTAATGCTTTAACATCTTTGTCTTGAAAGTTTTAAAAAGGAACTTATGTTAATAGAGGTCGATTTTTGAACCTTGTCGAGCCCCAAAATCTATTCTATAAGATAAGCAGTCATGGTAAATAAAGTAGCTAACGAGTATTCAAAACTATTTATTGATAATTTATTTCTCTTAACTATACATTATAGGTATTCACGTAGTCTGTTTGCAAGTATTGAGGCAGAATATATTACAAAATATGTTTATAAAATTGATGACTTATTGACTGATTTATTAGGTGATCAGGAAAATGCTCGCCAATTGAAATTTTGTGACATAAGTTGCGAATAGCTAGGTAACAAATTGTAAAATATATATTTTTAAACTTTTTTTTTCGCACGGTATTAATGTATATAATTGTTTCACATTATGCCGAGGACTTTCCAAAAAAAAAACACAACAATCTGAAAATGACGAACACAACGAAAATAAAATCAGCTTTAGCTGATTTTATTTTCAAACGTTTTTCAACGAAACGTTCGTGAAAACGGCTTGACCGATTTATCGGTCAAGCCGTTTTCAGGTGCCCGACATACAAGAGGCATTCATTTAAATTTATATTAAGCTATATAAGTACCATAATTTTCTTTTTAAAATAACAAGTTAATAAAAACCATTGAGAAAAACATAACATCTATACAACTGAGGTCGCACATCGTTCATTTTTGTTGCAATTTTTTATAAATGTCAAAATAAGCAATTTTGTTTTTTTTTTTCTATATTTACAAAAACACCAGAATACTCGCAAACAGCCAATAATATAACTTTATACATATAATTACACATCTTATTGCTATGCTTATATACTTATAATTAATATAGGTATATATGTGAGTAAACTTAAGGCCCGTTTAAAAGATCTTGTTTTTTTATACAAGCGGCTAATATTTATAAATAATTAATAATGACTAATGCAAAATTTTGCTTAAGACCGAATATTGTGGAAATGTATGTCCAGCAGTGGACGAATTTCAGCTGAGATTAATACAACATTTTGTATTAAAATGTCTTGTGTTTTGAGAGTAACCAATTACCAGACAATTCAAAGCTATATAGAAATTATTACAGACGATATTTATAAAGCTCCCTCTACATATTGGCCAAACATACACCAATATGGACCACAGCACACTCATATACAATAAGATTGCGCAAAATGACAGTAGTTCAATGTTCCAGTGATAGTCTTTAATGTACTGTTGCCTACATTGGCCTAAGCCCAATGTGTAGAGGAGGCTTAAGCAATTAAATCAAGTATTGATATAATAATAGTGTATTTTTTTTACAAATTATTAAGTTCTATAGATAAAATAAATATATTGCAGACATTATTTTCTCAAAAAATACAAAAGATACAGAGCTGTATAAAAAGTGAGAACATAAAAGAGTTGATACAATTCCAAAGTCATAATACATAATTAAAAGTCGACGTTCGAATCTTACAAGTTCGATATGAGGACACAAAACTCTTTTTTTCTCGCTTCCCCCTCCTCTCTCTCCCTTTCATTTCAAATATTGTCATATTAAAATTGTTGCTAAGAATAATTGGTCATACATACATCTTTTCTAGTAACCGACTTGCACGTAAGAGGTGCGAGTTCGATCCCGGGTGGCAGTACCTATGTGAATTTCACTTTGTGGAGTTTATATGTACTAATCAAATGATTCATCATCTGCTAACGGTGAAGGAAAACATCGTGAGGAAACCCACATGTCTTAGAAGAAATTCTATAGACATGTCTGATTCACCAACCAGCATTAGGCCAGCGTGAGTGAATTAAGGCCTGAACCCTCTCTCTCTCTCTCTTGATAGAGGAGAGGAGACCCGTGCCTAGCAGTGAGACATATATGGGTTGCTATTATATTATACATCTTTTCAGTCCATCCTAGGGTCGCCTGTAAGAAATTGCTTTTAACGATAAGGCCGCCCATTGTACATTACCTTTTAAAATGTTATGTAAGGATTTTTAATATGTTTTTTGGTGTACAATAAAGAGTTATCTATCTACATTTATATGCAGAGACAATAAGCAAGCCAGAAAGAGATGGAGCTATATAGTGCTTATTCACCAACTGCCACGGGGGCAAGGACGTTTGGTCAAAGAGGTGTACGTACACTCCTCTGTCTTGAAGCACGCAAAGAAAGGATTTTATCCATAAAAGCTTTTTAATAACTATTCAAATGAATGGTCTGTCGGTATAGTGACCTGGAGGATTGGTGGGTTCGATTCCAACATGGGACAAAACATTGTTATTCATTCATTCACCAAAGATGTACTGGGGCTCATGCGGAAGATATTTTGAGACCCGCCGGCGATTCTCTAAGAAACAGCGATGGCAAACTGACAGTTGTGATCGCAAACTGACAGTTGTGATTGCTCAGTGACGGCACAATCTATTGACTAAACGTCAAAAATGGCTCTTACGGAATACCGATTTTCAATCTGACAGCCAAATTTTGCTCGGTTTTCTTACGGAATACCTCTGCCGGATGCAAAATGAGCAGAACGGAAGGTGCATGCACAAAAGTGCTCTAGACGAGAGGATAAGATATATGAATTGCACACAAAATGGCTCTTCGAGTTAAATGACGTTATCTAAACAATAAATTTACTAAAATAAAGTACATCACTAGCCGAATTTAATACATTTTTATATACAAAAGTTAGGCCATTAATAATTCTCTTTAGTGCGTTAGGAATGCAACAAAGACTAGATATTATAATCAGCTTGCACCTGAACATTATGTCAAATACATTTTTATTATATACAGGCCACAGGGTGAGTCATACAGGGTGAATGAATAGAAATATCCAGCATGCGTGCAACCCTGACTGGGGCAGGACCCTGTAAAGATGGTAATTATTTGGTTGTCTAAAAAACTACACCCAGTGATGTAGTTGTGTTTCTGTACAAGAGTAAAGGTCTCCAGTACTAATTGGGTGGTAACAGGTTTACGGCCTGCCACCAGGCAGGCCGTAAACCTGTTACCACCCAAGCGTCCATAGGCTACGGTAACTGCTTACCACCAGGTAAGCAGTTACCGTAGCCTATGGACGCTTGCCCAAAAAATTTGAACACCACGGTTTTGTGATAAAGTATCTCTGGGATTTGAAGTGGCAATAGGCAGGCCACATCGCTCGGCGAACCGACAACCGATGGGGAAGAAAGGTTCTCGAGTGGCGACCACGTGCTGGAAAATGCAGCGTGGGACGACCTCAGAGCTGCAGGAAAGCACGGGATGCAGGCAGCTCAAGATCGGCCATTGTGGAGTCATATGAGGGAGGCTTATGTTCAGCAGTGGACATTATCGGGCTGAGATGATGATGATCTCTGGGATGTTAAAATATTTCGTTCAAAATGCATCCCTAAATGAGCGCTGGGAAACTGTTCTCACGCAGGAACACAACTGTGGTGTAGTTGTGTCCTGTGTAAGTACAGATTTTCCCATCCCAGGGATACTTCATTACAAAACCCTGGTGTTTAAACTTTGGGGCAAGCGTCCATAGGCTACGGTAACTGCTGTGTGTACTTATTTGCCTGTGGTCTTCTGTAGGGTCCTTTCCCAGTAAGACTTGCTCCTATAAATTTCGTAACGTGTTGCAACGCATAGCTTTGCAGCGTTTCTCGTTCCCGTAAGATAATCTGCCTTACATTCGAAGTAAAATATACACAATAGATTTATTCGTATTAACACTTTAGTCATTATGGACATTTTAACTGTACATATTTAACTTTTAAAATATAATACATATATTTTTGTGTGCGTTAAGATTGCTTTACCAAGTTACATAAACAAGTGGAGGACTGTGCGGCCATTACTTTGACTGCCTCGGTGGTCCAGTGGGTACAGTATGTGCCTACTGTGCACTAGGTTGTGGGTTCGATTATCACACAGGGACAAAACTTTGTGCGACCCGCAAAGAGTTGTTCTGAGTGTGGGTGTAATTTGTGTTCGTTAATTGTATGTTTGTAAAGTCCCTCGCAACACAGAGCTTGTTCTCTAGTGCGGGAGTTGTCTTTTTAGAAAACAAAACGAAAAAAAATCTTCTTTTTAAGTGAAAGTATTGAATTACTTAGACCTCATAATAATTTTTGACAATTTAAATATTTTATAGGAAAAATGAATTAAGACAGATTTAATAGATTTCTATGGCCGCGCAATTTTTCACGTTCACGCTGCCATGATAATTTCCTTATTAGTAGTTTCACAATTCAATTTTGTCAAATTTCGACAAATTTATTTCAAGGTTCTATTTTAGTTTTCATAACTTGGCAGAGCAATTGCAAAACACTCACATAATTTATAAACACGATTTGACTAAATCACATAATTTAACTCATATACAATATACATTTGTGATATCTATTTGTATACAGTATGGACGTACATCAGAATATGAAGATACAAATATCATGATCAGTATACACTTATGGAGAACGTTGCATCAAAATTATATTTATATTTTACGAGGGATATTTATATAACAATAGGCGCTAATACAGGGGGAGGGGCAATGGGTGCAATTGCATCCCTCCCCACTGGCTTGAGACCTACTTAACTTTTTATATACCACTTTTCTGAAAGATTTATATATTGTTATACAGGCGCGGATCCAAGATATTATTTAGGGGGGAGGGAGGGGCAATCTTAGCACATTTCACTATAAGTTAGTGTGAAATGAGCTAAGATTGCCCCTCCCTCCTCGATATTATTTAGGGAGGAGGGAGGGGCAATCTCAGCACATTCACTATAAGTTAGTGAAATGAGCTAAGATTGCCCCTCCCTCCTCGATATTATTTAGGGGGGAGGGAGGGGCAATCTCAGCACATTCACTATAAGTTAGTGAAATGAGCTAAGATTGCCCCTCCCTCCTCGATATTATTTAGGGGGGAGGGAGGGGCAATCTCAGCACATTCACTATAAGTTAGTGAAATGAGCTAAGATTGCCCATCCCTCCTCGATATTATTTAGGGGGGAGGGAGGGGCAATCTCAGCACATTCACTATAAGTTAGTGAAATGAGCTAAGATTGCCCCTCCCTCCTCGATATTATTTAGGGGGGAGGGAGGGGCAATCTCAGCACATTCACTATAAGTTAGTGAAATGATCTAAGATTGCCCCTCCCTCCTCGATATTATTTAGGGGGGAGGGAGGGGCAATCTCAGCACATTCACTATAAGTTAGTGAAATGAGCTAAGATTGCCCCTCCCTCCTCGATATTATTTAGGGGGGAGGGAGGGGCAATCTCAGCACATTCACTATAAGTTAGTGAAATGAGCTAAGATTGCCCCTCCCTCCTCGATATTATTTAGGGGGGAGGGAGGGGCAATCTCAGCACATTCACTATAAGTTAGTGAAATGAGCTAAGATTGCCCATCCCTCCTCGATATTATTTAGGGGGGAGGGAGGGGCAATCTCAGCACATTCACTATAAGTTAGTGAAATGAGCTAAGATTGCCCATCCCTCCTCGATATTATTTAGGGGGGAGGGAGGGGCAATCTCAGCACATTCACTATAAGTTAGTGAAATGAGCTAAGATTGCCCCTCCCTCCTCGATATTATTTAGGGGGGAGGGAGGGGCAATCTCAGCACATTCACTATAAGTTAGTGAAATGAGCTAAGATTGCCCATCCCTCCTCGATATTATTTAGGGGGGAGGGAGGGGCAATCTCAGCACATTCACTATAAGTTAGTGAAATGAGCTAAGATTGCCCATCCCTCCTCGATATTATTTAGGGGGGAGGGAGGGGCAATCTCAGCACATTCACTATAAGTTAGTGAAATGAGCTAAGATTGCCCATCCCTCCTCGATATTATTTAGGGGGGAGGGAGGGGCAATCTCAGCACATTCACTATAAGTTAGTGAAATGAGCTAAGATTGCCCCTCCCTCCCCTCTAAATAATATCTTGGATCCGCGCCTGTATAACAAACACAGAAACATATTATTGAAACACGATGCGTCCAAATGCTACGATACGAGCCAATTTCATTGTGCAATGCGTTGCGTATGGTGTTGTTAGTTTGATTCCGATTATAGAAAATAGTACCTACAATCAATGATGTTATAAGTAACAGGTCTCTAGCGCTCATTTAGGGATGCGTTTTGTAAGAAACGTTTTCCTATCCCAGGGTTACTTGCATCTTAAAGCCCTGGTGTAAAAAAATAGGTTGGCAACACGCAAGTGATACCTCTGGTATTGCAAGCGTCCATAGGCTACGGTTGCTGTTTAACATCAGGCGGGCCGTACGCTTGTTTGCCAACCAAGTAGGATAAAAAAAAACTAACGCAGTTTAATATTATAATGCTTCCACACTGCTGTTAAACAATAGTTAGTGTGCTATTCTTAAAAATCTAATGTTGTGTAGTTAACCCATCTACACCTTTTTACTAATTACTAAAAAGGTATATCATTGCCTTCAATTTAATACGATAAAACACGCGTGACGTGTCATCGAGTAGCATCGTGTTTCAATACTATATTTCTACCATTATAATCCGACAAGACCGGTGAGAGATCAGACTTTAAACCACCGACCTAACTATAAATAAGCCTTTCAATTTATGAATATTACCTATATTTCTTTCTTTCTTTCTATATATTCACCTATTATATAAGTCACATTTTTCACTTAATATGGGTACTGTGACGTTTGAAATTTGAAGATGAATGACAGTAATTGAATCAATCTTCAACCAATTGATTGAATGATCAAAAGCTTAGAGTAATTAATCGATAGATTTTTATTGAATCTTCTATCATTTTCTCTTCTTTATACTAGTTAGGAGGCTAACAAGCATACGGCTCGCTTGATGGTAAGCAGTTACCGTAGCCTATGGACGCTTGCAATACTAGAGGTATTACTTCCAAGTGATACCAGGGATTTGTGATGTAATAGTCCTTGGGAAATATATATAGAGACGATGAATTAAATTTTGAAAATTCTAACTGACCTTTATCTCCAAATGTCAAACGTAACAGTACCAATACTATATTGCAAATACATTAAACCTACCTTACACAGTCAATATTATTGAAGCAATATTAGAATTGATCAATATATTGAATATGGAAGGAGTATATTGAAACAATAATATTTACCATAATATATATTGCGTCAATGATATTGCTTCAATAATCTTGACCGTGTAAGGTAGGTTTTAGTTAATCTCCTTGGTTATTATTTTCTCCTGGTACTTAGTTGGTGTTTGAGCTGTTGTACCTCGTCGTGCTGACGTGCCAGCTGTTCGTTGAGACCGGCCACGTGCTCAGTCAGCACTGACATCTGTTCTTCGTAGTTGTGCGAAGTTGAATGAAGCTCTTCTTCCTGTAGTTGTATTAATTATAATAAACGAAAAAATAGATTATGATGAAACTTTACAATATGGCTTATAGTCAGGGGTCGGCAACGTGCGGCTCGTATGAGGAGCGGCGCGACTCGTATGCGGCTCTTTTGATATAAAATTGCGGCTCTCCAGATCCTTACATAAAGTATAAAGAGACGAAGTGGCTCTGTAAAGACTTGGAAATTTTATAACTTTTGGCTCTTCCATCTCAAAAGGTTGCCGATCCCTGGCTTATAGGCACAAAGGCTTTTTTTTAAATGGATGAAGCCACGGGCAAAAGCTAGTTTATACATATACAAAACTGTGATACCTGTGCAGGTCGATAAAAAATGCAAAATTAAGATGTTAGCTATTTTGCCTACTGCCAGAGACTAAGCAGGCAGTCGGCATACTGAACAAATAGAGCTTAAGCAGGAAAGAACTCGCAAGAAACAATCCACCCTTTTTTTTCCATTTAACTTACCAATCTACTGATAGTGTTGTGTTTCTCATGTAACGTATGTTCGTCTGTTCGTTTATCTTGTTCCATCTCTTCAAATCTTAAACGCAGCATCTCACACTAAGAAAGATAAGAACAAATTATGTGTAATGATTATCGACTGTCAGTGGTGTGCACTCCATACAAGGAGAAAAGCACTGGTTGCGCTATAAATTACTAATATATGTATATTTCATAACACAATATAACGTCACAATAGGCACATAAAATACGCGCTTAGACTTACGGAAATCCGGCTTTCATATCATGCCATGGGATCCCTTCTTTTCGCATAATGTTTTTGCATAATTTTTTGGTATAATAATACTGTCCTATTTTTTTTGGCAAAAGTTTATGTTGACAAAATTATCTTTTAAGCTAATTTGTTTTGGCATAATTCGCATAATGTTACTATGAACTATAACCAATATTATTTGTGTATCTATAGAGGTGCAGCGGGGGTGGCCCATTGGCCACCTCTACTTACACTACTGTCATGATTTTAATCACGTTTGTAATATTTTTTATTTATTTTATAGTTATATCCACGATTTAATGTTCATTCCATCAATATAAAGTAGAAATTATACATTGCACTGGCAATACTGCCAATGTCACTATAAAAGGCCCGTTTGACATTTTTACCGGCAGTATGCGCTTGCTGTGCACGAGGTTGTGGGTTCGATTCCCACACGGGACAAAACTTTGTGTGACCCACAAAGAGTTGTTCTGAGTCTGGGTGTAATTTGTATCCGTTAATTGTATGTTCGTAAAGTCCCCCGCGTCACAGAGATTGTTCTCTAGTGCGGGAGTTGTATAAAAAAAAACTTAGACCTCTGTATCGAAACGTTAAAAAATGCAGTTTTCTTTTGTAGTTTGTTTACTTTGCTTGTATAGCTTTTTCTATTATTCTAGCGAGTTTTGATTTATTAACATTGTAACATACATATATTGTTTACACACCGCCATACGATCCCAAACTAGGCAGAGCCTTTACTATGGTAACCAGACAACTGATAAACATACTTTTATATTTCTAAATACATACATAATATAGATAAATTACACCCAGACACAGAACAAACAATTGTGCTCATCACACAAATATTTGTCCTGGGTGGGAATCGAACCCACGACCTCCGGCGTAGCAGACAGAGTTACTAACCACTAGACCAACAGGCCAGTCACCACACATATGAACAGTGCAAGTTAAATAAAAGCTTGTACATACCTCTTTAACATAATGGTCAGCCATACTCTTCAATTCATCCTTCTCTCCTTTCAACTGACTAATCTTATTTCTTAAATATATCTTTATTCTATCTTCTCTCGCTTCTATTTCATGACTTAAAAGGAATGGTGTTTCAAGGCTACCCAGCAGTCCAGTGATCCTTCCTTCACCGTCCACGTGAGTTTCACCAAATGTATTGAATTCTCCAGAGTCGTGGCCATCGCTTCTACGTTTCTGCGACGCTGACACGTGTTTAGCTACTTCTAATTTTAAACTTTCATTCTCCATTTTAAGTATTTCAAATTCCATTCTAAGTTTTTGGTTATCCTGAAAACATTTTATTAAAAAAATGGTGAAATACCAAAATCTTACGTCCATATATTTTTTTATTACGAATACAATAATATGCCCACTGCTGGACATACGTATCTCTTCGGGTTTTTGTAATTAGCTGTTTCCAGACCCATTGCTATGATTGTTGTTCCATCTAACCTGAGAATATCCTACAGTCTCCACAATTTTTTTGTGGAGTGTAGGATATCCTCAGGTATCTGGGCAGCCTGTCTGGGCAGGACCTCTGCCTTACAGAAGCTCAAAGCCAATATTTACATACCATGATGTAATGATTATGTGCACCAGTGGACATTTAAAAGAAACATTTTTTTTCTTATATTATAAATTTCTTAGGTTCGTATTTATAAACGCATCTCAGGTATTGAGTACGCGCACTTGACACCCCTGTCTCTTTCTAACTAGGCGCCCGAGACCGTAGTTAGAAAGAAAAGGTACGTAAAGTACGCGTACTCAATACCTGAGCTTCGTTTATAAATACGACCCTAATACTATCAGGAACAAACCTTTTTTTTAATGTAAACAAACTCATTTCTTGCAACACCATTAGTTAACTTTTTTTTTAGAATAGAATAGAATAGAATTTTATTTGCTAAGAAACATTTTATACTACTTAGGTGGCAAACAAGTATACTACCCGCCTAATGTTACGCAGTTACCATAGCCTATGGACACTTGCAATATCAGAGGTATCACTTGCGTGTTGCCAACCCATTTTTTCACCTTTCTTTCAAAATGCATCCCTAAATGACCGTTGGATGGCTAAATTCTTCTGTAAGGCAATGTATAAATAAAAGTGTATGTAAGTAATTACCTGTTCTAACGTATGTGCCTTCATACTAAGTTGTTCATTCACATTAACATCATCTACAGAACTTAATGCATCTTCACTACCAACCTGCAATTTAAATTGTTTTCATATAAATATTATTTTTTTTTTTATGAAGCTGAAGTAATTACGAGATTGGGAAGTCAGGTCTGGTTTAGGTGATTTTATTGAAAAACGCGATTTTATAAAAAAAAGGGTGGTCGTTCAGATACTAAAATACTATAATTTACATTTGTAAAAATGTATATGTACTGAATATCGCGACTGTGAATTGGCAAATAATACTATGTCTATTTTGACAATTTTACAGGACAAAGAAAAAATTGTTTGCATACATCTATAAAAATACATAAAATTAGAGTGTCTGTTTGTGATATTAAAATAACCTCTTTTTACTAAATGCATACGGACACGGTACATCTACCAAAATATTTTTGTCTGTCTGTCTGTTTGTTCCGGCTAATCTCTGAAACAGCTGGACCGATTTTGACGGAACTTTCACTGGCAGATAGCTGATGTAATAAGGAGTAGATAAGGCAAGGTTTATTTTAGAAATTGATTTTATTTTTATAAATTTACGACATCCACGGGTGCGGAGCCGCGGGCACCAGCTATTATAAATATTTTTAATGTACATATACATATTGTACAAGAAAGGATATCTTACTGTAGAGTACGAAATAGCATAAATTGGTACCTATTCAAGAGTGAAAACACCAAAAAAATTTGATAGGACTAATTGTCAGTTCACAGTCGATATACCTATACCGATTTTTCCAAACAAAAACACATATGAAAAATTAGTTTATAATTACTAAACTAGCTAAAAAATCCAATACATCTCACCAAACTTCCAACTTCTGACATAAAGTCCCCATTACAACTAGGAGCCTGACTCCCGCTGGCCATATGAACCTTATTCGGCGTACCCCCCAGCCTCTCCTTATGAGCTTCTTCTAATGCTAGCTGCAGTTCCTGGTTCTTATTCTTGAGTTTTGCTATCTCACACTTGTATTTACCATCACATTCACCAATGTGCCTCTGGTAATCTTCGAGAGATGCCTTCAACTGGGATACTTCAAATACTCTGTCTGATAACTGAAATCAGAAAATATTTCCATGACAGATATCTTAATAATAATAGTAATTTATTAAATACAGGGTGCTGGAACCGGACTGGAAGTGGTAGGCAAAGGACCGTGTGCTGTGGCGCATGTTGGGAGAGGCTTATGTTGAGCAGTGGTCTGCGATAGGCTGATTGATTGACTAACTAAATAGTTTACTTCACATCTTTTATAGGTTCACAAAATCAGTATTACTACTGTATGGTTGCAGGGAAATTTATTCTCACATACAATTAATTTGGAAAGTGAGCTAGGGTTCTCAAAGCAAAGAATTATAAGGATAGCTCTGGTGTTGCTAGCATCTAGATGCTTGTTTTTCATCTTCCATCAAACTACTTGACCAATTTTAAAATTCTTTCATTTCAATTAGAAAACTAATTGATCAGCTAATAGCATATGCTATATATATATTTTTTTAATTGAGGGATCCCTACGTAAACTAAATGTCTACCCATGCGAAGGCGGGACATGCCAGTATAGTATATTAAAGTCTAAGTGTGTAAACTAGCACAAAATATTTTAAAACATACCTGAGAAGCATAGTGTGCATTCTCAATGATTTTCTTCTGTAACTCTTCCTGTAGTATCCCAGAATCAAGTGGCCCAGCATTACTGACTGTTGGTTGCTTGTCATCACCTTTACTCTTAGACTTTTTGGTCAACTTTAACTGCAAATATAAATAACAGAGATAACATGACATTTTTATTCCAAAACTTGCATGTGTAAATGGAACTTTTTGCAAAAAAAAGTAGATAACACAATATCATATTTTTCTTATTAGATTCTAATGGGACACAATTCTTTTAGAGCAAACAAGTGTGGAACAACCTCCCAGAGGACATAATTTAAGCTCAAAATGTGAATCAATTGAAAATCAACTTGACTAACATGTAAACAATTAAAAAAATTAACATAACAAATAAATTGACAACGAGAAGGGCATAGCATGAATAATAAAAATAAAATGTACTCTCATGATATTTAAAATAGAAAAATATCTACACTTTCTTCTATCTAAACAATAATTAAACAGTAAAATTTTACTCTAACAATGTTCCGCTTCATTAATCTTTTAGAACAGTGACCTAATGCATGAATACTTAATTCAAACTAATAAATCCTAATTATCAACAGATAATGAAGATTACTAAGTGCAACAGGTCGTTAAAAATCATGTAAAAGTTGTAATTATTGACTAAATCATAAGATGCTAAGATAACTGACTTTACAAAGAGTTTGGATATGTTATTTATATGGCTATGATTAGATACACTTCACAGCCACTGAGCTCTTTGTTTTTACATGGACTCATGGTGTAACTGACCTGTAACATATCGAGTTCATCCTGAAGGACGGACACGCGCCGTGTCAATTGCTGATTTCGGAACGACAATGAATCTATCTCCAATTCTCCCTTTCGTAATGACTTCTCCTTCTCTTTTAACGTATCCCGCAGTTCGTTCGACTTTGCTTGTTCGTCTAACACCCCCTTTTTAAGCACTTTAACATGCACTCGTAACTGCAACAACGGAAACAGTGAATTCACTAAATTGCCGACTGTCTCACCGCATCACTGATAATAATGATACACACTTTTGAATACTCAGACGCCAACTTTTGATACTTAGCCTGTATATCACCTGAAGGCAACCCCTCCATTGTCGATTTTCAGGTGGTCATAACTGAAAATATTATATTTTACAGTTTTGTTGCATTGAATGAACACCCACTTCAGCCCACTTTTGTAGTTTTGTGAAAATGACGTATTGTGATTTTGTGAGGTTTGAGGTTGAGAGAAATGTCATGTGTCAGTTTGATAATATCGATATTGTTTTGGAATAGTCGACTAAAAAGTCAGCAAGAATATACATTAGACCGTAACGTATTTGGTTAAAATATGTTTAAATAACGTGGATAGTGTCTTTTAAGTTGAGTAAATTCATGTTCCACAAAATATAAATTTACTAAACATGAATAAACTAAATTTACAGTTGATGTTACTAATGAAACTTTAGTGGACGACACCTTAAAAAACCTTTTCAAAGATAATAGGAAAATACGAGGGAAATTATTTTACAGGCTGGCAACATTCCCTCTGTTGATGTGTCGTGATTGTCCAATATAAAATATCAATATTTTGGAAATTTATGAAAGAAAAGCTGTAATTTCCAACATACTAAACATATTTATAAACCAATAATTATATTTCATCTTTCAATGTTACGGTCATGGACGATAGGTACGTTGTTTGCTATTTTTTTTACAACATTGTATCGCAACAGGTAAAACTAAGTTAGAACAAAGTAAATTATGACTAAACTAAGCGGTATTTTACAGGAATATGGAATCAGGCTGTTCTCATTACAACGATGTTGAAAGCGAACACTCTAAGTGTATAATTCACATCGATGTAGATTGTTTCTATGCGCAAGTGGAGATGGTGCAAAACCCCGAATTGCGGTCGGTTCCGCTCGGCATACAACAGAAGAACATTGTCGTAACTAGCAACTACGAAGCCAGGAAGTATGGGGTGCAGAAATGTATGCTCGTCACGGACGCAATTAAACTTTGCTCCAATTTAAAACTTGTGAGTGGTGAAGATTTGCACAGTTACAGAACTGCTGCCAACAAGATTTTTGCTGTTTTACTAAGTTGGAAATGTCCAGTGGAAAAATTGGGTATGGACGAAAATTATATTGATGTCACAAATTTAGTACAAGAAAAGTTGAAAACTACAAATAATTGTAATGTTACTCTCACTGGTCATACATACAACGAACCAAGCATTGACTGCCCGTGCGGCTGCCACACGAGACTGAGGATAGCATCACAAATAGCCAGTGAGATGAGAAAGAAAATATATGATGAGTTAAGTTTTACTACATGTGCTGGCATAGCGCATAACAAGTTGTTAGCTAAACTAATATGTCCTACAAACAAACCTAATGACCAAACAACTATATACCCAGAGCATGGGACCAGTTTTATGTCTACATTACCCAGTGTTCGCTCCATTCCAAGTATTGGTTGTAAAACTGCTGAAGCACTTATATCACAAAAAATCATAACTGTGAGTGACCTCCAAGAGGTCTCTGTAGATGTATTGAAAAAGCATTTTAGCAGTGACATGGCTGTTAGATTGAAAAACTTAAGTTTAGGTGAAGATAATACTCCAGTGAAACAGACTGGCAAGCCTCAGAGCATAGGTCTAGAAGACAGTTTTAAAATAGTCAGTGTGAAGAGTGAGGTGGAGGACAAGTTTCAGGCTCTGCTGCAGAGGCTGCTGGTCCTGGTGAGGGAAGATGGACGCATTCCAGTTTCATTAAGAGTCACCTTGAGAAAGAAAGATGCTAAGAGACTGAGCAGTCACAGAGAGTCCAGACAAAGCCAGATCTCACCATCCATCTTCACACTGAGCAGTGGCACACTCACAGTCTCCGAGGCTGGCCAGCAGAAACTCATGAACATAATAATGAGATTAT
This sequence comes from Trisateles emortualis, assembly GCA_947095525.1. Taxonomy (NCBI): domain Eukaryota; kingdom Metazoa; phylum Arthropoda; class Insecta; order Lepidoptera; family Erebidae; genus Trisateles; species Trisateles emortualis. The sequence goes on along the minus strand of OX352748.1, from coordinate 4,458,665 downwards.
TCAATAAACTTATTGATCTGTCCAAACCATTCCATTTAACTTTAGTGGGATTGGCTTTCACAAAGTTCCAAGAGCGCATGACGGGCAGAAGTTCAATAGTGAACTACTTAATGAATGATATTTCCGTCCAATCTGTGCTTAACTTACAAAACGATAGTGATATGTCGGGCACGTCGATGGACTACTCGGCCGTGTCGCCGAGCAGTAGCACTACGACTGATCTCTCTGACGCCGAAGTCGAGCCGTCGCCAAAAAAACCTAAAAAAGTTACGTGGATAGCGAAAAGACGATGTTTGTCCAAAGAGGAAGTGGCATCTCCTAGTAAACTAAAAGTAGGCGAACTCAGATTAAGCTCAAAAGAGTTAGAGAAGGTATCAGAGCTAAGACTGAACTCCCGCGACCGGTCTTTGACGCCGCGTGCTAGTCCCGCGAAAGACAATCTGTCAGACACATCAGATACAATGAGGGACAGTGAAGAGCGCAACTGCGACGACTGCCCCAGTTATGTCGACAAAGAAGTGTTCAGTGCACTGCCTGACGAAATGCAGAAAGAGCTAAAGGCCATGTGGAAGAACCCCTCTAGTTCAGAGGTACCCAGGAGTAGTCCCAGAACCACGAACAAAGCTAAACCGAACACAATTATGAAATATTTTGTTCCACACAAATAGTATTAGTAAGATTTTATCTTGTTAATTATTTTAAGTGATAAGTGAATGGTTTCTATTTTTTCAAATCATACAATTTTTATTCAGCTGATCAAATACATGTTTATGTTAAAAAATAAATATCTTTTATTATAATGTATAAGTATAATATTTACAACTAATAACTACAGGTTAAACAACAAAAACTTTTAATATAATAACTGGGCATATCATTTAATATCTATATTTTTTACAGCATCTGTTACTATACTGGATAGTTCTGTGAATTTGTGAACACTATTTACATTGAGGCGGAGTCTATCTGCAAGGTTCCCATAAGAGACAACGTCAACATTCAGTTGTAGTCTGATCTTGTCTCCATCTGTCACGCCTGCATTGTCGCTGCTCTGCGGAGAGCTCTTCTCTCGAATTTGCTTCAGTCTTCTCAACGAATCCTCAGTTCTTTGCACCGAGGTTAATACATCTTCTACATACTTGTAATATCTGGAACAATGTGTCTATTTATAATACAACTGATAACAAGTTTTAGTTATGTTAATGATAATATTGTGTTATACAATGTAATATTAATTTACATGCATTCTGGATGAAGGTTATATACTTACGAAACAGTCATAACATTGAACAACGCCTCAAGGATTCCCATCACAAAATCATTGTCTAGTCGTTTAGAAGCTTCCTCATTGAATTCATTCAATGCATTAGAGACTACATTTATGTATGTACATGGTTTAGTAGGAACACTGCGGTTTGTCTTTCGGTATAATCTGGGTATATCGCTTACTTGCTTCAACTGTAGATTAAAATTATCATACAGTTCATTGACTATACAATCCCGTATTTTATCTTTGATCCCTTCTAAATTTCCTTGGGAAGATTTTAAACCTTGGGCGAGTAGGTCTTTGTTGTCGATAGGTATTTTCGTCTTCACCAGTTCTAAAAGCTGTGGTAACCTTTGAAGCAATGCTTGTACATCAACAAATATGCTAATACTGTTGTCTATCAGATTCTTGTTTACACTTACTGATTCAAGTTTGCTAGGTTGAGATTTCTGAAAAGAAAAAAATTGGTAAATTTTTGGAGGTCAACTAGCAATATCCCCAGTCCTGTCACGTTTATTGTTACTGCCACGCTCCAATTGGACCGTAGCGTGATGTTAAATAGCCTATAATCTTCCTCAAGATTTCGGCTAACAAACGCGAAATATTTATTCAAATCCAACAGTTACTTTCAAAGATTGCCGCATTAAAACAAAAATATGAATAGAGATAGGTTTAAACAAAAACCGTTAAATTCAGCATCACTATTTTAACGATCATACAGGAACTCCCTATTAGCGCAACGATAAAATCAGATTTCGTAATCCTTATCAGTGCAGCTCTATAATATATTTTATCAGCAGTTCAATCGTAGTTTCAAATAGCCGACGTATACATAAATCCCAGTCCATTACCTGTGTACAATATGCATTAGCCCACACTGAATATCTTGATAACATTTGAAGTGTTAGTTTCCAGAATTTGTGTGCTAAGGCCTCAATGTAGATCCCGTCAGACCAACAGTCCTGTACCGCAGTCCAACATTTTTGTGTTTCTTTCAATATAAAATTGTTCCCATTCTCCACTGTTGGGCTTTTTTGCAATGATGCCTCATAACTTCCTGTGAAACATACATACAAATTTTTATTTACATAAAAATTGGGATAAGCAATAATTTTTAAACCTACAGGAAGCTGATAGCAAATCAATGTAAATTTAGTAGGCATTTATTTAATACAAGCGGCCGCCCCGCCTTCACCCGGGTTGTGCTATTTTCTGGACATGTTTCTTAATTTTTTTTTATAAGAAACCTTCTGTTCTTATAAAAAAAAAAATTAAGAAACAGTGTATTAGAAAATTTAAAAAAAGATGTTTAATATTGATAAAGTCGTTCTTGGGAAATAGGTATTCATTTTCATTTATATAGATTCCATGGAATATATGAAACAGAATATGAAATAAAGTTAAAATGAATATTATTAGTTGTACAAAAGAATTAATGAAATAATTATACCTGCAATTTCTTGAAACCGTATTTGGAAGTAGACCGGTAAATTCCACCGTCTTTGGAAGCTCTTATATTCTGGCGTCTCATGCAATAACTTAACATCTTCTACAGAACAGTAGCCTTCTAATTTCTTTACAAAATCTATACTTTCACTATACCTCCTGTAAAATATTTGTGGGTTGCCTGGTGCAAAAATAGATGCAAGATTGACCTCTAACCTACTTTCAACCTCACACCAAAAACAGTTAACTAAAAACCTATATTTCTTAACAAGAAATGTTAGTTTGGAATGTTGCATTACTGTTATAAGTAACTTCAGTTGTTTGTCTAATAAAGACAAAACTCTTTCGTATATCCCTTGAAGTCCATCTTTGCTTTTCTGTAAGGCAGGTTCATTGATAATATCCTGTAATAGGGTAGCAACAGCTTGTTTACGTATCAACATTTCTGTCTCCTTTACTCTGTCCAAAGAGGCTAGTATAATAATTGTTTTAAGGAGATTTTCTTCATCACTCTCGGTCCAAAATTGAAAGAGTAAATCATTAAGTGTTTGTATTAGTTTGCCACCTACATCATTATATTGTAATTTATGCTCTGGCTTTATTATGGTGTCACACTTAGCAATTGAAAATTTCAATTGATTATATTGCATTGCTGCTCTGTCAGCTAACACTACTCTTTCGTGCATCTTCTTCTCCGATATATTGTTTAAAATAGTGCCTAATGTTTTCAAGCAGTTTATTGTTTGGCTGTAGTGCTTCAATAGCTGTTTTTTCTTCTGTAAACCATGTCTTTGATTCATCCACATTGACACTTCTTTCATTGCATCTTCTATGCATTGTTTTACATTCTAAAACATTTAAAAAAATAATTTTAGTCTTATTTTAAATGTAGAACAGGGAATGAAATGATAAGTGTTTGCTCATAAACTGTCTAAAATGAAAATAAACGCTGCATAGTACACAATAGTAGAGTACAAAAAATTACGCTGATAAGGATCACATACATATCCAATTAACTACTAGCTAATTAAAAAAAGTGATAAAACCAAACTTACAAGGACTTCATTATTCAACTGTCCTAATGGCACCTGAATTTTTACTATAGCTTTGTCAAACCCGATGAGAGTGGCACACAGGTTCACAAAGTTAGCGTAGTCCTTGTTGATAAGTTCTATCATAGCCAGTCTAAGGACTTTCAAGTAGATTCCCAGGTCATCTCGCATCGTTTCTAACGATGCCACATTTTGATGCTCCGCCAAGAAGTTGTCCACGGAAAAATTAGTCTGCAAACATCATAACCAATTTGTAAAACATTCTAAAGATAATCAACCGGTTAACACGTATAATTACTTGGAAATCGACAGAAATACCTTGACGAAATCATTTCGATCGAAGCACAGTCCCCTCGGGGCTGGCGGCAATGTAAACTCCATTATATTATTATCCATGCTAACAAGTCACTATCATTGTTTTATGAAGGCACCATATTGAGAGGAATTGTTAGAAACTGTTTAAATTATCTATTTAGATCGCTGATCTCTACGGCGATCATTTTGACACTTAAGTTTACTGACGTAAGCCTGACACATCACACGTCAATTTCTCCGCCCGGATATGCGCATAGTAAATATTTGTACTATTGTCATTCTTTTGTGATTATTTACAGACTGTATCCACAGCTGAGTATTTTTTTCACAGCACATCAGTATTTTAGCTTCCAATGGACAATATTATGTAAGGTGAAGTTACAGGAATCTACGGAATACTAAAGTATGATAGGATATTCTCTCACAAACAGTTATACCATAAAGCATAAGAAAGTAACAAACATCCATACGTAATAATATATCTATCCTCACAAACTTTAAAAATAAAAGTAGTTAGTAGGATTTAGGTAGTCCAAAAAGAAGCGCCGGTTCATTGATCGCAACCTTCCCTATACTCTAGCCTATGATAGACGCTTTCAATATCTAGGGCATTACTTACTCTCCTGTTGCCGGCCTAAAAAAATGTAACATCAGATCTTACATTATACCTGGGACAAAAAGAAATCGTTTATTTATCGCATCTTGGTTTCTCTAAATAAGCACTATAGAATAGATTATTATTATTAAATATGCGACCTTCATTCTCACACATAAACAAATTAAAAGCATAAAATACATCGTCAAACTAAGCATTATACGTAGGTACCAAAAGTGTGCACAAGTGTGTCTACAAACACAGGTGCACGTGCACTCAATTTTCCACTATTATAGTCCGATGGTGCAATCTCTTACGAGCAGAGAGAGATCAAGCGTAGGACCAACAATTTAACATGCGTGTTGATCCACGGAAGTGTAAACACCTACATACTTACTTTTGACAGAAAAACTCAAAATCTATTATAGGCCCGGGAATCGAACCCGAGCCCTTGTAATCAGAAGTCGCAATCAGCCAAAAGGTACCTTAGTAAATAATACAATAACAACGAATCTCTCATAATAATTTTTATTAAGGAAATTACCAACATCCAGTGCCTTTAGAGGACAGTGGCCCTATCTCGCCAAACTACAATCTGATCATAGTCTAGGTGACTAATAGCAGTAAAAAAAAAAAATCCGAAGGAAACTATTTGGGTGCCGTGTTGTTTTATTCCAACCCACTATACTAAGTAGGTAATAGCTTCAATAACGCGAATGCAATTTGAGTAATAAGCGGTTCAATATTAATTGGATCATTAGACTATACGACAAACAATAGATTAAGTAAATAGTTTCAATCTTCGTAACCTATCATTCGAATCTTATTAAGTTACATTACTGAGTTGAATAATCTAAACGTTATTAGAAAATTAAATTTTCTCAAAATAACATGGTGTTGCTTTTTGTCAATAACTCAGGTAGGTATGGATAATTTTAAGATAGGTAGAGTTCCATACAGTTTAGCAAGTTTGACTGGGGAAAAAGTCCACAATACAGAACCCCAACGCCAAATAACTACACACAGTATTTGGGTTCTTGCGCATAAGTACAGGTCTCCGGCGCTCATTTAGGGATACGTTTTGAAAGATACACTTCCCTATTCCGGGGATAGGTACTCCATCTTTAAGCCCTAGTGTTGAAAAATATTGGCATATACACGCAAGTAATATCTTTGGTATTGCAAGCGTGTATACGCTATGGTAACTGCTTAACATCAGGCGGGCTTGTTTGCCACCAAAGTGGTTTATAAACAAGGACCCTTATAAAGTGAACTAGCTGTTGCCCGCGGCTCCGCCCGCGTGGATGTCGGTTATCGCTGTAAAAAGTAGCATACCTATGTGTTATTCCAGACCATAATCTACCTCAGTGCCAAATTTCATCCAGATCCGTTCAGTAGTTTTTACGTGAAAGAGTAACAAACATCCATCCATCCATACTCATAAACTTTCACATTTATAATATTAGTAAGGAAGTAAGGATATAAAATATAATAGGTACTTGTATATACCTAATATCAGCCTGTATTACAATAACGCGAACGTGCCAATTATCGTCCCTCAGTATTGATACCGCAACAATTGGGCCTCCATTAACCGGTTATTTTATGTAATTACCATTTCATTTTACTAAGTAGATAGTAAGTGGCCTGACATAAAAGACGATATCGTTTCTTTATTTACAAATATATTGTCTAGTTTTAAGTGTCCACCTCGTCATTCTTCATTCTTGATGGCAAACATGATATCCTCAGAGGACCTTTATTTAAATAGAGCTAAATTCGTCATGAAGTATTTAGGTGTTTGGGTACCAGCAGAAAATGAATCCATCTTTCGCAAAGTCTACAGAGCCTTCATGATTACTTTGCAGTATTTGTTTCTCATGTTTCAAATGATTTATATAATTCAAGTGTGGGGAGACCTGGATGCCGTGTCTCAGGCTTCGTATCTGCTGTTCACGCAAGCCTGCCTCTGTTTGAAAGTGACCGTGTTTCAGGCCAATATGGATATGTTGAGGGAACTGTTGAGGCTTATGGATGAAGATATTATGAAGCCAAAGAATGAAGTACACGAGAAGTATGTTATATTGAAGCCGGAATACATGGAGACTCCTACAACCAGGCCGGCCGTGCTGTACTTTTTACGCTCGGTCACAAGTTTAGGCCGCGGTTCCAATGAGGCGGAGCGGAGCGGAACGGACCGCGATTCACCAATTACATGGCTTGAAATCCACACACCTACCTCTGTTCACAACTCAGCCCCCGCTCCGATTGGTGAATCGCGGTCCGCTCCGCCGCAGTGTAACCGCAGCCTTAGCGGTATCTTTGACAAAATGTAGAAATCAAAGAAGGTTTTACAAGGAAACTTTCTGCATTGAAATTGTAGGTACCTAATGTTAGCAAACAATTTTTTTGTAGGCAGTTATTGTTAGTTCATACGTCGTCTGTAGTCATGTTATTCTGTCTTATAAGATTATTGTATGACTTGCTCGTAGCGATGTAACTAATAGCCGCGTATCGATAAATCTAGCAGCAGCAAGCTTGCAGCCAGTATGGCGTGTTATCCGTAAGGCAAATAAAGCACGTGCGAAGGGACACGAGGGCAGATGGGGCAATAAAATTATTTTTTATCACAAAAAAAGAGTTATGCTCCTTACCGACCTTAAATATTTGCTTATAGTAAGTTTCTATAAAGAGATGTAGAACTTTCATGCTTTCTCTTGCTTCCTTGGCTCTCATCACTTTTTCAATTTTTCCACCTGGAAGGGGAGGTATACTTGCCTAGGATGTTGTCAATATTTAATCCGTATCCGCTTGCAGTGGTCAGTCCGTAGTCTGAGTCTCTTCTGAACCTGGGCAAGCACGTAAAGCTGTCGATACTATACTGCGCCTGATTTTTTCTCCAGAAGTTGTATTTTTCTTTTTTCTTTTCTTTAAAAGACAACTCCCGCACTAGAGAACAAGCTCTGTGTCGCGGGGGACTTTACAAACATACAATTAACGGACACAAACACCCAGACTCAGAACAACTCTTTGTGGGTCACACAAAGTTTTGTCCTGTGTGGGAATCGAACCCACAACCTCGTGCACAGCAGGCGCATACTGCGCACACTGGACCACCGAGGCAGTCATTCTTCGTTGAAATTGGTTGCCATTGATAACCAAAATAGGTCTGGAGGAGTATTAATCTAAGTACTTAATTTTATATAATAAAAGGTGTGGAGTCTCTCATGTATTCCGGCTTTATCAAACGTAATATAGAAGACCTGTAATCCTTTTCTTTGATAGAATATTGAAGTTACAGGCGGCTCGTATCAAGAGGTTGCTGTTGGCGTTCATGATCAGTTCTCAAATGACATGCGGCATGTGGGCACTGAAGCCGCTGTTCGACGACACTGAAAGACAGTTTCCTTTTGATATGTGGTGAGTAGATTGACAGCAAAAGTTTAAAAAAAATGATGAATTAACATTTTCCTTCACATCATCATCATCTCAGCCAAAAGACGTCCACTGCTGGACATAGGCCTCCCCCAAGGATTTCCACAATTCTCGATCCTGAGCCGACCTTGTCCATCGGTTGCCCGCAACCTTTACCAGGTCGTCGGTCCACCTTGTTGGAGGCCTGCCCACGCTTCGTCTTACAGTTCGTGGTCGCCACTCTAGAACCTTTCTGCCCCAACGGCCATCAGTTCTGCGAGCTATGTGCCCGGCCCATTGCCACATAATGGAGGCAATTCCTTCACATACTTAGTTTTATCTTGTTCAGGATGCCAGTAAACCCTGAGAAGGCAGTGCAGTACTACATCGGCTACGCGTTTCAGTTGGGCACCATCTGCATCAGCGCCTACATGTACTTCGGAGTCGATAGCGTCACATTCTCCGCCGTTATCTTCGGATGCGCCCAAATTGATATCGTCAAGGAAAAGATTATGAGTGTGGGTTGTACTTCTTTACAAATATTAAAAAATTAAATTTAAAAAAACCGCATCAAAATCCGTTCATTCATTTAAGAGCTATGATGACACGGACAGTCACACAGATATCAGATCGACACGATAAACTTATAACCCTTTTTTTGGGTAAGGGGTTAAAAAATGCTGTAAGAATGTTAGAATCTTTACAAATTAAAATACAAAGTCGCTTTCTGCTCTCTGTGTCTATGTAGGTACCTACGTTAAGATTTTCTAAACCACGCAACAAATTTGATGTGGTGTTTAGGTACTACTCGAGAATTTCTTCTGAAAAGTTTCTACATGCATTTAAAAACAACCAAATTGAGTGCGGGTTTAACTATCTGTAATAGGTACTTATACATAACCAATATAATTTAGAATTTTGAGATGTTTATAGATAACTCCAGTAATTGGTATACGAAGCACTAATGAAGTCGTCCAAGCGTTGTCACAGAACTATGACAAACTTATAGATTGTATCAAACATCATCAGGCTATTGTTACGTGAGTACCTAACTAATAATTATGTCGATTTTCGCTACTTAAAAATATTGCATCGACTATTGGACGGTCAGCACGTTAAGCTACCGAAGGCGATGGTTACCCTATAGATGGGTGACCGCATAGTAGTAGGTATGTCATCTCAACTCAGTTTTGAAACAAGTATTTTAAATTGATTTAATTTGAATTATCGTAATGCGAGGTGTTTCTTTGGTTGACTGTTAATATTTTTCAGATTTACCGAACTGGTGGAGAATGCCTATCACTCATACTTGCTGTTCCAATTGACTGGTAGTGTTGGGATCATCTGTATGTCAGCTTTACGAATCTTAGTCGTGAGTAGTGATGTGTTTCTGACCCGGCGTTTTGGACATTTAACGGCAAACACGGATTTAAGTACGTCCAAAACATCCGGATAGAACCCAATCATTAGTCGTAAGTAGTTCAAATAATACTTATTATTGGAGACAGACTTGCATTGCCACCATTTCACTTGATGCTAAGTTATGATGTTTGGATTGTGGTATCCTATTATAATAACTCGGGACTTGAATACTCATATTGTACTTATCAGATAACATAGTACAGGTCTCCAGCGTTCATTTAGACTTCCTATCCTACGTTTACCCTTAACACAAAACTGTTTAGAAGAAAAAATAATTTTAACAAAAAAAACCGACTTCAGTAGGTACGGCAAGTTGTAAAATTTTCGGATATTCGTTTGTTACAATCGAATAAAATCGACTGAGCGTCGGGCTGAACACAGGTCAAGTGGGTATTAAAAGCAATATTTAATCTGTGCAATCCGCGCTCAATTCATTCACGTCATTATTTCTTATTAATAGTTGCTTAGCAACAATAACCGAAACTTATCTAATCGCCATCAGTAAAATACTTATTATTGAAAAGTTCAGATGGCCATCTGTGGTCTTCTTCATCAGTTTTACTGCACCAAATTACACTTTCTGAATGCAAATGATTGATTAGTTGTTAAAAATATTGAAATTGCTATATGTGTGCCTATAACTTTTGAGGAGTTCCCTCAATTCCTCATGGATCCCATCATCGGAATTTTCTTTTGATGATAATGGGACCAAACTGGAAGTATGTCCAGTCAGACAAAAAAAGAATTTTTCAAATCGGTCCATAAATGACGGAGTTATGCGGTAACAAACATTAAAAAAAAAACAAAAAAAAATACACACGAATTGATAACCTCCTCTTATTGAAGTCGGTTAAAAAAGAAACAAATGAGCTCACTGTGAGCTCTGAAGACTTTGATATTTAGGTAGATAATATTACTAGAGGGCGTCCAGTGGTCGAAATTCGACCGTTATTGCTTTCTGCACTCGTTCTCCGTATGAACTTTAACTAAGTTAATTTTCATAATCATCATCAATCAGTTATTATTATTATGTCTCTTTCTTCACGGGTACTCTCCTATTACTGAAGGATAATACCCGGACCGCTTTTGGAAGGCTTAGGGTCAGCGCAGACAGAGAGGAATAATCCCCGCGCGGTCTCGGGCATTTTCTTTACGGAACGCGTATGATTCCCGCATATCCTCAAGGACGCGCGAGCATTTTTTGTCAGGTTCAAGCATTTATGCACTTTATTGTTATAATTTTAAAGTTTATTTTCAAGTGCGTAAATCCTCTTCGCTGCGCTCCGTTCCGTCTGCGCTGAGCCTTACGCGGGGACATAGGTCCAACACGCAATGGATCTGGAATGGGATGGGACACTTACCGCAGCCATACCATAGCTACACACTACACTATAGCAGTAAAACCACGATATGACTAGGGTAGGTGTAGAGCTATTGCAACAATAATGGGATCTAAAATTGTTGGGCTATGGGTTTGGATGTTCGGTCGACTGTTTTATAAAACAACTAGCTGACCCAGCAAACGTTGTTTTGCTACTAAAATAGTTATATCGCTATCAAAAAATTGGGGTTGATCGTAGAGGGGTGAAAATTAAGGGTTGTATGTATTTTTTAAAAATAGATGTTGGCCAATTCTCAGACCTACTCAATATGCTCACAAAATTTCATGAGAATCGGTCAAGCCGTTTCGGAGGAGTACGGGAACGAACATTGTGACACGAGAATTTTATATATAAGAAGACTATAGGATTAAACGTCGTCTTCCATTGTTTCTCACATTTATTATGGTAACTTAAAAAATATTTTTCTCACATTTACTTATTATGGAAACGAAAATTAGGCAGACGGTGACTCGCTTAAACACTAGATCCCTTGAAACAACCGACATGGGCAACAGTCCACAGGCATCAGCTAAAGTTGCTAAATCTCACACTCCTTCTGCAATGTGCTTCAAAAGTGATACAAAGTCTTTTTCTTCCCGTACCTTTAACTAATATAGATTTTATTTTCAGTTGGACTGGCGCAGCGTGCAGTTCTTCTCGATACTGACGTACCTATCAGTGATGATCAGTCAGCTGTTTGTGTGCTGTTGGTGTGGCCATGAGCTCACTGCGACCGTACGTATGCCTGTGTTGTGTAATATCTGCAGTGCTGTAACTAGGTACAATTTTATATTTGTCTAAATCTGTTAGTGTAGGTACTTACTTTGACTCTGACTTGAACTAAGTAAGTATAGGCTTGTAAATATTCTGTGGTATAGGTTACACGGAGGGGATTAAACTTTCAAGTGAATCCATCAAAATGCGCCTGAAAAACCTAGGTAGGTAGGTATGCCAATTTACTTAGATGCTTTTCTCTCTTAGATAGCAAACAGTACCTATTCGTAAGGTGCAGTCGACAGAGATAGGTATTATTCGACTAAAGGAGGTCCTATATCTTACAGACAACCACAGCCAAATCCTACTAATATTATACGAAAGTTTGTAAGTATGGATGGATGGATGGATGTTTGTTACTTTTTCACGTAAAAACTGATGATGAAATTTGGCACAGATATAGATTATGGTCTGGAATTACACATAGGCTACTTTTTACAGCGATAACCGACATCCACGCGGGCGGAGCCGCGGGCAACAGTTAGTAATATTATATTAAGATGATAAGAATTAGCCCCCAATGCTCATTTAGGCGTAACGGTTTTTTTAAAAAAAACGTTTCCCTTATTTCAGGGTTACTCTCACAGAACTATGATGTTACAAGAAGTAGGATTTACAACGCGCTAGTGTTGCTAGTTTTAATATTGCAAGCGTCCATAGGCTAAAAACAACTGCTTATCATAAGACATATTATCATAAGGCTTATTATATTACTTCGCTGTAACCGTGGGTGGCCAATGATACTATAGTTAGGTAGCATACAAATATCGTAACTATTGGTGGTCTCACTGATATTATTCTGTGTGCTCCGTCTAACCTTACTATTAGGTACAGTCAGCAATGGAGTTAGCTGTATGTACAGAGCCGCTATATAAAGATTAGTTTTTATAAAAACCAATGTATTTGTGTGAAATATATTTTTATCTGTAGGTTACCAAATTTCACAGAAAAATATACAATGGTTTTCTTAAAAAACGAATATTCATATAACGGCCCTGTACCTACAGCTAACTCCGTTGCCGTGTGTTCATTACTCCACTAACTCTCTCTCACGTTCTTCTTATTTTAGAGTGAAGAGCTTCACACGGTATTTTATAAGTGTATTTGGTACGAACAAGATGTGCAGTTCAAGCGGAATCTGTGCTTTGCCATGATGCGCATGAGTCGCCCTCTGGTGTTGCGCGCTGGACACTACATACGATTGTCCAGGCAGACGTTTGTTGCTGTAAGTTTTTTTTATAGTTTTGTCCAAGTTTTAGCCTAAGGAGGCCGAGGAAGGGCACTGCCAAGCTATGTTTCGCTAGAAGATTTTGTATGAAAATTTTCAAGTCAGTCCATGGTAGGTATCCCACTACTAACCAGAAGTTACAGTTGCTAGAAGCTACTGAAGAACCGGCAGTGCAGAATCTAGGTTTTAAAAAAGGGGGGCAGATTGCGAGTTTGCCGCCTCCTAGAAATAAAAAAAAAAGATTAGCTAACGAATAATATTTAAGTAAGTACTTACATTGTTGATACCATTTTTGTTGGCATATTTTTTTTCATTTTTTTTTAAATAAAAACAAAACAGATTAGATTGGGGGGGCGGCAATCACTAGACCCAGGTCTAGTGATTGCCGCCCCCCCCAATCTTTGCCACCCGGGGCGACTGCCCCCTCTCGCTCATTCCTCAACTAATTCCTGTGATTATTTATTATTGCATTAGCTTTTTTGCTAATTGCAACACTGTTGATTGTAGATTGGAAAATACCGAAAATATAAAAAATAACGTCATTGTAATTTTTGTGATTTCAGATACTTCGGATGTCTTATTCTTATTTCGCTGTATTGAATCAGGCGAAGTAAAAGTTACGTGAAATTGTGCAATTAGTGCTTATTGTAGTGTTTATTGTAGAAAATACTACTTACCTACATATCTACCTACTTATTACAAATGTAGTCAGTATACCAATCGTAAACCCAATACCTAGCTACTCAATAAAATAAAATGTGCTTAAAATTACTAGTCTTTTATTTTCTATTGTATATCTACTTACCTACATAGGTAGGTAGAGTTTTTGAAAAAGGCTTTTTTTCATGGGTTGCGTATTATACTTACCTAATATTTTATTTTATTTTTTTTATTGGGAAAACAAACAATTGTACAGTATTTATAATAATCCTTACTAATATTATAAATGTGAAAGTTTGTAAGAATGGATGGATGGATGGATGTTTGTTACTCTTTCACGTAAAAACTACTGAACGGATCTGGATAAAATTTGGCACAGAGATAGCTTATGGTCTGGAATAACACATAGGCTTACTTTTTGCAGCGATAACCGACATCTACGCGGGCGGAGCCGCGGGCTAGTATTAACATAAGTAAGTATTAACGTAGCCTCCTGATCTATTTCTGTGGTAGCCACCGTCTGTGGCAGCTTGCTATGCCGTAGCTTAATATGTATATTAATATATAATACTATAGTTCCGTTTGTTTGTGGCCTTTAAGTATTAAATTTAGAATACAATATCTAGGCATTATGTAAGTAGTTACTACTCACCTACTTCTTCTTTTACTTCATTTCGGCGGCTGAAAATATTGTGAGATCTCTATATACTCGTACCTACCTACATCTATCTTGGTATATATAGTCAGCTTTATAAAATGCTCCTAGGTACAATTAGCTGCTCAAAGTTGTGAGAACTAAAACTCAGTAAACACTTGGAACAATTAAGTAGATGGACGCCTTCAACAAAACTTCGTATAACTGCAAAAGCAATTTTATAAATGCATGTGTGGGTGACTCACATACATTTCTTTACTTATATTATTTATACATATAAAACTATAGCTACAAATATATATTCATATTTATTTACAATATTTACATATATTACATATATCTACACATAAACAGTTACGCTATACAAAATACTTACTGACATTACATTAATATATTTAATAAAATTTAACATATTATCAACATTCAGTTTCGTACATTGGACATGCACACTCTTGGCTGAGTCCTTTTGTCTTAGTGTGTGACGTAGTTGCGCGGGCGCATTCCATCGTGTATGGGCCGCGCGCGCCGCGCGCCCGGTAACTCGTTAGTCGTTATGGCATTCACCAGTCGCGATCTATGCTAGACGCCGAACGCACGCTCGCCTATTCTATTATACGGACTGTATACCCGCGTTGTGAATGTTATTAGTAATAAGTATTCTAGAACTGTCTTTCTTTCTTACGCTTTTTCTAACTGTGCTTGTGCCTTCTGTAAAGAACATAAACTGTGAACTGTGTGTGTGTGGAACATTAAACAGCTGAAATAAGAACTGCTTTGCCTTACTTTCTTCCCGTAAGTCCTTTATTTATTTCACTCCACACCCACCAAACTGGTGACCCCTGAACTGAGCATCGAATAACAGTGAAAAATGAGCAGTGACGGTAGTGATACGGAGACATCTCAACGTCGCCGACCAAGTAAATGCGAGCGCGTGTCCACTGACCGCGATCATCCATCACCGGAATTATTTAGAGTAGGCGTGCGTATTCCACCCTTTTGGCCTGAGAAACCTACCATCTGGGCCCCAATTCTGCTAATTTAATTGAATATAAATTGAATCTCAATAGCAGTTTTAAACATGTTTTGGTATTCTGCTAATAATTTAGGACCAATGGTTTTCTATTGACGCTTCATTAAACTGCCACCGGAATATTTGCTATTCTACTCTTCAATCGTGTCGCAGTTGTGGGCAATATCGGTATTCTGCTCTTATTTGACGTTTGTTTGACATTTCAATTTTACAATTGAAGTACGATCGTGCAACAATACGTATTGTTACGATTTTACAAAAGGACATTGACTTAAAGACATCATTTTTCAAACATTTGATCGATTAAATGCTTATCTTTCTTACTTAAATATTTTTTGGAAAGAATTTAAGTACTTTTAGGTTTGTATGTACCTAATGAGTTAGGTACTTAACTCAAAAACTACTTTTTCAATTGTTTTTTACTAAGTAGGTAATATAATGTTCCATTGTTATTCATTGAGAAATTGTATTAGAAAAAAAACAGGATTCCCTGACAACTACAACGGCATAACCTCTTGGGGTAGTGAAGGGAATACTCTCTTCCTGCCTTTGGAGAGAGCACAAAGAGTTCTACTAAATGTATTGTTATGAACTAACTTTACACAGACATAGGTATCTACCAGTCCTGACAACTTTACATCTTACAAAGCATTCAAATCTAACATTTGACAAGAGTACCTATAATATATGTAAGAAACAGTTGTGCAGATAGGTTTGTAATGTACCTATTTACCCACCAAACTACACTATACTTAAACAATTTTTGAGTTGTCTTCTATATGAAATCTACATTATATTACTTACCACTTAAACAACCAACAGTGCAAGTGCAAAATAAAACTAAAAACATGGCTTCAAGAACAAAACTAAGTATAGTTACTCAGAAATCATCAATTATCATGTAGGTAGCTACTTTTTATCTATATATAAATTTATTGATATCATAATTTATTGATACCTACACCTATTTAATTTTGATTGCCCGCTCCAGATTAATTTATTTTATTTCATCCGAATAAAGCCCACAATCCATACAATCATCTACACTTGACATTAACCTCACTTTCATACATATTCACAAGATGTGGCATAACACACTTATCTAGTGCTTTGATTAATTTACTTATAATAAACAAACTGGTCCACATATGATAGGCGCGCCTAGTTTGACGACTCAGTACCTAGTTACGTTTAAAACCTACTAATGTAATCTAGCACCTAAGTCTTTTACAGCTGCAGAGAGTTGTAGGGTCTATAGGTACCCCGACCAACCCATAACATAGGTTCATCCCTAACATGGGATTGGATGGGGAACGAACTGACCACCCCTGCAGATATTGTCATAGTTTCATGAATATCAGTGCTATGAAGTGGTACTATATTTTACTTTTATATATTATGTATATTTTACTTGAATGTTTTAAGTCATTAAATGAACTATCTATCTAATTAAATAAATTACTCATGTGATGCCAGAACAGGCCACTAGTTATTAATATTTTTATTTTAGCCCTAAGGCCGCCCACTGCAGATATTATAACTTAATATAGGCACCTACTTAATAAATATTGTAACAAAAATAATAATCTCATAGTTTTCTACTTACCTATCTACATATTTTAATTATTGTAAGGTAATAAGTTGCAACCACATGAAAATTGAAAAAAATATTTATTTATAAAGTATACATTTACATTTTACTAGGTAGGTACTAATTAATAATAATTAACATTTCAATCAACAATAATGACATGGTATAGCAGTCTGTTATTCACACTCAAGAGTAGTAATGTAGACTTCCATGTTTTTTTCACTCGTACAAGCTTTGCAGAAAGGAATGTCTGTAACTTCTAGATGGTCGCTCTGATGTGTTTATTGAAGGGACCATGACAAGTTATAGCAGTGACTTTGTGATTGTACTGTAGTTGTAGTACTGATTTGGGCTTTGGTGATATGATAAAACACATCATTTGCAACAGAGGTCCTTTATCCTTGCTGTTACCCGGAGTATTCCAGTCTTCATCACCTGTAGAAACAAGAAAAAAATTATATTCTATAGGTAGGTAGGCGCATTATAATAAACTTTTCTTATAATTACTTAAAAATATGCAAGAGTTGTCAAGGTAGGTATAACAATAACAACACACACATGAATGGGTACTGTCTTAGTAACATTATAATATTATTATATCACTTAGTAGTGGTGATAATACTGTGCATAGTTTTTGTAGTTTGTGGATTTCTTGTGCATGTACAATAAGGTCTCAGGACTATATTATGCAGTGAGTAGGTAATATAACATATCAACTTACTAATCAATGTTGCTTACCTCCATCTTCCCAGGGGGTATTATATAATACTCCATTTTTTCTACATTATATTCATCTTCTCATTAAAATAGTATTAAATAGGTATTCGTGTAGTAGTCTTGATACGAATACGTTACGATAGTGTTAAATGTTTTTGGTAAGCGTAGTGCACATACTTATTGGCTCTTATTCTATTGATTCTATGCCACGGGATCATACCAGACTCTGGTTGGCCAGCATATCTTCACAATGTCTCTCAGATTACTGTCTCTCGGGCCATACGGCAAGTTGCTGAGGCACTCAACCACCCTAACATTTTTAATAAGTACATAAGTAAACAAACAAGTAAACAACACGGCTCACTCCACCTTGTTTTTTTTCTTTTTGATCTGACATTGACATGACAGTTACTTTTTTAATTATTGTCTTTGTCATAGACAATTGCGTAACACAGCCATGATGCGGCCACTGTATTTACAAAAGTCGTGTTTAAGTGACATAGCGCTTCATTGCGGACGATATAATTCATAATTAAATAAAAGAAAATAAATAAAACGTTTATTTTAAACAAAACTATAGTTCGTTTAATCATTCAGTCTTCTGGTAGATTTTGAATGGCAGCACTAATGAGTTAGTAGAATATAAAAGGCAACACATGTAACCATTCAAGTGACGACAGAGTTTCAATTCTAATACGATCCCATTGAGCTTCCATACAAGTTTTTGCAGAATACCAAATTCGTTTCAATCGTTGTAGATTCGTAATTGAGTCTCAGCGTTAATATTATTAGCGGAATTGGGGCCCTGGTTTTGTCAAATCGAAGGACAATTCAAGCTGGCCAGAATCACGGATGATGACACTAAGTTTCATTACGTCCTCGCCCACCTAGACCGGCAATATTCTATAGAAATCGAAGACTTAATTACTTCACCTCCTACTTCGGGCAAATATGAAATGCTAAAAAGCGAGCTGATTAAGCGGTTATCGGTCTCAAGAGAAAGGAAGGTGAAGCAGCTCCTGCAATCCGAAGAATTAGGTGACCGCAAGCCATCTCAGTTCTTGCGGCATTTACAGCATCTTGCAGGACCAACGATACCTGAAGACTTCCTTCGCACAATTTGGTCCAGCCGTTTGCCAGGTAACCTGCAGACCATCGTCGCATCGCAGATGAGCCTGCCACTCACAGAATTAGCAGATCTCGCCGACAGAGTGCATGACATCGTGCCGACATCTCCTCACGTCGCAATGGCATCCACGTCGCGACCAAACCCTGAGTCGGACATGATGAGCCTCATCATGGAGCTTACCAAGAAGGTTGATGCACTAACAACCGAAGTTCATGGTCGATCTCGCCCACGTGCCAGGCAGTCGTTGGATAACAGAAGCCGTTCTCCATCTCGACGATCAGCGTCCAATCATAGGAAGTTCCCAATCTGTTGGTACCACTTCAAATTCAACAGCAGGGCAAAGAAATGCATCCGCCCATGTGACTTCGACTCGGGAAACGCACAGGGCAGTCGATAATGGCGACTGAAGATTGCCCTCAAACAACTGGTCGCCTGTTCGTGACGGATCGCCGATCGAAAGTCCAATTCTTAGTGGACACTGGAAGCGACTTATGCGTCTTCCCTCGATCTGCCCTTCCTCAACATCGTCGTGCGAAGACCGAGTATCAGCTGTGCGCGGCTAACGGATCGCCGATAGACACTTACGGTTGTTTAAATGTAGTGTTGAATTTAGGCCTTAGAAGAGACTTTCCTTGGCGCTTTATTATAGCTGACGTCACTAAAGCCATTATAGGCGTCGATTTTTTGTCATTTTATAATTTAATTGTCGATATTCGCAATCAGCGCTTAATTGATGGCACTACTAATTTATCGGCTATAGCTTCTGTCGCCTCCACTGATAGCTTAATTTCAAGTGTAAAGGTCGTAACTGGTGATTGCAAATACCGTAATTTACTTACTGATTTTCAGGACATCATGAAGCCCTCAGGTACTCCATTTACACCTAAACACAACACTACTCACCACATTCGCACCACATCAGGCCCCCCAGTATCATGTTCTCCACGCAGGTTAGCCCCAGACAAACTGAAGATTGCTAAGGCTGAGTTCGAGGCAATGTTAGCGAACGGTACGGCTCGTCCTTCAGAGAGCCCCTGGTCGTCACCTCTCCACCTCGCACCGAAGAAGGACAATAGCTGGCGCCCTTGTGGCGATTATAGACTGCTCAACGCAAGGACAATACCAGATAAGTATCCCATCAGGCACATACATGACTTTGCCCACAATCTATCTGGTTGCAAGGTTTTTAGTACAATCGACCTTGTAAAGGCTTACAACCAGATTGCAGTTTGCGAGCAGGATATTCCGAAGACCGCGATCACTACGCCCTTTGGACTCTTCGAGTTTCCGTTCATGACCTTTGGTCTAAGGAATGCCGGTCAGACATTTCAAAGATTCGTTGATGAAATGACTCGTGGCCTAGATTTTTGTTATCCCTACCTAGACGATTTCCTCTGTGCGTCTAAAAACGAGATAGACCATGAAGAGCATCTCCGCCAACTCTTCACAAGAATGAAGAACTACGGCATTCTCATCAACACAGCCAAATGCGTCTTTGGAGCGTCTGAGGTAACATTTCTAGGCTACCACATTTCGCAACACGGAACCAAACCTTTGGAAGACAAGGTACAGGCGATTCGGGAATTTCCCATCCCAAAAACAGCCAGGCAGCTAAGAAGGTTCCTAGGTATGGTTAACTTTTACCGAAGGTTCATACCCAGGGCCGCTCAAATTCAAGCGCCTTTGCATTTATTGCTGACCGGCAACGTGAAAGCCTCACAGCCAGTCGACATCAGCGGAACCTCGTTAAGGGCCTTCGAAGAGTGTAAGGAAAGCCTTTGCAACGCGGCTTTGTTAGCACATCCTGACTCTCAAGCTAAACTGGGCCTAGTCGTGGATGCGTCTGATTTTGCTATTGGCGGAGTCTTACAGCAATTTAAAGATGGTAGCTGGCAACCCTTAGCATTTTTTTCTCGTAAGCTAAGTCCATCTCAAACGAAATATTCCCCATATGATAGAGAGCTTCTTGCTATCTATGAGAGTATTAAATACTTTCAGCATTGGCTAGCCGCTACCACCTTTACGATCTATACTGATCACAAGCCGTTATGTTACGCTTTTCAACAACGGAAAGCCACGTCAGTATAGACATCTAGACTACATATCACAATTCTCAACAGACATTCAACATATTGCAGGGAAAGATAATGTCGTAGCTGACACACTTTCCCGCGTTGAAGAATTGCAAAGTCCCGTAGATCTAGATGTACTAGCAAATGCCCAAGTCTCCGACCCTGAACTTACCCAATTCCTTTCAGAGGAATCTTCTCTGCGCATTAAGAAAATGAACGTTCCTGGAAGTCGTATACAATTATACTGCGACGTCAGTACAACGACTCCCAGACCTTTCATTCCCAAAACATTGCGTAAACAAATCTTTGACTCATTACACTCATTAAGTCATCCCGGTGCAAACGCAAGTGCTAAACTAGTAGCACAGCGCTATGTTTGGCCACAGATGAGGAAAGACTGTCGTGAGTGGTCTAAGGCATGTTTGGCTTGCCAGCGCACGAAGGTAAATCGACACGTTTCCACCCCCTTGGGTACCCTTGATCTACCTTCAGCGCGATTCAAATATGTTCACTTAGACCTAATCGGACCATTGCCTCCTTCCCATGAATATCGGTACTGCCTGACTCTCATCGATCGCTTCACGCGATGGGTCGAAGTAGTCCCTATTACCGATATTTCAGCGGAAACTGTGGCCAAAGCGTTTTTGTCGGGATGGGTGGCACGATTCGGTTGTCCTACCGATATTGTCACCGATCGCGGTAGACAATTTGAGTCGAATCTCTTCCAACACCTCGCCAAAACCATAGGTTTTAGGCATCGTAAGACTACCGCTTACCATCCTCAGTGTAATGGTTTAATCGAAAGGTTCCACCGGCAACTTAAAGCAGCTATAAAATGCCATGCTGACAATAGCTGGACAGAATCTTTGCCATTCATATTACTCGGTATAAGAAGTTCCTTTAAGGAAGATCTTCAATCATCTTCCGCCGAGCTAGTATACGGTGAACCTTTAAGGCTGCCGGGGGAATTCTTTGGCCATAAGGTTGACAGATGTACGACTGATATAACTGATTTTACAGCTCGTATCAGAACATTTGCCAACAATCTACAGCCAGTTCCTACGTCTCACCACTCAAAAGATAAAATCTTTATTCACAAAGATTTGTCCTTCTGTTCCCATGTTTTTCTTCGGGACGATGCGTTGAGAGGTGCACTTCAACCAGCATATACCGGTCCCTATGAAGTTATTGAGAGAGGCGCCAAAACATATCAAATTAGAGTAAAGGGTAAAGTTGTCACGGTATCTTTAGACCGATTAAAACCAGCCTATATACTGTCTGACGCTAATGACCCTAGTTTACCTGTATGTACGCAACCCCTTTCTACCCCAGTAGTCAAAACCACTCGTTCTGGTAGAAAAGTTCACTTTCCAGATTACTATCGCCCGTAACACGGTCTCTGGAGGGGAGTGATGTGGGTGACTCACATACATTTCTTTACTTATATTATTTATACATATAAAACTATAGCTACAAATATATATTCATATTTATTTACAATATTTACATATATTACATATATCTACACATAAACAGTTACGCTATACAAAATACTTACTGACATTACATTAATATATTTAATAAAATTTAACATATTATCAACATTCAGTTTCGTACATTGGACATGCACACTCTTGGCTGAGTCCTTTTGTCTTAGTGTGTGACGTAGTTGCGCGGGCGCATTCCATCGTGTATGGGCCGCGCGCGCCGCGCGCCCGGTAACTCGTTAGTCGTTATGGCATTCACCAGTCGCGATCTATGCTAGACGCCGAACGCACGCTCGCCTATTCTATTATACGGACTGTATACCCGCGTTGTGAATGTTATTAGTAATAAGTATTCTAGAACTGTCTTTCTTTCTTACGCTTTTTCTAACTGTGCTTGTGCCTTCTGTAAAGAACATAAACTGTGAACTGTGTGTGTGTGGAACATTAAACAGCTGAAATAAGAACTGCTTTGCCTTACTTTCTTCCCGTAAGTCCTTTATTTATTTCACTCCACACCCACCAAACATGGTACACACAATATAGTCTTGATTTGCTTTATGACACGACTAGCTGTTTCCCGTGGTTTCACACGTGTATTTGGATTTCACTCCGTGTAACGTTTATTGTTACAACTATGCTTTTTTTTCTACCTAGGTGGCAAACAAGCATACGGCCCGCCTGATGTTAAGCAGGTACCGTAGTCTATGGACGCTTGTAATACCAAAAGTATCACTTGCGTGTTGCGAACCCATTTTTTTACGCCAGGGCTTTATGATGGAAGTATCCCTGGCATAGGAATACGTTTCTTTTAAAATGCATCCGCTTTTAAAAGAAAGCGCTGGAGACCTGTACTCACACACAGGAACACAACTACACCACTGTGTGTAGTTATTTGGCTGTGGTCTTCTGTAAGGTGGAGGTCCATCCTCAGTCGGGCTTGCTCGCTAGTATGGTGCCCTACCTCTCTTAATGCTCTTAAAGAGTTACGAGATATATATCTGGCTTATAATAATGTTCCTGAATAAATAGCCTAATTATATTTTTTGGAGTTGAACTGATAATTTCAGTGACTAGCGCTTTTGAACAAACTATCTTATCAGCTTTTTAAAGTAGATTTCTAAGCAGGTACCATTTTTTTTATATTACTTAGGTGGCAAACAAGCATATGGCCCGCCTGATGTTAAGCAGTTGCCGTAGCCTATGGACGCCCGCAACACCAGAAGTATCACTTTCGTGTTGCCAACCCATTAGGAATACTTTTCTTCCAAAACGCATCCCTGATACTGAGACCTGTAACCTAACTATAGATTGGGTGATTTTGCTTAAAAAATGTGTTAATACTTTTTATAAGCGTGTAAAACCAAGCTAGAAAGCTTAAACTTTATCCTGAAAATACTTACATGTAAGTAGTATCGTCAATAGTTAGTCTGTAAACGTGTGGCTTCCGTGAGTTTCAACTATGTAATTTGAGAGCAATTATTACCTAATTTTAGACATGTCAATAGAAATTCCACTATTGTAACACTAGTACATACTACAACACTACTCTGAAACAATACCTAGCAATTAAAACAATTACTGCAATTTATAACGCATCAGTGACTATTAAAACTTTAAAACAAGTTTAACACAACCAAAGTTTTGTATTAAATATTCAAGCTTCCTTTAAATATTAAAGGACTGATGTTGAAGATATATTTTCATTCAAGTAATTGTCTTTAGGCTCAACACTTACCTATAGATAAAAAATATTATAAATAAGATTTAAATTCCGAACAAAGTTAGGCCCGCGTGTCAAAAGTTTACTATTATTTCATCAAAATCGCTTCAGTGTATTACCAGGGGGTAGTAGGCAAACAAAGCATTTATATTATTAGTGAAAATGCCAGAGAAAAATACGTCACTATATCTGGGACGTCCAGAGAAAATCCTAAGCTTTTTCGGAATATGGCCGCAACCAAATAACTTCGTGCTTTTACGAAATTTATGGTTGTTATTTGTTATGTTAACACAATATTCCTTTTTATTATTTGAGATTATTTATATAGTTGAGGTGTGGGGAGATATTGATGCTGTGTCTGAAGCTTCATACTTGCTTTTCACTCAAGCATCTCTTTGTTATAAGTCGACTGCTTTTATGGTTAATAAGGGGAATTTGCTTAAGTTGCTCGAGTATATGAATAGTGATGTTTTTCAACCAAAGACGGAAGTTCATGAGAAGTAAGTACCTAGCTAATATGCTTTAGAAAAGCCAGATTAATGAATGATTAGTATATTTATAACGATGTCCATCTGACCAAATTCTACAGTCTAGCCAAGTGCGCAAGAAATTTTATATTGCTCGTATTTTATTGTTTATGCCCTTATTCCCTTAATACGATGTGCGATGGCAATCCAACACGAACAGACAGAGATCAGGAACCTCGCAGTTCCACTAATTCTTTTAATGGCTTTTGCTTACTTATCTACAAGCATAGAAAAGCGTTCAAATGCAAATATTTTTGTTGCTGACCGTACGTACTACTATAGTTAAGCAAGTCCTTTTTATTTAATTAATGTATTTAATTGTATTTTTAAAAAAGACAACTCCCGCACTTTACAAACATACAATTAACGGACACAAATTACACCCAGACTCAGAACAATTCTTTATGGGTCACACTAAGTTTTGTCCTGTGTGGGAATCGAACCTACAACCTCGTGCACAGCAGGCGCATATTGCGGCCACTGGACCACCAAGGCAGTCAAAAGTTTGTGAAGATTTGTAGCCTAAAATGTTTCTTTTATAGTATTAAAGAGGCAAACAAGTAGGTATATACGGCCAGCCTGATGATAAGCAGTTACGGTAGCCTATGAACGCTTGCTACAGCAACTAACTAACTCTGTACAATAACTCCTTTCTTGAAGACATCCATCTCTCGGGCAACCTCATGATACGTAAAAGCTACCACAAAAAATCCGTAATTTTAGATACCTTTATTTAACTTTATTTTTAGGCTATTAAGGAATCAAGCTACGAAGATAAAGCGTCTCTGTTTGTTCTTTATGACGAGTGCCACAACCACCTGCACCCTGTGGGCTTGTATACCCTTGTTTGATGATGCCAGTAAACGGTCGTTTCCTTTTAGAATTTGGTAAGTTTTTTGTAATTTAAATAAAAACTTGCTAAAAGACTTACACTGTTGAACGAAGGCATATAAATGCCTTAAATGCCTTCGTTCAACAGTGTAAGTCTTTTGACTGTGGGGATGATGAACAAGCCACGAGCTTAATGTAGGCAATATCAATTTTGTATACTTCCAAAACTTTTAACATTATAAGGCAATTAAGCATCAGGATGAAGTTGGAATTTAGTTCTAAGATCAAAATAGCCGAGAAAACCTTGACCTTTTTCGTCAAGAAAGGACGAGGATCGTTGCAGGAGGGAAGGAGGCCCGTTAGGCTGACGATGATGAGTGAGCTTCATCAAAAAAAAGTTTCATAACGCTTTATGACATTCGCAGGATGCCAGTAACTCCGGTAAACTCACCCCACTATGAGTTAGGATATATTTATCAGATGATTAGCATCTACATCAGCGCGTTTCTGTTCATCGGAGTGGACAGCGTGGCTGTCACTATGATTATGTTTGGATGTGCCCAGCTAGAACTGATTATGGACAAAATAAAGAAGGTTAGACATTCTATTTACCTACAATCGTCGAATCTTCAGCTACTGTATTCTTTGATGAATTGCTGTTTTGCAGGTCAAAAAAGCGAGATATTCAGTAAAATTAAACAGACAAATAGATGATTTGATCAAAAGTAATAATGAGATATTGGTTGAATGTGTAAAACAGCATCAAACTGTAGAAAAGTAAGTACTGCAATCCTTTGGCACCGCAAACAAATACCCCTGCCGCAGGGGTATTCCTTAAGAGCAAAAACCGAGCAAAATCTGGCTGTCAGATTGAAAATCGGTATTCCGTAAAAACCGGGCCTTTTTGACGTTTTGTCAATAGATTGTGC
This sequence comes from Trisateles emortualis, assembly GCA_947095525.1. Classification (NCBI taxonomy): domain Eukaryota; kingdom Metazoa; phylum Arthropoda; class Insecta; order Lepidoptera; family Erebidae; genus Trisateles; species Trisateles emortualis. The sequence goes on along the minus strand of OX352748.1, from coordinate 4,432,422 downwards.
CGTCACCGAGCAATCACAATTGTCAGTTTGCGATCACAACTGTCAGTTTGCCATCGCTGTTTCTTAGAGAATCAGCCCGCGGATACCTACTTAATTCAAGTGTCAACTTAACAATTTAAATGTGATAACGGTTACGGCTGCTAATCTCAACGAAGTAACCATCTACATACTGACGACAAGCTGATCATGGAGATCCACGTGGCTATTACTTAGTAGGTACGAGTATGTATTTCATTCGGATAACAAAAGTCTCAAGCATATCACATTCCTTCTTATTTTTCAAATACAAACCTACTTAAAAATAACAATAATTTCTTGCTTTGGTTGAAGTAAGTAGGCAGGACCTACTTATTTTTCTGATATTTTATTTATTTTTCTGAATGACCATTGCACTGTTGCAAACATCGGATACCTATGTAATACAACTCGTATTACAGTAAATACATTTATAATGTTTATCCGCAGGTTTATCCAGCTAGTGGAAGATACTTACCACGCAAATATTTTCTTCCAATTGAGCGGTACCGTCGCCATTATCTGCAACATTGGATTGAGGATATCTATAGTATGTGGCCCTTTATTTATTCTTGTATGGTTGTAATTGAAAGTGCCATTTTGTGTTTCGAGATACTGGTGCTCTAAGAAACTGTTTGACCTTGGAGCTTTCGTCATATTTCTACTAACAGAGCACTCGACTCCGCAGCAGAGTCCACCCGTAGGTACTAACAGGAAATTATCTCATCCAGCACGGCCCACGGCTCGTTACCAGCGTTTATTTCACCAACGTAGGTTCATGAATTCATGACTGACATGTCCTTCTTTAAATAAGGTTGAAAAAAGTCGTGCTCTTTTCACTACACGGTAGTCAGTGGCGCCATCAGGTAGGCCATTGGCTCGCCTACTACCTACGGCAATAATAAAGAAGAATGTGACGAAGATTTGCGTTCAGGATTGTAATTTTCAGTTACGGTGTAGACAAATAAGATGTTGGTTTTAGGTGGATCACAAAAGCGTCCAGTTCTTCTCAATGCTCAACTACATGGTCACCATGCTGTCGCAGCTGTTCCTGTACTGCTGGTGCGGTCATGAGCTTACTATCAGGGTAAATATCTTTTTAAATTAGAAGAAGCACTCAATGATTATACCGGTAGCATTAGCTCGAGACGCCAAGCCACAAATTCTTGTACAATATTCGTATTATAACTTGTTTTGAGGCCGGAAATTTAGTTTTTGCTCGCCTACGCTTTTGTTGTCGTCATTTGTGCTTAGGCGAGAATCTCCTCTACGTGTGAGCTTGGCAAGGGTACAAGAGGTACCCTTGATGCTATCATCAAATAAATGATAGATGTTATTTTTCCAGAGCGAGGACCTCCGTGATTGGTTGTACCAATGTTTGTGGTATGAACAAGACATAAAATTTGGACGCGCCTTGTGGATCGCTATGGAGCGCATGAAGAAGCCTATCATATTTAAGGCTGGGCATTATATATCTTTGTCAAGACCTACCTTTGTGGCGGTCAGTAAATATATTTGAGATTTATATTTTGACAATATTATCGGATACATTATAGCGACATTTCTTCTACTTGCGGTGTCATCTTCTATAGAAAATGGAGACTTGTGCTCACGCATAGGAACACAATACACCACTGTGTAGTTATTTGGCAGTATTCTTTTTGGCTTGTATTGTGCACTACCTCTCTTAAACATATCTTTTCTTTTTTCAGATCCTACGCTGTTCTTATTCGTACTTTGCTGTGTTAAACCGAGTGAACAATGAATGAATGAAACAAATATTCACAAATTAATTGTTTATTTATAAACCGTGTAGGTATCACATATGCTTAGTGTAACATTCACGACTTTTTAGGCGAAAGTGTGCTTAATTATGAAAAATATCATTATTTTTTCTTCTTGTTACACTCAATGACACTTAACTAAAGCCTGATACACACTATACAACAATTTAATGCGTTTCAATTAAAAAATGAAACTCAAATTGTGTCTTAATATTATGATTATAATATATCGCCAGCGACAAGAATCCACAAGATGTTTTACATTTTTGTAGTACAGTGTGTACACGACTTAACAAAGTTTTAGTATTTTAGTCAAATTGATAAATTCGTGCGCTTAAATTAAAAAATAACAATTAGCGTAAAGACGAACGTGTAAAACAATTACAACCACGTTTAATTTAAATTCGCAATGAACAGGAGACAAGGCCCATTTATACAGAAACGACTTACAACATGTCATGGCAATTCAATAACCGATTTGTTGGCCAACCTCTTCAACATGCTCGCTAATCAATGCCAAATTTTTAACCATTAATTTAACCTATAAAAACCCACATAACGATATTAACAATTACAACTAATATAATATAAAATACAAAAAATCTTATTTCGATCCATGACTAACAAAATTTATTCAATACTTTAAAAACTTTAACCTTAAATGCATATGTCATTGCGTATAAATAGGCCTAGAGATTTTACATACAAAATGTGAATCCACCCTTAAATATTAATCTGACGGAACCTGAGAAAGATAAAGACCGTTCCAGTTCTCAGTAGAGGAGAGAAAATCCGTGCCCAGAGCAGTGAGAGAAGGTATTAAAATGACAAGCCAAATCCAAAAACGCCTATTCAAAAAAACGAATACGGCCCATTTGACGTATGGATATATTTATTATATTACTGCCAACCAAAAAATTTGTAGCACCAGGAATTTGTGACAAAACACATTATTAAACTGCAGTCCTGTATTCACGTATTAGTAATTTGGCTGTAGGCATCTGTAGTCCTGTATTCACGTTTAGTAATTTGGCTGTAGTCGTCTTTAAGGTGGAGGTCCTTCTCCAGCAGCGTTTGCCCGCTTGTATAGAGCACTATATCTCGATCTATATCTATTTCAGGTTCCGTCAGATAAATCGTACATTCAATTTCGTAATTGTCTCTTATATTTAGCACAATAAAGCGAGATATAGGTATATTATCGTACGTTTCATTTTATACCTTACCCTTTAAAACAACCACATCAAAACGACTTATAGGAAATAAATTTTGAAATATTTTTTTATATGGTAACAATCAGTCGCATGTCGTTACTTATTTGTTATGAAGCTCATTTGAGAAATAACATTGTTATATTGGCTGTCTGTCATACACGACATGGTAAACTAACCAATCACCGATCAGGAGCCCTACCATAACGAACTAATAACGATTTCTTTTCAATCCAAATTTGAATTTAGTACAATGACACCCTTAAAGCTAAAGTAATAAAGTTGACATCTAAGAATTTCAAACGAAGGTCGATAATAAATCGCTATGAGGACGGTATGGTACGTACACTGCTTACATCTTAAACAATATTCAGAACGTCTATCTAAAGCTAATAATATACAGAAAAGAAGGCCTGCGCCTAAAAAAGTAGACTTCAATATTATTCAGCAGAAAAAGAGAGTAAATAAACTATTGCTTTTTTAATTATTTTTTTAATTCTTAGTTTCATTTTTATTTAAATTTATTAAAAATTATTTTCTATTTTTTAGTTCGGTTTTCTATATAAAGCGTGTTTTTTAGTTTTTTAAACAAGAATTTTAATTGAAACAAAAACAAATTTCCGAGCCGACGTTTGTCATCTTCTGCCTTTTGCATTAATGATGACAAAATGCGTGTGGATTAAAGCAAAATCCGTCTGCTCTTTTGACAAGACAGAGGTGAGCAGAACCGTGCCCAGCAGTGGAACATAGGCTGCTTTCATTATTATTACGAATCTAAGGAGAAATTCCTATCTGTATTGAAGAATTACTTCCGATATAACATTATATATAGATAAACATCTAAATCTATCAATAATTTGTTGAAACTGACAGATTTTCTCATTATCCTGTAAGACAGACAGACAAACGCGTAAGTCGACGTAACAATACGTGTGATTATATATAGTGCACATAAAAACAAAATAAGGCATTGGGTATTATTTATATTGATATCACAGCGCTGCAGAGCACGAAGACGATGAAAAAATTACAAAAAAAATATAGAGTATTTGACAAAACACTAATGGACAACTGCAAATAAAAATATTTATCCAATAACCGACATGTCTTAGAAGAAAATGCAAATTCATGTCTGATCTTTCAACCCTCATTGGGGCAGCGTATGTGGATAAGGGCCTAATCTCTTTCTGCTCTCTTGAGTGTAAACACTTTCAATAGATGAAAAAAAATATGATAAAGTTTTGAAAAAGTTTAAAGTAACAAGAGTTTTAATATATAATAAACAAAAACAACTCTGCTGAATTATGACGTCACAATAGCGTAACGCAGTTTTGGAATACCAATGTTTGATTTGTTAAAAAGGGACAGCAATATCATAATTGGCAAACTTTCAAAAGTTTATAACTTGTTTTATTTCAACTATTTTAATTATTCTTTCATTTTTGGTTAATAATATGCCTAATCTTCTTTCATTTTAGAACATGACTTTATTACGTATGTTCTAATAAGTCCTATGTTGTCAAATACCCTATAGAATCCGACCAAATTAAAAAGTAGGGAGTAGTGTGTGTAATGTAGAATGTGTGTATCAATGAATAGGTGAACATTGGATTTTAATTTTGTATCATAATATAATGGCCTCAATCGCTATTGCAAGTAAGTAAACTTTATTCCTATTATTTTTATAGTTATTCAAGAATTTTCTGGAAGACTCTTAGACAAAGAGCCAGAGATACTCTTCTGTTATTCTTACTTTACAAATCTCTGATAATTTTGCAAAGTACTTAGCGAATTTTTTTCACCTGCATTTTTATAAACATATTTATTAATATTTAGCTAGCGATTGACTATCTAACGTAATTTATTTAAATATTTTTAGAACAAGAGCAGGATAGGCCTAGGTAATTCGTGTGTGATTATTCATAAGATTTCATTCATTTATGTATTATTATTTACGAGTGTCATATACAGACCACGTATGTGTGCGTGCTGTTAAAAGTGTAAAAAAGTATTAACTACCCACACATCGGTATAATCGTCGTATAAGAAAAAACTGATAGGTAATTAATTGTACATTGACGAAGGAAGGTACAATCGACAAAATTGGCGCTCGACCATTTATGAAATATTTAATAATTTATTAAACACAATATGTTATATTAAAGCAAGGTTGCACATGGTCTTCGGGTAAATGAAGTAATATAATTAACTCACAAGGCTTTTAGTTCAGCCATTTTTACCATTACAGTCAAAATTGCTTGGCAAAATGTTATGAGTCAAGCGCCAACTTCGACAGTACTTAATATGTTCTGCTTTAGATTGTTCTGGAAAACATTACAAGGTGCTAATTACATCGATGTGTTGAGAATAGCATACATTATAGCTTATCATTTCAAGTATGTGAATGGTCGCAGAAACAGTGCACCAAAGGTTAAATGCATGACTAAAAGAAAAACGCGTGCAACCCAATAACTAATCACAGAAAAAAAATGTTTTAAAAGCTCGCGCCAGATTTGATATATTATCTGATATATCTGTGGTCATCATTGCTGAATTATATTTGGCATATATGGGCGACGGAAGAGTCTCTGACTTGGAGAAAGACACACAAGTATTAAACAAACAATTAATTCAAGGCAAATCATTGTGTACAGATTGAGACGTTGAATTTATAGTCCAAAATAGTTAAACATTGGGATACGAAAGAAGGTATAGTTCCAGATGATGCATCTAGAACTAAACCTCCCTGAAAATAATATTCCGGCGCCCATACAAATATTAACGACATTGGTTTTTCAATTAGTTCTTATATCAAATTTTAAAAATTCAACTAAATTTTCAACAGAAGCAACATTAAATACGTTATGAAAATACCACTACTAACCAAACGACGATATAAAAAGCTATACACTTTTAAAAAACGTGTCCACAACCGAAATTTGAACAAAAATAATTAAACAAATCACAAGTTTGTTTTGTTACTAAACTTGCACACTTGCCTTTATAAACATTTAATTATTAAAAATGTTCGCGAATAAACCTCGACATACACTACTACACGTATCGGTAAAAAATCGACGACCATACTCACACATTTACTTCTATTACTAATATGTTATTACAACGAGATCCATTGGATATTAGCGATGCAAACTTATCCGAAACTTAGCCAGAAGTCTTCTGTCAAAAGATCAAAATATCTTCCAAAATACCCTTTACTTAGTTTTCCTTAATCCATAGATTTTATACCCATAATAAAATATTAAATCTATAAACATACTTCTTATCCATACTTAAATCATTACTGCATATACGAGGGGTGATCAAAAAGTAATGATAATAGGTATGAAAAACTACGGTTCAGGTTAAAATATTATTTTATTTTTCAACATAGTCTCCTAACAAGTCAATACATTTAGTCCATCTCTTTTCTAAACCTGAAATACCCTTAGAAAAAAAATCCTTGTCTTGACTCTCCCAAAATGCCTCTACGGCAACCATCACTTCACTGTTGTCGTGAAATTTCGTTCCTCTGAGATGTTCCTTGAGCCGAGGAAATAAATAGAAGTCGCTGGGGGCCAGGTCCGGAGAATACGGGGGGTGTTCAAGCAGTTCGAAGCCAACTTCTTGAATTGCAGCCATCGCAACTTCAGCCTTGTGTGCCGGCGCGTTGTCTTGATGAAAGAGAACTTTCGCTCGCAGTTTGCCTCGTCTTTTCTCCTTGATAGCTTCCCGTAATCTTCTTATTTGGGCCGCGTAGTAAGACCCTGTTATAGTGGCCCCCTTTTCCAGGTATTCAACCATAATTATTCCCTCGGCATCCCAGAAAACGGACGCCATAACCTTACCCGCAGAGCTTGCAACTTTGAATTTCTTCGGTGTTGGTGAGGATGGCCTCTTCCATGTCATGGACTGTTGTTTCGTCTCAGGATCAAAGTGGTGAATCCACGTTTCATCCATAGTCACAAAACGGGTCAAAAAATTTTCTTTATCAGCTTGGAATTTGTCAAGATTGACCCTTGAAATGTCCAATCGCTTCTTCTTTTGCTCGTCGGTTAACATTCTCGGTACCCAACGCGCGGAGACCTTTTTCATGTTCATTTCAGTAGTCAAGATCGATTGAATGCTGCCATATGAAATCCCTGTGATCTCAGCTAAATGTCGGATGGTCACTCTTCGATCAGCTAACACGAGATCTTGGACTTTATGAACATTTTCTTCGGAACAAGACGTCGATGGGCGCCCTTCGCGATGTTCATCTTCTGTGGATGTTCTACCCATCCTAAACTCCTTACACCAGCGTGCAACTGTAGAATATGGAGGAGCATTGTCCCCCAGTGTCTCCGATAAGTCGGCATGAATGTCTTTGGTAGACATTTTTTTCAAGCAGAGGTACTTGATGACGCTTCTCACTTCGTGTTTCTCCATTTTCGTGTTATCTCTCCGGCTACTCGTACTCGAATGAGTGTAACTCCGTGAAATACCGTCCTATTTATATGATTTTTGGTCTGGCAAGTCGTGATGAACTAAGGAACTGATAACAATTTTTTTTATAATTTTGCTGTTTATAAAAATACCCGTTTATCATTACTTATTGATCACCCCTCGTACGCTTTATATATTTAGTAGTGTATGGCGGGTTTTTTATTATCATGAATTATTCTATCTAAATGGCTCTGTCCACTATAGCGTTTATACGATACATTCAAAGCTTACATAGATTTATTGCTTTAATAATAATTGAAATATTAATCAATTCTGTTTTTTTATTCGATTGGTAAACACAAGCCAACTATTCAAAATTTTACTAGTAATTTAACCCAGCGCATACTGAGTTAAAATCCTAATTTTGTTTGAGTTTTTCTGTCATCCAACATCCTTACGTTTTGCTTACGCGTAAGTGGACAGTAGGCCCTAAGCAGCATAAATTGATCTGTCTAGATTAGCACTAGGAATGGTAAGTAACATTATTTAAAAAATGGCATATCTACGTAGCCGCGGTTTGTGGCGTGATCTCAAACTTTTACCTACCTTCACAGTTCATAAGCATTATATTGAACAATACCGCAGAATATTCTACGATATGTATTCCACCCTTCCGATTTATACCAGCTTATGATATGCTTACCTTCTCCTTATTTTCATATGCTTCCTTCACTTTAGCCTACTTATTTGTTGAACACGGAAAGGTTAGTTTGTATAATGGACCTAAGATGAGTCCTTGTGAGACACCATTAGTGTACTGATAACTAAAGTATATCGGTATTACATTATAAGAGCATTGAAGGTGCGTTCTACACCGAACTTGAATACTTAACACAGTATCTTAAAAATATATCCGTTACTAATTCCATATACTTTAACTACATGGTACATTCACTCAAACGCTTTACAAGTTTCACGCCACAACTTAAGCATAAACATATTGGGCAGATTACAAAGTTACATTAACTACAACTATTACGTTTAACTACTACGTTATGCACTAACCACTATGTCGCTGTATCCTTAGGAAAACTGTTTGCTATAATTACAAAATCTATTTAACTTTTGGCCTTTAATATGTTGGCGTGAGATGGCAAGTGGGAGTCGCGAAAAACTATTGATTAGAACAGAAAGCAATAACGTACATATTTGTGAATATATCTTTATAAGTAATAAACATTTTATACTAAGGAAGATTTGACATGATATTTTTATATTAGATTTAGCATGTAAATAAGTATAATATTATGTCAGGGTATGATTTATATGGGGAAACCCACATAAGTAAGAAGAAATTCTAAAGGCATGTCTGACCCAACAACCGGCATTGGGCAAGCGTGTGTGAATTAAAGTCTTAAACCGCTAAGCTCTCTTCATAGGGAAGAGGAGACCCGTGCTCGCGAATCCAACACATTAGGGTTTATAATATTATTATTTTATATTTGGAAGTAGACGTGTGCATAACAGTGAGTTTTATAAACTCATAACAACTTCATTTTGTACCAATGATGCTATATGAGAAAATTCTATGATTGAAGAAGACGTGGATTTAGATAATAATAATAACAATTCTTATTGTTACTACTTAATAAATAGGTAATATAGTTTGCAGATATTCTACGCAAGTTCTTTCGGAACTCCCACAATGCCAGAGCGCCCAGACAAAAAACTAACAAACCTGTCGAACTTTGGTAAAGCATCTATCCAAAGTAAAATATTCATTATTCTGATTCGGTCGAACTATCGAGACGTAAATTTAAAATTACATTACACCAACTTTGTTACTACGCATAAGACATATTCGCGCCTATAAAAAGTTCATTCGTCTCGACAATCCTCTATAAGACTCTTTATATTAATTATTTTTTGTTAAATACATTATTTGTGGAAGCACGATCTAGTAGGTTGTGATCGGTCGATGGACAATTTGTGGCAATCTTTGGGAAGATGTCCAGCAGTGACAACATTATTTTTTAGCTTTAACTGTGTACCTAATGTGGGTATCCGTATTCGGATATCCAAACGGCGTGCTCAAAATCATTCCATCACACTTAATTGTCAGTCCGAATTCTAACATATTACGAGTGCGATTGATCGAAGTGTAATGCTGCTAAATAATGTAACTTTGTCAAAAAATAATTAATGTATGGAGCACTAAATGGCACACTATGTCTACATATACAAACTGCGTGGTCCAGTTATTGATAATTTCCATTAAATACCTTTCGATTCAAGAGATAGACAATTTTATAACAAACTATTACGAAAATATATCATTTGATTTCGCTCAATCGTTTTATTACAACATTTTGAGCAAACGGTTCACTAAACATTCTGTTAAGGAAGTGCACGCTACCCGTTTTCGATTTACGTTTAAAAACAAACCAACTATTCATAAGATCCGCAGCATATTAAAACATAATTTTATTATTCGCAATAAAAAAATATCAACAGAATTAAATAATTAAGTACATTTCATAACAATTTTAAAATGAAAATTTTAATTACCGCAGTTTTGCGACAACCCTGACACTAAATATAAAAAGGCTTGTTGCAAAACTATGTTAAATGCAATTCAAACCCTACGTATGTTAAATAAAGGATTACTATCTATCTATCAACACTGGGCAGTGCTAGTTCTAACCTACATTTAACAGAGATATCGACAACCCTATCAAACAACTTATAATAAAAAACTATTTGGGGCTATCAAGTCTTCTAAGATATGATCGAAAATATCCTGGTCTTTTAATAGTACTTAGATGTCAACTAAATAACGGCCCGCCTGATGGTAAGCAGTTACGTTAGCCTATAACTTGCAATACCTGGGTATCACTTGCCTGTTTAATATACAGTATAGCATTGATACCCCTCTTTCTAATAAATAAGAGGTCAATTACATGACATCAAATGGCAAGACCCAAAATATTTTCGATTAGTTTAAAGTCTACATGGCTATTAATCTCTATGGTGATAGTGATGTTATATTATAAAAATAAATGTCGATAATTTGTGTTGATATTCTGCATCTAATAATACTTGTATTAGGTTATTTCTAAAAGTGATTGCATTATTAAAAATTAGGTTGTCGATAATACTAATATACAATGGTATTATGATGGAAAAATAGTAGATACGTTATATACGCGTTCCAACTGAGCCAATTGGCACTCTTAGCAAAACTTGTAACATTACAAAATAGTGGCTCTTTATTAACTTTCACAAAACCCATATCTACTATTTTTCTATTATAATATCAGTACTAAAATACAATTAAAACATTCATAATTTCATTAAACTAATACAATAAATTGCAATGAATACATTCAAATATACAAAATTGTGAGGTAATAATTAAGGTAAACGCAAAAAATATTTGTACATTATTTCATTGAATTGTTCTGTGATTACATTTTATTTGGGAAACAAAAGAAACAAGAATAATAAGGTAACAAAATGCTTACCTTATTATTTGAAATTAAAATACATAATATTGAATAAAATTAAGATTAATAACAACAAATAAAATGGTTTCTCGATGCAATAAAGTCACGTCCAAGTATTTCTTTAATTCAGTTACTCTTTGTATTAGTCCTTCGGATAATAAGCTGAACTAAACCGAACAAGCCAAAAGGAAGCATGTCAATAAAAATATACTCTCATCTCTTTGACATAGAGGCCACTTTTAAACGTTTTCCTTTCGACTGGACGGGTACTATGAGGGCAAGTATAACCCGGCTCGATAGAGTAGCGTTTGGCGTGCAAGCGACATCTTTACATCTAGATACATCGAAAGCAGCTTCTGTAACGATCTGGGTTATACTAAATTTGATATTACCCGTGGACTTATGTTAGTTTGGAAATGGACTTTTTTTATTATTATTTTAACTTAGACTTTAAGAGATCTTATTTCCTAACCGTCCAACACTATTACCAGACTAAGTTAAAATAATAATTGGTATTACACCTATAAATTTATCAAAGCAACATTGACATTTATTGCATGGCAAGTTTTATATTACAGGTAAAATCGATATTGGCAAACATCGATTTAATTTCATCGACATCGGGCATCACTATTCATTATTGGACTGTAATTTACATAATTATACAGTCATTTTTTGACTAGATGCGATTTCTTTACGCATATTTAAAATACATACATATTACAATGCAATTTTAAAAATATTATTAAAAAACGTCAATAGTAAAGATTAATATAAGCGATATCCACACATGCATTCAGAGAATTTCGGGCACTACTTCGGGCTATTCAATATATATATATTAAAATTGAAACCCTCGTTCGTATCAGTGATGAGAGTGTAGGTTTCGATGGTGAATTACACTATTATGTTATTTTTCAATTACAGTTATTACAAACTAAACAAAAGACGCTCATAGCTTAGTGTACCCACTGATCGGTAGACGATCAGCGGGTTAAGCTACCAAGGGTGCGGTTACTCTATGGATGTCCGTATAGTATCACCGCGCTTTTAAAAGAATATTTAAAATTGCTTCCGTCTGTTAACAGTCGTTAGATTACGATGGAAGTTTACATGGGTGATCTAATCAACAGTCACATGGTTTGTCACGAAGCACTTGATAAATAAAATGTATTGCGTAAAAACAACGCATTATATTTTCCATTTTTGTAATAGCGACCAATACTAGTCTGAAAATCTTGAAACGAACGAGTGTGAACGAGCTTATACTAAATATTTGCAAGCTATTTCTTCCTTGTCGGTACAATAATGAGGCCCTGACTTGGATATGTGTGGATAGCGCTTTTTTGTCTCTTTCACGCATCGGAATGTTTCTACACTCAGTGAGGAGATCCAAAAAGAAAATTGGCCTAAGTTTTAAGTTGTCTTTCATGTAATTGAGACAGTGGACAAATAAAATGTATATTTGAGCGATAAGAGATAAATATTATCAATTGTAAATCAACGTCGTTCCGTCTATTCTATATTTCACTTAGTTTAATGACTCACCATCACTCTTACTTGAGTTAATTACCAATACCTGCCGACAAAAAAGATATATAATTATATAATATCTCGGACAACTCAAACTAGGCAAAGCTCGTACTTTGCAAACCAGACAACTCATAGAAATAGTTATTTATTTCTAAATACATACATATAGATATATGACAACAAGATAAAACAAAGAAATAGTTGGCATTTGTTTTTATGACGTTCATAAGTATCATATCATCATCATCTCAACCCATAAACGTCCCACTGCTGGGCACGGGTCTCCTCCAAACATTTGGAGGGATATTAGCCTAAGTATAAGCATAAGCAGATACCGTACAATATAGACGCTTGTAATATCTACTATATGCGTGATGCACATCAGGGTTTTGTGTTGAAGTATCCCTGGGATAGACAAACTTCGTTAAAAACGCATCCTTAAATGAGCGCTGAAAACCTGTACTCAGTTATTTGACTGTGGTGTTCTTTTGTAAGGTGAAGGTCTCTCCCCAGTTGGGGTTTCTTGTTTGTATGGTGTCCTACCTTTTAAAATCAATCGACCTTCCTATGGAGTGACTGCCTCAGTCCAGCTATTACAGGATGGTTCATGGTAATCTCACCTGTACCAGTGTTCATAGTCCCAGGTCACCGTACTGCACAGACCACTTCTCGTAGGCGACGAGACTGTGTGGCGACACCGAAGGCCTGATTCTCTTGAGCGCGTCCATGAAGTCCTGGAACGTGATGCTGCGGACCAGCGACAGGTCCAGGCACTTCACCTCTTCGGGGTCTAATTCTGTAGATAACATATAACACATTTATTTTAATATTTAAACTAATATTATAAGGAGGAAAGATTCGTTATTTTGTTACCCTTACTTCGAAGCTGTAGGTCGTGGGTTTGATTTCCACACGGGACAAAACTTTGTGTGATTCAATGTTTGTTTCGAGTCTGAATGCCATTTGTGTCCGTTAATTGTATGTTTGTGAAGACACAGGGGATTACCTAGTATAAGAGATTTCTTTTAAAAAATAAAGAACATAATATCTTAGTCCGATGAGACGGCAATCCGACACGACCGGAGAGAGATCAGGCATAGAATCAATGGCTTTACGTACTTTTCGAAGCACGGTGTTTTTATTAAAATCATAAGTACTGAGGAACTTCCTTAAAAAAAAACAGAACTCCCGCACTAGGGAACAACAATTAACGGACACAAAGTACACCCAGACTCGGGACAACCATTTGTGGATCACACGAGTTTTTGTCCCATGTGAGGATCGAACCCACAACACGCCGCGCAGTAGTAAATGGCGAGGTAACCACTTAAGCTACTGAACCAACCGAGCAGTCAGTACTTATGGATCAAGATTAATAATGATTTATGAAGGCCGCAAGCACAAGTCTACCTACAGCATATTTAACTGGGTTTATTGACCAATTTGATTTTTAACAGTATGTCTAATAGATATTTTATATAATACGTTCATGTGGGAGTTTGTGTTACTTAAAGGTAAGTTTAGATGGTCACGTTTAATATCGCACGTAGACTACGAATTTAGTTTCTTTTTATTTATTTTTGGCACACACATAAAAGCACAGGACAAATACATTTACACATACATACAAATATTATACTTACATATACCAAGGACATTTAATACATTTATACATTTGTAGCAGGGGATCTAGTGCAGTATACGCTGTGCTTATAGCACAGGACTGATTTTCAGCTAGTACCTCTAATTAGTACAACATTAGACTAACTAAATGTTGTACCAATATCATACAGCATAGAACCCGTTTTATACTTAAACTAGGTATTGTCCGCGACTTCGTCCGCGTGGTAATTTGGAATATTTCCCCCGATTTTGCAACATATCTCACTACTGCTCCGCTCCTATTGATCATAGCGTGATGTTATATAGCCTATAGCCTTCCTGGATAAATGTATCAACAAAAAAGGGTTTTTTCTAATCGAACCAGTACTTTCCGAGATTAGCGCGTTCAACCAAACAAACTCTTCAGCTTTATAATATTAATAAATAGTATAAGAAGTATAGATATTACAGCAATGTGGAAAATGTCTGCGCTATCGGGTTCCGGCTCAACGCACTACCAATTGTGCAATTCGAGCTCCTACTAATGTACTCTGGGTACATTAAGCCCACTTTATGGTAAGCATATTCACATTCGCAGTACCAAAGCCTAGTCACTTTAACATCTGGGTTTTATGATAGGGTTAGCCCGGTAACCCAGAGATAGGAAGATTCTTATGTTTATAATATATCCTTCCCCAGTCACGCTTAATCGTTAGTATTGTGCTTCACGAGAGTAGTGTTAAGCGTTCTAGTTGCCTAACAAAAATACAATTCACCGACTTTAGATAATATTCATAATACGAGATAATTACCATAACTTTATGCTATATACATATATATATATATATATATATATATACAAGAATAATATTAAAAACTTATTTAAACTAACTAAACCTAAATATAGAAAACTAATTAATAAAAAAAATAAAAAATAGCAATAGTTTAGGCATTCATAATTTTTTTTTTTTTTTTTTTTTTTTTTTTTTTTTTTTATACTACTTGGGTGGCAAACAAGCATACGGCCCACCTGATGTTAAGCAGTATCCGTAGCCTATAGACGCTTGCATTACCAGAGGTATCACTTGCGTGTTGCCAACCCATTTTTTTACACCAGGGCTTAAGATGGAAGTAACCCTGGGATAGGAATACGTATCTTTCAAAACGCATTCCTAAATGAGCGCTGGAGACCTGTACTCACACACAGGAACACAACTACACCGCTGTGTGTAGTCATTTGGCTGTGGTCTTCTGTAAGGTGGAGGTCCTTCCCCAGTCGGGCTTGCTCGCCAGTATGGTGCCCTACCTCTCTTAAAATTCATAATATTTCTCCGCATCACTGTCAACCGGAAAAGTGCCCAAAAGGCTGACGGCATAAAAAATAATATTTTGTTTTGCGGTAAAATTTTACGACTTGCGATTGTATATAAATTGCAAGGATATCTAGACTCTCAGTTTACAATTGCACGTTTATATTTTGTCATCTGAACTTAGTCTAGTCAGTCTTGTGGTTTCTAGTGCTTTGACCTGCAGTGTCTAGTGGGTGGCAAAGTTATTGTATTCTAATGTTATTTCAAGTTATGACACTTAAAGTAAAAGTATGTCAATGAGTATGTGTTTATTGCTCAATATGGTGAGCTTGTCCAAATAGCTTTTGTTTTTCAATTATTATTTAAATACGAAGTATTTGTGATATTATTTTACTTTAAAGTAGTTACAATTTGAATTGATTTATACTGCCATAGATAGTTAAAAGGATAAAGAGTTAGACCACGACCAATAAAAGCTATAAATTATTGTAGACTATACCGATATTAGTATTTTTTTGTTTATTTATTAAACTTTATACACAAATTGATGTTAAGGCGGACTTAATGCCAGACATTATCTACCAGTCAACCTATGGTGATGCAGGGATATAACAAAGTAGGTACATACAAGAAGTACAGGTGAATTAGATAGTACAAAAAATTAATACATTATCTGCTAACGGTGAAGGAAAACATTGTGAGAAAACCCACATGTCTTAGAAGATATTCTAAAGACATGTCTGATTCATCAACCCGGATTAGGCCGTGTGTGAATTAAGGCCTAAACCCTATCTCTCTCTCTTGATAGAGGAGAGGAGACCCGTGCCCAGCAGTGGGACTAATATGGGTTGCTATTATTATAATTATACATTACAACAAATTTAATTTTTTGAAACAACAGTGATTATTGTACCGCATCCGCGATGTGCGGGCTCGTACGTTCGCTACAGGCACGTACACACGTAAACGTACTCACCCCGCCGCCACCCGTCGTCGGAGAGCGCACCCGCCGCACCAGCGCACTGCGGGTGCGTACGTCCGGGAGGGACACTACACACGTACACGTACTCACCCCGTATAGGTCCGAGCGCCGCGTCCCTGCAGAGCGCGGTGAGATCACTGCCGGAGTACCCGTCGGTGAGCGCGGCGAGGCGCGCCAGCTCGTCGTCGGAGAGCGCCGCGCCCGCCGCGCCCCGCGCCAGCACCCGCCGCACCAGCGCACTGCGGGTGCGTACGTCCGGGAGGGACACTACACACGTACACGTACTCACCCCGTATAGGTCCGAGCGCCGCGTCCCTGCAGAGCGCGGTGAGATCACTGCCGGAGTACCCGTCGGTGAGCGCGGCGAGGCGCGCCAGCTCGTCGTCGGAGAGCGCCGCGCCCGCCGCGCCCCGCGCCAGCACCCGCCGCACCAGCGCACTGCGGGTGCGTACGTCCGGGAGGGACACTACACACGTACACGTACTCACCCCGTATAGGTCCGAGCGCCGCGTCCCTGCAGAGCGCGGTGAGATCACTGCCGGAGTACCCGTCGGTGAGCGCGGCGAGGCGCGCCAGCTCGTCGTCGGAGAGCGCCGCGCCCGCCGCGCCCCGCGCCAGCACCCGCCGCACCAGCGCACTGCGGGTGCGTACGTCCGGGAGGGACACTACACACGTACACGTACTCACCCCGTATAGGTCCGAGCGCCGCGTCCCTGCAGAGCGCGGTGAGATCACTGCCGGAGTACCCGTCGGTGAGCGCGGCGAGGCGCGCCAGCTCGTCGTCGGAGAGCGCCGCGCCCGCCGCGCCCCGCGCCAGCACCCGCCGCACCAGCGCACTGCGGGTGCGTACGTCCGGGAGGGACACTACACACGTACACGTACTCACCCCGTATAGGTCCGAGCGCCGCGTCCCTGCAGAGCGCGGTGAGATCACTGCCGGAGTACCCGTCGGTGAGCGCGGCGAGGCGCGCCAGCTCGTCGTCGGAGAGCGCCGCGCCCGCCGCGCCCCGCGCCAGCACCCGCCGCACCAGCGCACTGCGGGTGCGTACGTCCGGGAGGGACACTACACACGTACACGTACTCACCCCGTATAGGTCCGAGCGCCGCGTCCCTGCAGAGCGCGGTGAGATCACTGCCGGAGTACCCGTCGGTGAGCGCGGCGAGGCGCGCCAGCTCGTCTTCGGAGAGCGCCGCGCCCGCCGCGCCCCGCGCCAGCACCCGCCGCACCAGCGCACTGCGGGTGCGTACGTCCGGGAGGGATACGTACACACGTTTGGGGAAACGTCTGTCATACACAAAAAGTAATATTCAATTTTGAGTTAGTTGTACACATGGCAACGGAGATTGTCAGTACAGGGCCGCTATATGTATAAAGATTAGATTTTTAAGAAAACCATTGTATATATTTCTGTGGAATTTAGAAACAGTGTACAATTAGACTAAACCTACAGATAAAAATATACTTCACACATTCATACATCGGTTTTCCTAAAAATCTAATCTTTATATAGCGACCCTGTACATGGGATCCGTCCATCTCCGTTGCCCACCGTACCTGCATAATAACTATTGATATGTAACACTGTTAACTGCATTTCTATTGTTTATATTAAAGAAACATATTTGAATTCCGTGCGTCTTTATTTGTACTACAAAAGAGGCAAACAAGCATTCAGCTGGCTTAATAGTAAGCAGTTTCCGTAGCTTATGGACGATTGCATCACCATCAATCGCACGTTGTCGAATCTTCAAGATGTTTTAACTTATTTTTTGAAATCTTTCTATTTGCGTATTTTGTTTTGTCGAGTAGCATGAATTGAGTAGGTACCTGAGTGCAGCCTCATCGAGTTCTTGTGGTCGGTTAGTAGCTGCCATGACAATGAGCCTGTCAGCCCCCGCTGCCGGTAGCCCATCGAACTCCACAAGGAATTCTGTCTTCAGCCTCCGAGAAGCCTCGTGCTCACCCGATGAACGCTCACACAGCAGCGAGTCTACTTCGTCGACAAATATTATTGCAGGCTGTGGGTGAAATGACGTTTATATATTAATAACCATAAATAATAAAATTTATTCACTCGTTCTTCGTTCTAAAACGTTTATTGTCTAGACAACTTGACTACGTCACCTACGCTTCTTTATCATAAAACTATTCTAGCACAATGTGCACCAAGTCCGAGTCAGGCAGGGGTATTCCGTAAGAGCAAAAACCAAGCCATCGCAAAAACCGAGCAAAATCTGGCTGTCAGATTGAAAATCGGTATTCCGTAAGAGCCCTTTTTGACGTTTAGTCAATAGATTGTGCCGTCACCGAGCAATCACAACTGTCAGTTTGCCATCGCTGTTTCTAAGAATCAGCCGGCGGGTTAATACATTTTTAGACAAAAATTATTTCCCCAATCCGGTATTCAAACTTAAAATTTTATGACATCGATCATACAATAGAAATAACTACAGAACATTTATACAATTCCACTTCGACGAAGACAAAAGCGGCAGTTCAAGTAACATGAATTTTCTACATGAATTCCTCATAGTGATTTCGATTATTTGAATTTCGTATAAAAAAACTATCCAGCTTGCTTGTCATTGTACGTTATGGAGTTACTTATGTATATTATAACGTAAGTGAACATTAAGAAATTATATTAAAAATGTAACGTTAAATAGAGTCCGTAGCTAACTTACTGCGGAAGTCGTTACCTATTATAATAAAACGACAATATTTTATATCATTGACCAAATATAACTGGCTGTAATAACAATAATCAATACGTTTTAAACGGTTAAATAGCGCTATATTTAATTAAATCGCGTGCGAATTCGCTATTAACTGCTGTATCCTAAGCTCGTGATTGATAACTATCAGAATAGTATGTCAGGGATACCAAAATCTATTACAAAGTCATATCGTACCTATAGTAGACAAAAGGCTTTAATGATATACGTTCCTTTTGCAATTTTCATTATTAGTTTATGGTTCAGAATTGCCTAGCAATATTCGTCCTTATTACACTAAGATTATTATGTATATTATTATGTCACATATTTGCTCTATTAGGGGCTCAATTCCTAAAAGTAAACAGATGTTTTATGTCTATGAAAACACTAAAAAACTCTGTTTATAAGTCTTCTATAGCAGATCATTAATTAACATTTATTTTTTACGTTGAAAATAATAATATATAAAGATTGTTTGAATACTTACCCTTATCTCTAAAAGTAACAAAATCTAGATTTATTTTCATTTGATAGCCTAATTTAAAGAAGATTATAGATTTTTGCTATCACGTTACCTACCCAAGGAATATAACATAATAATATTATAAATGTGAAAGTTTGTGAGAATGGATGGATGGATGTTTGTTACTCTTTCACGTTAAAACTACTGAACGGATCTGAATGAAATTTGGCACAGAGATAGATTATGGTCTGGAAGAACACATAGGCTACTTTTTACCGCGATAACCGACATAACGCAGGCAGAGTCGCGGGCAACAGCTAGTATAAAATAATATAGAAAGTGTTATCTAGTATAACCAGTTAGTGATACATATTAAAGAAAATAATAGTAAGTATATGATCAATCATTTTAATTTAGTGCCTATATCTATCTTTATGTCCTGTGTATGTTCGAATATCTGCCTCCGTGGCTCAGTGGTCGATGTGTGAGACTGCTGATCACGTGGGGGTTCGATTCCCGGGTCGGGCCAAATATCGATATTGGGTTTTTCTGTTACGAGATTCACAATAGATGCCCGGAGTTTGGAATTTGGCGATGTTTACACCCCCGTACCTCGAAAGCACGTAAAGCCGTTGGTCCTACGCCTGATCTCTCTCCGGTCGTGTCGGATTTGCCGTTCCATCGGACTATAAGAGTGAGGGAATAAAGACTTGTGTTTGCGCACACACTTGTGCACTATAATATCTCCCGCGCAGATGGCAAGTCTCCGTTGAGATTAGCCGCCGTGACCGAAAATCAGTTAGGAGGACATTATTATCATAATGTTCAAATAAACTTTTTTCTCTCTTTCTATATTAGGTTATTATTTGAGTAGTGCATTTGTAAGTGCATTGCAATTCGTTTTGTTATCGGTGTCGAGTAGGTCGGTGAACTGCCTGGCGAATTACAGTTTATTAGATAACGACACGTCACCTTATGTAGTTTGCTCATTGTTGTGTTCGTTGAATAAGTAAATTACATTATAATGTTACTAGGGGTCGCCCGCGACGCGTGGTAATTTGGAATATTTTCCCCGATTTTGCCGTTTATTCAAAGTCAAAGTCAAACTCATTTATTCATTTAGATCAAATACATGATACTTATGATCGTCATAAAAACAAAAAAACAAATTCTATTTTTTATTCTCAACGAGTCACACTGCATCCTGTCACACTGTGACTGGTTAAGAAAAATATTCGCATCGAGTAACGGTGTGACTCGATGCGAATTGCGCATTAATGGTATTACTTGTTCGGAAAACCAAATTTCTACAGTGTGACTCGTTGCGATTTTTAACCGACTTCAAAAACGAGGAGGTTATCAATTCGTGTGTATTTTTTTTATGTTTGTTACCGCAGAATTGCATCATTTATGGACCGAGTTGAAAAAATCTTTTTGTCTTAGAGGACATACTTCCGGTTTGATCCCATTTACATCAAAAGAAAGTTCTGATAATGGGATCCATGAGGAATTGAGGGAACTTCTCAAAATTTCAGAAATTATAATATAATGAAGTAAAACTTATGAAGAACACCACAGATGGCCACCTGAACTTCTCAATAATAAGTATTTTACGGATGGCGATTAGATAAGTTTCCATTATAGTTGCTAAGCAACGATTTGATGATAAAGCCTGTAGCTAGGCAACAGAACTTAATAATTTTACAATGTAATCTAGCTGTGTTTGGGCTTATTATAATGGTCATGAGATGCACTATAGTTGTAAATTATCAGATAAAAAAGAACCGTCTTTAAGGCAGGAAAAGTAAGATAAGAGTTTGCATGAAAGTTCATTCAGGGTTTTCATGAGGTTTTTGAGAATTCTGCAACTTGCCGTACTGAAGTCGGGTTTCTCTTTGTTAAAATTATTATTCTCTCGATGAGAATAATAAATTTTCAAACATAATTTGTCAAATAATATATAAGAAAGTAATATAAGGTTTTCTGATTGTATAAAGAAACAAATAATGTGGTAAATAGTCGATAAGCAAAAATAATGATTTACATTTTTTTTATGTTGTTGATTTTTTTATTATTTAACTGTGGAGATAAGTACATTTAGACAGTCATCCGTTTAATGTTTAAGCATAAGCATGATTTGACCTACAATTGAAAAATTAAAATGTATAAATAAAACTCTTCGTTTTGCAAGACTTATAGTAGAAAATAAAAAGTGTGTTGTAAAAGCTGTTGTTTAGGGTACCGTACCTACATTTGAAATTTTAAAATTATTTCATCATTTTAATTAACGTCACTTATAATATTGGTAGTGATTAATGTACCTTATGTAACAGTGTTAAGTAACTCCTTCAAGAGAAAATGAATAAATTATAAATTATTAACCTTACTTGGAATCGTACCCACAACCTCCGGCGTAGCAGTCAGGGTCCCTAACCACTAGACCAACAGGCCAGTCACACTTATGTCCCTAATTGTAGCAATATACGTTTCTTTCTTTCTTTATTTGTTGTGTTTTTACAAAATGATCATCCATCTTCAAACTGAACACGGTAAGCTTGCTTAACTTTACAGATTTGTCGTTCCGCGTGGCTCATACTAAGCTACAAGCCATTTAAAGTATTAATAGTACAGGACAATGTTTTTAGTTTTGGTGAGTCAACAATTCAGATTCGAATCTCTAATTAAGCGACAGATGACTAACCCTAACTTGTATATATACTCGTAGTGTTAAGTTGGAGCAGTGCCAGGGTAATGGGAGATAGCTCGTATAGGTATGCTTTATCTTAAGTGCAGTATCAAACAGAACATTTGGCATGAAACTGATGTCAGGCTATATTAATGTATTGGTTTCATAGACGGTATAGACCTGCCGGCTAATTCTCTAGGAAACAGCGATGGCAAACTGACAGTTGTGATCGCAGAATTGACAGTTGTTGCTCGGTGACGACACAATCTATTGACTACACGTCACAAAGGGTTCGTACGGAATACCGATTTTCAATCTGACAGATGGATTTTGCTCGGTTTTTGCGGTGGCTCGGTTTTTGTTCTTACGGAATACTCCTGCTGGATTGTTTATGCGGTGGAACCCATGTCTCACTACAATGTTGAGCGCTGAGTGGCAACGGAAAGGTGTTAATTGACTTTCTTGGCTGTCCAGTGGCCGCAGTATGCGCTTTCTGTGCAGGAGGTTGTGGGTTCGATTCCCACACAGGACAAATCTTTGTGTCTCCCACAAAGAGTTGTTCTGAGTCTGGATGTTATTTGTGTCCGTTAATTGTATGTTTGTAAGTCCCCGCGACACAGAGCTTCTTCTCTAGGGCGGGAGTTGTCTTTAGAAAAAAATTGCTTTGATACATCCTTACTAATATCATAAATGTGAAAGTTTACTGACCGGATCTGGATGAAATTTGGCACAGAGATAGATTATGGTGTGGAATAACACGTAGGCTACTTTTTGCAGCGATAACCGACATCCACGCGGGCGGAGCCGCGGGCAACAGCTAGTGAAGTATATAAACATCTTTCTAAGTGTTGTAGGGTTTCTACACTCTCAAAAACTTTGTGTACAAAGTTTGTTTGAGGCTACCAATCCCGCCGTTACGCAGGGCTTGTGTGGCAGGAACTCCCGCACTAGGCAACAAACCCTACTGCTAGGCATGGGTCTCCTCTCCTCTATCTAGAGAGAGGGTTTAGGCCTTAGCGATCGTAATTTCTAAGGCCTAAGCCCTCTCTCGAAACTGTGTTAAAGCAACGTTCTTTTATGCTACTTGAGTGGCAAACAAGCATATGGCCCGCCTGTTGTTAAGCAGTTACCGTAGCCTATGGACCCGTGCAATACCAGAGGTATCGCTTGTTTGTATGAAAAACGTAATTGGCGTACAATAAAGAGTTTATTTACTACTAGCTTCCGCTCGCGACTTCGCCCCTGCGTCAAAGATCGGAAACAGAGATTTTTCCGGGATAAAAAGTAACCTATGTGTTATTTCGGACTATAATCTATCTCTATGCCAAATTTCATCCAGATCCGTTTAGTAGTTTTTGCGTGAGAGTAAAGCGCGTTAATAATATTAGTAGAATTATATTCTATTATATATCTTTCTTCTCAGATAATGACCACTGCTGAACATTGGCCTCCCTCATATGACTCCACAGTGTCTGATCTTGAGCTGCCTGCATCCAGTGCTTTCCTGCAGCTCTAATGAAATCATCTGTCCACCTAGTGGGAGGTCGTCCCACGCTGCGTTTTCCTGTACGAGGTCGCCACTCGAGAACCTTTCTTCCCCATCGGTTGTCGGTTCGTCGAGCGATGTGGCCTGCGCATTGCCACTTCAACTTGCTTACTGTAAGAGCTATGTCGGTAACTTTGGTTCGTTTGCGGATCGCCTCATTGCGGATAATGAAATAGGTGATCATATTAAAGTACAATACCTGGAGTTCTCTGGCTACTTGGAACAGAGCGCGCACCATCTTTTCTCCCTCTCCCACGTACTTGCTCGTAAGCGTCGCCGCTGATATGGAGAAGAAGGTCGCTGAACATTCCGCTGCCACACACCTTGCCAGTAAAGTTTTACCTGGACGAAAAATATACTTACAATTAATTATGACATAATAGGACTGTCATCACGGCATTAATTAAGTAATATATTGTTAAAATTAGACATAGACAATAGTGCTGTTTTATGACGTCACACTCCCGCCAATTGTAGTTGACAATTTTACCGTAGGTATCTAAAACTGTTTTGCGTTAAACAGTCAGCAATATGTCGATTGGAAAACTTTGAAAGCTCTTAACCATTTTGTTTAAAGCTAATCAGACTACGCTATACTATTGTGCTATATAGTATAGCGAAGAAAGACCTAAGCGTTTTAATATTATATTAAAACTTATAGCTTATAGTAAGTCAATAATATATAGTACAGTACTGTGTGAACGTGTCCATAACAATATATGGTGCGCGATATTGTTGTGCTATATGCTATTATATTATAGCGTGGTCTGAAAGCCGCTTAAGAGTAGGTTTTTTTATACTACTAAGAAGGCAAACAAACATACGACCCGCCTGATGGTAAGCAGTTACTGTAGCCTATGAACGCTTGCAACACCAGGGGTATCACTCGCGCGTTGCTGACCCTTTAGAAACGTTATAACTCCTTTCTTGAAGAACCCCATGCTATTGGTATCCGTTATATAAAATTTCATAGTTCCTTTATAGTTAAATATCCTATTTTCATGCTGCTGCAACTACTTGGGCCAAAAATGTTATGAAATTTCTGATTGCCATGTTGCAAGCTGGTTCCTTTCCCACTCGGCCACCGAAGCCACGGTTTGTTGTTATACCTGTATAATAGCAAATATTTGTTTATTACCATTTCCTGGTGGTCCAAAGAGCAGCAGTCCTTTGGCGGGAGATCTCAGGCCAGTGAAGAGTTCAGGCCTTAGGGATGGTAAGACAACCATCTCTTGTAAAGCCTGCTTCGCTGCCTGTGAACAATAAAAATCTGCCTGTATCCATCACAACGTAACTAAGTCTAAAAAATACGGTAAAAAGGACAACTCCGGCAATGGGAAAAATCCCTGTGTAGCATAGGACTTTACAAACACAATTAATAGATACCAAATACACGCAGATACACGCAAAACCCTATACCAACCCGTCTGGCCAGCGTGGTATAGTAGGCTAATATCGGGACGACGATAACTTATGACAAATCCTATACATTTGCTTTATATTCGATTTGACTACCGTTTATGTCACTGGTCTACAGGGGTATAGAATATCCCTGGGAATGAAAAACGTGTCCCTGAATGAGTTCTAATAAGATTGATAAAAGCTCTTCAGCAATTCTTTTCAAAGTCATGAGTTTTAGAGAGCCAGTAATTGGAAGCCGAAGCTCGAACGGTTTCATTGCTATGCGATATAAAAATATGGGCACAACTTTTTAATAAATAATATGAAAGTTATTTCGATTTATACTTATAGATATTTACATTCACCTAATTGGTCCGCGGCTAAAGCTTTTATATGTTTTATTGTATCGAATTATTAACTTTCTCCAGACCATCTATTTGATTAAATGATAGTATTCTTTAAAAAAATGGTAGGTATGTTGAATCAGAGTTGTTACGTCTGAAAAAGTTACTGTATAAATAAGATTATATAAAAAAAATACAAGCTTTAATCGTATATTTTTGTAATATATATGTTTTTACGCATCTCGAATAAGACGCGGCTATCCTTTTTCGTTGAAAGATTCCTATAACCACCTTCCGAATTAATCATCACGTCCTAAACACCCACCTAAGGAATATAGTACTCGTAAAGATAAATCCATCGAACCGAAACATGACGCGGCTATCTTGTTTTTTTGAAGAGTTAATACATTGCAAGCTAAATAAAAGTTTGTAAAAAGAGCTTTGTTATACTACTTAAAAGGAGAAGAAGCATACGGCATGCTTGGTGGCAAACAGATGCCGTAGACTACAATGTTTGGGGATCACCCGCGTGTTTCCGATTCAAAAGAGGATTTAAAGATGGAATATTCCTGGGATAGCGCACCCCTAAGAGATCTGTACTAGTGTCCTGGTAAATATGGTGTCTTACCCTTATAATGGCCTCGTTTCTATGGTTTCCCATCATACTTGCCCTACTTCTCTTATATGGCTTCGCTTTTATGGCACCCTAACTGTATTTTTACGTAAGCGTTTAGCTTTTTAAATACCAAGCAAGCTTTTCGAAGTTTAACTGTTAACCGTGACATTGTACGGCTGAAAAAACTTCACGTAGTAAACTGTTAGATAGTACATTGAACTGTGATGTAACGGTATTACGAATTCACTTATTCTTATTACAAGCTCCCGTTCCTTCTACGTCATAAACGACTGCGTAGATTATAGCCGGTAATCTTGACAAATGCGCAGAATGCGTTTTTTAGGTCTCTTTGGTGGTATGTGCGGGGCGCGACGGGCGAGACGCGGCAATAAACCAATCACAGGATTGAAGGATTCGTGTCATTGGTTAATATTGTCGATGCAGCACTAGCACAGCATTACTGCACATGCGCGAACTGCGCCCATTTTTGTTCAAGATGTTTGCATGTATACCAATATATTAATTAACCGTCTACCAACTCTGTAGCGCTCCATGGAGACATCAGGAGGGTGTCTCCGTCTGCCCACGTCCTAATGGAATGCATGAGCGTAGAAGACAATAAGTTACAAACCCTCAAATCAACGGGCTTACTGCCAAAAGCCTGCTGGTTTTCTGGAAGAACTTGGGTTGGTTGAAATAGCCAAAAGGAAAGTCACACACAAAAGCAAAAACTTGAAAAAAGTGCGTACAACTGTAAAACTAACTATGTTGACTCGTGGTGAGCCATCACGCAGGCCGTACGATTTAGTCACCGTAGTAGTAATGAAGAAAAAATGAATCCGCCTCAGCGATTCTCACGCTCGTGAATTCGTAACAAATGAAATGAGCTCGCGTTTATAGGCACGTTTATACTATGTAGAGGTCTTAATAAACTGGTTTGTTTACGCTTTTTCCACGATGTTGCATCTCAACTTAAAACACAAATCTACTGTACATTATACTGTTTACTAAATATCAATGAACACGTCTCATTATGACGAATGGTGTCTTTGTTTTAAAAATATTTATTGTATTATTGACAGTTTTGTGGCGTACATTTGCGAATGAATAGTAAATGTCGCAGGATTAGCAACGCGTGAGTGATTTCACTGCAATTGCGAGCTACCATTGGCTAAAATAATCATTTATTGAAGGTATCAGAAAAAATAGACCAATACCTACCCGGCAGCAAAATTGACCCCTAACACCAGGAGAGCCCGTTTCCGATTAACGACTCATTAACAGTGGTCTCTTGTAAGGTCTGGTGTATTTTCCCCAGTCGGACTGTGCTCGGTTTAGGCGCAATGGTACCAATTACGAATTGGACATATTTTCTTACCATTCGCGAATTAGATCAATTGAGCCAAACAAAAACCTCTTTTTCTAAAATTACATAATAATAATAATAGCACCCCATATATGTGCCACTGCTGGGCACGGTCTCCTCTCCTTTATCAAGAGAAAGACGGTTTAGGCGTTAATTCACACACGCTGGCGAGTTGGTGAATTAGACATTTTTTCTAAGACATGTGGGTTTCCTCACGACGTTTTCCTTTACCGTTAGCAATAAAAAAAAACATAAATTACATAAAATACCCAAAACTATTAAATTTTTACCCACCTCTTGTCCTGCAATATCGTCCCACTGCACCTTCGGTCCACCTTCGACGATTTCATCCAATATAAGCTGCACCAGTTTAGGGTCTACTCCTCTGACGGACAGCGCTGGCTGCGGGGTTCTACTCCTGGTGGGTGTGCCTCGTTGTGAGCCACCACCGACGACTCGACGGACAGGTGAGCCATTTGACGGAACCTGACATGCGCTCTGATATGAGCAAGGATTTGTGATCGTGTTAATGGATGGATGTTAATGAGTGATTGTTAAAGAGTTCCGTGGCTAAATGTTAGCGTTGCGTATCGATAGATCTGCAAGGTAAAGCTAGCTTGCCGCGGTCGGTCCGTAGATGGGTGACCATATTCTCAATGTTGAGATTGGTTCACCTTCACTACTAGACCACATATACAATAATTTGATGGCTTTATAAAACAATAGCCCACATTACGGTGGTGGTAAGTAATTTACATAATTCACCAGTAATTTCTAAATTAGCTATTTTTACGATTGTGAGTTATTTGATATAGGTTTTCATATTTTAAGATGTTTATTGTTATAGATACTTGAAGAAGTTTCGTTACCTTTTCGGCGAAAAAAACGATTTTCTATAAAAGCGTTTTTTGCGCACAAATGTTTGGCCGAAACCTTCACAATGTGATATATTTTTTGTAACAGTATATTCAGCCTATATTTAACACTGCTGGGGATAAAAAATAACTTTGTTATGAAAAACTGCTTGGTTATTTTTATCCACACAAGTACACCAAACATGTAAATGTTTTTATATTATCACATAAATCACATTTTTGGCTGTGCTGCTGAAAATCAGCGCTGTTATGTTGCAACCCTAGTTAGTTGCAGCATAGTTAGCAATAGATAGATAGATAGAATATTCTTTATTGTACACCACTTAAGTACTATAACTACTACAAGAAACGACATCGTTACAAATATGTAGGCACAATGGGCGGTCTTATCGCTAAAAGCAATCTCTTCCAGACAACCTTAGGATGGACTTATTGAGGGAGAAGATGGTAGCTTATAGCGTAGCAATATACTGTACGCGTACAAAATTTGTCTTAATTGTTAACTCTTTCAATATTGGTTGTTGTTTTCCTATAGCTACGATTTTTGTGTGTAGGTATGTCTTTTTTTGTAATCCTAGTCTTTTATCTTAATAATGTCCACTACATTTGTATGTTAAAATAAAATAATTTTCTTTCTAATTTCGGGTCACGGGCGGCGGCTAAACTTGACGAAGACTATCTATCTGCGCGGGCAATTAAGCGATGTCTTTAAAAAGAGATGTCGCTGCGGCTTTAAGAAAACGGTCACATATCTACGGATTGACTAACCTTGCAGATATTTCAAATCACACGGTCACTGAGGTAAACATAAAGAGTACAAACCGATACAATATACGCCTGCTATTCCCGCTAGTCCATCTATCTCTTTTACGTTCGTTAGCACGATGAAATAAATGTGACAGAGACAGTGATATTAATTGCATTGACAAGGTCGGCGGTGCATTCCATATGAAAAACAAGAGACGTTCGGGCATATGCCGGGAATCTGATACTGTTTTGATAGCACATTTTCGCCGTTATCGCTCATTGAGTAGAACACAATATATCAATTCTCACGGGTATTAGCTACGTGTTTATACAGAAATAATGTCAGAATGTGTAGCTATAATATAACCTTTTCAATCGAAAGTCGATTGCACGCGATTTTGTCTAACGATAAATCACCATCATAGCAAAAAGACGTCCACTGCTGGACATATGTCTTCCCGTAGAATTTCCACAGTGGCTGATCTGACCTTGTTTATAGACTGCCCGTAACCTTCACTTTTCGATGAATAACCAAAATTAATGATACGTCATTAAAGACGCAGATGCTCAAATTAAGAGGAAATAGAGACCAATGAACTTGAGATGTGAAGTGAGTGAAGACGCCAATTAGTGATACAATTTAATTTTAGATGAAAATATAAAAATAAGTTTTTACCAATTAGAATACTAGTTTAATTAGAAAAGGAAAGACCAAATAGATTGCATGCAAAATTATGATAGTATGCAAGATAGTTTTTATGTCTTTTTGTCATATCTTATCTTAAAAAAGACAACTCCCGCACTAGAGAACAAGCTCTGTGTCGCGGGGGACTTTACAAACATACAATTAACGGACACAAATTACTCAGAACAACACATTGTGGGTCACACAAAGTTTTGTCCTGTGTGGGAATTGAACCCACAACCTCGTGCACAGCAAGCGCATACTGCGCCCACTGGACCACCAAGGCAGTCATTATATTGTGCTCTAAAAACTAGAGTAAACGTCAATTCCCGAATGTGAAACGCATGATTAGCACTTTACAAACACAACCCAGCGTCACATAGTAGGTACACCTACAACATTTGTGCAGTGTGGGAATCGAACCCAAAACCTTCGAGGCGATGTCAGGGTGACCACCTTAACCACTAGACCACACGTGCAGTCAAATATAAATTAATACATTTTTGGACTTATTAAATACTAGGGGTCGCCCGCGACTTTGTCCGCGTGGTAATTTGGAACGTACATTTCCCGATTTTGCAACATATTTCACTACTGCTCCGCTCTTATTGATCATAACGTGATGTTATATAGCCTATAGCCTTTCTGGTTAAATGCACTATTCAACAAAAAAATATTTTTTCTTAATTATACATTCTGAGATTAGCGCGTTCAACCAAACAAACTCTTTAGCTTTATAATATAAGTATAGATTATAGTTTGTACTCACAGAAAGCTGCCTTTTGACAGCTGGCGGCGTAGACGCAGGTTTCACAGGATATCTGCTGTAATTCCCATTGGAGCTGTTGGGTTGTGATGAAGACCTGCCCATAGACCTGGGTAGAGTCTGTGACTTCATGAGTGGGCCTCCAGCCCCGCTGGGAACCCGTCGGCCTGCGGTGGTGAGCTTCCGTCCTGCCACTGAAGATATTTTGTTAGAAGATATAAAATGTATTTTGGAACATTTAAATGATAGGAATATTGCACTCTTAATAGAAAAAACACGTTAGTTATAACTAAACTTTCTATATATAATCTATATAAATAAAAATGAAACCCCCCCAAATGTATGTACGCGCATAACTGCCGATCGACTACACAAACTTAGTAAAATTCTTTTTTTGTGTTTGCTATTGTCAGGACAAGGTTTGTATACAAGAAAATTAAAAGAAAGAAAATATATGGCGGTACGAAGTTCGCCGGATCAGCTAGTTGTATATAAATATTTGTATATCTCGGCAACGGCTCTACTGATTCATATAAAATTTTGTATATACATAACGTTTGACATTTTAAATTTATATATAACATTATACGAGTATACATATACAGGTGTATTTCCACAAAATAACTTTTAACGAAGCTCGGTTGCCTAGGTGCAGGTATATAAATATCACCCCACGACAACAATGTCAAACGAACGCAAAATTATAAAGCGTTGGTAAATAACAGCAGTAGTTGATGGTTTGATGGCATCTGTCACCTGAATGGGCTTTTTATGTGAGGATTATGGCAAAAATATACTACAATAAGTATTATGAAATTGTAAGTAGATTGAATAGGTACTACTAGAGTATGGATGGATGTCTGTTATTATAAAACATGCCAAAATCAGGATGATATTTGGCAGAGAGATAGATTATAGTCTGGAATAGCACATAGGCTATACTTTTATTATAAAATTTAATTTATACTCCCGTGGGATAGATCCGTTTGTATCTTCGCGGGCGAAGCCTCGGGCAATGGCTAGAGGTAATTTCTTTTTTTTATACTACTAAGGTGGCAAACAAGCATACGGCCCGCCTGATAGTAAGCAGTTACCGTAGACTATGGACGCTTGCAACACCGGGGGCATCACTCGCGCGTTACCGACACTTTAAAAATCTTATAACTCTTATATTTTTATTATACCCCTCATCTATACCTACTATACCTTTTTGGGCTAAAGTAAACTAACACTTTGTAAACTAGTTATTCTTGTTTAAAAGTAATTTCAAAACAGCTCTAGAATTGCAACACCGTTTATTTTTACGACCACTAATTTAGGTCAGTGAGAAAACCACTCAATGGATACTTTTAGGACCAATTTATTCTGTTAATAGTTATGAAATAGGATTCTTGTATAATACTAAAAATGTTCCATAGGGTAAGCTTTTGACTGCCTTCTGAGGTATCAGGTTCGAGTTCAGTGTCATAGTGTTATTGCACTTTTCGGTTAGAAAATTCTTAGTAACAGTAAAGAAACAGAACGTTGTTGGTATTTCACTCCAAAAAAATTGCATATCCACAACCACCCGCGATATCTACAGCTTGGTGTGGTCTTGGACACTCGTGGATATGTATTTTTAAACTATTGCCTAAACCTAGGATTATTTGAACCACCCATTCAAGACAACATACATCAACAAATTGTTACATACATCAAAGGGTTTTATTTGTCAAATACCCCCTCAATAACGCTTTCAATGAGTTTTCGGACGGACAGTTCTTGCTTGGAGAGCACTTTATGTCATCTCTTTCCTATAGTTCCATAAGACTATTAAAATTAAGAAATTGGTATTTTTAAAGGACATTAGTTTTACACCTGGGAACCTTAACTGTAAGGGAACCAATGATATTCGGAAAGAGAAAGAGGTAGATAGCGCACAGCGAAATTGTTGTTAACATAATTTTAACAAAAAAAAACCGACTTCAGTACGGCAAGTTGTAAAATTTTCAAATATTTGTTTGTTACAATCGAATAAAATCGACTGAGCGTCGGGCTGAACACAGGTCGAGTAGGTATTAAAAGCAATATTTAATCTGTGCAATCCGCGCTAAATTCATTCACGTCATTATTTCTTATTAATAGTTGCTTAGCAACAATAACCGAAACTTATCTAATCGCCATCAGTAAAATACTTATTATTGAAAAGTTCAGATGGCCATCTGTGGTCTTCATCAGTTTTACTTCACCAAATTACACTTTCTGAATGCAAATGATTGATTAGTTGTTAAAAATATTGAAATTGCTATATGTGTGCCTATAACTTTTGAGGAGTTCCCTCAATTCCTCATGGATCCCATCATCAGAACTTTCTTTTGATGATAATGGGACCAAACTGGAAGTATGTCCAGTCAGACAAAAAAAGAATTTTTCAAATCGGTCCATAAATGACGGAGTTATGCGGTAACAAACATTTAAAAAAAAATTAAAAAATACACACGAATTGATAACCTCCTCTTTTTGAAGTCAGTTAAAAAGGCGCTATTCTAGCCGGTCGGCTAATAGCTATCTCTTTTTAAAGCATGTATTCGCGTATTATCTACCGCATTCATATTTGAAATCCAAAAAAAAGTACTCGTAAAAATATAGCAACAAAACTGAACGCCGCGGGGCGCTCATTATGAAGTTATCTTTCTTTAAATATAATTTAAGAGAACTTAATTTAGACTCACGTTAAACTTACCTTTGTATTATATAATATAAAGAACCTTTCTGTTACGTACATGATAGGTACCTATAGGTTTACGCAACGATACGCCGATATATCATACGCCAACGCGTCCTTACAGTCGAAAAACTATTGACGCAACTATTACTAACAGAAATTGGTACTACCAATACTACTTCATATATTGTTGTCTCATATACCTATTAATGGTCGTTGATTTGGATTCCCGGATCAGGCCAAAATTGATGTTGGGCTTTTTTGTCAAGAAATTCACAACAGATGCCCGAAGTTTGAAAATTTGCAGTACTTACACCGCCTAGCTTCTACGCTACGGTTCTACGCCTGATGTCAGTCCTCCGGTCGTGCCGGATTGCCTGCCCATTAGATTGAGTGTTGGAATTAA
Source organism: Trisateles emortualis (assembly GCA_947095525.1). Classification (NCBI taxonomy): domain Eukaryota; kingdom Metazoa; phylum Arthropoda; class Insecta; order Lepidoptera; family Erebidae; genus Trisateles; species Trisateles emortualis. The sequence goes on along the minus strand of OX352748.1, from coordinate 4,398,731 downwards.
GAGTGCATCTGTTTTAGTAGACCATATTATTTAGTATTTATGTATTTAGATTTGACTGGCCTGTTGGCCTAGTGATAAAAGACCCTGACTGCTAAGCTGGAGGTCAAGGGTTCGATTCCCACACGGGACAAAACTTGTGCCATATTATTTAGTATTTATGTATTTAGATTTGACTGGCCTGTTGGCCTAGTGATAAAAGACCCTGACTGCTAAGCTGGAGGTCAAGGGTTCGATTCCCACACGGGACAAAACTTGTGTCATACATAAAAGTTTTTCCGAATGTGGGTGTAATTTGTATCCGTGAATGTTTGTAAAGTCTGCGCGACACAGGGCTTGTCCTCTAGTGCGGGGGTTGTCTTTTAAAGAGAACAAAAAAGTAAGAACAATTTTCTACACTGACATTTTATTTCTCGCTTCTCAAGAGGATTACTAGGACTATTACTGGTATTATACGTCATACACCGACACGCCTACAATATATCTATTGACGTAAGTATTACTAATAGGTACTACTCATAATTATATATTTCCCTTGACTCAGATCAACACAAAACAAAAGACATGCAGAGTAAACAGAAGCGATCGCGACGGTGTCTCAGAATTGCATTTATTGCTAATAGCTTCATGTAATTACGCTTTTAGAATGTTTATTAGATAATTAATTTATGTGTCCTTATCTAGGAACAAGGAAATTAGTGTTCGAAATAGAACACTAGGTTAGTCTTAAGATACAAGTAACTATATTTACTGTATTATTGGAATAAAAAATAAATAGCTTCTGAACACCGCTTCGCTAGCATGTTTTTTTTTTTATACTACCAAGGAGGCAAACAAGCATACGGCTCGCCTGACGGTAAGCAGTTAGCGCAAGAACACAACTACACTACGTAGTTGTGCTCCTGTGCGTGAATAACTTCAGCTCTTCAGTCCCATTTTGTGAACGTTGCGTTATTAAAGAAACCTATTTCCCAGGAATGCCCCATCGCAAAACCCTGGCGTTACAATTTAGGGTCGGCAACACACGATGTCCATAGGATACGACTACGACGGTAACTGATTAAGGCAGGCACCGACATCACGAGGCTGCCTCGCGATTCAAAAGCTCACTGCGAGCACCAGCCCCTATAGACAAGTGGCATAAGCGATAGTCGAATCGAAAAGTCGAAATGTATGGGATTTGACGTAAGTTTACGACATTATATCGTAGATTTACGTCAAATCTTTTGCTTTTTTGACTTTTCGATTCGACTATCGCTTATGCCACTTCTCTAGAGGAGCTGGTGAGCAGCCTCGCAATGTCGATACCCAGCTTTAGATAGCTAGCCAAGATAGAGTAAAACTATAGTCTAACAATATACGACCGCAGCAATCCGAACATAGACCCGACTCATAATACTCGACTATTTATTAATATCGATTGAACGTTTTGTAGAATGCCTGCAATGTTAAGGGGCCAATGCCAATGTCACTAGGTCATCGACCGTTCGCTCTGAGAGGTATCTTGTGAAACGTAAGATATCAAATAGACTAGACGGTGGCAAGGCGCTTTTTATACGAATGATAGTGAAAACTTTCTTTTAAATCGGATCAATTGCAGACTATGTTCGCAATCTATAACAATATTATATGTATGTAAGTATGTATATGCGAAAGAAGCTATTCTTGTTTATTGCCATTTTTACGATAACACGGCTGAACGGATCATAATTAAATTTGGCAAGGAGATAGATAGTATCCTAAGGAAAGATATATAAAGTGTTTTTATCGCGATAACCGACATCCACGCGGGCGGAGACGGACTTGTAATAGGAATATCTGTGGGCAAAAAGCTCAATTCATACCGAGAGGCTAAAATATTTTAATTATTTTAAGACGGCTCAAAGCAGCGCAAAAATGTTGGATTTAATTTTTCTTAAGAAGCAAGTAATGCTATTTGAACTTCTTATTGTTTGGTTAGTAGCCAATCTGGTGACAGAGTTATTTAGTCCGCCCATATTTTAGGTGAAATGGAAGGAAACTATCTCAAGCTCAAATAATTATCAGCCGGGATTGATTGCTGCTACTTAGTAAAGAAATTGGGATAGGAGTGTCCCATTTGTCACGGTCTTTACTTTTATGGGACATCAAAATTGGTATTCAACTCTTCAGACCCATAACGACCGCGATTGAAGCAAAACGGAAAGGGCCAAACGATTCAAAGCTATTTATTAAAATATCTTTTAAATCTCTTATTAAGCGATTTAAGTTTCATCTTCTACAGATAGAAGTACTATACATTTTTTTATTGAGGTCAGGCGCAAAAGCAACGGCTTTAGGGTCGGTTCACATCTGACGGAAAATGCGTCGAGCGTATCATCGATCGCGTCTTTTCGTATGCTTGATGCACTAACGCATCGTCGGTTAAGTGTGAAAGGTTGAATGTTTTTTATTATATATTTGTCTGTTCTGGCGTTACGCGACCGATAATACGCGACGCATTTTCCGTCAGATATGAATCGACCCTAAGACACGGAGGGATCTCGTCGTGTTTTTAAAAAATAGTCTCTCATTTACGAACTGCCCACAGTCAGTTTAAACATGTTGATCTATAAATTTTAAGCGTCTAGTACTTAAATATGTTCATTTCAAAGAAAAGAGAAAGAATATACTTATGACCTAAATCACTCTGAATTTAATTCCGAGAAATTCAAGCTTGGATTTGTGTCAAACGTAAATAGGCGTACACAAGTCGTGTTTTGACAGTTGTTAAATCTTATTGGACAAACGTTGACTTCAAAGACTGTTATGTGCTTGCGAAAGGGAACATTAACTTTTTATCAAATGGCAACCTGGTGGCAGAGTTGTTCCGATCGCCCATATCGGCTCTTGCCGTGATCTTACGACTGTTAACAATTGGGACCGGCTTTTAACGTGCCTTCTAAAGCGCGGAAACGCTACGACGTCCATCTATACGGCAACCCTGTCCTTTGTAACTTACCTGCGGATCGTTTACAAATCAGCGATTGCGCAGGCTACTATTGCTAAAGATATCAAAATGTTTATCATAGAGATAAGTTTCTTCAACTATCATACTATCATACATGTGATACATAAACTATGTATCACAGATGGCTTTGCAAACATTTTAGCTATTACATTGTAAGCACGGGCACAGTACGTAGTATCCAAACTTTAATCAATAAATTATGAATCACATGAAGTTTTATCGTCTGTGAGGATCGAACGCATAACACGCCGTCGCCGTGCAGTGGAAAATGGCAAAGTGATTCATACGTGACGTTTGGTTAAGTTTATTGCTTATGTGGTTCTAATACACCCCTAACTTGTAACCTTGGGACCCTGGGATAAGGAAAATATTATTTTAGATCATCATCTCAGCCAAAAGACGTCCACTGCTGGACATAGGCCTCCCCCAAAGATTTCCACAGCATTCGGTCCTGAGCTGACCATATCCGTCGGCTAACTGCGACCTTTACCAGGTCGTCGATCCACCTTGTTGGAGGCATGCCCGCGCTGCGCCTGCCAGTTCGTGGTCATCACTCCAGAACTTTTCTGCCCCAACGGCCATCAGTTCTACGAGCGTCACTTTTAAGGTAAAGGTCTTTTCCCAGTCGGGCTTGCTAGCTTGTATGGGGCCGAGTGGATATCATTTGTGCTACAGTTTGCAAGTTCATATCGGTTTGAAACTAAACAACTAGTTTATTTAGCTCACAATAACAAAGGCGTTAATAGGGTCAAATTGTAGATTGTCGCCTACGACGAATTTAAACGAATCAGACGTCGCTATCGTTTTAATGGTGTATTTCCTCACGTAAAAACTTGTGTTTAGTACCTATATTTTTTTTGTACTACTCAGGTGGCAAATAAGCATACGGTCTAACAGTTACCGTAGCCTATAAACGAACGTGTTGTCGACGTAAAAATGTCTACTAGGTTTAAGTGATAGAAGTTTAGGGCTAGGAACGATTTTAATTAAAAACGCATTCTTAAATAAGCACTAGAGACCAGGGGCCGTATGAAACGTGAATCTTTCGAGCGAGAAAGAGGGATGGTGGTACGGCCTCTGTACTCACGCACAGGAACAAACTACATCGTTATGTTCAGTTATTTGGCCATGGTCTTCTGTAAGATGGAGGTTCTTATCCAGTCGGGCTTGCTCGCGTGTATGATGCCCTACCTAGCTTGATCTACGTACCTATGGCAGACCAACAGTAAAAGTATTGTAGTTATATAGCTTTGTCTACGAGACAATGATTTTATTGATTGTGATGTTACAGGAGGCATTAATAAATTGCCTTGGCGATGTGAGTCACCAGTCTGGGGTTATATAGGCCGCAATTCAAACAGACAAAATAAAGTTGTTTTTCTGTTTTTATATGACAATAAATATTATATGTACTCTCCTCTATAAAGTTGAGAGGTTTAACGCGTTGGTAGTTCAAAAATGCCTTATTTCCACGACATGTGAGGATTGTTACTCTTTCACGTAAAAACTACTGAACGGATTTGGTTGAAATTTGGCACAAAGATTATAGTCTGGAATAGCACATAAGCTTTTTATCGCGATAACCGACATCCACGCGGGTCCAGCCGCGAGCAACAGCTAGTACCTATATTTTCTAAATGATTCATTACACCAAGACATAACAAATAACCATGCTAATCAAAAAGATTTGTCCTAGCAGGCAGAGTCACTAACCACTAGACCAACAGGCCAGTCAACATACACATTATAAAACTATAGTAAACGCAGGCGGACACCGAAATAGTCCGGCATTTGTTATAAAGTTTGAAATATGATAGGAAAATTTGAAACGTGGAATTTGCGACAGAGAATTCGCCGCGGGTACCAAAGGCAACGAATTCCATCGCCAACGGCCAGGCTTGTGTGACAAGCGAATTAATCTGTTTAAAACTTTTGCGGTTCTGTTTTATATGCAGCAAAACTAGTTGGGTAAAGTGGCTTTGTATAATGACATACGTCAAAATGAATATGGGTCACAGTTTGCTACTAATGTGATTAAATTTAGAGTTAGGTAGTACATAATATCATAAAAAGAATATACAAATGTCCTCAAATATTCAGGATTGAGTTCCGAGTAATTTGAGCTCAGATTTCTGTGGTCATATACATCTTGTAAACGTAAACAGTGTGTTTTAGAAGAGAGGCTCACGCATTTCAGCTGAGCAGGGTACCATACTGAATGAACCCCGACTGGGAAAGGAGCTTCAACTTACAGAAGACCATTGCCGAATAACTACCAACAATGGTGTATTTGTTCCTGTGCCTGAATACAGATATCCGATGCTCATTTAGAGATGCGTTTTTTTAACATTTTCCTATCCCAGTGTTACTCAAAGTCAAACTTACAAAACCTTGATGTTACAAGTTTTTGGCTCGGCAAAATGCGTGTAATGCGCCAGGTATTGCGAGTGTCTATAAGCTACGGTAACTGCCTGAATTACCATCAGGCGTACCGTATGACCGTGCATGCAAACAAACAAGAGTTAGGGCACCATACTAACGAGCAAGCCAGACTGGGGAAGGACCTCCACCTTACAGAAGACCACAGCCAAATAACTATACACAGCGGTGTAGTTGTGTTATTGTATGTGAATACAGGTCTCCAGCGCTCATTCAGGGATGGGTTTTGAAAGTAAAGTTTTCCTATCCCTAATTTTATTAAGTAGTATAAAAAGAAACATACGGTCGGTATTTGGCTTTATCTACAGTATTATTTGGACCAAATTTGATTTTGTGGTCGGATATATTTACCTAACTTAAGAGTCGGGCGGCTATATCCTTCCGTTACGAAGCACATCTATTCAGCGATGCTAATGAATTGAATTTGTCCCCTGTATATGGACCAGTAAACAATAGTTACGTATACAGGAATTGACAGATGACGGCACACAACCTTGCTAAACGACGCGAGACGAAGGGTTTACGCAATACTCATTAGCTAGTCTCACATACTATTCTTAACACGTTAAATTACCCAAGCCGGTCTAAATAACACCAACATGTTCTTTATGTTTTTTCTAATTCTTAGTACGGTATTCATGAGACAAAGGAACGAGCTCCTTGGCTACGACCATGATATCAAATAAAACCCCTGGTGTTGCATGCGTCCATAGGCTACAGTAACTGCTTACCATCAGGCGGGCCGTATGCTTGTTTGCCTCCTTGGTAGTATAAAAAATAATAATAATAATAAGCCAATATCTTGGGTAATATTGTAATGTCTGCCTAACTTTCTTTCTGCATTTCGGTTATGGCGGCTAATTTTGACGGAGACTAGCCATCTGCATGTAAGAAAATATAGTGCACAAATGAGTGCAAACTCAGGTGCTCTCTTGATTCCGTCACTGCCATAGTCCGATGGGACAGCAATCTAACATGACCGGAAAGATCCAGCGTAGGATCAATGGCTTTATGTGCTTTCCGAGGCATGGGGGTTAATACCTCCAATTTCTGGCATCTATTGTGATTTTCTTGACGCAAAAATCCAATATTTATTCTTTGCCCGAGCCGGAAATTGTCCCCGGACCTCGTAATCAGCAATCGCAGTCATAACCACTAGACGAACGCTGCATTTAACGTTTATTGTAAACAGTAGTCGTTGTTCCTCTATTCAACCGTAACCAGACGTTAGGGAAACAATTTGATTGAAAAGATCATGCGCACGCTTCGGTGCTTATAAAACTGGGTCCCAGAGTTGTACGTAGGGGCGACGCAGCGGTCCAATGGACCGTCCCATACAAACGTAATGAACTGTTACTGACAAGCCTTCTAATGTAATTAGCATAATATTTTTCGGTCGATAAATTAAATACGTCAAATCGCATTGTTCAGTTTCAAGGATACACCGAATTCGGCAATTGTTTTTTGCATATTTTCGTAGTTTTATTTGCAAAAGCTTTGTTTTCTCGGAAAGATAACTTGTAGGATTTAAATACGTAAATAATGAAGGAGAACGCTGATAACTTTGCAGATGCTATGATGTAAAATGCGTATGGATGAAATGTTATATTTTCAGTTGAAAATCTCAATATTTATATTGGATTCACTAACACATGCTGTTATGAAGTAATGCAGTTATTCGATTCGCGGAATTAGAACATGAAAACATTGAGGTAAAAACTCCATGACCGTGTGAACAAAAATATCTAGTCTCTAAATATAGAGTAATATAAGGTGACAATGTTATTGTGCTATATTTAATGTTACCTAGTTTCTATGCAAGCCAGACTATACGTTAAGCATAGAATACTAAGAGAATTGTCGTATTAATAGACAAACATCAATTCATTAATAGTCACGACGATCATGACCGTAGCCGGGATTTCATGGACAAACATGTTCTTTATGTTTTTTTCTAATATTTAGTACGGTATTCATGAGACAAAGCAACGAGCAGCTTGGCTACGACCATGATGTTAAATAAAAACTAGTTTAATTCAGCAAGCAGTCTCAGTGCCTTTTTTGTTGATTGCAAATGATTTTATATACATAATGCAGCGATTAATCACAAGATCACACAGAAAATCACACACACAAAACTAGAATAAGGTGCCATTTGCAAGCTTAAATAATAAGGCACAGTGAACCCACATGCAAACACACACAATAAAAAAATGTTTCCAATTAGTTTCCAATGTTGAGTGTAGTGTTAAATCGGTTACATAACGAGAGGTTAGTTTTTTTAAATTTCGGTTTGAACTTTGCAGTAGGTTACGTCAAACGAAGCTAAGCATTATTTCTGTGTGTTCTACCTTCGTTTGGTGACTTCGTTTGACCACTGTTACTTTCTGTATGCGCTAGTAACGTCGTCTTCGACTTCTCTAACGGCCGTCGCACCTTTAGAGGCGACTCCGTTGGCTTTTTGTCGCTCCTTTCTGGCTCATTCTCTACGCCCAACTTACTGAGCGCGACAAGGTTAGCTACATTGGGGAACAGTAAATTAACTTGAAGAAACTGTAGGAATATATTGTGTATAAGGTCTTAAAAGAAAATACTAAGCACAGCATGCAAACAGACAGCCAATTTCCACTTTAAAATAAAAGTAGCGTTTTATAGCTTGGAAATAATGTGGCAGTGATTTGGTCAGCTTTAATAATGTTATAATATCATACCAAGGAAGTGAAGACGATCTTTCGCCATGCCGAGGTTAGTTTTCATTTTGTCGTGTAGTCGTTGTGCTCGCTGCCAAGCGTCTCCTCGACCTCCCCAGCAGTCCACGGCGATGCCACGCTCCAACTCATATATCCCTTTTTTGTATAGCTCTATGGCTAATTCTTTTTGGCCTGTGGATTGAATTGTTACTTCAGGGCTGTGGTCGGCAAACTCATTAGTCAACAGACTCAAATACAATAACTATTGAGATGTATAGTGAGAATTCTTTTTTTTATAAACTAACAGGATTCTATTTATTTTGTTTGCAGGTGGTAATTTGCGTCTAAGCCACAATCAATGGGCTTAAGAGTCACACGTGAGAGAGCCTACGAGCCACGGTTTGCCGACCACTGTATTAGGGAAACAAAATAAGCAGTGCAGACAATTGCATCGATTATATGTGTTCAAAATTATATATTTAATATTTGGCACAATTATAGCATAAAGCGTAGCATCTATATACTATTTCGCTTATTTTTTCCATTACATATTTGCTTAAAAAAGCACAACATAAAAAAGTACCTGCTTAGATAAAAATATCAAAATGGTGATTAAGACAAATACAAGCTTAAAACAATATTGTTTTCCTGAATGACGGTCAACGACGAGGGAGTTATTATAGTGCACACAAACACAGGTGCACTCCCTACTCCGTCACTCTTATAGTCTGATAGGACGACAATCCATCCATAACGAATTCAGAAGCAACTTACTTGACTAACGCGTTTCTTTCCGAGGCACGGAAAGGCTTTGATATTTTTAAGGAAAAGCTATCGATGAACTAACCGCGGCAAGTAAGCTGCAGATCTATCACTGTTAAGCTACGAGCCCGTCAAACAAGCACGCCTTATATGATGTTAAATTCATAACACTGCTCATGGAACCGGCTTTTGTCTTGCGTCAATCTACGTTTTATATAAAAAGCACAAATTGTATTAGCTACAAGAGTTTAAAGATGGGCTAGCCTGTTGGTCTAGGGGGAAAACCCCTAACTGCACTGACTGGTTATAAGTTTGATTCTCACCCAGGAGTACGATAAATCTTTGTGTAAGTATGATTATTTGTTTGAATCTATCAGTTTGTAGGCGGTGTAATATGTATTGAGAAATATTATCATTTATTTCATGATTATATAGTTTACATAGCACAAAGAATGTTAGAATGGAGATCGCTACTCGGTAACCGTAAGGTAGGGCGGCCTCTAGCTAGGTTGTCAGATAGTCGCTAGGAAGAACTGAATGTGGAAGGAGGACCGTGTGCTGGGCGCGTGTTAGGTGAGGCCTATGTCCAGCAGTGGACTGCGATAGGTTGATTGATGATGATGATAGTACAAATACAAGTAAATACCTTACATAGACAAACTTTTATAAGTATTTTAGCGAGTTTTTCGGTTGCCATCTTCTATCTACTTTGATCCTAAACTATGGGTGTGTGTGAGTTTTCCCAACATTTATTTATTTAACATATTATAAAGAGGCAAAGTTTATTTGTATATATTGTCTTCTCGAGGCCCTACCATAGTCTATAGTATGCTGGCATTTGTTTTTATGATGTTCATAAGTATCATGTATTTGATCAAAATGAATAAATGAGTTTGACTTTGATATAGTAGCAGCTAATCTTTAATCGCTTTATTAATAAACCTCGTGTAACAAGTGAATAGTTACGCCATGCTTTGCTCTCTTCTTTCGTATGTCAAATTACTGATGACTGAATGAGAGATTTTAAAGCTGGGTACTTAGTATTGCAAGCATTTATAGGCTACAGTAACTGCTTACCATTAGGGATACCATATGCCTAAAAAGACATCTCCTGCCCTTTGTCATTTTGACTTTACAAACATACGGACACAAAGTACACCCAGACTCGGGACAACCATTTATGGCTCACACAATTTTATGTCCTGTTTGGGGATGGAACCCACAACATGCCGCATAGTGGTAAATGACCATGCAATCAATGTTGTTTGCCACCCAAAAATACCTTTAATGATGTAGAATGCTTATGTCTCATGTCCTTACTTTTTATCATATACTTGTACCTATATATAGGCAATTATTGCCCAATACACGATCCAGTTTTGCAAAGTTCATGGACAATAAGTCATGCATACAAAACTTGTTTAATACACAATAATACGTAGAATGGAATAAAATTTGTCCTTGTTTTTACATTCTTTAGTGTTTTGTACATACATAAATATATAATAACAACTTTAGGTGCTTTAGTCTTACGAACATAGGGCCCTGACCCTAAAGAAACTGGACTCTCTACCGGACGCCTGCTACCACATCGGCCACCTGCTGGCTTTCTGGAGGAACTTGGGCTGAATGGAATAGCCACAAGGAAACTCACGCACAAAGAGCGGCCAAGTGCAGGGAACACCCTGTTAAACTAACTAACGTGCTTTCTGAAGCACAGGGTAGGTATTAATCACAGATATTTTCCTAATTTTACGCATCTATTGTCATCTATTGTGATTTTCTAGACAGAAAACCTCTTTCTTAAATTCCCGTAATAGTATTTTTATATGTTAGTGACACTGATTGCTTAGCTGGAGATAATGGGTTTAATACTGTAAAATAGTCTCACCAAAATTAATGTTTAAATATTTTTTACGTTGTTTTAAGGTTTTATTAACTGCTGTAACGCTTTAGTTAAGTGTATAAATGTTATTATAGCTAATTACTTGCGAAAACAGCTAAATGGTGTTTAGTTTTATATTAAGGTTTAATGTTTAATATTCTGCACTGTATGTTTTCCAAATAAAATAAAATAAAATACCACCTACGACAAATCTTTGTTTCACGAGCATGATTATTTGTTCTGTGTCCGGGTGTAATATTTTATAATATTTACAGTAGTTGTTAGGCATGGTATCTGCATCTGGGAGCAGATGGCCACTTGTAAGTTGTTCAAAGATATCATACAGGTCTCCAGCACTGATTTAGGGATTCATTTTAAAAGAGAAGTTTTCCTATCCCAGGGATATTCTATGCTCTGGTGGAAAAAATAAAATGGGATGGCGATGCACAAGAGATGCCTCTGGTATTGCATGTGTCCATAGGTTACAGTAACTGCTAAAAATCAGTCAGTCACTGTATGCTTATATGCCACCCCAGTAGTATTAAAAAAAAACATTATTATTAAAAATATATGTAAGTATACACAATTGCAAGTATTTTTATTTATTTTAAAACTTCCTGCACAAATATACACAATGGTAGACTTAATGCCTTAGGCATTTTCTACCAGTCAACTCTGATGCAGAGATATTCTAGGCAGGTATACAAATTATTTATCATCTATGGGTATAAAAAAATTGTGTGTATGCATGATCTCTATGAACTCCAAAATGGCTAGACCGATTTTGAAGAAATTTTAAGTGGTTAATATTTTTAAAGTGTTCTATTAAATTTGCTCTATATTTTGTATAACTTAAAATTGGAATTGAAATGGATCCAGTATATTTAGACAAAGGAATATTATTTTTTTAACAATGGAAAATAGGGTAAAGATTCTTACCTTCATTTTCTTCATCAATTTTCAACGCTTTTGATATATACTCAAAAGCCTTCCGATGGTGATGTTTTTGCTTGGCAAGGAGAGGGTCTCCTGGACCCACATTGTGTATGTGTGCCATATCTTCACTAGGGGCTAGTTCTGTAGACACTATACCGTCTTTTATCACTACTTCCAAGTTACACTCTCCGGCCTTCCGAGGCTTGTGCATAAACCGATTAGATGCCGAATACAAATATTTAAAAATTATAAAAAGTTGATATAAAATTGATCTTAATATGTTGAACAGAATGATGATTGGGAAAGAAACAACGTAAAGGTTCCTTTTATGGACTGAAGGTTGCGAATCATTTCGCAACGCTGACCCCTTTGCTAGGTCTGCATCTGTCTTCTTCGACTTTCGGTTCGGGGACCTCGTAGTTTTACGCGACAAACGGCCACCATTTGAATCGTCGCCGGACACCATCAAGAACACCAACACACCGGCTTGTTTAACACAAAATCTCCATAAAATGTTCAGACAAAGAAATACGAGCTTATCCTACTCCCTATCATAAATACAGCAAAAAAATTATGAGTGGAACGTATTATTGACAAAATTTGACGTTTGTCACGCTTGTCGCTTGCACAGCAGACTACAACAAAATGATTATTTACATGTTAGTTTTATTATATTCTGTGGACAGAGGCAGGCGGCCTCACATTTAATTTATAAACGTATTGTTTACGAATTTGAACTAAGTAATATCCAACAAGCTATATAAATATTTGATGATGATGATGTATGTTTTACGTGTATTAATTTTATTGCTTTCTAATTAATAAAGTATTTAATTTATTTAAAATTCAAAAATAGCAACCCCGAATACGCGTTTTGATCTTTGATAAAGTACTACTTTAACTAAGGTTTGATATTATTTTATTTACTTCTTTGTATAATATAGAACATAATATAAACATTAATATCTAATTAATGGTCTAAAAACAATTATTATTTTAGAAATTATTATTTTAATAATAAATTACTATCAAATTAATCATCATCCCTATCAAAACGTTTTTTGACAACTAGTTTACTCCTTTGTCATAGAGGTGCTCCGAGTTCAGTATATTGCACTACCACGAGAAGCTGTTATTACTTATTATATATACCAGGGAATTTGTAATGTAAAATGACAATACTACAAACTCTCACTCCTATTCACATAAAAATATTTGTTTAAAGTAGTAAGTAGCCCTTAATCCACGCAAACATGTCTTCAAGATTTCACTTTTAGCTAAATCTAAATTATATTTTTTGTACTACTTACAAATTAAATTCCACAAAGTGAAATTTACATTGGTACTGCCAGCTGGGATCGAACACTTATCTGATATTTTACACCACCGCACCACTTTTTATATTATATTATATTATTCTCGCAGAAATGCTCAATTATTAAATCATCATATTTTGTAAGTTTCTATACTTCCTTTCTTCTACAATAAAACTATAAGGTAGAATAAGTCATAATGACGCCATGTGTTTAAAAGTATTTGTTATGATTAACAAGTGCTTGCAAAAGTTTGTAACAGTGACAAACTGTTACTTTATTTTACCTGTTATAATAAAAGAAATACGCCTCAACTCTATGAAAATTTGACATATTGACAATGTCAATATGTCAAATTTTCAAAGAGTTGACAGGAGACAGCACTGCTCAAGGGAAAGGGAATAAATTAATGTGATTTTTGCTGTATATATTGCATCAGGATTCCCAATAATTAATTTGCTGTAAGTTTTATTGTAGCTACTGATAATAACAAAGTAAATCTTACACGCAAGATCTAATTCAAAATTTAACCTAACCTTAAATAAGTAGTGCCTATCTGATGATTTGGCGTTTAGATTGTGCTTATTTTCCTTATGTTCATTATTATAAACAGGATCTTTTGTCCATATTGTTGATTATTCTTTAATATAAATCCATGTATTTACATTGCATCGAATTCATTGTCATTTTTTTAAATATTTTAGTATTTTTAATATTGGTTAGTTTTAAAAAGAATGTAAATAATAAGTGTTTTTTAGGTACCAAAATGACTGAAGCACCTGCGGAACAGTTAAATCAGCTCTCTGTCAATGAGGATGAGGATTTTGTGGACCCATGGACTGTTACTGGAAAATCTGAAACTGGCATTGATTATGACAAATTAATTAGTGAGTATTTTAATAAAATTAAACCATGTGTGTGGCCAGTGATGACAATTAATAATATATGGTTATGCGATACTTGGTCACTCACTATAAGCCTCCTATAAAGGCTTTATCTTATCTTGTGACGGGGCTGTCCTTGCGGCCAGCGCACTTCGACCCTTGGGGTCTTTTGTGCATGCCCCTACCTTACCGCTCACCCTAAGTCTTGGTCCCTGAATACTTCCTGCATGAGTTTCAGTATATCCTTGACGGGGGCGCGCCTGTAGTCCTCTGGTTCAGGGTATGCCAGTCCCAGAAGGCTCATTCTTCTTGAGGCCAACGCATGACACGTGCATAGCAGGTGCCGCATTGACTCCTCTTCTTCACCACAGGTCCTGCATGTCGGGCTATTTGACAGGCCCATTTTGTGGAGAAGCTTGTTTGTAGGGTAGTGACCTGTGAAGGCACCGGTCACTGCCCTCATTTGTGTATATATCCTACAAAGGCTTACTGACCCAAAGAATATTAAAGAGTTCAACCACTACTGAATGCTTGACTTTTTGTTATTCCACTTTATTTTACACCTGTTTAAGTACAGTGGCATTAGAAATAATATATCACTCAATAATATATGATGATTTGAATTAGAAAAGTATTTATTTAAGCTGTTCAAATTTTTTTCAGTCATGTGTCTCTTTTCGTTTCAGAAAGATTTGGGAGTCAAAAGATAGATGATGAAATTTTACAGAGGTTTGAAAAGGTTACGGGAAAAAAAGGTAAGTAATGGTTGTTATAATACTGTTTGTTTTATTATATTAACTATAATAATAGCAACGCTGTACCTTACTCTATGAAGAAAACAGAGTGTGTAGGCCTTAATCCTTACACTGGCTAGCCTTTATAGTTTTAGCCACAGGGTCAGTAATGCACAAGTACAATGTATTGTGGATCCGGTACCTATAGTCACTGCTTACCATCAGGCAAGCCATAATGACGGCTTCTAAGTATACTGAGTCAACTAACAAATTTTGAGAATTGCACTTTTAGTATATTAACAACAATGAAATCATTTCCTATTTATTTGTAAAAAATAAAATTCACATCTCCATAAATAACATTTAATTCACTTTGATTAGTTATTTTTTCTTGGTTGTATTAACAATTTTAATATAACTATTCGCTCTTCTTATCGCCTTCCTGTAAAGTTATTATAAATAAAATTGACTCAGCTTACTTAGGAGCCGTCGATTAAGCTAGTTAACCTTCTTAGTAGGTAGTAACAAAAGAATATTTACTGTAAAATTCTGAACAAAACAAAAAAACAAAACATTTTTTAAATTCTGTTCTTTCTGATCACAGTAATAATAGATATGAATTTATTTTAGCCCATCACTACCTAAGGCGAGGAATATTCTTCTCCCACCGTGACATCCATAACATACTAAATCTGCATGAAGCTGGCAAGAAGTTCTATTTATACACGGGCAGAGGACCATCTTCTGAGAGTATGCATATTGGGCATATGATACCTTTCTTGTTTACCAAGTGAGTAAAGAGAATATTAATGTCCAGCTAACTAAATTTTGTTCAATATTGATGAAGCATAGTATTATAGTGTCATTAGCTGTTACCCGCGGTTCCGCCCTCGTGGATGACGGTTATCACTGTAAAAAGTAGCCTATGTGTTATTACAGACCATAACCAATCTCTGTGCCAAATTTCATCCAGATCTGTTCAGTAGTTTTTATGTGAAAGAGTAACAAACATCCATCCATACTTACAAACTTTTACATTTATAATATTAGTAGGGTAAGTGTGTGCATAAACATAGGTGCACTTTTGTCCCCCACTCTCATAATTAAATAGTAATCCAAAACCAGAGAAGCATCAGGCATAGGACCAATGGCTATACATGCTTTCTGAGGCACAGAGGTGTAAACTAGGTAACACCATTTTAAAATCTTCTTAGTTCGTAAATTGGTGATTATTATACAATACATATACAGTGAATGATTTTTTTGACAGATAATCCCAATATGAATACAGATTTCTGTATTGATACACAGGATCACAGCTGTGTTTAGTTAGTTGATACATATGGTTGAAAGCAAACATGGGATTTGACAATGTTTACAATATAATTCCTACAATTTATGTCACTTGTCTAGAAGCTGCCCTTCTAAATATAGAGAGAGGAGACCTGTGTTCGATAGTGGGACATATATGTATGTCAAAGTCAAACTCATTTATTCATTTAGATCAAATACATGATACTTATGAACGTCATAAAAATGGGTTTAGTGGTTATGACTTGCCTTCTGTTAGGTAGTTGAATTTGCCTAATACATTCAACCTACAAGTCGATTAACTGACGTGAGAGCACCTGTGCGCCACTGATACCGAGCCGTCCTACCTTAGGTGTCAGGCAGGGACTCCTCCACTCTCTTACCACACAGCATCTTAGACGGTGAAGTTAACTAGTAGGATTCAATAGACATAATTATGGTAGAGATCCTTCCTCAGTCTTGCTTGCTATATACATTACATTATTGAATGATTTCAGATGGCTTCAAGAAGTATTTGATGTACCACTAGTAATCCAACTGACTGACGATGAGAAGGCTTTATGGAAAGACATAAAGGTTGAAGATGCTAGACAAATGTCTTTTAACAATGCTAAAGATATAATCGCTGTTGGATTTGACCTTAACAAGACATTTATTTTTAATAATTTGGATTTTATTGGGTATGTGTATAGCGGATTTATTGTTATTTTTAGATAATTCTTCTTCATTTTTAAAAGGATAACTACAGCACTGAACACAAGCTCTTGTGTCGCGAGAGACCTTACAAATATACAATTAATCTCATCTCACGACATGTAACTAATTAATTAAATATAAATGACTGCCTCGGTGGTCCATTGGCAGCAGTATGCACCTGCTGTGCACAAGTTTGTGGGTTCGATTCCCACACAGGACAAAACTTTGTGTAACCCACAAAGAATTGTTCAGAGTCTGGGTGTAATTTGTGTCCGTTGTTTTTAAAGTCCCCCGCGACAGAGAGCTTGTTCTCTAGTGCGGGAGTTGTCTTTTTTAAGAAATAGAAATAGAAAAAAAGTAGTTAACAATATTTTGTAACTAGGTTATGGTTAGAAAAGAAAACAATTATTATTTTTATTATTTATGGTCAAGGTCATAAATTCCACCCAAACAATCATATTTTAGATTACACAACTTGCCGCACAATGGTGGATGGTGAAAACCTAACATAGACTTTCTCATTTCAGTAAATGCCCAGAGTTCTACCACAACATGATTCGTGTACAAAAATGTGTAACGTTTAATCAAGTGAAGGGTATCTTCGGGTTTGGAGACTCTGACGTCATCGGCAAGATCACCTTCCCGTCGATTGAGGCTTGTCCTGCCTTCTCTACCAGTTTCCCATTCATATTTGAAAATAAAGTTGTAAGTAATTTTACTTTGAGGGAGAGAGTCTGAAAGTGTCATTGAAGTGCAAATTTTTTTTGTTATTTTTGACAATACATTTTTTTAAATTCTACTGGCAGTAAACAATCATATGGGTGACCTATGGTAAGCAGTTATCACAGCCTGTGTAGCCTGTAAAACAAACATTATGTATAATGGAAATATTTAAACAAAAAAATAAAAAAAAATAACATGTAAGTGGCCTTATACTAATACCCTGTTATGATACTTTCCAGGTCCCCTGCCTAATACCCTGCGCTATTGACCAGGACCCATACTTCCGTATGACCCGAGACGTGGCTGCTCGGCTCAAGATGCCCAAGCCATCTCTTTTGCACTCCACATTCTTACCTGCACTACAAGGAGCCCAACACAAGATGTCTGCCAGTGATCCTAACGCCTCCATATACTTGAATGATGGACCTAAACAAATTAAGAATAAGGTAAGTTTAAGTTAAGTTTTGTCAGCAACAAAACTAGTTGGTGGCAGAGTTGTTTAGATTTTTTTTATACTACTTGGATGGCAAACAAACATACGGCCCGCCTGATGTTACACAGTTACCGTAGCCTATGGACGCTTGCAATACCAGAGGTATCACTTGCGTGTTGCCAACCCATTTTTTTGCATCAGGGCTTAAAGATGGGAGTGTCCCTAGTATATGAATACGTTCTTTCAAAACGCATCCCTAAATGAGCGCTGGAGACCTGTACTCACACACAGGAACACAACTACACCGCTGTGTGTAGTTATTTGGCTTACGTCTGCTGTAAGGTGGAGGTCCTTCCCCAGACGGGCTTGCTCGCTAGTATGGTGCCCTACCTTTTTTGATTTATTTAGGCCTTTGTTTAGCTATTTGCGCTTACCAACACATTCAGCGATTCATTTTTATATTCTTAAATATTAAAACAATGTGGAAAAAGACGAGCCCGGAGCAGGACTCGAACCTGCGCCTCTCGGGTTCCGGCCCAGCGCACCATCAACTGTGCCATCCGAGCTCCTACTCCAGAGTTCGAATTTGTCCACCGCTTGTTTACGTCTTGGAGTGACGTTCATCATTTTTATATTATACATAGATAGATTGTTAAATGAAACCTGTACTTATTATTATAATTTTGTGTACATTTATTAACTTTCAGATAAATAAATACGCGTTTTCGGGTGGTCAGCCAACGGTAGAAGAACACAGACTAAAGGGTGGCAACAGTGCTGTAGACATATCCTACCAATACCTCACCTTCTTCTTGGAAGACGACGAGAGATTAGCACAAGTAAGTTATGGAATTAGCAAACAGATACCTAGATCACCCAAAGGTTGACTGGTAGAGAATGCCTTTGGCATTAAGTCCGCCATTGTACCATTATGTTGTGCAAGAAGTTTTAAATAAATAAATAAAAAAAAATACCTATATTACTACCATATATTAAAATTGTATGGGCCATAACGCCCTGTCCACACTGGAAATTTACGAGCTTACTCGCTTCAAAGCGAAGTATTCCTCTTTCGGCACCAATTTTTTCAGCACCAATGGTTTCGGCACCTAAGCTATTCCACTTACAGCACCAATAGGTATATGGGCTTGGATTTAACACCAAGCCCATATACCATACATATGTATGTATATACATATAAGGGCTTGGATTACTTATATACATAGATACCAACTGTTTGAAAAATGATATAATTGGATTCAGCACCAAACCCATATACCTATTGGTGCTGTAAGTGGAATAGCTTAGGTGCCGAAACTATTGGTGTCGAAAGAGGAATACTTCTCAAAGCGAAGCGAGATGTAGGCTAAGAGCTCGTATCGAATTCGTAATCACTCACGACACTCGTATCTTTGGTACAACTGAAGTGGGGCGAGGCGGGCTGTTGAACGCCAGAATACAAAATGGCGTCGACGACTTTGATCGCAGCTCGCTGTACACCTGCGACTTATTCACCTCACTCTCCCTTGCATTGAAGGCCTTGTTATAAGGCCCTAAGAATACCTACCCGATTTTGTAAGGACTTTATAGAAGACCACAGCTAAATAACTTGACTGCCTCGGTGGCCCAGTGGCTGCGGTACCCGCCTGCTGTGCACGAGGTTGTGGGTTCGATTCCCACACAGAATAAAACTTTGTGTGACCCACAAAGAATTGTTCTGTGTCTAGGTGTAATTTGTGTCCGTTAATTGTATGTTTGTAAAGTCCCCCGCGACACAGAGCTTGTTCTCTAGTGCTGGAGTTGTCTATTTTAAAGAAAAGAAAAAACAAACTACACATACTAATAGATAGGGCACCATACAAACGAGCAAGCCTGACATGAGATGGACCTCCACCTTACACAGTGGAGTAGTTATTTGGCTGGTGGTGTAGTTGCGTTCCTGTGTGTAAGTACAGGTCTGTAGTCCTATCCCAGAGATGCTTCATCTCAAAACCCTGGTGTTACAATCAGTCAGTAACACGCGAGTGATGCCCAAGGTATTGCAAACGTCCATCATCATCATCATCATCTCAGCAAAAAGACGTCCACTGCTGGACATAGGCCTCCCCCAAGGTTTTCCACAACTCTCGATCCTGAGCCGACCTTGTCCATCGGTTGCCCGCAACCTTTACCAGGTCGTCGGTCGTTTACCTTGTTGGACCTCGAAGCGGTTCAGCAGTTCGAGCTGAAAGCTGTCGCTGAAAGCAAACGTCCATAGACTACGGTAACTGCTTACCATCAGGCGGGTTATGCTTGTTTGCAAACTTCCTCTACCAGTTTAGCTTGACACTCACTTTTTTTTTTAATTTTTAGATCAAGAATGATTACGAAGCCGGTGAGCTGCTGACGGGTGAACTGAAGAAGATAGCCATAGATACAATCACACCATTCATACAGGAGTACCAGAAACGGCGGTCACAGGTTACCGATGATATAATGCAGCAGTACTTCACACTTAGAAAACTTAATATTTAAATCGTTAAACATGTATAGCTGGACTTTGGCCTGGGAGGTACCATGACGGGATTATTGCGATTTATTTTCGATCATTGTTTGAGAGAAAGCTAAGTGACTGTCGTTTAGTGGTCATTTTCTACAATGGCATAATGCGGGCTCGAAGCCCACTCAGGACCCAAAAATGTTCCACAATTATTTTCCCAGTAAATTGTTTGACAGCAATAAAATTAAACAATAATATTCTTAAAGTTAGATAATAAAATTGACATCTTACGAATTTCAAATTAAGATCTAAAATAAATCGCTTTATGGATGTCATGGTACGGCCGCTGTTTGCCTTAAGATCTCAACATCGCAGTACAGTAGCCGGCAAACATCTTGAACGAAAGTAACAGCCCAGTACACTTTCGACCAAAAATGTTGCCTACTATTAAATTGCCATATTTTCAATTGACATTTATTTTGTAACTTGTAACCCGCCAAGGCTTCTTACGAGTTAAACATTTTGTTTAATCTTAGGGGTTGATTTTTTTATTTCGCTCTTAGAATCACATTTTAAAAAAAGCCTGATAAACGTGTACCTTTTTTCTAACCAGAAGCGGGTTTAAGAAATTTTGTACTTCTTACTTTAATAACGGCGAACTTTGATACACCGTTGATCGCGTATTTTTACCTCTTAAGGGTGCAATTTTCGAAACATCCCATCAACATGTCTATAAGGAATCTTTATGCAAAAAAAAAATGTTTTGTTGTAAAAGCAAATAAAAACTTTTTTCTTTCTATCAAAAAAAAGTCCCAGCAGCTCTGTGTTAATGTATCAGTCACTCGACAAGATATTTGCCGGCTATTAAACTTAATAGCTTAATGCCAATCTTAATAATGTATACTATCATCGGCTAAGAATGAAATAAGAAAAATGTTATTTATTTTGTGTTGTAGAAAGTATATTCAGTGCCGGATCTAGGTTTTGGTTCTGGGCGGGGGGAGCCTGACAAATAACATTGAAGTACATTGTTGTTATTATTTAGATCAAATCAAATATCTTTATTGTGAATCATAGATATAAGGATGTTACAAAATTATAAGGTATTGAAGCTTAAAGACATTTATGACTGACCTGACTGGTCTGTTGGTCTAGTGGTTAGTGACTCTGACTGCTACGCCGGAGGTCGTGGATTCGATTCACACCCAGGACAAATATTTGTGTGATGAGTACGATTGTTTGTTCTGTTTGGGTGTAATTTATCTATAATATGTATGTATTTAGAAATATATAAGTATGTTTATCAGTTGTCTAGTTACCATAGTACAGGCTCTGCCTAGTTTGGGATCAGCTAGCGATGTGTGAGTTGTTCCGAAAATATTATTATTATTTATATTTGTTGTCGTTTTTTTAATTATTTTTTTTGAAAAAAAAAATAACATACTAGGTGGGTCTAGTGACTGCCGGCCGAGGCGAATGCTCCCTCCCGCCTCCTCTAGATCCGGCCCTGTGTATATTACACGGTGTCTTTAGTATTGTTGGATTAAGACTGACTTAATCAGTATACTTACCTTTAAGGTGAAATGAGATGTAGGGGTTTGTGAATCTTGAAAGTTTTATCTCGCGAGAGTGGCCAAGTAGAGTCAATCTTAGTGGAGTTCAATATAGAATGATTTACGTTATACCGGCCGGCATATACTAAAATTATAAAGCTGAAGAGTTTGTTTGTTTGTTTGGTCGCGCTAATCTCAGAAAGAACTGTTTCGATTAGAAAAAATCTTTTTTGTTTGTTGTAACGACGATGACGATGATGATGATCCCTAACAAAATTACATTGTGTCGTATACATAATGTCAAAATAATTAAATAATGTCAATATAATAAGGAATAAGAAAAATATATTAAAAAAGAATAGTACAAATTGCCTAGATATAGTTGGCAATCCCCCATCCCGGTCCGGTGTAACATGAATCATCCTTAAATCTAAGATTGAATAAGGCCTTGCCACGAAGACTGCCGAAGAGTTCCGATTGATGCCGAAACGTTCCGTTGTTTTTGTACTTACGACTGTTAACATTGGAATTTCAACTTTATTTCTATAAGCTTAAGTTATATTTTATCATCGCCTAAAAATACCTTGAGATGCTGTGCCGCCCATGGGCGCGGAGGAATTTCCAGGATCATTGTAAAATCTACTGCCTTATATATTAGACAAACACAGCGTTGGAATTGTATTCTATTTATTGAGTGGATAAGTTAAACTGTCGGCTAACTTAGTCTGGCTGTGCAATAAGCATAAATAATATCATAATTTATATTTATTATATCCTAAGTATTTATAAATAAATGCGCTTCGCAATATCATGTTTGAGTTTTAATTTACCTTATTTACTTTTGAAAACATTTAATTTTATATAGGTGTTTGTTAAGCAGTTACCGTTATCTATGAACTCTGCAATACCAGTGAACAACGTTCAGAGAATCCGGTCGCTGGAATAATAGGCTCTTTCCAAAATAAAACTTGATTTTATATGAGGTTTCTAAATATTCAAATTACAAACGATTTTTTTGCGCAGATATTCCCCGTATTTACGCATGTACATGTACGTACCTACGCGTTCGACCAAAAATATTGCCTACTATTAAATCTTTATTTTGTAGTAAGAGTTTAGGACATCATTACACGAGATAATAATGACAATAACCCTAGGACTAGCTACTGCCGCTGCGCACGCGGCAGGTAAGCCTCGTTCATTCCCAGTCGCCCCCGCGGGGATTGCCTCCGGAGGCAAATGGAAATAAAAATTCCCAGTCGCCACCGGCGGTGACTGGGAAGTCATTGCCCCCACTTTAGTTTCGCTGTACATTGCTTTCTCCATCGTAGAGAATTAAAGGATGAGGCAACTTATTCTTTTATTTCCAGTCGCCACCGGTGGCGACTGGGAATTTTTATTCCCATTTGCATCCGGGGGCAATCCCCGCGGGGGCGACTGGGAATATATCGTATGCTTCATACTGGACCTTATCTGCCGCATGCGCCGTGACTAGTGATATCTATCCCTATAGGTATTACAGACGATTCTCTTTATACCACTTGGGTTGCAAACAAGCATACGGCCCGCCTGATGTTAAGCAGTTACCGTAGTATATGGACGCTTGCAATACCAGAGTTATCACTTGCGTGTTGCCAACCCATTTTTTTACATAAAAGCGAGAGTATCCTTGGGATAGGAATACGTTTATTTCAAAACGCATCCCTAAATGAGCGCTGTAGACCTGTACTGACACACAGGAACACAACTAGATATATGTGTATAGTTATTTAGCTGTGGTCTTCTGTAAGGTCCTTCCCCAGTAGGGCTTGCTCACTAGTATGGTGCTCCTTCCTGTCTTAGTCCCTGGAGTAGAAGTCGGAGTAAGGTGAGATCAGAAGAAAATAAGATGGTAGATATTTTATTTATTTTTACTTCAAGCTT
The DNA here is from genome assembly GCA_947095525.1 of Trisateles emortualis. Lineage (NCBI taxonomy): Eukaryota > Metazoa > Arthropoda > Insecta > Lepidoptera > Erebidae > Trisateles > Trisateles emortualis. The sequence goes on along the minus strand of OX352748.1, from coordinate 4,374,984 downwards.
TAGCGATAAGACCGCCCAGTGTACATACTTTAAGCTTATTTTTCTGTTTTTCTCCTTCCTCATTTTTGTAAGAATAATGTGGTGTAGGTACAATAATGAATATTTATTATTATTCAAGAAAATTTAATGGAAACGCGCTGAGCCCAATTAAGACTGCGAAAGGCAAAAAGAAAGATTACACTGAAATGCAAATTATCAATCTTGCAGATAAGAGATTTTATATTATTATTACATTTATGAATCTTGAAGGTCAGCCAGATACCTACACTGAAATTAAGTGTTAACATTATAGTTATCTACAGTAGGTAGGTATCTTAAATAACTAGCAAGTGAATGACTTACATTAACTTTAACAAAATACGATCTCAACAAAGAAAAACTCACAACAAAAGTTCAAAACAAATTAACATAAAAATAGAAAATATTTTGATCGTCTTGGGAGTCCTCACCATAGGGCCGCGTCACACAGGCTCGATACTAAACAAACAGGCGACAATAGATAGAAAGACAATGGCGGACCTCTCTGAAAACTTTAAAATTGTAGCACACACTTGTGCACACAACGCCAGTTTGATCGAATATGCATTACAATAGGACAGAAGTGTGGATGACACAGTCCTTACTTAGAATATGTGGAGGTCGGGTGTTATTGTGGACTTCGTAACTAAATTTTTGTGACAATATCATAATTTAGTGAACAGAAAAATGTTCTAGATGTTTTCAAGTAAAAGTGTTTTGAAAGTGTTGGATTAATTGTATCAAGAAAAACGCCATCTAATATCAATAATAGTTAATTTTCTAGAAAGCTCTACAGTTAAATCGCTACCATATGCTTTCATAATCGTAAATTCAAGTTTACAGAACATGTGAATCATCGAAAACCAATTTTCAGTGACACGTTGGCACTTACATATGGTACTAAACGTTATTGATGGAAAACTACGCAATAAAGTTTTCTTGCTGTTATTAATAAGATGTATAACCAAACTTATAATGATGACGAGACACCGCTGCCTTTAATAGCAAACTACACAGTGGTGAAAGAAGATGATGAAGAAAAGAGGGAGACAGAAGAACGTGTGATTCTAGAAATAGGTCGTCAAGATGATAAACCTAGAGAAGAACATAGCAATACTTTCTCGCACAAGAAGTATGATAAGACTATTTCTCACCATCGATCATATGTATTAGAAGACTATGAGCCAAGAAGGATTACGTATTTCAGGCCGCATGAACTAGATCATAGTACTTCTGAAGGTAAGATAGATTTTAGTCTTTTAGAAAACTTATGATCAAAAGTTAGGTCTAAAGTCTTTTACTTGTAGCAGTTTTTGGATAACCAACTGTTAAAGGATGATATTATTATGGATTACAAATGCTAGTTTTTTATGCTTAGAGTACTGAAATAACTGTAATAGGCTTATATATGCGAATTCGTCCATGTTTATTATGTCCATGTCTCTTTTTTCCATGGAAAGTAGACGCCTACATAACCTAAACTTACAATTGGTGTGTTGTTTTGCAAAATTGTAGACAGGCTTCAGTAGTTTTAGCTTTAGGTAACTATATTAATTTACTGGATATGAAAGAGTAACCCGAAGATAAATAGGTAGCTGATAATTTGTCGTCCCTGGTTTTGCCTCCACGGGTATCTTATATAAGTAAAATATTTCCAATTTACATATTATGTAGGTACTAGTTGTTGCGGCTCCACCCGCGTAGATGTCGGTTATCGCGATAAAAAGTAGCCCATATGCTATTATATAATATTCTATCTTCCAGACTATAATATTCTATCTCTGTGCCAAATTTCAGCCAGATCCGTTCAGTAGTTTTTGCGTGAAAGAGTAACAAACATCCATACATCCATACTCACAAACTTTCACATTGATACTATTAGTAGGAATTTTCTTTATCATACATCCATCATAATTAATCCAAAATACCTAATCAGTTTTGTTACTATTCCTAGACTTCCTTTCATTAGGTAACTGTGCAAGTCTTGCACAGTTACTTTATTTGCAAAACTAGTAAGGCACAGAAGTTAACAGATTTGGCAAAACATACCTTAGCTAGGTACATCGTGTAAGTAAGTATTTATTAAGAATTATCCGTAATAGAATCCTGATTATGAAGCATAAATGCAGACAAAGTTTATAAGAGTGGGTATAACTTTCGTTCAATAGAATAAACTTTTAGGTATACTATTTTTGAGTTTATAAACATGTTAGCGACATAATATTACTTGGTTGCCACCTGCCTCGTTTAATGAGGATTCGTACTCAATATCGAAAGAAATTTAAACGACGCCCATTTACGCCACATTGCCGAAAAGCTATTTAACAAATGAGCTATTAGATCGATGGGCCGTTTCACCTGAAAAACCAAATGCGACTGCTGATTAGGCACCCTACTTCAGGGCAGATTACCACTTTAGTAGATAGATAGATAAACAAGAAGCCGGCTCAAAAATGAGCAGTCTTGTCGCTAAAAGCAATCTCTTCCAGATATAAGTTACTTTTTAGAATTCGACCACGAACCAACCGTGCACGGTTGGTTCGTGGTAACTTCGCCATTTACCACTATTTGTAACAACCATAAATGGTTGTTGCAAGTCTGGGTGTACATTGTGTTCGTTAATTGTATGTTTATAAAGTCCCTTGCGACACAGGGCTTGTCCCATAGTTTTTTTTTATACTACTAGGGTGGCAAACAAGCATACGGCCCACCTGATGTTAAGTAGTAGCCGTAGCCTATGCATGCTTGAAATGCCAGAGGTATCACTTGCGTGTTGCCAACCCATTTTTTGACACGAGGGCTTTAAGATGGAAATAACCCTAGGATAGGAATACGTTTCTTTCAAAACGCATCCCTAAATGAGCGCTGAAGACCTGTACTCACGCACAGGAACACAACTAAGTACACCGCTGTGTGTAGTTATTTGGCTGTGGTCTTCTGTGTCTGTGTAGTGCGGGAGTTGCATTAAAAAAAACATAATTACAGGTATTCTTTTAATATCACCAGGTCCTAGATACTTCGAACAGGATTTCAGAGAAACAGTCACGATAGGAGATACTGCTAACTCAGAGTCGTCACTGGACTACTCCCACGAATCCCAGGATAACTCCAAGTACGGCTCAGAGGATCCTAACCAAGACACCAATATCCTCAACTGGAAGGAGAGAGCGCTACAACTTGAGAAAGGTAAAATTATATATTTGGTAACTATAGTAATAAGAGAGAGAGAGGGTTTGGGCATTCATTCACTCTCTCTCTCTTGATAGGGGAGAGGAGACCCGTGCCCAGCAGTGGGACATATATGGGTTGCTAGTATTATATTAATATTATAGGAATAACTACTCAGCAGGTTAAGCTACCAAGGGCGCAGTAACCTTATAGATGGGTGACCGCATAGTGGTATTTCATCTGAGTGTCTCCGTGCTTCGGAGGGCAAGTTTAAAAGTCGGTCCCTAGATCACGACAGAGGCCTAAATATGGGCGATTTAAATAGCTCTGTCACCAGGTTAACCAAACGATAAGAATATAGGAATAAGGCGATTGGCACACTGCACCGCATTATGCAGCGTATTGCGGATGTGCGTGTTCTTACGTTGCTTGAAAGTATATCTTTTTATTGTGTATTAAAAACGTAGTATTCAGTGGCGGATTTACCAATAGGCTGAGTAGGCTGGAGCCTAGGGCGGCAGATTTTAGGGGGCGGCAAATTTGGCCCCTAATTTTTTTTATATCTTTCAGAAATAAAAAAAAGCCTTATTATATACACAAAAAAACGAATGACAAATATTTTAGTAATGCACAGTATACTGACACAGTATACTAACACTCTTATATCCGTATATAAAAGATTACTGAACGCACTGTTAAATATACATATTTAGGTACTTATGCGATAATGAATTTTTAAAATATTTCAGTAGCGTTTCAATTTAATAACTTTAAAAAAAAATGATATTTTTTTACTTTAGACTCGACAATTTACTACAGGTCCAAATTGATCAAGAAATACTATAGTGAAACGATTGTGTTCAAGAGGCCTTGCTTTCAGAGGCAAAAATGAAAACTTCGGTGATCCACATAACGGGAATTACTGTATGATTTTGGAACTGTAAGCAGAATTCGATCCCTTTTTAGCTAGTCATATTGAACAATTTGAGAATCAAGGATCAGCAGGCAGTACCAATTACTTATCAAAGTCCGTTTAGGATGAGTTTATTCTCTTGATGGGTCATAAAGTCTTCAAACAGATTGGAGGCGAGATAAGAAGAGCGAAATATTATTATCTCTAATCATCGATTCAACACCAGATATAGCACACGTAGATCAATTTACCCTTGTCATTAGATACGTTTTGGAATCAGGCGAACCGTGTGAAAGATTTACATTTCTGAAGAAATGGTTTCAGTCATAAATACTGGGCATAAATATTGAAAACTGTCGTGGACAGTCATATGATAATGCCGCGAACATGTCTGGCATGTACAAAAATTCGAAACCAATCACTGTTTGCATTTTACGTGCCTTGTTCTGCCCATTCTTTGAATTTAGTGGCAACTGCGGCTGCTGAATCGTGCACAGAAGCTTGTCGCTTTTTCATGATTTTTTATAAGCTCGACACAACGCTGGCTTAAATTAATGAGTAAAATCGGGAAAGGCAAAACTCTGAAGAGAATGAATTTGACACATTGGTCAACAAGAGAGGACGAGTGTAAAAGTTTGAGAGATTCTTGGCACGAAGTTCTTAAGACTTTGAAATCAATCAAAGACGATTGTACTGAAAGGCCTGTAACGCGACAAGAAGGGGCGGAAATACTTTTGAATTTGAAGAAACTGGAAACGGCGGTAATGGTTGTTGTGTGGATTGTTTTTTTTGGAAAGAAAGTGAATGTTCAAATTCAGGCTTCCATCGTAGATTTGATCACCGTTACCGATCTTTACGAATCACTAAGTTTTCGTAGCTGAACAAAAGAATTTCAAGTACGAGTATTTCAAAGAAAAGGCGATAGAATTAAGCGTATCGAAGCAATATACAACTGAGATTAAAAAAAGACAACCGAAAAGAAAAAAAAGATTTGATGAAACATCTGAAGAAGTTATTACAATGACTGCGAGTGAAACTTTTAGGATTAACACGTTTCTCTTCCTCATAGATAGACTCGTGTCCGAGTTAGAGAAACGGCAAAAGGCCTACAACGGATTTAACGAGAAGTTTTCATTTCTAACCAAAATGAGTGAGTTGTTATCATCGACCCTAACGGAAATAGCCATTTCGTTGGAAAAAATGTTTATCCTAATGATTTAGAAAGTGATTTAGTTCAGGAATGCGTACACTTTCAATGCCGCCTTTCTTCTCAAAGAATTTTGATAAAACCAGATTCTGGATTATTAAAAAGTCTATCTTTGTTCCTGCGAAAACTGAATTTGGAGAACATTTACCCATACTTGGATATAGCACTTCGCATGGCTCTATTTACACCATGAACATGCCGTGCCGTAAGATTCCAGAGGAATTTCTTACCACGTACGATTAGGCTGTGGAATGAGCTCCCTGCCGAGGTTTTCCCAAGAGACTGTAGCATGGGGTATAAAAGAAAGGAGTTATAAGGTTTTTCAAGTGTCGGCAACGCGTGAGTGACACCCCTGGTGTTGAAAACGTTCATAGGCTACGGTAACTGCTTACTATCAGGCGGGCCGTATGCTTGTTTGCCACCTTGGTAGAATAAAAAAAAGTAGGGGCGGCAAAAAATTTATAGCCTACTAGCGGCAAATTTGTAAATCCGCCACTGGTAGTATTATAACACACTGAAAACGCATTCACGTTCAGTGTTGTTGTTCTATCGCCACGCACCCCGCAGCGTGTTGCGGGGCAGTGTGCCTATCGCCTAAGATAATAAGTACGAGTATAATTAGATACCTATACATATAGGTGTTAGAATACTTATGTTGTCTATTTCACATAGTATGGATACTTAACATTTTATAATGACAATTTCCTCCTAACCGAATTTCGGTCATGGCGGCTAATAGCAACGGAGACTAGCCATCTGCGCGGAAGATGTTATAGTGCACAAGTGTATGCGCAAACACAAGAGCACTCTTTAATCTCTCACTCACATAGTCCGATGGGACGGCAATACGACACGACAGGAGAGAGATCAGGCGTAGGACCAACGGCTTTACGTGGTTTCCAAGGCACGGGGGTGTAAACACCGCCAATTTCCAAACTCTGGGCATCTATTGTGAAATTCTTGAAAAACCCAATATCAATTTCTGGCCCGACCCGGGTATCGAACCCGGGACCTCGTGATCAGCAGTCACACACATTGACCACTGAGCCACCGAAGCAGTTTAACATTTTACGATTAAGATGAACGGCGAAAATGATTGAATCAATCTCTAATCAATACAAAAACTTTATTCCATAAGATATTTACATGACTAGTTTTTAAAATAAAAACCAAGTAACTGAACCTAAACTACTTCCAAACAATCAGATATCGTATTAAAAGGTATAAATCTATAAATAAAATATCTGATTGAGGTCGCAGTTCTGAGGAAAGGTGCCCAAAAGACTGGCCACATTTCCACGCTGGATTGCAAGGCTACTACGTTGACCCAAGTAAAGGCCCATTAGGATCGTGAGATGACTCAACTAAACGCTTAGATATCTCACGATACAGTTTGTGGGCACTTGGACCCCATGGTTTTAGAGTTTCGTCCCCAAACGGCTCAAAAATGTGACTTTTCTCTCACTGAGACTTTCATTCTAGTCAAGAGCCTAGAGTATTCAATCGATAGGTTTATCGTCTTTCATTTTCATTGACATTCATCTTCAAATGTCACATGTCACAGTACCCTTATTATGTGGAATAGACTATAAATGTCGCCATCAGCTGAATGTAGATTACCGTGATAAAATGTTTGTCCTCTGGGATACCATCTACCATCTGTTGGCCTGTTGGTCTAGTGGTTAGTGACACTGACTGCTACGCCGGAGGTCGTGGGTTCGATTCTTCTTCGATCTTTGTGTGATGAGCATGAATGTTTGTTCTGTGTCTGGGTGTAATCCGTGTAATTTATCTATAATATGTATGTATTTAGAAATATATAAGTATATTTATCAGTTGTCTGGTTACCATAGTCACAGAATACTTAATAGTACAGGTACAGAAGGTTCACTTCGCTAAATCATTTAAACAAATATCAACTTTGCTCGCACACAATAGAGCGCAATTCAGCTCCCCAGAACAAAACTTACCTACTCGTTTATTTACCTACAAATTGGCTCCCTTTGTATTGCGTATTTCTGGACATTATGGTTGTCACTTAGAGATCAATTTTGATCTGAAGTACCTGTTAGGTTTAGGTAGGTACTTACTACACTTTTGTAAACGAATGACTTTTTAAATAAATCTGGACATGTGGGGACATATTCAATGTAGGTACTTAATAATTAAATTATAAGAACGAGCAGTGTGTGTCCACATCACAGGACTGGTCAAACCACTAAAGAACAAATTATAATAATGGGTACTAGCTGTTGCCCGCGGCTCCGCCCATGATTATGTTTTTGATTAAATTAAAAATAGGTATTAGAGTTTATCATTGGTTTGTTTGGAGCCATTTGTCCAGTTGAAATTTAAAACTATTGAGTGATAGGCGGTTATAATATATTTTCCCAATTAAATAAGTACCTACTTAATTGGTTGGACAAATAAATAATACGTCTCTACAAAAACTGTGCTGTACCTATAGTCTACATATCAAAATCTTGCTACAAATAGGTACCTACCAATTATGTTTTTCTAAATGATAACGTGTTTCTTTACTTTGCAATATCCTTTGGAATATTGAAAAACGAGAGGTTAGGATCCTTATCACTATTTAAGCAGCCGAATACTGTGGAATATTTTTATGCCTTTATTTTCTTTAAAATATTTAAAAGCGAAAACGAATCGGTGACGAATTACGGCTTCGTGTGCGTTTCGTAGGTAAACTTACGTCGAACCGACGACGCGACCGGCGCGATGCGCGCGCGCGACACTCGACTAAATAATACCCCTGGAAATGTTGCGGCCGGGTACTTGTAGATTCATACCTAAACAGCGGAGTGAACCAGGCCTGCCATAGTACAGGCTCTGCCTAGTTTGGGATCAGATAGCGATGTGTGAGTTGTCCCGAAAATATTATATTATTATAATATTATCTATCTCCTGAAGTGAAAAGGCAACAGACAAGTCAGATAGGTACTTTCGCATATAAAACAATATTTGGAATTAAATTTAAATATCAGAGTTGGATTTGTCGTTCTCATTTCGAACAAAGATAACAACAACCATGATTACTAATCATAAGTACCTACTTATCTAAAAATAAGTCGCGTTTTTTAAATATCTCTGTTGCCTGTGCCCTACCTCTCTTAAAATCGCATTAAGTCGTAAAAAGGTAACAAACAAACATACACATTTTTCGGCTTTATGGGAAAGCTTGAATGTCTATTTAAAGCCTCTTTATAATTCAAATTCAAAATCATTTATTCATATAGATCACACTGTGACACTTATGCAGGTCAATAAAAAATGCCAAATGAGACCTCAGCTAATTTGCCTACTGCCGGATTCGCTGACTGAACAGACAGGGGTAGAGCCCAAGGAAAGAACCGGCAAGAAACTCAGGCCACTCTTTTCAATCGCCAGATATGTGATTACAATTGTATTTGTGTTACAATTAGTGTAGAAAGTGATGCAACCAAAAACACCATACAAACACAATAGGTAGAACAACTAGATAGAAAAGATGACTGTCTTGTCTGTCGGTAGCAAGGCAATATGCTTAATAAATTTCAGAATATAAAAAGACCGCCTGTGACAGAGAGAGGACCCGCATGCGAGATATGAACCGTGCCTTCGATCTTCTCCGCTCCAAGTTGCCGGTTACCAAGCCCTCCAAAAAGAAATATTCCAAAATTGAGTGTCTCAGGTAACTCTTTATTTAATAAGTTACTATCAAAACGCATCCCTAAATAAGCGCTGGAGACCTGTACTCACACACAGGAACACAACTACACTGCTGTATGTAGTTATTTGGCTGTGGTCTTCTGTAAGGTGGAGGTCCTTTCCCAGTCGCGCTTGCTCGCTAGTATGGTGCCCTACCTCTCTTATAGTTATATTATAAGCCGACATCTCGCTAGCGCCTAGCGATTTCATGAGTCTGAGGACACGGGTCGATAAATTATTTCATTTCTTTCCAGGATAGCAATATGTTACATAAGACATTTGGAGTACATGCTGGCGGGAGGCTCACCGGACGATAATCCAGCGTTTTTTGAACTTCACGCCTCAGAACTAAGACGTCGACAGCAGAGATATTAACCATCATAATATATTTAAGTGTTATATTTTAGTTGAACTTGTACAAACTACTGATAGGGTTGCAAATTTATCGGTAACGTTGTAAATTAAGGTAAAGATGACCACAAGCATATGCGGGTCTAGATATTTAGTAAGTACTTCCCCAAGCCGATCTCCGTATCACCTATTTAGACAGGCCGTTTCACTTTGTTTTTTACACTGCCAAGGTGGCACACGAGCATACGGCCCGCCTGATGGTAAGCAGTAACGTAGCCTATGAACGCTTGCATTTCGCAGGCCGCCTGATAGTGTATTCTTTATTTATTGATTAAAATTACAACTCCCGCACTAGGGAACAAGTTGTATAGGTAATTAACCGATACTAAGTATATACATAATTATGTACTACACCCAGACTCGAAACAAGCATTTGTGTGAAATCGAACTCACAATACGCCGTGCAGTGGTTAATAGCAAGGTAATAACTTAGGCCAACCAACCACGCAGTCTAAAATATAAATATTTCCCTAAGGAACCGGTCACGGTATTTGGCAAAATCTTTAAAAAGAAAAGTTGTTTTTTCATTAAATAGACTTTTAATTTTACATCATTTAAACTATAAATTAGATTTCTCCCTTGTCTCACAATGGGATGTATGTACCAGACTGTATTTACGTACCCTATTTCTAGAAAACCCCTTTCTGTAAAACCTTCAGAAATCCTCATTTTGAGACTAAAGGATTTTTTCGTGACCGTCAGAATGGTTAGACCAAACAGATATTTACATCAGATTCAGATCATGTGCATTATTTACTACCTATTTTTGAAAGATAGAAAAATATTTTTTTTAGTGCAACAAACACAAACAAGGCAATAAAAAAAAACGTAAGTAACAAATAAAATAATATGAAGCCAGTTCCTGTGTGTGCTCTGTCACACCAAAAGGGTGTCTAGCTCAGCATGTGCTAGGTTATTTGGACCTAGCGCTGGTATTCTGCTGAATCCTTAGATAAACGTACGGATTTGCTACTATTTACTAGCTATAATTAAATATTGACTGCCTTTGCGTAAAGATATATTAGGGAATTAAAGTGGCCAGCCATTCTGACGTCAGGTTGACATTGCATCAACCGAGTAGTTAATGTGAATGTTTACTACCTATTTCTTATATCAAAATTTAAATATTAAATATTTCACAACTTTAAAAAGCGCCTATTAAGTATTAACAAAACACATTAAAACGCCTGCACATAAATTATTTACGTCTTACCTTCTCAGAATAATTGCTAATAATGTTTTGCAGGCGTTAACTAGGTTATAATAACTCTTTTTTTGGATGTTCATAGTAAAATTTTATCTACTTTTATTCACTTACATATTAGTATGTAGGTATGTACTTGGGGAGATAAAATTGATTAAATTATGCTATAATATTTGATTAATAAAAGTTATAACGCTTGCACATAATTTTGTTTACCTTCTGAGGATAATTGCCAATAATGATTTTACAGGCACTATCTTAATTAACGTTAATTATTAACAACTTTTTATATGTGTTTCGTAAAGTTGAGAAATAAATATATGTTAAGGTAGCAAATAGGTAGTAATCACATTAACAAGTCAGTTGACACAAAGCTAAAACTATATAATTATTATTATAGAATTTGGAAGCGGTCAACCAACCTGCCGTCAGAATGGCCGACTCCTTTATTGTCTTCATATATATTTAATAACGCAAAGGTAGTAAATATTTTACTATAAATACTAAATAGTAGCAAATTATTAGCAAATAGTGCACGTGATTTAATATAAATATCTCGTTTGGTGCAGCCATTCTTTAATTTTTCAATCTGCTGGATAGCATGACCGCCATTAGCGGAAACTTGTAGACAATTGGAATCAAGCTTATGCCGAGCAAGCTATACAGCTGCTAACGTACTCGTACATTATTTTAATAATTTCCAATACAGATTCAAGAAACGAAGAATAATAATACATAGAATAAACTTTCAAACAATATTTTGCTACTAATATAGGTACAGCGTCATCTACAATCAGAAATATTAAAAAAATGTTTCATCATGTCTTTGTCTTACTCACCGATAGATGGCATCACAATTGCTCCGCGTTTGTATCATGGACGGAGCTTAAAATTCACATACGTAATTTATGTTGCAAAAATAAATAAAAAGCCTTAACTACGCGTTATTGTTAACATTTTTCATACGCCATTTGCCGGCGAAATTTATGCGTATGTCAAACTTAACATTTGCGTAAAGGCTTATCGACAATAATGCAGTGCGATAATGCGGTGCGCAGATTATCGCGATACACTATCGCGAAAAACTACGATCAGCGCGTGTCCGGGATAATATCTACATGAATATTCTGAGTTAATATTATTTTTATTCTAAAATCTAAACAATAGAATAAAAAGATTGTGCAATATGGTTTAATCATAAATTACTTTATATTTTTATCATAAATAAAATACAATATCAAATGGTTATTTAATTATTTCATGTTTTAACATGCATAACGTTATGTTGTCTACGATCGCATGTGTGCATACAGTTTATCTTACTAAGTAAGTTATTTTTTAAATCGGCCACAATATTTTGCGAAACATAAACATTTTAACCTATAGAGCGGTTATACACGGCAATGTTTTGCAGCTGCATCGCGATTCACGCGTTTTTAAGCGGTTGGTACCTTGTTCGCATTGCGATTTTTTTTGGAAGCAGTCGCGCTCTGAATTGATAAAACGAAAACAATTGACTGTATCGCGATTACATCGCGAATGTATCGCGACTACATCGAATGTGTCGCTGTTAAAGTTGACAGTTAGCGACTGTATCTGAATCGCTGCAAAAGTGCTGTCTAAAGTCGCACCAAGGTGTCACACCAAAAATTTACCTCTAATCAAACTTTAAGGCAACTTGAGAAACAAAGCGGGACAATTTAAAAAAAATCAAATAAATATATCGTGATGTCGCATGAAGGGGCTTGTTTATGCTCTCTTTCTGATAGCACGCTCCTTGACCAACTCTGCGTGTCTCCTATCCAATTCCTTGAGATAGTCCAAGTACGCACACTTTACTACAACTGGCAATTTCACAACACCTGGTGAAACAAAAAACTGGATTAACTTGAGAAAGACATTTATATAAATAATACCATTATTATTAAAATCGCTGTAAGACTGAACTCTTGACTGTATCGACAGTTCTTTTTTTGAGACAACTCCCGCACTAGAGATCAACCTCTGTGTCGCGGAAACAAATTAAATCCAGACTCAGAACAACTCTTTAGGGGTCACACACACAACGTTTTGTCCTGTGTGGGAATCGAACCCGATGCACAGCAGGCGCATACTGCGGCCACTGGACTACCAAGGCAGTCGAACTTTATATCACTTTATAACTGGTTCACACACAGGAACACAACTACGCCGCTGTGTGTAGTCAACTCCGGAGGACCTTCCCGAGTCGGGATTGCGCATTAGTATGGTGTCCTACCTCTCTTATCTCTTAGTATTTCTTGCACTTACATGTTTGCCTTTTTTCCCAATCGGCTCGCGCTCAGATACTGTATATTTTTAGCACTAGATTTACAAAAATTCTAGTGTTAAAGATAACTCTGTTTTGGCAAGTGTTAGATAGTTAATTCCCCTATGATACGTGCTTTAGATAAAATTAATTACATCGACGAAAATATATTTTAAACCGTTTTACTTTATAGTTCATAGATGTAGCGGTGCAATACATGAGACGCGAATTAAATTTGATTCTGGGGCGTACCATGACGTTCTTATAACGATTTAGTTTTGATCTTAACTTGAAATTTGTAAGCTGTCAACTTTATTACTTAGCTTTGAGGTGATATTAGATTTAAATTAAAATTAATTGTTATTTGGCGTTATGGGTACGGCTTCTGACGGGCGTCTAGACGGCTCTACGTGTGTAAGTGGGATTGTTTTTGAAACATTTTAGTCAAACGATAAACATCTGCTAATGAGGAAGGAAAACATCTTGGGGAGACACACATACCTAACCTGTTAGAAATTCTAAGGATATCTTAGAACCGCTATGTGTGGAGAAGACGAATAGAGAATATATTACTATTTCTATTTTTTTTTCTTCTTTTTTTATATACTGTGCCCTGGCTGCCGCTGAAAATCAGTGCTGTTGTGTTGCACCCTTGCTGGTTGCAGCATAATTAGCAATATAGCAAAATGTTGAGCGATGGCCGTTTTTAACATGCGTACACCTGCACACAATTTTTTTCTTTGTTTTCTTGTTTAATTTTAAATGTCTTTTTTTTTGTTTGTTTTTGTAATCCTGTTGTTTCTATTTTAATATTGTGCGTCATCTGCGTGTTAAAATAAATTGTTTTTCTTTCTTCTTTCTTTCTATACTATTTGGGTGGCAAACAAGCATGCAGCTACCGTAGCCTATAGACGCTTACAATACCAGAGGTATAATTTACGTGTTGCCAACCCATTTTTTCACATCAGGACTTTAAGATGAGAATATCCCTGGGATAGGAATACGTTTCTTTCAACACGCAGTTCTAAATGAGCGCTGGAGACCCGTACTCACACGTACACAGGAACTTTGGCTGTGGTCGTCTGTAAGGTGGAGGTCCTTCCCCAGTCGGGCTGACTCGCTAGTATGGTGCCCTACCTCTCTTAAATTATCAATTTCAACTAAATAAAGTAAGTAATTACCCGCAAAACACGTAGTTACAAAGCTTTTATACATATTGTATATAGGTCCAACCACACTCTCCACAGAATCTTTTTTCTGCAAAAAAACAAAATATTATTTTAGATTAAATTATGGGTTATGTATTATATCTGTACTATAGTAAAATAGATCATGATGAGGTAAAGTGTGCCCAGAAGAGTGGCTAGTCTTCTGGGCACGTTATCAGTAGACAGTGATGTTGAGGAATATTTCGACGCTTGAACGAATAGTCTTTGTTTTTATTTTGTTCTTTTTAAAAAAAGGTAAAGTTAAGATGAAGGGGAAAGGGGTAGTCCATTAATAACAACATAACAAAGTAATAATAGTAAGCGGTTACCAAAGCCTATGAATGTTTGCAATGAGCAGGGCATCACTGATGTGACCAACCCAAAAAAATTTACATCAGGGTTTTGTAATAAGGTATCATTGAGAAATAAAAAGGTTTGTTGTTTAGTTAAGTTAGTTAAGTAAAGTTAATTGGTAACATTGAGATCCTTCCGTTCGCCTACAGTCCGCATAAAGTTGTGAAATCCATTATATAGTGGCTACTACTACCTACTTTTGTATTTCTTTTTTAAAACGACAACTCCCGCACTAGAGAACAGGCTCTGTGTCGCGGGGGACTTTACAAACATACAATCAACATACAATTAACGGACACAAATTACACCCAGACTTAGAACAACTCTTTATAGGTCACACAAAGTTTTGTCTTATGTGGGAATCGAACCCACTACCTCGTGCATAGCTGGCGCATACTGCGGCCACTGGACCACCAAGGCAGTCAAAATTACCGATCCGATTTTGAAATATCTTTCACTAATAGGAAGCCAAATTATCCCTGACGGAAATAGGCTATTTGATATCGACATACAACGCAAACCGGTAGCGGAAGCTAGTAAGATTAAAACTTAAAATTAGCTAGAATACCTACTATATTTTATTTTAAATAAATTATCCTATCTAAAAGTGACAATGGCACATATTATAATCTATAATACCTACAGTAGAACATCCGCCAGACGCGTAATACCGTCGGAATCTGTATGTTACAATTTCATCCTTGTAAACGAACATTGTCAGCGATATGACCCATTTATACCAGGAAGTTATAAACGCGTAGGATGTAGCTCGCTATATCGTCGAGCTCACCCTGCCTCCCTCTTTGTACTGTACAAGGATTGTGGAAGGGCAATATCGTTTAATATTACATGTCTATGGTAGATTGTTTCAGCATTGAACGGTGTATTACATAATTATGACTTTGGCCTTAGGATCTGGATGTATTATGATTATTATTGTTTTAAAAAGTCTCAAAGAGACTCTCACTTACAACAGTTCACAGTCATACTTCGTTTCCTTTACTACCATCAATCCTTTGTCCGAGCCAAACGGGCTACTCGCATCAGTTTAGAGTTATTTTGAGCCGATCTTTTTTCAGAACGTCTCCTTTATTCGATGATATATAAATATCCCATGACCAACCATGTTATTTTACCATTACCTTGTAAAAAATCTTTAAATTTTGGTAATTTTAAAGTAAGTCGTTAGAGCACGAAAGTAATAGAAAAAAGTTTTTTTTTTAATTCGTAACCTAGGTACCTATTCCTAATTCAATAAATTAGATTAAATTAGGTTCGTAATTTATATTTTTAGATGGTAATAATATTGTTTTAATTTAATTTTGGCAGGTATATATAAATATCTCTTTTTAAATACCTTCCTGTCGTCTGCTCGATTGTTTGCCTTACCAAAAAGCTATAAAAAATACCTAAAAAATATAGGATGTTGTTTTTTTAGGTTAAGGTGATTTTTTATAGATTTTAAAATAATTAGGTATTGTTTAAGTACCAACTGCGATACTTATTCAAAAAGCTTGTGTGTGAAATATTACGCCTTCGGCGTTTATACGTTTATAGCCTATTGGATTTTGTGATATACATAATATAATTAAAATATATATATATAGCTGTGTTGACATAAAACACAGGCATACAGTATAGTAATAATGTGTTCAAAGGTACAAAACACTAGACATAGAACCGATACGTTCATCTTATTTTTTCTTATGTAGTGCACGATAGAGACAACGCATGTTTCTCCAACCCACCGCGAGTTCAATTTCATTGAACCTATTGAGAGGGAGGGAATGAATGAACAAACACTATGCCAAGAACGGCGTCCCTCGTATGTAAGTGACGTGAATACACCAGGGCAACATGAACTAGAAAAGATTCGCAGGAATTCGCTCACCTATGAAAGGCAAGAGGGGCGTGACCGCCGCGCGCCGTAGTGTCTGTTGAGCGTAGCTGCCACACACCTACTAGGTACACAGTGAAACGTGTCGGTGTGTGCGACTAGACCTCGCGAATACTTGACGAACGAAACCAAGCAGCCCCAGGCCCAATCCAATCCCCAATACGCGGATGGCACTCATTGCGAGCAGACGTATTGCAAAAGTGAGTGGCTCCCGATGTGAATGGCACGCGCGGTTTCTGAGATAGACTCCCGTTTACCAGGCTCTCAGATACTATGAGAAGATATCGTTAAAGTAAAGTTTAGTTAGAGTAAAAAAAGTTTCGTAACCTTATCGCAATTGTTTTTTCTGCTGGGTACTGACTATCAAAATGCGAAATATAATGATTGTAAAATTATAATTACTTAGTTTTGATGCCTGACAACGAAGCGCGAAGGACAAGGAAGGTACATGTTACACGTTGAACTCTTCACAGCAGACAATTTGCACAATAATAGAACTAACTATTATTTGGGGTCACTAGTGACCGTTGGAGTTTTCATAGCCTTAAATCATAAAATAAACAGAAAATCTAAAAACATGTTGCAGTTAGTTCAGACAGCTCGCTGAACCGTGACGCTGCAGTTCTTCACCCATGGGTGGAACTGCCCATCAAGACAAGTGGCAAAAACTGTAGTCGAATCGAATAGAATAGAAAGGAAATGTATGGGATTTGACATAAGTCTAGATATAATGACGTGAACTTAACTCAAATCCCATGCATTTGCTTTCTTTTTTATCCGATTCGAGGACCGTTTATGCCATTTATCAAGGCAGGCTGGCTAGTAACTTATTATGCCATTCATTTCTTACGCATAGTGTTGGTGTATGTTTAAAAATAAAATAGTTTTGTTGTAAAATAAGGTCTTAGATAGCCACTCAATGTAAGTATTTAAAAATCTAAAATTAAGTTCCATTTGTATTATACAAGATTATGTTATGCGGGCCTATTTTTATATATTTTGTAGGTATAGATGTACCTATATATGATGTCGCAAATTTGTGCTAGGTCGGCTTATACAATTTTGTTTGTAAAATATATTTTTTCATTACCTAGGTACCTATCTGTTTTCTAGAAAATACTGCTTTATATACCTCAATCACCTAAACCTCTTTTTATTTTAGGTCTCAATCTCAACCTCATATCATAATATTTATTTTGTAATTTTTGACAAGTTTAAATTTGCGGTTTTAGAATGTAGGTAGGTAATTATTTTAATACAGTTAAAGTTAAAAAATAGTGCCTTATATAAATATAGAAATTGGTAGAGTCCTCTGATCATTAAACCACATCTGAAACATCACCACTATACGATAAATAATCACAGAACAATGAAATAATACTATAGAAATGCAGTATGATAGAAAGAGAAGGAGAGCAAACAAAACAATGAATGAGAGAATCATGGTGGGCAAAAGATCGATAACCACGTGGAGTCGAGCCGAACAGAGCGCGGTGACGTAACCATTTCTACTAGGATAACATACACCGAGCAGAGGTAAAATACTTTCCGAGCAAGTACTATCTGAAGGGCTTATTTTAAACCTTACAGTATGGGATTAAAGTATATTATTGAATGTAGTGTATACGTACAACCACGTTGCCACAGTGATCGAAGGTGGGCGGGCGTCTTGTATTCAGGCTCCTGATGTATTCCGACCAACGTCGAAGGCATTCCGTGACATCTCGTTGATCACCCCATATTCCTTGGTGATACGTGAAGTAAACAGAACCTATTAAGATCCCAGCCTGTCGAGGAGGTATACAAGTGGTAAATTGTATCAATCAGTACTAATGATGGTGAAATGCCGAGGAGGTCTTGTGAAGCGAATTTTTGTACTGTCTACAATAATTATGTCAATGAGTTAGTAACTTAGTACTTTGAGTTAGTGTTTGTTATAAAGCTTTTAAAAATCAAATTAATGCAAACGTTTAGGTGTTCCAAAACATCCAATAAATAAATTACTAGTATAGAATTAAATCCAGCTGTATTATTGAATTTAATGAAAGGTATTTAAGATGTAATACAAAATTTAAAAACACATTTTGATTTGACAATAATACAAATTGATCAACCAGAATAAAAGAAACAATTCGCCTATAATTATTATTATAATGTTCATATTTACAACAAGAAAATTTCCTATAAAATCTACTAGTGTAAATTAATTAACAAAGCCGAAAAAAAACCTTCTTTTTACATTTCGCTTCTAAAAGATACGGACTCCAGCGAATTAAATCTTTGAAGCTACCAGGGCATTAGTAATTAAAGGTGTTGAACTTACTTTTACAGCGTACATGAGTTTTCCGTGGCCATAGTAAGGTGGTTTGTACACCAAAGGTTTTTGGCCGGTTTTTTTTATCTTGAACTCTTCTTTAGTGCAAACCTTGATGCAGGTTGGATGTAAGCGGAGTTCTGTGAATTTCAAAACAAAAGGCTTATCAATTATGTTGCCTAGATCCACACAAAGTCAAATCTTCTAGAACACAATTAGAAAATGTCACTGAGATAATAAAAGAATGCTAGATTCATTGACAGAGAGTTAAAGGCGTAAGGAATTTTGGCACCTTTTTTTGTCATATACCTATTCATGTAAAAGGTATATTAAATTTATCCATGTAATATTAGGTACTTATATAATTATTGACTTTAGAAAAAAAAAAGTGAAATCAATTAAAAAATGTCAGAGTGATAACAAAGGAAATCTGACTAGATACTGCTAGATTCGTTGGCAGACGTAGAGTCCTTGGTGTCAGAGCTTTATTATGGAATTTTGGCAGCATTTCTTTTTGCCATATAGGTTACCTAGTAACAGTAGTTACGTTACTTACATTAGAGGTATATTAAGTCTTCCATCAATCATTCATAGACAAGACACCCATGCAATATTATTAATAAAGATAGATAATACTTTATGGTACGCTATAATAATATTACATACAGAAAATAGACAAGTACAATACAATATAATTAATATGCAAGTACCTAACTTGCATATTAATTATATACATTATTATGGCAAGTCTCCGTTGAGGTTAGCCGCCGTGACCGAAATTCGGTTAGGACGACATTATTATTATTATAATTATATAAAAAATGACAATTTAGACTTATGAAAAAGCTTTCTTGTGGTTTTTTTGTATAGTTTATTTTAAGGGCAACCGTGTAGTAAATTATATCAGCATGACCTAAATTCGTTAAAAAAATCAAATTTAATATTATACATACTTTAATACATAATAATATGGATATACCAATATATAAATAATATTACATATTAATTATATTATAATTGTTTTATTATAGCATACAACTTTTAAAAGACAAATCAGTCTAAAATAACACTGTTGTAAAATACCTAGTAAAGTTTGAGAGCATTTCAGAGACGTTACATAATTTGTAATAACTACCAGGACGACATAGAAGCAAAGAGGCCCGGTGAGTAAAATACAGGGCATTTACCTATTACATGGACGTTTCATTCATGTAAGCGAGACAGAGCTACTTTAATTACATCGCTCCGTCTCTCTCTTACTACAATGCTTTTTGGATACAACGCAATTTAAAACCTAATCCGAGTTATTATTTCCTGGTACTTTGGGCATTTCACTTTTTTTTATTTAGTAGCTTGATTTTTGTTTGGGAGATTGAAAATAATGGTGAAAGTACCTACTATGTTTTTGAATATTTTAATAATCTAGCTGCTTTATAATATTTTAAATATATAAGAATTTTATATATAAAACTAGTATGACAGAAAAGTAGATTTTATGTATTAATGTTATAGCTAAAAACAATTAACAAATATAAGGTTTATTACAATTTCTATTGTGTAAGTATACAGACTACAGTTCAGTACAACAAGGTCACTGACATGTTAGTCACGTTATCTGGTGTAACTAAAATAGAACTCACGAAAGATAGGTCTCCAGGCAGACCAGTGAATGCATCAAAATTTACTCCTCGCTAGAGCCGGCTGTAGATTCGAGTACATTTTATATATGCAATTTAATATTATTCTTTAACGATGTGCTAATGATTATTTATTCTTCTTCAGATGTTTTTTATTTTACTTGTTTATTTGTACGAATATAATAAAAATAAAATGAAAAAACATCAAAATATTTGTAAATAAAGTTAGTAAGTACCAGGCGTACTTAGTCTGTATGGCTTCAAGTTTGTCATTATCTTATTATAAATGAAGTATTGTTTATGTAGCTCGCTGACTCATTTTGATACAATGTATGGATTCGGGTACTAGGGTGTAAGAACGGCGAGGATATAAGATTTCAACAAATGCTAGGATGATAGTAGAGTTGTCTATGGGCTAAAGTGCTACACACAAAAAATATTAATGTAATCTTTAGTAACTACTAACTACATAAAAAAGCTTCCGTATGACTGTGGTCGCAAAACTCAAATATTACTTAGAATTTTTATGTAAATGCTCTTTATAGATAGAGCAATCACACACCCTGTGCTGCGGGGGGATTTTACTAACATACAATTCACGGACACAAAGTACACCCAGATTCTAAACAAACATATTATGGATCATAAACCAAAAGCTTACATAATTAGTACAAGTGTCCTAATTATGTATAATGCATAAGAATGCAGGATGATAACATAAATATGTAAAATGAGACGTCAGCTAATTTCAGTCAGCGAATCCGGAATAGAGCTAGAGCCTAGCCTAGCGTAGCCGAGCCCAACCGGCAAGAAGCTCAGGCAAAACTTTGTACAAACAATGCGTTTCCATCAGAGATGAGTAGCGAGGAATGTGCTTGTTAGAATCGCTTCATTTATCCATAGCGAAATGAAGCTAGGTAAATGAAGCGAATCTATTGGTTCTAATAAACACATTCCTC
Organism: Trisateles emortualis; assembly: GCA_947095525.1. NCBI lineage: Eukaryota > Metazoa > Arthropoda > Insecta > Lepidoptera > Erebidae > Trisateles > Trisateles emortualis. The sequence goes on along the minus strand of OX352748.1, from coordinate 4,353,699 downwards.
GCTACACATTTATGGTATTCGATAGTAAAGATGAGTGTCTTGTTTGTGGGTAGCGGGCCGCTTTGTTGAACAAACTTAAAAAAATAAAGACCAAGAAACATAGAGGTAGTATTGCCGACATCTCAGTCTCAGTATTTCTATGTTAGTACTAAAATCACATTACAACAAAGATAAATGGGTATTATACGCTTGAAAGGTTATTATTCCCGAGAGACTATAGCATGGGGTTCTTCAAGAAAGGAGTTATAAGGTTTCTAAAGGGTCGGCAACGCGCGAGTGATACCCCTGGTGTTGCAAGCGTCCATAGGCTACGGTAACTGCTTACCATCAGGCGGACCGTATGCTTGTTTGCCTCCTTGGTAGTATAAAAAAAAATGTTTGGCAACGATGAAATGTTAGCTTTTAGTTTGTGAGTGGAACATTAAACTATTTTTATTGAAGACAAAAATAAAATGTATTTTTTTAAAGACAACTCCCGCACTAGGCAGCGAGCACTGTGGCGCGAAAGATTTTACAAACATACAATTAACGGGCACAAAGTACACCCAGACTCGGGACAACCATTTGTGTATCACACCAGTTTTTGTCCCGGGTGGGAACCGAACCAAAAACCAGTCAGTGCAGTGCAGTCAAATATCCTTACTAATATTATAAATGTGAAAGTTTGTGAGAATGGATGGATGTTTGTTACTCTTTCACGTGAAAACTACTGAACGGATCTGGATGAAATTTGGCACAGAGATAGATTATGGTCTGGAATAACACATAGGCTACTTTTTGCAGCGATAACCGACATCCACGCGGGTGAAGCCGCGGGCAACAGCTAATTATTAATACTTTTAAAGTCAAAGTATTAAAATAATGCATCTAGATCTAGAAGCTGTAGTGTTAGAAGCCAATGTACTTTATATTTTATACGCACTCTCTTAATATATCTAAAAATAAATCGTACTATTAACTAACTAGCAAAACATTCTTTTGTTAATGAAACAATCTTACATCAGGTTTGTCTGTACTAACACTGTTTGTTATCTGAAACTACTCAGCATAGATCTGGAGGATGTTTAGACATAAAATCCAGACGAAATGCAGAGCATATACCTACTGAAATATATTTCAGAAATTTTGCTAAACTAATCCTTACTAATATTATAAATGCGAAAGTTTGTAAGAATGGAAAGATGGATGGATGGATGTTTGTTACTCTTAATTAATTAAATGTTTCTGTATAATATGATATTTTGTAAAACATTTGCATGCTGTTTAAATAGCTAAATAGGATAAGGACGATTATTATCATTATTGTAACACCTATTATGTACCCTATTTATGGCAAATAAAATATTTGAATTTGAATTTCACGCAAAAACTACGGAACGGATCTGGCTGAAATTTGGCACAGAGATAGATTATGGTCTGGAATAACACATAGGCTACTTTTTGCAGCGATAACCGACATCCACGCGGGCGGATCCGCGGACAACATAGCTAGTACATTATATTATTGCTTGAAGATATGGTGGCAAACTGATGGCCGTAGGGATAGAAAAGTTCTAGAGTGGCGACCACAAACTGGAAGACGAAGCGTCGCAGGCCTCCAACAAAGTGGACCGACGACCTGGTAAAGGTTGCGGTAGTGGTGTAGCGGGTGTGTGCCTGTGAAGTCTTAATACTACTAATAAATAATTTTAACAAAAAAAAAACCGACTTCAGTACGGCAAGTTGTAAAATTTTCAGATATTTGTTTGTTACAATCGAATAAAATCGACTGAGCGTCGGGCTGAACACAGGTCAAGTAGGTATTAAAAGCAATATTTAATCTCTGCAATCCGCGCTCAATTCATTCACGTCATTATTTCTTATTAATAGTTGCTTAGCAACAATAACCGAAACTTATCTAATCGCCATCAGTAAAATACTTATTATTGAAAAGTTCAGATGGCCATCTGTGGTCTTCTTCATCAGTTTTACTTCACCAAATTACACTTTCTGAATGCAAATGATTGATTAGTTGTAAAAAATATTGAAATTGCTATATGTGTGCCTATAACTTTTGAGGAGTTCTCTCAATTCCTCATGGATCCTATCATCGGAACTTTCTTTTGATGATAATGGGACCAAACTGGAAGTATGTCCAGTCAGACAAAAAAATAATTTTTCAAATCGGTCCATAAATGACGGAGTTATGCGGTAACAAACATTAAAAAAAAAAAAATACACACGAATTGATAACCTCCTCTTTTTGAAGTCGGTTAAAAATAAGTAAATATGTATTGTTTCAAACATCGTACAGTACACGAGATGAAGCCCTAGATCCTTCACTAGGATTCCCCTTTGTTTTAGGATCTAGTCTCTTTCGTACTCTCTTATCCTTACTAATATTATAAATGTGAAAGTTTGTAAGAATGGATGGATGGATGGATGGATGTTTGTTACTCTTTCACGTAAAAAGTACTGAACGGATCTGGATGAAATTTGGCACAGAGATAGATTATGGTCTGGAATAACACATAGGCTACTTTTTACAGCCATAACCGACATCCACGCGGGCGGAGCCGCGGGCAACAGCTAGTATAATATAACTAGAGACGTCGTTCGGCTTCGCATGGGTAGACATTTATTTAGTTTTCGTAGGGGCTCCCTAATTTTTTTAAAAATAAAATTTAGCTTATGTTACTCGCTGATAATGTAGCTTTCTAATGCTGCCGTGTTATAACTTAAATGCCGTTATCTATTATATATTAATGAGAAAAAAAAAACGATCGATCTGTGTTTACGAATTTTTAATATCTTGAATAGTTTTAGATATTTTTTTTTTTTAAAGTCGTTAAGTATATATGTTTATCGTGAGAAATAAGCCAAAATGTCATTAAGTAACAACGTGACCAGATGTCAGATAACACGACAGATTATGGTAAAAGATTTTTTGGATCGGACAAATAGTTTTTGAGTTAAATCATAACAAACAAAAATCAAATCTTTCGTCTATAAAATATTACTTTAAATATAATACTCGCGAGCTGTTGTTTGGCCTGTTGGTCTAGTGGTTAGCGACTCTGACGCCGGAGGTCGTGGGTTCGATTCCCACCCAGAACAAATCTTTGTGTGATGAGCATAAATGTTTGTTCTGTGTCTGGGTGTTATTTATCTATATGTATTTGAAAATATATAAATATGTCTGGTTGCCATAGTACAGGCTCTGCTTAGTTTGGGATCAGGTGGCGGTGTGTGAGTTGTTCCAAAAAAAAAAAATTTTTTTTTTATACTACCAAGGTGGCAAACAAGCATATGGCCCGCCTGATGGTAAGCAGTTACCGTAGCCTATGGACGTTTGCAACACCAAGGGTGTTACTCACGCGTTGCCGACCCTTTAAAAACCTTATAACTCCTTTCTTGAAGAACCCCATGCTATAGTCTCTTGGGAAAACTATTATATATGAAAATAAACTATATAATAAAGCTGTTGCCCGCGGCTCCGCCCGCGTGGATGTCGGTTATCGCTGCAAAAAGTAGCCTATGTGTTATTCCAGTCCATAATCTATCTCTGTGCCAAATTTTATCCAAATCCCTTTAGTAGTTTTTTTATGTGAAAGAGTAACAAACACCCATCCATCCACCCATCCATCCATCCATCCATCCACCCACCCATCCACCCATCCACCCATCCACCCATCCACCCATTCACCCATCCACCCATCCATCCATCCATTCTCACAAACTTTCACATTTATAATATTATTAAGGATAGAATAACTATATATAATTTCAATAGCATTGAGCTCTTTAAAGTTACATTGTACCCGAACATAATGTTGGTAAGTACAATAACATAAAAATATTTTTGCATTTTACTAATCTCAATTAGATGATTACCTGTAAACTTAGGACAGTCAAGCTTTTGCAATGGTGTACATTTATCATAAACTTGCATGTTAGGTTTTGGCTGAGCCAAGTGTTCAGCCAAATTTATGGTGCGGCACACATCACATGCTGGCCTTACTTTAGAGTCACACATTTTGAAACAATTTTGCTAATTCACTCAAATTATGATACCGAAAGGAATAAAAAAGACTTTAGATTTCACTTTGAAATTTGAACTTAATTTTGAATCAATTTTTATAAAAAGGTGTTTGATAGTAAGTTTTTTGACAATGTCAATTTTTTGTTGTAGTTTTAGTATAGCTGCCAGCTGAGTGAATTAAGTTTTAAACAACGGTGATGTGTCTAAAAAGGTTGTATACTTTTTTTTGTTTTATGACTGACTGCCCGCTTGGTTGCTGCTGTTGGTTTAGTAGGATACCACTTGTCTTACGACTACGCGTCGTTTTGAGTTCGATTACCACAAATCAGGCCCCTATGGACAAGTGGCAAACAATACAGAACAACTTACCTAATGTTTAAAATTGCGCCCCTGGAGCCCATAAGTAGCATGTTTTAGTAGCGCACTAAAATGAGTATGATGATGAGTAGATATATGGAAAAAGGACAGTCTGTCCTGCCACTCTTGACATGTGGCATTAACGATAGTCGAATCGAATAGAATAGAAAGAAAATGTATGGGATTTGACATAAGCTTACGACATTATAACGTAAACTTATGTCAAATCCTCTATATTTGCTTTCTATTCTATTCTAGACAAGATAATACCGATATTAACGTTAGTCGAATCAAATAGAATAGATTGCTTTGGTATTGCAAGCGTTCATGGGCTACGATAATTGCTTACCATCAGGCGGGCCGTATGCTTAATTGTTTGCCATCTCAGCAGTATCCAAAAAGACTGAATAAAATAGAATAGAATAGAAAACTGTCTTTGAAGAAGCGTGTTAAGAGGCTAAGAAGAAAGAAGAAGAGAGGCTTTTTGGAAGACTGAGAAGATTTAGGTTAAAACAATGTTCCTATTAATGATTCTTAAGTTCTTATAGTGTATACAGAGTTAATTTAAAAAATCAATAGCAGTCTCTCCGTGGTTCGCGCCTGTTGTGGACGGATGCGATAAACCCACGCAGCACATCCGCTACGTACATGCGCTTGCGCAAATGTGATGTTAGCTTCCGCGGTACTATCCTAGATAGCGCTACGTGTGTTGCGAAATTTTGCCAAATTTTGCCTATGTTACTATAAGAATCTTATCATTAAAGGGCATGCAGAAACGTGGGAATGATAAATTATATCCCTTCCTGCGGATGAAGATATACTAACAGTATATTTTCTACTATGTTCTACACCTACATATATATAGGTACTCGCGCCTGTTTCATATAGGGGTAGGCAGTGACAACAGACTACCACTTGCTATGATCTTCAACTTTCTTTTACAGCAGTAGCACGAAGCTCCATTTTATAGTAGACCGAAGCGAAATAAACACACGTGTGAGTATACCTGTACTCACACCATTGTGTGTGTGTGTGTGTGTGTGTGTGTGTGTAGATCCCTAAATGAGCCCTGGAGACCTCTCCGGGACTCATTTAGGGATCATACCATACATATGAGCAAGCCCGTCTGTAAAAGGACCCTTTACAGAGGACTACAGCCACATGACTATATACACCGGTATCGTTGGGTTTCTGTGTGTGATTACAGGTTTCCAGCGCTTATTTAGAAATGCGTTTTTAACTATATGTTTACCTATCCCAGGTAAATAATTGTGTGTGTCCATTATAAATGCCTGGTATTTTTTTTGGGCCGGAAGCACGCAAGCTATACCTCTAGTATTGCAAGTGTGCTAAGGCTACGGTAACTGCTTACCATAAGACAGCTGTATGCTTGTTTGCCACCTAGTAGTATAAAAAAAAACTTTATTTGAAATTTGTAAGATGTCAGCTTGATTAATTAGCTTGTATGATATTCAAATTAAATTGCTATATGCACGTTATGGTTTTAACGATTCTTTGTTAGGTCTCTGATCACACACAGATTTGTCCTAGGCAGCCAGGATCAGTAACAATTAGACGGATCTTTGTTACCTTAGGTAACTGAGATTAGGACTACCTCTGATGCCTAAACTAAGTCTAAAATATTTTAGTTGTATGGAAGTTCAGGATTATAATCATAACAGAGCCTCTAGACAAGTGGCATAAGCGATACTCGAATCGAAAAGTCAAAAAAGTAAATGTATGGGATTTGACGTAAGTTTACGACATTAAATCGTAGACTCACGTCAAATTCCATACATTTCATTTTTTTACTTTTCGATTCGACTATCGCTTATGCCACTTGTCTAGAGGCTCAGCTAAAAAAAGAAAACGCTTCATAGATAAAGTCCTTCAAAGCTAACAAGCGAAGGAAAAAATATCCCAATTCAATTGTGTAGTTACTCATGAAAGGGCTTGAAAGCTCTTAGTACCATTCAGTCGAGGTTTTCATGAATGGCGGCGCTGGTGGTGGGGGTGTAGAGGATGCGCGCGCATATTCCCGACAGATATTCTGTTGGAGGCTGCGTATACGCAGTTCAGTGTGTCTCTTCACTGGTGCGCGGGCGCGCACGTAGAGCGCGCGAACGGGCGGCAGATTCAAATACTTTAATCTTTTTATTTTTTTATTTTCTTGTGGTTTTTTTTTCAACTTGACTGTGGTGTGTTCAGTGTTGTTCTACTGTTGTTGGGGATGCTGGAGTAAAGATGATGGCTTGTAACTTAAGGTAGGATTATTTTATTTTATAAAAGTGAAAATTTAAGTTGAGTTTTATATGAAAAGGGAATATAGGTATTACGGTTTTTATAAAATTATATACCCTAGTAATTTTATTTGAATAGTAAGATTTTCTAATAATAATTGGGTAGGTATTCTAGTAGTAGTATTATTCAATTTTAAAATATTTTTCAAAATTAATTCTAAGTATCGATAGGTACTATCAGTAGGTAATATATAGTATAGATATACCTACCGATAGTACCTAAATACTATGTAATTTATATATTGTGGAAAATTATTTTTACTTGGTTAAGTAGTTTATTAGAATAGACTATGAAGGCTTAAAGTGAATTAAATAACGAAGCCCTGCGGTTTTATTATTTCAATAAAAAATAGAAATGTGCCGTCTATATTAGATCGTAATTAATTTACTTTAAATGCGAATAAATATTATATAATATATAAGTAATTAATTAGGTTTACTTGTATCTACGCCGGCCGGCAACATCACTGTTAAATTTTACTTTACAATCAGAATGTATAACATCAAACAACTATTTATTGCGCACGCGTTTACAATAGGCGTTTATCTATATTATTTATTTGTGATGGACATTGTTTATTTAGTTATTATTTAGGAGCTCGCCTTTGTACATAATCCTTACTAATATTATAAATGTGAAATTTTGTAAGAATGGATGGATGGCCATCAGTAGTTTTTACGTGAAAGAGTAACAAACATCCATATGTTTGTTACTCTTTCACGTAAAAACTACTGAACGGATCTAGATGAAATTTGGCACAGAGATAGATTATGGTCTGGAATAACACATAGGCTTTTTCAGCGATAACTGACATCCACGCGGGCGGAGCCACGGGCAACAGCTAGTAAAAAATAAATTGACATTTGTACTTTTCTCATTGTTATTTTATATTGCATTTCGTATGCTACAGCGAAGTTTATCGTGAGGTATTGGGTTCAAGTCTCGGGTCAGGCGTCCGTTGGGCATTTTTGTAGCCAGTATGTAGTAAGAAGCTCCACCATTATTATGTGGGGAATACCGTACACCCCTGCTTTTGGGGAAAAAAGGGCGCAATAATATTTGATGTATTTAGTATTGGAAAAGATAAGTGTAGCGACAGACTTCTAGCTCTAGTCTATTAAAATCAAACGACAGTTAGGCTTAAAATAAACGCTCAATAAATACCAGAAACAATACATATTATCAGCTAGAAAGCTCGGTGCCACACATTCCGAATACTTGAAAAAAAAAACGATTTATACGTTTAATTAGATAATAAAACAATTACGTCAACGTTCGCGTAAAAATAACAAAAATAATACATCTAACGTAATTTTAAATACACGGGTAGTCTGTAATTGTACGATTAATTACTCTGTGGTGTGATTTCAAAATTGGAACAAGTGCGCGCGCATCGATCAGAATTGCACGCAACTCGTGCGCTTGTCTTGTCCGCCGGGGGCGCGGGGTGGGGGTGAACAGAGAGGGTAGGGTCATCGCGTTAAGCGAAAAACGTGCCAAGTTTTTAATCTTGACATTTTAAGGCAACTTGTGTAGTTTAGGGTCAAAATTAGCATTTTTAATAATGAACAAGTAGGTACCTATGGTGTTTTAACTATATCCGTGTGCAAGCTATACCATCATTGTAATTAAAAAAATTAACTCTCTTGCAAATAAAAGAGTGGCCTGAGTTTCTTGCTATGTAGTTCTTCTCATGGCTCTACATAGTGTTACATTTGTAACCTAATTACTAACTCAATAAAATATGCATTTTGAGTTTTAAATTTAAGACAACTAAAGTAATATATGTATTGTCATTAGATATTATTTGTTTTACAAGCTATAAAACAGCTTGTAAAGGGGACTTTGTTTATTTTGTAAAATGAAGTTTATACTTTCGATGAGATACAAATAGGTATATAATTTGTAGAAGACTTTGTATTTTTAACCGACTTCAAAAAGAGGAGGTTATCAATTCGTGTGTATTTTTTTTTTTTGTTTTTTTTTTATGTTTGTTACCGCATAACTCCGTCATTTATGGACCGATTTGAAAAATTCTTTTTTTGTCTGACTGGACATACTTCCAGTTTGGTCCCATTATCATCAAAAGAAAGTTCTGATGATGGGATCCATGAGGAATTGAGGGAACTCCTCAAAGTTATAGGCACACATATATATATAGCAATTTCAATATTTTTAACAACTAATCAATCATTTGCATTCAGATAGTGTAATTTGGTGAAGTAAAACTGATGAAGAAGACCACAGATGGCCATCTGAACTTTTCAATAATAAGTATTTTACTGATGGCGATTAGATAAGTTTCGGTTATTGTTGCTAAGCAACTATTAATAAGAAATAATGACGTGAATGAATTGAGCGATGATTGCACAGATTAAATATTGCTTTTAATACCTACTTGACCTGTGTTCAGCCCGACGCTCAGTCGATTTTATTCGATTGTAACAAACAAAAATTTGAAAATTTTACAACTTGCCGTACCTACTGAAGTCGGTTTTTTTTTGTTAAAATTATTATTGAACGAGCTTATTGCTTAAATGCTTATTAATGAACTAATTGTTAATTACAAGTCATATTTGGGTAAAATATCGTATCAATAACTAAAAAAATATATAAATATTAAGTGTTTTCTGCGAACGCATAAATCCTAATGCTATTTATAGTACCTAGTTAGTAAAGGCTACTTAGGCTCACATCGGTGTACAATTTCATGATTAGGATAACATCTAATATTACTTAACAATTCTAGGTAATCGTCTGATTCTGTGAACCCATCTCCCTACTAACTATCATAGAAAAACAAACTTTAGATACAATTTTATAAAATAATGAAGTACGTACAGCTCCTGTCATTAAAGTGTACTGTACATAGGCTACCACACAGAAGAGGCTTGTTTGATTTTTACACGATATGAAACAAATAGGTATATAGGAGCGTACTAACCTCTTTTTTATTAATTAGTTTTTTAATTAGTGCCGCATAAAGCACTAATTAATAAACTACGACGAAGTTCATTATTTTTAATTTCAAATTGAATTATTTTTTCGTACAATGATAACCATAAAACTAGGTAATACAGTTGACCTTTTATTTTACATATTTCAAATAAAGTTCAGATAAGACTACTTAGTATGACCCATGTTCTTAATTCTGACTTGAATTTATTGAAAAGCGTTATAAGAATATTTAAGTATTGATTTTAATACGACTGAAGATTCCAATTTCAATTAAATATTTAAGTCATTAATTTTATTCTCAAAATCATTTTACTCGCCCAAAAAGCCGACATCAGATCTGTACCTCAATACAGATTTTACTAAAGAGATGGCATTTTTTGTAAAATAAGTAAGCTTTTTCATTAAGACATTTACCATTTGGGCTCACGCCTGATAATATCCGAGTAGTTCTTATCTCGTGCCAACCCTAATCTGGTCCCCTTTAGTCGTAAATCCTGCCGCACACGAACCTGATCTCAGGACGCCAAAAAATACACTAAAAAAACGACTCAAGATTAAAACTAAAGACTATTGTTCCTTTTATACAAGATCCCGACGATTCGAGCAGAGAAATTCTCTGCCGGTGCCTTCATGCATAAATTCATTGTCGGGTTTGTGGCAACAGGCCCGTATAATTAAACGCTTAGAAGATTTAGATAACGGCATAAAGCCTTTCTTTACAATACAATCTAATAACAAATCAATTACTTTATAATAGAGTATACTTTCCTTTGATTAATGTGCGGTTTGATTTTAAAGTTTTTGCGAACAGTAGCGTTGGGATTGCGCACGCGATTTCTTTGAAATTTCGCTTTCAGTTTCGAAGTGTATGTTTGTTTTATTTTATTGTTATGTTCCGTTTGGTAGTTTTCTAAAGCTCTTTGTTCGAAAGACAATGTTTAGCTTTTAACTTGTTCAACAAACTTACAAAGTTACGAACGCATGCAATACGCATAGAAAACTTTTCTTATTTTCACTGGCCTGTTGTATTAGTACTTAGTGATCCTGATTGTTAAGTCAGAGGTCGTGGGTTCAATTCCCATGCGATTACATACCTACATAGTTTATTTTTGTTCTTTTCTTTGGCCTGCTGGTCTAGTCAGAGGGCTGTTGCTAAGCCAGAGGGTTGATTCCCAGAGTTGTTTTTAATCGAATATTCACACAATGGTTTCAAATTAATTTTGTCACGTATATACAGTGAAAAGTCTTTAAATATCGATTTAAACGGTTTATAAAAGGTCCCAATTGTAATCGAAAGCAATAAAAAGTCGCTGGCCGTGTGGTCAATAAACGAGCGACACCACTCGTAGGTGTCGTAAGTTGTGACCAAAGTACCAGGGCATTATAAACTTGTAGGAGGTACACGTTTGTTGTGAACGAAGCGATGGCGGCGACTTGATGTTAATTTTCTTCTATAAATAGGTATAATATTCAATGCCTGATTAATTCAGTGATCGCAGTGTCAAATGGTTGATTGTGTGAGGTTCGAGGGTTATATTAAAATCGTTAAATAAAATTTAATAATGATTGAAAAATCGATTGCACGTTTGGCTTAGTGTCTAAAGTGCCTCACTACTAACGACTCGCCGGATTGTTGTGGGTTCGATTCCATACAGGACGAATATTTTTGTGACCAAGATAATGGGTTTGAGTCTTAAAAAAACTATTATTTCAAATTTTATTCTTCTGCTTCTGCTTTACAAAGCGAATACTTCATAGCCAGGCTGAATTTGCTAATACTAGGGTTAACCCTACCAAGGGTGACCGCATAGTGTTATTGCATTTTTGCACTGAGAGTCTCCGTGCTTCGGAGGGCACAATAAACTCGGTCCCGAGATGACATTTCAGTTCGATTTCGTAGTGTAGTGTTTTGTGTCGCATATAGAGCTATAACCACAGCATCCGCAATTCCGCACACATACAAACTGAAATAATAAAGTAATAATAAACAACAATACGCTATTAAAACTCCACATTTATAAGCAACTAGGGGTCGCCCGCGACTTCATCCGCGTGGTTATTTGGAATATTTTCCCCGATTTTGCAACATATCTCACTACTACTCCGCTCCTATTGATCATAGCGTGATGTTATATAGCCTATAGCCTTCCTGGATAAATGCACTATTCAACAAAACATGATTTTTTCTAATCGAACCTTACTTTCTGAGATTAGCGCGTTCAAACAAACAAAGAAACTCTTCAGCTTTATAATATTAGTATAGATGAAGTAACATAATGTATATTCTCTGTAGGTACCTAAATAATTGCTTGTCCCGACTGAGTGAATGACTGACTGATTAATCAACGCAGATCCTAAACCACTGGGGTTACAAACTTGAAATTTTACACAAAGTACTTAAAGAAGATTTTTGACAATGTCGCCCCTGAAGGGTTAAAATGAGGCTGTATAGAAATCCATTGTTTTAAAAGTAAGAACCACGAAATTTCATATTATCTAATCTACCTATTTGCTTCTGGTTAAAAACATGTATATCGGGGTTTTTAAAAATCATAGGGTACAAAAAATTCAACCCCTAAAATTAATATAAAAGTTTAACCCGTGCGAAATTGGGGCGGGTCGCTAGTCTAATATATAAAGGGGCCAGCCACAAATAAACGGCTTCATTCGTTTTACAACCTGAGTGTCGAAACATTTGCGACGATCGTTACCTATGGAATACAGGTTACCTATAGAAAATAAAATAGTGTATAGGTATTGCCTGCGGTTTCATTTTAACTGCTGCTGGATGGGTTCAGTAGTTACCTCGTCACTGCGCGGTGTGTTGTGGGTTCGATCACTACAAGGTTGAAATGCGCGCGAGTGACCCCCGGTGTTGGTAAAATTTACACGCTGCTTACCATTGAGCTGGTCGTATGCTCGTTTGCCTCCTTAGTAGTATAAGAAACCAAAAAGAAAATATGGAATAACTAATTGTGCGAAACCACAAAGTAATGGGGGAGTTCCCTATCTGAACTATTAGTACTATTAAGTATTCGGTGCTATTAAATATTCTGTGCTAATATATAAAAATAGGACAAGCCCTGTGTTGCAGAGGATTTACAAACACAATTCACGGACACAAAATACACTCAGACTATATCAAAAATCAATATAGTGAATCAGTTAAGTCAATATAGAGTTAAAAAAAAATGACAATATTTTCATGGTCACGAAACACCCAGTGTTTTGTGTCCATGAAAATATTATAATTTTTTTATGATTTTGAAAATGATAAAGATTATTTATTTAACACGTTTTCTGTACTCACTGAGAAATTTTAATTACTTACCCTTTGAAGACAGTTTTCTGTACTAAGAATTTTTATTATCTAGCTACGTATTATGCAGGTCTTATAGGTGTCCTATAATAGTCTTATTATAATTAAATTAGGTTTTAATATGCTAAAAATCTAGATTGAAAATCTTTCAATACCAGTCAAAATTCCCGATGCATTTTACCTTATAATTTTATGTAAGCATTTTCAAATTACTGATTATTTTTATTAAACTTGAGAAATAAAAATAAAAACCATCTCTTTTATATAATAAATGCCTAGTACTATTAGTATTTAATATTAAATTTTCGTTAAAATAATGGCCGTGGCTAATTAAAATATAAATTTAATGCAAATTATTCAAAAGGTAATTCAAGGCACACAGGATAGCACACACTGTCACGTCTCCTTCTCCATTTAATTGTTATGTATGTGTGTGTAGGCATTGAAAATAAACATAGTGCTTATAAGTCTCTTCAAGTTTCTGCGGGCCTAGTAATTCTAGGTACAAACGAGACAGGCTTAGACTGAGCGACCTGGTAAAATCTAGATCTTATCTCAGCGCGCGTAGAGCTACTATTATAATACGACAAGGTTGTTTTGCCATTCAAATACTTTTTTTAAACAAATTAGTTAATGAATATTTATTCCCAATTGTATATTTATGTTATTTATACTAAAATGGGTGAATTATGTAAATTTTATTTTTATATTACGTACCTATAATTATTTTTAACATTGTAACTTTGAGATTAACTCTGAGTTTCTAGTGTGTCTACTTATATTAATTAGAGTTGTAAGTAGGTATAGTAGATAGGTCTTTAATGTATTACGCAGTATTGTATAAGTACTTGTGTCTAATTTATTGGCATAATTATATTTAAATACTTCTAAAAATAAACGTCCGAAATTCACAGTAAATAAATTATTTGAAGCAAGCAATCACTGTTTAATTGGTTAGGAAAATGCCGATTTTGTTTATTTTTTGAAAAAAATAAAACACATTTTAGGTAGGTAGGACATCATACAAACGAGAAAGCCCGACTGGGGAAGTATCTCCACCTTACAGAGGACCACAGCCGAATACACATAACGGTGTAGTTGTGTTCCTATACGATACGTATCTACAGGTCTTCCGTCAAGGCTAATTTTACGGGTGCTTTTTTTAAAATAAATGTATTCCTATGTCATAGTAACCTATGAAACAAAACCTAAGTATTAAAAATGTTTAGTTCGGCATCATGCAAATGATGACCTAGAAGTCTTTGCTAGTGTCCATAGACGCTAACTTACGATAACTGTTTACCATCAGGCCGACCGTATGCTTGTTTGCCACAAAAATGCGGCACATAGTCACCGTTAATAACCTATAACTAATTAAGATTTCGTCGAAAATTTTATAGTACCCATGTATCCCTTTTCTTGTTAGTCAATCAAAGATTCTTTCCTTTTCCCGGTAATAACTATGAAGGATCTTTCCAAGTAGTTATATTAGGGAGGACCTGGTTGCTGCTGATTTGTTAAATAGGAATATTAATAAACAAGATTTTGGATGACGTATTAATGTGGATCACGTATTTTTATATAAAACTAGGGGTCGCCCGCGACTTGGTCCGTTTGGTAATTTGGAATATTTTCCCCGATTTTGCAACATTTCTCACTACTGCTCCGCTCCTATTGCTCATAGAGTGATGTTATATAGCCTATAGCCTTCCTGGGTAAATGCACTATTCAACAAAAATATTTTTTCTAATCGAACCAGTACTTTCTGAGATTAGCGCGTTCAACCAAACAAGCATACAAACTCTTCAGTTTTATAATATTAATAGAATAGATGTAGCCTGTGACCTTTTCTTGGACACAATCTTCTAGATCCATTCCATCCATTTTGACTGGCATCCATTTTGAATGGATAGGATTTAACATAAGTTTACGATATAATGTCGTAAACTAACGTCAAATTCCATTCATCTGCTTTCTATTCTATTCGATTCGACTACCATTTATGCCACTTGTCTAGAGGAACTGTCGTAGTTGGTCTGCTAAGCCGGCAGTCATGGGTTCGACTCCTAGTCACGAACAATTTGTATGTGCTAAGCACTATTTTTGGTAGGTACCATGGATTATTAAAATTTGATTCTGCCGTAATAAAACATACAGACAAACGTCTGAAATCCTAAAATAAATTGCTATATCGGTCCTTCCTACAATGTTTATATCTGACTTCCTAATTTAGGTTTGATAAGTCTAAAATGTAAAAAAAATTGCAAATATTATATACATTTTAAGTAACATATAATGACTTTAAAACGGAAAGTGCAATGATAAACGAAAATAGCTGACTGTTCTGTTATGATATAATATAATAGAACTCTTGTACTTACGTATATTATGTAAAGAGCATAATAGTAATATGAAATTCTATTCTTGATATAGAAGAATACCAAAACACACCGAATTTGTTTTTATTAGAAGAGTAAAAAAAGAAAAAATGAGAATATTCACGATATTATAAGTTGACTAGTTGTTGCCCGCGGCTCCGCCCGCGTAGATGTCGGTTATCGCAATAAAAATGCTATATGCTATTCTAGACTATAATCTATCTCTGTGCCAAATTTAATCCAATTCCATTCAGTAGTTTCTACGTGAAAGGGTAACATAACAAACATCCATCCATCCATGTAGGTATACTTACCAACTTTCGCGTTTATATTAGTAGAATTTGTAAAATTAAAATATGGCCCGTTAAATATACTTAATACCATTACGTAGTACTTTCCTCACCACGGAGATCTTGAATACTCAAATACTCGGTCGAAGGGTAAAAGATAGTAAGAGATTTAATAATATTACTTATAATTTAAATAAAGTTTTTAAAGGGTCGGCAACGCGTGAGTGGTGTTGCAAACGTCCATAGGCTACGGTAACTGCTTACCATCTGGCGGACCGTATGCTTGTTTGCCACCTTGGTAGTATAAAAAAAAAACATATTGCCGGGATTTTGTGAGCATATCCATACATTATTGTGTTCTTTGACACGACTTATCTATCTAAATCCATAACAATTATTCGAAAGAATCTATTTTTAAATAAAAAAGATTGTGAAAGAAGTAAGAACTACTATCAAATTAAAAAGTATGTATAAAATGTGTTTGTTATTACAGCTAAGTGACAATACTTTTAGTCGGTTTATATTGAGTGCAAGTACAGTAACCAGTCGGCCAAGGTCAATAGCAATGGTTACCGGCTCGAGTGGATTACTAGGGAAGCAGCGATTGAGGGAATTGGAATGCTATTAGCCTAGGGTTGTCTAACATTGATAGAGTGACAGTTGTAAACATACCTTTTTATCGACAAAGCGTCATTTAATACGCCATTTAAAGTTATCTTCTTTGCAAGAGCTTGCTTGCAAAAGATAAGTAGGTACCATTTTTGGAGCTTGTATATCCCTATATGAAACAGTTTTTTTTTTAAATTTCGATAACGTCAACTTTAAAGCTAGGTTATAAAGTCTATATATTCACCAAATTGAAATTAGGATTGAAAATTAACCGCTTTAATTATGTCACGGTACGGCCTCTGAAGGGACTGGTGTATTGCATACCCAAAAACTCTCACCAACAGAGTTTTATGTTATCGTAACCTTAAGATAGGAAATCGTTTCTTTAAAAAACATATCCCTAAATGAGCACTAGGCTTCTATATAGTCATTCACAGAAACACAACTATGCCACTATGTGTTGATAATTTGCTGTGGTCTTCTGCAAGGTGGAAGTCCTTCCACAGTTGGGCTTGATACAATGAGTAAGCGCCTTGCAGTAAGAAAGTTAAGGAATCATAGCAGTAAGCTATGATTCCTTAACTTTCTTAGTTTTTTAAATGACAACCCTAATTATATCAAGTGCTGATCAGTACGTTTAATAGCTCGTTACATCCTTCATCAGTTTACATAATTAACCCATAAACTAAAAAGGGAATGTTTGTTTCTTCTGTATCTATCGATCGTAAATGCTTTTGTAGGGAAAGGCCCTTTTCAATGACCTTGACTTATATTTAATGTAAACTTGATCCTATAAGCCTGAAAGCTTATAATATGATAGTGCATAGAATAGCGACTTATTTAAATTATTTAATGTGCACAAGAGGCTCATAGGTATCAATAACATCATGTACAAAGGCAAGCTTAACTCAAAATTGTTGGACAATGTTAAGTGTGTGTGGCGTAAGCGACAATTTTTCGTAAGTAAATAACAAAGCAAGGTACGCCTGTACGGTTGGTTTATGGCTTAAGTGGTTATATAATAATAGCAACCCATATATGTCCCACTGCTGGGCACGGGTCTCCTCTCCTCTATCAAGAGAGAGAGGGTTTAGGCCTTAATTCACACACGCTGGCCTAATGCGGGTTGGTGAATCTGACATGTCTTTAGAATTTCTTCTAAGACATGTGGGTTTCCTCACGATGTTTTTCTTCACCGTTAGCAGATGGCGAATCATTTGATAGGTACATATAAACTCCACAAAGTGAAATCCACATTGTTACTGCCCGGGATCGAACTCGCACCTCTTGCGTGCAAGTCGGTTACTTTCCCACTCGGCCACCACCGCGTAAGTGGTTACTTCAGCATTTTTGTGAAAATTATGTGATTCATAAATAGTTGTCCCGAGTCGGGATGTACTTTGTGTCCGTTAATTATATGTTTGTAAAGCGCCCCACGACGCAGGGCTTATTTACAAGTGCGGGAGTTCTCTTTTAAAAACACAAAAAAATATGTTCCACTGCTCGGCACGGGACTGCTATACTTTAGTTAAAGAGCTGAGAAAGTTTAAGTCAATTTTGAAGTAGCATTTAATTGTGATTTTGTGGCTATGTTAACATCTTGTAAAGTAATGAAATTGCTCGGATTGTTTACAACATTATTCTGAGAAGAACAAATAAGTTTATATAACAATCATCGATCAATCAGACTACTGCTGGATAGACGTAGCTCTATCCAATCTATCTTCGCCTTTCTACTTTAGTTTATACCAGTGACCATCTTCTGGTTGTTAGTCCAATTCCAGTTAAAGTTTCTGAAATTTGACAGTTAATACTCCACTGCTACACATAGGTATCTCCTAATTCGTACAACACTACATAGTCTACCGCAATTACGCCTTTTGCATCCAATCTATCCTCGAAAACTTCTTGAAACCTTAAATATCATTATATAATACAATTATATTGTATAGATAAACAATACTTATAAATAATATCTGGTTTTCATTTATCGTTTATGTCATAAGATCATGATGCAATTTCTATTTTAACATAATTTTCTGGTGAAATGCTCTAAACAAACAAGAACGTGCTTAACATAAATTCATTGCCAAAACGACAATAATGTAGCAAGTTCAGAATTAGCAGAAGGGCTTTGTATGGTCAGTTAACGAGTGTATCGACATAAACTTATTCTGCTTAGGTATGTGTGGCGTTAACGGCCCGGAGACTAGCTTTCAGACGGTTTGAACTCGCTTCCGCGTGCAAAATGTACACTCACTGCTCACCAAAAGGGTATTGTGCAAATAACTGTGATTTCCAAGTGTTTGGTTTTCGATAATGTATTGCTTCTACTGATTTCTGAGAGCCTGGTACCGGAGTTTTGGATCATAGAAATATTATTGACGTTTCTCTGAAACAGGAAAGAGGAAATTATTTATTGATATGATTTTATAATTTACTAGCTTGTTTTCCATATTTTTTCACCCATGTTAAATTTGTACCTCTCTCGTCTCGTGCTCCGTTTAGGTTGTAATAATTTTTCCCTATATCATTACTCTTACTGCTGCTATCTTCATCAAGAATTGTATATGTCTATTAAATGCAAATAAAATTGCATTGCAGATAATATTAGCGCGTTCTAACAAAAAACTAAATTATATTACTGTTTTGATTACTTATCTTTTTTTTCTATTAATGGTGGAAAAATCAAATTAATAAATATATTAAACACTTTAAATGAAGTGCTTTTATAGCAAATTATGCGTTTGCTACATAATTAATCTATTCAGCTAAAAAACCTCTACTGCTGGACAGGACCTAGGGTTCCTCGAAAAATTTAAGCAGCATTTGATCCTAACCTGCCTTTAGGACGTATCTATCAGCTGCCCGCAACCTTGATGAGGTCATCGGTCCACCTTGTTAGAATAAAACAATAAGCTAATAAAATGTCAATGAACCTTATATGTCTAAAGCTTCTAGGGGCTACAATGCTGCCTACACTCCTAAAATAGATGTTATAAATGAATTTTATTATATTTAATGTAAGGCAATGTCCCCTGCACATTATACGTTCCATATGCAATAATTATTTTCGTAATGATGTCAATATGAAAGTTCCCAAATGACGTGGATCATAGATGATGGGCTATGGGAGCGTCTTGTGTCTATGCGCGGACGCAGCCGGAGACCACATGTTGTCACATTAGGGGGTGGACATATGCACTTGTTTAGGGTTGGCTGTTTTAATCTAGGAGCTGGAAGAGAAAATTGTAAAAATTTTGTTGTTTGTATAAATTTAAAGATTTTATTATTGTCGCAATGCATTCGCAAAAAATGCCATATTATATCATGTTTTAGAAACAGATTTTAATGTGTTCGGAATCACGGTTATAAAAAAATGTAAATAATTGAAATAACAAGGTTTTAAAAGAAGAAAACAAATAATAATAATTTTAACAAAAAAAACCGACTTCAGTACGGCAAGTTGTAAAATTTTCAGATATTTGTTTGTTACAATCGAATAAAATCGACTGAGCGTCGGGCTGAACACAGGTCAAGTAGGTATTAAAAGCAATATTTAATCTGTGCAATCCGCGCTCAATTCATTCACGTCATTATTTCTTATTAATAGTTGCTTAGCAACAATAACCGAAACTTATCTAATCGCCATCAGTAAAATACTTATTATTGAAAAGTTCAGATGGCCATCTGTGGTCTTCTTCATCAGTTTTACTTCACCAAATTACACTTTCTGAATGCAAATGATTGATTAGTTGTTAAAAATATTGAAATTGCTATATGTGTGCCTATAACTTTTGAGGAGTTCCCTCAATTCCTCATGGATTCCATCATCGGAACTTTCTTTTGATGATAATGGGACCAAACTGGAAGTATGTCCAGTCAGACAAAAAAAGAATTTTTCAAATCGGTCCATAAATGACGGAGTTATGCGGTAACAAACATTTAAAAAAATAAAAAAATAAAAAATACACACGAATTGATAACCTCCTCTTTTTGAAGTCGGTTAAAAATACTCTCAATGTTGCAAAATCATTCAATTAGTGCAAGTCAATTTTGGTTTACAACCATTACCTAATAGGCCGCACAAGAGGTAGGTACTATTAATTTTATCGGTCATAAAGTTAATCGACAAGTGTGAATAATTAATGGTAACGTAGCAAGTGTGGCAACCCTATCGCAGTTTACCAACAATGCGCGCTAAATCACCCGCAGAGCGCGGCTGTATGCGTTTGACATGCCGCATTACGTTTAACGACACATTTCACGTCTTTCTACTCGTCGATATTCTCATAGATTAGATGAAATAAACTCTTATCATTTACTGGCCGCCTGGTACTTTCGTAGACGATTCGATGGTTTTGGTGGGCAAAAAAAGTCTTTTGCATTTTTTTTTATTGCAAATAGTGGCTTTACCGGCTATCTTCAACATTATCGAAATATAATACTTATAGTAAGTTTAATAAAATGACATAGCATAACATATTATTATGCTTTTTATTAAATGATGACTGTGAATTTTGTATGGAGTAAAATGTAGAGTAGGTACCTAGGCATCTTTGACTATCTCTACATTATTTCACTCCAAACAAATTCAATTTCTTGGTTTTCGGTAAAACGTTGCAAAAGTTATCTAACGTCTACGAATCTGCCGAAATTTTGACTTGATGATTAGTGCAATATTTGTTTTAATAATTACAATCTTTAGCCACAGCGCCGAGTTATATAGGGTATGTATTGCAATTATGTCGAGGATAATAATTATAATTAGGACTATAAATAGGTAATTAAAATTATTTAACGAGGCGTAACATTTTGTAAATTTGAACATTACACGACTTACCCGGTTCGCAACGTGTAGAATATACCTATATCTGTTGTAAAACTATGAAATTACTACCGACAACTTGCTATAAATTATGTGATGAAAATTATTACTTACTTGTTCGTGTAATACACCACACATAATATTACATATTATATACTTTCGCTATCGCTTCGCTAGTCGAATCGTAAATTTACTCGCTCTAGCCATATTTCACACCGGCCTGAAACCCGTGGTTCCGCCATTACATTTTGCCAAGCTAACAAACTATATAGGTAATGATAGCTTCGATAACTAGCCTAGGAAGTCTTTCATTTCGGCTAAGGATACCTTTATTTAATTTTCGAAGCTTTATTTTGTAAAAAAGTCAGAAACATATTTTTAGAACACTACCTGTATTTTTAAAGAAATGGTTTCTTCTTTTAATATGATTTAGGTAGGTACTATCTATAACATTCTTGTATATTTTTTGCTATAAGTCAAACAATCTCAAATAAAAAAATACGATAAACACAAAACCCTGGTGTTAAAAGTTTATGGGTCGGCAACATGCGTGTGATGTCCTAGGTATTACATGCAGGTGTTCATAGGCTACAGTAAATGCTTACCAACAGGCGAGCCGCAAGTTGGTTGCCGCTTAGGTAGTTAAAAAAAAAAACAACATATTTGCTAAATTTTACATTTTATTTTCTAAAAGTGAAAATTAAAATCACAACCTAACTAAAATAAATAAACATTATAAAGTTAGTTTGTAAAGATAAAAGTCACGCAATGAACTTAAATATACATTTTTACGATCAAAGGATGTCTTTATCTGACCATTACATTAAGAACAAGCACCGAAAGTACCGAAGTGTAGTTAATCTTACCGCACATGCAAGTTAAAAATAAAACTAAATAGCTTACCTGCAAAGGGCACTGTTTAAAAACTGACCAATTATTTTTATCGCCCAAGCTTGTATCCCTTTACATCCTTGCAATGTCTGCTACCCTGGTAGTTGTTACACGAAATTTACATGTTCCCTCGGGAATACGGGAGCGCTGCTTTACACAGGATCTCGTACTACAGGAGGGAGAGAGATAGAAGATCTCCTGTTTCATTCAGGTTACAACACGTTTTCAATGAAACGTAAAAACACATAGCCCTATTTCTTAAATAATTATTTATTTATTATCCATTTAATCGAGTATTTTGTTCATTTTATCGATTTCATGGGATACAAGTAATAAAGGCAATTTAATGTTTGTTAACTATGGTGTAAGTAGGCGTCTCGTTCAAGCTCTTTGAATTTAATTACTCACCTCTCCATTCATTGTAATTGTGAACCCGAAGGTTGTGTGTAGGTGGGTAATAGGGACTTGTTGGGAAAAGTGTAACTTTCTCTAAAAAAAATCCTACCTATATTTTGTAGCACGCAGTGAATTGTAGACATAATATAGATACATCGCTAACGTGACTATGCGCTCTAATTAACTAACTTAAAAATCGGTTTTACTATAAAGTAGGCAGAAAAGCTTACTGTCCGCCTGGTGGTAAGCAGTTACCGTAGCCTACCCAGTAAAAACCTTTTACTCCTTTGTTGAAGAACCGCAGTTTCCTATGAAAATTGCTAAAGCGTATAGCGGTATATAATTTTGTTATAATAGCGCTCTATCATCATCAGTTTCCCAGCAAATATACGTAGGTACTGAGTTGTATTTATTACCTTTTTGCAATCACTTTATAATTTGATTGTGTGTGTTTATGAGTTTAATCAATATAATATAACTAATAACTGTACATACTATAACACATTTGAGAAAAGAGGTGGAATAAGTAAATGGGAAGATAGAAGATACTATTCAGTACGTCCGTGATTAGGTCATGGGGTCGATCTTCAGGCGGAGTAAAGTGATTTTGAGTTAGTCGAAAAATTATAATTATTGAACAATAGGATGTTATGAACTTACAGTACAATATCAACTAAAAAAATAAATATTTTCAGCTCGGACTTGACTGTTGCCTGTCTCTGAATAAATAAATAATAATAAATTATTTTTACCGAGTATCGTAAAATGAATGTCAAATTTCTCAAGCAAGACTCAAAATCTAGCCCAGTACCTACTTACATCGATTATTTTTATGTCTATAACATTTTTATTGCAATGTATATATTGTATGAATTACGATTGGTCGATGTGTCGTCCGTCACGTAAGACGGAGTAAGACCTTAGTTCTAAATCTAGCCTAGTACATCAAACATTTTTATGACTAAGACATTTTTATTCCAATAGTGTAATATATATTCTACTTCAAATTAATAAACAAAAGCTCTAGGTATTTGATAGCCTATTGTTCTGTTTGAACAGGTAAGCTTGTTACATACAAATGCAGACATTACGTAGTCTGTAAGTCGTTTATATACAGGAAAATATATTTACTATTTCAATTTACAAAACTTGAATTCACTAATAACATAATAGAATAAAATGTCGGGCAAATAAAATGGCGGCTTTTACCGCGTTCTCAATACAATCCTAAGTTGACGCGTTCGAATTAGAACGAAATTCAAAAGTTGCCGCTGCAGAAACGCACTCAGAAACTTTTGCCTCCAAAGTTTTTCCCATTCCACCCCACGTTGTCCGGTATCGATCCATAGTCCGACTCTTTCCCACAAGTGATGGAAGTGTTTCTGACTCTGTCACGTATCTAACAACGATCTTCTATGGTTATCTAGTCGCCTGGTACTTGCCGGGCGTTAGAGCACCGCACGCCCGCACCGCGCACACATGCGCAGTAAATATCTGTCCGTACACCAATCCTATGCTTTCCATTCATGTCTGTTGTCATAAACACGCATGGTGATTTTCCATTTCACACACAACAAAGTAATCTTGATTGCGGAAGTTTACCACTTCAAAGAACGACAATTTTTTCGATCAACCTGCTTTGTACACCAGGGAGAGGCCTATTATAAGAAAGAACAGTAGCGAAAAGCTTACCCCCAAATAAATATTCAACAAGTGAGATATACATAATATGTATGTGTTTGAAATCTTCGAGAGCACCGTGGGCACACGAAATTATTACCCCCTATTTGGGTTATTTTTAAATATAAAACTAACTATCCGCTTTTATGTTACTTATTAATTTAAGTAATTCCATTTTTGAAACATTACCCAAAATCATAAAAAATGTCACTTGTGCAATATAAAAAAATAAAAATGTTTGAAGTTGTGGGACCGTCCGATTCTCAAGAACAAGTAGTGTGTAGGTACAAATTGAAATGAAATTCCAATTAATCATTCAAAAAAATAACTTGACTAGACAAATCTTGTACTTAGTATGTACCATAGTCCATATGCCCATAATATGTACCGTGCTTCTATAAGGTATCGTGAGATTCGTGAGATATCTAAGCGTTTAGTTTGTGGCCAGTCTTTTGGGCACCTTACCTCTGAACTGCGACCTCAATAAGATATTTTATATATTTGTGAATACCCTTAAATACTATATCTGATTGTTTGTAAGTAGTTTAGGACCTAGGTACTAGTAGTACTGAAGTATTGTGTGGTTTAAGTTAAGTTACCTACTTTCATTATCATAACTATTCTTGTAAACATCTTATGAAATACATAAATGTATTATTTTTAAATATGGCCTAGTGAATGTTGATTCCCACGAACTTATTTGTAGTTTCTATCATGATTGCAAGTATTATATTATAAAAATGATTTATTTACCTAATTATAAATGCTGCGGCTGCTGTTGAAGCCCCACTATTTGCGGTTAAACATCGCAAACCTTAATGATGGTAAGGTAACGAGGCCCGCTCGTTGGCGCTCACTACTTTGCCGCTAAATTCTTGTTACTAACCGCTACTAGTAGGGATGGTATGCAAAATAATTTAATCAATGTTTCTACTTATATAACAAAAATGTAATTCCATCAAAGAATAGAATAATGTTACAGCACGCACACACACGCATAACGGTAGTGTGCGTGTCGTATCTAATAGTCGGTGTCAACGTGTCACAGCGCTAAACTTCTCAACTGGTATGTTCGCCTAGTACAATGGGTGACATATTCGTGGAACAGTGACGTAACGTGACACGATTACTTTTATCGACCGTGACAGCGAGTTCCAGGCCCGCGAAATAGATTTTGTACGAGTTACGTACGTTTAACGTGGTTTATCGTTTAGTATGTTGCTTACAGCTCTTAAATTTTGTAATTCTAACAGCAAAATATCCTTTTATTTACCTGTGCAACAATAATTAAAAATTTTAATACGATAAAAATTTCTAACTTAGAAAGACACAACAAGAATATTAGGCAACAATTTGCATGTTGCATGCAAATATAAACGTAATTTTACTGTTATGTAGTCACGTTCTTTGAGTCACATCCTGAGCCAGACCGTGCGGCCGCCGACCGGCCGGGGCGCGCGGGATTGCGGCGTCAGACAACAACCGGCTATTATAAACTTTGTGACGAATATTCAACCTAACAAGTGAAGCCATTGTTCTAACCGATTTGTATTTCCGTCAACGAACAAAAAATCAAGACCCACATGTGTTACAAATATTCCAGCATTTTATACAATTCGTTTCGTAATTTAAAACTATACTCATAAAACGTCATCAGCGAAATTTTGTAATATTGTTTCACAAGTCCCTTAAACCTTTTATAGCCGTCATAACTCAAACATTTTACCTTTTTTAATAGTGCATCTGCCAAAACAAACTGTTTCCAAACTGGTGTGTATGGCGCAAACTATAAAATATCTCGGAAAAGTTCACCCAAATTCTTCCCGTGATACCGTATGGCTCTAAACGGTGTAATTGATATTGGAAACACGGAAAGCGGCCGATGCACGGGAACTGCAGTACACATTGAATTAGACAAGTTAGCGGCAAACTTGCTCATTATAAATGAAGTTTGTTTATTTTGGTGTTTGCTGTCTCCATAAAGAGGGAAGCTGTATAATATAACGTATTAAAAAAAAAACAAAGTACATAGTTCATTTATGGAACTAAAGAGATATTGAACGCAAAATGTAGATGGTCAAATTAAAGAGGTATCTGAGTCACGCGCTACATAAAAATTTCTTTAAAGACATCTCCCGCACTTATATATTTTGTAAAGTTCCCCCGCGCAGCCCTGTGTCGCCGGGGACTTACGAAATATGCACATAATGGACTCAAAGTACACCCAGACTAGGGACAACCATTTATGGAACATACAAATTTGTCTCGCGTGCAGAATTACTCATTCGACTGGTGCAGAACAGAAAAGTAAATTACTTACCATTAAACGTTTTTACCTAGATCGGAAAATTATGCCGAAATCATTTTACTCTCTCCTAGCTAAATTTGTCCGGATTTTAGTTACAGGTAATCATAGTTCCTAATTTACTCGAGCGTAAATTCTGAACATTGTATTAAATTTTAAAGTCTGCTAAAAGGTACGCCAATGGGGTGCTAAGTATCTTGATTTACAGCTAGGTAATAGTCTAGTTCCGGTGCTAAAATAACCAAATATTTATCATAAAAACCGATGTTACGATTGTGAGAATTTTTTATTTTTACTAAATTTATAACAGCCGGTCTAGACAAATGATATAAACGGTTGTCGAATAGAATAGAAAGCTAATGTATAGGATTATGACATAAGTTTAATTATGACATAAGATCCATTCTATTTTTCATCTATTCTATTCGATTCGATTACGTTTATGCCACTTGTCTAGAGCGGCCGGTCTATTTAATTTAAATCCATTCTATTTTTCATCTATTCTATTCGATTCGATTACGTTTATGCCACTTGTCTAGAGCGGCTGTTCTATTTAATTTTTCTACTACTACAGTGACGTACAAGCGTAAAGTCCGCCTGATGGTAAGCAGTTACCGTTGCCTATGTACGCTTGTAATACCAGTAGCATTGTCGACTTAACATCTTGATCACTAGTTTGTGTTAATCTGTGTTACCATGAGATCAAGAAAATGTTTAAAAGAATACATAGATACATACTATTGGGGTAGGCAGACACTATGGTACGCCAATGGCTTCGATACAGACATACTTCTTTCGCTTCCTCTACATAAAATAGTAGTTTTCCTTATATGAGCTTTGGTGACATGTATTCACTCACAGGAACACAACTACAGCACTGTGTGTAGTTATTTGGCTGTGGTTTTCTTTTAGGTAGAGGTCTTCCTCAAAATTTTCACCAAAAAACCGTAAAACAGTTCCATATATCTTTCAAGGAGGTAGTAAAAGATGAGTATTGCGTATGGTTAATTTGTTGTGAAAGTATAACCTACGACCTATGACTTACCTAGTAGTTACCACAGCAGCTAGGTTTATCATTAATCTTGTAGGGACAGCGTTTAATAAATCCACTAGCATTTGTAACTAGCTTGTTAGACAACGTTTAGATAACTAATATAACATACATAATAAATATTATGAAGAATATGAAAAATCTGTTGTAGGGGCCAAGGCCAAAGAGACA
Organism: Trisateles emortualis; assembly: GCA_947095525.1. Taxonomy (NCBI): domain Eukaryota; kingdom Metazoa; phylum Arthropoda; class Insecta; order Lepidoptera; family Erebidae; genus Trisateles; species Trisateles emortualis. The sequence continues at coordinate 4,326,144 of OX352748.1, read as the reverse complement.
ATTCGCCTCTATTTATTGTAGTTAAATTATTATAGAAGCCGATTTTCTAACGTTTGGAAATATTATGTAGGTATGTCAGGCGACCTTAGAAATTACCTCAAATTTTTGTTTTGTTATACCACAGTAAGTTATACACTATTCATAAACTAAAAGATTATTTTATTGTTTCAGGTACTGAGCAGTAATCAACATTTTGCCGTCACTTTAGCTGCAATGTCAAGTTCACTAGACAGGAAATTTAATTTTTCGGATGAATTTTGAATAATTGCTAACTATTCTTACAAACAATCGGAATTTGAATATTGAATGAATAATAAAAAATAGGAGTAGGTATTTTCATGTAGGTTAGAGAGGTTCTATATTTTTGAAAGCGATGGTCGCGCCAGTGATACGCGGCAGGAAAGGCTTTTGCAACTAAATGTAAACAAATGTACCAGGCGAACATAAATTGCAAGCGGTACAAAATAAATATGGAAGCTCCAAGCACAGTTAGCTACGTGGGAATCTGTTGTTATGGAAACGCAAAGCTTTGAAGTATCAAGTTCAATGTTTCTGTCGGTATTATGGAATCTTTTTAAAATGTTATACTTACGCGGTAATGCCTACTTAAAATCTAAATATGAAACGCATAACGCATAAGGAATCTTTATTAAAAAGGAAAGATGAAATGATTTCTACTTCTTTTTCTTTCTTTATTACTCAAATCAAGTAAAGTAAATTAATTCACATGTAAAATGGGCAACTTTTTTAGAAATATTATGTAAAGGACAAAAATATAGATTTATTAAGTTAGAGTGAGATAGCACTGACATATAGATAGGTGGGGTAACTATAGGATAGCTTATATAATGAAATATAAACATTGAGTACTAGGTAAACATAAATTGCGAGGAGTACTCAAAGGTCCACAGAGAGGGTGAAATGATAAGAACATGTGTATTTGAAAATCAATAAGTTGGTAGGTACCCTACCTACACGCGCTCTTTAACGTTGAATGAAACGATACGATAATATATACATCCGTACAAATACAGGCGATGTTATTTGGAACACAAACAGTAAAAAAGGTTCATCAATATTTGCGTATTTTTATATAAAAGTAGAAAAAGGTTTATTGACATACCTCGTGTATATTTGGAAAGATTGTCTAACGAGAGTTCTAAATTTAAATTGTAAAACCATGAAATTATTTAGTTTGTCATCAATTCTTCAGTCATCACTTTGTCAGCAGAGTCTCTTTCCTCTCTTAAGATAGCTAAGGAGGCTTAAATTAACGCAAACAGGCACAATGCGGAGTAAACCTCGCTTAAAGGTTTTTTAAACCGTAAATAATACATATTGTACCTATTTTCTAATATTTTAACCACTAGGAATGTTTCTTATTCCACTGTACTTTAGTGAAACCACCACCGTTTCTTGCTAGTTTTTCTTATACGAAGAACTATGATAGGTAGAGCCATGGCTCTACCCGGCCTCTAACTAGCCATAGGCGTAGGTAAATTGCTTAACAACATCTTTTTGTTCCCGTGCCATTCATAACTTATGAACTTTATAAGTGTAAACTTCTAAGGAATTTTAGTTTAGGCCTGTACTATTAAATATATTATGTGGTTTAGGGCAGAAAAAAAGGCTACATTCAGAAGTTTTAGTAAGTACATTGTATACGTAGAGTTAACCAAAGTAAAAGGCAAAACTACACCGATGGATATGGAATATCAAAAGTCCAGAATGACATTAAAATAAAAAAATATTCTTATCATATTATTCGAAATGCAGACATTTTCAGCTGTAAAAAGCTATCGCTGTCTTCTTCTAATTCGTTTCGCATTTGGCAAAGCGATCGTGGTCACGATGATTGTTTAATGTGGAAGAGGCTGATGTAACTCGCCTTACGATTTCTCGCCAATTATTTATGTGAGTGGACAGTCTGGCGCACTCATTAACAGGATTCCCTATTGACGATTTGATGAGATGATAATGATGAGGTCTACTTCCGTTTATCGCTGTCTACCACTCTGGAAAAGGCATGAGTCTATACATGCTATGTATATGTATGGACAGATAGACTAATAAATTGCTTTCGTCCCTCATTGCAACCACGTTACGCAACCAGTTGCAAAGGAAGAATTTTCCTTCTTTGTTTGCAACTAGTTGTGAATGAAGAATATTTTACATTAACACACAACCAGTTGCCAACACGTAAATCATTTTCCACAATGGCAACTATGTTTTACAACCAGTAAAATTTTTTTTTTCTTTTTCTTGCTATACCTGAGTAACTGGAAATTGATGAAAAGACTCATTGTCCATCTCTATTTTGATGCCATTTGTGTCTTGTATTTCCAGTTTTATATTTCTATCAGCCAAAACACACACGAAATATTAGAAAATAAGCTACAAACAGATTCTAAACCATAATTACTCAATAACAGTTTGACTGACGAAGTTATAAAGTTAAATGTCTGGGAATGAATGGAAATCAATCTTGTTGAAGAAGCAATAAATTATTTATTATTTTAGTACGTTTTTACTGCGTTTCCAGGCTGGCCTACATTCACCAGTAGGTAACTATTGAGCTGCATTCTTGTGTGCGTGAATCCATATGCAAGTTAGGTGACCGGGAAATACGTCAAATTTGATTAGGGTTGGCAAAACTTTAAGAATGAAATATGTGAAAAGCAATACAAGGCTTTGGTTATCAGTGGTCCCATTCCGGCATAAGTTTTGTAAGAAGCCCTATAAAAAATAAAGCCTATGGTAATTTTATTTTAATTTTATTTTATTCGGAAAACAAACAGTATCTTATAACTATATTAACAAGTTATCCATAAGAACATACAATCAAATATTTTCTCCTCATCATATTAGTTTAGAAAAGACATTAAATAATCCATCCACTCTTCTTTAGACCGTTTCTCTAAATATTTTTCTAATTATTAAGCTGCAGACTGTTGGTCTGTAAATAAAAATAAATAACATATTTACCTAGTTTTGTACACAGGGACCACATTAAATAAAACTATAAATGTAAAAAAGAATTTTATCTTATGTTTATTTGAATATCAGTCATTTAATTTTGCCTTAATAAAAATAATTAACACAAAATAAAGTGACAGTGACAGCCCTATATTTACAACTCTAGAAATAACTCGGTACTAAGTGTTCGTATATTGCGTGGTAGACTGGTAGGTGTACATAGTGACGAGGAAGGAAGCAATGCATATGCATTGAAAAATGTCCATGATAATAATAATATAATTGATTTATTAATTAACATTTATTACATACTAGCGGCCTGTCCCTATTTCGCGCGGATTTGACTATTTTCTGCGCAATTTTATTTTCTTTTTTTAACAAGAATCTTCTATAAAGTATTAAAAAACTTGAATAAAAAAGATGAATAAAATCGGTAAAGTCTTTGTTATGTTCTTAAGTTATGGCGTGATCAAGGGAAATAGGAATTAGTAATAGCTGGCTCAATATGGCTTGGTAGCCATATTGAGCCAACGTGTGTAGATCTCTTAGTTCTCTTGATAGAGGAAATTAGACCCGTGTCCAGCATATTATTCATGCATCTCTTTAAGTTAACTGTCGAATAATATTAAGCAGACTAGCAGACAGACCGGATTAAACAATTTTTTACTCGTTAAGGGATTGAATTTCCAGAAATCCCTTTTTCTCACTTACATCTATACTATCTATACTAATATTATAAAGCTTAAGAGTTTGTTTGTTTTGTTCAACGCGCTAATCTCAGTGTGTACTAGTTCGATTGAATAGTGCATTTATCCAGGAAGGTTATAGGCTATATAACATCACGCTATGATCAATAGGAGCGGAGCAGTAGTGAGATATGTTGCAAAATCGGGAAAAATATTCCAAATTACGTCGCGGGCGACCCCTAGTGTAGGGTAAAACCGTTAGAGATGGCCATACGGGAGAGATGGCCAGTCGAAAAATTTCCCAGTAATATACGCTAGATGGAGTTGTGTTGCGATTAGTTCGCTTCGTGCAGTGCTCGGGAGCATTACGTGATTAACATCTCGGACGAAAACAAATAAAAAAGTAAGTAAATAATGATTTATTTTTCATAGTAGTGCTAAAATTTTATACTAGGTTCATGTTTTAACTTGGCATGCTATATTTTCAATTAGTTACTTGTGTTTTAGTGTGTTTTTTGTACTTTGCATAAACAAGTGTTCGTTCTAACCTCAAAATGGCGGTCAATTAGTTTATTATTACTTTAATATTCCGTATGGCCATCTCTCCCATACAAAAAGGAGAGATGGCCGTATTCACTCAGGCTTAGATGGCCATATTAGTTCGTGTTATTTTCTTGTATATTTAACGGTATGTTTTTTTGTTACAGATGCCAAATACGTATAAAAGGAAGGCTATAGCTACTCGTGGCAACTGGAGTGAAGATTCTTTGAAAGCCGCCATCAATTCCCTAAAAAATGGAGAAATGTCTGTATACAAAGCTTCTATCATCTATAATATACCTCGAAAAACCCTTGAAAGGCGGTACAAAAATAATAATGATAAAAAAGGACCAATGGGGCCCACATCAATGTTCGGAGATGAAAACGAGAAGAAACTTTCCAATCATATTAAAATAATGCAAGAAAGAGGTTTCCCGTTGACAATGAAGGATTTGAGATTGATTGCCTTTCAGTTTGCTGAACAGTTGAATATACAACACAGATTTAATAAATCAGAGCAAAAGGCTGGTTATGATTGGCTACAAATGTTTTTACGCAGAAACCCCGACATCGTTTTGAGAAAATCTGAAGGCGTATCGATGGCTCGATGTCAAGGTATGAACCGGGTTGAAGTGAATGGCTACTTCCGTTTGCTAGAAAACATTTTGATAGAAAATGATTTAATGTCTAAGCCAAATTGCATATTCAATATGGACGAATCCGGATTACAATTAAATAATCGTCCTGGACGTGTACTCGCCGAAAAAGGCTCTAAGGCTGTATCCACTACGACATCGACTGAAAAGGGCGAGACCATTACTATCATTGCTTGTTGCAACGCAGAAGGTATGTTTTTGCCACCGGCATGTATAATGAAGGGCAAGAACAAAAAAAGCGAATTTGAAGATGGAATGCCCCCTGGATCTCGTGTGTTTATGTCAGAAAAATCGGCTTACATAACCTCAGCAATATTCTTAGACTGGCTCAAAATTCATTTTGTGCCCAGGAAACCAGCTGGCAAAGTTTTATTGTTGCTTGACGGACATTCCACCCATTGTAACTCAGTGGAAATGCTTGAATATGCTGATCAAAACGACATAATTTTGCTATCTATGCCTAGCCACACTTCGCATTTTTTACAACCTCTTGACCGGGCAGTGTTTAAATCCCTAAAAAATCATTTCTACGAACAATGCCGGTTATGGATAAATCAAAATCAAGGTCGCCGAATCACAAGACTGACATTTGGTTCTCTGCTGAATAGGGCTTGGGGTAAAGCTACTTCAACAGAAAACGCTATTTCGGGATTTAAGGCATGCGGCGTTTGTCCGTTTAATCCAGAGGCAATACCAGATTATGCTTACTTTGACACGCCGGCTGTACCCAACTTACCTCCTCGTATAACTACTCCTACTATAACGTCATTTAATGCACTTGAGGTCCAGGAAAATATTGAAAATGAACCTATACCGGGAACATCAACTGAACAAAATAGTGGCAAAGATAAGCGGACACCTTCTCGAATTTTGAAAGAAATATCTCCTATTCCACAAAAGTTAATAGAGGCCCGTAAACGTAGCAAGCAACTTGGCAAGCTTTTGACTTCTAATGAACATATAGCAATAAGAAGAAACAAGGAAGAAGAAAAAACTTTGAAAGAAAGTAAGCGTAGAATTAAGCAAGAAAAAAGTAATGTAACTCAAATCAAAGAAAAGAAGACTGATAAACCTGTGATAGTAAGAAAACGTAGAGCGGTGAGACAGATTTCATTGAGTAGCTCCGATGAAGATAATGATGAACCAATTTTGTGTGATACTTCGTACGAAGATGATAAAGAAAATGAAGCAGATAACTGCGCGGGATGCGGCGAAAATTATTACAAAACACGTCTTGTTGAAGATTGGCTTCAATGTATGATTTGTGAAATGTGGGTACATGAAAATTGTACAGAATTTGAAGATATGTGTGGAAAATGTGGAAAAAAGAAGAAAAATGATCTGAAGCAATTAAACATTATTGGAAAAGGCAAGGGAAAGGGCAAATCTAGCCATGGCCATCTGTCCCGTAGTACTAAGGCCAACTCCCCCTGATGTGTCGGGTGAGATGGCCAACTACGTTTTTTTCTAAACTACATTTTATATGCTGTTTTTATTATAAAAATCTTTGTATCGTGTTGATTTTTCGAAGACTAATTATTGTTGATTATTTTAGGAATAAAAGTTTTATTATAACATAAATATTTTTCATTTTATAAGCCTTCAAAAAAACTATGGCCATCTCTAACGGTTTTACCCTATAGATAAATGTAATGTGCAAAGTTAAATAAAGGACTTTGAGGTTCTTAAGTTGCATAGCCACAGATTAATAAATAGTTACTACGTTGCCTCAGCCGTATATAAATTTACATCAACAGCAAACAATAGCATAGCTATACGATCTCAAGAAATTCTGTTTATTATCTATGTTATTTCTTGGATTACTCGTCGGGTCATCGGATATCTAAGTTTATCCTTATGCCCGCTCCACACTTGGGTTATTCTTCGAAACATTCGTGTAGTCAGCGGTAATAAAATCAACTTTAAATTGATAAGTATGTTACTCGTACAAGTAGGTTACTCTCCGTTACTGAATTGTAAAAATTACGATATACCCTGCCTTAGATGGAAAACCAGCATAGCCTATGAGCTACTACTTTTGTAATATCCAGGGCATTACTTGCGTATAGTATGTAAAGTGGCATCACTAAACTCTAGCGGGCCGACGACAGCGAAAGGCTGACTGCAGGTTAACACATTTATTTCATAAGATATTTACATGAATAGTTATTAAAATTAAAGTAACCTAACCTAACCTACTTACAAACAATCAGATATTGTATTTAAAGATATTAACCTATAAATAAAATATCAGATTGAGATCGCAGTTCTGAGGAAAGGTGCCCAAAAGACTGGCCACATTTCCACGCTGGATTGCAAGAATTGTAGAACTACTAAATATTATACTACTACTACTTACTATATATTAATACGTGAAGAAAAAATATTGTACCCCTTTTTAAGCACATTGGGCACGGAATAGTGTGAGTGTGTGTAAAGGACTGCAGGTAGCAATAAAACCCCTAGTTTAGGTGAATGCGCCAAGTATAGTGCAGGCATTACATCGGTTAATATCATATTTAACTATTGTTGGGACAGTTAAATAATTTGATGACTTATATAATAAAAACGGGGAATACCCTGTTCAATTTGACTGCACGGTTGGCTCAGTGGCTTAAGTGGCTACCTCGCCATTTATCAGTACGCGGCGTGTTGTGGGTTCAATCCCACACGGGACAAAAAGTTATGTAATCCATTAATGGTTGTCCCGAGTTTGGGTGTACTTTGTGTCCGTTAATTGTATGTTTGTAAAGTCCCCCGCGGCATAGGGCTTGTTCTCTAGTGCGAAGTTGTCTTTTAAAAACAAAAAAGAAACAAAAAATTACGTTATGAAATTCTATCTTATTAGATAAATAGAAAATTCTTTATTGTACACTTTATTCTATTATTTAGTTAAACATTAGAAGGTTTGTTAAATATATTAGTAATTTCCAACTCATTGCTGTACTTTCTTGAAGAGACGAAACAAGGATTGTAAATAACTCGCCTTCTTTTATGTGATCCTAGTACTTTGTAAGTCATTCCTCATTGTTTTACCTCATTACCGTCGCGCCTGGTTCATACGTTGATGAGATAAGTAACGTACCCTTACGTTACGCAAAACTAAAATAATTAGATAAATAATTTTAATAATAAATGTATATTATCAATAAATTTATCAATCTTATTGGTCAAAGGGCCTTTTTTACCACTTTTTATAAAATATAACCAAGAACTACAAAAAAGCCGCAAGTAATCCAATATTTGGTCGCTACCACAAACAAAATATTATTATATAGACGTCTATTTGTTGGAGTTACGTAGAGACACTGCTGACCCTCTAGACAAGTGGCATCAACAATAGTCGAAACGAAAACTCGAAAAAAACAAATGTAAGTTGACGTAAGTTTACGATATAATGTCGTAAACTTACGTCAAATCCCATACATTTGCTTTTTTGACTTTCGAGTCTAGAGGGGCAGATATGATAGATAGCTATCTTCATAGCCTGCAGCTAGGTCTCTACAGTTTTCCAAATATTTAATAGTCCATCGGAGCAATTCTGTGTTGTCTTTAGAAAATGGTCACCTATATATAGACTGACCGCTGGCGGCAAGCTAGCGCGACTATTTCTTTTTTAAAATAGTATTTTCTGTAAAAAAACAATCCTTATAGAGCGACCCTGGAACCTTATCTGCTTTGCATTCTCTACATATTCAAATATGACCTAGTTTTATAACAAATCTTTATTTAACAAATACTGTCTATTCACTACTTTATTAGTGTCATATAATTTACATAACATGTTGTACAAATGTACACTACTCCTTCCTTACTCATCCTCCTAAACAGACTATAAAATTACGGTCACATGGTCATTTCTTGCGAGCAAGTAGGTTAAATACTATTAATATATTATTAGGTCCTTAGTTCCTACATATATATATGGAAATTGAGGTTTTAAATGCAAGAGAATTATAAAAAGCTATGGAATTATATTTGAATAAAGTAGGTACCGCCATAGTTCACAAATAATTTTAAAAAGTTTGATTTTATTTCAGTCATAGTTTTTATTTTAGTACTGTATATACATATGTACCTAGGCACTTTAAATATTTATATTTTATTCTTTAGTACCTCAAACTATGATTACTTACGTATACAAAGGAACAGTTATTTTGTCGTTTAATTTTGAAATTATCCCAGACAATAACATACAACAATATCACTATTGTATATTGTTGTAGCTGTAAGTTTTCCATATCCTAAATAAATAAATAAATAAGGTCTGTGGCCACTCAATAAAAAAAATCAATCTTGTAGGCAGTTTCGACAAAATATTCTCAAGGTTAATACTATGATCTAAAGAGGTAGACATGATGTAAATTCCATATTCGAAAAATCTGTGTTACATCAGCATTGTTGTAAAGTGCAAATGTAAACAAAGTAGTTTACATTAGACCAAATGTTCGAAATACTAGGTCTAGACTAATTATTCACTGTTCGTAAACATGTGTTGATTGGTTTATGAACTTTATGTATGATGCGTAAGCGCACTGAAGGATTCAAGTACTGTTCTGTGCGAAATTATTTTGATTTAACGCAATTTTTTCAGGTTAGTAATTAAATTATACCTAAGTTTTTATTTAAATATTTGGTCAGGTTTATGTCACTGGTCTAGAAAGTTAGCTCACTGTGTTGGCTGACATTAATTGGAGCTGACCAAAATGTGTTTATCCTCTTTTATTAGCTGACGGTTTCAATGATAGCCTTTTTTATACCATTTAAATAAAAAAATTGCGCACGACTAAATGCAGCGGCTCTATTATCATTACAGTTCAGGCAAATCCAGGGGCAAGGGGAGGCAATGGGTGCAACTGCCCCCCCTGACTTCAGCCAATTCTGATAAAGATGAGCTAAGATTGCCCCTCTCAACTAAATTCTGCACCCGCGCCTGATAGAGTATAGCATCGTCGCAAGATATTTTCCTCTCTCATATAGTGTAAATACCTCGTATTATTCTTAGCTCGAGTTCACGGTACGAGCTATTTTAATAATATTTATTTTTCATTAATGACTTTGGCTTTCGACTGTACAGCCATATGTATGCATCTGGTATGAACATGGCCTAATATTATCTATGATGTTTATTTTCATAGGCCGTATTAATTTAAAAAAAGAATGCTATTTTGCCTTAATTTGCTTAGCAACTGGAAGGAACAAAAACTTGACTGGACTATTAAAATTTATGGGGTGTAGGCGCCAGTTATGGTTCGTCGCTTTGCATTAGTTTCGCTAATATATTTTCGTTATACGTTTGGTTTTGATTTTTGTACAGGTGATAGGTTTTTTGCTCTCGTTTATCTATACTATTCAAATATTTTGATATAAGCCAGCAAACCTATGCGAGAGTACAGGTCTTCTCGGTGTTTGTAAACAATTAAAACCTTTGGGTCGGCACCACGCAAGTGACACACCTGGTATTGGAAGGCGTTTATAAACTTTAGACTTTAAAAACGTAATTTTAAAATATGTACTATCGCTGTGTAGTTATTTGACTGTGTAATTATGGTTTTATAGTTTCACTTTTAAGATGAAATTATGATAAAATTATTAGTATTTTAACTCCATTCAAAACAAACTAGTATATCTAATAACTTGATCTAAATCCCGCTTCCTTGGAAGACATTACCTTTACGCAGTCATTTGGAAACCCAATGTCGGTGGTCTGACCATACATGTAACGGTCAGAAATTTGATATCTTATAACAAGAAATACCATTTTGAACTTTATGTTCTAGCTAATAAAAGCTATCTTCCAAATGATAGGAAATAGGACTAGAAATACTCGTTCCTTGATTCCCGTTAGTCCTGAAGTTTTGATCTTGTTTGGACGTCTTCGAATGGTATATTAGTTCAGCTAACTGTCAATCTTTATAATTAAGGTGGTAAGGAACAAACTTTTCGATTAAATATAAATGTTAGACAAAAAATACCGTTTTCAGCGAAACATAGAAGTTTTGTATTCGCCGCGCCGCCGCCGCCCGCTTTTGGAATATCGAACTAACTTTGTTCGTAGTAACTGGAGCAACGATATCCTGTTCACTTCTGTTCGCCTGGTACTAAACAGGAGCACGCAGGTGACTAACAAAAAAAAAACAATTGGTTTTATTGTCATCGTGTTATTTTAGGCGTGGTTTTGTGATTCAGATAGGTTTTAAATTTATTTGCGGTTTGGTGACCGTCGGTGGTAAAATATTAAAATGTTGACCTTGACCTTTGAGTGGTAATAATAGAGACAAGTACAAGGGCAGAGCTTTTCGTTTGCATTGATTGCCGTTATAACATCTATTGTATTTAGTGTGTATCTTTTTTAATACTACGAGGTTGCAAACAAGCATACGGCCAACTAATGGTAAGCAGTTACCGTATGATATGGACTCTTGTGTTGCTGACCCTAACAATTGTAACGTCAGGTTTATCATAAACTTATGTCAAATCCCATACATTTGCTTTCTATTCTATTTGATTCGACTACCGTTTATGCCACTTGTCTAAAGGGGCTGTACTTTAGTCACGCACAGGAACAGATACATCACTGTATGTACTAGCTGTTGCCCGCGGCTTCGCCCGCGTGGATGTCTGTTATCACGATAAAAAGCCTATGTGCTATTCCAGACTATAGTCTATATCTGTGCCAAATTGAGTTATAGGTCGTTTCGCCCGCCATTTGTTCGCCCGAGCGGGCCAAACGACCAAATTACAACAATTTTTAATATTTTTATTGGGCGTTGCGCCCTATACAGGTTTTATTACTGTTTATGTACAGACAGCATCAAATCTGGCAATAACAAATGGCGGGCGAAACGACCTATAACTCGCCAAATTTCATCCGTATCCATTCAGTAATAGGATTTATAATATTAGTGGTATTGACTGTAGTTATCTGTAGAGTGTTAATCACAGAAATAGATCAGGTCTCGATCTATTTCTGTGGTGTTAATCCTTTTCCTATTCGGGCTTCCTCGCTAATTAAGGTGGCCTGCCTTAATGAAACAAAAGAAACAGAACCTTCCACTTGATTGTCAAATATCAGTATTTTTCTTAGTAACGTTGGCGCTGCTCATTGCAATACACACGAGGAAATACACACAGACAAACAATTACTATAACTTTCTATTAATTAATCAACTAAAATAAATTGTAATCGCAGCTCGCTCCAATTTCACAACTGACTAATGTAGGATGGGATGTCTTATGTAACCGTGGTTTACTATGGAGATGCTACGTACCTTCTTTTTGGGTGAGTAATGTGCAAGTCATTCCTCAGATATTGCGGACGCCCATAGGCATAGGGAACTGACAACAAGAGACCTGTAGGCTTGTTTAACACATAAGTAGCATTATGTTTTTAGCATATGAGCCCTTGGCCAAAAACACAGTAAGTAATGAAAATATCGTTTTCTCTAAATTAACACTAGGCAGATACTTATATCCTTAGGTACTAATATTATAAATGTGAAAGTTTGTAGGTATGGATGGATGGATGGATGGATGGATGTTTGTTACTCTTTCACGTAAAAACTACTACACGGATCTGGACGATATTTGGCACAGAGATAGATTATGGTCTGGAATAACACATAGGCTACTTTTTACAGCGATAACCGACATCCACGCGGGCGGAGCCGCGGGCAACAGATAGTAGAAACAATAAATGAACCACTGTGTGTGGCTGCGGTCTTGTCCTTCCCCAGTTGGGCTTGCTCGCTTGCATGGTGCCTGAATTGAAATTATTCCTTGGTAGAAGTCATATGAAAAAATCTACCTATAACATCGAGAAGTGTACATTCCCTTCAATTCGACCTTTACCGATACTTTTAATCGGTCAGCCAAATCTTGACAAAAGCGTAAGCATATCGAATAACAATCAAACGTAATCCAAAAATATCTTAACGATTTGTTCCTCCGAAATATCGTCAGTGCAATTCTGCCTTGCTGACAAAGAACCGCGCAATTACAAGGCATGTTCCTGGGAAAAATACGTCTAATATTAAAGGAGTTAAGTCCGTTTTTCCCGTGGCATAATGTAATGCAGTTACGTGGTTCTTTCTTCCCTATAAAGCAATATACATACTATCGATTTATAAGAAAAATGCATACTGGTATATAGAAGCGAACAAGTCCGATTGAGAAAGGACCTCTACCTTATAGAAGACCAGAGCTAAATGACTACTCACAGTGCAGCAGTGGTGTTGTCTTCCTGTGCATGAGTACAGGTCCAATTCTTATTTAAAGATGCTTTTTTTTAAAGAAACGTGTCTTTATTCAAGTGTTAATCATAAAACAAAACCGCTTTTGTTAAAAGTTTTTGCATTGGCAACACGCAAGTCGTACAATGTTATGTAGCAATACGCTACGGTAATTGCTTGCTCTTACTTTACTTCATCAGGATCAGGCGGGCCGTATACTTTCTTGCCGTTTTGGCAGTAAAAAATGATTGACATATCTATGTAATAAGAATGATAGAGCACAAAAACCGCATCTACACCCCCACTCACAACTTCCAACCCAAGGTATCACGATAATAATTACCCACAAAAACTTCTCGCCTGCTTCGTCTCCAGATTTTTTCCTTACACCCATATCTTAATGATCTGTGACGTGGCGCGTGAACTCTGCGTATGCGCAGGTCCATTGACGGCTGATGCTTTTTTAAATGCGCCGGGGCAGTAATGGCCGCTCCCACGGTCGCTCTGTGCCTTAACCTTATTAGATTACTTTTACATAGAATGGTGTTAAATAATGTTTGGTTTGAAAGGCAATCGGTGATAGAGTTTATTTGTAGGGATAGTGTCTCTCTTTTGGGCTTGGGAAAAATTATATTTATTTTAAAACTAAATACATATATTATGAGTCAATCTGCACTTATTTATTGCACTATTAGTGTGTTAGTAACAGTAATTTTTAACAGGAATTCTCTGCAAATTACTTTTTATACATGGTATAAAAAAATGAACACTAGGGTTCTAAGATGGAATTTCCTTGGAATAGGAAAACCTTTAGAACTAAACTATCCCTATCCCAGGGAAATTTTATCTTAGAACCCTAGTGTTAATTTTTGGGTCGGTAACGCGCTAGCGATACTTTTTATACTGCAAGCGTATGGACGTGTGCGGTATAAAAGTATCGCTAGCAACGTAACCGTAGTCTATGGAGGCTACGGTAACCGCATACCTTATGGCGGGTAAATTATAAATTCGCAACGTCAATTTGTTAAATCTTTTCAATCACAAAGAGTAATCCTACACTTATTATCCAATTTATTATTTTCAAGTACATCCTTATGCAATGGCGATTTAAGTACGTACCATTTTATTATATAAAAGTGTATAATAATCGGTTATAGAGTGTAAAAACGGCCGCCATTACTCCCAGCGCGCTTTAATTTTATGTGATCGCATAATAGTGGGGCATATGGCACGTGAAGATTGGCCGCTTTGCTCTTTGCTGTTACTCTTTTTCTTCGTTTAAAAGATAAAATATGGTCGCAAAAGGTTTACGAGTAAGTTACTGGAAAGGGGATTCGTTTGTTGGACTGTAATTTTTATATCACGACAGATTTACGGAGAAATGGCGCGGAAAATTAAAGAAGGGCATGTTTTTATATTACTAAGCAAACAGCCTACATTTTGGTTATCAGATTTATAGTGCCAGGCGCCAATAACAGCAAAATAGCCTAACTTAGTTTCATTAGTCACAATAAAAAAAAATATATACTATCGTAAATATAGTTAAGAACAACTCTTTCTATATTTACGATCATATAATAAAAAATATCTAGTTTATTTATTGAATTTAAATCATTTATTTATGGGCAATATTAGGGATTGACTCACTGGAGACCTGTATATACTCATCCTTACTAATATTATAAATGTGAAAGTTTGTAAGAATAGATGGATGGATGGATGGATGTTTATTACTCTTTCACGTAAAAACTACTGAACGGATATGGATGAAATTTGACACACAGATAGATTATGGTCTGGAATAATACATAGGCTACTTTTTGCAGCGATAACCGACATCCACGCGGGCGGAGCCGCGGGCAACAGGTAGTGCTATATATATTTGACTGAGGTCTTCTGTAAAGTCCTTCCTCAGTAGGGCTTGCTTCATTATATAACTATTATAAACACACATGATCCCATCAAAACTTAAGCTCGCGTAAGATCCTTACTTAGGCGTTTTACTCACCAATTTCACGGTCCCCACTAGCCCGTTGTGGTACGTACTAATGACTATATTATATTCAAGTGTGTCCTTACAAATATAGCATGTGTTTAGAATGGTCGTTGGTAGTACAAGTTTACGAGGTAGAGGGCGCTTTGATGTGTCCTTAGCTGCTCTCCACCGTGACACTGGCACATCAATTTTATTACTACGAATACCCCGAGGTCTATTTTAAACTTAGTTCGAAAAAAAGAAAACATATTTAACTAAAACAAAGCTTAATAAGAACTTACCTTTGTTTACGTCCATCACGGCGAGACGGCTGAACCGATCTGGATGAGATTTGCCACGAAAGGTTGCCAACTGAAAACCAGCGCTAGGTGCTTGCGCCTAGCTTATGCTGAGATGGTGACCTTTTCCAGTATGGGCTTGCAGAGCAGCACAATGTCTATTTTTGTATCTTTGTTCTTGTTGTTTTTTTTATATTGTTCTTACTGTGTATTATCTTGGCTATTCTGTAAGTTGTTCTTGTGTGCCCTGTACTGGAATAAATGATATTCTATTCTATTCTAAAAATAGTAGATATAGTGAGGAATAGCACATAGGCTACTTTTTGGAGTTGGTGGTGTTTTAACCGCCGTGATTACGTAAAGCCTCCTGCCTGATCTCTCTCTGGTCGCGTCAGATTGCCGTCCTATCGTACTATGAGAGTGAGGGAATAGAGACGGCTCCTGCTCGTGCACACCTTTGTGCACAAAAATATCTCCACCTATTTAAAAGGCTACTCCCGCATTAGAGACCAAGACCTGTCTCAGGGGACTTTACAAACATACAATTAACGGATACAAGTACACAAAGTGTTCCCTGTGGGAATCGAACCCACAACACACCGCGCCACTGAACCAACCTTGCAGCCATTGTGCAGTCAAATATAACCTACCATGGTAAAATAGTTTAATACTTTTTTAATAGACTAAATGTATTTTAAGTTTTAT
This sequence comes from Trisateles emortualis, assembly GCA_947095525.1. Lineage (NCBI taxonomy): Eukaryota > Metazoa > Arthropoda > Insecta > Lepidoptera > Erebidae > Trisateles > Trisateles emortualis. The sequence goes on along the minus strand of OX352748.1, from coordinate 4,310,076 downwards.
CGATAAAGCATAGAGTGTGTTGATCGACCAATTAGAGCGTCTGAACTTAATGGTTCATAATCGTTACTCACAACACTATTATCGATAAAATTAGGAACGGCCGTGGCACTCTTGCGCAACTCTTTGGGAGAAATTTTATTATGACTATAACATGATGGACACTGGAAGTTTTTATCTTTTAAATGTTAAAAAAGTTTAGTTTATACTGTATAGAAGATCGTCTTTATACATTTTCTAATTAGAAGTGTAATTTTGTATTTTTTTTTATCACACGGCCCGCTTACCATATTCTATTACGCTTGCAATACCAGAAGCATTACTCGCGCGTCGTCAACTCTTTATTTTGTTGTTGAAAAAACACTTACTGTAGTACCTATTTATGACAGGCTTGTTGGGTTAGTGACTCTGAGCGAAGCTAGAGATCGTGGGTTCGATTCCCACCTAGGACAAATATTTGTGTGATGAGCACGATTGTTTGTGCTGTGTCTGGGTGTATTTCGTTTACAATTATGTATGTATTTTAAAATATATAAGTACGTTTATCGGTTGTCTGGTTGTATAGGCTCTGCCTAGTTTGGGATTAGATGGCGGTATGTGAATTGACCAAAAAAATATATACCTAGCATTTTGTAGGGCTATGTCTGGTCTGTTTTGACTACTCAATTCATTCCTTCATCTCAGCTGAAAGACGTCTACTGCCGGACATAGGTCTCACTGGCCTTCTTTAAGAAGGCGGATGCAGTATCTATAATACCGCATACCAACATTTCATTGACTCAAAAATAAATCTTTGCAGTTACCTACTGAATAAATACCTAGCGAAATAGCTTGCACACCTCTTGAGTGTTTTAGAAATGAACAAATAAACAAAACATGTTAATATAAACATGTCTAGTACAAAATTAGGCCATCGGGGATGCTCTGCTTTTCATTAAAGCTAGAATATATTGAGATTAAGTGTTTGCAATAACAATTATTATCGAGAAGTATGTACTCAAAGTGTGTTGAACCAATATGTATATCATGGAGAAATGTCGGTATTTATTGGACGGGTACCATAATAGCGAGCAAACTATTATTCCCGATTGGGAAAGGACCTCCACCATACAGAAGACCACAGCCAAATAACTACACCCAGTGGTGTAGTTGTTTTCCTGTGTGTGAGTACAGGTCTCCAGCGCTCATTTTGGGATGCGTTTTGAAAGAAACGTATTCCTATCCCAGGGATACTCTCATCATAAAGCCCTGGTGTAAAAAAATGGGTTGGCAACATGCAAGTGATACTTCTGGTATTGCAAGCATCCATAGGCTACGGTAACTGCTTAGCATCAGGTGGACCGTATGCTTGTTTGCCACCTAAGTAGTATAAAAAAAAACCAAAGATTGTTTGGAACAATTGAAAACTGGGGCCATACTATGACAAGGACTTTATCGTAGGCTCCCAGGTTCCACTGTCAAGCAATGCCAACTTTACAGTTGGATTATAAAGTTGTCACCTTATAAATTTCAAATAGGTATGGCCCTCAGCATACCATTAAACACATCTGTGGGTCCGGGGCCGTACCAGAACAAATTAAAACTACTTATATATACGTCTCCTGGCGTGTAGAGATTCAATTCACAATTTAACAAATAAACTTGCAGATAATATCTATTATTATAATATGGAGCTTCTTGTCACTGAATTTAATCCGCTTGCGTTTGCCATATTTCAATTTGAAGCAAATATCAAATTATAAAACAGTTTACAAAATACAGCAAATTCATGTTTGTTTCTTTTGACTTTATCCGCTTTGGCAAGCGGAGCTATTCTAGCTATTACTAATACTTACCACTTGAAACGAATAGCGCCACTACAGTCGTCTTCAACATTCAGTCGTCCACCATGCAAGCAATAAATCCATCTAGCGTTTAACATCAACTGAAGAAACATCCGCCAAAGTTTAATTGTTCCTAAAACCACATATTTAGATTCCAGCCAACCATTCTTTTGATACGGATGTATTGCATTCCAGGAATTTTGCCATATGTTGCAATCTTGCTATCTCATGAATTTCTAACTGGACAGTTGCTTACACTAGCCCAATTTCTCCAAGCGAGTGCAGAATGTAGGATGTTTAGAAACATTTTATGAGTTTCCCGATCTCGCAGCGGCATTTCGCAGTTTATTTTTGTTCCTTTTTAGTTAACTCATGTTACGTCATTGTTAGCCTTCAGTACTGTTGATTTATTATTTCAACCAGTATGGTATTAAATGTTTATTATATCTATAAAATTATCCGCCAGATTTTCTCGGGCTGGGTAAAATGTCGATGTTACTATGTAATGTTATGTCTTATAATAAAATCATGATTCATAAAAGTTCAAGAAGATTTTTTATGCGACTAAAACATTGTTTGGATAATGATTTTGATATAAATAGCTGGGAACGGATAGAAGTTGCAAAAACATGTGATTTTATTTTTATTGTTATATAAATTCACTTTTACCAACTTAATTCTAGCCGTTATTATTTATAGTAATTATAATAAGCCCGTTTTGTACCACTGCCTGTAGGGCTGTAGGGCAAAGGCATCCCTACTTTTTTTCTATTTCTCTCTACCTAGAGCCGCTAAATACAGTCTTAGTTGTTATTATAAATTATTATTGCGTTTAATAAATGTATTATTTATAACAAACTAAAGTACGAACGTAGAAAAAGCTCTAATCAATGTTCATGGAGTGTATGACGTACAGGGCCGGCGCGTTGACAAGATGGTGACGTAATATTTTGCTGAAAGTACTAGGGCGCCAGAATCGTATCGGAGTTCTACGCTAGCGTAGATACGGTAGCAAGCAAAGGAGGAGTAAAGTCACCCGCTTGTGTAGTAGGAATGGGAAGGGGTGGTGTTCGTGTTCATAAACGCGAAGATTTGTATGTGTTGCTCTACACTCACACATACAAAAGTATTTAATGTTTTAGAGGTTAGAATACTAGCTGTTCTACTTGTATGGTTACAATACACTAGATAATTACATAATTTAGGCACCTACTTATGAAAAATATCTTAAAATAAAACATCACGCTTTTTTTTCTTTGACCTAAACCAATTCTAGCATAGTCAGTTAGATACTAAATATTAAAAAAAATATAATACCCGATCCGGTATTCGAACCTGAAACGTCATGATATTGCTTTATATTATTTTTTAAAGTTAAATTCTAAGATGTATTATAGACATAATTTCTTCGTACACTACTTAATTACATTATTATTCATCTAACTCATAAAAAAATGTAAAAACCATTAATCAAAAAGTTAACCAGTTTAACTTTACTATGTGTTAGAGCAGGACAGAAATATAAAAAGGGACAGTGGCGCATTCCTACGGGATTCAACCGCGGGCATTCTTTAGAAAAGGAAAGTATTCATCTTTTTTATCTTACTATTTCACATATCTTTTATAAAGCTAATTTTTGATATTGAAAGTTTTTCTGCCGTAATTTATGGCTATAGAGGTGTTAACTTTTTTTGTTTACGATAATTACAATTTATTTAGACGATTAAGGTTTTTTGTAGAAGTGTCGAGAAAGAGTTTAATTTTTATTTATTTTTAGAACCTCCAACAATGGATATATAGGTACCTACTTATAATAGAAAAAGAAATAGAATTAACTTTACTACAAAAATATTTTTTTTCCATTACTAGTGGTAAAATAAAAGTAAAAAAATATCCTTACTAATATTATAAATGTGAAAGTTTGTAAAAACTACTGAACAGATCTGGATGAAATTTGGCACAGAGTTAGATTATGGTCTGCAATAACACATAGGATACTTTTTGCAGTGATAACTGACATCCACGCGGGCGGAGCCGCGGGCAACAGCTAGTATGAAATAAAAACATTGTAAATACCTGTAATATTTGAGGTTTGCCCTTGATTTCCCTGGGATTCTATCATCAGATTCTGATTTGGTGCCAATAGGACCAGAGTATACTCTTTCAAATAAAAAATGAATTTTGAGAATCGGTCCACAAATGGCGGAGAAATCGATGAACATAATTATATAAAAAAAACATACATAACAGTCGAACATAGAACCTCCTTCTTTTTTGAAGTCGGTTAAAAACAAGAAAGACTGTTGTTTAGGCGTCAAAATATTCCTTAACATCACTGTCTTCAAACATCATCGGTTTTAGAGGGCCTTTTATGTCCGTTATCCCAATTTTGAATTTAGAAAAAAATGGTGTTCTAAACAGTTATTAGACCGTGTATTCACTCGATAATCAGTATTATGCACATTGCACAATGACAACTAATACTAAAACGAATAAGTTTGTGAGTATGGATGTTTGTTACTCTTCCACGTGAAAACTACTAAACGGATCTGGATGAAATTTGGCATAGCGATAGATTATAGTCTAGAATAGCACATAGGCTACTTTTGCTTTTTATCGCGATAAACGACATTTACGCGAGCGGAGCCGCGAAAAACAGTTAGTTTTACAATATCTTACATTTTTAACTACCTAGTAGGTATCGTTATCAGCGCAGCGCAGTCTATGATTTTTTTATAGATTTGCGTACACTATAGTTATGGTATGAATCAACACCTTAAATCATCTACCTTTATTTTTAAAGTTGGTTGTCATTTCGTACGATTTGGTTGTGGAATGAGCTCCCGGCCGAAGTTTTCCCAAGAGACTATAGACTCCTTTCTTGAAGAACCCCATGTTCTTCAAGAAAGGAGTAGGTTTTTAAAGTGTCGGCAACGCGTGAGTGACACCTCTGGTGTTGCAAGTGTCCATAGGCTACGGTAACTGCTTGCCATCAGGCGAGCCGTATGCTTGTTGGCCACTTTGGTAGTATAAAAAAATAACAGTCTCTATCTTTGGCATCAAGTGGTCGTGTGTGAATTGACCCAAGATATTAGATATTATTATAAGCTTTCTATATTATTAGTAAGATAGTGTTATAAACACACTTCAAGCCTTCAAATAAATGTCAATTTTCAACCTTTGTCAGTGCACTTTGTGGTGAAATTGACAGCAACACGAGAAACATTCCTTGATTGCAACTTCCAGGTCAAAAGGTTCTTCTCGTGAGAAAATTGTAAGCAAACCGTTCCCGGCCCAGGTGGACATGTTTTTATAGTTTAGTAAAGATCACTTCTTTTTTAAATAGAGCCTATTTATAAAAAAATATCTTGTGTGTGTACCAGAGTACACAGGTAAGAAGAGAAACTTCTTTATCTTAATTCTTCTTAATTATCTTTTCAAAGTAATACAATTATATATATGATGACAGTTAATCTTGTAGAAATGCAACGATTTTATAATTTTTTTTTTTTTTTTTTTTATACTACTTGGGTGGCAAACAAGCATACGGCCCACCTGATGTTAAGCAGTATCCGTAGCCTATAGACGCTTGCATTACCAGAGGTATCACTTGCGTGTTGCCAACCCATTTTTTTACACCAGGGCTTTAAGATGGAAGTAACCCTGGGATAGGAATACGTATCCACAGATAATATAATACTAGTACAGATACCCCATCCCATACAAAGAAATGGTTCCCCGCTAACTCGGGCTAACCTTCGGGCTAAATTTTAATTATCTATCTATCTGTAGATGTCTGTATCCAACAGATTACGTGCATACACATAAAATCAACAGATGGCGACACTTTATTTAAAATTATATTTTTCACAAGATATAGTAGGCACCTACTTCATCACTCACATAGATCTACCGACCATAAAGGGTAGGTATCACTCATTGTTTCGGGCTCGGGCCACGTTTGCTCGCTCAAGGTCACGCGCTTTACGAAATATACTTATTTTGATTGTTTGCTTCCGTATTTAACTAGCGCTCCGCCCCGGTTTCGCCCGGGCTAAACAATTTTTTCCCGTTTAGGTATATTAAAATGTTAATATACCTATTAACCTAAGTTTATTTTTTTGTTGATGGCTTATATTAGGTATACCTATAATATAAATTGACTTATTAAAAAGAATATTCGTGAAACTATAATAAGCAATTAATTTATCAGTGCAAATAAACAAATAACCTGTTTGAAGTGATAAGGGTCTGTTTGAATTGTTTCTGTCTTAGTCAAATTAGGTTAATTATAATATTTTGTGACAACTCACACACCATCTAAATCCAAACTTGGCACAGCCTGTATGGTAATCAGACGACAGACAGAGCATATCACACTAAGATTGGTCCTGAATGGGAATCGAACCCTCATGGATTAGATTCACTAACCACTAGTTACGTAGTAACTCTTTAGTAATCTGTGCCACTAGTACAACAGGCCAGTCGATGTCATTAATGGATGGAGTAAATTATAGCATTCTTTGGTATTAGCACAGAATACTTAATAGTACAGGCATGGGGTCTCATCAGGAACAAATCAAAATTAGTACGAATAAATACCAATAGATGGAGTTACATATATCGATTTGTTATTTACGTTTATGTAAAATTCAAATCTGGAAGAAATATAGCTTGAAACATATACGTACATATTTTAAGAAATCCTACTAGCATAGGAAAATGAAATAAAGGGCTCATAAAACAAAATTACAATTATATATTTACAAATTTCAATAATGTCGCCGTAGTCCTGGCGGCAGTATTTTGTACTACTAAGAAGTTGAAACTTGCGAGTGACTTGTGAGTAATGCCGCTGGCGCTGTATGCATTTTCAGATTTTTATAAATTAAAATACCTACCTCGTTTTGAAGTTTAATGTTGGGTCATACTACTTACTCGAAGGTATAAAAATATATAAAGCTATGTGAAACAGTGACTTATGTTAAAAATAAATAATACGGGCATATGTTTTTTTCTCTCAACAAAAAACTTTAAAAAATGTTTTATGTTATCAAAGTTATCAACAAAAATATTGCATCCAAGATATATAAAATATTTATAATAAAATATTTTAAAAACTAAACAAAACTAAATACAAAAAATGTATCCGAGGTTGGGATTCGAACCCGGTTCGGCCGGTTCTACGGCCGGTACGGTGCAGCGGTGCTACGGTATCGTACTGTGGGAAAATTACCTATTTGTGAATTCAGACTGATACTAAATAATTACTGTTTTACTATATTTTTACAAATAATTCAAAAAAATATTATCTGATATAAAAACAATCTACAAAAAACAAATTTCAAAAAGTGGACATGAATCTGGGATTCGAACCCAGTACCATCGGACTGTTGGACTAATACCAAAGAATGCTATAATTTACTCCATCCATTAATGACATCGACTGGCCTGTTGTACTAGTGGCACAGATTACTAAAGAGTTACTACGTAACTAGTGGTTAGTAAATCTAATCCATGAGGGTTCGATTCCCATTCAGGACCAATCTTAGTGTGGTATGCTCTGTCTGTCGTCTGAGGCTGTGCCAAGTTTGGATTTAGATGGTGTGTGAGTTGTCACAAAATATTATAATTAACCTAATTTGACTAAGACAGAAACAATTCAAACAGACCCTTATCACTTCAAACAGATTATTTGTTTATTTGCACTGATAAATTAATTGCTTATTATAGTTTCACGAATATTCTTTTTAATAAATCAATTTATATTATAGGTATACCTAATATAAGCCATCAACAAAAAAATAAACTTAGGTTAATAGGTATATTAACATTTTAATATACCTAAACGGGAAAAAATTGTTTAGCCCGGGCGAAACCGGGGCGGAGCGCTAGTTAAATACGGAAGCAAACAATCAAAATAAGTATATTTCGTAAAGCGCGTGACCTTGAGCGAGCAAACGTGGCCCGAGCCCGAGACAATGAGTGATACCTACCCTTTATGGTCGGTAGATCTATGTGAGTGATGAAGTAGGTGCCTACTATATCTTGTGAAAAATATAATTTTAAATAAAGTGTCGCCATCTGTTGATTTTATGTGTATGCACGTAATCTGTTGGATACAGACATCTACAGATAGATAGATAATTAAAATTTAGCCCGAAGGTTAGCCCGAGTTAGCGGGGAACCATTTCTTTGTATGGGATGGGGTATCTGTACTAGTATTATATTATCTGTGGTACAGGTATTAGTCCAACAGTCCGATGGTACTGGGTTCGAATCCCAGATTCATGTCCACTTTTTGAAATTTGTTTTTTGTAGATGGTTTTTATATCAGATAATATTTTTTTTGAATTATTTGTAAAAATATAGTAAAACAGTAATTATTTAGTATCAGTCTTAATTCACAAATAGGTAATTTTCCCACAGTACGATACCGTAGCACCGCTGCACCGTACCGTAGAACCGGCCGAACCGGGTTCGAATCCCAACCTCGGATACACTTTTTGTATTTAGTTTTTGTTTAGTTTTTAAAATATTTTATATATCTTGGATGCAATATTTTTGTTGATAACTTTGATAACGTAAAACATTTTTAAAGTTTTTTGTTGAGAGAAAAAAACATATGCCCGTATTATTTATTTTTTAACATAAGCCACTGTTTCACATAGCTTTATATATTTTTATACCTACGAGTAAGTAGTATGACCCAACATTAAACTTCAAAACCAGGTAGGTATTTTATAAAAATCTGAAAATGCATACAGCGCCAGCGCCATTACTCACAAGTCACTCGCAAGTTTCAACTTCTTAGTAGTACAAAATACTGCCGCCAGGACTACGGCGACATTAATGAAATTTGTAAATATATAATTGTAATTTTGTTTTATGAGCCCTTTATTTCATTTTCCTATGCTAGTAGGATTTCTTAAAATATGTACGTATATGTTTCAGGCTATATTTCTTCCAGGTTTGAATTTTACATAAACGTAAATAACAAATCGATATATGTAACTCCATCTATTGGTATTTATTCGTACTAATTTTGATTTGTTCCTGATGAGACCCCATGACGTATCTTTCAAAACGCATTCCTAAATGAGCGCTGGAGACCTGTACTCACACACAGGAACACAACTACACCGCTGTGTGTAGTCATTTGGCTGTGGTCTTCTGTAAGGTGGAGGTCCTTCCCCAGTCGGGCTTGCTCGCTAGTATGGTGCCCTACCTCTCTTAAAAAAATGAATAAATAAATCATTAAAAACGAATAATTAAAAAAGATGTACGTATACATATTTTTATTTTCTAATCGTGTTTTGTTTTATTTTTAAATTATTATTTAATTTATATTTTTTATTGTTTTTAGAATTAATAATGTTCACTAGATTTACAGTCATATTTATTAATAGTTGCTAATTTTAACAGATTTATATACATTCACTGATACTTACAATCAAAAAGTGAGGTTAACCTCAAATAAATAATAAAATCATGCTCATACGTGTTGAATTTATAAAACGAAATATATAATCACTCTTACTTTTCTTGTAAATTCATTTAAATTTAAATGTCTTTTTATTTTATCACTTTCAAATTAATATATTGTTATTCTTATTTCAAACCAAACTTCAAAACTAATATATTGTTGTTATTATTATAATATATTAGGTACATTATATTCACTATACTAAACTTTGATAAAAAAAGCAACATGGCGCGTAACCGAAAAACGTGACGATTTTTTTACACTGCTACAAAATTTCTTCCATACGTAGATAAAGAAGTTTCACTTCAAAAGCTTTTTATATTTTAATGATGTAGGCCTATATAACTCAGTGGTACTATTCTACTGACGCAACAATTTTAAAAATCGGTCTAGTAGGTAGTTTTTGAGTTATTTCATTACAAACGAAATATTTAGGGATGCGTTTTAAAGAAACGTATTCCTATCCCGGGGATATTCCATCTTAAAAGCCCTGGTATAAAAACAAATGGGCTGGCAACACGCGAGTGATACCTCTGGTATTGTAAGCGTCCATAGGCTACGGTAACTGGTTAACATCAGGCAGGCCGTATGCTTGTTTGCCAGCCAAGTAGGTAGTATAAAAAAGAAAAAATATGTATTTTTCTTCATATATGTAGATATATTTTGATATTCTAGATATAACAGAGAACAATCTATCTCATTTATGTGAATATTAATATGCCACCTGAGAATGAGAACTGACACAACTTTTGATATTACTGGGATAGACGTGATACGTGTACGTGGGATAGATCGTGTGATGTCAAAAACACCCCACGCCATAACCGAAAGCCAGATAACAAAGTGAGCTATTTTTATAGACTATTATGATAACGCTACGACCCTACGGGGGCATGGCAGTAAGTAACTATAAACATAGCAGTGATGACAGTGACAAGAGACGAAATTGACTGACTGCCTCGGTGGTCCAGTGGCTGCAGTATGCGCCTACAGTGCACGAGGTTGTGGGTTGGATTCCCACATAGGATAAAACTTTGTGTGACCCACAAAGAATTGTTATGAGTCTGGGTGTAATTTGTGTCCGTTAATTGTATGTTTGTAAAGTCCACCGCGACAAACAGCTTGTTCTCTAGTGCGGGCGTTGTCTTTTTATTTTTTAAATAATGCTGGTAATAAGTACCGTGGGGAAGTTGAAGAATTGTCCTAAATATTTATTACAGTTGATTGATTAGCCTCTTACGCATAATCATTTAAATAAGGACGATTAAAATTCTCACAAATTCATTGGTACGTACTTGACTTAAGGGTCTTGCAACTAGGCGTTAAGATGTCAACGCATTTAGACAGTTATTCAAACATGGTGGACAGCGCATGCGTACTGGGGCCGCGCGGCCGCGGGGCAAGCAAACAGAGACGCATACAAAATTTCATAGCCATTTAACAATTTGTACGTCATCTGTACTTTTAGTTAATGGATTGTGAAAATAGGAAGTTAATGCACAATATGCATTGTTTATTTAGCACTCTTATCTTAATATTTGACATGTTTTATAACGTATAAACATTACAGAGAGAAGCTATCCTATATTTTGCACTAAACATTCATATAGGCATATTTACCTTATTTAATTTCAGCTATTTTATATAATTATAATAGCAACCTATATATGTCCCACTGCTGGGCACGGATCTCTCCTCCTCTATCTTTTGATAGAGGAGGAGAGATCAGAAAGAGAGGGTTTTCGTGAGGTAAATCAGACATGTCTTTAGAATTTCTTCGAAGACATGTGGCTTTCCTCACGATGTTTTCTTTCGCCGTTAGCAGATGATACCATCTGCTATTATTATCATGAGATTAGTACATAAAGGTATAAGTAATTTAGTACATATAAATTCCACAAAGTGAAATTTACATTAGTTCTGCCACCCAGGACCGAACTCACACCTCTTGCGTGCATGTCGCCACTCGCCGTTATTATTATTTATAATTTCTTTAAATTTTATATCAATCTGTCTTCTTGCTGTACCATACGTACATTTAGTTTAAGAGACTGATTTTATTATCTTTATATTAGGTATATAGTAGCTACTTACCTACCTACTTAGCATTTTTATGCATTTAGATAATATTCAGTCAAAATAAGTCGTTTCATGTTTTGATTATAGCAATTGACCTAATTCATTATAAAGATACAATGACATAGTCCTTACTAATATTATAAATGTGAAAGTTTGTAAGAATGGATGGATGGATGGATGTTTGTTACTCTTTCACGTAAAATCTACTGAACGGATCTGGATGAAATTTGGCACAGAGATAGATTATGGTCTGGAATAACACATAGGCTACTCTTTTTACAGCGATAACCGATATCCACGCGGGCGGAACCGTGGGCAACAGCTAGTTAATTATAAAGATACAATGACATAGTAACTTATATTAACACAATATATTATTTACTGCACGAAATGTGTGGTTATCTCGCTCGCTAATTACCACTACGGGTGGTATGTGAGTTTGATCCCCACACAGGACAAAAGTTTCGAGCTTGTTTTTTGTAAGACAACTCCCGCACTAGGGAACAAGCCCTGTGTCGCGGAGATTTTACAAACATACTATTCACGGACACAAAGTACACCCAGACTCGGAAAAAAAAATTCGGTGTTGTTTTCGTATGGAAATCGAACCTTCGACCACTGGCTTAGCAGTCTCGGTTACTAACCACGAGATTATTAGTCAGATAATACCATTTGCACTTTGTGTACTTGAATGCGGTATGTTTATAAAGTCCCCCATGACACGGGGCTTGTTCCGTATTGCGTAAGTTAAGAGTTATTTTATAGTTACAGTATTCTTTACGATAGAAGTACTTCCTCTCATCAGTCATCATCTCAGACTGATGACGTCTACTGTTGAACGTAGGTCTCCACAATGGCCGATCCTGAGCTGCCTGCATTTAGTGCTTTCCTGCAGCTCTGTTCTTCTTCTTATCGTTTGGTTAGTGGCCAACCTAGTGACAAAGTTATTTAGATCGCATATGTTTAAGCCTCTGTCGTGATCTAACGAGTGTTAACAGCCAGGACCGACTTTTAACGTGCCCACCGAAGCACGGAGGCGCTCAGATGAAATACCACTATGCGGTCACCCATCTATAGGGTTACCGCGCCCTTGGTAGCTTAACCCACTGATCATTTACCGAACAGCGAGTGCCTAGCTATGAGCAGCTCTGTTGATATCATCTGTCCACCTAGTGGGAGGTCGTCCCACGCTGCGTTTTCCCGCACGTGGTCGCCACTCAAAAACCTTTCTTCTCCATCGGTTGTCGAGCGATGTGGCTTGCCCATTGCCACTTCAACTTGCTTACTGTTAGAGCTATGCTCTCACTAATAAATGTTAAGTATTCTGTGCTAATAATACTATAACTTACTTAATACTAATACTTGTTCTATTAAGTATTCTGTGCTATTAGGTGTTGATTATATTCCAATATAATATAATTTAATGCTGGCGACTTATTTCGTATTATTGTCGTTGATCTAAAGAGTCAGTGGTAATAGATAATATGGCGAGTAACAAAAGACTGTAATGAGTGTAATGTGTGTTCTCAAATAAAACTTTGCCAAATGACTACACACAGCGGTGTAGTTGTGTTCCTGTGTGTGAAGTACAGGTCTCCAGCGCTCATTTAGGAATGCGTTTCAAAAGAAATTTATTCCTATCCCAGGGTTACTTCCATCTTAAAGCCCTGGTGTAAAACAATGGGTTGGCAATACGCAAGTGATACCTCTGGTAATGCAAGCGTCTAGACGCTTGCAAGCCTATAGACGCGTCTATAGGCTACGGTTACTGCTTAACATCAGGCGGGCCGTATGCTAGTTTGCCACCCAAGTAGTATTAAAAACAAAAACTACAAGTTTCATTTTGCAACTCTGCGTTTTACTTAAAATATTCTTCAACAGCAAACTAATCCTAATCCATTTTACAAAACTGAATAAAAACAATGGGTTCAATCTCCATATTAAAATTTCAATTAAATTGCATGACATGAGCCATCACAGGCCATCAGTCGTCATACGAGTACAGTATTCAAATTAAGTCATTGAAATATTTACTTTGAGCTTGTTTGGCATATAATGGAGGTATTTCGCGGTTGAGTGAGCTTCGTCTGACCTCATTAAGCAGTTACATTGCGTTCTATGATGCGTTACTGTGATTGAGGCTTTTGACCTTATTGGCATTAGAAATATTGTGTGATATCTATAATTTACAAAAGATTTTCTAAAAGTGTGATTGTTGGTAAGAAAGAACGAATTATTTTTGGAATTACTTGTAATTTGTTTAGTCTGAAGCGGTGGCGGTCCAGTGGGAAAATAACCGATTTGCACGCAAGAGGTGTAAGTTCGATGTCGGGTGGCAGTACTAAAGTGAATTTCGCTGTGTGGAGTTTATATGTACTAATCAAATGATTTACCATCTGCTAACGGTGAAGGATAATATCGTGAGGAAACTCACATACTTTTCTCTTAGATAGAAATAAAGATAGAGTCGACATGTCTAATTCACCAGCCTGCATTAGGCCAGCGAGTGTGAATTAAAGCCTAAACCCTCTCCTTCTCTTGATAGAGGAGAGAAGACCCGTGCCCAGCAGTGGGACATAATATTAGTCTAGTAGATATAGCACTACGTTACAAAAATATCCCGAGTTAGTGAAAAAATACGTTAAATACAAACTCTTGTGGAGACTTTTCTTGAAACAAACACGTTTGATACAAAGTTCGCAGATTTGTTTCCTACGCACACATTAAAATAGGCCTACCCCAATGTTTCACACACTCTCACACCAGCCTACGTCGTACTTACGCACCCTTCAAACCTCTAAGCACGATTAGCTTTATCCCTCAGGCCCATCACCCCAACGCCCTTTTTTATCAAGTTTTGTCCTAAAATGGAAAACAACTACCAGGCTTACAGAATACGGGAGCGGTAAAGGAACTTTCACCCTTGGAACAGGCTCAAGATGCGCAGACTCAAACTTGTCTTGTGTCTCCGCAATCCCAGTCAGATATCTAACTCTTTCTAACGCTGGGGGTGGGTCGTACATTGGTTTCTCTCTCGCACTTGCGTAGAGGGTGGCCGATGGCATGCTCTCGTATGTGCGGGTGTGTGAGTTTAGGTTAGGGGCCACGTACGTTCAACCCCTTCGTCATGCGATGCGTGTGTGGCTATGGAGTGTGTTATGTCTCGTAGGGAGGCAACATGTGATACTTCCTACCAGGTTCTGGTGCCTTGGTACATGAGTATGTGTAGAGATTAGAATTTGCTAAGCAAACGCCGTTTTTTTTTCTAATACCAATCCACACACGGTTTCTAACATTCATATCAGTTTTGTAACACACAAATCCGTTATCCAAGTGTACTAAGCTCTCTCATATATGTGTGGACCTTTTCACACGAGAGATGGAGGATAGAATAGGATGGAAAATGTGTGTGTATGTCTCTATCTCTTTTTCACGTAGAGCCTTCTGGGAACCTCACACGTTGATGTTAGAACTTAGAGCGATAAACAGGGAAAAATCAAATACCTAATTATTTTATGTTATTAAGAAATTCGTCTTCTAATTAAGAGGTTAAAATAAGTAGTACTTAGGTATAATGTGCCTATTGATATCTGTTTACAATACTTCAGTGTTCTATGCGTGGTAGTTATAGGAAAAATAATTTTGTTGACTAACCTTGTTTCGCACGTTTGCGTATATAAATAATGTACTTATGTTCGCAAGTATGGGTTATTTTAGTTTGTCTGGGTATTATTGAGATATTAGAAGTTAGTTGAAAATGTTAATACACAATATAAGTATTCCTGCTGTCCATTAATGTTAAGTTGTGCAGTTTAAAATTCATAAAACATCCTTTTGGTTGACGTACCTTAGGCTTTGCTTAGGGACGTTTAATCAATGGATTCAATATAGTTATGACCAGTCACAAATTTTAACAAGCGATTTAATTTGGCAATTCAAAATATATAAAAACTGATACCTCCATCCTAATATAAAAACTGTAAACCATAAGTTACTGAATAAACTTTTTATTTTTAATATAAATAATGTATATCCTTCGGCTTATAAGATGATGATATCCTTTTCCAATATTTGTATTAGAAAGAGATGCAGAAATTTATAAATTTTAATTACGGAACAATCTTGTGGATCTACAAAATAAATGGAAGTGCATTCCGCAAGTCATAAATATGTCGCTAAGTGACGAATGTGGACGTAGCGGTCAAAATTCGATGCCCGAGTCAACAACTGCTACACTCGGACTGTTTGTTTGCTCAAGGTCGCGGACAACCGGTCCGACGACGTCGGCGACGTGCGTCGTACGAGCTGCATTTACCGTTTTGCATAAAAGTGCCGAGTGTGAGCTGGAGAGAACTTTATAACTTACTAGCCGTTGCTCGCGGCTCCACCCGCGTGGATGTCGGTTATCGCTGTAAAAGGTAGCCCATGTGTTATTCCAGACCACAATCTATCTGTGTGCCAAATTTCATCCAGATCCGTTCAGTAGTTTTTACGTGAAAGAGTAACAAACATCCATCCATCCATCCATCCATACTTACAAACTTTCGCGTTTATAATATTAGTTGTATTTAGGTGTCGCAATGGTAGAGCGGTTGCAGATGTAACCCCCGCGGATCGATTAAATAGATTCTTATGTTTAACGTCTCGGATCAAGGCCATTGGACAGCATATTATATGGCACAAAATAGATGAGAACTAAGAAATATCTAGCGAAATGTTCATATACATAACACAGCTACACTGCTGTGTGTAGTTATGTGGCTGTAATCTTCTGTATATGTTTATATAAATTTTGCAAAACAAATCTCCAAAAAGTTTTCGTATTAATTACATATTATACTTATTTGAGAGGTTTTCAAAAAAGACATAATAGTTTTCTAAAAAAGCTTTTTTTTACATTTCTCAAGAAATTTAAATAAGACAATAGAAGAGTCACGGCAACATTGTTTGATGTGTCCAAACATTTGCGAAAACCTCATATTTTATGTAAAATCATCATACCGCATGCTGTATTTGTTGATCATATGACGTCACTGTCAAACATTGTCAGTGTCAAACAATATGCAGAAATTTTCTAACGAAATGTATTTTTTTGTTTCTATTGGCAGTGAAACAATATTTTTTTATATCCAGTGCCAACCACATACTTTAAAGCTATATTTTGCTATAAAATTAGTATACGTATACGTAAATAAAATCGACAAGCTCGAACCTATGTTTGATTTCTCAATTTTTACTTTTTATTTTGCACATGGAATTATTTATTATACGAGTATACATTATACTTAGGTACATTATTAAAAATGCTTTATCGCTTTTATCATAGTTTTTCTGAGCCTTTTATTATTATGCAGGGAAAGAGTTAGTTTGGGAATTTTTATGACTTTTGAAATGACAAAAGTAAATACGTCTAATATAAATACATTAATGATGCTACATATAATTTTGATTAATGCATTATTTATTTTTAATTAAACTTTAATTCATCGTATTTTTTCTGTCTTTGCAGGTAACAATCTGACCAGGAGACCAGAATATCGAAGGAGTTCGTACGTAAATCACGCCTAATCCCGTCAACAATAGAAGCTATCTCTCGTTGCCATAGAATTTTTATTAATATACGAGTTATTAGAGACCGTTCACCTCACCAGTCACTATTTTTATAGCGCTATCATTTTTATACAAGCACAAATTTACTATCGCTTACTTCAAAGGGTTTAACTTATAACTTAGCTATGAGTTAAATTACCGTTTTTGTAATAAAATGTCGTTTCGATGGTTATTTTAATGTCGGTTATCGGTAAAAGTGTTTAGAATACGTTTTAGTAATTGATTTGAAAGTAAGTTCGTAATTATGAAACCAGGTTTAGATTAACTGAATCAAAGATGGCCGTGTTTGTTTATATAGGAGATTTTATTTACGGTACGTTGTCCGACGCTTTGTTAACACTTTTATTAATTTTATCAGGTAAATCTATTTAAGTGTGTATAATGTGTTTTCCTATAAAGTATTCTGAGAAAGGAAATCGTTTATTTTAAAATGCATACTTAATTCAGGAGTGGAGAACCATAACTCTATCATGTTATAGAGCCATGGACTTCAAGTGAGCTTCTTTTTCTCATCATTTGGTTAGTGGCCAACCTAGTGGCAGAGTTATTTAGATCGCCCCTATTTAGGCCTCTGTTGTGATCTAAAGACTATTAACAGTCGGGACTGATGTGTTATGTACCCTCCGAAGCACGCAGACGCTCAGATGACACCCATCTATAGTGTTACCGCGACCTTGGTAGCCTAACCTGGAGTTCACCTGGCTATGAGCCCTTCAAATGATCTTTGTGGAGTTAAGATATATTTGTCTTGGTGCTCGAAAACATCAACAAAAACCACGGTCTAACATACTGAAACGATATAATGAAACTAAGTTGTTATTATAGATAATAATAAACACAAACAACTAGGAGTTCATAAACAACTAAGAGGTCTTTATTTCGTTGATTTTTGACAGTGGGTACGGCGAACTGTGTCCTGTAATTCCATGAATATTATGAAATATTACTGATAGCATGATGAATTAAATGCAAATAGGTATGTGATAATATAGCTCTGTCCCTGACTACTATAAAACAGTGGGCGACGCGACGGATGAGTTATCTCAGCATGGAAGTCCGCTCCAATACTCCATATCGCGAGCTACACGATCAATATTGTATTTTTTTTATTCACATGTATATGTGTCAAGAACAACTAACTACTTTGAACCTATGTTTGCCTAGTACTATGATATGAAACTACATATAGGTAGTAAGTAGTCTCTTAGTATGTATTTTGTCAGTCAATGTGTCTGACAAGTTTTGCCTTTAGACTGATTTTAGTAAAAAAATAAAATTGAGCATAAAATACAAAATAACTCAGCCAAATATCTACACACAGCAGTAAAGTTGAGTTCCTGGGCGTAAGTAGGTCGGTAAAGGTCTCCAGGGCTAATTTGAAATATTATTTATTTATTTTATCACAGGTTTCATAAAACCCTCTTGTTAAATTTTAGGGTCGGCAACGCACTACTGGTGTGATGACCTCTTTTATTGCTTGCGTCTATAGGCTACGGTAATTGCTTACTATCAGGTGCTTACCGTAAGCTTGATTATCAGCTCAGTCATGTTAAAAAAACAATATTTAGAAGCCATAAATATCGTAAAAGCACCATACTATGGACTTGTGATATTGCCGTTTTCAATTTTACTACTAAGTAGCTCACAATAATACGATCCTTACGGAAGCAGTTTGTCATAAACTAAAAATAAATCATTTAACCAAAAAAGTCGAGTAGTATAAGGATGAAAAAGATCTTTTTATAACACCCTTTTCTTCTAAGAAGGAAGTGCTACTGGCATCGTATCCCTTTGACGACGCGGTCAATTATCCGTTAAAGGATTAACAACAGACGTTTTTTTAAGTAAAAATATATTAGCCACTTAAAAAGTCCTTTTAAGATGATAGAAATGACATACCTACTCATATTAATAGAAAAAGGAAGTTTGGATAAGTTTGTAAATATAAGCATGAATGAGCCTGAAAGGCAAGTGCCGCCATCTATCGATATGTTTCGTAGACAAACGATGGTATTATACGAACATGAAAATGTTATAAAAAAATAAACATTTTAAAAATAAGTTAGTCAATAGCATCACTCGGTGCAAAACCTAAATTCCAAAATCTAATCTTCGAACTAATTTACATTTCAACGATTCCAAGATGCTGTCTGAAAGGTCAAATCATCAAAGTAATGCCACTCTCTCTTATTCCTTGACTGTTATTTCATACTACATAGATTTTAATGTTTTAAAATCATTCTAATAGCACTTTTCTTTATAGGTATACAATTCACGAGTTTTAGCTCAACAAATACTAGCTAAAAACGTCGATAGAAGATCAAACGTCTTTGCCGGTCAAATGGCCCGGCCAATATTAAATATTTGCGCCAAACAAACCGAAGCTAATCGCTTTGAGCTGTTTCTAGGCTAATCGCCGAGTAATTAACTAATTATTATTACTAATATAATTGCTCTAGTAGTAAAATATTATACCTAATAGTTTGCGCCATTAACTGAAAAGCCAGGCAGACGTTTAGAAACTATTTCAAAACATAGCCGGTCCCCAGAAACTTGAGACCTAGTCTAAACTAGATAAGGTACAATTTTGTCTAGTTATACCAGGCTCGCAGGAATAGATAGACGTTGTACGTAGACTATAACTACTACTAGTACATTTGCGTCTAGAATTTATCGTCTGCGTCTACCAGGGTACTAGAGGTCAACTGGAAATTGTACGTTAAATGTTTGTTACAGTGTTTGATGTATCCTATGACACAGTATTAAATGGAAAACACACAGATATTCCTATTATTAAAATGTAATTTTGAAGTTCGGGATTATAATTAAAATAAAAGATTGATTGATATACATAACTTATTCTGAAACTTGGAAAAAAATATTTATACTTTAAAACAATATATATAATACAAGTAATTTACAACTAAAACTATATTTACACAAATTAGAAATAAAAAAACACAAAACTAATTTGTGTAGGCAGGTACTATATTACTTAGTATTAAAATGTAATTCATAAATAATTGATCTGCGGTATTAGGTATATTACAAGATTTGAAAAAACAAAAATGAACACTACAAAATTGAAAAAATATGCAACATAAAATTGCTTTAAGGGGTTCATTTAAGGATAGTATAATATAAAGTTGTATTAAAGTATTACTTTTAATTTTTTTTTAAGATTTCGTCTTGGCGTGCTCCTAAGCATTATTATTATTATAGATTAGAGACCTGTATAAGTGCGTTACAGCTTAGATAATGAGTTTTTTTTGTCTAGATTGTGTAAGTACCTATGTGAGTGAGTATCGATCATGAAATACGACGCTACTGAACTTGGTACTTGACAAACTCTCAAAGTCACAGCTTTATTAAAAAACAAAAATATATTTAACTTCGTGGACGAAACTTAATTGCTGGTATCTATTTTTTGTAAGTTTTGAATGTATTTCTGTCCGACAGGATCTCGAGGGGTTGGATTAAAATAACCTGTTTTTATCCTCTTTTTGAATATGGAACATTTGAGACTAAGTAGCGGTTGTCAGGGACTCACAGATTTTAACTGTATGCCTTTTAATTTCGTGTAGATCGTAAGATAGGAACGTATGTAATAGGACCTAGAGTCGCCCGGTGCGCGGTGGTCGAAATTCGACCGTTGCCTACTTATTTTTTTTTACCTAAGTTTTAACATTAATAAAATAAAAATAAATAAAATAAAAACGTTATACTTGGAGTAGGTATTTTACACTCATATATTGTTAGAAACAAAGGTACTTAATCTATGTTAGTTTGAAAATTTAAATATTTTTTTTTTTTTTTTAATGAGGTCTATATCAAAGGTATGTAATAGGAATAAGATATAATTATATTTGTAAACTATGCTTACGATCTATGTCAGATACGAGCGTGGTAATTTTGTATTTTGATACTACGAGTTTGAAATTAAATCTTACCCATACATATATTTTTTAAATAAAATGTTTATTAAAATATCTCTTTAAAGAACTGATGTCCTGGTACGTTTGTTATGGTTTTACCTCTTGTACTAACTCTGCTATCTGTATATTGTAAATACTAGGGTAGCAGATTGTTATTTACTTGTTGAAATCTATATCTATTAAACCTGATAATGTTAAATTTTACCAAATGTTTTTCCTTTTTTAGTATTTATGTTTAAATTAGTTTTTCATATTTAGGTTTAGTTAGTTTAAATAAGTTTCTAATATTATTCCTGTATTTATAGCATTAATTTACCATGAATAAAGAAATATTACACACGTAAAAAAAAAAAAAATTAGGAACCTAAATAATATTATTATGTACCTGAAAAAAATATTGAGTTATTAGCGATCCTACTATCTGGCTATGGGTCGCCCGCGACTTCGACGGTGTGGTAATTTGGAATATTTTCCCCGATTTTGCAACATGTCTCACTACTGCTCCGCTCCTATTGATCATAGCGTGATGTTATATAGCCTTCCTGGATAAATGCACTATTCAACAAAAAAAATTCTAATCGAACCAGTACTTTCTGAGATTAGCGCGTTCAACCAAACAAACAAACTCTTCAGCTTTATAATATTATTAGTATAGAATCTCGTGTCGTAGTATAGACAACAGCGCCACCTACCGGATTCAATTACAATTCCAAAAGTTGACAGCACTGTGTAGTGGTTAAGGTTCTCTCTACTAACATCGCGTTAAATGTTCAAGGTTTGCTTCCCAATTTCCATAGCATAGATACCAATATAAAGAGTGATCTATCAAAATTCTAGGTGGACGCAGATCAGTTTGAGTGTACTTTGTTTCAATGTTTCAATAAAAATCCTCAGTTATACACGTGTCGATTTTTAACTAATTAAATAAAATTGCTTATGTACTAAAGATTATACCGATTTCTGGTGATTAAAACAGTTGATAGAGTTTCTTGCCTTTTCACGGCTCTACACTTTTTAGCGATCAGATAGCATCTAGACAAATCTATATCATATAAAATAAGTAGCTTAATTTAACCTATCACTATCCCTTTCTGTATCATTACGTTCCGTATCATCTATCTTATTCATACTTCAAATTTATAAGCAAGTAGGTACGCACAAAATATGGGCATCAAATTTTTCGTTTCGTTTTTAAAAAGACAACTCCCGCACTAGAAAACAAGCTCTGTCGCGGGGACTTTACAAACATACAATTAATGGACACAAATTACACATACACTCAGAACAACTCTTTGTAAGTCACACAAAGTTTTGTCCTGTGTGTCAATTGAACTTCTCTGCTTCTCTCTTCAGTATGAAGGTAGCTTATTTTTCTTTATATTACCATTGTTATCTCCCTAATTGCCTACCCCTTCAAGGGAATATACATGATGTTATTATGACCTAGAAAGGAATGTACAAAACCTTTTCTATGTTAGAGATCTTTATTTGATAGCTTTACAAAGAATACGTGATACAGTACAATATAGTCCGATACTACTTGAGATAAAAACGTATACTTACTACGTAGGGCTGACAAACATACAAATATTCCCCTCTAGACAACTGGCTAGGTTTTTAAAAGGTCGGCAACGCGTGAGTGACACCCCTAGTGTTGCAAACGTCCGTAGGGTTACGGTAACTGCTTACCATCAGGCGGGCCGTATGCTTGTTTGCCACCTTGGTAGTATAAAAAAAGTGGCATATAGGTAGTTGAATCGAAAAGACAAAAAAGCAAATTTTTAATATAATGTCGTAAACTTACGTCAAATCCCATACATTTGCTTTTTGACCCATTTATGCCACTAGAGAGGCAGATCAGAATAAAATAACTAGAGGTCTTTGTGAGGAACTTCTTTCACTGCCTCATTGGTCAGTTGGCATTCGTTTGCCAGTATGCCTGCGCCAGATAGTATTAGAGATTTTCACAGTAGGGCACTATATAAGCCAACAAGTCCGACTTGGGAAGGACCTCTAGTCTCTACTTTAAAGAAGACCACAGCCAAATAACTACACATAGGTGAAGCTGTGTTGGTAATTGTAAGTACAGGTCTCCAGTGCTCATTTAATTTAACGTTTTCCATTGCCATGGATATATTACTCAAAATTGTCGTTGATTTTCTTTATTTCTTTTTAAAGTCAACTCCCACAATGAAACAATCTCTGTGTTACAAGGGACAACAAGATTTTGTGATCTAAATCAGCCAACTTGGCTTGGCAACATTTTTGCGAGGCTGGATGTAATTTGTTTCCGTCGATGTTTATAAGTCCCCAGCGACACAGAGATTGTTCCCTAGCGCGAAAGTTGTCTTTTCAGAAGAAAAACAGATGTTCAACAACTAATTTTTATCTTGAGCAACCCTAATATACTACCTACCTTTACGTGAGGAGTGTGGGTGGCTGTTATACAATTCATATGGCGCTGTAAAATTATTCTAATATGGAAATAATAATAATTTATATAACACACATTTGCGGGACTAACGTAGAAAACTAGCTGTTGCCCGCGGCTCCGCCCGCGTGAATGAAGGATATCATGGTAAAAAGTACTCTATAACCATTAACAGTATACCATCTATCTCCTTGCCAAATTTAATTAATTCAGCCGTTTATTCGGGAAAAGGTTACAAACAAACATACAAAATAATAAGGTTAGTTTATATTAAAGACGTTATGCAAACTCTTTAAAACATCAATACTTTGATTGCGATGATAACCGAGTGGTAAAGTAACCGTTTTTAATACATGAGGTATGAATTCGAGTGCTTTTTTTTTAAAAGACAACTCCCGCCTTAGGGAACAAGTAGACTTTACCACCACACCACCCATCTATGACAAATGGCAAGAAGATATATGGTTTGCCGGGGAACAACATGGGATACTTTTTATCGCGGTAACTGACATCTACACGGGCAGAGCCACAGGCAACAGCTAGTATTATATAAAATTACTTAGCCTGGTAATAATCTAAAAATGTAACATTAAAATAAACGTGTGGGTTACCATCATCATATTCTCGCCTGTAATCATTATGGCGTCTAAGTGCTTATGACTTTATAGCTCAAGAGCTTACAGCCACAGTTTTACACCAAAACTTTACTCACATTTCCAACTCATCTTAATCCATACTAAGTAGTATTATAAATGCGAAAGTAACTGTTTATTTGTTACCTTTTTACGATTTAACGGCTAAACAGATCTTATTGAAATTTGGCAGGGAGATAGATGGTATTCAAAGGAATAATCGTAGGGTATTTTTTATTGCGAAAACCGACATCAACGCAGGCGGAGTCGCGTGATGTAGCTAGTGTTGTGTCGAGTCTATTGTACTTTGTGTACGTTAATTGAATGTTTGAAATGTCACACAGGGCTTGTTTCCTATTTCGGGAGTTAAAGTTAAGAAAATTATTTCCCTTAAAATCACTGGAAACATAACGCAGTTATAAATGCAGTCTATCTCCTAGCCTATACGGACCAGTTTAAATAAGGACAGGGCGTATCTCCCGCAGTGCGTAATTACCTCTTTATTGCTGAAATATTGTACCAGGTGTCAAGGACCATATAAGAGGTGACTGCACCCCGAGCAAAACGAACAGAACAAAAACATGCACAAGACCAGTTTTATATTGTCAATCAATAAATAAACTAAGATTTTTTGTTCCTACAGTAGTTTTTTACTACAGCCAATTTGTAGGGTCTCGAGAAGAATTTACAAGAAATCTAGTATATAATTTACAATTTGGTAAGGATTATATATGAACCTATATGCATTTTAATGAAAAAGAAGTATTTAATTTAATAAAAGAAACAAAAAATATATTTGGTGCATCAAATTAAGTGAATTGGGTTAGGTATTAGCTTCCAATATGGTAATTAGAGATATTCTCTTTTTGCAGGTATAATATTAAAACATGTTGTGATCACAATGCACTTATACCGCTTTATTAATAAACGCGTAGCGAGTGAATAGTAGTTACGCCATGCTTTGTCCTCTTCTTTCGAATGTCAAATTACTGATGACAGAATGAGAGATTATAATAAATATAATAAAAAACACCTAATCTATTCCACGATTATTAATAAGGCGGTTAGTGAAAAGCCTCAATCTACATGGAGATTTGTCTCCATCACAATATTACGTAAATACGCGTCAAAACATTTTTACTCCAACCCTGTCTATCGCGTGCCGTAGTCGCGTGCCAAATAAACGATGCCCCACACCAGGTAACCTAGAACGCATGCGTTAACACGATAACCATTTCACCACGACCTCCTCTTCTCCACATAATCAATTTACTTTATAGACTTTAAAGAGGTCTTTGTAAATTGGTTTTGAAAACAGGTAGAGTTCAGGTGGGACGCATGCGCCAGGTGAGTTTGATAACAACCTCCTGGTGGTGGCTAGTTGCCTGGTACTCGGCTGGCAGCTTGCCACAGGTACGCTCCCAAATAACAGGTGATAAGGCTCTCACGTGGACCTCTGTGGTGACCCTAAGCACCTGTTCGCATGACACATCCATGAATATAGTTTCATTACCAAGTTATTATTTACCAAATGAATTTAAGCTTTATTGCTTGGTGATAAGGTTCTACTCTTGTACTGCAACTGAAAATCACAAATTATTAGTTAAAACTGAAGAAAACAAATGAAAGAGTATTAGATGTAGGTAAACAAAAGAGAAACATAATGATAATTAAAATAATTGAAAACAAACAATAATATTATGAAGGAAAGGCAGGAGCTTGAAAATCCTATATGCAACACGTGACAGAGAAGGTCAAGATCAAGGTAAAAGGAATGTAGTTTGGTGTTTACTTACACAGGTTTTTATTTGTATACTACATGAGTTAGGTCATTACGTGGCAAAGACGCATACGGCCCGCCTGATGTTAAGCAGTTACCGTTGCCTATGGACGCTTGCAATAGCAAAGGTACTTCTTACGTGTTGCCAACCTGCATTTTTATACCAGGGCGTTAGGATGGAGTATTCCTGGGATAATAATAAGTTTCTTCCGGAACGCATCCCTAAATAAGCGCTAGAAACCTGTACTCACACATATGAACACAATACAACGCTGTGTGATGTTACTTAGCTGTGGTCTTCTGTTTGTGGAGGTCCTTTCCCAGTCGGGCTTACTCGCTAGTATGGTGCCCTACCTCTCTTGATGTGTGGTTATAGCGAAATAAATAATGTCTTTCGGTCATTAATGCATCTCTGTGTTGCAGAGGGCACCTTAAAAGTAGGTCCTTAGCTGTTAACAGTCGTTAGAACACGGCCGAAGCCTAGCTCCATAAACAAATTTAGACATAAGTCTATAGATAGGTAAAGCAACACATTGTAGCCTGTTTCCTGTACATGATGAGTCAATAACTCATGCAGTCTCGTTATCACTAAGTTCAATGTTGCATTGTTATCGGGTACACGTACGACATAAATCAATTAATTTTGACAGCCCGTCACTTGTCGTACGAAACGAATTCAATGATTGGGCGCAGTCGTGATTTCATTTTCATTCATGGTTTTTTATAAACTTAATAATAGCTCGCTATGACTTCGAAAATGTTTTACCCGTTTAGGTATTGAATTTACAAAAAAAAGTCCTTAGTGCTCACTTTCATCTTCTAAGGAACCTTAGTGCAAAAATTTCAATACGTCTCAACCCATAAACGTCCCACTGCTGGGCACGGGTCTCCTCCACGGTCACGCTGGCCAGACGGGTTGGTATAGGGGTTTGTTTCGAATTTTCCCTCTCTTGCGGTGAATAACACTTACTCCCTTAGTCGACTCTTACGACACCCTCGGGATGGAAGGGGTGGTGACATTTGTATTCTTAATCCGTCACCACACGGACAAACGCCCTAACTAGCATGTTACAGTGCCATTATAAATTATGTATACCTACCATCTGTAATGTAGACTTTACACATACTTTTTCCTGTGGCAAATTTACTTTGTGACAATTGTACATCTAACTCCAGCGGCTTAGGCTCTGCGATTAATCTTTCAATCGATTCAATTCGAATATATAGGTATTGTATCTTTGAGAGTGGACATAACAATATTTCAGATTGGATAAACGAGGGATAGACTGATCCTTTTGAAATGACCCATTAGAACCACAGACCCAAACTTAGACCTCCAAACAGATTACTAAATTTAAATAATGTTTCAATCATCTATAAAGTATATATTTTATAACGTTGTTGGTATAATTTAAAGAAGGCGAATCTTTATTAAATCTTTATGTGAAGTCTTCATAATAACTTTATTTTGCATAAAGGTTTTAAATTGCCTGTCACTCCCTCCCTAATGATGCCTGTAACATGGTAGCGGAATAAGCGATTTTATTAAAAAGCTGTCCATGATTTGTACTAATATTATACGACAAATACCCAGCTGATGGTAAGCAGTTATTACTATGAGGCATCACTCGTGTGTTGCCTTCGTTGCCGACCCTGTTGTGGGTAATAATATTAATTTGTTTTAAAAAAAGCGTTTTCTTTAATGAGCACAGGAGACCAGATTTCACAGAGAATTTAAAAAGGTATAAGAAATACTAATTATAGCGTTCATAAAATAATGATGTCATATGTTTTTGGGAACCGCGTTGGCTTCAAAGAGAGTTGTGTGTGGAACATTAAATTGTTCTTAGAGTTAAACTAAACCCTAAAATAGCTCGTGTCGTGTCTTATTAAACTATCACAAATAACCTGACTTTCTATTGGTAAAATAATTTTCAAAATCGGTACATCCAGGTAGATCCAGAGATTAACTTCTACGACCTCACAACCTTTACCACTTTATATTAGTATAGTTTAATCGTCTCGCTCGCTCTAAACTTCGAGGATTGTTTAAAGCATATACATATTAAAAGAGAAATTGCACTTTAGTTAAATAAACCTGTCCTTGAACCTTCTTCCAGAAAAAAAATTTTTTTTCAAATAAAATAATTTTATTTGCGGGCCCATAAAGGTTGGTAGAAAACAAAAATGTTCTACCAACCTTTATGACCCGCAATTTACTACTTACTTAGTTTGCGCATCAGTGTCTTATTTGCAAAATAAGATATATGGTGGCAAATTACTAGGATAAAATGTCATTTTGCTAATGTGACGTTTTGCGAGTGGCATTTTCAGAATTTGAGAAAATGAAATTTTGCTAAATTCCAATATTTTTTCCGAACTGACTATACAGCTCTCTTATTCATTAAATATCCCTTTCATTATAAATCTATTTACTATGTAATGACCCTAACCCTCTCGCGGCGGTGGTTTTTACGAAACCACACACGGGGCTTAAAAGACCTCCCGAGTAGGTAGACACGGACGTGGCTCCGTCCGCTTTAATAATGACTCGGCAAAAAATACCTTGTAGTTAACCCTTTGAACACGGTCGTGATTTTTGGGTCGTTTTTAACCCAATTTATTAAAGTCAGCTAATAACGTACATCTTAAGGATTAGCTTGTTTGATTTAAGGATTTTGTTTTTCGAATAGGTTTGAGATTTTTTTATATTACTACGGTATAGTGTCAAAGAAGCATACGGCACGCCTGATGGTAAGCAGTTACCGTAGCCTATGGACTCTTGTAATACCACTGTTTACTTGTACATCTTGTAACATCAGAACTTTGTGTTATGACTATGAGTAAACTTGGAATAAGAAAAACAGTATTTTAAAACCGGTTCCTATAAATGAGCACTGGAGCACTGAGATCTTACCATGATGTTTTAAACGTAAGTCGTTCGAGTGAGAAAAAGGGACGGAGCTATACACGCCGTATAGCTCCATCCCTCTTACTCGCACAAACGACTAACATTTTAACACGCCATGGGTATTCTGTGGCCATGGTACGCCCTCTGGAGATCCGAACAAGAGCACAGGCACATGACTGCACTTGACGAATTTGTTATAAGACATTATATTATAACTAGCTCACCTAGCAAACCTTGTTTTGCTAATAAAATAGTAATAGGGGTTGATCGTAGAGGGATGAAAATTAAGGGTTGTATGTATTTCTTAATGCTGAATCATTAAAAAAGACAAAAAGTATTGTCTAGAAAATATAATAAAAAATTTAGGGGGACCCTTAACATTTAGGGGGATGAAAAATAAATGTTGTCCGATTCGCAGACCTAACCGATATATGCACACAAAATTTTACGAAAATCGTTTGAGCCGTTTTGGAGGAGTTTAATTACAAACACCGTGACACGAGATTTTTATATCTAATGTTTTTTTGTTTTTTGTTTTAAAAAAGACAACTCCCGCACTAGAGAACAAGCTCTGTGTCGCGGGGGACTTTACAAACATACGATTAACGGACACAAATTACACCCAGACTCAGAACAATTCTTTGTGGGTCACACAAAGTTTTGTCCTGTGTGGGAATCGAACTCACAACCTCGTGCACAGCAGTCGCGTACTGCGGCCACTGGACCACCAAGGCAGTCAAATGACGCCATAGTGTTCTATTAGGTATTCTGTGGCCATAGTAATAAATGCATGATCCATAGAGCGTGTAATTTCTATGAGCAAATATAAATTTTCTTTATCTTAGGAGGAATGTCCATGAACAATAAGCTATTGACCTTATAAACGAAACAAAGAAGTTCAAGTTCCTGATATCTGGTATTCCCGGGGTTCGATGCCCGACTCAGTCAACTATATCTGCGCGGCACTAATTGATTGGAGCCATCAAATTTGTCTAGACTTGTCCACCCGTGACCTATCTAGGTTAGGCTTAATTGGATATTCTATTTTAGGGTCCCCTGAACCAAATTATGAAAGCCAACGAAAAGTTGGACACGCGACTTCGCGAACGCAAATTCGGTTTGTGACTTAAAAATAAAAGTAGTGTTTTTTATATTACGTAGGTGGCAAACAAGCATACGGCTCTCTTGACGGTAAGCTGTTACCGTGGCTTATGGACGCTTGCAAAGGTATTACTTGCGTTTTGCCGACCTTAAAATAAACAGCAGCGTTATATGATGGAATTTACTTGAGATAGGAAAACGTTTCCTATCCCCAAAGTGAGTTCTGGAAACCTGTACCCGCACAAAGGAACACAACATCGCTGTGTGTAGTCATTTGGCTGTGGTCTTCTGTAAGCTGCAGGTCCATACTCAGTCGGGCTTGGTTACTAGTTTGGTGCCCTAAATGTCTGACTAGACGTCTTACATCTTTGCTAGTGATTCAAGCTTTATCTGTACCAAATTTCATCAAAATTAGTTTAGTAATTTAGGCTTGCGAGCATAACAGACAAGTTTACTTTCTCATTTATAAGAATGACTTTTTCTCTTGTGTCTGTTTTCTTTTTGTATAGAGTCATCAACGAGAGAGTTGTCACTAGTATTGCAAACTTTCATAGGCCACTGTAATTCGGGAATGCCTCAAAAAAAGATAGGTCACGGGTGGACAAGTCTAGACAAATTTGATGGCTCCAATCAATTAGTACCGCGCAGATATAGTTGACTGAGTCGGGCATCGAACTCCGGGAATACCAAATATCAGGAACTTGAACTTCTTCGTTTCGCTTATGAGGTCAATAGCTTATTATGGAATAACGATGTGGCGGGATGTGGACTTCTTAGCCTCAAAAAAAGATTTAAGGGGTCAGGGTATTGTAGTCATGATGACCTGATGGTGGCACCGCACATAAAACATATGGTAATGACGCTGCAGTTCGCTAGCCTCGTCGTCTACAGCTTGACCCCTCACCTGCTTTACGACTCGACACGGGAAATTGTCCATTGTTTTATTATTGTGTCCGGTATTACTGACATAAAGTTATTGAGGAAACTTAGGTCAGGAAACCTGACTTAAACTTATAATCAAAGCCTCAGGATATATTCTCAGGAATATATACTAATATTACAAGTGTAAAGTTTTGGATGGATGTATAGATTTTTGTTACTTAATAAAGCAAAAACGGCTGAACGGATCCGGATGAAATTTGGCATAGAGAGAGATTATAGTCTAGATTCTGGAAATCAAACTGTTTTTAGGAGGTATACGCGCCGGCAAAGCTGTAGGCGGGAACTAGTATTAAATAATTTCATAATATAATATCAATTTCTGCATTTGGCCTGTTAAATTGGCTCAATAGATTTATGAAGAAACGACCAAGAAATAGCTGTCAGTTGGTTTTTGTTCTAAAACAATATATTTATTAGTTTTATTAAATTATTATGCCAAGCGTATCATCTTCTGTCACCATCATCACCAATTTAGACATATAGCACTCTAAATAACATACGGAACCGAGTCGTCAAATTAGCAATTGACAAAGAAAACTCGATGATGAATGCGTGAACGCCTACCAATCTCATCGTTCGCTGTAGGTCCTATTAAATTGTTGACAATTTAGTCGCCGCACCTAATTGTGCTATGTCAGAATAGCTATTCATAGCATATAAATTATTAAGATCTTGTTAATTTGAATTGTGAGAGATCAAGTCTGTACTATCGAAATATCCACCAAACATAAACAGAATTATATTTCTTATACTACTTAGGTGGTAAACAAGCATTTGGCCTGTCTGAAACTAAGCAGTAGGTACATATGGACACTTGCAAACAGCATTGTAGTTATTTAGCTGTTGTCTTTTGTATGTATATATGGTGGAGGTCCTTCCCCTATCGGACTTGTTCACTTATATGGTGCATTGCCCCACCTATCCTAATATTAAAGTACTCTTAAAAATGAGGTTTTATTTACATTTATACTAATATTATAAA
The DNA here is from genome assembly GCA_947095525.1 of Trisateles emortualis. NCBI lineage: Eukaryota > Metazoa > Arthropoda > Insecta > Lepidoptera > Erebidae > Trisateles > Trisateles emortualis. Next base: position 4,278,367 of record OX352748.1, on the reverse strand, counting down.
GCTGAAGAGTTTGTTTGTTTGGTTGAACGCGCTAATCTCGGGAAGTCCTAGTTCGATTAGAAAAAAACTTTTTTTGTTGAATAGTGCATTTATCCAGGAAGGCTATAGGCTATATAACATCACGCTACGGTCAATAGGAGCAGAGCAGTTGTGAGATATATTGCAAAATCGGGAAAAAAATATACGTTCCAAATTACGACGCGGACGAAGTCGCGAGCGACCCCTAGTAGAATATAAATTAGTAAAATAATTATTGAGCACAAGAAACCGAGATTGAACAAATAAAACTGACGTAATAGAAGTCTTAAATCTTGCTAATAGAGCGGCATGGTCGTTTATAAGTTCTAATTGTCCACTTATTGCTACTTTCTTGCTCCAGCCTCTCCCACGCTAACCAAACCGCCTAACTATTCACCACTAATTAATTGTTAAACAACTAAACAATCATTTGATACGCACCGACATCTAACTAATGATTTATGAGTAATAAACGATAAATTACCCACTGTATTAATTTCACTGCAATTATTAGTCAGCCATTGTGAATTAAGGTTTGTGTAATAATGTACATTTGTTTGAATATATTAATATCTGGTAAATTTGACTGGCCAGCCCCTCTAGACAAGTGGCATTAACGGTAGTAGTCGAATCCAAAAGTCAAAAAAGCAAATGTATGGGATTTGACGTAAGTTTACGATATAATGTCGTAAATTTACGTCAAATTCCGTACATTTGTTTCTTTGACTTTTCGATTCGACTACCGCTTATGCCAATTGTCTGGAGGGTCTGATGGTCTAGTGGTTAGTGGCCCTGACTGCTACGCCCGAAGTCGTGGGTTTGATTTCCACACAGGACAAAACTCTGTGTAAGTCATAAATGTTTATTCCGAGACGTGATGTAATTTGTGTCCGTGACTTGTTTGTTTAGTCCCCCGCGACACACGGCTTGTCCTAGGGTGGTAGTTCTTTTTATTAAAACGAAGAAACGCACAATGACTGAATCACTTACAATTCGGGGCTAATAATTTATACGTAGGTACTACTTAACCAAATTGTAAAGGAAAACATCGTGTGAAAATCCAGATGCCTAAAATAAATTTAAAAATTTAAAAAATAAATTTTAAAGGCATGTCTCCTCCACCAACACGCACTAGACCGGCGTGTGAAAATCTTTATTCTCACACGCCGGTCTAGTGCGGGAGAGCTTGAAAGGGTTTTGGAACTTTTCCTAAAACCCTTTCAAGCTCTCTTGATAGAGGAGAGGCGACTTTACCCAGCTGTGGGACTATGTAGGTTGCTATTATTATTAATACTTACAATTGGCACATAAGTTCTTTTGTAATTATGGTTAATAAATGTAATGTATGTCTCTAGATTTAATGTTAGTATGCGATTTCATTACGCAGTGACAGATCCATGGGGTTATTGAACTGCTATGCCTATAGACTTCCGTGAATCGCAGCCGAGACACGGACATACGACGACAGTTGATGCGCTGCAAACGCCGCAATACTATATACATAGATAGTAGATTCGCGCTATAACATATTTAAATAGGCCGAAGTGTACCTACATAAGTTTTATTAGGTAGGTACTAAGGAGGAATAATTATAGCAACTCATATGTCCCACTGCTGGACATGGGTCACCCCTTCTCTATCTAGAGAGAGAAAGAGGGTTAAGACCATACACGGGTTGGTAGATCAGACATGCCTGGGAAAAAGAATAATATTTAACTTCACATGGGAGATTAGTATTAATATTATAAATGTGAAAGTTTATGAGGATTGATGGATGTAGGTATGTATGGATCTTTGTTTCTCTTTCACGTAAAAACTACTGAACGGATCAGTTTGATCTCTTTCATGATGATAACCGACATTCACGCGGGCGGAGCCGCGGGCAACAGTATTATATCATAACTAGCTGTTGCCCGCGGCTCCGCCTGCGTGGATGTCGGTTATCGCTGTAAAAAGTAGCCTATGTGTTATTCCAGACCATAATCTATCTCTGTGCCAAATTTCATACAGATCCGTTAGTAGTTTTTACGTGAAAGATTAACAAACCATCCATCCATACTTACAAACTTTCGCGTTTATAATATTAGTAGGATATTATGTTATGTAGAGTTTGTACCCGAATCCTTTGCCCTGATAGCATTAACGCTATAGTTTTATTTATGTTAAAACCCTTCGTTAGACTTGCCGTGTGAGTGTCATTATGTTTTAAAAGGGCATTAAAACCTAAAGTCTCATTAAAAGTTCCACCTTCTTCCAAAATAATATTTATATTGATTTCCGGTTAGTTTTCTTTAATTCTTTATTGCACATAAATTATAGTCACAAAACAAAACACTTAACAAAAAACATGCACAAAGGCGAGCTTAACTCAATATTGAGTTTTCTTACAGCAAACCAATAGTGTTAGAGGAAATATTGTATAAGAGTATAAGAGCATTATGAAGTGTACAACAGAAGGAGAAAATAGAAGAAAAAAGTAATAGCGTATACTTTCATAAACATACATACTATGACTACATAATTATATACTTAATATAATATATAGTTTTCGTTCGTATTCTGTTCACGTCTATAGTGACAAAATTTTGTATCTATTGACTGTCCATATCGAATGTAATGAGGACCTGTAAGATGCATATGGTGCTATTATGCATGTCAAAATTGAATGATGACTGCCAAAACATATTTTGTTAACTGTCAATAATACTAACTAGGTGTTGGTACTTATACTTACAAATGGGTAGGATAACATACCAGCTAAAAATGCCGATTGAGGAGGACCTCCCTTACAGAATACCAGAGCGAAATAACTATACGAAGTTATAAGGTTTTTAAAGGGCCGGCAACGCGCGAGTGATACCCCTGGTGTCGCAAGCGTCCATATATATATATATATTTTTAAAGGCAACTCCTGCATTACAAGCTCTGTGTCGCGGGGGACTTTACAAACATACAATTAACGGACACAAATTACACCTAGACTCAGAACAATTCTTTGTGGGTCACACAAAGTTTTGTCCTGTGTGGCTATCGATCCCACAACCTCGTGCACAGCAGGCGCATACTGCGGCCACTGGACCACCGACGCAGTATGCTACGGTAATTGCTTACCATCAGGCGGGCCGCATGCATGTTTGCCTTCTTGATAATATAAAAAAAATGGTGTGTCAGTGAGTACAAAAACAAGGTATATAGAAAACCGATTTCTTAATCTTCTAAACGAAAGCCATCCGTGGTATACACAACCTCAGGCAAAATTCAAATAAAATAATCCTTATTCCTTATCGAGTTTCTAATAACGAATCTACCAGCCCATAATTTGATATTCAAATTCAAGAATGAGGTCAGCCATCATATATAAAAATAATAGGTTACGAAATTGGCTAGCTATTTTAGTTGGTGACTGTACAATAGCTCTAACTGCCCATAAATCAAACGGTTAGTGCTTTTGGCTAAGCTGAGACCTAATTCCCATGCGGAATTAATAATGAAGCCTAAATTGCAATTAAGATCTGTCTTGTGTGTCATAGGAGGTTTTGTGAACGCATCTGGTGATGTTGCGATGTGTAACAATGTATTGTCCATATGTATCTAGTGAATAGTTGGTCTAGTTGGGATAAATAGGGTTGTCCAGTTACAGCATAAGTTTTTTTAGCATACGCTATTCACGATGGTAAGAAGTTATTGTAGCCTATGGGCGATTCTGCCCATAGGCTACAATAGGAGCCCATTTCCATTCAGCAAAGGCTGAAATGGAAATGGGCAGGCCACGTAGCGAGACTAAAAGACCAAAGATGGACTAAAAAAAGTGACCATGTGGAGAGGCCCACAAGGGAAAAGAGGCAGGGGGAGACCTGTGACGCGATGGGAGGACGAGGTGAAAAGAGCAGCAGGCCAAGGTTGGGACCAAGCAGCACAAAATAGACAGGAATGGGCATCATTGGAGGAGGCCTTCACCCAAACTGGGGTTTTTACATTTAAAGAATAGTTATCAATACCAATCAAAGAATGTATTTTGAAAATTGTAAGAAATAAAAGGCTTTTTTATTTTAATTTTTTTATTTATTTTATTTTATTTATTAATGGGCGATTCTATGTATTATACACGTGTCCCTCTAGATAAGTGGCATAAACGGTAGTCGAATAGAATAGAAAGCAAATGTATGGGATTTATTTTCTTTTTTTTCTGTTTTAAAAGACAACTCCCTTACGAGAGAACAAGCTCTGTGTCGCGGGGGACTTTACAAACATACAATTAACGGACACAAATTACACCTAGACTTGGACTGTTTGGTCACACAAAGTTTTGTCCTGTGTAGGATATATGGATATATGTATATCATGGATATATACATTTTATTTATTATTGCATATGTGCTTCTTATCGTCTGTTTTGTCGTCAGCTTGTCTACATGTGCGGATGTTTCATTTGGTCAATTCATATTCTGTATGTTATTGTTGGTTACCTAATTTTAAGTCTTGATGGGAATTATTTTATATTTTCTTAGTCAGATCTTGTGTTAATGGCATTTATCAAACGGCACAATTTATACTTACATTATAAATGTGAAAGTGAGTTTGTTTGTAACGCTTTCACGACTAAATGGCTGAACGTATTTTAATTAAATTTAGCAAGAAGATAGACGATATCCCGGGGAACGACATAGGCTACTTTTTATCGGTATAAACTACATCCAAGCGGACGGAGTCACGAGCAACAGTTAGTTTTTAATATACTACGTACTTAGTCTCTTCATCGAACGAGTGGGGCAAAGAAACATAATTCCACATTTTCTTTTTTTCATCTTTTCTTTTAAAAAAGATAACTCCGGCACTAGAGAATAAGCCCCGTGTCACAGAGGACTTTACAATCCCACAATTAACGGACACAAAGTAAACTCACACTTGGGACAGCCATTTATAAATCACACATTTTTTTGTTCCCTGTGGGAATCGAACCCACAACGCGCCGAGCAGTGGTAAATAGCGAGATAACCACGAACCAACCGTGCAGTCATTGTTACCGATATCGCATCTTCATCGGTTGGTACTGTATTGTTGGTTAGTCTACAATGTAAAACTAACAATATGGTCTATCTAGTAGGCGGGGACACTCAAACTATGAAAGGATTATATTGACAAATAGTTGTTGCCCGCGGCTCCGCCCGCGTGGATAGGCTACTTTTTGCAGCGATAACCGACGTTATCGCTGCAAAAAGTATGTGCCTATGTGTTATTCCAGACCATAATCTATCTCTGTGCCAAATTTCATACAGATCCGTTCAGTAGTTTTTTCGTGAAAGAGTAACAAACATCCATCCATCCATTCTTACAAACTTTCACATTTATAATATTAGTAAGGATCAATTATTGTGTAGGTAGTTTTCTGTGAATTCATATGAAAGTAACTTTGTTTTTTAATAAGTATCGGATCTCCTTTCTAATAACGTGCCACTCGATTCCATAGCAGAATTTATCCACTGGTTAATCTTGTAACATCTAGATTGTGGGATAAATATGGCTCAAGCACTACTACGCACGACATGTCCTTTTTCTTCAAACGATACTCATCCCACCCAGGGATACTCCATCTTAAAGCATTATAAAAAATGGGTTGGCAACACGCTAATACCTCTGGTATTGCAAGCGCCTATAGGTTACGGTAACTGCTTAACATCAGGCAGGCCGTATGCTTGTTTGCCACCCAAGTAGTATAAAAAAAAAACGAAGTTTTACTATTTGTAACCCCCGACCCAAAAAGGGTTGTTATAAGTGTGTGTCTGTCCGTGTCATCATAGCTCCCATACATATTAGCTAGGTATATCATATTTTTTGAAGATCAGTTCATGAATGTGAAGACTATCATAATTGTTTTTGTTTTGTTAGTTTTTGTTTTTTTAAAAGACAACTCCCGCACTAGAGAACAACCTCTGTGTTGCGGGGAACTTTACAAACATACAATTAACGGACACAAATTACATCCAGACTCAAACAGAACAAAGCTTTGTGGGTCACACAAAGTTTTGTCCCTGTGCGGGAATCGAACCCACAACCTCGTGCACAGCAGGCGCATATTGCACCCACTGTACCACCAAGGCAGTCATTTAATAGATAACGCTTTTATAAGCAAAATACTTTACCAACATAAAATCTCCGGGCACAAAGCGCACCCAGACCCAGAACTACTATCTGTTGGTTATGTGTGAATAGAACTTATATAAACTAGGAGCGGTGTCCCATACGTACAGTCTATGACTATGTTTCTGCGTTGGTTTGGATGAGATGTTAAATATGGTTAAGAAAGCCTAGTCGAAAAATATTTATGATACCTCAATACCGTCACTATAAATTAGGCCTAAAATATATAAGCTGCCTAATTTCACGACACCAATAAATCACCAATGCAAATATAGACGTTAAACTATAACTCATATTAGAAAGAAAGAAAGAAAGAAAAACTTTTTATTGTAATATTAGGCAGATTCGCCCACATTTGTTGGCTAGGACGTCCCACTAGTGAACTCGCCTCACTTTCGCGATATAGTTACTAGAGCAGACTAGCAACTTTTTGTTGTCCATTTGGGAACACAATTATTTATTTACTTATTTAATGCATAGATGATTTACAACTAAAAGTAACGAGCCTTTGATCAGTAGGCGCTCTTTTGTTTAGTCAATGTCATCATAGACTTTCAACATTGACTGCCTCGGTGGTCCAGTGGCCGCAGTATGCGCCTGCTGTGCACGAGGTTGTCGGTTCGATTCCCACACAGGAAAAAACTTTGTGTGACCGATAAAGAATTGTTTTGAGTCTGGGTGTAATTTGTGTCCATTAATTGTATGTCTGTAAAGTCCCCCGCGACACATAGCTTGTTCTTTAGTACGGTAGTTGTCTTTAAAAAAAAATAGCAATCTCTATGCAAATAACTCCCTAAATAACTTTATGAGCAAACAAAAATTGAACATAAGTTAGCATTTACTGCATTATTGGTGTGTTTACTAGTGGCTTACATCGCCACTGCGTTACATATTGTGTGGGTACGATCCCCACACGGGACATACTGTTGTATAATAATCTACAAATAGTCCGAGTTTAGGTATCTCCCGCGACACAGGGCTTGTGCCCTACTCCAGGAGTAATCTTTTAAACAAAAAAAAAATAGGCTACAAAATGTAACTCGTCTGCAAATTTCCAAAGCTCTTGTCAAGTCCTAATCGCCGCCTACATCTACATATAATATGTCATATGTAGGCATATGTCACCGCTCGAATGAGCATCTTATCCGATTTTAACGCATCGTTCTAGTAGTGCATTGAACTGTTGAGATCAGCGGAAGTGATGACTCTCGAGATCCTGTTATTGCGTTTAAAATAAGATGACGAAGAAATCAACGATTTTTGTTTGAACTTGAAACTGTAACAGACTTTTATCTACTTTGAAATATATATTAAGAGTCTGACATTCTCTATCTGTCTAGGTGGATCTGTGGTCGATTTGTGTCATTAGAGATCACGAGGTCGAGGATTCAATTTTACGGGTCGGGCCAAAAATTTATATTTGGTCGTGCCTCGGAAAACACGTAGAGCCGTTGGTCCTACTCCTGATCTGTCTCCGGTCGTGTCAGTTTGCCGTCCCATCGGACTATGAGAGTGAGGTAATAAAGAGTGCACTTGTGTTTGCGCACACACTTGTACACTATAATATCTTCCGCACAGATGTGTAGTCTTCGTTGAAATTAGCCACCGTGACCGAAATCTCAAACATTTGCTTTCTATTCTATTCGACTACCGTTTATGCCACTTGCTTAAAAGGGTTGGTAAGGTGGAGATTCTTCCCAAGTCGGGCTTGCTAGTTTATATGGTACCCTACCTCTTTCAGCCAACTAGCCCTCTCATAATAAAGCCTATCGCTTACTTGATGAATTTCTCTATCATAGCCTGGCCATTAAAATGGGACTGTAATAGATTGAAAGGCATCCAATATAATTTCGTGCCGGTCAAGTACACCCACAATATAAATCTTTTATCACTGGCTCGTAAACTGGTGAACGCAAGCCATTGATTGATACATACGTAACGATAATTGTCACTGTCATAAAATCGAAAGTTTTATAGTCTACTCTCGTTTTACACAAATTAGAATTAAATTCTAATAATAATCCAATTTTAGGAAAAATAGTTTTCTGCCTAGGGTGTTAACCAAATTTAATAAGTTGGATAATGACATTCGCATTGATCTATTTACTACTAGTAGTACCTGTGCTAGATCCTATTTAACCAACAACTTTGTCGATAATGTACCTAAAGTCTGACAAATTGTAACTTACACTTAAATATAAGTTCTAATTTTATATAATGTTCGTACCCATATTAGTCTATACCTAATCTTTTTTTTTTTGTAAAGCGTTTTCCGTCAAGCTGTGGAAGCTTGTTATTGGCGTTTTTTGATATATGTATTATCATATTTGTTTTGAAGCTGTAAGCTCCCCAAATAAAAAAATAAAAAAATAAAAAAAAAAATACACAATAAAAAGAACTGCTTAGTACGCATCGTAAAATTCTCCACATCGGTGTCTACTGAGAACGAGCCTAGGAGATGGGCAGCAAGAACGAACACCCTCGATTTTTTGACTATATGACCCATCAAACAAACATTGAATTGTAGGGATTCTAAAGATTTAGCTTTGTCAAAGAGGTGTTCGAAGCTATGGTATGGTATGATGGTTTTATCTGAGCATGTCCGTGCTTCCGAGGGCACGTTTATGGCAGTCCTTATCTATACCTGAACATCTCTTCCTCCACTATGAAAAAATGACTTTGATTTGCAGAAAAATCAAATAGTGTTCATAACGGGTATCTATTTTGGATAATTTTATAGAGAGAAGTAAATAAAAATTGGCATCATTATACATTTTTGGTTAATTTGTTCTACATTAATATACTTAACAATCAACAAAACATGTTAATTCTACCCAAAACAGATAAACATTTAATAGATCATTCGAATTAGCTAAGCGGCTATTTTGAAACATTAACAAATTGTTGAGGTCATTGTCCTGTGGATGTTTGTTGCACTTTGTATATATAAGTATATATACATAATTATTTGCTATGTGTTAGCTTTAACAACTGGCGTAAGACAAACATTGTAAAAGGTTTGCGATCGTAAATTGTAGCTCAGTATTCAAGAATTCATTTGTTCTAAAGTTTTATAGATGTAGCTAGAAATGTATATACTATGTATTTTGATGACGGTAAGCTTTAGGTCGGTAGGAGTCTATGGAAGCTTGTAATAGCTGAGTATCACTCGCGCCGAAACTACATCTTGTAGCACCAGAGTTTTATGAAACGTAGTATTTAAAAAACGTTTACGTTAAATGAGCCCTAATTCTGCTAATTAACGAATGGCTCAATTGAATCTGAATTGATTGTCAATTGAATCTCAGTTGCATTTTTGGTATTCTCCTAATAAATTTAAGACCAATTGCTGGAAAACTATTGGTCTTAAATTATAAGCATTTTTGGTAGTACTTTATTGGTATTCTGCTAAACAATTTAAGACCAATGGTTTTCCAACTATTGGTCTTAAATTTATTAGCAGAATATCAAAAATGCCACTGAGATAAATGAATTAAGCCATCCATAAATTAGCAGAATTGGGGCCCAATCACGCACAGCAACGCAATTACAATACTGTGTGTAGTTATTTGGTAACGGTCTTCTGTATGATGGAGGTCCTTCCCTAGTCAGTCTCGCTTGCTTGTATGACTCCAACCTTATTCATATTCATACGATTAAAAAGCTTGGGTCGCCGATCACCAACGGTCATCGTTTCTGTGAGCTTCTTGGTTTTCCTATGGATCTCTTCGTTGGTTTTTGATCTCGAAGGGTATCTCCAAGCATAGCTCTCCTTTGCTCTTTGGTTGAAGAAAAAAAGTTTGTACAATTCTTTGATGTATTTCAGTGCAAATTCTTAGGACAATTTACGAGTTGTTCGCCCTAAAATTATGAATAGTTTATGTATAAACGAATAATGAAACTTTAAAGTGTTGAAATCTTTATATAAAACTGATTTTATGGGTATTGTTATCTAAACATTGTGAGTTATTGACGAAACTATGATTCTTTTGCAATACTTTTAAACATAATTACTCGGTTTTAATGATTTCTTAAAGATGCTTGTTTTATGTTAAATATTTTGTTTATAAATTCTGTTACAAAAATCTTGACTCAACAGATCTTCTCATTAATAGAATAATGTTTTATTAGCATACTTATACCTTTTACAAAAATGGTACTATTAGTTACAAATTTATCTATATATTCTTTTAAGGTTTGTTCGTTACGTCAATTTGAGAACAAAAATGTTGTAATATAATTTTTGTGTCATGTGCTGATAAAAAATAAAATATATAATTTTATTCTAGGTGATAATTAGTTATGGTATATTAAAACCATTCTCAAATACTTTGAGAGGACTCCCCCTCAAAATGTGTATATAGTGACAACTATCAAGAGTTTTAAATAAGTCAGCATTTAGATCTAAGTCAACATCAATATTGGATAGTTTCTATCGGCGTGTATCCTACTGGATATTCACTCAACACCATCCATTACATGTGTCATACATATAACATTAGCAAGTAGCCTAGGGGCAACATACTCATACATTCATGATCGTTTTATGTTCTATAAAACGTGAGACGTTCACCTCGTGGCTAGCTCACTATCCGCTTCGTGGGTGCATGCGTAGGAACACTAAAAATCTGGATTAACAATCTATCAACGCCTAAAATAGTATTCGAAGCAGGGCTGGTCAATTTAGTTTGTAACTTTAACATACAGTTTTAGAGAAGTAAGGTACCATACGAGCCAGCAAGCATGACTTAGAAAGGACTTATTTTACTGAAGACCACAGCCAAATGACAGTACGAGTACACATTTTTTGTTGTGCTCCTGTGCGTATAGTTAAATGACTTCATAATTAAATCACTATAAGAACGTCATGGTTACGGTCCCGGTGCATTTTTCTCCTCTGTCAACCTTATAATAACTTTAATGTCGTTAAACGAGAGCCTTGTGGTACTCCAGGTACCACAAGGCTCTCGTTTGGGTTCCACTTTGTATTTGCACGTATACAGCGCATTTATTTGCACCTAGGAATGTTCTGTCTGCCTCGTTTTTGTACGGCTTCTTTACTTCTACTGAGTCAGAAGTTGTCGCGAATTTTATACAGTTGATAGTTAATGATGTAGAAAAATTTACACTTTACCTCTAAAACTAATATATTTATTAAATATTGAGTACGTATCAACCCTAGCCGTACTCACTACATAAGTAAAACTGTTTGAAAGATCGATGTAGGCTAAAGAAATTGACGGAACGTATTTTTTGCCTACTTATTCAATGTGTTGAATCTTTGCGAAACGATTTATTTTAAACGATTTGTTTAACTTTATATTTTATTGATGTGATTCATTGACGGATATCTGTTCAGTAGCTTTACAAGCAGTAATGTTCACGTAAAAAGTTTTACAGATACTATTTATTACGTCTCTGAAATTTGATCCAAAATAGCAGTCTTCGGAATGAGAACTGCTTGAACTCAACCTTCCCAATGTTTTGAATTATATTGATGACTACGTATGCGCTTATTGAATAATATTGGATGTTTATCTTCCATGAGATGTGATAGCATGAGGTGAGAAATGAATAGTGTCTTGGGAGAACTCACACCGGCCATCTGATCCCAAACAAAGCACTAGTTTGGGGTACCAGTTTAGTATAGGATACCACTGGGGGAGTCTCTTACGCATTTTTTAAAAATAGTTTTTAAGAACCTTCCACAAAAAGAAGGTAAACTTATGAACCGACCAAGGAAAATAGGGATACATAGATAAGAATTTCGGTTTCCAAGTAAATAAATCAAGAATCTTGCTCATCACATAAAGATTTACCCTGGGTGGAATTTAATCCGCAACCGGCCAGATAGTCACAGGTCTAACAGTTAAGGACATCAGTTTATAAAAGGTACAGGTCCTTGTCTAGTCGGGCTTGATCAACTGTGTGGTGCTCTATCTCTTTTTAAACATGACAAATCCAAATAAAAAACAATTAAATATTCATATTATTATATTCCTATTCCACAACTGATGCTACAATGAACTCATCAAGCCCATAATCGTATTTGCGTGTGACGTCACGACGTGCGCTCGTTTAACACACTAAATAATCCGATTATTTCACTTCATAATGTCAATTCAATTGGATGACATACAGTTTAAAATAGATTAATGATCGTCATGTATTTTTTGTTTGCTACTTGGGTGGCAAACAAGTATACGGCCCGTACCAGAGATTTTTTGTGTAGTTGGCAATACCAGAGATATAATGCATGTTGTGACTGTGACACTTTTATATGTTAGACTAGCTGTTGCCAGCGGCTCCACCCGCTTGGATGTCGGTTATCGCTGTAAAAAGTAGCCTATGTGTTATTCCAGATCATAATCTATCTCTGTGCCAAATTTCATCCAGATACGTTCAGTAGTTTTTACGTGAAAGAGTAACAAACATCCATCCATACTTACAAACTTTCGCGTTTATAATACTAGTAGGATTAGTAGGATAATCGTTTAATTTAAATACTTATTAAATGTACTTTTTTGACAATATATCTTTAAATAATGTATTAACACTTGGTTGTCCTTAATAAATAAATAAATATCACTTGCGTACTGCCGACCCATTTTTTTACACCGGGGATTTAAAATGGAGTATCCCTGGGATAGGAAAATATTTCTTTCAAAACGTATTTGTAGAGCTAGACAGCGAATTGGCCATAGGAAAAAAATATGCTGATATTATATTTTTATAACGTTCATAAGTATCGTGCATTAATTGATCTAAATGAGTTAATGACTTTGGCTTTGACTTTCACTCTTAATAGAGTTTTTATTCTTCATTAGTAGGTAGTATTCATAGAGACAATATGATCTAAAGCGACCGCAAACATTCCTTCATAATCAGATAGCTCCTAGCTGTCCCCTTAAGTTTAATATACTGGCGAACGGCGATTATGGAGGTTAATTTAGGCGGAATGCTTAGCGAAAGCCATTTATAGCAATTGGTTCCTATTAAGCCTATCGCCCCATTATTAGAATAATGTTTTATCAGCACATATCTACAACTAGTACCTTGTATATACATTATCGGGGACACACATACACGGGGAAGTCGCCAGCGACTTCCCCGTGTGGTAATTTGGAAGGAACATTTCCCCAATTTTGCAACATATCTCACTACTGCTCCGCTCCTATTGATAATAGCGTGATGTTATATAGGCTATAGCCTTCCTGGATAAATGCACTATTCAACAAAAAAAGAATTTTCTAATCGAACCAATACTTTCTGAGATTAGCGCGTTCAACCAAACAAACAAACAAACTCTTCAGCTTTATGATATTAGTATAGATTGTATGCATTATTTAGTTCTATAAGTAATGACTCTATTTTATTTATCTCCCTTATCTTTCTTATTCAATTGTACACTTCATTTGCTCGCCCATCTTTATCTTTTCCTCTAACATACTGAGGTTTGCTGCTAGAAAACTTATTATGAGTTAAGCTCGCCTTTGTACATGATATATTTTCTTTGTATATTCTGTACACGCAAAATATACCATTTTGCGTGTACAATAAAAACATAAGAAAGAACAACAAAAAAATATTTATATATATTAAATTGAGTACGAATATGTACTTCACATATTCGTACTCAATTTAATATAGGTATATAAATATTCAAGCAATATTAATAACCTACTATGTATTATAGTCTTAGGACTGCGCGTCAAAAGTGAAAACCTCTTTTCACAAATCAAGAAGGTACCTATGTGTTGTAAACACCCACTTGTGACTTGTTCTCTATCCCAAAAGTGCCCAACGCGCTTAAAGAAGTTTTCACTTCTAAAATATTAAGTAATATCTTTTGTTAATATTTAACATCGAATAGATATGTAAATAGTAGCAGGTATATATTTTATTTGATGTACTAATAAAATATTATTCTACTTATGTGACGCTATACTCGAGCTACTATAAGCTATCAAAGTAAAAAAGTATGACAAAATGTTTTGGGACGCAGTGGTCGTTGGTGGTCTCATAACATCTGTACAACCTGGAAATAATGAGTTGTTGCGAGTTACATCAAGCACATTTCGCGAACAGCATTTGTTTTGTTACAAAGTACCAGCCGCAGACGAAAAGATGACATTCTTTTAGTCTGAGGTAACAACGAGTCAGGTATTGTGCCCGGTTTTCCGCGTAGTGTTCAGCTGATAGATCCACTCCCCACTCAAAGAGAGAGATAGAAGACGTCGCAGAGTCAAAAGCAAGAGCTTTCACCACGAGGTTATTCTGATTAACCTGTCTGGATAAGTCGGTAGCCGGTACCCTTCGGGTGATTCAAGTATGCGATCATGTCAAACCATCAATAACGCATAGCCAACTCTTTTTGCTCTACGTAGTTTATAAAAATAGTTTTAACAAAAAATAACAAACAAAAGCTTACTTACAGCTACCAACGCCATTTACAAACTTACAAAAAATGTGTAGCTATTTGAATATCGAATACGCGATTATTGAACTGTTATTTTTAGCGCCGTGCCGTGCGCGTGCCTACCACTTATTATTCGCGATCGTAGACGCGTCGGCGTCAGCGCCGCGGGCGGCTGCTTGCGTCGCGTCGCCGTGTCGGTCGGTAGCGGCCACAGATATAGTAGCGGCGAATACTGAACATGCATATTAGCATCTAAGAAAACATTCATAATATGCGAAAGAGAATTAGTATAAAAACAAAACAATATTATATTATTTAAAAGGATGAACCCCGCACATGGGAACACAAACTGCGTCGACAAAACAATTATGTAATGTGTGGAAAGTGGAAACCCACATATATCTTAGAAGAAATTCTAAAGACATGTCTGATCCACCAATAAGGCCAGCGTGTGGTAAATATATACATAGAATACGGGCCCAACAGTGGGACATAAAATAATGGTCTGCTAATAATAAATGGCAACAAAGTAGCAGCTACAATATCAACACGAACATTATAACCATGTTGATTGTTTTAACAACTCTTTATACTAGTCAACGCATAATGAGTTCCACGAACAAACCTCCTGTGCATTCATAATGCCCTGGTACTAACAAACAGTACTGCCTACATTTAGCCTGTCTATCGAACAATGGAGACTCCACGACAATTTTAAATTATTAATATTCGAAATGGATGACACTTCGATGAAATTTATGATAGTTTATTAATAGATGTAGTGTCAGGACGATTGTGATATCATGGCGAAATTAATTGTATGCACTTATGACGTTACTGTTGCACGTATTACATGTAAATGTGGCTTAGCGGTTGTTTTATGGAGAATGAGGCATGTGGAGAATATTGTACTATGATTGGGCATAAATAGCTCATAATCGGTTTGCCGGCCGCCTACCACATTAAGGCCGGAAAGTCCGATATATCCGCTTCGCCAGGCCTTTCCCCTCTACAAAAAAAAAAGAAATGGGGATATATCCATTGACGTGATACAGCTAACCTTCATATAGTCGAGCTACCCAACACCGCTTCCTCACGGCTTGTACAATAGCGGCCATGGTTCTGCGCACGAGCACCCGACACCACGTAATGATGATATCCGTCACACTGTCACTGGTAGTCGGATGCCACCGTCAATTAAAATGTAAGCCGATCAAAGTGATCAATTCTGTTTCAGTTACGTCGTATGGTTTTTTTATACTACTTAGGGAAATCAAGCATACGATCTGCCTGATGTTAAGTAGTTGTGACTATGGACGTTAACAATACAGAGGGTCCGAATCACTTGCGTGTTGCCGATTCATTTTTTTACACACAAAGTATTATCCCTGGGATCAAAAACCGTTTATTTCAAAACGCATCCCTAAATGAGCGTTGGAGACCTTTACTCACGCTATGTGTAGTTATTTGACTGTGCTCTTCTGTAAGGTCTCCTTTATTTTATTTTCTTTAAAGGCATCTCTTGTTTAATATTCTACAGTATATACCATATCAAATCTTATTTACTTTTATCCATTTACAAACTTAAGAACTATCATCACAGTTTATGATCAACTGCTTACCAAAATAGAAGTAGGCGCCATACAAGCGAGCAAGCCCGACTGGGGAAGAGACTCCACCTCACAAGAAACTACAGCTAAATAACAGACTCTAGTGTACCTATTTATTTCTATTCCTACGCGTAAATATAGGTTTCCAGTGGTCATTAAGTGTCCGCGAAAACTGCAAGCTTGTGGAAACCATGACGGAAATAAAACCGCTAGAAAGTTTAGCTTTCATATTGTATGTTAAGCAATATATTGTCAGTAATATTGTTAGTTTGTTAAATTAACGTAGCTAAGTAGATAATTAAATATACAGACATTAAATGAATATTAATTTTCAACCTTTCTTTAAAACCACATCTTCACAACGTGAAATGAGGAAACGTCTCAGTACGTCTTAGCTCTGTACAAAGTAATTACTGAAATAATACCTATAGATGGAGAGCCAGCGACGTATTTACTTTTGTCATTTCAAAAGTCATGAAACTTCACAAACTTACTCCCTATATACCGAATAATAACTGCAGAATAATAAAAGGCTCTTCTGGCAACCCTCTGTGGCCGGGCTGTTCAACCATAAAGGGGAAGGAATAAAACTTAATTTAAAATAGAAAATACTGTCAATATACACTGGCGAGCAAAAAAATCGACTCACTTCATACTTTTGCACTCAAAGTGTTCTAATTTTAAAATTAAGACCTAAATCTTAATTTAGGTCTTAAATTCGTTAAGTTCTAGATGTTAGCTTTAAAAAAAATAACAATTACTACAGTGTTAACTTTTAGACATTGTCACAAAAGTCGAGGAACAGTAACTGTATGATTTCGTACTCCTTAACTCAGTTAGCATTGCGTGACCTTAGGGCGTATTAAAGGTGACGTACCCCTTTCACCCTTGTCAGTTGACCATGAAACGTCAACAGGTACACATCTCCTCAATCTCCAAGCAAGAAAATTTCCCGGAAATGGATACAACAGCGGAAGCAGCGGCTCAAGCAGTTATCCTATTGCAACAGGGCCTGAGTCAACGTCAAGTGGCTCGTACTTTGCAGATGAGCCAGTCAGCGGTATCAAGAATATACCGAAGGCACCGGGAGACTGGTGGCTTTCACCGACGAAGAGGTTCCGGTAGAAATCGATCCACTTCGGAGGCAGACGATCGCTTTATCGTCCGTACTTCGCTGAGGAATCGTTCTCTCACCGGGGTCTAAGTTCAACGGGAGCTCCGAGAAACCCGTGGGGTAGCTGTAAGTTCTTGGACAGTGAGAAGAAGACTCAAGGCAGCAACCCTCACTCCAAGAAGACCAGCAACGGGTCCCAAATTGACTGCAGGTCATCGAGCAGCCCGGCTACGTTTTGCAAGAGAACACGTCGATTGGACTGAGGATCAATGGCGCTCTGTTCTCTTCTCGGATGAAAGCAGAGTATGCCTACATGGTAGCGACAGAAGGAGAAGGGTGTACAGAAGGCCGGGGGATGATACGCACAATGCTGCATAGCAGAAACTGTTGCGTACGGAGGAGGTTCCTGCATGGTGTGGGCTGGCATATCAATGGAAGCAAAAACTGAACTGGTTTTCATTGAAACTGGCCGCCATGTGGGTGGGTTGACCGCACATCGGTATATTGAAGATATCTTGGAAGACCTCGTCATCCCATACGCTGGTTTTATTGGAGAAAACTTCATCCTGATGCAGGATAATGCCCGTCCACACAGCGCAAATGTCGTGCCTGCGAGAAGTGGGTATCGCTATTATGGACTGGCCAGCTCGTAGTCCGGACTTGAATCCTATTGAGCATTTATGGGATGACCTAAAGAGAAGAATCCGGGCTAGAGATCCTGCACCAGGTACAAGAGCTGACCTGCAAGCGGCTCTGACCGAGGAATGGGAGGGTATACCACAAGACAGAGTGAAGCACCTCATTGAGTCAATGAGGAACCGTTTAGAAGTTGTCGTCTGTCATCAGAGCAAGAGGGGGTAACATTCGTTATTAAAGTGGTAATCATTAAGTAATAAAGTTTATTTAAAATGTTATGATGTCTTTTATTTTATTTTTTTTTACCTTAACTTTTCAAGTTTTAGTACTCACAAAGTTTGAAACCATTTATTGTTCAAGAAAATGAGTACAAGTTAAGAGTATTTGTACTCATTTTAAAGCCAACATCTAGAACTTAAAGAATTTAAGACCTAAGTTAAGATTTAGGTCTTAGTTTTAAAACTAGAGCACTTTGAGTGCGAAAGTATGAAGTGAGTCGATTTTTTTGCTCGCCAGTGTAATTTACTACAAATTTTAGCATTGATTCTACATACCTATAACCAAATTATTTTTTATTTCTTAACCTCTTTGTTATTTTAGGATAAAGCACTCCGGCCGCAGAGAGTTGCCTGAGGAGCCTTTTATTATTCTGCAGGTGTACCTACCTATACATACATACATATTATCACGTCCGTCTCCCATTGGGGTAGGAAGAGACTATATGGTACGCCAATTGCTTCAATCCAGACATACCTCTTTCGCTTCCACTACATCCATCAACCTCTTCATACATAAACGTCGATTCTGGGTACTTTTAATTTGTCCCTTTTTTAGCAAATCACCTAATCAAGGTACATGATAGTAAGAGTTATTTTGTGAAATTTTATGACTTTGGAAATTACAAAAGTAAATACGTAGCTGGCTCTTGGTCCACTACACTTGTGTATAGTAATGCAATTTGTACAGACCACGAACCCTTACATAATCATCTTAGAATTACGACACAGACTCTTGGAGACTGCTTCTAGTTGTTTGTACACTACAATGTTTAAACCTATCTATGTATTAAACCCTAGGTTTATGTGGTACTTTCTAGTGTTCATGTTGTATTGTGAAATTGTCTGTACTTCTGTTTGGATGAATCTATGGATGTTTGTTACACAATCACGCTAAAACGGCTAAACGGATCTGGATGAAATCTGGCACAGAGATAGAAAGATATATGATGATGAGATGAGATGTAGCACTGGTTACTGTACTCCGTGGTAGCATCAAATAGCATAAAAACTACGTTATATCCCGAAAAAATACTGTTCCATTGAAATTGTACACGTGGGCCAAGCCACGGGTGAAAACTAGTATAATAATGTCTTTGGACAACTCATTACAGCTTTACAATAGCAACCAAACGATCAGTGGACAGACATACTAATATATTTCAAAATCAACACACAGAGATACATTTCACTTAGACAAAAAAAGTTTGATTTGAGATTTGTCCTGAGTGGGATTCGAACCCAATCTTCATCTTAGCAATCTGGTTCACTAACCGCTAGATCCATCTCCATCCATCTCAACCCATAAACGTCCCACTGCTGGGCACGGGTCTCCTCCATACATTTGGAGGGATATTACTGCCTGACTTACTTACTCCCTTAGTCGACTCTTACGACACCCTCGGGTTGGAACGGGGTGATGACATTTGTATTCTTGAACCGTCACCACACGAACCATCAGGCCAGTCAAAATAATCCTATTGCTACCACTTTGAAACACATCTCGAGAATATAAGCAGGTAATTACTATTCATCATTGTATTGAATATTATGATAATGGTAACACAAATCAATCCAAATTACATTATGTTGATAGCATCCGGACATATAGAACATACAGTCTTTAGCAACTTATAAAATACATAATTAGCATCTGTTAAACGTGCTATGAATCATCCTACATTATAAACACGTAAGTTTGTGAGGATGGATGTTTGTTACTACTTCACATTAAAACTAGAAAGATAGACAGAGTCGATTTATTTTAATACGCAGATGACGCACAACATTAAAGATAAAAGACAAGGATATCAAAAACAACAAAAAGACATACCTACACAGGAAAAAACATAAGAAGAGAGATTAAGCAACGAAAAACAATATACGAGTAACCAATGATATTAAAGTAAGAAAGAGATCGATATCGCGCTATCACACGAAAATTATTACCGACGAAAGGGACAAGATAAGTTGTCATTCGGCTAATAGGTATCTCTTTCTGTATCACACGTTACGTAATATCTATCGCACTCATACAAACTTATTTAATGATATCTAATAAATTAACAATTAAGAAAAAAATAGTGCACGCAAACTAACTACTGGACGGATTTATAACATTTTAAAGTTTAATTAAAATAACTTTCTGGTAGCACACTACTTACTCGCCTCTTCTGTCTGCCTTCATTACTACTTCACACTTAAACTAGAAAGATAGACAGAATCGATTTATTTCAACACGCAGATGACGCACCAAATAAAACATAAATAAAAATAAGACAAGGATATCAAAAACAACAATAAGACATACCTACACACAAAAAAACATAAGAAGAGAGATTAAGCAACGAAAAACAATATACGAGTAACAATGATCTAATAAATAAAATTAATTAATTAAGAAACAAATATTGTGATTTTAATTCAACTTTAAAATGTTGTAAGTACACAGTACTACGCTACGTGTGCTAGCGCTATATCGATCTGTTTTTTACTTTCATATCATTGGTTTATGACTTATTTACGTAGTAACTCTTTAGTAATCTATGCTTATATGTACACTATACATCCGAAAATAATGCACATTAGCTGTACCTATTTTATTTGAAGCGAAAGCTTCGTTGAGCACTTTTTGGGTGAACCAAAATCACGGAACGCTTTCCATTTCAAAAATAATAATCTCGACGATACAATTCACAAGTTAGGTAGGTACTTAGTTTTCACTTCTATCGGCAGTCTCCAAATACTTCTCCGCATGTTTTTTTTAATCAATAAACGCGTTTAAAGCCGCTGGCAAAACCTAGTTATCTAATAATAATATGTAATTGTGCATTCAAGTCATACAATCATGAACATTCAAATTCGAATATTTAAATTATTTAGGAACAAAATTAGCCTTGGTATAGACTCAGTCTGTGTCCTAACTATTATAGTCTAGACTATAATGCGCAGGAAGTTGCCTGCTTTTTGGGTTTGACCTTCGAGTTTACTATAGAGGTAGGGCACCATACAAGCGAACTAACCCGAATGGGGAAGGACCTTACAGAAGAGCACAGCCAAATAACTAAACACAGTGGTGTATAAGTTATTATGTTCCTGTGTGAGTACAGATCTTCAGCGCTTATTTAATAAAGAAAAGAAACATGCTCTTATGTTTCTTCTTGCCAGTCTTCTTGGCACTACGTTTTCATTAGACTTTGATGCGGAGCAACTTTTCGTATTTTTATTTTTATTTTGTGTAAAGCTTTAGTGTTAAATATTATATTAATAATTTTAATAATTATTATCTCCTAATACTCGTATAAAGTATTTATATAAGTAAGTATATTTGAACTTATTCAAACTTCGTTTATCTCTGCATCACCCTAAGGTTGGCTGGTAGAGAATGCCTTTGGCATTAAGCCCACCATTGTACATTGTGTGCTTAAAGTACTAAAAAAAATAAAACCATTCTTTCTTAAATACAAAAGAAAAATGTTTAAAAAGTTTCCAGTACAAAACCTTTCATTGTGAACCTTTTTCGTCAACACAGCTACATTTAACACCGTTAGGTCATTAGATGCTCATAATATTAACTTTAATCGTAAACTGTCACCAAGAATAATGCCCGTCCGTTTGTCTGTCCCAATTATAAAAACTGATTATCACAAAATTATAGCAATTATGTGTAGTTACCTAAATTGTGTTGCGTTAATGTGTAAGTTGAGGGTATTTATACTTCACGACTTGAATGTCTTAGTCCACGGACTTTAAAGAAAGGTAGGCCATCATACAAGCGACTATAGCTGACTAGGAAAGGACCACCACCTAACAGAAAACCACAACCAAAAAAATAATTACCAAAAAAATTATTAAGAGAGGAAGGGCACCATACTAGCGAGCAAGCCCGACTGGGAAAGGACCTCCACCTTACAGAAGACCACAGCCAAATGACTACACACAGCGGTGTAGTTGTGTTCCTGTGTGTGAGTACAGGTCTCCAGCGCTCATTTAGGAATGCGTTTTAAAATAAACGTATTCCTATCCCAGGTTTACTTCCATCTTAAAGCCCTGGTGTAAAAAAAAAGGGTTGGCAACACGCAAGTGATACCTCTGGTAATGCAAGCGTCTATAGGCTACGGATACTGCTTAACATCAGGCGAGCCGTATGCTTGTTTGCCACCCAAGTAGTATAAAAAAAAAAAAATAGATTGGATACCTATAGGTCTTCAATGTTAAAGACGGCACGTTATACGGTTTAGTGGTAAAGGTGGTCATCACTGCACCGAGTGGATTCAATTAAGATACGGGACAAAACTTTGTGATACCATTCGGGTGTACTTTCTATTCGTGAATTGTTCATTTGTAAAGGCTCCACGACGTAGGGCTTGTCCCTAAGAGTTGACTTTTAAAAAGATTATAATAGAAAAAGAAACGCGTCTCGGGCTCGTGTCGTCTCACCTAAACAGTACGACTCAGTAATGAAGTTAGTATCAAGTTGTGAACGACACAGCCCTCTTTGTTCAGTCACGAAATGTAATTAACTGTTAGCTTTTATCGAGAGGCGCGAGCGACGTCCCGTGGGACTCTCATTTTACTCTTAGGGATCTTTTTAGATGTATGAAAGAGATAAAGATTCTAATCGATGTTTTAATGTCTTCCTTAATATGAAGTGGTGAGCAATAGGCTTTGTAAATTTATGAAGCATATCTACGATTTGTTCTGCATTCGCCTCGCGAAGTTTTGCCCCACGTAAAAAATCCGTATTCGTCCTACATTTTATTCCGAGCCCCTTAATGTAATATTTTTGGGGCTAAAACGGAATAAAATGTTTATTGTTTATTTCATTGATGCGTGTGTTTGATGTAATAGCGACTGAAAGAAGGTTTTTAAAGGGTCGGCAACGCGTGAGTGACACCCTGGTGTTGCAAACGTCCATAGGCTACGGTAGCTGCTTACCATCAGGCGGGCTGTATGCTTGTTTGCCACCTTGGTAGTATAAAAAAAATGCTGAGGCGACAAATGTCTCGGCGCAGCGCAATGCGTATTCTTTGTGTAGATGACATGTTTGTTTGTACTTTCTACTGCAGCAATTTCGCACTAGACATAAAATACAGTGTCATTTAACAAATAGGTATAGGTACCTACTTAGTGGGTTATAGACACACGGTTCAAAACATGGTTCAATGTGTGATTCATGTTTTTCAGTCAGTCTTTGTGTTCGTGAATTAAATATTTGTAAAGTCCGTGAGACTGCTTATCTCCTAGTGCGGGAGTTGTTTCGTATTTGTCTCATTTTTATGTTTTTGAAATAATATTTAATATAAATAATAAAGTCACCAAATTCAAAATACGCTAATAAATGTTGTCAACACAACCGCGTACAATAGCGCCTACTTATATACGTAATGCTATACGCACATGAGCGTAACGAATGCGTTTACAACAAACTTCTACCAAACATAATTTTTTTTTAGTTATTTATTGAAAAAAATATTTGTTATATAAACTTGAATAGTTTAAGTGGACTTTGTACCGTTCACAAAGTCCACTTAAATTATTTAAGTTTATATAACAAATTCAAACATTATTTATGAGCACCATACAATCGAGAAAGCCCGACTGAGTAACCACCCTACTACTCCTTGCCATAGCAAGCAGTTGTAGGGTGGTGCTCTAACTCTTTTGTAAATTAAAAGGTTGATCCCAAAGGTCTAGACTAGTTAGGGTATAGACTAATTAAGCCTATAACTTTGTTCCTAAATAACTATTCGAAAGTTCATTGCTTAGTCAGACATACAGTATTTAATTTATTAGTTTCCCATATTTAAGTTTAGTTAGTTTAAATAAGTTTTAATATTATTTTTGTATATATATATATGTAAATGGCATTAATTTACCATAAAAATGAGTAGAGGTGTATGCACCTCTACTCATTTTTAACAAAAACGCCTCTTCTAACTCAACCTACTACATAATAAAGATATTATCTCAAATTCTCAAACTGACAACGGCACTGTGGGTCGCCTGAGTCCTTTATCAAGACTCTTATCGACATTTCGTGGTTCTAAAGACACCGATAATATATACTTCTATTTACATACCGTTATAACTAGTAATTGGTCTCTTCAAATGTGCTTAGATGTTGAAACAAGATAAATTTGTTCCCGTCTGTTTCATTTGTTTTGATCTTTTATAAAATCCTAGATTAGACGTTGTAATAGCCTTTTCGATGCTTATAATTTGTTGAAATTTTAAAGATATGTACCTTTTTGTATTTTTGTAATTCCATTTTAAATATTTCTCCCATGTCTATATAGAATCTAGATTAAACTACCTGCTGCGGTATTCGCCAAGCACTACGAAGTAACATGTGTGGTGTGTTTCATAATATAGGTAGTTTTGTCATAAATTGTATATTAATTCTAAAGAGTTTGTAAAAAAATCATCAAATCAGCACCAAATTATTAAGATGTAAGTAATCACTTTATGACTTCAATTTTTATCAAATAATACGAAAAAAAAACAATATTTAAAGAAAACATACACCTATAATTTGGTAATGTTATATTTAGAATAAGTTGGAATTTTAATTTATTAAAAATTAATAAGACGTCCATTCAAAGAGAACATCCCCGCGCTCGCCTAGAGAATTAGTGTTTGGTGTGTCGTGTTTGCTTCGCCCATATACCCAAGGTTGTTGGCGATATCCTAAGCCTTAACTAATTGTTTTTATGTTATTGTTTCAGATCACTGCTTGTAGCAGTCATCGTTTTAAGTAATTGTATAACATGGACGGCTTCTAAGCATCACCTAACACATAATGTAAGTATTCACTATAATAATTATAATATAATAATAATAATCATTTATTTCGTGTCACATAAACTCAGAGATAATATCTTATAAACTATATATTTATGTGCATTCAGTTTAAGAGAGGGACCCATACAAGCGAACTAAAGACAGAAAGGAAAGACTTTCTTCATCCCAATCTATAAAGGTCCCACTGCTGGCCATGGGTCTCCTCAATACATTTGGAGGGTGATAAGTCTACTATAGGTACCACGCTGGCCAGACGGGTTGGTATAGGGATTAGTTTCGAATTTTTCTTCTCTTGCAGTGGATATTGTCGGCCTGACTTATTCCCTTAGTCGACTCTTACGACACCCTCGGGATGCAATGGGGTGGTGACATTTGTATTCTTAACCTGTCACCGTATGGACTTTTTTAATTATTATTAAAGGCAACTCCCGCACTAGATAACAATATAACAATCACTTTACAAACATTCAATTCACTTACACAAATTACACCCAGGCTTGGAACAAACGTTTATGAATCACATAAAGTTTTATCCCTTGTGGGAATCGAACCCACGACCTCCGGCTTAACAGGCAGGGTAACCACTAGGCCAACAGACCAGTCAGCCAGACTCTCACCTTAGGCTGTATACAGAAAGAAAGCTGGAAACTTATAAGCGCTTACCGGCGCTTAACAGCGCTGGTCCGTTCTACACAAAGACAGCAGGTTGAAGCAGACCAAGCAAAATGTTCGGACTCATCGTTTATTAATTTTAAATGGCAGCGCCCAGCGCTGACCAGCGCGTGTTGAAGCTTGTCGGAACTTGTCGGCACCGTTCAGTGCTTATCGGCGCGCGTTCATATATTTTCCTGAGCGGGTTACCAGCGCTGTCAAGCGCCGGTAAGCGCTTATAACTTTCCAGCTTTCTTTCTGTATACAGCCTTACAGAAAACAACAGCAACATAACTACAAACAGTGGTAGTTGTGTTCTTGAGCGTAACTACTCTCAAAGCCTGTCTCTAATACTCTTTTTTGGGTCTGCAAAAAGCAAGTCTTTTTGTAATTTTTGTCCGTTAATTGTATGTTTGTAAAGTCCCTCGCGACACAGGGCTTGTTCCCTAGTGCAGGAGTTGTCTTAAAAAAGTATGTAGTTACCGTAGCGTGAGCTGATGAATCATGATCTCTAAGAATGATGATTCTTCTCATGCAAATGTCGTCCTCAGTTTGACCATCGTCAATGGTTTTCACATCTTTCGGTCTTGAACTGCTTTAGTAGTATGAAAAAGTAAAAGGGGAACAATAAATGTATCATTCTACTAAATCCTTACTAATATTATTAATGTGAAAGTTTGTAAGAATGGATGGATGGATGGATGTTTGTTACTCTTTCACGTAACAACTACTGAAATTTGGCACAGAGATAGATTATGGTCTGGAATAACACATAGGCTTTTTACAGCGATAACCGAAATCCACGCGGGCTGAGCTGCGGGCAACAACTAGTGTTCATAGATAAGTTAAATACATGAGTAGGTCGACAAAGACCTTGACATTGTTGTTGCTAGGGAGACCATGTAGCGAACCAACGAGTTATATGAGTAAACAATAGACGGCGCTAGTGGCCGTTCGTTCAGAACTATATTTCAATCATCACTCCGACATATCAATCTAATACATAAAATTCTCGGGTCACAGTTTTAGTTACGATACTCCTCTGAAACGGCTTGACCGATTTTGATGAAATTTTATAATAGTCAGTAGGTCTGAGAATAGGTTGTTATCTGTTTTTCATACCCCTAAGTGATAAGGGTAGTCCACCCTATTTTGTTTTTGTTGGACGAGATTTTTTATTTTTTTTTCCAAAATTTCACTCTACCCTTATTTTTTAATAGCTGTTTTTACTATTTTTACTTGATATGGCAAAACAACGTTTGCTGGGTCAGAAAGTAATAAGTATGATGAATATTTGTTACTTAATCGCCAGTTATTGACACAGGGCCTTGTTAACTACGTTTAATTTGGGCAATCTTTTAGAAAGTAAAAATGTGTGGCTAAAACGTCTCGCTACCAGCTCCGCCTAAGCAAGACCTATACCATAAGTTAAAAAACGTTTCTAATAATAGCCAACATATCTATGATTAATAGGAATATATCGCAATGTACAAATGCTGTCATATATAATTTTGGCAGTATATAAATTGGTTAAGTGTCTTGATAACTGGTGATAATTTATGGATACTGTTATTGCGCTGGCAATGGGTAAAGCGATTGTTTGTCAGAAACATTCTGTACCTATACCTTTTAATATTTTTTACAAATAGCTTTTATAAATTAATAAACTAATCTGATTGGATGATTACACATGTATTGTTGGTTCGATTCCCACAAAAGAAAAGAAAACAGTTTACTTTATTTTAGCTGGCAAATGTAATGTAATGTAGTAATGCGGAATATTCAATTTTGTACATCTTAAAAATCATAGGTAAGCATTTTAATTTTATTAAATTTTATATCTAATCAGTATTAGAATATTTAGCTACATCTGACATAAAATATATTTTGCTTCCATACAAGGTATCAAATATAAGTAAGTTACTTTTCTAATAAGTACTTTTTTTACAACGATCCTTTTTTATTTTATACATAAAACCTATTTTAAATGTATTTTAAAAATAAATTTTAATTCTAATTGTCGAACGCGACTGCGACTTTCTTTTGTTTAAAAAAACAGCGTATACAAATGAAGTACCTTTAAATAAAGGTAATTATTTTCATTGGTGTGTTGTTAATTTTGAGAGACTTTATTTTTTGGAATTAGATTTCATAGAAATTATTATTATAACAACCAGATCCTAATAAATTTGTCTTCCAGTAATGGAAAGATGGTGGCTCATGAAACAATATGTTATTATTGTTTTATTAAATTATTGTGGGCTTGATGTGCGCGTTGCACTTAGTAAATGAAGATGATGGCATGGCGGGAACAGCGTGAGATCATGTGAGCAGACCTGTTTCATTATTTTTGTGTATTAGTTTAGGGCTGGCCACGTGTAACACACAAATAAGACAATTTATTTTTAATATAATAAATTATTATTATATATATATATATTTATTTATTAAAAAATGATTTTTCGTATGTTTGTGTCCGTAAAACTTAAAAAATTGTTGTAATGGCATTCTATATACGTATTTCTATATGTAAAAGTGTTTTTGTATAGGTAGGTTTTATCCCGATATTTCTATGGGAATGTTACATCTCAAACTAGTTATTATTATAGAAGCAGTGTGCACCTACCTACGCAGTTATAAACTGAAATTAAACTATCGCAGTCCACTGTTGTAGCTGGATGCGAGAGGTCGAAAGGCCGTGTCAAATTGCGTACCTACTCTTGGAGAGGCCCATGTCCAAAAATCTAGTTGGAAAGTTATTTCATTTTTTATCCATATCCTGCTAATATTATAAATTCGAAAGTTTGTAAGAATGGATGGATGAATGGATATTACTCTTTCACGTAAAAACTGTTGAACAGATCTGGATGAAATTTGGCACAGAGATAGATTATGGTCTGGAATAACACATAAGCTTTTAACAGCGATAACCGACATCCACGCGGGCGGAGCCGCGGGCAACAACTAGTTATCATATATATCTATAACGCTTTAAGGACAGAGAATAAGCGCGTTAAGCCGTTAGTTCTAGTCCAGATGTCTCTTTTGTCGAGTCACATTGCCGTCGGGCCCCATGGAACTATGAGAGTGAAGGAATAAAGAGTGCACTGGTGCACTAAATACCTACCGCGAAAACCGAAGTGCGGTTACATAAAAAAACCTCAATGTGACAACCCTAACCAAAACTAATAATAAAGCATGTCGTAGTCATAAATCTAATCAGGGTTGGCGCCTATTGATGGGTGCGCGCGCGCCGACCCATCTCTCTTCCTTACAGCTGTACTCACTACTCGTTATAGGTTACTATTTCTGGCAGTATGACTTGATGACTGAAGTATCATTATAAATGAGTCGTTGCTTTAAAATGCTATGTTAGTACTTCAAGAGTTTTATTAGGAGTGAGAAATTATTGTATACTAGCTGTTGCCCGCGGCTCCGCCCCCGTGGATGTCGGTTATCGCTGCAAAAAGTGGCCTATGTGATATTCCAGACCATAATCTATAGCTGTAACAAATTTTATCCAGATCCGTTCAGTAGTTTTTACGTGAAAGAGTAACAAACATCCATCCATCCATCCATCCATCCATCCATCCATCCATCCATTCTCACAAACTTTCACATTTATAATATTAGTAAGGATCCCGAATGTCAACAGCCGTTAAATCATAACAAAAGGTCTACTTGGGCGATGTTAACAACTCTGTCATTAGATTGGTACATACTACTCGATAAGAAGCAAGCAAAATTAACGTGGAGTGTCCAGCCGCATTTCCTGCTAGCTTCACAGTTGCACCCGACAGGTGGCGTGTCGAGTAGAGGAAATGAAAATAAACTGCCACCTTGCCTACACTCAATCAATAAGTACTATTGACTAGTCGCATCTGTATGGGCCGTACTTGGATCTGTTTATAGGTGCAATATAATATTTATTACTCAGGAATTAAAAAAATATAGCCTATATGCTATTTTTATATATAAGCTATAACATTGTAAATTTTGATCAAAATACGTCCTTAAGATTTTGCGTGAAGGAGTAACAAACATCCGTCATAGTCACAGGCGAACTAATTTTCGTTAACTGCTTTGCTCACGTGTTGAAAAATAAAAAGTTATTTATTTGATTACTTGCCTGTCATCAAATTATCTTTGGGAAAAAAATACATCAAAGTACTTATCCGTTTCGACGTGAAAGTAGAATAAACAACTAAAACTAAAGTGATGTTCAGTAAATCATACTAAGATATGTCAATATTACAGTCCTCTATGCATCCACGACCAGTCCAAGTTTGTCCCTGGTCTCCATCAAGCACAAACGCAGTGCACTCAAGTTGCAACACCTACATCAGTAATGTTCAACAAGTCACACTAAGATATACCAATATTACTGTCCCCTATGCACCCACGACTAGCCGAAGTTCGTCCCTGGTCTCCATCAAGCACGAACGCAGTGCACTCAAGTTGCAACACTTACATCAGTAATGTTCAAGTCACACTAAGATATACCAATATTACTCTCCTCTATGCACCCACAACTAACCGAAGTTCGTCCCTGGTTTCCATCAAGCACAGACGCAATGCACTCAAGTTGCAACATACATCAGTAATGTTCAACAAGTTGTTTATCGTCAAAACATTTTATACGAACGTATTCGAAGACGCAGCGCGGTGATGTGCGCTTTGTATAGGTACCTGTATAAAGAGGGGTTCACACTGTGCGTCTATTTATTTACGCTACGGGCGGTCGGAATGGTCTTATGAACCCGTCTATCTTAGATTCTTCTAAACTGATTTAATTTTTAACATACATCTTCACGCCCGTCTTCCATTGGGGTAGGCAGAGAATATGGTACGCCAATTGCTTTGATCCAAATATACTTCCTTCGCCTCCTCTACATTCATCAACCTCTTCATGCATGAACGTCGATTCTGGGTAGGTTTTAAGAAGCTAGTGATAAAACAAAATGTAATATGGTGTCTATTTTAATTTCTGTCTATTTAATTTTAGCCACGTCTTCACTTAACTTCGTTTTTTTTGTTTCTCATGTATATATGTAATAGAAACATTCCGCAAAAAATTTTCTAAATGATAGTGAAAGCCGCATCAAAATCCGTTGCGTAGTTTAGAAGATCTGTATAGGGACAGACAGCGGAAAGCGACTTTATTTTGTGCTATGTAAAGATAGATAATACTAGCGATCCCAGAGACGTTGTCCTGCATCGTTATCTCAGGTTCAATTGTGAATCTAAATCAAGGAGAGAGATCGGAGAGATCAACGGCTTTACAACCTTTCCAAGGGTGTAAACACCGCCAATCTTCAAACTATGGCTATCTGATTTTTAAAAGCAAAGCCCATTTTTTGTCTTGACCCGCGAATTGATCCCTGAAGATTGTGACCAGCAGTGTTACTCAACGACCACTAAACCAACGGGGTAGTTTAACACATGTAAAGTGCTCCCTCAACTGGAGCATTTCACCTGGAGAATCTGAAATGTTTCATTATCCAAAATAAGTTATCACATTAGGTGAACGAGGCCTTTAAGAGAGGCTTGTGTATTTAGACAGAAATACATACATGCACGTGTCCCACGCACATAACGACATGTGTCAAATGTTTGTAAATGTGTGTGATTGTGTCAGTGTAATAAGAAGATGTTGACCACCGCCATATCCTTCTTTAACAATAAGGGCGGTGTCGGACTAGAATTTATTCGTGCGTATAAGCTTGATTTTGGAAGGGCGTGTAAGTATGTATGGGCGCGCTTATTACCAAACTCTTACACAAACTCTCAAACAGCTACGCCGAAATAACGCGCAGAAAAAACCGCTTCTCTGAAACCGCTCTAACATGAATTCCGTGAAAGATATCTAATGGCTTTATTTATGCACTTTGATTAGGGATTTACTTTAGGGATGCAGTTTTGATTTCCTATCCCAGGGTTCACGTTCACCTGTACCACCTGGAAATAGTTTTATCCAGCAGGGTTTGCTTCCAGCGTTCATTTATACCACGTACGTGTAGACTCTGTTAGGCCTCGGTCAAAGGGCTCGGAAAACATCCCGAGCCCTTTGTCCGCGGCCTTATTATGGGCGATCTTAATAACTCTGTCACCAGCACCTCTAGACAAGTAGCATAAACGGTAATCGAATAGAATAGAACGCAAATTTATGGAAATCGACGTAAGTTTACGATATAATATCGTAAGTCGACAAGTGCTAGAGTCTCTTCCATCATAACGCTCTTTTTTTTACCTTTGCATAGGAAAAAAATGTTGCTTCTCGCTGTCCCTATGTATGCTTATATCATTTAAACTACGCAACGGATTTTGAAGGCTTTCACTATAATTCAGATAATATATTTTAGTGTTATATGTATGTATGTACATTTTAATAACAAAAAAAAACTTTTATAAATAAGTACATATTCTATTGTTGTTTAGGTACACGGTCATCGAACCAGACACAGGCGACAAGGTGCGGGACTATTCCTGTCATCGTCTTATGTTATCCCTGGAGGAGAAGGCACCGGCTGGGGTGAGTGGCGGATGGATTCGCCCTGCTCCCGTACCTGTGGAGGCGGAGTCGCCAGTCAGAAGCGAATATGTCTGAAAATTGGGTAAGATACATTATAAATGCGAAAGTTTTGATGGATATATGGATGTTCGTTACTTAATCATCTATCTATCTATCTTAATAAACTACATATCGTGCCGCACTGTGCGGTTTTAGAGGAATTGCCTCCCACGTATGATTAGGTTGTGGAATGAGCTTCCTGCCGAGGTTTTCCCGAGAGACTATAGCATTGGGTTCTTCAAGAAAGGAGTTATAAGGTTTCTAAAGGGTCGGCAACGCGCGAGTGATACCCCTGTTGTTGCAAGCGTCAATAGGCTACGGTAACTGCTTACCATCAGGCGGGCCGTATGCTTGTTTGCCTCCTTGGTAGTATAAAAAAAATGCCCACACGGCTGAACGTATCTGGATAAAATTTAGCACAGAGACAAATTAATATGCTTTTGGCATTAAGCCCATCTCTGTACAATATTGTGCATAAAGTTTAAATAAAAAATAAATTATTGTACTTTTTATTGCGGAAGAATAACAGTTGTGCTGTGGGATCGTACGCACGGGCGAAACCGCCGGCATGAACTAGTAAAATAAGGCAGAAATATGCCATTGAAATGCAATACGATGCGATGAAACGCGACCCGTATTCAGTCGAATCAAGTCGTAATATTATGACCAGAACCTCACTATCAATCTCAATATCAATATGAACATTCGTATGCCTACTGGAGGCGAGATATGATGTATATTATAATATTATAACATCTTATGTAACCATGTCTCAGACGAATAAATTTTCATTTCATTTCATTTCAACACCCTATGCAACGTACCTACTACACAATGAAATTCACGCGTGGCATCCCATTGGGTCGCGTGATGTGTTGTTCAATATTTTTACTATAAGTACCTACCTGGGAAAGATTCTAGGCATAAAGCGGCGTAATATGTGGAATTAACACATACCTATACATTATACACCAATTGATCAACCAATCATTTCGTTTGTACTATTACTTAGCATAAAACTTTTTGCTTTTGAACGATGTTGCCGCTACGAGCGACATTTCACAAATGAGACGACTTTTGGCGCGTACGCTCGTTTTATACTTAATAAAATTTATTGTATTATTTTTGTTTATGTATCTTCAGGCCAGACGGTCAGCCACAATGCAGGGGAGGTGACACGAAGTACTTCTCCTGTCAGACGCAGGACTGCCCGTCGAACTCTACCAACTTTAGAGCTGAACAGTGCGCTGAGTTCAATGACAAAGACTTCCGAGGATTCAAATACAAGTAAGTAACCTTAATATTCCAAATATCTTCTTTGTATAAACTGACGACTCGAAATAAAAAGAACTAATTTCGTTAAACAATACCTCAAAACAGTTTTATCGACTGTGCGGTGCACATAATAGTGCACAAGTGTGTGAGCATTATAGGTGATAACCTATGATAACCTTTTTTCCTATACTCTTAAAACTGCAATTCAACTACTGGAGAGAGATTAAGCGTAGGACCAACGCGTTTCCGTGCTTTTTAATAAATAAGAATTTATTTTTAGACACAATCCATAGTTTGTTAGTAACTTATCTAATACTGTGAGGGACAGACACTTTACTTCCCCCTACGCAGTCTCGCCGAAATCCCATTTTTTTTTTTTTTTTTTTTTATACTACTTAGGTGGCAAACAAGCATACGGCCCGCCTGATGTTAAGCAGTTACCGTAGCCTATGGACGCTTGTAATACCAAAAGTATCACTTGCGTGTTGCCAACCCCATTTTTTTTTACTCCAGGGCTTTATGGTGGGAGTATCCCTGGGATAGGCATACGTTTCTTTCAAAACGCATCCCTAAATGAGCGCTGGAGACCTGTACTCACACACAGGAACACAACTACACCACTGTGTGTAGTTATTTGGCTGTGGTCTTCTGTAAGGTGGAGGTCCTTCCCCAGTCGGGCTTGCTCGCTAGTATGGTGCCCTACCTCTCCAATACATGGAGTTCAGTTCATCTGCCCATGAGAAAAGGTCTTAATTCATACATGTTGGTCTAATGCGGGTTGGTGGATCAGACTTCTTTAGAATTTCTTCTAGGACATGTGGGTTTCCTCATGATGTTTTACTTCACCGTTAGCCGATGGTAAATCATTTGATCAGTACATATAAACTCCACAAAGTGAAATTCACATTTGTACTGCCACCCAGGATCGAACTACGGTGCAAGACGGTTACTTTTCTACTTGCCCAACACTTTCATCATCATCCTCTCAACCCATAAACGTCCCACTGCTGGGCACGGGTCTCCTCCGTAAATTTGGAGGGATATAAGCCTGCTATACCACGTTGGTCAGATGGGTTGGTATAGGGTTTTGTTTCGAATTATTAATTTAATATATATAATCGTAAACATTCCTCCACAGTTGGGTGCCATACACGAATGTGCAGAATCCTTGCGAGCTGAACTGCATGCCCCAAAACGAGCGGTTTTTCTACCGATATAAACCAAAGGTCATCGATGGCACCCGGTGTAACGACGACTCCTTCGATGTTTGCGTTGACGGAGTTTGTCAGGTAAACTGTATTTATTATAACATAATAAATTTAACATGGATAGACTGGATGCGGATGGTAGAAAATCCCTTCTAATCCTACTAATATTATAAACGCGAAAGTTTGTAAGTATGGATGGATGGATGTTTGTTACTCTTTCACGTAAAAACTACTAAACGGATCTGGATGAAGGATTATGGTCTGGAATAACACATAGGCTACTTTTTACAGCGATAACCGACGGCCACGCGGGCGGAGCCGCGGGCAACAGCTAGTATCATATAGATTTGACAAAATGTTGCAGTTACAATTCAAATGTGCGACGTAGCTTTTCATAGTATATAAATATATACGAGTATATCTTTCTCTTTTACTCTATTTTGTAGCACGACGAAAAGACACCCGGGCAAATGCCAGAGCGTCTTACATTGTTTCGATAGCACGTTTTCGCCGTTATGACTTATGACTTATCTAGTGAAACACATAATATATCTCAATGGTTCAACGTATGTTTACTTGGTCACCAGACCGTCGGATGTGATATGATGCTGGGGTCCAGCGCTCGGGAGGACAAGTGTCTCCAGTGCCGCGGCAACGGAACCAACTGTCACACCACTGAAGGACTTATAGACTCACAAGAATTCATCAACGGTAAGTGTATACCGACACAATTTGACTGCACCGTTGTGGCTTAAGTGGTTGCCTCGCCATTTACCACTGCACGGCGTGTTATGGGTTCGATCCCCACATGGGGCAAAAAATTGTGTGATCCTGAAATGGTAGACCCGAGACTGGATGTACTTTGTGTCCGTTAATTGTATGTTTGTAAAGTCCCTCACGACAAAGGACTACGTCCATAGTGCGGGAGTTGTCTTTAAAAAAAAAGAGAGGGCACCGTACGACGGGCAACACGCGAAATACCACTAGTGTTGCAAGCGTCTATATGCTACGGTAACTGCTTACCATCAGGCAGGCCGTATGCTTGTTTGCATCCTTGGTAATATAAAGAAAACCTGAAGAAGGACCTTATATAAGTACTTCAGTCGAGATATTGGGCGGTGGTCTCCACTACCGCCAAATAACGGCTCTTTAGTAAACTGATCCCGCTCGAACTGATCCCGCGGGATCAGTTGACCTAATGTATATTTTGAATTGGTCAACTGATCCCGTTCCATAAATTTTATAATTTGTATAGACACCGAGAAAAGTGTTAGACTACTTAATATCGCCCAAATAATATTTCAGTTCACTTGTATTACTCTCAAGTTAGATGGGTATAGCTTAATTTTGTATTTTCACCCGGCAGAACTAAATATAGTTACGATCTTACGACTCGAGAGGCGGGCCGTGGGCACCACAACAAATATATTTTTCTACTGGGCACTAAATACGTTAAAAGTTTTCTGCACGCCTGTACACATATTTCAAAATATACAATAGAGTTTTGCCTGATTTAAAAACGGGACCAGTTGACAAAAGAAAAGTAATAAAATTATTAATTTAGTCAATCGCGGGATCAGTTTAGAGCGGGATCAGTTTACTAAAGAGCCGTATATTAACTACCCACAGCGGTGTAGTTGTGTTTCTATGTGTAATAACTGGATTTTAGCACCCATTTAGGGATGCGTATACTACCCCCAGGATATTTTATCATCTATTGTGATAGAGTATCCCGTATAATTTTTGGGTCGGCAACACGCTAGTGATATCTCCTGAATATTACAAGCGTCATAGGCTACGAAACTTGTTTGCCACCCACCCAGGTAGTATAATCGATTCATCATCATCATTATCTCAGCCAAAAGACGTCCACTGCTGGACATAGGCGTCCCCCAAGGATTTCCACAACTCTCGATCCTGAGCAGACCTTGTCCATCGGTTGCCCGCAACCTTTACCAAGTCGTCGGTCCACCTTGTTGGAGGCCTGCCCACGCTCATAATCGATTAATGTTAATTAATTAATCTGTATTATTCCAGGTTATCACGACTTATTGGTGATACCCGCCGGCGCTACAACAATTGTAATTGAAGAAATTGGGGCTTCCAATAACTATTTAGGTAAGACAGCTAACATTTAGGTACCTATATGTATATAAAAACAGCCAAATAACTATATATACTAAAACTAAAGTGGACTGCCTTGGTGGTCCAGTGGCCGCAGTATGCGCCTGCTGGGCACGAGGTTGTGGGATCGATTCCCGCACAGGATAAAACTTTGTGTGACCCACAAAGGGTTGTTCTGAGTCTGGGTGTAATTTGTGTCCGTTAATTGTATGTATGTAAATTCTCCCGCGACACAAAGCTTGTTCTCTAGTGCGGGAGTTGTCTTAAAGGTCTAAGGGGTCCTAGCAGAATATCAGCGCTGCAGCGTCTGCGATGTTGCAATCAATCGCTGAGCTAGGTCCTGTTTTGTCTTGTAACCATTATGTAAATTTTGTAGATTACTGTAGTAAGATGTAAAGACAAAATAAATATTTTTTCTTTCTTTCTTTCTTAAAAAAAAAAGTCTAAAGGCGGGTATCGACATCACGAGGCTGCTAGAATGCCGTGCGATGCAGCCTTGTGATGTGGAGCCGCCTCAAATTGCCTCGCGAGACAATTTAAACGTTGGCTGACTGACTAACTAATAGCCTACTCAATGCAAGTACCAGGCGTACAGCCTCACAAGGCAGCTTCCTCTTCTATTGTAACAATTCACATATATTTAAATTTCCAGCACTTCGAAATAAGAATGGTACTTACTTCTTAAATGGCGACTACCGCATCGACTTTCCGAAGAATATGATGATCGCTGGAGCCATGTGGACCTATGACCGCAGTCCACAAGGATTCCCAGCTCCCGACAAACTCAAATGTACTGGCCCTACCAAAGAACTGCTGTATCTTTCTGTGAGTACATTTTAATCATAACACTACAATAGCATTACGCTTTTTGCCGGAATAGGTAAGCAGAAATGTACCGAACCAACAAACAGTCATATAGAATTAGCTCCCCAGTCATAGTTCCAGATCAAAGCGATTCAGTTAAAACCCTACTTACTACTAAATACTATTATAAACGCGAAAGTTTGTATGGATGTATGTCTGTGTCTTTCACGCATAACTTTTTATCGCGATAACCGACATCCACGCGAGCGGAGCCGCAGGCAACAGCTAGTTTACGTCTGAGAGGTTTTTCTCTTGATAAAATAATCATGCATCGGTAAGATGTCTAATCTTGACGGAGACTAGCCATTTGTGCGGGAGCAAATGAGTGTGCGCAAATACAGATGCAGTCTCTATTCCCTCATTGACTGGCCTGTAGGTCTAGTGGTTCACCAACCACAAGACCAACTCCACAAGCTAAGCCGGAGGTCGTGTAAGTTCGATTCCCACACGGGACAAATTTTTTTGTGATTCATAAATGTTTGTTCCGTGTCTGGGCATATTTTGCGTCCGTGAATTGTATGTTTGTAAAGCGGGGAATATTTAAAGAAAAAAAGAGAAAGAATTGTTAGAATTTGTTTATTGTATTTTATTTATTTATTACTAGCGGCCCGCCCCGACTTTGTCCGGGTTAAACTACTACTTCTTCTTTTTACTACACCTTCTCCTGACAATAACAATCACAACAAAAAAAGAATTACTACAATCGGTCCAGCCGTTCACGCGTGATGCCGTGACAAAGCTAAATAGTGATTCATTTTTATATAAAAGATTTATTTTTATTTTGACTAATTTTATTGTTTTGCCATTTTAGATATTAATTCTGGGTCAGAACGTGGGTGTACGATACGAGTACAGTGTGCCATCGAATATGTCTACGCCCACAGATAAACGATATAGCTGGGTTAACGAAGCGTTCACAAATTGCAGCGCGTCATGCGGAGGAGGTAATTGGATTACTAATAATAAATCTCTGGTCTTTCAGGTATAGTTGTTAGTGACAGAATTGCTAAGCCGATGTTTGTAGGTTCGATTCTCAGCCAGGACAACAATGATTTTGTTCTGTGCCTAAATGTAGTTTAACCTCATTTCTTGGAGCTGTCATAATCGTTTGTCCTTCTTGGTAGTATAAAAAAAAAGATTTAATATCTTAAGGCAATAATGCCCATTAATCATATTCTCAAAAAAAGAAAATAAATAAGGATAATGGGAGACGGGAGATGGTCGTGATGACCGGCTAATCATGTACCGTGCGGTCCACACTTCAGAAGACCGCATAGATTGGAGACGCGTCGTATGTGGTCGCGATCCTCAGCAGTGAGGGAACGACGATGATGATGATGATATATATATATATATATGTATGTATATATTATCATCATCTGCTGCAGCTGTTGAGGCCCTTAAACGGCGCAAATACTGTAACTTAATTAGTAATTACGTATTTGAGCCGCTTGGTGTCGAGACAATTGGCTCGTGGGGTCCGAGCGCTCGCTTTCTTTTAAGGGAAATAACGAAACGGCTGTTCGACGCTTCGCGTGACCAGAAGGCCGGCTTGTTTCTCGCACAGAGAATCAGCATTGCCATTCAACGTGGCAATGCCGCCAGCCTTTTGGGCACTTTTCCGCTTGACAGTGATTCGGAGGAATATTATGACGCCTAAACTATTGCCTTTTATTTAATTAATTAGTTTTTCATGTTTATGTTTAGATCGTTTTAATAAGTTTTTAATATTATTCTTGTAGATATATATTATATATCGCATTAATTTATTCTCAGGGTTCCAATCTCGCAACGTAACCTGCCGCTCAAGTCAAGATCTCGAATTAGTGGACGATATCCTTTGCGATGAAGGTTTGATGCCACCCACCAACCAGACTTGTAACAACGACCCTTGTCCCGCGGAGTGGGTGGAGGGA
Organism: Trisateles emortualis; assembly: GCA_947095525.1. Classification (NCBI taxonomy): domain Eukaryota; kingdom Metazoa; phylum Arthropoda; class Insecta; order Lepidoptera; family Erebidae; genus Trisateles; species Trisateles emortualis. The sequence goes on along the minus strand of OX352748.1, from coordinate 4,238,744 downwards.
CCCTGGAGCGACTGTTCTAAACGATGTGGCAAAGAAGGTGTCAGGAACAGGGAGGTCACTTGTCAGAAGATCATCGCTAATGGGTAATTTATCTTCTTATTTTTCTACCAAACGTATATTGTTTTTTGATTTGACTGCCTTGGCTTCCAGTAGCCGCAGTATGCTGTGCACGAGGTTGAGGGTTCGATTCCCATACAGAACAAAACTTTGTGTGGCCAAAAGTTGTTTTGAGTCGAAGTGTAATTTGTGTCCGTTAATTGTATGTTTGTAAAGTCCCCATACACATAGCTTGTTGTTCTCTAGTGCGGGAGTTGTCTTTTAAAAAGAAAAATAATTGTTTTTTTATAATATTATAGTAAAAAAAAAGCGTCTTGACTTCATTGCAGAGTTGCAGAGTGTTTTCATTTGAAATTAAATATTTTATTTATGTAGGCTGTTGGTACCGTAAGGAATACATAAATAAAACTTTAGTCGACTAATATAACACCAATTGAAATGGCTTGTTCATGTTTTGTCATCCAGGTATCCATCCATAGTGGCAGAAAAAGAGTGCTTCGATCTGTACGGCCCGAAACCCGAACTATTCCAAGAGTGTAACAGAGATGCTGTGTGTCCTACTTGGTTCATTGGCAGGTGGACACCGGTAAGTTGATTCCTAAATTTCTTCTGAATTTTTATACGTAATTGAGATAAATTACAATAGGTACTACAGACCGCGTTATTATGACTGCGGCCTTAAATAAAAAAAACACAAGCTTCTCGAATAAGTGAGCAAGTCCAACTGGGGAAGGACCTCCACCTTAGAGTAGACCACAGCCAAATAACTACACACAGCGGTGTAGTTGTTCCTGTGTGTGAGTACAGGTCTCCAACGCTCAATTAGAGATGCGTTTTGAAAGAAACGTTTTTTTAATTGTATCATCTTAAAGCCCTGGTTTTAAAAAAATGGGTCAACACGCAAGTGATACCTCTGGTATGGCTACGATAACTGCGTAACATCCAGCGGACCATATGCTTGTTTGCCACCCAAGTAGTATTCTAAAAAAACTCTTCGTAAATTCTCTCATATATTCATATATCTTCTAGTGTGACAAACTATGTGATGAAGGCAAACAGAAGAGGCAAGTAGTGTGCTACCAGAAAGAGAACGGAAGTGTCATCATTTACGATGACCAGGATTGTTTGGAAGAGAAGCCGGCGGCTGAGCAACCATGCATACTGTCACGGTGTGATGGTGTAGACTGGATTACTACAGAATGGTCTGGGGTAAGTTCCTAATAGATAACAGAAGAAAAAAAACAAAGTGAAGAATCATCAGTAACTAGGACTGTCCCAGTGGCCGCAGTATGTGCCTGCTGTGCACGAGGTTGTGGGTTCGATTCCCTCACAGGACAAAACTTTATGTGAACCATAAAAAATTGTTCTGAGTCTGTCATTTGTGTCTGTTAATTGTATGTTTGTAAAGTCCCCCGCGACACAGAGCTTGTCCTCTAGTGCGGAAGTTGTCTTTTTAAAGAAAAAAAAAAAGTAACGTGATATAGAAAGAAATAATAAGTATAACCTATTTTTTACAACTGTACCTTGGAGCTGTCAAAATTATTAGGTTGGTATGATTGTTTTCCCCCGCCCGCTTCCCGTCCCACCTCCCTGCAGGCGCCTGTACCTGTCAGTACGGTCTGAATTTTCGTGTCGTCTGCACTTCTTGAGTAGGTATCCATATCCATCTTTGTTATGGCTTTTATTCACATTACTGTACATACCTAACATTAAAAATGATTATAATTATCATTGAAATTTTGCGATGCCGCCAACATGGCAATATTTTGACATTAACAGCTGCACAATAAGAAAAACGGGTTAAGTAGTCTAGTTCTAGTTTAGTAAAGTCTCCTGACTGTCGCGTCGCTACGTGGGCGCACTTTCATACTAGCCCATAGTCTTGATATGATGAGACAAATAAGTTGCAGAGACAAAGTAGCTCGTGGGCGCCCTCCCTTAGAGTAGCAAATATAGTTGCACTCCTTTTCCTTACTCCAATGGTATGTAGACTTACCAATCTGTAATCTGTATCTATAATATTCTCTCATATACCTACCACTGAAGAAAATTTATTCATATTCAAATTATTACTACTATGCTATATATACACAAGAATAATATTAAAACTTATTTAAACTAACTAAACCTAAAAACAGAAACCTAATTAAATAAATAAAACGTTAAGGCGTCATAATATTCCTCCGCATCACTGTCAACCGGAAAAGTGCCCAAAAGGCTGGCGGCATTGCTATATTGAATGTCAATGCTGATTCTCTGTGCGAGAAATAGGCCAGCCTTCTGGTCACGCGAAGCGTCGATCAGTCGTTTCGTTATTTATCTAAAAAGGAAGCGAGCGCTCGGATCCCATGAACTAATTGTCTCTTATTGAGCCTCTATTTTAAATAATGTTTATATTCCAGTGCGACACGTGTACATCAACAATACGCACGAGGGTAGCGCTGTGTGCGAGCAAAGACCAGCAGGTTTACAACGACAGCTTCTGTGCTTACCACAATCGACCAGTCACCGAGGAGGAGTGTGACAAGGATACGTTGCCGCCCTGTGATGTGCAGTGGTACGCCTCGCACTGGAGCAAGGTATGAAGTACTTCACGTATCTACACTACTCTTTGTTTTGTGACCAGACTGACCCATCAGGGTTTTTTTGAGGTATACCTATCTTTGAGTACGGTTTACCCACATTTGTAACTATATCAGGCTAGTTATTCGCAATTGGCCTTTTCGTTGATACGGTTTGAAAACTTAAACAGTTTAAGCCCTTACGTGATCTTAACGTCCAACCTTCTAATACTTGGATTGTGTACCTCTTTACGACTATGCAATCTACACATATTCAGAATAATTTGAGTGTACAACAACTAATGTCGAGAAGTTTTTTATCGCAGTTGTTTTAATAACAAATAATAAATTTGGACTAAGTATCTGGAAATCTAGATTATAAAGTCAAAAGATTGCCGCAAAATCGAGCGATGCTGTCAGATTTTGCGGCAATCTGTCTGTCTAACAAATATACATCTGATGTTTCTTTTACAGTGTTCAGTAGAATGCGGAGAAGGAGTACGGACCAGAAAAGTGTTCTGCGGTCTTTACAACGAAACCGACTCGTCAGTGCGTCAGGTGGAAGATGTAAAGTGTGCTGACCTTCCCAAGTACAACGACACGAAACCGTGCGAGGTACCGCCGGAAAAGTGCCCTTCACAGTGGTATGCTGGACCATGGTCTGCAGTAAGTGTTATATTCACTGTTTTTTGTGTTTTCTCTCTCTTTCTTACCAGCAAGACGTTTTTTCTTTACACTATAGACCTCTCTCCAAAAATGTCATAGCAATTAGTCTTGAGCTACCCTTACCCTTCTCTACCTATCGGCACTACACTATCTATCGGCTGCCTACCACTTTTACCAAGTCGTTGTCCCACCTTGTTGAAAGCCTGCCCTCTCGGCCTGCTAGCTATGTACCCTGCTTATTTTTCATTCCTTTATTACCAATTAAAAACAAAAAAAAATGTTTGTTTGACAGTGTTCTGCGCCATGCGGCGGCGGCGAGCAGTTCCGCGATGTGATGTGCTTGAGTGGCAACAATACAACTACTAACTGCAATGCTGCAACAGTACTGGACTCCACGCAGAGCTGCAACCCTCAACCTTGCAACCCTGGTAATCATTACATTTTTATACTATAAAGTGTCAAAAAACCTGCCTTCGCGCTTCTTCAAAGAAAACAGCCCTCACCTCAATGTATAATTTTCTCTACCCTAGTTGTATAATTCTCAATTACGTTCTGTTGTAGGAGATACTAACCCTTAACCCCCAAAAGATTCTCAATATTATTAAACTTATAGAAAATTACACTAACCTTGAGTAACTTACCTACTTAAAAATTGACTATTTTAATAAAATACTAAACACGAAACCTGTCGATCAGTTTTTTTCAGCACGGATCATTATCATTATATTTTAATAATAATAGTCTCACTACTGGGCACTGGCCTCCTCTACTCTATCAAGAGGCACGCTGGCCTAACGCTTCAATCCAAGAAATCCTGACCCATCCGAGTCGGCTATACGGCTATATAAATCAGCTATACGTTACAATGGATTTCTTAATTCTTCTAATGCCAATTGATTGTATAACTTATTTATATATTACACTGCATACACAAAAAAAATATATAGGCGAACTTAATACCGAAGGCATTATCTACCAATCAGCCTAGGGTGATGCAGAGATATAACAATTTAAAGTAGTTATGTAATCCTGTTGAACAAAGAATGAAGAAATAGTCATTGTTAAGCTAACCAAGTATTTATTTAGTTGCTGAAACTCTTTGATTTATTTGCTGACCAGGTACGGCTGCCGGTTTTTGTATGGTTGACGAAAACATATTATATGCTGACTATAAACCTATTTAGGTAATTTTTGATGCCGACAAAATATTGAAAATGAATACCTGGTCTACCATTTAATTATTTTCCCATTTTATACACCTTAGATCAACTGATACCGATGTCATCGAAGGCTCCGTCGATCACAGTTGAGGAAGATTATCCAGAGTGTGAAGAAGAATTAGAAGAAGTCGGCTTGGATGAACTTACTAGAACCACGGTAAACACCCTATTTTAACCGACTTTATAAAGGAGTTCTCATTTCGGTTGTATTTTTAAAAATATACTTTTGGATAAATATTTTTCATTCAAAAGGATACCTATAGCTACCTCCAGATTAGTCCCATTTTAACAAAAATCTGTTTCGGTGATGAGATCCATGAGGAATTGAGGCACACTATATTATTGATGAAGTGATTTGAGCATTTAATGATTATTAAATATTGCTATATTTTTTACAGGTTGACGTGGCCATGAGCGACGGCCCAGCTCGTAAGTAATTTTCAAACACTCCCACTCTAGGGAAAAATATAATGTATAGTGGGTAATTTTACAAACATACACAAGTTAAATAGGTACATTGAGACAAATATAGATTTGAAACCGGGCCGCTATATGAAAATTATTTTTTTAAGAAAACCATTGTGGAAAATAGTAACAGTGATAATTAGACAAAACCTACAAATAAAAATATATTAAACACAAATTCATACATTGGTTTTCCTAAAAACTAATCTTCATATAGCGGCCCTGACCCTCTAGACAAGTGGCATAAGCGATAGTCGAATTGAAAAGTCAAAAAAGAAAATGTATGGGATTTGACGTAAGTTACGATATTAAATCGTAAACTTACGTCAAATCCCATACATTTTCTTTTTCGATTCGACTATCGCTTATGCCACTTGTCTAGAGGGGCAGTACAGCTATCAACGTTGCCCACCATACAACGAACAGACGGATAGCAAAGTGACAGCAATAGGTGTCTGTTTTACCCTTGTTTTACACACACGGATACACAAAAAACTGTATTTTTGTATATTGTTGCAGTTCCGATGACATACGCTGAACTTGAATCATCGATGACTGAGGAGAGATCTGGAGGTGACTATAATATGAGATATATATTTATTTTTATTAAGACCATAAGTTATATTAACATATAGGTACTTAATAATTACTTTTCCTTAACCGAGTATAAAATTTTCCACAAAGAGTTTTTGAAAGTTGAAGCGGTCGCGCGCTCATTTTGGGATGCGTCTCGTTTTCCATCTCATAACCCTGGTGTTAATATTTTTGGGTTGGCAACTCGCAAGTGATACCTCTAGTATTGCAAGCGTGCTTGGTCTACGATAACTGCTTCTACCATCAGACACACCTGATGACACCCAAATAATAACAAGTATTTGATAAGCAGAATTAGTTCCAGCGCCAAAACAGTTTCGAAAAAAAATTATTCTTAGCAGTATGTGGTGGTGAACCAAATTATATTAAAATTTAATTTTGTCTATCACTAGGGTACGTTGAAAATTGATAAATACAAAAGTTTTTTGTTTTGGTTTTTTTTATTCAAAATTTTTAAGGCTTTTTACGAGTATATACTGCTAAGATTTTTTTATTTTTCAAAATTTAGGTATTTAAGTATGACTGCGATAAAATAAATAAATAATTAAGTTAACTAGTGTTTATATGTTATAATGTGATTGTTTATTTATGTTACATAATAGTATAAATTATTTGTTTTTATTAATTTACATTTTGTTAATATTAATTTATATTTTACTGTTGTGTTATTAATAATAATTATTATTTATGCCCACCACTAAATGAAAGTACATTTGGCTTGGTATAATGGACAACGAAAAACACCTAAATTATACCGTGAAAGACTGGTGCCTTAACTAGTCTATTTCACATAGCATGGGTACTGTGACGTTTAAAATTTTACGATGAAGATGAAAGATTATGATTGAATCAATCTCTAACCAATAGGCTTATTAAATGATCAAGAGCCTAGAGTATTCGATATATTTTTCATTTTCATTAATATATATTCAAATGTCAAACGTTACAGTACCTAAGCTATGTGAAATAGACTATAGACGCAATCGTTGGTCGTTCAGAGCCTCTAGACAAGTGGCATAAGCGATAGTCGAATCGAAAAGTCAAAAAATAAAATGTATGGGATTTGACATAAGTCTACGATATAATGTCGTAAACTTACGTCAAATCCCATACATTTCCTTTTTTGACTTTTCGATTCGACTATCGCTTATGCATGCCACTTGTCTAGAGGCTCAGGACGGTTTCCTCCACCCGTTTAAGTAAAATTTACATTGCAGAGTGATAGTCCTGCACACTGACTAATGCGGTAGTTAGTTAGTTCTAATTTTATTAAATAATGGTATATTGAAATGGGGTTAATATTTATATTGTTATATGTGTATAAATATAGTAATTATTGCCACAAATAAAAGTGTATGTATGTGTTTTCAGCCTTAAAGATTTCGACCAGCACTGATCAAATATTTTTGTTGGTTTTTATTGAGTTTATATTTGTATTTTTCTTTCTATCGTAACAGATATCATCAAAGTTCAGTTATCGGATTTTATCATAAAAAATGCGATAATATTAACTGAACTGAAAGGTAGGCATTTACCTACCTAAATGGTTAAAAGGTAATGCGACTGATTGAACATCGACGCTAATATCTAATTCAAACAAAAGTTATGTTTATATTGATGTATAGTATATCATGTTAATTATGTGATTGTACGTTAGTTATCAACTTAATTATATTTTTGGCTACAGATAAAACAAACTCCACTCTGAACTCTGAATCCACAGTTGAGGAAGCAGACACAAATCCAACTAACACCAGTTTAATAAACAAGACTTCCAAAGCTGTTCATATAACTTTAGAACATCCTCCACCAGAGGACCCTGTTATTTTAGCAAACGCAAGTAACGATACCATGATTACCAAACCAGATGTATACACGACGGATACTAACGTAACTGCACCAACGAATTATACAGAATTGACGTCTGCTACCGTCCTTGGATCATCTAGTGCAGGTACTAACGACACAGAAGCCACCAATATTACATCAACTGGTGCAGACACTAATGATACAGAAGTGACCACTATTGCAGCAACCGGTGCAGATACTAATGATACAGAAGTGATCACTATTGCAGCAACTGGTGCAAATACTAATGATACAGAAGTTACCACTATTGCAGCAACTGGCGCAGATACTAATAATACAGAAGTGACCACTATTGCAGCAACTGGTGCAGATACTAATAATACAGAAGTGACCACTATTGCAGCAACTGGTGCAGATACTAATGGTACAGATGTGATCACTATTGCAGCAACTGGTGCAGATACTAATGATACAGAAGTTACCACTATTGCAGCAACTGGCGCAGATACTAATAATACAGAAGTGACCACTATTGCAGCAACTGGTGCAGATACTAATAATACAGAAGTGACCACTATTGCAGCAACTGGTGCAGATACTAATGGTACAGATGTGATCACTATTGCAGCAACTGGTGCAGATACTAATGGTACAGAAGTGACCACTATTGCAGCAACTGGTGCAGATACTAATGGTACAGATGTGATTACTATTGCAGCAACTGGTGCAGATACTAATGGTACAGAAGTGACCACTTTTGCAGCAACTGGTGCAGATACTAATGATACAGAAGTGACCACTATTGCAGCAACTGGTGCAGATACTAATGATACAGAAGTGACCACTATTGCAGCAACTGGTGCAGATACTAATGGTACAGATGTGATCACTATTGCAGCAACTAGTGCAGATACTAATGGTACAGAAGTGACCACTATTGCAGCAACTGGTGCAGATACTAATGGTACAGATGTGATCACTATTGCAGCAACTGGTGCAGATACTAATGATACAGAAGTGACCACTATTGCAGCAACTGGTGCAGATACTAATGATACAGAAGTGACCACTATTGCAGCAACTGGTGCAGATACTAATGGTACAGATGTGATCACTATTGCAGCAACTGGTGCAGATACTAATGGTACAGATGTGATCACTATTGCAGCAACTGGTGCAGATACTAATGGTACAGATGTGATCACTATTGCAGCAACTGGTGCAGATACTAATGGTACAGAAGTGACCACTATTGCAGCAACTGGTGCAGATATTAATGATACAGAATCGTTAACTACTTCAGTCACAGGTAGGCTTTTATTTATGGTTTGAACACATCAATAGGTCTCAAGCTGATTGGATTGTGTCATGATACACAGCTATATACGTGAGAACACTGGCCTGACAAATAACAACAAATATCTGATAAGCGGAAGTACTATCGGACTATTGATGTGTGATGCAATACAATACCTATATATGTACTTAATATTATTTAATATAATACCTATATACTTAATTTTAATTTTATTGTGTAAATGTGTCTAGAAATAAAGAATTATTATGAACACTTTGAAGGACAGTGAACGCCTATAGACGTCATGACAATAAAACATATATCGTGTCTACGTTAATGTCCGCGAAAGTGTTAAATATATTTCAGCCAGCTAGTATTTATCTATGCTAATATTATAAAGAAAAAATATGTGTATTTTTGTTTGTAAATGAATAATATTTTATAGTAGGTATGAGTGTTTATTTGTGTTTAATATGAATTATGCGTATTCGTGTTATTATATTATAAATATAAAGTGTTACTATTGTACTATAAGTCTATATAATATTATGAAGGAAGCAGTGTATTCCGATAAGGCAATCTATTCGAATCATCTGGATTCCCAATCGCATGGATAGATTGAAAATGTTGAAACTGCACGTACTCTTTAGTCGTTTCAACGGGCAGTCCTCGAAGAAATTGCCATCGCAACGCTTCTAACAACTACCAACGCACTAAACGACTCAGCCGAATTCACGCGTACCGTCAGGATACTATTTAGACCAGCAAGGTTCAAATGTACGATATCTTTTTCTCAAGTAAGAGTACGTACTTGGGATTTTGTGTAAATTAGCTGCTGCGGTTTTACGAAAGTTACAACACGATATTGTTTTTTTGATCAGATTTAAAGAGATGCATCGGAGACTTCCCTGTAGCCATGGCCCTACCGATATCCATGCCCATATTTCTACCTGACTTGAAGTTAAATCAGCCAGCAGCGGTAGTAAGTGGCTACCACTTAGCAATTATAAAGAATTGTTTTATTTATATACATCTATATATATAATATACCATATACCTATTATATTTACACTTATTAAAAAAGGAAAAAAATAAAAATATACAGAAAATACACGAAAATAGGAAGGGGGCTGCTTAAAAGGCGTCATAAAATTTCTCCGCATCGACGTCCACTGGAAACGTGCCCAGAAGACTGGCAGCATTGCCACGTTGAATGGCAATGCTTATTCTTTGAGCCAAATATAAGCTATCCCTCTGGTCACGTGAAGCCTCGATTAATCGCTTCGACAGATCTTTAAAAAACCGCGAGCACTTCATTGTTATGTTCAATTTATGTGAGACTTTGTGATTTTCTATTGAGTTTATGATTTATAAATAAATATCGTATTATTTCGAATGGAAATTGGCATTCAGAAAATATATCTAATAATTTACGTAACTAACCACTTTAATAACTGTCGCATATGATCTTAAATGAATAAGTTAAATGAATTTGAATTACTTACACTTTGATTTTGATATAAAAACAATAGTGTTTAATAATATCATTATGTGTGAGTTACTCATTTATTTATATTTTTGCTTACAGATGAAACGAACTCTACTGAATCCACAGTTGGGGAAAAACTTGATGTTTCTGTAACTTCGGCCAATACAAGCGATGACACGACGCCAACCAAATCAGATACAACAACGTCGGGTCTAAATGGAACAGAAGCGGATACTATTGCTTCAACTGGTACAAATGCTAATGGTACAGAAGCGACAACTATTGAACATACTGGTATGGATACTAATGATACAGAAGCGACCACTATTGCAGCAACTGGTGCAGATACTAATGGTACAGAAGTGGCCACTATTGTAGCAACTGGTGCAGATACTAATGGTACAGAAGCGACCACTATTGCATCAACTGGTGTAGATACTAATGATACAGAAGCGACCACTATTGCAGCAACTGGTGCAGATACTAATGGTACAGAAGTGACCACTATTGCAGCAACTGGTGCAGATACTAATGGTACAGAAGCGACCACTATTGCATCAACTGGTGTAGATACTAATGGTACAGAAGCGACCACTATTGCATCAACTGGTGTAGATACTAATGGTACAGAAGCGACCACTATTGCAGTAACTGGTGCAGATACAAATGGTACAGAAGTGACCACTATAGCATCAACTGGTGCAGATACTAATGGTACAGATGTGATCACTATTGCAGCAACTGGTGCAGATACTAATGGTACAGAAGCGACCACTATTGCATCAACTGGTGTAGATACTAATGGTACAGAAGCGACCACTATTGCAGTAACTGGTGCAGATACTAATGATACAGAAGTGACCACTATTGCAGCAACTGGTGCAGATACTAATGGTACAGAAGCGACCACTATTGCATCAACTGGTGTAGATACTAATGGTACAGAAGCGACCACTATTGCAGTAACTGGTGCAGATACTAATGGTACAGAAGTGACCACTATTGCAGCAACTGGTGCAGATACTAATGGTACAGAAGCGACCACTATTGCAGCAACTGGTGCAGATACTAATGATACAAATGTGACCACTATTGCAGCAACTGGTGCAGATACTAATGGTACAGAAGCGACCACTATTGCATCAACTGGTGTAGATACTAATGGTACAGAAGCGACCACTATTGCAGTAACTGGTGCAGATACTAATGGTACAGAAGCGACCACTATTGCATCAACTGGTGTAGATACTAATGGTACAGAAGCGACCACTATTGCAGTAACTGGTGCAGATACTAATGATACAGAAGTGACCACTATTGCAACAACTGGTGCAGATACTAATGGTACAGAAGCGACCACTATTGCATCAACTGGTGTAGATACTAATGGTACAGAAGCGACCATTATTGCATCAACTGGTGTAGATAGTAATGGTACAGAAGCGACCACGGTTGCATCAACTGGTGCAGATACTAATGATACAGAAGTGACAACTATTGCATCAACTGGTGCAGATACTAATGGTACAGAAGCGACCACTATTGCATCAACTGGTGTAGATACTAATGGTACAGAAGCGACCACTATTGCAGTAACTGGTGCAGATACTAATGGTACAGAAGCGACCACTATTGCATCAACTGGTGTAGATACTAATGGTACAGAAGCGACCACTATTGCAGTAACTGGTGCAGATACTAATGATACAGAAGTGATCACTATTGCAGCAACTGGTGTAGATACTAATGGTACGGAAGCGACCACTATTGCATCAACTGTTGCAGATACTAATGATACAGAAGTGACCACTATTGCATCAACTGGTGTAGATACTAATGGTACGGAAGCGACCACGGTTGCATCAACTGGTGCAGATACTAATGATACAGAAGTGACTACTATTGCATCAACTGGTGTAGATACTAATGGTACAGAAGCGACCACGATTGCATCAACTGGTGCAGATACTAATGGTACGGAAGTGACCACTATCGCATCAACTGGTGTAGATACTAATGATACAGAAGCGACCACTATTGCGTCTACTGGTGCAGATACTAATTATACAGAAGTGACCACTATAGCATCAACTGGTGTAGATACTAATGGTACAGAAGCGACTACTATTGCGTCAACTGGTGCAGATACTAATGATACAGAAGTGACCACTATTGCATCAACTGGCGCAGATACTAATGGTACAGAAGCGACAACTATTGCATCAACTGGCGCAGATACTAATGATACCGAAGTGACCACTATTGCATCAACTGGCGCAGTTACTAATGATACAGAAGTGACCACTATTGCATCAACTGGTGCAGATACTAATGATACAGAAGTGACCACTATTGCATCGACTGGTGCAGATATTAATGATACAGAAGCAACCACTATTTCATCAACTGATGCAGAAACAACGAATACTACAATCGCAGGTAGGCTTTAGTTCATTGTTTGAAAATACATATAGGTCAACCAATAAGACGTACCCAACCGATTCGCTTATTTAAAAAAATAAAGGTATTATACACAGATTTGTCATAAAGCGTTAGAAATCACGTAACTTTCACCTTTCTATAGTTATACACAGTTTCATCATCATCATCATCTCAGCCTGATGACGCCCACCGTAGAACGTTGGCCTCCCTGATATACCTCCACAATGGCCGATCTGACTCGCTGACGACTTCTTTCGTTTGAGGGATTGGCCATTTAAATTAAAAGCTTGATGCGTGGCTAGTGTGGAAGGTATCACTTAGCTAATAAAAAAATACGAGCAACCTGTGCTACTCTGCAGCATTAAGTTGTTCATATTATCCAGATATAACTCGTTGAGATCTATTGATTTCGTTTGAAACGCGTATTGAAAGTCAAGTTGAATTAAATAATACTAATGAAACGTTAAAAATTTATAAATGTAAACCGTATTTGAATACAATTTGAGAAGGATGAAAATTATGTAATTTCTAATGCTTGATGAAAAAATTGTGGGTCATCACAGTTATTATACCATTCATTTAAAGGAAAAATTACCGAATCGATTGCGTAGAATGGCCGGACAAATATATTAGATAAAAAAATGTCTTCTAATATTTAAGTGCATAGATTTGCAATCAACAATATCTTAATTAAGGCTGACAAACTTAACAACTTTGTTCAAAACATCGACTTAAAAATAAAGTTTGCAGATAGAAAAACTGGCAAAATATTTTTTTAATACAAAGTTTTCTTAATTCAAATTAACTCTTGTATTTTAAAAACTCAATTTTATTTTATTTAGAGCAGGGGCGCCCCTAAAAATCTGGCCCAGGGCGTCGATAATGTTAAATGCTTATAACATACATGTTTATATTACACTAGGATCATCAGAGAATAGCACTGCTACTACAGACACTTCTGAGTCTACTACCGGCTCAGACTTCGAATCCAGTACTGCAGGAGGACTGACAACTACAGGTGCGATATTTCTGTTATAAAGATGCCTCGGTGGCGAAGGAGTGGTGTTGTGCAGAGGTCCCGGATTCAATACTCGGGTCGGGTGATATTAAGGTATTGCGTTTAGAAATGCACAGTTTCAGCGGGCCAAATGTGGGTGCCATCCCCACTGCCCACTCTTCTTTATGGGATCTTCTGCATACCTTTTCTCAACCCTTATCTACCCTCTGCTGGGTATTGGTCTCCTCTTTTACGCGTCATCTGTACCGGTTCTGTATCAAATTCATAATTGCTTTCCTGACGTACTTATTGTGTCGTCCAACCACTAGGCCGAAGATCTGCCCTGCAATGTCAATGCGCAACCACCATTCTGGGACTGCTTTGGCCCACCTTCTGTCTTCCCGCCTACCGAGCTGATTTGCCCATCTCCATTTAATGATGATGAACCACATCTTTGACCTTCGTCCTACGTTGAATTTCTATGTACGGTCCGCTAGAGAGATACTCAGCATGGGCCTCTTTCGTGGCTTGTTGTGCCACTTGGGGCTTGTGCGTGATAAGCATGACAAAAAATATTTATATTAAGTAACCTTCAATCTTTACAATTATTGTGCTCAGAATGTTTTCTTTTTTTTAATTTCAGAAACAATTTTCGATGGCCTAACAACTGAAGACGTTACAATAGTTACTGGCAGAAGTACGTATCTTACATCTACAGAGTGCAATTTAAAACTTCAGTATTATTTTATAGTCCGATTAAGGAAAAAAATTAATGCGTGGGCAAATTCGATAGCTGCAATTGCTACAAAAAGAGACAATCCCTCATTACCCTGATGGAACTTAAATTTTTGTTGCATTTATTTTATTTTGATTTCTTATCTAAATCAATACTTTGTTTATGTTTATTGCTTTCTTTGTAAGGTGTGTTGGTTCCGTCCCTTTTTGAACCTACCACTTATTGTTACTCATAGGAAATGGTAAAAAACCAGAGTTTGTTGCCAATTCTTCGCGAGGTCCTATGGCCTTAAGAAGATTTTAGAATTCGCTGACAAGGCTATCCTTGTCAGCGAATTGGCTGTAGGATGAAAATAATATGCTATCTTTTTTATTTAGTTTAGTAATTGAAAAAGCGGTTGACCAACAGAAAACAAAAAGGTACTGCTGTGTTGTGTTGCCTATTCACACAGTCACAGATACAGATGCCATAAAAGATAGCCATGTCCTATACTCCTCATATAACTTTTATTACTTACCTACATTCCGTGAGACCAAAAAGTCCAATAGTTTATTTATGCAACATTGTTAATCACACAATCTGCTAATGACGAACAATTGCCAGTTATTCGTCATTAGCAGATTGTCTAATCAGAGACTTGTTTAAATATTACAGCGACCTGGTCATTTGAAACCACAGTGGGCAAGAGAATGTGCAGACCGAGGAAGAAACCTAAATGTAAGGACACGCCATTCGGATGCTGTCCTGATAAAAAGACCGCTGCTAAAGGACCTTTTGATGAAGGTAACCAAACCAACTCTTTGTTCTTTTACAGGACTTCAAATTGTAAATACGGTTTGCTTAACTTACCTATATATATTTATTAATTTAACAATATAAACTTTATTTACACGAAATGTTTAATGGCAGACTTAATGCCTGATCATTGTCTACCGCATTCTCTACCAGTGAACCATCGACGTAGCGTAACCGCCGGTGGTTTTGCCCATCAAATCGCAATCAGTTTAGCCAGTCAAGATATTATACTAGCGACCCGCTTCGGCTTCAGAGAGTTAAACATTTTTCTATTTGATGGGTTAAATAAAAAAAATACAGCTTCTTAGGGACGACATTTTTTAATACCGCGATACCCGTTGTACAGAAATGAATATAATTAGAACGTATACATACGACACTGACTTAGGACTAACCCTAACCTACCCTAATAAACCTGTTCCCGCTAACCTTTCAGGTTGTCTGAAACCTCATACCTGTAAGGATAAGGAGGCCACATATGGTTGCTGTCCGGATGGAGTATCGCTTGCGCAGGGAGAGAACTTTGAGGGCTGTCCAGATTCTCATTGCGAAGAGACACTCTTTGGCTGTTGCCAATCTGACAACAAGACTGCTGCAGAAGGAAACAATCAAGAGGGCTGTCCACCACCACCACCCGCTTGTGCATCATCCAAGTAAGCATCAAGATTTTGTTTCTACTACATCAGCAAATAATACCGCATAATAATATTGTGAATTTATCTATAAATCGAGCGTGACTACTTCTACAAAAATAAGTAATTCGATCCTTTATATGTTATACTGCGGGCAGATCCTGTACGCCGTTGTTCTATTTGTCAATTATCGTCTAAGCCCTAGTAGACATGATTAGCGTCAAAGCCTACCAACGAATGTCAAACGTGCCTTTTAATGTGACAAAACTGTTTGGTTTTTCACAAAATGATAACAAAAGTGTATTAGAACGAATTACATTCATTGTTAATCAAGATATTTTATCTGTTCAGCTTTCTCAGCCTTCGCGAGATTCTCGTCATGAGGGACAGTAATATCAACAATCATTGCAACGCGCTTTGATCGATCCACCACCACAATATCAGGCTTGTTGGCCACAACTTATTATTATCTTATTATTATTATTATTATAATAAGATAGACGTAGTACATAGTGAATAAAATAGTAATATTTTATTTTTAGATATGGTTGCTGTGCTGACAATGAGACTGAAGCTACAGGACCTGATGCGAAGGGATGCCCTGAGACTGGTATGATTATATCAAAGTTTCCATTATCTTTAACTTATTTGAAGTCTTAAGCAGTTTGGAATAATAGGGTGGACTGAAAGCTAATAGAATAGGCCACATAGAACGTGGTGCCCGAAGCCTTTTGCTATAGAACCTGATTCCTCTTTCCTATTGGGCACTCGCCTAGAGTAGCCAATGGAAATGATGGGCCAGGTACTATTTTTAAAACCTTCTAAAATAAATGTTGGCTTTTCTAATCCTAATTTGTCTATCAAACTCTTTACTTAATGATACTTTTACATTGGCAGAGATCAAGACGACCACTGTTGAAGACATTAGTACCAGTGAAAGCAGTAGCCCCAGTGTGACCAGTACCGAGAGTAGTGACAACACTACTGTCTCAGGCACGTCGACCATCGCGGGTGATTGTGCTGTTACTGAGTTTGGGTGTTGCCATGACAACGAGACTGAAGCTTCAGGACCTGATGGACAGGGTTGTCCGTGCAATGCTACTGAATTTGGATGTTGCCATGACAACGAAACTAAAGCCTCAGGACCTGATGGACAGGGTTGTCCGTGCAATGCTACTGAGTTTGGATGTTGCCATGACAACGAAACTACAGCTTCAGGACTTGATGGACAGGGTTGTCCGTGCAATGCTACTGAGTTTGGATGTTGCCATGACAACGAAACTACAGCTTCAGGACCTGATGGACAGGGTTGTCCGTGCAATGCTACTGAGTTTGGATGTTGCCATGACAACGAATCTACAGCTTTAGGACCTGATGGACAGGGTTGTCCGTGTAACGCTACTGAGTTTGGATGTTGCCATGACAACGAAACTACAGCTTCAGGACTTGATGGACAGGGTTGTCCGTGCAACGCTACTGAGTTTGGTTGCTGTCCTGATGGCGTGTCACCAGGTAAATATATCCAAAAATCATACATGTTCACAAAAACTGAATGTACTGTAACAGTTTTGTTTATTTCAAATTTTGCCTTGGACCCTTAGTGAAATATTAATAAGGGACGAAAAAGAATCACATTGGAATTGATTTATTCCTTAGGTACAATTGCGATATTTTCTTGTTCATATTTTTGTAAGTAATACTTATCTAATATTTATATACTTGCACCCACTAAGTATTAATTTACCATCATTGCTAAAACTGAGGTTAAGTAAAATCTCAATCACGCTCGATGATGCACAAACACTAAATTGTTCGGTGCTCATGAAAATCACGAATAATTTAAATTTTTTGTCACAGCTGAAGGCGAAAACTCCAAAGGCTGTCCTGGACCATGTAAAGAATCAACATATGGATGTTGCGAAGATAATGAAACTCCTGCCCACGGACCTGACTTTGAGGGCTGCTGTCTGCTAACTGCTTACGGCTGTTGTCCTGATAACCGCAAGCCAGCTAATGGACCGCATCTAGAAGGTAATGGATGACAAACAGTACTAACATAAGAGGCGGCTGTCACGATACAAGCTAAACAGTCTGTGACACGTGACGTGACACTAATTCTCAACCAAGATATCATTGTTTTCTTATAACTACTACGTCTGCAAGATCTTTTTAAATACCCAATTATAGTTATGAAATAGAAAATGAAGATGCTGCATTTAATTTTGATTTCTGTTTCATTTGGTTATCACAAATTGTAACTCATAGGTACGAAAAAATGGCCTGAGTTTCTTGCCAATTCTTGTCGTGGCTGTTTAAAACTATGTTGTATGTGTAAGGTTGCGGATGTCAAGACACGCAACATGGCTGCTGCCCTGACAAGGTGACCATCGCTCTAGGAGCTAACAATGAGGGCTGCGGCTGCCAGTACACTACCTTCGGCTGCTGCCCTGACAGGTACCTATAGCTTATAATATACCTAAATAGAAACTAATGCGAAAACTTATACCATTAACAAACTATATTCGTTGCACATTAGTAAGTACTTAGAAGAAGTTTAAATTTTTTTAGTGACCTAATTCTCAACGCCGTTTTTTATATGGGAGTTGGGAGGTTAGATACTGTCACAGATCGGTTGCATCCCCAAAAGTAACTATCTAATTTCTTAAAAATCCACTAGGCACACTCCAGCATCAGGACCCGACAACGAGGGCTGCAGTTGCCACACGTATCAATTCGGCTGCTGCCCTGACGGTGTTACCATCGCCAACGGCCCAGGAAAGCAGAGCTGCCATTGCCGTTATTCATCCTTCGGCTGCTGTGGTGACGAGGAGACTCCCGCCACCGCACCGAACGGTGGTGGCTGTGATTGTAGTTCAAGCAAGTACGGATGCTGCCCTGATGGACAAACTGAGGCTACCGGACCCAAGTTCCTTGGATGTACTGAAGTACCTGAAAATAAACAAGGTAGGAAAAACACAACTTGTTCTGCAGTAGCACAGTTAACAGGCTAATGAAAATAGTAGACTTTATTATACTTCTTATGTTCTACATTATAATTATAATACATATTCATATTTTAATCTTACCAAGACGGCTGCATTTGAGATGCAACTGTCTCGCTCTTTGCGATCAGAAAAATGATTCATTAAATCATTAAATTCAGTATAAGCACCGTTGGTCTCCAAAGACCTTTTAGAAAATGCTAAAGAATCAAAAATCTCACCTATCATTTGGGGTATACTCATATCTAACAGTGGCATCCTAGCATTTTTAAACAATTTAGTAAATAACCTAAATAATTTCAAAAGAAGACGTCAGGGATAGGGCGAAAGAGAAGGGAGTATACAAAGAGGGTACCACCACCATGTAATATAAATAGAGAGAGATAGATAGATAATTATTAACCTCAATAATTAATCTTTGTTTTATAGCTGGGTGCAGTTTACGCCCTGAATTTGGACCATGCTTTAACAGCACGGTAATGTGGTACTTCGACATGGATTATGGCGGTTGCTCGCGTTTCTGGTACGGAGGCTGTGAAGGCAATGCTAACAGGTTCGCCTCTAAAGAGGACTGTGAAGATGTCTGCGTCCAACCGGCTCCTAAAGGTGAGAAGCTACCATCTTATATTTATATTTAATACTAGTGGACCTGGCTGACGTCGTCCTGCCAGAAAAAGCTAAAATACCGACAGCAGCGCCACCTACCGGGTCCAATTGTGAATCTAAACCATCCAGGGCCCTACCCGAACACACACACAACATTTCATCAAAATCGGTCCAGCCGTCTAGGAGGAGTTCAGTGACATACACACGCACATAAGAAATACATATACATATATATATTTATAAAGCTTATTATGAAGAACAGAGTATTATGATAAAATTATGTTCTCCGACACAATGGTTTCTTATTGTGTACAGAGCCGAAACGCGGGCGGTCATGTTTGAGCATCTTATGACGCTACATTCTACAAAAAAATTGACATCTCGGTTTTATTAAATTTCTTATAATAATTATAACATTTTGATTGCTCTGCCGAATATTGGGATGCAAAAACTGCCGCGTATAAACCTAAATAAATACTTTTGTTATGCTTATTGACGTCACAGTGCAAAAGTCGCGGGAACGCTAGCCATATCTACATATTATCTTGATCGTCAAATGTCGCATTACAGATTTCAAATTCTCAATAAACTCTTAAAACTTTATTTCCATACAGACGCCTGCAAGTTGCCAGATGTAAAGGGTTCGTGCCTCGACAGCATCACGCGCTGGTACTACAATAACACAAGAGAACAGTGCACACCGTTCATATATAGCGGCTGTCTTGGCAACGCGAACAACTATGACTCAAGGGAACTTTGTCAAACACACTGTGAACCTGCCAGAACATTAGGTAATCATTTGACACTATTGTATCGTATATTCAATTTTAAAGTTTTAAATGTGCAGATCTTACCGTGTGGTGACTGACGGATTAAGAATACAAATGTCACCACCCCGTTCCATTCCGAGGGTGTTGTAGGAGTCGACAAAGGGAGTAAGTCAGGCAGACAGTATCCACTTCAAGAGAGGGACAACTCGAAACAAAATCCTATACTAACCCCACTGGCCAGCGTGGTATAGTAGGCTAATATCAAGTGTATGGAGGAGACCCGTGCCTAGCAGTGCGACGTTGAGATGATGATGATTGAAAAAATAGAGTTCAATCACTTTGTCTATCGTGCTTATCATACTTTCCACACATATTTTAAGTCACAAACAAATTTATTTCATCTCTCTTCCGAATCTCATATCTCTTATCCGAAATTTAAAATATTGTTGTACAAGAATGTCGTTATATAAATAACTGAGGGTGAGCAAAAATGGACGAGTAATAAATATTCAATAAAGACAATTTAAGAGAGGTAGGGTACCATACTAGCGAGCAAGCCGAACTGGGGAAGGACTTCCACCTTACAGAAGACCACAGCCAAATAACTATACACACAGTGGTGTAGTTATGTTCCTGCGTCTGAGTACATTTAGGGATGCGTTTTGAAAGAAACGTATTCCTATCCCAGGGATACTGCCATCACGAAGCCCTGGTGTAAAAAAATGGGTTGGCAACAGCCATGTGATACTTCTGGTATTGTAAGCGTCCTTAGGCTACGGTAACTGCTTAACATCAGACGGCCCGTATGCTTGTTTGCCAACTAAGTAGTATAAAAAATAACAATAAAGATTGCGTGTGCAAACCCAAAATAACGTTTATTTTAAAATGTATATTTTATTGTTCTACAGTGAAATTAACATCAATTCAAATTTACTTTAATTTTAGACACTTGCAACCTACCCATCGAGCAAGGCCCATGCGCTGGTAACTTCAGCAGCTGGGGATACAACAGTGAGTCACGAAACTGTGAGCAGTTTATCTGGGGAGGATGCGAGGGCAATAGCAATAGATTCAAGACGGAGTCCGGCTGCCTGGAGCGCTGCAATCCACCTGGCGCACTCAAACGTAAGTTGTAGTACTCAGCTGGGATCGTGACAGGTAATACGTGTCTCACTCAAACTTTTAGTAATTCTATGTTGAAAATATGGGATTCCAAGTTTAATATTTAAAAAGAAATGTGGGCTGCTTTTAGATGATACCAATCATGATACTAACACTAGAGCAAATACTTTTCTAACAATAATATGAATGGCCTGTTGGTCTAGTGGTTTGTGACCCTGACTGCTTAGTCAAAGGTCGTGGGTCGTGGGATAAAGACAAACGAGAACATGCTCTGTGTCGCGGGGGCTTTTTTTTAACGCACACAAATTACACCCAGACTCAGAACTACTCTTTATGGGTCACACAATTTTGTCCCTGTGTGGGAATCGAACCCACAACCTCGTGCACAGCAGGCGCATACTGCGGCCACTGGACCACCAAGGCAGTCAAGTCGAGTATGTTCCGAGTTTTGGTGTAATATGTGTCCGAGACTTGTATGTTTGTAAAGTCTCCTGCGGCACAGGGCTTTTTCCTTAAAGCGGGAGTTTTACTAAAGAAACATGTTAAATATATCTACATTTCCGATTTTTAAATAACTTTATAAACAATATTACACCTACACAAATTGTCTCTTCATCTTCGTAATGTTCAATGTCTTCCGCGTTTCTTTATAGAGCTGTAAACGAAAAGAGATCGCTCTGAATTCTAACCATTGCATGAGTTGAAGCCAGGTAATACAAGCATTTTGTTTCGTTAAAGATACGTTTATTTGTATTTAGTGTACTACTAACCCTACAGAAGTTGCACTTGTATGTTTAATTAAATCTCCGGTGCTCGATAACCCTAAAATTTTGCTCTCATTTGAAAATTTTAGTTACTATCTATATTATTTCATATATACATATTACTTCAGGTATGCATTAAATAAGTACCTACTTTAATGGTACTTTTAGGACCAACTGTGCAATTTGTGTGGTGTAAATCTGAATATTAATTTAAGCTTGGTGATATGGGTTTGTTGGTTCGTACGCATCAAAGATTTACTCATACTTGAACATGTTACTTGAATACAACTTGTGTTGCCATCATTATAAGATTTTTAAAAGATCATCTAAATGCATATTTTAACATGCAAGTTATGTTGTATTTGTCTTACACGCCAAGAAAAACAAAGAGGGTATGAAAATTACTTTATTAAATTTACATCAAAATATATTAAATTAGCGCAACTAAAGAATAAAACTTTGATAGTACTTAAACCAAAGTAGAAAAACTTTTCTAGCTTATCTGTTTTACGCACTTTCTTTGTTCTCTATATCTACTAACTATGTTTTTCCTTTTTGGAGCATGAGGCATTTGTACTAACAATGGGTTACATACACAGCTCAGTGCTCAGAGCCGCAAGAGGCTGGTAACTGTTCGAACAAGGAGGCTTTGTGGTCGTTCAGTCAGAGCGAGAACCGTTGTATGCCTTTCTACTACACTGGCTGCGGTGGCAATAGCAACAATTTCAATTCTCGGGAGGAATGTGAACAGATCTGTCCTAGTGCTTACGGTAAGTAACTGCTAACAGATAGATATTAAACTATGACAAGCACGTAAGCCGTTGGTCAACGCCTAATCCCTCTCCGATCGTGGCGGATTGCCTTCTCATCGGACTAGGACAGTGAGGGAATAAGAAATGCACGTGTGTTTACAGATAGACTTGTGCATAATAATATCTCCCGTGTAATTCGACGGAGACTTTAGTCTTAGTCTCCGTTGAGATAAGCGGATACATTCCGTATAAGCGAGATACCTTCCGTGACCGAAATTTAATTACAAAAACATTATTAAACTACAAATATATTTCAAAGGTAGGGTACGAAGGAGGTAGGCTAAAACAAAACAAGTAGGTCAAACAACAAGTGCATAGAGATATGCCTATAAGGAGAACAAATCGGCAATAACAATGGTAACGCATAAAATATATATAAGCTACGTGTGTGTATTTAGAAATTGAATGTCAATGGAATGGTAGTTTGTATTAAAATGGTGAATGTGTTTGCTTGAATAACATTTCTTTCGCATGTTGATTTCAACTTCAATAATTTCTAAACACAACTAGAACAGAACACAGGTAAGAACTTTTATAGAATAAATAAAATAAATTGAATATTTTTTTCAATATTTCAACGTTTGCAGTGCCGGACAAGTGTACGCTGCCCGCGGAGACAGGCGAGTGCTCTACGTACAGAGAGAACTGGTTCTATGATACAAGCATCAAGAGGTGAGATATTTAAACTAATATTTTAAAGAGGGAAGAATTAAATTTTTGTTTGTTTATTACGATTTAAGTCAAAAACTACTAGACTGATTTTTTTAAATTCTTTCACTATTTAAAAATACGGGATACCTACGAAAACAAATTAAATGTTCACCTGTGCGAAGCCGGGATGTGCCGCTATAATATATATTCAGATAAATAAAAGGTCTAGTAAATCTTTACTAGACCAGAGCCCCTAGACAAATGGCATATGCCACGCTGTGTGCTCGATGTGACTCCGCAATAGCTCTGAATAAGGTCCAGTGAACAATTTTAGGTAGTTTTTATGCTATTTTAAAACTAGTAAAGGAAATTCACACGACGAGCGTCATCCATTGCTCGACAGCCTTTCGGTTGTTGTTTTTTTATTAAAAAGACAACTCTCGCAATAGAGAACAAGCTCTGTGCCGCGGGGGACTTTACAATCATACAATTAACGTACACAAATTACACCCAGACTCAGAACAATTCTTTGTGGGTCACACAAAGTTTTTGTCCTGTGTGGGAATCGAATCCACAACCTCGTGCACAGCAGGCGCATACTGCATCCACTGGACCACCAAGGCAGTCACTATAATCATAATGATATAATAGATAATTAGATTTGCTTGATGACTACGGGGTATGGTTGACCGTGTGACGGCCCACAGCTTCTAGACAAGTGGCATAAACGCTAGTCGAATCGAAAAGTCAAAAAAACAAATGTATGGGATTTGACGTAAATCTACGTTTAAATGTCGTAAGCTTACGTCAAATCCCATACATTTGCCTTTTTGACTTTTCGATTCGACTATCGCTTATGCCACTTGTCTAGAGGGGCAGGTTCTCCTCGGACCCGACGGTGTAGCGTGAGGGGTGCTATTAATTATTTTTGTATTTGTTTTGTTAAAAATGTCACGATACCTACTTCTCTAGTCATATCTCTCGAATACTTGTGATGTATATGTAATTGTGAACAGTTGATAAATATACCGATACAACAACAATAAATGTAATGTATTGAATACGTCAGGTGTCGCCAATTCTACTACGGTGGTTGTGGCGGTAACGAGAACAATTTCGCAACGGAGGCGGAGTGCAGCAACACTTGCAAGGAGCTCGTGTTCACCACCACCACCAGCGCCACCACCACGGTCACCACTCCAGCGCCACAGGTAGAGCCGAAGCCACAAACACAGCCCGATTCACAAACGCAACGGCAGCCTGAACCGGACAGGGAAGGTAAGGACTAAAATTAAATGTTCTATTTATACAGCAATGGTCATCAGAGCCCGTTTAAATATACACTTTAAATTATATGTATATAACGTCAAGACTCGTGTGTTATACATATTATATGTCGTGTCACGAATTCGGTGTACTTTTTAAATAATCACTCTTATTTTATTATAATGCTCGTATATACATATATATATGTAATAATACAGTCCATCTGGTGCAAATATAAATCGTAGTAGGTAGAGTAAATTATTTAATGTAAGTTCTTTATTTTAAATTGTAAAACTATACTGTATCTGCTTTCTCCAGGAGTCCTGCCCCTCTAGACAAGTGGCATAAGCGATAGTCTAATCGAAAAGTCAAAAAACCTAATGTATGGGATTTGACGTAAATTTACGACATTATATCGTAGACTTACGTCAAATCCCATACATTTGTTTTTTCGACTTTTCGATTCGACTATCGTTTATGCCACTTGTCTAGAGGCTCTGAGGTCAAATTTACCAATCCTATCTACTCGATAAATTACTTAAAGCCTTCATATCAATCTCCATTAAATTTTTGTTTCGTTTAGCCTTCTGTTTCAACGAGATCGATGTTGGTGGACGTTGCTCGGGTGCAAGCGAGGCAACGCGCTATGCTTACGACAGCACTCTCGGCAAGTGCGTCACATTCCAGTACCTTGGCTGCGGCGGTAACCAAAACAACTTCCCCAACGAGAAGTACTGCACATATTACTGTCAGCCTGTACAAGGTACGGGATGCACTGATCATTTTATTTCATACCTTTATAATATGACAAGTTAGAGTTTTACTCGAATGATGTGTGAAACTAATTGTGGGTAGGCAGCAATGGTTGGCAGTCCGTGTTTAAAACCTTGGGGAAAAGAAATCAAAATACGATACGTTATTTTCATCAATTCTTAAATTCTTTATTGTACATAATAATATATAGAAACAAATACACATATGAGGAGACCAGTGAGGCAGAGGAAATAGATACAAATGTGAGAGTAAGCGAAATATACAACCGAAGAGAAAAAGTGAAAGAGTAGAATAGGGTGAACAATCTTACTGACTAATGAATAACTTAATATATTCTTACTTACTTATGATCTAATTAAAAAGGATCTCTATGTTTTCCGTTGCAATGGTGGACAACCAGCTAAATACCTGTATACCTACCTCTATGCATTGAGCTAATAATTTAAAATTGTTATTGCACCGATACAGTACCGACCGACTTTATCATATTTGTTGATGGGATTGTTCGTCAAAATCCTACATTAATGTTATATTACTGGCCTTCAGACATCTGCCAACTGCCGATGCTGACGGGTCCGTGCGAAGCGTCTGAAATGCAGTGGTTCTACGACCCCTCCACGGATTCTTGCAGCGAATTCACTTACAGCGGCTGTGGAGGCAACGGCAATAGGTACACTCTTTGTTTCAGTATTAATTGTATTCGTCTTTCAAACGGTTTTACTTTTATTTATCCTTTTTCTGTATAATATGCTAATTTTGCGACGTTTTCAGCAACTTTTACTGAACTTTTTCTTATATAACATTGCACACATATAGATATACCTTCTAAATACAATAATTTGATAGATTCACTGAGATCATGTTGTATTAGGTTTTGTAGCCTGTAATATCAGTGTATGTGGATAAATAAATAAAAATCACGAGATGAACACCCGAAAAGTTAAAATAAGACCGTTAAAGTAATTTAAAAATGTCTTTTACCTCTTTTTTCTAATAATCTGCTAATATAATAATTTTTCATCAGGTTCCCGACTCGAGAAGCTTGTGAAGCCAGGTGCAGGAGTGGTCCTGGAGCTGAACAGACCACGCAGAGGCCCACCGTTACTACAGCTGCTCCTGCCATTGTTAGTTTTTTTATCCTATTTAGGTGATAAAGTAATATACGGTTCGCCCGATTGTAAGCAGATGTCGTAGCCTATGGATGCTTGCAATACAAAGGGGAATCACAATAAACCGACTTCAAAAAGCAGAATATAACTGAATATAGATTGAAGTCGGTGCCCAGCTAAATGGAGTGAACCTTGCTTTAGCACTGACTTCAATCTGTACTTTGTTATTTTTCGCTTTTTGAAGTCACGTATTGCTAAATCAAACATTTTTACGACATGGTTAAGCTAATTTAGTTGCTGATAATGTAGCCTTGCGCTTAGCTAGGTAAAAGCATTTTTAAAATCGGTCCAAATTTGTTCTTTACAAAAAAAGGGCAGCCCGAGTTTCTTGTCAATTCCTCTCAAGGCTACGGTAGTCAAGACTAGGATCGGGACCCTAGTCAGCAAATTGGCCGTAGCAAAGAAATATGCTGACATTTGCTTTTTATGACTTTCATTAATATCATGCATTAATGAATTTAACTATTGATTGACATTGACTTTGACTTCAAACAAAAATACATTTAATTTTTTAGATTCCGCTAGTTACGAACATTATAAAAAAAATAACTTCGTGTTTATTAATACATTATTTTAACTTTATACACAGGACAACAGAATAGGCGAACAAATACCGCCAGAGTGCAGAGTATCTTCAGAACTAGAGAACTGCAAATCAGTAGGCGAGGTGTGGTACTTAGACCCCAAAAAACATACGTGCCTGTCATACATCAATCAAGACAATGGACGTAACTGTAAACACACGGGGACGTACGCCACTCAGGAGAGCTGCGAGAGAAGCTGCGGCACCTTCCGAGGAGTCGGTAAGAAAACTTTTGCTCAATAAACACATTTTATTACACTTCATAGGTGGCAAACAGGCATACGGTCCGTTTATGGACTTGTTGCAATACTAGAGGTATTTAAAGAATAAGACACCAGGATTTTATAATGGAGTAAACCTGGGACAGGAAAACATTTAATTAAAAATACATTCCAATGAGCGCTGAAAAGCTGTACTCACACAAATATAATGCTGTGTGTAGTCATTTGGCTGTAGTCTTCTGTAACCACATAGGTCATCCTCAGTCGGCCGTTCGTCATTTGCATAGTGCTTTATCTCTCTTGAAAAAACCATTACATAATTCCAACAACAACATAATCAGTTCAAGTTAAATTTGTTGCTTCTAACTACTTAAGACAAGACGAAGATTCTCTTCTCTTTTATAAAGACTACTGCCGCACTAGGAAACAAACTCTGTGTCGCGAGGGACTTTACAAACATACAATTAACGGACACAATGTACAAACAGCATCAACTCTCTGCATCACCCAAAGGTTGACTGGTAGAGAATGCCTTTGGCATTAAGTCCGCCTTGTACACATTTTTTGTGCAAAAGTTTTTAAATAAATAAATAAACAAACTCAGGAAACCATTTATAAATCACTATAATCTATCTCTGTGCCAAATGGCATTCAGATCCCTTTAACAAACTTTCGCATTTATAATATTAATAGGATAAACATAAAGGAAAGTTTACCCAACTAATATAACTACTAATTGTTTATCCTATGTTCTATTTATCTTACAGATGTGTGCACGCAACGTGTGGACCCAGGCCCATGTCGGGCGTTCATTCCGAAGATTTACTTTGACCAGGAGTCCGGCACATGCAAACAATTCGGTTATGGTGGCTGCTATGGAGGCGCCAACCGATTCTCCACCATTGAGGAATGTGAGCAAGTCTGCAGAACTACATCTGGTAAGTTTGCAAATATTTGTTATCTTCTTCTTTCAGAAACATGAAGTTTTCTGAACGTAAGAGAGGAAACGGACAAAATATTTGTTCTATATTTAGGAATAACAAATTTCTTCCTTCTGCTTTTGCAAAGACTTTGTACACAATTACTTAATACGATTGTCAAAATACAATGCTTTTTAATTCTCGTTCTACACCAATATTTGTATGATACTAAGTACGTATGGAGAATTTAAATTATTATGATTGTCGTTATACTATCAAATTCAAATGGTTTATTGCGAATATACTCGTAGGTATAAACAAGGTTTGGTTTTCCTTTGCATTTGGAATTAAATAATGTATAGATACTTAGTATCGAGTAATACCTTTTTGTTTTCATACAATTTCTGTATCCTTTGAGATTGTCAGACTTAATCTCTGTATAATAAATAAGTCTGACAAAATTATTACAAAACATATTATCAATCTATTTAATAGACGACACGAGTGACATGCCCCAAATGTATGGGATTTGACGTTAATTTACGATATAATGTCGTAAACTTACGTCAAATCCCATACATTTTCTTTTTTGACTTTTCGATTCGACTACCGTTTATCCCACTTGTCTAGAGGATATGGTACCTAATAGAACAAAATTAACTAATTTTAATTACGTTTTGTTAGTATTAGGATCGTCTTTATCTTACAAATTATCATGTGTTTATCTATGGATAAAAACGTATCTCTATTCTATAAACATTTCTATATGTTTCTCAAAACTTTATCCTATTCTGTTGTATTAGATGTGTGCTCGCTGCCGCCGGAACAAGGCGATTGCAACGCCAACTTTAGGCAATGGTACTTCAGCAAACAGCACGGCGGCTGCTTCCAGTTCGCGTACACCGGCTGTGGTGGCAATGATAACAGGTAACAAATAATCACCATTATAATATACTTACGAATTTACGCAATTTCATCTTGTTTTCACTTTAACTACCGTATAACATAAGTATGTAGAAGAGCATGTTCTAAATGTTATTATTTCTTGATTTTGTAGATACGATCATAAAAACTGAAATAAAATTCACGTGATTACCATTTTGTACTGAAGGTTACAACTTCATGTGTAATTTAATTGTATTTAGAAATACATCAATTATTGTTTACTAGTTATCTGGTTGCCATAGTATATGTTCCGCCTAGTTTGGGATCAAATGGCCATGTGTATCCTAACATTATTAAGTATAGAGAGATTAGAGATCCACTGGACATAAACTGCGACCGCAGTTGATTTATTTATTTGAACACTAAAGATCTATAAGTACACAAGTATAACATTTATCAATCAATATCTGATTGTAGTTACATAGACATACGCCTCCCACAATGCGCCGCGTGCGCAACACCCAATCCTTTTCCCAATCTCTCGACACAAAACAAAATACAATTACATAACTTGTACAGGTTTGAGTCTCGTGGTGAGTGCGAATCTCGGTGCATGCAGGGAGCCACCACCACAACCACACTGGCTCCTGTTGCACCACCAGAAGTGGTAAGTGCTATATGACGTGATGATTGAACTAGTAAAATAATGTGACGACTGCATTGCCTGCAAGCACATGAGTAGATCTACTCATGTGGTGCGAGTGTTTGCCTTAAATTGTTAAAAATATTTACAATATTTTAAAAACTCATTAAAATGAATCATTTATGTTTCTGACAATTTTGTGTCATATAAATATTATTTATGATACAATGTTGTACCAAAATATAGTTAAAAAATGTATTCCAACAATAAGCGTAGTAAGTAGGTAGTCGGATTGCTGCAAAAATGCACGTAATAGGTATATTATAAAGAGCAGTTTTGCAGCAATTCGACCCGCCTTACTAAATAGCTTATATACATTATGTATCTAAGCTATTTAGTTACAGTAAGTCATCAGTCTCTCATGTCATTAAAAATTGTTCAGCAGCCAGAAGAATGCAGGACGCCTATTTCCATGGCACCGTGTGGCAGTAACCTGACTGTGTACTTCTACGAGTCGAGCAGTAGGCGATGTCTGGCGAGCGAGTTCGGCAACTGCAGACACCTCAACTCTTACCGCAGTGAGGAGGAGTGTGAGAGGCGGTGTGGTGCCTTCCGAGGAATAGGTAACTTACACGGTTCAGATATATAATTACACGTGGGCGTGTAGGTAATGCCTCCCGGACTGTTAGAAAAGCAGCTTCCATTTTTTTATACAAAATCACGTATCAATCAACAGGAAGCTCTTGATTTCTTGGATATCATTTATTAGCCTAAAATATTGAGTTACATACACATTATTGTTATAAGGAAAAATAGATGTATATTTTTTTTATTCGTTTGTAACATTGCCCACGCAGACGTATGCCAGGAGCGCCTTGACACTGGTACCTGTAACAACCCCGTTCCGAAGTACTACTACGACTCAGTCACCGGTAGCTGTCAATCCTTCACGTACACCGGCTGTGAAGGTGGAGCCAACCGATTCTCTAGTATCGAAGAATGCGAAGACGTTTGCCAGAGTAGTGGACCAGGTATGACTCATTTACCTTTATCATTTTGACCATAGAATAACTTTTCACTTTGGTAATGGTAGACTAGATGCTTTTATCTAAGATTTCTTCTTTATAATAATTTTAATAAACCTCGTAGATTAACTAACTAGTGCAGTCTTAACACTTCTAAGCATGAATTTAACTTGTTAGAAAAATCTGGAATGATTAACTTGTTACCTATGTTAATAACAAAAGTTCCCAAAAATTCGGGCCCGATTATGGGTAGAATGAAGGCTTCTGGTCAGATGTAACTAACGTAAAGAAGGTGATTCGCTTTGAACTCGCTTGGTGACTAACCTAACTGGTGAATAGCGCCAGGCTGCCTGCAGGAGCTCGACACTGGGTACGCGGAAGGTTGCGCCGCTCCGTCGGTGGCGCGGTACCGCTACGACACGTCGCGCGGTGACTGCATAGTCTTCGCGTACAAAGGATGCGGCGGCAATGACAACAAGTTCTATACTTATGACGAGTGCCGTCAATACTGCGTCCCAACGGGTACTTACGTCATTAGTCTCCCACCACTATGTTTGGTCGATCGTTTAATTAGATGGTCCATATCTCGCTTAAAGTTCCTTAGCAGAGAATAAATGATCATTCTTGCGTTGATCATCTTGTAACAAAATTCATCCAAGAGTTGGTTGGCTTATTTTACCCAAATTTTCTTAAATACTTAAGTTAAATTGTTTAATGTTACAATAAAAATGATGAAAAGTACATGCAAATAAATAAGAAAGTTTAATATTTTTCAACAATATTTTTTTTTTACTAAAAAATATTTTAAAAGCAAATATCACAAGCTGCACTATAAGATAAACTAATTAATAAAAACATACTTTTCGCTAGATATGAACTTTTCGACGCATGCGCACAAAATAACCAGCACGCTTACGCTTGCTTATGTTATTTGTCTTGCATTACGCTGCCGTATCCGCTAATGGCAGCAGTAAATATTAACCCTGTATCAATAAATAAAAAAAACATACATAGCTATTGTAATAATTATTATTACCCATAGTAACGCCAGTAACAATCCAAGGAAATGAAACCATGGGGAACAGCTAGTACTTAATATAATAAAATAATACCATAGTTAATCTGTGTCATTTTGTAATAATAGATAGGATCGAGGAGGATTGTGAGTCGTACCAGCGAGAGTGTGCGGCGCTTGAGTGCGACTACGGTGTGGTGCGTTCGTCTACGGCGGGCGGCTGCGAGAGTTGCGCTTGCGGCGATAAGGCCTCGCATTGTGAGCTGATAAGACAGGAGTGCGACTCGCTCGTATGTCCTTACGGCGTCAACAAGGTGTTGGAGGATGGATGCGAGAGGTACGTATCCTTACATTGTGTAAACTCGTTACCCGCTGTCTGTCACTATGTACGCTTAGGTCTTCTAATTGTAAACCACGAACGGTCTTTAAGATTTTTTCCTAAACGTTTTTCTGTAAAATAAAACGTTTTAAAACAAATGCTTTCCTAAGCACTGAAGACGTATAGTAACATCGTGCACAGTAACACAACTACACAACTGTTTATACCTAGTTATTTAGCTGTGGTCTTGTATTGTCCATCTCCAGTTAGGTTTGCCAGCTCGTTAAATAGTGATCTATAAGGATATAATAAAACAAAATGTAAACAACTAAAAGATAACTTTTTCTTTCTTTCTTTTCTTTTTAAAAAAGACAACTCCCGCACTAGAGAAAAAGCTTGCCGGGGGCTTTACAAACATACAATTAACGTACTTAAAGTACACCCACTTACCACTTTGACTGTCTTGGTGGTCCAGTAGGCCGCAGTATGCGCCTGCTGTGCATGAGGTTGGCTTCGATTCCCACACAGGACAAAAGTTTGTGTGATCCATAAAGAGTTGTTCTGACTCTGGGTGTAATTTGTGTCTGTTAATTGTATGTTTGTAAAGTCCCCCGCGACACAGAGCTTGTTCTCTAGTTCGGTAGTTGTCTTTTTAAATATCTTTTTAATAATTGTATATTATCGTTTGTAAGATGCGTATGCCAAGAAGATCCGTGCATGTTCGCGACGTGTCACCCGACGCAGCGCTGTACTGTGGTCACGCGCTCAGACCCCGTCACACACGAGATTGTAGAGTACGCCGCCACTTGTATCGCTGATGAAGGTAACTACATTGTTTTAATATATCATTAGTTAAGTAGAATACTAGCCATATCTGAACAAACCCAGAAACGGCTAGGACGAATGATCAATCAATCAATCAGCCTGTATTTGTCCAGTGCTAGAAATATACCTCTCCTAATTTACGCCACAGAAGTCCTCCGCCTTCCGCATCCACTCTACCCCCAACTTTCGAAATCATCTTCTTATTATTACTATAATAGACAATGAGTCGAAATCGTGTAATAAAGTATCTAATGGTGAAAGAATTTTTTAAATCAGGTTGAGGAGTTTTTCAGTTAAATTGTTACAAAGCAACAAAAAATCTATTTTTTTCTTTTTATAATATAAGTTTAGACAACGTTTCCGACTATCGGTTGTACGTAAACATTATTTACTATAGACTTGCCTGTTGGTCTAGTGGTTAGTGACTCTGACTGCTACGCCGGAGGTCGTGGGTTCGATTCCCACCCAGGACAAATCTTTGTGTGATGAGCACGAATGTTTGTTCTGTGTCTGGGTGTAATTTATTTATAATATGTATGTATTTAGAAATATTTAAGTATGTTTATCAGTTGTCTGGTTACCATAGTACAGGCTCTGTTGCCTAGTTTGGGAATCAGATAGCGATGTGTGAGTTGTCCCGAAAATATTATTATTATATTATTATTATTATTTTTCCACCATAGACCAAGACACGAGTAACGAGGTAATACCAGAGTGCTCGCGCTACGAGGCGGAATGTGCCAGTTTGCAGTGTTCGTCTAACAAGAAGAAGCAGACGCGTACCGCGAACGGGTGCGTGCGGTGCGAGTGCGACTGCGAACCGTTCAAGGTGGAGTGTCTGCGGCAAGACTGTTCCGACGGCATTGAAACTATTAGAGGCGCTGATGGATGCGACAGGTAACACATGTATTATATTACTTCAACTGACTCAAAATTATCTCGAACAGTAGGTGGGTAAATGAATAAAAATATCAACAAAATATTACTTATACCGACTACCGACTGTAGATTATGGACAATTTATCGTTTAAATTTTTCTGCTAGAAGCTTTATTTATTTACTATGGTTTGTCGAAAACAAAGGTATTAACTATGTTTATAATAATCCTTATAGGTAGTAGGCTGATACCTTTGCCAATTATGGACTAACCAGCATGGTTTTTAAAAGCGACAACAAAATGACATACATAGTTAAAATACAAAAAATAAATTCTTTAGTATATAAAGTTCATAATAATATAATATAATATAGAATAACACAACACAACAGGCACAACTTTAAACTTACATATGTATATAGAGGCTCTTGTTTAATAGTTAAAAAGCCTTTTGTTTTGATTTTTATTTTGTATGACGTAATTTTCTTTCCTATACCACAAATTATGAATCATACCACATTTAGAATTAAAAGGAATGTTGCCCTGTCCACTCTTCTTGTTAAAGAATTCTAGCTCTAAGAGTTAGCGAGTTGACCTATAGAAAATTGACTGACTTTATTGGTGGCATTCATAACGTAATGAAATAGTCATGCATTATAATATAAATATCTAGAAAATAGATTTAAAGCTATAGAATATTTCTTATAATTTGTCGCAGAGATGAGACAATGGAAGCGCAGGGCACTAACTGCCTTTTCTCAAAGCGTTTTTGGTGGCTTTCATATATTTGCCCGATTTTAAAGATTGTTATATAGTTTACAAATTTCTGTTCAGATGCAAGTGTGCACCTGCATGCAGCAATAAGAGATGTGGTGCGGGCGAGCGATGCGTGGTGACTTCATACACGGATGCGTTCACACAGGAGCTCAGGGAGTCCAGCGACTGTAGAACTGGTACCTACCTTATACACTATTTATATAATTGTTTATTACAATAGATTCAACTAAACATACCTATCATTGGACAAGGCCT
The DNA here is from genome assembly GCA_947095525.1 of Trisateles emortualis. NCBI lineage: Eukaryota > Metazoa > Arthropoda > Insecta > Lepidoptera > Erebidae > Trisateles > Trisateles emortualis. The sequence continues at coordinate 4,203,703 of OX352748.1, read as the reverse complement.
ATGTCCATCAGTGGACATCTTTCGATTGAGATTATGATGATGAAACCAAATTTTATCACGGTTTAGAACTGCGATCGAATCAAAAGACCACTAATAGACAATTAATTGGCTACTCACCAATCAGCTGGTTAACCACATACAAAAATTACTTTAAAAAAGCTATTGCTATTAAATATTTTTAGCATTTTTGCTATGCAATCAGCTCAACTATACTTAAATATTAAAGCAATGTGGAAAAAGACCAGCTCGGAGCAGGACTCAAACCAGTTGGTAGTGCGCTGGGCCGGAACCCGAGAGGCGCAGGTTCGAGTCCTGCTCCGGGCTCGTCTTTTTCCACATTGCTTTAATATTTAAAGCTATTGCTCTTTGCAATTATCAATTAGCACCTGAGGCCGTACCATGAAATGTTAAAACGTGAATAGTTCAAGCGAAAAAAAAGGGACGAAGCTACATAGCGTGTATAGCTCCGTCCCTCTTTCTCGCTCGAAAGACTCACGTTTAACACGTCATGGTACGGCCTCAGATCAATCATCAAAGTATTAACTTTGAATAGAAATTCTACCATGAAACATTTGCTGTGATCTTTGTATCAAATTACGAACAGAGGATAAATTATAACCGATTTCAGTTCTTTATTTCTAACATCTGACGTATCGTCTAATAGAATTTGATTTATATTATTGTTGTCCACAGTGATAAAACCGGGACAATGTCCAGCAGACAACTCAATCTTGTGCTCGGATGAACTCAAACGTGACGAGTGTAGGGATGACGCGGACTGCCGCGGCGTTGGCAAGTGCTGCACCAGCGGCTGCACTAAGGTCTGCCTGGTGCCTGAAACACCCACCGACATTGGCACCACTACTTATTCTCCAAGTACGTCTCTATAAACCTATAACCATTTTAAATAGAGCCAAACAATGATTAAAAAAAGTATCTAAGTTTAGTCGATTTTACTTTTGTCAATTTTTGGGCAGTATCGAAAAATAACCATCCATCCTTAATAAGCAAGGCTCAAAGTCTCAAGAAGATTTTCTGGATTATTTTCACTTTTTGTTATTAATACTTTAATTAAGGTATAATACTGTTTTATTTTCGATATTTTTTTAAATAACTTAAAGTATTATTTGCCTTAAGATTGTTTGTTTGATACATTACATACGTTCGTGTCGTCAGACAAACACATACGTTAGTCATTGTTTGCTCTAAATGAATGATCTGTTTGATAGGAGGCCCGTCAGCGCCAGTGGCTCAGCCTCAGCCGGAGCATGACGTGTCTGCGTCAGAGGGAGGCAAGGCGACACTGCGCTGTCTGTTCCACGGCAACCCACCACCCAAGATCACATGGAAACGCGGAGAGCTTACCGTACGTCATACATTACATAACTATGTATTTATTTATTTATTATTATGTATGTAATATTATTTATACATTTATATGGTTGGCATTGTGCAATTTGTTTACAGGAAATAAATAAAAAACGTTAAACCGATTTAAAAAACAATCGAATACAGATTGAAGTCGGTTCCAAGCTGAATATTAGGTGACAGGAGTGAGTAACTTTAGATAAAATGTATATGGGACCACCTCTGAAGAATAAACAAAATGGCCAAATGATGCCGTAACAAACATTGAAAAGAACACAGTCGAATTAGGAAACTTCTCCTTTTTTGAAGTCGGTTAAAAATAACATAACCACCTCTGCCTACCCTTATACCCACCCACGTTTCGACTATGTTCCATACCACATAACAGTGGGTGAGCCTATTATCATACCGGCCGGGAGCAAGTAGGTACTAATAGGAATATAGAATGTTATGTGTAGTTATCAAATCATTTACTCACTTGCTGCTGCTGGTGAAGGAAAGTAACAATCGCGGTACGATTAAGGATCACGTCTCAACCCATAAACGTCCCACTGCTGGGCACGGGTCTCCTCCAAACAGAGGGATATAAGCCTACTATACCACGCTGGCCAGACGGGTTGGTATAGGGTTTTGTTTCGAGTTTTCCCTCTCTTGCGGTGGATAATACTTACTCCCTTAGTCGACTCTTACGACACCCTTGGGATGGAAGGCGTGGTGACATTTGTATTCTTAATCCGTCACCACATGGACAAAGATTAAAGATGCCTTATCAGAAATTCTAAAGGCATTATTTCTCCGACCCGCATTAAGCTAGCGGGAGTAGATGAAAACGTCTCAGTCAATTGTCGCTGTGCTTTCCAAACAGATCGACGGCAACGTGGGCCGCTACAGGCTGACGTCTGACGGCGCCCTGGAGATCGTATCGCTGTACCGCAACGACACGGGAGTGTACATCTGTGTGGCTGACAACGGACTTGGCATCGCCACGCAGGAGATCAACCTGGTGGTCAACGGTGAGTGGACGTACTGCACTGTAGCTTGGGGCTGTGGTCACAGACGCAACATGCTGCGAACCTCGCATGATAAATGAATCTATTTTATGTAGAAACTGGCGTGGATTTTCAAACTTATAATACTTTTTTGAGCCTAAATATGACCGGTAAGCTACCTTCAAACCAGACTCAATAGAACAACCATTGTTACCCGAACGACGGTGCTGTGTAATTAAAACTAGAGGACATAGTAGTCTTAAATTAAAGTTATTAACTAGGTATAATAATTGTATACAACTCGAATACAATACAATGTCTGTTTTAAAGAAATGTTTATCTACATATACATTATATCAATCGGTCAATGTATGTTAACAGGTGGGAATGCTGTTATACTCAGAAGTTCTAAAGTTTGTAAATCCACTATGGTTCAGTGCGTGAGGTGAACGTTGCAAAATTAAATATATTCACAGCAAGTTGCGTCGAAAAATGCATTTAGTTCTAAAGCATCAAAGTTCTTAGTTTGGGTTTTTGAGTAGTTAGAGGATTTGGAATTAACATCAATACCTTAGTAGAAAATATAATCTTATGTTTTGCAATTACAAACTATCTTTTGACTAACTTTTATTTTCCTTACTTACATGTTTGATATAACCAGCGGTGATGTACGTATGACGTAATGTTTATCAAGAGCAGATAACAACTTAATTTCAACCTAACTACTTAGATATTTTAAACGAAATTGCGCTGTAACACGGATCGAGGAAAGTTTTTGCGACTCAACTCTTCAAATTAAAAGAGAAAACTTTTTACGAGGCTTACTTTATTATCACCGACAATACGTGGGTGATGCTCCTGCCATTGATTAATAGCAAACGTCCAAGTTTCTTTGTTTGCTAGCTGTTTTCTATATTAATTCTTTATGAAAGTACCTAGTCTTCACTTACCTTTTAGTTTTCCTATCGCTACGTAAAACGTCAGTCTGAGTTATGTACCGTGGTGGAGGCGCTAGAAGCCAGCTTCATTTGCCGATCGGTATACGATCAGTGGGATAAGCTACGAGTACTAAGATTACCTCAAGGATGTCACCGATTACTATAGTATTTCTTCTAAGCATCTTCTTAATTCGGAAGCCGAGGGCCCGATAAAAGATCGCGGTAGAGGTCTTTATAGGCGATCGAAACAATTCTGTCACCAGGTTGGCCACTAATCAATTAAAATAAAAGTGCTGTTACACACCTTACAATAAAAAGGTTTATTTTTAAAACGTATAAGTTTGGACCTACTCGTACCTACATTAGGTATTCGGTACAGGTGTACTCAGCAAACATATATATAGGGTTATTGTGATTTGAAAGAGTTCAGTGTCCTGTCATTTGACAAAAAACTATTTTCAATTATTTCATTTTATAAATCACTATCTCATCATCTATAGACGTCTACTCTGGACATCGGCCAAAAATAACGTTTGGTGAATTTATAATAGTTAAGTACTTAAAAACTATTATTTCTGAAAATAACTAATTTATCATTTTTTAATAAGCCGGGCCAGAACCGAAATCTTCCTATTGTCTTGGTTAGGGAAGCGTGTATTTTTAAAAATTGTCAATCAATCAAATGGTATCAGGATGTAATTTAATTTGACAAAAGAAATACTGGGTTCTGTTTTATATTTGATTAGTTAAATTAATATTTTTTTAATTATATTTTAACATTTCAAATATTTGCCAAGTAATTAACATTTGAGAAACTGTATTTTGTTTAATGATTAGGTACTTTATACTTAAAGTAATTTCGGTTACTAAAATATATGTTTGCCAAATAATACGAATTTATAATGTTATTTTTTGTTAGTTATAAAATAATCATTAATCGTCAATCGTATTTTGTTAAACATGAGTGCATTTCATGTTGACATTATTTAAATAACAAGCACGTTATAGTTTAATAACCTTAGGTAGGCACTTAGTACTCATAAGATTTTTATTAAATTAAAATTCAAACTATATATATACAACAATAATATGAAAAAACTTATTTATACTAACTAAACCTAAATATGAAAAACTAATTAATTAAATAAAAGGCAATAGTTTAGGCGTCATAATATTCCTCCGAATCACTGTCAACCGGAAAAGTGCCCAAAAGGCTGGCGGCATTGCCACGTTGAATGGCAATGCTGATTCTCTGTGCAAGAAACAGGCCAGCCTTTTGGTCACGCGAAGCGTCGATCAGTCCTCATAGTTTTGTCTCATGTCCGTACTTGACCTGGAGTTATCTTGTCTATGTTTGTTTAGTTGACCCAAACTCGCGCGTAATCAAATTATACTCGACCTTTGAGACTTTATAAGCACTTACGATTCAAAAACAAAATAAATAGATAAGTTGTAAGTCGGTACTACGGTTGTTGGTTATTGTACTTACTCGTAATCTAAAATTGTTTACGATGTTTTTTATGTTAGTAGCAATTGATACGCACTTTAACAGAACCTTGCCAACAGATATAATTTAAAAAGCAACTTCGCTGAGGTAGCTATATATTAGCATTAAAATCCGTCCAGTAGTTTTTGCGCAAGGGAGCAACAAATATCCATCCTCACAAACTTTCGCATTTATAATATTAGTAGGATTTCTGTCAAATTGCATGATTTGTCACTGAAATACTAAAGACAATTCAGTATAGCTTATTTCGCTTATAATATAATATATTATGTCTCCAAAAGAACACAAAACTACTTGCGTTACAATTATAGCTTGTCCCATTTTGTCAACCCGTTGCAATATTTCGCAGTCAATAGTCTTTTATCACAACATGAACTCGATTAGTAGAAATATGGTCATTAAAGCCGTCGGTCGGGTCGCTACTTGGTCGCTATCAGTAACACATTGACATAAACTGTGTCGGTACTCAGTAGTGGTACTTAATATCTCGGAGCATCATGTCTCGCTACCTCGCGATCGCGTTATTGCTCGCGTGCGTCCGCGCATACGAAGGTAAATTACATATTTTACACGTCAACCGCTGGTTATCTCATTTAATTACATTGCTTTGGATACTTCTGGTCAGTTGCAGTGATAGTCAAATGTTTTACGTCGGTTCAAATATTGTACATAATGCAAATGTAAAACTTTATACAAACCGTTGTTTCGGCAGTAAATAGATTCACAGCACGCAGCATTAAACTTTTAAACCAGAAGTACTTAAAACAATAATAAATTTAACTCCATTTGTTATGTCTCTCCATTATAATAAGTTGACGCTTAGTAGATATAATTAACACAGAGTTTTTGAATGTAACCTATGACATCAACTAAACATGGAGACACAAGGTAGCATTCATAAACTCTAACATCGGTTTGCTAACAAATGGGGCTGGTAGATCCTGTGAGTTTGCCTGTTGGAATCACTGGAGACGAGAACGCGGTGATCACTGGAGAACTGGGCAAACCGCTGGTGATACGCTGCCTAGCGTATGGATACCCAGAACCCGGCGTGTACTGGGAACATGATGGAAACATGGTGGCCTTCAACGATGAAATATACGAGATTAGAGGCAATACGCTCCTCGTAAGAAGTGTGGATATATTTGCTCTTGGACAATACACGTGTCAAGCATATAACGGCTATGGCAAGGCGGCGTCGTGGAAGGTGACAGTGCGTGCGTATAAACCCGAAGGCATATTCTTGGAGCACGAGTATCTGGTGCCGCGCAGCAGTTTACCATCCCCCACGCTCTTACAACCCCCCACGACGAGACCGACCAGCACCACTCCCAGTACCACCACCACTACCGAACAACCTATCTTTACCGGTAAGAATAGGACCTGATCATTTAATCCATTAAGTTGTTAACAGATAATTTTTGGTGCTAAACTTATTCTTTGAAATTTAAATTCAGACTTAATTTAATATTTATCGTTAAACAAAAGTAATAAATAAAGCATTTTACCCTGAGTAGATCTACACTCTGCCATAATACTGGTACCTACAGCCCAGGAGCCCTAGAGTGGAGATCGCGATTTCCGTCCTTAATAGCCTAATAATAAGCAGTTATCGTGGCCTATGTTCATAGGCTACAGTAACTGCTTACCATTAGGCTTATATGCCTCCGTTGGTACAAAATGAATTACTTTTGTTTTAAAATGAAATTATAAAACAATAGCACCAAAAATGTGTTAATTACTTAAGTATATTATTAATCTATTTCTGGAATGCCTTATCTTTGCATGAAGCATGTTTTGTTACTGGTGTGCATGTGTTCTTCCTGTGATAATGTTTAAGTTTATAAGTAAACAACATAGAAGAAACAACAGATGTATGTATGTAAGTATACTATGGACTGTCGTCATTTTGTATATGTGGTCCTGCCCTTTGTGCGCGACACTCCTCCTCTTGGAATATCATTCGTAATGTATTGTATTTTTTAAGTCTGTGTTCATCCAGGTTGTTAAATAGCGGAGATGGACCAATTTTATAAATAATTATTAGCAACCAATTTAAATCTACCTACAGGTTTCCTCTTCTCTGTTAAGAGAACTTATATTTTTTGTTTTTTTTTATAAATTAGCTTAGTTCGAGTTCGAGTTCATTTTTATTGAATTTCATTTTGATAAGTAAATACCTACGTTTCGTAAAGTCCTCTTACAACTACAAATAATATGTATCTGACGCATACCAGTTTACTATCAAATAGCCATTGGAACGACATATCATGTGTGTGTACTTCAAGACGACTGTCTCATAGGTTTGGGAGCAGAAAATATTGGTGTACAAAAGGTGAAGTGATAAGTTCGCATAGCACGTAAGCTGTATATATATATACAAAGCATGTATGTACGAGTATATATCTACATATCGTATCCTCAGATGAAATTATACCTAGGTTAGATAAATAAAGCCAATGAATATTGGATAAATAAGGTGACTTTAGCGTACCTATTTAAATGAAATTTAAAAAGGTAAAAGTAGCGCTATGTTTAACTTAAATAAAGGGAAAGAACTCTTTCTTACAGAATTCTATAACTACAGTCAAAATAACACTACTCTCGTAGTGTTGTATTTTTACTAGAGAATAAGGTTTCCAATAACTCCTTGGAGAGGTTGGACTTTATCTTTTAGGCTACAAGTACAGCAATTTTCTGTTTTTGAGAGTGGCAACGAGCAAGTTATGCTCCCAGCATTAAAAGCATCTATAGGGTACGGTAATTGCTGAAGCAGGCCGTTTGCTTGTTTGTCACTTGGTATAAATGGCTTCTGCTTTTTCCAATGAGGATACGATATGTCAAGAAAGCTTAATAATAGTGATGTCAATTGGCGTTGTTAAAGTAGACACTGCTACAACCGCTTGGACTTAGGTATGTAGTCTATACATCGCGTTTTTATATTTCCTAAATGACGAAAGCAAACTGAAACGGAAGGAATAGAAATATAGTTAGGAAACCGCTCACCCATATCACCCATTTCTTAACATCTATAAAAGGAAATTAGAATACAAGGGAATTGAAAATAAAAAGAACCTATGCTGTGTATATGTCACCGGAAAATAACAAGAATCGTAAGTTGATCAATTTACGAGGAAGCTGATCAACTTTCGGAATATAACAAACGGTAGTTGAAATGTATTATTTAACGTATTGAATTTTAGTAAATTGATCAACTGGCCTGTTGGTCTAGTGGTTAGGGACTCTGACTGCTACGCCGGAGGTCGTGGGTTCGATTCCCACCCAGGACAAATCTTTGTGTGATGAGCACGATTGTTTGTTCTGTGTCTGGGTGTTATTTATCTATAATATGTATGTATTTAAAAATATATAAGTATGTTTATCAGTTGTCTGGTTGCCATAGTACAGGCTCTGCCTAGTTTGGGATCAGATGACGGTGTGTGAGTTGTCCCGAAATATAATAATATAATAATTATAATAACTTACGGTACCTGGCAGTAATTTAATAATTCACTATTTTGCTTCAAGTAAAATCATCCACAAATGAGCGAATCGTTGCTCAGTGTACTATTTAACGGTACACAATTACCCGTCATTTAATACACTGTTCTCTGATTGGTCGCCGGCATTAATTAAAAGTATTTGGCAAGTGTTTATTCATAGAGTTAACAAAAACTTAATAAACTACCTAGGAAATTGATCAACTTACGATTCTTGTTATTTTCCGGTGACATATACAATATATTTATTATAACCCTAGCAATGCAATACAGGTAGTATTGCATTGCTAGGGTTATCTCACTCAGCCGTAAGATGTCAATTGCTGGACATACCTACGTCTCCTAACGAATTCCACCGCATTCAGTCCTGAGCTACGCTTGTTCCTCCGCTGATCGCAACCTTCACCAGGTCATCAGTCTAGGTACTTTGTCGGACACGCTGCAAGGCCCACGCTACAACGTCTACTCGTCTTTATATATCTCTGATAATCCATAGGCTACGGTAACTGCTTAACATCAGGCGGGCCGTATGCTTGTTTGCCACCCAAGTAGTATAAAAAAAACTTAATTTTAATCGACATCATAGACCGTTTTTAATTAAATCCTAAGTCAATTGACATCTCTATTTATAATGTAATGTACTGTAGGTACTCACTTTGTTTGTTCCATGACATTAAATACTATATAGGTATATATATATATATATATATATATATAATAAGACGTCCTAATGTACTTATACAGTGCCGGTAAATACGCACGTGTCGGCGCCATACAGCACGCTGGCCTCTGGCACTGAGTTGCGACTCGAATGCGAGGTGGACGGCTACCCTGAACCCACCGTACACTGGACCAAGGATGGACTCAGCATCGTACAAGACGAAAGGATCTCTATTACTGGTAACATTTTTATTAAATGTCCTCTTTTCTTCTTGTGTCTGTAGTAAACGTTGACTGCACGTGTGTTAGGTGGTTATAGTGATTAATTACCTCGCTGTATTCCATTAAGCGACATGCTTTGGGTTCGATTCCCAGACGGAACAAAAAAAATTGTTCCGCAAATGATTGTTTTAAGTCTGGATGTATTATTTTGCACTTTCAATGTTAATAACCCCTGCCATGGACAGTACAGGGATTGTTCTCTAAGGCGAAAGTCGTTAAAAAACATTAAACTTTTGGATACGAGGAATTTAAATTTAATGGTCGAAGAGGACTGATTACGGCCATAAATATATTTTATTCTTATAGAGTAAAAAATGTGTACGATTATAATATGGTTACTATTATAACTGCAGGATGTACAAGAAATCTATACGTGCACGCACATTTTCACGCATTTTCATTTTACCTTTAACCATACGATTTGACCAAACGATTCTGCAAACTGCATCAAAATCCATTGCGTGGTTTAGAAGATCTAAGCGTACAGAAGGACAGGTAGCTGGGAGTAATTTTATTTCATACTATATAAGGATATGGGGAAGAACAGTAATTGTTAAGGTGTGTCCAAACATATAGCGGCATTGGTGCGCGGCAGACGCGCTGTGGTTATACATCTGCCGTGCGTAAACCTCTCTGCTATCGCCGCGTATTGATGCCGCGCTCTTGCCGCTCAATGTGTGGATAAGCATGCATATAACTAAGCCAGTTCAAATTGTTATTATTAAAACAGGCAGTGCAGTAGTATCCCGGTTGGTGGTGTCGCGGTTGTTGGTGAGCGACAGTGGGCAGTACGGCTGCCACGCTAGCAACGGATTCACCTCGCACTCCGATATCGCGCAGATCAACGTGCAACGTAAGTTATTTGAACAATTTATCGACTAGCTAAATCCGGACACGCTTTGTAATGGTAGCCATATATTCAGGTATATTATTTTTATAAAATGTAGCCTATTATGTTACTCGTATCATATACTTAAAATAATGTGGTTTACTAAATGTGAAAAATGTTTTAAATTGGTCCAGCAGTTTTTGAGTTAATTCATTACAAACAAAAATTTGAATCTTTTCTTTTTATAATATTGAGTATCTAAACCCAGCCACACTTTGCTGTGACCCAAACCGGATCAAACAGACAGACAAAATTGTCTTGGTCCGGTTAGCCTACGATACTATTTATATAATAATGTTGTTGGTATAAATACCGACAAAATTACTGCTGAGACCTGTACTAACGCACGTAGGTGATTAGAGGTAGATCATATTAGATATACACTTAAGAGGGATTAAGTAGAACCAGAGAAATCACAGGCTGACTGTCAGACGCAATACCACAACACCATCACGGCAATGTTAAAATAAATACGTCGTAATTACATACTGCATTAAAAAAGAGCTTTTGTCGTTTACAGAACCGTCGGTGCCAGCAAAATGTACCGATAATCCATTCTTCGCAAACTGCGACCTGATCGTGCGCAGCAAATTCTGTAACCACAAGTATTACTCCAAGTAAGTACAGATTTTAAAATTAACCCATAAAGTTATAGCAATATTAGATTGCTATAACTTTATGGGTTAATTTCAATTTTAAGTTAAGATCAATCAGTATCATCGTACTCATACTACACCTACATAATATAGTAGGTACAATCAAACAAGATGGGCGTTCAACCACTCATATAATGTTTATTTATCTAGCTCAATGTGGTATACCTACGCAAGATCAAACATGATTTACGGAATAGTAAAGTGACACAATAAAATTATTACATTTGTCCGACCATATCCACTGCAAGAGAGGAAAAACTCGAAACAAAACCCTAACCTTTGTCAGTTAAGGTCAAAATCCCTAAATTAAAATGAGTCAAGCGTTGTCGAACGCTAACTGTGCCGATCGTAATGTAAACTGAGTCGTAATAAGACATCTGTTAGTCAATTTGGTACGTACATATATAGTTAGGTACCACCGCTGCACCGCCACTACAAATGTATGAATTTATTAATAACAACTTTAAAATTAAAAATAATTATGTTACGTAACGCCCATTGCGCCCTTTTTTCTCCTATAGACGTTATGTCGGAAACTTACGTCAAATCCCATTAATTTGCTTTCTATTTAATTCGACTACCGTTTGCCACTTGTCTAGAAGAGCTGAAGCCTATGACACTCAATTTTCGTTGAGAAGCTATGTATCTGCATGTAATAAGGGACAAGCCTATTGCCTTTAATGATTTTAAAACAGAGAAATCCAATAATATCTACTGCCCGACCCCGGATCCCTCCCGATAACATAAGCAAAAACATAATGCAAGTTTATGCCGAGAGAAACTTGCTCTCGTCGTCGTAAGTCTTAGTTTTTAGGGTTGTATGCAAGTAACTCATATAAATTACTTGCATACCACCCCAGTTTTGTCATGTTGGACAAACAAACCGTTACTGCTCTCCGCAGCAAACACATGACGGTATCTTTAGAAATAAGTTAATTGCAATAACGGATCACACAAGTTATCTAAGCATGTTATTCAACAGATTCTGCTGCAAGTCGTGCGTGGAGGCGGGCCAGTTGGACCCGCAGGTGGCGGAGCTGCAAGGCGACCAGCCTTACCGCAAGAAGTAAACGTCGACGACTCGCTACATACTTACTACATACGTACTCGTAGTACGCGACCGATACAAACATTGTGCTACTTAATGTTATTTGTTAGACAATCGCTAATAGATAATCACTAACTCATTACAAACTATTATTCCAGAAAATTACTAATATATTTGTGTCATCGAACTTTATGTATATGTATTAGATAAATAAATTATGTTAGTTTTGATTATTTTCTTCAAACGTCGAGCGGCGGCGGCGGCGTCGTATCGGTCGCAACACTTTAGCAGATAATAAAGCTATTGTTTCATGTGCCATAAGTGGAATAGGTATTATGTGTTGACGTAGAGCTCTGCTGTGCGCGTGTCGTCGTAACTAGTAACATACAAACATACCAATAGATATTAATGTAGATAGTGAAATATTACTTAAAACTAACATTTTATGTAAATAAATATTTTAAAATGTCACAAACTCCATCTGTGATGGATCCATATTGAATAATTTAACAATTCTACATAGTCAGAATATAATAGTGAATAAATTATTTATGCAATAAGTTGTCTAATGTAAAACAGCTAGTTGTGTAAGCGACGCGAGGGTGGATCGTTCCAGTCATAATAATATGTTTAAGTGGGATCCTTTTATAATTGTGACGATGTAAATAGATGGACAATAAAAACGTATTAGCAACATGTTGGTTTTTATTTCAATATATTTTGTATCAATTACAAAACAGATTTTCTTGCCAAAAACATAGAAGAAAGAAAGAAAATCAAATTATTTTCATTTATCTCTATCTACATACCGTTATTACTGTAACTTATTGACGCTGAAAAGTGTTGTTTAGCCTAAAATACACCGTATACCACTTCCCGATGACGTCTGATGATCTTACTGACCAGTTGGATGTAAAATTGAAAATTCTAGTCATAAATTCTGTTTTTAAAAAAGGCCAAACATTTTCCACAATATGTTAAAGCGTAGGCAGGCCTCCAACAAGGTGGACCGATGGCGACGTCCTGGTAAACGGCCCCAGGTTGCAGATAGCCGATGGACAACGCCAGCTCAAGACCGAATGCTTTGGAAATCCTTAGTGGAGACCTATGTCTAGCAGTGGATGTCAGGTGGCAGGAGAGGTAACCGTGTAGTTATAAGACCATTAGGTATCAGAGTTTTCGATATCTACATTTATTTGTTTAACAGATGAGACCGAAATTTTAATGTTATCCGAAGAACATGGATTAATTATAAGATGCGATCAATGCGATCACCCTTTCATAGGGTAACAGGCATACGGTCTGCCTGATGGTAACAGTAGCTTGCAACACGTGTTGCTAACCGAAAAATTAGTAACACCATTTTTCGACGCGGTTTCTCTTGTGCAACATTATCTATTACACTTGTCTCACCAGAAAGTTGTTTTTCAGATAGCTGGATAAAACGTGAGAGTTTTTTCATAATCCATTTTGTAATCATCATAAAATGTTACGCCTCTCAAATTAAGACACAATTTGTGAAATTCACCATCTCTTGACTGGCAAATTTCGTCAAGCCAAAATCGTCTATTTCTTCTGATTTTTTAAATTCTTCTTCTTCCTCTTCTGCAAGTTATGTGATCTACAGCACGTCCCAATCCATAATTTTATTCGCACATTATGTACTCGTTTGAACTCACGAAAAGTTGCGAAACGAATGACCATTGTTTGTCGTAGCGTATACTCGCGCATCAGCGAGGAGACTCGTGCATACTCGGGTAGAAATTCGCCTAATGTGTCATGCGTTTAGAAAAGTTCGCGGACAATGTGCGCCGACCTTAAAACTAACTTAATAACCATGCAGAATTCAATTTGATTCATAATAATTAACCTCCAGACCAAATTTAGTCACAATGGCAAATATTAACCCAGATTATATATTTGCGCAAGACATAATTAAAGCCCTCATGTGTACCTATTATTGCGTGATTCTAAAAATGAATGCAATCCGACACGACCGAATAGAGTCTCGCTGTGCTTTTAGAAAATGGTAACCCATCTACAGACTGACCGTGGCAAGCTTGCTTAATCTTGAAGGTAAAGATTCTCTGTTACATAGCTGCGATAATTGACTAATACCTACAAAAGTAATGGTACCGTGCCTCGTTTAATAGATAGGACTGATGAAAGTAAGATGCGTGTTAATGATAATCGTGCTTCTTCGATCAAATATAGAACTGCTTAGTCAAGATATATCATGCTTCAGACGCATCTTATGTTAAAGATAAAGTTGAGAATTAAGGAAACCTGTAGCAGAAGGATAATAATAAAGTAAAACAACATTTTACTTATAATTATTTTATTTTAAATAAACAATCCTATTTATTTACAAATTAATGAACCACACACTAGCGTTTGACACACCTTCTGAATTATTATTTTTAATTTCACTTATTCTTTGGTTTCAAAACATTGCTCTATGTTTCTGATTTATTCAATGCAATGTAAATAATAACAATCACAAATTTACCCGCGGCTGGATTAAACGATTATTTAGTGGTATAGACATGACTTTCCCAAAATCCTTTCTTCGCAAAATACTAATGATTGATTTTCTCACCACAATATAGCAAACATTATAATTTTAACGTATACATGTAGACATTAATATTATTGTGGGAGACTGGTGCATAAGAAAGGCCGGAGGCCTGTGTTTCAAGACACCAGAGCCTCTAGACAAGTGGCATAAGCGATAGTCGAATCGAAAAGTCAAAAAATATAATGTATGGAATTTGACGTGAGTCTACGATTTAATGTCGTAAACTTACGTCAAATCCGATACATTTGCTATTTTAACTTTTCTTATGCCACTTGTCTAGAGGTTCTGGTCTTCACCTCTTATTTATTAACATTTCTGGTTTTATATATAACGGGTACTAACTAAACCTATTATGTTTTACTATAATACTACAGGTTGCTTTTTAATTAATAAATACAGTAAAATACACCCTTTGCTTCAAATTTCACCTTTTAGACTAAGTAGTTTAATATATATAATATGATTACAAATTATCTACCTTTTCTATTAATATATGCATACAAATTTTTACTATGTAGGTATGTTTATAATACAATAATGAATGAATGTACACCACAAACTACTTGTTAATCCCCCTTCATCCCCTTACAGGCAGATTGTTCAGAAACCTTCCGTTCCTAAATTTACCTACGTTTACGTGTGCAGTTAAGGCTGTCCGTTGATATTTCAGTTAGTCAGTCCGCTTATTCTTTCACATTTAAATGTATGTATTGTATTGTAATGTTCTAAATACCTATATAGTTCAAACCACTGAACAAATTAGGCTAAAATTTGGCAAACAGATAGGTATTATAATGCAGGTATCCGTTAAGTTATATGAGAACAATTTTACCCTCAGTTTCCAGATTTGCAGTAGATGCAAACTTTATGAGAAGTATGGCACCGAGAGCGCACAGACCATAATATTACTGCTGATCCTTACTAATATAATAATATGTGAAAGGTTGTGAGAATGGATGGAAGGATGTTTGTTACTCTTTCACGTAAAAACTACTGAACGGATCTGGATGAAATTTGGCACACAGATAGATTATGGTCTGGAATAACGCATAGGCTTTTTGCAGCGATAACCGACGTCCACGCGGGCGGAGCCGCGGAC
This sequence comes from Trisateles emortualis, assembly GCA_947095525.1. Classification (NCBI taxonomy): domain Eukaryota; kingdom Metazoa; phylum Arthropoda; class Insecta; order Lepidoptera; family Erebidae; genus Trisateles; species Trisateles emortualis. Next base: position 4,188,189 of record OX352748.1, on the reverse strand, counting down.
AACAGCTAGTTACCTATAATTATCTAATGGTGTATTACGAGTCATCATGCACCCAGCAGACATATGTAATTTTGGTATTAAACCGCCTGGAATTGCAACTGCGCCACTGGAAAGTCTAACAGGCCTGCGTCCACGCATGATATGCAGCACACACTGAAATGTAAAAACAATTTTGTGATAAACAATCATGATGAGAACAAGGGTCCACGAAACCCAGGACTCAGGTGGTGGCGTATGTAACCTGCCTTCCCAATAGGGAAGGCAATCAATAGGATACCGGTTCGTTGAGCGATGTAGCTTATGCCCACTTCACCTTGCTTATTATTAGAGCTAAGTATTTTGATTTATCTGCGGATTTCCTCTTTGCGGATTTTATCACTCAGAGCTCTTTTCATAGCTTATTGAGTGACCAAAACGTAGTTATTAGTTACTCTGTGTGAGTGACTTTGAGTTTTTTCGTGAAGCTAACAGTAATAGACTACGTTTCATGTCATGGTTGTCTATGGTGCAACCATGACATGAAACGGATGGTTGTACCATAGTATGAGAGTACATACAGCAGTTCAATGAACGTAGTCATACTTACAGGCTTGGTGCAAAGCACCAGTGGAGGCCTGGCGTGCCAGCGCATAGTGATAACAGGCTACTGCACTGAACTCCTTCCAAACGGTTCGGCCGATTTAAATAAAATTTTATGTGTGCGTTTGAGTCAGTTCTTAGATGGTTTAAGTTTACAATTGGGCCTGGTAGATGGCGCTGCAGGACAGCATTGACGCTAGTTAAACTGTATTAAACGTATACAGATGGTAATCTTTTTTTATAATTCGGAAAGAAATCCGCTTTTCTTCCGAATTCATCGTCTCAGTCTTTCGGATGAGATGATGATATTCGGAAAAAGCGGTCTACGTACCGTTAGGCAGTAAATATAATTACTTGAAAAATTACAATATTTATTTATTTAAACTTCCTGCAAACAAATTGCACAAGGCGAACTTAATGCCTAAGGCATTTTCTGCCAGTCAACCTTTGGGGGATGCAGAGATAAGCATGGCAGGTGATAATAATAATAAAGAACATAAAAAAGAAACTAAGGAATAAGATGCAACACAAAACATAATTACACATAACTACATATATATAAATAAATAAATATATATATAACTCAAACTCAAACTCAAAATTCATTTATTCATTTAGGTTACAAAGTAACACTTATGAAGGTCATAAATTATGAATAAACCAGAAAGATGATGTCAGCAAAATTTTCCTACGGCTACGGTATACCTATAATATATACCAATAATATATATAACATATTACATATAAAATATACAATAGCTAATACATACAAAGAAAAAATTATACGACTACATTAAGTTTTAGTTTATTTATTTATTTATTTGGTTTATCAACATTAGAATACACTAATACATTTATATATTACAAGGACAATTTTTTTCTCTATGCTAAGCGTAACTACTTTTAGTTAACAAACAACTGCTGTAAAACTGACGCACTTTGGCTTTAAACGACACCCGCCGGCTGATTCTCTAAGAAACAGCGATGGCAAACTGACAGTTGTGATCGCAAAACTGACAGTTGTGATTGCTCGGTCGGACTAAACGTCAAAAAGGGCTCTTACGGAATACCGACTTTCAATCTGACAGACAGATTTTGCTCGGTTTTTGCTATTACGGAATACCCCTGCCGGTTATCAGTTATCCTGATTTCGAGACGGAGCTCGTTCTATTCGTTCGTTAATATTGTAGTGGTATTGTACTTACTTGGCGTAAAACTTGTTCTTGCACAATTTGAAGCGCACGACCTGGTCGCACCACAAGAACGACGGGTCGTCATCACATATTCGCGCCGTCGTCACGTCTGTAAACAGCAGAATTGGTATTTAGAGAGAGGTCCTTTCCCATTAGTAAGAAAGAAAGAAAGAAAAGCATTTATTAGAACATACACAGGATAACAGATGCTTAACAAAAAATAGAAATAATGACAGCACAAAATTATCCTGCACCTATGATGTCAGAAAGGGTCCTAATCTCAGCTCTGTGCTGTGGTATTTTAAACTGCAGCGCTGATTTTTTGATCAGAGCCTCTAGACAAGTGGCATAGTCGAATCGAAAAGTCAAAAAATAAAATGTATGGAATTTGACGTGCGTCTACGATTTAATGTCGTAAACTTACGTCAAATCCCATACATTTTCTTTTTTGACTTTTCGATTCGACTATCGCTTATGCCACTTGTCTAGAGGCTCAGGCCTTAGTGAAGTCACAGTCAATAGGACTTTCTTATATATTCATCCCACATGGTAATGGGAGTCAGTCAAGAATAGGGCGAAGAGCCCTATTCTTGACATCATCTTCCGAAACATTGCATACTTTAAGGGCCCCTTTTCCGAAATTAACGTTTCTAGATCGAGTTGTTTTCAGAGAAATCAATATATTAAAATTCGCAAAAAAAATATAGTACAGATACATGTTTGATCTAGTGACTTTTTTGGTTAGAAACGCAAAATTTAACTTTTTGCTCGATAAAAAAGAAGTCTGAAGTTAAGTCGATTTTGAAAGTATTTCAAGTTGTATGAGACTTGGGGGAACGCAACTTTTATGAAAATTTAACATTTCATTTACTAATCGGGTTTGTCAAGGATATTATTGGATAGATTTATAAAATTGCACTTATTTTTTTTTATATGAAATAAATACGTGAAAAACTGCTCGCGCGCGACGCGCGCACCGCGCCAGTGTCCTGCCGGACGTCATCGAGGGAGGACCTACGCAATTTTTGCTCGCGACCACATTATCGTCGCCACAATATAATACGTCACAATATAATACTGTAATGTTTTTCTCTACACAGAATAGCGAAGTCAGTATGACTAGAATTTTGAATCTTTAATATCTTATCTTTAATGAAAACATTCACCTTTACATATTTATACATACTAACTGAGGATCAGAATGGCGCAGCGGTAGTGAGGCTGCCTTACGAACTTAGGGTCCCGGGTTCGAATCCCGGTAAGGGCAAATGTGCATGGACATTTGTTTCCGAGTCATGAATGTTTATACATAATAAGTACCTACCTATACATAATAAGTATTTACAAAAAAAGTATATATGTATTATATCAACTATCTGGTGTCCACGATACAAGCCAACGATATTTATTTATTGACTAGTTGTTGTCCTCGACTTCGTTCGCGTGGAAATTTGAAAGAGTATTAAGAGCGTATTCACAAAATAGCGCAGCTACAGATTAGGTAATTATCGGTCGACCGGCCGTGGAGTGCGCGTGTGTGCGTGATCCTCGCACACATACATTGTTCGTGAAGTATATTCGGCACAGTGCAGGGTGCGTAAACTTTATTGTTATATTACGGTAAGATTTTTGGTGTTATAATATTGTTCATTTGTAGAATATGTTATTATTAGAGAAGTAAAGGAACACATTGGCATCCATATCTATTCTAATACATATTATTATTATAAATGCGAATGTTTGTACATATGTACCTATGGAGCTTTTTCTTGCTTGTTTCTGCCTGAGGTTGTAAGTGCGGGCAGGCCTCCGTCACTCGCTCAAGGTCACGCGCTATGTGCCTATCGCTATGTAGCTCGTAACCGAGCCGATCGCCAGTGGGCTGCCGCACGCGACACAAAGCGCGCACAACACGTTTCCCGCTCAAAACGCATTATTCCGATATTTACGTACACTACGTATATTAAGTTTTGACTAACGACACGATGGTTGATTATTGTGAAGTCGTTGGATGTCATAGTCAAAAGAAAAATAAAAAAAATACTTTTTTTCATTGCCGAAAGATGAAGAAAGGTACGTTACGTTATTTGAAAGTAGGGACGCATTTTAGCTGGCTTCAGTTAGTAGTACCTAGTAATTTTAAAATGCTTCTTGTGTGTAGGTACTCTTCCTTAAAAATTTACGAGAAAGTTAGAAAGACAACCCTACCGCATTCGTGCGATGATGAGCTTGCACGTGAGTCGCACGGCGGGCAACACAATCTCGACTTTTTATGCGCGTACTTATGGTACATTTCTTTTCGCTGCGAACAGCAGGTACTATTATTAAGATATTGTAGGCTATTATGGCGTAGGTATTTTCGCTATTGTATGGGAGTGATGTATCTGTTAGGTACGTAGTAACTATTTAGTAATCTGTGGTGCGGGTGAAGCCGTGGGTGGAAACGAATGCCATAACATGGTACCTAGCCTACAAAAAAGTAGTAGGTACTACTTTTTTGTGGGCTACTTTTTTGTAGGCTAGGTAAGTACAAAAAACAAAAATGATCATAATATTAATAGACCACAGCCAAATTATTTATTTATTTAAAACTTTATGCACAATCGCACACAAGCGGACTTAATGCCATAGGTATTCTCTACAAGTCGACCTTAGGTGATACAGAGATGAACATAGGTAGTAGGTGCACTCAAAAACTAAAAAAAATTGGATAAGACAAAGAAACAAATTTAAGATAGTAAGGATATAGATTCAACAATATCTAAAAAAATATATAATGAATATATATGCTGTGGTATATATAATATATAAAATAAATATAAGTACCTTCTTACATAAATAAATATAAACAAAATTGTTATGAAAGTGTTAGACGTACTAATTCCGGCGATTTATCAGCGAGAAGAGCCCGAATCTTTAGTTAAATTACTACACACATCGGTGTAGTTCTGGTCTTGTGTGTGAGTAGTATAAGTACTCCAGGGCTCATTTAGGGATGCGTTTTGGAAGAAACGTTTCCTATCCCAGGGATACTCCATCATAAAGCCCTGGTGTTAAAAAAATGGGTCGGGAACACGCAAGTGATACCTTTGGTATTGCAAGCGTCCATGGGCTACGGTAACTGCTTATCATCAAGCGGGCCGTATGCTTGCTTATCATAAGGTGGTAGAACAAAAAAAATGCTTATTAAATTTGCATATAAGGTAAAATAAAAATAGCTACCTCACACTCCATAGATGCTAATACGCCATAAATCGATTGAGGTATAAACCTACCTACCTACTACCTACCTACCTACCTACTACCAAAAAAAATAGTTGACCTCCTATTCCCGAGACCTACTGAATATACATAATAAAATTTCATAAGAATCGGTCAAGCCGTTCCCGAGGAGTTTTGTTTGTTACAAACACTGTGACACGAGAATTTTATATATTATATCATCGCCTGCTTTGTCAATACATTCATAACAATATAAGTGTATTAGTGTTTACAGTCAATAGTGCAGTGGACATACATCAAGCTATACGTTTTAAAACAAACGAATAGCAAACTAGCTCTTATTACCAGCACGCCAATTATATTTGAACTACTGATTATTTATACTGTGGCGTGCTCGCCCGCCGCCATAGGTCACCGGAGTTCATATCGCAACGGCTCCTGTGCAACGCGGGCGCAAGCCGTCTCCGTGCGTAAAATGCCTAAACTTTCGGGAAAAGGGGCCCTTAATATCCCTGCGCAACAAATCGGTCTACGTGTTCTTGGGTCTTCCCCATACATACCTACAATAAAAGCTTATAACTTACGTTGCACGTCGATCTGAACTTGGTCCGAGTGAGAGGTGTATCCGTTGGTGGCCTGGCAGCTGTACTGGCCGCTATCGTTCTTCGTCAAGTGCGATATCACCATGTGCGTTCTGTCTGCATAGTCTGTGTATAGATAAAATAATTTGTTAACGCAAGCACGATGCCTATATTGTATTACTGACGGCTCTTTAATAAAATATAGCCTATGTTACCCGCTGATAATATAGCTTTCTAATGGTGAAAGAATGTTTACAATCGGTCGAGTAGTTTGTGAATTTATTCGTTACATAGAAAACTGACATCTTTACAATTATTGTAGATAATAACATTACACATAGTATTATAACAGTGTACTTAAGGAGCATTTATCATAAGAGTTATTTACATTGTGGTATATTCGTCAGTTCGGATTACTTCCCAAAAAGAAGTAGAGGGAATTTCCCGGATCAGCGGCGGGAGGTGACGGGGAGGGGGACATATTGCTTACATTAATTGATAATATTAATTACGACTATATTTATATTTTATAATAATGTTTGAATACATACCCGGTTCAATATTTTTTTTTTGTTCAGTGTTCAGTGAACGAGGTTTTGACATAAAAAGACATTAAAAAAAGAACAAAACATAAAAGTAATCACCAGTGATAGCGATCCTGTCGTCAGGCATGATCACGTGTCCATCCTTGATCCAGTTTACCTTAGGGTTGGGGTAGCCTTTCTTCGCACATTGGAGCACCAACGCTGAGCCAATGGTGAGCGGACCGTATGGTTTCCACATGTACGTGTTAACTGGCTCTGCAATTACATAATACATAATCATCTTCTTCGTCTTTTTATCGTTGGGTTAGTAGTGGCCAACCTGAGCCTCTATACAAGTGGCATGAACGATAGTCGCATCGAAAAGTCAAAAAACAAATGTATGGGATTTGACGTAAGTCTACGATATAATGTCGTAAACTTACGTCAAATCCCATACATTTACTTTTTTGACTTTTCGATTCGACTATCGCTTGTGCCATTTGTCTAGAGAGGCTGGTTAGAATCAAACAGTCATTTTAGTTCATATCAATAATAACATGTTCAGAAAATATTTGGTCTACCTTATTTACGCTCGGTTTAGGAGTACTTAATCGTCATGGTAAGAGTCACCTACCGTGCATTTGAGCAGGAGCTTCGACCCAATGGTCAGCGAGCCGTATAGTTTAACACGTGATAATTAGATCAATCAGTCTATCGCAGTCCACTGCTGGACATAGGCCTCTCCTAACACGCGCCACAGCACACGGTCCTCCGCCTTCCGCATCCAGTCCGTCCCAGTGATATTTTTTAGGTTGTCAGTCCACCTAGCTGGGGGCCGCCCTACCTTACGCTTACCGAGTCGCGGTCTCCACTCTAGGACACGTCTGCTCCATCGGCCGTCGGTCCTTCTGCAGATGTGACTAGCCCATTGCCACTTCAGCTTGCTAAGTCTGTGAGCTATGTCGGTAACTTTGGTTCTTTGTCGGATTACCTCGTTGCGAATTTTATCCTTCAAAGAAACGCCGAGCATAGCTCGCTCCATAGCCCACTGTGCGACTTTCAGTTTGTGCACTAGTCCCACTGTGAGCGTCCACGTCTCGGCACCGTACGTACCGTATGACGTAGGTACGGTGTCGATAAATAAAACAAAACAAAATTTAAGTAATAACTTACGATGCACGTAGATCAGCGCGGTGTCCGAGTGCGAGGTGTGTTTGTTGCTGGCGTGGCAGTCGTACTGTCCGTTGTCGCTCACCGACAACCGCGGTATCACCAGGTGGGACTCGTATCTGGAACCTATTCCAACAGTAACATAATAAATTTAAGAATTAATAACGTATGCAATTGCTATGAGCAATTAAATTAGGCTTGACTTCTGTAAATTTTATTGTTTACGGGAAAACGAAGAAAGCTCAGAGCCTCTAGACAAGTGGCATAAGCGATAGTCGAAACAAAAAGTCAAAAAAACAAATGTATGGGATTTGACGTAAGTTTATGACATTATATCGTAGACTTATGTCAAATCCCATACATTTTATTTATTGACTTTTCGATTCGACTACCGTTGTTGCCACTTGTCTAGAGGGGCGCTGAACTCAAGGATCGAATGTCTCCCGTATTAGCATGCATGTAACTTATCATAGTAAAAGCAGATTCTACGCAAGTGCGCCCGCATGTCCATATATCGCTATAGAATGTCTATCCGTTCTGACGGAGTAGAGTAGAGGGAGAAACGTAATTTACTTTTTAAAATGTAATTTATTATTATTACTCTATTTTGAAATTACTGCAACCGCGTAACACACAGAGATAAGTATAGTTTTCTAATTAAATTAATTTTAAACATCTATTTTTAACTGACCATTTACAATCTTTAAATCAAATAATAGAAAAACATCACGAATTTAACCTACCACTGTATCTTGCATTCGTTGACTACTCAAAGGCGTTCGATAGTTTGTCCCACACAGCTATATTTAATGCACTCAAAAAACAAGAAATTGATACTACATATATTGCCCTCCTTCAAAAAATATACCATAATAGCACAGCAGCCATTAAGCTCCATACGACTGGGCCGTCCTTTCTAATCAAAAAAGGAGTAAAGCAAGGTGATCCGCTATCTCCTAAATTGTTTACAGCAACCCTACAAGAAATATTTCAAAAATTAAATACTGAATGGCGTGATAAAGGCATTGTTTTTGGAGAAAAGAGACTAACAAATCTCCGTTTTGCCGACGACATTGTTCTTTTTTCTTCATCAGCAACTGAGCTGGGCCTCATGCTCGAACAACTGAGCCAAGCTAGTCTTGAAGTCGGACTGCGAATGAACATGCGAAAAACCAAGCTGATGACCAACGTTACTGCGCGGAAAGTTGAAGTTGGGGGTGAGGAGATTGAATATGTCCATGAGTACATATATCTCGGCCAATTAGTCTCTTTCCAGGCAAGACAAGATAAAGAAATCTTTCGACGTATTGAAAACGCCTGGAGGAATTTTTGGTCGATGAAAATACTGTTGAAAGGTTCTCTTCCTTTATCCCTAAAAAGGAAACTTATGGACATGTGCATTCTCCCTACCCTCACCTACGGAGCGCAAACTTGGTCATTAACCAAAAAGCAAAAGTCCGCACTCGCAGTCTGTCAGCGAAAAATGGAACGTAGTATTCTAAAAGTTAAATTAACAGATCACGTTAGAAATTCAATACTACGTTCCAAGACGCAAATTGCTGACGTAGGCCACTCAGCAGCCAAGCTAAAGTGGAACTGGGCGGGTCACGTTAGTCGCATGCCGGAGGAGCTGTGGGCAAAAATAACGACGCAGTGGGTCCCAAACACCAGACAGCGGCCACGTGGTAGACCCAAAATGAGATGGCGAGATGAACTTGACGCCTATAAAAGGGATTGGCTACAGTTGGCAAAAGATAGACTATCATGGAAAAAGGAAGGGGAGGCCTTTGCCCTGCAGTGGGACAGTATAGGCTAATAATTTTTAACTTATGACAAGCGACATCGCGGTGGACTCAGACCTTACGCTGGGCACAGATAACGTCTACCCAGATCTAAGTAACGTAAGTAGTATACAACATATTGTACAGGGCCGACTGTCCCGTAGAGCGCTACTGGAACATGATACACATGGGTTCCAGGGGCGCACACTATCGATAAGTTGTTATGTTTACTCTACGCAGATACTATATTATTTTAGAGGTTTTCATGTGAATTGCACCGACCGTGGTCACGGTGACCACGGTCGCGAATATTACGCGATTTAGACCCGTTGTCCATTATAGTTATAATATGTGAACAAATCGTGAAAATTTTAAGGAATTTATAGTACTTTATCTGCATATAAAAACTTAATAATATACAAAATGATACATTTACTCAAAATCTCTCAAACTGACTGTTATCTGCTGATATATTTGTACCCGCAGCTAATATTATTACTATTTTTCTATATACATAATGTCGGTGCTCACATATATACTTTACGATATAATATAGATTTTATCTGCGCTATGTGTGTTGCGCATTGCATTTAGTATAGAGAGCGATATTTGAAAATATGCGACCAGATACAGATATGTTATAGTATAGTATAGTATCTGCGTATTCTGTGACTTGCTTAACTAACAATATATCCACTAGCTGTTGCCTGCGACTCGGCCCGCGTGGATATCGGTTATGACTATAAAAAGTACTTTATCTGCTATTCCAGACTATGTATTATATCTATCTCGGTGCCAAATTTGATCCAGATCCGTTCAGTAGTTTTTACGTGAAAGAATAACAAACATACATTCATACATCCCTACATCCATACATTTTCACAAACTTTAACATTTATCATATTACTAGGATAAATAAATAAAAAAAGTAATGAAATTACCGTTAATAATGGTCCTGACGTCGTCAGGTACGATTATGAGGCCATTCTTAGTCCAGGTTATATCGGGTTCAGGGTAGCCATCCACCACGCACTGTAGCAGCAGCTCCGACCCAATGGTCAACGGACCGTATGGTTTCCGGATGTGCGTCTTCACTGGCACTGCAATTACACGATTAAACGTAAGTAAAATGTAAAAGCGTAGGTAAGTATACCATAATAATATTGTGTTTATTAAATACTAGCTGTTGCCCGCGGCTCCGCCCGCGTGGATGTCGGTTATCGCTGCAAAAAGTAGCCTATGTGTTATTCCAGACCATAATCTATCTCTGTGCCAAATTTCATCCAGATCCGTTCAGTAGTTTTCACGTGAAAGAGTAACAAACATCCATCCATCCATCCATCCAGCCATTCCTACAAACTTTCACATTTATAATATTAGTAAGGATGTAAAGATCGTGTGTGCCGAGCGCCATCTTGGTCGATCGTTCGATGTGTTTAGGACAGCTATTCACAACGCATGTGTTGCACTGCTGCAACTCTGAGCCAATGTTCAGCAGGCTAGTTGCAGGCAAGATGTACTTAATAGTTTTCACAAAATAAAAAAAATAAAGGCATCTTTCGCACATATGATCATACATGTTGCAAAAAGTATATTCAGTTCAGACTATTTGTGGGATACAAAAAAATGTGTCATATGAACACGAGCCCAGGAGCAAGCACTATTTAAACTTATCGAATAAACTAGCTCTTGCCCGCGGCTCCGCCCGCGTGGATGTTGGTTATCGGTGTAAAAAGCCTATGTGTTATTCCAGACCATAATCTATCTCTGTGCCAAATTTCATCCAGATCAGTTCAGTAGTTTTTACGTGAAAGAGTAACAAACATCCATCCATCCATCCATTCTTACAAACTTTCACATTTATAATATTAGTAGGATTATCTTACGATGTACGGTGATCGAAATGTTGTCTGAGTGCGTGGTAAATCCGTCGGTGGCGTGGCACCCGTACTTGCCGCGGTCGCTCGTCGACAACTGCGATATCGTCAGGAGATATCCATAATCATAGCCTGTTTCAACATAAACATCATTTAAAATTTTAAACTATTTTTTTAGGCAGGGCACCATGCAAGAGAGAAGCCCGACTGCGGAAGGACCTCCCCTTTACAGATGACCACAGCCAAATAACATATACACAGCGGTGTAGTTGTGTTCCTGTGTGTGAGTACAGGTCTCCAGCTCTCATTTAGGGATGCGTTTTGAATCAAACCTTTTCATATCCCAGGAATAAAGCCCTAGTGTAATAAATATATGGGTCGGCAACATGATACATTTTGTATTTGGCAACTGCTTAACATCAGGCGGGCCGTATGCTTGCATGCCCTGTAACTGGTACACATAACAATAACAAAACACATGCATAATGGGTGTTGTATTAGGTGGCTTGACTTCTGATGTAAAGCTCACAGACCGGCCGGCCGATTCTCTAAGAACCAGCGAGGGCAAACTGACAATTGTGATCGCAAACTGACAGTTGTGATTGTTCGGTGACGGCAATCTATTGACTAAACGTCAAAAAGGCTCGGTTTTTGCTCTTACGGAATACCCCTGCGGTTATCTGATCATAGATTTATTTAAAGCACATATTCATCCTCATTTTTTTAAATAATAAGAACAGACGAAAAGAGAAAAGTACGAATTATTATTAATATAGATAGCTAGTAGCCCGCCCCGACTTCGCCAGGGTTCAACTATTTTCAGCTCAACTTTCCTTTTTTTTACATAAGAACCTTCTCCTGACAATAACGAATAAATCAAAAAAAGAATTAGCGAAATCGATTTAGCTGTTCTCGAGATTTGCGCTTAGCAACACATTTAGCGATTCATTTTTATATTATAGACTAGGGTTCGTCCGTGTGGTAATTTGGAATAATTTCCCCGATTTTACAACATATCTCACTACTGCTCCACTCCAAATTCAAATTGTTTATTGCATTCCATAGGTAGGTACAGGTGTTATATTTAGGTACAGAGTACAATAGTCCCGTATGGACCCTGTCGGGCACAACAATATTGGAAAATATACAATTAAAACTTAAAACTAAAATTACCTCTATATTTATAAATTATATAAGTACATACTTTGTTTATCTATTTCTCTTTATCTTCTATAAATTCTTGTACTGTGTAATAGCATTTCTTAATTAAGAATTGTTTCAATTGGCTAATAAACTTATTTATATTTTTTTCTTCTTTAATTTTTACATTTAATTTATTATATATTTTTATAGAAATTACTAGTGGACTATTTGAATGTATTTTTAGGTTAGATTTGAATGTATTGTAGATCTATCCTGTCTTTGTGTCTTAGACTGTATTTAGGTTGTATTTCTTCATGGGTGGTATAAAAATGTGGATGCTTTCTTACAAATATACATATTTCCAGTATATAAAGGCTAGCGACTGTTAAAATTTTATAGTTTCTAAAAAGTGGCTTGCAACTGTCTGTTTGTTCTGCGTTTGTTATAATACGTATCAGTTTTTTTTGTATTGTAAATATAGTGTGTACATCTGTGCTGTTTCCCCAGAGTATTATGCCATAGCTGAGCCATGAATAAGCGTAAGCGTAATATGTTGTGATTGACCATAGTGTGATGTTATATAGCTTATAGGCTACGCACGCTATGATCAATATTATAATATTATAAATGCACTATTCAAAAAAGAAGATTTTTTCTAATCGAACCAGTACTTGTATGAGATTAGCGCGTTTAACTAAACAAACTAACAAACACTTCAGCTTTATAATATTATATTATAGATAGATGTAGTTACAAAACAAAACAATGTTACCTTCAATATTGATCCTGTCGTCGGGTACGATTTGAACACCATCCTTGGTCCAGTACACGTTCGGTTGAGGGCAGCCAGTCACCACGCAGTGGAGCAACAGCTCCGAACCAACGGTCAGCTGGCCGTATCCTTTCCTCCAGTTATTTCCACCGGTATTAACTGGTGGGACAATGTTTAAATGTTTAACTTAAGAAAATATTTTTCACCATTCCGCGGCCTGTAATAGACAAGCAAGTCACTCACTACGCACATTCGATAATATACCGTACCATGACGTGTTAAATGTAAGTTTTTTGATCGAGAAAGAAGGACGGAGCTACAGCGTGTCTAGCTCCGTCCCTCTTACTCGAGCGAAAGACTCTCGTTATGGCCACTGGACGCATATTTTTCAATATCGTTTTATTTAATTACGCAAGACACAGCGCTGACAATTTATATTTTATCATAAAGTATCTGTGAGCACCGATATATATATAGAAAGATAGTGAGATTACGTACGTATGTACGTATACAAATATTCCTAAGCCAGTTTGAAGGATTTTGAGTGAATGTAACAGTTAAAGCTCAACACTTTGAACTTAAAGGCGGGCGCCTTAAAAAAAACATCAGGCGAGCCGTATGCTAGTGTTCTGTGTAAAGAGCTAACGTGCAAATATATATACTTAAATTCTTAAATTCATTCGACGCTTTTTACCGCGCCTCTGAACTAGGTGTAACAGTTCTAGAAAGTGTTAAGAGTATGCTATAGAACTAAATTAAACTGTGCAAAATGCTTGCACGCAGAACAAGGTAGATTAACTCAAGGCTCAGTTGGAACTGAAAGAAGAATTATTATTATACCTTCTGTGTCTTCCAATCCTCCTTACCTGCAATAATTTTTGTGTTTGCAGTAAAATTGTATCCTGAAGTAAAAGCTGAACCTTCTTCTGTCAAGCCAGTTTTTGAAAGCCGGTTAGAACCTGAGTAAAGATAAAAAATATATTAATCTTAATTATAATATTAGAAACACAAATTTCAGTTGTTTCCAGAACTGCCACTTTAAGGTACGCACTTTAATTAAATGCATAGGCACTTACGGATGGACATTTATGTTTTGTTTGTTTGTTTTAAAAAGACAACTCCCACACACGGCAAGGAGCCAGCCCTGTGCCGCGGGGGACTTTACAAACATACAATTCACGGACACAAAGTACACCCAAACTCGGAACAAATCTTTATGAATCACACAAAGTTTCTTCAAAATTTCTCCTGTGGATATCGATCCCTCGACCTCAGCCTTAGTAGTCAGATCATTAATCACTAAAACAACAGCCCCTCTAGACAATTGGCATTATCGAATATATAAGAAAGCATAATATGTATGGGATTTGACGTTAGTGCACGACATTATGTCAAAAAGTTACGTCAAATCCCATACTTTTGCTTTCTATTCCAGAATATGTTTAAATATTGTAACAAGAATTTGGTTAATAATGATCAAGACATCAAGAAAATGAGATTGGACTATAAAAGACATAAATTATGAGTCTTACCTTCATATCCAGTTATGCTGGTTGAAGTTTCAGAGTCAGGCGAAATACTTGCAGTTTTTTCAGTAGACTCCAGTTCGGTTACTGTACTCGATTCAATAGACTCTAATGTAGAAATCTCTAAAGGTTTGGATTCAGGATCCTCTACTGTAGATAAGCCAGTTATGCGGGTTGTAGTTTCAGAGTCAGACGAAATACTTGCAGTTGTTCCAATAGACTCTGGTTCGGTTACTGTACTCGATTCAATTGGAGTTGATGTAGTTGACTCTGCTGAAGGTTTGGATTCAGGATCCTCTACTATAGGTAAGCCAGTTATGTTGGTTATAGTTGCAGAGCCAGACGAAATACCTGCAGTTGTTCCAGTAGACTCCGGTTCGGTTACTGTACTCATTTCAATAGAACCTAATGTAGAAATCTCTAAGGATTTGGATTCAGGATCCTCTACTGTAGGTAAACCAGTTATGATGGTTATAGTTTCAGAGTCAGACGATATACCTGCAGTTGTTCCAGTAGACCCCGGTTCAGTTACTGTACTCGATTCAATAGACCTTGATGTAGAAGACTCTGAGGGTTTGGATTCAGGATCCTCTACTGAAGGTAAGCCAGTTATGCTGGTTTCAGAGTCAGGCAAAATACTTGCAGTTGTTCCGGTAGACTCCTGTATGGTTACTGTACTCGATTCAATAGACCTTAATGTAGAAGACTTTGAGGGTTTAGATTCAGGATCCTCTACTGAAAGTAAGCCAGTTATGCTGGTTGTAGTTTCAGAGTCAGGCAAAATACTTGCAGTTGTTCCAATAGACTCTGGTTCGGTTACTGTACTGGATTCAATAGACCTTGATGTAGAAGACTCTAAGGGTTTGGATTCAGGATCCTCTTCTGTAGGTAAGCCAGTTATGCGGGTAGTAGTTTCAGAGTCAGGCAAAATACTTGCAGTTGTTCCAATAGACTCTGGTTCGGTTACTGTACTCGATTCAATTGGAGTTGATGTAGTTGACTCTGAATGTTTGGATTCTGGATCCTCTACTGAAATTAAGCCAGTTATTCTGGTTGTAGTTTCAGAGTCAGGCAAAATACTTGCAGTTGTTCCAATAGACTCTGGTTCGGTTACTGTGCTCGATTCAATAGACCTTGATGTAGAAGACTCTAAGGGTTTGGATTCAGGGTCCTCTTCTGTAGGTAAGCCAGTTATGCGGGTAGTAGTTTCAGAGTCAGGCAAAATACTTGCAGTTGTTCCAAAAGACTCTGGTTCGGTTACTTTACTCGATTCAATTGGAGTTGATGTAGTTGACTCTGAATGTTTGGATTCAGGATCCTCTACTATAGGTAAGCCAGTTATGTTGGTTATAGTTTCAGAGCCAGACGAAATACCTGCAGTTGTTCCAGTAGACTCCGGTTCGGTTACTGTACTCGATTTAATAGGCCTTAATGTAGAAGTCTCTGAGGGATTGGATTCGGGATTCTCTACTGTAGGTAAGCCAGTTATGTTGGTTGTAGTTTCAGAGTCAGGCGAAATACTTGCAATTGTTCCGGTAGACTCCGGTTTGGTTACTGTACTCGATTCAATAGACTTCGATGTAGAAGTCTCTGAGGGTTTGGATTCAGGATCCTCTACTGTTGGTATGCCAGTTATGTTTGTTATAGTTTTAGAGTCAGACGATATACCTGCAGTTGTTCCAGTAGACTCCGGTTCGCTCGTTGTAGTTTCAGAGTCAGGCAAATTACTTGCAGTTGTTCCAACAGATTCCGGTTCGGTTACTGTACTCGATTCAATTCGAGTTAATGTAGTTGACTCTGAAGTTTTGGATTCAGGATCCTCTACTGTAGTTAAGCCAGTTATGCGGGGTGTAGTTTCAGAGTCAGGCGAAATACTTGCAGTTGTTTCAGTAGACCCCGGTTCGGTTACTGTACTCGATTCAATAGGCCTTAATGTAGAAGTCTCTGAGGAATTGGATTCGGGATCCTCTACTGTAGGTAAGCCAGTTATGTTTGTTATAGTTTTAGAGTCAGACGAAATACCTGCAGTTGTTCCATTAAACTCCGGTTCGGTTACTGTACTCGATTCAATAGACCTTGATGTAGAAGACTCTGAGGGTTTGGATTCAGGATCCTCTACTGTAGTTAAGCCAGTTATGCGGGGTGTAGTTTCAGAGTCAGGCGAAATACTTGCAGTTGTTTCAGTAGACCCCGGTTCGGTTACTGTACTCGATTCAATAGGCCTTAATGTAGAAGTCTCTGAGGGATTGGATTCGGGATCCTCTACTGTAGGTAAGCTAGTTATGTTTGTTATAGTTTTAGAGTCAGACGAAATACCTGCAGTTGTTCCATTAAACTCCGGTTCGGTTACTGTACTCGATTCAATAGACCTTGATGTAGAAGACTCTGAAGGTTTGGATTCAGGATCCTCTACTGAAGGTAAGCCAGTTATGTTGGTTATAGTTTCTGAGTCAGACGAAATACCTGCAGTTGTTCCATTAAACTCCGGTTCGGTTACTGTACTCGATTCAATAGACCTTGATGTAGAAGACTCTGAGGATTTGGATTCAGGATCCTCTACTGTAGGTAAGCCGGTTATAGTGGTTGTAGTTTCAGAGTCAGGCAAATTACTTGCAGTTGTTCCAACAGATTCCGGTTCGGTTACTGTACTCGATTCAATTAAAGTTGATGTAGTTGACTCTGAAGGTTTGGATTTAGAATCCTCTACTGTAGGTAAGCCAGTTATGGTGGTTATAGTTTCAGAGTCAGGCGAAATACCTGCAGTTGTTCCATTAAATTCCGTTTCGGTTACTGTACTCGATTCAATAGACCTTGATGTAGAAGACTCTAAGGGTTTGGATTCAGGATCCTCTACTGTAGGTAGGCCAGTTATGCGGGTTGTAGTTTCAGAGTCAGGCGAAATACTTGCAGTTGTTTCAGTAGACTTCGGTTCGGTTACTGTACTTGATTCAATAGGCCTTGATGTAGAAGACTCTGAGGGTTTAGATTCAGGATCCTCTACTGAAGGTAAGCCAGTTATGTTGGTTATAGTTTCTGAGTCAGACGAAATACCTGCAGTTGTTCCATAAAACTCCGGTTCGGTTACTGTACTCGATTCAATAGACCTTGATGTAGAAGACTCTGAGGATTTGGATTCAGGATCCTCTACTGTAGGTAAGCCGGTTATAGTGGTTGTAGTTTCAGAGTCAGGCAAATTACTTGCAGTTGTTCCAACAGATTCCGGTTCGGTTACTGTACTCGATTCAATTAAAGTTGATGTAGTTGACGCTGAAGGTTTGGATTTAGAATCCTCTACTGTAGGTAAGCCAGTTATGTTGGTTATAGTTTCAGAGTCAGCCGAAATACCTGCAGTTGTTCCAATAAATTCCGTTTCGGTTACTGTACTCGATTCAATAGACCTTGATGTAGAAGACTCTAAGGGTTTGGATTCAGGATCCTCTACTGTAGGTAGGCCAGTTATGCGGGTTGTAGTTTCAGAGTCAGGCGAAATACTTGCAGTTGTTTCAGTAGACTTCGGTTCGGTTACTGTACTTGATTCAATAGGCCTTGATGTAGAAGACTCTGAGGGTTTAGATTCAGAATCCTCTACTGTAGGTAAGCCAGTTATGCGGGTTGTACTTTCAGTGTCAGGCGAAATACTTGCAGTTGTTTCAGAAGCCTCCGGCAAGGATAATTTCTCAGTTCCTAAACTCGGCTCTGTTGATGTAGGTTTACCTTTAGAATGATAGAAAATTAATTAATAAATTTTAATTTCACAAGTGATTTTGTCTATTTATTTTATTGCAAAATATTGATGGAATCCTAAAGAAATAAATATTATATATATTTATATATATGTATATAGCCACAACTAATATTAGTCGGAAAATATTATTTTTAAGTATTTATAATCTCACACAATAAATTAAAGTATAAGTTAAGTGTAAGTATAAGTTTGGTTTATAAACAATGTCGCAAATTTTAAAATGTAATATTTGTAATATCGTCATTGATGAGTATTAGCGTATGTGCAAAATAAAATATCTGTGATTGATGAAGAAACGTTAAAAAGAACATGTGTGACCGCGTTTTCAGCTAGTGAAATTAGTAAATCGAAATCATTGTTATTCGAATCACTGCCGATAGATCAGCGTAAAAGTACAAGAAAAAGAAAAGAAAAGGAAGAAAGAGATCTAGATGACATCATTAGTGTGTTTAACAGCACAGATCCTGATGTAATTCCAGTGTTTGTGGCAAGAGTGCTCGAAAAACTGCCCCCAATATTGTTTGATCATCTAGATTGTACAAAACTGTTAAAAGATCTTACAAAATTAAACTCGGAGATTGAAAACGTAAAAAATAAATATGCCACGGTAAAACAGTTTAAGGATTTGCAAGCAGAGGTACATAATTTAAAGCATACATCACTACTTCCACCTACAAATCCGGTTGGATATAATAATACGAGACGGGTGCTCGTAATGTGGTGTATAGTAATAGATGTCAAAATCGTTATCAGCACCGCGAAAACCTCTAAAACGACACCAATATTGACGTTTACGTTCACCATGATTGGTCACTAAAAATCTTTCAAATTCATAATTAATGAATATTTTGTTCCCAGTGAGTGTATGGCAGCTCTGGCTTGCTACCTCTTCCTTCTCGCCCCGCTTACCCCGCACGATTGACGATTGCTTGTTTAAACGTATCCGTCGAACGATTATATGAAAAGAGACCCTTAGACTGTGGTATTACTTAGCAGGATTTTATAAAATCTAATAATTCGCAGGAGTTTTTAATAATAATTTTTTATCCGCTCCGGAAACTACTTAATCACCTGCGACAGCTTATTTGTCTGATGTGGTGTTAAATATTTGTGACGTTCACCTGGATTCGAAGATTGCGGGTGACATTTCTGCGTAGTGTCGGGTACTGATCCAGCTGTGCAGTTGTCATCTACATTGTTGCTTCCTATGCACATCACGCGGCGGTGCTGCTCGCCGTCGCCATCATGTTCAGTGCACTGTTCAATACAATGATATCGTCACTAGAAAGTCAATAATACTTAAGCGCTAAAATGGTGCATGAGAAATATAATTTTATTTTATTCATTTCCCAAAGCTACCATTTTGGCGCTTAAGCATTATTGGCTTTCCAGTGACGATATTATAATTCTAAACGACATACGCACTGAGGAGTATTATAGCATAGATTTAGGCGAATTAAATTAAAACACAATCAACTCACACTCAGACTCGGAACAGCCATTTAGGGATGACCCTATACTTTTTTGGAGACTTAATACATAACATGCGGAACGCTGGGTTAAATAGAGCCAATCAAAACACTGCATTGTCAAATTAATTCAAATCGTACAGAACACCGAGTGACGTAACACAAGTGAAGGGGTGTTATTTACAACATTAGTAGTAACAACCGCACATTGTAGGCCACATTAGGTGAGCGCTCAATCTAATAACAGTAGGGAGTTAAGTGACTAACTGCAGCTTCCAACTTATTGATATAAAATCATAAAAGAACACAGAAGATTGCGGGTAGGTACTATTCTTACCGTACTCCACGGTGCGACAATCCACGACGCAGGGCACTTATCCTGCGACATAACCTCACACGGTTTGGTGTCCTCGTACTTGGCCTCATGACCGCACATCTCATCTTCCACCTTACGCAAAGTCCCATCGTCTTCGTTATATTGACCGCAGAACACTTTTCTGGTTTGTACTCCTTGACCGCAATTTGCTGAACACTGTACAAGAATAATATTAAATGTATATTTGTCAGTTATATTGCTGCCACAATCTTCTTTTCTTTTTTTCTTTGTTTTCTTCTTTTATTTTCGTCTATAGAATAATATTGTTTATTCAGTAAGACAAGTACCTTCACTGGTATACATTTGTTATTGCTGTTGTTTTTTTTAAACAACTCCAGCACTATAGAATAAGCCCTGTGTCGCGGGGGACTTTTACAATCATACAATTAATAGACACATAGTACACTCAGACTTGGAAGAACCATTTATGGATCCCACAAATTTTCATCCCGTGTGGGGATCGAACCTTCTTTTGTCTTTTAATAAGACAGAAAACAAACGTATGTACATGTAAGTAAGTATACATTAAGGTATACATTAGTCAGTAAGATTGTTTACCCTATTCTACTCTTTCACTTTTCCTCTTCGGCTGTACACTTCGTTTACTCTCACATTTTTATCTTTTTCCTCTGCCACACTGGTTTGCTGGTAGAAAACTCAATCTTGAGTTAAGCTCGCCTTTGTACATGTTACATTTATATGTATTTGTTTCTATGTTATTGAGTACAATAAAGAATTTAAGAACAAAGACTGCAGTGGACACATTTGTGATGTATTGTTATGTATGATTATACCTTGCTCCATTGCGAGGTGTACCACATGGCATCACAGGGTGGCAACATATCCCTGTCACACTCCTCCTCGGTGACCGGTCGCTTGTGTCCAACGCAGTAACTGTCGTTGTACACTTGTCGGTGTTTGGACATGCACAGCGCTACCCTTGTGCGGACTGTTGATAGACACGTGTTGCACTAGAATATTTAAAAAAAATGATGTTTAACACCAAAATTAGGTCGTAGGCGTCGCCAAGGGATTATAAAGGAAGGGCAGCCACCGTTTGGGACTTTTTTTTTTTTTTTTTATACTACTTGGGTGGCAAACAAGCATACGGCCCGCCTGGTGTTAAGCAGTATCCGTAGCCTATAGACGCTTGCATTACCAGAGGTATCACTTGCGTGTTGCCAACTCTTTTTTTTACACCAGGGCTTTAAGATGGAAGTAACCCTGGCATAGGAATACGTTTCTTTCAAAACGCATTCCTAAATGAGCGCTGGAGACCTGTACTCACACACAGGAACACAACTACACCGCTGTGTGTAGTCATTTGGCTGTGGTCTTCTGTAAGGTGGAGGTCCTTCCCCAGTCGGGCTTGCTCGCTAGTATGGTGCCCTACCTCTCTTGTCGACTGTCTGTGTCTTGTGGGACTGCCACAATTACTAGATGACTTTACAACGAGATTACGAATTCGATCCGCATCGTTGGTTGGTACACAGAGAGAGATAATAATATACAAAAAATACCTGCAAGTACTCAATTGCTACAAGGGTAGAAAGTCTTATATGGAGACACTAGAACAGTCTACATAATTTTTTTAAACAATATGAAACTCTGATTTAAATGAAGAGTTTGTATTTATAAATATGTCTCTCATTGATAAGGATATTTTTCTATTCATAATAATAATAGCAACCTATATAATGTCCTACTGCTGGGCACGGGTCTCCTCTCCTCTATCAAGAGAGAGGGTTTAATTCACACACTCTGGCCTACTGCGGGTTGGTGGATCAGACATGTATTTAGAATTTATTTTACTTAAGACATATTTTTCTAATATTTTAAGAAAATATGCGTACATCTATAAAGTTTATGTGGGGACATAGGTCCAAGTATATAAATAAAGTAATAAATAGTAGGTACAACTTTGTTATGCCTAGAGTGGTAACCTTGGGTGTAATTAAGTTTGTAGGGTAGCTTAGTTGACTGAAACTAAAATAAAATTAGACAGTGGTGATTCACCCATACACGAGATGGGTTAAACAATCGACATGAGGAATAGGGAACAGCCCCTCTAGACAAGTGGCATAAACCGTAGTCAGAGTAGAGGCATTTATATCGTAGACTTACGTCAAATCCCATGCATTTGCTTTTTTGACTTTTTGATTCGATTACCGTTTATGCCACTTGTCTAAAGGCTCAGGTAACACACACAGATAATCTTTACTAAGTACTAACTATTCATTACTTCAATTGCACCTACTTTGTATATCTCTGCATCACCCTTACAGGTAGACTGGTAAAGTACACAGATAAACCACAAGGTTTGCGTTGTACAATTTTTGCAATATGATTGTACTATGTTAAGATATCAATAAATAAAAAAAAAAAAAAAAAAAAAAAAAAAAGAATGCCTCTGGCATTAAGGCGTATATGTACTTTATGTATATGCAATTGTAATATATAAATAATCGGTTTTTACTTACCCCAGACCAATCTGTAGTGACCCAGTCTCCATCCTCACAGAGTGACAGCACGCATGGTCTCTCAAACTCTGGCTTCTCTTCTTCACAATCCTGGTCTTCCAATAGCTGGATACTGCCGTTTAATTTCTGGTAGCACACTACTTGCCTCATCTCCTTGCCCTCGCCACATTGTTTGTCACACTTGAAAAAATATTACTTTAAAAAACGACTAATTTAAAATCCACCGTTTGAAGGTTTGCTCACGCTGCGTCTTCCAGTTCATGGTCGCCACTTGAGAACCTTTCTGCCTTAGCGGCCATTAGTTCTACGAGCTATGTGCCGGGCCCATTGCTACTTAGAAGAGATAATTTACTTCACTTGGGGTTACCACACTTACCACTGAAAATCAGCGCTGTGTTGTTACTACAACATAGCATTATGCTGAGTGGTAACCTCATTGACACAGTAGTTATAAGGTACAATGTATTAATACCAAAAATGTGACTGTGTCAATAAATGTAATTTTCTTTCTTCTATAATTCTTCCAACAAGATGGACCTGGCAAAGTTCGCGATAAAATCAGCTCAAGACCGAGTGGTATTGAAATCCTTATATGTATGTACCTACTAGCCGCCCACCACGACTTCGCCCGGGTATTATAAAACAATTTTTTATACGTTTAGGGATTGAATTTCCAAAAATCCCTTAGTGCTAACTCTTGTCATTTAGCTTTGGGCAATATTTCAAGTTTGTAGGTTTAGGCCATTTGGTTGAAAAATAAGTCAGAGACAATTGAATATACATAGATAACTAACTATTGCCCGCGGCTCCGCCCACGTGGGTGTCGGTTATCGCGATTAAAAGTAGCCTATGTGCCAAATTTCATCCAGATTCGTTAAGTAGTTTAAACGTGAAAGAGTAACAAACATCCAAACTCACAAACTTTGACATTTATAATATTAGTAGGATATTAAGAAGAGCTTCAGGAACCAACTTACCGTTTCCCACTTGCCCACAAACCAACTGGGACACACAGCATCTCTGTTACACTCTTCGAAAAGTTCGGGTTTTGGGCCGTACAGATCCAAGCACTCTTTGTCAGCCACTATGGATGAACACCTGGACGACAAACCATATGAACAAGTCAATAACATTGATTTATAAACATATATAATAGAATACAAACAGACTCCTGCTTTATCTGATTCCTGTTTGAAACAGGGACTTGATTAAAAAAATACTTTGTGTACGCACTAGGAGTTATGTCCATGGCACTTACTCTTAGTGCATGCGCTAAGCAATATTTTATCTCATTATAATGTCACTGTTCCTACACATTGCCGACCAAAGCTCAGACTAGCTATGTACCAAATATTTATCTTAACAAATATGTAGTTAAGTACTCAGGTAAATTAGCTTTCACTGCCGCGGGTTTGTAAGTAATATGGATTGTAAAAGCCATAAGAATTTTCTATCTATTTATCTATATAACTGACCGTGACTTCACTAAGGCCTGACTACTAGAGGCCTACTGAAAAACGTAAATGTATGGGATTAGACGTTAGTTTACGATATAATGTGGATAAATAACGTCAAATCCCAGACATTTACGTTTTTGACTTTTCGATTCGACTACCGTTTATGCCACTTGTCTAGAGAGACTGATCAGAAAATAAGCGCTGCGGTATAAAATGCCGCAGCACAGAGCCAGTACTATTAAGTATTCTGTGATGGAGCTAAGATTAGGACCCTTTCTGACGTCACGTCATTATGTGTCTATTTTTGTTTACTATCTGTTATCCTGTGTATGTTTGAATGAATGAAATAATTAATCTAAAGCTTAATACCTACATAAATATTATAAAATCGTTTTTTATGTTTGTACGTTCCAAAATAATATGGTAAATTACCCATTAGCGTTGATCTTCTGACAGGTCACATCTCTGTTCCTGACACCGTCTTTGCCACATCGTTTAGAACAGTCGCCCCAAGGTTCCTCCACCCACTTCACTGGGCAAAAGCCGTTGTTACTGGACTGTCTGATGCCTGGCTTCAAATATGTTTTGCCAAACACGTCGAGTATATTTAATGAGCGGCAGGTTACACTCCGAGTTTGAAAAGCTACGAATATAATAATAATATTTTCTGACAACTCACACACCGCCATCTGATCCCAAACTAGGCAAAGCCTGTACTTTGTTGATCAGACAACTGATAAACATAATTATACATTTATAAATCCAAACATATAATTGACAACCAGACACAGAACCAACAATTGTGCTCATCACACAATAATTTGCCCTGTTTGGGAATCGAACCGGTTTAGGCGCATTAGGGCTAATTGTAATTATCGCAACCGACTCGCTAATGGACTACTTCTTATTATGGCCACTTCTCATTTTGGCTACTTCTGATAAGGGCTACTTCTGATTAGGGCTACTTCTCAAAATTTGGGAATCTTTATTTAAATAAATACTGTCTTTATTTATGTAATCCTTATTAATATTATAAATGTGAAAGTTTGTAAGAATGGATGGATGGATGGATGTTTGTTACCTTTCACGTAAAAACTACTAAACGGATTTGGATGAAATTTGGCACACAGATAGATTATGGTCTGGAATAACACATAGGCTACTTTTTGCACCGATAACCGACATCC
Organism: Trisateles emortualis; assembly: GCA_947095525.1. Lineage (NCBI taxonomy): Eukaryota > Metazoa > Arthropoda > Insecta > Lepidoptera > Erebidae > Trisateles > Trisateles emortualis. Next base: position 4,163,107 of record OX352748.1, on the reverse strand, counting down.
ACGCGGGCGGAGCCGCGGGCAACAGCTAGTAATGTTATATGTTTATTAATTCATAAGATATCAATGACATTATTTTAATAATAAATCAACATTCATTGAACCAATGTAAAAGGTAAGTATACAACATATAAGTATAATTCTTGTAATTACTTTAGTCTGGTTTGAAACTAACATTTATTTATTTATAATATAAACAAATCAATATGACGGCGCGTAGTTCGCGTAGCGCCAGCTATCAAAAACTAACAGAGATTATTGAAAATGAACCGTTGTTGCCATTGTTTAAAATACTTTACAAAACAGTGGTATTCTAGAATGAACCCTGCACTTCTTAGTTGCTCTGGACGCCATCGCACTACCAACACTCTTGAGGGGTGGCACCATCGGATAAATGTGAAAATTCCCAAGCATCCCATTGAGAAGTAGGTACTCCATTAGCGAGTCGGTTGCCATAATGAGAATTAGCCCTAATGCGTCTAAACCGGATGAGACACTCATTCTCTAAGAGCCTCTGCATGTTGAACCTATGTCACCACGTAACTGCCAAAGGCCTGGGTATTCTCCTTGAATAATGGGAAAAGGTCTGCTCAGGATCGAGAGTTGTGGAAATCCTTAGGGGAGGCCTATGTACAGCAGTGGCCGTCTTTTGACTGAGATGATGATGATGATGATGATAAATGGGAAAATACCCGTGTTTGAATGAAATTGATAAAATCATTTTTTTTTAAATAACAAGATGACAATCAAGAATACGGCCCGCCTGATGGTAAGCAGTTACCGTAGCCTATGGACGTTTGCAACACCAGGGGTGTCATCTTGCAACTCCTCTCTTGAAGAACCCCATGCTAAGTTCCATAAAGCCCACGGAAAACTCCGGTGCTAATTCCACAACCTAATCGTATGTGTATGTTATGTTATCTTATGTTTGAGGTGCGAGGATGTGAGGATTAACTCCCTGTCGGTGGCGAGAGGTGCGTTGATAGAACGTGGCCGTGGGCATAATCTAGAACACTTCCTTAGAACACAGCCCATTGTCAGGCGGTAGAACACACACAAGGAGGCAAAGTCTCTCCTTTTCTCTCCATAATTTTCCTTAAGGCTAGACTTAACATAGTTTGAACTAGCTTCCTAAACTAGCTTCCTATTCCACCTTTGTGTGATAGAGACTGGTACCTGTAATGGATTTTCAAAGAAAACCTGTATTACAGGTCATCAGGGATAGAATTACTTAGAACTGTCCAAATATCTACTATCCATTGATATTTAGGACATTTCTTAGAATCGACATCGCGAGAGGTGATAAGTAAGCTTGTAGGTATAGGCTCCAAATAAGTATAAAAAAAGATATCAATTTTACGAAATATACCTACTTAGATAAATTAACTTACATAATATAGGCCAAAATTCCAAATCATATATCGCTATCCTAACTTGATACCTATTTATAGCAATCTTGATAACCTTACAATATTTTAAAACCAAGTTCAATGACATTGGACGTAATTAATAAAAGCCCCAGCTATCCCACGGCCACCTACTCAGACCACGTAGCTGCGTAGGCCTTTTTTTTTTTCTTTTATTTAACATATAAAATACAGTTTAATAGTTTAGTAACATAGCATATTTAAACCACAAACGTTTGTACTTATTGCTATAGGTAATCCACATCGATACAAATATGTGTTAATTTAGCAGGAGTTTGGTAAATACATAATTATTACAAATTAGTCGCAACTACTAATGTAATAATGCCTAATAGCCCGGCAACGAACAGGTCGCTGCAGTGGTAGCGGCGAGCGGCGGCGGCGAGCGGTAAGAACAAATGTATTCCTATGGAATACCTCGGCGTTATGAAAGAAACGTTTTCGTATACCAAGGCAATTCCATCTTAAAGCCCTGGTTAAAAAAATGGGTCGGCAACACGCAAGTGACACCTCTGATATTACAAGCGTCCATAGGCTGCGGTAACTGAATAACTTAGCTTAACTTAGGCGGGCAGTATGCTTGTTTGCCACCCAAGTAGTATAAAAAAACACAGTATAAAACAAATTCGCTTACGTTGTCTGTACGCTTCGATCTTGCAAACTACACAACGAATTGTAATGCAGTCACTAGCAATAGATAGTGATTCAAGAGGTAGGTTTATACGTTAATATATGCATAGTATAAATAAAGAATAATAAATAAAGAAAACCAGAATAAACCGAAGCGAAGCGAGGGTGGAGTTACGTAAAGCTCAGGTACACTATGTAGGTGTACACGTATCAAACAATACCTATACGTACATGTATCAAACAGCAAGAAAAAAATACATCATATTTGTTTCAAATAATGATCATATTCCTTAGATTGATATTAAGTGACTTGTTGGCTCAGTGGCCGATGTATATGACTGATGATCACGAGGCCTCGGTTTCGATTTCCGGGTCGGGCCAAAAATTGATACTTTTTGGATTTTTCTGTCGAGAAATTTACAATAGATGCCCGGAGTTTGGAAATTGGCGGTGTTTTACACCCCGTGCCTCGAAAAATACGCAAAGCCTGCTTGATCTGATCAGATCGTGTAGCATTGCCGCCGAATTGAACTATGAGAGTGAGGGAATAAAGAGTGCACTTGTGTTTACGTGCACACTTGTTTACTTTAATAATAATCTCTCCCGCAGATGACTTGTTCCCTACGAGATAAAATCAGGAATAAGGAGATCCGTAGGAGATCCAAAGTAACCGATATAGCTCGAAAAATTGCCTCGATTAAGTGGCAATGGACCGGGCACATAGCTCGCAGAACTGATGGCCGTTGGGGCAGAAAGGTTCTAGAGTGGCGACCACGAACTGGAAGACGAAGCGTGGGCAGGCCTCCAACAAGGTGGACCGACGACCTGCTAAAGGTTGCGGGCAACCGATGGACAAGGTCGGCTCAGGATCGAGAGTTGTGGAAATCCTTGGGGGAGGCCTATGTCCAGCAGTGGACTAGCTGAGATGAGATAGCTAGTCTCTGTTGAGATTAGCCGCCGTGGCCGAGATTCGGTTCGGAAGACATTATTATTATTCACAGTTCGGTAATTTTGTGTCTACATTATTTTATAAATAATTAAGTGGGATTCTACATTTTATAGCAAACAGCCCGCCCGGCGCGGCACGACATGGTAACATTGTGGGATTTGAACTTATAGTAGGTACTATACACGTGTAATGCCAAAAGCATCACTTGCGAGTTGCCACCTGGGTAAAAAGAAAGCGCTGTCATAGTAAAGGGAGGACTATATATACGAGTATATATATTCAGGTTCTTCCTTACACTACCGTGCTCTAGGTCCCATTCGAGACCAAATCCCACCTGCTGCCAGTAGACCGCCTGCACAATGGACCTAGTTACCACAAAAACAACACTGCACAGAAGCCATACCATGACGTCCTCTAAGTGGTTTATTTCAAATAAATCTAAGTAATAAAGTTGACATCTTATGAATTTTAAATTAAGATTCGAAATAAATCGCTTTATGAATTACATCCCCAGGTAGTGTTATTATAGCCATGGTCTTATGTACGGTGGAGCTTCAAGCCCTAGTTAGATTTATCTAACCATCTAATTCATACAAAAATTTCGCTGCGTCTTATAATTATAATGATAGTTGTTATAAAAAATAAATAAAAAATGAATTTATTTTCTCTTAACAAAGCTTCTTAACTTATTGCTAGTACATTGGTAGGTACACTTTAAAAACTTTGTGAGAGACTGTTGCATGTCGTAGATTTAGAAATAAATCTGTGTTACACGTCGCCAGGCCCCTCTCGCGGTTTTGATGTAGATAAACTTTATTGTAAGCAGCTTGTTATAACTATTTTACATTACTTACCTAAAGTAACAATAACTAAAACACTTATTATTTTAATAAACATTGTTACAAATCACATCACTTAATACCAAAATTTAAATAAATTATTTAGATAATTTTACTATCGTCTAAACTTTAATACTGGCTTATTTTTTTGTATGTGCCGTTATATATATAGGTACATTATCACAGCGTTACTATTTCATAGAGATCCTTACACTGTGCTATTATTAATAAGTGCCCCTAATGTTCGCATAGTGTGAATGCTAGTCACGAGGCCCCGTGTTCAGTTATCGGGTCAGGTCAAAAGTAGATATTGGGATTGTCAACGAAAAAGTCACAAAAAAACCAACGTTTGGAGAACACCCAGTGCCTCGTAATGTACCTATATACCTACTACGTAATGTCGTTGGTGTTTCTTCGGGTGGTCGAGTCAAAGAAGCTGCTCGTTTTACCTTTAGCTGATGAGAACGGGCGCATTATTATTAGTCAAGAAGAAAATGGATGACATCTGATAAAAATATTGTTTTTTTATAGACGTTGTTTAGACATGTAAGCTGTTCAACATAATAGTACGATCATTATGCCAAAGACTACACGCCCAGAGTATGTGATGCGCAGACTGCTCCTGATCGGAGCCAGGTGTTGAGCATTGACAGTTCGGCGAATCAACTGGCTTAAATGAGTATAACTTGCTCCGAAAGTTACCATGACCCGTAAGGAACTGAGCGACACTGTGATTAACCTCCAGCCATGTCTTTGCCAACTGATCAGTAACGGAAGGAAAAAACTGTTAGAGGTGGCGTCCCTTGGTTGATGTATCCCATCGCTGTTGCCATTCATTAATGAGGATTCTATAAACTTCAGTTTGTTCTTTAAATAATCGGGTGATTTATTTTCTTTTCTTTTTAACTCCTCCTATTTACTTCTGATTAAATTCATTGCGGGGTCCAAGACAGTAGGTTTAGTTGTCCACGGGACGCACGAGTGTCAAAACTCGGTGTATCAGTTGGTTACTCCGCTGTTAATCCTGGCTCACAGGAGTCACAGCGGTGGGCATGTGGGTGGGATTGTCCCGAAAAAGACGTTGTTTATAGACAAGCGAGCATGCCCGACTGGGGAAGGATTTCTTATAGAAGACCACAGCCAAATATTTACACACAGTGGTGTAGTTCTGTTCATGTGCATAAAACAGGACTCCAGTGCTCACTTAGGGATGTGATATTAAAAACAGATTGAGTCTGCCACTCGCAAATGATATCTCTGGTATTGCAAGCATCCATAGGCTACGGTAATTGTTTACCATCAGGCAAGCCGTACCTGTTTGGCACCTGATTGGTATATGAAAAACATTTATCACAACCTCATTTGTAGGTCCCTCTTTAAAATATAGTAATCAATGTGCTCGTTCAACCTTTTGAAGGTCCAAAAGGTACTGAAAAAGACCTTAAAAAAATGTGTACATTTGGTATTTGTTCAAAAAAGTTTACAGTTACGTTAAAAATTGTTTATCGGAATTCTAAATAATATAATACATAGGTGAAATAGCATAAGTAGGTACACACTATAGCGATGACCGCTTCGCTTCGTTTTTTTCTATAAATATAACATGCACTTGTAGGTATACATGAATAATTTTCATACTATCCATTGCTTAAAATTCCAATCGTATGTAAGTATATATTTGTATAATAAAACTTATCGATAGAATTTAGCAATTTTAGTGATCATCATTTCTCAAAACGTTGATTATCGGTCAATGACATAATCTGGTCGCTAATTCAAGCAGAAGTACAAGGCTCCCAGTAAAGAATAGGAGGTTATCCGTTCATGATGGATCTTCCTACGTTACAAGAATATCTGCAATATGTGAAAGTCAAACTCATTTATTCATTTAGATCAAATTCATGATACTTATGAACGTCATAAAAACAAATGCCAGCATACTTTTTTCCTACGGCCAATTCGCTGACTAGGGTTGGGCCTCGAGAAGAATTGGCAAGAAACTCGGGCCACTCTTTTTAATCGCTAAGTATAACATTTACAATTTGGTATGATTTACAATATTAGTGTTAACAAAAAGAGACGGAAACCAATATACCATAAAAAATTAAATTTAGTTAAAAATATTTTTATTCTTTTAATGTTAAGGAAATAATGAAAAAAAAAATTAATTTAGCTTTCCACTGTATAGCAATGAGGGATCCTATATGTTAACTCAGAACTACCAGGCTCCCAGAAAAAAAAAGGAGTGATCAATAAAAATACTACTGAATTTTATCGGTAAGTTTTATTTATAAACTGGATAAGTTTAATTTAAAGTTCCATAAAATAGATTAATGCTATATATCTACAAGAATAATATTAAAAACTTATTTAAACCAACTAAACCTAAATATGAAAAACTAATTAAATAAAAGGCAATAGTTTAGGCGTCATAATATTCCTCCGAATCACCGTCAACCGGAAAAGTACCCAAAAGGCTGGCGGCATTGTCACGTTGAATGGCAATGCTGATTCTCTGTGCAAGAAACAGACCAGCCTTTTGGTCACGCCAAACGTCGATCAGTCGTTTCCCTAGAAAGAAAGCGAGCGCTCGGATCCCATGGATCCAAACGGCTAACGGCCAAACGGCTCAAATACGATTATAAATTAAGTTCAAGTATTTGCGCCGTTTAAGGGCCTCAGCAGCTGCAGCAGCAGCGCCAGCTGAACCCACTGTACTCGGAATATGTGACGGCGCAAGGGTCTCGACGCTTCGACCTTCCAAGGCAAAATATGGTAATTTAATTTAATATGAATTGCTTTTCAAAATACATCATTGAAAAACACATGTGCGTTTGATTCCGTTTTCTTTTTGTTATTATTATTAATAGGTCACTATAAATGTCATTTTACACGAAACGCTGGAATGCTTTGTTACGATGACAACAAAAATAAATTATGTGAAAGTACAAAAAACCCAATTCTCATCCATTTTCTCACATATGGGTCACATTTTCTCACACTGTGGGTGTTTAACCAGATTTAATACTTTGATTTGTGTAAGCAATTATGGATATTTGATTTCTTTTAAATACGTCATTAAAAATAATTGTTATTTTATTTGATTTGATTTTTAATTTGATTTTTTGTAACCTGTTTTAATTTTGTTAATTTTTATTTACAAGCTATGATGACTAAATTTTAATATATTCAAATGTTAAAATGTTTTTATTTATAACCAAAAATTAAAAGAACTCCGACTTTGCTGCTTAACCGCCATCATGGATTTGAAATATTTTTTATTAGTTAAGCGGGTCAGCCCTTTCATTTGATACCCATATTGAGGAGGTTGCGAAAAAATATGTAATGCGTCATTTTGTGGCAGGGCCACTTTGGCCTTTTCAACAAAAAAGCAAAATCAAAATCGGTTCATCCGTTCGGGAGCCACATACAGACACGTCAAACTTACAACACCCCGTCGTTTTTGCGGCTGGCCTTAAGAAATACCATTTATTTTGCAGATTGAGCCAGACTATCCAATATAATAATTATTTCTACTTTGAGAAAAATTAAAGGTAAATAAAATCGAAATTATGGTTACTCTACTAGAACATTATATGACGTGCGTTATTTTTGAGATTACATGCGTTTTAAACTACCTTGAGTGATAAATGACATGTCGTTTTAATGAGGTGAGTGTGTTGAATATATTGATGTTAACACCAAAATCCTAGCTTTTTTTCGGTTTCTATAACTTGGCGGAGCAATCGAAACGCACACGTTTCAAAAGAAGGTCTAATGGCGACTAAAGCATAGGAAAAATCCTAGTTTAAAAGTCCAAACGGTACGAGGTAGGTACTATAGCGCCCTCGCCGTCGTCAGCAACTTCTCCTTCAAGCACGTTCCACGGGCGTAGACTCCAGATGGTCGAAGCATGGTTTGACTAGACGGAGGCTACTTGTTTACTTTGAGTAAATGAATAACACTTGTTAAATAATAATGACTTATTTATTTCATATTCCTGCTTATACTTCTATTACACGTCTTGGCTTCAACGAAGCCCGAACCTGTCTGCCTTTGACAACCTTCAAGACATTCACCTTTTTTCCAATCTCTCTGAATTCAAATATACATACATACATGTATATTTATCATTTACTTTTATAACGCGCTAGAGGTTTTACTATTGGTATGCGGCCAGCTAGTGACCACCAATAAACCTCTACACCCCCCCGGTACCACAAAGGCGACAGGTACGGTTACACTGTTCTCATTCCTATTCTAAGGCTAAAGTGTGGGGGGCACGAACCGGTCACTACCCAAAGTGTCATTTTTGTAGATAAAGTCCAAACTTGGAGGTCCTACGGGCACATGGCCAATGTAACTACTAGACGGCAGGAACCTGGCGCTGTTTTAGTAAAATTAAATAGGGACGTATTCTTATCTTGGTCCGGTCGACAGTTTTTTTTTGAAACCCGATAACCTGACGATAACCTTGTTTTAGGCATGAATATATTTTTTTAATAACTTCTAATAAAATCAATTATACTTGTGGGCCACTAGTGATAAATATAGTTTTATCTATATTTATTTATTTATTTATATATAATCAGAACGACAAAAACATCAATTACACTGATTAATAAGAAATAGAAAAATACCTTTCATTCTGTCATCTCACAAAACCTCATACATTCCGACAAAATCATCTTCCATTCATCAGCAAACAAATCAAGTCCACAAGTTGACTCCAGAAGCGCGTTGAGACCCTTTAACATGCGCGGTATGGGAGACATCGACCGCGCCACCGTTCGACAGTGCGCCATCGCAAATAAAGAATGTCGCCTCGCTCTGTTGTATATATACAATATCTTACCCCAGTATCGACGTTCATGCATGAAGAGGTTGATGAATAAAGGAGGCGAAGGAAGTATGTTTGGATCGAAGCAATTGGCGTACCAAAGTCTCTGCTTACCCTACTGGGAGACGGGCGTGATGATGTATGTACATATTTATTATCTTACACGCTAGTTGTACCTTTACAAAAGTAGACAATCTTATTTTACGAAGCCGCGCTCTTTTACAGAAAATAGCAAATTCTAGACCGGTGACTAGATTGATTAAAAATGTTATATTGAAGAACTAGCTATTGCTCGGCTCCGCCCGCGTGAATGTCGGTTATCTCGATAAGAGCCTATGTGCTAATCAAGACTATAATCTATCTCTGTGCCAAATTTCATCCAGATCCGTTCAGTAGTTTTTACGTGAAAGAGTAACAAACATCTATACACACAGCCTTCCACATTTATAATATTAGTAAAAGTGAAGAATGAATGAAGATAGTACTAACAAGAAGCAAATTGAATGGGTGTAAAAGAATTTTACAAAAATGTAGTCAATGATGTGAAGAATATTATTAAAAAAATTGTATGAATGAATTTATATAATTGTAAGGTTGAAGCAGACTGGTGCGTGACTCTGCGACTTTATCTAGATACGTACGCCAACAACGCCTGTGCTCGTTGTCGTATCTTCTGTGTGTGAATTGGAGGAAAGGAGAGGAGAGTCACTCCCCCGCCGCTTTTGGAAAATTACAAAAAATCCGGTTCATTTCCACGATTTGTGTTTTTTTACGTTATTTCTCACGAGCTACAACTCTCGCACTAGAGAACAAGCTCTGTGTTACGGAGGACTTTGCAAACATACAATTCACAGACACAAGTTACACCCAGACTCAGAACAACTCTTGTGGGTCACACAGTTTTGTTCTGTGTGAGAATCGAACCCACAACCTCGTGCACAGCAGGCGCATACTGCGGCCACTGAACCACCAAGTCAGTCAAATCATTTCGCTGTCGTGCTCCTCTTATAATTCAGAGTTCCGATCGGAGGACAGGGAATCCCGCCTCAACGACGCCTCTTTACATATTTTTAAATATCACGCGCACTATATGTGGCACGTTTAAGTATAACGCAATCTCAAAAGCGTAAGCGGATTTTTGGCCTTGGTATTCCCTCGAAGCGTTACTACGGTCGATAAAGACGGGGAATTCTAACATTATATCGATAAAACTGTTCAGTTAAGGTTTAGCATTTTAAAATATCTTTATCCTATCACAGGGTTCTTTATAGTAGGTATCTACTTACTTAAGGTGGCAAACAAACAAGCATATGGCCCGATGGTGGTGAGCAACTGCTTACCACCATCGGGCCGTATGCTTGTTTGAGCGTCCATAGACTACGGTAACTAACTACCTACCGTAGCCTAATAGACGCTTGCAATACCAAAGGTATCACTTTTATATTGCCGACCCAAAAATAATGGAAACCTGAGTATTTATAGGATAGGAAAAGTTTAACACAAATACACCGCTATAATATGCCGCGCGACTGCCTCGGTGGTCCAGTGGCCACAGTATGCGCCTGCTGTGCACGTGGTTGTGGGTTCGATTCCCTCACAGGACAAAACATTGTGTGACCCACAAAGAATTGTTCTGAGTCTGGGTGTAATTTGTGTCCGTTAATTGTATGTTTGTAAAGTCCCCCGCGACACAGAGCTTGTTCTCTAGTGCGGGAGATGTCTTTAAAAAAAAAAAAAATGTAGCCATTATCTGTAGTAGGTACCTATATGACGCGCTTCCCAATCTACTAGTGCCTATATTATAAGCTTAGTGTATAAGTTTTCTGGCATTACAAAGTAATCGTTCGAACAAGTAACATATTTTATGTCTATCACCGAATACGTTGACACGGTACAGGCGAGAGCCGACCATCGGTTGCATTTCAAAGAGTGTAAAATGAGCGTACTGACTATGTTTTTATTATAGTATTTAAGTGGTGAGAAAGTAGATAAAAATGTGCCGTTCGGACATACAAAAGGATGAAGTTTTCTGGTCATAGCGGGATTGTATGCAGGATATACTCTCTACCGAAAATGTCACCATGGTTTGATAAGAAATGATTTTTTATCCCAAGACCTAATGCGTTCCTTTCGTAGAGGCCAAGATCTTAAGCAAGAAGACAATATTTTCTACTATTGTCAGCGCCACGAATCCGCGAATGGTAATTAGAAGCTGAGTGAAAAATAGTGAATAGGAATAAAAATGAATAAGTGCCGGAGTGAAGTGACGGTAAAAACGATATGGGTATGTTTATGTTAAACTTTTACTTTTGCCTCACTACATTTTTCTTACAAAATTTGTTTTTTTTTTCGTTTATCTTTTGTTGTTTGTGAATTTAAAGTTAAACAAACAAACAAAACATATTTTACAACAAAAGTTATGCGAGACAAATCTATTACGAGATAACCGTACTGTGCGTGTCCTAACTCGTTTCAGACATATTTAAGATAGTAATATATTAGTTCTAGTGATATGTTAGTTCTACCTATAAGTAATAATAATAATCTAAATCGTTTGTCCTGGCCCATTATCAACGCAGAGCCGTAACTAATTAATGTAGCAAGTTGAAATTTGAAACACAGAATTATTTAATAACCAAAAATACGCCGCTAAATCGAAATACAAGTGCCGTCCAATCCTTCAATGAAAAATTCATCGCAATACGAAATATCTGCAGCAAGGTGTGTATGAAAGCACAACGCCAGCATATTCATAACTCTGTTGAAAACGGAGATCCAGCAAAAGCCTGGAAATTTCTAAGTCTAGGAGTTGGTAAATTAAAGCAAGATAATTGTCCCAAAAAATTTAATATTAATCTTCTAAATCAACATTTCACTTCTTCATCCAAATATGATGGGACTATTAAGGCTAATACGTTACAGCATCTTTTTTCTCTTCCAACTCCAGGATTTTCTCCATTCTTCTTTAATTAATTATCTGCTTGTGATGTTAAGAAGAGCATAATGTCTATCACTTCCAACGCAATCGGTAACGATTGTATCAGTCGAAACATGATCATTCCCATCCTTGATGAAACTGCCATAATTTGTCACATCCTTAATTTTTCCATTTCCTTCAACGTCTATCCATCTGCTTGGAAAGAGGCCCAAATTATCCCTTTGCCCAAAAAATGCAATCCGTCATCCTTGGACATGTCCGAGTATCGTCCCATATCTATCCTCCCGTTCCTTTCAAAAGTCCTTGAGCGTTTGGTCCATTCCCAACTTACATCATTCCTTACAAGAAATCTACTCCTAAATCCTTTCCAATCCGGTTTCCGTCCCGCTCACAGTACCATCACCGCTCTAGTCAATGTTACCGACGATATAAGGTTTGCCATGGAGAGTGGGAATCTTACAGTGCTCTCCTTACTTGATTTCAGCAACGCATTTAACACTGTAGATTTCGATATCTTACTTGGCATTCTTCGCTCTATTAACATATCTCCAGGGGTAATTGATTGGTTTCATAGTTACCTGTTTGGTCGCCGACAACGTACATATTCGTATAGAAGACTCCTTCTCTTCTTGGTCTAACACTTCTGTAGGTGTACCACAGGGTGGCGTGCTATCTCCTTTACTTTTCGTTCGTTTCGTTTTCCTTCAATTTTTTTTTTTTTTTTTATACTACTTGGGTGGCAAACAAGCATACGGCCCACCTGATGTTAAGCAGTATCCGTAGCCTATAGACGCTTGCATTACCAGAGGCACCACTTGCGTGCTGCCAACCCATTTTTTTTATACCAGGGCTTTAAGATGGAAGTAACCCTGGGATAGGAATACGAATCTTTTAAAACGCATTCCTAAATGAGCGCTGGAGACCTGTACTCACACACAGGAACACAACTACACCGCTGTGTGTAGTCATTTGGCTGTGGTCTTCTGTAAGGTGGAGGTCCTTCCCCAGTCGGGCTTGCTCGCTAGTATGGTGCCCTACCTCTCTAAAATTATTAATTCCATATCCAAGCTTCTTATCACCTTTATGCAGACGACCTCCAAATCTACACACACGCTCCAGCAAACAAGTTGTCGGAAGCTTTCTCTACAATAAATAATGACTTACTACTAAAAATTTGGACTTCAAGTTAATCCTGCAAAGACCCAAGTTATTGTTGTTGGCAGCCCCAAGATGATGTCTAAAATTGATTGGCATCAATTACCCCAGTTAAATTTTAACAATACACCATTAATACTGTAATACTGTCAAGAATTTGGGTGTAATTATTGATAAAAACTTGTCTTGGGGTCCCCAGCTTCAGGAAGTCAGTCGAAAACTGTTTGCTTCTGCAGGGTCCTTGCGTAGATTGCAGAACTTCCTTCCAACCGCTACCAGGATTGCGTTAGCTCAATCCCTTCTTCTTCCTATATTAAACTATGTCGACGTCAGCTATCTAGATCTCAACGAGGAACAACTTGATAAACTTGAGCGACTTCAAAATTTATATTTGGTTTACGCAAATATGATCACGAATCAGAATACCGAAACATGCTCAAGTGGCTTCCTATTCGCCTTCGTCGGAATACTCATACTCTCTCTTTACTTTATAACATTGTTTAATCCTGCCACTCCCACTACGTTTCTTAAATGACACACATGTGAGATCCCTGAGGTCGGCGGAAGTACCACTGCATTCCACAAAATTCTACGACATATCCTTTACTGTGCAGGCCGCCCGGTTGTGGAATGCATTGCCTGTTTCCATTAGGCAGGCAAAGAGTTTAGCTTCTTTCAAAAGTATGATTTACAAACATCCTTTATTCAGTAGTTTTTGTGTCCTTTACCTTCTTGAGTACTGCATATTTATTAACTTACTGTATTTGTATATATTGCATTATATATATAATTATATTATATGTATTGTTTACGCCTGTAGAAACCTTGTCGTATTTTTAAGTAATCATAGTATTGCTATGAATATTATGTCAGGCGAAGAGATATTTTTTTATTTTTCTACCTACATTTATAATGTTTATTCTTCCATCTACACGTCTAGCACGTCTCGGTATTCTTTATGTAATTAAAAATACTAGTTTGCATTAAATACCAAATAAAACATGAGTTGGAGTTTTTCTTGGAAGAACCTGAAGCCCCAACATGTATCGATAAATGTATTTATATAGTTGTATAACATCTATTTATGTAATTACTTATGAGTTTCAGCATATTAGTTATAGGTAGGTATTAATTACCTATGTAAGCAATATGTATTTTGGTGTTCAATAAAGAGTTATTTATCTATCTATCTAATAACGTAGAGTTTTTGGAAATTCAATCCCTGAATGTGTAAACATATATAAAATACCCAGGCGAAGTCGAGGCGGGTCGCTGGTAGAGATTTTTGGGACGTTTAAGGGTTAAGATGTTGACGATGATTAAATAAAATTCATCATGCAATACCTAAGTTGACTAGTAAGAATGTATAGGTTTAGCAGGTTGTGTAAGAACGAGGCGAGGGAGGTTAGGTCTAAGCGGGATAATCGTTTTAAACGAATGAACAATAAAAAACGTATTAGCAAAATGTTGTTTTTAATTATCGTTCGTCAGAATTACAAAGCGGAATATCATATAATAGATTGAACGCCTGGCTCGTTGGATTCCAGCAATACAACAATAAAGCTAACAATACTAAATAAATAATAAACGTACAGACAGTCTATTATAAATACCACGGGTAGATGTAAATTCAACAAAAAATAAAAAAGAAAAACTTGCGATAACATAAATTTTTATTTACATTTCTAAATTCACATGAAATATAACAATAAACGTCCTACGTCCAACGTTACCTGGCAATGAAAGTACAGTGAGAAACACAGAGCCCTACTGGTGATTTATCTATATACACACATACATTCACTAACTGTTGTAGACGTGAGGCGAGCGAGCGCCTACTCGACCACGACTCACGTACACACGACTGAGGTGGCTAGGCCTGTACATCATTTACTACCGAATCAGTTATATAATTTATCCTTCGTATAGTTCAGCCGCCTCCGACTACTCTTATAGAGCAACACAGCGATACATATACATAATAATATTATATTCTTAGAATACAAAAAATTAAAACAATAAGCTATATACACCAAATTATAATTTCATGTACATAGTTGCATATCGTCGCCTGCGCGGGACCGGCGCGGTCCGTTGCAGAATGGCGTCGAGCGGCGAGTGGTATAGACACTATAGACACAGTTGCACTCGCGCCGCACAACTGTCGGCACCGCGTCGTGCTCGTGGCGCGTGGGCCCGAACTTCTACTCCTCCTTAAATATCTTACCGGGCGCCGAGCGGGCCCACTTTAGTATCACAATGCGTGTTAAACTAAACAAAGGTCCCACTAAATCCTAAACGCCTACTAAAAACACTATAAAAACCGAAATCTTCCACTACAAAATAAAAGAAAAAATATTGTTTACGAACAATAAACGCGGTAGAAACGTACGAGCTTAAGTAGAGTTCGGTGCGAGCGCGCACGAACACGTTCGCGTGCACGTACGCCGCACGCACACTAGACACACTCAACAAGTGCGCAAGTATCCGCGGCCGAGTTACAGTCTCCACTTGTACTTTCATTGTGCGGCGCGCGGCACACGGCGGACCTTTTGTACAAACATTACTCGTAATAATTGTAGAAAACGTGGAGTCACCGATGTGGTGCTTCAGTCCAGGACCTGAGACACGATCTTCTCCATGTCGTGGTCAATCTCGTCGTTAGTGGGCGCGGGCGGGGCGGGGTGTGGTGGCGGGGAGGGCGCGGCCCCCGCTACTCCCGCCACTCCCGCCGCCGGCGCCGCTGGTAGCTGGAACGGTTCGTCCAGTTCTTCCAGCCCCGCTGGGACTGGCAGTCTGACTAACTCTTCTTGTAACTTCACATAGTGGCGCTGTTAACAAAAATGCATACTAAATACTTTTCGAAATATAAGAAACACAAGTAAATTTTGTAATTTCGATACTGTCAAGCAGTTATCACTCGTACATCCCGAGCCCCTGTTAAAATAATATGAGTACCTTGAGCGCCATAAGGTTGAGCTGTATACTCCTCTGCGTGCGCTCGTCGCCGCTCTGACTCTCCAGCTCAGTGATCCAGTTGGCCACGGTCTGCATTATTTCGTTGCGTTTTATCCAGAAGTGAGTTTGTATCACCTGCAAGTTACATACACATTCCATGTTAAATTAAATACGATAATTGTTTTGCTAAAAACGTCATGAATCAGACAAAACTTGTTTTTTGTATATGCATCGACTTAGATTTTTAACTAAATATTTTTTGTTATTGCTGAGGTGGCGGAAAAATCTCCGAGAGTCTGCACTTACCTCTTTGAAGCAGGGCTCGGGGTTCCTGAGATGGTCGAGCATGGCCCAGCGCACGCACGCCTGGTAGATGTTAGAGTTGTACTCCAGCGACGCGCTCGAGCCTACGCGCGTGCCGCGGCTGCGCTCGTAGCCCGGCTCGTTAAAGTACGGCTCGGGGACTAGGATGAGAGACTGGATTGATACCAGCACCTGTCACAGATAAATATTTCATTAGATAAGTCTGCAGGTACATATGCGTATACGCTCACAATATTAGAGGCATCATTTCTCATGCGTTAACCATGGAATAGAAATTCATTTTTTAAACATTTTACCTTTTCTTATCCTAGGTACCCATAACACAATATCATGCGCGTCCAAAGGCAGGCAAATACTTTTAATGTGAAGCTGTCTTTTAAAGGCAAATATGTATGTTTGTTTTTATTTTTCCATATTTCACGTGGCATGATGTATGTACCTGTAGAAAGCTAGAGGTGTGCGCGTTCCACTTCTCCTCGGGGCGTCCGTGCCAGGTGTTGAGCACGGACAGGCACACCTTGCCGTCGTTGTACAGGTTGGGGTTGAACCGCACCGAGTGTCGGCCAGTCGTCTCCAGGTTGATCAGCATCGGCACCGCCGGGTACTCGGCCGGGAAGTACACGTCTAGCACAAAGCAGCCGTTCGCGTACGGCGTGTCCGACGGGCCTGTTATTAACACCTGTGCACATATTTTTGGGTCATTTATTTAACTTTATAAAACCATAATTATCATCATTAACCGAATATAAAAAGAGATGACACAGGAAAATATTTCTCAATATATTTGCGGTAAAAATAATTGCATAATTTAAATAATTCTGTATTATTTTAACCGCGACAAGGACAGACGTAATTTTTATAAAATGATAATATTTTGAGGCAGCTTGTATTGTTTCAGAATAATCAAAGAAATAATATGTGATGTCAACAGATGATATTAGAAAGCAGAGTATAGGCACCTTCATGACGTCGAGCCTGTCGGCGTCGGTGCGCACGAACACGGAGGAGGAGTAGGAGAGCGGCAGCGACGTGGCGAGCGTGGCGGCCTCCTGCGCCAGCCGCTTCATGCGCGCGGGGTGCGCGCGCTCGCCCGCCGCGCGCACGGCCGACTCGAAGTGGTACGGCACCAGGAACCGGTACCCGCTCTCCGCGCACTCCGCGATCATCTCGAACGTCTCTGTCGGGGCACAGCACACGTCACGCTCGGTCACTCGTCGCTCGTCGGCAGCGCCCGGCCCGATACTTACCGAACTGCATGGTGCGCATGAGCTCGATGTAGCGTGCCTCGCGCGAAGCGCCGCTGAGCGCGGCGGCGGCGCACGCGCGCGCGCCCTCGCCCTCGCTCTCCGCGCGGCACATCAGCGCAGACGTCGCCTAGTAATACATAAAAATCGATATTACAAATATAACGATGAGGTAGTGTGTTGTAACTGTTACCGTTATAATTAAGTTAAAAATATTAAAATTTAAATAGTAGTTATCCCTACCTGAATGTCTGCAATTAACGCCGGTAGTCCCTCGTCTTCCTCTGACAATTCTGAATTACTTGACGTACTAAATCTTTGGCTATATGTCATTTTTCCGAATATATTTTTCTTACTCATCCTGAAAAGAATTTGCATGTTTGATTATTTCTTTTACTATATAAATTATGATTAATTTATTTAAAAGTAATTTTTGGTCAGGCTTAACTCGACAGGAAAGTCTGATGGCAGATAATCAAAATCTGAAAATCATTCTCCATAGCCACCACACCATCTACTAATAATGTGTGTAACTATGTTACTATTAATAAAGAACAAGAAACTGCAGTGCGCGTGCGCAGCGCAGCACGTGCACGTACAGCGGGATGTGCCGCGACATGTCCAACACTATCTTACCTGAGCTTGGTGGCGTACGAGTTGGTGGTCCTGCTCATGAGCGCGAGCAGGCGCGGCAGCGGGCGCAGCGCGGCCGACAGACGCCGCGAGCGCACCGCGTGCAGTGCGCGTGCGCAGCGCAGCACGTGCACGTACAGCGACATGTGCCGCGACATGTCCAACATTGTCTTACCTGAGCTTGGTGGCGTACGAGTTGGTGGTCCTGCTCATGAGCGCGAGCAGGCGCGGCAGCGGGCGCAGCGCGGCCGACAGACGCCGCGAGCGCACCGCGTGCAGTGCGCGTGCGCAGCGCAGCACGTGCACGTACAGCGACATGTGCCGCGACATGTCCAACATTGTCTTACCTGAGCTTGGTGGCGTACGAGTTGGTGGTCCTGCTCATGAGCGCGAGCAGGCGCGGCAGCGGGCGCAGCGCGGCCGACAGACGCCGCGAGCGCACCGCGTGCAGTGCGCGTGCGCAGCGCAGCACGTGCACGTACAGCGACATGTGCCGCGACATGTCCAACATTGTCTTACCTGAGCTTGGTGGCGTACGAGTTGGTGGTCCTGCTCATGAGCGCGAGCAGGCGCGGCAGCGGGCGCAGCGCGGCCGACAGACGCCGCGAGCGCACCGCGTGCAGTGCGCGTGCGCAGCGCAGCACGTGCACGTACAGCGACATGTGCCGCGACATGTCCAACATTGTCTTACCTGAGCTTGGTGGCGTACGAGTTGGTGGTCCTGCTCATGAGCGCGAGCAGGCGCGGCAGCGGGCGCAGCGCGGCCGACAGACGCCGCGAGCGCACCGCGTGCAGTGCGCGTGCGCAGCGCAGCACGTGCACGTACAGCGACATGTGCCGCGACATGTCCAACATTGTCTTACCTGAGCTTGGTGGCGTACGAGTTGGTGGTCCTGCTCATGAGCGCGAGCAGGCGCGGCAGCGGGCGCAGCGCGGCCGACAGACGCCGCGAGCGCACCGCGTGCAGTGCGCGTGCGCAGCGCAGCACGTGCACGTACAGCGACATGTGCCGCGACATGTCCAACATTGTCTTACCTGAGCTTGGTGGCGTACGAGTTGGTGGTCCTGCTCATGAGCGCGAGCAGGCGCGGCAGCGGGCGCAGCGCGGCCGACAGACGCCGCGAGCGCACCGCGTGCAGTGCGCGTGCGCAGCGCAGCACGTGCACGTACAGCGACATGTGCCGCGACATGTCCAACATTGTCTTACCTGAGCTTGGTGGCGTACGAGTTGGTGGTCCTGCTCATGAGCGCGAGCAGGCGCGGCAGCGGGCGCAGCGCGGCCGACAGACGCCGCGAGCGCACCGCGTGCAGTGCGCGTGCGCAGCGCAGCACGTGCACGTACAGCGACATGTGCCGCGACATGTCCAACATTGTCTTACCTGAGCTTGGTGGCGTACGAGTTGGTGGTCCTGCTCATGAGCGCGAGCAGGCGCGGCAGCGGGCGCAGCGCGGCCGACAGACGCCGCGAGCGCACCGCGTGCAGTGCGCGTGCGCAGCGCAGCACGTGCACGTACAGCGACATGTGCCGCGACATGTCCAACATTGTCTTACCTGAGCTTGGTGGCGTACGAGTTGGTGGTCCTGCTCATGAGCGCGAGCAGGCGCGGCAGCGGGCGCAGCGCGGCCGACAGACGCCGCGAGCGCACCGCGTGCAGTGCGCGTGCGCAGCGCAGCACGTGCACGTACAGCGACATGTGCCGCGACATGTCCAACATTGTCTTACCTGAGCTTGGTGGCGTACGAGTTGGTGGTCCTGCTCATGAGCGCGAGCAGGCGCGGCAGCGGGCGCAGCGCGGCCGACAGACGCCGCGAGCGCACCGCGTGCAGTGCGCGTGCGCAGCGCAGCACGTGCACGTACAGCGACATGTGCCGCGACATGTCCAACATTGTCTTACCTGAGCTTGGTGGCGTACGAGTTGGTGGTCCTGCTCATGAGCGCGAGCAGGCGCGGCAGCGGGCGCAGCGCGGCCGACAGACGCCGCGAGCGCACCGCGTGCAGTGCGCGTGCGCAGCGCAGCACGTGCACGTACAGCGACATGTGCCGCGACATGTCCAACATTGTCTTACCTGAGCTTGGTGGCGTACGAGTTGGTGGTCCTGCTCATGAGCGCGAGCAGGCGCGGCAGCGGGCGCAGCGCGGCCGACAGACGCCGCGAGCGCACCGCGTGCAGTGCGCGTGCGCAGCGCAGCACGTGCACGTACAGCGACATGTGCCGCGACATGTCCAACATTGTCTTACCTGAGCTTGGTGGCGTACGAGTTGGTGGTCCTGCTCATGAGCGCGAGCAGGCGCGGCAGCGGGCGCAGCGCGGCCGACAGACGCCGCGAGCGCACCGCGTGCAGTGCGCGTGCGCAGCGCAGCACGTGCACGTACAGCGACATGTGCCGCGACATGTCCAACATTGTCTTACCTGAGCTTGGTGGCGTACGAGTTGGTGGTCCTGCTCATGAGCGCGAGCAGGCGCGGCAGCGGGCGCAGCGCGGCCGACAGACGCCGCGAGCGCACCGCGTGCAGTGCGCGTGCGCAGCGCAGCACGTGCACGTACAGCGACATGTGCCGCGACATGTCCAACATTGTCTTACCTGAGCTTGGTGGCGTACGAGTTGGTGGTCCTGCTCATGAGCGCGAGCAGGCGCGGCAGCGGGCGCAGCGCGGCCGACAGACGCCGCGAGCGCACCGCGTGCAGTGCGCGTGCGCAGCGCAGCACGTGCACGTACAGCGACATGTGCCGCGACATGTCCAACATTGTCTTACCTGAGCTTGGTGGCGTACGAGTTGGTGGTCCTGCTCATGAGCGCGAGCAGGCGCGGCAGCGGGCGCAGCGCGGCCGACAGACGCCGCGAGCGCACCGCGTGCAGTGCGCGTGCGCAGCGCAGCACGTGCACGTACAGCGACATGTGCCGCGACATGTCCAACATTGTCTTACCTGAGCTTGGTGGCGTACGAGTTGGTGGTCCTGCTCATGAGCGCGAGCAGGCGCGGCAGCGGGCGCAGCGCGGCCGACAGACGCCGCGAGCGCACCGCGTGCAGTGCGCGTGCGCAGCGCAGCACGTGCACGTATAGCGGGATGTGCCGCGACATGTCCAACACTGCAACACCACCACACATTTGGATAAATAATTATGTTTCATCGCTACGATCTCTCCAACTACCACTCGGATTTGTACACTTTTTGAATTTGAAATAATTTGTAAGCGGTTTATTTTTATCTTTTGTTTGGATTTTTCTATAATAATATCCATATATTATTATTATATATAAATCGTTCCTTTTGAATCAATCGTATCTATTGCCGAAAACTGTATTAAAATCCATTGCGTAGTTTAAAAATATTAGCGTACAAAGAAACTTATTTATTTCAATGCGGGTGAATCTACGGGAAACAGCTAGTAGATAAATATATCTTAAAGCTAGTACTCGAGTGACCGCTTCACCAATTACCTGAGTCGTTCCTAAGATACGAGCAGATGGCAGGCACCAGTGAGCTGTTAGCCACAAGTTCAATGAACTCTAGCGGCAGGTCGTGGGTCTCCTCCTCGTCAAGGTCTCGCTCCGCAACCTCCGCCGCGCCTTCCTCGGGTGGCCACTTTTCACCAGGATTCATATAAGATGCTAATACCTGTAATTGAAAATAACATCAATATGAGTAAAAATAAATTTCTGTATGTTTGTAATGGACCAAATAATGTTGAAGACTTACTCGAAAAAAAGAATTAACTTAAACTTATGTTGAATAAAAAAGGAAGGAATGGGGCAGAGGGGAGAATGGAGGACACTGGGGGGGAGACGCGCGCCCCACACGCGGCGAGGCACTAAGAGTCGTCCATGTCCCGCCACTTTTATCGCACGTAGAAACTCCTTGACTCCGAACGCTGAATCTTCACAATAACCTCTAGTCTAGTCGACAAGTAAAAAATGGTACAAAATAGAGATACTGCTCTTAAAATAATGTGCTCTATTTTGGACCATTTTTAACTTGTCGACTAGACTACTCACCAAAATACGTAGGTATACGGGCAATGCCAGTACGCAAAATAATATGTTTAGACCTTTTTGCCATTGACTGAAATAAGATTACGATTGTCTGACCTGCAGCAGCACAGTAACGTGCTCCTCCTCAGTCCGCTGTCGTACGAGCGCTTGCTCCACGTTCCACGACTGCTGCGTGGACCCCGTACCGAAGCCTGTGCCCTTCGCCCAGTACAGCTGACTCTTTTCTTCCGATTTACCTGTAGAACCGTTTGACGCCTGGCTGTTCTGTTGAAGACAATGAATAATTCAGTAAGTATAGATATCAAAGAAAATGTGTTTTCCAGGTAAACAATTAACAATGACACAATAGACGGACACGGTAGATACTCACGTCGTTCGAGTTGGGCCTGTGGTGCGTGAAGACGGCGAGGCAGGCCAGCAGCAGGCGCACGGCCCCCCGCTGCAGCAGCGCGCGGCGCAGGGCGCGGCCCTCGTCCGAGTGCCGCGCCGCCTTCTCCAGCAGGCGCGCCACCACGCTGAACGGCAGCGTGCCCAGGGACCCGCTGCCGCGCGTACTTTCGCCCACCGCGATGCTGCCTGGAATCATGGACATTTTATCAATATGACTACTTGTATAACATACAATCACATCTCTGCGCCGACGAGGCGAGTCCACGATACGAGTGGTATGTACACGTAGTGTGTACGTACTAAAAATGCAATACTTTACGACTTATTTGCGAGAGATATTTTTAGATAGTTTTTAAACAAAAAAAATGTGGGTTTATGGTGTCTGTAGATCAATACTAATGAAGTAATAACTTGTTGAAGATTGGTTAATTCGTTACAATTTTATGAAACAACTTTTTCAGAAAAAAATATATTTTAAATTATACCATAAAATACTTGTTTTTTTAAGCTTTATTAGCATAAAACAAAAATGATTGCACTGGGTTTGGGTTAATATGTTGTCCATGCAGAAGTAAATGTTTTCTTCCCCATCATTAGTATAAAGAGCAGTATCCACAGACAAGTACAAACTCACGTCCATCCTCGTCATGCGTGACGCCGAGCAGCAGGCGCAGCAGGTGGCAGGCGCGCGCGCCCTCGTCCAGCAGCGCGTGCGCATAGCCGGGCAGCTTGAGCAGCAGGCCCAGCGCCACGAGCGCGTGCGCGGGCACGCCGGAGCACGCGCCCGCCTCGTCGGCGCCGCCCCCGCCCGCGCCGCCGCCCCCGCCGCCCACTGAGTTCACACCCAGCTCGACCACCTCCTGTACCAGAAACTTTTATTTCATTATTTAATGCTAAATTCAGTAGATATGTATGTATGTTCACTGAGAGATATGCAGACAATAAACAGACCAAATATAAGTGAGTTGACGATGAATTGTGTTTGATAAATTTTAATTTAAAAAAAGACTGTTGCAATCCTAATAATTATATTAATATGTATTGAGAAATTTAATACTGTTCGTTACTTTTACTACGATTAAAAATAATTGACTTTATTCTGTTTTTTTTATTAACTGGAATCATAAAAATATTTAAATAATATAAAAATCACTTACAGGTAGACTCTGCAAGCATATAGGAAAAAAAACAAGATTGATTGATATTTTGATCATAACTGGTCGTATAACTATTAACAAGTACATATTTAGACGTGCGACATGCAAAAGTTGTTAAGCAGCATAATATGTATATTTGGAAGCAATGAGATAGAACCGATGTTGCAATAAATTAAACGTATTACTAAGTAAAAGCGAAACCATTCTAATTAAAATGCCTTAAATGCACCGAAGATTAATAACGATCAATGTCTTATTTAAAAAAATGTGTACCTCCTAATAGTCCATATTAGAGTAGCATTGAAATATAAACAATAGACATTAATTACTTGTACATATATTTTATGAAGAGATTAACCTAATTTTATATTTAACTAGCTGACCCAGCAGACTTTGTTTTGCTACTAAAATAGTAATATCGCTTTTAAAAAACAGGGGTTGATCGTAGAGGGGTGAACATTAAGGGTTGTATGTATTTTTAATGCTGAATCACAAAAAAATAACACTAAAAATAGTCTAATAAATTAAATAAAAAAAATTGGGGTGGATCACCCTTAACATTTAGGGAGATGAAAAATAGATGTTGTCCGATTCTCAGACCTACCCAATATGCACACAAAATTTCACGAAAATCGGTCGAGCCGTTTCAGAGGAGTTCAAAGTTGAACACTATGACACCAGAATTTTATATGTTAGATATTCAATAGCAGATAGATAAAAACAGTATACAGTATTTGGACAAAAGTGCATAATACAAATGTTGACGCACCTCATAGGGGTCGTCGAGCTTGACCCAGTCCAGGTCGTGGTGGTGGTGGTGCGCGGCGGGCGGCGCGGGCGGCGGCGCGTGCGGGCGCGGCAGGCGCGCCGCCACCAGCGCCAGCCCGCCGCACGCGCCGAACGAGCGCAGCACGGCGCTGCCGCCCGACCCCGCCGCCGCGCCCGCCACCACACCCGCGCCGCCGCCGCCTTCCCACGAAGGTCCCGACCACTCTGTTAAATAACGTCATCAAAATAAATAAATATTACCTACCTATTTTTATTATATATTTATTTATACTACTCAGGTGGAAAATAAGCATACGCCCACCTGATGTTAAGCATTTACCGTAGCCTATGGACTATCACTTGCGTGTTACCAACCCATTTTTTTTACACCAGGGCTTTATAATGGGAGTATACCTGGGAAAGAAATACGTTGCTTTCAAAACGCATCCCTAAATGGGTGCTAGATACCTGTACTCACACACAGGCACACAAATACACCACTGTGTATAGTTATTTGGCTGTAGTCATCTGTAAAGTGAAGGTCCTTCCCCAGTCGTGCTTGCTCGCTAGTATGGTACCCTACCTCACTTATTTATTTCTTATTTGAAATGTTGTAACTATTTGAAAACTCAAGTACAATTTGATAACGAGTTTTTAATGAAGTCCTGTATATTTGATCTACCTCAATGCAAATAATATGAAAAAATAACATTAATGAGAGTGGGTAAGCAATATATTTTCATAAAAGACCCGACAGCGATAAAAATTAACGAGTACATACCTCCATTAGGGTTGAGTTGTAGTTTAAGCGTGACGTGTGGGCCGAACTCGTGCGGCACGGCGGCGGCCAGCTGCGCCAGCGTCGTGCTCGGCGGGATGAAGCCCTCCAGTCCCGGCACTTGCACGCGTATCGTCGTATCTATCATGTCTACAAAGATCAATAAACAACCATCGTTTTCGCATAGCTACTTCTAAAATGTAATTTACATAATGGTCTTTACGTCTATTGTAGACGATTTACAAGATAAGGTCTAAATTTTGAACAAATGAATACGGTTACACAAGTACTTACCGTCAGTAACGGACAGTACAGATGCATCATTAGCTGTTTTAGTCTGTCTCTTCTTATTATTCTGCTGTTTGAGCGACGAGTTCTTCACGTCTTTGACCCTCTTGTCCTTGGAAGCGCTGGCGGCGGCGAGGCTCAGCTCCCAGGCCTCCGCCACAGTGGTGATGGCTGTGTCGGAAGCGCTGCGGAGTACTGACGTACCGCCCGAGCCGGCGGATGATGCCAAGCACAATTTTAAGCTTTCTTCCATGACTGGTACTGTGAAACAAATAAATGGTAACGATATTAAGTTTAAAAAAAAAAACAATGTTCAATTGGTAGTGATGTTAGTTGAAGAGAGCATCTGGTTCATGGAGACCAGGTGAGATGTAGTATGTGGAGTAAAGTGAGTACTCACGCGGCGGACGATGCTCGGTGAGCAGGTGGCGCACGGTGCAGTGCAGCGGCAGCTTGAGCACGGTGTAGCCGAGGTGCGCGGGGTGCGCGCACGCGCGCGGCGCGCCGCCCGCCGCCGCCCAGCGCACCGCCACCCACACTCGCTCGGCCGACAGCACCAGCCGCAGGATCAGGGCGCGGGTGAACCCCGAGATACCCTCCGGACCTGTGCACCATGACACCCCACTAGATTCTCAATGCTTACTCGTTTAACACATACGTAACTAAAAGTAACAATTACCAACAAAACGTGTATTCATAAGCCTAAACGATTGATGGTCTGCTATGACTGTATTATGTTTTTTACTACATAATTCCGAATGGTGACATTAATTTTGTATTTTAGTTTTAATTATGTTAAAAGTAAGCATATTGTATTGCATATTGATCAGCATCAAATTTGTTTTTAGCAGCATTATTAGTTTAAAATAAAATTATTTTGAGATAATTTTCAAGGTTGAATAAATAGACTAGGGACAATTATGGGGCCTTGACGACCTCCGCAGATGATATTAATTTTAAAACTAATGTAGATACCAATTTGAAACACAATGGAATCCACCAACATCATAGCTTGGAAACAAAGCGTGTTGAATTTTTCCCATACTCAAGGATAAAAGATTAAATAATAGTATAGGTATGGAAGCGGTGTCAAACGCTTTAGCCGGATTTTATAAATGTTCTAAGAATTGTACTTATTACTTTCATTATGATTTTTAACCTTGATTTTTAATCCTGAATTCCAGGATTATATGTAGAGAGGACTGTCGACCTAAATTAGTTTTGGAAGATAGAAAACTTTTTTTAGTGTCATATCTTGGGTATATATACAGTCAGTTGTTAACCACTTTGTGATAAAAACAAAAGAATTTTTTAAATGTAAAAAACCGGAATATATTCAGTATTTTAACTCACCAATACAATCCATAGACTCCAGTATACTGTGCAATGTTGAAGCAAACAACTTTTGATTGGCAGGATGGCACGCAATGAGTTCGGCGAACAAGCGAATTGTACTCTCTTCTAATTGTGCATATAGAGCATCTTCTTGCCACGTGCTGCGATAAAATTGTGCAAACATAAATTATGACATACATTTAACACAACTGTCTATATTTAAAATAAATACTTTGTCGTTAATTATCAACAGTTTATTGTAGACCTCATAAACAAAGGTAATGATACCTAAAAAGACAAAAAAGTATATAGTTAATATTGTCAATCTCATTGTCAATAGACTGAACAGTGTTTTTGAGCAAAATATAGACATCTATACTTTCGACAAACTATTTTGTGGATGTCAAATATATCATTGTAAAATTACAAATAAAATGTACCTGGGCGAACAAGCTTTGCTTGAAGGTTTTTATGTGTGAAACGGCGTTTTTCAGGAAATACACCTACATAGATAAACTTAAAGATAACCTTAAAAAAGCAAAACCTTATCCAAATACAAAATTTGATCTAAATCGTGTACACGAAAAATACAAGATACAAGTAATAAAAAAGACATTATGGCGCTTGAGTACAACATTACCTATAATTAGGTCTAGGATGACACAACAACGTAAGTAGTGGTTTCCAGAAGAAAGCCCCGGGTCCTCCAAGCCAGTCCTTCAGTCTCTTGGACCAACACACTCCGCGCGCCCATTCGACTAAATGCCACACACTTTTCATTGATGGGAGTTCGGCTGTAAAAAAAATTCAACACTGTTTATAACTGGCATTGAAAAAAAAATTCATTTCTTAACTTAGGACTTGGAAAACATCCAATTAATTAGTAAAATAATGTAACCATTTAATTATTAGAATTCATTAATTATAATTAAGAGAGGTAGGGCACCATACTAGCGAGCAAGCCCGTCTGGGGGTGGTACTCCACTTTACAGAAGACCACAGCCAAATAACACACAACGGTGTAGTTGTGTTCCTGTGTGTGAGTACAAGGTCTCCAGCGCTTATTTAGGTATGCGTTTTGAAAGAATCGTTTTCCTATCCCAGGCATATACCTTCTTATAGCCCTGATATAAAAAATGGGTCGGCAACACGCAAGTTATACCTCTGGTATTGCAAACGCCCATAGGCTGCGGTAACTTCTTAACATCAGGCAGACCGTATGCTTGTTTGCCACCCATATAGTATATAAAAAAGATCTATTCATCATCATCTCAGTCAATAATAGACTTGTCCATCGGCTGTCCGCAACCTTATTGCGGAGGCTTGCCTACGTTGCATCTTTCAGTTCAAAAACGGTTAAATGGATTCTGTTGGTAACGGCTATAATTTACATGCGTACAAGTAAGTACGCGTACTGTAAAGACTGCTTTTGAGGCAATGGTATAGGTACATATTATAATCTTAATACTTCGGTGACAATAAAACAAGCATGCAGGCCGCATGATGGAAAGCTGTTACCGACTTTTAAGTTTTACCATCATTGGTTTTGTTTGCATCAAAATACTGTCTGCCGATGGCTTACCTATATACGCGTACACGTGTCTGATAATACACATTTACATTTAATTTTATTATCAAAATAAAGAAAAATTGACATACCTAATTTGGCCTCCTTGTCTGGGTCTTTCATTTGAACGTCTTCCTGAGAACTGATGCGTTGTTCCTTTAACATTTCTAGTTTTGCTTCGCTAAAATCTGAAAAATACAAAGTATACCTCAAATACACTAAATACAAATACAGAGTTGCCGGGGCTACTTATTTGAAGAGAAACGGCGCAACTGAATGATGAATGAATGAAAAGGATCTGAGGTGAAATTTTGTTCACAGATAATCGATGGTGTCGTCGTCGATCGCATATCCGAATATCGAATTACTTATTTTTAGTTTTTTATTTATTTTATTTTAAGATGTGATTTCTCAAAACCTCTCGTAACGTCACACACCAGCGTCGTTCTTTGTTGGCGAGGCAAAATTGTAATGAGCAATGCAGTGGTTATTTAGTATTGCGGTTTGCACTAAGTACAAAGTAAAAGTGTTGTTATATACCTGTAATAGCCTTAACAACAGCAACAGGCAGGCGCGAGTGCAGCAAGGCGAGTATAGCGGCGGGCGACATGGCGGCGGCGGCGACGGTCTGCAGCTGCCAGCCGCGCGCCTCCCACGACACGCGCGGCGCGGGCCACGCGCCAGCCGACCTAGTGCTGGCGCCCGCCGGAGGGGACTGCACCTTCGTATCGTCCGTTAGACCCTCCATACTGTACAATATTGGATGTCATATTATATTACAATACCTAATTTTTTTGTGATACCCTCGGGGGGTATCACAAAAAATCTTTGTTCCCATCGACTGATGGGAGATACACCGTTTTGATTGGCCGAATTGCTGATACGCCGAAACACTAAAGGAATATGATAATGGTATCATCCGCATCAGATACGACATCCATTTTTAAATAAGTTAAAATTACATTTTATTATTTCGTATTTGTTTTGTTTGTACTATGTAGACATATGTATTTAATTAATATTAACTCTCAAGTATTACATATTAGTAAGTACTTATTTATGTTATGTTTATGCTGATTGACATCCGTGGGTTACTGCTCAATGGTTCCAGCTGATAATCAGCGCCTAGCATTACTGCCACGCATTATGCTGAGTTGGATCCCATTTTGGCGTAAACATGAGACACATATGTGCCAATAATTAAGATTTTTGTTTGTCAATTTTGTGTGTTTCTAAATTACTGCCAAATAATAAAATATTTTTTCTTTCTTGTTTTCTTTCATTTAAATAAATAGTGTGCATTACGTTAATAATAAGGTAACATTTAAAAAAAATTGAAAGTGCAATGTACCTTTCATCGAGATCCATTGGCATATCCATGTGTTCTAGCAGCACCCTGAATAACTCTGGCCGGATATAGCACATTGAGCACAAAACTGAAAAATAAAACAAACAATTGTTTGAAACTCCACTTTACTAATGGCGTCAGGAATACTCTTGAGTCTCAAACGTGTTTTGAGCGTATTCTTAATTTATTTTGCAAATATAAAATAATTTTCTTTTTAAAAAAGATAAAAAATACACTTATTTTCATGCAAAAAAAAACAATTACATTTATGTATATTTTTTGTTTATCTATAAGCTGCCAAATTGAATATATTTTATTATAACAACTGTCAAGTAGCCAAGCCAGTTGTGAATACAGCTAAAAAGTTTTAGTGAAGTATTGTGTGTAGTGCAAGTATGTTTACGTAATATCCGCGAATACACTCGTTGTAGTGTATTTTAATCAAACTTTATTCTGACAAGTAGCAATTAATGTCAGCGGTGTAATAGTACCTCTACGATGTTAATAAATTTATAAATGCTATAACAGGTGTGTAAACTTACTAGCATCTAATGATTTTTTGAGCAGACTAGTTTCAGGAATTTCCTTAACCCAGTTGTAGACAAGTTCAAACAGTTCATCAGTTACTAACTCCTCCAAGTCGTCCAGTACTTGATTCTCCTTCAACGTCCATAATACCTGCAATTATACATAGAAACATCTTTAAATTAAACATCTAGACATTCTAGACTCAAATCAACTTTAACTATATTTCAAGTCGGTATAGTGCATAAATATACGGCACCAAGGTACGCCTCGGAAAGTATAAGGTACCGGCACTACGCGTAATCTTTCTTTTATATACCCAATATTTCTCATTTATGCCTTCAAATTTCCCGCAAAATGTTTCGTGGAGGTAGCGCTGCAGACGCACTGCTGTCGCTTGGTTCGAGTATGTTTGCTCCGCGGGAGCGCGGCCAAGATGACGTTCTATGACGCCACAAGGCGATTTTAGCACATTTGTTCTCACCGCCTTCGCTCGCCACTGCTGCAGCGGTGTGTTCGTGGCCGGGCTGTTACACATTTTTTTAAACTTTGGCAGTTCATAGACAGTTTTTTTTAAACCAATTCTACGAATTAGTGATTGATTATAATCAAGCTATTAAGTATTACATAATAATAAAAAAGTTATTCCGTACTATTACGACAACATACAAAATTGTTATGACAATTTTTAGGCGAAATATTGGATATTGAAAAAAAATGACAACCCTGATATTTAGGGCAGGGCTAACATGAGAAACATAGCTAAAGAACCCCCGAATCTCTCAAAAAAATGTGTTGGTCCAGGCACCAATCCTCTACCCATATAAAAAGAATATTATACTAGTATACGAAGTCACGTCGAAATATGTACACAAAAACGATTATATACATTTTGGTAATATATGTACATTAGTTGCTTGTTAATTTAAAAATCTACTTCTTATATCTTTTAATTGATAGGAAATGCGAAATTCAATTTACTACAGACATAATCGATTACTAAAATCTTTAATTGAGCGCGTCGATTGTATTTATTCGCACATCACTATTTTACACAATGGGACCATAGACAATACATCATTTTCTCGAATGACAGTTATCCTAATTTTACGACTTTCAAATTAGTTTAATTAATTGATTAAAAGCTAATTTTGATACAAACAGTGCTAGTTTATTAAGTTGAAACATTAGAAATTCATGTGAATGTGTTACTTGTTCCATTTAATGAAATTTTGTGCGATAACTTTAACCAGATAAGTTTTGTTTACCTTATTCATAGACTGGTTTGACACAGGGTACACATACCTCAGCGAGCGTGTGCGTGAGTGCAGCGGAGGGCTGGTCGCGGAGGCGCGCGGCCGCCCGCAGCCACGCCACGTAGGCGCGCACGGCCCCGCCCTCGCACCAGCGGCACAGCTGCCGCAGCAGCTCGCACACGGCCCACATGCTGCCGCCGTTCAGCGGGCCCGATCCGCGACCGCTGAACGCTGATCACACACACAAGTACACACAGTTAGACTTCATCAAGTATCCACAGAACTATTATTTTATATTGGGGTAAGTCGGCGTTGCGTAAATCTAATTTAAAAACCAAAGCGTGTTCTTCGACAGGAAGATACAATGAAAAAAAAAAATAGATGCGAACTGACCGTGCGCATGTGCGTGCGCATCCATGTTGAGAAGCGCAGTAATGAGAGGCGCGCGCAGTTCAGGCGCGTTGAGCGCGGCGGCCAGCAGCGCCGTGTGCGCGTGGTGCGCGGGCGCGCCGCCCGCCGCCACGCACGCGCACAGCGCGCCCACCGCGCCGCCCGCGCCCTCGCCGCCCAGCACGCCCTGCCCGCCGCGCGCCAGCCGCGCCGACGCCGCGCTGCCCGAGCGCGTGCACGCCGCCACCACGCACGCCCAGTTGTTGCTGCTGCGATCACAACACACATTTTATATTCTCAACAGTTCAAATATACCTAATTAAGAAAAATCTAACTAATCTATTCTACTGTATCTGAGTAGTACGCTAGAGAAATAACACTCAAATTTGTAAGTTCATTTTTAGAAGTGAAAACTTCTTTAGCGGCCTTGTGCACTTTATGATGGGTAAAAATGTTAAACTCGCGTTAGGACTCGAGGTATTTTACCACATAAATTATAGTACTTGTATACTGATAAATAAAGCAATTCGTGCGAAATTATTTCCTAACCATTCCAAAATATTAAAAAACGCACAACGTTAATGTTCAAGTTTTGACTTCTGCCGGTACTCCCGAAGTGCAAACCCGTTGTTTTTTATTTTGTAACAAGTAAAAGTATGTTATGAATATTAACTTACGTATTGGGCTGAGTGGCGATGTGGTTGTTGAACGCTGGGGCGGCCAGTAACCTCAGTTGTAACAGTCCCATGTTGGAAGAATCTCTTGGTTTGTATAGCCGTATTTGCACCGTGGTACAGACGATAGGGCGAGCTACCACGAGTCTGATGAACGTCATGCCGGCAGTGCTCTGTGGTGGACCTAGAGGGGCTAGAGTACCCCCGCAGCCTGCTTCCACGGCTACAGCGCCTGGACATGCTGATGACAAAAATATCGTTGGTAATGTAGGTAAAGACTGTGCTGTGTATGTTATTAAGAGTATTCATCCTTCTTACATAACATAATTTACATAAGAAACTGCTAACAGATATAATAATACAAGGTTGTATTCGAATGTGTTTTAGTTATGAATTGTTACGTTA
Source organism: Trisateles emortualis (assembly GCA_947095525.1). Lineage (NCBI taxonomy): Eukaryota > Metazoa > Arthropoda > Insecta > Lepidoptera > Erebidae > Trisateles > Trisateles emortualis. Next base: position 4,130,298 of record OX352748.1, on the reverse strand, counting down.
ATAAAAGTTAATTCAAATTCAAATATTTTATTCTCAAGTTACAAAACTCATTACACAAATATTGCTCACATAAAATAAAATAAAATATTAAAACATAATAAATACAACATAATAAATTATAGAAATACATAATAAAATAAAATAATAATAAAATAAAATTAAATCACATAATAGAATTAAATGTCATAACTAGTATATTTACAATTTTCTTATCGGCATTAGAACGGCAACATGTCTGCCACAACAATGTCGAATATAAGGACAGTCAAGCCTGTCAGCGATCATTGCTAAAACAGCATTGGGGCTGGCCCGCACCCGGCGCACCAGGGATGCACACCGCTTTCGCATAGAAGCATGAAAGCAGTCCGTGTACGCATCCGCAAACATCCCTGATGCGCTACAGAAGCGGGGCAGCCCCACCACTGCCCGGAACGCGTTGTTGAATTGGACGCGAAGGGCACTGTAGGCCTTTTTAGTATAGTCAGCCCACAGCCTGCACGTGTACAGGGATGTGCAGTACGCTCTAAAGAGCGTAATCTTCACACCGCCCGAACAACGCGCAAACCTGCGGGCTATCATATTGGCTCGTACTGACAGTGCCCGCCGCTCCCTCTCCATGTCAGCGTGGTCCTTGAGGTCCTCGGTGAGTATATGCCCTAAATATTTGAATTGATGCACTCGGTCTAGGGCAACACCATTAACATAGATAGCCGGTATATTTTTAGGGCCCGACACACCGTTGGCCTGAAAGACCATGTATTGACTTTTTTTTTATCTTATCTTATTTTAATATACTAATAAAGTATAGATGGTAATATATTTTTGCTTATCTGTTAACTTGGGCACAGATAATATAATACTAGTACAGATACCCCATCCCATACAAAGAAATGGTTCCCCGCTAACTCGGGCTAACCTTCGGGCTAAATTTTAATTATCTATCTATCTGTAGATGTCTGTATCCAACAGATTACGTGCATACACATAAAATCAACAGATGGCGACACTTTATTTAAAATTATATTTTTCACAAGATATAGTAGGCACCTACTTCATCACTCACATAGATCTACCGACCATAAAGGGTAGGTATCACTCATTGTCTCGGGCTCGGGCCACGTTTGCTCGCTCAAGGTCACGCGCTTTACGAAATATACTTATTTTGATTGTTTGCTTCCGTATTTAACTAGCGCTCCGCCCCGGTTTCGCCCGGGCTAAACCATTTTTTCCCGTTTAGGTATATTAAAATGTTAATATACCTATTAACCTAAGTTTATTTTTTTGTTGATGGCTTATATTAGGTATACCTATAATATAAATTGATTTATTAAAAAGAATATTCGTGAAACTATAATAATAAGCAATTAATTTATCAGTGCAAATAAACAAATAATCTGTTTGAAGTGATAAGGGTCTGTTTGAATTGTTTCTGTCTTAGTCAAATTAGGTTAATTATAATATTTTGTGACAACTCACACACCATCTAAATCCAAACTTGGCACAGCCTGTATGGTAATCAGACGACAGACAGAGCATATCACACTAAGATTGGTCCTGAATGGGAATCGAACCCTCATGGATTAGATTCACTAATCACTAGTTACGTAGTAACTCTTTAGTAATCTGTGCCACTAGTACAACAGGCCAGTCGATGTCATTAATGGATGGAGTAAATTATAGCATTCTTTGGTATTAGTCCGACTGTCCGATGGTACTGGGTTCGAATCCCAGATTCATGTCCACTTTTTGAAATTAGTTTTTTGTAGATGGTTTTTATATCAGATAATATTTTTTTGAATTATTTGTAAAAATATAGTAAAACAGTAATTATTTAATATCAGTCTAAATTCACAAATAGGTAATTTTCCCACAGTACGATACCGTAGCACCGCTGCACCGTACCGGCCGTAGAACCGGCCGAACCGGGTTCGAATCCCAACCTCGGATACACTTTTTGTATTTAGTTTTTGTTTAGTTTTTAAAATATTTTATTATAAATATTTTATATATCTTGGATGCAATATTTTTGTTGATAACTTTGATAACGTAAAACATTTTTAAAGTTTTTTGTTAAGAGAAAAAAACATATGCCCGTATTATTTATTTTTAACATAAGTCACTGTTTCACATAGCTTTATATATTTTTATACCTACGAGTAAGTAGTATGACCCAACATTAAACTTCAAAACCAGGTAGGTATTTTAATTTATAAAAATCTGAAAATGCATACAGCGCCAGCGCCATTACTCACAAGTCACTCGCAAGTTTCAACTTCTTAGTAGTACAAAATACTGCCGCCAGGACTACGGCGACATTATTGAAATTTGTAAATATATAATTGTAATTTTGTTTTATGAGCTCTTTATTTCATTTTCCTATGCTAGTAGGATTTCTTAAAATATGTACGTATATGTGTCAGGCTATATTTCTTCCAGGTTTGAATTTTACATAAACGTAAATAACAAATCGATATATGTAATTCCATCTATTGGTATTTATTCGTACTAATTTTGATTTGTTCCTGATGAGACCCCATGACTTGGGTATCAGGTCAAAAAAGTTTATAGTATATTTAATAAAGTGAATTTTATACACTCGCGTATAGTGAGGGTAAAATATTACAATTATATAGGTACGGAAAAAAATGTACTCGAATATATATTTGTCGGTAAATTGTGCGTATGTAGAGTGGAGAATAAACGTAAAATATCGAGAGCAAATAGAAGTAATGTACTGACTGGCCAGGCTGGTGAGGTGCGGCTGCAGCTGCACCTCGTGCAGCTGCACGGCGTAGGGCAGCGTGAGCGAGAGCGCCAGCGACGCGTCGTCCGCGCTGAAGAAGTGGTAGCTCCACGCGGCCGCGCGCACGCGCCGGGCCGCGCACGCGCCGCGCGCCGCCATGCCGCCGCCGCCGCCGTCCAGCAGCACGTCCGCCGCCTGCGCCGTGGGGTTGCCGCACGACACCGTGCCTACACACACCCACACACACTTAGTACCGTGACGTATCAAAACGACAGTAGTTCGAGGGAAAAAAGGGACACAGCTATATAGTTTATTTAGCTCTGTCCCTCTGTCTCGCTCGAAAGACTCTCGTTTAACATGTCATAGTACGGCTCGTAGACATCTTTCTCTTGATCCGACCGACCTGAGCCTGACCCTTTTAATGACTTTTGGGCCGGCCTCTATGTCCCGACATATTAGTTTGTTAAAACAATCCAATGGAACACGTACACAAAGAGACGACATCTCTTCTTACATTTATCTGAATCAATTGCAAAGCTTCTACAGTATGTTTTACTATAATAAAATTATAATACAATTTGGTTATTATTATTAACTGACATTTTCCTTGGTCCCAAACTATCTACTTACATAAAGGCGCGATGTTGACCAAACCGTTGGCTGTCTCTATAACGGGCGGTTGGTTCTTCTTGTTGTTGCCTGATGCTGGAGTTGACATGTTGATCAATTGAGGTGGTAACTTTAAATAGTTCATCAACGACGACACCAGACCCTGGCCACTGCTTGGTCCAGCCTATATAAACAAAATATTGCTTAAAAACACTATTAAACTGAATTACATTTTTTATATAGTACCACGGTGACAAACAAACGTAGCCATACGGCTGATAGTATTATATAGGTATAGCGATTACCGTAATGTATTATCGTGTCATGTAGTAAGTCATGATTGTCCGCGGGTCTAGCCACACCCCGTAACCAATCAAATCGTTTCTAATTCGAAAGTCAAGTTCACAGTGACCTGTTAAAGGCATACTTCCGAACTATAACAACGATTTGATTGGTTACGGGGCGTGGCTAGGCCGGCGGACAATAATTACTCACTGCATTCTTAACGCGAACAAACTATAGAAGCATCCTCACTAACACTTAATCATGTGTAACACCGAAGTTTTGTATTATGGCATCTATATTTTGTTTTTTTTTTATAACCAGTTTACTGACGAGCATAGACGTCACTGTCGTTCAAAGTACGCTTACGCATGAAGAGTATAGACGTCGGTGGCGTCCCAAATGTTATCAACAAAACAATTATTAAGCAGGTTGACAAAGAAAGGCTTGTTTAGTTACTTCTTCTTATCGTTTGGTTAGTGGCCAACCTGGTGACAGAGTTATTTACATCGCTCATATTTAGGCCTCTGTCGTGATCTAACGACTGTTAACATCCGAGACCGTCTTTTAACGTGCCGTTCCGAAGCACGGAGACACTCAGATGAAATACCACTATACGGTCACCCATCTATAGGGTTACTGCGCCCTTGGTTGCTTAACCCGCTAATCGTTTACCGAACAGCGAGTGCACCTGGCTATGAGCGCCTACTTACTGACTGCTGACGATTTTAAACAGAACATTCTAGTAAATACAGAGGTCACATACCTGGTGACAAGCGGTAAGTTTCTCTAGGGCCAGCTCTAGACCACCAGCTTCTATAAAAGCGGCTAGCGCCTCTGGATAATCCAGCAGACGGATGATGACCTGCTGCATTGCTTCTGATAGATTCACTACTTCCTCTCGTCCTGTAAAAAATGTAAGCGTTAGTCGTGACGTATTAGCAATAAATTAATAAAAGCCAGGTGCCTGGGGCCCACCGATAGCTTGGTCCCTGTACCCGATACCGGTGGGTCTTCATTTTTATATTTTAAAATGTATATTGTTTTTATAACTATATAATTAATTAATTATATATTTTTTTGTAAATAATTTTAATAAATAGAATAATAATAATAATATTCGTGTTTTATCAATGTCCCCATGCAAGCCTGCCAGGGCTCGATTATTATGCTTGAATGGGGAATACCCGTGGTGATAGAGACATAAATAATTTTGTTTAATTATTGTATAATATCATACATAGTAAATTAATACGAAAATTTTACAATTTATAAGCAGCTAGTACAAGTAGGTATTTATAATAATAACGCGTCATGTGCACCAATAAAATTCTTCTTCTGTACTTTGTACTGAATTATTATTTTATTTATTTATTAATATCCTTAATATAACCAAACAGTTATACACATCATTCAAGTTAAGAAAGTAAATCACAAAAAGACCAAGTAGATCCATTCATAGTAAATGATTTAGTAATAAGCTAGCTACAAAAGAACTTATAACTTATACCCGCATTACATTATTGTTCATTGTGAACAAATTTTGTTAGATATTATGTTGTGTTAATCAAATCTACAATCTGTTTTTTAAATTTACCTATACCAAGTGAGAAAATGTCTACAGTTACAAGGTGGTCATTATAACATCTGCATGAGCGTCTTATGAATGGTCAATATTATCAATATTATTATAAAGTAACTCACGTAGGAACTCCATGAGGCTAGTGACCATGAGCGCAGGGTTGGAGGAGATGGTGGCCATTTGCGCCACTAACCAGAACACTTCCTCCTTTAGAGATGACGGTTCAGAGCTCACTCCTGAGGACAAACGCCACTATATTATGTAGTGCTTACAAAAGACTAAAATTAAAATTCTTCAGTTTATTTGATGCTTCACAGACAGATGAACACTGCTCATAAATCAGAGATTACTAGCAGTATCGCCAGTTTAGTTTTTCGGAAGCGATTTCTTCCACTCTGTGGAATTGCGTCAACACTGAAAAACTTCACCTACCGGTGGACAGTATTTGCAACAAAGCTGCGTGCGTTAAGCTGTTTCGGCCTGACTAAGAAACCAACATCCATCCATCCATCTATCCATCCAAATTTTCGCATTTATAGTATTAAATACTATTTATAGTATCAGTTTCACTAGAACTGGAAAAAATGGGCTCCTGTTGCCTGTTATCAAACTAGCTTACTAACAAGTTACAAAAATGAGAATTCAGTATTACTCATAATAATAATAACAAGAATTGTGTTCTACTTACCAGAGGTCAATGCGACAGTGTTAAGTCCGTCGCAAATGGACAATGTCCTGTAAAACTTCTGCATTATTTGCTGATTTTGGAGAACTGTTGACAATATAGAAATAAATATTATATTTGAGACAAATCTTCGAATGTTGTTTGCCTTTCGCGAATCCTCGTTCAACGAAAATGAATCACTAACGACATAACAAAGCATCATGTCTCAACCTTCCTGAAGAATTGCGCTATCAAATCTAAAGAGTTTTTTTTAATCTGACTAGTAGTTCCACCATAGGTACTTATTTTGACAGATTGCGGCAGTGTCCGCCCTATATGGAGAAAGATTTTTCCTTATATTTCACAGGTGAGCACGTTCTAACAAACATACAAACTTTTCAATTCGATTATTATAATACATATATATATATGTAATATCAGTGCGTACCAGTGTCAGCGAAGCACGGCGTACGCGCAGCCTGTTGTTTCCTCTCATCTTCTACGTTGGTGGCCTCCGGCGTACTGCTGCTGTGCTGCGCCTTGCTCTCGTCAGTCTGCGACTGGTCGGCGCTTGCCGACGCTGATGGACCCGATGACGACTGTATACCAAATATTTGTTTATTTATTACCATATATCGCATCCTCAGTAGAAAAATGGCGTAACTTGAAATATTAACTGGATAATTTTGAACCTTAGCTGTTAAGAATAAGATGTAAATTGCAAAACAAACATGCATAAACTTAAGTCATTTTTCCACTGTGGGTGCGATATACACAACTCTTTTCTTTTCTGTAGGGGTAGGTAAAAATCACAGTCTTTGACTTCAAAGTTTTGACATATTCCTACATAATCATAGTTGTACGATCGCCCGTAAAACAAAATGTTAAAAAATAATCAAGTATAATTACCATTACGTCAAACTCCAGTATTTCAATAAACGTTTCTTATTAAAACCAACTACACAGTTAGTAGTTTTAACAAAACATATATTTTCCTGTTAGTGAGAGCTTACTCAAGTTTGCACTGAATGTTTTCTAAAAAATCATTTTGTTTTGCCTGTCATGTAGTTAATGTTCTGAATATGTATTTTCCTGTTACTAAGATTTCTTTAAAGGCTATCTATTGGGAATATATCTTGGGAATAACCGTTTTATTGTGGGGGCTTTACCCAAACATTGAAACCATCATATGTGAAACACAAATTCTTGTCGAACTCACAACAACACGCCGCACTGTACTAATACTAGTGGCCCACCCCGACTTCGCCCGGGTTAAACTATTTTCAGCTCAACTTTCCTATATTTTTTTTTACATAACGTTCTCCTAACAATAACGAACATAGCAAAAAAGTATTAGCGAAATCGGTTCAGCTTTTCTCGATATTTGAGTTTAGCAACACATTTAGCGATTTATTTTTATATTATAGATATGGCGATCTGTGTTTGACAAAATGAGCCAATCAAGTCTCGTATTTTGTACTAGGTTTATCTGACGTAGGTAGGAGGAGGCTACAAGGAACACTTGCCCTATATTACCTGTTACGGAGTAGATACTGTGTCTTTTGAGTCTGGTATGTCTCAAAATGTCTTCCCAACATAGGTTTTACCTAGTTCAGGTTAATTAAGCTGATATATTGTTTCTCATATGTAATTATATCACCACATTTTTATGCAAATAAATTATTGTTTCTTTCTATTTTGTTCTAAAATCTGATGATATTATTATTATTTTCCAATCTTATATCAAATACAGACATTTTCAGTGGTTACAAAGACATAAAAACAACGACTTAACATAAGTTGTCTGTTAAATATTCGCGCCAACAAAAACAATATCATTCATGTACTTTTTATATGTATTCATTGAGTTGCTTGTAAATTGACCTAGTAGAGTGAATAGTTTTAACATCATCATTATCATAGTGAGGGAACTCACTGCTGAGCATCGCGAACACATACGACGCGTCTACAAGCTATGTGGTCTTCTGAAATGTGGACCGCACAGTACATGCTACTTCCAAACGCCTTCTTTATGACGCCAGATCACATAATCGCATAAAAAAATATATTAAGATTAGGTACTTACAGAAGCGGGCTGTGCGTTACTAGTGACGGGCACAGCCACTTGCGGCAGCGGTGCGGCTAACAACTTGCGGCAGTAGTGCAGCAGCTGCGCCAGCACGGCGCGGCGCAGCGGCGCGCGCCGGCACGCGCCCGTGCCGCCGCCCGCCAGCACGTCGGCCAGCAGCCCCGACAGCCGCGCCTCCGACCCGCCCTCGCCGCGCCAGCCGCTGCTCTCGCGGACCCACCATACCGATTGATGAGCTAAACAAAATTATTATGTCAAACAAAGTTTTATTAGCGTCATAACACTACCGAAACGTTATTGATAGCATGCGGTTCTTCAAGGAGTTATATGGTTTTTTACAAGATCGGCAACATGCAAGTAATAAACCTGGGGTTATAAGCCGTATGATTATTTGCCGCCGTAAGAGTATAAAAAAAAAATTATGACTGCTTTAGAAATGGCTTTTCTTATAAGTCCTTTACTGTAACTAACATCAATATCACATTACTCGTATCACCTGAAAATAATCTCGTTTAGCATGGTTTGTTTCAGTATTATATCGGTTTACAGATCGTAATATGACATAACTTTTTTTCAGTGGAAAGTTTCAATATCCCTGATCCTGAAAATAGCGAATTTAAAAAGTAAAAGATGTGAGATAGTGACGAGGTGTAGTATGGTACGTACCGACGGTGAGCATGAGCTGCACGGCGTGGTGCACGTGGCGCGGGCTGAGCACCTGCAGCATGGGCGTGGCCAGGCGCAGCAGCGTGGCCTGCAGGTCGTAGGCGTGGCCCGCGTCCCCGTCGCGCCGCCACACGCCGCACACGGCGCGCAACGCGGCGAGCGCGCCGCCCGCGCCGCGCGCGCACACCACGCGCGACACCACCGAGTGCAGCGCCGACGCCGCGCCCGCGCCCGCGCCGATCATCGCGCCGCCCTACCAACACAATCATGCTCTAATCTGGCCTTTGACCATATGTTGTGAAATTCCTCAGGGGATACTTTTATATGAAAGTAGACGTTTTTCGATTGAGATGATAAAATTAAATTAATATACTTTAGAACAGTTCAGTTTTAAATGTGGGTCTAAACGATCGTAATCTATAACATTCATATAAAAAGAAACACCTAATCAAAGTTTTGTTTTATATGAATGTAATGGATGTATTTATCAATTTTATTAACTTCATACACACTGTCTCAAGTATCTATATATTAATACGTGAAACGAACACTTTGAATCCGTTTTTAAACACATTGCTTATATGATGTGGTGTGAGATTTGTCATAATTAAAGTTCATAAGGAGAAGTATTGCAGAATGCAATTACAGTCGAATTTAATTTTTTTTTAAATGAATATTCGTCCAAGGTAAAAAATACCCGAGATTTATCTAATCACTAAAATAGTTGGCGGCGCGCTCTGGACAAGGTCCAATTAACATTCGAGCCCTACTGAGCACAAAGCTAGTATAAAAAAAACAAATAATTACCAAGTAAGGTTCCGAAGACGCAACAGCGCCATCTGTGTTCACGTTCATCGTGATAAACTTGACTATAGCCGGTACGAAGTGCTCACACTCCAGTATCACACGGCCCATCGTTTGAGTGCTGCTTCCTTCAGTCTGTTGAATAAACGTTCAGTTTGGACATCAGAATTCATAGAAAATAAAACTGTATGTAGAAAATATTTATGTACTACAATGGAAATTATAATAATGTAAATAGTATTTTTTTTCCTTTTACCTGTAATGGTAAACTTGCAATCCAGGCTAAAGCTTGCATTGACAACACCCAGCATCGTAATGATATGTTTTCCAATCTGTAACAATTTAAAATGTTAATATGTAGGTTAGGATATTTTATATATTCTTTTTAATTATTTTTTTTTACATTTAAAGATGCAAGCAAGTATCGTGCTATCTGTTTTTAATATCGACTTTATACTAGGGTGCGTAAAAATAAGTACTAACGTGCAAAGCGAGTGTAACAACGCGTTGACAGTGTCAGAGGCGAGTCTGATCCGCGGCGTGTCAGCGGGCACGGCCAGCGTGGCCAGGGACCACGCGCCACCGCTACCCCACGCCGAACCGTTCAGGGTCAACCACAGAGAAATCACGTTCTCCATGAATGTGCAGTCCATCTGAAAAAAAAGGCATTTTAAGACTAAAATATTTATAGTATATAGTTAGTTTTACGGGGTGTTTACCGCACTTGGCCGCTCAGGTGGGCCTTTGTGCATGAATTATAAAGTCATACAAAGTGCAATTCCAATTACCTATATTATATTGTACGTACATACATACAATACATAATTTAAATATGAAATACAATGTTTTTGTTTAAGAAGTGCATAAAGTTCCAACGGTACCTGATAATGGAACTCTAGAGCGAGATGTCTGAAAACATCATAGAGTGTGTGCGTGAGCGGTGGATGGTGTCGCTGGTGCGTGGGCGACTGTTGTGCGGGCTGCGCCGCCGCAGCTGGACTGGCGGGGCTAGCCGGGCTGGCCGGGCCGGCGCTCCCGGCCGGGCCGGCGGGGGACGCGGGCCCGGCGGGCGCGGGCGGCGCGGCGGGGCGCGGCGGAGCGGGCGGCGGCGCCTTGACGGCGGCGGCGAGCGCCCCGGCCGTGCGCAGCAGGGCGCGGCGCGCGTGCGCCTCCCCCGCGCCCCCAGACCCGCCCCCCGCCGCTTCAGCGCGTGCGTCCGCGCACACTGACACGTTGCTACGCAAAAAAACGAACATTACTCTCATTCCTTTTTAAATTGACTCGCTGTAAGGCGAATCACACATACTGTTACGCGTGTTTTAAAACGGGTTTACAAGAAGTAATCATTTAAAAATCTTCATAGAAATGAAATAAAATCAGCAATTTGAAAATCTCAAATTCGCAGCTAGACTCAGCAACTATTAGAAGATTTCACAAATATTTGCTCCGTGGAAATTTCATCTAGCAACACTAGCCACTAAATCACAAGTGCAGTCGACCTACCTGGTGCTATTGTCTACTACGATCTTAGACCTGCTGGTCTCCTTCTTCACAGCATCAATAAAGTACTGTTCGAGCTTCTCCTCTGAAGAATCTGAATCGTCCGATTCTGCCACTTGAGTCAGCTGTTCCTCCACGTCCAAATCTTGGAAAAAAAAAGACCGTCAATTATCATAAAATACGTAAATAAGCAAACTATTCTACTGGTAAGCAAAGATCTTAAAACGCATGACAAAATTATATTTAAAAAAAAAATGCAACAGAGATTTAAAACTATACGCATCTAAGAAGAGTAAATTCTTCAAAGACCAATTCTATAAAATTCATTTATATGACAATGTTTAATGCCATATTATTAACAATAAGCTAATTTAAGCAAAAGACAAAAATTGCAAACACACGCATCTTATCCCTCTTTCAACTAAATGCGCAACATGCATGCTATTAGAAAGCTGCTTAAGCATTGTTATCAAAACAGTATATATGAAAATTCGTAAACGTATACGTATACGCTCTTAATACAATACAGTACGTACATGTATTTTCATAACACCATTTTAAGTAGCTCGGTAAAAAGTGTGTTTTAAAAACACTTTGATTTTTGCTTTGAGATTTGAACACGAGTCACCAGTTATTTTGCCGAAAGCAGTACTAATTAAACTAAGTAAATAAATAAAACTATATGTAAAAAAACGTACGTATTGTGTGCAGGTATTGTGTGCAGAAATGTATTTGTGTGAAAAATAATTAAAATTACAACAATCTATCACACTAAGTACAGAAGTACAGATAAACTAAAGGTAAAATTGGAAAATGCAAACATATATACATTTCAAGAACAACTTCCTTCAGTTGTGTGCTCTGACTTATTTTAAAAACAATAACCTTTGTGCATCATTTCAATATTTTTTCTCGACCAAAAGAAAACTAACTCTTATATTAATGTAATACAACCCTTATTTAACACCAACGAAATATATAAAAGTGCATAAAATAAATAAATTCCTTCGGTTTTTAGGTTGGCAATTTAAAAAAAAAGCTATTTTGATTTAAATTTAAGATTGGTTAAAATGATTTAAGATAGGAAGCCATTTTAAAGCTAGATTGCCACGCTATTATGGCTATCAACCATGTATAACATAGCCTATTTTACTTAGACATTTGATTATATGCTAAGCCTGCGTGCTAGGCAAATGTATAATTGTGGCTAGATGTGGTCTGTAAACACACGATACATATCAGTGCAAACCGAACTAAGCTCACGACAAACAGATAAGACTGAAAACCTCGAACACTACGCGGCAGTAACCATGTCATGCTGTGACAAGAATTTTCTCTCATGTTATGAAGTTGACCAATAGTAAACGCCTTTAAACAAACAGTTCTTAGTAGGCAAAGACAAAGATATTTATATCTTTAAACTGTGTACATAGGTAGTTTTACATAAACATTTGTTAGGATAAGTATACAAACAGTCGTGTTTAAATAGCGCGCAACTAAAGTGAACGGGTACGGTGCTGTGTATGCAGTTGTTGTACAAATTACTACGTTAGTAATGTATCGAAAGAAGCCAAAGCCTTTTCAATTTTATTTCAAATAAATACAAAAATAACTGACTTTAGATTGTCCAAAGCACTTGTTTTACTGTGGTCACTTCATAAGCTGTATTTCTAAAGTTAAACTTAGCAATGTAGTCACAGCCGGGTAGTGCGTTAAGTCTCTTATGTTATGTTTTGCTTACTTGCTAAATTGAGACCTGCTGTCAATAGTTTGGGCTTGCTAAAGTTGATAGTCTTCGCCAGACCAAAACTATCCGCTAACAAATCTGCAATGACAATAACACAGCAGGTCAATTCCGCTAATTTAACAACTTTGTTTTACTAAATTTAGATATCTACGTGTACCGAAATGCGCGCCTGAATTTTTAAGTAGAATGACAAACGTGATTTTTTTATGAAATTTGAAAATGTCCGTAATATTTTTCGATGGTCGTTGAAATACTGCCTTAGCATCTAGAGACATGCGGTTTTCACTGATGTGTAGTAGATGAATAAGCATAGAAGAAACCATGTCCGTTTACTAATGAAAGTTTCTTTGGATGGTAGGAATATACTACTTAGTAAAAACCATGCTTCATGAATACGTTGAAAGTGTTTATTAGTATGTGATTTAAAACAGTAGCTGTGTTCTTGAATATACACGATAACAACCTAGTTTGATATATTTTATACGAATGGACACCAAGTGATCTATATGAAAAAGACATATACCACAAGTATAACGGAGCATCACAAAAACGTCTTAACCCATTTGGCTGATAATTTTTTTCGGTGTTAGTAATTTTCAGGATAAGGTTTGTATTTTTTTTAAGGAAAATCACGAAAAATGTCTGAAATTTTGATGATATTTTTGTATGAAAAATATCAATGATACTCGTCCAAAGCTGAAGTTATATGCATGGACTTGCATTAAAACCTAATTACATAAGGAGATAGTGACTTTTAAATCTAAAATCGCATTACAAGGTTATGTAAAATTCTATCCACAGAAGAGTGCATTTAATCAAAACAAAAATGGCAAAAAAATATGCTATCTTGCACTGTATGTAAAATTAATTTGTTAGACCGTTTACTTCAAACATATCAGATATATCGCTCACTCAGAGGAAAAAAGGCGTAAGTCTGTTCAAATGGTGTCTCATTTGTAGCTTTATTATAAAACAGAGATTAATTTGGTTACAGACTGCACTTTTCTACGCTGAGCCACGTATTAAAAAGATGCTACGAAGAAATGCATTTCAACTTATATAACACTTCAGATTTGACCAAAAAATACGTCATAAGTCACAATATAAATATACAATAGTCCATACTTTTGTAAACAAGACGATTTCCTTTACCTTTCAGACCTTTAAAAACAATCGAAACATTTTTGTATCAAACATTTTATACTGTGAAACAGTGTGAAATGGACTCTAAGCACAAGTAAATACAGTAGAAGATAGATTAATGACTGACAAGTGTATAGATAGGTAATGAGTGATATTGTTAGAGTAGGTATGTACAACTTTATATTAATATTATAAACCTTTGTCTATATTCTTTTCTTAATGCTATGTAATTTTTTTATTCATATAATTAAGACATTATTTGAAATAATAGTATATATAGTTTTTTTCAAACAGAATAGCTACTTTTTCAAATATCGCATCATCAATGAAAAGAGACACAAAATACTCTTAAAAAAAGAATACCTGTACAAAACAAACTGTGTCGCGGAGGACTATACCGCCATACAATTTATGGACTCAAGGTATACCCAGACACAGAACAAAAATTTATGCGTCACTAAGTTTCATCCTGTGTAGGAATTGAAGCCACAATATCGGCACGCTTCTCATGGCGAGGTAACCTTAACCAGCAGACTAGAAGCGGGTTTACACTTTTCATTTTGTAGTCTTCGCATTAGGTAAAATTTGCAACTTGTAATTCTTTTCTATAGAGATAGCGATGTGTTAGCCTTTCAGATTGTTGTTAGGTTTACTTCAAGGCTCAAGATGTTCTTGATAACTCAGTTAAGATCATTGATCAGTTTTTCTTGATAATTACTAGATATAACCCGATTTTTATAACTGTGCACTTGGAGCTGTCAAAATCGTTAAATTGGCATAATTAAATTCACCCCCCCGCTTCCCTTCCTACCTCCCCGCAGGCACCAGTCCCTGTCAGTACGGTCTCTGCAGTTTCATACTGTCTGCATTTTATTATATAACAATCAATCAAAATGATTATAATTATCATTGAGATGCCAACATAGCCAATTTTGACATTGACAGCTGCACGGTAATAATCAGAAATTAGTAAGAAGTAAAAAGTAGCTATTCTGTACAAAAACCAAAGTTAATTCTACAAAGTGATATATACTGACCAGCAACAGTGGGTCCTTTAAACTTTCTCGGTGCTTTCCCGAACGTAGGGTTGGAAGCTGTGTGTACGCGGATGACGCGTGATGATCCCGCGCCGCACCATGACTCCTCGTTAGGTGGACTTGAGGGAGATTCACCGCTCTCGTACTCCACTAAGTCCTGGTGGAGGTTAAACAGTATTGGTTGCGCTATGTTATATTCTTGATATCTTTGAGGAATTCTTGACGTTAAATTGCTGTTTTTGAATGTTTGCTACCATTGTTATGCATATTGTATTACATTTATAACTATTTATGAATTAAGGGGGTTTTATAAACATTAAAACCATTGACACAAGGTATAATTATAGAGGCATAACTTGCCTTACATATTTAAGTTGTGTTGACGTATATTTTTGTTAGTTTACATTGTATTATGTAATATAATAATAATATTTTTTCTGTATAATTTAGAAGTTGATCCTGATTTATAAGAAATTAATTTGATTATTTACTTGTAGTAGTGTGGTGAGAGCGTGCCTGGGCCACGGCGGCAGCGTCACGGCGAGCCGAGCGAGACCGAGGATACACGACGGGTCCAGTAGACTTGCGCCGCCGGACAGCGCGCATAGTCGTCCAACCACCTATATACAATGTTTCATTTTATACATTTATACAAATAAAGCACTTACACTAAAAACACAATTTATATTTTTTGTCTGTTTGTTGGTTCGGGAAATCTGTAAGTAATTACTTTAGACTTTCACCAGTAGATAGTTGATATTAAGGGGGAGTATTTTTAATTTAGAAAAATAATTAGGGATCCGCGCATTAAATGATAATCGATAAAGTTGTGAACAAAATTTGCGAATGTGTCATTCTATGTATATTAGATTCGAGTTATAGCGATGTTGGTTTTCTGTAATTGTATAAAAATCTTTTGTGTAATTTTTTCAAATAGGTTTTTGTACATCGAAGGTAAAATAATAATATAGTTCATTGTAACTTTTCATTTTTATTTGGTCAGTCCATCCTCGCTAAGCCATTGAAAAACTGAAAAAGCTAAATATTATATGAACTAGTATAAAGGTAAAAGTTGCAATTAGTTTTTCTGGTTGTCTTAACAGGGTGATATCGTCGCTCAGCGACAAAACCCTTTCAATAAATTTAAAAAAAAATCTTTTCGTTACCTTGGCGGAGAGCATGAGCGCGTCGGCGTGCGCGGCGGTGTCGGCCGCCAGCATGTGCGCCACGAGCGCATGCGCCAGGCGCGCCGCCAGCGCGGGCGACAGCGGGCGCGCGCGCGCCGCCCCGCCCGCCGCGCCGGCGCCCGCGCCCGCGCCGCACGCCGCCTCGCCGCGCGCGCTGCTGCGCTTGCCCACCATGGCCATGCGCGCCTTCAGGCTCAACCGAGCGCGCTAACAAACACACACCATTACTATACTCGACATTATACCCACAAACTTCTTTTTGAAGGTGCGTACAGACTGGTGAAACGTAACATGAAATGTATCATACAATGAAAGAATTCGCCGTACACATTGCTTCAATGTATCATGAAAGGTAACACATAATAGGTTCGTAACTATTTCTCATGGTTTGGATGTCTTGTGCGCGCGAAATGTGCATTTGACGCGCACGCTACGAGCATTACAAGCCGCGCGCAGAGCGACCTGTGATTTGTCGGGTTTTCGAACGAACACAAAGGGGCGCGCACATATAGTCCCTATCTACAAAGCAGGTGTCAAATCTTCCTGTGAAAACTATAGGCCTATTAGTATTTTGTCGTGTATGATATATAATTCACTATACTATCATGTAAGTCCCTCTATCTCAATCAACATGGTTTTGTCAGAAATAAATATACTCTCTCTTATTTGCTTCTTTATAAAAACCATTTGTGTTGTGCATTTAGAGAAAAACAACAGGTCGATACCATCTATACTGACTTTTCTAAAGTGTTCGACAAGGTCAATCACGCGTTATTGTGCGCTAAATTGGCAAACCTTGGAATACATGGAAACCTACTTCGATGGGTTGAATCCTATTTGTGCAGAAGAAGTCAGCTAGTATCTGTCAAGGGCGATATTTCATGACCAGTTGTTACCACTTCTGGAGTATCACAAGGATCGCATTTAGGCCCTCTGTTTTTCGTAGTTTTTATTAATGACCTTGAGCTAAGAAGTCAATATCTACTATATGCTGATGACCTCAAAATCTATTTCATCGTCAATAGCATTAGCGATGCTGAGATTCTTCAGACTGACCTGGAGAGTGTTAATGATTGGTGTCATGAAATAATTATGAGCCTTAATGTCACTAAATGTCATGAGCTTTTACAAATAAAATACATAAAATACTTTTTGATTATAATTTAAACGATCACAATATTGACAGAAAAAATATAGTCAAGGACCTTGGTATTATGTGTGAGGAAAAATTAACTTCCGTGCGCATTATGACTACACAATAAACAAAAGTACCAGACTCCTCGGATTTGTGATTAGAACTTCTAAAGACTTTAAAAAGCCACAGAGCCTTCTATACCATTTTTACACCTTAATTCGTAGCCTACTGAAATACAACTCACCCATCTGGTCACATTTTTACGCAATTCACACGACCAGGATTGAACGGATACAAAAGAAATGCCTCAAGATAACATGTTACAGATACCATCTCCACTATGAACTGCAAACGTATAAGGATAGGCTGGATAAGTTCAAGCTGCTTCCCTTAGAATTCCGCCGCAAGAGCCCTGATCTTTTGTGCCTTCATAAGATAGTTCATGCCACGATAGACTGCCCGGAATTTTTGTCGCTTGTAAACTTTAATACTAAATTTATGTTACGCCACCCTCAGCTTAAAAGTTTTACTCTAGATGTGCACCTCAATAATACATCATATTACAACCCGATAGTAAGGATGTGTCGTTTATACAACGAATTACTACCGGAGCACTACAAGACTTTAGACATATTTAACAGTACATTTTCCAAATATAGAGGTAGCGTTAAAAAAAATCAGTCAAATGTTTTTCATAATTGATAAATTTTTCTTTAATTTATTTAATGATCCTATTATTTTTCTCTTTATTATGTAAAAAGAAATCATAGTTATTTTATAACACAGACTACGTAGTTCTGCTATGTGCACATAGTAGGAGCATAGTTAAGCACGAACTTGTAATAATTTATATTTCATCTAAATTGTACTATGTCCTGTTTTGTGTACCTAAATAAATAAATTTCATGTTACGTTTCACCAATCTGTACGCACCTTAAGAGTGACAACGGTAAAAAAAAACATGAACAACAAATAATATTAATAACCAACACAAAATATCCAAATCATTGCCAATATTTTATTGTTATCACTTGTAATAATTACCTGTTGATCTTCAAGCGCCACCTGTATCCCTCTCCTGGCGGCCTCCAGCTCCTGCATCTGATGCAGCAGCTTCTTGTGCAGCTTACGTCGGTGCAGCTTACATTCGGCAGTGCGCGGCGAGGCAGACTCGTTACCATTGCCGGAGCACGTCCCGCCTGCACGACCACCAGTCACCCAGTCCCATCTGTGCATATACATTAAAGTATATATTTTCATTGCTTTTTAAAGACTTAAGAATAAATAAATGTTTTAGGAACAAAACTTAATCACTTTTTAAATTGATGATAAATAAATGTGTTTTACTTAAATTTTTACTTTAGGTCTATGTTAGATGATGAGGCCGTTAAATATCAAATTTTATGTGAAATTAGTGACAAAAGCTTTATTTAAGACAGCGTAAATATACGAACTCACTACTACAAGATGACATGTGTACACAATTGAGTAAATCTTCGTATTTAAAACTGCTCTTGATCTGCAAATAAACCGCTAATCTAACATTAGTTACCTGGCATGTCTATTAGAATGTGCGGCCACAGTATCGAGCACGGCGGCGAGCGCGGTGAGCAGCGCGGCCGTGACGGCGGGCTGCGGCCGGCTCGCTCGCACTAGCTCCAGCGCCCTCGACGCTAACGCTGGGGCCACGCCTGTCTCCGAACTGCCGTGAGAGAACAAACTCTTGCGGCACATGTAGATTATCAGCACCAGGCATCTGTGGAGAACAAATAACATTATGACACCTCTAAATCAAAGTACATCCAACACGGAAGCGGCACGGCAGCACGGCAACAGTAGTGACCTGTCCAAGGCGGTGGGCGGCGCGTCGTACTGCGCGAAGGCCTGCGCCAGCGTGTCGGCCAGCAGGTCGCCCCACCAGGGCGCGGCGCCGCACCCGCGCGCCACGAGCGTGGCCAGCGCGCCCGCGCCGCGCCCGCCCCACTCCCACACCAGCGGCAGCACGCTGCTGCACCACTCCTGCGACACTGACGCGTATTGCTGCAAATACACATTACTATTACAATATGTTACAGTTACGACGCAAAGGTCGCCACTAAAAACTACCGCTCCCCGAATACAATACCTATTCATAAAGCGACTCGAACGGTATAAAAAAAACATCATAATAAAATCAAAGAATGAATATCAGTCGAACGGAACGTGCGAATATGAACCTTAACGTCTAGGCGCAAGGAATGGAACGTTAGAGTATCTTTGTAACAGGTTTCTACGGAAGGACGTTATCTACAACTTACTACGGTCGTCACGTATATTCTCGATTCAGTGGCGTGTAATAGTTGAAATCCAAATATACTCGTTATCGCGGAACCTGGCATTTTAATCGAATCCTATCCTGACAAGTAACCATTGTTGTCATCATGGGTGTCAGCGGTAGCTCATAACAGTACTGTGGAAGTACCATCTAAACGGTCAGTTTAATATGTTCGAGCCATGAGATACTCGACATTATTGTGAAATTGAATTATAAATGAAATATATTATATATTAATAGCTTACATCATATATCGCCCTAAATGTCTTCTGAATCGTGATATGGTTTCGTTACCAGGGTGAGTATAAGGAAAAAGTTTTTGCTTGTAATTTGAATATTTATGAACCTCATATACAAATAAGTTTTCTTTTGGAGTGAGCCTATTGTTCTAGCGTCCGGACCCTAAACTTTATTCAATTTTCACTCACACTTATTTCCCAGAAAGATAAGCAGAGGCTATTGATTTCTACTTGCTACGATCTTGACATACTTTTTTCACTTCATTCACACATAAAATTCTTCATACATACTCAAATACACAATACTTAAATATACTTACAATATCACCCATTTGAAAGTAGAAATACAGTAGCATATCGACGACATTCTCGCTTATAACTCTTAGTTTATCCGTTGAAGCGGATTCTAACAACGCTTCAGAAGACACTTGACCACTGTTGATCAAATTCGTCAAATTCTTTGAACCATCGCCATTTTTCTGTAGCTTCCTCAATATGTTGTTGCATGTGTGTAGCTGCTGCTGCAGCTCTATGCACTCCTGGTAGGCTGTCACTACTTTAGTGTCAGTTTCGCTTGTAATGTTTAAATATGACATCATGTGGGCTGCGTTACCGTTGTAAAATTCTAGGTAACCGTTTAATAAGTCCATTAGTTTGCCGGTCGCTAATCTGCAAATAACAATCAAATGTCACTTTATTGTTAGTAGTCATTTAATAAGACAATGAAAGCAAAAGAGATAGGTGAAGACTTGAAAGAAATGATATTGGACAAATAAAATAGAAGATCAAGGTCATCTAAACTAATATTATAAAGAGGAATTTTTGTTTGTTTGTTACGATTCAACTCAGAAACTTCTAGACTGATTTTAAAAATGCTTTTACCATTAAAAAGCTACATTATCAGCGGGTAACATAGGCTAAATTTTACTGAAAAAAAAAACGGGATCCCTTCGAAGCCGGGACGTGCCGTATACATCAACAAAAGTCAGGAACCTAAATATAATAATTTACTTTGATGAAAAAGATGACCGTAACAAGTCCTGTATCAAGGGGGACTTTGTTAACACCAATTCACTAACACAAAGTACAGTCAGACTTTAAACAACTATTTACGGATCACACAACCTTTTTTTTCAAAAGGCGAAGTAAATACTTTTTTTTTATACTACCAAGGTGGCAAACAAGCATACGACCCGCCTGATGGTAAGCAGTTACCGTAGCCTATGGACGTTTGCAACACCAGGGGTGTCACTCACGCGTTGCCGACCCTTTAAAAACCTTATAACTCCTTTCTTGAAGAACCCCATGCTATAGTCTCTTGGAAAACCTCAGAAGGGAGCTCATTCCACAGCCTAATCGTACGTGGTAAGAAATTCCACACTAAATCATCCATACATAACTATTACAACTACTAACCTGAACCGACACGTCAAATCTTGGTGTAACGCGTTAAGTGCGTTAACAGATGCCTGAACATTGGCTATCTCAGCTATCTCACCGTAGAACCAACCTAACGGGATCTTGCATTTCATCGCAGACATGCCGTAGCGTCCTATTGTTGTTATCTAAAAAAAGAATACATTTAAAAAGAAACAATTTTTTCCATAAAAGGTAGGTAGAAGTGAAACTCGTAGTGCTATATCATAAAGATCTTATGGCATATGGGTTGTGACGTCATTAG
The DNA here is from genome assembly GCA_947095525.1 of Trisateles emortualis. Taxonomy (NCBI): domain Eukaryota; kingdom Metazoa; phylum Arthropoda; class Insecta; order Lepidoptera; family Erebidae; genus Trisateles; species Trisateles emortualis. The sequence goes on along the minus strand of OX352748.1, from coordinate 4,108,876 downwards.
CCAGTAACGACTAAATGTATTATAATCAAATAAAAAATCTATGAGATCTGTTGCTAATTTAATGTTTAATTGAATACTTATTTTGTATAGGTAAATTATCTTAGAGAGATTTTTGTATTTGTAGTAGTGTTCGTATATGTACACGGATTCAAAATTTGAAATTTGAATTCCACTATACGGTCAGCAAATAAGGTCTGTCACATTTTTATTATTTAAGTATTTATTTTGTGTAATATTTTTTGATCAATATTTTATTATTATAACATTGTTAAATAAAAATAATAATAATAATATTTTCGGGACAACTCACACATCGCTATCTGATCCCATAATAGGCAGAGCCTGTACTATGGTAACCAGACAACTGATAAACTTACTTATATATTTCTAAATACATACATATTATAGATAAAATACACCCAGACACAGAACAAACATTCGTGCTCATCACACAAAGATTTGTCCTGGGTGGGAATCGAACCCACGACCTCCGGCGTAGCAGTCAGAGTCACTAACCACTAGACCAACAGGCCAGTCGAGATTTTTGCAGCTGTAGTAGTATTTGTTTATGTTTATTAACAGGGATTCTAAATTTAAGATTTGAATTTCATTGTACGACCAAAAAAGGTTCGGCACAATTTTAAGAAGAATATAATATTGATTGTCAAAAGCCAAAAAGTCAGTGAATGTCAAATTTTACCTAAATAATTATATTCTGAATAAATAAAAAATATTGTTCAGGTTCTTAAAAATGGTTCCCATGTTGAAACATGTTCGAGGTAAGCCTTTGACTTCCCAAACTAAAGAAGTTTTGTATAATTTGTACAACTATTTCAAAAATGAATGCAATAATAATCCGAACAGTACTGTGACGCCTGCTGAATTAGTTTCTGTATCAAGCGGAATATCCTTGTCTTCTGTCAGAAGAGTCATAACAGAAAGCAAGTGTCATTCTACAGACCAGATACCAACCTTGAAAGCACCCAAAAAGAAACGAAACCGAAATCCTGCAATTATAATAGATGATTTTGATCAACAAGTAATCCGGAGAACGATACACAACTTTCACATTACAAATAAAGAAATTCCGACAATGAAAATACTACACGCAAAATTTAAAGATGAAATAGATTATAAGGGTTGTGTAAGCACGTTACGAAAGCACGTCAATGCATTAGGTTTTAAATGGAAGCCGACAGAAGATAACCGCAAAGTGCTCATGGAAAAGCACGAAATTCGATACTTGCGAATTAACTATCTGATAAAAATTGCAGAATATCGTGAACAAAATCGACCAATAGTATATACTGACGAAACATATATAACATACATCACATACCCTGTCAAAGTCTTGGTCTGATGCTAGTACTTCTGGTGTAAAGCAACATATATCAAAGGGCAACCGCTTGATCATTGTCCATGCCGGCGGAATGGATGGTTTTGTACCAAACGCCTTGCTGATGATTAAAGCACACCAAAAAAGTGGTGACTACCACGACAATATGAATTATGTAAAATATTCGAAGTGGATCCAAACGCAATTAATACCGAACCTTAAACCTAACAGTGTTGTTGTTCTTGATAATGCAGCATATCATAACTCGTGCACCAATTTCGACTTCAAAAAAACAGGAAATGATTGACTGGCTGAAGGAGAGAAAGATCGAACATTCATCGAATATGTATAAGCCTCAGTTGTATCAAATGATTTTACAAAATAAGGCCAGATTTGTTGAATATAAGATCGACGAAATCTTACGACAGCACGGCCATACTGTGCTACGTTTACCGCCGTATCACCCTCAGTTGAACCCTATTGAAAATATATGGGGGATAGTGAAAAATTACGTGGCAAAGAGAAATATTACAATGAACATGAGTTTTATTTATTTATTTATAACTTCATACAATGGTTTGTATAGGCGGACTTAATGCTAAAAGCATTCTCTACCAGTCTACCATAGGGTGATGCAGAGATATAAAGAAGTAGGTGCATAAATAAAAGTTAATTAAAGAGGTTACTAATAAATAATTATACAAACTGAATACGATATATAACACAAAATATAGGTAAACAAATAAATAGAATATATATTATCTTTACTATAAAATATATATAAATAATATATATAATATGACAAAGGTGAGACGAATCTGCCAAATTATTTAATTAGATAGATAGAGGTTCCGAACTTTTACCTTAAATGCGTAACGATTAGTGGACTTCCTGATTTCAAGAGGGAGGGCATTCCAAAGAAGGATGGATTGAATAGGGAAAGAAGAATGAACAAATCCAGATGTATGAGAGGAACATGTGAGGAGGAGATTATTAGAAGATCGTAGCGTTCTGTCATGGACAGAGCTGCGATATTGAAAGTAAGGAGTTAAGTAAGAAGGGGGATTGGGTGATGTTAGGATAGAATAGAGGGTAGTGAGAGCACGCAAACTACGGCGCTGAGTAATAGTTAACCATTTTAATTGAGTACGATAAGTAGACACGTGGTCATACTTGCGAAGATTAAACACGAATCGAATGCAGTTATTAAGAAGACGGTCAAGTTTATTGAGTAGATCTGCATTCAGGTCAAAATAACACACATCACCATAGTCGACTAGAGGGAAAATTAAAGACTGCACTAGCATTACCTTGGTCTTGCGTGGAAGAAAGTTTTTAAGGCGATAAAGAGCACGCAGGGTACCGATAACTTTTTGACTTACCTGAGTCACTTGGGCTTGCCAACTTAACGTGGAATCGATCAATAGACCAAGGTTCTTAACAGTTGGACACAGGTTAATGACTGAACGATTGTAGATAATTGGTGGAAGATTTACTGTGTCCAATCTGCACATAAGTCTTTGACTGCCGACGATGATTGCCTGACATTTAGAAGGGTTAACAGTCAAACCAAATCTATCAGACCAGCTTTGGATATAGTGGAGATCCTTATTAATCATGTCGACTGCTGACGATACGCAATCTACACTTGCTTGGGCGTATATCTGCAAGTCATCGGCATATAGGTGATACGAACACTGAAGATTTTGAGTTATGAGGTTAATAAAAATTGAAAATAATAATGGAGATAGAATACCGCCTTGAGGAACGCCACAATCAATGTCGCACCAATTCGATGACTGCTCATCAAATCGGACCGACTGCTGGCGACCTCGAAGATAAGTGGAAAACCATTCCAGAGCTTCAGATGAGATCATTAGATGGGCAAGGATGGCTAGAAGGATATCGTGACTGGCAGTATCAAAGGCATTTGAAAAATCAACCAAAGCCAACACTGTGACTTTGGTGTTCTCCATGCCTTCTCTGATATCGCCAGTCACTTTAAGGAGAGCGGAAACAGTGCTGTGGCCTGTCTTAAAGCCTGACTGCAGTGGACTCAGTAGGTTATTTGAGTGAATATGGAAAGACAGCTGTTTGTGTACACAGGCCTCCAGCACTTTAGATAGGAAGGGCAGTATTGATATAGGACGGAAGTGGTTAGGAAGGGAAGGATTCTGGATTTTAGGCAGGGGAATAATGTAGCCACGGCGCCATAATGATGGAAAGGTACCAGAATACAAAGAAAAGTTAACAATATGAGTTATGGGTGGAAGGAGATGAACTAGGATGGTGGTAATCATGTGGCGACTGATATTATCACAGCCTACCGCATTGGATTTAATGGAGAGGATTATCTTTTTGATCTCATCCTGGGCAACTGGAGAAAAATGAAACGTTTCAATATTCGGACGCGTTAGTTCAGACAAATAATTAACAGTGTGACAACTGGCTTGGTGATTCAGAAGAGTTCTAGATGAGAAATGTTGATTAATATCATCCAAACCAATTGTCCCCTGAAAATCAATACGTCGCTGTTTGCCGATACCTAGAGTCCCAAGGAACTTCCAGATATCGGCAGGAGATGAATAGGTAACGTTATTAAGAATATGTCGGCGTTTGGCATTACGTATCATCTGATTACACCGATTCCTTGCAGTTTTGAAGGCAGCCCAGTTGTCATCGCATCGATCCCTTTTATATTTCCGAAAAGCACGGTCCCTGCGCCTCATTGCCATACGCACAACTCTTGTAATCCAGGGCGCTGGTGGTCGTTTTACTTTCACCTTCCTTACAGGAGCATGAATATTGAATAAAGCTGTTATATTCTCATTTAATATATTAATTTTGTTGTCTACAGTAGATGCTGCCTCCAAGTTATCCCAGCTGATCTCTGAGGCGTCCTTTAGCAATTTCTCCACATCCATGCGACCAAAGCACCGCATGTGCAGTACTTTAGGTGGGGGTTTGGGAGGTTTAAGGACATAGGACAGGAAAATAAGGTCATGGTGGGAAAAAGCAGGTGCAAGAAGTTGACCATGGGATGATATGTGGGTAGGAGATGAGGTGAGGATTAAGTCGAGCCAGGTATCCTGCCCATCATTGTTATGATGGGTGGCTTGTAGAGGTAAGATTTGAAGACTGGCTGACTCGACAATATTAAGGAGTTTACGAGATCGGTGGGAGTCAGGAGAAAGGAGATTGGTATTGAAATCGCCCATGATGATGTGATGCGAATATTCAGACCCTAAAGATTCCAGAATCGTTTCGAGACTGGAGAAATAATCAGAAGAAGGGGGACAATAGACGACACCAAGAACAGCTTTAGCCCCTTTCATATCTATTTCGAGAAATAGATACTCCGCCGGCACTGAGCAGTCAGGAGTGGAAGAAGCAAGAATCTTAAAGGTTAAGGTAAAATAATATAAGTTTTATACTTAGCTTATATTATTTTATACGTTAGCAGAGGAGAAATTTAACAGCATAAGTGTAGAGGAATGGAAAAATGTTTGCCTGCACGTCATTAAAGAGGAAAACAAATTTCAAGGCACGGATGAGGCTTTAGATATAATATCAGAACGAATTATTGTTAACACAAATGATTCATCTGATGAAAGTGGGGATGAGAACGAGAGTGAAATGTCTGGAGTTGAAGAAGATTAATAATGTAATGATTGTTAACTATTTTAGTCTCTAGCTTATCATTGTTTAATGTTATTTGATGCAGTTGGTTTAACTGACTATAAAAAGTATAAAAAATATAAAAGTTCTCAATTTTTTATTTCCTTATGTGCTGACAAATGCAAAAATCTCTCTAAGATAATTTACCTATACCTATTTAATGTCCTGTGTTTGTTCGAATAAAGGTTTTTCTTTCTTTCTTCCTTTAAGTCTATTTTTTTTTCACACTGACTAGTGTAAGCCAATGTAAGAAAATATGAATTAATCGTATCGGATGAGGTTTCAAATCATCGAAAGACGTGCAAAAATGCTAGATTTAGACCTCCCTCAATTGTTTGCAAAACATTCGGTCCTGATGTGACCTTGTAATTTTTTTTCTTGAAAGACCTCAGCTTCCTCACTATGGAGAGTGAGGCTTGATCCATATCAAGTCCTGTGGTCGAGGGGTACTATAAATACATACAATTTGCAGACACAAATTACACCCAACATGTCCATTACCTACCCGTATCTTCAGACATCCACAGGTCTATATAGCACAATTAATAGCAATAACTAATAACACATACCTTCATATATCGACAGAGTGGCGGCGGCTGTAAGTCTGTCACTACAAGATGCTTGGTGGCGATGTCTGTAGCGAAAGCCAGCTTGACGCAGTCAGTCTCCTCGCCCGTCACCCAAATTTCGATGCACAACGTCACCAGGTCCGAGCAGGATGGTATTATCTGGTGATCAAACAAGCAGTTGGGGTTTAGAAGACTAGGGTATAAATCCTGTATTGTGAAAGGATTTACAAACATTATAACCACGGACAGAGGCCAGCTTCGCACGGAAGAGTTGGGAATTAATTTTGTTGTTATAGGAATCCAATTTTATTTTCGAAATAAAATACAGGCACTGTTACTTGCTGTTGAATCTAGCTTTTAATACTCTTTCTCTCTTACCGACTAATTAGCCCTCATGGTGTAGTTACTATACAATAAAAAATTAGGTCGGATAATTTGTTTTTGAGTTTATCCATTACAAACATTAATACAAAATATATTTTATTTTAAACAACTCCCGCAGTAGACAAGCCCTGTGTCGCGGGGGACTTAACAAATATACAATTCACCGACACAAATTACACCCAGACTCGTAATAAACAATTTATGAAGCACACAAAGCTTTGTCCCGTGTGGGAATCGAAGTATCTAGTAAGTGATTTTTAACCAAATTCAAAATTTGAGGGAACTCCTCAAAAGTTAAAGGCACACATATAGCAATTTCAATAGTTTTAACAACAAATCAAACATTTGCATTCAGAAAGTGTAATTTGGTGAAGTAAAACTGATGAAGAAGACCACAGATGGCCATTTGAACTTCTCAATAATAAATATTTCACTGATGGCGATTAGATAAGTTTCGATTATGGTTGCTAAGCAACTGTATTAATAAGCAAATGTAATGAAGCAAATGAAAACTGGTACATTTGAACTGAACTAGGCAACGGAACTTCATAATTAAACTATGTAATCTAGCCGTATTTGGGCTTATTTGAATGGTCACTTTAGCTGTAAATTATCAGATTAAAAAGAACCTTCTTTAATGGAGGAAAGTTGTCCATTATAGTACTTAATACATTTTTTTAAATTTAAATACATTTTCAAAACCAGTTTGTAATTGATGTAATGGCACTTGTACTACAATAGTAAACAAACATAATATAATAGAAACAAACGGTGCACTTACGACATCGGTGAGCCGCACAGCGTGTCCAAAGTCCAGCACGATGTACCTGCGCGCGCCGGAGTGCATGCGCTCCACCACCAGCGTGTGTTGCGGCGGCCGCGTCACTAGCATAGCCCACGGTATACCGCATTGTTCTTGCTCCTGCACAAACATCACTATTGTTCAAGCATTCTTACTACACTATTATAATACCATAACTATGATAAATATTTGTACTGTGTAAGTATCAAAGGTATGCATGTGTATTAGAGTCCTACAAACTAGATAAAACTGGGGAAGGACCCCCCTTACAGAAGACCACACGGCAAGCGAGAGATCGAAGCCGGACCTTCTTAAACTCTCTCCTAGGCACTTAAAAACTGCGCGTTTCTGGTAATCTATGCTAATATGCAAAATACCCATTCATGACTTACATACATACATACATCTCAACCCATGAACGTCCCACTGCTGGGTACGGGTCTCCTCCATAAATTTGGAGTGATATTAGCCTACTATACCACGCTGGCCAGACGGGTTGGTATAGGGTTTTGTTTCGAGTTTTCCCTCTCTTGCAATGAATATTGTCTGCCGGACTTACTCCCTTAGTCGACTCTTACGACACCCACGGGATGGAAGGGGGTGGTGACATTTGTATTCATGACTTAAACTGATCTTAATTAATTTTGGCAAGGAGATTGTTGGTTTGCTGGGAAAGGACATATGAACAAGGACATATATATATATATTTTATCGTAGTAAACGACATTCACTCGGGCGTGGTCGCTCGCGAAGCAAAGTACTTTAAAGTAATATAGGTACCTTGAAAAGTTTTTCCTCAGCGAATTCTAATTTTTCATGAGGATCGCACTCCATGAGAGAGCTTTCGACGTCCTCCAACGAGTCAGGGTCCTGAGACGATTGCTTCATGTGATTATCCTTCACCACAGACCAGAGTTGCTATAAATAGTAAGTTTGAATAAGATTATTATTGATAACTTAATATGGCAGAAGATTCAACATGAAAAAAGCACAACAAATAAAAATATCTTTAAACATATCTCAATACCTGTGAGGGGTCTCCAGGTCCTCCACCCGGCATCGAGCTAACGACAGCAGAGTGATGACGCGCACCGCTTGACTCCAGCTTTGTTCCATCAGACGCTACGTGACACGTCACGTGAAGAGGCATGGCTTCGCTCAGACCAGCGCTAAACACCCCCACGCCGTTATTCTGGGCCCACCACGCAGTTGAAGTTGCCGCGCTTTTTGAATCTGCGGAAAATTGTTTAAATGAAAACCCTTGTTTTGCACAACAGTAGTAACAGTCAACACCGATAAAACAAAAAAGAAACAAGATGCAAAATGAAACGATAAGGACGAGCGAAAACGAAACTACATAATTTCTCATTTCTTTGACTTTGACAAGAGAATTAGATCCTCTTTGACAAAACCAAGAGCTTGAAAATTTAAACTTTTCTACGCCTCTACTCTGGAAGCCGGATTGTTTTCAGTTAACAATGGAAGATTAATTTAAATTTGTAATAACGCAACCCTGGTGTTAAATTTAAGGGTTGGCAAGCAAGCAGTATGCCTGCAAGCTTGTTTGTATACTTTTTGTCACATATCCGTATAAAAAATATCCAACCTTGTATAATAGTAATTACAATAAAGAGCTTTCTATCTCTATCTATCTACAAATTTTCGCAACGCACACATACTAATAGATTTCAGGATTAATATGGGTAGGGAAGTGTACACTTTGATATATTATTATAATAAAAACATACACATGCAACGTAATGCGGTGTAAATAAAATAGTGAGCGCAAGCAGGAAGAGTGTCACCTGAACATTGTAGGTGAATAATATACACTTATTAGTATATTCATTATAACTTACCCATGTCTATCGGCACATTAAGCAAGTCCTTGAGCTGGTAGTAGTCTGGGTTCAGGATGGGCACACGCTTGGTATACTGGTCTGAAAATAGAATTTCATAGACACAAGTTAATTTTCAACTATGCCCTGTTTTTCGATTGGTATAGCTCTACATTTTATTTCAATGATCTTGATTTTACACTTTTATTTAAGTTGCTTTATTTTTCTAGATGGTCAATCAGTATATATATATATATATTTTGCTTTTCTTGCACATTATTCCTTGACATGTAATTTTAATTTCACATAAACATATTTTACTTATATTTTAATTAAATAATATACGTTTTAGAACTAATTTATATTAATAATAATAGTCTACAGCACAGGAAACCTAGCCTCTACCGAATAAAGCATTACCAGCATATATTATAAATAATTTATTAAATATTAATAAAAATATTGAATGATTATATTAATCATCATCAACATTAGTCTTTAACATACAGTTGTATGATACAAGAGAGAGAGATATCAGGATAAGACGTTTCGCTCTTTACAACTTCCTTTTCAAATTACTAAAGCAAAAACTGTAGTAGGAAACAATGGGCAAGATTTTCTCAAAATATTTATTTATATGACCATCATCATCAAAAATAATTGTAGCAAGATCAATACAATTTATAATAAATCCAATCGAAAAACACGTCACAATTGAAAATCATTTTTTTTTATGTCTATGAAACTCGATTTTCAGCCCACTGTGCGGAGTGCTGGTATGACCGGTGAGGCGTATGTAAAAGGAGTCTACATATCGAATATTTTTATAATAGTATATTTATAAAAATATGACAAGAAGTCGCCCATGGTCACGGAACTGCCAGCAACTGTCTTGGTATTTATCTAATTGTAACGGTATGTAGACCCATTTACTAATATTAAACTGGTTTACCCAACCCTTTGGTAAGATATTGACTGGGTTCATAAGGAAACTTTCTCATTATACATTATAATAACAATACATCGCTATGACATTTAGCGATTTTAAATTTTAAATGCGTTGGCATTTAAAATATCTGTTTCATTACAACCAAAGTGCTCCCAGTCAAAATCCTCACAAATAAAATCTTATTAACCTTTTGTGTGCCACTGCCATAATAAAAACGTTACAAATAAAAGCATGCTCTATACGCCACCGAGTATACGGAATTATGGCGCTGTAGGGTCTTGAAACTCTATTCCATTTTTTTTTTTATACTATCAATGAGGCAAAAAGGCGTCCGCCTGATGGTAATCAGTTGCCGTAGCGTATGGAAGCTTGCAACACCAGGGGTATTACTCGCGCTTTGCTGACTCTATAAAAACCTATAACTCTTTTCTCGAAGAACCCCGTGGTCTTTTTATAGTCTCTCGGGAAAATCTCGGCCGAGGGCAAATTTGTGCTAAATTGTGAATAGGTTGGGTACGCGCGGATGGCATACTGATGTATCGATGTCGTAGCATCCAAAAGGTTAAGTTAAATTCTTTCAACACACAAATGCGTGACAAGTTTGTTTATACACTGTACTACAATGTTACCAATTCACAAATTTTATTTTCTGGCATAGTATACCTATATATGCAATTAAGTATGTTCATCACGCACACATATACGCATATAGGTACACGATTACGTTACGATTACGATGTATGTATAATATTCAATTCCAACACAAAAAAGAGCCACGCGCATTCGTGATATGAATTATGAAAATGTCCACTTACCCATATCGAGAGGCAAGTTGAGTAAGTCTTTCAATTGATAGTCAGGTTTGACAACCGGTGGAGTGCTAGTGTCCCCGGCAAGGACGCTGGCGTATGTCACGGGGGTCGACGATCCTCTTCCTAGTTCCGGTGCATCCACGGAGAATATAGTGCGTTCCATTGGTAGCCCGTACAATCCGAACCTAAGAGTCATAGGAGAATGAAAATTTGTAATAACATCGCTCTGATATTCAACACGAGACAAGGAGATATACGAGTGGAGTGTTGCGAATAACATAATGGAGTTGCACAAATGAGGTAGAGATAGGTTTACCTGGCCCTGAGCAAGCTGTGGTAAGCGTCGGGGCGGTCCCGCAGGCACGTGGCGGCGCGCTCCAGCAGCACGTTGGCGCGCGCCACGAGCGCGGGCGCGCTCGCGCGAGGCACGGCGTGCTGCGCCAGCGCGGCCAGCCAGCGCAGCGCGCCCGCCGACACGCACGCGCCCACCAGCCCCACGCACCCGATCACGCTGTTCGACAAACTCTGCTCGAACGTCGACTTCCACGGCTTCGGCAGTTGCTTCTCACCCCTGATAAACACACACATTTTTCTTTTATGGACACAAAGTATGTTAAAAGTATATTAATTATGTGAATAATACTCGGAAATCTAATAATACTATAAAACTGAACTTGCTTTGTATAAATACACTAATCTTGACTCCCAACCTTGTTTAAAAACTAGTTATTATTAAAATGTATACTCACTCGCTGGTAATAAGAAGAATCTTGACGCATTTCTTTGCAATGCTTCTATTGGCACATAAAATACAGTTATTGATCAGCGCATCTGTGTGTTTCTCTATAATTTTCACACACTCCAGCTGTTGAGTCTCAACAGTTTTATCTTTTCCTTTATCTGTCTTCGCCAACCGCATTCTTTGGAGCCTTATAGACACTACCCAGATCAATAAGTCCATGGATAAATTTCTCTTTTCGCCATCTCCACTGTTGATAGCGATTTCGCACAATGTATTTAGGAAGCTGTTAGATTCCAACATTGCTATCCGTTGCTGTCTTTCCATTGGCACATCAGTATGCGGACTGGAACGAACCGTCAATGAAATCTGATGCAGCCAATCACATCCAATGAAGCCAGTTTTCTTTGAACTGCCATTGTTCGTACTACTTTCTCCAGTCTTATTTGGTCCTTTACACATGTCTTTCGCAGGATCAAACAGTGTTTTAATGTGAATTAAAAATGTTCGGCCTCTGGCTCGATATAAGCGAGGACTAGTCAGTATTAAAGTGCCTGATTGTTGCGTCAGATCAAGGCCTGATGATAACAATAATGGTCCCGCAAGAATCTCAGCGTTATGAGCTTGCAAATATTCTTCACTATTAACAGGATTCTCTAGATTAGACATGTCAGCGTCAATAACTGGAAAGTGTATTGGAGAGTCGGATCTATGCCCGAAAGAAGCATCTTTCTTGTAGCCAATGCCATGTAAATTTTGCTTTAACAACGTCACTAATATTATGGGCAAATTTGCTGAGCAAGCTGAATGTAAAGTAAATCCAAATTCTATATGAGCAAGCGACACGCTGTACGGCAAAGTCAATTCAAGGACATGTTCGTCCCACGTCGAGGAAGTGTTCTGTAACCTCCACGTTCTGTTATTCTGATGGTCAGATCTTGATCGTTGAGCTGGCGACAGTTCGCACCAAAAGCCGGGCACGACCGCGCTGTAAGGCACCGTTGTATTTGTACCGTAATAACCAGTTAAAGATATCAATGTCTCTAAGTCTGATAAGTCTAGATCAGTCTTATTGGCAATGATGGGCGCTGGTGTAGGCCCACACACTTCGTCCCGGGGCGCTCTTTGCAACATATCGAAATCTATATTAGCGAATTCATCTTCGTCAATATCACCCGTCGAATCTTTCTCTCCATTATTTAATGCGTAGAAGTATATCATACCATGTTTTGTCGATACACTTAAACGTTCTACGGAAGCACAGAACACAACTGATGTAAACTGTCCTTTTGGTACCCGTTTCTCGGACAGTGTCTTGAAGTCAGGTAAGGAGTACAGTCTTAGACTACCATCGACTCCGACAGCAGCAAAAGAATACTGGTCATGTTTGTCAGCGGGCAACAAACACAAATCTACAGGACTTTCATTAAATGGTAACTCTTTGACCGACACTGGATTGTCTTCTAAAGTGTATATTGAAGTTTTACTATTAATCTTGTACAGAATAAAATAAGATTTAGCATCAGATTCTGGTTTATCACTCGGTTCAACGACTTCGTCTACTTCCATTTTGGTATCACCGTCATTATCGGTGTCCTCCTCAGCCTTAACTTTATCTGGCTCTATATTCGATATGATTACAAGCAAATGTTCCTTATCTTCAGTGGGTAATAAATGTGTGACCTTAGAATCGTCTTTTAAGTTTAGTTTAGGGGGAAGACTTAAGCATTGAATGGCAATGCCTTGCGACACAGCCTCTTCTTGCGGCGGGTCGCTGTCAAAACCATCGTTATTACTATTGGTAACTGCGGTCTGAGTGCCGACCTTACTGCCTCCAAATGTGGTAACCTTGACTTTCTCAGTACCATCTCCACCTTCATACCATTTCAAATCTGAAATCTCTAAAGGCCCGTTCATATTGAAATAGTGCGTTATTGGGTCTGCTTGCTGCAGTACTGCGTCCGTTTGATCAGCTAGCTTCGTCCCTACAGACTCCAAATTGGTATTCTTTGTCCAGCTTTTCAGCTGTGAGATCTTGCCTACGAAGTCTAACATGGTAGCCTGTCCAGCTTCCTGCAGTTCTGGTATCAAGGCCGTCGGTGGAGGTGGCGGCATCACTTTAAAATGTTTCGGCAACATTATCTTCTTAGGTTCCCATATCTTGCATTCCTCTTTGCTGGAGGATGCGTTTAGGTTAATAACATTACTTATCTGTTCGTCTAGTAAGCTATTTGTGCATTGTGGAAGCTCAGTGTCCTCATCAGAGTATTGGAAATAAATCTCGTCGTAAATGTTAGCGTCGTCGGTCCTAGCTAAGGTGCAGACTTTTTTACTACCTCCAGGTTTGGAATTGCCACTGCTGTTTGATGTGTGTACTACTGTAGTTATTGATCCAGCTAAGGAACTGTGTATATCATATGTTAGTAAAAACAACATTTTATTTGTGGTTAAATTGTTTTTAGCTTCGTTCTGATCGTTCATTGCTTGAACGCTTTCAATGTCAGCTCCAGAGTCAAAGAGAGCTTTACTTGAGTCTTCTTTAATCGGTTGGTCTGGATTTGTGCTGTTAGTCCTTGTGATGATTACAGCGCAAATGAGTGAGGGCTTTGTTTTATTTGTATTGGTTTCTTTCTCTGTATTTTCTGTGTTTTGTGTTTGTGGGTAAACCTCTTGTTGGGATGTCATTCCGACAAATGCCATAGCTGTTAGTTCAACGCCATATGTAGCTAAAACAGTCAAATTTGATTTAATAAATTATTATTTATCACGAAAACGACGTTATCCTAGGTAGTGTTATATAAAATGATATAAAAAATCACCATTTAGAAATAATATTAGATATATTGATGAAGGATATGTCTCTGTCAAGTTGGACAAATAATACGGTTAGGTAAATAGCCTCACAGAATATTACTAAACCGTATCTAGTGAACATAAAATAAAAAACATTGTTAATGGAAACAATAAAAACAACTTACAAGTGTCCTTCTCCAAACTGGCAGACCAGACTTTATTGCTATCTGTGGCCAATATCCCGCTAAATATCGAGTCGTAAGGGGATAGATGTATAAACTTGACCAGCTTAAGTCCGCAGTCGAACCGCCATATGTTTACTTTACCACAAGGTGTTCCCGTCGCGATCAAGTCCCCCGTGTTACCCTTGGATACAACTGTGACGTTTGGAGAAGGGACCGCACATGATGTAGCGTTCGTTACCTGTGGATTAAACAATAACAATCTATATTGTAATTGTCGACTAAACAAAGTTTTGCATGCCTTACAAGTAGAATGTACATGGTTCTTAAATTATGTAACACCTTATTGTAATATACACCTACTTTCACTATAAATAAATGATTCTATTCTATACGTGATATAGTCTATACGTGAAGTAAAATCTTCAACTCCCTATAAAAACATACAGAGATAAATAAATGCTAATATACCTAGCTATTCAATAAAATAATAAATTTCCATATAATATGCTTAATAATACGTAAACAAAGATCAATGCAAAATTGTAGTAAACTTTAAATCCCAAAAAACTAAATTAAACATTTTTAGTGCGATATAAAACCCATTATTTAAAAACAAACTATATTAGCTGATTAATATTTATTAGTGAACACTTATTAATGTTTACTACTGGCTAAGTAATTAGGGGCATTGCTACAATTTCTGCGCAATGGCCATCTCTGCCCAAAAATATTGCACAGAACAGACGTGTTATGGCAACCAGACATGTGGATAAATGACACCCAAACACAGAACAAAGAATCGAGCTCACCACACAAAGATTTGTCTAGGCGGGAATGGAACCCACGACCTTGGGCTTCAGCAGTCGGAGTCACTAACCAATATACCTACATGCCAGCAGTATATACATACATCACAAAATTTCGCCCGCTTCCTTCGCTCACGTGGTATGTCTATTTTTCAGAATCGCATCAGTCGTTTCAGAAGTTACCCACCACATACAAACTTACAAACTTTACCGCTTTATAATATAAATAAATATAGATATCAAAACTTACATTATTGATTAGTTACAAAAACAAGAAATCCAGAAAGGTAACGAGAAAATATCTGGATGAATCCACAATTTCATCATGTTTCATCAAAATTCACGACACAATGTTTTCTCAGTACACATAAAAAACTAATGACCGAACAACTAAGAATGACACTACATACACTAATAACAATAAATGAATCATATTCGCTTTTTATATACGTTTTATACTATCTACTTTTTTGCGTCACTGATTGTTTCGTCATGGAGGTGTGGTCCTACGTAGCTATTAAGATGCGAGTTAAGTTACTGTGAAATATCTGTATGGTGGTCGAAAATTTGGCTAGAAAAAATCCCGAGCTTGATCCAGCTAAAGCGGTGGTGGCGGCCAAGTTAGAAAGTAAAGTTGAAGAAAAGTCGAGTTGCGAGTTCGATCCCGGGTACCAAGTGAAATTTCACATTGTGGAGTTTATAAGTACTAATCGAATGATTCACCATCTGCTAACGACGAAGGAAAATATCGTGAGGTCTTAGAAAAAAATCTAAAGACATGCCTGATTCTCCGACCCGCATTAGGCCGGCAGGCAGTGTGTATGAGTAAGACATTTAGGTGTACGTTTTAGAGAAGGCTTTTTGACGTTACCAGGAAAACCCCACCTTAATAATTTTATGGGTTCTTTGTCAACAACATGCGAGTGATGTCGTGAATGTTTGCAAGCGTCCATACGCTACGGTAACGGCTTACCATCGAGCGGCGTATTTATCACCCAAGGTATATTAAAAAAAGCTACGTCACGCTACTAATAATTATCGGCTAAGTGTTGAATAAATATTTATTTATTTATTGGCTCGTCAATATCTGTCTACCGCGCATTATCTATCGACTAGGCAGAAGGTCTAGTGGAAAAATAATGCCGTCCTTACTACATTCTGCGATTGTTAAATCGTATTTGTATAGAATTACTGTTTTTAACTACACGTATGGCTTAGTGGTTGAACTGTTCACCTTGCCATTTTCCAATGCGCTGCGTGTTGTGGGTTCGACTCCCATATGAGACAAATAATTGTATGATTCACACATATTTGTTACAAGTCCGAGGTGAAGACACTTTGATTACAATGTTTGCAAAACCAATGGTGATATAGAGATTATATTTTTGACTTCACGTTTGGTGGCTTTAGTGGATACCTTGCCATTTTCCACTGCGCGGTGTTTTATGAGTTCGATCCCAACACGGGACAAAAATTTGTGTGATACATAAATGATGATGATTTATGGTGATGACCCGAGTTCGCGTGTATTTCGTGTCCGTTTATTGTATGTTGTGAAGTCCCCCGCGACATAGGACCTGTTACCTAGTGCGGGAGTTGTTTTCTATTAAATATAAAAAAATTGCTCTATTAAGTCTATTGAATAGCAAAAAATATTTTAGTCATATTAAAATGATCAAGATTATTTGTATTAGATTTTTTACGACATAAATAAATTCACATTACGACATGAAATGTTTTTTTATCTTGATGACTTATTCGGATGACAAACATTTTTTACACATTATATTTATTTATTTATATAAATTTAATGATTAATGTTTTGTCATGGTGACATCGAATTTACAGGTTGTTATTTAGAATGTCTAACAGCCTAATTAGTATGTTGCTAGCCCGATAATATGTTTATGATAGGAGATCGTTCAACTGTATTATTTAAATGACTCGTGCCAGTGGCGCCCCTAAGTCAAAGTCAAACTCATTTATTCATTTAGATCAAATGCATGATACTTATGAATGTTATAAAAACAAAGCATTTTTCAATCCAATTCGCTTACTAACAGTATGTCGCTGACTAGGGGTACGACCCCGACGCCTCGAGAAGAATTGGCAAGAAACTCGGACCACTCTTTTTAATCGCACGAGTATAATTTACAATTTGCTATGAGTTACCATATTTGTGGTAACACGCAAGTGATGATTCCGCACTTACGTGATGCCGACCCATTACACCAGGGCTTTAAGATGTTTTTTTTTTGTTGGGTTAGTAGCCAACCTGATGACGACAGTTATTTAGATCGTCCATGCTTAAGCTTCTGTCGGAACTGTTTTTTAACGTGCCCCTTGAAGTATGGAAACGCTCAGATAAAATACCACTATGTGGTCACCCATCTACAGGGCTACCGCACCATTGGTAGCTTAACCCGATGATCGTTGACCGGACAGTGAGTGCGATTTGTGCAACCCACAGATTCTTGTTCCTAGTCCAAGTGTAGGTTTTGTCCCTGAAATGCATTTTGTTCCACGACACAGAGTTTGTTGCCTAGTTTGGGCGTGTCATTTGACGAAAGAGACAAAGTCGAATTATTTACAACAATTATCGACGCGGAAATATTAAAACAGCACATTCCATAAAAACTATATTTTCTGTAAGCATAATATAATAGCCCACAAGAGTGCCCCATAAGAGTTGTGGGCGAAAATTACCACTATGTGGGTACCAAAAAATGTCCAACGGTCCAAAAATAAATAATAATATAATAGTGAAGAAACTTACCGATATGGGTACGTTGTGCGTATACTCGCCCCGTACGAAGGGGCAGTTGGGCGAGTGGCGCTCGTGCTCCACCCAGGGCTCGTCGGACTTCTCCCAGCAGACCAGGCACACCAGGCACGTGAAGCACATGGCGCGGTCGTCCCCGCTCGGGGACGGCTGGTGGTAGAACCCGGCCTGAGCCATGCGAGCTGGAAGCGCCCATCTAGACGGCAAACATTTTTTTCTAATCAAAGATATTATGTAAAATCAAGTAGCAATACTTACTGTCGCAAGATATCAGTTTCCTGTCTTCTTGTATCGGGTATGATGCAGCAGGATTATTTTGTTCAGATCTCATCTAGTAACTATTAGACGCTTTGGTCACAGAATGGCAAAGTAACAGGTGTTAGTTCAATGCTAGTCAGTAGAATCAAATATTGGTGAAGGAAAACCACCAACCCGCATTGAGCTAGCGTGTAGACCTAAATACACTATGGTCTCTTGATATAGGAGACATGTGGTTTGCGATAAAGTGACCCGGTCAGGTCAATAAAGTCCAGGAGACTACTGCCAAAGGATAAGGAAACTACAAAATATCTCGTCCACGGATAGATAATTGAGATTGACGGAGTCAATTTGTTTCTGTTTGATAAAAATATTGTAGTCTCACTTATAGTCCATATGAGGCCATCGTTTGAAGGTCTCTTTCCTCTCCGCCTCGCTGTACATCAGCGGCCTCGTCTCCTCATCTCTGGAGCAGGGCACCAGCTCGTTGGCACGCTGTCCGACTGCTGAGGCAATAGCGAGGGCTGGTATCCGCCGGTTCTGACTCTTCAACTCTTGCACCACTCCTGTGGTGACGAGTCGAAGAGTCGATTGTGGTAGGCAGACGGTTACTGTGCTCCACTGTCAAATAATACAAGGAAATTATTTATTATTGTATTTTTTATACTACCAAGGAGGTAAACAAGCAAAAGGGCCTTTTGCTTGTTTGATTGATTGTAAGCAATTACTGTAGTCTATGGAGGCTTGCAACACCAGCGGTATCACACGCGCGTTTTTTATTCATTTAGATCAAATGCATGATACTTATGAACGTCAAAATAAACAAAAGTTAGCATATTTTTTCCTAGAGCCAAAACCTTTAACTCCTTTCTTGACGAAATTAAAATATATTTTCAATATCAGGCAATACAGGAATATGCTATTTCTTAAAAAAAAAAAAAGTGACTTGAATGTCCTTAGATCTACTTGAATATATTTTACCTTCTGCGCCTTGACGCCTTTCCTGAGTGGTTCGACATCAATGGAGTTCTTGAGTTCATTGATGAAGTCCAACAGTCCCTCGATGGAATGCGCGTCCAGACTCTGAAGGCATTGGTATAGGAGCACGGCCTGTTGGAAAAAACACATACATTTAGTATCATAAGATAGTGTTTTTTATTTCGGGATAAAAAGCGCCAACGAGCTGGTGCCCTGCTCCAGAGATGAGGTGATCAGGCCGCTGCTATGTGCTATTCCAGACTATATCTCGTTTATATATTCTCGCTAGTTTTGGTTTATGTTTTGCCAAACTTTAATCTATACTAATATTATAAAGCTAAAGAGTTTGTTTGTTTGGTTGAACGCGCTAATCTCAGAAAGTACTGGTTCGATTAGAAAAAAATTTTTTTTTGTTTAATAGTGTATTTATCCAGGAAGGCTATAAACATCAAGCTATGATCAATAGGAGCGGAGCAGTAGTGAGATATGTTGCAAAATCGGGGAATATATTCCAAATTACCACGCGGACGAAGTCGCGGGCGACCCCTTGATTATAATATTAGTAATAGTAATATATTAGTAATGTTTCACTTGCACTTTATATCACTGTGCGTTCAGATTGCACCTGTACACGGAAGCGACGGAATACCACGCCCTATGGCCAAAAGCCCTTCTCCGTGATGAGGTACAGGCAGCACGTCGCTATTCGTACTATGAATGCCTTAAAATTTACATTTTATTGATAATAATCCTCCATTATACCCTATCCTTTGTCTTCCGAAGTATTGCAGTCAATAATAAAAACTAATCTATACATTAACATCAAAACATCGTGAGGAAGACGTGTCTGATTCACTAACCCGCAATAGGCCAGCGTGTGTGAATTATGGCCTTAACTCTATCTCTCTCTTTATAGAGAAGACCCGCGCCCAGCAATGGGACATTATATGGGTTGCCATTATTATTATAATATTACTAGAGGTCGCCCGTGACTTCGTCCGCGTGTTAATTTGGAATATTTTCCCCGATTTTGCAACATATATCACTACTGCTCCGCTCCTATTGATCATAGCGTGATGTAATTTAGCCTATAGCCTTCCTGGATAAATACACTATTCAACAAAAAAAAGTGTTTTCTAATCGAACTGGTACTTTCTGAAATTAGCGCGTTCAACCAAACAAACTCTTTAGCTTTATAATATTAGTATGGATATAGTAATATATAGTATACAAGACGTATAGATTATTATAATACATTAATACGTGATGAAAAAAACGTACCAATTTTTAGGCAATTTGCGTGCACGGAAGAGTGTTAGATTTGACATTGGTATTTAAAGTTTATACTTCATATACTTATTTGCATAAATTTCATAGTAAGTAAATAGTAAGCGACCATTGAAAATGAGGACGCGTGCCTAGATAGCTGCGTTTGTTGCAAGTAGACCTATTTTCAATAATATTATTATTATCTCTTTATCACGGGTATTTTTCCATCATTCATCAGCATTTGACTGCCTCGGTGGTCCAATGGCCGCAGTATGCGCTTGCTGTGCACGAGGTTGTGGGTTCGATTCCTACACAGGACAAAAAGTTGTGTGACCCACAAAGAATTGTTCTGATTTTGGGTGTAATTTGTGTCCGTTAATTGTATGTTTGTTAAAAAAAACATTCAAGGAGAATACCCGGGCCTTTAGAAGGCATACGTGAGATCCAAAACGCAGAAGTCCTTATGCCAAAGCTGCACTATAACAGCACAGCCATGCATGCAGCCTATAACAAGTTTATAGCTATTGAAATATGTGAAATTATTAATTGTCCTACTGCAGAATAAAGGCTTCCTTTTCTTCCATAGGTCAAGACCTCAAAATGTCCAGATTACAGGGTTAAGAAATATAGAATATAGATTTTATATCATATCGGATAGAGCTATTTTATTATACTTATATTATGCATAACAAAAGCATACGGTATACCATAATGTATACCGCTTTTGTACACTATGGGTATTGGGCAACTGTAAGTATAGTGAGCAAATGAATGTAAATAAATAAATAATACTAAGCTTACTTAGCCTATAGAACCTTGCAATTTATGAGAAAAGCTTTTAAATACTTGTAACAGTGGTTGTTTTTTAGGGTTTATTCTGCTCAAAAAACGACCTCCTTTCCCTATTCCCTATCTGATAAATTTGTTAATAACTTTTGCAATTGCATACATATGCAGAAATTTTGCGCAATCTTCTGAATGTCGTACCGAATCAATTGCATACACTATTACTCATTCTACTATCCTACTAATATCATAAATGTGAAAGTTTGTGAGTAAGGATGTATGTTACTCTTTCACGTAAAAATTACTGAATGGATATGGATGAAATTTGGCTCATAGATGTATTATAGTCTACTAGCTGTTTCTCGCGGCTCCGCCCGTGTGGATGTCGGTTATCGCTGTAATTCCATACCATAATCCATCTCTGCGCCAAATTTCATCCAGATCCGTTCAGTAGTTTTTAAGTGAAAAAGTAACAAACATTCATACATACTCACAATTTTTTACATTTATAATATTAGCAAGGATAAACGACATTCACGGGGGCGGAGCCGCGGGCAACAGCTAGTTATTATATATACATAATTATGTACTACTAATTCACTATTATTTATTTCTAAAAAGACAACTCCCGCACTAGAGAACAAGCTCTGTGTCGCGAGGGACTTTACAAACATACAAAAAAAAAAAAAAAAAGACAAAGTTTTGTCCTGTGTGAGAATCGAACCCTCAACCTCGTGCACAGTAGGCGCATACTGCGACCACTGGACCACCGAGGCAGTCAAATCAACTCTACATCTACTGACTGAAACACATTTGTTTTCAGATTAGGCTATTGGTCTACAATGACGTTCAATTCCACGTAACACTTCGGCTACCAGATAAGGCTACTTAGAATTCAACTAAAACAGAACTAAATATAGCATAACAATACAATAAACTATTTACAAAGATTATGCAAAGCATAAATACAGACTACAATTGTCTTACTTGAGCTTATACATCACGACCCTACTCACACGTAGTTAGACTGGACGGTGTCGTCATCTATTTGTGACTCATATTATACTAGCATATTCAACTTTTGCATGCGACTTCATTCACTTAGATTTTCTTTTAAATGACTTCCAAGAAGGAAACCCGCATGTTTTAGAAGAAATTTTAATTCAAATTCAAAATGATTAATTCCACATTACAATAATAAATAATATATAAACATAGAAATATAGAAACAACAGAATATATAAGATTACACACAGAATTAGGAAGAAGAAGTGGAAACGGTGTGGGCACAGCTAGAGCTGGTTTTAAGCCCACCCGGAGTCAAAAGAGGATAGAACTTAGAAGCTAGAACAAAGATTATCATAATAAAACAAAAAAAAAAGTTTGTATATAGATAGCACATTATAACTAAAAGAGGAAAAAAAAAATGTCTTGTTACACACTGGCCTTAAGGTGTATCAATTAAGGTGCAAACCCTTTCTCGCTGTTGATAGAGAAGAGGAGACCCGTGCCTAGCAGTAGGACATACATTGGGTTGCTTTTATTCCATAAAGGAGGCGGTTCTCTGTTTGCCTGTGTGTATATATTAATGTTTATTACAGCTTACTATAGTTTCACGTAAACGTTACACGTTTCTCCGTGTGGTGACGGATTAAGAATACAAATGTCACCACCCCATTCCATCCCGTGGGTGTCGTAATGGCGCATCCACACATGCCGCCGGGTTTCAGACCGCCTTGCCGCTGAATGCAGGCCGCCGGCTTTACCGGCGGTTGCCGGCGGCCTGCAGATGCGATTGCAATTTTCGCAGTAGTGTTGTGACTTTCGTCGAAGTTAGTCGTGTACGTAGGATTGAAAGATGTTGGACTATGATATAGTTGCGTGTATCGCAAGTGTAGTGTTGTATGTTATTATTCGTAAAAAGAACCGCAAAATCAAACGAAGATATTGGGTCAGACCAAGTCTACGAAATAGGCCTAATGTGTCCCTGATACTTGAAGATTTTAGAAAGGATGACATAAACCGAAGAAATATTCGTTCGAAATTTAACACTTTTCTAAGGATCTCTAGTGAAGAATTTGAAATATTACTGAATTTAACTGGACCCATGATATCAAAAACTGACACCCGCTGGAGAAATGCTGTGTCAGCTTCCGATCGACTAGCAATTACTTTGAGATACCTGGCTACAGGAGACTCTTATTTTTCACTCGGTACGCTGTTTAAAGTGTCTCCACAAGTTATTTCTTTAATAATTCCAGATGTTTGTCAAGCGTTGGTATCTACATTATTCAATTATTTAAGGGTAAGTACAAATATCCGTAACACAGTAGGTAGTTAGAAACTGAACCTTCCTAAGTAACATATCTATTCCTAGTCGAATCATAATATCTATGATTTTATACTGTACCTGGAACTTCACACACATTTTACATACATATAACTAATAATACGCGAGAAAAAATCTTTGTACCCCTATTTACGAAAATATTACTTAATGAAATATGTATTTTAAATTAATTATGGTCGAATTTCGATCAATAGGCGACCAACTAGTCTACTTGATTATAAAAAATTGATGGGTACTGTAGAGGTTTATTGGTGGTCACTAGCTGGCCGCATACCAATAGTAAAACCTCTAGCGCGTTATAAAAGTAAATGTTAAATATATATTTGAATTCAGAG
The DNA here is from genome assembly GCA_947095525.1 of Trisateles emortualis. Taxonomy (NCBI): domain Eukaryota; kingdom Metazoa; phylum Arthropoda; class Insecta; order Lepidoptera; family Erebidae; genus Trisateles; species Trisateles emortualis. The sequence continues at coordinate 4,085,227 of OX352748.1, read as the reverse complement.
AGTTTGGAAAAAAGGTGAATGTCTTGAAGATTGTAAAGCAGACAGGTTCGGGCTTCGTTGAAGCCAAGTTGTGTGATAGAGTTAAAACAAGAATATGAAATAAATAAGTCATTATTACTTATCAAAGTGTTATTCATTTACTCGAAGTAAACAAGTAGTCGCCGTATTATAAACACTAGCTTCAACCAACTGAGGTCTACGTCCATTGAACCTGATTGGAGGAGAAGTTGCTGACGACGGCGAGGGCGCTACAGTACTTACAATAGGTGCGTGGCTGTTCAGAGTCGGTACCGGTGCATTCTTGTCACTAAGAAATGATAACGCCTTATAAGCAAACCATTTCGGCAATTGAACATCTTCCCGTCCAGATCCACTCCTTTTAGATTCTTCATATTTGCGTTTTTCTCGAAAATAATGGCTGGATAAATTCTTCAGTTTTCTCTCAATTTCTGATGATGCTATGTTGAACACAGAAGCAATATCCCTAATAGCATCATTTCTTTTGTTGCGATTCTTGAAATCCATATGCCTTGGGTTCCACAATGGTTCATTTTCTTTATACTTTTCTATTAATAAAAGTACTGCACTATCATCCCAGTTAAATTCTGTCATTTCGTTATTTACTTCTATGAAATTATACGACAACACTACAACTCCGTATCGAAGCCGCAAGCAAACTGCCGCTGGCAACCAAAAGCCGCGCGTGCCGCGGCTGAGATGCGGCAAATGCCGGCGGCCGTGCCGCCGGGCATGTGTGGATGCGCCATAAGAGTCGACTAAGGGAGTAAATCAGGCAGACAATATCCACTGCAAGAGAGGGAAAACTCGAAACAAAACCCTATACCAACCCGTCTGGCCAGCGTGGTATAGTAGGCTAGTATCCCTCCAAATTTATGGAGGAGACCCGTGCCCAGCAGTGGGACGTTTATGGGTTGAGATGATGATGATGACTATAGTTTCCGCCGGCGGCTTCGCCCGCGCGTACTATCTCGCGGGAACAGTACCCGGGATCTATTTCTGTGTCAAATTTCAACCAGATCCGTAACAAATATACATTCATCCAAACTTTCGCATTTGAAATATTAGTAGTGCAGTAGGTATAGATATAGCAATAAGTTCTGCTATTGTGATGTCTAGTTATGTGTTTAGTAGTTTTGCATCACGGAGTTGCAAACATCCATACATCCTCACAAACTACCGTGTTTGTGATATTAGTAGGACGTTCCTAGTTTAACAGTAATATATTATTACTAGCAGTCCGTAGTCCGACCCAGATTCGCATGGATTGGCAGTGATATAGGTAGTTTAGGTAAGGATCACCTTTTAAATATAAAATATAGCCTATGTATGTTATTTAGTGATAAGTGATAATATAACATTTTACTCGTGAAAGAATTATTAAATAATAGTTGTTGCCCGCGGCTCCGGCCGCGTAGATGTCGGTTATTGCGATAAAAAGCCTATATGCTAATCCAGACTATCTTTGTGCCAAAATTCATACAGATCGGTTCAGTAGTTTTTGCGTGAAAGAGTAACAAACATCCATACATCCATTCACATTTATAATATTAGTAAGGATTTTTATCTTTTTTAAAAGACAACTCTCACACTAGATAACAAGCTGTATCGCGGGGGACTCTACAAACATATAATTAAGGGACACAAATTACACCCGGACTCAGAACAACTCTTTGAGGGTTACACAAAGTTTTTGTCCTGTGTGGGAATCGAACCCACAACCTCATGCACAGCAGATTTTAATATCGCGAATAAATAAGATAAGCTAAACTTTTTTTTAAATAGAGATGAACTACGAAAAATTAATAATAGAAAGCATTTCTACAAAGCAACTAACGTATAAAAGTTAAATAAATAATTTATTATCATTAGCTATTAACTACTATTAATAGAAAAACCTTGACCCGATAACATAATGAACTCGACCTTCACTTACCTATACCTATACAATTAAACAAAACATTACTTTAAATAAATTATGTAATTTTTTGTGTTTATTATTATTATATACTAGCTGTTGCCCGCGGCTCCGTCCGCGTTGATGTCGGTTATCGCCACTATCGCTGTAAAAAGTAGCCTATGTGTTATTCCAAACCAAAATCTATCTCTGTGCCAAATTTCATCCAGATCCGTTCAATAGTTTTTACGTGAAAGAGTAACAAACATCCAATATTAGTAAGGATATTAAAAATGAATATTATAGCAATCTACATAATTATGTCCCACTGCTGGGCACGCGTCTCTTTTACTTTTTCTTCCCGCACTAGAGAACAAGCTCTGTGTCGCTGAGGACTTTATAAACATACAAATAACGAACAAAAATTACATCCAGACTCAGTATTCTATATGTATGTTTTCTGTATTTATGTATGTATTATCTTATATCGTACTATTATTACTGTGCTATAATATTATCTTTACTAAATGTACACTTCGTTTACCCTTACTTTCCTCTGCATTTTCCATCACTCAAAGGTTTGCTGTAAGAGAACTCAACTTTGAGTTAAGCTCGCCTTTGTACATAATAATGTTTATGTTTGTTATCTATCCTGTATTTTATTTTGTGTACATTAAAGAACACATAGGCTACTTTTAACAGTGATAACCGACATCCACGCGAGCGGAGCCGCGGGCAACAGCTAGTAATATATAAAACTTTGTTTTATACAATGTAAAGATGAAAGAATTACAAATGATTTTCATTAAGTGGTTAATAGGCTATTATGTTTACATCCAGTAATATCATGACGCCCACGATTAGTACAGTACTCTGGTATCGTGACGTCACGTCCAAGTGATAAGCAAAGCCTAATGCCTAACTATGCCATTATCAATCATATTCTATCATACAACTCATTTAGGAATCCCAACGTAAATTTTCCAAAATTTTGGCATAACGATATTTTAACCATATTATTACTATAACTAGTCGCACGTGACTTCGTCCGCGTGGTAATTTGGAAAATTTTCCCCGATTTCGCATCATATCTCACTACTGCTCCGCTCCTATTGATCATAGCGTGACGTTATATAGCCTATAGCCTTCCTAGATAAATGCACTATTCAACAAAAAAAATAAAAAAAATCTAGCCCCTCTAGACAAGTGCCATAAACGGTAGTCGAATCGAAAAGTCAAAAAAGCAAATGTATGGAATTTGACGTAAGTTTACGACATAACATCTTAAACTTGCGTCAAATCCCATACATTTGCTATTTTGACTTTTCGTTTCGACGTGTTTCGTTGTGACGTGTTCCCGCGACACAGAGCTTGTTGTCTAGAGAGGCTGTACTTTCTGAGATAAACGCGTTCAACCAAACAAACAAACAAACTCTTCAGCTTTAAAATATTAGTATAGATAGGCAACGGGTCGAAATCGTATAATATTTTGAAGGATTGCATACATTTTATCAATTAACCTGTAAACACCCGTGTAATTTGACGGAAACTTCGCGTAACAAAAGGTGTGAAATACTTCAAAATATTACACGATTTAGACCCGTCGTCAACCCTAGGACGCAAGGCATGAAGATTTCCCTGATTGTTCCCCGCGGCTCCGCTGGCGTGGATGTCGGTTATAGGTGTAAAAAGTAGCCTATGTGTTATTCCAGACCATAATCTATCTCTGTGCCAAATTTCATCCAGATCCGTTCAGTAGTTTTTACATGAAAGAGTAACAAACATCTATCCATCCATCTTACCATCCATATTTACAAACTTTCGCGTTTATAATATTAGTAGGATAGATTATCGTTTGGAGAATCACTGTTCTCGAGAATTTGTGCGAGCGGGCGACGCCGCGGACAGAAGCTAGTATTATTATAATATAATAATAACACCCCATGTATGTCCCACTTCTGTGCACGGGTCTCCTCTCCTCTATAAAGGGAAAGAGAGTTTAATCCTTAATTCTCACACGCTGGCCTAATGCGGGTTAGTGAATCAGACATGTCTGTATAATTTCTTCTAAGACATGTTGGTTTCCTTCACCGTTAGAAGATGGCAAATTATTGGATTAGTACATACTAGCTGTTGCCCGCGGCTCCGCCCGCGTTGATGTTGATTATCGCTGTAACTAGTAGCCTATGTTTTATTCCAGACCATAATCTATCTCTGTGCTAAATTTCATCCAGATCCGTTCAGTAGTTTTTACGTGAAAGAGTAACAAACATCCATCCATCCATTCTTACCATCCATATTTACAAACTTTCGCGTTTATAATATTAGTAGGATAGATTATCGTTTGGAGAATCACTGTTCTCGAGAATTTGTGCGAGCGGGCGACGCCGCGGACAGAAGCTAGTATTATTATAATATAATAATAACACCCCATGTATGTCCCACTTCTGTGCACGGGTCTCCTCTCCTCTATAAAGGGAAAGAGAGTTTAATCCTTAATTCTCACACGCTGGCCTAATGCGGGTTAGTGAATCAGACATGTCTGTATAATTTCTTCTAAGACATGTTGGTTTCCTTCACCGTTAGAAGATGGCAAATTATTGGATTAGTACATACTAGCTGTTGCCCGCGGCTCCGCCCGCGTTTATGTTGATTATCGCTGTAACTAGTAGCCTATGTTTTATTCCAGACCATAATCTATCTCTGTGCTAAATTTCATCCAGATCCGTTCAGTAGTTTTTACGTGAAAGAGTAACAAACATCCATCCATCCATTCTTACAAACTTTCACATTTATAATATTAGTAAGGATTCTAATTTCTCTTTAAATGTAGACTAATAATATTTGGTCTGAAAAAGTTGTTACCTTTCGTCATAGCTATGAATAAATGAAGCCAAAGTGGTGACCAGGAAACTTCTGGGAAAGCTCCAGTTTGAAATATTGAGAAATTAAACGTGACCGCTACCTTCGTACTCACTTTTAATTAAAAAGGGGAATATTCCATGTACATTAAGTAATAGCTACCTCGTGTTGTAAAGCTTCAGAATTTCACCACAGTTTTAACACGTGCTTAAACTGAGCCAGAGCCTGTATTTATCCAGGTCCACACAGAATCTAATATGATGCCAAGGTGCACTGCAGCATTTCATCATTATCATCATCAGCCTAAAGACATCCACTACTGGACAAAGGCTCCCAAGATTTTTTTTTAAAGACAACTTTAGGAAACAAGCCCTGTATCGCGAGGCAAACATACATTTCACGAACCAAATTACACCACAACAACATTTATTAATCACACAACGTTTTGTCCCATTTGGGAATCGAATCCGCAACCTTCGGCTTATCAGTCAGAGTCACTAACCACTAAATCTGCAGGCCAGTCCATTCCTATTTCATTTTAACATACTATGCTTGTCATCATCCTATTGCACTATCCTCTATACTAAGTAAATGTATATTAAAAAAATGTAAAAGAATTCTATGATGCCTGTTCAAGCAGTTTTTTTAGTTGTAAGGCTACCATTTTAGTTATTTATGTCGTAGGTAAGTACATAATATCTATATTATCTTATATATAAAATTCTCGTGTCACGGTGTACGTTATTGAACTCCTCCGAAACGGCTCGACCGATTTTCGTGAAATTTTGTGTGCATATCGGTTAGGTCTGCGAATCGGACAAAATCAATTTTTCATCCCCCTTAATATTTAGGGTGGTCCACACCAATTTTTTTTTTAACAAAATATTTTGTTTTTTTTTATGATTCAGCATTAAAAAATACATACAACCCTTAATTTTCACCCCTCTACGATCAACCCCTATTTTTTAAATAGCGATATTACTATTAGAGTAGCAAAACAACGTTTGCTGGGTCACTTAGGTATATAATAAATTATTTCAATTTTTCTTATTTATTTAGTACGCCAACCACTACCGCTGTCTCTCACTAACACAATATCCATCCAAAGGTTGCCTGGTAGAAATCGCTCTAAGCGATAAGGCCGCCCATTGTACAATCTTATTTATTTTAAGTTACTGTGTAATGTATTATAATGGTGTACAATAAACAATAAATAAATAAATAATATAATAAAAAGATAAGATTTGTATGTTTGTAATGAATAAAATCAAAAATAAAAATAAAATAAAAATAAATAAATAAAATAAAAAAACGAGATATATGTCCACCCTTGCGAAACCGACACGTGCTGCTAGTACCTACTGTTTAATTTTAAACTTAGTATATAATAAATATGTAATAGTAGTAGAAGTGTTACATTACAAAAACATTGACATAGTACAAGAATATAATAAAATATTGCAGTGTAATTAGGTTACAAAATTTACACGAGTTTTAGTGTTTTAAGTACCTACTACTTACTTTTATTACTACGTTAATGTAATAATTATAAATGGAGCAAAATCCTGACAGATTGGAACCCTACAAATGGGAAACGAAAAAGGGGTTGACAACGCAAAAGATGGGAGGACGGAATTAAAATATCAGCAGGTTGCAACTGAAAAAGAGTTGCAGAGGACAGGAATCAGTGGAAATCGTTAGAGGAAGCCTTTGCCAAGAGGCACACCAAACTCCAGGACTTAATAATATTGTAATAGATATATTACATATATATACTAGCGGCCCGCCCCGACTTCGTCCGGGTTAAACTATTTTCAGCGTAACTTTCTTTTTTGTTTTTTACATAAGAACCTTTTCCTGACAATAACAAACAACAAAAGAGGATTAGCGAAATCGGTCCGTAGCCGTTCATGCGTGATGCCGTGACAAAGGTAAATAGGGATTAATTTTTATGTATAAGAAGATGATGATGGAGTTTGGGATGTACAGGCTAATGTAATTGATGGTGGAAAATAAATATATGGCCAGTCTGATTGTCAACAGTTATCGTAGCTACTATGTTAATTTTTTAAAAGACGGCCTAAAATAAGCCCTGTGTCAAGCCGGACTTAACCAACAGTTTACACGCAGACTCGGAACAAACATTTAAGAATCACACAAAGTTTTGTCCAGTCTGGGAATCGAACCCACAACCTCCAGCTTAGCAGTCAGGGTCACTAACCACTAGACCAACAGGCCAGTCAAATCAAAATACACTTGCAGTATGTGCAGTAGCACTCGCATTTTGCCAAGCTAAAAATTGCTCCTATTTTGCTCTTTAGGTACCTATGTCTAATAAAAAAGAACAGAGACACAGCATTTGAAAAAAAATACTATATAGGTGACATTGTAAATTAATATTAAATTTTAATTGATAATGATTATTTGTACGATGTCAGACCAAATTATTTGCATGCTTACAAAGCTGTTTATGGTGATACTTTTTTTTTAATAAATAAATTGAATTGAATAGGCACAATGGACGCTTGCAAAAGGTATTACATGCGTGTTGCCAACACCAGGGTTTTATGATGGAATATCCCTGGTAAATGTAAATGTTTTGTTAAAAAACACATCCCTAATTATGTTGGCAACCTTTATACAACACTTTGTGTTAAGTTGTTTGGCTGTATTGGAGGTTGTTGCTCAGTCAGGCTTGCTTGCTAGTAAGGTACTCTCTCAAAATTGTTTATATATTGAAATAATAATAATATAAAACTAATATCATTATGTGAAAGTAAATTTGCCTGTCACTTTAAGACATAATGTCCTCTTAACTGAATATCGGTCACGGAGGCTAATCTCAACAGAGACTTGCCATTTGCGCGAGAGATATTATAGTGCACAGGTGTGTGCGCAAACACAAGTGCACTCTTTATTCCCTTACTCTCATAGTCATAGTCCGATGGGACGACAATCTGTCACGGCCGGAGAGAGATCAGGCATAGGACCAACGGCTTTACGTGCGTTCCGAGGCACAAGGTATAAACACCACCAATTTCCAAACTCCGGGCATCTATTGTGAATTTCTTAACAGAAAAACCCAATATCTATTTTTGGCCCGACCAGGGAATCAAACCCGGGACCTCGTGATCAACAGTCTCACACATTGTTATGACATAACCTCTGAATGGACACTTGTCAACGCAGCTCGTTAGAATCAAGGTAATAATAATATGATTATACAAATATGTTTTAGTCAACTAAAAACTTTTCAGCAGGTCTGTAGGTTTTGTGGTTAATGTTCCTGAAAGCTAAACTGAATGTTATGCATTTGAGTTCCATTCAGATCAAATATTAGTTTTTTAATTTTTTTCCTTCTTAGGTGGCAAACTAGCATATGGCCCTCGTGTTGGTAAGCAGGCACCACCTATTGCAATACTTGTGTGTTGCGGACTAAAAATAATCACCATAAACCTGTACTTACACACAGCTCTCTATCTATCCCTATTTAGTTTAGAATAAAATGTATGTGAGTCGTCCTTACCAAAATTTTTGTAATATGCTATAACAATTTTTTTTAGATAATAGAACAATATAATGAGACTGCCTTGGTGGTCCAGTGGCTGCAGTATGCGCCTGCTGTGCATGAGGTTGAGGGTTCGATTCCCACACAGGACAAAACTTTGTGTGACCCACAAAGAATTGTTCTGAGTCTGGGTGTAATTTGTGTCCGTTAATTGTATGTTTGTAAAGTCCCCCATGACACAGAGGTTGTTCTCTAGTGCGGACGTTGTCTTTTTTAAAGAAAGAAAGAAATGATTAGCAAAGTGTTGCATCATAATAACAAATAAATATTAATGATTAAATAAAAAAAGTTATCAAATTACTTTAAACAAAGGCAGGTTTGCATAAAATTACTTAAAAAAGCTTTCTTCAACCAGAAGCTGTATAAATTACATGTAAATCTTAAAACTTTATACAAGAAATTCTGGTATTTATAAATATATATATATTAAGTATCTTGGAAAAGGTTTTAACAATGAGGATTAAATAGTGTATTTCAATAAGATTTTGCTTTTCAAATGTATCTATAGTTGTGTCTATAAAAAAAACACATGAATGAACCTCACCTGCCAAGTACTTAACTAAAAAGATGCACAATAATAAGAAAGTTTAATAATAAGAAAGAGATTAAAATTAGTAAAAATTGTTTACTGATAAGACACCATGTTCAAGTCAAGAAGAGAAATCAATATCTTATTACAGACAATAAGAAGTTTTGATCAGAATACAATCTTAATATATTTTGTGCCTATGTAAATTGATTGGTTTGCTTAAAGGACAATGTTTGAACAAATCAGTAGTAAGAAGGATGTCTTTAGCTTAATGATAAGTGAATAAGACAAGAGGTTGAAAGTGTTTGCACCTGTATCATGTACGTACCTCTGATAACACAAGCTCGACCCTTATGCTTTTGTCGGGTTGCGAGGTAGGCAGCGGGCGCTGTAACGCCGTATGGAGGAGCAGCACACCGTTGTAATCCGTGCGGGCGCCCACCCCGCTGCTGTCCCAGACGAACACTCGATCCGCGCCCGTCGCATACTCCACACCAAGCGTACCGCCGTCATCTTCAAACACGAGATAACACTTCAATCCGGCATAAATGGAATTGTTTATTGAGAACTGTCAAAACGAGAAACAATGTAGGGCACTGAAAAAAGTCAATGCCAACTATCCGTGACTATAATATTATCCCTAATCCTCCTATAAAATGCACAATTCAACACACAAATCATTATAATTCTTTTGTTCAAAGAGATATAGCGTCTCACTTACCCGCTGACAGACAAGAAGACTGCAGTATCACACCCGAGTTCACATCCAAAACGTGCACACTACCTACGTCATTCTTCACCAAAATTATATTTAAGTTACTATGATAAGTTAGAGAAGTAACAGGAAAGTTCATACGTATATAACCATCTTCTCGTAATATCAAAGAATCATCGCCCATCGTGGCCGTGAACACATCTGTCTACACTACGTAAACGCCATTTGTAATTGTATTTTTTTATGTCAAATATTCTATGATTGAGTGGCCAGATACAAAATTTAAAAAGCTTCGTTTGAGCTCAAATTCCGAAGTACACTTATATTTAAACAAATTTGCAGTTATTGTGATAGTTAAAGGATGATATATGAGAATAACTTCATAAAATCTCATATAAACCAAACCTTAGTAAGTTATTTAATTTAAACGTTAAGCTTTTATTTACAAAATCATTGCCACAAACAAAAACGTAGTCCATAGATTTCGGCATCTACTACTCAATGCGGTGGCAATGACATGAACATTTCTGCCAACTGAGATAAAGTTAATCGAATAAAACCTATTACTGTTTTAGTTTAGGAAAACTGGAAATGCAAGAACTCCATTAAATAAATATTAATAACTGAGTTAAAGTTAAACTTAGACGAGTAAAACCTATTACTGTTTCATCACACAATGATATATATTTTTATTTTATATCATAATTAGGAAACCTGGAAATGCCAGAGGTCCATGAAATAAATATTATGTTAATATTCAAAATACTAGTTTTGCATAGACCTTAGAAAAAAGACAGTCAAAAAATGCGGTCAAGAAATAAAGGTATAAAGTAAATTAGAGGCCATGATGAATATTTAAAATCTAAACATTATATTCAGTTGATTCTTCAATGAGATTACAATTGATTCACATTTCATAATTTAATTTTAATATTGAAATTCAGTAGTAACTCTAGTTGCTTGTGAAGTTTTCAAAGCTTTACCAATTAAAACACCTGACAACCTGAAGTCGCACATTGTCCTATTCTACTAATATTAACAATCAGAAATTTGTGAGAATGGATGGATGTTTGTTACTCTTTCACGTAAAAAAAGGCACGGCGGCTAAAAGATATTATAGTGCACAAATGTATGTGCTAAAGCGAACACTAACACACTTGTGTTAGTGTTTGCATTCTTCCCTCCCACTCATAGTCCGACGTATATAACGGCAATCCGACACCACCGAAGAGAGAGAGCAGATGTAGGACCAACGGCTTTACGTGCTTTCCGAGGCACGGGGGGTAGGGGTAAACACCACCTATTTCATTATTTTATAATAATTAATAAAATTCTTATTAATATTATAAACGCGAAAGTTTCTAAGAATGAATGTATGTTACTCTTTCACGCAAATCTACTGAACCGATCTGGATGACATTTGGCACAAAAATAGATTATAGTCTGGAATAGCATATAAGCGCGATAACCGACATCTACGCGGGCGGAGCCACGGGCATCAACTAGTAAATAATAAGTACATTCTTGTATGACTTTGTCAATAGTAAATTAAAGAATCGGCGACTTCCATTCGCGATTGAAGGAATTTATCCTGTATACGGTACCTAGGCGTCGGTTTTATAATTATAACATGTTAAATTGATAAAAAGGACTGAATATCTATTATTACATCATACCTACTCAATCGCTTTCCGGTTCCCATTTGACTCGTCATTCATATTATGATTCATACACTCTAATGATAGCGCTTACAGCATCGAGTACCAATAATTAAAGTGCCTTCTCAAAAACAGATAGCAACATTGTTCCATATCATTTTAGCCAGAATTCAGTCAGGCGCGGCATTCATAAAATTTTAGGGGTAGGGCAACATACAAGGGAGCAAGCGTAATAACCTTACAGCTGACCACTACCAAATATCTACATTCAACAGCACAGCGGTGTAGTTGAATTCATGTTTCCAGTGCTCATTTAGGGACTTAACGCAACGTTTTCATATTAATATATCTTTAAAAAGACAACTCCCGCACTAGAGAACAAGCTCTGTGTCGCGGGGGACTTCACAAACATACAATTAACGGACACAAATTACACTCAGACTCAAAACAATTCTTTGAGGATCACACAGTTTTATCCTGTGTGGGAATCGAACCCACAAACTTGTGCACAGCAGGCGCATACTGCGACCACTGGACCACCGAGGCAGTCATCGATCCCACAACCTCGAATTAATCCATCACTGGCGTAATTTTTTTTGAGTCGGCAACACGAACAAAGTAATCTGCTAGCACACAGCCAGCCTGATGAAAAACAGTTAGTCTATGGACGCTTGCTAACACCAGGAGTGATTCTCGATGCCATTGCCGATTCTATTACTTATTAAAGACTTTTGTGTATTAGCAAAACATGGAATCAGAAAAACGTTGTTATAACGCGTTTTTTTAAGGGAGTACTGGAGACCCATACAGCTCCTTTGCTGTGGTCTCCTTGTAAGGCGTATGCAACAACTAAGCTTATAATTAATTAAATAAAACAACGGCATAAAAAATATTTATTTATATTTTCAATGAATTAAAAATAAAATAGGTAGTACAAAAATACTTTTCTTATAATGGACGGATTAGCTTAAAGCAACCTATTTTTATTCTTTTACTTAGTAAATTATCTATAAACATTCAATACAAAAAATAAATAAATAAATTACTTAATAGTTAATACAATTTTACATTAATCTTGTTATTTCATAAAATAAATAAAAAAATAGACATTATTAAATCTGCATCAAAAACATAAAGAATTTAAGAGTTATTCATCTTTTGTTCGAAAATACAAAATGGCCGTCTTCATTTATTTGTCTTATTAGTTGTTCATTATAAAAAATAATCTAACAATAAATAATATGCTTCATGATCGAATAAACAGTTACTTGTTTCTACTACATGGCTAGCAAACAAGCAATAAGACCGCTCGATGGTAAGCAGTTACCGTAGCCTACGGACAATTGCAACATCTGGGGCATTACTCACGTGGAAAAAATGGAAGTACTTTTGGTAGTATTTTCAAAACTCCCAACTTTCCATCCATTTTAATCCAAACATGGTAGAATTAGGTTCATGGGCCAAAGGTCCATTCATACCATATGCTAGAGGCGCGAATAAGTAGAAGCTGTAAATAGTCGTCGATATTACAAGCCCTATAACGCAGTGGTACACTGTCTTGCCCAACTCTGGGCTTAAGTAGCTCCTGATGCTGGTCAGTAGGTATTCTGTGAGGATACCTGTAAAGATGAATCAATTAAACTACTGCATATTGTAATCGTTCATCAGTTGAGCTGGTCCAGGGCTCTGCTAAGTATGTTTTTTTTCCTTTATTAACATTTTAAAAAATCTTATAAAACATTTTGTAGGTATAAGTTAACATAATATAAAAGCCACTAAGGCTTATAATTTATGTTAAGTATTCAGTCAACGTCGATCACAATGTACTCAGCTGGGTGCCGAACTAGCTCAGCTGACGCACGACCTTCAACTTTGAACCAGCCACTCGGGTGATTTATAAATTGGTAGGTAATAATTTTTGTTTTTAGCGGTATGAGACATGAAGATATAACTATATAGGTACTGTTTCAGGAATTACCAGCTTATTCTTTCCTTTACGGATTCCTTTTACCTTGTACTAATACTACACTCATTTTTTATAATGATTAGATCCTTCATTGGTAAGGATATCTATAGCTTTGAGAGGTCCAATATTAGTTATTGAACTGGCTAAGTATATTTATGTCACCTTGCCAGTATCCAGTAGCTAAAAACATATTTTCAAGTCTGCTTCAGTGCTAAATGCGTACTGTCATAAAAAATTAAGTAAAGATAATAAATTAGGAATAAATTAGGGCTCCATGTGGTGACGGATTAAGAATACAAATGTCACCACCCCCTTCTATCCCGAGGGTGTCGTAAGAGTCAACTAAGGGATTAAGTCTAGCTGACAATATCCACCGCAAGAGAGGGAAAACTTGAAACCAGCGTGGTATAGTAGGTTAATATCCCTCCAAATATTTGGAGGAGACCCGTGCCCAGCAGTGGGACGTACGTTTATGGGTTGAGATGTAATAAATTAGGTAAAAATTATAATACCTGTCAGCATAGAACTGAAAACGAGCGCGGGAAAGTAATGATGGAAGTAGAGCACACGGCCCATAGCCCAGAAAGGCACGTAGTGCAGCGCCCAGCCGATAAAAGTCCAGCCTGCCGCGTTTAAGAGCTTTCGAGATTTTCCACCTGCAAAAAAATATATACGGTCAATAATCTAAAAGTTTGAGAGAATGGATGGATGGATTGATGTTTGTTACTCTTTCACGTAAAAACTACTGAACGGATCTGGATGAAATTTGGCACAGAGATACATAGATTATGGAATAACACATAGGCAGCGATAACCGACATCCACGCGGACGGAGCCGCGGGCAACAGCTAGTAATTAATAAAAACATAATTTTAATTAAGCAAATGTATGCCTAAGCATAAAGAATCAATATCTCTCTAATTAAACACAGCTTGTGACTCAGGAAAACAGCTGTATGTGTATATAAATGTGTTTAATAAACACACAGATTTACGGATAAAAACAAGGTCAAGTTTTTAGTGAATACAATAATCTTTCGATAAAAGTGCTTGTTTACATTGAAAGCAAGCAAGGAGGAAAGAAATATGTCCTATTTATGCGAACATAAACAGGACAATAGATAAAAAAAAAAAAATAGAAACACAATTTGTCGGCGCCATACAACCGACGTTTGACCGTGTGGTGACGGATTAAGAATACAAATGTCACCACCCCTTTCTATCCCGAGGGTGTCGTAAGAGTCGACTAAGGGAGTAAATCGAGCAGGCAATATCCACCGCAAGAGAGGGAAAACTCGAAACCAAACCCTATACCAACCCGTCTGGCCAGCGTGGTAAGCTGCAGTAATATCCCTCCAAATTTTTTGTGGAGACCCGTGCCCAGCAGTCGGACGTTAATGGGTTGAGATGATGATGATACAACCGACGACATCGGGTGCAGCACGGGGCACCTCACCGCCCGGACATGACTGAGCTCACGACCGCATAGACAGACGGCCATTTCTTACATATTGAATCGTACCACTTGTCTAGAGGCTCTGTGCAGCTAACTCCGTCGCTGTGTGTACCTATTTATTTAGAAAGTAGGTCCAACATAAATGACTTTTTTATCCTCCGAAGGAGTAGGTGTTAGTTACAGTTGTAATTTATCGGCAAATATATACTTATTGTTATACTAGCTGTTGCCCGCGGCTCCGCCCGCGTGGATGTCGGTGCAAAAAGTGGCCTATGTGTTATTCCAGACCATAATCTATCTGTGTGCCAAATTTCATCGAGATCCGTTCAGTAGTTTTACGTGAAAGAGTAACAAACATCCATCCATCCATCCATTCTTACAAACTTTCACATTTATAATATTAGTAAGGATACATACAGTCCGCTTTCTTTTATTTGTCGAAGCAAAGACCTGAGCCTCTAGACAAGTGGCATAAGCGATAGTTGAATCGAAAAATCAAAAAAGAAAATGTATGGGATTTGACGTAAGTTTACGTCATTAAATCGTAGACTCACGTCAAATTCCATATATTTTATTTTTTGACTTTTCGATTCGACTATCGCTTATGCCACTTGTCTAGAGGCTAAGGCGTCTTAACAATTATTTAGAACTAAAAAATATTGCGCTCTGGAAGAAAGGAATATTTCCACTCGCCTGGTACTGGTCTGCCAAAAGCTTCTGCCCTCTTTTCCCTGATGGAGTTGATAATGTAGATGACGAAGAACACCGCGAGGAACAACAGGTTGCCCCACCATACGATTGGATTACCTAGCAGGTAGATACGGTGACTGCTGCCAGAGAAGAACTGACCCTGTAATATAAGATTTCATCATCATCATACTCGTATAGCAAGCCCGATTGGGGAAGGACCTCCACCTTATAGACGACCACAGCCAAATAACTACAAACATTCCTATCCCAGAGTTACTCCAATTTAAAGCCCTGGTGTAAAAAAATGGGTTGGCAACACGCAAGTGATACCTCTGGTATTACAAGCGTCCATAGGCTACGGTAACAGCTTAACATCAGGGCCGTATGCTTGTTTGCCACCCAAGTAGTATTAAAAAAAACAGTCCACTACTAGACATAGGCTTTTCCAAGTAGCGTGCATTTAAGATTTGTTTAAGTATATATAACTAGCAACACATTCGGGCTTCGCACGGTGGACATTTAGTTAGTTTTCGTAGGGATCCCGTATTTTTTTCCAATAAAATATAGCCTATGTTACACAAAAATGTAGCTTTGTAAGGGTGAGAGAAATGGAAAATCAGTCGAGTAGTTTTTGAGTAAATCGTAACAAACAAACAAAAAATCTTTCCTCTTTATAATATTAGTTTAGATAAATGGCTACTTGACAGATTAAACGTTCCTACTCTAACTACGACCAAATACAAGTTATTTTACATAAATCTATATCCTACTAATATTATAAATGCGAAAGTTTGTAAGTATGGATGGATGTTTGTTACTCATTCACGTAAAAACTACTGAACGGATTTGGATGAAATTTGGCACAGAGATAGATTATGGTCTGGAATAACACATAGGCTACAGCTTCGGCTTCGGCTATCGGCTTTACAGCGATAACCGACATCCACGCGGCCACAGCTAGTCTTAAATAAAAATGAATTCCTATTTCCCTTGGTCACGGCATCACGCGTGAACGGCTGGACCGATTTTGGTAATTATTTTTTTGTTGTGTTTGTTATTGTTAGGAGAAGGTTCTTATGTAAAAAATAGAAAGTTGCACAGCAAATTAGAAAATTTTAAGGCGGTACAAAGTTTGCCGGGTCAGCTAGTTTTATTATAAAGAGGTGAAAGGTTTATACGTTTTGAAGGGAAACCAGAGTGGGCGTCCTCACAGGACACTGCCCACTCAACAGACACTTGTACAAACTAGACCTAACCGACAGCCCACTCTGCAGGGGCTGCATGGAAACCGAGGAAACACCCGCCCACGTTCTTCTGGAATGTAGTAGCGTAGAAGATCATAGGGTACGAACTCTCCGGAAATCGGGGATTCTACCGGAGGCCTGCGGCGACTTCGGACGCCTGCTGGCCTTTTGGAAGAACTTGGGTGGATGGAATAGCCATAAGGAACCTCACGCACAAAGGCCCACTTGAGCGGCCAGGTGTGGAAAATGGGTACACTACATAAATACGAAAAACTTTAATTCGTCAATCACAAATACGAATTTCAAAATACCGATTTTCATAATTCCGAATGGTTAAAAATTCCGAATATAACAACTCCTATTTATCATTACTCCTATTTTTATAATTCTTAAATTTTAATATTCCTAACGTTTATAATTACTATATTCTCAAAATACCGAGCTTCAATATATCGAATAACAAAAAGTCCGACTTAATGATAATTTGAAACATCAACAATACGAATTCTGATTATTAAAATACCGATAAACACAATGATATGATACCTGATGTTTTTTTTCTTGTTCGTATGTACCATAATATTAGATTCTGCGTCACAGTTCTAACCTAACCTAACCGAAGTGATTCATCAATAATAAAGTATGCAACATGCAAGCAGGCATGCAACATGCAAGAAGGCATGCAACATGCAGCAAACATTGTTTCTGTCACGGCTCCGGCGGCCCCACGCGACCTTATCGTCGCAGATGGTTTTAACGCTCATCACCGCGGCGGCGGCGGCGGGCCTTCAAACCACCTGTTCCTCAGATTCGTGGGCCGCCCACCCTTCCGCGCCTACGCAGGCTTAAATTACACTCTAGGGTAGGGCAGACAAGACTACGTGAAGTCGGTTTTGTAGCGATTCGTTTCTGACACTCAATTTTGTAGCTCAACATGTTAACTTTTAGTTTATTCGAAGTATTGAAAATCGGAATGTCGTTTTTCGGACCGAGAACCCTTCGAACGTATGAAGTCGGAAAACTAACATATCGAATTTACGACTTTCGGTAAAATAGACATTAAAATTCTTAGGTATTATGAAATTCGGACTTTTGAAAATCGGAACATCGAAATAAAGTATTTAGGTGTTCCCACGGAAAATGCCCCGTCTAACTAACTAACTATTATAAAGAGGTAAACTTTGTGAGTTTGTGACATTGTAGCGGGTAATCTCTAAATCTACTGAGCCGATTTAGAAAATTATTCTACCAATAGAAATCCACGTTATTTGTGAGTGTCATATTATATTGACAAAACATTACGAGACCCCGGGAAATACCAGTCGTGCGAATCCGGGGCGGGGGGCTAGTCTTTAACAATAATATTGTTAAATTCACTACATACTCATATGTTATAGATATCTGTTTAAGGTGTACTTTGTTAAGTATAATCTTACTTTTGTTTGCCAAATACAGATTGTTTGTTTACACATACTCATTATTACAAAATATAAAAAACTAGCTACCGCCCGCGGCTTCACCAACGCATACATTTCTTTTGGGATAAAAAGTAGCGTATGTGTTATTCTTATTCCAGACTATAATTTATATCTATGCCAAATTTAATCCAGATCCGTTCAGTAGTTTTTGCGTGAAAGAGTAACAAACATACATCCATGCCTTCTTACAAACTTTCGCGTTTATAATATTAGTAGGATTGTATTGTATTGCATGCGTGTATAGGTTGCGGTAATTCTGTAACATCAGGCGAGCCGTATGCTTGTTTGCCACTTAAGTAATATAAAGAAATACATAACACATACCCTGTAGTTAATAGGCCACTGCCACGGCTGGGACGTGACTTCCCCCTCCTTGGGTTTAAGCCCAGCGTTTCCCTGGAACATGACAGCGTGCGATTCGAGGAAACGCTCGATAAACCCAGAAGCGTATGACTCGAAACTCACTTTTGGCACTATAAAATCCAAAACAGAATCATTTATTCATATAGGTTACACCATGACACTTATGCAGGTAAATGAAAAAATACCAAATGAGACGTCAGCTAATTTGCCTACTGCCGGGTTCGCTGACTGAACAGACAGGGGTAGAGCTTAGAGAAAAAACCGGTAAGAAACTCAGGCCATTTTTTTTCCATTGCCGTATAGTTACAATTTAATTTGTGTTACAATTTGTGTAAGCATAGAAAGCAATTCAACAAAGAACTCTATACAAACACAATCGATGAAAAATTGTTGCGATAGAATAGAATAGATGAGTGTCTTGTCTGTCGGTTGCGGGCCGCTTTGCTGAACGTACTCTAGCATTATTAAAGTCAAATAAACGATTACTATAACTACAATAAAAAAAAGTTTATCTGAAAGAGAGGTATGGCACCATACAAACGTGCAAGCTCGACTGGAGAAGGACCTTACAGAAGACAATCTACAGCCAAATAACTTTACAGAGTGTTCTTGTGTGTGAGTATAGGTTTTCAGCGCTCATATAGAGAAGCAGTTTTAATTAAGCGTTTTCCTATAGGATACTCTACCACTAAAAGGAGTTATAAGGTTTTTAAAGGGTCGGTAACGCGTGAGTGACACCCCTCGTGTTGTAAACGTTCATAGGCTACGGTAACTGCTTACCATCAGGCGGGCCGTATGCTTGTTTGCCACCTTGGTAGTATAAAGTAGAATAAAAAAAAGCGCACGTCCAAAGGGTT
The DNA here is from genome assembly GCA_947095525.1 of Trisateles emortualis. Lineage (NCBI taxonomy): Eukaryota > Metazoa > Arthropoda > Insecta > Lepidoptera > Erebidae > Trisateles > Trisateles emortualis. Next base: position 4,065,927 of record OX352748.1, on the reverse strand, counting down.
ATAACTGTTTACCATCAGGCAGGGCGTAGGTTTGTTTTATGTCACCGTGGCAGTACAAAATAAAACAATTCAAAATGCCTATACAAATATTTATATATATAAGTAGGTACTGTAGAGGTTTATTGGTAGTCACTAGCTGGCCGTATGACCATAGTAAAAATTCTGGCATTTTAGAAAAGCAAATGTTTTTTTTTTAAACAGACAACTCCCGCACTAGAGAGCAAGCTCTGTGTCGCGGGGGAGTTTAAAAACATACAATTAACGGACAAAAATTACACCCTGACTAAGAACAACTCTTTGTGAGCCACACAAAGTTTTGTCCTGTGTGGGAATCGAACCCACAACCTCGTGCACAGCAGGCGCATACTGCGACCGCTGGACCACCAAGGCAGTCAAATTATGTTATTATATTTAAATATTGAAATAAATGATATGACAAGTTAAGTCTGGAAGAGTTGACATGAGAGTCATGCTCTAGCTTCCAAGTAGTGGAGTCATGTGGCAAATTTATTAATTCTAAGTAGGGCAGTTACGACACAATATATGAAGTAAAAGTATTAAGTGGTTTCATTTGTGAAGAAGGAAATATAGCTGGAGCATTCATCGCTCGACAGTAATATACCTCTCCTAACCCGAGCGAGTGAGAGCTACCCCATAGTGCGAGCAGAGAAGAAAGATCGGCAGCGGCGTTGCTCCACAGTACTTACAATCATCAAATATGTTGTCCTCTACATTCCACATGGCGTTTTTGTCTCTCAAATTAGGGTTGCAAGCCACCTCCTGTTGTTCGTATCCCCATTTAGGTAGTTGTTTGCCAGTCGTCGTTAAAACACAGGCCTGTATAAAAAAATATTAAAAAAATGATTTTGTAGTGTGTAAAAATATACATCTATACAAATGCAGAGGGCCGTACGATGACGACTTAAATATTTACTTAAATTAATATTTAATTTAACTGCACGGTTGGTTCAGTTGCTTAAGTGGTTACCTCGCCATTTACTACTGCGCGGCGTGTTGTGGGTTCGATCCCCACAAGGGACAAAAATATGTGTGATCCATAATTTGTTTGTCTCGAATGAATTGTATGTTTGTAAAGTCCCCCGCGACACAGGGCTTGTCCATTTGTGCGACAGGGAGTCTTTACAAAATTCTTTGGGGACTGCCAATAAAAGTAAAAACTTAGTAACTTGTGAATTGTATCGTCGAGCTATTAGATTATTATTTTTAAATATGGGAAGCGTTCGGTGACGAACACGGGAGTTCCATGATTTTTGTTACATTACCCCAAAAAGTGTCCGTGTGGTGACGGATTAAGAATACAAATGTCACCACCCCTTCCATCCCGAGGGTGTCGTAAGAGTCGATTAAGGGAGTAAGTGTTATTCACCGCAAGAGAGGGAAAATTCGAAACAAAACCTATAGTAGGCTAATATCCCTCTGTTTGGAGGAGACCCGTGCCCAGCAGTGGGACGTTTATGGGTTGAGACGTACCCCAAAAAGTGCTCAACGCGCCGAAAGAAAATTTTACTTGAAAAAGTAGATACGTTACCTGCAAATAATGTACAAACATAAGTTTGCTCCTGACAGTCTGTATTTCATCACCATCTTTGCCCCCCGATATGATGATCTTCCATACATCATTCGCGTCACCAATACCATCCTACAAACAGAGTATTATAAATAGACTAGCTGTTGCCCGCGGCTCTGCCCGCGTGGATGTCTGTTATCTCGAAAAAAAGCAGACTATTCGCTATTCAAGACTATAATCTATTTCCATGTCAAAATTAATCCAAATCCGTTTAGTAGTATTACGTGAAAGAGTAAAAAACATCAATCCTCACAAACTTTCACATTTATAATATTAGTAGGATAGGATATCTAGTTAATTTTGTACTCTTTTTTAAACATCATCCGCTTTACTAATAAACGTTGAATAATTACACTCGGAATATCTCTTTCTGTCATCAGTAATTTGACATTTGAGAGAATGCGACAAAGCTATAGTCTAAGAAAGAATCTCTCTCTTTACAGTAAAGACACTGGGTTGAAGCGGTGCAGGTATAGTATGCCATGACCTTTAGAAGTGTAAAAAATAACCTTACCTCACCATAGCCAGTGATCTGCATATACTTAGTGGTAAGTGGCGCCTTCTCGCGGTGGGAATGTAAGTTACGTCCAGTCTGCGCATGCGTGAGACGCACAAGGTCACCGCTACGTACGATCACCACGCCCTCTACTTGCTCCTTGTCGTAAGGCTTTATGTGCCAGCGGTTGTTCTCGTCTTTATGGGTGTATGTGGTTATCTAGTTGCGAAGAAATGTAGGTTTAGACAGATTTTGAATTAGTAATAAATATATAGCTTAGAATTTTATCATATTTTTAAATAACATACTAAAGCACGACGCTTATGACACACTGAAAGATTAGTCAGATATAGGTACATTCAGTTTACGCAAGTCACTGTGAACCAATCGAGATATACCAGCCATAATATTGTTACCATAAATATTGTAACTCACACCAAATTGTAAGTTTTATACTCTGGCGATTAAAAAGAGTGATCAGAGTTTTTTGACTTGTCCTCTTGTTTTGTTCAGCTAATTGGGCGTAGGGAAAAAATGCTGGGTTTTTATGACGTTCATAAGTATCATGTAATTATGGTTTTGAACCCGTAATTTGATAATCGTAAGCACTACGCTTGGTCCACAGCAACACAAGACATTTTTATACTAGAATACCGACCTGTTGTTGTCTCGCTCCCACACCAGACGGGTACAAATGTTGATGTGAATGCAAGTACCCACCGCCGGTACGATGGTTCTTCAGCGAGATTTGTGCGCCATATGCTAGGGTCTTAGGTGCGCTCGCGTTATGAAGACTATTGCCAATCAAACGTGCTTGAAAACCAGATGAGTAGAAACCGTCGCCATTACCACTGTACAGGAAAATACGTGTAGGTAATTTTGATGAATATTATTATAAATTAAACAGGATGAATAGTGTACCATACAAGCAAGCAGACCCGCCTGGTAAAGGACCTTCTACAAAAGTTCATAGCCAAATAACTTGTTTCTGTGAGTACAGGTTTCCAGTGCGTTTGTAACATACTTAAAAAATAGAAGTCATAAATTCGGTTTCCTATTCCAGGGACACCAAACCACAAATCCCTCGTGTTACGATTTTTGGGTTAGCAACACAATAATGAGGCTACGGCAACTGCTTACCATCAGGCGGGCCGTATGCTCGTTTGTCTCCTTGGTTGTATAAAGTCCCCCGCGATATAGAGGGCGTTGTGTTCCCTATGTACACGAGATGCTTTTGAAAGAAATTACATAGAAAATAGCTACCTTTTACTAAGCACAGTGAGATGAATCCAGAAGAAGAAGACATACAATATAACTGGCCAAATTATGAGAGTTAACGATCTGCCAATCAAATGCTTCACTGTCAAACTCTGTAAAAACAAAATCATCATCAACAAAACAATTTCGAGTGATTAATTTCTGTATAATAATGTCCTAAAACAGAATTTCGGTCACTGCAACTAATCTCGACGGAGACTTGACGGAGAATTCACTTGTTTATACACCCCCTTGTATCGGAAAGCACGTATACCCGTTGGTCCTACACCTGATATTTCTGTGCCGGATTACCATCGAACTATAAGAGAGAGGGAATAAAAATGCACTTTTGTTTGCGCACATACTTGTACACTATATTACTCCCGTGATAATGGCTAGGTCATCAATTAATTAGCCGAGTGGTGGGCACGGCATAATGTCCAGAATCTATCAAACATCGTTAGAATTGTGAACACTGTGACCTGAAATAGAGGCTCTGCTTAGTTCAAGCGCAGTAGCTCAATTGTTTATATGCTGTGCACCAACAAATGTATTGTCATCGAATCATATAACTATTATTGATTATTATGTGCATGTTTTTACAGAAATAAATAAATAATTATTATTATTATTAATTTATATTGTTGCGGCCCAAAAGACAGACACATTGATTGTCAAAAGCAGGCATTAACCGTACTACCTGTAAAACTCCACATGAACATGTTTTCCTTGCTCCAGTCGACCCGAATCCGAACATTTTAGGGCCAAAGAAATACTAGTTGTGGTGAAACTTCTACACAAGACTAGACAACCCACTAATGGATAAAAAAAATTAAAGGATGGGGCACTAAGGAAGGGCAAAGAGTAGGAGGGCTACCAGGCCCACTCTTTGCCCTATTAAAAAAGATACGGCAAGTAGTCAACTCACAACAGGCTTAGTCAAATCTCCGAGAACATTCCAAAGGTCAGCTATAGTGCGCAAACCAGCAAACAGCACGACAAACAGTCCGACGAACTTGACAGACATAGTGCACGCTAATGAGGTGCCTAGGAACAACTGCCATGTGACCATGCGAGGGCTAAACGGTGCCAAACCTTCTTCTGTTAGTGTTCGAACCTGTGAAGTTGATATAATTCACATAGCACCTTTAATCTGCTGTTAGAAAAAAATGCTACGTAGCAAGGGCATACTTTGTTTTCGAGCAAAATTGGCATGGAACCAAATCAGAAGTTTAACCAGTTTAGGGGGCAAATCAGCCGGCCCCCTGGGTCAAGCCTGCTCCAAAAATGTATCCTGTCGTATAATCTGTAGGTGAAACGTGATTCTATACTATTTACCTACAGTATATTACTAACCTGGTTACTTATATTTAACTTTTTATAGTTAAAGACACTGCTGTGCTTTACTTTAATTTAGATGGATGCGAGACACATTTTTGTTTATTATTATGTTTTATGTAAATGCCAGCATGTATGTATTTAGTTGGTTAGCCAATAAATAAATATTCCTGATATGCCCCTGCATACCTTTGATGCAACAGTGGTAAGTGAAATCCGATGATAAACAAATTCTTAATAATTATGATACATACCTTAAACGTTCCATATATAGCACAGCTCATGAAAAACAATAAAATTGGATCCAGGAGTATGTATCTATTTAATGTCAAGAACCCTACATCTGAAACAAAAAAATATTTATTTTTACTTTAATCAGGTTTTTATAGCAATCGGTGGCGATGATGTGCGCGATAACTTTTTTTTTATACTACTAAGGTGGCAAACAAGCATACGGCCTGCCTGAAGTTAAGCAGTTACCGGAGCCTATGGAAGCTTGCAACACCAGAAGTGTCACTTGCGTGATGTCCACCCATTTTTTTACACTAGGGCTTTATGATGGGAGTACGAGTATACGTCCCGCCTAATGATAAGTAATTACTGTAGCCTATGGATGCTTGCAATACCAGATTGGATATAGAATTTTCAAACAAGTGCCTCAAACCAGGTTTATTTGAACCTGTTCAAGAGTGTAACACATACCAAAGGGATAGTTCCAGCTTTAAAAGGCTTAAACCCTTTAAACGAGTATTTGAATGACAGTCCCAGGTTTCCATAGCCTATGGAAGGTTGCACTACGGGGGTATTAAACAGTATGTTGTCAACCCTGCTTGCCTTTAAAGAACTCAATGCTAATGGTTCAATATATAATTATTTACACAAATCAAACAAATGTTAAGCAGACATAAGATTACTTACCACACAATAAAAGTAAAGTTCCAATCAAAGTAGATTCTATTGATTTTGTCATTTCCCATATTGTTAAAAATGTCAATGGGATTATAAGGGCTCCCAGTGTGGTACAGAACTGCAATTAAAATAATATTTAAAATACATTTATTTATTAAGGACAACCAACAAGGTATACACCATACAGTTCCTTAGGACTAGTACTTATGTCTAGTGATTGGTGCTACCTTACTTAAAGGTCGCCACGGTATTCACTTAGTTAGAAGCTATAAATTATGACAATTATGGTAGGTAATCCTTACTAATATTATAAATGTGAAAGTTTGTGAGTATGGATGGATGGATGTTATTGTTTGTTACTGTTTCACGTAAAAACTACTGAATGGATCTCAATTAAATTTGGCACAGAGATAGATTTTGGTCTGGAATAACACATAGGCAACAACATTTTACAGCGATAACCGACATCCACGCGGGCGGAGTCGGGCAGCAGCTAGTACTATATTATAGACAATAAAAAACAATTTTTAAATATATTTTTTTTATATAGTAACTATATATCATTTATTTTCATGCTCTGATGATAAGTGGTATATTTATACTTGAGAGGCTTATGTCCAGTAGTGGTTTGTAACAGGCTGATGATGTTCTTCATTGATCAATGCACAAATTATCAGAGGAAGGATAAAACACGAAGCAAGATAAAACAAAAGATGTGTCAGTTTTTCTTTTAACAAGCAAGTCTACTCTAGGGAGCAAGCACTGTATCGCGGGTCCCATTGCAAACATACAATTTACGGTATCTAAGGTACACTCAGATGCATGGATTCCACAATGTTTTTACCCGGTCAGATATTTTTTTTTTACTACTAGGGTGGCAAATAAGCACACAGCCCGCCTGATGTTAAACAGTTACTGTAGCTTATGGATGTTTGCAACAACCGAGGCATCACATCACTTGCGTGTTGCCGACTCATTTAATTGATGACCATAAGATGGTTGCTAGAGTAGACCGGATGTGAATATTGTGGTGCGAATTAGGAGAGTCCTATATCCATCAGTGGACTGAACTAGGCTGATTGATTAAAACCCGTAAGCCTCATGAGTAAAACCACAGATAATATAATACTAGTACAGATACCCCATCCCATACAAAGAAATGGTTCCCCGCTAACTCGGGCTAACCTTCGGGCTAAATTTTAATTATCTATCTATCTGTAGATGTCTGTATCCAACAGATTACGTGCATACACATAAAATCAACAGATGGCGACACTTTATTTAAAATTATATTTTTCACAAGATATAGTAGGCACCTACTTCATCACTCACATAGATCTACCGACCATAAAGGGTAGGTATCACTCATTGTCTCGGGCTCGGGCCACGATTGCTGGCTCAAGGTCACGCGCTTTGAGAAATATACTTATTTTGATTGTTTGCTTCCGTATTCCGTATTTAACTAGCGCTCCGCCCCGGTTTCGCCCGGGCTAAACAAATTTTTCCCGTTTAGGTATATTAAAATGTTAATATACCTATTAACCTAAGTTTATTTTTTTGTTGATGGCTTATATTAGGTATACCTATAATATAAATTGATTTATTAAAAAGAATATTTGTGAAACTATAATAAGCAATTAATTTATCAGTGCAAATAAACAAATAATCTGTTTGAAGTGATAAGGGTCTGTTTGAATTGTTTCTGTCTTAGTCAAATTAGGTTAATTATAATATTTTGTGACAACTCACACACCATCTAAATCCAAACTTGGCACAGCCTGTATGGTAATCAGACGACAGACAGAGCATATCACACTAAGATTGGTCCTGAATGGGAATCGAACCCTCATGGATTAGATTCACTAATCACTAGTTACGTAGTAACTCTTTAGTAATCTGTGCCACTAGTACAACAGGCCAGTCGATGTCATTAATGGATGGAGTAAATTATAGCATTCTTTGGTATTAGTCCAACAGTCCGATGGTACTGGGTTCGAATCCAAGATTCATGTCCACTTTTTGAAATTTGTTTTTTGTAGATGGTTTTTATATCAGATAATATTTTTTTGAATTATTTGTAAAAATATAGTAAAACAGTAATTATTTAATATCAGTCTGAATTCACAAATAGGTAATTTTCCCACAGTACGATACCGTAGCACCGCTGCACCGTACCGGCCGTAGAACCGGCCGAACCGGGTTCGAATCCCAACCTCGGATACACTTTTTGTATTTAGTTTTTGTTTAGTTTTTAAAATATTTTATTATAAATATTTTATATATCTTGGATGCAATATTTTTGTTGATAACTTTGATAACGTAAAACATTTTTAAAGTTTTTTGTTAAGAGAAAAAAACATATGCCCGTATTATTTATTTTTAACATAAGTCACTGTTTCACATAGCTTTATATATTTTTATACCTACGAGTAAGTAGTATGACCCAACATTAAACTTCAAAACCAGGTAGGTATTTTAATTTATAAAAATCTGAAAATGCATACAGCGCCAGCGCCATTACTCACAAGTCACTCGCAAGTTTCAACTTCTTAGTAGTACAAAATACTGCCGCCAGGACTACGGCGACATTATTGAAATTTGTAAATATATAATTGTAATTTTGTTTTATGAGCCCTTTATTTCATTTTCCTATGCTAGTAGGATTTCTTAAAATATGTACGTATATGTGTCAGGCTATATTTCTTCCAGGTTTGAATTTTACATAAACGTAAATAACAAATCGATATATGTAACTCCATCTATTGGTATTTATTCGTACTAATTTTGATTTGTTCCTGATGAGACCCCATGGTAAAACCATAAAAACCAATACTCACAATTCTCATTCCTTCATAACGAGCACCTTCAAACTTGTCCCCTGGCTTTTCAAATGGAAATTTACCATCATAGCCAGTCAGTTTACCTGAGAGGGCTATGAGCATCTAAAAAAATGACACTTAGTATTTTATACATGATTAAATAATTATAAAAAAATCCTTTGATAAATATGTTAAAAGGTTTATAAAATGCTGACAAGTGTGAATCTATACTAATATTATAAAGCTGAAGAGTTTGTTTGCTTGAACACGCTAATCTCATAAAGTACTGGTTCAATTTGAAAATATCTTTTTTTGTTAAATAGGGCATTTGTCCAGGAAGGCCATAGGCTATAAAACATCACCCTATGATCAATAGGAGCGGAGTAGTAGTGAGATATGTTGCAAAATCGGAGAAATATACGTGGTGGTACGAAGTCGTGGGCGACCCCTAGAGATGATGAGAAAGTTATGGTAAGTTAAAAAATTTACCTATATTATATATTAATAGTGTAGCTTTCTATAGAGTAAAATATGTTTCAAAACAGAGCACTAGTTCATGAGATTAGGGTGTTCAAACATATAAATTCATAAAATTTATAAAACTAATCAGTTAGCTCGCAGAACTGATGGCCGTTGGGGCAGAAAGGTTCTAGAGTGGCGACCACGAACTGGAAGACGAAGCGTGGGCAGGCCTCCAACAAGGTGGACCGACGACCTGGTTAAGGTTGCGGGCAACCGATGGACAAGGTCGGCTCAGGATCGAGAGTTGTGGAAAACCTTGGGGGAGGCCTATGTCCAGCAGTGGACGTCTTTTGGCTGAAATGATGATGATGAATCAGTTAAATACATAAAAAATTATTTACCTTTCCAAGAGGAGGATGTACATCAAAAAAGAATGTCCTATTTATGTACCAACTTCCCATTTTTCCAAAATGTGTTTCATCCCAGCTGAAATTCAAAGTTATTATTGGAAAACAGTACAATAATAATTAGGGCAATGTTAGTTGGTAGCAGCTTGTGTCAGTTTTTCTGTTGAAAATTAATTTTGTTGTGTGAAAATTATCAGTCGCAGGTTCAAGCTGCTACTGGCAATGGACTCAAACTCAAATTGAAAATTCGTTTAAGTTACAAAGTAACACTTATGAAGGTCATTAGGACAGCAGAACTCACCTGCTATTACATATGAAGTGTTGTCTGAGAAGTTTATACAAGTTTTTTTAAAAGTTATGACTTACCAGACATGATCAGGTTCCAGTACTTTATAATATCGAGTTAGGAACGTAGCTCCACACAGAATACCGAATGTAATCCACCATCTATAATACAAGAATATCGTTTAATAAATATTACAAAAAACATATTTGAACCTCGACTGTAAAATTAGAAAGTACATTTTGTTACTAGGCTTTGATGGCTTATTATTCTTATTTTTTTCAGACATGGTTGGTATATTTATTAGCGATTTTGACAAATTAAATTTATTTTATGCACATTTTCTTTCAAAACTTTAGATAAAAAACTGTAAAATATAACGGTATGGTAAAGTAAAGTAAACGTCATCGCCGAGAAACACAAACACACAACAGCTGTCAGTGTCAGTTGTCAAAATAATGCAGTCAGGCAGGCAATGTCAGCCTGCCCCTGAGGCCTGCCCTGTTAGCAGCTGTCGTAGATATAGATTGCAGCTGTGGACAGTATTATTTATCTGGATTTAATTAAGGTAGGCTGCTCTATAAACAGTTTTAGGCGCATACCATTTTGAGCCGTAAAGATAAAGAATAAAACTTTACTATTCCTCATCAAATATTTTTGTTTCTTTTACCTATTTGTTGCCCTTGAATAACATTGTTTTGTGGTTTTACCAAGTAATTTAAACTGTGTAATGAAATAAAAATGCCCATAAAACTTTATATGCCTTTACTTAATATTTATTTTTCTAGAATGTCGTTAAAATTACCTAGTCATCAATAGATAAGCAATTCTGGAATGCACTGGAAAACACAAAAATGGAACGTACGATAGTTACCTTTTTTTCTAATAGTAATCGCTAAGGTTGGTCAATTTGATATTTTTTTGACGTTAATTGATAAAAAAATATCAAATTGACCAACCTTAGCTATCCAATCAAGCAATCACCCTGTTGCATTTTATTTTAAGGTTCAGCCTTATGCTCCGAAGGCCTTCCGCTAAGGGTCACAGTACTCAAACGACACAATAGAAATCAATCACATTTAACGGAGACTAGCCAGCCAACTGCGGGGGAGAAAACATAGTGCAAAGTACGAAACGCAAAACGCACACTGCAACGAATTGAACTGTAAAATTTGAATTGTGATTAAGTACTTGTTAAATGATTAGTACTACATTTATTTGTTTAATAAAGAATGCTTTGGTCATTAGAAATGTTATCGTCAGTGCAGGGGTATATACGAGTACATAAGAAGGCGACGCGTAATATATTAAAATGGACCCTATAAAAATATGGACGTTAAGATTCATTAACTAACTTAGTATGGACCTTATAGTACTTACATACTTAGACATGAAATTTAGACACATTAAAGGCCTGGCCGCGGCGCCCTTTATTGACACGGTTCGGTAACTCTGAGACTGTCTAGGTATACAAAGGATGCCTTAGGGCGCCTTGGTATTCTTCGGGTTACTTCGGCAGCCTTCGGATTGCTTCGGTGGCCAAGGCATACTTATTATTATTATTTTTTATACTGCTTGAGTGGCAAACAATCATACGGCCCGCCTCATGTTACCGTAGCTTAAGGACGCCTGCAACACCAAAGGTATCACTTGCGTTGCTGTGCTGACCAATTTTTTTATACCAGGGCTTTAAGATGGAGTATCCCTGGGATAGGAAAGCGCTTATTTCAAAACGCACCCTTAAATGAGGGAGTAATTCTTAAAAGATCTTGTATAGTGCCACCAACTTACAGAAGAAAATAAATATTAGAAAGATCTAACAGGGTTGTATGTAACTATGAGTATTTATTTTTGTTAATAATTTACCTGAAACATAAAAATTAAGTTTAATGTTTCAGCTATTCATTTTTTTATTTACGCGACTATATAGTAATTAATTAATTTGCGTACAGTTGAGAACATCAAACAATCCATCTTGAATCTTGATTTCAGAATGAAACTGTTTGACGTTGCATTAAAAATACTGATTTAATGTGGTGACATCCCTAATCACGTCAGTGTCAAATCAAATTGTTGAATAAATAAATTCACTATTTCAATAAATATAAAAAGTTTGACGTTGTTTGACGTCTCAGTTGCTTCAAGCGTGTCGTATTGTAAACAAATAAATATTAAAAGCGTATCGTCTTTTACTTCAGTGTGCGGTGTAATTCACAGCGTTCATATTGTGTTTGACTATGATGGTGCATTAACGAATTCATAATGAAAAATCTTAAATGTATTTTATTATTTCCGTGGCTAGTTTCTTTTTGTTGGTGCGAAATATCTATTGAAAAGAAAAATAAGTTGTTGTTAGATTTTATTAATTATTATAATATTCAACCGAATAAGAATTACACAGCCTGTGATGGAGTTCTACAAAGTATACGAGAAATAGTAAGCTCAAAAACTTTTTATAACTTTTTCCCACATGTTTTCATTAAGTTTTAGCTTGTGACAGGGTTATCAAGGTCCAAGACCTTTGACATCTTAATCGTAAGTCTTAAAATATTATGTTACTGTATTGTACGTAAAGTTATGCTATTTAAATTATCAAGTTAATTGATTAGAAGTTAGAATTATATTCTCTACACAAACCTTGACATAGTAACAATTTTATTTTTTAATTATACTTAAATGAAAAAGTAAATAGGTACTTAAAGTTGGTTTATCAGCCCACACAAATTATGGTCTATCGCCATGAATGATTTATTACTGTTAAATAGTGTGATTTCCAAATTTTACGTCATATTTTAGCTATTTAATGTTACCTAATAATTTTAACAAAAGTATTATATTTGATATAAATACTTATTTTATAATAAAGAATGGGCTTAATTTTAAATAGTATTTATGCACAGATGGACCCAAACTGGATTTAAGTAAAGAATGACTTTCAAATAAAAATATGCAAGCACTTTCAGCAGTGAAAATCTCTGCTCTCACCACTTGAAGAAATATTCTTCAAGTGGTGGTGGACATTTATGGGTTGAAACGATGATGATTATATGTAGGCTAATAGTTTGAAAGTTCCTACTGTGGTGCAGTTTCTGTGTCTTTCAGTGTGTTTGGATTTTGTTGCTGGACATCTTGTAAATCTATACTCTATACTAATTATAAAACTGACTACCATCAAGCGGGCCGTATGCTTGTTTGCCACCTTGGTAAAAATAAAAATAATATTTATATTTTAGTTTGTAATGAATAAACCAAATAAATACTGGACCAATTTTCAAAATTCCTGTATAATATATTTGTATATGCTATATTTTACTTAAATATAATTAACGGACCCCTGTAAAAGCTAAATAAATGTTGTGTGAAGCCAGAACGTGCCAGTAGTTATATAGGAGAATATATAGGAGTTATTTTTGAACAACCATTCTCTGGGATCTTTGGAGTAGAGATGTAAAAGAAAAGATAAGTTTCTATACCAAATGGATCATGCTGTATATGGTAATAACCCCACATGGCTTTGCTTGTAGACATATAAAAAGTAGCCTGTGTACTTTCTTAGGGTTCAAGCTTCCTCTAAACCGAGTTTCATCAAAATCGGTTAAGCAGTTTAGTCATGAAAGTGTAACAGACAATAATATGGATTAATTCTTTTTTTTACGTTTTAGAGTATTAGAAATTAGAAACATCACAGCACTACTGCACTGATTTAATTGAACAAAGTGATAATGTATATTATAAACCATATATCCGGTTTCTACTATAATAGTAGAAACCGGATATATGGTTTATGATATCAATTTATTGCCTATGCAGTTCAGAATGTTATAGACTGCCTTGGTGGTCCAGTGGACGCAGTATGCGCCTGCTGTGCACAAGGTTGTGGGTTCGATTCCCACACTGGACAAAAGTTTGTGTGACCCACAAAGAGTTGTTTTGAGTCTGGTTGTAATTTGTGTCCATTAATTATATGTTTGTAAAGTCCCCCGTAACACAGAGCTTGTTCTCTAGTGCGGGAGATGTCTTTTTAAAAAGAAAAAAAAAGAAAAATGACACTCCTAACGTAGTGCATAATATTTAAAAAAAAATTATATGATTATTTAAAAAGTTTAAGAAATAAAACTAATTATAGGGTGTATAATTAGTTTTATTTCTTCTTCTATTTGTGTCAAATCTATGCTTGTCCTCCACGATACAGAGCTTAGTCTGTATTTACAAAAGAAAGAAGCTTCAAGCTTCTGCATACATTTGTGAAATTTGTCTGAATTTTTTAATCACTTAATTTGGCTTAATTGATTTAGCTGTAGCGAGTTTCTTACTAGTATATAATGGCCATGAGACATCACATTATGGTTAACCTGTTAACCGCCGATGGGTGAAAAGTCATCCAGCAAAAAATACCAATTTTTTTTTATGAAAAAAAAAAGATGAAAATCTGTGTATTGCCTAGTGGTTTTACAAACATTTAATAAGTACACCTAGACTTGTAACAATTATTGTACTGTTTTCTTGGGTTGCATCAAATAAATGTTTCTTTCTTTCTTTTCTTTCTTACTACTAATCCTACGCTGCCGTCTATTATGTGTTCTTTGCACATCTGTCAGTTCATTACCAACACAAACACTGGGCGTTAGACTTTCACCATTTGTACAAATATTATTACCTACTACACTAGCGGCTTGTGCTGGCTTCGCACGGGTGGACATATATTTAGTTTTCGTATGGATCCCGTAATATAAAATATACCCTATGTTACTCGCTGATAATGTAGCTTTCTAGTGGTGAAAGAATTTTTAAAATCGGTCCAGTAGTTTTTGAGTTAATTCGTTACATACAAACGGGACGGCTCTGTGTCGTGTAATATCGTGTAAATCGTGTAATATTTTGAAAGTGGTTCGTACCTTTTGTTTCCCTACCACGGTCGGTGCCACAGAAATAGATCGAGAATAGATCCTATACTATTTCTGTGGTCGGTGCAATTCGACCGAAACGTCGGTAAACAAAAGGTAAGGAAGATTATATATTTAATATGTTACATCTAAATAATTCAACTGGCATCAGTAGTGAGTCACGTCAAATTCCACGTAATTTACGCATTAGCATATAGCAGCGTGTATCTCAGTTATTAGTCAGATCTGTAACCAGTCGACGTTATTAGTTTTTAGTTATTTAGAAGTTGTATTCTTTTCAAAGTCAAACTCATTTATTAATTTAAATCTAATGCATAATACTTATGAACGTCATAAAACATATGGCCTGCATTTTTCGCAATTGTCGCTGGCTAGAGGAATTGGCAAGAACCTCGGGCCACTCTTTTTAATCGCTAGAGTACTTATAACATTTACAATTTGGTATGAAAGTATGGATTACAATATTTGTGGTAACAAAAAGGTACAGAAACAAATATACTATACAAAATGAACACTGTATGGTAATGGGGGATCGTTTAGTATCGAGATTATTAAAAAAAAGTCTCACAAAATACACTGTACAAGGTTTGTTCTGTGTGGTTATCGAACCCATTATACGCCGCGCAGTGGTAAATGTCAAAATAACCATTTAAACCACTGAACCATTAGTGTAGTCAGGTGTTGATGCGTTTAGTTAAATGATTACATGAACGGTTATATAGTTTAATAATTGCCTTGCCTTGATTAGGAAAACTCTGCATTGGATCTTGTTTCGCCTAATGCATCCATACGAATTTTATAAATACGAAAGTAAATCTGTCTGCCTGTTGCCATTTCACGAGACTACACGGATGAACGGATTACGTATTTATTAAAATTTAGCAATAACCGACATCCAATAACCGGGCAATATCTATTACAGTTGTTTATTTATAAAACAACCGAATAAAGCGGTGGTAGTCAAGTGGGAAAGTAACCGGCTACACGCAAGAGGTTTGAGTTCCATCCTGGGTGGCAGTACTAATGTAAATCTCACTTTGTGGAATTTAATTATTGCTTACGGACAAGGAGAACATCGTGAGGAAGTCATAGAAAAAATTCTTAAGACATGTCTGATTCAACAACCCGCATTAGGCCAGAGTGTGTGAATTAAGGCCTTAACTCCCTCTCGAGAGAAGACTCGTGCGCAGCAGTGGGACCTATATGGGTTGCTATCATATATTTTATATCACTCTCTTTGTTTCAGGATAGCAATACTTTCAGCATTGTAGTCACTATAAATACGCAAAAAGATGATCCACACCTCATCACATGTTCAGCCACGGTCCATGACTTGCCGGAGGGAGGCGTTGTCGTTATGGATAATAAAATAACATGTGAAAACGAAAAACCAATAGCCTCAGATGAAAGTGAGAGCAATGAGTCTGAAGAAGCTCAAGATTTGAGGATGCCGATCAAACTTGAAAACGAAGTTCAAGCTGATACAGCGGTGAGTAACATGAACCTTTTCGTTTTTAACCGAATTAAAAAAAGAGACAGAGAATTAACATAGTTATTCAACGTGGCAATGCTGCTAGCCTTCTGGGCCCCAATTCTGCTAATTTACGGTTGGCTCAATTAAATCTTAATTGATATTTAATTGAATCTCAATAGCATTTTTGGTATTCTGCTAAATGAATAAAAGACCGATAATTAGAAAACCATTGGTCTTAAATTATTCAGTAGGATACCAATAATGTAATACCAAAAATTATAATAATTTAAGACCAATGGTTTTCCAACAATTGGTCTTAAATATATTAGCAGAATACTAAAAATGCTACTTCGATTCAATTGAGAATCAATTCAGATTCAATTGAGCCAACCGTTAATTAGCAGAATTGGGGCCCTGGGTAGTGGTACGTTTCCGGCAGACGGTGATGTAGAGAAAAATTTTGATGCAACAACAGATTTTCTTGTATGCTATTTTGTTTTTGTGTGTACCTTAAAAGTCAAAAAATAGTTTATGAATAAAGTGGATGGAGACAGGGTGATTGATTTATTGTTTCTAAATGTTACCGCATATCGCCGTCATTTATGAACCAATTTATTTTGAAAATTATTTTAATTATATTTAGAAAATCAAATAAAAAAATGTATTTAAAGGATGGTAATTAGACAGTCTCGATTAAGATTGTTAAGAGTCTATAATAATATGTAATGTAATGTAGCAAATGAAAATGGTACAATTAAACTGATCTAATGATGAAGTCGGAAGGTAGGCGATCGACTGCATAATTCAACAATGTATTCTAGCTGTGTTGGGGTTTTTTAGAATGGTCATAAGATGCACTTGAGCCGTAAATGTCATATCAAATTTAAAAAAAAAACCATCGTAGAAGGGGAAATTAGGGATTAAAGTATGTAGAACTATAGAGTTTTTCAAAATTCTACTACTTTTTATTGACAAAATTATAGTATACCTCCTAGATATTAGTATTAAGAAATTAGCAGATATCGATCGCACTAGCGCGGAGAAACTATCGCCCACAAACGTTTTGAACACAAAAATTTTACAGGCGAGTGCGATACTGCAGCAATTAGAGAGTCACTTCAATTATAATAATCTATTACACAATGAGCAATATGGTTTCACAAAGGGTCGCTCTACTATAGACGCAGGTGTTACACTATTAAAGCATATATTTAACGCCTGGGAAAATTCGATGGATGCGATTGGTGTCTTCTGCGATCTGTCAAAAGCATTTGACTGCGTTGAACACAATACGCTTCTGCGAAAGCTTAGCCATTAC
The DNA here is from genome assembly GCA_947095525.1 of Trisateles emortualis. Lineage (NCBI taxonomy): Eukaryota > Metazoa > Arthropoda > Insecta > Lepidoptera > Erebidae > Trisateles > Trisateles emortualis. Next base: position 4,048,672 of record OX352748.1, on the reverse strand, counting down.
GGCATTAGGGACGATGCACTTAATCTTATTGCCGCCTACCTTAGTGAGAGAGTGCAATTCGTTAATATAAATGGAAATAGGTCTTCGGGATTACCTGTAGCAATGGGCGTCCCCCAAGGCTCAATTCTAGGGCCTTTTCTCTTTCTAGTTTACATAAATGATTTGCCTTTCTTTGTACAGGATTTCTGCGACATAGTGCTATTTGCAGATGACACCTCTCTAATATTTAAAGTAGACCGTAAAGAAACCAACTTTGATGCTGTAAATGGTTCGCTCGCGGAAGTCCTGGACTGGTTTACTACGAACAATTTATTGCTGAATTCTAAGAAAACTAAATGCATTAAATTTACAATGCCAAACGTAAGAGGTACTAGCACAAATCTTATCATTAATAATGAAACACCTTCGCTTGTTGAGTCAACAGTTTTCTTGGGATTAACTTTAGATCGTAAACTACAGTGGGGCGCCCAAATATCGTGTCTCGCGGGAAAACTCAGTTCTGCTGCTTTCGCTGTTAGTAAGGTTAGGCAACTTACTGATGTCGAAACCGCAAGGCTTGTTTATTTTAGTTATTTTCACAGCGTCATGTCCTATGGCATATTGCTATGGGGTAAGGCTGCTGACATTGAAACCATATTCATTATTCAGAAGCGAGCTATACGCTCAATTTACAATTTAGGTTCACGTGTTTCCCTGAGAGAACGATTCAAAGAAATAGGTATTCTAACAGTTGCATCTCAATATATATTTGCAAATATAATGTTCATTAAACAAAATATACATCTTTATTCGAAAAACAGCGATATTCATGCTATTAATACTAGAAATAAACACAAGTTAGTTGGTACGTATCATCGTTTACACAAAGTCCATAACTCGTTTGCGGGGCTCGGGGTACGTTTTTATAACAAACTGCCCAATGAAATAATGAATTTACCTTTACAGAAATTTAAACAAACTGTCAAGAGTCATTTTTTAGGAAAGGGATACTATACTATTAATGAATTCTTAAGCGATAAAACGTCATGGGGAAAAGTTGCTAATTGATTGTAGGATTAATATTGTAATTATTAAATTTAAGTGATCATTGTCAATAGAGGTGTTTCGTGATCTTACTATTTTGTTTCTTTTATTGATTTCATGTCAACCTTGGCATGATTCTCTTTCAAATTTAAAATATAGTTTATGTAATTTCACTTAGTGTACAATGTGATCACCTTATGCTTTTATATGTACAAAAAGAGACGATGCCTCATTACCATACTGATAGATACTAAATTGTGATTGTGATACGTTGTTTACTTTAATCTCTTAATTTTAAATTTCTTTTTTTGGTATGGTGTGTTGGTTTCGAACCTTTTTGGTACCCTCTTCAAATTGTAACTCATACGAAATTGTAAATATTATACCTTGGCGATTAAAAAGAGTAGCCAGAGTTTCTTGCCAATTCTTCTCTAGGCCCTACCCATGTCAGCGAATTGGCCGTAGGAAAAAATATGCTGACTTTTGTTTATTTTGACGTTCATAAGTATCATGTATTTGATCTAAATGAATAAATGACTTTGAGTTTTGAGTTTTTTGAGTTTTATTTAAAATCTAAACAATAAAAATAATATTTATATTTATAGTATCTGAAGTGATATTTAAAATAAAATAATTCACCTATGAAAAACAAACATTAGATATAACCATGACATCATTTGAAATAATCATCAACATCATCTTTGTATAGGCACGGTGTTTATGTTTCACTTCGATACAGCCCTGACAATTTGTTTGATTTATCTAAAAATATAACTATTAGATTTGACCTCAGCCTACCCCCAAATAAAAATGATAATAAAATAATTGACTATATTCATCTGTCAAAAGTGAGCGAGACAATCACTGATATTTATAGTAAGAAAGGCGAGACACAAGATATAAGCACTAGCGCGCGGAAATTGTCAAAATATCCGAAAGAATTTCTGACTGATGAGGGTCTTCAGAACCCTATCCTTAAGTCTCTCGTATATTCAATACTTTTAGAAAGAACCAAGTTATTTTGTTGTTTTATTTTATTTGGGAAACAAACAAGTGTACATTGTATATTACACTAAATTACAATACAAAGCATCTAAATGTACAGTCCACAACGTTTCCACTTATTACTATGTTACAAAGTAATGAGGTACAGTGAGGAAAATTTAAAAATAACTATTTTTATTTTAACGATTTCATTTAGAGTCAGAGTAGACTCTAAATCACATCCCTAGAATCACTCAGTTTTAGGCTAACAGTAATTTTTTTTTTTGAAGATGTGTCGGTTTGCAGCAAAAACATCGATCTCTAAGAAATGGCTGTTATAGGATTTAACTATTCGTTGTAGAGGAGCCCGCTCACCCGCGTTTGTGCGACTAGGCGTTGTAGCAAACAGCGGGTAAGTGCGCGCCTCTCTTCTTACTATTGTTCTGGGCACTATGTAACAAATATTATTAATAAGTTCGGGGCAATCATAATTGTTGTGAATTAATCCATGAAGTATCATGGCTTGGAGCAACAAGCGTCTAGACTTCAGCGTAAGCAAATTAAACTTTTCCAAGGAATCTTTGTATGGTAGTCTCTGCGTTCGGCCTTATATTGTACTGATTTCATAAACTTACGCTGAATTCTCTCAATAGCATTATCATATTTAACGTAATATGGATCCCAGATCATGCATGCGTATTCAACTTCTGGACGAACCAAAGAGCTGAATAGATGTAAGTAAGTTGCAGGACGCTTAAAGTCAACAGCAGCTCTAGTGACAAAACCATACATCTGAAATGCCTTGGTAGTATTTTTTTCAATGTGTAAGTCTAAATGCAGTTGGCTGTCCAACAAGATACCTAGGTCATTGACTGTTATATCTCTTAAGAGGTATTCATTGCATAAAGAGTAATTAAAATTAATTTTGTTTTTATTTTTGGTAAAACTTATGCACTTACACTTAGGTAGACTTAATTTTAGTTTGTTTTGAGTGCAATAGTCAGATAATCTAATCAGATCCTCTTGTAGGCGTAGGCAATCATTAGTCGTCTCTATAGGGCTGTAGACCTTAGGGTCGTCAGCGTACAATAAAAATTGACTATTGAGAAAACACCTGTTGATATCGTTAATATAAATAACAAACAATAAAGGGCCAATAATTGAACCCTGAGGTACCCCAGAGGAGGCATGAAATACATGAACAGTGCCCGTTAGTCGTAACTACTTGATTCCGATTAGTAATATAGGACCAGAACCAGCGCAGCAGATTACCTTTGATGCCGTTGAAGGCGATTTTGTTGAGTAGGATTTTATGGTCAACTCTATCAAAAGCCTTTTTAAAATTAGTGTATACGACGTCTGTTTGTATTTTCATGTCCATGTTTTTAAAAAGACCATTCGTGTAAAGCATTAAATTAGTGATAGTCGATTTTTCTTTATGAAGCCATGTTGCTCAGGTATTATATTCTGATGAATAGGAGGATAAACTTCTTGGTGCACAAGTCGTTCAAAAAGTTTGGCAAGGGAGGAGAGTATAGATATAGGGCGATAGTTTTCAATATTTTGTCTAGACCCTGAACCACTCTTGAAGACAGGTATAAATGTTATATCTGCAACAAATGTATAAATATAAATTGAAGGTTATTTGGGGGTATTTCGAACGAGTTTCACTGGTCTAGTCTGGATTATTTAATCGATAGGTTCAAATCGGACTCGTAAATCCAAAAAATAAAGCATCCAAATTTAATAAAACAACCGACAGTAATTATTAATACAATATAATTTATTTAAATATTACTGCACTACATATTATGTATATTGCACTACATATACTCTATAATACTACTGCTTACACCACTTCAAACTCAAACCCAAAAAAAGACCCGTTTCGTCTCTGTTCCCTCCGTTTTATATCTTGACAGCGCGCGCAACTTACCGACGCGTTCACACTATGTTGCCAGTCGATAGAAATAAGTAATCTACCGATATCTAGTAATAACCTTCTGTACCTGTACTATTAAGTATTCTGTGGTAATAATTTTAATCGTAACACCTAACACAAACATAAAATTCTCATCTTCAGCTCAAATATTTGTGTAGATATTTATCGCTAGTGATGTTGGCATCGCAGCGTCATCAATTCAGTGAGCTGGTTTTGATATAAGTAGGTAATAAACGCTAAATATTATATCAAGGTTACTGCAACCAAATAGGGTTAAGCTATTATACGTAATCCGTTGTTTAGACAACAAGACATTGTCGTCAGGCGCTAAAACAACCAGTCCTACGCCTTCCGCATAAGGCGTTCGATTTGTGTCAGTTAATTTTTAGCTTATCTTTATGATAACTAGACATAAGGTACTTTTTATCGCGATACGGACATCCAAGTGGACCGCGGGTGGAGCCGCGGGCAACAGTTAGTTTTAATATAAATTTGCAAAGACTCCTCATATATGTATAAAAAAATACAATATTTTTTGCCCAATAAAATATAAATAACAGCTTAATATAAGATATTGAACTGAGTAAGCTTCAAAGATGATAAAGTCTTTATCGTGTCAGTGTACACTAAGTTTAAATGAGGTCTGGGTGACCTAATATTATATTTATAATTATGTCAAGGATAACAACACTTGTATATACATAGTTTAATCTATAGGTACTTAATATTATAAAGCTAGAGTATTTTTGTTTTTTTGGTTGAACGCGCTAATCTCAGAAAGTACTGGTTCGATTAGAATTTTTTTTTTGTTGAATAGTGCATTTATCCAGGAAGGCTATAGGCTTTATAACATCACGCTATGACCAATAGGAGCGGCGCAGTAGTGAGATATGTTGCAAAATCGGGGAAAATATTCCAAATTACCACGCGGACGAAGTCGCGGGCGATCTCTAGTTTATTATACGTAGGTAATTAAAGTATGCAATTTTAAGTTAGAAAATGGATCCTTAGTGTTTTCTATTTTCTAATAATAATGATCGTTTATATCAGATAGTTTTTTTTTAACTACTTAGGTGGCAAACAAGCATACGGCGTGCCTGATGTTAAGCAGTTACCGTAGCCTATGGACGCTTGCAACACCAGAAGTGTCACTTGCGTGATGCCAACCCATTTTTTTACACCAGGGCTTTATGATGGGGCTATCCCTGGGATCAGAATATCAGCTCTGCAGTTTAAAATGCCACAGCACAGAGCTGAGATTAGGACCCTTTCTAACATCACACAGAATATTTTTTTGTTTTGTTATTGTGTGTCTATTGTTTCTGTTTATATGTATCTGTTATCCTGTGTATGTTCAAATAAATGATTTTCTTTCCTTTTTTCAAATGTAATGTAAGTAAATGAAAAAGGTACATTTGAACTGAACTGATGATGAAGCCCGAAGCTAGGCAATGGAACTTCATAATTAAACAATGTAATCTAGCCTTGTTTGGGCTTATTTAAATGGTCACGAGATGCACTTTAGCTGCAAATTGTCAGATTAAGAAGAAACTTCTTTAAGGGAGGAAAAGTGAGATAAGAGTTTGCATGAAAGTTCATCCTGTTTTAATACCTACGTTTGACTAGAGGTTTGAATGTATTTGAAAATTTTACCACTCGCCGTGAAGTCGGTTTCTTTTTTGTTAAAATTATTTATACTACGAAAACGGCAAACAAGCATACGGCCTGCGAGCTGGTAAGCAGTTACCGTAGCCTATGGACGCTTGCCAGAGGTATCATTTGCCCTTTAAAAACCTTATAACCGCTTTCTTAAAGAACCCCATGTTAAAGTCTTTCGGTATCATGTCATTCATTTTAATGGCACAATTAAGATCTAATGTTAATTGGACCAAGTATTAAACTGATGGGAAACTAATGTGAGATGTCGTTATCAATCATTTAATTGTAGATTAGGCAAGTTTTAGTTCTTTTAAAAGCAATTATGGTGTTGTTGTTAACTTTATCTTTAAGATTGTTTTTCGACTGCCTTGGTGCCTTGGTCGCAGTATGCGCCTGCTGTGTGCAGGTTGTGGGTTCGATTCCCACACAGGACAATACTTTGTGTGGCCCACAAAGAGTTGTTCTGAGTCTGGGTGTAATTTGGGACTTTTTTTTTAAACTCAGATTGTCATTGTATGAAATTCAAATTACAACCGAAAATAATCCGCTATAAAGACGTTATGGCACATGAAGATTAGTTAGCTACAGATAAAAATATATTTCACACATATTCAAATTTTTTTTTTTTTTTTTTGTTTTTTCAAAAGACAACTCCCGCACTAGAGAACAAGCTCTGTGTCGCGGGGACTTTACAAATATACAATTAACGGACACAAATTACACCCAGACTCAGAACAACACTTTGTGGGTCACACAAAGTTTTGTCCTGTGTGGGAATCGAACCCACAACCTCGTGCACAGCAGGCGCATACTGCGGCCACTGGACCACCAAGGCAATCATATATTGGTTTGCCTAAAAAACTAATCTTCATATAGCGGTCTGTATACATATATCCGTTGGCGGTGTGGCTTCGCTCAGGTGTTTAGGATGAAGTTTCGCGGCTAGATCGAAATAGTTGGTAAAATAGTACCCACTCAGTTTTCTTTTCCGCAGGCGGTATCGAATACCGCTCAGCCCCTCTAGACAAGGGGCATAAACGGTAGTCGAATCGAATATAATAGGAAGCAAATATGTATATAGGATTTGACATAAGTTTACGATACAATGTCGTACACTTACGTCAGAATCCATACATTAGACTGCCTCGGTGGTCCAGTGGCCGCAGTATGCGCCTGCTGTGCACGAGATTGTGGGTTCGACTCCCACACAGGACAAAACTTTGTGTGACCCACGAAGAATTGTTCTGAGTCTGGGTGTAATTAGTGTCCGTTAATTGTATGTTTGTGAAGTCCCCCGCGACACAGAGCTTGTTCTCTAGTGCGGGAGTTGTCTTTTTTATAGAGTTGTCTTTTATAAAGACATTTTTGTATTCTATTCGATTCGACTACCGTTTATGCAACTTGTCTAGAGTGGCAGGTTTTAAGGACTTTAACGGCAACAACTTTCCCGCGCTAGTGTGATGACTGCTACGTCTTTCTTAGTATAATACTAGTCGTTGCCCGCGGCTCCGCCCGCGTAGATGTCGGTTATCGTGATAAAAAGTAGCCTATGTGTTATTCTAGACCATAATCTACCTCAGTGCCAAATTACATCCAGATCCGTTCTGTAGCTTTTGCGTAAAAAAGTAACAAACATCGATCCATCCATCCATACTTACAAACATTCACGTTTATAATATTAGTAGAATCAATAATTTAAGAGAGATAGGGCACCATACTAGCGAGCAAGCCCGACTGTGGAAGGAACTCCACCTTACAGTATTTCGTTAGAAACGCATTTCTATGCCAGGCATACTCCTATCTTAAGGCCCTGGTGTAAAAAAATGAGTTGGCAACACGCAAGTGATACCCCTGGTATTACATGCGAGGCTGCAGTAACTGCGCCGTATACTTGTTTGCCGACCGAGTAGTATAAAAAAAAAAATAATGCAAGCAATTTTTCTGTGTCCCTGACATAAGTAACGATGTCGTGACGAGTGACTATATAGGTAGGTACCTACGTGCCGCCTACACGCAGACAAGAAACTATAATACTTTGTCAGATTCATTAATAATTTAGTTCAGTATTTTACTACTTACACAGAACTCATTGTATTATCTTACTAGCTGTTGCCCGCGGCTCCGCCCGCGTGGATGTCGGTTTTCGCGACAAAAAGTAGCCTATGTGTTATTCTGATTTATATAACCTACAGCGGTCCCCTCTGCCTGCGTGAATGTCGATTACCGCTAAAAAATTTCGACCTTGGGTCCGAAAAACCCAAATATCTTACCTCTATTTTTTCTAAAATAAAATAAAGCCTATGTTACTCGCAGATAATGTAGCTTTCAAATGGTGATAGAATTTTTAAAATCGGTCGAGTCGTTTTTGAGTTTATCCATTACAAACAAACAAACAAAAATACAAATCTTTCCTCTTTATAATATAGTATAGTATGATAATGTCGATGGTAGGTACGATCGGCCAAGTTGGCAGTCGGCTACTAATAAAATGTTTATTTATTAAACACAATATGGTATAACTATGCAAGTTTAAACAAGATTCAGACAGGTAGAGCACCATACTAATGAGCAAGCCTGACTGGGGAAGGACCTCCTTACAGAAAGTAGGATACGTTTTCCTATACCAGAGAAATTACATCAACACGCAAGTGATACCTTTGGTATTGCAAGCGTCCATAGGCTACGGTAACTGCTTACTATTAGGCGGGCCGTATGCTTGTTTGCTACCCAAATAGTATTAAAAAAAGGTCGGTGTACAGATAAATAAAGTGATACAGTAAAATCATAAAATATTTTAGTAATGCTTTTTGAAGTACTCGATTCTTTTGTTCCAAAAAGAGAAGAATCTCATACATTCATTCCCAAGTTACTCCAATTATTATTATTATTAAAAAATATTTATTATTTTGTTACCGTGAACATTTATGTATGTTATATAATATTATGTAGGTATATATATGAATAGACTTTATAGTAGGTATGTATGTTGTAATGGTATGTTATATATTTATCTATGTATTGTATGGTATTTATATAGTGAGTACACCACAAACTACCTTACCTTACTCTTCAAAATCCATCCAAAGGCTGTCTGGAAGAGATCGCTTTTAGTGATAAGACCGCCCATTGTACAGCTAACTATATCCAACTGTTATTTTACCGTTGTATTTTTGCTTGGTGTACAATAAAGAATATTCTATCTATCTATCTAGCATTTCACATTTCATGGAGTAGTTTGGGAATAAACCAAAATCGCTAGATTAAAATGTTAACAATAGACGACCGTCAAGTTGGGCGATAGTACCTATTGTTTATGTATCCATTCACGGCATTATATATTTAGTCACATTTTCCTATCAACGTGAGAAAATAATCGTTTGTTTGCGTTCGAGAAGTAGATATAGGATTTAGAATTATTCAGAACTGTTCGCAATAATTAATTGTGTTTTAAAAAGACAATTCCCGCATAAGGAACAAGCCCTGTGTCGCGGGGGACTTTACAAACACAATTAACGGACACAAAGTATACCCAGACTCGGGACAACAATTTATGGATCACACAATTTATTTTCCCGTGTGGGGATCGAACCCACAAATGGCGGCGCAGTGGTAAATGGCGTTTGTTCTCACTAGTTCGATTCATTAGCTCGATCATCGAACTAGTGAATATTTTTTTCTCATAGTTCGACCGTCGAACTACTGAGACTTTTTTTTCTCATTTGTTCGACCGTCGATCTTACTTTAATCTAGTTAGTTCGATCGTCGAACTAGTGAGATCTTTTTTTCTCATTAGTTCGACCGTCGAACTACTCACACTTTTTTTTCTCATTTGTTCGACCGTCGATCTTACTGTAATCTAGTTAGTTCGATCGTCGAACTAGTGAGATTTTTTTTTCTCATTAGTTCGACCGTCGATTTTACTTTAATCTAGAAACCAAAAAACAATAAAATTTAATTTAAAATACGCTTGTTTCACTAAAAACGGTTTATATTGGTTTACATAATAATGTGTGTTACATAATTCTCACTAGTTCGACGATCGAACTAATGAATCGAACTAGTGAGAACAAACGGTAAATGGCGAGGTAGCCACTTAGCCACTGAACCAACTGTGCAGTCAAATTATAATGATATTTGTTGTATGTTTTTGGGTGATTTTTTACACCTTGGGTCCGAAAAACCCAAATATCTTACGGACCCCTATTTTTTCTAAAATAAAATATAGCCTATGATACTCGCAGATAATGTTCCTTTTTAATGGTGAAATATTTTTTAAAATCGGTCCAGTTGTTTTTGAGTTTATCCATTACAAACACACAAACAAAAATACAAACATTTCCTCTTTATAATATTATTATTACTAGTGGACCTGAAAAAGCTGAAAAACCGACAGCGCCACCTACCGTGTCCAATTGGGGATCTAAACCATCCAGGGCCCTACCCGAACACACACACAAAATTTCATCAAAGTTGGTCCAGCCGTCTAGGAGGAGTTCAGTGGCATACACACGTACACAAGAAATATATATATATATAAAGATTAGTATAGATTATAAATTCCCGTATTTTTTTCGTAAATTCGGAACCCTACACTGTGCGTGACCCGACATGCACTTGGCCGGTTTTTAACCGACTTCAAAAAGAGGAGGTTATCAATTCGTGTATTTTTTATTTTTATTTATTTTTTATGTTTGTTACCGCATAACTCCGTCATTTGTGGACCGATTTGAAAAATTCTTTTTTTGTCTGAGAGGACATACTTCCAGTTTGGTCCCATTATTATCAAAGGAAAGTTCTGATGATGGGATCCATGAGGAATTGAGGGAACTCCTCAAAAGTTATAGGCACAGATATAGCAATTTCAATATTTTTAACAATTAATCAATCATTTGCATTCAGAAAGTGTAATTTGGTGAAGTAAAACTGATGAAGAAGACCACAGTTGGCCATCTGAACTTCTCAATAATAAGTATTTTACTGATGGCTATTAGATAAGTTTCGATTATTGTTGCTAAGCAACTATTAATAAGAAATAATGACGTGAATGAATGGAGCGCGTATTGCACAGATTAAATATTGCTTTTAATACCTACTTGACCTGTGTTCAGCCCGACGCTCAGTCGATTTTATTCGATTATAACAAACAAATATTTGAAAATTTTACAACTTGCCGTACTGAAGTCGGTTTTTTTTGTTAAAATTATTATATTGTCTTTTGCGATGATACCATTTTAAAAGTAAGCTTAAATTGTTTTAAAATTTTCATCTGGTAAACTTGAATATTATTTATTATTATTGATATAAACAGCTTGGCCCAGTCATATGATGTTCGGTATAATTATTATACATAATTATTCCAAATAAGAATGCATGAAGTCATAGCCTATTTGCGTGCAAATTATGTTGTATTGTTTGTATGACTGTTAACATAATATATCCTACGTAAGATCGGCCAAGTTGGCGGTCGACCAGTCTCAAGAGGTTGCCTCAGTTGCATGTCCCATGAATCATATATCTGATACATAACATAAGATTTTCTAAGTTAGACACTTAGGACAACGAAAGGGTTAACATTGTAATCTAGCGATTTTAACTTTAACGAACAAATGAGGTAGGGCACGAAAAAAAAATTTTTTTTAGCAAAATCTATTTCATTTATCTGTTTATTTAGTCGACGTGGTGGTAGACGTGACGATGCGGAGGAATTTTATGACGCCTTTTAAGCAGTCCCTCCTGTTTTTCGTGTGTTTTCTCCATATATATATATATTTCCTTTTTTAAGAAGTGTAAATATATTAGCTATATGGTATATCTATACTAATATTAATATAAAGCTGAAGAGTTTGTTTGTTTGTTTGGTTGAACGCGCTAATCTCAGAAAGTACTGGTTCGATTAGAAAATATCTTTTTTTGTTGAATAGTGCAATTATCCAGGAAGGCTATAGGCTTTATAACATCACGCTATGATCAATAGGAGCGGAGCAGTAGTGAGATATGTTGCAAAATCGGGGAAAATATTCCAAATTACCACGCGGACGAAGTCGCGGGCGACCCCTAGTTGTATATATAGATGTACATAATAATAAAAAATATATACGATAATATAGTTGTCTCCGAAATAAATTTAATAAAAAAACATAGGTGAGTACATAAAAATAATGCTAAAGTCATCACGTTTACTTATTGAATTTCATTGGTAATACGTCATATTAAATATATTAGGAGCTGGGTTATAACGTGTTAAACATATTATTGCCATTTTATATTTTAAATAATCCCACTAATTATCTAGTAAATATTATTTTTAACCGACTTCAAAAAGAGGAGGTTATCAATTCGTGTGTATTTTTTTTTTAATTTTTTTTTTTATGTTTGTTACCGCATATCTCCGTCATTTGTGGACCGATTTGAAAAATTCTTTTTTTGTCTGACTGGACATACTTCCAGTTTGGTCCCATTATCATCAAAAGAAAGTTCTGATGATGGGATCCATGAGGAATTGAGGGAACTCCTCAAAAGTTATAGGCACACATATAGTAATTTCAATATTTTTAACAACTAATCAATCATTTGCATTCAGAAAGTGTAATTTGGTGAAGTAAAACTGATGAAGAAGACAACAGATGGCCATCTGAACTTTTCAATAATAAGTATTTTACTGATGGCGATTAGATAAGTTTCGGTTATTGTTGCTAAGCAACTATTAATAAGAAATAATGACGTGAATGAATTTAGCGCGGATTACACAGATTAAATATTGCTTTTAATACCTACTTGACCTGTGTTCAGCCCGACGCTCAGTCGATTTTATTCGATTGTAACAAACAAATATTTGAAAATTTTACAACTTGCCGTACTGAAGTCGGTTGTTTTTGTTAAAATTATTCTCAATTCTGTACTCAATTTCAGCGGTGTCCGACTCGTTTGTTTTATTTGCTTCACTTTAATTGCCTGGCCTGTTGGTCTAGTGGTTAGTGACTCTGACTGCTACGTCGGAGGTCGTGGGTGGATTCCCACCCACGACAAAACTTTGTGTGATGGGCATAAATGTTTGTTATGTGTCTGGGTGTTATTTATCTACATATAATATGTATGTATTTAGAAATATATAAGTATGTGTTTCAATTGTCTGGTTGCCATAGTACAGGCTCTGCCTAGTTTGAGATCAGATGGCGTTGTGTGAGTTGTCTCAAAATATTATTATAATATTATATTAAAAGCGGTGGTGGCCGAGTGGGAAAGTAACCGACTCGCACGCAAGAGGTGCGTCTTCGATCCCGCGGGGCAGTACCAATGTGAATTTCACTTAGTGGAGTTTATATATAGGTACTTATTTTTTTTATTATAAAAAATACATAGTGTTTCTTAATATTAACTTAAAGCTAACAGTGTAACAAAAATCATTTTAGATTTTTCCGTACACTGAGATTCAAATGTACATCCGTTATCAACCGTACAAAAACCGTTATCAAATGATTCATCATCTGCTAACGGTGAAGGAAAACATCGTGAGGAAACCCACATGTGTTAGAAATTTTAAAGACATGTACGTCTGATTTACCAAGCGCATTAGGCCAGCGTGTTTGTAAACCCTCTCTCTTTCTTGATAGATGAGAGGAGACCCGTGCCCAGCAGTGGGACATATCGCACCCACAGTAGAAAAATGACTTAAGTTGAAGCGTGTTTGTTTTGAAATTTAGATCTTATTCTTAACGGCTAAGGTTCAAAATTGCACATTACATTTTTCAAGTTACGCCAGTTTTCTGCTAAGGATGCGATATGTATTTTTATTATTATATTCCTATTATTTGCTATGCAGATCAACAGTGACCAAATAACAATTTAATTCTTAAGGTCGTTGGCAGTTATCAGCGTCTTAATACTAACTGCATTTATTACCCTGACCGTTGCGTACCTACCCGACTATTATGTGATGATATATGTAATTGATTATTTTTTTGACAATTTTTTATTGACCTTGCTTGTTTTTATTGTTTTTTTTTTTTTTCAAATCATTATTGTTTCCATTCTGAATCTAATATTTAGGTAGGTATATATTATACGAACAAGAAAAAAACATTAGGTATCATATGTATAATTTTATATCTACCAAATTAAAAAAAATCTTAAGTATTAAAAAATATTTCTTTATTTCATTGTTGAGTTAGAACATTACATTACATATTTAGGTATGATGTCAGACCAATTCGGTTCATATTGATCTGTCGTCATATTGGAATCCAAGAAATTACATTGTTGAGGGGATTTTAACTCCAATTTATCAAGAACGTTAGAAGAATGACGTAAGGTTTAAATTACGAGTATTTTTCTCAGAAAACTTAAGAAGATATTAGATCAAACTGACGTTTAGCTAGCTATATTAGATCCTATGTAAGAGGTGCTCAAAAATTCAGTAGGTATAAATACTGAAGTTTGGGAATTGGAGGTGTTTCCGACCCCGCGTCTTTGACTGTAAACACCGCCAATTTACAAAACAACCGATAAAAATATAGATTACTAGCTGACCCAGCAAACGTTGTTTTGCTACTAAAATAGTAATATCGCTATTAAAAAATAGGGGTTGATCGTGGAGGGGTGAAAATTAGGGGTTGTATGTACTTTTTAATGCTAAATCACAAAAAAATAAAAACAAAAAAAATTGTCTAAAAAATTAAATAAAAAAATTTGGAGTGGACCACCCTTAACATTTAGGGGGATGAAAAATAGATGTTGTCCGATTCTCAGACCCACCCAATATGCACACAAAATTTCACGAAAGTCGGTCGAGCCGTTTCAGAGGAGTTCAAAGTCGAACACTATGACACGAGAATTTTATATATTAGATAGTACTAGATTATAGTAGGAAGTATCATTTTTAGGATTCCGAAGTAAACAAGGAACCCATATAGTTTCGCTTTGTCCGTCTGTCTGGCGGCAGCTTAGCTTAGAGACCCTTAGTCTTAGAAAGCTGTAATTTGGCACGAATACATATAAGTCATGCCGACAAAGTGGTAAAATAAAATCTTGAAAAATATTTTTTTAGGGACATGTAAAGCATGTTTATTTTTTTTCTCAACCACTCCATGGTGTTGTGTATAGTTAATTAGGTCTTTCGAAAATATTGCAGGTTTGTTTGAGAAATATTTTGAGATCGTTTGTGAAATATTATGCTTTTAAGTACTAATTTTCGTTAGAGTCAAGTGTGAAAAAAATCACGGTAGTAGTTTATATATAAATTAAAAGGAAAATTATCACAGCTAAGTAGACTTAACAAGTTTACGAGTAATAGCCAATTAACTTATAAAATGTTATTGGATAAGCTATAATTAGATTGGGTCTTAAATCAAGTCTCCTGAATTATAGAAATCTGTAACTGTGGGGTTTTGTCGCAAGCCTTTCTATATACATAATTATAATTTAACGTATAGCGGCCGGCGAGTGTCAGAATCTAATATTCAGGTATATACGAACAAGAAAAATCATTAGCTATCATATAATTTTATCGTCCCTGTGGTGACGGATTAAGAATACAAATGTCACCACCCCTTTCCATCCCGAAGGGTGTCGTAAGAGTCGACTAAGGGAGTAAGTCAGGCAGACAATATCCACTGCTAGAGAGGGAAAACTCGAAACAAAACCCTATACCAACCCGTCTGGCCAGCGTGGTATAGTAGGCTAATATCCCTCCAATTGTATGGAGGAGACCCGTGCCCAGTAGTGGGACGTTTATGGGTCATACCAAATTTTAAAATAAATCTACATTTGACATAAATAACCGCCTGGCGGAGTGACTCCCCTCCCTCTTCTTCTACCACCGCCTTCCCCGCGACCCTTTTAATGCGACTTATTTCAAGACTTTTATCAAAATTGTTACCATTGTCCTATGTTCTCAGAAGTCATTAATGCTGAAAACATAGATACTTTATTCTTAGTCCGCATTATTGGGAATGGCAATTTCGGCATCCTACATTGTGCGTGACCCGACTTTAAAAAGACTCAACTAGTCCAGTTTTTAAATTGGCAAGTATTTTGTATTAAAAGGAAAAACCAGAGACTAAACTAATTTAGCTGTGGGGGTCTGAGTCATATGAGTTTTTTTTGGAAAAGGGGTCTCTTGCCCAAAATAGTTTGGGAAAGGCTAGAACGACATAGTCACAGACATTTCACACGCACTCACGCTTACACCACACCTACAGTCAAACATTCACACATCCGCACCCACACATCAATAGATATAATAACTCTAGCGAGTAGCGACCCGCCCTCGATTCGCTTCGAGCATTTTCGCTTATTTATTTATAATAATGTGCATGTATTACACATATAAATTTCTCTTAAATCACTCTATCTATTGCTGCAATCTGCATTAAAATCCGTTGCGTAGTTCAAAAGATCTACATTGTTTTAGATAGATAGATAGATAATTCTTTATTGTTCACCATGATCTCAGACTAATAGAATAAGATAGACGGAGCGTGTAGAACTCGCGCGTGAAGCCGCCAAAAGTCATACTAAATAGCAATGTCATATCATATCATGTCATGTTTTCGCGATTTGAGCCGATCTGAAGTATTTTTACAACGTTTTACTACACAATACGGCATTATAATAATATTTTGTCAAAACGTGTTTAGACGTGCGTACTCACTAGCGGCTCAAATCGACTGCGCGCGAAAACGAAAACGTATGACATTGCTATTTAGTATGACTTTTGGCGGCTTCACGCGCGAGTTCTACACGCTCCGTCTATCTTATTCTATTAGTCTGAGACCATGATATAACAAAAACTTATGTTAGATACATACAGAAAATAAAGTACAATGGGCGGCCTTATCGCTGAGCGCGATTTCTTCCAGGCAACCTTAGGATGGACAGGAATGACCAGAACATTTAAAATATGTGATGGTGTAGCTACTGTTACTCAAACTTAAAAAGAAAAATCCTATACAATGTTTCATTGTAATAGTATACATACATACATATATCGTATTATAATAAAATACATACACATATAAATACATAATAATACATATTCACATAATAAGAGTCATGCTTAAGGAGGTGATGCTCATGCTTTAAGATAGTGGTCTCTTAACATATTTGTGAAAATATTAATGGATTGAGCTTTTCTTATTTCTAAGGGCAACTTATTCCACAAGCGTACGGCTTGGGCAGAAAAAGATTTGTCATAGAAATTTGTAGAATGAGTTGGCATCTGTAGTCTCAAATTTTCAGAAGACCGCAAGAACCTCGAATGTGTGTCATTTAGGAACTTGAAGCGTTCTTTGAGGTAATTCGGAACAGTGGGATTAAACAAAACATTATATAGTAATGTAAGAATATGAGTATTCCTGCGAAGACGAATTGGAAGCCACTTGAGTTTGTTGCGAAATTTAGAAACGTGATCATATTTGCGTAAGCCAAATATAAATCTTATACAAAAATTTTGGAGACGCTCAAGTTTGTCAAATTGCTCCTCTGTAAGGTCAAGATAGCTGACATCGGCATAGTCGAGAATTGGAAGTAAGAGAGATTGTGCAAGCGTAATCTTAGTGGCAGTCGGAAGGAAGTTCCTGATCCTACGTAATGACCCCACAGATGCATACAGTTTACGACTGCATTCTTTTATTTGGAATTCCCATGACATAGTTCTGTCTAAGTAAATACCTAAGTTTTTTACGTGGTCACTAATTGGTAATAAATTACCACCAAAATAAATTTGAGGCAATTGTGACCTGTCAATTTTTGAAAGCGTTCTCGAACTTCCAATAACTATAACCTGTGTTTTGGAAGGATTAACAACTAGCCCATGACTTTTGCTCCAGTCGCAGATTTGTGCCAGATCCGTGCTTATGGCAGAAAAGGCCTCCGACAGATTATTTATCGGCGCCTGTGCATATATTTGCAAATCATCTGCGTAAAGGTGGTAGGATGAAAGTATATTTTTAGAGATAGTATTAATAAAAATTGCGAAAAGTAATGGAGATAAAACGCCACCCTGTGGTACACCGGCAGACGTATTACACCATGAGGAATATGATTCTTCAATGCGTATACGCTGTCTGCGACCAAACAGGTAACTATGAAACCAGTCAATAGCCGTTGGAGATATGTTAATAGAGCGCAAAATGCTAAGCAGGATGTGGAAGTCTATTGTGTTAAAAGCATTGCTGAAATCAAGTAAACATAGAAGTGTGACTTTTCCATCATCCATACCTTGCCGTATATCATCTGTGATATTAACTAAAGCCGTAACTGTACTGTGCCCAGGACGGAAACCGGATTGGTAGGGGTTTAGGAGAGCGTTTTTGCACAGGAAAGTACTAAGTTGGGAATGTATAAGGCGTTCTAGGATTTTAGAAAGGAATGGTAGAATAGAAATAGGACGGTAATCAGAGAAGGAAGAAGGTTTGGACTTTTTCGGAAGAGGAATTATTAGAGCATCCTTCCATGAAGATGGAAAGACACTATTAGAAAGGGATTGGTTTAAAATGTGACACAGGATAGGAAGGATTTCATTTAGGATAGGAATTATCATGTTCCGGCTGATACAGTCCTCACCAACTGCATTAGATGATATTGCAAGTATACTCTTTTTAACATCACAAGCGGACAATTGCTCGAAAACGAATGATGAATATTTGGGAGTTGGAATTTCTGAAAGATATTGCAAAGTGTTAGTTTTATCGGGCCCATTAAAATTAGACGAAGAAGCGAAATGTGCGTTAATGTTAAAATTATTAGGAAATGAGTCATGTCTTGATTTGCCAACTCCCATAGATCTAAGAAACTTCCAAACTTTAGCTGGATCTCCGTTCTCAACAGAGGTATGGATATGTTGGCGTTGCGCTTTCCTACACACCTTGTTGCAGTGATTCCTAATACTAACATATTTTTCCAAGTTTGTAGGAGTGGGTCGGCACTTGTATCGGGTCTTGGCTGAAGTTTTTCAGTGTTTTATATTATGAATAAGCCAGAAAGTCAGCTAAATTTGCACTTGGCCAGTTCGTTGACGTGCAGCCATGGGAAGAACTAGCAAGAAACTCAGGCCACTCATTTTAATCGCCATATAGTTACAATCTTTTGTAAAATACAATGGAGAAGGCTCCTAAATTTTCAAATCGCTTGTAACTTAGTAACAGTAGAGTTTGTATGTGTACAAATACACTAGTTTTTATTTCATTTAAGAAGACCAAGTACTTTTTATTTTACAGACATCTAAAGTTCGCCTAAATCGAGGCACGCGAGCAGGCGCGCGTCGACCGCGTGACGTCACTGCACTACACGCCGCTTGCTAACATACCGCGCCAACAGTGTTTTTAAGGTTTTGCGTGAAGTTAATTGTCATAGTGGATAGTATTCTGTTCTATTTCGACTGTGCATTACTCTACTATTACAGTACAGTGGTTAAAGTTTATATTTAACAGATAAATCTCAATTAAAAATTAGAAAACAATCTTTTTAGCTTGATTTCTACGCGAGTGTAACTGTTCGGTCGCGGCCTAAAAGTATTTAGGTACTAGCGGTGTGTTAAGTGTCAGAGCGATGCGACCGTTGGCTGTAGCCAGCGTCAGCTTAAGCACAGCCCTGGTTGCATCAGTTGCATTTAGTGTATTTTTTTATGAATGAAACAATATTCCAACACAGGATCAAAAGAGAATAGGCAATGTAAACTTTGTAATGTTACCGGCAACAATATCACAATACGACTAAATCTCAATAATGTTCCTAAGTCAAACATTTATGAAATGATACACGGTATAAGTGGTTAATTTATTGCAAAAGTACCCTTTTAACAAAAAGCAAAGACGGTGATAAGCCATGGTTAACGAAAACAAACAGGGTAACGAAAGGATAGGTGGGCGGTTAATTGTCTCTGTGAGTGGTCAAAGTCCGTATAATGTACGTTCCAAATTACCACGCGGACGAAGTCGCGGGTGACCTCTAGTTTTACATTAATGAAAAATTGATCTCCGGTGCTTGGCTCAGTACCGGTATACCCTATACTCCCACAGGGGTATTCCGTAAGAGCAAAAACCGAGCAAAATCTGCCTGTCAGATTAAAAATCGGTATTCCGTAAGAGCAAAAACCGAGAGTTTTTTCGTCGTTGACCTATTTTATATCGTGTTTGACAAATATAAAGTTTTTTTCCCTTCCAGATAAAATATCAAGAAAACATTTTAATAGTTAATAAAATATAAGCAATTCTATTCTTCTTCTTATCGGTTGGTTAGTGGTCAACCTGGTGACAGAGTTTTATCAGTCAGGTATTTTAACAAGCATTTCGGCCACTATCTTGGATAATAAAACATATTATTTAAATATTGTTGTAGATAACATCGGGCGAGCAGTTCATAGCAATACCCCGACATCAGCCTAGCGCACCTTGTATAGGATGCTCATCCCACGTCAATCCAGAGGCTCCAGGTGTTAATGATCTCGCTAATATGGGAGTCAGACACCTAGATCTACATGAACCAACCGTGAAACACATCCTAGCGTCGGTTATAGATGTCGAGAGACAAGTTCAAGTAAGTCTTCCATAAAACCATTTATTTAAAACCATTCATTCATTCATTCAATGGTTAGACCTTGTTATATTTTATTTTGCAGGTCGTAAACGGCGTTAGGTATATTTTAACATTATCAATTAATTTTAATAACTGCACCGAAAAGGAAAATGATTCCTGTCTTTCTACTAAAACTTGTAAAGTTTCGATCTTGGTAAAACCATGGGAAACATTACCTAGTGGCGCTAAATATAGATCAATATTAGCAAACAATTGTACAGAAGAATGGTTATTTGGTGACAATGGTGAAATTTTGCCAGAACTCACCGAGAGCCAGGACCATAATAAAAAATATTCTTCTGGAGATATAGATGATATAATAGCTGAACGAAATAAAAATATCCAATCTCAGCCTAATCAAGCAAAGACGTTGACAATTGACGAAATAAAAGCTATAGAGGATCAAATACTTCCGCATGATCATGTCCAAGACACACATAAGTTATTGACTGATAGTGCTACAATAAGTAAGGATAATGGTGTTAAATTCGACTCAGCTCAGCAGTATAATCATAATTACGTCACTGTAACTGAATCTACGAAACAAGAAACGAATAATTTAAGCAACGATAAAAAAGCCGCCATTGATGGAATTATGGACATTTTCAATTTTTCTGGACAAAGGTTAAAAAGACATATACTGGGTGGTATAACAGGGCAAAATCCGAACGAACCGCAATATTTAACATTGGCTAAAGAATCTTTGCAGAAATATCTTATTGAAAGTGGCAATCAACGACCCCACAAATTGGTCCGAGTTGAAGAAGTTACCACTCAAGTAGTCGAAGGTTACTTGACAAGGATAACCTTTGTAGTTACTCCAGCTGATAATTCCGGCGGTAACGATTTAAGCTGTCATTCTGAGATATGGGATCGACCCTGGCTAAAAAAGAAAGAAATTACAGTGTCTTGTCAAGCATACAAACAAAGGTTGAAGAGAGGAGTGCCAGGTGGTCTAACAATGCAAAATCCAAACGAACCGCAATATTTAGCATTGGCTAAAGAATCCATGCAGAAATATCTAATAGATAGTGGTAATCAACGACCTCACAAAGTGGTCCATGTAAATAACGTTAGTACTCAAGTAGTTGCCGGTACCTTGACAAGAATTGACTTTGATATTACTCCAGCTGATAATACGGGCGGCAATGATTTAAGCTGTCATTCTGAGATATGGGAACGACCCTGGCTAAACGAGAAAGAAATTACAGTGTCTTGTCAAGCATACAAACAAAGGGTGAAGAGAGGAGTGCCAGGTGGTCTAACAATGCAAAATCCAAACGAACCGCAATATTTAGCATTGGCTAAAGAATCCATGCAGAAATATCTAATAGATAGTGGTAATCAACGACCTCACAAAGTGGTCCAAGTAAATAAGGTTAGTACTCAAGTAGTTGCTGGTACCTCGACAAGAATAGACTTCGACATTACTCCAGCTGATAATTCCGGCGGTAACGATTTAAGCTGTCATTCTGAGATATGGGAACGACCCTGGCTAAACGAGAAAGAAATTACAGTGTCTTGTCAAGCATACAAACAAAGGGTGAAGAGAGGAGTGCCAGGTGGTCTAACAATGCAAAATCCAAACGAACCGCAATATTTAGCATTGGCTAAAGAATCCATGCAGAAATATCTTATAGATAGTGGTAATCAACGACCTCATAAAGTGGTCCAAGTAAATTACGTTAGTACTCAAGTAGTTGCCGGTACCTTGACAAGAATTGACTTTGATATTACTCCAGCTGATAATACGGGCGGCAATGATTTAAGCTGTCATTCTGAGATATGGGAACGACCCTGGCTAAACGAGAAAGAAATTACAGTGACTTGTCAAGCATACAAACAAAGGGTGAAGAGAGGAGTGCCAGGTGGTCTAACAATGCAAAATCCAAACGAACCGCAATATTTAGCATTGGCTAAAGAATCCATGCAGAAATATCTTATAGATAGTGGTAATCAACGACCACATAAAGTGGTCCAAGTAAATTACGTTAGTACTCAAGTAGTTGCCGGTACCTTGACAAGAATTGACTTTGATATTACTCCAGCTGATAATACGGGCGGCAATGATTTAAGCTGTCATTCTGAGATATGGGAACGACCCTGGCTAAACGAGAAAGAAATTATAGTGTCTTGTCAAGCATACAAACAAAGGGTGAAGAGAGGAATGCCAGGTGGTCTAACAATGCAAAATCCAAACGAACCGCAATATTTAGCATTGGCTAAAGAATCCATGCAGAAATATCTAATAGATAGTGGTAATCAACGACCTCACAAAGTGGTCCAAGTAAATAAGGTTAGTACTCAAGTAGTTGCTGGTACCTCGACAAGAATAGACTTCGACATTACTCCAGCTGATAATTCCGGCGGTAACGATTTAAGCTGTCATTCTGAGATATGGGAACGACCCTGGCTAAACGAGAAAGAAATTACAGTGACTTGTCAAGCATACAAACAAAGGGTGAAGAGAGGAGTGCCAGGTGGTCTAACAATGCAAAATCCAAACGAACCGCAATATTTAGCATTGGCTAAAGAATCCATGCAGAAATATCTTATAGATAGTGGTAATCAACGACCACATAAAGTGGTCCAAGTAAATTACGTTAGTACTCAAGTAGTTGCCGGTACCTTGACAAGAATTGACTTTGATATTACTCCAGCTGATAATACGGGCGGCAATGATTTAAGCTGTCATTCTGAGATATGGGAACGACCCTGGCTAAACGAGAAAGAAATTATAGTGTCTTGTCAAGCATACAAACAAAGGGTGAAGAGAGGAATGCCAGGTGGTCTAACAATGCAAAATCCAAACGAACCGCAATATTTAGCATTGGCTAAAGAATCCATGCAGAAATATCTAATAGATAGTGGTAATCAACGACCTCACAAAGTGGTCCAAGTAAATAAGGTTAGTACTCAAGTAGTTGCTGGTACCTCGACAAGAATAGACTTCGACATTACTCCAGCTGATAATTCCGGCGGTAACGATTTAAGCTGTCATTCTGAGATATGGGAACGACCCTGGCTAAACGAGAAAGAAATTACAGTGTCTTGTCAAGCATACAAACAAAGGGTGAAGAGAGGAGTGCCAGGTGGTCTAACAATGCAAAATCCAAACGAACCGCAATATTTAGCATTGGCTAAAGAATCCATGCAGAAATATCTTATAGATAGTGGTAATCAACGACCTCATAAAGTGGTCCAAGTAAATTACGTTAGTACTCAAGTAGTTGCCGGTACCTTGACAAGAATTGACTTTGATATTACTCCAGCTGATAATACGGGCGGCAATGATTTAAGCTGTCATTCTGAGATATGGGAACGACCCTGGCTAAACGAGAAAGAAATTACAGTGTCTTGTCAAGCATACAAACAAAGGGTGAAGAGAGGAGTGCCAGGTGGTCTAACAATGCAAAATCCAAACGAACCGCAATATTTAGCATTGGCTAAAGAATCCATGCAGAAATATCTTATAGATAGTGGTAATCAACGACCTCATAAAGTGGTCCAAGTAAATTACGTTAGTACTCAAGTAGTTGCCGGTACCTTGACAAGAATTGACTTTGATATTACTCCAGCTGATAATACGGGCGGCAATGATTTAAGCTGTCATTCTGAGATATGGGAACGACCCTGGCTAAACGAGAAAGAAATTACAGTGTCTTGTCAAGCATACAAACAAAGGGTGAAGAGAGGAGTGCCAGGTGGTCTAACAATGCAAAATCCAAACGAACCGCAATATTTAGCATTGGCTAAAGAATCCATGCAGAAATATCTTAAAGATAGTGGTAATCAACGATCTCACAAAGTGGTCCAAGTAAATAAGGTTAGTACTCAAGTAGTTGCTGGTACCTCGACAAGAATAGACTTCGACATTACTCCAGCTGATAATTCCGGCGGTAACGATTTAAGCTGTCATTCTGAGATATGGGAACGACCCTGGCTAAACGAGAAAGAAATTACAGTGTCTTGTCAAGCATACAAACAAAGGGTGAAGAGAGGTGTGCCAGATGGTCTAACAATGCAAAATCCAAAGGAACCGCAATATTTAGCATTGGCTAAAGAATCCATGCAGAAATATCTAATAGATAGTGGTAATCAACGACCTCACAAAGTGGTCCAAGTGAATAAAGTTAGTACTCAAGTAGTTGCCGGTACCTTGACAAGAATTGACTTTGATATTACTCCAGCTGATAATACGGGTAGCAATGATTTAAGCTGTCATTCTGAGATATGGGAACGACCCTGGCTAAACGAGAAAGAAATTACAGTGTCTTGTCAAGCATACAAACAAAGGGTGAAGAGAGGAGTGCCAGGTGGTCTAACAATGCAAAATCCAAACGAACCGCAATATTTAGCATTGGCTAAAGAATCCATGCAGAAATATCTTATAGATAGTGGTAATCAACGACCTCATAAAGTGGTCCAAGTAAATTACGTTAGTACTCAAGTAGTTGCCGGTACCTTGACAAGAATTGACTTTGATATTACTCCAGCTGATAATACGGGCGGCAATGATTTAAGCTGTCATTCTGAGATATGGGAACGACCCTGGCTAAACGAGAAAGAAATTACAGTGTCTTGTCAAGCATACAAACAAAGGGTGAAGAGAGGAGTGCCAGGTGGTCTAACAATGCAAAATCCAAACGAACCGCAATATTTAGCATTGGCTAAAGAATCCATGCAGAAATATCTAATAGATAGTGGTAATCAACGACCTCACAAAGTGGTCCAAGTAAATAAGGTTAGTACTCAAGTAGTTGCTGGTACCTCGACAAGAATAGACTTCGACATTACTCCAGCTGATAATTCCGGCGGTAATTATTTAAGCTGTCATTCTGAGATATGGGAACGACCCTGGCTAAACGAGAAAAAAATTACAGTGTCTTGTCAAGCATACAAACAAAGGGTGAAGAGAGGAGTGCCAGGTGGTATAACAAAGCAAAATCCAAACGAACCGCAATATTTAGCATTGACTAAAAGAGCGAAGAGGCAAGTGACAAATGATATTACGGAGGCTGGTCCTAAAGAGACGAATTATTTACAGTTAGCACAGGAATCCTTACAGAAATTCCTCAAAGATAATCGCATTCGACGAAAGCATAAAGTTGCTAAAATAATTAAGGCTTCGACACGAGAGATGGGTGATTTGATTGAAATCGACTTTTTGATTACACCAAGGAATAATCCTAATGGTGATATTTTTAACTGCTTTTCTAAAATATGGCTACAAGATGCAGGAAAAGAGAGGGATATTAAAGTCTTTTGTACAATAAATTATGAACGGCTGAAGAGACAACTTCCGACACTAGGTGTTGAAAATACACAAAATCCTACTAATCCAAAGTATTTCTTAATGGCTCAGGCATATTTAACAAAATTCCTTCATGAAAATAGCAATCGTGATTTATACAAAGTGGTTCATGTTGAAAATGTAACTACTGGGCTATTCCAGCATATTTGGACCAAAATGTATTTTCTAGTTTCTCCAGTTGAAAACCTTAGTAAAACTTTCAGATGCTCTTCAATCACTTGGGAACATTTATTGAACACCGAAACAAAAACCAATGTTTCATGTCAAATCGATGTTCCTCATCTTAAAAGACAAATACCAGATGGTTTCACAGAGAAAAATCCCTTTGAATCTCAGTATTTGATAATGGCTAGTAAATCTTTAAAAAAATATCTTGTAGAAGCTGGGAATCAGCAACCTTACAAAGTAGTTGAAATAAAACAAGTATTAGCTAATAGTACGTATATGAGAATCAAGTTTGAGGCTGTACTGACTAATAATGCCAGCGTAATTATGAACTGCTGTTCCGATGTACTGAAATATGGGAAGTCTATTCTTAAAGTAATATGTGAAAAGAATGTTCTCAAGTCTAGCCAGATACATAAATTATTGTTAGAAAATAATATGAATAAATACCAAAACGAAGATTTAACGATTCCAGGATACAAAATAGCTACGCGTAAGCGTGAAGCGGGAAATACCATGAATAAACATCAATTTCCAAATAAAAATGAAGAAAAAGAAGAAAATGTCACAAATCCAGAATACAAACTGTTAGCTGCACAGGCTTTACGTAAATACTCAAAAAAAAGTGGGATACTGCATAAACTAGTAGAAGTAGCTCATGTTACAAAACGCGTAGGTGCAGGCTTGAAATATAAAATAAAATTCTCTGCTTCTCCAACAGAATGCTCTTCTGATGTTCCAAAGATGCAAGCACTTAATTGTAAAGTAATAGGCAATATAACTGTTTATTGTAATGCACAAATATGGGACCAGCCATGGATCAGAAAAATAAAGATTAATGTTGAGTGTAGCCCGCTCGACAATGCTGATTATCAGGATTATTTAGACGAAGACACAGAAAGCGATAATCCTAGTTTAGGTAAAACTAGCATGATCTCTCAAAATACGCATGATTCAAAAGTCCATGCGTTAGCTGAAGAAGCATTAGAACAATATTTATTGGTTTCAAAAAGAAAACATTTTTATAAAATTACAAAAATATTGAGTTACAATAAACATCAAGAAAACGGCATAGTTAGTAATATCCAATTTTCAAGTTCTCCGACAGTATGTCTAAGAAATGTATATATAGATTCTATTGATAATTGTGACTTTAAAAAGCCAAGAGTGGAGTATAATTGCCGTGCTAAAATCCACGAGCAGCCTTGGTTAGGCGTTAAAAAAGATATACAAGTTACTTGTAAAAAAATATATAACCAAAGTAAAGTTGAAAAACGATTAAAGCGACAGTACGATAATGGTGAAAATATAAAAGATAAAGATATTTCATATTATTATGCAGATCGAGCGATCGAAGAAGTCAATAAACGGTCTGATAGTACTAATTTATATAAGTTGGTCTCGATTCACGCTGTACAAAGACCGAAAGTATCACCGCAGCACACAAACGTGCAAAAAATTACATCTTCAGTTAAAATGTTCATTGAAATTACAAACGATTTGGTCCGCAAATTATGTCAAGCTAAAATATTTCCAGCGCCTGGTAATCAGTTTATGATAAAGCATCTAACAGTTATGTGTGACGACAACAATTTGAAGATTGACTCTGTTGCTGAGTTAAATAAACTCAAACTAGTAAAGATGTCTATTGAAGAACTACAAAAAGAATCCCTTTTCACGATAGTTCCTCAAGGTGACACTGAAATTATACCTAGCCTCGTCAGAAGCGGTCCTATAAAATTATATTTTTCAATTGCAGAAACTAATTGCACTAAAAACTTGACTGTCAATGAGAAGGCGACTAATTGTTATATAGATACTACCAAACCACGAAAATATTGTGGTTCATTAATCTGGAGAAACTATACTACCAGTGAGATTAATAACATCAATGTTACTTGTGATGACTTTGAGCGTCTTAACAATGCTGATAATGACATCATCAATATTGAATCTGGAGAGAAGTTATATGAATCCCGCAATAAAATCGAAGATTTAAAAATGGCTGAGCTACTTACAACACAAAGTTTAAGGCTTATACAAGCTAAATATCCACGGCGAAGTAAACAAAAAATAGCACGAATAATATCATTTAAAAAGGTAGCAGGTGATTCCCACTATAGAATTAAAGTTGAAGTAGGTCCTACTAATTGTACAGCATTAAGTGATCAAACTGCTTGCCAATTGAGAGGAAATAAAAGCTACTTTTGTAGTATAAACGTGTGGATGGACCAAGTGACTAACAACGTTCCTTTATTTCGAGTGTTCTGTGCCTCCCTAACAGGTTATACTGCAGAACATTTACAAGCTCAAGATTTGTACGGTAAATTTTTGGATACATATAATCCAGTTTATGTAGAAAATGACGAGGAAAATAGAAATAGATTCGAAGTATTCAAAACAAATATTCGAAAAATCCACAATTTTAACGTTTTTGAGAAGGGAACAGCTACGTATGGAATCACTCGGTTTGCAGATTTGACTTATAAAGAGTTTAGCTCAAAGTATACGGGACTGAAGACGAGCTTGCGTAATATCAAAGATCCTTTTATGAAGGAAGCTAATATACCGAATACAAAATTCTTGTCAAGCTATGATTGGAGAGAGTCTGGTTCTGTAACGGAAGTCAAAGACCAAGATTTCTGTAGTAGCAGTTGGGCGTACAGCGTCACCGGTAAGAATTTTTACACATAAATTTTAAAAAATCTTTTATATGAAGCCTGTTATGTGAAAGCAGTAGTTAGTTTTTTTTAAACAATTACTACTTTCACGTACACATGACAATAAATAGATGCTTAAAGAATTTAGATCGTTAGAAGCGCTTCACTACGTCAAATTGGGTTACTGGCATAAGATCAAACTCTAAGAAAGTCGGAACTCTCATAAAGTCAGACTAACATAGAGTCAAACTTTCATAAAGTCATATTCCCATAAAGTCATACAATTATTTTGTATGACTTATACTATTTTGGATGCTTTTAAGTATGTTTAATGGAACATTAAACTATCATAGTTTAATGTTCCATTAAACATACAAAGATAGAAAAATTAAAAATACACCTTTTGTTCTAAACATTAACCCTCTCCGCTCTGTATATAGAGGAGAGGGGGCCCGTGCCCAGCAGTAAGACATGATTACAAATAAAATAATCAAATGAACATAATTATACTTGTATTTTAATTGTTAATCAATAAAATAAACATTTAAATCTTTGACAGTTTGCCAAAACTCATGTCTCCTTGTGAGATTTCATAGAGTTTGACCTTATGCTAGGTACCCGTTAAAATGTATTGCAAGCGTCTATAGGCTATAGTAACTGCTTAACAACAGGCGGGCCGTATGCTTGTTTGCCTTGCATTTTACGTATCTATCAAGCCGAATATGTTATTCATACTTTGTCTGACAGTAACGAACACAACGAAAAGCAAGTCAGCCAAATCCCCAAATATATTCACCCATATCTTCCTTATATATTCACTTTTATCATTCTTTTTTTAAGACATCTCCCGCACTAGAGAACAAACTCTGTGTCGCGGGGTACATTACAAACATACAATTAACAGACACAAATTACACCCAGACTCCAAACAAATCTTTGCAACCACAAGAACCCACAAGTGCATAGCAGGCGCATACTGCTTCCACAGGATCACCAAGGCAGTCAGTTTTAGCAAAGTTATAAATACGCGTGTTGTGGTTTAATAGTCACTGTTACGTTTTGTAGGCAATATAGAGAGCCAAATCCAGATAAAAACGGACAGGCTGATGTCACTGTCAGAAAAACGATTATTGCATTGCGACCAGCTGAACAAAGGCTGTGAAGGTGGACTACCTGAAAACGCTTACAGGTAAGGAATACCATGATATTATCATCATTAATGGATCGTGTCATTTAAATTTTTAAAGTGTGTTGAGTTACTATCCTTCAGCACTATTCACCATCACCATATTAAAGCATTACACCCATTATCTAATTTCTTCTAACATTTGACTTACCTCTTATGTTCTCCTCACAGAATTTTAGTCACGGCGGCTAATCTCAACGGAGACTAGCCATCTGCGCGAGAGATATTATACATAAGCGTGTACGCAAACACACGTGCACTCTTAAGTAAGGGAGCCCACGATGCTAAATGGGGATTTACTCGAGCGTCATAGAGACCTATTGAGTTGCGAAGCTTTTATTTTTTTAGGTATACATTACATTACATTTTTTCTTTTTATTATAAAGAGAAAAAAAAATATGTAATGTATACCGATATAGATTTTCAAAAATGTAAAAAAAAAACTCGAGCGCGTCAGATTATATTGATAGCATGCATGATGGAGGTGGTCGTACGTAAGGGTTGAAAATGAGAAAAAAAAATCGAGCGCGTCAGATTTTCTAAGGGGATGTTAAGTGAGCCTGTAAAAAAGCTCTCATCTAATTTGGCGATTTGGATGTGATGCAAACTCGCGGTCATTATTAGAATGTGCCAAAAAAATTCACCATTTTGAAATACTCGAGTGCGTCAGATTAATATATAATATAAAAAAAAAAAATTATGATTCATCTTTATGTCCTAGACGCGCTGTCTCTCTCTCTGTTAGAAATACGTTGTAAATAATATCAAGCCACGAACGAGCTGCGTGATCAGCTGTGATGATGATGTCATGGCAACAGAAACCAGAGTGGGGACGGAATAGATAGAGAAAAGGAGACCGAGGCATAGAAAGGCGGAGAGGGGAATATAGGCATCACGCAGCTGCACGTATTAAACTTTATCGACGAATTTTTGTTACTTCGGCTTGTGGAAATCGTCAGATCATATATTTTTCGTCATCCTTGAATTATTTCCTACAAAATAAAAAAAAATTGTCAAAATTACAAAGTAAAAAAAGAATGTCGAGAAGATGTTTTTTACAACATTGCAGCCCTCCCTTTTTTACGTCACTTGCAAATTGCCAGATTAGTAGAATATACACTTTTTAGCAAGTAATTTACTCACCCTACCTTTATCTAACGTGCTTGAGAATTTCTGATGATTTTTTTTTTTTTACTAATCTGATCTTTTATCCTTGATGGGCGGCCATATATATGGTGCTCATATATGATGGAGGTACTTAACCGGGTACCCTGTATATTAATTTGCCGCGCACCGAGTACTGTTATTTCTAAGAAACAGTGGTAATACTACCAGTGCCGGGTGACAAATCAAATCAAATCAAAACGTTTATTTGTAAAACACGTGTGTACATACATTTTAGGCATGCAAGCTGGTAACAATAGGTAGGTTCGCTCAGACATGTTTTAGCCTCTAACAGAGACATACAAATATTAAGTTAGATATTAATAAATTGCAAACAATTTTTAGTAATTATATAGCTAAATGTCAAAAAGTATAATATTTAAATAAAGAAATGTCAATATAATAAAATAATAATTTATATGTCAAATTTTCGTTATATCGTCAAAAGATCTTTCAGCGAGATATTCACTAACACTATAATAAGCTTTACATTCCAAAAAGTTTTTCAATTTCCTTTTGAGTGCATTAATGTCTAACTCCCTCCATTGTTTGGGTAGTTTATTATAGATCGATGGAGCCATGCAGAAAATACTTTTGCGCATAAGTGCTGTGGACGAAAATTGTACCCGAAGTTTATTATTATCCCGTCTATTACGTGACACTGCGCACTCTAACCTTCGTGACTTCGCTCGGATTAATCAATTTACTGATATAGGGGTTGCTTTACTACACACAGCGTTGTAGTTGTGTTCCTGTGTGAGTGCAGGTCTCCAACGCTCATTTAGGGATGCGTTTCAAAACAAACCTTTTCCTATTCCAGGGAAACTCTATCACAAAACCCTGGTGAAAAAATATTTGGGTCGGCAACACGCAAGCGATACCCCTGGTATTGCATGCGTCCATTCGCTACTTAAGTAGTATAAAAAAGTTATTTTTACACATTATAGGTAAACCATTGTTTAAATAATTTGTATATACATTATGCATTGCCATTACTAATTAATTAGTTGAGATTAATTTTACAAGGTCGGTATTTACCAATTTTTTTATTGCAAATTTTTATTATTATTATTTTATACTAGGTACTTGTTTGGCAAACAAGCATACAGCCCGCCTAATATTTTGCAGTTACCGTAGCCTATGGACTCTTGCAATACCAGAGATATAACTTGCGTGTTGCCAACTCAATTTTATTGACGTCCTATCTATCAGAAACATTTAGGCACACTAAGTAATTTTTTTGCTCCGTTGACGAAGAAGGGCGTAAGTGTATCAGAGCATATTAAATAAAAACGCATCTAACCTTATATACTTAGTTACGTTTTCACCTTAGCTTGACGTACGCTTGTGTTATTATACGACAGAAGGGTACATAGCATTAGCACGTACAATATTTGTTTGCATTTTTACATAAATTGCTACCCACTAACATTTTCTGTGTTTGTGTGTGTGTGTTAACAATTCGTCATTAGCGGCAACACTGGAATGCTTCAGTGCTACTGTATTTACGATACATTTATTGCGTGCAATATTGATTTGTTTTATGTTTCGGTTTGTTATTCGATATTTCAATGCTTATTTGGATTAATTTGTTTTTAATTGGGGTAAAATTGGAAACATTGTGCATTTTTTATTTGTAAATGTTTACCATTATTGGAATGTTGAGTTTGGTGTTGAAGACATGTTACTTTTAAATACAATTTTTATTTTGAAGTGGTATGATTTAATTCGACTACTTATATATGCTTCGACAGCTTTTTAAATACTTTTACTAAACCGATTCTTATAAAACTTTGCACACGTTAAGATCGCGTGACAACACAATATTATGATAGACTAGCTGTTGCCCGCGGCCACAGATTACTAAATAGTTACTACGTAACCGCGGCTCCGCCCGCGTGGATGTCGGTTATCGCTGTAGAAAGCCTATGTGTTATTCCAGACCATTTTCTATCTCTGTGCCAAATTTCATCCAGATCCGTTCAGTAGTTTTTACGTGATAGAGTAACAAACATCCATCCATCCATCTATCCATACTCACAAACTTTCATATTTTTGATATTAGTAAGGATCAATAAATAGAATAAAATTATTGTTGTAATAGGTATCTCTCGGAGAAGGGTGGAAGTGAATGCCTGTTTAACACCACTGGCGCTAAGGTGAAGATAACTGGAGCTGTCAAAATCAACTCCAACGAGACTGATATGGCGAAGTGGCTGGTGGAGAATGGACCTTTTTCTATTGGTAAGCATATTCCTATAGTCTACTAGCTGTTGCCTGCAGCTTCGCCCGCGTGGATGTTATGTTTCACGATAAAAAGTATTTTCCTCCCCAAGATATCTATTCCTTGCCCAATTTCATTAAGATTCGTTTAGTCGTGAAAGCGTAACTAACAAAAAACTTTGCACCCCTCTTTTACCCCCTCTTATATATTTTGTACAAAATATTTTTTCGAAAAAAAAAAACATTTTATACGTGTTTCATGACTTTCAACGAAGAACCTTCATACTGAATTTCACTCGAATAACTTCAAAAACGGCAATGTTTCATACTACGAGTATATAACTTTGCACCCCCGTTTTTCCCCTTTAGGAGGTGAATTTTCAAAAATCCTTTCTTAATGCTTTCCTTCGTTTTAAAAATGTTTACTTTCTAATCTTTAAAGTTTAGGCCCTGCGTTGATATGTCAGTCAGCTTCTCCTTTTATATGTATATGTATACTCGTGGGCAAAAATTACGGGTCACTACGAAAAATTAGAATATCTCCTTAAATAATAGAGTTTACTTAGTATTGCCTCCACGAGCTCTTCTTACAGCTGCCAGACGATTGGGCATGCTATTTATTAGATTTCATTTGGGATACCTATTGTTCCATTCTTCCACTAACGCATGTTTCAGGTCTTAGCTCGCCCCAGCTATTCCGGGTTCCGATTTCTTATATGTACACTTTCCGAGCTCGT
Source organism: Trisateles emortualis (assembly GCA_947095525.1). NCBI lineage: Eukaryota > Metazoa > Arthropoda > Insecta > Lepidoptera > Erebidae > Trisateles > Trisateles emortualis. Next base: position 4,015,044 of record OX352748.1, on the reverse strand, counting down.
CCTAAGCATGCTCAATGGGATTTAAATCCGGGCTTCTCGAAGGCTAGTCCATGCAGTTGATGCCAACATCTTAAAAATACTCGTTCACATTTGAGCTGTATGTGGCCTTGCGTTGTCATACATAAATATGGAATTTTCAACCATATTACTCAAGTATGGGCCGACATGCTCATTAAGGATCTCTTCTACACATCTTGCAGTAATTAGCGTACCATTTTCTATCAGCACTTACTTCGTGCGACTCTCTGAAGAGATTCCAGCCCTAACCATAACAGATCCACCGCCAAACGATACTTTTTCCTGAAAAAAAGCTGGAATAAAACGTTCCTCTGGCCGTCGGTAAACTCTTCGCCGCCCATCCTGTGCATAGAGCATAAATCTGGATTCGTCAGAAAACATTACTCGTGCCCATTCTTCGTCTCCCCATTGTGCATGTTCGCGGGCGTAACCTAATCTTGCTACTCGATGTTCCCTTGCAAGTTTGGGGCCATTTGCGCGTCTATGTGGGGTCAAATTAGCTTTTCGAAGCCGCCGCCTTACAGTCCGGTCGCTCACGTCGTCTCTTCGAATTCAATTGCCATGAGGTGTCGATTTCGCAGCATGGTCGTAACAATAAATCGATGCTCTCGAGCCGTAGTACACCTCGGTCTGCCGGTTCCTGGTCTTCTAATATTCTGCTCAATTTCTCGGGAACTCTTTACACTGTAGAAAGTGTCACGCCTGTTAATCTCGCTGTACTTCTCTGACTTCTGTCTTCTTCTAGCATAGTGACGATACGTGTACATTCTGCTGGTGTTAGCGAAATGATAGTAATTCAATAATACCGGGAAAGACGATGATGACTGCTTTTTATAATAAAAATTTGACAGATTGAAAGCAAGAGAGAAAACAAGCAAAAAGTAAAACACGCGTGATTTAAATTTATTACCAAATTAGAACTTTTGTAATTTTTTTCCCTATTACGTTTTAAATAACATTTTATGTTTTATAGCAAACGATATTAAAATTCTCTTTAATATAAAGTTAGTTTAATGCATGTAACATTATTTTGATTTTTTTAAATATTTTTTTTTTAAAGACAACTCCCGCACTTGAGAACAAGCTCTGTGTCGCGGGGGACTTTACAAACATACAATTAACGGACACAAATTACACCCCGAACAACTCTTTCGTGAGTCACACAAAGTTTTGTCCTGTGTAGGAATTGAACCTACTATTATAACCAACTTTGTGTGATTAATTAATATTTGTTCCGAGTCTGGGTGTAATTATATTTTGATCCCCTTTTTACACTAAAACGTTGGATTAAAGAGGAAAAAAATATCCCTGGATCTACCAGTGGAGCGTTGACGGTGGATCGTAGTGGAATGAGGTAAGTAGTGTCCGAGAACTGTATGTTTGTAAAGCCTCCCGCGACACAGGGGTTGTTTTAAAAAATCGGTTGTCTGTAAAGTCGGTTTACTGACGATAGTTGAACGTGACAACGTCATAAGAATGGCCGATTGTGCCTCTTTGTCGCTCGTGTCGCGCTCTCGCTTGCACAATGGAACGCCTCAGAGCGAGGTAACGCCGCATACGTCATCTTTTTTTCGTCCGTGCAGCCGGCTCCATCAAATTATAAGACGTTGTTACGTCAAAATAAAAAAAAAAAAAAGGAATCGCACCCCCGACTTGAAGCACTGCAGCCATTGCGTCATCTAGACATGTTATTGTTTATTAGAGCAATGATCTCTGATCATTCAATGTTTGTTTACAAACAATGTGTCAGCAGTGTCATACGGTTATGTTAAAAATAAATAAACAAAAGAAGGCAATTGTTTGTTGTTTTCGGTGACGATGGACATCAAAATATAGTTTAACAACAATATTTTGATGACTAAAATGCACTTCCCCCATTGTTTAAACATACTGTGGAAGTTTAAGCAATGGGGGAAGTGCATTTTTATATACATACTAGCTGTTGCCCGTGGCTCCGCCCGCGTGGATGTCGGTTATCGCTGCAAAAAGTAGCATGTGTTATTCCAGACCATAATCTATCTGTGTGCCAAATTTTATCCAGATACGTTCAGTAGTTTTTACGTGAAAGAGTAACAAACATCCATCCATCCATCAATTCTTACAAACTTTCACATTTATAAAATTAGTAAGGATATCTATAATATAAAAATGAATCACTGAATGTGATGCTAAGCACAAATCTCGAGAACAGCTGATCCGATTTCGCTAATTCTTTTTTTGTTGTGATTGTTATTGTCAGGAAAAGGTTTTTATGTAAGAAAAAATTAAGACAGTTGCTTTGAAAATAGTTTAACCCAGCCGAAGTCGGGGCGGCCCGCTAGTTGCTTTGCTAATAAAAGAAGTACTGTTTTACATGATAAATTATGAAGAATATAATAACAACAATATAATATTTATCGAAAGAACGACACTTCATCCTGTTTTTGTGCTTTTAGTTTTTGTGTTTTTGCATACTTCGGAACCGTGAAACGTCACACTGCTAGCGTGCTGCAAAGCAACTGAGAGCGAAACTGTGCTCCTTTTCGATTAGGGCTCTGCCCCTCTAGACAAGTGGCACAAACGGTAGTCGAATCGAGTCTAGAGGGGCAGGACCCTAATCGAAAAGGAGCAGTTCGACGGTGAATCCATTGTATATTTGATCGAAGTTCAACGGTGTTTTTTTGGTCAGATTTTTTGTAATTTTTAAAATCATGTCATATTTTTATATATATTACGTGCACTACACGTGCCCGTTTTATATATAACACACACATTTCACCGTTTACACGTGCAATTATTGTGTATTGTATATAAATATATAATAATATGTATGTATGATTTGTCACATGTTAGTTACTGTTTGTTAGTGTTTGTTACGCATTTATTAACTCTGTCACACACCAGTTACATATTATGTTATTTTTTATAATTCGTTACTGTAAATTGGCTTGTAACCAAAGAGTCATAAGCCAATTTACATTAACCAGTAACCATTGTTCTAAAGGTTCATACTAGTGAGCAAGTCTGACTGGAGAAGGACTTTACAGAAGACCATAGCTACCAACTACACACAGCGGTGTGTACACACAGGAACGCATCTGTTCCTTGTGTATGAGTAGGTACAGACCCTCTAGGCAAGTGGCATTTGAAATGTCAAAAAAGCAAATGTATGGGATTTGACGTAAGTCTACGATATAATGTCGTAAACCTACGTCAAATCGATTGAAAATCGTTTGCTAATCGAATCGATGATTCGATTCGATTAGCGCTTTTGCCACTTGTCTTGAGGGGCAGGTTTCCAGCGCTCATTTAGGAATGCGTTTTTAACGAAACGTTTTTCTATCTCAGGGGTAACACGCAAGTGATATCTCTAGTGTTGAGGGCGTCAATAGGCTGCTGTAGCTGCTTACCGTCAGGTGTTAACGTATGAACTGGATGTTTGTGGTCCGGGTTAAAAGTGATTCAATAAGGACACATGTTGACAGTTACTCGTTGGTTTATTGAATTAATCTTTATACCTTTAAAACTTACATTATAAACAAAACTAGATCGGTGCACGTTTACAATTGAATTTCGTGGAATATTCTTTGTTACTCCCTTACAATCAACAATGTGATCCATTTTTCCATCCATCCTTGTTTGCCAACTGAATCCTTACTAATATTACAAATGTGAAAGTTTGTGAGTATGGATGTTTGTTACTCTTTTACGCAAAAACTACTGAACGGATCTGGATGAAATTTGACACACTATAGTCTGGAATAGCATATAGGCGACTTTTTATCGCGATAACTGACATCTACGCGGGCGGAGCCGCGGGCAACAACAAGTAGTAAATAAGGTCCATTAATTTCCAATTTTGTCTCGTATGAGGATCGAACCACAACACGCTGCGCAGTGTGGTGAATGGCGATATAACCACTTAAGCCAATGAACCAACCGTGCAGTCAGTATATACATATGTATAATAATAATATCAAATCCTACTAATATTATAAACGCGAAAGTTTGTAAATATGGATGGATGAATGGATGTTTGTTACCCTTTCACGTAAAAACTACTAAACGGATCTGGATGAAATTGGGTACAGAGATGGATTATGGTCTGGAATAACACATAGGCTACTTTTTACAGCGATAACCGGCATCCACGCGGGCGGTGCCGCGGGCAACAGCTAGTCTTATATAATGTTTTACGCATTCTTATACACGTAGGTACAAGTACATACAATATTAATAATTATATTGTACTTGGACTTTTGTGTAGGTAATAGTATACCTACCTACTACATATTTATATAACGTGGCTGACGTTTGCCATTTGATTTACAATAATTTATAACATTAAACGCAATGTTATATAACTTTACTCAAAACTGACTTCAAAAAGCTAAAAGCTAAAAATGAATTCAGATTGAAGTCGATACCAAGCTGAATATTAGGTGACAGGATGAACCTAGCACTGGTTTCAATCTGTATTCAGTTATTTTTAGCTTTTTGAAGTCGGTATATTTTTTTTCTAGCTTTTTTTCTATTTTTAGTGATAAAATAAAAGTAAAAAAATATAAGAAAAACATTGTTAATACCTATATCAATTGATGGTTGCCCTCAATTGCCATGGTATTCTATCATCAGATCCTAACTTGGTGCCAACGGGACCACCTCAAGACTATACTCTTAAATAAATAAAAAAAAAGAGAAACGGTCCACGGTTTTTTTTAATAAAAAGACAACTCCCGCACTAGAAAACAAGCTCTGTGTCGCGGGGGACTTTACACACACATTACACCCAGACTCAGAACAACTCTTTGTGGGTCACACAAAGTTTTGTCCCTGTGTGGGAATCGAACCCACAACCTCGTGCACAGCAGGCGCATACTGAACCCACTGGACCACCAAGGCAGTCAAGTGCTATGAAAGCACGTAAAGCCGTTGGCCCTGCGCCTGATCTTTCTTCTATGTTAATCAGTTACCGGAGCCTATGGACGCTTGCAATACTAGAATTATCGCTTGCGTGTTGCCGATCCCTTCTTTATCTCTTTTACTATTGTTGGCAAAGAAGCCAGCAGCTCATGGTCATTGAAAGTAAGACTTTGTTTAAAGAAGAGTATACGGCTTGGAAAAGTCTGGTCTGGGAAATGTAACCTTGGACCTTTGGAAGCCAACTGTGTGTTAGAGTCTGCAGGACGAAATCATTTACAGCTGTTGCAGGTGAACTCTGTTACGGTGTTGAATAGGGCGTTGGTGGAAAGTGACGATGGCACCAAATCGAACTGTTCCCCAGACCACGCCCCGTGGGTGTGGTCTGAGAAACAGTTCGACTTCCCAACGTTAAATTGTCAGTTAAAAATGTCCCACGTTAAAAATGTTACATCTCTTTACTAGGGCTTTAATATGGAGTATCCCTGAAATAGGAAAACTTTTTTTTTCAAAACGTATCTCTAAATGAGCGCTGGAAACCTGTAGTCACACACAGGAACAGAACTACACCGCTGTGTGTTATTTGGCCGTGGTCTTCTCTAAGGCTGCCTGTTCATTGAAGCGGAGCGCGGCTGCGGAGCGGAGAAACTGAGAAATTCACATTTCTACATACTTTCTTTTTACAAGCCCAGTGGAACTTGTTCTACAATGTATGAGAAAACTTGTAAAATAAAGATGAATGAATCGGTCGAGACATTCTCAAGTTATGGCGTGACCAATGGAAATAGGAATTCATTTTTATACACATAAATATTTTGTGCTTCAGGTATAAACGCGGCGCCATTGCAGTTCTACCAAGGAGGTGTGATGCACCACAGGAGCTTCCTATGTAATGAAGATATATTGGACCATAGTGTACTTATCGTAGGATATGGCGATGACGGTGAGAAACAAACGCTTTATAATGATTTAATCTATACAAATAAATAATAAGCGGTGGTGGCCCAGTGGGAAACTTGCACGCAAGAGGTGCGAGTTCGATCCAGGGCAGTACCAATGTGAATTTCACTTTGTGGAGTTTGTATGTACTATGATGATGATTTGCTATCTGCTAACGGTAAAGGAAAACATCGCGAGGAAACCCACATGTCTTAGAAAAATTCTAAAGATTTGTCTGATTTACCAACCCGCATTAGACCAGCGTGTGTGATTTAAGGCCTCAACCCTCTCTCTCTTGATAGAGGAGAGGAGACCCCCGCCCAACAGTCTAAGACTGTAAAAATGTTGTTAAAAGCCATATTAATTTCATTAACCAAAAAGAAATCCAAGTTGTTTCTAAAAAAAATAATTCTTAATTACTTTTTTTCCAGAACACCCTGTGTCCAAGAAGAAACTCCCATACTGGATAATAAAGAATTCATGGGGCCCTGACTGGGGTGAGGGTGGCTACTTCCGATTGTACCGAGGTAACGGCACATGCGGAGTCAACAAAATGGCTACCAGTGCTGTTATAACTGTTGATTTATAAGAAATAACCCATGACAGTATCGTTATATGCAATGCTATTCATGGTGTAGACGAAACATAGTGTTTAGATTCAGTAAAAGATTCGAGTAGGTGCAATAATTTTTAAACCCTGTTATATTTTGTCCATCCATATATTAAAGGACCATATTTTAATTTTCCATATCAGCCATAAGACGTTCACTGCTGGACATAGGCTTCCCCCAAAGTTTTCCACATCATTCAGTCCTGAGCTGACCTTGTCCATCGGTTGCCCGCGACCTTTACCAGGTCGTCGGTCCACCTTGTTGGAGGGCTGCCCATTTTAATTTTACAAATGTAAAATACATCGAAATGGTTCCTTATCCGGTAAAAAACTACTGTGTAGGTTTTCCTGCAAAAAAAGCTTATAACATGGTTAGTTTGAATTTTTACAAATTTCTTTTTGTATTCTTATTCTTCTAATCTAGAGGTGTTTCGGTATTTTACTGTACCAAGAATAGTATTGTATAGTTTTAAACTAGACTTAAAATAAATGCACTAAGTTACTTTGAATTTAAAGCCAGGACTTAAAAATATTAAGTTATAAGTTTAAAGTTGATCCTAAATAGATTACTTTTTTAGCTGTTATAAGATATTGGCTTTTTAGGTGAGCAAGTTTTTACAGACAAATAATTTTATTTAAATTACATGTTAGAGAATCAATTTGGTAAGATATTGTCGGAACCAGACAATGCATATTTAGGTACAGTTACGATATATCACGACGAAATACAGGTACGGAAAGTACCTACTAAGGAAAATATCGCATCCTTAATAAAAAAAATGGCCTAACTTGAGAAATGCTACTAGGCAATTTTGACCTTAGCATTTAAGAATAAGATTTAAATTGTAAAACAGGCACGCTTCAACTTAAGTCATTTTTCCATTGTGAGTGCGATATATGGACACAGCTCTGGATAACTTAGCAACCTGAGTTAGAGTTACGTTGTTGAGTTTTGACAATATCTTGCTAAAATATGCAGCTAGTTATAAAGTGTATTTAACTTAAGTTAATTTGTTTCCTGTTCCATGAGTCTATACTAGTTATATATAATATATTGTATAGCATATACTTGTAAGCCAAATCAAGTTTAGTCAGGAAGGTATAAAGAGAACTCCGTACTCTAATATTTGAGAGCTTAATATATTGTAAATATAAGTTTTAAAACTTTTACAATTTGTACTCATATTCTTATTATAATTGACAACGGTCTAAATCATGTAATATTAACTTAATAAGTGCAAAAAAATCGAAATTCTTAAAAATATTACATGTTTTTAATCAATTGTTTATTGTAGTAATATAAATCAAAAAGAAGATAATAACAATTTGCACGTATACGAAAAATGTGTACGTATACAAAAAAGTGTGTACGTATACGAAAAAGTGTGTACGTATACGAAAAAGTGTGTACCTATACAAAAAAGTGTGTACGTATACGAAAAAGTGTGTACGTATACGAAAAAGTGTGTACGTATACAAAAAAGTGTGTACGTATACGAAATAGTGTGTACGTATACAAAAAAGTGTATACGTATACGAAAAAGTGTGTACGTATACGAAATAGTGTGTACGTATACAAAAAAGTGTGTACGTATACGAAATAGTGTGTACGTATACAAAAAAGTGTGTACGTATACGAAAAAGCCATATTCATTAAACGTCTTTCTTACATGTAGGAGGCGTTATTTTAAACTTATACTGGACGAGACGTCAAACAAATATTAAGGTTGTGAATATTTGTCCAATATGTATCAATCAGTCTGTTCTGGCCCTATGTGTGATATAATAGTGTGATCTTACCATTATATAAAAAAATATATTTATAATTTTTATTTATACAACGTTTTTTATGCAGCTAGTTTTGAATTTTTATCAGTGTATATTTAAAATAATATTGAAAAATATAATAGCGGTATTTAATATTAGACCGGCCAAGTGCAAGCTAGACGTCGTACTACATACGCAATTTTGAATAGAAATATATCTTAAAAGAATTTGGATAAAGGATCTTAGCGATTATTTATTTTATTTACACAAAATAATGTGTATAAGGTGGACTTAATGCCAAAGGCATTCTATACCAGTCAACCTTTAGTGATGCAGAGAGAAAACTTGGTCGGTGCATTTGATTAAAATAATATATATATAAAGAGATATATAGTTATAATTTATGAGATCAATATTATACCCAATTTCGATTATTTGAGTTACTAAAGCCTTCATGTAAAACGAGTATTTAACCGTTACCTGGGGCCATACCCATGACGTGTTAAAACGTGCGTTCGAGAAAAAAGGACGGAGCTATATAGCGTGTATAGCTCCGTCCCTCTTTGTCGCTCGAAACACTTACGTTTTACACGTCATGGTACGACCCCTGACCTGATACTGGTACAAATTGTTTATATACATAATGAATTGATGTGTTTTTAAAGAGAAGGCACTAAAATACTATAAAGATGCGTGCACTACTAAGTACTAATATTTCTGTTATTTTGATAATTTAACTAATTTTATTAAAACAAATTATACCATTCGGAATTGTACTATCGACAAAATTGGCGGTCCACTACTTATAATATTTTGTCTCAGTGATTGTGACGATAAAGATCAAAATTGCTTAATTAAGAAAGCTTCCGTTATGGTACCATATTATGTATATTTACATAGTATAAGACGAAGTCGCTTCCCGCTGTCTGTCACTCTGTACACTTAAATCTTCTAAACGACGCAACGGATTTCGATGCGGTTTTGACTATCGTTTAGAGATTTTTTCCCAACGGTTTATAACGTAATACAGCTATTAATTCATAAATGAATATTCTGTGAAAGGTCGAGTCCCAATTTTTGCGATAGCACATAAATAATAAAGTCTTCATCATCTCAGCCACAATACGTCCACTGCTGGACATAGGCCTCTCCCAAGGATTCCCACAACTCTCAATCCTGAGCCGACCTTGTTCATCGTTTGCCCGCGACCTTTACCAGGCCGTCGGTCCACCTTGTTGGAGGCCTGCCCACGCTTCATTTTTATTGAAATAAAATCTAATTTTAATAAAAATGTCTACTTATACTTTACCTTCTAGAAGAAGGAATGATGCTATATTATGAGTTGTGTTATTTAACTTTTTGTGTTTTTAATGTTTTGTCTTTTTTAAATTATTTACTTTGTTTTTGTTATAATTTTTTTTATTTTGTTTTGTTAAAGATATAAATTGCTCTCAATTGTTTTTATGAATATTTAGAGCCCCTGCAGACTGCACATTTTCTATCGAAAGTTATAAAAATAAACGTTCCACATCGTCGTCCCCTTAAACGGCGGGATGAGCATAATGCCTACAGGTAGGAGTTTGCGGCGGGTCTCACACTCGAATTTAGTTTATTTCTAGTCTGTTTTTAAAACGATCTTAAATAATTAATTATAACGACTTGTAGTACTTAACTTACTTGTACTCAACAAGCGTTTTTATTGGTATGTTCAAATATATAGTACTTACTCCTGACACTCGGCTAGAAAAAGTACTGTCCTCGCTCAGGGTAACATCTATCTCCTTGCTAAATTTAATTAAGATTCTTGCAGCCATTTAGTCGTCAAAACGCAACAGACAAACAGATTTACATTTGAATTTATAATGTTAGTAGTTATTGTTTAAACAGGTCTCCAGCGCTCATTTAGGGATGCGTTTTAAAAGAAATGTATTCCTATCCCAGGGATACTACCGCCATAAAGCCCTGGTGTAAAAAAATGAGTTGGCAATACGCAAGTGATACTTTTGGTATTACAAGTGTCCATAGGCTACGGTAACTGCTTAACATCAGGCGGGCCGTATGCTTGTTTGCCACCTAAACAGTATAAAAATAAACAATTTGATGTAGCTGTATACAAAATCTTATGAATAGCTGCAAAATATGTGGCCCTAATCATGCATCGAAATAATTTAAAATTAATTATATAAAATAATTTTATAAATTAATACTTATAAAAGTATTTATAGAACGACTATTCTAGAAAATTTATTTAACTAAAAGAAATTATATTTACCAAAAATGATTGTTAATCTTTCTATTATAAGAAATTGTTGTTTTATTATTACCTACTTGGTAGGGACAAATTGATTTTTTTTACTATTATAAGTATATATGTACGTCTAATGGCATTATAAGAGAAAAAGAGTAGGTAGATAGCCTATTTACTTTCTAAAAGTAGCACACAATGTAACTAGGCCAACTTGGGGTAATATTACAATGTAATATACAACTTAGTAAACTATAATAAATATACTTATTAAATTAAAAAAATAAAAACAGCAGTTCTTCAAGTAGACAAATAAAATACATTCAATACTTTGCATTGTTGTCTACTCGACATGTACCCAGGGGACTGGCAACATAGGCACACAACGTCACAACGTGACGTGGCTTATTTTTGGCAAATTTACAGAAGAAAGCGGGCTTATTTTTGTCAAATTTACGGAAAGAAGCCGGCTTATATTTGGCAAATTACAGAAAGAGCGGGCTTACTTTTGCAAATTACAGAAAAAACGGTCTTATTTTTGGCAAATTTACAATTAAAAGCGGGCTTATTTTTTAGCTCAATCATTACTTATTGAAAGCGTATACTTAAAATATAATGCCATTCGTAAATACCAATTGTATTGCCTTTATCCACTTACCACTTCTTCTCTAATGTCGTCGAATCTAAAATTGTTATTAACCAGAAACCTGTATTATAAGAAATGCTCATGAATGCCATGTCATAATATGTGTCTATATACTTTCTGTCATAATAATAATATACATATATTATGTCACTAGATGTAAGCTGAATCTTTTGATAAATTCACTTTTACGAAATTTATATTGAGTATCGTATAATATATTTAATATAGTAAATTTAAATAAAAATGTTTAAATAATATGCTTTTTTCTTTTTTTAAGCCAAATTCTTACAATAATAACATTAGGTACACATTTATGGACCGATTTGAAAAATTCTTTTTTTCTCTGAGAGGACATACTTCCAGTTTGGTCCCATTTTCATCAAAAGAAAGTTCTGATGATGGAACCCATGAGAAATTGAGAGAACTCCTCAAAAATTATAGGCACACATATATCAATTTCAATATTTTTAACAACACATCAAATATTTGCATTTAGAAAGTATGGTATGATGAAGAAAAACTGATGAAGAAGACCACAGATGGCCACCTGAGCTTCTCAATAATAAGTATTTTACGGATGGCGATTAGTTAAGTTTCCATTATGATCGCTAAGCAACTATTTAATGATAAAGCCTAAGCGTTGCCTAGCTACCGAGCTAGGCAACGGAACTTTATAATTAAACAATGTAATCTAGCCGTGTTTGGGCTTATTTCAATGGTCATGAGATGCACTATAGCTGTAAATTATCAGATTTAAAAGAACCGTCTTTAAGAGAGAAAAAGTGAGATAAGAGTTTGCATGAAAGTTCATTCTGTTTCTGCAACTTGTCGTACTGAAGTCGGTTTTTTTTGGTTTTTTATTTTTGTTTTGTTTTATTTCTATGTCACTTCTTGCCTACCTCTACAACTAATGCGAACGTGTGGTTTTATCGGCATATCCCGACAACGAAAAGACAGATGCTATTGATAACAATAGGTATTTAAGTTTATATATTTACCAAAGACCACAGCCAAATAACTACACACAGCGGTGTATTATGTTCCTGTGTGTGAGTACAGGTCTCCAGCGCTCATTTAGGTAGGCGTTTTGAAAGAAACGTTTTCCTATCTCAGGGATACTCCATCTTAAAGCCCATATGTAAAATTCTTCTGGTATTGCAAGCGTCCATAGGCGTCTTAAGAAGTATTTAAAAAAGTATATTTAGTTAGGTAATGAAACAAGAAATATTAAAACTATCTTTATTACAAATTTTGGAGTAAGTATAAGTATCAAATTTGTTACAAAAGTTTAAGTTCCCATATTTATTTAATGCCGTCTGCGCGGTTCTTTCGGCGATCGCGGTCCGAAACTCTTATTTAAAGCTTGATCTAAACGAGTATTATTATTATCCTTTATTATTATTTATTAATTTCTCCTTAATTACTATAACACTATTATTTTAAGTATTCTAGGTTTATATGACAGCACTAGTTGCCATCTGATTGACGCCGCATGTGCCGTCTCCTCGGTAGACGCGGTAGTAGCCCTGCTCACCCCATGCGGTGCTCCATGAGTTCTTGATTATCCAGTAAGGGAGGTGCTTCTTAAATAGTGGATAGTCTGAAATATAAATAGCATATCGTTATTGGACGAAACTATGAAGGTGGGTCTGGTGCTCGCCTTGAGTAGGCAGTCAGTCAGGCAACGTTCAAATTGGCTCGTGGATATCGACATCACTGCCTCGCGAGGCAGTGATGTCGATATCCACTCCTGAATATATCGGACTCACTTTAAGAAATTTGGGGCATCACATTTGTGAGCATTCCCGACTGAGGAAGTATTTCCACCTTACAGAAGACCATAGCCAATTCACTACAAGTACAAGAATTTTATTTGCCGTTCTGTGGGCTGTATGTGATTACAGGTTTCCGGTGCTCATTTAGAGATGTGCTTTCAAGGGAATCGATGACTATCCTAGGTATACCTCATCACAACACCGTGGTGTACAAATATTTAAGTTAAAAACACGGGAGTGTTGCTATAGGTATTTCAAGCATCATCAGCAACAGAAATATAATAAAGGATTCAACTTACCTTTAGCGCCATATCCTACAATAAGTACACCGTGATCCAAGTTTTTGGGGCTGCACAACATTTTCCAAGGGTGAGAAATACCTCCCATGTAAAACTGCATTGCATTCGCGTTTATTCCTGAAATAAATATTACGGTATGATTTAATTTAACTATAAAAAAGCATAATAATATAGAGGACCATATTATCGGGACTATTGTTTTTTTAACCGACGAAGGAGTTTTTGAAGTCCACCTATATATCTATATATTCTATATATATAAAAGAAAGTCGTGTTAGTTACTTCACTTATAACTCAAGAACGGCTGAACCGATTTAGCTGAAAATTGGCAGGGAGGTAGTTTAGAGCCAGGAGAAGGACATAGGATACTTTTTATCCCGTTCGACATCATTCCCGTGTGACTTGACATGTAACGTCAGTCACTATAAAACGTGGTATAACAAAAAAGAATCAGACTTGGAATAACAAAATTGACGTATTATGACAGCTATGTAATGACGTATGGATGACAATTTGATATTTGTAAGAAATCAATAATAAAACTATTTATATTAAATAAATAATTAACATTATTGCCCAATTGTTGACCCGGCGAACTTTGTTCCGCCTTAATGTCAATAAATAAGCAGATTTTTTTTTATTGGAAAAAATACAAAAAAAATTAAATTTCTACATCAATCATTCATAATTATTTCTGTATTTTAGTACATAGGTTGCTCTTCATTTAAGTACCTTGTGATACACGACATTTTTTGTTTTATTATCAGGCGCAAAAACAAACAACGCAGATGGTCTTCCGACCCGTGAACATGCCACGTATAATTGACTATGGGAAAAACATGAATGTTCTAGATTTAAACCACAAACTTTTAAGGATTGGCCTTGTGATTTGTTGATGGTCATGGCAAATGCAAGACGTATCGGAAATTGAAGTCTTTTAATTTCAAACGGCATATTGGTTGGGATCATCTGTATCCTCGGAATGAAAACTTCCTCACCTTTGAATTTTCCTATCATTATCGTAGCGTAAATTACATTGTTCATCAATTTTCTAACCACCAAACGCGTACCGTTGCACAGTTTTGGTTGGTTTATGTTTCGAAGCATGATTACTACGGAGCCAACCTTTAGGCGTAAATTGTGCGGTGGTAAGTCAGGGACGTCCAAAGAGTTTAAAAATTCAATTGGATAGTTGGTGGCTTCATCTTCATTTGTGACGCAGTCAATAGATTTGAATGAATGCATTGTTCCAATGATCTTATTTTGAATTATGTAGTTTAGGTCATCTACATCTTTATTCGTAGCCGCTAAAATTGCTCGCTCACTCATCCATTCATAATTTTTGTAGTTAGAAATAATTTCTGGAAATACATTGTTGATAAGTTCGTCTTTTGATGAGACAAAATTACAGAAATTATTTGGAAATGATATTAATCCGCTCGATTCATCGACAGGTACTTGACCATTACCGATAGTCAGCAATTGCTCCGAGAAATCTTCAGCAGATGTATCATTAAGCAATGTAACTCTCATGTTTGTTGTCAGTTGCAGTTTCTTCACATGGCGCCATAGATTTGACGATTTGAGGCAAGCGTTTATTTCGTCGGCAGCCGTAGATCTTGGAATTACTGGCAGTGCAATATTACACGTTGGTTCTTCAATAGTTTGAAGATTTAACGGTAATTTGAATGCTGAATGAGCCGTACGGCATCCTTCTAACAATGTGGCTGCTATTCCAGAAGAAGCAACTGCAACCGCTATGTTAGATCTCGCCCGAACAGTTGCTAAAACTAATGACATGAGGAATGTCTTGCCAGTTCCACCAGGGGCATCTAGGAAATATAAACCACCATTTTCATCATCGATTGCCTTCATTAAAGTATCATAAACTTCCTTTTGTTGGTAATGCCGCGACCAAGATGATCGAATCTTTCCCGATTCGATCGTCTTGGTCGCGGCATTATTAATTAAACTTCACTTCACCTAAAAACTTAAATTTTCAACCATACCGAGTTTTATAGTTCACTTCACTGTTCATACGAATGGGCAATTGGGCAATAATGTTAATTATTTATTTAATATAAATAGTTTTATTATTGATTTCTTACAAATATCAAATTGTCATCCATACGTCATTACATAGCTGTCATTATACGTCAATTTTGTTATTCCAAGTCTGATTCTTTTTTGTTATACCACGTTTTATAGTGACTGACGTTACATGTCAAGTCACACGGGAATGATGTCGAACGGGATAAAAAGTATCCTATGTCCTTCTCCTGGCTCTAAACTACCTCCCTGCCAATTTTCAGCTAAATCGGTTCAGCCGTTCTTGAGTTATAAGTGAAGTAACTAACACGACTTTCTTTTATATATATAGATATAATATATTGGACTGCCTTGGTGGTCCAGTGGTCGAGTTTGCGCCTGCTGTGCACGGGGTTGTGGGTTTGATTCCCGCACAGGACGAAACTTTGTGTTACCCACAAGTTGTTATTCTGAGTCTGGGTGTAATTTGTGTCCGTTAATTGTATGTCTGTAAAGTCCCCCGCGACACAGAGCTTGTTCTCTAGTGCGGGAGTTGTCTTTAAAAAAAAAACAAATAAAATATCTATAGATACATACCTACAATGCAAACATAATAACAATTTTTGTTAGTATATTTAGATAATTAAAACCGTGTTAGTTGCATACTAGGAAATAATCGTGAAACCATAGACAAAAGTACACCCAGACTCTAAACAATGATTTGCGGATCGCTTTAGAAATTCCAACACGCCGCGCAGTGGTCAATGACAAGGTGACTGTATATATCACTGTCACACGTTACGGTGCTCTAGCGTGCATTTCACTTTGTGGAATTTATATGTAGCTATACTTAAATAGAAGAATTGCCTCCATTACGTGGCAATGGGCCGGGCACATAGCCCGCAGAACTAATGCCCGTTGGGGCAGAAAGGTTCTAGAGTGGCGATCACGAACTAGAAGGCGAAGCGTGGGCAGACCTTCAACAAGGTGGACCGACGACCTGGTAAAGGTTTAGGCAACCGATGGACAAGCTCAGGATCGAGAGTTGTGGAAATCCTTGGGGGAGGCCTATGTCCAGCAGTGTGGACGTCTTTTGGCTGAGATGATGATGATGATGATACTTAAATATGCGCAGCAATGTGGAAAAGGACAAGCCCGGAGCGGAATTCGAACCTGCGCCTCTCGGGTTCCGGCCCAGCGCACTACCAATTGTGCCATCCGATCCGATATGTAGCTACTTTAATCAAATGTTCGCTTACAGTAAAGGAAAACAACACTAATATCTAGGTTTTTATTTTATTTTTTGTACTACCAAGGAGGCAAACAAGCATACGGCCCGCCTGATGGTAAGCAGGCAGTAAGGGTTACGCAAGTAAATCCCCAGCCCCTCTAGAGAAGTGGCACAAACGGTAGTCGAATCGAATAGAATAGAAAGCCAATAGTTTGTCAAATCACATACATTTGGCACAATTTGATTTAATTACTGATTATGCCACTTGTCCAGAAAGGCTGGTTTTTAATACTACTTGGATGGCAAACAAGCATACGGCCCGCCTGATCTTAAGCAGTTACCGTAGCCTATAGACGCTTGCAATACCAGCGGTATTACTTGCGTGTTGCCAATCCATTTTTTTACACCAGGGCTTTAAGATGGAGTATCCCTTGGATAGGAACATGTTTCTTTCAAAACGCATTCCTAAATGAGCGCTGGAGACTTGTACTCACACACAGGAACACAACTACACCGCTGTGTGTGTTGTCTTCTGTAAGGTCTTTCCCCAGTCGGACTTGCTCGGTAGAAAGGTGCCCTACCTCTCTTTAAAAACTATCCATAGTTTATGGTAAGTGTTGGTCACTTGCAGGCCGTATGCTTGTTTGTAATATAAAAGAAAATTTAATTCCTTACCAATAGAGATAGGTCCGTTTTGCACGAGCCACTGCGCCATGGCGGTTTCATTAGTGGTGATGTTGACGGAGCCGCTGATCTGCACCTTGGACAGAGTCTTGTTGAACACGCACTTGTCGTCCTCTCCCTCGTAAGGATAGTCTGTTTCTAACTCCAAACCTCCTAGTTGTTCGATAGCTCTGGAAGTATTATTTATAGGTTAGATAAGTCGCATCCTTAGTAGAAAACTGGCGTAACTTGAGAAATATCACTGGGCAATTTTGAACTTTAACTGTTAAAAATAAGATTTAAATTGCAAAACAAACACGCTTCAACTTAAGTCAGTTTTCCACTGTGGGTGCGAAGTGTATAAGACTGCCTCGGTGGTCCAGTGACCGCAGTATGCACCTGGTGTGCACAAGCTTGTGGGTTCGATTCCCACACAGAATAAAACTTTGTGTGACCCTCAAAGAATTGTTCTGGAGTCTGGGTGTAATTTGTGTCCGTTAATTTTATGTTTGTAAAGTCCTCGCGACACAGAGCTTGTTCTCTAGTGCGGGAGTTATCTTTTTAATAAAAGAAAAAGAAAAAAAAACTGTGGGAGTTATGTCGTGGAGCTCTTTAATAATTTCATCAAATTGTTTGATAGAATATTATATTGAGAGTTTAAAAAAATACATAAATTGATTAAATGTAGATAATAGGCACTTAAATTGTCCGTTCCCACAGAAGATAGGTAAAGAAAAGTCAACGACAATACTAAGTAATGCTGGATGCACGGTGTCGTAATTGGAGCGGCCATGTTTGTCGGCCCGATGTGTGACGAAGTACTGGGCTGGCAGAATAGCATCGTAACAGGTTTCACCTTTTTATATACTAGCGCTTTGCCACGGTTTTGTACGGATGGACATTTATTTAGTTGTCGTAAAAATGACAATTTCTATAAGCGAATGAATATTTAAAATCGGTAAAGTAGATTTCGCGTATATTCATTCCAAACAAAAATACGAATCTTTTCTCTTTATAATAAGTTTTTTTTTTCTCTCTTTATAGATTGTTTTTTTTTTTATTTTTTAAGTTATATATTATTATAATTGTCTTTGTTCTAGCTTATAAGTTCTATCCTCTTTCGTCTCCGGGTGGGTTTAAAACCAGTTCTAGCTGTGCCCACACCGTTTCCACTTCTTTAACTAATTCTATGTGTGTAATTTTATATATTCTGTGTTTATATATTCTTTATTATTGTAATGTGGAATAAATATTTTTAAATTTGGATAAAAATAGCATTAAATACTTAATAACTAGGTATATACCGATGCACAAGGTCAGTTCAGGACCGAATGATGTGGCAAACTATGGTGGAAGCACATAGGCTTCCAGCAGTGGACGTCTTATGGTTGAGATGAATATACCGGCTAGTATATTATAAAGAAGATTAAAGCAAAAATATCTATAAACAGCGGTTTTAGTTGTTTTTCTGTCCGTAAGTAGGTATAGATGTAGGTCTCCAGTTCTAATTCAATTATGCCGATTCTCATTCGGAATAATGCCAAACGGTATGTTTGGATTGGTATGTCGTCAGCATAATTAAATATTTAGAAGTTACAAACAGTTTGATTGAAACGAGTGAATTTAAGGATTTATTATGATTTATTTTCCATCTTAATTTTGGAATTCGCATAACATCAATTTTATACTAGGCAATCTTTGTGCGGAATTTAAATCAAGGTCTAAAATAAATCGTTAAAAAAAGTCAAATGTAAGTACACTTGTGATTTCAAAGCGTCAGCATTGTGATTGTAGGAGTAGACGTTTGAATCAATGCAAAAAGTCGTAGTGTCAATAACTCGCAAGTAAGCAGAATCTTGGCATTGTAAGCGTCCTTGTGTACCATCAGTCGGGTCGAACACGTGTTTGTTTCTGTAGTATTATAAACACAAACAGGAAAATTCTAAAATGAAAGCGGGCTACATCGCCGACACGTGACACTTCATAGTCGGCATATAACTAGCTGTACCCCACCAAAAGGAAGTTATTCCCATAGTTATCTCACCCGACCAAATCTCGCCCGATCGGGGGAGATGGCACAAAATAATTTAATTTATTTTTCTTGTCGTCAACTCGCACGACACTTAAAATCATTGCTGATTTGGTACAGCCAACTATTCTGTGTGAAATATATTTTTTATTTGACTGTACTTTACACCGGCGTACGAGTTGACGAATATAAGAATAGGTAAATTCGAAAATGTCTCCCCCGATCGGACGATGGGGAGTTGATGAATAACTCGCCAAAACAAAAACAAATCAATCCCACGAGAACTGTAAATTAACTGGAATAAAAATATCCGGAAAATGTACGGTTCCCGTAAAGCCTATGTGCTGAAACTCCAAGTCTACTACCTATCTCTGTTTTAAATTTCACCTAGATTTGTTAGACTGTTCCGGCGTCATTGAGTAACAAAGTTATTTATTTATTATTATGGTTTGTCGACAGCAAGGGTATTACATATGTTTATTATAATCTTTATAGGTAGTAGGCTATATAGGTAGTACCTTTGCCAATTATGGACCAAGTTCCATTCATCCAAATTCAAAACAATCACAATGTTCTGTTACCTGTAAGCGGTGTCAGGTAGTCCACCGTTGCACCCCTCATCTAACTTGTCACAATCTACCAGTTCTTGTTCCGACAGGGACACCAGATTACCGGATTTTATCTTCCATTGACCTTCAACGTTTCCTGGAAAATGTTGCAAGATTATAGTGCCTAAGTACCTAAGTACTCTCTTAGTCCGTTACCAGTTTGAGAGTCTTGATGAGTTTTTTCCATCTACACACTAGCAACTTGCCTTATTCAGCTATCAACCACGACTTATTCACTGAAGAGGTAGGCAGAAATTTAGTACATTTATGTTTCGTCGGTCATATTTCTTTTTTTTAGAAATAATTAATATAGAGATAGCTTTATTGAAGACTAGGTGTTGATCGCGGCTCTGCCCGTGTGGATGTTGGTTGTCACGATAAAAAGCTAGCTTAATCGCTATTCCAGACTATAATTTATATCTATGCCAAATTTCATGCAGATCCGTTCAGTAGTTTTTACGTGAAAGAGTAACAAACATCCATACCTACATCCATCCTCACAAACTTGCACATTTATAATATTAGTAAGAAGAAGAAGTTAGGATAGGATATCACACACAATGCCAGTTTTTGGCTCTGCTTGATAAACTTAATACCATCCTACACGGGGATCGAACCCAGGACCTTTACACGATAGTAGATGCAGACACAATACCATTAGGCCACCGAGGTAGTATATTATTTAATAATTAAAAAGAGAACTACATACGTTAAAACTAAAGTCTTACCGGTAACACTGAATGCCCAACAGCTACCACAGGAACCTTGATCCTTAACATCCGTCACGGCACCTGAATCTCTCCAATCGAAAGCATCAGGCAGCTTAACATTTGGTATATCAGCCTTTGGCATAGGCACAAGATTCTCATTACGCAAACTAGTCTTCAACCCCATATGCCTTGACTTGAACTCCTCATAAGTCAAATCTGCGAAGCGAGTAACTCCATATGTAGCTGTTCCTTTCTCATTAACATTAAACTCATGAATCTTCTTAACATTCGTCTTGAATATCTCAAATCTATTCTGCAGTTCAGCTTGGTTGTTTACATAAGCGGGATTATGTGTGGTGAGGAAGTTGAAGAATAATTGTTCTGATTGCACTTGGTGGTATAAATCTGGAGTAGAGTTATCTTGGCCGTCGCAGAGGACTCTGTAGTTAGGAGGCTGGTCTATCCATGGTCGTATCCAGATATTTACTCGACAAAATTTGTTCATTCCAGCGTCAGTTTTGAGTTTGCAGTCTGTTTGAGCGCTTAATGCTACACAATCAGTGAAGCCAATTTCAAGTTTCATTCTGTAATGAATGCCAGCGACTACTTGTCTGTCGAGTGAGAGTATTCTTACTATAGCTTGTTTTCTTGGATGTGGGTATTTGGCTTCTATGTGTTTTAAAGCCTCTTGTCCTAATTGGGTGGCCATTTCGTAATTCGCTTCCTGGAAATAGTATTTGTATGAGTGTGGTTGTTTTATATACTAATTTTGCTAATTTTTTAAAAGACAACTCCCGCACTAGAGAACAAGCTCTGTGTCGCGGGAGACTATACAAACATACAATTAACGGACACAAATTACACCCAGACTCAGAACAATTCTTTGTGGGTCACACAAAGTTTTATCCTGTGTGGGAATCGAACCCACAACCTCGTGCACAGCAGGCGCATATTGCGGCCACTGAACCACCGAGGCAGTCATACTACTAATATGGAAAGCAAGGATAGTCGTCCAAACCGATTTCGGTCACGGCGACCAATCCCAACGGAGATTAAACAACTCTTTCCTTCCTTCTATTGTGAATCTCTTGACAGAAAAACCTAATATCGATTTTTGGCCCGACCCGGTAATCTAACCCGGGACTTCGTGATCAGCAGTCACATACATCGACCACTGAGCCACCGAGGCAGTTGGTAAGTATTTACCGTAGCCTATGAAGCCAATACAGCTATTGGCTTCATAGGCTACGGTAAATACCTACGACGCAGCGATATGTGTCCCGTCTGCATCACTCCACAAAGGCTGAGGACGTTGTGGAGTACATCAAGAAGAAGGTCAACTGGACTTTAAGGGTGGAAAAGTTGGTACCGCGACATAATACGAATTTTAATTCGTTTGTGGTGCGGGTGCCGACTCATACTTTCGACACAATCTTCAAGGAAGAGTTTTGGCCGCAGGGTGTTGTGTATCGCCGTTTTCGCGGACGTTTGCACAACACACGCAGTGTAACACAACACCGGTGAAATGTGTTTAATAATAAGTTTTATAATAATATATATGTTAGTTTGTAAGGTATATATCTATGGAAATATGTACTCTACTTGTATTTTAAGTACTATGTAAAATATGTAATTCCTGAAATAAATGATTATTATTATTATTACTATTATTAAATGCTTAAAAACGCTTTTGCGCCCAAATTTGTCATACCAACGTAGTCGAATAGTGGTCGTTATGTTGGCAATCAATATTAATTAGTGGCGTCCTTAGGAGGTGGGTAAACCACACGATCGCCCCACTGTAGGTCCCTTACACATACGGTGTCTGTCCAATCAGGCAGTATGCATCGGCTTAAATGTATGTCACCTTGTAGAATATAATATTAGGTACCTAAGTAGTCAAATAATTTAGTATCTGCTAACGGTGATAAATACATCGTGTGTACCTAATCACACTAATCACTGTAATCCCATGTCTTAGGAGATATTCTAACGGTATATCAGGTCCACCTACCTGCGTTAGGATAGCATGTGGAAGAACAAAGAAAGAAGAATGCAACCAAAGACCAATCCAAATGTGTGGATTATGGTGGAAGATTTCTTGATGGAAGAGAAGTGACCTATGCAACAGCAGCAGCCATCGAAGATTAAATGTAAAAAGGCTCCCGTGGGGCTTTCTTACTGCTCGCTGAAGCAGTAAGAAAGCCCCACGGGATCCTTTTCCATCCCTTCACCTTACAGAAGACCACAGCCGAATAACTTCATATGATGCAGTTGTGGCCCATTGCATGAGTACGAGTTTTCAGTGCTAATTTAAGGATACGTTTTTAAAGAAATGTTTTCTAAACCTTAGTCGAAATTTAGTGTTAGCAAACGCCTGTGGGATACCCCTGGTATTTGCAAGCGTCCACAGGCTACAATCACTGCTTGCCATTCCTAAGGGCCGTACGCTTGTATGGCACTTAAGTGATATAAAAAGGCCAAAAACCCATAAGAAATATCAATACATGTAGGCTTCCAGTTTTATTTCAAACTAACTTCCGCCCGCGTCTTCACCCGCGCATATAATACCTCGCGAACAGAGATTTTTTTCGGGATAAAAAGTAGCCTAGGTGTTATTCTAGACTAAAATCTATTTCTATGCCAAATTTAATCCAGATGCGTTCAGTAGTTTTTGCATGAAAGAGTAACAAACATACATTCTTACAAACTTTCGCGTTTATAATATTAGTAGGCTGACGCCTAATTTGAAAACTCAATCTCATCATCATACTTCTAAGACAAACTAATAACTTAGTGCTATAAATAGGACATAATTATCGTCCTAATTAAAACCAATATACAACAAAGGGTTCGTGACTGGGGTATCTGCGTACGCGCAGTTCGATTAACGAGGTTAATCAACGTTCACCGGGTCAACTCGTAGATGCGTGATAGGCATGGTAGCTAACAAAAGAACTAGGTATTCTTCTCTTGAAAATATCATAACTGCGGTTCATACAAATACAAACTTTAAAATCAAGGCAATAATGTTGATTTTTGACTGATTAAAACGTATGAAAAGATAACTCAGTAGCAGTTAAGAATATGGACTCTAAAACAATGGTAAGACGATTCATATTCGCAAAATATGTTATTATCTTTATTTTCTAATATGTCATTCGGGAATAGCTTTGAATCCGTCATATAATTGTTTTTAATCGGACAATTAGTTTTTAAGATAAGGTGGTTTAAACATACAAACTTTTTAGCTTACATTTAGTTCAAAGACTTTTATAATTAAAAAGGTCTGCGTTAACGATAACCCTCTACTGACGCTGTAAACAAAAAAATGTTTGGATAATACATATCGTGCCATTATATACTATCTACTATTATTATAAAAAATCTTAAAGCATAATACATATATATTCAAGGGGTTATACCTACCTACTTTTAAAAATTGAAAAAAAATATCGGGTTGCGTTTAGTGGGACGAATAGTTTTCGGAGTCAAATGTACCAGCATAATTTTTACAATCTCTAAAATACCGATTCGATTTAAATTCGATTCTAATCGCAAATCGATTAAATAGATAAAAATTACGATCTATGAGATTGGGATCTCTCTAATGGATCTCAGTGGGGCATCTAATTTATTCCCAGTAAGGCATGGAATTTGTCCTAATGCATTCATCATAAAATGTAAAAAAAAATAAACGGCTGCTTGTAGAGATACAAAGTTGTCTTCTATTGCAAGAACTATATTTTATTACAAGTCAATTACCAACAGTAAAGAAAATTTTCAGTAGCAAAAATAGTAAAGAAATGATGTCTAGAATGTAAGAATTTTAATGACCTGTGATCATTTAGTCGATACATTTATTAAGTTTAGTTTTCTAGACGAACTACAAAGCAGAAATCAAGTGCAACTGTACCCATAGTCCTTCAATATAACAAGATTATGTTTACACGCAACAAACTCCGCATCCAATTCAATAAAAAAAACCAAAACCAACTCACCCATTGTTGTAAACTCCTTACTAGTCCTTCATTATTACTACTGTTATAATAACGCCTAAAATCAGACAATAACTTTTCCTTTTTCCCTACAGATATATCACATGAACAAAAAACAAACAACAACGGCAAAACAAGAATATATTTGTGATAATTCATTTTCATTTTTGCGTCAACACACCATCACAGTCTAACACACAATGCCAGCCAGTTGGTATGGACACGGACACAACGGGCCACTAAAAAAGAACGAAACAATAATAATATTTAACTTCTATGCTTTGTTTACACACTGCGAGCAGCTAAACAGTCATTTGACCACTGTTACAACGTAGGATGATGCTATAGGAGGGTAACTCGATGCAAGTCTCATGCTATCTCTGTTTTCCTTTATGAGAGACTAGGACAGCATTAGAAACTATCTTCGTGTGAATGAGCCTCCTGAGTGTGGCTTGGCATTATATTGTTGTAAATTACTTTTGATTTATGTCAGGGATAGTCTTATTTTGGACTAAAAATACAATGTTCTTATTTCAACAACTAAAAACGATAAGTATAGATGTATATGTATATTGTTGACGTAAAATAAAAGAACATTTCGAATTAATTTAGCTATCCTTCCATCTATCTTTGTATATTTATCCTACTTCCTACTAATATCATAAATGCGAAAGTTTGTAAGAATGGATGGATGGATGGATGTTTGTTACTATTCACGTAAAAACTACTGAACGGATCTGGATGAAATTTGGCACAGAGATAGATTATGGTCTGGAATAACACATAGGCTACTTTTACAGTGATAACCGCGACATCCACGCGGGCGGAGCCGCGGGCAACAGCTAGTAAAAAATACAACTATTAGTTATATTTTCACTGCAACTATTGAGTTATTTAGTCCGTTCTTTCTTATAACGTAATTGGCGCCAATTTTTGCACTCGAATCCCCTCTTTAGTGAGAGTTGTTTGAACTTGTATGTTATTGATTTTGTAGAGAGACGCGTTGCGTGAGACATGCAAGTAACTGGTCTGTGACGTAGCTGTGATATTTTTTTTTTATTACTTTAGTGGCAACCAAGCATTAGGTACAGCCCGCCTGATGTGGAAAATACGGAGTTAGTTTTTGATTTAAAAATTGTATAAAAAAGTATTGGCCATCGTTTAATGCAGGATTACGAACTAATACGGTGTTATCCTACTAATATTATAAACGCGAAAGTTTGTAAGTATGGATGGATGGATGTTTGTTACTCTTTCACTTAAAAACTACTGAACGGATCTGGATGAAATTTGGCAGAGAGATAGATTATGGTCTGGAATAACACATAGGCTACTTTTTACAGCGATAACCGACATCCACGCGGGCAAAGCCGCGGGCAACCGCTAGTAGGTAAATAAAAATATTGAAACGAAAAATGAGAATAAAGTCAAACCTCGTGTTCCATTTACACTAAAGAAACAGAAATTGGTGAAATGGTAGGTTACTGTCTGATATCTTACCTAATGAAAATTATTGACACTGGATTAAGTAGTTTTTAAATAATTTAAATCTTTTGGTTCTCATGATGTGGATTTTACGAAACATTGATATATTCTTTAAAATCAACCACAGATCGATTTTGACTGCCTCGGTGGTCCAGTGGCCGCCGTATGCGCCTGCTGTGCACGCGGTTGTGGGTTCGATTCCCACACAGGACAAAACTTTGTGTGACCCACAAAGAATTGTTCTGAGTCTGTAATTTGTGTCCGTTAATTGTATGTTTGTAAAGTCTCCCGCGACACAGAGCTTGTTCTCTAGTGCTTTTAAAAAAGAAGTCGGAGTTGAACTCTAGTGCAAGAACAAAACATGATGACCCAAAATCTGGGTTTTAAAAACACAGTGCACAAGCGTGTGCGCAATCACAGGTGCACACCCTATTCCTTCACTCTCATAGTCCGATGAGACGGCAATCCGACACGACCTTTGACGGCTTTCTTGATGGAGAGGTCTAGATTTGTTTTTAAAAAATGGTCACCCATCCACGCATCAACCGCAGTAAGCTAGCTTAACCTTGCAGATTTATAGATCCGCGCCGCCAACACTTAGTTACAAGCTGCTCATCACATCTAGATATTGCTAAGTGCATTCAGTGCCATTGTGGTACCTAAGTTTCAATAGTTGCATCGCAAAATTAAACCTAATTTGTGGTACATTTGAGTTCATATTAGTAGAAAATATGTTTTATTTCCATTTACTTAGAATAATGTGCCCGTAAGCTTGTTTGCCACCCAACTAGTATAAAAAGTTATTAATAAAAAACGATAGTTATTAGTAAAACGATTACTGAATGCTTTTATATGATATTCCACGAAGGCAAACTCACAGGAAAATCTTGTCCACAACAAATGATATCTGTTAGGGAAGTTGTGCCGCTGTACTAGAACGAGCTCTATGATACTGTTTATAAATCTTTGACCTTTGTTATCAGAACAGGCGTTAGATAACGAAACAGGACTGCATTATATCTAATGTGCCATTTATTATTGGCAATATTACAATGTGCATGATAAATCATTATGTAACACTATAATAATAGCAACCCATATATGTCCCACTGCTGGGCACGGGTCTCCTCTCCTCTATCAAGAGAGAGAGGGTTTAGGCCTTAATTCACACACGCTGGCCTAATGCGGGTTAGTGAATCAGACAAGTCTTTAAAATTTCTTCTAAGACACATGTCTTATTTGAGGTGAAGGAAAACATCGTGAGGAAACCCACATGGGTTTCCTCACGATGTTTTCCTTCACCGTTAGTAGATGGCGAATCATTTGATTAGTACATATAAATTCCACAAAGTGAAATTCACATTGGTACTGCCCGGGATCGAACTCGCACCTCTTGTGTGCAAGTCGGTTACTTTCCCACTCGGCCACCACCGCTTAACACTATAAGAAACATTAAATATTTTTTTGCATTTTTGCTATGTAATCAGCTCAAATATACTTAAATATTAAAGCACTGTGGAAGCTGACGTCACTCCAAAACGTAAACAAGCGGTGGACAAATTCAAACTCCACAGTTGGTAGTGCGCCAATAGGCGCAGGTTCAAATACCGCTCCGGGCTCTTCTTTTTCCTCATTGCTTTAATATTTAACTATAAGATCCAATTTTTTATTTTTAAAGACAACTCCCGCACACTAAACATACAATTAACGGACACAAATTACACCCAGACTCGGTACAAATATTAATGGATCACACAAAGATTAGATTAGAGGAGACCCGTGCCCAGCAGTGGGACATAGATTGTTTTTTATTTTTATTTATTTATTTTAATTACCAATCACATTAAACAGAACATCATACATAAAGTACCACTTAAGCTTCCGGAGCTTGTGTGTGGCACATTACAATTTCTTACGTTATTATAATAATTGTTAGTAGAAGGTAGCGTAGAAAGTCTTCCTCATATAAGTATAAATGAATAGCATTCCATTGTAAACTGAATAAACTCACAAATCAAATCAAACTGCTTACAAATCATCATTCCATCATCATAACATATTCACAATTTGGACAAAAAATATGACTAGTTTATATTTATGTTATATTCGATATATTGGTTGCTTTTATTATTATTATGTCTCTCTTTATCACGGGTAATGTCAATAATAATAAAATATATTATATATATATATATATATATAAATATAAATATATAAAATAGTAATTCAAGGAGATCACCTGGGCCTTTGGAAGGCTTACGCGGTAACAAAGTTCCAACACCTATAGAGACTTTTAATTTAAAATGGGATGAGACACTTACCATAGTCATGCTACAGCTGCACTATTGCAGTACAGCCATGATCTGCCTATGGCAAGTGTAGAGTTATTGCAACATGTGAAATCAAATAATTTTCGGCTATGTGAATTTGTGTTCGGTGGACTGGTTTTCAATGATTATAGGATAAAACGCCTGCCATTATTTAAAAGTTGGCATATAGTCTAAACGAAAGGCGAGAGGCAGACGGTGACTCGCTTATACACTAGATGGGTTCCTTGAAACAATCGACATGGGCAACAGCCCACAGGTAACAGGGTAACACCATAATGCGTGTATCAAAATAATTGATTTTTTGACAAATGCATATTATAACTTTTAACACGTAACCAATAACAAAAATGCATTATTTTTCTATTAATCTCCGCAATGGCTGAACGGATTTTAACGGAACTCTCACTGGTATATAGCTAATTTTATGGGGCATAATATGGCCAAACACAATTTTTTTTTTTTTTTTAACAGAATAAATTACATTTTTATTTACAAGTAATTTACAACTACAACTATAAATCACATAATATAAACAACACAAAAAAAAGAAGGGGAAGGCTGCTTAGTAGGCGTCGTAAAATTCCTCCGCATCGATGTCTACTGAAAACGTGCCCAGGAGACTGGCAGCATTGCCACGCTGAATGGCAATGCTTATTTTTTGAGCCAAATATAAGCCAGCCTTCTGGTCACGTAAAGCGTCGACTAAACGCGACAAATCTTTAAAAAGACAGCGGGCACTTGCACCCCACGGCCTAAGCGTTTCGACTCCAAACGGCTCAAATACATAATCTCCGATGAGATAACTGTATTTGCGCCGCTTGAGAGTCTCCGCGGATGCAGCAGCAGCACCAGCACAACCTGCTGTGATTGGAAGATGAGATGGCGCGAGGGTGTCGACACATGTTGCGTCCCACACCAAAGGCCTACCCATCTTCCAATTATTTTTTATATGAATATACTTTTATTTAACAAAATTATTCGTTTTTAGCAAAATAAAGAAAATCCATTTAGTTGTGCAAACAATTCGGGAACGGACAAGTATATCAGACTAAGCCACAGCAAAGCATGGTTTAGCTAGTCAAAGTCAAAGTCAAACTCATTTAGATCAAATATGTATGCCAGCATACTTTTTTTCTGCGGCCAATTCGCTGACTAGCGTAGAACCTCGAAAAGAATTGGCAAGAAACTCGGGGCCTACTCATATAAAATGAAGTTTAGGTAAAAATATTTAATTAATAAGGAAACAATATACAAAGCTTTACAATTTATGTTAATGAAGGATCTTTTCCTTTTGTAAGTATAAGATAAGATAGAAACGTGTCGAGATCACAATGCAATCATAGAAAAATTGTAAAAACTATATCTTTGTCTGATCTATTATTTAAAAACTAGTGGCCCGCCCCGATTTCGCCCGGGTTAAGCTATTTTCAGGTCAACTTTATAATTATTTTTACATAAGAACCTTCTCCTGACAAAAACGAACATAGCAAAACATAAAATTAGCGAAATCGGTTCAGCTGTTCTCGAGATTTTCGCTTAGCAACACATTCAGCGATTCATTTTTATATTATAGATTATATCGTGCCAAGATTGACCAGCCACCCCAAGTAGCACCCGTTCACGAGCAGTACCAAGTATACAATAAACGGATACCCATTCAAACAGTACATAATATAAATTGTATACAAAACAAAGGCAGTCCAAGCTTACAAAACACCCGTGCCCTTCCACCACCCGCTGCGTCAGTGTACAAACGTCGTTAGCACGCGCTGAGGGCACACGTCCGCGTATGTACCGACATGTGACTTGTATCGTATGAACGTGACCTTATAGCTAGAAGACTTGGAAACGCATGCGTTAATTAATAACTGCAGCCTTTATTGTTTTATATAGGTCATTATATGTTGGAGAAAACGGATGTTTCCAGTTACGTAAGTACTTGTTATACTAAATAAGAGAGGTAGGGCACCATACTAGCGAGCAAGCCCGACTGGGGAAGGACCTCCACCTTACAGAAGACCACAGCCAAATAACTACACGATGTAGTTGTGTTCCTGTGTGTGAATACAGGTCTCCAGCGCTCATTTAGGGATGCGTTTTGAATGAAACGTATTCCTATCCCAGGGACACTATCATCATAAAGCCCTGGTGTAAAACAATGGGTTGTCAACACGCAAGTGATACCTCTGGTATTGCAAGCGTCCATAGGCTACGGTAACTACTTAACATCAGGTGGGTCGTATGCTTGTTTGCCACCCAAGTAGTATAAAAAAAAAATTGTTCGAGAGAGGGCACTTTTCTAACAAGCAAGCTCCACTGGGGAAGGACCTACACCTTACAGAAGACCCCAGTCAAAGAACTGCACACAGCGGTGTAGTTGTGTTGCTGCCCATACTTCCTCTTAAAGCACTGATGTAAAAAAATGAGTTGTCAACACGCAAGTGAAACCTCTGGTATTGCAAGCATCCATAGGCTACGGTAACTGCTTAACATCAGGCGGGCCGATTGTTTGCCACCTATTTGGGCCTACGGTATAGAAAAAAACCCTCAAATCGAACGTAGGCCCACACGATCTACACTAAACATAGCAAACGAGGCAATCAACTAAAGGATAATTAATCTAAGCAGATATATTTCAGTGTAATGGACACAAAACCGATTATTACCTAATCGTAAGATTCCAGAGGAATTTCTTACCACGTACGATTAGGCTGTGGAATGAGCTCCCTGCCGAGGTTTTTCCAAAAGACTATAGCATGGGGTTCTTCAAGAAAGGAGTTATAAGGTTTTTAAAGGGTTGGCAACGCGTGAGTGACACCCCTGGTGTTGCAAACGTCCATAGGCTACGGTAACTGCTTACCATCAGGCGGGCCGTATGCTTGTTTGTCACCTTGGTAGTATAAAAGTTTTCTAGTTCAAATCA
This sequence comes from Trisateles emortualis, assembly GCA_947095525.1. Classification (NCBI taxonomy): domain Eukaryota; kingdom Metazoa; phylum Arthropoda; class Insecta; order Lepidoptera; family Erebidae; genus Trisateles; species Trisateles emortualis. The sequence goes on along the minus strand of OX352748.1, from coordinate 3,983,841 downwards.
TATCGGTTGTCCGGCCCGCCTACTTCACCCATCAATATTCCAATAATTGTCCAAAATCAACTCTGTGAGGTATAAAGGGCGGTCTAGTCGTTGACCCTCACCTTCAGAACCATTTAGTTGTGTTAATTTATTACAAATAATATCATGCCGATCAAGTATTAAAATATATATCTATTCTAATATTATAAAGCTTAAGAGTTTGTTTGGTTGAACGCGCTAATCTCAGAAAATACTGGTTCGAATAGAAAAAATCAATGACTGCCTTGGTGGTCCAGTGGTCGCAGTATGCGCTTGCTGTACACGAGGTTGTGGGTTCGATTCCCACACAGGACAATACTTTGTGTGGCCCACAAAGAGTTGTTCTGAGTCTGGGTGTAATTTGTGTCCGTTAATTGTATGTTTGTAAAGTCCCCCGCGACACAGAGCTTGTTCTCTAGTGCGGGAGTTGTCTTTTAAAAAAAAAAAAAAAAAAACTATTAAGTAATCTGTGCCCCTAGTATCCCCTTATACATAAAATCGTTTTTCCTGACTGACGATCGGAATCATCGGAATAATAATAAAAAAAAATAAAAATGAAAAGAAATGGAATCTCATGATGTTATAAGCTGATTTTATTCAGTAGCTTTTCCTGCTTGATTATGGTACCTAAGTAATAAAAAAAGCGGAAAGTGCCGCTAGAGCCGCGTGGACCAGAGTATACATTATTGAAACAAAAGAGCTGTGGTGACCGAGTGAGTTCGATCCTGGATGGCAGTAACAATATTAATTTCACTTTGTGGAATTTATATAGAAAACACGGTGAGGAAACCCACATATCTTAGAAGAAATTCTAAAGACATGTTTGATTCACCAACCCGCATTAGGTCAGCGTGTATGAATTATTTTTTTTTTTTTTAAATAATATTTCTGGGACAACTCACACTATCTGATCCCAAACTAGGCAGAGCTTGTACTATGGTAACCAGACAACTGATAAACATACTTATATATTTCTAAATACATACATATTATAGATAAATTACACCCAGACACAGAACAAACATTCATGCTCATCACACAAAGATTTGTCCTGGGTGGGAATTGAACCCACGACCTCCGGCGTAGCAGTCGGAGTCACTAACCACTAGACCAATAGGCCAGTCATTTAATTAAGGCCTAAACTATATCTTTCTTGATAGAGGAGGAGAGACTCGTGCCCAGAGTGCTATTTTTTTATTATCGGAACAAAATATAACATGGTTTCAAAATTATTGTACTCGAAACTATTACTGATTCTAAACAAACTACTTTCAGGATTCGTCTATAATGTCTATACCATGAATAGGGGGGTTCTATAATAAAGTTTTAGTCACAACAAAACATTTTATTATCATCATCATCATCTCAGCCAAAAGACGTCTACTGCTGGACATAGGCCTCCCCCAATTTCCACAACTCTCGATCCTGAGCCGACATTGTCCATCGGTTGCCCGCAGCCTTTACCAGGTCATCGGTCCACCATGTTGGACACCTGCCCACGCTTCGTCTTCCAGTTCGTGGTCGCCACTCTAGAACCTTTCTGCCCCAACAAAACAAAACATTAACAACAAGTTTATACAAGCATTTTTATGTCGTTGAATAGGAATCTCAAACGGAGACACAGCTCTGTTAAACATAGATATAGCTAGTATTATAACTAGGTACCTAGAAGTCTAGGTATTGTGCTCGAGGCCGTGGAACTGGGGCGTTGAATCTACTCTCGAAATGGGGTTACAGCTGCATATAAACAGTATGTAGGTATGTAATTTAAGGGGTGAGAGGGAAGTGTCGCCAGCTGATCAATTTTAGTTTGGAAGGTAGATGTAGATATATTTTTGTATGATGGGAGTTGACCTGGATGAAGATATTATGTTATACTATCTGTTGCCCGCGGCTCCGCCCGCGTGAATGTCGGTTATGTGTTATTCCAGACTTATGGTCCGGAATAACACATAGGCTACTTTTTACAATGTCTATCTCTGTGCCAAATTCCATCCAGATTCGTTCAGTAGTTTTTACGTGAAAGAGCATATATATTTACAAACTTTCGCGTTTATAATATAAGTAGGATATATACGTATGTTACGGATTGTTGAATATGCTTTTAAGTGAGTATTGATTGTTGCTATTACCACAGTTTCTCTAACAAGAACTCTTTCATATAATACTTACTAAGTACTGTCTTTTCATCATCTCAGCCTGACAATGTCCACTGCTGAACGTAGGCCTCCCTCATATGTCTCCACAATGGCCGATCTTGAGCTGCCTGCATCCAGTGCTTTCCTGCAGCTCTGATGATGTCATCTGTCCACCTAGTGAGAGTCCACCAACACTAAGTTTTCCTGTACGTGGCCGCCACTCGAGAACCTTACTTCCCCATCGGTTGTCGGTTCGTCGAGCAACGAGCTATGGAAAGAGCTATGCTCGGTGTTTCTCTGCGTGATAAAATGAGGAGCAATAAGGAGATCCGCAGACGAACCAAAGTTACCGATATAGCTCTTACAGTAAGCAAGTTGAAGTGGCAATGGGCAGGCCACGTCGCTCGACTGTTTTTACAAGCTTTTATTTAACTTTTTGCAACGCGTGAGTGACACCTCTATTGCAAACGTCCATAGGCTACGGTAACTGCTTACCATCAGGCGGGCCGTATGCTTGTTTGCCACCTTGGTAGTATAAAAAAAAACTTGAAATGTATGTCAATGTATTTTAAAATAATTTCTGCTACTGCACAAGGGGTTTAGTGTGTTTGTTTTTGTAGATTAAATCGTTTTTTTTTACTGCTTCCCGGTGTCAAATTGAGCTGAAATGTGGTATACTTATGTAATTTCGGTTACAATGCAATAATATCATCATTTGGATGGCTGATCTGATGGTGCAGTCAAAGATAGCCTCGTCGTTTTTGTGCTTGTTAGATGTCTCTTGGCGTGTCTATTCCTAGATAGTACCCAAGGTGTGATTATAAAGTCAGAAGGTAGCCATATAAACTCCTTAACCGTATTAAAAAATGTGAGCTCCATAAATGGTGGGTCTAAAATAATCAGAAAGCTAGCACAAAATAAATTAAAATGTTCGTTGCAAATACAACCGTCATCTCTCAAAATGACTGATGCAGGTGAATCGCAATCATATGCTTCAGTGACCACGCCACCACTTGACCGGCGAGAAATATGCCAAGTCGTTAACTAATCTATTTATTTTAAACTTTTTGCACAAAACATCTGTACAAAGGCGGACTTAATGCCAAAGGCATTCTCTACCAGTCAACCTTTGGCTAATGTTGAGAAAAGTTGATACTAAATAAAGACAACATATTTCATTATTAACATCCATCTTACTACTAACTAATATTATAAATGTGAAAGTTAGGATGTTTGTTACTCTATCATTGCCAACACGGTTAAATCGATATGCGTGAAATTTACCACAGAGAAAGATAATTATAATAATCTGGAGAAGCACGAAAACATATTTGTTCCCGAGTGAAAGTAGATGGGCAGCCTGCGAGCGGCATGGATTATTCACTATTAGTTTTTTTAACAGTATAACTATGAATAAAAAAACTTCTTTAATGGTGTGGAAAATAGCCATAGATTTTTGAAATCCAATAGTCTAGATCATAAAGATAATAGATCTGATCATAGACGAATATAAATAAATGACTTATATACTTACAATAACACAATATCATTAGCCGTCAGTGTCACGGCAATCTTCACTTCAACAAACAGAAAAACATAGCAAACCATCTTAGTACACAATATTTTTACACACAAATAAAACTACAAACTGAATACAAATGTCCGAAGATAAATCACTAATATGTCACTATACGAACAAACAACTTCTATGGAACGGGGGTACAACCGAAGGAATCATGACTCCCGAGACAGCATTTATTCATGTTCCGAATCAAGCATATCATATGAAGTGTATAAAGATAAAACTACCGCTGTAAGAGAAGTTTTAGATCAAGTACTTAAGGAAACACCTAGCACAGACAGTGTCCCTAACACCGCATTAGTAAAACAACTCAGACAAGACTTTATAAAACTCAAAGCAGAATTATCTGCGGCTAATAATGAGCTGACAAGGTCTCGTAAGGCCTGTTTTGCATACATACGCCAAATGCAAAATGAATTAAAAGTGGCACATCAAAAAAATGAAGATATTCACGCAAAAAATATGTCGTTACATTTAGAGAATGAAAAATTAAAAACAATGTTGATCTCTAAAACGTATGGGTTTAAAAAACTGCACCGTGAATTAATTTGTTTAAAAAAAGTAGTTAAGTTAATAGTAACAGGTCATATAAGTCCATTGCAAGTGGAAGCGGATTATAATTTGGATTTCAGTGAACACGATTGTGAAAATAATATGAGGAAGGGCCTAAAAGTTAGATTCGCTTCTTTCCACAAAGATAATTGTAACCAGCTGTAAGAAGTACAAATTTTATTAGTTTTATATTAATGACAGTCCGTTAGAGTCCTTCTACATTGTTTGTGTTGATATTATTATTGTCACCCGTTTTTTAATGATTGAAAAATAATTATATTCTTAGGTATATTGTATGGGAGCGTTCAATGAAAGAGTTGACATAATTTTGTGTGTTATGCGTAAAAGATGTCATAAGCACTGTTAAAACGAATTTATTTGAATGTTTTTATATTACAATGTATGTATGCTGCAATCATCTACTTGTTACAGTGATTTTTTATTCAAATTATATTTTACTTTCCATTTTGCAAAGTTATAAAAAATAAAAAAAATAAAAAGCTAACTGCTGTTATCTTTAAAAAGATAGAGACAAGATAGGTATAATTAATATATCAACTGCTAATAAATCTATATCTAAACTCAAACACTATACATATGTTACCGTCAATCTGTATAATCCGGTATTCTATACAATGCCCAGGGGACGCTATATATTGCCTAGGTATTGTAACTTTCAACCCTAAATTTTCAACCCTCTACGATCAACCCTTAAGTAGCAAAACAACGTTTGCTGGGACAGCTAGTATAGATATAATAGCAGTCGATTTGTGAAATACAAGCTAAAGTAGTACCAACTGTCTTATCTGGTCTCTGTCTTTTTGAATTTTATTTTTATTTTCCCTCGACTAGAACTAACAACCGACTAGCTCAAAAAGTAGTAAATAGGTAAGGTTTCTTGTTTGTATGTTGTCAGTTCTTATGTTTCCTGATTTTAAGTTTTCCGAATCAGGCTCTCCAAACGCATCAAATTCATACAATAATCACGGCTTGTCATGCACATTCGTTTTTTTCCGTAATTATTTTCGTCTGTTCGTTTCGAATGCTAGCTCTTGCGTTCGGAGTTCTAGAAGGAAAAAAACAAAATAAAGGTTCGCAGATGGGTTTTTGTAGTAACAAACACCGCCCCGTTTTGGCGTGACTGAGTACAGTCTTGCCAAAACGGCGGAACGTATTTCAATGAAATTTAGTACGACGATAGAATATAGTCTGGAATAGCCTGCAGTCTACATTTTATCCCGAAAAACAACTTGTTCCTGCTGTATTGACCGAGTAGGTGGAACTAGTATTATAATCGCCCAAAGGGTGTATCCAGCAATAATAAAAAATCTGAATGGACTCGTAGTTGTGTACAATGGGTTGTGTTTTGAGGAATTATTTGACATGATGCCTACGGCCACATTTTATCAAAGTACGTCTCGCCACTGACAGGGAGTTCATCCTCACATCCTAGTACCTCAAACATGCCGTACTGTACGGTTTCAGACGCATTTCCTACCACGTTCGATTAGCTTGTGGAATGAACTACCTGCTGATGTTTTCGCGAGAAACGATAGCTTCTTGGTAGGTATAGGTATAGGTTCTTCAAGAAAGGAGTTATAAGGTTTTTAAAGGGTCGGCAACGCGAGAGTGATACCCCTGGTGTTGCAAGCGTCCATAGGATACGGTAACGTATCATCAGGTGGGCCGTATGCTTGTTTGCTTCTTGGTAGTATAAAAAAAAGTTATATTTTTCCACCATTTAAAAAAAATCATCATCTCACTCTAAATGCATCCACTACTATTATAGACAAAGGCATCTCTCAAGGATTTTTACAGTATTTTTTCTGCCCTGAGCTAACTGTCTAACACCTGGTCGTCGGTCCACCTTGTTGGAGGCTTGCACGTTGCGTTTTCAAGTTTGTGGTCGCTACATAAGAACTTTTCAGCCCCAACGGCCAACGGTTTTACGAATCATGTAAAGAAAAAAAATATATTAATAGATAGACGATATTATAAAAAATGAAGTTTATATATTATAAAAACTTTGTCGCTGAGCGCTTAAGTACTCCTTATACAAAATGAGAGGTTTTTTTATTAATAGTATTATGAAATCCAGTGGTCAGGGTCGTAGACAATATAAATGTCACCATAACTGTCATTTTGACTGTAAGCCAAGCCAATTTTATTATGTGAATCAATTCAAAATTTTATCCACGTTTTCATAATTTCTTTAAAATTATTTACCAATTTAATTAATAATTTACTGGACTAATATTTTAATACTAACACTGGCATAAAATTCGACATTCGGTAGCTGTTGCAAGAGACGTAGAAAGTCATTTTATTTAAGTGCCTATTTGTACAAATATATATTTTCAGACTATTATCAATAGAAATTAATAACTAGCATGTCGCTATTTCAAGAAACTTTATCATTGGTTCCAAAATCATAAGATAAGTTCCAAGATCATAAGATCCGAATTAATCATAAGTTCAGCTTTACTAAATAACTAGCACATCATACTGTAGAAGAAGTAGATAAAGTAGAAAAAGAACAATGGAAAAAGCTATGACTAGCACATCAAGTGATCGCAACCTACTAATAATAAAACAGCTTAAAGATGACATCAACAAACTGAAATCTGATTTAAATACGGCTAATACTGAGTTGGCCAGGTCTCGAAGAGGTTATTTTGCATACGTAAAAGAAATGCAAAAGCAAATAGATGAGGCAAACCAACGAGAGGTCGAAGCGGGTGAAAAAAATATAGTGCTACATTTGGAGAACGAAAAATTAAAAACAATTGTAGTCTCCGAAACGAATATCATCAAGAAATTGCAGAAAGAATTGGCTAGCTTGAAAAAGGTAGTTAAAATTGTAGGGAGAGCTATGATAAGTCCACTACAAGTTGAAGCGAATATTGATACAGAATATGATGAATACTCCTATGATGAATTTGCAAATAATTTGAAGAAAGTACAGTTTGCGCCGTCAGACAAAAGGGGTTTTGAGAGTTCTTAATTCATCATCATCACCTGAAATACTTCCACTGCTGTACAAAGGCTATCCGGACTTCAATTCGTTTTCAGTTTTGAGCTTACCTTGTCCATCCCATAAACTTCACTAGGTCGTCGGTCCACCTTGTTGGAGGCGTACCCACTGCGTCTTTTACTTCGTAGTCGCCACTCCAGATCCACTCTACTTTTCTATAGTCTCAATTGAAAGAAGTTAAAAAAAACTACATATAATTTGCGACTGAATCAATAAATTTTAAACTGGGCACTATTAACATTGTTTATGTATGTCTTTGTTATAGTAATAAAATCTGTCTCTTGTTTCCACAGGTGCTTCCCTATAATTTAAGAACAACAACCGTGCCTTTGGAAAGCTTACGTAGATAATTTTAGTATTATTATTATTGTATTATTATTATCTAGTTTTTATTATTATTTTTATGTTTCGTGAATTCCTATGGTAATGTTTAAATAAATAAAATACTCGTATAAATGTGATTTGTAGTTATTGTTGAGGAATGAGAATCAAGATTAATTTAGCTAAAACTTTTGAAATCAGAGTACCTAAGCATGATTATTGAAAGCATCCAAACCGATACTTTTTTTTAAAAGACTTTCCGCTGTATGGAACAAGCTCTTTGTTGCGGGGAACTTTACAAATACAATTAACGGACACAAAGTACACCCAAACTCGGGACAATCTTTTATGGAGCATACATTTTTTTGTCCCGTGTGGGGATCGAACCCACAACACTCCACGCAGTGCCAAATGGCGAATCAACTGTGCAGTCAATTATTATCTAAGTACCATTATTAGAATGGCAGCGGTTTTACATGCTCTATGAATGTAGCTGTGTTTTAGTAAACTTTCACCCATCTACAGAAGGACTGTAGCAAGTTTACTTGACTTTAAAAGAGGTAGGGCACCATCCTAGCGAGCAAGCCCGGCGGAAGGAACTCCACCTTACAAAAGACCACAGCCGAATAATTACACACAGCGGTGTAGTTGTGTTCCTGTGTGTGAGTACAGGTCTCCAGCGCTCATTTAGGAATGCGTTTTGAAAGAAACGTATTACTATCCCAGGGATACTCTCATCTTAAAACCCTGGTGTAAAAAAATGGGTTATTCTCTGTTATTGCAAGTGTCCATAGGCTACGGTAACTGCTTAACATCAGGCGGGGCGAATGCTTGCCACCCAAGTAGTATATAAAAAAAACTTATTGGCGATTATTTAGAATCATTCATCAACTTGCTGAACACAATCTCCCTTAGCGAGATTAACTCCTGTTAATCATTTATGCTGTCCACAACTCGATTTAGCTACAAGCGAGAGGCTCGCAGCTAACGAGATCATAAGATTAAATATTCCCCAAACCTACCCCGATATTACCCCGACACACATACAAAAGAAGCGTTCAATATTGCACGTAATCAATCGCGGAATGCAAGCGGGAGGGGAGGCAGGTTGCATGCCCGGTAGCTGCACGGTAATCGGGTCAGGCTACGACCGGGTCACGCGGTCACATAGCTCGGTCACCGGGTCGCTGGTGAGACACGCCCGGGTGCCGACTTCATTCCTGTTAAAGAAGAACTCGTCTCATCGGATTTGACGGTTTTTGAACGTTTCCCGGTGCATGAAATGTGAGGATTAGTGTTGTGAGTATGCAGAACTTTTACGTTGGAAAATATTCCTTTATTTGGGTATTACTTATGTGACTGCTTTAGTGGTCCAGTAGCCGCAGTATGCATCTGGTGTGCACTAGGTTGTGGGTTTGATTCCCATACAGGACTAAACTGGGGTTCATCAAGAAAATGAGTTATAAGGTTTCTAAAAGGTCGGCAATGCGCGAGTGATACCCCTGGTGTTGCAAGCGTCCATAGGCTACGGTAACTGCTTACCTTCAGGCGGGCCGTATGCTGGTTTGCCTCCTTGGTAATATAAAAAAAAACTTTGTGTGACCTACAAAGAGTTGTTCTGAGTCTGGATGTAATTTGTGTCCGTTAATTCTAAGTTAGTAAAGTCCCTCGCAACACAGAGCTTGTTTTCTAGTGCGGGAGTTGTATAAAAATAAATAAAAATAAATCTGTACGGTGGTGGTCCTTCCTCAGTCGGGCTTGCTCGCTAGTATGGTGCCCTACCTCTGTTACGTTATTATATAATACATTATCTTTATTCACAACGGTTTTTACCCTTAGTCGCTGAGTACCTAAAACGCAGACTGCCAATTTCGCGTTATGCCAAAATGACATTTTAAATAAGCGTTTCGACTAAGTACGGCTTTGCCTATGTCGCAATAGGTCTAATCCTCATATCGCCCATTTAGCGATACGACTATGTCGCAATAGGTCTAATCCTCATATCGCCCATTTAGCGATACGACTATGTCGACATTTACAAACTCTTTTGTCATAGTATTTTCTATTTTGCATACTTACCGGCCACTTGAAACTGTCCAATAAGTTAGTTTTTTCCTCAATGACTATTCTACATTATGATAAATAACATAAGCTATGTATAATTATGTCATTCTTACTAAAGCATAAATAAAAGTCTCAATCGGCGCTTGTACCACAATATCTATCATGATTATAACTACATATGGCCCAAGAGCCAGTGACCTTTTTACTTTAGTCATTTTATAAGTCATGAAAATTAGCTCACTAACTCTTCTTAACCTGTAGAATAATGAACTGCTGTTCTGGCAACCCTCCGCGGCCGGAGTGTTTAACCCTAACATGACAAAGATGGTAAGAAATAAAGTTCAATTTAGTTATAGTATCAGTCCTAAAAATTTTAGTATATGATATTGGCACTATTCTCTATATAGAAAAATGATTGCCAGAACATTTCTGACCCTCCTACTGGCCGCCAGAACGCTGTAAATATGTATAAAAATAAAGTACAAATTAGTCATTTTATCAGTGTTGAATTTTTTACAGAATTATTGGAAATATATGTAGGATATATAATTTCAAACGCCAGAACAAAATTCCATCACCAACTATTTGCCAGAACAAAAAATGTTTCCCTAAGGTAACGTTTTTCGTACATTTCTCAAGACAGTTTTAAAGGAATATCAAGCTATTCTTTTTTTAAAAAAAGACAACTCCCGCACTAAGGAACAAGCCCTGTGTCACGGGGGACTATACAAACATACAATTCACGGACACAAACTACACCCAGACTAATGTCCAGAGAAGACAACCATTTATGGACCACACAAAGTTCTGTCCCGTGTCGGGATACAATACACGACCTCTAGCTTAGCAGTCAGGGTCACTAATCACGAAACCAACAGACGAGTCATTAAATTCAATTAGGTATCAACTTAATAAATGTAGATAATAATTAAGTAGAATGAAATGAGACTTTGTTAATTTTGTGGAATGCATTTCTTTATTTTTTTATACTACTTGGTGTTGCGGGTTCAATTCCCAATAATTGTGTGATCCTTAATGATTGTACCGAGTCTGGGTGTACGTTGTGTCCGTTAATTGTATGGTTGTAAAATCCCCCCCCCCCGACACATGATGAATGTATTATTATGATGTGAAAATATTTAAGTAGGTATTTACGTTTTTAATTAAGTAAAAAAATTATGTCAGAGGTCGAAACATTGTGTCACACACAAATCAATTAGGTTTAAGTGACAGAATTGTAAAAATAAAAACTTTGTTATTTTATGTTTGGTATAAATTAAAAAAAAAAAAAAAAAAATATGGCTTGATCCCTAGTGCAGGAGTTGTATTAAAAAATCTTACCTACTTTCTAACCAGAACTGCTCTCCATGCGATTTTTAAAAGCCTTATTTCACTCTGTTAGGGGAATAATAATAATATTTTTGGGACAACTCACACACTGCCAACTGATCCTAAACTAGGCAGAGTTGCACTAAGGCAACCAGGCAACTGATAAACATGCTTATATATATATTTCTAAAAACATATCTACATATTATAGATAAATAACATCTAAAATACCTCAAATAATAAGAGAGCTACCATTAACACATTTTAAGACTAAACTTAAGTATTGGCTACTTGAAAAGTGCTTTTACACATTAGATGAGTTTTTTTAAGGGTAAGACATGAATTGTGTATAAACTATTATAATTATGTATTGCTTTGTGTAATTTAAAAAATTCACATGCCTTCCAAAGGTGAATATGTCGGGCCACTTCTGTATTCTGTCATCTTTTGTACCATGTTCTAAGCGAATAAATATTTATTTATTTATTTATTTATTTATTCACTCATTACAACTATTTTTACAGGGTTACCCTAATACAATAGTGTAGCTATCTTATTTTTAATTAACTTTAAATATTAATATTACTAATTACTATAACATATGACATATAATGCCGACCTTGTAAATTCACTCAGAGAACAGCAGAATATATCTATTTCTCTTGCTATAAGGTTTAGAGTGTGAATGGCTCGCGTCATAGGCGCTTCTCTCAAGAGATTAGTTCGACCTCTCGGCACAACCAGTAGTGCAGGTTTCCTACGTCGCCATACATACCCATCTGGCACACATAAACCTAGGCATCCTAATATATCGCTGTTATCCATTTTACCCCTCAATACTTCAAATAAGTATTTGGTCAATGATAGGTTTCTCCTGACACCAAGTTCATTATATCCCACCATGCCTAATATAAATAAATTTGGGTACATTAAAGGATAAAATGGATAAACCCCATATTGTCGTAAATAAAGATACCTAACAAATTTATTCTGTACTCTCTCCAACATGAGCCTATATTTAGTTTCGTGTGGAGACCAGATGACTGCGTTACATTCGAGTTGACTCCTAACTAAAGCGTTATATAATGCTATAATCACTTTTATATTTGTAAACCCTCTGGCCATACGAAGGATAAAGCCTAAATTCCTGTAGGATTTTTTACATATTTTAATTATATGGTCTTTGTACATTAATCCTGCGTTAAGACTGACCCCTAAATCTCTAACGTCGGTGACACGAGCAAGTGGTAATCCGGCAATATTATAATTGTGTAGTACCGGAGCGTGCGCTCTTGAGAAAGAAATTATCGCGCACTTTGAGGTGTTAAATTGAAGTAGGTTAGATTTACTCCATGCTACCACACTATCAATTTCCCCCTGTAGTCTCATGCAGTCCTCCACGGTTTTTATTGTTAAAGACAGCTTAAGGTCATCAGCGAACAATAAGCATTGGGCATCTTTTACTACCTTTGGTAGGTCATTTATCATTATTATGAACTGCAGATATCTTATCTTATCATCCAGACACAGATGTATGTTTGTGCTCATCCCACAAAGATTTGTCGTAGCAGTCAGTGTCACTAAACACTAGACCAACAGGCCAGTAGAAATAATTTTAGGAAAACTGTAATACAAGTGTAATTTTGACTAGAAAACCCTTTCTTAGGGGATACTTACGCTTTATAAAGAGTACTCTTTATAAAGATCCTCCAAATGTTATGTCTCATGGACCAGCCGTTTAGGCTGTGGGTTGATATAAATAATAGGGTCTAAAGTAGAAACGTGCTGTTTTATTGTATAGGTACTTCGAATTGACCTAGAACCTTCATGGTTTGAGATTTTTGAGTGAAATTTGTTTCAAATGGATGTATGTCTTTACCGCCATGGAAGATGGGTAGGCCTACATTTATTAAGTTTTATACCTAATTCTCTACCTACGTCTCACACTTCTACTTCACAACCTAAGTCTCGTGATTAGTGACCCTGACTGCTAAGCTAGAGGTCGTGTATTGTATCCCGACACGGGACAGAACTTTGTGTGGTCCATAAATGGTTGTCTTCTCTGGACATTAGTCTGGGTGTAGTTTGTGTTCGTGAATTGTATGTTTGTATACTTAGTCCCCCGTGACACAGGGCTTATTCCCTAGTGCGGGAGTTGTCTTTTTTTTTAAAGAATTGCTTGATATTCCTTTAAAACTGTCCTGAGACATGTACGAAAAATGATTCCATGTGGAAACATTTTTTGTTCTGGCAAATAGTTGGTGATGGAATTTTGTTCTGGCGTTTGAAATCATATATCCTACATATATTTCCAATAATTCTGTAAAAAAATCAACACTGATAAAATGACTAAATTGTACTTTATTTTTATACATATTTACAGCGTTCTGGCGGCCAGTAGGAGGGTCAGAAATGTTCTGGCAATCATTTTTCTATATAGAGAATAGTGCCAATATCATATACTAAAATTTTTAGGACTGATACTATAACTAAATTGAACTTTATTTCTTACCATCTTTGTCATGTTAGGGTTAAACACTCCGGCCGCGGAGGGTTGCCAGAACAGCAGTTCATTATTCTACAGGTTAAGAAGAGTTAGTGAGCTAATTTTCATGACTTATAAAATGACTAAAGTAAAAAGGTCACTGGCTCTCCCTCCAATACACATAAAGTATATTGACTAGCTATAATCGCTACTCTAACGTAGGTACTAGATGAATCAAATAAAAGAGTTCCGTTCGTTCCGTATGAGGAGGTGGAGGTAACTACCGTGAATATTGAAAAGTAGACTTTCGTCGCTTGTATTTTAAAATTCAATTCGATTGAATCCGTATAACTGGTTGCATAAGCTTTGAAGTTATTTTACTCTCTAAGTAAGTATATGTTACATGTTACATTCTAGGGATCGTTTTTTCTAATCAATTTGAAAATTGAGGCCAAGTTAAATAAATATGAATACTCACAAGTAGATTTGTGTTTTCGCCGACTTCAAATGAAAATGTTAGGTCGTATTTTTTTATAATAGTATTTTTAGGTAGAGCCTGTACTATGGTAACCAGAAAACTGATAAACATACTTATATATTTCTAAATACATACATATTATAGATAAATAACACGCAGACACAGAATAAACATTCGTGCTCATCACACAATGATTTGTCCTGGGTGGGAATCGAACCCGAATCGAAGTCGGACTCACTAACCACTAGACCAACCAACAGGCCAGTAAATAAATAATTGTAAGAACTTACCGTAGACTATAGACTCCTGCAATACTTAGGGCAAAAATTTTCTTACGGGCTGTATAATGACAGTAAATTCATACAAAACAGTCGTGCTATTGCTGCATGTGTTGTCGGCAGTGGCTGTTGACAGCTCGATTCGAAATAGTACCTTTATACTGTGTTTATATTATTTATTTCAACTGCTCACTGCACTAACAAAATTATAGAGAAGGTTTATATTTAAGAGAGGTAGGGCACCATACTAATGAACAAGCCCGATTGGGGAAGGACCTCCACCTTACAGAAGACCACAGCCAAATAACTACACACAGCGGTGTAGTTGTGTTCCTGTGTGTGAGTACAGGTCTCAAGCGCTCATTTAGGGATGCGTTTTGAAAGAAACGTATCTCTATCCCAGGGATACTCCCATCATAAAGCCCTGGTGTTAAAAAAATTGGGTTGGCAACATGCAGTGATACTTCTGGTATTGCAAGCATCCATAGACTACGGTAACTTGTTGTTTGCCTACGCTTGTTTGCCACCCAAGTAGTATAAAAAAAACATACGAGTAAATTATTCATTATTAAAGTATAAAGCTTCCCCGTCTATTAACCGACATATTACAAAAGCAGCACTAACAACCACAGCTACCCTTGAAACGGAAAAGCTTTCCATTTATTTTGCGGTACAATTTACTTTACTAATCGAGTGATGTTTCCATCGCATATTGAAAGGTTTTTAATTGCATTAAATTGATTCTAGAACGCGATAGATATTGGAAATTCAGAAACAGGTCAATAATACAGATTTAATAAGTTTACTTTTGTAGCAAAAACATTTAACAGTAGCGCAAAAATATTAAGTTAAGCGATGGTGGCCGAGTGGGAAAGTAACAGACTTGCACACAAGAGATGCGAGTTTGATCCAAGGTGGACAGTATCAATTTGAATTTCACTTTGTGGAGTTTAAATGTACTGATCAAATGATTTACCATCTGCTAATGATAGAGGAAAACATCGTGAGGAAATCCACGTGCCTTAGAAGAAATTCTAAGGACTTGTCTGATTCACTAACCCGCATTAGGCCAGCGTGAATGAGTTAAAGAGTAAATAAAACCCTAAACCTTCTCTCACTTGCAATACGAGAGGAATCACTTGCGTGTTGTGAGGCAACACGCAAGTTTTATACCAAAGCTTCAAGATGGAAGTATCCCTGGGATAGAAATACGTTTATTTCAAAACGCATCCCTAAATGAGCACTGAGACACAAGAGACCTGTAAATGATGATTTTACGTACGTAATATTTTTTAATTATTGTTTTATCTATGACTTTATGATAATTTCATCGATATAATCTAATCTATTATCCCGGGAAATAACACTGACCCCGTGATTATACGCGCGACTGAAGCCGCGAGCAGAAGCTAGTTTAAAATACCAGCTTTTATTTTATTTAAAACTTCATATACACAACATGTATAATGGCGGACTTAATGACAGAGGCATTCTTTACTAGTAAACCAAAAGGGTTATGCAGAGATAATACGCAGTAGGTGCATTTAAGTCTGAACTTGAGGTCATAAAAGTAGGTACAGGTAAAATTTATAAAATATAAGAAAAATATATGTGCCCGCGTGGACCTATATCCTTCCCAGAATACCATCTATCTCCTTGTACTACTTCGCTATTATCCGTTCAGCCGTTTAGTCTTGAAAAGTTAACAAACATACATACATCCAAACAGAGTAACTTTTACATCCTACTAATATTATAAATTCGAAAGTTTGTAAATATGGATGGATGAATGGATGGCTTATTCCCGCCCGCTCCACGATTTTGTTCCCAAGCGCTCCAAGACTAAAATTAAATATTATTATTATTTTATAAAATCGTTCTCAAGGGCTCCAAAAACTTATGAAAGGTTTTTTCTTCAAAACTTCTTATCTCCATACATCAATTCCCAGGAGCTCCAAAATATACTACATTCATTAAAAAGACCCACATAATACTGTTTTCCCAACAGCTCCAAAACAAACTGTACGGTTAGCAGAATTAAAACATTTATTAGGTAATATAGCGTATTGCTATATTCGTTTTGAGGAGTAAAATAAGACGATGATTTTTGCTTGTAATCGACTGGTCTTTATTCTTAATCTTAATCTATTTATATTAAAACATAACAAAGGAAAATACAATTATGTGTTGGAAGGGATTAAACGATGAACGTGAGTAATGTGCAGTGACAGCACTTTGCCATATTAATGTATTTACACGTTCACACGTTTTACAATATTAGTTATGGCTGTTGCCATAGATACTCCCTCCTTAAAAACAAATATTTACGATTAAACTTATTACCCTACACCACGTTGGTTTTTCGTATCACACGCATAAATCTCTTCTCGATTTTTGTTCCGATCGCTCGGAACAACATGTAGACACTGATGATGCATATTATTATTATCACTGCGATAATCGTTATTGTGATCCAACCTCGTATGCTCTGTAGGTCCTCAGCGAGCCTAGAGTGTATCTGCAGCAACTCTTCCGGAATGGCTGGCGCGTTGTTTTGCACCATGTTGACTTGTTCTTTCTCATGAGTACTTGTGTTGGATCCCATGTTGCGTGTGAAAACTTCTTGTCGTGAGTGGTGATTGTAGATCGTTTGTATAGCTTTATATATCATAGCTGGAATCGAACCGTTGGGCGTGAGATTCGCCCTGCACGTGTTTTTTTATTTGCTAGATTATCTTGCGTTTCTACAACTATTTTCTTATCTACTGATGTGCGATTTCTTATCTCCTTATCGTTTATTACGAAGGCGGGTTTTATCCTGTCGATAGATACGGTACTGTGTCTTCCGTTTATCAATATCGTGAATAATTTATCGCTCCGTCTAATTACGAGATAAGGTCCGTCGTATGGCGGCGTCAAGCTCGGCCGCAATCTATCGCATCGTAAGAATACGTGCGTGCATTCTGCTAATTTTGGATGTACAAATATTTTGTCATTTGTGCGCTCTCTCTGTGGCACGGAAGTTATTCGTTCGATGTTTTTCTTCAACTCTTCTACCATTTCAGTGTAGGTTGTTAGGCTTCTTGTCTCGAAAAATGCTCCAGGTAACGTTATTGTTGTTCCATATACTAGTTCGGCTGCCGAAAATCCAGTATCCTGCCGTAAGCTGGTACGGATACCGAGTAATATTGTGGCTAGTTCCTTTGTCCAGTTTGTAGTGTTCCCTCTTGCCATTAATGCTGCTTTCATAGTTCTGTGTAATCGTTCGACTTTCGAGTTTGACTGTGGGTGATACGGAGTTGTCCGTATTTTATTTATTCCCATGAGTTTTGCCAAACTTCTGAATATTCTTGATTCGAATTGAGCTCCCTGATCTGAAGTTATGTATTCAGGACATCCGAATCGGGTTATCCACCCTTCGTATATCACTCTTGCAATTGACTCTGCAGTGATGTCTGACGCTGCGAAAGCTTCTGGCCATGACGTACATCGGTCAATCATTGTTATGATGTATCGTTTATTCTGGGATGTTGTGAGGGGTCCGACAATGTCGACGTGTAGATGAGAGAACCTTTCTGCTGGCATGAATTTTCCAAGTGGTGATTTGGTGTGCCGATGTATTTTTGAACGTTGACACTGTAAACATGCTTCAGTCATCTTGTTGATGTCCGTGTTCATGTTTTCCCAAATGTAGTTCGCTGCAATTAACTTCCTCGTAGTGTTTTTTCCGGGATGGCTTATATTGTGGAAACTCTCGAAAATGTCTCTTCTGAATTTAAGGGGAAGAAATGGTCGTTGTTTCCTGGTTGATAAGTCGCAGAATATCTTGATTCCTTTCTCGTGAAAATGTACCGTTTCGAACCGTAATGATTTATTTGATTTCAATCGTTCGAGTTCGTCATTGTTTTGTTGACAATTTGCTACCTCCTTCCAGTCTATATTGGATGGTAATGATATCGTTTCAACAACTCGAGACAAGGCGTCTGCAACTGTGTTTTCCTTGCCGCTAATATGTGTTATATTAGTGCTGAATTGCGATATGTAGTCCAGGTATCGAATCCGCCTCGGTGTGTCATTCAATGATGGCTTCTTATCGAATGCCTGAATCAATGGCTTATGATCCGTGTAGACGGTGAATTCTCGGCCCTCGATGAGTCTTCTAAAATGTTTAATTGCCATGTAAATTCCCAGTAACTCTCTGTCGTAAGTAGAGTATTTCGTTTGAGCTTCGCTTAGTACTTTTGAAAAGAAAGCTATCGGTTCCCACTTTCCTTTTTGTCGTTGCTGTAGGACGGCGCCTACGCATTTTAAGCTTGCGTCAGTCATCATTGCTAGTTGGGTTTGGCTGTCTGGGCAGGCTATTGACGTTATTTGTCGTATATCCTGTTTGCAGCGCTCGAAAGCGTGGTCCGCTTCTTTATTCCACTGAATGATTGTTTTATCATTTTTCTTCGAATTTCTCAAGTATCTATTTAGAGGCGCTTGATGCTTCGCTGCGTACGGTATGCTGCTTCGGTAGAAGTTTAACATGCCTAAGAAACGTCGTAGTTCTTTCACTGTATTTGGTTTCGGATATTCGTTAATTGCTTGAACTTTTTCCGTTGTAGGCGTCAATCCTTGGCTCGTTATATGATAACCAAGAAAATCAATCTCCGATTTTGCAAATTCACACTTGTTTGTGTTAATTGTAATGCCGTTTTCTTGCAGGCGTTTGAATATTTCTTCTAAGTGTTTGTAGTGGACGTCGGTTTCTGAGTCAGCAATTAAAATGTCATCAACGAAAACATATACGTAGTCTAAATCTCTAAATATAGAGTCCATCCACTTTTGAAATGACTGTCCGGCGTTCTTTAAACCGAACGGAAGTCTTGTAAATTCGAAAAGTCCGAACGGCGTTATTATCGCTGTTTTCTCTGGTTCAGCGACAGCAATCGAATAGAATGCTTTCTTTATATCGATTTTACTGAAAATGGTTTTTCCGCTTGCGATATACGTAAAATCTAACAGTCGTGGCAATGGGTATCTATCCGGTACGGTAATTTTGTTGAGTGCGCGGTAGTCACCGCATGCTCTCCATTCGCCATTTTTCTTCTTGACCATATGAAGTGGGGATGCCCACTCACTGCTTGAGGGTCTGCAAATTCCCATATGCATCATCTCCTTGAACTCTTGCTTTGCGATTTTGTATTTGTCTGGAGGAAGAGGACGTGCCCGTGTAGCAACTGGGAACCCTTTTGTTATAATCTCATGCTTAACATTGTGTTTCGGAGGGTTCTTCATCGATCCAGGCTTTGTAATATCTTCATACTTTTCTAACAAGCACCTGATCGAATCTGGTAAGTTCGAGTTAATTGTTCGTATTGATGAAATATTTGCTATTATTATTCGTGCAGGCGTTTCTAATCCCGTTTCTTTGTCGATCAATTTTCGTCCGTGTATATCCACTAACAGCTGGAAATGCTCGAGGAAATCGGCTCCTAGAATCGGCATTTTCACGTCGGCGATGGTAAAACACCATTTGAATTCTCTACGGAGTCCGAAATTCAGTGTTAGCGTGCGTTCTCCATATGTGTTAATTGGGGTTCCGTTGGCGGCGTATACTTGGTATTTGCATGCGTCGCTATCATGTTCCGTGCGATTTAAAACGGAAATGTTTGCACCGGTGTCGACTAAAAATCTATAACTACTGTTTAAGTCGGTTATAGTTAGACGGTTAGCGGGGTGCATAGCACAGAGATCCGTCGCTTTCTGTGCTATTAGTAGTTTTCCGACATCGCATTCGTATTTTTCTTCCATGTACACGGCTGACGGCATTTTATTGCATTTTGCTTGAATTTGTTATGATAATAACAAATGCCATTCTGCGGCTTTCGATAGTGCGACATTGACCGTGAGCGTGAATCATTACGTGACCGGAAACTGCTGCGTTGTCGCGTTCGAGACAGACGATTGTTGCGAAGCTCGTTTATTTCAATTTGCATCGCTGCACTTTGTGACGTCAGGTTTGTTATTAAACTGATGTCAGCTGTCGACGATATGGCGCTCGTTCGTGTATACGTTAGATTCTCGTGAATTTTGTCGGCTATTTCGCTCAGTTTTTCCAATGTCAAGTCTTCGGATACTGCAATGATAGATGTAATGGTGGCTGGGAGTTGTCGGAACCACAGGAGACGTATCGTATCGTCGTTCATCTTCCCGCTGCCTGCTTCCCGCATTTTTCGTAATAGCTGGGAAGGTTTCTGGTCACCGAGGTCCATCTCTGATAATAGCTTTTGAAATTTTCTGTGCTCGCTCTCCTCGTAACAGCTTATAAGGCGATCTTTAATAGCCGTATATTTTTGCTCGTCTGGAGGATGTGTCAGGATGTCGCTTACTTGATGGATCACCTCCTTTGGCAATTTGGCAATTACCATGTTGTACTTATATTCCTCTCCTTGTTTCTGGGGAGCCATGATTGCTTCGAACTGCGCGAACCACAATCTTGGTGAGTCAGTCCAAAATTGAGGCAGTTTCTCGGTAACTGATATCGCTGCAATACTATCAGTGCTGGCGTCGCCTTTCGCTGGAGTCGCTGGTGGAGCCATGGTGTCTTGTTTGTTTTCTATCACTTTCTAGATTTGATGCTGAAAACCAATTTGGGTTCCGGTCGTCCCGGTATTATATCAGCACTAGAGAAGCGGTAGCCAGTCGGGGTCACCAATTATAGCGTATTGCTATATTCGTTTTGAGGAGTAAAATAAGACGATGATTTTTGCTTGTAATCGACTGGTCTTTATTCTTAATCTTAATCTATTTATATTAAAACATAACAAAGGAAAATACAATTATGTGTTGGAAGGGATTAAACGATGAACGTGAGTAATGTGCAGTGACAGCACTTTGCCATATTAATGTATTTACACGTTCACACGTTTTACAATATTAGTTATGGCTGTTGCCATAGGTAACATTATATAATATTACTTTTTTATTAGGTAACGGTAAACATGGTTTAATATAGAAAGTAGTAAATAAAGAGATTATGTTTTCTTTTATAAATAATACTATCATATTATTTGCTTTAAATTATGTATTAAATCCAAATGATTTAATACATAATTCATAGTCAATAAGTCAATTATAGTATTGAAACTATACCTGTTTGTCATCACAATCAACATTATGTTTAACGTAATTTGAATTACTATTCAATAAAAAAAAACGGTTTGAGGTTATCACAATCAGTCATAAGCTATTCCTTAAAAATCAAAGTTCACAAATATTAAAAAATCTTAGTTCACAAATATAATCAGTTTTTTAAATAATGTAACAAAGTTTTCAATTAAAGTTTTAAAAAGTAATAAACAATAAAAATCACAGTTTATGTACTAACTATCAGTCATAGCTATTCCTACAACAAACAAAACAGAAACTTTAAAAATCTAAATTCACAAATATTAAAACATTTTGTTTAGATAATAAAGTATCTATCAAAAGTTTTTCAATCAAAGTTAAAAAAAATCTTATGCGCAAGAAGATTTGAAAAAAAAGGGTATTTTACATTATTTATTTAGGTATCTACTATATATATTAAATTATTTTTGATGGTTAGACCGGTAGTCTAAATCATACACAGTTAAAATTGAGGTACGGGTTAGAATAATTCGAAATAAAGCATTGGTAATTACTAAATGAGAACCTCAGTTCTCAAAGTTTTTGGACATACACGACGCACAGTTCTACTGAGAGTGCCATTCTAAGTCTAAAGCATACTGTCAGGTATTATACAGAAAGAAAAACGCCGGTATATGCTTGCTTTCTTGATTTGTCGAAGCTTTCGACAGGGTAAGATATGACATCATATCGAGAAAGCTGGGAGAAACGGGCATGCCAGCGGAGTATGTAAACATTTTTAAATATTGGTATCAACATCAAAACAATATGGTGAGATAGGGGGGACACTTTGTCCGATGAGTATAGGCTGGAATGTGGGGTGAGACAAGGGGGGCTTACTTCCACGGACCTTTTTAGCCTGTACATCAATGAACTGATCGAGGAACTCAGCAGAACTCATGTCGGATGCTACATTGACGGCGTATGCGTCAACAACATAAGTTACGCTGATGACATGGTTCTGCTGGCCCCTTCGGTCAGCGCCTTAAATAAACTATTAAGGATATGTGAACAGTACGCCTCCTTACATGGGCTCAAATATAATTCACAAAAGACTGAGATCACCGCTGTAGTGCGGTACCTACGATAAAATTAGATGGGACCGCACTTAATGTTGTAAAACCCTTTAGGTATCTAGGCCATTTGGTTACGGAGGACCTAAAGGATGACCGATATTGAGAGAGAGCGCAGGGCGTTGGCGGTGAGGAGCAACATGCTGGCCCGCAGGTTTGCTAGATGTACGGAGGGAGTAAAAATCACTTTGTTTAAAGCGTACTGCCGATCTTTTTACGCGAGCAACGAGCCTACAACGCCTTGCGTGTACAATATAATAAAGCTTTCAGGATGCTGTTGGGGCTGCCGTGGTATTGCAGTGCGTCACAAATGTTTGCTCACACGCGTGTGGATGGCTTCCACGCAATTATGCGTAAGAAGGTGGCGTCACTGTTTCAAAGATTGCGTGACAGCTCTAACAGCATTCTGGAAATGAAAGCTTCCCGCAGCGATTGCCCAATACAAGCTCACTGGGTTGGGATCGTTACGGGGAGAATATAAATCATGTTTTATGTACTATTATTACTAACATAGTTTTTAAGAACATTGTTACTAACACACTATGGAGTTGGTTTTTTTAATCTGAAATAAATAATTTATTATTATAATTACCAAGTCGTATATTCGTAATGCAACTTATCAAGGTTGTCAACTTCTGAAATTATTTGAATGGCAAAATAACCCAAAAAAGGCATGATCTAAAAAAATACATATTTAGTCCCAGAAGTATATATATATATATATTTTTTTTTTATACTACCAAGGTAACAAACAAGCATACGGCCCGCCTGATGGTAAGCAGTTACCGTAGCCTATGGACGTTTGCAACACCAGGGGTGTCACTCACGCGTTGCCGACCCTTTAAAAACCTTATAACTCCTTTCTTGAAGAACCCCATGCTATAGTATATCTCTTAAAATCCTTATTCTTAATCTATGCTCAAGTGTGGGCGTCAAATTAAATCTGTCAAATCAATCTATAAGCTCTTTTTCTGGCTATTTGCTCAGATGTAGGACTGAGATAGCTGTATGTGTGTTTAAGGGCAGCTCTTAGTTATATCTGTATACAGACATATAATTATTGTATCTCTCTTATAAACATTAAATGTACTTACCATCTCCAACAACGAAATCAAATTGTTTTAGGTGTGGAGGGACCGGCAACGACGTTATTTTGATTGTCACACATCGTGCACGACTCACTTAAAATTATTATTTGTGAAAGATGGACGTACGCATTGCAAGGGCGCAACGTCAACTTCATTTGTTTTGCACATCATTAGGCAAAGTTAGATTGCAAAGAAAAGGTGCGGGGTGGAGGTGACGCTACAACGCTGAGTGGACGCACTGATAGATTTCGTACTTTACTATTACGTTCGGATTTGTTTTGCCTACGTTACTTTAAAATCTTTGGAGCTCGTGGGAACGGTTTTTATATTGAAAAATTGTCTTTTTTCTTGGAGCTGCTGGGAATAAAATCTCAAAGTACCTAGACAATGTTTTGGAGCTCTAGGGAATGAAAGTGGTAAATGTGGCTTTGTTTATTATTTTAATACAAACATCCTTGGAGCTCCTGGTAATCAATGTATGAAAATATGAATTTTAGAGAACAATAGATTTGGAGCGCACGGGAATAAGCCGAATGGATGTATGGATGGATGGATGTTTGTTACTCTTTCACGTTAAAACTACTGATCTAGATGAAATTTGGCACAGAGATAGATTATAGTCTGGAATAACACATAGACTTTTTACAGCGATAACAGACATCCACGCGGGCGGAGCCGCGGGCAACAGCTAGTTTATAATATAAGTATAGATGGTAAAACTTGGCTCCTTATCTACGTCCTAACCGTGGCATGCAAACATAAGATAAATCAATTCTTATTGTTTTCCAGGACACAGGATTTGTTTGAAAGATTTTTTTGCCCAAAAAAACATACTTACTACCTTTACTTTTCAAATCCACTTTCAAATTTTGTCAGTCTTAATTCAATCCTTTTATTTAATTGGCACCTAAATTGTACTAGTGCAAAACTGAGGCAGATCGCTAGCATACATTATAATATATATATATACATATATGTATAGTATACACATATTCTGTGCATATACTTCATCTACGAGTATACCTACAAAGTTAAATGTGTCACAGAGTTGAAAGCACACACACACATAGATTTAAAACTCGACACTATTCCTAAAAGGTTTTAAAGTGTTGAAAGTTTTCAGAATGTAAATGATACGGCACCATGTCTCTCGGGTGCCGTGCCAACATAAACTTGGGACTGCTTTATCTGACTCACCACTTTTATTCATATACATTTTGTTAGTTAAAACCTATGGCAATAGTGCCATAAAAAATAAGAGAATTTTGTAAGTAAATGATGCGAAGAATTTACGTACGAAATGAGGGGCAATGTACAGTTTTTTAATGTACAGATAATATTAAGTAGGTGTCTCTTTATTCCCCATTTTAATGAAATATAAGAGAGGTAAGGCACCATACTAGCGAGCAAGCCCGACTGGGGAAGGACCTTACAGAAGACCACAGCCAAATAACCACACACAGCGTTGTAGTTGTGTTCTTGTGAGTACAGGTCTCCAGAGTTCATTTAAGGATGCGTTTTGAAAGAAACGTTTTTCTAGCCCAGGAATACCCACATCGGGTTTTTATACTACTTAGGTAGCAAGCAAGCATACGGCCCGCCTGATGTTAAGCAGTTACCGTAGACCAGATGTATCACTTGCGTGTTGCCAACCTGTTTTTTGACACTAGGGCTTTAAGATGGAGTATCATTGGTATGGGAAAACGTCTCTTTTAAAACTAACCCCTTAATGAGCGCTGGAGATCTTTCCTCACACACTGGAACACAACGACACTGCTGTGAATAGTTATTTGGCTGTGGTCTTCCGTAAGGTAGAGGGGCTTCTCCAGTCGGGCTTGCTTGCTATTGTTTTGATATTACCTTACTCTTCAAAATCCATCCAAATGTCTGAAAAAGATCGCTATTAGTGATAAGACCACCCATTGTACAGCTAACTATAGATTAAACTGTTATTGTATACTGTTGTATATTTGCTTGGTGTACAATAAAGAATATTCTATCTATATATTTTTCTAGCTCGCAGAACCGATGGCCGTTGGGGCAGAAAGGTTCTAGAGTGGCGATGGAACTGGCAGACGCAGCGTGAGCAGGCCTCCAACAAGGTGGACCGACGACCTGGTAAAGGTCGCGGGCAATCGATGGACAAGGTCGGCTCAGGACCGAACGATGTGGAAAACCTTGGGGGAGGCCTATGTCCAGCTGTGGACGTCTTATAGTTGCGATGGATGGATATTTATCTATTGTGTAGTATAGTGCTGGTAATTCCACGGTAATATTATTCACTTCGATGAATTTACGGCATAAACCGTAAATTCGCCAAAGTAATTATGTGGTAGTAATTCACTTTAAATAAAAATGCACTTTCATTTTCTCGTTCGTCGAATATTGGTTCAAACAGATATTAATTGACTGCCTCGGTGGTCCAGTGGCCGCAGTATGCGCTTGCTGTGCACTAGGTTGCGGGTTCGATTCCCACACAGGATAAAACTTTGTGTGACCCACAAGGCCACAAAGAATTGTTCTGAGTCTGGGTGTAATTTGTGTTCGTTAATTGTATGTTTGTTAAGTCCCCCGTTACACAGTGCTTATTTTCTAGTGCGAGAGCTGTCTTTAAAAAAAAATTAATAACATCGCTGTCTAGTAGTACATTGGTGATAATTATAAACTAACGTGGGGTTTTGCTGATAATAACTGGTGCACAAGAAGCCTAACGATAACTTTATATACCTACTTATAGATAGATAGATATAATTATTTATTGTACACCAAATATTATAACATCCTTACTAATATTATAAATGGATGTTTGTTACTCTTTCACGCAAAAACTACTGAACGGATCTGGATGCAAATTGGCACAGAGATAGATTATAGTCTAGGATAACATATAGGCTTTTTATCGCGATAACCTACATCTACGCGGACGGAGTTGCGGGCAACAACGAGTCATTAAATCACACAATTTTTTGTCCCGTGCGGGGATCGAACCCACAACACGCCGCGCAGTGGTAAATGTAAATTTTTCCTTCTTTTTTGTTTCATTTTTATTTATATAGATATACTAGCTGACCCAGCAAACGTTGTTTTGCTACTAAAATAGTTATATCGCTATTAAAAAAATGGGGTTGATCGTAGAGGGGTGAAAGTTAAGGGTTGTATGTATTTTTTAATGCTGAATCACAAAAAAATAAAAACAAAAAATGTTGTCTAAAAAATTAAATAAAAAAATGAGGGGTGGACCACCCTTAACATTTAGGGGGATGAAAAATAGATGTTGTCCGATCCTCAGACCTACCCAATATGCACACAAAATTTCACGAAATCGGTCGAGCCGTTTCAGAGGAGTTCAATAACGTACACCGTGACACGAGAATTTTATATATTAGATACGAGTATATACCTACCTATATTAATTATAAGTAAGGTAATCAAGCACCATGTCCGAATTCTCGTTTCAGTTTTCATTATGTTTGTGCTGGGCTTCGAATGTCGTGTTGCGGAGTTTGAATGTTCTAACATATGTATAAAGTTAAACTAGATGCGGCGTATGTATGTCAGTTATGAACAACAAAGCAGGCTTTGTATAATAAGGTACAATATTGTTTAAAAAAGTTACTAATTGGAGGGAGGTACGGCGCCATATTGGTGAGCAACCCCGACTGGGGGGCGTCGCGGGGGACTTTACAAACATACAATTAACGGACACAAATTACACCCAGACTCAGAACAATTCTTTGTGGGTCACACATAGTTTTATCCTGTGTGGGAATCGAACCCACAACCTCATGCACAGCAGGCGCATCCTGCGGCCACTGGACCACCAAGGCAGTCAAGTTTATTAATTTAGATCATGCATGATAATTATGAACGTCATAATAAGCAATCTACGATTATACTATATTAAGAGGTAACGTTTGTAAGTTTTTAATGTTGTAGGGGGTAATCTCTGGATCTACTGAACCGATTTTGAAAATTCTTTTACCAATCCTTTTACGAACGTCACGTAATTTGTGAGTGTCATAGGCTATATTTTATTGACAACGGGAGCGCGGGAAATACCATCCGTGCGATGCCGGGGTATGCGGCTAGTATAATACGAGTACCTATAAAATATGTTAGTACTAGCTGTTGCCCGCGGCTCCGCCCACGTGTATGTCGGTTATCGCTGTAAAAAGTAGCCTATGTGTTATTCCAGACCATAATCTATATCTGTGCCAAATTTCATCCAGATCCATTCAGTAGTTTTTACGTGAAAGAGTAACAAACATCCATCCATCCACAATCTCACAAACTTTCACATTTATAATTATAAGGATTTAATAATAATAATAATAATAATGTTTATTAGTCTTAAACTGAATGCAGTACATGGGCTGATACAATGTTATGTATGGAAAGTACAATATTATATTTTAACAAATAATAATGTTTTCATATCCAGTGCATCAGTAGGTAGATGATGGTGGCCATTCGCTCACGTAACTGTCGCCCTGAGAGCTTTACAAAAGCTCTGTGCAAACCAAACTTGGGCGACGCGCATCACTGATCTCTGATAGAATTTCTGAATTGCCCCGTTCCAATTCTATTTTATACATAGCTAGTCGTTCCTCCTGTTTTCACCTGCGTTGAATTCAAATAAAAACTAAATGTGCTACGTTTATGGATACCGCTTTACTCTTAAATAAATAGGCTATAAGGTGCGAAAATAAAATAGAAAATCGGACTAGTAGTTTCAGAGATGCGTTTAATCAAACAAACTTTTCAGCTTATTAATATATTCCGCATTGTTTCACCCGCGTCAAATTTAATTCCACATTTGCTGCCATCCTCAAATTAAGTCATAGGGTTTTAAATTGAAGAGAGGTATGGCACCATACGATTGAGCAGATTGGGTATCCCTACCCAATCTGGCTTGCTCAATCGTATGACGACCTGTACCAGACGACCACAGCCAATTTACTACACATGTACTACAAAAAAGTATGAAAACCTTTAAAATATTACGCGATTTAGACCCGTTGTCCATTATAATTATAATTCATACACTTCTTTTGTACAAATTTGAGTTATCTATTTATCTATATTACTTTACTCATACCCTATGCGCTACGACGAACACTGTTCGTTATATTAATTACAAAAAATATAAACAAAGCTCCCAGTGAACACGACTCCGCGATACGAATCAACATCAAAGTAAATGAAAACTTACATTTTTAATTACAAACAGTGGCACACACACACACACACACACTGACGTCATAACGAATGACAACGAGATATTAACGCGTTTGTGCTATACAAGCGATTTGCCCCGACTGTGCACGGGTACTGACTTAACTGCCTCTCTTGACAAGTGGCATATACGGTAGTCGATTAGTATAAAATAGAAAGCAAATGTACGGGAATTGATATAAGTTATACGACATTATATCGTAAACTTATGTCAAATCTCATACTTTTTTTTAAAATTTAGATCAAATACATGATACTTATGAACGTCAAAATAAACAAATGTCAGCATATTTTTCTCCTACAGCCAATTCGCTGACATGGGTAGGGCCTAGAGAAGAATTGGCAAGAAACTCTGGCTACTCTTTTTAATCGCCAAGGTATAATATTTACAATTTGTTATGAGTTACAATTTGAAGTAGGTAACAAAAAGGTACGGAACTAACACACAATACCAAAAAAGAAATTTAAATTTAAGTAATTAAAATAAACTACGTATGAATTAATCAATCACAATTTAGTATCTATCAGTATAGTAATGAGGCATCGTCTCTTTTTGTAGGTATAAAAGCATAAGGATCACATTTACTTACTATTCTATTCGATTACACTTATATAGAGGCTTTTAGTCTAGTGGTTAACGACTCTGACTAAAAACCAGAGTTTGATTAGGCCTAGTCAAACTCTGGTTTTTACTTTAAGATCTAAGCGTACATATGAGACAGATAGCGGGAAATGACTTTGCTTTATACTTATTTTTTACCACTAACTTGGCAAACAAGCATACGACCCAACTGATGGTAAGCAGTTACCGTAGCATATAGACGCTTGCAATACTAGAGGTATCACTTGCGTGTTGTCGGCCCAGAAATAAATACCAAGGATAGAAAACGTTTTGTTGAAAGCTGATCGCGCTTTGATAACTACACAGAAACACAACTACACCGCTGTGTGTAGTTAATTGGCTGTGGTCTTCTGTAAGATGGAGGTATTTCCCATTTGGGCTTGCTCAATCGTATGGTGCCCTACCTCTTTTAATTTACTATGTAAAGATATAGGTGCATTATGAGTGTGTGGTGCATTTTTTATATAGTGAGAGATGGAGACCTATCAGCATTCAGCCAGTGTCTAGTACGCTGATGGACTCTAAAAGTCCTGAGTTTCAAAGAGTCGTGTACCCTCGTCGTCGATCTCCGCCGATCGCTGTCGAATTCCCCCGAACTTTAGCAATGTTGCTATAGGAAAGATTTTACTACGAATGCGGGAAAATGTTTATGTTCTGCGTTCTATTCATTTATTTTGAAAGTTGTATTATATTCGACTGTGAATAGTGTATCTTATTAAGAGTTAGCCCTGTAGCATGAAAATGTCGCTCAAAGGTGAGATTAGGAGCTATTTTGACATTGCACAGGATAACTTAAACATTTTCTCTGCTATCTGTTCTGTCCTTTTAACTTTTTTCGTATGGCAACCAATTTTAAAATTGTAATTTCTATTTGGAATTTATATTTCCTTTGATAGCACCGCCAAATATTTGCCTTGAAAAATGTCAAACGTATTGGTTAGACATTTATATGACATGGCCGTACGATACGTATGAGTCAGAAAATATTTGGACGATCTACAAATGATTGGCTCGAGTCTATTAGAAGTTATTAAACTGCCTGGCTAAGAGTAATAGGCGTTTTGTTATGTTCAGAAAATAGGTTAGGAAATAGATAGTAGATAAATTTCAAATTGTAATTTTTTGAAAATTTGTCTTTGTTTACTACGAAAAAGATAGAAGGAAAGATTAGAAAATCATTTATTCAAACGAACACAGGATAGCAGAGAAAATATTATTACAATGAAGTGCAGTCAAGGAACGCGTATTGGATGCAGAAATATTCGCTTTTTCAGGGTATTTCGATCGGCGGTAGAGCCTTACACCTCAGTTCGGGTAACTCCGCGCTTCGTCCGTCGACCAGTCGCCACATAGCCTTCATAGCAGCCGCTCGCTTTCCTCCTCATTCACTTTACAAATGTGAACTTTTTTTAAAATAGTGCAGTGCCCTAAGCTTCCAAATTCAAATTTTTGACAGTTTATTTTTTTAATACAGTGTCCGTGACAATGGGTTTGAACGAAGCCGCTAGATAAGCGCGCAGAATAACTCGGGTACGTTTCTAACAATTTAATTATAACCTTTTATATAAATATTTTATATATTATTTTATAAAAAATATATATATTTTATTAATAATTTATCTGTACTAAGTTAGTAGGAATTTGTTTTAATTATTTTTATTTGTTAGTTTTGTGGCGCATTTATTTAGTTCAGTAAGATAATCTTATAATATTTTATGTATAATTAAAATATATGGGAAAATATTTAAAGGCTTTTTTTATTCATCTCTTGTAATATTGATATTATTAGTTTTATTATTATATATATTTTTAGTATAGTTATTATAGTAAAAAAAAAATGTTATTACAAAATCTGATGATTTTGATATTATTCTTAAACTACAGATTGATTTTAACATTAATTTAAACATTTTAAATAATTTTATATTTAGTTTTATTATATTTTAGCTAGGTGACCTAAAATGAGGTCAATGTTTCGTCTGACCTGAATATTAGTTAAAGTTTAAATTATGATAGCATAAAATAAATTACGCCTATTATCCTGAAGGTATGTAGAGGTATATGGTGTATGCTATCCGCGTTTTGTCAGTTATATTAGGTCCCATTTATTAGTGGGTGAGGATTGCCTAATTCCAGATGCCGCGCCGATTCGCTATTCTACTTTTGAGAGTTTCAATTAATCTAAAAGGCATGAGTGAAGCAGGTTGACCTGTTTTAGTACTGACTTTAGAACTATAAAATAGCCATTATAACATTGCACGACACTGGAATCGATCCCATCATCTACGCTCGGCTGGGAACACAAACGCAGCTTATGCCGCTGGACCAAAGAGGCAGTAGCTTACCACAAATAAAAAAAAACATATTTAGTCGCATAACATTATTATATTTTGAAGTTAGCTTTGACCCAGTGGAATTCGTCTTCGTCTGAGTGGAATTTTCTCTGTGTGTCTGGGTTTTCCGAAATACCCACGGGCACGTGGGTATTTCCTATATAATATACTACTATATATATATTTATACCTATGACATTCACAAATATCGTGGCGTTTTATACGCAAAATAATTTTTAAAATCAGTTTTGAAGATCCGGAGATTACCCCCTCCAAACTGGTACTCACAAAGTGGTAAAATTTTATGAGTTTGGAGGGGGTAATCTCCTCTCTTTATAATATTAGTATAAATGGTGTTTTAATTGTATTAACTACATACTACCATAATGGTAATTTCCAAGCATGTCCACAGCATTCGATATTAAACTGACCATTTTCGTCAAGTGAACTGTTATTCACAAATTTTTGGGTAACTTTACAAATAATTCACGTTCACAACGTAGTAATTGTAAATCACACAATAAATATAATCCAGTGGAATCGAGTCCACAACACACTGCGTAGTTGTAAATAACGAGGTGAAGAACCTTTATTTTCTGATTTATCGGCAACTTTAAAAGAGAGGTAAGGCACCATACTAGCGAGCAAGCCCTACTGGGGAAGGACCTCCACCTTACAGAAGACCACAGCCAAATAACTAGGTGCGGCGCTGCACATAGCGGTGTAGTTGTGTTTCTGTGAATACAGGTCTCCAGCGCTCATTTATGAATGCGTTTTGAAAGAAACGTTTTCCTATCCCAGGGAGACTAAATTTTAAAGCCCTGGTGAAAAAATATGGCTCGGCAACACACAGGTGATACCTCTGGTATTGCAAGCTAACACAGTAACAGCTTAACATCAGCAAAACGAGTGATACAACCACTGTATTTCGCTTACAAAAAGCAACTTAATCGACAATAGCTGGTACTAAAGACATATGTATTAAGGAGTTTTGAAATGTTGCCAAGTATGGATGAACCCGAAGAAAAGGGATGGCCAAGTGTGAAGTACTTTATATGCATTAATAATATAACTCAAGGATTGGAAGCGTCGCAGGATATGACTTGAATTTAATTCACTAGGAAATAGGTCGTTCTAATAGGTCGTAGGATTATAGTCTGTTGCTGAACAGTTATACTACTTGAGTGGCAAACAAGCATACGGCCCGCCTGATGTTAAGCAGTTACTTCAGCATATGGACGCTTGCAATACCAGAGGTATCATTTGCGTGTTGCCGACCCATGTTTTTGCATCAGGGCTTTAAGATGGAATATCTTTGGGATAGGAAAACGTCTTTCAAAACGCATACCTAAATAGCGCAATCCCTAATTGATATATATAATATCTTTATCCAACTAATATTATAAACGCGAAAGTTTGTAAGTATGGATGGATGGATAAATGTTTGTTACTCTTTCACGTAAAAACTACTAAACGGATCTGGATGAAATTGTGGCACAGAGATAGATTATGGTCTGGAATAACACATTTAACAGCGATAACCGACATCCACGCGGGCGGAGCCGCGGCCAACAGCTAGTTTAAAACAAAGTCGGTCCCGTTGTCTGTACGCTTAGATGTTTTAAACTACGTAACGGAGTTGAATGCAGTTTTCAGCAATAGATTCAAGAGGAAATTCTAATATGTATAATACATGCATGTTATACTATATAACATGCATGTATTATATGTACATATTAGAATTTCCTCTCACCGTCCCTCACTTTGCTTCGGATTTACTCGGATTACTCTATAGTAATCCGAGTAAATCCGAAGCAAAGTAAGGGGCGGTTGATAGTTAATACTATTTTAAAGTATTTTATTGAAATAAAATAACTAAATGAACTAAAAATAAAGCTTCATTCAGTCACCATTGATAATTGATTTCTGTAATGATTGGCATAATATTTAAGAAAATTCGTGTAATAGATATTTGAGTCGAAACATAAGTCTCTGCTTATCCCACTTAAAGAATGGTGTAGTCATAATGTATAATACTTTAGTTAAAATTTCAAAATAATAGCAATACCATGCAAGCGAAGCCACATCTGAAAGCTAGTAGATTTTTTTTTTTTTTTTTTTTATACTACTTAGGTGGCAAACAAGCATACGGCCCGCCTGATGTTAAGCAGTTACCGTAGCCTATGGACGCTTGTAATACCAAAAGTATCACTTGCGTGTTGCCAACCCCATTTTTTTTTACTCCAGGGCTTTATGGTGGGAGTATCCCTGGGATAGGCATACGTTTCTTTCAAAACGAATCCCTAAATGAGCGCTGGAGACCTGTACATACAGGAACACAACTACACCACTGTGTGTAGTTATTTGGCTGTGGTCTTCTGTAAGGTGGAGGTCCTTCCCCAGTCGGGCTTGCTCGCTAGTATGGTGCCCTACCTCTCTTATTATAATAAATTATAAATTCATTAAAGTTTTCAGGCAAATGTAAAATGATGGAGTAATGTTATTTTACCGCAAACGCAATGTAGGTAATATCATTATTAATGATATCTAATGAAGGCTGCGGTTTAGCATAATTGAACTGAATTGTCTCACAAAACCTTATTACACGGAAAATTAACTGTTATACTGGCGAATCGTGGAGAAGATTAACTTTTATACCATAATTTTATTTTAGAAAAAATGGTGTCGTAGTAGATTAATAATTGGCTTACGGCCGCACTCAGAGTCACCTAACGGCTGCTTAAGGCGCTCCTTAGTAGAGATTTAAAAAAGCTCACTCTCAGAGTCAGCTAATGGTTCATTAACGTCCCTCATCGGCAATTATAGTTAAGTAAAGCAAAACCTTTACTTACATTCTTAATGATTGATTTTGAGTGACACGTGAAAGTTATATTTAGCGGAAAAAAAATTAAATTCGTAATATTTTCTAACAAAAAGCTAAAATGGGTATGGAATTGGCAGAAGTTCGGAATTTTGGGTCGGGTTATGCTAAAAGGAATAGATAAATAGATGGGCCTTGGCGATCCTTACGTGATTACGCGGATCGTTTTAATTATAATAAGAGCCACATAAGAACAAGAAATACTATAGAAAGATGTTTTGGGTCTCCAAGTGGGGATGTGTATTGAACTACATAAAATAGCTGCTGTGATACGTGCATGTGCAACACTTCACAACCAACAAATGGGGCCATTCATGTTGCCAATAAAGTAGTTGATGTTGCACCGATAAATGAAAACCCTAATAGCAATGGTTTGCAGTGCGACGAGCATTAGTAAAAAGATTTTTTACTTGATGCGCATTGATTGCTTAAGAAATAAAAAACTATATTAGGTATATTAAACAAACAATACTTTTATTTTATAATTTTAACAAAAAAAATGACTTCAATACGGCAAGTTGTACAGTTTTCAAACACCTTGAAATCCCAATTCTGAAGTAGGTAGGTACCTACATAAGCAGGATGAATTTTCCTATGTGCTTTATTCCCATTTTACCCCGTCCGTGAATACATTATCATTGAGAAGTTCAGGTGGCCATATGTTTTTTATCAGTTTCACTTCACAAAATCACAATTTCTGCTTGTACGTCTATAATTTTCGAAGAGTTCCCTCGATTCCTCATGGATCCCATCATTGGAAGTGGCTTTTTAAAAGTTACTTATTTACATTACTGTAAATATATATAGGTACTATAAACTTTTATTTCATTCGCAATGAACACACGTAAAATCAAAACAATAATACCTACTATTGACATTAACAGTTTGACAGTAAGCACAACAAGTAATACCATTAAAATAAATAATTATTCTTAAATAAATTAAAAAATATTTTATAATTTTTATAGATTGACTTTTTGATAAAAAAATTATATGGATATAACTGATTAAACTTAGATTTATGTTATGCTTTAGTTTTTGATGTATTTAAATAGATTTTTAAATACTTATTATTAACATTTTTACGTGTGGCCACACTGAAAATATATCGATATGCAATCGATAGTGTACGCTTCACCCAAAAGTTCCTTAAAGCCGTCATTAACTAATGAACCGTTAAATACTGACTCTGAGATACACCGATATTTAGCGGATTTAATCCGTATTAGTTAAATACTCATTAGGACTAATTTAATGAATGTCTCTGAGTGCGGCCGTTATTCTATAAGTTATAAGGTTTTTAAAGGGTCGGCAACGCGTGAGTGACACCCCTGGTGTTGCAAACGTCCATAGGTGATGGGGATCTTTCTCAGGTGGTAGACGGAATAAAATAGTTTAGTGGACTGTATACAATAATTATTAAATAT
Source organism: Trisateles emortualis (assembly GCA_947095525.1). NCBI lineage: Eukaryota > Metazoa > Arthropoda > Insecta > Lepidoptera > Erebidae > Trisateles > Trisateles emortualis. The sequence continues at coordinate 3,947,751 of OX352748.1, read as the reverse complement.
AGAATAAATGTACAGTGGTGGAGATCGCCTCTACGGAACAATACAAAGACTAATATGCGTGAGCGCGGCGTTGCGTCTGTGCTCATCTCTTCATTCATTCATTTTGTAGTATTTAGTTAATCATTTTGCTAAGTCATTAACATTATTTAATTGATTTATTTTTATTTTTTTGACATTTTTAATATAGATTATCAATTAATTGTACTGCCTGACAAAATTTTAATAGCAATAGTTAATCAATCGTATTCTTCTTCTTAGCGTTTCGTATCAATCGTAACTGTTATACTGGCGAATCGTGGAGAAGATTAACTTTTATACCATTATTATATTTTAGAAAAAATGGTGTCGTGGTAGATTAATAATTGGCTTATTCTATAAGTTATAAGGTTTTTAAAGGGTCGGCCACGCGTGAGTGACACCCCTGGTGTTGCAAACGTCTATAAGCTACGGTAACTGCTTATCATCAGGCGGGCCGTATGCTTGTTTGCCACCCAAGTAGTATAAAAAAAAATCTACACAGAAATGGTATTGAATATTATGTGCTGCGTTACGGTTAAGTAAAGTTATTGCGGTCAGAACTTAGATTGGTGACCATTTTATAAAACACATCGAAATTCTTTACTAGTTTCACGGTCTTATTGGATTGCCACCGGTCTATATGAGTGTAGGAGTAAATAATGTGCACAGACTTGTGCACTACAATAATAAGTCTCTCGTAGTTGTTTTGTTTCACTACAATCGAAGTTCTGATCGAAATTGATCTACAGGACGCCAGCTAATATTATTATAATACGATATATCCCCGAAAATCAATTTGAACAAAAGCTACGAAAGTACTACGACAGCGCTACGCAGCGTAGCAATGTAGATCGTCCAATCGAGTAGAAACAATAGGGGATGATAAAAATATATGGAGGCTGTAACATTCAGCAGGCAAATGGGGTGTTACGACACTACGTTCATTATGGTAACGCATCGCTGCGTCTTTGTTTCGAATATAAAAATATACCCTCTTTCACTCGCAGCAGCGCACGTTGCTCACGTTTTGCGTGGGCGCAGTAAGTTAATTTTTATTTTTTTTATTCTACTTGGGTGGCAAACAAGCATACGGCCCGCCTGATGTTAAGCAGTTAGCCGTAGCCTATGGACGTTTGCAATACCAGAGGTATTACTTGCGTGTTGCTGACCCATTTATTTTTAACACCACAGCTTTAAGATGTAGTATCCCTGGTATAGGAAAATGTTGCTTTCAAAGCGCTTTCCTAAATAAGCGCTGGAGACCTGTACTTACACACAGGAACACAACTACATCGCCGTGTGCTGTTATTAGGCTTTAGTCTTCTGTAATGTGGAGGTCCTTCCCCAGTCGGGCTTGCTCGCTTTAAAAAACGAAAGCGTAACTTAAAAAAAAAACTTTTATGATCATTTCCTGACATTTCTGCTGTACTGATTGTATTGTGGTAGCCAAGTTGAAAAAGTAACTAATTTGTACATTGGACAACGGAGCTGTATAGGGCTGCTATGAGATGATAAGTTTTTTAGGAAAACAAATTTGAAATGAAATGAAATGAAAAATGAAAATGAAATGAAAAATGATTTATTCTCCATAAGAGGGCAAAGTTACACATTAATTATGTAAATACAATAGGTAAATAACATTACATTTTTACAAAATAGTCTTTACAAAATAGCATTTTATTTTTTTTACATATAGTTTTTGTGTATGCAGGTGCAGGCGCTTTACCCCGTTAGGAGAAAAGGTTTGCCATTCAGCTGTTTGCAGCAATATTGCAGCGCTGATTTTCAATGGCAGGCCTTTTTTTAACAAAATGGTATTACCTAACAATTTATTTGTATTTAAAAATAAAAAGAATCAATAAATAAAATAAATAATAAATTTCTATCTGTGGTTTAGTCTAAGTCTTCATTTTTTTTTAAGACAACTCCTGCACTAGAGCACAAGCTCTATGTCGCGGGGGACTTTACAAACATACAATTAACGGACACGAATTACACCCAGACTCAGAACAATTCTTTGTGGGTCCCACAAAGTTTTGTCCTGTGTCGGAATCGAACCCTCAACCTCGTACACAGCAGGCGCATACTGCGGCCACTGGACCACCGAAGCAGTCAATTGTACACTGTTACCAAATTTCACAGATATATAAAATCGTTTTCTTGAAAAAATAATCTTCATATAGCGGCCCTGTATCTCCGTTGCCGTGTGTACGTTAGGGTGTCAGTATTAAACCGATTTTAAACATTATGTCATTAATTGAAAGCTATACTATTTCTGAATGATAAAAGCTATTTTACCGTGAAAGAAAAGCTAGATTTAATTTTAAGGACAGTTCAAAATAAAAAATCCCCTGTATCACAGAGTTTTTTAGGTTAGAAATTAACTCTGTGGCGATGAGGTAACCACTTAACCACTGAACCATTCGTGCATTTTACCTAACCCTTAAGTTCTGCTGCCCTCTTAACTATTGCCTGTTTAATAATAAAAAGACATCAATCAAACAAGGGACGCCTGCTTCATTACGTTTTGAATTTTAATACAAAAAAAAAGTTACTCAGATAAGAAACTTTTTACTTAGAATAAATTAAATACAAAATGTTAAAAACTTTTCTACCAACGAAGTTATTTTGTTTTTTTTTGTTTCAAAAGTGTAGATAACTGTATTATTTGCTAATGTACTGCCTTAAAAAAGCGGTGGTTGCCGAGTGGGAAAGTAACCGACTTGCACGCAAGAGGTGCGAGTTCGATCCCGGGTAGTACCAATGTGAATTTCACTTTGTGTTTATATGTTCTAATCAAATGATTCGCTATCTGCTAATGGTGAAGGAAAACATCGTGAGGAAACTCAAATGTATTAGTAGTAATTCTAAAGACATGTCTGATTCACCAACTCGCATTAGGCCAGCGTGTGTGAATTAAGGCCTAAACCGTCTCTCTCTCTCTTGATAGAGGAGAGGAGACCCGTGCCCAACAGTGGGATATAATATGGGTTGCTATTATTATTTATTATTTTACTGCCTTATAGTACGTACGTCATAATTTTTGAGACATTGGTTTCAAAAGTTTGTCTCCCAGATCGATTTAAAGTGCTATAAAGTTAATTGTACTATCTAGGTGGCAAACAAAGGGTCGACACTCCTGTATTGCAAGCGTCCATAGGCTATGGTAACTGATTATCATCAGGCGGGCCGTATGCTTGTTTGCCTCCTTGGTAGTATAAAAAAAACAAGTTAGTGCTTGATGAAGCTATTGCATGAGTAACTTATGTGATTTAATAATAGTAATTTTTGTCCGCAGGTCGTCGGTTCCAGAACACGCATAATGTTTTCTTTATGTCGACGATACAAAGACGAAATCGGTAAGTTTATATTGTATTTATTTGATACTAGCGGGCCGCCTAGACTTCACCCGGGTTAATTATTTTCAGCGCAACTTTCTTAATTTTTTCATTCATAAATCCTTCTCCTGACAAACACAACAAAAAAGGAAATAGCAAAATCGGTTCAGCTGTTCTCGAGATTTGCGCTTAGCAACACATTCAGAGATTAATTTTTATATTATCTATACTTAATATTATAAAGCTGAAGAGTTTGTTTGTTTGAACGCGCTAATCTCAGAAAGTATTGGTTCGATTAGAAAAAATCTTTTTTTGTTGAATAGTGCATTTATCCAGGAAGGCTATAGGCTATATAACATCACGCTATGATCAATAGGAGCGGAGCAGTAGTGAGATATATTGCAAAATCGGGGAAAATATTCCAAAGTACCACGCGGACGAAGTCGCGGGCGACCCTTAGTAGAAGATATAACATCTTGACCCGACTTCACCTAGGCTAATAATTTTTTTACCTGTTTAGGGATTGAATTTGTAGAAATCCCTTCAGTCTTAATGCTCACTTAAATCATTTATCTGTCTCTATGTAATATGCGTGGGTAGTTACTATTGTTGTAAAATAGTAGTACTACAGTATAACGGGAATAATATATGTGTGTGTTCTTCCAGTTTCAAGAATACCGTAATGTACATGTCGCAGTTATCTGGTTGAAACCGCTATTTGATTGAATGACTAGCGCGGTCATTGAATGACGACATTTAATTGAATGACTAGGCCGAACGTTGATTGAACAAGCGTCACTCAACGTCCAACTAGTTAGCAAATTGTAACATAGCCCTTTGAACAGAGCGGACGTAAAATCAGTCAGGTGATGGAACCTACCTAATATTACGCCTCCGGCTACTTAAAATAATCAGCAGGTTAGGTTAGGTTAGAACTGCTACCTCCTACACAGTACTCTGTCAGAATCTAATATTATGGTATATGACGTTCAGTCAAGACGTTGAACGTTACATTAAACAACTTCATGAGTTGGAACGTCCTTTTGTCATTCAATTAAATTTTGTCATTCAATGAACGCGCTAGTCATTCAATCAAATAGCGGATTTAGCCAATTGACTGCGACATATACAAAGGCCTGTTGGTCAAGTGGTTAGTCACTCTGACTGCTACGCCGGAGGTCGTGGGTTCGATTTCCACCCACGACAAATCTTTGTGTGATGAGCATAAATGTTTGTTCTGTGTCTAGGTGTTATTTATCTATAATATGTATGTGTATGTATTTAGAAATATATAAGTATTTTTATCAGTTGTCTGGTTACCATAGTAAAGGCTCTGCCTAGTTTGAATTAAACGTACAGTCAATTATAGGCGTATGTGTTTTATAGTTTAATTATTTTATTGCTTTAGTGAACTTATTTGTTGTACTTTGATGGTGTAATTGTCATATTGACTGCTGATCACGAGGTACCGGGTTCATTCCTGGGTCGAACTAAACGTTGTTATTAGGACTTTCTGCCAACAGAACCACATTATGCCCCAAGTTTTATTTTTCAATTCTTCTAGAGTAACACATCAAGCGTAGGCCCTCCTAGTTGATCTAGTGTTGGTTACCCTGAGTACTGATGATGCAATGTAGTATTCCTTAACACGTTGAACGCCAGACTAAAAACCATGTTTAGCCCAGTTGGCCGCGGCGGACACCATGTGACCGCTAATATGTTGGGTCCAAGGAGCCGCGTCGGACACCGTGTGTCCGCGTGCCCTCGATCACTTCAGAAGCGTCTTGACGGCCGACGGACTGCGTTTCATCTGTTTTTACTATTGCAAGGGACCCGCGCGGCCCCACAGAACAGCCTGACAACTTGGCACAGAGATAATTCAAAGGACTTAGAAATTATAGGCTTCTCTACAAGTTGTTTTAAAAAAATATTGTAGGTACATAAAGCAAGTATTCTAAATCGTTCAATTGAGTGCTATTATAGTTAGATACTCATTATTTTTAACCTTTATAAAACACTAGAAACATGTTAGAATTATATTCGATTTTAGTCAAGTACGTATTAGGTAAGCAATGGGTTCAGTACGCAGCTACTTTTAGGAGTTGTAGAAGCGACATATAAATAAAAACTCATATTTCTAATTAAAAAATCTATTTCTTAGAAAAAGGTAACAACCATACATGTTAAAAATAATAATAAACTTATAAGCTATGAGATCAGGTTCAGCTATCCATTGGTGCCTTATTCACAACACATGCACCGACACCGTGACCCGCGCGGCGCCCGCGCATGTAAACACGATTGGACATTCTCGCAGGCCGCGACGGACACTGGTGTCCGACATTTTATATATCAGAAAATAATAACAATATCACTTTTTCCGAAAGTCGCTAATTACTTTTGAGTTATTTCCTGACGATATTTACAAAAAAACACCCCGACGATTTTTGGACGACTCGTGTTAAAACAGTGCGGCCTCATGGGATAGTATTCTGTCGGACACACGGTGTCCGTTATGGCGTTCAACGTGTTAAAAGCGTCGTGAGGTTTATTTGGTCATTTCAAGCTTTAAGTACTTTATAATAAGTACTTTATATAATTTTAACAAAAAAAAACCGACTTCAGTACGGCAAGTTGTAAAATTTTCGGATATTTGTTTGTTACAATCGAATAAAATCGACTGAGCGTCGGGCTGAACACAGGTCAAGTAGGTATTAAAAGCAATATTTAATCTGTGCAATCCGCGCTCAATTCATTCACGTCATTATTTCTTAATAGTTGCTTAGCAACAATAACCGAAACTTATCTAATCGCCATTAGTAAAATACTTATTATTGAAAAGTTCAGATGGCCATCTGTGGTCTTCTTCATCAGTTTTACTTCACCAAATTACACTTTCTGAATGCAAATGATTGATTAGTTGTTAAAAATATTGAAATTGCTATATGTGTCCCTATAACTTTTGAAGAGTTCCCTCAATTCCTCATGGGTCCCATCATCGGAACTTTCTTTTGATGATAATGGGACCAAACTGGAAGTATGTCCAGTCAGACAAAAAAAGAATTTTTCAAATCGGTCCATAAATGACGGAGTTATGCGGTAACAAACATTAAAAAAAATAAAAATAAAAATACACACAAATTGATAACCTCCTCTTTTTGAAGTCGGTTAAAAATAGATGAAGGATGAAAAGAGACGTAGAGCACCATACTAGTGAGCAAGCCCGACTGGGGAAGGACCTCAATCTTACAGAAGACCACAGCCAAATAACTACACACAGCGGTGTAGTTGTATTCCTATGTGTGAGTACAGGTCTCCAGCGCTCATTTAGGGGTATGTTTTGAAATAAACGTATTCCTATCCCAGGGATACTCCCATCTTAAAGCGTTGGCGTAAAAAAATGGGTTGGCAACCCGCAAGTGATACCTCTGTTATCGCAAGCGTCCAACGGCTACAGTAACTGCTTAACATAGGCGGGCCGTATGTTTGTTTCCCACCCAAGTAGTATAAAAAAAAGTAAACTTCTGCATGGATTCTTGTGAACTATCACCTGCTTTACAATAATGGAACAACGCATTAAAAATCCTTTACAAAACACAAAACAATTTTCACCACGAAAATGAGGTCCGAAAATAATGGCTCGAAACCAGAGCTTGATTTATTAGCCTCAAGGCATAGTTACGTAGATAAAGGACCCTTGTCATTGCCACTAAAGGGTAAGTACTTCGTCCTTATATTTTTGCCACTTAGCTACTTGGACAAAGCCCATTAAAATGCAAAGGGCGTCCAACTTTGCCCTTAGAACTGTTCGATAAATTTAATCACGGGTGTTAATGTAGTTATTTTGAGTTGTGTATATATGATAGTAATTAACTGTCAAAGTGAATTTAGTGAGTATTAAGAGAGGTAGGGCATCACAATCGAGCGTTTTATAGTCAAATTAATTTATTCGTTAAGGTTACAAAGTAAAGTTGGCTGCCTTGGTGGTCCAGTGGCCGCAGTATGCGCCTGCTGTGCACGAGGTTGTGGGTTCGATTCCCACACAGAACAAAACTTTGTGTGACCCATAAAGTACACACATAAAATTAACAGACACATATTACACCCACACTGAGTCTAAGTGTAATTTGTGTCCAATACCATACTCTAATGGCATGAACTAAAATGTCCAAAATCATAAATAAATAACAAAAAACAAAAGTTACATTAAAATTGCCAGGGTAACAAATCTTTCAGTTATACCTATTGTAAACAAAATTGTATATTTTATTCACGTACCGAAGTAAGATGTACCGGGGAATTTCATTTGTAAAGATATATCTCCGTATATACAAAATACTGTTGTGTCCTTACGTACATTTGTAGATAAACAGACTCGGTTCTGGTTAGACATGACAGGTGGCAAGCCCCTTGTCAAACTCAGTACCTTTCCATATCAATATATTGGTACCTACTGGTTGCGTACGCAAGGGATAGGTTACTATCTGTCACTGCTTCGGAGGGAATGAAAATATCGTTGAGAAAAATGCGTAGGGCGATCTTTATCGACAGCTCATCATATTAAAGGACTGGTTCGAGTACTATAAGTTTCAAGTTTTATACAATTATGTGGCAGACAAGCATACGGTCCACCTGATGTTAAGCAGTTGCCGTAGCCTATAGGGTACCGAGCAAGCCCGACTAGGGAAGAATCTCCACCTTACAGAAGACCACAGCCAAATAACTCCGCACAGCGGTGTAGTTGTGTTCCTGTGTGTGATGCATTTTGAAAGAAACGTTTTCCTATTCCAGGGATACTTCATTTTAAAGCTCTGGTGTAAAAAAAAAATGGCTCGGTCACACGCAAGTAAAACAACATGAGTACATAGTAATACCTCTGGTATTGCAAGTGTCTATAGGCTACGGTAACCGCTTTACATCAGACGGGCCGTATATTTGTTTACCACCCAAGTAGTATAAAAAATAGGATGACTAAAGACATTTCACATATTTATTTTTATTTAATAAACATGTAAGAATGAATACGAAAATCTGAATCTCGTGCCTTCATAACATTTCATTGTTTCTCTATTATTTCAGTAAGTACTATAGGAAAATTTCAGCCATCATTTGAACAATTTAGCGAGGAATACATTATGTATGGCTGGCTCACAAAGCCGAGTGGTCGTTTCTTTTTATATGGTGGGTAGTATTATTTTATTGATATCTACAGGGATCCTTTCCTGCCAGTAATGGTCTTCACTGATTGTCGTTTGCTGCAGTATGTTTGGGTGAATATTCTTTAAATTCGGTCTTCGCCTGTTGGTGTAGTGGTTCCGAACCCGTTGTAGGTTCGATTCGCATCCAGGACAAATCTTTGTGTAATGAGTACGATTATTATTGACTAGTTGTTGCCCGCGGCTCCGCCTACGTAGATGTCGGTTATCGCGATAAAGTAGCCTATATCCTATTCCAGACTATATCTCTGTGCCAAATTTCATCCAGATCCGTTCAGTAATTTTTGCATACATCCATTCTTACAAACCTTCGCGTTTATAATATAAGTAAGGATTTGTCTTTATCCTGGACAATGTTCGGATCCCGTAGGATACATTTAGGTAATCCGCAAGTGAAAGATAGTTTAGACCAGAGATTCTCAAACTCTTTGGACAAGAGCCCCTTTCCTAAAATAAACTGATACATCAGACCTTTCAACTTATCTCTTTCTTTATTTTCCTATTGATATAATATCATTAAAGTTTAACAAAATAAATAGACATAAAATTCAGTAAATATCCAGTGTTCCGACTAAAATAGTAGTCATTCTTATAATAAGTTATTATATTACTTATATTGTACCTATCTTGAATGTTTCAAATAAGAACTTGTGTTAAATAGGGGTCGATTTTTAAACATCGTCGATCCCCAAAATTAGTTTTCGTTAATGTCGACCTCTGGGAAACTGGTTTCGACCCCAAGGATTGATAAAGACCACTTTGAGAATCACTGGTCTAGACTTATATTATAAATGCGATATAAAGTTTGGATGAATAGTAGTAAAAAAATCACCATTCTGTGGGATTGTCGGAAAACGAAAAGCAAAGCCCCGGGCGGTAACTAGTTAGCATAAAAAAAAATCATAGTTCTTCAGATAGGTTTGTAGATCCACAGTATATCTATACTAATATTATAAAACTGAAGAGTTTGTTTGTTTGTTTGGTTGAACGCGCTGATCTCAGAAAGTACTGGTTCGATTAGATTTTTATTTTATTTTATTGAATAGTGCATTTATCAAGGAAGGCTATAGGCTAAATAACATCACGCTATGATCAATAGGAGTGGAGCAGTAGTGAGATATGTTGCAAAATCGGGGAAAATATTCCCCCCTATTCGACCCCTAGTAAAATAATATACTTAATATAAACCGTCTGTGTCCCGTAAGCGACACCTATTCCCGTCGCTTGTCCATGTCAACTGTCACTCTATTTGGTATGTTACCTAATAACTAATGTCCGACCGAAGGTCAGGCTGACCGACTGTAGCCGAAGTAGAAGGTTAAACTTTAGTAAGAAATTATTTTATCCTTTATATATTAAAATCAATGCCACTTTTTGTTGTACTTGAACTCCTCCTAAACGGTTCGGCTGATGTCAATGAAATTTGTGTGTGTGTTCAGGTAGGGCCCGGTAGGGCCCGGTAGGTGGCGCTGCTGTCGGTATATCGGTTTTTCCGGGTAAGACGACGTCTGCCAGGTCCGCTAGTATTGGCTAAAAACAGAATTGACCGTGTGGTGACGGATTATGAAAACCAATGTCAACACCCCGTTCCATCCCAAGGGTGTATTAAGAGTTAAATAAGGGAGTAATAAACCCTATACCAACCCGTCTGGCCAGCGTGGTATAGTAGGCTAATATCCCTCCAAATGTTAATATAATAATTTTTCTAGGTTGAGATGATGATGATGAAAAACAGAATTATATAGCTGACCTAACCAAACCCCATTCACTAGCCAAACTTTTACAAACCCGCACAAGTAAGCAAGTGCAAGAGCCGCGCCATAACGTCTTTAAAACAATTTAATTTTCGATTCTTTCGAATTCGTAGTGATTACTTTAAAGCTATATTAAAGCTTACGAATTCGACTACACGCTTGGTGTGGTTACATGACAGGTAAATAGCGAGGTGACCACTTAAGCCATTGAACCACCAACTACGAGTGGCGTGTTGTGGGTTCGATCCCCACACGAAACAAAAATAAGTCTGATCCATAATATGGTTGTCCTAAGTTGAGAATACCTACATTTACCTTAAAAACGAATTCCTAAATGAGGTCTGGAGTTCTGTACGCATAGGAACACAATTACACCACAGTATATAGTTATTTGGTTGTGGTCGATCGTTTGCTGACTCTCTTTCTACTTATATGACGACTGGCCTGTTGGTCTAGTGGTTAGTGACTCTGACTGCTACGCCGGAGGTCGTGGGTTCGATTCCCACCCAGGACAAATCTTTGTGTGATGAGCACGATCGTTTGTTCTGTGTCTGGGTGTTTTAGGTTTTTAAAGGGTCGGCAACGCGTGAGTGACACCCCTGGTGTTGCAAACGTCCATAGGCTACGGTAACTGCTTACCATCAGGCGGGCCGTATGCTTGTTTGCCACCTTGGTAGTATAAAAAAAATAATTTAGAAATATATAAGTAGAGTATGTCTGGTTGCCATAGTACAGGCTCTGCCTAGTTTGGGATCAGATGGCGGTGTGTGAGTTGTCCCGAAAAATATTATTATTATTATATTATGCTCAGATAGGAAGCCACCCCGGCTCATTCCGCGATCACATGTCCTACACGCAGTACCGCAATCATTACCGTATGTCGAATCTTGTTGTACCCTCCTCCAACATTAAGTATGTCGACAAAAAGTGGATTCAATCTGTTAGAGTCGATTATACTCTGCCGTTAGTGGTATGTGCGATTTTTGTGGATCATGCATGGCATCAAGCATGGGGTTCTTCAAGAAAAGAGTCATAAGGTTTTTAAAGGGTCAGCAACGCGAGAGTGACACCCCTGGTGTTGCAAACGTCCATAAGCTACGGTAATTGCTTACCATCAGGCGGGCCGTATGCTTGTTTGCCACCTTGGTAGTATAAAAAAAACATCTTAGTTGATATAATGATCGTCATATGTCTTATTTTTGCCAAGAAACGGATTTACACGCCTTGAGCCGTGATATAATAAAAATGGTATCGAATTCATAGTTTTTTTTTCTCCTAACCGAACCGGTCGGACCGGAGAGAGATCAGGCGTAAAATCAACGGCTATACGTGCTTTTGAAGGTTCGAGAATATGTCTTTGTTAATTGTCTATGATTAGCTTAATGATTTCCATTTTACTTGCAAGTCTTGCTATCACAGATGGAAATGATTTCTCCATCAGAGTAGATACAGTAAATCTATACAAAATGTTAAATTTACTACTTGACGCTTGTGGTTGCAGGTTTTTACTTTTTAACCGACTTCAAAAAGAGGAGGTTATCAATTCGTGTGTATTTTTTTTTTTTTTTATTTATTTTTTTTTGTTACCGCATAACTCCGTCATTTATGGACCGATGTGAAAAATTCTTTTTTGTCTGACTGGACATACTTCCAGTTTGGTCCCACTATCATCAAAAGAAAGTTCTGATGATGGGATCCATGAGGAATTGAGGGAACTCCTCAAAAGTTATAGGCACACATATAGCAATTTCAATATTTTTAACAACTAATCAATCATTTGCATTCAGAAAGTGTAATTTGGTGAAGTAAAACTGATGAAGAAGACCACAGATGGCCATCTGAACTTTTCAATAATAAGTATTTTACTGATGGCGATTAGATAAGTTTCGGTTATTGTTGCTAAGCAACTATTAATAAGAAATAATGACGTGAATGAATTGAGCGCGGATTGCACAGATTAAATATTGCTTTTAATACCTACTTGACCTGTGTTCAGCCCGACGCTCAGTCGATTTTATTCGATTGTAATAAACAAATATCTGAAAATTTTACAACTTGCCGTACTGAAGTCGGTTTTTTTTTGTTAAAATTATTTATTGTTATTTTTTAAATACAACTCAGTAAGGCTCAGTGTCTAAAGGGACTTTCATCATCATCATTATCACCCTAGGCTGATGACGTCTACTGTTGAACGTATATATGGTGATTCATGTTTCGTGTAACAAGAACTTGTGTTATTTTTTTATCTTTACTTTATTCTTAATTCCAAATGCACCTACCTTGTATATCTCTGCATCACCCTTAAAAGTAGACTGGTACAGAATGCCTCTGGCATTAAGTCCGCCTATGTACATTATGTATACAAATTTTAATAAATAAATAAATATATTTTGGTACTAATTTTAGAAATACATAATTGTACTCGTACTCAACTTGTAAGCAATATGTGTAGGTTCGAGTCCAGGTCGATCAATAAATTTCATTTAAGAGCGTATTCACACTTTTCAGTAAAATAAGCAAAAATACGCAGTTTTCTAAGTGATAATTCTCAGCTATGAACTGATGCAGGTTTCAATTTCCAAGGTTTGGTTATAGATATGTCGTTGACAAAGGGGCTAACTATAGTCAAAGTCTACTAACGTGGTTGGTTATTTTTAAAATAATTATTTTCCAACACACGAATTCGTAATGGCGCAATTCGGGGCATCGCAGACAGCATATTTTGAAGAATTGGTTATACCTATTACTTTAAAACATATATGTAAGTACTAAGCATATAGTCTACAAGTGATTTTTTAATGAATAATTTGCGATTTTATAAGGTTTAGAGAACAACAAACATATTTATCCAACAATAATTCGTCAAAAATCGCGTGTTATAAAACATGCAGCCAACTTTAAATTAATAAAATAAAGTATAAAAATACTTCAGCTTATCAAAATATAGTGCTTTATCTTGAAAATAAAATATATTTCTGATTAATTCATAGTATATTTTTTTTGTTATATGTGATCAAACATAACGTATAAAACTCGCAAGTTCGCAACACTGACATGATTCATGATTCAGTGCCGCGCGTGCGCCTTTAGAGGAAGGACCTATGTCGCTCGCGCTCCTGGCCGCCGAACCTCAGATTACGTAATTTATTAGATATCGTCAACAGTGGGTACAGTACTCGTATCATACTAATGTTATTATTTTACTACTGATAATCTTATACGGTCATACTTTTGTCAAATAATTGAATTATTTATGTTTAGAATGTGATTTTAACGTTAGGCTCAGTGGTGGATGTGTGTGACTGCTGATCACGAGGTCACGAGGTCCCGGGTTCGATTCCCGGGTCGGGCAAATAAAATGAAATGAAATAAAATAGAATAAATAGAAAAAATGGAATAAAATGGAAAAAATGGAATAAAATGGAATAAAATAGAATAAATAGAAAAAATGGAATAAAAAGGAAAAAAATGGAATAAATTGGAATAAAAATAGAAAAAATTGAATAAAATGGAATAAATTGGAATAAAATGGAAAAAATGGAATAAAATGGAAAAAAAATGGAATAAATTGGAATAAAATAGAAAAAATGGAATAAAATGGAATAAAATAGAATAAATAGAAAAAATGGAATAAAATGGAAAAAAAATGGAATAAAATGGAATAAATTGGAATAAAATAGAATAAATAGAAAAAATGGAATAAAGTGGAAAAAATGGAATAAATTGGAATAAAATAGAAAAAATTGAATAAAATGGAATAAATTGGAATAATATAGAAAAATAAAATAGAAAAAATGGAATAAAATAGAAAAAATGGAATAAAATAGAATAAATAGAAAAAATGGAATAAAATGGAAAAAAATGGAATAAATTGGAATAAAATAGAAAAAATGGAATAAAATGTTCTTAAACACATATAAAAAGGTATATTAGGTATATTCTGTATCATAAATGTGTGGTGTACAATAAAAGTTCTTTTACCTATCTATATGTATTTTTTATCTATTATCCTGTGTATGTTCGAATAAATACTTTTCTTTCTTTATTTCAAATGTAATGTAGCAAATGAAAACTGGTACCTGAACTGATGATGAAGCCGGAAGCTAGGCAATTTCATAATTAAACTATGTAATGTCTAGTGTTTGGGCTTATTTAAATGGCCATGAGATGCACTTTAGCTGTAAATTGTCAGATTAAGAAGAACCTTCTTTAAGAGCGTATTCACACTTTTCAGTAAAATAAGCAAAAATACGCAGATTTCTAAGTGATAATTCTCAGCTATGAACTGATGCAGGTTTCAATTTCCAAGGTTTAGTTATAGATATGTCGTTGACAAAGGTGCTAACTATAGTCAAAGTCTACTAACGTGGTTGGTTATTTTTTAAATAATTATTTTCCAACACACGAATTCGTAATGGCGCAATTCGGGGCATCGCAGACAGCATATTTTGAAGAATTGGTTATACCTATTACTTTAAAACATATATGTAAGTACTAAGCATATAGTCTACAAGTGATTTTTCAATTAATAATTTGCGATTTTATAAGGTTTAGAGAACAAGAAACATATTTATCCAACAATAATTCGTCAAAAATCGCGTGTTATAAAACTGCAGCCAACTTTAAATTAATAAAATAAAGTATAAAAATACTTCACCTTATCAAAATATGGTGCTTTATCTTGAAAATAAAATAAATTTCTGATTAATTCATATTATATTTTTTTTGTTATATGTGATCAAACATAACGTATAAAACTCGCAAGTTCAATTAATTGAATGATTTATATTTATAGTCTACTATAATTAATTATTTATTTATTTCAAACAATTCAGTCCATATCATTTTATACACTTACAAAAATTACTATATATATTGTAATTAATATTCATTAATATATAATAAATAATATCTTAAAAAAACTATCTGCCCCATACCTTATTCACGGGTGCATGTAGGGACTGCCAGTGTTGCCAGAAGGGCCCGTCCAACCTGTCAGCGACGACCGCAAGGAGACTGTTACCGCTGCCCCGCACTCTACTCGCTATAGATGTCGCCCTCTTACGCATCGCGGTGAAGAAACAATCCAATTGCACCCCGGCAAACATACCCGATGCGCTGCAGAAGCGGGGCAGCCGTAACAACGCCCTTAGCGCGTTGTTATATTGAACGCGGAGGGCGCTGTAGGCTCTCTGCGTGTAAGATACCCACAAGCCTACTACTGTCGAAGGAGAGTAACGTTAGGTTCAGTGGTGGATGTGTGTGACTGCTGATCACGAGGTTCGGGGGTTCGATTCCCGGGTCGGGCCAAAAATTTATATTGGGTTTTTCTAAAATAAAATAAGTAAAATAAAATAAAAAAATTAAATTAAAACAATAAAATAAAATAATAATGATGATAAGCAGTTACCGTAGCCTATGGACGCTTGCAATACCAAAGGTATCACTTGCGTGTTGCCGACCCATTTTTTTAACACCAGGGCTTTATGATGGAGTATCCCTGGGATAGGAAACGTTTTTTCCAAAACGCAGGAGTACTCACACATAAGATCACAACTACACCGCTGTGTGTAGTAATTTAGGTGAAGGTTTGGGCTCTCCTCGCTGATGAATCGCCGGAATTAGTACGTCTAACACTTTCATAACAATTTTGTTTATATTTATATATTTTATGTACCTAAGTAGGTATATTTATTTTATATATTATATATACCACAGCATATATATTCATTATAATTTTTTTAGATGTTGTTGAATCTATATCCTTATCTTAAATTTGTTTCTTTGTTTTATCCATTTTTTTTTGTTTTTGAGTGCACCTACTATGTTCATCTCTGTATCACCCAAGGTCAACTGGTGAACTGAGAATGCCTATGGCATTAAGTCTGCCTGTGTGCGATTGTGCATAAAGTTTTAAATAAATAAATAATTTGGCTGTGGTGTATTAATATTATGATCTTTTTTTGTTTTTTGTACCTACCTACCTAGCCTACAAAAAACCACCACTACCTACTACTTTTTTGTAGGCTAGGTATCATGTTATGGCATTAGTTTCCACCCACGGCTTCATCTGCACTTACAACCCCAGGCAGAAACAAGCAAGAAAAAGGTTCATAGGTACTTAGGTACATCAATTCATCCAAACATTCGCATTTATAATAATAATAATATGTATTAGAATAGATATGGTATGCCAAAGTGTTCCTTCACTTCTCTAATAATAACATATTCTACAAATTTACAATACAAATACCTATTATAACACCAAAAATCTTACCGTAATATAACAATAAAGTTTACGCGGCCCTGCACTGTGCCAAACATACTTCACGAACAATGTATGTGTGCGAGGATCACGCACACACGCGCACTCGCCACGCGCTCGCGGCCGGTCGACCGATAATTACCTAATCTGTAGCTGCGCTATTTTGTGAATACGCTCTTAATGGAATTTATACGTGCGAATCAATTGATTAACCGACCGAAACTGTCTTATAAGAAATTCTTAAGATATGTCTGATCCACCAACCCACATTAGACCAGCTTGTGTGGATTAAGGCCTAAACCCTCACAGCTCTCTTGATAGCGGAGAGGAGATCCATGCCCAGCAGTGGGACATGCTAATTTTTATATTGCTGCCTTGGTGGTCCAGTGGTCGCAGTATGCGCCTGCTGTGCACGAGGTTGTGGGTTCGATTCCCACACAAGACAAAACTTTGTGTGGCCCACAAAGAGTTGTTCCGAGTCTGGGTGTAATTTGTGTCCGTTAATTTGTAAAATTCCCCGCGATACAGAGCGTGTTCTCTATCTCTGTTCGGGAGTTGTCTTTAAAAAAAACATATAAAAGAAACAAAACATATCTGTCAAATATCTGCCGCCGTGTCCTGTTGGTGGGCACCGGACTTTACACACTGCCTTATTACGTCATAAGCCTGGTACTTGAGAGTTTTTCATTTCACTTCCAATTTGTATGAATAAATTGAAAGGGTGGCCGTCAACCGAGTGTTATCTCTCGAAGGGTGCGACTGAGGTGCAAAGGGTCAAGTAGCTAGTCTACTAAGGTATGTTCACCGATGATAAAGTTATAGAACACATCATTTTTTACTTTACTAGCTGACCCAGCAAACGTTGTTTTGCTACTAAAATATAGGGGTTGATCGTAGAGGGGTGAAAATTAAGGGTTGTATGTATTTTTTAATGCTGAATCACAAAAAAATTGAAACAAAAAAATTGGACTAAAAAATTAATAAAAAATTAGGGGTGGACCACCCTTAACATTTAGGGGGATGAAAAATAGATGTTGTCCGATTCTCAGACCTACCCAATATGCACGCAAAATTTCACGAAAATCGGTCGAGCCGTTTCCGAGGAGTTCAAAGTTGAACACTATGACACGAGAATTTTATATATTAGATTTAACTGTTTAACAGTAAAACACACACTATGGTTTTACATGACTGGTTTAAAAAACGGATGTTATATTGTTAAAATTTATTTAAGAAGTATATCATATTATATGCCTGCCTTCGTGGCTCAGTGGTCGAGGTGTGTGACTGCTGATCACGAGGTCACGGGTTCGATTCCCGGGTCGGACCAAAAAGTAATATTGGGCTTTTCTGTCAAGAAATTCTCAATAGATGCCCGGAGTTTGGAAATTGGCGGGCCTCGGAAAGCACGTAAAGCCTGGTCTTACGCCTGATATCTCTCCAGTCGTTTCGTATATTACGATCCCATCGAACTATGAGAGACAAGTGCACTAAAATATCTCCCGCGCAGATGGCGGAGGTTAGTCTCGGAGCGTTAAGATAAAATAAATGTCGTCGTGACCGAATTTCGGTCGTGGCGGCTACCACGACCGAAATTCGGTCACGACGACATTTATTTTACTATATAATATCCATCGGCCCGTATTGGCTTAGCACGGATAGGTGTCTCTTTAGTTTTTGTAGGTATCTCGATTGTTAGAAAATAATGAAAGTAATTTTTAATTGGTAAAAGGAATTTTAAAATTGATAAAGATAATATATAATAGTAGTAGGGAGTAGCTGGTTGCGACAAGCCGAGGATTGTGTTAGGTGGCGTGCATTTGAAGTGGTCTATGTCCAGCAGTGGACTGCAATAGGCTGAGTAAGTAGTTTTTGAGTTTATCTATTACAAACAAACAATCAAATAATAAAAAATAAAAAAAAGTTCCTATAAAGAAAATTTATTTTTTTAACGACGCTAACGTAATTAAAAGAGATAATTAAAACCATGTAATTAGGTCCATCATCTCAACCCATACACGTCCCACTGCTGGGCACGGGTCTCCTCTAAACAAAGAGGGATATTAGCCTCCTGTATCACGCTGCCTGGCCAGATTGGTTAGTATAGGGTTTTGTTTCGAGTTTTCCCTCTTGCAGTGGATATTGACTGCCTGACTTACTCCCTTAGTCAACTCTTATAATACCCTCGGAATGGAAAGGAGTGGTGACATACACACGGACAATTTCACACTAAGTAGGTAACGAAGATTTGTCACAATTAGATACCAAATTTTAATTATTGTACACTCCCTCCAACCTTCACTGTTTAATAACACGCATTTGGCTAATGATCACATCGCAAATCAGCTGAGTATATTGGTCCACCCTAACCTCCAGGTGTCAGAGGGGTGGGGGACGAGGAAAACAGGGGGGGTGGGTTGCTAGCCCAGCGAGAACGAAACCAGCCATTCATAAAACTAAGACCGATCGATGCAAAACGTCTCACCTACCCCGAAATGTCACTTACGCTTGCCTCGTATCCATTGCTTGGTCAATGCACTCTTACAATAATAAGGCAGGTCTAAAAACGCAATGGTTCGTGAACATCGTCGTAATATTTCGTCTGAATGAGAGAGACGTGTTGTTTTACGTTGATTTATACTTTTGCAAGCTCCTAACGTTAGGAGATTTAGTAAAGATTGGATTGTGAGCCGGGTTTTGTGAGCGATGGCGACTAGTCTTTTGTTTGCCAATTAAGTTGGCAAATGGAAAAATAAAAGGTTATTTTTTATACTTCTTAAGTGACAATCAAGCATACGGCTCGTCTGATGGTAAGCAGTTACCATAGCCTATGGACGCTTGCAATACCAGGGGTATCACTTGCGTGTTACCGACCCATTTTTGTTACACCAGGGTTCAAGATGGGATAGGATTTATTAATAATAATAATTTATTTATTTAAGACAACATGATCCAATAATGTTACTCGTAGTAGAGGCCTAGAAAACAATTTTAGTAAAAGGTGTATTTTGCGACAGGTCTTAATAATTGAGTTAGACAAGAGGACAATTCCCGCTGTCGGCTACCGCTCGTATGATACTGTTGGGGCTATCGCGCATTGTGGTGAGCAGAGATGCTGCCTTACGCATTATACTTAGCATCAAAACTCAAAAATTTGCCTGTGGTCTTCCGTAATCTTCCCCAGTTGGGCGCTGGTGGCCATATCTCTTTTTGCTCATTGCTAAAAAAACTAGTTACTAGACCCTTTAGTGTATAGCAGAGGCGCTTATAGCTAGGAGCACTCGCTGTTCGGTAAACGATCAGCGGGTTAAGCTACCAAAGGCGCGGTAACCCTATAGATTGGTGACCGCATAGTGGTATTTTATCTGAGCGTCTCCGTGCTTCGGAGGGCACGTTAAAAGTCGGTCCCAACTGTCATCAGTCGTTAGATCACGACAGAGGCCTAAATATGGGCGTTCTAAATAGCTCCGTCACGAGGTTGGCCACTAACCAAACGATCAGAAGAAGCAGTGTATAGCCTCTAGTATATATATATATTTTTCTACTCTTGTTATCTGCTATCAGTCCCTGGACTATGATCAGATTTGTTGAAGGAGATTGGAGTTTGGCGAGATAGGGCCAGTGCCCTATGTCTCCCCCAAGTTAGTCATCCAGCACCTCGGCTCTCTTGAGTCTTCTGATATAATTAGGCTCCAAGAGCTCATGGGATAGTGGGTTAGGATGAGCCGCCAGTCGGACTCTGTAGTTGGCTGTGTAGCGCTTCACTTCATCCAAGATAGTTGGGATTTCCAGGTATTCGTGGATTTCCGCGTTGCGAGCATACCAGGGTGCCGAGGACAGAACCCTTAGGATGTTATTTTGGCACCTCTGGAGGCACTGGATGTTAGTTTTGTTAGCAGACGACCACAGCTGGATACCGTATGTCCAAATCGGCTTTATTATGGAGCAGTATATTCTCAACTTGTTGCTAAGGGATAAGGCGGATTGTCTACCGAGGAGCCAGAGTAGGTTTTTGAATCTGAAGTTGATCTCATTGCGCTTAGATGTTATGTGGTCCTTCCATGTCATCCTACGATCCAAGTGGAAGCCCAGATATTTAAGTAGTAGTAGTATATTTTTTGAATAAGAAGTAATGTATTTTTAGAATAAGAAATAATGTTTCGTCGTTCATTTTCTGACTTTTATCTTGTTTATACAACTCTATTGCTACTAATCTGTTAGCCATAGTAAACAAAAAGTTAGCTTCTTGGCTCCTGTGCCGGAGCGATAAGCGGCTGCCTCTCCGGATACTCTTTTGTCACGCTAATGAATACCTTTGAAGAATATACATTTTTCAGAGATCCATTCTACTGATATAAAATCCTTAAAGCCAAAAGATGAGTTGCTTTATGCAAGAATATTCTTAAAGGTTTTCGTGGAAAATCCTACTACTTAATATTATAAATGGGAAAGTCTGTATGGATGGATTTTTGTCACTCGTCTACGTGACAACTAATGAACGAATCCGGATGAAATTTGGCATAGAGATAGATTATAGTCTGGAATAGCGAATTGACTACTTTTTATCGCGGTAATCTACATGCGGGCGGAGACGAGGGCAACAGCTAGTACTTTGTATAACTTTTGTCTGTGGTTTCGCTCTAGTACCTTTCTATTAAAAAAAATAAAGCCTATAAAAGCTCCATCACTCTTTCTCGCCCGAGGAAGACTTACTTTTAACACGGTTCATGGTACGGCCCCAGAGCAAGGCCTCACATGATTATTCAAAGAAAACCTAATAATTCGACATACATCGGTCGAAAATAAGCCCATAGATATCGTACTAATAGCTGCTTACATAAGATTCATAGCTGTGAGTGGTGTTTGTGTCGCGAAGATAATATATATGTACGTCAAAAGTTTCATTCAATTCAGTAAGGTTATATCAAAAAATAATCCAGTAATCTTTCCACGAGAGCTTAGTTTACAAATTCAAAGACACCAGCCAATCTCCCGCGCACCTAGAAGGTGGGCAGGGTAGGTGGGAGGTAGTAATTTCATAAAAATTTCAAGCTCAGGTGTTCGGGTAGACAGTACGAAGCGATATTGGATTTATGCTAATGTTTATTTACCCGGGGTCGCCCGCAAGCTTCAATGAAATGCTGCTATATTTTCCTGCTCTCCTATTACATTCGACTCGATGAAATCCCTTTCTATATGTATGTCTACTTCAGCTGCCGACACCACATATTGCCTATTGTGTCCTACTTATTATATTTATATAATTTTGGTATTTGAAGTGTATTATACTCTGAGCTGTATAAGCGATTTTATTTATTTACATATAAAACTATCATTACAGGTATTTCTCCTAATGCGATAGCCCATCTACATAAATTATAAAAATGAAAACAATGATTAAAGAATTAAAAACAACAACAAATTAAATAAAAGAAATTGCGCAATAAGGGGCCCGTGTATTCGTGAATTCGTTCAGTGAACACGAAAATAGATCGATTATAGACTTAAAATTTTCTATTCTTTTTTTGGGTTGCCAAGTCAAGAAGGAATTCTTATAATTATTTATTTTAGCTATAGTGGTCGCTTTAAAAAGACTCTGGTTTGGCAACACGCAAGTGATATCTCTGATATTGCAAGCGTCCATAGGCTACGGTGACTGCTTAACACCAGGCGGGCCGTATGCTTGTTTGCCACCCAAGTAGGATAAAAACGTGTAACGTATAGTTATGTGAAAGTATCTCTACTCTACTAACTCAAACAAAGCCTTATATCCATTTTATACGATTTAAGACTTCCTTAGACCATTCATACGGAAGGCGTTCGAGCTTGTGTCGCTATCTATTATTCGTGTCCCATAAAGTTATACTTTGTATAAATAAAAGAAAATTCTTATTGAGTAGTGCTGATAGATTTTTTGTACCTAAAAAAAAAATGACTGCCATGGTGGTTCAGTGGTCGCAGTGTGCGACTGCTGTGCACAAGGTTGTGGGTTCGATTCGACACAGAACAAAACTTTGTGTGACCCGCAAAGAGTTGTTTTGAGTCTGGGTGTAATTTGTGTCCGTTAATTGTATGTTTGTAAAGTCCCCCGCGACACAGAGCTTGTTCCCTAGTGCGGGAGTTGTCTTTTATAAAAAAAAGCAAAAAAAGTATGACCGAAATTCGGTTAGTAGGATATTATGTAATGGTAGTCTACCTCTCTTTAAAACTCCAGCC
Source organism: Trisateles emortualis (assembly GCA_947095525.1). Lineage (NCBI taxonomy): Eukaryota > Metazoa > Arthropoda > Insecta > Lepidoptera > Erebidae > Trisateles > Trisateles emortualis. Next base: position 3,924,944 of record OX352748.1, on the reverse strand, counting down.
TACTACTCAACCCATCACTGCAACTTGGCAGTCGATATTCTTCTTCTTCTTATCGTTTGGTTAGTGGCCTACAATCTAACAACAGAGTGTGACAGAGTAATTTAGATCGCCCATATTTTATGCCTCTGTCGTGATCTAACCGACTTTTAACGTGCCCCCCGAAGCACGGAGGCGCTCAGATGAAATACCACTATGCGGTCACCCATCTATAGGGTTACCGCGCCCTTGGTAGCTTAACCCGTTGATCGTTTACCGTACAGCGAGTGCACCTAGCTATGAGCGCCTCAGTCGATTCTGTCTTATTTTACTTTTCATATAGATATTTACACGATCCACTCGTATGTATTTTTCGTATTGAGGATTTAAGAAGTAATCTATGGAAATATTATAGGTGTATGAAAAAATATGTTTAAGGTCAAAGTAAAATACTTTGTTTGTGTAGTAATTGAAACATCTTCTTGTTTGGTTTTCTTATTACGTGAGTTTTTGCATGAAATTGACGAATATCATTTTTATTTTTGGGTTTTGTAACTTCTAAAATGCGCTAATGCATTGAAGAATGGTTTTATTTATTTGGTATGCTGGCAGGTGTTTTTTTTAACTACTTGGGTGGCAAACAAGCATACGGCCCGGCTAATGTTAAGCAGTTACCGCAGCCTATGGACGCTTGCAATACCAGAGGCATCACTTGCGTGTTGCCGACCCATTATTTTGCATCAGGGCTTTAAGTTGGGATATCCCTGGGATAGGCAAACGTTTCTTTCAAAATGCATCCCTAAATGAGCGCTGAAGACCTGTATTCACACACAGGAACACAACTACACCGCTATGTGTACCTAGGTATTTGGCTCTTCTGTAAAGTGGAGTCCTTTCCCAGTCGGGCTTGCTCGCTAGTATGGTGCCCTACCTCTCTTAGAAATGTTAAATCAATCAATACTATCAAATAATCAAGTCAATACAACCTTAAAGTTAGGTGATAAAATTTAATTTATTTATTTAAGGACAACCAACAACAAAGCATACACTTATAAACCTTCAAACAATACAGGGTATTAATGATAAAGTGATGCCTTAATAAAGTTGACATTTTGACCTTAGCGATTTATTTTCGATCTTCATTTAAATTTAGATTAAAAATAACTGCTATAAGAACGTCATGGTACGGCTCAAACCGTAAAGTATATTATGATATTAGCTGAATGCGGGTTACTTTATCCCTCCAAGGAAATCATAGCGGTCAGTTAGGTGTCGTATCTGTGTTGCCTGATTAAATAAAGACGGACAGAGGTACCAACAAATTTTTGATCATGTAACCTTTCCTCTACCCTTCCTATATTACTGCCTGTTTATTTTTAGAAGTAAATCGAGATAAAGGTGACGGAAAAACTGAGTAAATATATATAGTGTCTTAGGGTTATCTTTGTATAAAGTTTTTCTATGACGAAGAATTAGGGTCAGCTCATACAACGACGTGAAGACGCACGCGTTTTTCGTAATAAATAGATTCAAATACAAATTCGAACTCTGGAGTAGGAGTTCCTATGGCACAATTGGTAGAGCGCTGGGTTGGGATCCGAGAGGCGTAAATTGAAATCTTGCTCCGGGCTCGACGTTTTCCACATTAATTTAAGCTAATTGCATAGCAAAAATGCTAAAAATATTTAGAAGTAAATAAGAGTTCTATTGGTTGAAACTGCCTTGTTAGTTTAGTGCACTGCTGATCCTAAGATCCCAAGTTTGATTCCCAAGCCAGACCAATAATAAACATTGGCTTTATCGGCGGTGTTTACTACCCCATGCCTCAAAAAGCACGGATTTATACAATTTTGATAACTGGCTATGAAACAGCGAAGAAAATTCCCTTCTCGTAACTAGCTATGAAATATTGGCCACGAACGTGAACGAAGGGTAATAAAAGTCGCCCCAGTGGTCAAATTTCGACCTAATTGATTTTTACAGTCCATCTCCGTATCAACTTTAAATATGTCGAATTTCATACTCCTCCACGCACAATGTACATACTAAAAAAGCGAGACATACTTTGTCTCGCTTTTTAAGTATATACATTGTAATAGAATTAATAGAAACCCATATATGTCCCACTGCTGGGCACGGGTCTCTTCTCCTCTATCAAGAGAGAGAGATGGTTTAGGCCTTAAATCACACGCTGGCCTAATGCGGGTTGGAGAATCAGACATGTCTTTAGAATTTCTTTTAAGACATGTTGGTTTCCTCACGATGTTTTTCCTTCACCGTTAGCAGATGGCGAATCATTTGATTAGTACATATAAACTCCACAAAGTGAAATTCACATTGGTACTGCCCGAAATCGAACTCGTCTCTTGCGTGCAAGTCGGTTACTTTCCCACTCGGCCACCACCGCTTGTTAGACAAAGTATGTCTTCACGTAAAACATAGATTTTAAAGTCCTAAGCTGCCCTTGTTCGTCGACTGTCCATTACCTTTACCAGGTCACGTGTTGGAGGTCTGCCTATGCTGCCTCTGTAAGTCCAAGGTCGCCACTCACGTTGAGCTCTAAAATATCCTACTATAATATTTATAAACGCGAATGGGATGAATGTTTGTGACTACTTCAAGCTAAAAGTACTTGACAGAATCTGATGAAACTTTACAACGTTTTAGTATATATGCTATTTTATCATCAGAGCTAGTAAATGTAATATAATTATGCACAAACAAATTTCTTAATATTCTAAGCCAAACAAACATGTATTAAATCTAATTGTACACAAAATATATGAGCTGTTACAGTGATAAATTATGGGTCTGATTAGTCACTTCGGTTCAGTCTCGAGCTCGTAAGAATATCTTCATATTAGCTCGGTCGCGCGAACAGTTCGGTATCGCAATATATTTCCCACGAGGGTCATTTGACTGAATTTATATATACTGTTTTTAGAATACAATAATGTTTATTTTTTTGGTTCAAATTTTGGCTTTCTGTTATTGCAGTATTCAGCTTTTATTAAAGCTGTAGTTTTATATGTCCATCCAGTCCAGAAAAGAGCATGTAGAAAAAAAATCTTTCTTTTTCTTATGAACCGGAATGTTTTTTTTATGACGAGCGAGTGCAAATAGTATAATTAAATTATTATATCGTGTATCTGGTGGCGGCGGTGTTTGACTAGTTTGAGCTTCTATTTGAAGCCCAGGTTTTGCAAGAACATTTCCATATTTTTTTCTGTTCCGGGAATCGAATTTAAGATAAGTGGTCTTCGGTTCGATTCCTGAGACGGAAAGCTCTCAGTACCTGCACGAAGTCAATAATAAATTAATGGTGACCGTTCCATATACGAACCAAATCAAATCATTATCCACGCCACCTGAAGTGGGCCAGTTTAACTAAACTGAATCGCAGGATAGTATTTGATTAAATTTAATAATTGTCCAATACACCTAAAATCAGCTGAACCTTAAAACAACCAAAATTAAGAGAAGTAGGGCAGGCAATATAATACAAGCAAATAAGTTTGACTAAGGAAAAACTTTCATTTTACAGAACCTGAAGAAACAGACAAATAATTATACACAGTTCTGTAGTTGTGTTAAATTAAAGAAAATTATTTTTAAATTAGGTACGTTTTCTTTATCTCATTTCTCATAACACAAAATTTGTATTACAAAATACGACACTGCACGAAATGCTCTTAGTTATGAAAACGTCCGTAGGCTTCGGTGACTGCTTACCATCACGGCCGGCCGTACGATATTTTGCGACCGTGGTACAAAAAACACATTAATATCATGCTAAACAAAATAGAGAAAAATTTAATTATTTTTGCGTTATTTTCGCAGTGTTGTCGCATCGTATTTGTCGGTAGTGTGGAGAGACATTAATCTTTTTATTGCGTATTCGACTCAGGGCGGTCTCAGTTGGTCTCGCTGGGAATTTTCCTGTTTACCACAAATAACTGTTTGTGTTAATATTCCCACAGGCAACACTGACATCACAAAATAAAAAGGGACAGGTTTGATCTTAAAATATAGTTTCGTGAGAGCGAATTGTTGGTTTATTTTTTATGTTTGTTACATTGGTGATTTTTAGATGGTCAATTCACCATTTTTTGTTGTAAGTTCGAAATACAAACGACTGGATATAGGCGTTATGGACTCCCACGCTGGTTCCGGGTACTTTTAATTTGGCCCTTTTTAGCACATCACCTACTTGGTCGATATGTGTTCGTCTATTATATAATTATATGTATCCATCTCAGCCACATGACGTCCACTGCTGGACATAGGCCTATTAAATATAGTAATTATATGTAGTAATAACATAATATTGTATTGTTTCAGATCATAATGCAGTCCAAGTCAAAGGTGGCTATATGCTGCGTTATAAACGTAAGTATTTATTTCATTATAATGTTATTATTATACAACTTAGAATAAAACTATATAAAATGTAGTTTTAATAAGGTTTTTACTTTCTTTTTTTGTGTGAATTTCCAAGATAAAAATAACTTTCCTCCGCATCCCTGTCTACTGGAAGCTGTCCAGCTGTACTAGCAACCCATATATATGTCCCACTGCTGGACACTAGTCCCCTCTCCTCTTTCATGAGAGCTGAAAGGGGTTTGGCCTTAAACCACACACGCTAACCTAATGCGGGTTGGTCGACATGCCTTTAGAATTTCTCTCAAGACATGCGGGTTTCCTCACGATGTATTCACCGTCAGCAGATGGTATATCTAGTGGATAACCTTACGTATTGAAATGGTATTACTAGATATTGTAATACATATTATGTCCACTGCTGGACTCCCCCAAGGATTTTCTCAACTCTCGATCCTGAGCCGACCTTGTCCATCGGATGCCCGCTACCTTTACCAAGTCGTCGGTACACCTTGTTGGAGACGCTTCGTCTTCCAGTTCATGGTCGCCGCTCTAGAACCTTTCTGCCCCAACGGCCATCAGTTCTGCGAGCTATGTGCCCGACCCATTGCCACTTAATGAAGGCAAATCTTCGAGCTATGTCGGTTACTATGGTTCGCCTATGGGTCTCATGTGATGGCTCAAAGTCACTCAAAGAGCAATGGAGAGAGCTATGCATGGAGTTTCCCTGTGAGATCGAATTATGTGCATAACAAATATTTAATATAAGTATAACAGCTGTCCTAAGTTTTGGGTTTCCATTTACATAAAAAGACGCAAAATATGATTTGATTTTCTTCTCGAAAATGTGCTTATAGGCTTGTATAGCAGATGACTTTTATTTGTAAATTTAGTTTTATCCGACTTCGAAATAGAAAAAAAACATTCATACAGACGAACATTAAAGAGAGATAGGGCACAATACTAGCGTGCAAGCCCGACTGGGGAAGGACCTCCACCTTACAGAAGACCAGAGCCAAATAACTACACCCAGGGGTGTAGTTGTGTTCTTATGTGTAAGCACAGGTCTCCAGCGCTCATTTACTAAGGATGCGTTTTAAAGAAATCGTAATTCTATCCCAGGGATACTCAAATCTATTTTCGTTCACCCAAAAAGTGCTCGACGCGCCTAAAGAAGTTTTCACTACAAAAATCAATTAATATAATATTTATTTATTTATTTATTTATTTTACACTTTATTGTACACCACTATAAATTATACAAAATTAAACTTATGCTACAGAGTACAGTACAATGGGCGGCCTTATCGCTAAAAGCGATTTCTACCAGGCTATAATATATAATATTGATATTTCTATATATACAATATACCTAATATATTTACAATTCTTAAAAAAAGGAAAAGATATATACAATACAATTATATACATAGAAAATACACGAAAAACGGGAGGGACTGCTCTTTTCACAATAGTGTCATTGTGAAAAGAGTTTAGTTTAAAATAAAGTTTGAGTACAGCACTTAAAAACATAAAAATAATTAGAATTTAGTTAGGGTAAGTATGGTATAAATTTTTAAAGTTTTATATTGATTATAATTTTTTATTATAGACTGTTGAAAGAAAACAACTAAAAAAAATTACGACCTACCTAACTAAAATCTTTCCTATTTTTGCCAGCCATATTATAGTTGAATAATATTTTATACCTTCGCATGTCGATCGAAAACACGAAAAAAAAACTTAGCAACAGCAAAATAGCAACTTGTTTTTCCCAAAAAGTTTGGATAAAATTCTTTTCAGAACGTTACTTGTACTCGTACTTACAGCGTTCGTTCGTTCGAAGGGTGGGCTTGTTTATTATTGTGACATCGTTAAATGTCGTCACTCAATAATTCGGAAGTAGCCAACAAATAATTCTATAATATTGAGACATAAAAAGAGAGTTGAGTAAAGCTGCTTACACAATAGTGTCATTGTGAAAAGAGTTTAGTTTATAATTGAGTTTGAGTACAGCACTTAAAAACATAAAAATTATTAGAATTTAGTTAGGGTAAGTATGGTATAAATTCTTAAAGTTTTATAAGAATGTTGAGGCGCTCATAGACTCGCACTCGCGGTGCGATAAACGATATGCGGGTGAAGCTACCAAAGGCAACCCTATGGATGGGTGACCGCATAGGGCACGTAAAAAATCGGTACCGACTGGGACTCGTTAGATTACGACAGAGGCCTTAATTTGGACGGTTTTAATAACTCACCAGGTCGGCCACTAACCAAATGTGAACAAGATAAGAATTATGTTATAAGTAAATCTTATATAGGTACAAGTTATTAAAAAATGTAGCCTACTTTCAATATACCTAACATAAAAATAACCTTAAAAATGATAGTGAAAATCGCATTAAAATCCGTTTAGTGGATTATGAGGAGTTAGCGAATAAACGGCTCAAACAGCCAGAAAGCCAATTTGTTTTATGTAATTAATAGTCTTATATAATAAGATTTAATAATAATCCACGACCGGAGAGAGATCAGGCGCAGGACCAAGGGCTTTAGGTTATTTGCGAGGCACGGACGGGTCTTGCTGTGTTTTTAGAAAAGGGTCACCCATCTTCGCACCGATCGCGGCAAGCTTGATTGCAGATCTATCGATGCGCGCCACTAATAATTAGTTACGAGCCTCTATTGTACTAGGTAAGGAATATAAAAAGTGTAAGAAAGAAAAAGAAAGAAAGAAAAAACATTTATTTATAGACTGCAATGACAGGACATTTACATAGTTACATAACAATTTTATTTCGTTGGTCTGCAGGCCAAAAAAATGGGGCCTACTATAGCATAATGCTACGACTAATTATAAAAGCCGCTGGTATTCAGGTAGGCCCAGGGACAACATAAACAAAAATAAATAAATAAAATTAGATAAAATTATACAAACTCACATAAATTATACAGAAAATAAAAATTAATAAAATATTATATATATAATAATATATATAAATAATTACATAATGAGACACTCTAGCTTGTTAACGATTATATTAATGTACTAAGGATTCAAGCAGACATGCTTCTTTAGCATCGGTGATCAGCGATTTTACTGCCTTTTGGCGACTCTCGGCGTCTGGTCGAGGTACCGGAATTGTACGATTTTGTGACTGTATCGATGTTGCATCGCGTTTTGACGACTTTCTCCGTTCGGTCGCGTATCTCTTCGTAATATATGAAAAATGAACCAAATCGATGTGACCGGTATCCGATTGTGTACGGAGTGTAGCGTTCGTCGCTGTGTTGGCTTCCAAAAAGCGACTCAATCGCCGTATTTGACGTTTATACTTAAGTGTGCGGTGTGTAATTTTTGGTCGCAGCATTTAGCTTCTAAAAGCTACTAAATCGTAGATCGCCGATGCTAAAAGTCTGAAAGCATGTCTGCTGTACCTACCCTAACAGATTATTGTGTCACATACTAATACTAAATTTCGTGTAATAACACCCATGTATTCAAAGCCTTATTACATAAGTAAGCAGTCAATAATGTGCCAAATGTCGACAAATAAAAAAGGCGCTGAGTTAATTCTTATTCGTTCATAAAAACAAACTTCTTTATGACACTTAGGAACGTTTAATCGTGAGTAGTTTAGCTAAAACGGGTCGACAAGCCTTTTATTATTAAAGTCAGCTCTGGTTTTATTGACTCGTTCTACTGATGAAAGTTTATCTTGTAGAATTATGATTCTGAAGCAATCCAGATGATGGTTAATGCAGTACGTGGTCCAGTGGCCGCAGTATGCGCCTGCTGTGCATGAGGTTAAGGGTTCGATTTCCACATAGGACAAAATTTTGTGTGACCTTTAAATAGTTGTTCCGAGTCTGGGTGTAATTTGTGTCCGTTAATTGTATATTTGTAAAGTCCCCCGCGACACAGAGCTTGTTTTCTGGTGTGGAAGTTGTTTTTTATTTAAAAAAAAAAAGTAAGTATAACTGCACGGCTGGTACCAGTACGCGGCGTGTTTTGGGTTTGAACTCCAAACGGGACAAAAGATTGTGTAGTCCATAAACGGTTTGTCTGTGTGTTTTTATGTTTGTATTAGTAAAGTCCTAGTTTCCTAGTGCAGGAGTGATAATTTTAAAATAAAAACAATTAAAAATGGATCCCCGCCTCTTGACTACAATACACCAAAGTATAGTATATACATAGTATGTGCATTAAAATGGCGTAAAACTAAAATGATACTGCAGATTCATTGATACAATAGGAAGGAAGGTGGGCAACTCCAGCGCACATCTAGGCATTTGTTTTTAACGTATCATTTTCCTATCTCAGAGAATCTCCATCACAAAACCCTAGTATCAAAAATTTTCAGTCGGCAACACGCAGGTATTGCAAGTGTCTATAGGCTACGGTAGCTGCTTCGCATCAGGCGGATTGTGTGCTTGTTTGTCACCTAACTCGTATATACTCGCTTAACTTAACACACATAATATTATGTACTTACTTTTTGCGTCATCCAAGGCTAGAATCGAAGGCTTTTTAATTACATTTTTATTATTACAGGGTTATACATAATACAAAACCCAAGGGATGTTTGTGTTATGGATACTTATTAACCAACCTTAATACATGTGAATAGAATGTTTATAATTGTGGCGTGGGTAATGCATGAGTTTGCAAGCGTCCAAAGAATGAAAAAAATGATTACTTCTTAAGGCGGATATCGATATTATGAGGCTCCACCCGAGGCAGCCTCGTGATGAGGAGACGCGTTTGCCTCGCGAAACAATTTGAACGTTGCCTGACTGACTGACTGCCTGCTCAGTGCGCGCACCAGGTGAGATTTTCTCGAGAGACTATAGCATGGGTTTCTTCAAGAAAGGAGTTTTAAGGTTTTTAAAGGTTCGGTAAGGTAAGGTCGAGTGATGCCCATAGTGTTGCAAGCGTCCATAGGCTATGGTAACTGCTTACCATCAGGCGGGCCTTATGCTTGTTTGCCTCCTTGGTGGTATTAATAGAAGATGAGTAGCCTCGCAAGGCAGTCTCGCTATGTCGTTACCTGGCTTTAGGATTAGGCGGTACTTGTTTCTCATTAAATTTACCAGTGACTAAGTGTTAGAGAGGTCACGCCAATCAGACACTGAATTTACGTGATTTCTGCCTTATATTTATAAGGCAGAAATCACGTAGATATAGATCTGAACTGTAGCTGAATATCAGAAAGTATATTTATATATTTGTTAACAGGGAAATACTTGTGGAACTCCTGGTCAGAAGAATGGGTGGTGCTGTACGATGACTCAACAATGGCATGGTTTAAGGTAAGGTTCATTCATTTGAGTAATATTCATAATACAAGCAAAAGGAATATGAATTTTAAACCAATTTCAAAAATGTTGGCTCCTTGATCGACGTACGGATAGTATTGTTACGGCGTACAGGTTGGCACTAAAAACTACCGCTTCTTCTTCTTCTTGGGGTGCCATCTTTTCAATGAAGGTCAGCGATCATTAAGGCAATTTGGACCTTTGACATAGCAGCTCTGAATAAAGAACGGGTGCTCTTGTTGTACCGCTATCCAAATACAATACCTATTCATAAAGTGTCTCGAACGGTATAGAAAAAAAACATCATAATGAAAACAAATGATGAATAGCGGTCGACGGATCGTGCGAATATGAACCTTAGCGTATAGGCGCAGGGTTTAAGGCGCTTAGCACGGTTTGTTTGCGTCATTGAGTAGAGCGTTCGAGTCACATAATAGTTAGTAGTAACATTGGAATGGATTTCTATGGAATGTATTGAAAAGTATGTTTGTAATTTTCTCAAAACCTACTTATCCATTTTGGATGAGTTTTTGCTACCCGGATGCATATTTTCAGACTCAAACCTTTATTTGCGACTCAGTGTATGGTCTACCATATAGGAAGTACATGGCTGCGTTTGCGCTTACATTATTATTCCTTTGGAAAATTTTAATTACGTTATTCTAGGTTATATTAGAGACTAGAGCTTAGAATAAATAATAGATTGGAAGTAAGTCAGAGAAATTACTAATGAAGTTGATTCATTTTTGGAATTTTCCAAAGGCTTCGCACAGGTGGATATTTATTTAGTTTTCGTAGGGAACTCGTATTTACTGGAGTTGAAGGAACGGGGTCTTCAACTCAAGTAAAACATACAATTGCAAATCAATTCGGATTTATTTTCGGTTTAACAATAATCGTCTTGTTTACAAAGCTGTCTGCCTGATGCACATTGTCCATCTGTCAAATCTGACATCCAAATACTATATTTTATTTTTTAAATAAAAAATAGCCTATGTTATCCGATGATAATGTAGCTTTCTAATGGTGAAAGAATTTTTAAATCGGTCCAGTAGTTCTTGAGTGAAATCGTAACAAACAAAAAAATTATCGTTCCTTTAATTAATCAATAAATTAATATTAGTTTAGATATTATTTTAAAACAACGAGTCATTCTTCTACTTCGTTTTTCTTCGCATTAACCTATAACTATGCCCATGGCCAGCTTAAGAAAAAGAAGAACTTGTAAATTGGCTAGTAGAAAATGTCTCTAACATTAGGTCCGCCTTTATAAATGTTTTTGTGTCAATAATTATAAATGGCGCAGCTGGCTAATCTCCTTTGAGATTAGCCGCCATGACAGAAATCGATCTGAATAACATTAATATTAATGTATTCTTTAATATTCTCTAGATATATTTTCTATTACGTTGTAATGCAACCTTATATTTCTTTATCCTACCTTCTTATATCTAATATTACCTTAAATCTTTCTATTAAAGTTCAGCATTTATTATGAAATAAATATATAATTATTATTACACCCTTGCACCATCACATCTTCCAAGTACAGCAGGTTGTGCTGGCGCTGCTGCTGCAGCTGCAGAGTCCCTCAAACGGCGAAAGTACAGCAATTTAGTTGGAAACTACATTTTTGAGCCGTTTGGGGTGGAGACTGTAGGTTCATGGGGTCCGAGTGCTCGTTTCCTTTACAGAGACCTAGCGAAACGACTGATCGACGCTTCTCGTGACCAGTGGGCTGGCTTGTTTCTCGCACAGAGAATAAGCATTGCCATTCAACGTGGCAATGCCGCCAGCCTTCTGGGCACTTTCCCAGTGGACAGTGATGTTGAGGAATATTTCGACGCTTAAACAACAGTCTTCATTTGTATTATGTTTTTCCTTTTTTAGTATTTATGTTAAAATTAGTTTTTCATATTTAGGTGTAGTTAGTTTAAATAAGTTTCTAATATTATTCTTGTATATATAGAATTGCAATGATGCAATTTACCATGAATAAAAGAAATTAATTGCAAATTATTATTCTCTTTTTTTACATTTATAATTTTTTATTTATTAAAAATATGGAGACCCATCGGGCTTAGGGACCAAGCTATTGGTGGTTAGGTTCTGAGACCGAAACCTCCTCAAAATACGCGCCGTGTAGTACCTCTTTCTGCATCAGGCCCACTATCCAACCGTCTAACGAGAGCCTCCTTAGGTGTTATTATTATCTATTATTTTAAGTCGATTGCATAATGAACCAGCCTACAAGTGGCCAAGACCATGACAATTGCGATTTAAATTCTGTCTTAATTAGAAATACGAATGATGTTAACTTCATTCATTGTTTTGTATAAGTGTTAGTATAAGTATAATATCATTGTGGCTTCTCTATCGCAATGGTGCACCTACTGTAAAGATAAATAGTGTGGGATATAGGTAAGTGTTGTTGTAAAAAAATAAATAAATAAATTACCTAGCCTGTAATGTCAGTAATGATACCCTTAAAGGGTATCATTGTTTAAAATTCAAATTAAGATCGACAATGAATCGCTATAGAGACATTATAGTACGGCTCCAATTGGTGGAATTCATCATTTATTTAATTAAAGTTCCATTCAACTATCAAATAGTTTAACAACGGAGCTTGCTTTACAAAATTCACGGTTGAAACTTTTGGCATTTCAATAAAAGCAAAACTATTAGTTGAAATCACTATCGAATACCGAAATTACTGATTCAGAACGTTTTGAATTTTGATGAACAGTTCGTTCGGAAGTTTCACTCTAGCAAAACTTTTGTTTTAACAAATTCGACGTATTCCACGAAATAAGATTGGAAAGTTTGGCAACATTGAGCGTAAAAAAAATAAAGATTTTGTCCAATGACTTACAGTTCAATGAACTTATGGAACTTTGATACGCCATCTGCAATAAAAATAGTTTGATATAGAATAGGAATATAATAATAATATATTTTTGTATAATACCACGGTTTCAAAATAAGCAATACCAGGTGCCTTGCTCGCGCGTTACCGGCTCTACATGTTGTAATACCGGATGGACCAAGAGCCAGCGACGTATTTACTTTTGACATTTCATAAGTCATGATAATTCACAAACTAATTCTTAAATACCTGCACAATAATAAAAGGCTTTTCTGGCAACCCTTCTGCGGCCGGCAGGGGTATTCCGTAAGAGCAAAAACCTAGCCACCGCAAAAACCGAGCAAAATCTGGCTGTCAGATTGAAGATCGGTATTCCGTAAGAACAAAAACCGAGCCTTTTTGACGTTTAGTCAATAGATTGTGCCGTGTCACCGAGCAATCACAACTGTCAGTTTGCCATCGCTGTTTCTTAGAGAATCAGCCGGCGGGATGTTTAACCCTGAAAATTATTTCAGGGTTAAACACCCCGGTTGCAAAGGAGTTAAAGGGGTTAAGAATTAAAACTTAATTTGGTTATAGTATCAGTCCTAAAATTTTATTATTCTGCAGGTGACAAAATTCAGTTATGGGATAAGAAGAAAAGTCCATAAAAACAGTTTCAATTAATTGAATTGGGTACCTATATTACTTAACGCATAAAAACTCCAGTAATCACAACTACATCACTGTGTGTAGTTATTTGGCTGTGGTCTTCTGTAAAGTGGAAAAGGTAATTCCTTAGTTGGGCTTAATCATAATTTTGGGACAACTCAGACATAGACATCTGATCACAAACTTTTGACTGCCTTGGTGGTCCAGTGGGCGCAGTACGCGCCTGCTGTGCACGTCTGGGTCTGGGTCGTCGTCTAGGTATAATTTGTGTCCGTTAACTGTATGTTTGTAAAGTCCCCCGCCACACAGAGCTTGTTCTCTAGTGCGGGAGTTGTCTGTTTTAAAAACAAACAAAATAAACTAGACAAAGACTACTGTGGCAACCAACTCTTAAACATACTTCTATATTTCTAAATATCCATATATAGATAACTTATACTTAGGACAAAGAACAAATAATCACACAAAGATTAGTCTGGGATGGGTGGGACTCGAACCCACGACCTCTGGCTAAGCAGTCAGTGTCACTAGCCCCTAGACTAACAGGCCAGTCTACGCTCATTAAGATCTAGGTACATAGACTAAGTTTTTTAATGGAGTTCTCGAATTAATCAATGTTTAAGACGCTGATAACTACCAACGACTTTGAGAATTTAATACTCGTAGTCATTTGGTCACTGTCGATCTGCATAGGAATGAAAGAGAAGCAAATAGTACAACTGAGTCGATGCACCGTTGAAAGTGAGAAAAAAAATGTATTTACTAAATAAGTACCTAGTGGCATAATTGAAAATATAAAACAGCAATATTTTTAAAATTGTTATTATCAGCTAATATACCAATTTAATTCAATAAATAAATGAGATTTTTTTCTATAAATATATTTAAGGGGGTGACATTGACATTTATTTTTAATGGTATATTTTTTTTAATTAAATGTATTTCCGAGTCAACTATGTTATCGTAAATATTTTGAAGAACAACATATGTAAGTTTTATTGTGATAATTTAAACTGATTTTGCTAAAAAATCTTTTGTGATAAATTAAGCTATTTAGCTGTTATCGGCGCCTTTAATTGGTAATTGGTAGCGCTACACCAAAGAACGATATCATTTTCGCTATTCCTGGACACAAACATACATTTTCATTCACAATCTAAGCTAAAATTAATCCTTGAATGAAAGTTAAATTGTCTATCACTTAACACAACTTAAAATGGATCTCCCCAGCCATTTGATTTTGTCGGCGTTAGACAAACTTGTATAGGAAACTAATTTAAATAGTTGTTCCCGAACGTTTCAGATTAATATTTGTGTCGTTTTGAAGTTGTGGGATGAACTTAGTTACAGAACTGTAATTATATCAGACAACCGACTCATCCTGCTTTCGCACAGGATTACATTTATTTAGCTTTCGTAGGGTTCCTTTATTTAAAAAAAAATCGTCTTTATTACTCTTTCTTCTTCTTATTGTTTGGTTACTGGCCAACCTGAGCCTCTAGACAAGTGGCATAAGCGATAGTCTATTCGAAAAGTCAAAAACTAAATGTATGGGATTTGACGTAAGTTTACGACATTAAATCGTAGACTTACGTCAAGTCTCATACATTTGTTTTTTGACTTTTCGATTCGACTATCGTATAGGCTACTTGTCTTGAGGCTCTGGTGACAGAGTTATTTAGATCGCCCATATTTAGGCCTCTGTCTTGATCTAACGACTGATAACAGTCGGGACCGACTTTTAACGTGCCCTCCGAAGCACGGAGACGCTCAGATGAAATACCCTAATAATGCGGTCACCCATCTATAGGGTTACCGCGCCCTTGGTAGCTTAACAGCGAGTGCGCGTAGCTATAAGCGCCTCTTTGATAATGTAGCTTACTAAAGATAAAAGATTTTTGTAATCGGTCCAGTAGTTTTGTAGTTTGTTCATTACAAACAAAACTACAGGTAAGGTTTTTACAGGGTCGGCAACGCGCGAGTGATACCCCAAGAGTGGTTGTCCATAGGCTACGGTAACTGCTTAACATCAGGCGGGCCATATGCTCGTTTGCCTTCTTGGTAGTATAAAAAAATACAATTATTTTCTCTTTATAACGACTATATTAAAGGTAATATATTAAAATTGACAGTATAATACTATGACATAATTATACACCATGAAAGGTTGTCTGTAAGAAATGCTTTTAGCGTTAAGTACTATTGTACATAACTGAGTTTAAATAATGTTTTTATCAAAATGAAATTGGTGTATAATAAAGAGTTTTCTATCTAGCTGTATATGACTATATTATAGTATACTTTGTTCTCCCGAAAGACCTCTACTGCCTGTCATAGGCCTCTTGCACAGCATTCGGTCCTGAGCCTACCTCCTTTATCGGTTGTCTGCAACCCATCACGTGGTTGGCCATCCATCTTGTCCTTGGAGACTTTCTCACGCTGCTATTTTAAATTCATGCTTGTCTGCATTCTCATTGGCAATGAAACAAAAAACATTTTTACTCTACCCGGGGATATAATCATAGTAGGTATAGCAGTCAGATCTATTACCACTGCACCATTAAGGCAGTAAGTTAAAATAAAATAATACAATAATACCTTAATAATGCTAACCTTTAAAACTTTTACTAAAAACGTTTTGCGTCAAAAGATTTGTAAACTAATAATAAAAGACGACGTAACTGTAACATAATTGCTTATACATTATGAACCTAATCACAGATATATTTAAAGCTCAATTCGGCTCAACGAAACAACACCGTGTAAGGTTTATTAAATATGAATCTTTTTATCTCAGAGAGGCAAAATTTGGGCAGAATCGGCAATATCCAAATAGTATTAATAAAAATTCTTGTTTGTTTCGCCACTCAAGTTGTTTTTGAACGATAAAATTGCTGGCTTATTCTTATAATACGGTAATAAAAATATACAGTTAGACGTTATATTGATATGTGTGGATTTTGCTAGAGATTATAACCTTCTGCTCTCTTTATAGAGGAGAGGAGACCGTGCCCAGCTGTGGACACATATAGATTGTTAATCTACACTAGTATTATAAAGAGAAAATATTTGTATTATCATCATCATCTCCACTCATAAACGTCCCACTGTTGGGCACGGGTCTCCTACATATATTTGGAGGGATATTAGCCTTCTATACCACGCTGGCCAGACGAGTTGGTATAGGGTTTTGTTTCGAGTTTTCCCTCTATTGCAGTGGATATTGTCTACCTGACTTACTCCCTTAGTCGACTCTTACGTCAACCACGGGATAAAAATTAAAAATTCAATAAATGAAACGGGGTGAGGGGGATATTTGTATGTAACGAATAAACACAAAAAGTTCGCTCAAGCTCGTATATTGGACAAATAAAAATAACTAAACCTATGTGAATTTACCCTACATTCATAATATCAATGTAGTAACATTCCTAACACTACTGAGCCTCTAGACAAGTGGCATAAGCGATAGTCGAATCGAAAAGTCAAAAAAGAAAATGTTTTAGATTTTAGACGTAAGTTCACGACATTAAATCGTAGACTCACGTCAAATCCCATACATTTTCTTTTTTGACTTTTCGATTCGACTATCGCTTATGCCACTTGTCTACAGGCTCTGGATCGATTTTAAAAATTCTTTCTTAGAAGCTATTAGAAAGCTACATTATCAGCGGGTAACATAGGCTATATTTTATTTTAATAACGGGATCCCTACGAAAACAAACGAATGTCCACCCGTGCGAAGCCGGGACGGGCCGCTAGTATATTATACGAATAGACAGCAAGCGTTTTGAGATATCAATCAATCAATCAATCAGCCTATCGCAGTCCACTGCTGGACATAGGCTTCTCCCAACACGCGCCATAGCATACGGTCCTCCGCCTTCCGGAGATATGTGCCAAACAAATCCGTATAAAATATACCGTTATGATGACAGTCGTGACAGAAGACAAAGTGTTGCCACATGTAAATCTGCCTTACTGCACCTCGCACTCTATACCGAGCATAGTGTTGTGGGTTCGATTCCCATGCGGGATAAGAGTGTGATTCATAAATATTTGTTCTAAGTCTGGGTGTAAGTACCTACTTTGATTTGTTTAAGAAATTTGCTTTTATGCCATCCAAGTAGCAAATTTGGGTGCAAGTTGTACAAGCACACGACAAAAAAAGTTCATATATATTAACACTAGGGGTCGCCCGCGACTTAGTCCGCGTGGTAATTTAGAATATTATCCGCGATTGTGCAACATATCTCACTACTGCTCTGCTCCTATTGATCATAGCGTGATGTTATATAGCCTTCCTGGATAAATGCACTATTCAACAAAAATATTTGTTTTAATCGAACCAGTACTTTCTGAGATAAGCGCGTTTATCCAAACAAACAAACAAACTCTTCAGCTTTATAATATTAGTATAGATATAAATGTTTTTTTTATGTCGTAAATAGTTTTAAATAATTCTCTTTGGACATTTTTAAGGATGTATTTTTAGAAAATCCTATATAACACCATTGTTTTGCAGAACAAATAACAGCAGCTCTAAAAACTTATATAGTATCGCCATTGACCTAACTAAACAACTCATTCAGTACAAAACCTTCAAGAGTAACAAAGAACGCAATATATATCTAACTCTCTCTCTTTATAACGATGTTAGCCTCGATACAGCTGACACTAAAAATTGATGACTCCTTATATTTCTTATTTTTATTTTTCTATTGTAAAACTTTGTTAGGACTTGGATTTCTGCGATTTATTTGTTAGCTGGATTAGTTTTATGAATTACTTTTATATAAGAAAGGTATAGCTGGGGTAAGATATCAACCAACCGAATACCACAGCCAAATAACTACACATAGCGGTGTAGTTGTGTTCCTGTGTGTGAGTACAGGTCTCCAGCGCTCATTTAGGGATGCGTTTTGAAAGAAACGTATTCCTTTCCAGGGTTACTTCCATCTTAAAGCCCTGGTGTAAAAAAATGGGTTGGCAACACGCTAGTGATACCTCTGGTAATGCAAGGGTCTATTGGCTACGGTTACTGCTTAAGATCAGCCGAGCCGTATGCTTGTTTGCCACCCAAGTAGAATCACAAAAATTGTTGTGATCTTCTGTGTGGTCTTCTGTAAGGTCCCCCTTACAGAATGTGGTCTTCTGTGGCCGAGTAACTGCACACAGCGGTATAGTTCCTGTGTGTGAGTATCAAAAGCTCATTTAGGGATGCATATTCAACTAAACATTTTCCTATCCAAGGGAAATACCATTAAATTTATTGGGTCTTCAACACGCAAGTGATACTTCCAAGATACAAAAAAGGTCACTGGGACGGACTGGATGGGGAAGGCCGAGGACCGTGTGCTGTGGCGCGTGTTAGGAGAGGCCTATGTCCAGCAGTGGACTGCGATAGGCTGATTGATTGATTGAAGTGATACCTCTGGTATGGTAAATGGCGAGGTTACCATTTAAGGTGCTGATGCAACTATATTGTGAAAACATTATTTTGTGTAAATTATTAAAACCCAACAGTTTTCCATTAACGAATATATTATTATACTAGCTGACCCAACAAACCTTGTTTTGCTACTAATATATAGGGGTTGATCGTAGAGGGGGGAAAATTAAGGGGTGTATGTATTTTTTTATGCTGAATCACAAAAAATAAAAACAAAAATTTTGTCTAAAAAATTAAATAAAAAAATTAGGAGTTTACCCTTAACATTTAGGGGGATGAAAAATAGATGTTGTCCGATTCTCAGACCTACCCAATATGCACACAAAATTTCACGAAAATCGATCGAGCCGTTTCAGAGGTTTTCAATAACGTACACCGTGACTCGAGAATTTTATATATTAGATTAATGAACAGCAACTTAAGGAGTGATGCTAAACTCGCACTTGGCTGATTTTTAATGAATTATTAAAAGTTCAAACATAATTTATGATTTCACTAACAAGACATTATTAAAATAAAGGAAGAAAAAGCATTTTTTCATCTTACGCAGTCACGTGTAATTTTTTTTATACCTGCTCCAAAAATGGATGAATGAATGAGGATGTTATTAATTTGGTTGTATTTCTTTAAATGTCTCTAGCGTTTTCTCAATTATGGCAAATATAAGCTTCCACTCATATTTGTGGCCGAACGTAAGGCTTTTAGATTGAATCCCGGGTTGAGAAAAGTATTTATCTGATAGAATATTTTTAGTAGTAGCACAAAGTTTATATTTGTTGTGCCCGACATTGCGATATAATAAATAATAATATGTAATATTTATATTTGACTGCCTTGGTGGTCCAGTGGTCGCAGTATGCGCCTGCTGTGCACGAGGTTGTGGGTTCGATTCCCACACAGGACAAAACTTTGTGTGGCCCACAAAGAGTTGTTCTGAGTCTGGGTGTAGTTTGTGTCCGTTAATTGTATGTTTGTAAAGTCCCCGCGACACAGAGCTTGTTCTCTAGTGCGGGAGTTGTCTTTTTCAAAAACAAAACAAAATATGCTCGCTGTTTATTCGATACATGCACAGAAAAGCTATCTCATTTCTGTAGGTATATGGGCTCTTATATTGCCGGTTCAAAACATGGTTGTCATTCACCCCTGCCTTCTATCGGCAAAAAATCTGTGATGTATATTATGAGAGTTAGGATACCACATAAGTTAGCAAGCCAGACTGGGGAAGGACACACGCCCGACCGCAACCAAATTTGTAGGTACGGTCAGCAACGGAGTTAGCTAGAATATGAAGATTAGTTTTTTTAGGAAAATCAATTAATGAATTTGTGTGAAATATATTTTTTTATCTGTAGGTTTAGTTTAATTGTACACTGTTACCAAATTCCATAGAAATATATATAAATAGCTTCCGCCCGCGGGAACAGAGTAATTCCAGACTATAATCTATCTCTATGCCAAATTTAATCCAGATCCGTTTAGTAGTTTTTGCGTGAAAGAGTAACAAACATCCATACATTCTTACAAACTTTCGCGTTTATAATATTAAATATAAAAATATAAGTACATATAACAAATATTTTTCATATAAATATGTTTAGGCAATACAAAAGTACAGAAACCTACTACAGTCCCTAACAATAAAGTCTAAACAGCGGGTGTACTACACAATATGAACACACAGCTATTTGTATGAAAGCCGAGGACGTCGTTATCATTTGACTATCTTTATACCAATATCAGGACACTTACGAGAGGGTTTCCCGGCTTATGAGGGAAGTAAATATGGTTATGTAGTGCGTGTACTATCGGGTATGTGTTCTGCTAAACGAATTTCGGTTTTACGGCGTAAACAAGCATACGGCCTGCCTGATGGTAAGCAGTTACCGTTGCCTATGAACACTTGAAATACTAGAGTTATCATTGGCGTGTTGCTGACCTAACGTGCATGCTGACGTGGAGCCATGAGAAGAACTACATAGATGTGATAGATAGCAAATAAGCATACAGCCCGCCTGTGGTACTTGCTTGTATGGTAGTCTACCTCTTTAGTTTAGCTATTGTTGTGTACCAGTTTTATAGAGATTTTTGACTGTGTTTTATTTTTGTTTGTATCTTAATGTACTTTAAAATTTTGTTGTATTGTTTTTTAATGAATTTTTAATTTAAGTAGGCGGCTTTCTGCCCTTGCGTCATTTTGGTTTTAGCAGAATATATGGGATTTGACGTAAGTTTACGACATTATATCGTAGACTTATGTCAAAGCACATACATGTTTTTTAACTTTTCGATTCGACTACCGTTTATGCCACTTGTCTAGAGGGTCTGTTCTTTAAGAGCGATTTATTTCTTTTTCTTTTCATTACTACTTAATATAACTTGTTCACCATCGGGCGAGCCATACGCTTGATTGCAATTTAAGTAATATAAAAATAAAACAACAAAGTCAAGGGTAACAATTAAAATGGAACGTATTAATAAGGATTTTGTTTTGAAATAAATATATGGAATGGGAGCAATATAATGTCTTTGTAAGTTGTGAATGGCGCTTTACAAAGTTAATAAACAATACCTATATAGTATGAACAAACAAGGCATCGCTGTCGTCTAAATTCGATCGACAAAGGTTTGTTCTACGGAACTACCTCGCAGGAGGGTTCCGTCTGAGTGGATGAGAGCTCTGAGAGGTCCCTCTCCAATGTGAGGGCATAGGATAAAAAGAGGTAGTAGAGAATCTCCTCTATAGTTGCGTAAAAGTCGGCGAATAAATTACCTACAACGCAACTATTTCTATACACAGCGCAATAATATAATTATTGTAAAGACCTTTTTTTAAAAATTAATACGATGGGTATTATAAGTACCTACCTTAATATTATTGTCATTATATAAAATTGCCAACGTCTATAGGCTATGGAGTACAGGTCTGCAGCGCTCATTAAGGGATGCGTTTTGAAAGAAACGTTTTCCTATCCCAGGGATACTCCATGTTAAAGCCCTGGTGTAAAAAAAAGGGTCAGCAATAAGTAAGTGATCTATCTGGTATAGGCTACGGTAACTTCTTATGATTAGGCGAGCCGTATGCTTGTTTGTCACCTACGTAGTATAAAAGAAAATATGTATTTCGTAATTACACAAGTTGCGATAAACCTATACGATGCCGACAGTTCTCACGCGCCGGCTGTCGCTCCACCCGCGAAGTTGTATCCGGGCCATACTTGTACGTCGAGTACATTGGCGCTGAGTGGTAGGTAAAAAGATTAATATTTCGTCGCAGTTTCTTTACTACTCACTTATTTATCGTATTGTAAGGGTGCCCCACGACCCCCTCCTACCCTTAACGAGCTCTTGGCGTGCGCTTACATAACGAAAATATTGCTATGAATTGTTCCTATGTTCATAATGTAATATATTATGTAAGTATGTCTATCAAATATAATGTTTATATATCAAAAGAATATATTTGTATGCTTTAGTTTAAGAAAATGTAGTATACACAGAACTTAAGACATTTATTCATTCATTTAGGTTACAAAGTAACACTTATGAAGGTCATAAATTATGAATGCAGCAAGTAAAGAAAGATGATGTCAGCCAAATTACCTCCTGCTAATTCGCTGGTAAGTTGCAGAGCCATGAGAAGAACTAGCAAAAAAATCAGGCAAAATCATTTTTAATCGCCAGATACTAGATACCAATCTTTTATAAATTATATTCTAGTCCTCTACACCGTGTCTGATGTCAGCGACCTGGGCTATTTCTAAATTATTTTATGTGCTTTTTGATGACTAGCGAAGCCAAATTAGTTCTTGAAAACTCTGTCATACTGTGAGCAGAAGATTTGATCGGGGTTGATAGAGTCAACACACATTGACAGAACTTATAACAAAATATATTATGTCAGAGCCTTTCGAAAAGCGTAAAGGGTTGTACATAATTGTTTTTGAAGGTAGACTAAGAATGTAAACAAGACGTACATTTTCTTTGATGAAATACTGAATTATTATTTGCACCAAACTGCCTAATTTGTCTTGAGGTCGTTGAGTGTGACTGTTAATCACAAGGTATTGAGTTCGATTCCCGGGTCGGATCAAAAATATACATTAGGTATTTCTGACAATAAATACGATACATGCTTGAAGTTTGGAATTCAGCGGTGTTCTTCTCGCCCGTGGTCCTAAGACCGATCTCTCTCAAGTGACGTCGTATTGCAGTATCATCACGCCAACTATTCACTCGCTACACCATGTTTATTAATAAAGCGGGTATTGTTTCGGTTTTTTATTAAAACGAGACGATACGATTGATGTTAAGCAGTTACCGTAGCCTATCATCGGGTCTCCTCCATAAATTTGGAGGGATATTAGCCTACTATACCACGCTGGCCAGACGGGTTGGTATAGGGTTTTGTTTCGAGTTTTCCCTCTCTTGCAGTGGATATTGTCTGCCTGACTTACTCCCTTAGTCGACTCTTACGACACCCATGGGATAGAATAGGGTGGTGACTGGTGGTGAATACAAGAGGTATCACGTGTTGCCGACTCATATTTTTACACCAAAAAGCACACAAGTGATTCCTCTGATAGGCAAGCCGTATGCTTGTTTATCACCTAATAGAAAAAAAAAAACAGGATCAAACTCACACCTAGTGTCACAAATAAACATACAATCAGTTATTATTCAACTCTACTACCACAGCCTTTAACAAATCTATAAAACCTTATAAAATAACATCAAAAATTGAGTATACTTCACAAGCGGATACAGTTAAGAGGTTGATTTGTTCGACAATATGTAGAATCACATTTCTCACGGTAGATGGCGCAAGTATATCTTTACGAACTACATAACGCATCAGCGACGGGGAGATTACTGGAGCCGCCGGAGCTAACGTTCCATGTAAACTGATTCCAAGACGAAATGCCCGAGGTACACGCGGGAGCGAATCTAATTTGATACTTATATTTTTTGCTTTTGAAATATTATATATGATATAGGGAATATTCTCTGTATGAATACTAAGATGCGGAATATATGGCTGTAGAACAAACTAATGTTATCAATTCTGTACCTCTAGACAAGTGGCATAAATGGTAGTCGAATCGAATTCTGTACGGTCCTACCACTGACCTTCTGTACGGGAAATATTAGTGCATATGTGTGCGCTAAGAAAATGATTAGAGATGTAATTCTACTAATATTTTAAAAGTGATAGTTTGTGAGGATGAATGGATGGATTTTGTTACTCTTTCACGTAAAAACTACTGAACTGATCTGGATAAAATTAGTCATAAAGATGGATTATGATCTGGAATAGCGAATAGGCTCCTTTTTGTCCAAGACATCCACACGGGCGCGGCAGATTATAGACTATACGTTTGGCTTTGGGTGGGCTTAAAACCAGCCTAGGCTGCCTACACTGCGTCACCGTTTCCACTTATCTATTCTAATTAATGTGTGTACTTCTTCATAGTTCTGTTTATCTTGCATTCTTTATTTTATCTTGTACATCTTATATATAAAATTCTCGTGTCACAATGTTCGTTCCCGTACTCCTCCGAAACGGCTTGACCGATTCTCATAACATTTTGTGAGCATATTGAGTAGGTCTGAGAATCGGCCAACATCAATTTTACCCCTATTTTTTTAATTTAATTTTTTAGACAATTTTTATTGTTTTGTGATTCAGCATTAAATAATACATACAACCCTTAATTTTCATCCCTCTACGATCAACCCCTATATTTTAGTAGCAAAACAACGTTTGCTGGGTCAGCTAGTTTTATATAAAAGCGTCGTTGACGCGGAGCAGTCACATATCATTTTTATTTATACCCCAATGAGTAAATAAGGTGCATATATGGTATTGATACCAATGCTTGAAGAAATAGTAGGGAGAGGATGGTAAAAGGAGCCGCGGGAGCGGGGAAAGAGTTCCCCGCTCCCGCGGCTCCTTCACACCAATCCCTTCGTGGAAGTTATTATAACTTTTGCCGTAATAATCCCCGGTAGCTGTGCGCTGGACCTAACCCAGTTTGCCAAATCGAATGAACCGTATCATTTCCTTGTAATTTACGTTTATATAGTAAGTATTATAGTTTTAATTGGTTCCTAACGGCTATATTAGAAATGCGAAAGTTACTCTGTTTCTCCTTTGCGTTTTTGTGATAAAAAGGCTGAACAAGTCTCAGTGAAATTCTGGCTCTTGGGAACAGGTTTTAATGGCACAGAGTTAGATGATATCCTGGGGAGTACTCTTCAATGCGTTAACCGATATCTACGCGGGTGGAGCCGTGGGCAATAGATAGTAAACCATAAATCAAAATGATTATATTATTTAGAAAACAGGCGGAGGCCTTCAGTGATCGTGTAGGAATGCATTTTTAAAGAAACGTTTTTCTATCCCAGGGATACCAATTTTTAGGTCGGCACGCCAGGTATTTCAAACTTCCATAGACTACATACACCATCACACAGGCCGTATGCTTATTTGCCACCTAAGTAGCAAACAAGCATATGGCCAGCAAACAAGTATTCTTTGTTTTTCTCTTGATACTTTGACAGAGATTAAACCATTTTAATTACAAGAAAATATGCAAATTAAAATAATAATAAATCTATTTATGATTCAAAGTACAACAGATACCTTTATCTTTATCTCTTAAGAAATTATCTTAAATTAAAACACATTAAAATTCTTAAAGTGTAATCACAAGTTGTTTAAGTTTAAGTGACGGTGCACTAGTACCTTTGCACACGGGCTACTTTTAGTTGCTTTTATACTTGCTATAACATTAATTATGATGATATTTAGTACAAAATCGACTGAAATTGTATTTAGTACAAATATTAACTCGCATTAAGAAAAAGTATAAGATATTTAGTACAAATATTAACTCGCATTAAGAAAAAAGACTGTAGTATCTAGATTTTTTTTGTAGCATGATATAAATAAACCTGCTTACATTATTTTTACGTTGAACTAGTCTGCGTTTTGTAAAGAACAAGCGATGTTTCTGTATTTTTATAAAAAAAAAACAGAATATAGCACTCAGTTTCATAGATGCGCTCTTCCATCTCTATCCCCATCCGATAGATTCTCTTTGACCTTGAGAACATCATTACTCTCTACCGATACACACATTTTTTAAATTATATTATTACTAGATATTATGGACAAAGGGTCTAAATCGTGTATGATTTTATATTTTATAAAGTTGCTTACGCTATCGACGCTATCGAATTCTCAACTTGCCGCTATAGAAAGTCGGCCGTCTGTATCTTCAGTGCTTCTTTGTGGAAATACCTCGTGAGCCTCAAGTTTTCCAATTAGGAATGTTTTCGGGCTTCCTTTCCCGTGAAGGTCGACGTTTTGTACCTGACATCCTCACTTCACAACTATTTGCCATTTTGTTTTTGCTTAACTTTTAACAAACTATTGTTGGTGTTCAGTTGATTAATTAAGAAGGAATCGGCACCTTAAAGACCTATTTTAAGGATAGTTAGTGTAAAAAAATGTATTGATACTAGAATTATGAGGGTTTAAGTAGTGCTAGAATGTTTTTTTATGGAAGTCACTTTCTGTGCTACCACAAATTGTATCTATCGGGCGATTGAAAAGAGTGATCTGGATTTCTTCCCAGCTTGTTCATCCAGCAAATCTGGCAATAAACAGCTAATTACTATTAGCTGCTATTTATTACTATCAACCCGAATAATTTTATTGTTTAGTGTAGCATGTCTTAAATAAAGAAATGATTTTGATTTTAAATTTTTGAACAATGTACTTTATTTTCGGATGCCGCGTGTAAACACCCTTACACAGGTAAGGTACGTTCTTGTTGAGGAATTCGGTTTATGGATGTTGAAAGTTTGCCAATTAAAATATTTTACTGAATGTTTCTCGCGCCGTTGATCAGAACTTAATACTGAATAACTTTAGAATTTATTATTATTTAATTAAACGTTTGAAATAGGATTGCTTTTAAGTATTTGTTGCTTATTTTATTAATCCCACAATAATAATACATTATAATGCCCACAAATGATTTGGGTCGCGGTGGCCAATCTTGCTAAAGATTAGTCGACTGCGCAGAATAGGTATATCTAAACTAATATTATTTTATAGAGTAAAGATTCGAGTTTTTGTTTGTTTGTTTGTTACTCAAAAACTACTTGATCGATTTAAAAATCTCTAGAACATTTCTTAAATTAAAAACCCTAGGAGCTATTATTTTGACTTATTCTGTTCAAGCGAACTGCTCTCGCGTCGTTTCGGTTTTTTTATTTCTCTATGATAATATGCATGTAGATATAAACTAAACGAGTAAAACTGCATCAAAATCCGTTGCGACAGCCAGGGGGTAACGACTATGTTTAAAAAAATCATGCGGGGTAGTCTTTGGGGACTACCGATAAAGGTGAAAACTAAGTAACTTTATCGTTGAGCTATTAGCGTTCAGTTACGATGCCGTGAGTTATATGATTTTTGTTCAACCAAAAAGTCCTCAACACGCCTAAAGAAGTTTTCACTTCAAAAACATACTGGAATATGTCAACAAGAGCTTATTTAAAGCAACTTAAACATTTTATAACAAATACTAATGTATGTTATCGTAGTGGACCCAAACCGGTGTCATCTTCAAACGCATTAGTGGCTGTCGGACCCACGTTTAACGAGACGTATGATGATGAATGGCTTCCAAGATTGCACTCAATCCTAAGAAACGCTCTGTACAGACTTATACGGCACCAGCGGTGGGCATTTATTTAGTTTTGATTGTCCGTTTAAAAAAAAAATATAGCCATTACTCGCTGATAATATAGCTTTCTAATGCTGAAGGATTTTTAAAAAACGTTTGAGTAGTATCTCGGTTACATCGTAACAAGAGAGCTAGGGCAACATACTAGCGAGTAACGATTTTAGAGAAATTTCATTCTACGTACGATTAGGTTATGAAATGAGCCGATGCCGAGGTTTTCCCGAAAGACTATAGCATGGGGTTCTTCAAGCATGTAGTCATTAGTTTTAAAGGGTCGGCAGCGCGCGAGTGATATCCCTGGTATCGTGTCCATAGGCTGCAGTAACTGCTTACCATTAGGCGGGCCGTATGCTTTTGCCTTCTTAGTTGTATAAAAAATAAGAGCAAGCCCGACTGGGGAAGGACCTCCACCTTACAGAAGACCACAGCCAAATACTTACACGCAGTGCTTTACAACAGGGCTTTAAGATGGAGAATCCCTGAGATAGAAAAACGTTACTTTCAAAACGCATCCCTAAATGAGCGCTGGAAACCTGTACTCACACACAGTACAGTCGACTGCCTTGGTGGTCCAGTGGGTACAGTATGTCCCTGCTGTGCACAAGGTTGTTGGTGCGATTCCCACACAGGGACAAAACTTTGTGTGCAACAAAGAGTTGTTCGGAGTCTAGGTGTAATTTGTGTCCGTTAATTGTATGTTTGTAAAGTCCCCCGCAACACAGAGCTTGTTTTCTAGTGCGGGAGTTGTCTTAAAAAAAAAACTAAAAAAAGTAACACAATTTAACTACTGTGTAGCTATTTAGCTGTGGTTTCGTCCTTCCCCAGTTGGACTCGCTCGCGTGTATGGTGCACTACCTCTCTTACTTTTCATTGGTAAACATATCTCGAATTTCAGAGACATCCTTGTGGTGAGAGAGATCCCGTAATTTATGAGTTAAGTGTGGCTCAAGCCTTAGCCTCTCATTAGTGAGTACAAGTGGCGACGTCTGTCGACGCACCTAATTAATGAGTATTCGATTTATGGTTAGGAAAATTGATATCTTGGCTTTGGTTTTAGACTGTAAAATATATTTTACGAGCAATCAAAATTGATAGTTATTGCAAGCTTGGAATTGCTTTTAGTATCGTTTAATATACAATAAAGTCAACATAATACCTATCGGTTTTGTCTTTTAAAATATGACTTATAGAAGCAGTTACCATAGCCTATGGTCGCTTGTAATACTGAGAGCATCACTCAAGTGTAGTCGACCCAGAAATACTTATACTTTTTAGTTATTAATTATAATTTTTAGTTCGAGACTTGCTTCCTTGATGCTATACCTTAATTTTGAATTTGAGTTACATCAGTAACTAATATTATAATAGTGGTCGGTCACAATCACAAAATTTTTTGTCACGCGTGGTGATCGAACCCACAACACGTAAATGGCGAGGCATTTTAGCCACTGAACCAACCGTCCAGTCATAAATGAAGAAGTAATGATGTTAAAATCATCCAGAAGTTAACCTAAGTAATTAACAAAAGCACTCAGCTAACGATAAATCGGAACATTTCAGTATCGATATATTTCGATAGTAACTCGATACTAAAACATCTCGATAAAGTTCTACGACCGCAGCCACAGATCGAATGTCGTCTCGTGTTTGTCTGATGCCCGGAGAATTGTATCCTAGTTAAACCAATCCGCAAACATTGAAGCAATTTAACCCTTAGACTTAATCGGCAGTACCGTTTGCGATGCGTTTTAAAATAAACGTTTTCCTTTTCCAGCTTATCCACATCTTAAAGTCCTGATGTAAAAAAATGAGTCGGCAACACGAAAGTGATACATCTGGTATCGCAAGTCCATAGTCTAAGATAACTGCTTAACATCAGTCGGGCCTTATGCTTGGTTGCCAAGTCAGTAGTATAAAAAAAACAATAGAAGCAACATGTAAAACCAAATAAACCGAATATAAAACGTTTAAGAATTGAAAAGAAAGCCTTAAGATCATTAAACACGATTAGTTATAATAACAGTGAGAGCAAACATCGTTACAGTGCCCATAATGGTCTTAAATATACACCATTTACTCTCTCTCTCTCTCTCTCTCTCTCTCTATATATATATATTATTTTTACGAAGCCAGAGTAAGTGTAACACAATGAATGAAGGAAATGTGTTTAGTAATTGTATTCGGCCAGTCTGACCTAATTTGTTCTTGGTAATTTGTTTGTTCTAATTGTTTTGTTCTTGTGCTAATTCGGATTTGAATTAGTAAGTTAAGTATAATTTATTAAACCTATTTTGATATATTGAGTATGGCGATGGCAAACTGACAGTTGTGATTGCTCGGTGACGGCACAATCTATTGCCTAAACGTCAAAAAGGCTCGGTTTTTGCTCTTACGGAATACCGATTTTCAATCTGACAGCCAGATTTTGCTCAGTTTTTGCTCTTACTGAATACCCCTGCTGGTTTTATACGTTTGGACATTCTTTTTAATAACAGAATAACCAGTTTTTCTCGCTGAAAATGTAGTTTTTTTATACTATAAGTATATAGTAGTATTTAGTACCATTACTTAAGTAAATGCTTGCTTGCTACTCTTAGACCCCAAGTCTAAGAGTAGCAAGCAAGCATACGGCCCGCCTAATGCCGTTACCTATGGACGCAAGCAATACCTAGGGCATGACTCAAGTGTTGTCGACCCAAAAATATTTATACCAGAGTTTTGTGTTACGGGTAGCAATAAAAACCACCATCCAAAAAAAAGTATCAAGCAAGTGATACCTCTTATCCCTTGCTTGATGCCCACCTAATTTTTTTACACTTTAAAGATGGAGTATTCCAGCGCTCACTTAGGGAAAGGTTCTATCAAAATCCTTCCCTAAATAAGCGCTGGAAATCTGTACTCACACACAGAAACACAACTCAACCGCTGCGTCTAGTACACCCTTCTTACTATTACTTATATATGTTTATAAAATACTTTTTAGATCGAATCTGGACTTCGCAACATGCTTTTTGTAGCAACAAGCAATAATAGCAACCATATTATGTTCCACTGCTGGGCACGAGACTCCTCTCCTCTATCAAGAGAGAGAGGGTTTCTTGATAGAGGAGAGAGAAGAGTCTTACTTTGTGTTTAGAAAACTGTCACCCATCTATGAACAGACCTCGACAAGTTGCTTCAAGAATTATTTCACTTAGAGATAGTAATATTACCAGCGAGTAACATTATATGCTTAATTTTTTTTTAATGTCCACCTGGGCAAAGCCGGGGCATGCCGCTAGTTTACATATTTCAAATTAAGATCGAAAATTAATCACTATAAAGACGCCATTTTTCTGCTCAAACTACACAAAACAAGCTCCCAAACATTTATATTCCAGTCACACATTTACTTCACTAGTTAGAAACAAAAGGTGCACGCCAAATCGAATGCCGACTTTACCCGATCGTTACCGACAACAGCCGAACGTGAGCTTAACTTTGTTTTGGCTGACTGTCTAAAATTCAAGAGAGGGCTTTTCGACGGTAACAAGTTTAATGTATACTTCACATTGTTTTGACACTGTTGGCACTTTAACTTTCCTCTGTTTGTGCACTTATTGATGGATGTTTGAAAATTGTATTATTTTGGAAATGATTCGGTAAATCTTGTGTATAAATAATAGCAACCCATATTATGTCGCACTCTGAACACGGGTCTCCTCTCCTCTATTAAAAGAGAGAGGGCTTAGGGCTTAATTTATACACGCTGGCCTAATGCGGGTTGGTGAATCAGACATGTCTTTACGATGTTTTCTTTCACCGTTAGCAGATGGCGAATCATTTGATTTGTACATGTAAACTCCACAAAGTGAAATTCACATTGGTACTGCTACCTGGCATTGAAATCGTATCTCTTGCGTGCAAGTCGGTTACTTTCCCACTCGGCCACCACCGCTTTTTTTGAAAAATCTTGTATACATGAGCAAATTATTACGTTAGCCTATGTCCAGCAGTAGACATAGGCTAACGTAATATTTGGGTGGTTGGTTATTTAAATAAGTGGGTGAATTAATTACAGGTTAATTGATGAAACATAACATATCATCACGCTTTTTACTTGAAGGAGTAAGCAGATGAGTCTAACAGCCAAATAATATATAAATAATGGCTTATTTACGAAGCGATTTTCAGCAATACAGCATTCAACCTTTAAGACATTGTGCATTTAATATAGATCAATATGGCTTTACATCACGTAATTAAAATTAATATTTAATTTCGAAGATATTATAGATTTAAAACGCAAGGACATAGCGGTTGCGGGGGTACCCATGCGAAGCCGGGGCGGGTCGCTAGTAGGTAAAAAATAATACATAAATATTTGTCTTGTGTCACTTTAGCACAGACCCACATCTGATACAAGTCGATTTTGATGCCTTGGTGGTCCAGTGGTCGCAGTATGCGCCTGCTGTGCACGAGGTTGTGGGTTCGATTCCCACACAGGACAAAACTTTGTGTGACCCACAAAGTGTTGTTCTGAGTCTGGGTGTAATTTGTGTACGCTAATTGTAAAGTCCCCCGCGACACAGAGCTTGTTCTCTAGTGTGGGAGTTGTCTTTTTGAAAGAAAAAAAAAACATTATATTCCCACTTAACTACCACATATAAATAGCGTTCCAAATATAAACCAAACTTGATAAGGGTACTTCCTCACAATACGCGCGAATTAGTCATAAACTTGAGCGCAATCCATCAGAGATGCGTGTCGTACCGACCCGTGTTCTGAATTCACAATTAGACACCATTCACAATTCGGCGAATAGCCAGAGAATCGCTTTAATTTTGAATAGGCAGACGCTTGTTGATTAACTCGAAGGAATCCACACTAAATATTAATAGAATCGTGTTTTATTAACCATTCGTTGTATCTAATTATTAGGCTTTTTTGTTTTGAAATTGTCTGGAATTTTGTAGTACCTACATTTACAAGAAAATGTTTTATTGATCGAAAACTCTGCTTTAGGAAGGAAGTTTTTCTTTTTTTTTATACTTCTTGGGTTATTAACAAGCATACGGCCAGCCTGGTTTTAAGCAGTTACCGTAGTTTATGGACGCTTGCAATACCAAAGGTATCACTTGCGTGTTGCCAACCCATTTTGCTGTGTAGTTAATTGATCTTATTGAACACAGTCAAATAAATACACACAGTGATGTACCGTGTTCTCTTTCTGTGTATGAGTACAGGTCTTCAGTACTCATTTAGGGATGCGATTTATAAATGTTTTAACAAAGCCCTGGTGTTGAAATTTTTGGATTCTAAATATTGCAGGGCGGTATTTGTGAGACACATGTGGTCATATTTAAATCTTCTACCTTGTACTACATTATAATAAGGTTGAGTTTCCAATAGCTGGTGTGTCAGAACGCAATGGCACGCGCAACATTCCTTAAATTACTTTTAACGTGGTCCATGGACCGGATTTTATTAAAAATGTTGAGCATCGGTTCTTGGAGAACGTGTCCCTCACGTGCCTTGAAGATTAAATAGCACGCTCTATAGAAAAAAGGTTTAAGATCAAGATCATCTGTGAGGTATTTGGTATTTTGAGCTGATTACTGATAACTCGAATTACACCTAGATGTGATTCAATGATGCTTGAAGAGACCAGCCATAAGCCATAAACGGTGGTAGCCAAATCGAAAAATCAAAAAGCAAATGTATGGAATTTCTTTCTTTTTTTAAAAAGACAACTCCCGCACTAGAGAACAAGCTCTGTGTCGCGGGCGACTTTACAAACATACAAATTAACGGACACAAATTACACCCAGACTCAGAATACCTCTTTGTGGGTCACACAAAAGTTTGTCCCGTGTGAGAATCGAACCCACAACCTCGTGCACAGCAGGCGCATACTGCGGCCACTGGACCACCAAGGTAATCTATTTGAACTATTTGACATAATTTTACGACATTACATCGTAAGCTTATGTCAAATCCCATACATTTGCTTTCTATTCTATTCGATTCAACTACCGTTTATGCCAGAGGCAGGAATCGCACCATTAAGATTTTGTAGCGATTTGTTTAGATTTGCAAACTTTTAAGGAACATTTCATTCATAATGTGTTACTACTTACTACGTGAATATCTCGAAGATAAGTGTGTTGATTGATGCACCGTAATTTATTAATTCAAATCGCTGATATTTTAAGTCTAAGATTAAACATGACATGTCTCATGTTACTCCTAGTTCCTAGTTCTTCATGAATATAGATATATGACAGTCAATCGAACAGTCACAGTAAGTACCCTAAATGTCCTGGTGATTGGTCAAGGATCATGTCACGAAGACGCACTGTCTTCAAGGCCAAGGCAAGAGTTTTTTTTTAACATGGGTTTAGTCTGTAACGATACGATGAGTATAGTGATTACCCTTAACCCTTCGGAGAAAAGTCGGGAATGTACCTAATTTCACTTCAAATAAAACTCTATTCTATTCTATTCAAAGATATTTTTGAAGTGAAAACTTCTTTAGGCGTGTTGGGCACTTTTTGGGTGATCAAAATTCATGGAACCCGCGTCATCGCGATCAACGTCATCGTCACCGAACGCATTCCATATTCAAAAATAATAATCTAATAGCTGAACGATACGATACACAAAAGTCCCCAAAGACTGCCCCGCATGTTTTATTTTTTTTAATAATACGTTGGCGGTAAAAATACAAGCGAAATTTGTATCAAATAAATGTTAAATCAAAATTATATCAAATTATTTACTCTGTAGATTTAAATGAAGCTGAAAATTGATGTTATTTTATTGCGAAGAACAATTTACAATACCGATGTTATTTGAACAAATAGAATATGAAGCAGAGTAAATAAATAATTTGTTTATTATTACAAAAATATCTGAACATTGCATTTTAACATAAATAAACTGTAATTGCTACTTAGTAACAAAAGATTTATTATGTTCTTAACTTATCGTTTGGTTAGTGGCCAACCTGGTGACAGAGTTATTTAGATCGTTCATATGTAGGCCTCTGTCGTGATCTAACGACTGTAAACAGCCGGGACCGACTTTTAATGTGCACTCCGAAGCACGGATCATTATGATATTTTTGTATTATTTTCTATTTTATTTCGCGTCCCATAAACGCATAGATTAGTATACCTTTAAGACTAATTAATCGTCTATACATTATACTATGCTTTTTCCTGAATGACTGACTTCCTCAGCCTAAACCGCAGATCGTAGAGACCTGAAACTTGGAGGGGTATTCTTTATATGACGTAGGGAGTTATTCGTCATCTCACCCGACCAAATCTCGCCCGATCGGGGGAGATGGCACAAAATAATTTAATTTATTTTTCTTGTCAACTCGCAAGACACTTAAAATCATTGCTGATTTGGTACAGTCAACTATTGTGCACACACTATTCTGTGTGAAATATATTTTTTATTTGACTGTACTTTACACCGGCGCGGCGTGCGAGTTGACGAATATAAGGTAAATTAAAAAATTAGGTATATTAAAAAATGTGCTGTCTCCCCCGATCGGGCGAGTTTATTGAGGGGGAGTTGATGAATAACTCGACGTAGGCATCCGATAAGAAACGATAAGGCATAGTTTGTATAGGCTATAAACATTTAGAAAATCCACGCGGAAGAAATCGCGAGCATAAGCTGGTATATACATATAACTTAAGTTAGTATAGGTAGGAGTTAAATAACTATATTAGTATCTAAATATTTCAAATTTATTTTTTAAGTAATGTGGAAAAAGTCAAGCTCCTTAAGAGGTAGGGCACCATACTAGCGAGCAAACTAAACAACTTGACTGGGAAAGGACCTCCACCTTACAGAAGACTACAGCCAAATAACTACACACAGCGGTGTAGTTGTGTTCCTGTGTGTAAGTACAGGTCTCCAGCGCTCATTTAGAGATGAGTTTTGAAAGAAACGTTTTTCGAAATGAGATCGGTTTAGCCGTTTAACGTGAAACATCTATATGTTACTGTAAAAACCCGAATTACGGTAAATCCTAAGATTTACCAACTCTTAATGGTAAAAGTCCGAACCGTTCTATGATCATCGTTTATTTCGGACTTTAACTACCACTCACTTGGTTAATCTTAGGATTTACCTCAAAGACACGGTAAATGTTGAGATAAACATGTCAATACGTTACTAGTTAATAAAACTTAATCAATAAAAAAACCAAAACATATTGGTAACGATTTGACTGATTAGGTAGTAATACAAATAATTAATAAATACTCATAGGTATGTAAGGATTTGAATAATTATTAATTGAAATAAATGATTAAGAACTATGCATTGTTTTATTTCCAAGACCAACATTTACCAACCGTCACTGGTAAAACCTAGCATGTACTAAATTCCAATGGTAAATTATTTTTTACATATTCCTACATTTGCCGACTCGTGTTGGTAAACCCTTAGATTTACTGGTAAAACCTAAGATTTACCGTAGTTCGGGCTTTTACAGTAAAATATTATACACTTATTTAAACTTTCTCATTTGTAATACTAGTAATGATAAATGTTCTTTTGTCTCACAGGACGCGACAGGCAAATGTCTGGCAACACAAAAACATCTGGTGAAGGAGAGTCCCGAGATGCTGGCCATCGCGACCTGGACGGGACAGGTGCCAAGACGGCCGACCCTGCCACCAGGCGCTAAGTTATCCCAGCTCATGGCGCTGGGATCCCGCCGAGATCCTGGACACGTCGTGTGGATGCTCGCCAAGTCTGATAATGAAATGAAGTAAGGATTATAAATTCTTTTAAACTTTCTCGATTTGTACACATAGTATTACTATAATGGACAACGGCTGGGGTATTCCGTAAGAGCGAAAACCGAGCGACCGCGAAAACGGAGCAAAATTTGGTTGTCAGATTGAAAATCGGTATTCCGTAAGTGCGAAAACCGAGCCTTTTTGACGTTTAGAAATCGTGTGTGCCGTCACCGAGCAATCACAACTGTCAGTTTGCGATCGCTTTCTTAAAGAATCAGCCGGCCGGTCACCTAGACCCTACGTCTCTACTTCATATCTTTTATTATCCTATAACAAACAACATAACAATAGTATAACACAAAAGGATTGTGTACCTGAGTGTGAGTACAGGTCTCCAGCGCTCATTCAGGGATGCGTTTTGAAAGAAACGTTTTCCTATCCCAGGGATTTTCCATCTTTATGCTGTCAAAAAATGGGTTGCCAACACGCAAGTGATACCCCTGGTAGGTATTGCAAGCGTCCATAGGCTACGGTAACTGCTTAACATCAGGCGGTCCGTATGCTTGTTTTCCACCCAAGTAGTATAAAAAAAACAAGCGGGGCCCTCTTTGGGGACTGTCGATAGAAGTGAAAACTAAATAACTTGCGAATTGTATCGTCGAGCTATTAGGTTATTATTTTTGAATATGGATAGCGTTCAGTGACGATGACGCGTGTTCCATGATTTTTGTTCACCCAAAAAGTTTCAATATGGAAAGCGTTCAGTGACGATCTTCTTCTTCGTCTTCTTCTTCTTAAAGAAGAAGAAGTAAGAGTAACGATGACGCGTGTTCCATGATTGTTGTTCCACCGAAAAAGTTTCAATATGGAAAGCGTTCGGTGATGATCACACGATTTCCATGATTTTTGTTTACCCAAGAAGTTTTCATTTCGAAAAGTTGATCTTTTTTTTTGCTTGGTTTTTTGTTTGTTTTGTTGTATAATTTTATTGCAATAAAGCATAACGCATATATACACTGGCCTACATTATTTTCGTATTTTTATCTACATCTTCAACAACTTATCTTTAGTTCATCGCCCTAAGGTCATATATAATAGTTTTTATTGAACGCAACTCGGTTTTCGTTTGCAGTATAAAATTGCCTACGCTTTGCTTATCGCAGACTCTTGAAAAGCGCCTCCAACTCCTTATAAGAGAGTGGTCTTTGCCCTTGACCTTTGTCCTTTGAGGAATATCATTTTGAAAGAAATATCGTCATTGAATGAATGTTAATATTTGTTTCTAGTTATTTAGAATGTGTAGCAAGAAAATATCTGACGAATCTAAAATGATAATTCAGTCTTCTTCTTCTTATCGTTTGGTAAGTGGTCATACTTTAAAAAAGACAACTCCCGCACTAGAGAACATGCTCTGTGTCGCGGGGGGCTTTACAAACATACAATTAACGGACACAAATTACACCTACTAGTGATAGGGTGATTTAAATCGCCCATATTTAGGTCTCTGTCGTGACTGTTAACAGTCGGGACTGACTTTTAACGTGCTCTCCAAAGCACGGAAACGTTCATATGAAATACCACTATGCGGTCACCTATCTGAAAGGTTACAGCGCCCTTGGTAGCTTAACCCGCTGATCGTTTACCGAACAGCTAGTGCACCTGGCTATTATTATTCTTATGTATATATAGCATAGTTTTCATAAATAAATTAGAAAGAAAATCAGAAATAAAATTTATAATAAATAAATCTTTGTCTAGCTGATGACATAGTCAGAACTCAAAACAAAATATATGGCAGAGCTTTTTGAAAGGTGTAAGATATACATAATTGTTTTTAAAGGTAGACTAAGAATGTAAACTTGACGAACATTTTCTTTGATGAAATACTGAATTATTTATTAGCAGAACTGTGTGAATATATGTACAGCCGTTTTAAACTTTTCGAGTTTAAAATATGTGTTACAATTTCAAGACTGTTGAGAGATGATCTTCGAGTCAACATACAAGTTTTTAAAACTAAACTTGTGAACGTATCGTAATGAAATTTGGCAAAGATATAGAGTATACTAGCTGTTGCCTGCGGCTCCGCCCGCGTGGATGTCGGTATCGCTGTAAAAGTAGCCTATGTGTTATTCCAGACCATAATCTATCTCTGTGCCAAATTTCATCCAGTTCCGTTCAGTAGATTTTAAGTGAAAGAGTAATAAGCATCCATCCATTCATACCCACAAACTTTTACATTTGCACATCATACAAGAAGGTACTTTTTATCGCGGAAATCGAAATTCACGTGGCCGTAGCCGTGGGTAAGTATAGATAAGTTACACCCACAACAAGTCCTTTCTTACCCCGGTCACCTAGACCCTACGTCTCTACTTACCCCGTTACACCGCACATCACCGCCTACACAGACACACCACCGCCATCATGTCTCTCACCGTCAATTTCCCGTACACAAACCGAGACCAAATTAAACTCGATATTTACGTTAGATTGCTTCATTTAGGTAAAGGTCACTCAGTGACATCAGTAGGGTTAATCATGCAAATTATCAGCGTAATAACTTACTAAGATAATATAATATTAAATAATAATAGTAACCCATATTTGTCCCACTGCTGGGCACGGGTCTCCTCTCCTCTATCACGAGAGAGAGTTTAGGCCTTAATTCACACACGCTGGCCTAATGCTTGTAAATTTACCATACTTCCAGATCCATACCAGATTTCCAACCCTATCTAATACGAGTCAATCCCTACTAATATTATAAATGTAAAAGTATGTAAGAATGGATGCATAGATGGATGGATGTTTGTTACTATTTCACATAAAAACTACTGAACGGATCTGGATAAAATTTGGCACAGACATAGATTATGGTCTGGAATAACACATATTTTTGCAGCGATAACCGACATATACGCGGGCGAAGCCACGGGCCACAGTTAGTATTAAATAATACACATTTAGCTTATCAAAGATAGCCAATAAAAGTTGTGTGAGCTCACTCAATCGTCTCAGAACTAATCCCAAGTTTAAGTAAAACAATCGACAATTGTTCAATACAATCGCTTAACTTAGATTAACATTAAGTTTGATTAAAATACTTTAAGTTTGAAAAATAAGCCTCAATTTATTTGTGAATTATAGTAGAGAAACAGGAGTCACAGCGGTGGGCATGTGGGTGGGATTGTCCCGATATAGTAGAGATAATGTACACATACAAATACATCTCAACCCATAAACGTCCCACTGCTGGGCACGGGTCTCCACCATTAATTTGGAGGGATATTAGCCTACTATACCACGCTGGCCAGACGGGTTGGTATAGGGTTTCAAGTTTTTCCCTCTCTTGCAGTGGATATTACTCCCTTAGTCGACTCTTACGACACCCTCGGGATGGCATGGGGTGGTTACATTTGTATTCTTAATCCGTCACTACACGGACTACACCCACGGGATGGAATGGGGGGATAATGTACATTATTTAGTAAAACTACCTAAAATACCTACTTAAGAAAAAATTGCAATGCCATCATTTTTTTTAATTAAACATAGCTTATATTTTATTTTTAAAAATTACGGCATCCCTATTGTTTTGTTGTGTAATGTTACTCGTTAATAATGTAGTTTTCATAAGATGAAATAATTTAAAAAATCGGGCTAATTGTTTTTGAGTTTATTCAGCACAGATAGAAATACAAATCTTTTCTATTTATAATATGAAGTGTAGAAAAGTATAAATTAAAAGAAATACACAGAAGGGTTTATAGAAGGGCAGTCTACGATATTTACCGACGTCATCGTCACAGCTACAACCGCTACGCAGCTACGAGTACGTAGCAATTTACTGATCATCTACACGTCGACGTAGGCTATTTAATGCGCTCACGTACGTGCTCCCATTCATATGGTTCTACTAAATTATTGCTACATTAACTAAATTGTTGCTATTTATACATTTGTGCGGGATTTTTTTTTAATTTAGAACTTATGTGTAAGTACTGTCAAATTAATGGCATTTCCATTGCACTACGTATAATGTGACTTATATACGGGACAACAATTTTTTCATAGTACTTGGATGGCAAGTAAGCGCACGGCCCGCCTGATGTTAAGTCATTTTTTTTAAAGACAACTCCCGCACTACCGAACAAGCTCTGTGTCGCGGGAGATTTTACAAACATACAATTAACGGACACAAATTACACAAAGTTTTGTCCTGTGTGAGAATCGCCTGTGCAGGAAACCCACAACCGATCACTGGACCACTGAGGCAGTCTTATTATTTTATTATATACGATTAG
Organism: Trisateles emortualis; assembly: GCA_947095525.1. Classification (NCBI taxonomy): domain Eukaryota; kingdom Metazoa; phylum Arthropoda; class Insecta; order Lepidoptera; family Erebidae; genus Trisateles; species Trisateles emortualis. Next base: position 3,884,481 of record OX352748.1, on the reverse strand, counting down.
TAGCGGTATTCAGCCTGACTCTGGGTGTAATTAAAGTGTGCTCCCACCAATATCGATACCGATTGCAGATATCTTTAAAAAAATATTAGACAAGATGAAGAACGTATGCAATACCTCGTGCTCAAATTATTGCATGCGTTCATGGACTTTGATAACTGCTCACGATTCGGTAGGCCGTATAATTTTTTGCCGAGGCCATTTTTTTCTACTACTAAGAATATTAGTCAAAAACGCCTCGATTTGTCTTTTAAAAGAATTGTTTTTATTTTGTACTCAAATACGACATGTTTACGTCGAAAAACAATATTTTCTCAAGTTTACTTAATCAGGTCTTTAACTTATCCTATATAAATAATACTTCATATCTATATAAGTTATTTATGGCTCATATAGTTATTTTGCTATCGGACAACTTTCTTGTTTGCGATAGCAAAATACTTTTTCCTTTGCTTAACTTTGACACATATACTTGTAATAGTTGGAGTATATTCTTCACTCTTGGAGCATTTATTATTACGCTATGGTTCACCAAATTTATGTATGAATCGAATCAAGTTAGAGGAAGGTTAAGATGTGTAGTATGACCTATTTTTGGGCAAGAACTTTCTTGTGTAAATAGGAATTAATGATTGTTGTGCTCACGTATATCATGGAGATGTTTTTGTGTGAGTCTTAGAAAAGCAAGAGAAGTAGGAGATGCATGAAGTATGTACTATGTCTATCTGCCGCGCAGATGGCTAGTCTTCGTGGAAATTAACAACCGTAACCGAAATTCGGTTATGGAACACGGGATAAAACGTTGTGTAATTCATTAATTGTTTGTTCGGAGACTAAAAATAATATCTATTATTGAACTTCTTTTAGCATGGTACGCATATTTTTAGATGAGATAAAATCTCTGGATTCGCGACACCGTTACGAGACGCAGCTTGACATATCCGAAAAATCTTTTTTTGACTGTCACGTTATTAAAGCAAAGAGGCGATATATGCATGTACATATAGCAGACCGCGAACGCGTCTAGATAAATAAAATAAAAAAGCTATAAAATTTATAACAACTGTTTTGCCTAGTGTTTTCCCTTCTGTCGGTACTCCCGGAGTGCAGTTTTTTTTTCTATAAATCAACGCAGCGCCCGCACTACACAGCAAGCGGGGACTTAATAAACTTAGACTTGGAACAAATATTTATAAATTACATAATAAAGTTTTGTCCCGTGTGGGAATCGAACCCAATCCCTCTGGCTTAGCAGTAACCATTAGACCAACAGGCCAGTCATTATTGTAGGTAGTCTGTTTAAATATACATATAATATAGGTATTATTATATCAGAAATAGCGGCCCTCTCCTTTTTTTCTCTTTATAGAGGAAAGGAGACCCGTGCCCAGCAGTGGGACATACATATATAGGTCTCATGATAGCATTCGTGTTCAATATAATAACATTTTTAGACACCTCATGGGGCTAGAGCGACATTGTAGCGCCTCCGGGATGTTCACGGAGGCGAGGCTGAACACCTTTAATGCCATTCAGAGGTACAGGATCGCATCATTCATGGCCAGAGTGGATACGTGTAATAATATAATTATAAGAGGTCTAGCAGATCGTCTGCATGCGTCGAGCACGTACAGGCGATGGCTTGAAATAGCTGCCTGATATTGTGATATTTTAATTTATATTTATTTTATTCTATTCTCATTGTTTATTATTTTATTTTATTTTTAATTTAATGGAAATTTTAATTGTTGTTCTATGGATTTTTCTGCAATAAATGATTATTATTATTATTATTATTATATGGGTTGCTTTTACTAGCGGCACGCCCCGAATTCACCCGAGCTACATTTTTTTCAGCAGTAGACGTCTTTTGGTTGAGGTCCAAGAATATATAAAGTAAATATAAAATGGGTTGGCAACACGCAAGTGATACCTTTTGGTATTGCAAGCGTACATTGGCTAACTGCTAGGTAACTGCTTAACATCAGGCGGGCCGTATGCTTGTTTCCCACCCAAACGATTTCATTCCCTTCACGGATTCAATTTTCAAAACATGCACTTACGCATCTGCCAAATTTCTAATTTGTAGCCTCAGCAGCTTTGCATTGATTAGTTAGTCAGGTCAAATCATTATATATGTATAAATAAACCTATTAGTAACAACCAAAAACAATCATCACTTATTCGCCCTTCAAACAGCTAACACTCAAAATTGGCAGCATTATTCACGTGACGCCCCGAGAGAACCCGATCTTATCTCATTATTTATAATAATTGGGTGAGCAGGGATGAAAGGGGTGGAATACGATGCGTACGAGCCCATGAGCTTCGAAGAAAAAAGCGACAATTCATCACAGGCTGGCCTTAGACGCGACGCTTTAGAATAGTGATGGGAAGTCGCAAATGGATCTTTGGTATTACGTCAAAAGATATATTACTCTTTTTAGGGTTAACTAATGTGAATATTATGCAATTGAAATAGCCTTTTTGTTATATATGTCTGTTGTTTTTGTTAGATAACATATTAGTTTTGTAATAATACAAGAAAATACTGTTTAGACGTTTGTAGTTTGTTTCTAGGCTACGAAAATGTTTTTTGATTCTTTAATGCACACAAAGTAAATATATTAAAAATAGAGATAACAAACATTAATATAAACATAGAAAAATGTTAACATAACTTTTGTAATTAGATATTTAAAAATAATTACTTGGCATTTTACTTTTTTATATCACGTTCGGGAAGATTGTAGTGTGAGCTAATTGCCGAGGATTTCTCGAAATAATGTAACTTAGAGTCCTGGAAAAAGTCCTTCAATAACACGGTGAGCAACACGTGAGCGTTGCTCCAAGTATTGCAAGCGTCAATAGACTGCAGTAACTACTTACCCCCATGCAGGCCGTATGCTTTTGTTACATAAGCAGTGTAAATCCCGTCTATAGAAACTTTTGAATATACTTCAGCTCGGCTTAGCGTCGGATTATTCATTCATTCAGTAAAAACTCTTGAATGAAACTCGAGTGGGCGTTATTACCGTTTTCTTTACCTTTTGAAGATTGCTAGTCAACTTCAACACAATAGAAACTTGATTTTAAACTTAAATTCCTTATTAAATTTTCATTCATGAAGTTATTCAACTCAAACAGAAAATATATAAATTTGATATTAAGTGAATAAATCGACTGTCGCGTTCGTCTGCGGTTTGTGGCACATCATGAAGTTCTAGGTTTGATTTCATGGTCGGGTTAAACGTTACTGGATTTTTGGGCTTGAAAATTCTCAGTAGCAACACGGAGTACAGAATTGTGCCCAAAATATAGCCGCTATTTTTTTATACTACCAAGATGGCAAACTATCGTACGCTGCGCCCAACCCTACATCTTGTTGCACCAGACTTTTTTTTATACTTCTTAGGTGGCAAACAAGCATACAGTCCGCCCGATGTTAAGCAGTTACCGTAGCCTATGGACGCTTGCTATACCAGAAGTATCACTTGCGTGTTGCCAACCCATTTTTTATTTACACCAGGGCTTTATGATGGGACTATCCCTGAAATAGGAACACGTTTCTTTCAAAACGCATCCCTAAATGAGCGCTGGAGACCATACTCACACCCAAAAACACAACTATTCGACTGTGTGTTCTTTGACTGTGGTCTTCTGTAATGAGGAGGTCCTTCCCCACTCGGGTTGACTCCCTCGTTCTATTTCTCTTTTCACTAGTATAGCGCCCAACCCATCCAAAATTCAAAAAGTAAAAATTTATATCAAATGCATGATACTTATGAACGTCAAAATAAACAAAAGTCAGCATATATTCTTTTTTTCCTATCAATTTCAATATGAAGGCATGATTGCCTGGTTCCTATTTTTACATTATCAAATTCCTCAATATTCGATATATCGATACCAATTCACAGTTGGCTATAGTCACATCACTATCGGTGAGGTTTGCTGTCGTCATGGCAAGGGCAACTTATTACGAGCCAAGTTATTGCTAACCCTTCGCTGCTATAACTATTATATTACGTACCTACCTAACGTGGTGTCTATAGTGTCACGTTAGGTATGTACCTAGGTTTAATTTATCCTGTCAGTATATAGCTTCATGTGTATGCACCAATTAGGACAGAGCCTGGTGATCTGTCATACAGGTCTCGAACCTAGTATAGACACCAGCTCTCACAGGTTCTAAGACTAGCTTAAGCTAAACATTGTACCACTGTAAACTATTGTACCTTTGAGAGAAATAAATAAATTATTATTATTATTATATCAAAAACTACTTTCGACTGGCTTGTTGGTCTAGTGGTTAGGGTCCCTGACTGCTAAGCCGGAGGTCGTATGTTCGATTCCCATTCGGCACAAAACTTTCTGACATAAATATTAGGTGTAATTTGTGTCCGTGAATTGTATGTTTGTAAAGTCCCCTGTGTACAGTTTCGTAGTGCAGGAGTTGTCGTTAAAAAAATAACATGCATCATTTTATGGTGCATGCATGCATGGTAGTGCACCATAAAAGAGCAAACACGACTGCGGAAAAACTTCCCTCTTGAAGAAGACCATAGACAAGTAGCTAAATACAGTGGTGTAGTTGTGTTCCTGTATGTATCGTATACTTATTCGTTATTTAATATAAATAAAAAACATTTACTTACCATGTAAAAATCAAACTCAGAAATTTAGGAGACAAAATTATCAATGTGAGCAAACTTAACTAGCAAATGACCTCTACGCTACAGAAGACCACAGCTAAATAACTGCACGCAGTGTTGTAGTTTCATTCCTATTTGTGAGTATACGTTTTCAATGCCCATTTTAAGTAAGATTTAATAAAGATTTTTTATGCTACCAAGAAGGTAGACGGCCCGCCTGATAGCCTATAGACGCTTGCAACACTAGGGCACAGATAATATAATACTAGGGTTACCCATAGCTCAAAAACACGCGAATAATATCGCATCCTTAGTAGAAAACTGGCATAACTTGAGAAATGTCACTGGGCAACTTTGAACCTTATCTGTTAAGAATAAGATGTAAATTTCCAAACAAACACGCTACAACTTACTTCATTTTTCTATTGTGGGTGCGATGTATCTGGTATTCCGAGTGTCCACAGGCTAGAGTTACTGCTAACCATCAGACGTATGCCTGTTAGTCACTGTAATAACAAAACGATAAAAATACCTATCAATACAAAAACAAAATCGTTCATACGAAAGTAATCTGCCTACCCGGCAATCAAACCTAAGCCCTTTGATATGTTAATATGAACATTGGAATAGCACAAAGACTGTCACAGAGAATGCCTCCGAATTGTCATTGATTCAAAAGGCTATGATGAGAGATTTATTTGCACATTCGATTTATTAGAACAAAAGATATCGGGCTCTTTTTCAAACCGTCTCCGATTGCTTTTCCATAGAACTAATAATGTCCTCCTAACCGAATTTCGGTCACAGTTGCTACTCTCGATGGAGACTAGCCATATGCGCGGGAGATATTATACTGCACAAGTACGTGCGCAAACACAAGTGCACTCTAATTCCCCCACTCTCATAGTTCAAAGGGACGGTAATCCGACACGACCGGAGAGAGATCAGGAGTAGGACCAATTGCTTTACGTGCTTTCTGAGGCACGGGGATGTAAACACCGCCAATTTTCAAACTCCGCGTAACTATTGCGAATTTAGTGACGGAAAAACCTGGCCCGACCCGGGAATCGAACCTGGGACCTCGTGATGAGCAGTCACATACATAGACCACTGAGCCACTGAGGCAGTCAAAAAAATAAAGAGTCTATTTCTGTGTCAGTGGCTGGGTTGACCTTAAAATAATGTAATTTAAGATATTGCGTGATGTATATATTTTTTATATTACTTTGGCAGCAAACAAGCATAGGACCTGCCTGATGGTAAACAGTTACATAGCCTTTGGACGCTTGCAATACCTACCAGGGGTATCATTTGCGTGTTGCTGACACAAAAAATGTAGCACCAGGATTTTATAATGGAATTTCCCTGGGAGAGGAAAGCTTTTCGTTAAAAAAGACCTGTACCCACATACAGAAACCGAACTACTTTCATCGCTCTTTGATTTGTTTTTTTTATATATTTAAAAAAAGACAACTTTCGCACTAGAGAACAAGCTCTGTGTCGCGGGGGACTTTACAAATATACAATTAACGGACACAAATAACACCCAGACTCAGAACAATTCTTTGTGGGTCACACAAAGTTTTGTCCTGTGTGGAAATCGAACCCACAACCTCGTGCGCAGCAGGCGCATACTGCGGCCACTGGACCAACGAGGCAATTTTATTTACCCGATGGGAAAGCTCTGTGTAGTTATTTGCCCGATGGGAAAGCACGACTGGGAAAGGACCTTTACCAATTGGGCTTGCTCGCTAGTATGGTGCCCTACCTCTCTTAGAATAAGGTATTTTGTAAAGGCCTATTAAGGTCCTTCAAACTCGAGTAACACTCTCTTACACTTTGTTTATAGATCCCAAGGGACGCTACATAGTTTCATCAGTATTAATTGCTTCTCAGCCTTGTCCCTTATGTTATACACACATATTCTCGCCATGTTACTAATAAAATCGTCACTCACGTCACTATCAAACAAGCCAGGGTTACATTTTAGCCAGGGTCAAGCTGTAAGAGCGTTAATATATCATTTAGGAATTCGTTTTGAAATAATTATGAAGTATGTGAAATGTCAAGCTTATAACTATGAAAATGACAAAATTTCATGCAGCCGTTCATCCCTTATGAAAATAAGGGAACACCCCTTAGGGTTACAATTTCCAAAAATCCCTTCTTATTACGCACATTTCCGTGTGGTGACGGATTAAGAATACAAAATTTCACCACCCCTTTCATCCCGGGTTCAATCAACCAAGCCAGGGTTACATCATAGCCAGGGTAAAGCTGCAAGCGCGTTAATATGAACCTTGTCACTCTTTTAAAATAAAGGAAAGAATAGATAACTTAGGGATGCAATTTGAAAGACACGTTTTTATATCCCAGGGATACTACTTATACATCTTAAAGACCTGGTGTCAAAAAATAGTCGGCAACAGGCAAATGACAGTGAAAGCGTCCAGCTACGGTAAACAACTGCTTAATAGTAGACGAGTGGTATATTTTTTGCCACCTAAGTAATATAAAAAAAATAGAGTCAAAGTGACAATTAATGATTAAATATTATATGATAAAAAAACGATGTGTTTTGAAAGAAACGTTTTCCTATATTTTTATACTAATAATTATATCCTCCTAACCGAATTGCGGTCACGGCGGCTAAGTCTAGTCATCTGCGCGGTAGATATTATAGTACACAAGTGTGTGCGCAAATACACACATACTTTTATTTTAAAACTCAACCATCAAATCCTTCTTTTAAATACCGCAGTTGGGTAAATCCACTTCACAATTTATCATTGACTTAATTTTCGTACAATAAACGCAACCATTGCAAAAACATTGTTCCGAATTACCATTGTGACGTATGGTCACAATCCGAATGACCACGTGACACATTTGACCGTCGTCAGTCATTTCCGAGATCATTCTTTTAGCCATACGATCCCAGAGGGTGGCAACGTTGTCGTTATTAATGAGCCCGTTTAAAACGGTCCGAGTTAATTGACGGATATGTGTTTTTTGTTTGGATTTTTTTAGGATTGCGACTGATTGAGTGGATTTAAGTACAGATCAATAATTGTAATCATGTCAAGAATGAATGACAATGACTGGCCTGTTGGTTTAGTGGTTAGTGATTCTGACTGCTACGCCGGAGGTCGTGGGTTCGATTCCCACCCAAGACAAATCTTTGTGTGATGAGCACGAATGTTTGTTCTGTGTCTGGGTGTAATTGATCTATAATATGTATGTATTTAGAAATATATAAGTATGTTTATCAGTTGTCTCGTTACCATAGTACAGGCTCTGCCTAGTTTGGGATCAGATAGCGATGTGTGAGTTGTCCTGAAAATATTATTATTATTTATATTATAATATAGTATGTTTAATACAAAGGTTGATTCATACAGATGAACTGCACTATAATTGCACTGTTTTCTTTGGTTGCATCAAATAAATGATTCTTTCTTTCAGTCTTTCATATTTTGTTGACAATAATACTATATGTGTAAGAGTTTTTGTTAAATAAAGATATATAGGTACTTAATTTTATAGTTTCAATAGCTTTTTATAAGAGACTGGTGCCTAATCTAAGCCAATGTAGAGTAGGTAGGGGGGGTAGCAGTGTTACACAGGATAGCATTTTACAGGATTAATTAACAGCAATAAGGTCTTATACAATTTGCAGACTATATATGTATGTGTGTGTGTGTGTGTTTGCATAACGAAAAATACACATTTTTGGTGTATGATACCCACCAAAAGGGGGCTAGCCACCTGATCTGAAAGGTCGATTCCGGGAAATCTTATAGGCTGCTGCCTAGTCCTAACTACTGGCGTAGTTAGTGCTACTTCCTCCTACTTACTACTACAACTACTTAATACTAATCTAATAAAGTAAATTTTCTTTTGTATTTTCTTGCTTTCTCAAGGGATTGGCTGTCAGCAATATCAAAAACGGTAAGTGAATTACTTAAATCTTACGTAAAGCAAAAATTACGATCGGCCACCGAGTACGATTTTCGGACGGGTGCACATGCTTTTCTACGGAAACTGTATACATTATATATTTTAAATAAACGGGCCCAATGAAAACGAGATAGTGCCATTAAAAGCATGGATCAAAAATAGGGTATTTTATATTAATTCGATAAACAAAATAGAAGCAAAGTATGTCGAAAATAAAAACATAAATTAGATTGCTTAAAAAAGTACGTAGACACAAGAGTGTGTGACGTCATTTACATTGCTGCTTTATGACGTCACATTCTCGTAATATCGTAGTAGCTGACAGATTTGCCGTTTTAAAATCACATTAGATAGACATGGTCGCAGTGTTAGACTAGATTCTGTACAAGACTAAAATAGCCACTGTAATGAAAAATACATTGATGATAATGTTCCTTCGTTTGCAGCTGCCACCCCCGCCACACATCGAGCTGGTGATGGCAATGCCGTACCTCCGCACCGCGTTCAAAAGACCCACCGTCAGAGTCAGGCGTGAGTATACCTCCATGATTATCTTCTTTACGTCTTTTAAACAATTTTGATTATGTGTCAATAAGGAACTGCTCGACATTAGTGTACAAATGTTACCAAATACAGCTGAACGAATGATTCCGTCACTCACAAAATCCAACGTGAATAAGACTTATTTTTAAACGAACAAAAAAATAAAATTTATTTGCAAGTAGTATCCGCCCGCGTATTTGACTACGCATACAATGCCACAGAACTGTGATTTAGCAGGGATAAAAATAAAAAGTAGTCCAAATGCTATTCCAGATTATAATAGAAAGGAAAACAATTTATTTTTACGCACAAATTACGCACAACATACAAACTCACACTTAAACAGAAGACATCAAAACAATAATATAATCTATAGATAATAATATGCTAAATTTCATCCAGATCCGTTCAACCGTTTTGGAGTGTTTGAGTGACAAACATCCATAGGTACACCCTTCCAAACTTTCGCATTTATAATATTGTAAAGCTTGCTACACCATCTGCCGACAGGACATTTGCATTAAAAGAGAATCGGGCACTAAAATTGGCTACTAATAATTGTAACCTTCTGGTTCTAATAAACCTAAATTATTCCCTCGTTCCATTTGAATCCTCCATTGCAGGTATAGGACAAATAGATCCTGGGTAATATTATTTTCCTTTTAGACCACCGTTAGATCCTTCAATAGGTATAAAATCTAACACAAGGCTTTTGTATATCCTAGCTTAGACCTCAGCTCATACAACCTAGATAGATTAGGGGGATCAGGTTCAAAGCTTTCGCGTAAATACGTAACCTCCAGATAAATTGGACACTGACCTGACCCTCTAAACAAGTGGCTATAAACAATAGTCGAATCGAAAAGTCAAAAAAGCAAATGTATGGGATTTGACGTAAGTTTACGACATTATAACGTAGACTTACGTCAAATCCCATAGGTACATTTGTTTTTTTGACTTTTCGATCCAACTATCGCTTATGCCACTTGTCTAGAGGGGCTGAAGTCGTTACGTCTAGAAACAAACTATAAAGTAACCTCTAGATAAGCTATTTTTACGATTCTACTAATTTATATACATATTTTTAAAAAGAAAGAAAGACAGAAAAACGTTAACATACACAGGACATTACTAAGCAAAATAAAAAGGTACAAAATAAGTATTAATTTGAACATTAAATTACCAACAGAACTCAAAGATTTTTAATTTTGTAATCCTGTGCGATGTCAGAATTTATGCAAATATTAGTAGGATTATTATAAATGAGAAGGTTTGTGAGGATGGATGGATGTATAGGTGTTTACTACTCTTTCGCGTAAAAACTACTAAATGAATCTGGATGGAAAGTCAAAATAGCTATTAAAGACGTCTATTACTGGACATATGTATGTAGGTTTAAATATGGCCCGACGACTAGAAAAGATCAACCACAAGGTAAAGGTTGCGGGCAGCCGATATACAGGGTTAGTTCAAGGCCAAATGCTATGGAAATCCTTAAGGTTGGCTGCGTAGTTGTACGGGCCTTCCGAAGCGGAGTGCTAAGGTCGCGTCACTGTGAAATGATGTTCTAGCGCCTCACGTGTGTCTCCTTCCCGGACCGCGCATACGGGTCTCCCAAACTGCTGTGAAGCCAGCCTTACTGATACTGGTGGACTATGTCTAAGAACAAGTTCTAGCCAGCAAAATAATAAAAAAGAAAAAGGAAGCAAATAAAAAGGGTCATTATTTACTACTCTTATGGACTTTTTTGTTTTTTCTGAAGATACGATGTATTTTTGTTAACTAAATAATATTCGTATGTTCATTATGTGTAAATAACATTGATATACACAAATCCATCACAAACTAGGTTACTGTATAATTCTATAAGGTATTATGTAACTTTTGTTTACTCCTCAATATCCAGGTAATCTCTTAAACTCATTCGAACGTAAAGCTTCACCGATAAAACAGAAAGATCAATCAACTCCAGCTACATTACTCAATGCCCGTTTAGACGCATTAGCTCCACGAAAAAAGAAAATTGAATTTTAATTTCCTGGAGATAAGGAGGGAAATTGATTATTCATTCGCAGCCGGTGCGCTCTCGACTCGATATTTGTGACGTAGGTAATGAATTTCAGTTGATACCATCTTTGATAAATAGTTTCGATAAATACTGATGTTCGGATGCTGAATGATTTGATGATTGAACGAGGTTTTGCTTATTGGATATTGACTAATTTACATAATGACACTCGTGCCTTGGATAGGGAGAGAGAGAGAGAGAGAAATATTTATTTTTTGGTTACATTAGTTGAGTAGTCAGTAAAGATTTGTTAACACATTTATAACACATTTTGTTAGAGTACAGTTTCTTTACTTAAAAACCTGACAAAAAAATAGCCATACATTTTCAGCCGTTCTCAAGACTGGGGTGCTTACTAACGTACAGCTTTTTTTAACCGATTTCAAATAAGGAGGAGGTTCTACGTATGTCCACCGACTACTCGAAGACGCCTTAACCGAATTGGAAAATTCTTGTTTCAAAGATCCACTGTAATCTAATTTCTATACCAAATTTAATCTAGTTTTGTTCAGTAGTTATTGCGTGAAAGAGTAACAAACATACATTCTTACAAACTTTCGCGTTTATAATATTAGTAGGATAGAGATAGATAAATCTGAAACATGGGTTTCAGATTACGGATACGATTAGATTAGAGTCGCACCATATGTCGCAAGTTAAGTTGTCGGCTATTGTTGCTATGTGAATATCTGTGACGATTGAGCCCTTAAGATACTTATGTTCACCACAAATAGGGTTCTGAAGGGCAAGGACACACTTAAAATAAACCTTCCTGGTTATCAATAGGTCGGTCCTTACGTAAGCGGTATTACTTAGTTTAAATATGGCGTCTGAAAGAACCTTTTTAAGTACCTAGTGGTTTGGTAAATATAGTTTGAATTCATGTTTATAAAAAATAAAAAGCGAGTGGAAAAGTTACCCTCAGGAGTATTCCGTAAGAGCGAAAACCGAGCGACCGCTAAAACGGAGCAAAATCTTTTTTTTTTTTTTTTTTTTTTTTTTTATACTACTTGGGTGGCAAACAAGCATACGGCCCGCCTGATGTTAAGCAGTATCCGTAGCCTATAGACGCTTGCATTACCAGAGGTATCAATTGCGTGTTGCCAACCCATTTTTTTTACACCAGGGCTTTAAGATGGAAGTAACCCTTGGATAGGAATACGTTTCTTTCAAAACGCATTCCTAAATGATTATGATGAGATTGAAAATCGGAGCAAAATTTGGCTGTCAGATTGAAAACTAAGCCTTTTTGACGTTTAGCAATCGTGTGTGCCGTCACCGAGCAATCGCAACTGTCAGTTTGCGATCGCTGTTTCTTAAAGAATCAGCTGGCGGCTTGCACGCAAGAGGTGCGGGTTCGATCCCACGTCGCAGTACCAATATGAATTTCACTTTGTGGAGTTTATATGTACTAATCAAATGATTCGCCATCTGCTAACGGTGAAGCAAAACATCGTGAGGAAACCTACATGTCTTAGAAGTAATTCTAAAGACATGTCAGATTCACCAACCCGCAATAGTCCAGCGTGTGTGAATGAAGGTCTAAACCCTCTCTCTCTCTCTCTCTTGGTTGGAGAGAGGAGACCCGTGTTCACCAATGGGACATATATGTGTTGCTATTAAGGTTTGGGATATCGCTAATGACCTTGAGCATTTAGGCGAAGCAAACACGACTTTATTCTCTAGGCGAGCGCGGGTATACAAACAGATGTACTCTTTGAATGGACGTCTTATTATTTTTTTATAAATAAAAATTCAAACTTATTTTAAATATAACATTACCAAATTATAGGTGTATGTTTTCTTCAAATATTGGTATTTTTTCGTATTATTTAATAAAAATTGAAGTCATAAAGTGGTTACATCTCAATAATTTGGTGCTGGTTCGATGATTTTTTTACTCTAAATAAACTATTTAAGTTTATGTAGAATTAATATATAATTTATGACAACACCATATTATGAAACACATCTTGTAGATTAATACTGTATTTTTTGGCAGTCATTTGTCTATAAGTGCCAACAAAAAATTGTTTTATTTACACCTCTTTTTCATCATTTTTTGAGAGAGTTGCCTTAATACAATTTAAAAAAAGACTTCACACAGTGGCGTGTGCAGTCATTTTGCTGTGGTTTTCTGTAAAGTGGAGATGGTCTTTTCCCAGTTAGGCTTAATTACTTTTATGGTACATTAGTTCCTCTCTGAATCTTAATTTATTTGCTATAATATGTATATTCATCACATTATAGTTTTGATGACGGATCTTTAATAGCTGTATTATTACTGTAATGGACAAATGACCGTTTTGTCGAATTGCACCGACCGTGATCATGGGTGCGTTAAACGTCGGGTAACAAAAAGGTATGGAATCCTTCAAAATATTACGCGATTTAGACCCGTTATCTAATACCTTTAAACGAGCAATTCTCGTATAATATATACCTATATATATGTCACCGGAAAATAACAAGAATCGTAAATTGATCAATTTCCTAGGTAGTTGATCAACTCTCGGAAAATAATTAACGGCAGTTGAAATGTATTATTTAACGTATGTATTTTAGGAACATATATAATCTAAATCTCGGAAACGGCTCCAACTGTTTTCATGAAATTTAGTATACAGAGGGGTTCGGGGGCAATTAAAAATAAATAAAAAAAAGTTTAATTTCCACCACATAGTACATTAATATATTGTATACTGTAAATTAATTACAAATTTGAGTTATGTAATGGTGGACTGGAGCCTAAACTAGGGAAAACCCTGTATTTCAGGTCTCCAGGACACCCACCCGCGGTTACATTAAGACCGGCCGGCTGATTCTCTAAGAAACAGCGTTGGTAAACTGACAGTTGTGATCGCAAACTGACAATTTTGATTGCTAGGTGACGGCACAATCTATTGACTAAACGTCAACAAGGCTCGGTTTTTGCTCTTACGGCATAGCATTTTTCAATCTGACAGCCAGATTTTGCTCGGTTTTTGCGGTGGCTCAGTTTTTGCTCTTACGGAATACCTCTGCGGTTATGCGTGGATCTTGTATCTCTCTCTCTCTGTGTGTGTGTGTGTGTGTGTCTAATTAATTTAATTAATCGATCTAGCTAGGTTTCATTTCTAGAATACGTTATTTTCAACAACAAAAAATCCGAGCTAAGCTCGGTCATCCAGGTACTACTCGTAGTAATAATATGTGTACAAATCGTAAAAGTTTAAAAGAATTTAATAGCTGTATCATCAAAATATTCCTACGTTTATGCTTAATTTCCTTAGGTTGTACAATTTAGTATATGTACGGCTACACAACCTAGTCACGTATATATTTCATTTGCCCTTGACGAGATAAGACTAAGGCGCAATAATAATTACAAACTCCTTGACTAGCTCGCATGCCTACCAAATATCTCCGTAAACACCACGTGTATGTACTGAAGGTTAATTTTATATTATATTTGAAGGGTTATGATGTAGGCATAAAGAGAAAGTTAGTTTTAAAGGTTTATGTAATAGAAATATATAATGTAACACAGGATTAAATCTGCTAGGAGTTTAACTTGTGTTGATAGGAAATAGGCGACGTTCTAATTAGGATAAGGTTTTTCTGAATCTTTACTTGAGCAAAAAGCGTGAAACTCGCGTCATCGTCACCACACGCACTCAACGATACAATTCACAAATTACTTAGTTCACTTCTATCGGCGATCCCCAAAGACTGTCCTACATTTTTTTTTTTTTTTTTTATACTACCAAGTAGGCAAACAAGCATACGGACCGCCTGATGGTAAGCAGTTACCGTAGCCTATGGACGCTTGTAACACCAGGGGTATCACTCGCGCGTTGCCGACCCTTTAGAAACCTTATAACTCCTTTCTTGAAGAACCCAATGCTATAGTCTCTCGGGAAAACCTCGGCAGGAAGCTCATTCCACAACTTAATCGTACGTACATTTTTTGAAATTTCTGATTATTATTTTTGAATATGGAAATTTGGCGACGATGACGCAAGTTCCATGATTTTTGTCCATCTAAACACGCGCCTGAAGAAGTTGTATAAGTATAAATATCCAAATTAAAATCCGCAGCCCGGAAAACAATGAAGGCTAGCCGTATTGTTATTAAGTTATCATCTCTAGGGTATTTGCATATCAATAGTATTCCTTATTCAGTTCCAATAGACATTATTGCATTATAGACTAACGGTATAGTTGATAGTGAAACTCAGTCAGTCGTTGCGAAGCTCGTTTTGATCTGTTTAGAGCTCGGAGCGGGGTTCACCCGCATCGATTGATTGAAATTGACATTTAAGAGCGATTGCCACTGCCCAATTTTCCATACAAATATATTCGTTTATAAGTTAATAAGGCCGCCCATTGCACTAGTATTATAAAGTGTAAGTTTTTGTAATTTTATGGTGTACAATAAAGAATTATTTATCTATGTATCTATATTCCTGATTTTCCTTTCTGGATTTTGAGCCTAGAGCAATGAAATTTTAACTTAATATTATGTAGATATCAGGCTTAAAAATGACGCATGGTTTAATTTTTTGGATTTACAGGTTAAAATTTTAAAGAAGACTAGCGGTCGCCCGCGACTTTGTCCGCGTGGTAATCTCACTACTACTCCGCTCCTATTGATCATAGCGTGATGTTAACCTTCCTGGATAAATGCACTATTCAACAAAAAAATTCTAATCGAACCAGTACTTTCTGAGATTAGCGCGTTCAACCAAACAAACAAACTCCTCAGCTTTATAATATAAGTATAGATATGACCAAACAAATATTCAAATAAATGCATATTTGAAACGGCACCAAATAAACGTCGCATATAGAGATAAAGCGACATAAAATAAAATAAACGAATCACAGCGTCATATTATGGGTCTTTGTCTAAGAATAAGTGAAACAATTTTTGATATCGGTTAAATTTTGGAGGAGGAAAAGTCGGAATACGAATCCTCGTTTTTTTTTTCATTTTTGTTGAGGGATAGGAATACGGGGGAATGGATTAATGTTAATACAGTAAACTATGCATGTGTGTTATAAATAAGTTTTTAAAACTCTCGCGCGTGGCAATCCCTCTTAATATAAACGGGAACAACAGAGAATATGCATTGCCATTAAACGTGGCATTGCTGGTAGCCTTCTGGGCACATTCACGGTAGACAGTGATATTAAGGAATATGTTGATGCCTAAACTACAAACTTTCTTGTATTCTATTTGGTTCTTGTGTGTTAAGGGGTGATGGCCGAGTGGGAAAGTAACTTGCAAGAGGTACCAGTTCGATCCCGGGTGGCAGTACCAATGTGAATTTCACTTCGTGGAGTTTATTTTTGTGTTTTATTCATTTACCATCTGCTAACGGTAAAGGAAAACAAAGTGAGGAAACCCACATGTCTTAAAAGAAATGTGTATATGTTAAACTTCTAAACGAATTAAGTAAGACTTTAGATAGCTATTTAACACTTTCGCGGACAGTAACGTAGACACAATAGATGTTTTATTGTCATGACGTCTATAGGCGTTCACTGTCCTTCAAAGTGTTAAATACACCTACAGATCATTATAGAGTAAAATGCTCTTGCTTAGTATAAATACATTAAACATTTCCTTACCATCTTATCAAATTACTTCGCCAGGATAAGGGTGTCTTCAGATAAGTCGTCGCTTGTCGAATATTAATTTCAAAGATTTTAGAGTACACATATATTATTGTCAATACGTGACTACGTAAAGCTGCTGGTCTCTCTCCGGTAGTGTCGGATTGCCGTCCCATCGGACTATGTGTGTGAGTGCACTTGTGTTTGCGCAAATGCTTTTGCACTATATATATATGTATATATTTCCCCCGCAGATGGCTAGTCTCCGTTGAGATTAGCCGCCGTGACCGAAATTCTGTTAGGACATTACGTATTGACAATATTTCTACAATCTTTATTTTATTAATACCATCACGCAGAATTGAGTTTAGAATTCTCCATAACTTCGTACTCTTCATGTATTTAACCAATTCCTGATTATACGCCAATCCTGATAGTTATTTTGGTCCTTAATGAGCACTGAAGACCTGCCCCTGTAGACAAGTGGCATAAAATCGAATAGAAAGAAAATATAACGACACACATTTTTTCGTAAACTTTTCTTTTCGATTATACACCAACGACCACACAAAGCGTGGGCAGGCCTCCAACAAGGTGGACCGACGACCTGGTAAAGGTTGCGGGCAACCGATGGACAAGGTCGGCTCAGGATCGAGAGTTGTGGAAATCTTTTTTTTTTCTTTTTAAAGACAACTAGAGACCGCACTATAGAACAAGCTCTGTGTCGCGGGGGACTTTACAAATATACAATTAACGGACACAAATTACACCCAGACTCAGAACAACTCTTTGTGAGTCACACAAAGTTTTGTCCTGTGTGGGAATCGAACCCACAACCTAGTGCACAGCAGGTGCATACTGCGGCCACTGGACCACCGAGGCAGTCTTATTTGATTATACACCAACGACCACACAAAGCGTGGGCAGGCCTCCAACAAGGTGGGCCGACGGTCTGGTAAAAGTTGCGGGGAACCGATGGACAAGGTCGGCTCAGGATCGAGAGTTGGGGAAATCCTTGGGGGAGGCCTATGTCCTCCGAAGGACGTGGACGTCTTTTGGCTGAGATGATGATGATGATGATGACCACACAACCAAGCATTATATTATAGCATATCATATTCATATCATTTATTTGCATTCCACTGCATAGTACTCACGGCAACCGATATCGCTGTACAGGACCGCTATCAAGTAAAGGTGGAATCATTTAATTAGCACGTATAAATCCCACAAATTGTTAATTAACAAGTAATTGTGAATACAACCTTATGCTTAAATTACCTCTTTTATATTCAAAATAAATCATTATTAAGTCTTATCACAACATCGGCCCTAAGGGTTATCAAAAATATATGTAAATTCGTCTTTGCCCGTGTCAGCGCTCAGAATTAATCTCCAACATTATCCTTGCATAAATTTGTTATAATTGCTTGGTACAATTGGAGATTTAATCCATATTCATTTGTTGCGCTGGCGTTGTTAATATTATAAATGCGAAAGTTTGTAAGAATGGATGGATGGATGTTTGTTACTCTTTCACGTAAAAACTACTGAACGGATCTGGATGAAATTTGGCACACATATAGATTATGGTCTGGAATAACACATAGGCTACTTTTTGCAGCGATAACCGACATCCACGCGGGCGGAGCCGCGGGCAACAACTAGTATTCCATATAATGACGTTGAAAAGAGTTGTTATAACGAGTACTACACAGCTGATTGTGTTTGAGTGCGAACTGTTTGTACATAATGTTATTTATTTTATTTTATTTGGAAAACTTACAGCTAATATAATTAAGAATCTTAAACAATAGCCTATTACAGGCGGCCAATTACTCGTTTTCACAGATGTTAAAATTAATACCTATGTAACTACTATTTTTATTTCTCTTGTGTACATAAAATAATAATTATAATCATTTATTTAGATAAATACATAATAACAAACATAAAGCAAAACGATTATTATTTACCACAAACAGATTAAGGTGGTGGTTATTAAGGGAAAGGGCAAGGCACTCCAACACAATATTTTTTTATTAGAAGAAGAAACTTACACCAAGTACACTTAAAGCCGGGACAACCTATTTACATATATAGACAAATTAATCACACAACTTTTTGTACCGTTTGGGGATCGAACCCACATCATCCGCGCGCCGCACAGTTGTAAATGGCGAAGTAACCATTAAAGCCACTAAACCAGCCATTCAGTCCGATTACATAATATACCTAAATGTATCATGCACAACACTTGTAAACTATAGTCTGTATTGTAGCTACTTTAATGATATCGCCAACGACCTTGAGCATTTGGGCGAAGCAAACTCGACCTAATTCTCTAGGCGAGCACGGGTATACAAACAGATGTACTCTTTGAATGGACGTCTTATTAATTTTTAATAAATTAAAATTTAAACTTATTCTAAATATAACATATCCAAATTATAGGTATATGTTTTCTTCAAATATTGTTTTTTTTTATTATTTGATATAAATTGAAGTCATAAAGTATATAATAATTTGGCGCTAATTAGATGTTTTTTTACAAACTATTTAGAATTACTATATAATGTATGACAAAACCATATCATGAAACACATCTTGTAGATTAATACTGTATTTTTTGGCAGTCATTTGTCTATAAATGCCAACAAAAAATGGTTTCATTTATACCTCTTTTTCATGATTTTTTGAGAGAGCCAGCCATTCAGTCCGATTACATATACCTAAATGTATCGTGAACAACACTTGTAAACTATATTGTAGCTACTTTAATTACCTTCTTAAAGCTTTTCCCACCATTAGGCTCTCCCACAAGCGTCCATTATCGTCAGATGTTCTAAGAGGATTTATGAAGCCACTTCCTGACCGTAATAAGCTGCACTAAGCGCTTTCTTTATCAAGATTAACTGAGAAATTTTCTTAGAAATGAATATTATGTTATAATAATGTTATGGTAATTTTATTTAGGAATTTAACACTTCGTAATTAGATTAATAACTTTATTATTTGAAGGTAATGGGTGATAATAATCAGC
Organism: Trisateles emortualis; assembly: GCA_947095525.1. Taxonomy (NCBI): domain Eukaryota; kingdom Metazoa; phylum Arthropoda; class Insecta; order Lepidoptera; family Erebidae; genus Trisateles; species Trisateles emortualis. The sequence goes on along the minus strand of OX352748.1, from coordinate 3,864,614 downwards.
CTCTCTAAACAAGTGACTTGAATGGTGGTCGATTCGAATAGAATAGAAAGCAAATGTATGGGATTTATGTTAGTTGTTTAGAGAGGGTAGGGCACTATTTTTACAAGCGACCAAGCCCGACTGATGAAGTACCTCCACCTCTCGGCAAACCACAAAAAATATTACGTAAATACAGTGTTGTATTTTCTGTACGTGAGGACTTCAAGTGCTCATTTAGAGATGATCTAGGTTTACCCATAAAAGATATAGACATAATAATATTAATCGTAAATAAATCCCACTCCTCATCTCAACACATAAACGTCCCACTGCTGGGCACGGGTCTCCTACATACATTACGCTGGCTAGACGGGTTGGTACAGGGTTTTGCTTCGAATTTTCCCTCTTTTGCAGTGTATATGGTCTGCCTGACTTACTCCCTTAGTCGTCTCTTACGGCACCCTCGGGGTGGAATGGGGTGGTGACATTTGTATTCTTAATCCTTCACCACACGGACAATACGTAATAATATTAATCGTAAATAAATTCACTGATAAGTCTTAAAACAACAATTTATATTAACTAAATTAATAATATAACACGTGCCTTTAACATCAAAAATTCATCAACAAAAATGTTTACCGCTTTTCCGAACGCGTAATACTGCAGACAATCCATCATGGCCGCCACATGGGCTGTCATTGTTCCCGCCAAAACTACAGCCGACATGCCACTTCATTAATTAAGTCAAGTGTTACTCCGATTAATATTGTACGTACTGTTCACAGGCGCTTCACAAGTAAATGTATTATGCTAGTAAGATAGCGACATGATAAACGAAAAACACGATACGCCTGATAAAATTGATTAGCAATAACACAGTGTGGGGTCACATTACATTAATTACACTTGTGAGGTCACATCACACTCATCACACTTATTGCACATATATTATTATTTTCATACATTTTATTTATTATATTACATACTTACATAATATACGTATATAAATATATACCTACTTAAACTATACCTATTCTTATACTTAATAACTATTCTACATATTCTAAACTACTATTTACATATTACACTTACTCTTAATTATATATTTACATTCGATGTTCAAATCAATTATCATGTTCACGGTACGACAACATTAACGTGCGTTGGAGTCGCGCGCCCGGAAACCGGTTTGGTTCTCGACGCGGCGACCGCGCGCACGCATCCGTCCTTTAGTCACCTTCACCTCTCTGACCGTGACACCTGTGTCGCTCGCGCTAACCAACCACCGCCACGTTTCCGCGATATATTGCTTTGTTTATGTGCTATATACTTTCATACTATCACTGTGCTCCTTCTAACTCTCTCTTGTGTAACTGTGCTTGTGCTAGTGCTTGTGTAATAAACTTTCTGCTTTCTATACATCTTGGACTATTTCATTTCTTCACCTAAGGACTCACACAAGGTACTGTACCTACAAAGACTCATACACAATATCTACGGGGTGTGAACTTTCTCCTTTACTACTATCTCACGCCACCCCATATCTGGTGACCCCCTGAACAGTGCACAATGAGTGATAGTGGTGATTCAATCAAATCCGCGACGTCACACGGTGACAAGAACATTAATATACGCCCTCGGACCGGCTACAGTAAAATGCGCGTTTCCACTGAACGGCACGACACGACTTCGGATCAACGGAAGGTGAAATTGAAGGTGCCGACATTCTCGCCTGAGGATCCTGAGTTATGGTTCGCGCTGCTGGAGAACCAGTTCAGCAGTCACGACATAACCGACGACTCCGTGAAGTTTACCAGCGTCACCACCAACCTTGACATCCAGTATGCGAAAGCAGTGAAGGACATTATTTTACATCCGCCTGCTCAGAACCGCTACGAGAAGATCAAGTCTGAGCTTCTGCGTAGACTGTCAGCTTCGCACGAGATGAAGGTTAAGCAGCTGCTCACCCAGGAAAGGCTTGGCGACCGTAAGCCATCACAATTTCTACGGCATCTGCAGGACTTGGCTGGAGCATCTGCCGCTCACGACATCGTGAAGCAGATCTGGAGCAACCAGCTACCCATCAGCATTCAGACGGTGTTGGCTTCGCAACCTTCGCACTCCTTGGAGCAGCTGGCTGACTTAGCGGACCGTATCCAAGAGCTGACGTCACCGCCGATAGTCGCAGAGTCATCAAGGTCATACAATCCTGTAACACCCAGTAGCAGCCAGTCCAGTGAAATCGCTGAATTAAGGAAGATGGTGGAGCGTCTCGCGTTGAAAATGGACGAACGTAGTCGCGATAATCGTCGATCCCATGACCGGTCGAGACCACAGCAACGTCGATCGCCCTCTCGCCCGAGGTCTAGGTCGAACTCCAGCTACCGGAAGTACCCTACTTGCTGGTACCACTCCAGATTCGGTTCAAAGGCGCATCAGTGTCTGACACCATGTGACTACGGCAAGTCGGGAAATGCTCCGGGCAGTCGCTAATGGCGGCTGACGATTGCCCAGCCTCTACGGGTCGCCTATTCGTTCACGACGCCAGATCGCATACCCGATTCCTTGTGGACACCGGAAGCGATTTGTGCGTTTTCCCTTATTCTTCGCTTGGTGATCATCGGGCCAAAACGGATTTTCAATTGTGTGCGGCCAATGGTACAATTATAGACACTTATGGTTATGTGCATCTTAATTTAAATTTAGGCTTAAGACGTGATTTCCCTTGGCGTTTCACTGTTGCCAATGTAACCAAACCTATTATTGGTGTAGATTTTTTAAGCTTCTATAATCTTATAGTTGATATTCGCAATAATAGGCTTATTGATAATACGACCACATTGTCTTCCATTGCTGTCATAGCTAATACAAATGTATCGTCGGTTAAGGTTTCGTCGGGTGACACAAGGTATCATGTTCTCTTAGGGAAATACCCTGAAATCACTCGCCCTTCAGGCACACCGTGGACTCCGAAACACAAAACCGTACACTACATACGCACTACACCTGGCCCTCCGGTACATTGCACTCCCCGTAGACTCGCGCCTGACAAACTGCTCATAGCAAAGAGAGAGTTTGACCTCATGCTTACGAACGGTACTGCTCGCCCTTCCGAGAGTGCATGGGCCTCTCCTTTGCACTTAGCACCTAAAAAAGATAACGGCTGGCGTCCTTGCGGCGATTATCGCATGCTAAATGCGCGTACGATACCAGATCGTTATCCAATACGTCATATTCATGACTTTGCCCACAGCATAGCTGGTTGCAAAGTTTTCAGCACCATTGACCTAGTTAAGGCTTATAACCAGATCCCAGTTTTTCAGGATGACATTCAAAAGACGGCCATTACGACTCCTTTTGGCATGTTCGAGTTCCCGTCTATGACTTTTGGTCTTAGAAACGCAGGCCAAACCTTTCAAAGGCTCGTTGACGAGATGACTCGAGGTCTCGATTTTGTTTATGCTTACTGTGACGATTTTCTTGTATATAGTAAAAGCCAGGCCCTACATGAAGTCCATCTGCAGCAGTTATTCGACCGAATGAAAAAGTACGGCATGCTGATTAACTCTGCTAAATGTGTTTTTGGGGCCAGCGAGGTAACTTTTCTTGGTTATAGTATTTCAGAATTAGGAACTAAACCTTTAGAGGCTAAGGTTCAAGCCATCATTGAATTTTCTACCCCGAAAAATGTTAGGCAACTAAGGCGCTTCTTGGGGATGCTAAATTTTTATAGGCGATTTTTACCCAAAGGCGCATCAGTGTCTGACACCATGTGACTACGGCAAGTCGGGAAATGCTCCGGGCAGTCGCTAATGGCGGCTGACGATTGCCCAGCCTCTACGGGTCGCCTATTCGTTCACGACGCCAGATCGCATACCCGATTCCTTGTGGACACCGGAAGCGATTTGTGCGTTTTCCCTTATTCTTCGCTTGGTGAACATCGGGCCAAAACGGATTTTCAATTGTGTGCGGCCAATGGTACAATTATAGACACTTATGGTTATGTGCATCTTAATTTAAATTTAGGCTTAAGACGTGATTTCCCTTGGCGTTTCACTGTTGCCAATGTAACCAAACCTATTATTGGTGTAGATTTTTTAAGCTTCTATAATCTTATAGTTGATATTCGCAATAATAGGCTTATTGATAATACGACCACATTGTCTTCCATTGCTGTCATAGCTAATACAAATGTATCGTCGGTTAAGGTTTCGTCGGGTGACACAAGGTATCATGTTCTCTTAGGGAAATACCCTGAAATCACTCGCCCTTCAGGCACACCGTGGACTCCGAAACACAAAACCGTACACTACATACGCACTACACCTGGCCCTCCGGTACATTGCACTCCCCGTAGACTCGCGCCTGACAAACTGCTCATAGCAAAGAGAGAGTTTGACCTCATGCTTACGAACGGTACTGCTCGCCCTTCCGAGAGTGCATGGGCCTCTCCTTTGCACTTAGCACCTAAAAAAGATAACGGCTGGCGTCCTTGCGGCGATTATCGCATGCTAAATGCGCGTACGATACCAGATCGTTATCCAATACGTCATATTCATGACTTTGCCCACAGCATAGCTGGTTGCAAAGTTTTCAGCACCATTGACCTAGTTAAGGCTTATAACCAGATCCCAGTTTTTCAGGATGACATTCAAAAGACGGCCATTACGACTCCTTTTGGCATGTTCGAGTTCCCGTCTATGACTTTTGGTCTTAGAAACGCAGGCCAAACCTTTCAAAGGCTCGTTGACGAGATGACTCGAGGTCTCGATTTTGTTTATGCTTACTGTGACGATTTTCTTGTATATAGTAAAAGCCAGGCCCTACATGAAGTCCATCTGCAGCAGTTATTCGACCGAATGAAAAAGTACGGCATGCTGATTAACTCTGCTAAATGTGTTTTTGGGGCCAGCGAGGTAACTTTTCTTGGTTATAGTATTTCAGAATTAGGAACTAAACCTTTAGAGGCTAAGGTTCAAGCCATCATTGAATTTTCTACCCCGAAAAATGTTAGGCAACTAAGGCGCTTCTTGGGGATGCTAAATTTTTATAGGCGATTTTTACCCAACGCCGCTTTAATTCAAGCACCCCTAAACGCCTTACTATGCGGTTCTGTAAAGGCTTCTCAGCCAATTGATATATCCGGCGAGGCACTTCTAGCTTTTGAACAATGCAAGCACAGTCTCGCCCAAGCTGCACTACTAGCACACCCAGATTCCAACGCCAAGCTTGCGCTTGTCACTGACGCGTCTGATTTAGCGATGGGTGGAGTTTTGCAGCAGCTCAAGGATGGTGATTGGCAACCTCTTGCGTTTTTCTCTAGGAAACTGAGTCCTTGCCAACAGAAATATTCGCCTTACGATCGCGAACTCTTGGCAATATACGAGAGCATTAAGCACTTTCGTCATATGTTAGAAGCTAGACACTTCATAATTTATACGGATCATAAGCCGATCATATTTGCTTTTCGTGAACGAAAGGCTCAGTGTTCGCCTCGACAGCAACGACATCTCGACTTCATCTCGCAGTTCACAACCGACATCCGTCACATTTCGGGTAAAGACAATATTGTCGCCGATACATTGTCGCGGGTTGATGAACTGCAGATGCCAATCGATCTTGTCCAACTGGCAGATTCACAGGCTACCGATCAAGAGCTTCTACTATACCTGGGTGAAGACTTTTCACTTCGTCTAGTAAAACTCAAGCTCCCCGGCAGCAGCAAAGAACTTTACTGTGATGCAAGTACCTCATCACCACGACCATTCGTGACAAAACCATTTCGAAAGGCACTATTTGACAGCTTGCACAGTTTCAGTCACCCAGGCGCTAAGGCAACCACTAAGTTGGTAGCTGAAAGGTTCGTCTGGCCTGGTATGCGCAAGGATTGTCACGAGTGGGCGCGTAAGTGCATAGAATGCCAACGATCAAAGGTACATCGTCACGTGTCTGCGCCTTTGGCAACTTTTGATCTGCCCCGCGCGCGGTTTGCGTTTATTCACGTGGACATTATTGGCCCGCTTCCTCCGTCACAAGGCTACCGTTATTGCCTTACGGTAGTGGACCGTTTCACCCGCTGGCCGGAAGTCACTCCAATGGCTGATATGACAGCCGAGACAGTAGGGAAAGCGCTGATATCGTGGATATCCAGGTTTGGATGTCCAACGGATATCGTTACTGATCGCGGTCGGCAGTTTGAATCCACACTTTTCCAGTATCTTGGAAAAGTGATAGGATTCAAACATCGCCGAACTACCGCGTATCATCCAGCGTGCAACGGTTTGGTGGAACGGTTCCATCGCCAGTTAAAAGCTGCCATAATGTGCCACGTGGATTGCAACTGGGTAGACACATTACCTTTCGTCTTATTAGGCATAAGATCCGCATTCAGAGAAGACTTTAAATCGTCATCAGCCGAGTTGGTGTACGGTGAGTCATTACGTCTTTCTGGACAATTTTTCCAACCGACTAGTCCAGACTCAACTGACTTATCAGAGTTTACAACTCGCCTACACCACTTTGCAGCAAAACTGCGTCCTTCTCCAGCATCTCGCCATGGTAAAGGCAAAATTTTTATCCATAAGGATTTAAGTTCGTCAACTCACGTATTTTTACGTGACGACACAGTCCGTGGTTCATTACAGCCTCCATACTCGGGTCCATATTTAGTCCTTGAGCGCAATGACAAAACATTTAAGTTATTGGTAAAAGGTAGAATCGTCACAGTAACCATAGACCGCCTTAAGCCGGCCTATATGCTAGTCGATCCAACCCCTACCACCCCTGTCCTTCCTGAACCCCATCCTACCTCTACCCCTAACCCTGTACCCGATGACCCACCATTACTACAGCCTGACGACCCACCTCAAAATGTCACCAGAACAACCCGTTCTGGCCGTAGGGTCCATTTTCCCAATTTCTATCGACCGTAGTAACGGTCTCCGGGGGGAGTGATGTGGGGTCACATTACATTAATTACACTTGTGAGGTCACATCACACTCATCACACTTATTGCACATATATTATTATTTTCATACATTTTATTTATTATATTACATACTTACATAATATACGTATATAAATATATACCTACTTAAACTATACCTATTCTTATACTTAATAACTATTCTACATATTCTAAACTACTATTTACATATTACACTTACTCTTAATTATATATTTACATTCGATGTTCAAATCAATTATCATGTTCACGGTACGACAACATTAACGTGCGTTGGAGTCGCGCGCCCGGAAACCGGTTTGGTTCTCGACGCGGCGACCGCGCGCACGCATCCGTCCTTTAGTCACCTTCACCTCTCTGACCGTGACACCTGTGTCGCTCGCGCTAACCAACCACCGCCACGTTTCCGCGATATATTGCTTTGTTTATGTGCTATATACTTTCATACTATCACTGTGCTCCTTCTAACTCTCTCTTGTGTAACTGTGCTTGTGCTAGTGCTTGTGTAATAAACTTTCTGCTTTCTATACATCTTGGACTATTTCATTTCTTCACCTAAGGACTCACACAAGGTACTGTACCTACAAAGACTCATACACAATATCTACGGGGTATGAACTTTCTCCTTTACTACTATCTCACGCCACCCCATAACAGGAAAGCAACGTCAGGCGTTTTTTGTTTGTGGTCATTTTGCTGATTAAGTTTTTTATAAGCTTTTATAAATTACTTTAACTGTATATGTGCTAAGGTATCCCAACTTATATGAGATTTATCAAGAGTAACATTATTTATCTGTTGCAAAGACAGACAAACAGTGTTACTCTCGATATTCTTCTTATAATAAATGTAAATAATCTTAGCCTAATTTAGTAACAAGCGGAGGTCTTTAGCGCTCATTTAGGGATACGTTTTAAAAGAAACGTATTCCTACAGATACTCCATCCTAAAGCCTTGGAATAAAAAAATGGGTTGGCAACACGCAAGCGATACCTCTGGTAAAGCAAGACGTCTAGGATAAATGCTTTGTTAAGCATTGTTGCTTATTGCATGCTGTTGTTCAGGCGGGCCGTACGATTGTTTGCCACCGAAGTAGTATAAAAAAAATTACTTTGTCATGCATGTTCTATAGACCATACCAATGTTGGTTCCAGCAGCTACGTCTTCCGAGATGTACAACCGCAACGCCCGCAGTGCAGTCGGTGCCCTCGATGGTCGCGGCTTGGTAGCAGTGATCAAGCGTCAGGTGCCGCTCGCTGGCCAGCTGGATCATCAGCTAGCTTGGGGACAAGGCTGGGGATGGGTCACATTGCCCAATGGTGTCTGGAGTGGACGTGAGTATATCGATATTCTAAAAGATCTTTATAATTTTTCGTTAGAGGATGTCAATCTAGATTGAGTCATATTTAGGAATCGGTCGAATCGAGAACCTCAGGATCGGAGAAAAGCATCGCCCAACGCCACGGTAACATTTAATATGTAAACCATGTAGAGGTAGAGGTAGGGCACCATACTAGCGAGCGAGCCAAACTGGGGAAGGACCTCCACCATACAGAAGACCAGAGCTAAATAACTACGCAACGGTGTAGTTGTGTGAGTGACCTGTACTCAGCGCTCATTTAGGGATGCGTTTTAAAATAAACGTTTTCCTATACTAGGGATATTTCATCTTAAAGCACTGGTGTAAAAAATGGGCCCGCAACACGCAAGTGATACCTCTGGTAACTGTTTGTAAAAATGAAATATCTTAAATTAAGGTATATAGTCTTTAGACTGCGTGGTTGGTTTAGTGGCTCAAGTACCTAAAAAATGATTAAAATTTATTGTCACAAAATTAATTTTACATAGTACCTATCATTATGCAAAAATTTGCAATACTAGGTATGTGGCTACCGTGATGTATATATTTCTGTATCAGTCAAATAAAACGAGTTCTTAACTGTTTTCTAGGTCTCACCTGGTCGCAAGAAGGCGAAGACTTCGCCCTCCACGCGATGCCCATCATGCACCACACGAACGTCTCTCAAGCCTGCTCTATGCTTGACGGAGTCACAGCATACGAGGCTTCTGCCTACGAGCAGGCTCTAGCTGAGTACGACGATAGCGCCACCACTTCTGATGACTGGGACTTCGGAGTGGACTGTGGGGATTTTATGATGTAAAACCCAAAAATCTCACATGGGGTGGAATTTATATGTCGAAGTACTGAGATATCTTTAAGTACTTGTTTACGTAACATTCGTCTGTCGTAAAAGATCCTTATATACACGTAGTATATAATATAGTTCTGGTGATTCATGCAGACGTTATCACATTGTTTACGGTTGCGTACAATTGAAAAACTGATTTTGACGCCGCCCCATGTCAAGAAGATGATAAGACCTTTGCAAACTAACCATTTGTTCTACGTTGTACGTATTTTGTGCTGGACGCAACAAAATGTTAATTTGCCGAGGTTCTATATAAATTAGAGGACGTTAATGCAAAAGTTTTGTTAGGTTTAGGAAGTTTCTGGAATGCATAAGAGAATTTCAAATTTGATGATGGAACAAGTTTGCTTGTAAACTTCTTTAAAAAATCATCGTCGGTTTCTCACTGCTGAGGACCGCGACCACATCCGACGCATCTCCAAACTATGCGGTCTTAAAGAAATGTCTAGACGCTAACTACCAATTTAGCTGTCTACATTATTACGTTTTGTGGCAGACAAAATAAGCTTCGTACTTAATAAAATATTTGCATTAACGTCCTGAGGAAAAAGCAATTATGTCCTTTACACAAACTATGTCATTTTAAGAAAATGCACAGTATTTACATTGCCAAAATACATTATAATAATCAAAGTGTGCTGGTCACAATAATATGTGCCAATTATGAAGAAATTCATATTAAAAAAACTAAAATTAAATATGTGTCATCTTATGAATTTTGTATCACAGAAAAAATTCTAACAATATTACACATATTGTCACTTCTGAATGTATTTCAAATCTATCTGATGTTATAGAGAATATAATAATAATCGAGAATGCTCAATCGATGGATTGGAAAAATAGATTTTGGAAACAGTGGAAGAGTTCCTACAGTCATACACTTCAATCACCTAGTGTCAGACAACTGGTCTTATAGCATAAACAGAAGATCGAACTTGGTTTGGGCCGAACCACGAACATGGTGCGCTCCGAACACGCTCCGAACCATATTTGCTCGTGTGGTGCACGGTCCGCCGGTCATTATTATTATTAATATAATAATAATATGGTTCAGAGCGCACCATGTTCGTGGTTCGGCCCGAACCAAGTTCGATCGTCTGTTTATACTTTTACTCTACACGTTGGGCCAACATAAGCCAATGTAGACCACAGCATACTTGAAGCTCAAACTGAAACATTATACTACTGTCATTTTACGTGAACTGCTTGTTATGGGTTTACTGTGGACAGTATTGGCATAACTTGGGCCAACGTGTAGAAGAAGCATAAGACTGTCTGACATTTGTGTGAAGTGACGTAAAACCTTATTTATGCTATATCTAAGAGTAAAACTTATCTTAACCCATAGAAATGTAATGTCTGCAAAGCGGTCATAATGTTTCTTGGTGGTTGGTTGATCAAGATTTGAATCTAGACGGGCTTCAAGCTCGAAATTAGAAAAGGAAAAGATCGGTAAGGATTGTATGTATTTATCATATTGTAAAAAGATTTGAGGATTACGTAAACTGCGTAAATCGAAGGAAGAAAGAAAGATTGAGCATTCGCAATTATAACTATACATTAAATAGTTGTCTGCATGCTATAGTGGTACTGCATGTTGTAATAGAAAAGATGTGTGTAGACATAAAATTCTATAGAGTTTTCTTGATTCGGCCTATCAATTCAGCCTAGAATGTTCTATGTAGAATTAGCACAAAACTCCACCTCTTTGAGCGATATTTATTTAAGTACAGTTTTATTTTTTTAAAGTTTGATACAGTCTAAAATTTAATATTTGATATAATGTACCTAATGTTATTTGTTTTCGAGTCCATTTCTATTTTCATATTTAATACGCGTTTTGAGGTTATATTAATGCTGTTAACAAGAAATTTCGAGGAAAGAACCTTTTTTAACATTTGGGATTGTACGGAACGAAACAGTTTTCGAATGTTTTACGTGACGTCAACGCAAACCAGGGTATAATTCTGTTTTTATTCGCAAACTTTTCACTCTGGATAGACAACAAGTCGCACAAAATGAAAGTTACTTGATATTTTTTTTGTAATTTATTTTTAGGATAAGTTTAAGCCAAAGCATCCTGTCACTTCTGTCGAATTGAGAAGAGATAGATACATAATATATGTGTAAAACAAAGCAATTATGTCTATTTAAAAAAAGTATTGGAAACACACGTAAAACATTTTACGCTAGCACCAACGGGTTTTCGCAATTTAAACCCCGTCGTCGGTCTGGACGTCAAACAACGCAAACCCGCAGGGGTATTCCGTAAGAGCAAAAACCGAGCCACCGCAAAAACCGAGCAAATTCTGGCTGTCAGATTAAAAATCGGTATTCCGTAAGAGCAAAAACCGAGCCTTTTTGACGTTTAGTCAATAGATTGTGCCGTCACCGAGCAATCACAACTGTCAGTTTGCCATCGCTGTTTCTTAGAGAATCAGCCGGCCTGTTTAACTTACCTGTAAATTTTGAGTGTTCTGTCTCTCTTCAGTTTTGCGTTTGATGACAATTAAGTGCTTCAAGGCTTTAAACTTGCTTAACCACCTTATGACACCAATGACGGTTGGAGGTATATTTACTCACTAATTCGTGAATCGTTAGGATAAGTTGATGTTAGTAATATAGTAAATGTGGTCGGTAGAAACAGTACCTAACTGGACGAAGTATAACATATACTTATATGTAACTGTGGTCGTGCACTTTTGGTCTAAGTCTGAGATTGGTCGCATATGGGTATTACCGACCAAAGTAAGCAATTTTACTGATGTGAATGTTCGTAGTACGCAATGGAAATATCAATGTGCTTATTTAAAAATTTGGACATAAGGGATCTCTTCAATATCTAATAATAATACCTAGGGATGCTCTGTGAGGAACATGTCGTACCTCGGAGAGCACGTTAAGTAGATCGGTGTTGCACCTGATCTCTCCGCGATCAAATTACTGTCCCATCAGACTATAAGAGTGAGGGCACAAAACGTGCACTTTTTTACTTGTGTACCTAGTTGGTCTCTGTAGAGTCGTAGACGGGCCGCAAAATGGCAATGTTAACGATAATAATAGATATTCATTTTCTCGAGTGGCGATGCTACAGCTACACACTGAAGCGTTAGATGCACACGATTGCCATCTTGCCATTTAAAGAATACACTAAAGAACCGTCCAATATGACCAAATCTTTTGTGCCACATTGAATAAATCCTTATTGTGCTACGTGAATAAGACAAATACATTTGACCTCTAAAGTGCGCGACCACGTATAATAAAGATCTTTTAAAAATATATATTTTAAAGGATTTTTATAAAATTTTTGCCATATTTTCGGTATAGTTAGGTGTGCGGTAAATTAGTACAATTATTTAAATGAGTACCTAGTCGCTAAAATCTTCCGACCTACCCAAAGACTGCCTAACGTTATATTACCTAATACCTGTGTTGTGTGTGACCCTAGGCATGGTAACGCGAATAAAGTCCCTCGCCCCGCGAAAGCTACATTGCAAGATATACACATTTTTAACTGGCAACATTGAGAGGAATACTGTACACAGAAAAAAATACAGAAACATTTTCAAGCAACTGGCATACAGTCAAGTTTATAATAAAATTGTGTAAGCAACGATCATGATTTTAAACGCAATTCAAACTTGGCAGACTTTTTCAGTTGAGGTTGACTTTAAAATGTCTATATTTTTACTAATTACGCGATTTCTGGAAAATAAAAGAGAGAGAGAAATAAAAAAAAAACTTTAATTTTATGGTCTTGCAATGTAGCCATAGATGTCGTAGCAAATTATTGTATTATACGAATATATTAGAATTAAATTAGACGTGAATAAGAATAAAAATAATCACCGCAATTTATTTACTATTTATCTGTATTTGCAAATAAATTATTTTGTTGTTTATTTATTTTTACAATTTTGTCATCGCCCTAAATGTGTTTTTACGGTAAATTAGGTTTTTTTTATCTCGTTATAAATTATTTCACATTTATCTTTAATAAGAAAATCTATGTTAACTTAATTGTAAACCACAATACACACAATATTCACTACATTTAATTTAATAAATATAATTAATATCACTTTTGCACTTATTTTAAAAATATTTTACAATTTTTATGATTAAGTAAAACAATACTTTTTGTCATTAAATTTAATTATTTGTAAATTTACTTAATATTAGGCAGCAATAAATGTCACAGATAATTATAAATTATGTGTAGATAATAATTATGAGATATTTTTGTATGAAAAGCTTGCATGTTTGATTTCAATGTGAAATTTATATTAATGTGTTCTTTATCAGATTATATAGTTTGTCGTATTAATTATTTTTGAACGCTTGTTCAGTGAAAATAAATTCATAAGTGTTTGCACAAATGAATATGTAAAATATCTACTAGTAATGTAACTATATCTAACAATCAGCCTGTTTTGGTCCACGGCTAGGAATACTGAGAGAAAGAGACCTATTGGGAGAGTCGAATACTTTTTTGACTTCGACAACTCCGACGGCATCGTAACTTCCATCGAAAATGCTGTAATAGAACAAAAATATGAATAGCATCTAGAGGGTAACATTACTTTGTCCTCTCTGCCTAACGTAGGGATTTACTTTACTTAAAAAGGCCTACGCAAAGTAAATATAAGTATAATAGACGGCAAACTTCTTGACAAATGCGCAGAAAGCGCTTTTAGGTCTCATTGGTGGTATGTGCGGAGCACGGGGGGGGGGGGGGGGACGCGGCAATGAACCAATCACATCATTAAAGGATTCACATCATTGGTTAATACTGTCAAACTATGCACCTTGCAGCACGACTGCATCACTGCACGTGCGATTGGCGCCCACTTTTGTTCAAGATGTTTGCCGCTGTGTATACCTATATAGTATATATATATTTTTTAAAGACAACTCCCGCACTAGAGTACAAGCTCTATGTCGCGGGGAGATTTACAAACATACAATTAACGGACACAAATTACACCTAGACTCAGAACAACTCTTTGTGGGCCACACAAAGTTTTGTCCTGTGTGGGAATCGAACCCACAACCTCGTGCACAGCAAGCGCATACTGCGGCCACTGGACCACCAAGGCAGTCAAGTATATTATATACTTTATACATATACCTATATTCTAATGCAGGTGGACTAAAACCAAAGAAAATAAAAGTCAATTAAGAACAGCAACTTATAACTGACTTCGAATCAATCAAATGATATATATCACACACTAAGTGTACCGAGTCGATTGCTCTTGATTGAAGTAATGTAGATATTTATTTGTGCAGGCAATACTGATCAGTAATTTTTTTTAAACATCACTGGTATTATTATGGTTTACAACAATTTAATAGAGCTGTAGGATTGCGAGAGAGACCACGTGAGCAGAAGAAAGATATGGGTGGAGGTCTAGGAGAAAGCAGATGACGAAATAAGTTATAGGAAAGAAGAAATTTATAGCAAAGGAATAGTAACTATCATATACAATCTAACACAAAAATATACCTACATTCCTAAATTGGAATCCAGATTTATTCAGCACTAGCTGTTGCCCGCGGCTCTATATATGTCGGTTATCGCTATAAAAAGCCTTTGTGTTATTCCAGACCATAATCTATCTCCGTGCCAAATTTCATCCAGATCCGTTTAGTAGTTTTAACGTGAAAGAGTAACAAACATTCATCCATTCTTACAAACTTTCGCATTTATAATATTAGTAGGATAAGGCGATTGGCATACTGCACCGCACTACTCTGCGGGGTGCGTGGCGACGGAATAAAAACACTACGCGTGAATGCGTTTTCAGTGTGTTTGTACTAAGTGTGTACTACTGTGTAGTGCAATGTGCCATTCATCTAAATTTACTGATTCTTTTATTGTTCCATAAGGCTTATAGCTAAATACTAGCCGCCTCAAAGATGCCGATCCACAAAGTTAGGCTAAGCTAGCCACAGTCGATCCCTAAATGGGTAGCCATTTTCTAAAAATACAGCGAGACCTCTTCATAGCTTCGAAAACACGTAGGTAACTCTCACTTACAAATTCATCATCATCATCATCATCTCAACCCATAAACGTCCCACTGCTGGTCACGGGTCTCCTCCATACAATTGGAGGGATATTAGCCTACTATACCACGCTAGCCAGACGGATTGGTATAGGGTTTTGATTCGAATTTTCCCTCTCTTGCAGTGGATATTGTCTGACTTACTCCCTTAGTCGACTCTTACGACACCCTCCGGGATGGAAAGGGGTGGTGACATTTGTATTCTTAATCCGTCACCACACGGACAACTTACAAACTTACAAATTGCATCGCAAAAATCTCAGACAACAAAATCGTATGACGTTGATGGTGGCGCCATTCATGCTACGTTTAAGTTCTTTGTATTTAAACTAAATACATAACATAGTAATACCAGTGATGTATCATAACATAACCGCAGTAGAAGCGAAGTATCGCTACATACTAACAAACGGACAAATAAAAATATTTCGAAGTATAGTGCGTAGCTAGCTCGACGTCGTGTGTTGTAAGAATTGTATGAATAGTGACGTTCAATCACAGATTATGAATGTTTGTATGTAAATTTTGTAAAATAAACGCCGAAAGGTCATGTTGTGTTTTATTTATCAATTAAAAAATTTTAAGAGAGGAAGGGTTATTTATTAAATCAATCAAACAATTTTAAGAGAGGTAGGGCACCATACTAGTGAGCAAGTCCGTCTGTGGAAGGACCTAACAGAAGAGCTAGCTAGGACTACTGTTCCTGTGTACAAGTTTTCAGAGTTATTTATGGATGCATTTTGAAAGAAACGTTTCCTATGCCAAAGATTTTTATTTTTATTTTATTTTATTAAGAAACAAACAGTCATTTAAAATACAATGGTTTTTATGAACTATCTTAATCTAGAACTAGACCTATAGTTTCCTTAATTGATACTATGGATAATTTTATACTTAAAGTTAATGGTTACAGTTATAATTACCTATATTACATATATTACTATTGAAGGTTAAATTGGTATATACGTTACTTGAAAGCTTTTTTTATATTAATTAGGGAACATGAAAATATATCTATGTCTGCTAATTTTTCGGAATTGTTATAAAGTTTGCATGCACGCTTTGTGAACATATTTTCAGCATAACATGTTCTGCTAGTAGGGACATTAAACAATGGTTTTATACGGCACTGTCGTTCACGTCTGCGAGGTACCCTGATTCCTATTTGGTGCAGTAATGAAGGGGCGTCAGTTAGATTATTGAGCAGCTTGAATAGCATTAGTGCATCAACACAATCACGGCGATTCTCAAGGGTCTGCATTTTATGTTTTGTTACTGATTGTAAATATTCTAGGTTGTCTTGTCCTGTTCTATAGTTTAGGCATTTTAAAAACTTTTTCTGGATCTTTTCTATTCTATTAATATGTACATTATAATAAGGATTCCATGTAGCACAGGCAAATTCAAGTCTACTTCGAACAAAACTATTATAAACTAACTTATAAATATAGGAGCTTTTGAACGGTTTACAAGAACGAAGAATGAAACCGAGTAGCTTAAAGCATTTATTTATAGTGTGATCAATATGAGGGATGAATGACAATTTGGAGTCCATGATAACTCCTAGATCGCGTACTTGTTCAACTCTTCGAAGAACTGTTTTACATAACGTGTAGCTGTATTGTATTGTGTTATTTTTCCGGGTAAAACTAATAACAAAACATTTATCGGGGTTCAAAAGTAATTTATTGTCTGAACAGTAACTTTCAAAAGAACTTAAATCATTTTGCAGTAATTGACAATCGCTTTGATTACGGATTATTTTATAAATTTTTGTGTCGTCCGCATAAAGGAGACATTTCGAGTTTGTAATTTTTTGTGATATGTCGTTTATGTAGAGGTTAAATAAAAGTGGTGCAAGATGTGAACCTTGGGCCACTCCAGAGGAGATGTGTTTAAATTTGGAAGAGTATCCTGAGACTACAACTGCTTGCATTCGGTTTTCTATATATGATTTTAACCAACGGAACAGATCACCATGTATACCGAGCCGCCAAAGCTTGACAAGTAAGGTATTATGACTTATTTTGTCAAACGCCTTGGCAAAATCGGTATATATAGCATCAACCTGGTAGCCCTTGTCCATAGCATCGAGAATGTTGTCGACAAATGTTATTAAGTTGGTGTCAACGGAACGTCCTCTAACGAATCCATGTTGATTTAAGTCAATGTGCCTACCTACTTCGCCCTGAATCTGTGTTGTAACGATTTTTTCAAATATCTTACTGAAGTGGCATAATTTAGAAATAGGTCTGTATTTAGTGATATCTTGACTAATATCACTTTTAGGAATAGGGGTAACCCATGCTTTCTTCCAGACGGCAAAGATACTCCACCTTCAAGACCTGCCCCCCTAGATAAATGGCATAAACGGTATTCGAATTTCGAATAGAATAGAAAGCGAATGTATAATAATAATAATAATTTGGGACAACTCACACACCGCCATCTAATCCCAAACTAGGCATAGCCTGTACTATGGTAACCAGACAACTGATAAACATAGATACTTATATATTTCTAAATACATACATATTATAGATAAATTACACCCAGACACGCAAAAAACAATTGTGCTCATCACACAAATATTTGTTCTGGGTAGGAATCGAACCCACGACCTCCGGGCGTAGCGTAGTCAGAGTAACTAACCACTAGACCAACAGGCCAGTCAAATAGTATAGTCTAAGCTTACGATATAATTTAACTTACGTCAAATCCCATACATTGCCTTTCAATTCAATTTGATTCGACTACCGTTTATGCCACTTGTAAAAAGGCTGATGTAAAAATTGCGGCAACACGCACGTGCTAACTCTGGTATTGCAAGCGTCCACAGGATATAGTAACTGCTTAACATCAGGCAGGCCCTATGCTATACAGAGCTTCGGCATTTTCGACGTAGTGACCTACCGACAAATACAGAAAGAAGAGATTGTTAAGGAGTCTTTAATTAAATTTTTTACTAGTTTTGACAAGCTTTCGAGCAATGGAAGTTCGATTTTTTTATTATAATAATTTTGTCACTATTATTAGAAAGGTACTTGTTATATTCCAAGGGCACATAAACTTTCAACGTTAAGATCCGACGTTTTTATATATTTACCTTAAGCGTAATTGTTATTTTAACGTGGCAACCCAACCCTTTGACAAAAATAACAAAATAATGTCAATGAAAAAACTTATTGAATTATTGATCGACAACGACGACAACACGTCGCTGTCGTTGACCCAATAAACGACAACGTAGGCCAACAATAGATACACATTTATTACGTCTACTAACACTAGGTAAGTGCCTAGGTACACACAGCAACGAAGATAGCTGTACAGCCCCTCTAGACAAGTGGCATAGTGTTAGTCGAATAGAAAAGTCAAAAAAAACAAATGTATGGAATTTGACGTAAGTCTACGATAAAATTTCGTAAACTTAAGTACGTCAAATCCCATCCCCTTTAGACAAGTGGCATAAGCAATAGTCGAATCGAAACATCAAAAAAGCAAATGATACATATATTTTTTTTAATATTATATTTTCGGGACAACTCACACATCGCTATCTGATCCCAAACTAGGACGAGCCTGTACTATTGTAACCAGACAACTGATGAACATACTTATATATTTCTAAATACATACCTACATATTTATAGATAAATTACACCCAGACACAGAACAAACATTCGTGCTTATCACACAAATATTTATCCTGGGTGGGAATCGAACCCACGATCTCCGGCATAGCAGTCAGAGCCACTAACCACTTGACCAACAGGACAGTTTGGGTTTTGACGTATATTTACGACAATAAATCGTAAACTTGGTACGTCAAATCCTATACATTTGCTTTTTTGACTTTTCGTTTTGACTAACGTTTATGCCACTTGTCCAGAGGGGCAGGGCCGCTATATATAAAGATTCGTTTTTTAAGAAAACCGTTGTATAGATAATTAGGCTAAACCTACAGATAAAAATATATTTTACACAAACTCATACATTGGTTTTACTAAAAAACTAATCTTCTTATAGCAGCCCTGCACAGCTAACTTAACATTGCCGACCGTACATCATCACACATATTTTACTTTATTTTTTGTCCATGTATAGGTTGCCTGTAAGAAATTGCTTATAGCGATAGCCCGCATTGGTGCAATAGAGCTACGCCGAATGGGAAAGGATGGAAACTCAGACTAATAGAAATATTAGTCTACACACAGTGGTGTAATTTATGTTTTTGTGCGTGAGTAACCCACAAGGCTTTTTTATCCCAGCGCTACTCCATAACAAAACCCAAGTAGGTACCTATTGCTAGCGTCTATAGACTTAAGTGTGTAGTGCATATCCTCATCCCCGTCTCCATTACATTGGGGTAGGTTGATCCAGACATACTTTTTTCGCTTTCTCTACATGCATGAAGATGCATGAACGTCGGTATATTTAATACTAGGGGTCGCCCGCGACTTCGTTCGCGTGGTAATTTGGAATATTTTCCCCGATTCTGCAACATATCTTACTACTGCTCCGCTCCTATTGATCATAGCGTGATGTTATATAGCCTATAGCCTTCCTGGATAAATGAACTATTTAACAATAAAATATTTTTTCTAATCGAACCAGTACTTTTTGAGATTAGCGCGTTCAACCAAACAAACTCTTCAGCTTTATAGTATTAGTATAGATGTTGTCTAAGTATACATATATTTATAGATATAATACTTGTTTTCCTCCTTAGAAGTAAACAAGTATAACTGAAACCGCCACTGTACGGTACGCTTATTTGCCAATTTTATCAAAAGAAAATCACTAAGTGAACGCACGAAATAACTGTAATTCCATTTTATTTAAATAACTCGCATATCGTAACTTTAAATCGACATTATCAAGCAACAGATTTTTAAGTAATTTCTTTCATGTCCAGTTACATTACATAAACTGATTGGCTTTTAACTGTAAGTAGTTGGCATTTGGGATCCTCTACAATTACCGCCTTTGGGTTAACGTCCGGTATGAATTATTATAATACTTTCACTCAATTTGTCTGCAGGCTTGAGAATTTATTTCTTTAAACATTTAAATACAACCTCTTTGTTTCAATTCGATAATATCAGCCAACAGGTTATAAAAAAATATTTTCCCTTACTTCAATGTAAACAATCATAGTCTATTGGTATTCAAAACAAACTTTTTACAGTCAAATGTTAATGCCATACAAATATGTTCTCTATGTCGTTATAACAATGATTATAAAAACGGTTGATAACTTTGTTATAACCGCAAATGTATAGTTGTCGGTTTACAGGGCGTGTAGGTGCAGCCAGTCGATTACTCAGCGTGTAGTCATGCAGGCTGTTCGCTCCCCGTCCCGCCATCTCTCGCTAATTCGCTTCGGTCCTTCATAACAGCTGAGTCGCTTGGCGACCGCTGACTTGTTTCATCGATAACAAAGTTTTTTTTGAAATTGAGAACGCGTTTTTTATTAGAAAAATATACAACTATAAATTAAAATAATTTTCTCTGATATACATTCCAATTTCAAATTGCGCGCGAACATCGATTTTAAATGACAGGGATTTTGTTATTTTTGTGTCAAATTTTGTGAATGGTGTTTCATAATGTACAAAAATCTGGTGTAGTAATTCATATTTTTTATATCTATATAATATTAGAACTAGACTAATCTGAATAGTTCTAGTTTGTATAAATTTTAGTTGTCTTCCAGTTAATTTTTTGTGTGTATTTATAAGTTTGAAAATGGAGAAGACTGGAGGATCAAGACTACTGCAGATGCAAGTAAGTGGAATTATGTCATAAAATATATTGATTATATTTAGGTAGTCATTGTATAATGTCTAGTATATTATTTATTTTTTACATTTCATGTAGGCTAAGCGGACTTTCTTCCATTTTATTTTTGGTTGTAAATCCATGGCATCTTCCCAATTATTATATCAGTAAAAAAGTAGGTACTAGATAAGTGTACCTCCTTTTATAATGAAGGTCGGTGGTTAGGTAGGATTAGAAGCTTTGCAAAAGGGGTTTCAAATAAATACTTATACGAAATGTTCATATCAATACACTATTGTGTATTGTTATGAATATTTTACTCCTAAAATTATTATAGATAAGATTTAAGATGTTGATAACATTGTGAGCTACACAATTACTCATACTTTAATGTTAAGACCTTGAAATAAGAAAACTGTTCTTCCCTAAAAAAAAGATAATTATATACATAATACTATACCCAAGTCTTTAAGCTAGACATTTGTACAAGCCTGTTTATTAAAAATATCGTTAGCGTTTATAATACGTAACTTAAAAATAAAACAAAGTCTCGCCAACCAATCAGAGAATCGCGCGGGCGTTCTGTGAATCAACAAGCAACGTTTTTTTTTTAACCGTCATTCACCGGAACCACTGCTCAAGACTTAGGCAGTAGGCTAACGATATCAAGATGTTTTTTATTATTATGCTTGAGGCAAAGGCATTCATTTATGCCAAAAGAAGTGCTTATTTTTTATGGTAGAGTCAAGTACCTAGAGAAAATATTGTTTTTTTAATGCAAATAGTCAGAAAGTTGTAAAATTTATTAAGATGAAATAAACCTAATAATTAAATAACGGTATGAAACATAAACAAAAACAGTAGGTAGATTTCAACTTATCTTCCTATATATTTTTGTTCTAATATGGAGATAATAAGGCACTGTATTTTTTATTGCCGTCTGCATCTGCTCATGCTAATGCACTGATGGGCATAGTGTTACTTTAAATCAACATACCACGTAATAAAATCCGCGAGTGAAAGCTAGTTAGAGATAAATTAAATACAGAACAAAAAATCGTGCTCTTCATACTAGACTGGTAATCGAACCTACGACCTCCGGCTTAGCAGTGGTTAGCAGGGTCGCTAACCACAAGACCAACAGACAACAGTTAGTATGTACATTAGGCAAAGTAGGTTGATTTAAAATCAAAACCTCTTTTGGTATACATTGGCCTAATAAGTTTGTCTATCGGTCGATATATTTTTTTACTAGTCATGTCATGCTTGGCCTTGACATAATCTACGTACACAAAGTGTTTGATGACATAATATAAAGTCCAAATTCGGGATAGAAGCTAAGTATAATAATTCTACTCAGATAGTCGGTAATATTTGCACATACCTACTTCACTTGGTCACGTATTTGCGTTCGTTCATCGTACGTTTAAATGTGGTCAAACGTGAGCCTTCCTAGCATAAAAATCATTCATTCATGTTTTTTGTTGTTTCAAATTTATTTGTTTTACATTACTAATTAGCGTTGAAATAAAGAAAATCGCAATAAAATTAAATCGTGCATTTGGCTGCTACGATGCCATAGACAGCTATTTATTTAAGTATATTGTTCGTCCACAGCAAACGAACCTATTACATATATTTAAAATAATTCTTATAGGTATTAACTTATTACATACCTGATATATTATCATATGGTATTATTTTCTAAACAATTAGTACTGAACTATAAATATAATGCCGACCTTAAGTATACCAGACACTCATAAAATACATTAAAACGTCACTTTTTACCACAGTCGGATAACGAGGCGCATATTCAAATTCAAACTAAAACTTACTTACTGTTATCGGCATCTGTGGTTTAGCAGTTTGAGTTCAGCGAACGCTACCCGGGATGCGAACCTTGACCTCGACAGTGACGATTATTATTACACTCAGCCAACGGAACAACATGCAAATGTGGTTCTTTTTATTTGCTCCTATGGTATGACGTCATATGTCATGCCATTAAGGAAATCGTCGTGTTTGTTTTGTGAACAAATTAATTTACACATAAATGAATCAATTGCTATGATTAGTTTGTATTTAAAAAGGAATTAAATAAATAGGCTTGAAAATCTATCTATCTGCTTTGCTAAAAATACATGTATTTTATGGTTTACTAGCTGTTGCTCGCGGTTTCCCTCGCGTTGATATCGGTTATCGTAATAAAAAGTATCATGTCCTACCATCTATTTCTTTGCTTAATTTCAATAAGATCCGTTCAACAGTTTAGTCATGAAAGCGAAACAAAGAAACAGAGTTACTTTCGCATTTATAATATAGCTTGGATCTTGTGTCCTGACTGATAAACGCTCAGCCAAAATTATGAAGTCTAGAAAGAACATAAATTTATTTTATAACGTACCTAATAACCGCTAAGAAAGGATTTTATTGGATAGTTTTTACGGATTGTCCGTGTGGTGACAGATTAAGAATACAAATATCTTACCACCCCGTTCCATCCCAAGGGTGTCGTAAGAGCAGATTAAGAGAGTAAGTCAGGCAGACAATATTCACTGCAATAGAGGTAAAACTCGAAACAAAACCCTATACTAACCCGTCAGGCCAGCATGGTATAGTAGGCTAATATCCTAATCCTAATATCCTAATGCACGGAAGATATGATGATGACGATGATGAAGATGATGATGATGAAAATATAGTTTAATAACCCTTCATATTTCGGTGCGATGTTCAGTCCAAAGTAATGCTGTAATTTATTAGTTTCCTAGTACTACTGTACTTATGTAGACCGCAAGCGCAAAATCTCACACATTAACACTGTGAACGACGACATTGTGTTGTTACCACAAGTACGTTATTGTGGTAAACCTTAATGTATATATATCTAGGACATGAATATCAATCGTCTCGTAGTATATAATACTGGGTAGGTACACATAACAACGGAGTTAGCTGTACGGGGCCGCGATATGAAGATTAGTTTTTTAAGAAAACTATTAAACGTATATTTATGTGGAATTTGGAAACAGTGTACAATTAGACTAAACCTACAGATAAAAATATATTTCACACAAATTTATACATTGGTTTTTCTAATAAAATAATCTTCATATAGCGGCCCTGTACAGCTAAGTCCGTTGCCGGTCTCACTGGTTTAGGTACTGTTATTATTCCTAGAGGAAATTACTTTAACTATAAAGTTAAAGTAACTTCACTACTTGTGTATGACCGTTTGTTTTCTGAATAAATAAATAAATCAATAAAAAAGCTACTAGTAGGTAGTACATAAATAATCTTAAAACTATATAATAGTGCTCATCACACAAAGCCTCAATCTGTGTGGAAATCAAATCCATCGAAGACCAACATTCCAGTAGACATTTTCAAGCTATTTCTATCAACAATACAATATAACCGTTGTATATCTTCAAATACGGCTAAAGGTCACAATATATATATGTATGTCGCGTTATCAGCCAGCATACTTGATATAGAATCGATCTGTTATGTTGGTGGAGCGACTCGAAAATAGATCGATTCTGCCTATAAAGTAGGTATTCAGCTCATGCGGGATTTAACTAAGTTGTTTAGTACTAAAGCTACTATTTGTCCTCGATAATATGTCATAGAATCGCTAACTAAGCACACGGGCCACACGCGACAATCAGAAAACGCCGCCACCGACTTATTTCTTGTAGTTTTCATACATTTTATAAGGACCCGCGGTTGACACCTGTGATTGCCACTCGCTTCAAATAAAATGTATGGAAACAGGTCGGTCAGGCGATGTCTTGAGGCTATCGTCTATCGACGATATAATTGACATACCATTTTTTTTTTTTTATACTACTTGGTTGGCAAACAAGCATACGGCCCGCCTGATGTTAAGCAGTATCCGTAGCCTATAGACGCTTGCATTACCAGAGGTATCACTTGCGTGTTGCCAACCCTTTTTTTTACACCAAGGCTTTAAGATGGAAGTAACCCTGGGATAGGAATACGTTATCACCCAGACTCAGAACTACTCTTTGTAAGTCACACAAAGTTTTGTCTACATTTACCGTTTTGTGTGGAAATCGAACCCACAACCTCATGCACAGCAGGTGCATACTGCGGCCACTGGACCACCAAAGCAATCAACGTATTATGTACTATGTATAAAGTTAGATAATTCGCAAGCTATGCCTAACCTGTTGCACCGCATTCCCACCGAAGTACTTCTCACGTTCCCTATCTTAGCCGGTGGCCGCATTACAACCTATACCCAGCTATTATTAACCACATTGAGAAGTTTCATTAACTATAAGATCAATGGGAATGATAGAAATCTGCATCTAAACTTTATATTTAGACTTAAGTGAATAATTTGCGCTGTACAACTTTTTGTGAGTTGAAATGTAGGTTTACGCCGAGGTATAAATTCGAAGGATTGTGGATTATACCATATAAATATGCCGACAAAGTAACACCACACCATTACTCTGGCAAATGGCTGTTCTTGGATATGTGAAGAAAAACACCGCAGTAGTGGATATGTATAGCCATAACGCAGTTAAAAGGAAATCTTTCTGCCCCTTTAGACAAGTGGCATAAAGGGTAGTCAAATCGAATATAAGAGAAAGAAAATGTATGGGATTTGACGTTAGTGTACGATATTATATCGTACTTACGTCAAATCCCACACATTTGCTTTTTATTCTATTTGACTAGCCGCGTGGTAATTTGGAATATTTTTCGCGATTTTGCAACATATCTCACTTCTGCTCCGCTCCTATTGATCATAGCGTAATGTTATATACCTAGCCTATAGCTTCCTGGATAGATGCACTATTCAACAACAAAAATATTGTTTCTAATCGAACCAGTACTTTCTGAGATTAGCGCGTTCAACCAAACAAAAAAGCTCTTCAACTTTATAATATTAGTATAGATTACACTATATGCCACTTGTCTAGAGAGGCTGAGCTAAGTAGGCTAAAATTTACTTAGAGAAGTAATAAGGAATAGAAAAATACATGAAGATGGTGACAGTAACAATAAACGATTAATTGACGTGGGGTACTCTACAGGAAAAATTTAGGCCTACAATAAAATCAAGCCTTTTCTCTGATGTATTTCTTTGTAAACGTAACTTTACTGATTTTCCTCCCTCATTACCATAAATCTTTGAATGAAACTTTTATGAAAATACAGACGTGATACACCAACCTTGTTAAATGGGAGTTCCGTAGTTACTACGTAGCCGGCACTGACAAGAAACCGGACTAATTCTTTGTCATCAGATGTGTTGAAGCGCAAGCAATCGTATAATAGTAAATGTAGATAGATAGATGGATAACTCTTTATTGTACACCAAAATCATTGATTACATATTTTTGCTTAAATGGTAATGCATAATGGGCGGCCTTATAGCTAATAGCAACGTATCTCCGTACTTAAGAATATCTTTCTTAATCTCTATTAATCGTTACTTTCGCTACATTAGGGTAGCTCAACCCCATTACTTGCTGTCATTAATGAACCACTAAAGGTTTACATTTGAAGGGTACCATCTGTTTAGGGGTTTGTTATTGTAATTGCTACCACGAACCCACCTGTGACGCTATCCAACTTCCTATCGCTATCCATCTTGTTTTGTGGAGTGATCCGTTATGACAAAATTACCCGAGCAGCATAATTGTAATTTTTAAACAATTTTGGATGTGTGAGATAATGGATTGTCTTTAGGCAATATCTTAAATCGTATCGATCTGGCAATTAATTAATTTAATAAAAAGAGACATCGCCTTTACTAGGGATCAAGCTCTGTGACGCTGACGATTTTACAAACATACAATTAACAATAAAATTCGCTCACACTTGGAACCAACATTTACGGATCGCACAAAGTTTTGCCCAGTGTGGGAATCGAATTCCACATCACTCTTTTCTTAGACTCTACTCCTGTTCAATCCGTAAATCTAGCAGTAGGCAAATTAGCTGATGCCTAATTTGGCGCCCTCCATCGTCCTGCATAAGTATTACGCTGTAACTGTAATGGAGCAATGATTTAAGATATTTATTTTAACGACATACTATGATGACATGGGGAGTCCGTGGCTACGACGCGTAACCGGTGCCGACAGGGAGCCGGTCTCAACTCCCTGTCACCAGATATAAGATAAACGAAGTGAAGTTTGAACAAGAATAGGTCGATAATAAGACTTAAGTTCTATGTGATGATTAAATGTTGCTAATTATTATACATAAGAAAGACTGTAGATAAGCAGATGATAATGATGAACCATATATATAGATAGATAGATAGAAAACTCTTTAATGTACACCAATAACATTTATGATACAAATATTATTTCCTACATTTATGTACAATGAGCGGCTTTAGAGACAAGAATAAAGAGACCTATACCCAACCTCCAGTGGAAAAAGGCTTGACATACTACGAACCCAATATAATCGCCCAGGGTCGCCAAGGGGTCGCCCGCGACTTCGTCCGCGTGATAATTTGGAATATTTTTCCCTATTTTGCAACATATTTCACTACTGCTCCGCTCCTATTGATCATACCGTGATATATATATGATATAGCTTGTAGCCTTTCTGGATAAATGCATTATTCAACAAAAAAATATTTTTTTAAATCGAACCAATACTTTCTGAAATTAGCGCGTTCAACCAAACAAACAAACTCTTCAGCTTTATAGTATTAAGTATAGATAACAAAAAGAAAAAGACTATGAAACGCCAACATTTTCATTACATAAAAACTATTACCTATTTATCCAACAATTCGTTGTACACAATTCAATGCAAAAACCAGCTAATTCTCCGAAACATTACTCAGATTGATTCAGAACATAAAACATTAGCCATTCAACAAATTACTAAAGCAATCCATTAAATGTTTTGTTATAACATTTATCAATACCGGGGACTAATGTAGGCCAGCCGGTCAGACAATTTGAACTGCCTCGACACTAGTGAGGGGTAGTAACTAGTGAACTGGGACAGTTATATAATAGGGGTGAATAGTAGTAGTCAATAATGGGGTAAAAAATAGAGATCGATGTCTAACGATGTTTGCTATCAAACTAAGCTAAGGACTCTTTTTTTTATTCTACTAGGGTGGCAAACAAGCATGATTTTAAGCAGTTACAGTAGCTTGCAATACCTGAGGTATCACTTGCGTGTTGCCAACCCATTTTTTTACACCAAGGCTTTAAAACGGAGTATCCGGATAACGGCATAGTAGTAACGGGATAACTAAAACTTGTACTTACACACAGGCACACAACTACACCGCTGTGTGTAGTTATTTGCCTGTGGTCTTCTGTAAAGTGGAGGTCCTTCCCCAGTCGGGCTTGCTCGCTAGTATGGTGCCCTACCTCTCTACCTCACCGAGACGCCATGGCGTCGTCGCTGGCAACGTAGGCATGGTTACATCTGGATACCTTTGGTTTCCAAATTGAGTAGCCAGTGGATACCATCTGTCGGTCAGTTCTCTTTCTTTTCAACAAAACACGACCATCTTGGCGGCCGGTTGGCCACTGAGTGAGTGAGACGCAGTTGGCTCGTATACATTTTATTGGTGACTTTACCAGCGTGCCAGATATCCAGACTGCACAAAGTGACCCGTTAGTCGTGGCTACGCTTCTAAATTTGCGACGTTGCCAATCCGTCGCCAGGTGAGTAAACTGCCATCAATTTCAATATGATACATAGCCGGCGACGTCGCCATGGCGTCTAGATGAGGTAAGGCCCTAAGAAAAAGAATGCTTAGGTCTTTATCCACTTCTTTATCTCTATCTCAAACTCCTAAGTATCTACCTATACAGCTCATACCGGCCACTATTACCTCAGTTTTGTAACACAAAACAGTTTTGTGATATACACAAAGTTAATCTTCGTTAAATATCATAAAATTGCATTGTACAAGCGTGTATTGCATACAATAGTTTATAGACATTTTATGGTTCTGGCTTATCTGTTATCAATATTGCAATCTTCTGGGTTATATCAATATGTTGCAATAAATGATAACACTCAAAATATGTCACAAAAATTTAAGCAATCAATATGTGCAATATTTTTAGGCGGGCCGTCATTCTACTGTTGCCCGCGGTTCCGCCCACGTGTATATCTGTTTTTGCGACAAAAGGTATCCTATGTCCTTCTCCAATATACCATTTATCTCCTTGCCAAATTTCATTAAAATCCTTTGAGCCAGTTCGGTTCAGTCCATTCTAGTTTCATTTCAGTCTTAAATAGGTAATAAACAAACATACAGCAAATATATATGGTAGGTGTATGCTTATGTACTATCGTTAAAGTTGGCGCTTGACGACTCGCAAGAATACATAATAATATATGATTTACAGGTAGGTAAATACAATAACACGGTGATATTATAAGGTAGTTGAATCGTTGAAGAGAACGTTTTGAAATTTATAGGAGGAATTAAAAAGTTTTTTTAAATCCGAAGATGAGCCAAATCGGTCATAGATGAGTCGCGAGTTCACAGTTCGCGGCGAACCGCTATTTAATTTTCATAGCAGTAATTACCTGTATACTTTTAAATACAGTAAAGCTAAATGGCCATAATAATTGCATTCAGCTCAGTCATTAAACAGCTAACACAAGAAAAATCAATAAATTCATACATAAATTAGATACATACATAGCAAAGCTAGACAGCAAATATGTACTATTTGCCTTGTTATTTCAAACTCAATATGCATAATACTGGTCATCATCATCATTATCCTCGTTCCCTCACTGCTGAGGATCGCGACCTCATACGACACGTCTCCAAGCGGTCTTCTGAAGTGTGGACCGCACGGTACATGCTACCTCCAAAATACTGGTCATATAATACCAATAATCCACGACTTACTCAAAATTCATTAAGATTACAAAGTAACACTTATGAAGGACAACAATTATGAATTTTGCAGTAAGCCGTAAAGATGATGTCAGCCAATTTACCTGCAGCTAGTTCTCTTACAGGTAGAGCCATGAGAAGAATTCTCAAGCCACTCTTTTTTAATCGCCATAATTAGTTACAATCTTTTGTTAGTTACAATTATGGTAGCATCTAATTTGATACAGTCAAGATACTATACCTATTTACTTTATTGATATGAAA
This sequence comes from Trisateles emortualis, assembly GCA_947095525.1. NCBI lineage: Eukaryota > Metazoa > Arthropoda > Insecta > Lepidoptera > Erebidae > Trisateles > Trisateles emortualis. The sequence continues at coordinate 3,834,445 of OX352748.1, read as the reverse complement.
TTGTGAATAGGGGCTAGAAGCTAAGCAATAGCCGTACGGATCGATAGATTACGGTTCAGTGTCTCCGTGCTTCGGAGGGCACGTTAAAAGTCGGTCCCAATTGTTAACTCGTTAGATCACGACAGAGGTCTTAATATGCGCGATCTAAATAACACTGTCAAATAATAATAAAAATCTTTATTTTCTCTCTCTAACAACCAAAAACTATTGCGTTATTGTGTGCTGTGGTGCGTGTTAGGTGAGGCCTATGTCCAGCAGTGGACTGCGATAGGCTGATTGATTGAACCAAAAACTAAATAGTTATGTGCATAAATATTAAGCTTAGAACAATATTAACAAGAATTATGTGAATAATAAGCATTTTTATTATAACAAAGAGCGATATGGATACTCAAATAGCGCAGACGGCACGAAAGTGCAGACCGTACTGACAGGGACAGGCGCCTGCGGGGGGGAGGTAAGAAGGAAAGCGGGCTGATGAATCCAATTATGCCAACCTAACGATTTTGACAGCTCGAAATGCACGGTTATAAAAATCGGGCTATATACATACATAGTAGGTACACTTGCGTGTTGCCGCCATGAATAAACAGTTAGTTCAATCAAACTTATATTTATTTGTACAAGACTTTTCACATACATACATAACATCACGCCCGACTCCCACTGGGGTAGGCAGAGACTATGGTACGCCAATTTCTGTGATCCAAACACACTTCCTTCGCCTCCTCTACATTCATCAACCTCTTCATGCATGACCGTCAAATCTGGGTACTTTTAATTTGGCCCTTTTTTAGCAAATCTCCTACTTGGCCGCTGTATGTTCTCTTAATAACATCACGCCCGACTCCCACTGGGGTTGGCAGAGACTATGGTACGCCAATTGCTTTGAACCTAAAACACTTCCTTTGCCTCCTCTGCATTCATCAACCTCTTCATGTATGACCGTCAATTCTGGGTACTTTTAATTTGGCCCTTTTTTAGCAAATCCTCTACTTGGTCGCTGTATATTCTCTAAGGGCGGCCCCTACCGACATCTTCATTTTAGACTTCACACTACATAATTATTCTGATGTAATATGTTTGTATATAAACAAGTTTCTAAGGACATTGCTCTCGTATTGAACATTACTTAACTCAATGTATGTATCCGTGGCTTAACTTGAAGATTAAGTGGCATTATCGTAGCCCCTTACAATTTACGATAAGATAAGATCCTTTTGTTTGTACAAGTGTTTTCTCGAGAGCTTTCCTAAGAGATTATGCAGAGATAGGTGACTTTTATGAGAACCTCAGCAGTACAGTATGATTCTTATGTCAGTTTTTAAATAATACCTTTTTATAGGTATATATTTTCTTTTTCTTTATATTTAATAACTCCCGCAGGGGTCTTTGACACAAAGTACAAAATGCAAAACAGATAACTACTAATCTTATAAATGCGAAAGTTTGGATGGATGTATGGATGTTTGTTACTCAACCAAGCAAAAACGGCTGAACGTATCTGCATGAAATATACACATTTCGGCACACAGATAGATTATAGTCTTTTTACGCCGATTGTACGCACGGGCAAAGCCACGGGTGAAAGCTTGTATTATTATATATATAATAATAATAATAATAATAATTTATTTATTTCTCTCAAAGGTACAATAGTTTACAGTGGTACAATGTTTAGCTTAAGCTAGTCTTAGAACCTGTGAGAGCTGGTGTCTATACTAGGTTAGAGACCTGTATGACAGATCACCAGGCTCTGTCCCAATTGATGCATTGTAAGCAAACAATGATGCAGGGAGTACATTATAAAATACAGGTACAAAACTTTCAGAGAAACAAGATGAAAACAAACATAAACTAAATTCAATTAAGTAAAGTACATGCATGTGTGTGTGTGTGTGTGTGTGTGTTGGTGTGTGTGTGTGTGTGTGTGTGTGTGTGTGTGTGTGTGTGTGTGAATTATTATTATTTGATATATAAGTACTTACTGCAGTGCTTCAATAAAACGTATGGCAAAATTGTATAACCCTACAATTTGCGATGTAATCCAAGACCCAGCTGGATGCGAGCCAACGGGTCAACAATTTCAAATTAACCCCGTACACTTGGACTTAAATTTACAAGTTAACAACAAGTAACGGGTTACTTTACTGTTATCGGCTTGATAATATTGAAAGTGCGATAAACCGAGTGAAATGGGCCATGTGGCATAATATGTGAAACTTAAACTTGCAATTTGATAGTTCGGGTTTAGTGTGCCTTTACTTTTAGAAGATTTATGTTTGACTGTCCTAGTAGTCTAGTGGTTAGTGACGCTGATTGTTAAGCTGGAGGTCATGGGTTCGATTCCCACACGGGAACACCTAAATTCGAAACAAAGTTTGTTTGGGGTGTAATTTCTGTCCGTAAATTTCATGTTAAAAATAAAAAAAGAGTATTCGCAAAGGAAAATCTTTTTTTCAAGCACATTGCGCGCACGTGTCTGTGTAAAGTGTGTGAGATGTGGCAAAATTAATTGAGAAGTACTGCAAAAAGCAATCAACGGTCGAATTTCGACTACCACTTTAAGAATATGAGCTTTTCATCAATTAAATAGCTTGTGTCAGTCTGTACCTGCATAGACTTATGCTATTCGGCGGGTAGGGATAGATTTTCTCTGCTGGAAAAAGCTTTCACAATGGATTTATTTTAAATTGAAAGTTTAAGTGGCTGTCAGTGTATAATCTGTACGAATATATTAAAGCTACGAGTAGTAGAGCTTTGATCTGAAACGGATTATCGAATTAATAAATTCATAACCTGGATAAGAAAAGGGGCAAGACTTAAAAGTATTTCATGAATGTAAGTATGCCTAAAAGAAGAGGATTCCCCTCCGCTTCCCAAAGCAAATACAAGAGCACTTTATTCCCTTACTTTCATAGTCGATCCGGTGTAGAACTAACGTCTTTACGTACTTTCTGAGGCACGGGAATGTAAGTTGTCTCCAGTCTTAATAGTTTTATCCATTACTATAAAACGATTATCGCTAAACCGTCACCACCAAGGAATGTGGCGCCAAAACGCTATTTGTCCTAATTACTTAACATTGAAGTGCGAAGGCGACCGTCGCCTGGCGCCACCTATCGATCGCTACAGCATAGATAGCTTTTAAACTTAAGTTTAGTCGCGACATATGATCCTTGTCGTATTGAAGGATTGTATGAATGCGATACTTAGAAGCTCTATGCATTAGGTGTAATTGAACTGTTATCTAGTGTTGTGACATAAGTATAAACTTTTTTTTGCTAACGAATGAAAAAGAAAGAGCTTCTTTGACAGTTGACCATACGAACGCTTATAATAATAAATACTTGCACCACTCGCGCGTTGCCGAACCTTGGACTCAGTGGCGTCTCAGTACCCCTCGTGATACAGAAATTAATCACAGTTAAATAACGACAAACAGGTGTGGTCCTACGTGAGTATAAGTTTTAGGATTGGCTATCTTCAGAATAGAAAAACGGCGTATTCCTAAATAAGCTCTGGAGACCTATGTCACACAATAGAAATACAACTAGGTACACATTGGATGACGCAGTGTGGGCAGGCCTCCAACAAGGTACACCGATGGACAAGGTCAGCTCAGGGCCGAATATGTGGAAAATTTTAGGAGAGGCCTATGTCCAGCATTGGTCGTCTTTTGGCTGAGATGGAGACCATTGTTTAAAGTTATTTGGCAGCAATCTAATGTCTTTAAAAAAAAGAAATTAACCTGCAGACTTGTAATAAATATTAATAATAACAAACTAGTTACCAAAACAGTACAAAGATAATATCATCCGATTAAATTAAGCAAAACATGACAGCCGAGCACTTAAGGTACAAAATGCAAGTGTGGGACGTTCGCAAATCTGGTATCTTATGCCGATACGTATCCGATCTTGGCATTATTATATTACACCCACTGTCATTGTGAAACGGCCATGGACGTTTTAGGCCAAAGGATTACATTTTTGGTATCCGCCAATTTAATATGGCAGGTTATAAAAGTATTTTTATTTAAATTACTGCATGATTTATGGGAACATGAGCTAATCTCTTGGTCTAGTGGACCTTGACTTCAACTGCTGATCACTAAGTTTTGGATATACTTAAATATTAAAGCAATGTGGAAAAAGACGAGCCCGGAGCAGGACTCGAACCTGCGCCTCTCGGGTTCCGGCCCAGCGCACTACCAACTGTGCCATCCGAGCTCCTACTCCAGAGTTCGAATTTGTCCACCGCTTGTTTACGTCTTGGAGTGACGTAAGTTTCATTCAAACGTTAGCCGTTACAGGTCTATACGTACAACATCTTCCAATTATGAGGAAAGAATGTTATTAAAGAATGAAACCACTCAATATTATTAAATATTTTTAGCATTTTGCTATGCAATTAGCTCAAATATACTTAAATATTAAAGCAATGTGGAAAAAGACGAGCCCGGAGCAGGACTCGAACCTGCGCCTCTCGGGTTCCGGCCCAGCGCACTACCAACTGTGCCATCCGAGCTCCTACTCCAGAGTTCGAATTTGTCCACCGCTTGTTTACGTCTTGGAGTGACGTAAGTTTCATTCAAACGTTAGCCGTTACAGGTCTATACGTACAACATCTTCCAATTATGAGGAAAGAATGTTATTAAAGAATGAAACCACTCAATATTATTAAATATTTTTAGCATTTTGCTATGCAATTAGCTCAAATATACTTAAATATTAAAGCAATGTGGAAAAAGACGAGCCCGGAGCAGGACTCGAACCTGCGCCTCTCGGGTTCCGGCCCAGCGCACTACCAACTGTGCCATCCGAGTGTCACTCCAAGACGTAAACAAGCGGTGGACAAATTCGAACTCTGGAGTAGGAGCTCGGATGGCACAGTTGGTAGTGCGCTGGGCCGGAACCCGAGAGGCGCAGGTTCGAGTCCTGCTCCGGGCTCGTCTTTTTCCACATTGCTTTAATATTTAAGTATATTTGAGCTAATTGCATAGCAAAATGCTAAAAATATTTAATACTAAGTTTTGGGTTCAAATACCGGGTATGACCAAAAATACATATATATATATTGGGATTTTCTGTCAAGAAATTCATAATAAATGTCCGACGCATAGAAATTGCCAGTGTTTACACTGTCATACCTCGGAAAGCACATAAAACCGATAGTCGTACGCTTGATCCCTCTCTGGTCATATCGAATTGCGGTCCCATCGGACTATGACAGTTAGAGAATAAAGAGTACACCTGTGTTTGCGTACACGCTTGTGATATAATATCTCCCGCGCAGACCTAGTCTCTATCGAGGTTAAACATCGTTACTAAAATTCGATCGATCGAGAAGGACAATAAATTGAGTATCAACTGCTTTATTAAACGCTGTCCTGATGAGCTAGACGCCTTTGCGGAGGAAATCTACCCAAGATTTGATATTGAAAAGTGATGTGTGAAAGACCATGCGGGAGACCTTTGCCCAACAGTGATACATAACCAGCTGAAAAACTAAAGCTTTATTTTCAGAAGATAGAACGCCGCTTCATCACGTTCTCTATACACTTATATCATAATAAAACATATACATTATAAGGAGCGCTCTTAACTATTCCGTACAATTAATAGTCTAGTCGCAGTGCGTTCGTCGAAGCTCGTACACTTGCATGTTTCCCAGTAGAGCTACTGGCCAACAGTCGTGCACTGCAGTACTTTGGCGGCTAACAAAACGCTCTGACTAATTGAAGAATGTGTAGTAATGGACACTTGACTTTGTAGAACAGGGAATGACATGAGTGGATGTTATGTGACTTTTTTGCAATTTATATTTTCTATTTAGTGACCAAGATAACTCAACAAACATTATCTTGGTCACTAGATAACGTCTAAACGTCCTGTCAAACACTTGTTTCATTTATAATATACTAGCTGTTGCCCGCGGCTCCGCCCGCGTGGATGTCGGTTATCGCTGTAAAACTATATAAATATGCCTATGTGTTATTCCAGACCATAATCTATCTCTGTGCCAAATTTCATCCAGATCCGTTCAGTAGTTTTTACGTGAAAGAGTAACATAATCATCCATACTTACAAACTTTAGCGTTTATAATATTATAGTAGGATTAGTATACTTAACCTAAGCAATGCTAAAGATATATTCGGCAAGTGGCAAGAAAATTAATTTCTTTGTCTACTTCTTTCAGACTCCATTAATTGATTTCAATATATTTATTTAATACACAGTATGGTATAATAAATAAACACATATACAACCTTATCTTAAAAAAAACAATATACTTAAGCAATTAAAGTAAGTATTTTAAAAAGAAATTACTCAGAGATCTGAATAACTTGAAAATCAAATTTAGAACTTTGAGATAGACGTGCCCTTATTTATGGTGATCAACACAATAAATCAGACACATGTGGAACTATTTGATATCCATTATTCCCTAAAACTTTTAGCACACAGACGGCTCTACGCCTATTGATGTTCTATCAAGCGATCGTTGCTCCTTGCGCACGCGCAATACAATCATACCGGGCTCAAAACATGATTAGTGACGCTATTAATAGTACATAGTACTTCCTTTTAATGTTGGTAATTAATTTGAAATGTGCCCATGTTAGTGCTTATGTTATTTATGATAATTTTGTTATGTTGAGATAGTCTTGTTTGTGTTATGAAACATACGAATAATAGAAAGCTTTTTAAAAATTTAGTAATTGAATTACTAACAAACTCTCCTTAGGGCTTACTTTGGGCACAATTACAAGTTTATGGACTCAGCAGTTTAGGCTCTGCGTTGATAAAACAGTCAGAGCAAATCAGAGCGAATTTCAGTCACAGTGGCTAATATCGACATTTAAGCTAGCGTAAAGCAAACCTATGATCCGCCTTAGGCGAAAATACATCAACCATGCGAGTGATATGCTAAAAAAGGGCCAAAATTAAAAGTACCCAGAACCGAACTTCATGTTTGAAGAAGTGAGGAATGTAGAGGAAGCGAAAATGAAAGAAGTATGCCTGGATCGAAGCAATTGGCTTATGATAATCTCTGCCTACCCCAATAGGAGGCGGGCGTGATAATATATTATGTACTCGTAAAATGTATTATGAAAAAAGGATGAATGTTATTAAATATTCAATAATAGCGATGAGACATACCACCTGCAATTTATATTACAATAACCTGTTTCTACAATACACAACAGCACTAAAACAAATACATTATATAATTATATTTTAATAAACTATTTATAACTTAGGAGGTAAGGAAAATTATGTTCGCATGGAAGTCGACTTTATTAAATAGTATAAGTTATATGTATAAACTTCCCTATTTCAATCGGATTTTGTTTACAATTCATGGGTTTTAATTGTTTTTAGTGCACCTATTAATAATAGTATAACATCAATATCTGCCGTCTGTCGTTAGTGCACCTATTAATAATAGTATAATATCAATATCTGAGTCAGAACATACACACAGCAAGACGGACAGAGAGATAAACATAGAATAGAATAGAATAAAAAACTCTTTATTGTACACCAGTTACATTTACGATACAGATATTATTTTACACATTTATGTACAAGGATATCAGATATCTCCCGGTGAAAGTTCACTCAAAAGCGGTTCAGCTGGTTGATTAGCCAAAGCACACAGGCAGGCAAACAACTATATAAACTTTTTTTTTTAACAAAAATCTGTTATTTTGACTATACTCACAAACACTTATATTATATTATATTTATATATATATATATAAATAATTTTCCATACCTCCCATTGTCCTGTGTTCTGCTGCGTAATAATAATTGGTATGCTATCGTCATAACGTCAATTTGTGTTCGTCTACTGTGACCAACAAATAACCTGTTGGCAACTATCATTCAGAGTCGATAATAGATTATTATTTGACAATTGGTAAGAAGATAGAATTGATGCAAAACAGGATAAGAACTATTAATTTAATAGACGTAACATAATAACACTGTTTGGCCTGTTCGTTTAGTGGTCCTGGATCATGGTTATGGATCCTGACTGCTAAGCCCGAGATCGTAGGTTCGATTCCCATCTTTTTTTCGCGTTTCATAAGTGTTTGTACCGAGTTTGGGTGTAATTTGTGTCCGTGAATTGTATGTAAAGACCGCCGCAAATAACGCTGTAATTAAACTTTGCCGAGCCCAAAAACCCAAGTCAGGACCACGCGAATTGGCATAGTAATAAAAAAAAAGGTATGTAATTCAACATAAAACAAAACTACCTACCCCTTTTATTTCAATCCAGTATCTGCCAATCTTTCTAAGTGATATCTAAGTACATAACATGTATGCGACAAAATATTACTTAAACAGTAGGTAAACAATGATTCACTACTCGTATTGGCCACCGCGCCCGCTGATGGGCCCCTAGCCCCACGATTATCATTGCTAACCTAATTACTTCCATACACGCCTGTATATTTTCCTGTTTTGCACGACATAAAAAGTATTAAATCGATTCTATGTATTTACCTATTTACTTTTATATAGTTGAGTGAGGCAATAGAAAATAAGACTTGTTTATCTCACCATCTCTTTTTTAGGTGGGTTAGGAAAAGTATGCATTATTTAAGGAGAATACCTGGAAAACTCGAATGCACGGTCAGTTCAGTGGCTTAAGTGGTTACCTCGCCATTTACCACTGCGCGGCGTGTTGGGTGTTGGATCCTAGAACTGTGTGATCCATACATTGTTGTACCGAGCTGGGTGTTCTTTATTGCATGTTTGTAAAGCACGAGACAGGGCTTGATACCTAATAGTGCGGGTTTGACTTGAAAAAATGCAAGGACATGGGGTCCAACACGCCTTGATGTTTTTAGTTGAAAATTGGATAAGACTTAATAATCAATATTAAGCTACAGTTACTCTAAAGCATTAGGTTCAGCCATTGACTACCTATTTCAAATTAGTTAGCTAACTGTTCAAAAAATATATTTTACTTTTGTAGTCTTCAAAAATGTTTTATAGAAGTAGGTACATTTTCTGTGAATTTGTTAAAATTCAATAAAAAGATGACCTGAAACGGCAGCATCACAGCTCTGCCTGCCCCCAAGGGAAAAAGCATTGTAATCGTTAATCGGGTCGTTAGTATTTGAGTTTTGAATCTGTACATCGTAAAAATATAACTTAAGTTAAAAGTAATTTCCTATTTCTATTATAAGCTAACCTTGGCAAGTTTATAATGGCCTTGGCATTATATATACACTAGGGATCCTTCGCGACTTCGTCCGCGTGGTAATTTGAAATATTTTGCAACATATCTCACTATTGCTCCGCTCTTATTGATCATAGCGTGATGTTATATAGCCTTCCTGAATAAATGCACTATTTTATTATTTATTAGCGTGTTCAACCAATAACACACATACACACAACCTATAATTAAGTTCTAAATAAAATATTCTTTCTTTCTTTCTTCTTTCAAACAAACAAATTCTTCAGCTTTATAATATTAGTGTAGATATGTACGTCGTATGTCGTCACTCCTTAGTAATCATTTTAAATGAAAAGTAATATTTTCCTATAATATAATATATATATATATTGCCTTTTTGATATTTTTTTTTGTTTGACACATGCTTGTTTGCCACCCAATTAGTATAAAAAAGCAACTCTAGCAAATATTTTGTTAATTCCTTTATTAGCCGACTTCCATAACAACATACCTGAGGTTCCATGCCCAGTTCGCACGCTAACAACATCCGTCCAACTAACTCGGAACACTATATTTAACTGTAATACTCATAAAAAGCTAATTTGGGCTCGGTTTAATTCATTAAATAGGTACATCAAAATGAATTATGACAAAGGAAATTAAGGCTAGACGTTTTTCGTTATTTTAGTTGCTGAAAACAGTTAATTTAACTAATTAATCTTAAATTATAACATTTTTTTTAATTATACCATTTCACGCAATAGCAAATATATGCTTAGGTAATGGTATTTATAACCATAGGTAAATATATATTGATTAATGAGGGGCTTGTAGCTCAGTGATAGTGGCGCGGATCGATAAAGCTTCGAGATTAAGCAAGCTCGCCGCGGTCGGTCTATAGATGGGTGACCATTTTCTATAAAAGGTTAAGCCGTTGGTCATGCGCCTATTTTCGCCTGATTAACACTAAAAATATTTTATTAGATACTGATTTGACGTAAATGTTTTGTACACAAGGCAAACCAAGGGGCAAAAGTAAATTCACAATAGGTACTTATACTTTTATACGTTCCTTCATTCAAGTTTGTAAGACTCTATGTTCGCTATGATTATTTATTTTCATTATCAAAACAGAAACTTGTACCTCATGGATTGATTTTTATTAATTCACGACAACTGCGACATTGTCAGGCCTGTAATTTGTTGTATGCCTTTCTTTGGTATTGTTACTGTTGATTACTTAATTATATTTAATTGGAAGTTCGTTAATAAGTTAAAAGCTCCAGCATTTTGTGCGCCCACGCATAGCAAAGTGGATATAAAAGCTTATTAAACAGAGCGATTTGTAGTTTCATCAATACAACATAAACACAATTACTTACATCAATAGGTACTTAACACTTTCCCGACTATCAAACCGAGACTTCAAGGCGGGTATCAACATCAAGTGGCAGGATGCCTCGCGAGGGATGCCGCGCGAGACACACTTGTGATGTAAAAGCGCATTTGCCTCGCGAGCCAATTTGAGCGTTGCCTGACTAACTGATTGACTGCCTGCTTAATGCGAGTACCAGACGAGCTCTTTTGCGAGGCAGCTTCGCAATGTCGAAACCCGCCAACGATTGGCGTCAATCAGCGCAAAACAGATGACACGTGAGACCTATTTTATTTTTCTTTTGGAGTCTTACTCAAACGTAACCTATGGAAACCAGACTAGTAAACATATTTACATATTTCTAAATTAATTCAATATATAAAAATGTGTACAACACATAAATAAGTACATGTTTGTCCTTCTTCCTAGCATATCGTCCATAATCTTCTTTTACGTGCAAAGAATATATTTGTCCTAAGTGGAAATCGGCCGTACTGTACGGATTCAGAGAAATTTCCTCCCCCTACGATTATGTTCTGGAATGAGCTTCGCTGCCGAGATTTTTCCGAGATACTATAGTATAGGGTTCTTCAAGAAAGAAGTTATAAGGTTTCTAAAGGGTCAGCAACGCGCGAGTGATACCCCCGGTGTTGCAAGCGTCCATAGGTGACGGTAACTGCTTACTATCAAGCAGGCGGTATGCTTGTGCGCCTCCTTAGTAGTATAAAAAAATAGTAACATTACAGCCGATGGAACTTAAACAAAAGTAGGTAAAATGCAAATGGCCTTATTGGCAGCATTTGCAGTGAATGCGTGGGCGCATGCAAGGGTGGACGCTGACAAATGACGGAGGACAACCGGTCTTAGTGCCTTTAGCCAGAATTATAACAATGTTTTGCGATCTACAGACACTGATAAGATTTGAAAATAGATTCTTACATGATTCCTTATTGTCCACAATATTCAATACTTTATTGCATTCATGTTTATATAAAAGTTGATAAGGTAATACAATGGTTAGTATCAATTGTGGACCCTTTCGGGCACAGCACAGTGTATGAGATAGGAGGAAGGACGCTTAAATATGAAATCCTATGCAAGGTTGTATGTGTGTTTTAATTGTAGTTATTATGTATATTTTTAAGATAAGTATAAAAAAAATAAAAGTTCACACAAGAGATCATTACAATATCCGTAATAATAATATGTGATTTATTTATTTTTCTTATCTTACCTCATGTTTTTGTTAAATAGCCTATGTGCTTTTCCAGGCTATAATTTATCTCTGTGCCATATTTTATTCAGATCCGTTAGGCCGGCTGATTCTCTAAGAAACTGCAATGGCAAACTGACAGTTGTGATCGCAAACTGACAGTCGTGATTGCTCGGTGACGGCACAATCTATTGACAAAACGTCAAAAAGGCTCGGTTTTTGCTCTTACGGAATACCGATTTTTAATCTGACAGCCAGATTTTGCTCGGTTTTCGCGGTGGCTCGGTTTTTGCTCTTACGGAATACTCCTGCTGGTGCGATTGATTAACAAACACTCATCCATATCCATCCAAACTTTCGCAAAGCCTCTTCAATGTTATGTTTGTACGTACGTACGTCATAATTATAATATGAGTCATCAAGGTCAACAATATAAAAATCCAAATAGAATTATTTTATAATCCATATTATATCATATTAAACCTCTACATATAAATACATATAGAGCAACATAATTAAAAGATTTGAATGCAAAATTAAGGCAATGTCCATATAAAACGCCACCATATAAAATAGCCAAGGTTCAATGCACAAAAAAGATGTTTAAGCCATTATAATGCTTAACTTATTAAGTTAAGAACTAAATTAGCATAAACATTTGATTAATAGTTTTGTACTTAATCATTTGACCTTAACAATTAAAGAAAAAGTATGCTTTCAAACAGTTCAAACGGCCTTTGTTTTTTTTTTAACTTTATGACAACTCTGGGTAATAAGCCCTCTGTCGCCATAAACATACAATTCACGGACAAAAACTACACCCAGTCTTACAACTATTTATAAACCACGCAATTTTTTGTTCCGTGTGTAGATCGAACCTACTAACGCCGTGTAGCGGTAAATGACGAGCTAAACTTAATCCACTGAACGAAACATACATCCCGACGAGCTATTTTAAATTAAGAACGAAAGTGATGACGCAATCGTCATACGAGTATCTATGCGCCATGCCATACAAGGCATTGTGACTCATGCGCATATAAAATAAATCTTTTGACTTTATACACAAACACATATATGGTCAGACGCTTAACTTGCGTAGGCGAGCTACAATCACTAAATGATACGTAAATCTATTGAGATAAGATTCATATTGTCATAAAAAGATTATAACAATGCACAAAGAGTTTTTATAGGTAATGATGATCTTAAGATTTGCAATACTTGAGCACCGAGCGTTTGAAAGTTAGAAAGTGATGATAAACAAATTATTTAGTAAATAGAAATGGTAAATACGGTAAAGCGAACACTTTCCCATAGTTTATAGTAATACAATGGCACTAACTTGGCGGATGTTGATTTTGTGACAAAAATATTATGAAAATAGCGACAAACCATGCACAGAATTTCACATGTTTTTCACGTACCTTACACCTTTAAAACAAAACGGGTAAAATATATTCAAAACCTTAATATAATTGTATTTATTACATACCTTTCAAACAAATCGGATAAATATATTCAAAACCTTAATATAAATGTATTCATTACAAGTTAAAGTTATTTATTTAATAGATAGGTATTTATATTACTATCTCTAGGAAATCATACAAGCAATTAGTACGCCTGGGGATAGATCTATAATGAAGACCACAGCCAAATATACAATGCCTGCCTTACCATGGTGTAGTTGTGTTCCTTTCTTTTGCGTGTTCTAGTGCTCATTTAGGGATGCTTTTTAGAAACTCGTTTTCCTATCCCACGAATCCATCTCAGTCAAAAGTCCACTGCTGGACATAGGCCTCCCAAATCACAACACTTAACCCTGAGCTGACTTGTATACCCAAGGTATACTTTATCAAATAACCTTGGTGTTAAAATTTTCGCGTCAGCAACACGCCGATTCCCTTGGTTTCCCTGGTATATTGCAAGCGTCTATATGCTACAATAACTGCTTACCATTAGGCGCCCTCCGGTACACAATGACCACTTCGTAGCGTATGCTTGCCACCGAAAATTTAAAAAAATCTGTTCTCGTGGGATTTTCAATTGGAAAATTAGTAGGTAATAAATGGCGTCTTGAAATCAATTTTGCACAATTCAATAGCCTAGCTCTAGCTTCATAATATAACAATAAAGTAAGCAACCAGATCCATTAACGAACCGCAGGTAACTCGAGAACAACCTCCCATTATTGTTTACACCAACAATGATGCTATCAACAAAAGAAAATCATTCGATCACAATCCAGACCTTATTCTCTCGTAATATAGATAAATCAGAGTAAAGATGGATTCTCGATAAGATGAACATTTGTTATTCCATTATAGGCCATGTGCCAAGATATTACGCGGACATTTCATTACCGAAAGCCATTTCCCTGCAAATTAATCGTGATGGTGCTATTAAGTATGGTGCCTTTTTGTAATTTTCTTACAACTCTCGCACTACGGAGTGCGTATAATTTTTAAAACATGTTATATTTTTTCCCAATAATGTATGAAAATGTTTAAAATTGTAAATCCATATTTTAGCGGCTCATATTTTAAGTCATATTACAAATGCACAAAAGACCGAAATGTGTATACTCAAATGCACAAAAGACCGAAATGTGTATACTCTGGTACGCGCTATCGACACTTTCCGCTAGGTTTCCATAATTATGCAGAAAATCAGGAAACCACATAGTGAAATCAGTTTATAACATCGTGTGTTTTCATTTTTTTCCTTTTTTTATTCTTACTCTTCTACTAAAACAAATTTCGGGTGTTTCGGTATTTTTGCTAAAAAGCTTTGTATATGGGCATGGTTTGTATACAATTCAATAATTACATCGTTATCTTTTTCATTTTCGTAGATTATGTTCATTGACAATATAGGTAGCTCAATATTTCGCGACAATTCAAGTTCGCAACACTGGGTCAAGTTTCTAACCCTCAAAGGTCATGAGTTATTCATAATGCCGTGACATTGAAATATACCGCGTGCTCTGTTGCTTAGCAACTGAAAGGGAACAAACAAACAACCCCGAGTTCATTCTTCTTTTGAAAACGAGAGAGTATAGACGTTCTACTATTTTAGAACACAAAAAACAACTTTCGTTTCTAGAAATTGGCTCAATCAAGCATTGAAAATAAGATCATTCTAAAGTCATAATTCAATTATAAAAATATTACATATTCGAGGAAGTAGTTATTATATGCCGTGAGTCATGGACGCTCGAGGTATATCACGGTCACTGGACCACGTCAACTGGTGGAACCCTGAACACTGGAAGGCGCGAGGTCCTAGAAGTATATCTTCAATATCCTTGGAAGATGCCGATCCAACTGAGATAAGGAATGGATGGCTTACATTGAGTCAACCTAAGGTAGGATAGAATTAAATAAATTTTGTCGTTTAGATAGATCGAGATAGAAATAGAGATGTTCAAAAATACTTATTATTTTAAATTAGTCATAGAGGTGATGAATTCTGCGCATAGTTATCCATGCCATCTTTCTTCATTTGTCTTTACTCTTAATTTAAATAGCTCACACAAGAGATCATTACAATATCCGTAATAATAATATGTGATTTATTTATTTTTCTTATCTTATCTCAAGTTTTTTTTTAAATAGCCTATGTGCTTTTCCAGGCTATAATTTATCTCTCTGCCATATTTTATTCAGATCCGTTAGGCCGGCTGATTCTCTAAGAAACTGCAATGGCAAACTGACAGTTGTGATCGCAAACTGACAGTCGTGATTGCTCGGTGACGGCACAATCTATTGACAAAACGTTAAAAAGGCTCGGTTTTTGCTCTTACGGAATACCAATTTTCAATCTGACAGCCAGATTTTGCTCGGTTTTCGCGGTGGCTCGGTTTTTGCTCTTACGGAATACTCCTGCTGGTGCGATTGATTAACAAACACTCATCCATATCCATCCAAACTTTCGCAAAGCCTCTTCAATGTTATGTTTGTACGTACGTACGTCATAATTATAATATGAGTCATCAAGGTCAACAATATAAAAATCCAAATAGAATTATTTTATAATCCATATTATATCATATTAAACCTCTCTACATATAAATACATATAGAGCTACATAATTAAAAGATTCTAATGCAAAATTAAGGCAATGTCCATATAAAACGCCACCATATAAAATAGCCAAGGTTCAATGCACAAAAAAGATGTTTAAGCCATTGTAACGCTTAACTTATTAAGTTAAGAACTAAATTAGCATAAACATTTGATTCCCTAATAGTTTTGTACTTGTCATTTGACCTTAACAATTAAAGAAAAAGTATACCTTCAAACGGCCTTTGGTTTTTTATGACAACTCCCGCACCAGGGAACAAGCCTTCTGGCGCCATAAACATACAATTCACGGACAAAAAGTACACCCAAAAAGTACACCCTATAACTATATAAAAACCACGCAAATTTTTGTTACGTTTGGAGATCGAACCTACTAACGCCGTGTAAATGACGAGCTAAACTTAATCCACTGAACGAAACATACATCCTGACGAGCTATTTTAAATTAAGAACGAAAGTGATGACGTAATCGTCATACAAGTATCTATGCGCCATGCCATACAAGGCATTGTGACTCATGCACATATAAAATAAATCTTTTGACTTTATACACAAACACATACATGGTCAGACGCTTAACTTGCGTAGGCGAGCTACAATCACAAAGTGATACGTAAATCTATTGAGATAAGATTCATATTGTCATAAAAAGATTATAACAATGCACAAAGAGTTTTTATAGGTAATGATGATCTTAAGATTTGCAATACTTGAGCACTGAGCGTTTGAAAGTTAGAAAGTGATGATAAACAAATTATTTAGTAAATAGAAATGGTAAATACGGTAAAGCGAACACTTTCCCATAGTTTATAGTAATACAATGGCACTAACTTGGCGGATGTTGATTTTGTGATGAAAATATTATGAAAAGCGACAAATCATGTACATATTCACATTACAGACCTGGCAAACTAACAGGTAAAATATATTCAACACCACAATATAATAATTTATTTATTTTATTTATTAGATAGGAACACTACTACTATACTTACTTTTATAATGTTACTAGCGACCAGCCCTCGCTTCGCTTCGGTTTATTCTGGATTTTTCTATTATACTATGCATGTATTATACATATAAACCTTGCTTTTGAATCACTCTATCTATAATAAAAACCGCATCAAAATCCATTGCGTAGTTTTAAAGATCTAAGCATACATAGGGACAAATAGACAGCGGGAAGCGACTTTGTTTGATACTATGTAGTGATTAAGACATCATACCTTAGGATGGACCATCTCAGCCAAAAGATGTCCACTGCTGGATATAGATCTCCCCCAAGAATTTTCACAACACTCGATCCTGAGCTGACCTGTATTCCTATCAAAAAACATTGGTGTTAAAATTTTCGAGTCAGCAATATGCCGATTCCCTTGGTTTCCCTGGTATATTACAAGCGTCTATAGGCTACAAATTACTGCTTACCATCAGGCGTTCCGTGGGTATGCTTGCCACTAGAAAATAATGATGAAATCGAGAAACAATGTTTTTATTCACCAATGGAGCTGAAATTTAAAGGTAAAGCTAGAAGCGATATGAAATCTAAACTATGTACTAACATTCTAAATGCGAAAGTTTGATATGGATGTTTGTTACTCAATCACGCCTAAATGGCTAAACCGATCCGGATGAAATTTAGTATAGAGATAGGTTATAGTCTAGAATAGCACAAAGGCTAGCTTCTTATCTCGGAAAAATCACTGTTCTTGTGGGATTGCAAATTGGAAAATTAGTAGGTAATAAATGGCGTCTTGAAATCAATTTCGCACAATTCAATAGCTCTAGCTTCATAATATAACAATGAAGTAAGCAACCAGATCCATTAACGAACCGCAGGTAACTCGAGAACAACCTCCCATTATTGTTTACACCAACAATGATGCTATCAACAAAAGAAAATCATTCGATCACAATCCAGACCTTATTCTCTCGTAATAAGATACAATAGATAAATCAGAGTAAAGATGGATTTTCGATAAGATGAACATTTGTTATTCCATTATAGGCCATGTGCCAAGATATTACGCGGACATTTCATTATCGAAAGCCATTTTCCTGCAAATTAATCGTGATGGTGCTATTAACTATGGTGCCTTTTTGTAATTTTCTTACAACTCTCGCACTACGGAGTGCGTATAATTTTTATAACATGTTATATTTTGTCCTAATAATGTATGAAAATGTTTAAAGTTGGACACCCATATTTAAATATTACTAATGCAAAATAGACCGAACCCAATGTGTGTATACTCTGGTAGGTACGCGCTATCGTCACTTTCCGCTAGGTTTCCATAATTATGCAGAAAATCAGGAAACATAGTGAAATCAGTTTATAATATCGAGAGTTTTCATTTCTTTTCTTTTTTATTCTTACTATTCTACTTAAACAAATTTCGGGTGTTTCGGTATTTTTGCTAAAAAGCTTTGTATATGGGCATGGTTTGTATACAATTCAATAATTACATCGTAATCTTTTTCATTTTCGTAGGTTATGTTCATTGACAATATATGTAGGTAGCTCAATATTTTGCGATAATTCAAGTTTGCAACACTGGGTCAAGTTTCTAACCCTCAAAGGTCATGAGTTATTCATAATGCCGTGACATTGAAATATACAACGTGCTCTGTTGCTTAGCAACTGAAAGGGAACAAACAAACAACCCCGAGTTCATTCTTCTTTTGAAAACGAGAGAGTATAGACGTACTACCTATTTTAGAAGACAAACACCAATTTTCGTTTCTAGAAATTGACTCAATCAAGCATTGAAAATAAGATTATTCTGAAGTCATAATTCAATTATAAAATATTACGTATTCGAGGAAGTACTGATTATATGCCGTGAGTCATGGACGCTCGAGGTTTATCACGGTCATTGGACCACGTCAACTGGTGGAACCCTGAACACTGGAAGGCGCGAGGTCCTAGAAGTATATCTTCAATATCCTTGGAAGATGCCGATCCAACTGAGATAAGGAATGGATGGCTTACATTGAGTCAACCTAAGGTAGGATAGAATTAAATAAATTATGTCGTTTAGATAGATCGAGATAGAAATAGAGATGTTCAGAAATACTTTTTATTTTACATTAGTCTTTGAGGTGATGAATTCTGCGCATAGTTATCCATGCCATCTTTCTTCATTTGTCTTTACTCTTAATTTAAATAGCTTCAGTAGATATTCTCTGAGGCTAAGATTTTAGGTTCAATAGCTCTCCCATTTAATAAAAGGCGAGTCGACCTATATACTAGGCACTTCTCGCATCAAAACTGAATATTATTTTCCCTTGGATTCTTGAATTCCCTTAGACTTGGGAACTGAACCCATGACCACAAGCTAGGCTAGCTAACCAACTAGGCGGTGCTGCAGTGGTATATAATTTTTTTGTCGTAGTTTTAGTCTTAATTGAATTGTGTCGTGAGATATCTAACCGTTTAGTCGAGTTATCTCACGGTCCCTAAGGCTGGCCATTACTTGGGTCAACGCATCTCAGAGCTGCGACCTCAATCAATATCTGATTGTTAGTATCTTTTATTTTAATAACTTTTCTTGTAATATTAACCAATTACTTCATAATATTTAATTTTATTTTGAAAGCTTTTTCATCATTACGTATGACCATTTTAACACCTCAACCGGTTTTGTCAAGGTAAAAAGTCATTGGACGTATTCCTTAGACTGTGGTTTCCTGTGGCTTTGTTGTGGTTTGTGGAGGATGTCTGAAGATTTGCACTATATTGTCTTTGTCTTTGTTGTTAGTCAAATAAGAAGACAGTATCATAAAGTATTTCATCAGCTACGTCTTACTAATGTGCTTTCATACAATATACGAATTGGTAAACTGCATTGACCATAATTGTTTGGGTTGTCAACCAGACAATATTTAAGCTTCCTCGTTGAGTTCAAATCATCTACCTAAGCCAGCTATCGATTCCATAATAAACAGAAGTATTCGATAAAATATAAAAGTACCTATTGTACTTCTTTCTCGCTCTGGTCCCATCGGACTATGAGAATGAGGGAATAAAAAATATTGTCCACTCTTTTTTTGAGGTACAGATCAAGTCTTCGTCGATATTAGTTGCAACCAAAATTCAGTCAGGAGGATATTATTATTTACATTAGATATGTTGCATTTAATTTAAAGACCTTGTAGCTCTATCTTACTCATAATCCATGTTGTCCTATTTCTTCCTCCTTTCTATGACCTTCACATCCATATTTTATTACAATTTATAATTTAAGTGATATTGTTTGTAATCTTAATATCATTACCCAATTTCAAGTATCTATTACCTACGATGTCAAAATATAATGGCTTCATATTATAGCCATCTCATATTACCTTAATTGATACATAATATTACAATTTGTATGAAGCAGCAAAATTGTATAGACCGTACTAAAATTGACTACGAATCGTATACTAATTGGGTATTTGACTATTATTTTTTATTGAAAATAAAATATACGCAAAATTATGTGAAAAATTCTTTTAATTGATAAATTGAATAGACAGAGACAAAATTGTTGTATTATGATGTCACGCTCTCGTAAGCCATAGTAGTAATATAGCCGTTTTTGTCGTCATAATTTTCGTTTTTGAGGATAAGGGGCTGCACGTAACACTAGTTTCCTACCTACCTACTGATGTTTCTTCTGTGGAAATAAAAGGGGATTGCAATATCTCAAATCATTCACTTTAAAAGCTTATAACTTCATGCCATATTAATACTTAAACTATTCAGTTAATACCTAATTCAATTGAAATAAAAATAACATTCGTAATAAATAATATAATTCATAACCTTCTTATAAAATATAGCCGCCTACCCCGGCTTCGCACCGATGGTATTGCCCGGAGTCTTGTAATGTTTTTGTCAATTAAATATAGCCTATGACACTCACAAATAACGTGGCTTTTCTATAGGTAAAAGAATTTTCTAATTCGGTTCCGTAAATCTAGAGATTACTATAACGTCATAAACTCGCAAACTTTACCTCTTTATAATAATTATAGTATTATACTATATCCTTCGAAATTCTGAAGGATATATTATGTATGTTTGAGAATCGATACAGGTGGTATCGTTTCCCAAACGACGAATTGGAAAAACAGCGTTAAGTATTTAAATTTTGGTTAAAGTTGCCTTGACCTTCAACTTTAATTGTATGCCTTAAAAACGTAGAAACCTTAGTAATTATTATAGGTAAAGTTACCACTTAATTATTTAGACTGTATAAAACGTCGATATCTACATGTGGTGTCTCACAGAAATACGTATATTTTTAACTCCTAAGCTCGGATGGATTTCAAACAGTGCGTGAAGCCGAAGGAAGACTGCGGACTTATCTTCGGATCTTTCTTTCTTTGTATCGGTGGATGACTGCGCCAGCTTATCTAGATTGAATTCTCTGTGTTTGAATCTTTCTGTCGACAATATGCAATTCTTGTGTAGTTTTTGTAATGCAGGTTTAATATGATTGTAAATATTTGGATCAACATTATTACGTTGACAAGAAATGTTTGATCCTCAAATGGTTGTTCCTTGTCGCGGTGTGCTTTGTGTTGTTTTTTATATATAACTACTCCTTTTACAAATCTTCTTGTTTAATTAATAAGGGTTGTCTAAGTAACAGCCTTATAATTCTATTTTCGATTTTATTTATTTACTTATTTAAAACTTTTAGCACAAAAATTGCTTAAGGCCAAAGGTCTTTCTATTCTCTACCAAGTCAACCTTTGGATAATGCAGAGAGAAAACTATTTTTTCTCTGTCATCAAAACTGTTTATTGCACACAATTTTTTATAGAAATGTAGACCACTTTATTTCATCATTATCGTCGTCTTTACCTTCAGATGAAAGACGTCTACAGCTGGACATAGCATTTCCATAGTAACTTCTCGCTCTTGAACTGACCTCATCAATTGGTTGCCAGCAACGGCCACATCCTTTACTAGATCGTTGGTCCACCTTGTTGGAGACCTGCCCACGCTGCGTCTTTCGGTTTGTGGTCCATGGAGAGAGCTATGCTGGAAATTTAGTGGCACGAACCGGACGAGAAAGCACGATCGATGCCATTGTGAATGCACTAATTTATTAACTATTATTCCCTTGTTCTCTTTCTTCTTTTCTTTCATATAAATCAAAAGTTTGGCGTATTATACTTATTTCTTTAGAATTATTAATTTTTTGTATTATATGGTAGTTCCACCCCTTTCTGTTACTACAAATTCACTATGAATTTGTTATGACAAATTATATACCAAATTTTGTATGAGAAAACCCACAATGTTTAATATTTTCGCAACTTAATACATTATATCTTTATATAAACAAAATATAAACAAGTTTAAGTTAATCATGGTGTTTCACCTCAATCTATATTTTTAAGGTCGTTGACTGGTGAGTCAGACGGCGGCGCGCTTCGGCGTCCACCGTCATGCGCCGGCGCACCGGCTATGGTCATTGCTTACTTACACTAAACATTGTAGATAATTGACTTACCCTTATACGACGGTAATAGGGTACTTAATTAGAAACGTTGGGGAATTTAGAAATGCTAGTAGCTTCGTTGTCCTGAATAGTTTGGTTGTGTAAATCTTAGTTACAATTAGTTTGAAAATCAACTTTATTGTTTAGACACAAAGGTGATATTCCTTTGGCTGTTTGATGTTTGATGATAAATACACCAAGTGATGATATAACGGGTTATTACCAAATCTCTGTTTGTTCAAATATATCCTCGTTTTACAAAACAAACTTAACACGTCAGCAGCTGGGTATGAGATGCATATTTTAGTCATGCTATCCTGTTGCTGAGCAAAAGGCTTATATAACATAGACATCTGGACTAGTTCGCTGACAGTAAGGATAAATTAAATTAACAAGCATACGGTTCTCCTTACTTTGAACAACTATCTTAGCTTAGGGATGCTTTTATGCTAGAAGTATAAGTACCCGTTGCCAAAAAAAACCGCTGTATTTGCTCTGCTCATTCTCAGGTAGTGTTTCTTTTAGCTGTGGTCTTTTGCAACGTGGTGTTACTGCCCCAAACATGTACTTCAAACTTGCTAGTTATATGGAGAAGCAGAGCATATTTACAACAAACTTTTATTGCAAAAGTAACTCTAAGAATAAATGATAGGTTTTTATCACAAAAACCTAACTGACGTAAATAAAAAGGAAGTGTTCCGCGTCTTTCAGTTTTATTCAACAAAAATAAATAAGGTAAAGATACTTAACGCTGATACTACTTCCTTAATATGAATTATAACTAGCAAGTCTTAACATGTATGCAGTTCCTATATACCTTACATGCAGAAAATTTGCATAAAGTATTCATTAAAATGATTCATAGGTCTATGCCATTTGGTCTAGATTAGAACTCACATTTTAAAAAAATACGGCATTTATTTAATAATAAGTTGTATTATATCTATTTCGTTTATTACGTCTGCCAACAAACTTCTGTGCAGTTTGGCAGAAGTATTATAATTATGTAATATTTTGAAAAATTAAACACTTTTTTTTTCAATATTATCCTAAGATCCACTGAATTACCCGGAAAATAAGTGTAGAGCGAAGCTTTAAAATACATTTAGTATTCATATATTTAGTTATTACTGATTCCAAATTGTTATTAAATGCACCTACCAAATTTGTCTCTGCATCACCCAAAGGTTGAAAGGTAGAGAATGCCTTTGGCTTTAAGTCCGATATTGTACTATTATGTTATGCAAAAAGATTAAATAAATAAATAAAAGCCCAAACTAACTCGAGAAAGCTTTAGAAAAGCTAGACTTATATCTGGAACTTCCTTTAGTGATTTAAACAAAATGACGAATTAAAAAATTCTTACATGTGCCGCTTATAAAGTTGTACGGGCATTTTGAGACATGCTCAGTACTTTCTCTAATTAAGGCTTGTGATATCGCCAACGACCTTGAGTATTTGTGCGAAGCAAACACGACTTAATTCTCTAGGCGAGCGCGGGGATACAAACAGATGTACTCTTTGAATTATGGCTTATTAATTTTTAATAAATTAAAATTTAAACTTCAAATTATAGGTAATTCTTCAAATATGTATTTTTCAAATGTTGTTTTTTTTTCGTATTATTTGATAAAAATGAAGTTATAAAGTGGTTCATCGTCCATCTCAATAATTTGGTGCTGATGCGATGATTTTTTTACAAACTATTTAGAATCACTATATAATGACAAAACCATATTATGAAACACATCTTGTAGATTAATACTGTATTTTTGGCAGTCATTTGTCTATAAATGCCAACAAAAAATGGTGTCATTTACACCTCTTTTTCATCATTTTTTGACAGAGGGGCCTTAAGTAGTTGGCCAGCCTGGCCACTAGTTGTACAGATCGCCCATATACTCGTATATTATACAATGCGACTGCTACACAAAAAGCTGTAGACAAAACAAACACGCATTTTATTTACATGGTAGCAAAAATGCACTGACCGTTTCAAAGTACATTTTCTGATAAACTGATTACATTCGCGATTCACGACCTACTCTTACTGCCTCATCACACCAAATGTGCAAATAAGTCATTTGAATCTACGCTGTTTCTTTTTGTTATAACTAATGAGCAGTTTCATATTCCTTAGGCTGTATCTCAGGTCTCCATAGAATTATGATAAAAATATATTATGAATAGAATGCAATGTCTTTAATAAAAAATCTCCAAAAATAAGCCGTTGTTGTGTACCATTCATTGCGTGACATTTGATCATATGTAATTTAGCAATGCATGTCTTGTTAAGGGCTTTTGAAATTTTTTATGAATTTTAATTATTACTCAAATCGAATCAAATAATTATATTATTAGTTATAGAACATCACAATTCGTCAAGTTTGTCATGCTTTATACTTAATATTAGTTTAGTCAAAACATTATGCTATAATTTGATTATTTTGTTTGTTACATTTTGACAATATATACCCTAGGTACGATTACTTTGAAGACATTTGATAACTTCCTAAATCTCTACCTCAATTCAATACCCGGAAAACCTTAGTTTGCTACCAATTCGTCATTCGTCATCAGTCGCTAATCTTCCGCGTACACTCGATTGTTCAACAATACAAAAAAGGTAGATAACTACACACTCGCCTAGGCATGTTTGTATTATAACTACCGATTAAACTCCCACACCACCGTATCAGAATCTATTTTTTTTTCGCCTCTCACTTTTAATCTGTTTGCGAGGTTGACAATTTGAAATTTAAGGTAGTCTACTAATCTATAATCTGCGGTTTAATAGCATCTTATGCAACTAGACCATATGGCCTTTTAATCCTAGATTTAGAAGAGACAGCAAACCCGATTATGCCCCAGCACAGAGCTGAGATTAGGACCCTTTCTGACATCGCATAGGATATTTTTTGAGTTCCCATTATGTATAATTTTTTTTCTTCTATCATCGTCCTGTGTATGTTCAAATAAATGCTTTTCTGTCATTAAACTAGGGCAGGAGCTCCAAGACCACAACTGAATACCAAGGTGTGCATGTATGCGATTTGAAATAAAACGACTTCGTGTTACCCATAACTCAACCCTTGTCTTGTTCTATAAAGTCGATAGTAAATTAGTCTTAAAACGTATAGAACGAAGAAATCAATCAGATATTCCAAATAAAAAATAGAAGTTAAGGAAAAAACATGTTTAATCATCCTTGCATACTGTTGAACATATGCAAAGCCTCTCTCCATAAATAGACAAATCGTATGCCATTCCAGCTTCGCGTTCATCGACATAGCGATTCGTACTGTCATAGTCTATCGGTCACGATCGCACGAAACATGCGAATACAACAAATCATGCGATGCATGTAATACTGTGTAAGTAATGCAAGTGTGTCGAATGCTAATACTGCCTTTGTAATCCGTTGATTAGCGGATTTGTTAATTTAAAGCTGGAGATATACTGGATAACGCTAGCAAAGTCTTGATTTAGAACAAATTTAATAATTAATCCAATTGTTAAAACGTTTTACTGCTGAAACCAATTGATACTTGTCAGGGAACATGTTACATCCTACTGCTGACACCAATTGTTACTTGTAAGGATTGAAAAAATGTTACGTCCTTACTACTGACATCAATTTTAGTACCTCATACCGACCCGTCTCACAATACACAATCAAAGATTTCAATTGTTAAATACGCGTCAAAATACACTAGTGGAAAAATTTAGAGGAACGCAAAAAAAAGCTTAAATATTTCCAATACTGATACTGGCCACAAATATTATTAAATCTTATTTAAAATATGAATGTTTTGGACTTTATCATTTTCGAATTTCATTTGCTTTTTCCGTAATTATTGTTTATGATGCGTTCTTTCATACTACGAAAAAAAACATCCAACTTTATATTTAACATTAAATTTGTTTTGTTTTCTAACTTCATTTATTATTATCTCGCTCTCCCATACTGAAAATTGTCCTTATTATTTAAATCAAAATACGTCCACTGATGATACTAAGCCTACCTGTATGTATTTCCACGACTTAATTAAGTGCATTGCTCAGTAAGTGAACCGCAGCTAATACCCAGCTTAACTAGTAATCCAAATGAGTGTACCTACGCAACAATCAGTATACAGAGTGTGTCGTTAACTGACGTTAATCGTTCGTTTATACATGAGGGAACATTAATGTTTAGCACTTTGTTATGCAGATATTATGTGGCTAAGTTGACTGATTAAATATTGAAGCTGAATAATTTTGTATGTTTTTTTATATTTACTCTCAATTGCTATATAAATTCATCAAGTTTTAAATAAACCCTGAAATATTGTTATTGCAAGTGCTTATACGCTATGATATCTGCTAACTATCTGGTGGACCGTGGACCGTGTGGGTCGTAGTGCAAAATCTTCAACAGATCATTACCCAATTAGTGAGAGATTTTTGCTTAGTCTTATGACTTAACCTTCAGTATTCTGCTTTACAATACGACATAACATAGGTAAGTTGTAGGGATATTGATTGTTTAAGCTAGGTAAACAGAGGCGCCGCGTGTATCTAAGTGAAGAATTATTTGATAAAGAATCAACAATTATTAACGAAATTACAGAGAAAATTGGTGATAATTGTGTCAAATTACAGGCAATTGTGTTAAATGGAACTAAAAGTAAAATTATTAGAGCCTTTTTTTAACCGATTTAAAATAGGAGAAGGTTCTTGATTCGACTGTATGTTTCTTTTTAGTATGTTTATTACGCGAGCATTCCGCCAATTACGGATTAATTTTGATGGTTATTTTTTTGTTTCATACTTCAGAAGTGATCATACTTCATAAGTGGTCTGGTCCCATATAAATTAGTCCTAGTTAGGTTACTTAGCTGTGATCATGTTTAGCCTTAACTGCCTCGGTAGCTCAGTGGTCGATGTGTGTGACTGCTGATCACGAGGTCCCAGGTACAGTTCCAGGGTCGGGCTAAATATTGATATTGGGTATTTCTGACAAGAAATTCACAATAAGTGGAATTTGGAAATTCGTGCTGTTTACACGTTAAGCCTGATTTATCTTCGGTCGTGTTGGATTGCCGTCGCATTAGACTATGAGAGTGAGGAAATAAAGAGCGCACTTGAGTTGCTGCACACACTTGTGCACTATAATATTTCCCGCGCAGAAGGCTAGTCTCCGTTTCAGCCGCCGTGACCGAAATTCGGTTAGGAGGATAATGTCCTCCTAACCTATATTTATTATACCTTTTATTTTGACATTGCACAGTCTTTGAAACGTCAATATAATATAAAGACGTCTTCACAAATACATACCTAATTATAACAATTAGCCTTTGTTCAGTGACACACTAACCTACAAAGAGACAAGAACTCATTTTAGTCTTATCTGATTGATAATACAGTTCGATAGAAATCCAGATATTTTATCAAAGACTATGGCCGATAGACAGTAGAGTGAATCATTGCAATGTGTGTATTTCTTTCAATTCATCTTTGTTGGGGTAACCTTCGTGTGTTTGCTATCAATCATGTTATTGTTAGTAGGTAGAGTTTAGGTGCAAAACAACATACCAACTGGTGGCAAACAAAAACATGGTATTTAAAATTAAATTAATGTAATCAACAAACACCCATAGCCATTGGACAAGGCCACTTCAGGACCAAATGCTTTGGAAATTCTAGGGGGAGTTTCTAGAAGGTCCAACAGTTTTTTGGCTGAGATGATAATTATGATGATGATAATCAACACGACAAAGCAACCAAGTCATCTCAATCAGAACTTTCGAACTACGATGCGCGAACGCAATTTAAAGATTATAAGAAATGTAGATTAAAAAGTAGGTATAATACGAGTATGAACGATGTGTCTTTTCAATTTGCCTACGGCCCATTCGCTGACAAGGCTAGAGCCATGAGAAGAACAGGCTAAAAAACAGACTCAAAATTTAAAATAAGAACATAACCCAAAGGAAGTGAATTTACATTTTGTGACGGAAGAAGTTATAATCCAACAATAATATGGTCGATTGACAGGTTATCTTACACGTGCGTAGGCGTCGACCTCCCGCCCGCGCTGCGCCTGCGACGGTATTGTTACACTGCGGTTATCCAAACGATATGATGAGTAATCATAGATACAGCACTTGTAGACTATATATGGAGGCTTTTAGGTTCTATTGTTGTTGGACACACCGGTTTGTTTTGATTGAAAGCGACATCGTTGTTCATATTAATGTTTTCATTCACTGTTCAACAGTACCTACCTATAAGTATAATATAATATACTCAGCAGTAGATATATAATCAAAATTCGAAAAAAGGTTATACAATATTAGAAAAGGAATTATTTTATAAGAAAGGCTTACTTCCCTTATTTAATTATTCCATTTAGTTTACTAGTCGACGTGAGTGGGGAAGACTGGGGAAGATCCTTCACGGTACAGAAGACCTCAACCAAATTAATACACACAGTCGGCTCGCAAACAATTGGTTCGTAATGGTACTGTGGATGATCTTATCTTATCGGAAACTGTTCTCGCTGTCAGAAGACTTTGACACTTCGGATCTTTTGAGCATGGTCCCTTCCGTTCCGCTCATCCTACAGCCTGGTCTCTAAATATCTTCCTCATGAGCGAAGGCATTCCAATAGATTTTTAGGTATCAACAACTACTATTTAACCATTCAATCTCTAACCATATTTGTCTATTCCAGGCTCGGTTCCAGCAGAAACAACTGCAAGAGCGAGAGATGAAGATAGCATTACTATACGAAGCTCAACAAGCGCGAGCGCTAGACCGCGTTCGCCATTCTCCCAGCAACATAGGCACTGCCGCCTCCCCTCCACATCACCAACCACCTGTTGCACATCAACCGGGAAAGGTTAGCTTGACATTTATAAAACAGGTAGAAACAGAAGCAGAGGTTACCATATCCTTTTCGATCGGTTAGGTCCCAGTCTTTTAATTATGCCCGGCAAACATCTTGACAAATTGCGCAGAAAGCGTTTTTAGGTCTCTTTGATGGTATGTGCGGGCTGCGGGGAGCGAGGCGAAACAATGAACCAATCACAGGATTGAAGCAAGCTATGCACCTTGCAATTGGACCAAGTATAAGACATGCAAGAACTACGCCGACCGTCCAGCATGTTTTTAAGTTCTTGCTCGTTCATTTCTGCACCTCTCATAATACAATGAAAACTAATAGGCATTCCTATTAGTTTTCATTGTATTATGAGAGGTTTAGATCTTTACCAGTTGATAGTAAAAGATACGCGATAACAATAAATTACAATCGCAGCATAGACAGCCCTTTAACAAAATGAACCGACGACCCAGTGATGGACTAGGTAGACTCAATCCTGAGCTGATATATGATATGATGAGAGATGGACAGTCTCCATCTGTCCATCTGTGGACGTTTTTCGACTGCAACTATGATGATGGCAACGACATCAATAACATGATTCAATACTAGTTTTATATGACTTAATTGCTTGACCATTACCGATGTCTATGAGTGGCTGCTGCATCATTTGCCATTATAGATAAAAATGAAAATTTGACAGCGCGGCTACTTGTACGCTCTGAACAATTTAAAAGCACTACCTCATTCGTGTCTGAGTTTGCACTTTGTATCTTATTTCCTCACCTTTACATACTCCAACCAATATAACCCACAATTTCAGGTGCGACAAATGTTCGAAGAACGTCGCACGAAAGCCGGCATTGACAAGAGCTACCCTCTCCAACCTATTCACAATACGGACAAGCCGGCGGCACGGAAACCTTTGCCCAACGGCTATACCAAAGTGACAGCAGCTGCCAGGCTCAATGTGGAACGCAAGACCAGCAAGATGCACACCAGTATTACAGCGCAACATGGACGGAAACAGCAACATGACAATATGGTATAACATCCCAATAATCCTAGTTAGGATAGCAAACAAGCGTTACGCCCCGCCTAACAGCCCGGCTACGAACACGAAGGCAAGAACTGCAGCGGCAGTGGCGAGCGGTGAGAACAAATATGCTAAAACGTTCTATGACACCGCATTCATGAGGCACCGCACACGGCATTACGCGGTTTTAGTAAATTTGTTGCCGCCGCCGCTCGCCGCTGCCGCTGCCGCTGCTGCGCGTGGCCGTGGCTGGGCCGTAATGGTTAACAGTTAGCCATAGACGCTCGCAATACCAAAGGTATATCTTTCGTGTTGTGTTTGTCTCAATATAGGAAAGTATCCACGGTCACCACATAGACTAAAATATGTCTTAGAAACCGATGAATGATTTTGAATAAAATATATTTATTTAATAAATCTACATTGTACACCAAGAAAAATTTTAACCAGGTATAATAATGTCCTTTAAATATATATATGATACTTATATATACTCGTATAGTCTCGACGAAGATAAGCTACCAGCGCGGAAATATCAGCCTAGAACTTAGCCACGAGATTTACGCACGCAAGCCATGAGAAGTGTCCCTTTGTTTGCGGCACAGCACACCGCATATGCACTCAAGGTTAGAATCGTCTATGATGTGGTATTTTATCTTTACAGAAGATAGACAACTTAGTGAATGGCTCCGGTGATCTCAACCACAATCACGAAGCGGACCTGAACACCAAACGAAAGGTAATCCTAATCTTACTAAGGTATTTTTAGTCTCTATGGGTTGCTTCAATAGGGTCAAAGAAACATTATTTCACAATGTAATTGGTAAACAACTATTCTATTTCCATTTCAGCTACCCCTAGGCAACGGCGAAGTTAAACATCCAATCAACACAGATGAATTAGATAGAGCAGAAAACAACTATCTGTTGGAAAATGAAACTTTCCCAGATGCGCTGGCGCCTACCCCCACACCCAGGTCACCGGACCCGCCTGTCGAAGTTAAGAAACCTCCTCTACGAAGGTAAAACTTCTAAAATGTATACAATACTATTCTTGGAATAGTGAAGTCAAGCTCTTAGATCAAATACATGATACTTATGAACGTCATAAAAACAAATGCCAGCATACTTTTTTCCTACGGTCAATTTGCTGACTAGGGTTGGGCCTCGAGAAGAATTGGCAAGAAACGGGCCACTCTTTTTAATCGCCAGAGTATAACATTTACAATTTGGTATGAATTACGTTATGAGTAATATAAGTGTTAACAAAAAGGGACGTATAATAAAATACCGAAACACCTTAAATTTGTTTTTATTAAAAGATTAATAAAGAAATCGAACCCACAACTTCGAGCACAGCAGGCACATTCTGCCACTGGACCACCTAGACACCATGGCACAAGCTAATTGATGCAAATACTGATAGTTTGAAAGAATAAAGCTTAGCATATCTATAATATAAAAATGAAGCGCTAAATGTGTTGCTAAGCGCAAATCTCGAGAACAGCTGAACCGTTTTCGTTAATTCTTTTTTGCTATGTTCGTTATTGTCAGGAGAAAGTTCTTATGTGCAAAAAAATTAAGAAAGTTGAGCTGAAAATAGTTTAACCCGGACGAAGTCGGGGTTGGCCACTAGTTTCATAATATATGTTGTCAATTATCCTGTGGTTATAAATCGATACACATTTCCCTGACCAATCAGTGCCATCTTTGATATTATACAGAGGCCCAGGGCAAAGGACCAGTCCATCAAAATCTAAACCAACTCCAGCCGCCACGCCACCTAGGAGAGTAACCAGTGATAATGTAAGTACCTACTACTTATGACATAAGTTCAATATATTATTTAGTATTATATTAGTTTTAACCGACATTAAAATAGGAGGAGATTACCATTTGTCGAGATCTTTTTTTTCAAACTCAGACACCTTAAGCCGATTTGGAAAATTATTTTTATGTTTCAAAGGGAATACTTTCCAGGTAGTCCCTTTTAAATGTTATCGAAATCGGTCAAGCTGTTTTTGAAAAATCTAAAAATTGCATGCATCGAGGATATTTTTTTGAAGTTTGTATACTTACTGTATTGAATACAGTAAGTATACAAACTTAATATTGCAACAAACAAGTACCTAATCTGATTTAAGATTAGGGTGGCCGCACATGGGCCATAGGCGACAGGCACAAAACGCCGCCACCTGTTTTCATAAATTTTATTTGTGAAGTACTCCATGAAAAATATAATATTTTTATTTTATTAAAAATATAATATTTTATAAAGGTTTCATTCTACTCAATGCTAATATTAAAATCTTTTCAAAGTAACAAAACAATATAATAAGTATTTTTAAATAATAATAATTCCTTGGAGTAACTTGGGAAAAAATGTATGAGATTTCTGATCTTTTAAAACAAAAGAAGGGAGTACTTTGGTTATAACCCGTAGCGAGTGGCGACCACCGGCGTCAACCGTGTGCGGCGAGTCCATATAAAATGTATGAAAACTACAGAAATAATAAATAAATAAAAATAGTTTAGTAACTTTTCTTATACAATATTATTCAGTTGCCGGAACAACCCAGGAAGCATGTAGAAATAGGTCGGTGGCAGCGTTTTGTCGTTGTCGCGTGTGGTGAGTGTACGGCCACCGTAGCTCTTTAGCTAATATATATAATATATAATAAGAATAGACTTTTCTATTCGACATAAAGAAAAAAAGAATTTAAATTAAAACATTATAGCAGGAACCCGAACTTCAAATATCACATTAATCAATCAGCCTGCTTCAATCCTTTCCTATCCTTCATTATTAACTATATCATTTTCAGACGAGCCTTTCCACCTCTACGAATCCGGCCGCACTTTCCTTCCGCACCACCCTATCCTGCGCTATCGTATGCATTATTTTATTTATATTTTGTTTACTTCTTAGCGACATCATCAAATAAAATTGAAACAGTATCAGCAGTGAGGGTGGATAGACATAATTTTACTAATATACCCATGCTAATGGCGTTTCTATTTTAGATTTGTTAACATGTACTGCAATTTTAGTTTCGTCTAACAAGTAAATTGCTACACTAGCTTTTGCATTATTGAATAAAATACAGCATCCTATTCAAGAATATAAGTTATAATACTGTTGCCTTTTATTAAAATCTTTTCAATAGTTTTTAGATTTGAGTAATTAGTTTGATCGCATTAGAGGGAATTTCTGTATTGCTATTTGTTTATACAATTAAGAGACGTCTAGTATTTGCATTAACGGCCGTCTGCACAGGTAGACATGTAGATTTTACTACCTGAGGGTGGTGTCAGACCAGTGTTTTATACGCGCGTATAAGCTCCTTTTTGAAGGCGCGTGTAAACGCGTTGACGCGCTTATAAGCTCGTTTGAGCGTGTCATAATCCATGTTGATACTGACTCAACACTGCCGATTCGAGCGAACACGCCGGAATAAGCCCGTGTAGGCGAATCAGGATTTATATAGCGCGCTAGTAAGCGCGTATGCCGAAACGGCCGTATCCGTGCAGAAAAAAACACTAGGCTGCAACTGTCCTAAACGGAGAATAAAATTTAATATAAAATTTGTCAAAAGCAGGGCTAGGAGAAAATCTTATTGCACTATTATTAGTCTTTTCAAATATACCTACCAATATTCATACTTATTTAACATAACCATTAAGTACCTAAATCTAATAAAATATATTTGCAAATAGCCCCGCTTCGAAAAAAAAACGTGCGATAGACTATGCGGATTGTACTTGAAAACTTTTTAACGAAAAATTCTATTCAATGGATTTAAGAAAAAGACATTGACATGAAATAATGACATTCGAACTTCAAAAATCTGTCGTTGAAATTTTCTACAGCAGACAGTCAATCAATATGACAAAAAACTAAATTAAATTTAAATTGTTTGTTATTTTTCGTTAAAATTTATTGTTTAGTTATTTAATTTATATAAGAAGCAAGTAAATTATTGAGTGTATAGTTGTGTAATGTGTACAGGTCTCTGAGAGCACCAAGGCCCGAGGGGCTATGCAACGAGGAGCTCAACCGGTAAGAACACATTAAATTTTCTTTCATGTAAATGTCAAACATCACAGTACCCATGCTATAGTGCAATACTCAATTTCGCGGAATACTCAGTGCTCACGTAAGGGCCATGGTACACAAAATACTTGCAAGTTGAGCGATATAGTTATGCTATTTAAGTAGATTATAATACACCGATGCATATTTTAGCGTAGGTAGCCATGATATAGAGTGCCGACTTTAATTACTATCCTACTAATATTATAAATGCGAAAGTTTGTAAGAATGGATGGATGGATGGATGTTTGTTACTCTTTCACGTAAAAACTACTGAACGGATCTCGATGAAATTTGGCACAAATATAGATTATGGTCTTGAATACTACTACTACTACTTTTTATCACGATAACCGACATCTACGCGGGCGGAGTCGCGGGCAACAACTAGTCTATACTAATATTGTAAAGCTGAGTTTGTTTGTTTGAACGCGCAGAAGAAAAATTTTATTTATTTTTGAATAGTGCATTTATCCAAGAAGGCTATAGGCTATTTAACATCACGCTATGATCAATAGGAGCGGAGCAGTAGTAGGATATGTTGCAAAATTGGGGAGAATATTCCAGATTTTTATAATGAATCTTAAGAAATTAGTATCCAAGTAAACCGCCTATGCAAAACCACATTATGACGCGACACGTTGTCGTAAATATTTCTATCAAGACGCTATTTTGAACGATGAGGAGATAAGTGATTTTGGAAGAAGACCTCAGCTCAGCACATCAGGTCCGACTTAGACATAAATGTTCTAAGTATAGATTTACTCTCACTCACCGCATAACTTATTGTAGATACATCTTTAGCTACATTTTCAGGTTCAGAGAATATCGTTCTACAACCACCACAATACGTATCTAGATGTTATTGTTTGTTTATTAAAAATAATCCTTGTTACAACCTGATGTACTACGTGGTGAGAAATGATATTATTTTATTTTTATTATTTTTATAAAATAAATCTGACTTAGTGAATCTTTCTGCCAAGAATGCAAGACTTTAACAATACGTACGTACATAACTCACGTATTGTAACTATTTTTGCTATTTTTATTAGTAACTTGAGTTTTTTTTTTTCATTTACAGGTATTACCTAAGAGACTACCCACGGTACGTTAATTTTTGCTTTTATTTACACACTACATAGTTATTTGTTGTTTTATTTTACTATAGTTAATAGCTAATATCACAAGCTGTAGGTTAAATAATAATTAAATATACCTAGTAAAAGACGCATGCTTTTGATAAAGCAGTAGGTAATAGCCGTAAGAGCTTCATGAAACGTTGATTTTGGACACCAAAAGCTATAGTCTATATATATATATATATATATAATAGTATATATATATATATAGTCTATAGTATATAGCATGGGTACTGTGATGTTTGACATTTGGAGATTAATATCGATGAAAATGATAGAAGATTAAATTAAAACCTATCGATTGAAAACTCTTGGCTCTTGATCATTCAATTAGCCGATTCGTAGATTGATTCAATCATTTTCAATCATCTTTATATTCAAATGTCAAACTTCAAATTACCCATGCTATGTGAAATAGACTATAGGTGCAGCCTTTGGAAGGAAGAAGTATCTCTACCAAAACTATTTGAACCATCTACTGAGAAACTCTCACCTGGACATATTAAACTTAGTGGTCAGTCTGGATTCTGGAAGTCTTTAAATAGACTAGCCCCTCTAGACAAGTGGCAAAAGCGGTAATCGAATCGAAACGTCAAAAAAGGAAATGTATGGGATTTGACGTAAGTTTACGACATTAAATCGTTAATTTACGCCAAATCCCATACATTTACTTATTTGACTTTTCGATTCCATTTCCGTAAATGCCACTTGTCTAGATGGTTAGGTTGGACAAGGAAAACCTGTTCAGGTCGGGTTTCGCAGACGGTACGGACCTGGGCTGTTTATGCGGTGTAACCCAATCAATGTTCTATCTTACTTCTCAATAGTACTATTTTGGCACTTTTATTGACTTTACAGTGATGATATCATGTCCCACGTAGTTTACTTATCTCCGTAACATTGTTATATTAGTTTTGAGCATGTACCTATTTGTTTTGTCAGAGTGCTCGCAGCGGGGCGAGCGCGTCCCCCAAGAGCGTGGCCTCGAGCGGGGTCTCGGGCGTGGCGGGGCCCGCGGCGCCCAGCTCGGCGGGCCCGGGGGTGCCATGCGCCGTGTGCGGCCGCCGCTTCGCCTCCGATCGTCTCGACAAACACCAGGATATTTGCAAGAAAGCTCACGCTAAGAAGAGGAAACCTTTCGACGCTCTCAAGCATCGCTTAGCTGTGAGTTTTTATACATTCACATAGTTTATTTAGTAGGTAGCAACAAGCTGGACCTTAAAACCATAGCACAGATTACTAAATTGTTACTACGTACGTGACCACAGATAGGGATGTACCTCGTTCTGTTCCTGTGCGTTAGTACAGGGGGCTTACCATGGCGTGTTAGTCGTTCGAGCGAAAAAGAGGAACGGAACTATATAGCATAGCTTCACATAGTTTATTTAGTAGGTAGCATCACAAGCTGGACCTTAACACCATAGCACAGATTACTAAATAGTTACTACATACGTGACCATAGCCACAGATAGTGATGTACCTAGTTCTGTTCCTGTGCGTGAGTACAGGGGGCTTACCATGACGTGTTAAAGTCGTTCGAGCGAAAAAGAGGAACGGAACTATATAGCGTGTATAGTTTCATCCCTCTTTCTCACTCGAACGACGCAAGTCTCGTGGGATAATATCACCAGAGGTCTCCGGTGTAGTTAGACATACTTTTTCTACTCTAGGGACACTATCACAAAACTGCACTAGAGACTGACTTAATAACTTATATCATCACATTGTTCTTAAACACATGATACCTAGATAACCTAGGCCTCGTCATCGTCAAGAGTATACCTACTGCATGACTGCATAGCTACTCGTATTTTTATTGTTTACATGACATCAAATAACTACAAATGTTTTAATATGTTGTACTTTAAACGCTGCATTCACTATAGGGAACTGACGCTGCAATATATAAGGCAAGCATAACTCTTATACCTATGTTTATGTTGTGCGTCTTGTAGCGATTTATTTACGATCTTAATATCAATTAATGATACTGGGTAAGTTGTCATCTTAAGAATTTGTAGTACAAAGAGAAAGAAGAAATTTAGAATGCGAAGTAAATAATGTGAAGAACAACATACCTATATAATTTTTATTGTGATAATTAATTGCCCGACATTTTTTTTATATCTGTCGCTGTTACCGTGTGCGCATTGCAATCAATAGACAGGGCGACATTAGCGTCGCTGGCGCTGGTTCACCGCTGGACAAAGTCGCCCGACTATAGCGTCGTCGCTACATGTGCACACTTTCATACTAACCCATAGACTTGATGTGATAGACAAATTTGTTGTTGAGACAAAGTTGCTCGTGCACGCTAGCCCTTAGGTAGGTACACTATAATGCCGATCTCAATTTGAATTTCGATCAAAGACAACATTACCAATTTGTACAAGTTGACATCTAACGAATTTCAATTCAAATATGACAGGTAAAAGGTGACATTTTACGATTTTCTACAATTTACAATTTTACGAATTTGTACGAATTTATATTAGTTTATTTAAAGATGAATTGCTATATGTACATCACGGTAGCTACATAGCTAGTAATCTTCTTTTGTGCAGTTTAATCTTCAATATTTTAAACTAACCTTGTATCTTCCAGGGCACCGAAGCAGAACCGTTTATCAACAAACTCCGCAAGCCAGCCAATCAGTCATCAAATAAAGTAAAAAGCTTAAACAACAATTGGCGGCAGAAGCACGAGGAATTTATTCAGGCGATACGCGCCGCCAAGCAAGTGCAGGCGCATCTGGACGCGGGCGGTGAGTACCTACCTAATTGTGTACAGTGTTGTGGGGTGAATAAGTGAGATAGTTGTTAAGTTCTGAGATAGCAGTAGTTAGTGACACGGTGATCGAATGCAAAAAACAGTAAAACACCCTAAATAGTTAATTAAATGGGATTCGTACTCATTATCGAAATCACACCGAAAAGCTATTTAACCGATAGGTTTATCGATGGGCCAATTCACCAAAAAACGGAGAAAGCTGTAGGTACAGCTTAGGGCCTCTATTATGAAGATTAGTTTTTTAACCTACGAAAAAAAGAAGGTTCTCAAGTCGACCCGTAGGTATATTTGTTTTTTTTAATGTATGACCAGGCATAACTTTTTACAAAGCCGTCCGATTTTGATGATTCTTTTTTTTTAAGAAAACCATTTTTTGGAATTTGGTAACAGTGTACAATTAGACTAAACCTACAGATAAAAATATATTTTACAAAAATACATTGTTTTTTTCCAGAAAACTAATCTTCATATAGGGGCTCTGTACAGCCTGCTATCTCCGTTGCCCCCCGTACCTAGAGCTTTCTATTCGTAATTGCCGAAATAAAAATTGCATCTTTGACCTTAGACAATACTTTGACCTCTGTTAGTTTTTAAAATGACTAATGTTGTCTTCACATATAACAGGTAAGCTCAGCGACCTACCACCACCACCTCCCTCGGAGAACCCCGATTACGTCCAGTGTCCGCACTGCGGGAGACGCTTCAACCAATCAGCAGCCGAACGTCATATCCCCAAGTGTGCCAGCTTTCAGTTCAATAAGCCCAAAAGTGGGCCCAAGCGCCGGTAACCTCGTCCGATACCTTGTGACTGTGGAGACCGGTGGTACAACAACTCATCGTTAGTATATGCACCAGTGATAACTACCATTTTGTACTATAATTTTCTCGTGTAATCTATAACCAAGTCAATGTTTGTGTAACAACCATTTTATTATAAAGCCACTGGCGTATAATGTGAAGTGGTTGGCGTTTGGTGATTTTAGGCTGTACTAATTTTAGATGCTAAATCTTTGCGCTCTGACAGTATCAAAAGTAGTTCCTATGGCAAGTAATATGTCTCTCACTGTCCCAATGGACATTGATATGTTGATGAAGAACAGGTTCTTCGATATACTTCTGCAATTAATATTTTCTTTTACGCTTTTTTATTTGGTTCAGATGTATTTGGATATAGTTACTTTGCAACTGAGCAGAGAACGAGGGAATTTCCTAAACCGTGAGCTTCGGCTGCCTGGAGTCAGCCCACTATTGGTTGAGGCTATATTTCTGTAGTGGAATTCATATTTTGTACCCACCTGACCTTGTTTTTATACTGTGCTATTTTATTGGATCCTGCCTTTGTCTTGACTACATTCAGTGCTCGCACAATGAATAACAACTAGCGCCACAAACTGTGGTCCGACGGCGAACACTAGAACTAACATCGTAACTTTGTAACTTTATATCCGTTAAAAAATAATAATTAATTTCATTAATAAATGTTAAATTAATAAATCTTAATTAATGATGATGTTATTTGTTCTTTTTTTTCGATTAGTTAGTTTAGTGGAAGTTATTATTTCGATGATAGCGTCATCGCTATCGATACACGTACGTTTGTGGCGTAGTTGTAAGTAATATGGGATGTTAGGAATAAAGAGAACACTTTTTATTAAATGTGATCTTAATTCAGACTTCCTAATACATATTCATTGTTGTTTTTCTTTAATTATATCCCAAAGGTCAGGCACATGTTACTAATAACAAAAAGCAATGGTTGCGTTTAAAAAACTTGTCGAATAATAGAGCCAAATATTCGATTTATTTTTTATTACGCTTCCTATCGCCTCGTACGATGTCCACTTACGAATTAACCATAATAATAAAAGCTTTTAAATTCAAACTATTAGTACTTACTGTCTTAATATTAATAATAATATAGTATTTTAGTAGATTGCCATAACGAATGTCGGGACCTAATTATGATATTAACTACAATATTTAAAGCGAATCGATGTTTTGTACAAATGAAATTATGCTTTTTAAAATGTTAACAATGCAAGTGTTATTGGAATATTAAATGTAATTTATCATTTTGTACTATTTAGTTTTATTTTTTATTCTGACTTATCCTATATCCCTTGTGAACTAATAAACAAACTCCAATTCAGTTTTAGAGCAAAATTATTCAAAAGCGACACAGTATTTCTTCGGACTATATGCGAGTCTAGAATCAGCGGGTCTGTTCGACATAGATATCCGTTTAGCAAATTTGTTTTATAATTTGGAGTCTGACACTGGATAGGTAATAGTACTATGAGTAGTCAAGCGCAGATTATCGTGTCGATAGCGACACGATAATCTGCGCTCCACCACTCATACGATAATATTATAACGCAAGATTGCACATGGTCTCCTAAATAAAATAGAGAACTTTGAGGTAGGGCACCATACTAGCGAGCGAATTAGGTCGCCACCCGTCAGTTTCTCTAATTGGTCATTTTTCCTAACTCGACAGTTTCCTTATTCGTCAGTTTTTTAGATTTCGTCAAGTGGTCAGTTTCGCTATCTCGTCAGTCTCCCTAATTCGTTAGTTTCCCTAACTAGTCAGTTTACCTGATTCGTCACTTTTCTCATATTAGTCAGTAAATGTACAGTCATTAACCCATGGTATGTTGCAAGTACTCGTAGACTTGTACCCGCCGTATGCTGCGATTTGAGGCGGGTGGACAGCGTTCGCGCCTACTTGTAGAATTTGTTGAATATCTCTTTATTGTTATTTGGCACACCCAAAACTATTTATTGTTGTTGAAAGATAACTAATCACTTAACCGTATACAATGTGTTATATGCATATTAAATGTGTTTTTTTATTT
The DNA here is from genome assembly GCA_947095525.1 of Trisateles emortualis. Taxonomy (NCBI): domain Eukaryota; kingdom Metazoa; phylum Arthropoda; class Insecta; order Lepidoptera; family Erebidae; genus Trisateles; species Trisateles emortualis. The sequence goes on along the minus strand of OX352748.1, from coordinate 3,793,284 downwards.
TTTATAAGCCTTCAATTGTAGCGTTCAACCTGTACGAGATCACTTCACAAACACGAGTTATTTTTCAATAAATTTGTTACTATTTTTTAAATTCGGTTCTTTATTATACCTTCTCCAATATATAAGCAATCCATTCATATAACACAATCACTTTTTCCAATAGATATTAATTATTTTTTGAATTATTAATTTATTAACCCATGATTTGCTTTGTCTCAGATCTAAACAGATACCCTTGAAAGCTTAGTCTCAGATCTGGGCCAAGAGTAACTGAGTTCGGTTTTTAACAAATATAATATTTATTTCAACTGCAAAAGGACTTTTATTGCTTGAACTTATTAGTGAATGAACTAACCTACCATAAAAAAAACATACATAAGGAATACAATCTGTCATTCGATTGAACTGACGCGTCATTCAAATCCGACATTCGTAACAGTGCAGAGAGGTTTGCGTGCTGTGCATTTGTGTTGAATATCCAATATTTCTGTATAATCGGTAAGTAAATGTTACTGTAAACTATTATTTACATGCTGTGCTATATGTGTGATATATTTTCTAGCCGAGTTTCATTGATTATTTAGCTCAAAACTTAGATGAAAGTTATGTTCCCAAAGTTTGAATGCGGTTCGTTACATTTTACGAATTGTTTACATAGGTATTGTTATATGGTTTTAAATTTACTGTCACAATTTCAAATAAAATATTATTGAAATGACTACGAATACTTTTTATTTGCAATACATTCGAGATTTACGTTAAAATTTTGATATTATCAAACGGTAGATTCAAATTACACTCACACATGCAAAGCCAAGATGGCCGTTGTTGCGTAGAATACACATTATGACAGTTGACGTTTCGCCAACTGTCATGTGTCATACTAACAGTGACATTACGTACCGTAAGGTGATACAGCGTGCTCCAGAAAATGATATTCAATATAGATACGATTTATTTACCAATTTTTTTTCAAACTTGTTAAGCGTAACTTTTTGTGTTTGAAAGTTATTTGTTATCTTTTACTGCATATTTTGGAGAAATGCTTTACGTATAAAATTTGTTCCGTGGCTGACTAACTGATTAGTAGTAACGTACATGCAGAGGTATAGGATACGGGCTTTACCAGAACAGCCGGCTTATCTACAATAATTCAATAGTAAAAAATTAAAACCATAATGATAGTACCAATAGGTCATTGACCTTTAACTAAATGATTTTATTTATAAATTTACTTGTATCTCAGAAATCTTATCTTTGCGATACATGCTATCGCAAAGATAATGAAATTCCCTCCCCCTTTATTGGAATTATACATAGTGGTAAAAAATCTAAAAAGTCTTGTATTTAAGTTTTTTTTTGTTGAATAAATAAAATTATTTATGATTCGTGAATAACTAAAAGAATCTTTAGTTATCTGTTATTTGTCATTCGAATAAATGTTGCCTTACTCTATATACGCATTATCGGCCATCTTGGTTTTGTGAAGTGTTAATAAAAAATAATAACAATATTTTCCTTACACCTAGAAAATAAAAATAAAAGGGGGACAATAATAATAATAAAGGTGTGAACCAGGGGATCATAGATATATTATGATGAGCACTGATATTTATTTATTTATTTTAGTTAAAATGGAGAACTTGTCCCCAAGTACAAGTGCGGGCAGGCCCATAATTACGGGCATGGGGGTAGTAAGGACCCCACAGGGCACTTTTCGCGTGTCCGATGAAGCCGTTCTGCTAGAGAGAAGTGGTTCTGGCAGGCTTCGTGTACGTATTCATACTACATATTAACTAACGTTAAGATTTCGTTGGATTTGTCATAGTTAACAGTTAAAAAAAATGTTTTGTTTTTGTAGCATTGGAATCCCCAATATATTAATTTTGATGAAAATATTGAGTTGGTGGAGCGTGGTACACCGAGAAGACTTTTTCCGGCCAATGATGTACGTATTATTAAAATCTATCTATAAATGCTTAGGTACTTATTTTACACTTGCAACTACGAATGCCAACCTTCTTCTTTTTCTTGTTCTTATATATAAAAATGAATTGCTGTTCGTCAGTCTCGCTAAAACTCGAGAACGGCTTGACCGATTTGGTTAATTTTGGTTTTAAAATATTTATGGATTTCCGTTCGATGGGGTCTATGTGTTCCTTTTTATAATTCATGATTTTTTGCACGTTGTCATCTGCGGTACATCGATCTTGTTAAATTAGTTATACATCTCTAAGGGTACAGCTATCCAATTTAATTTACAGCAGCATACTAACCGAGGAACTGGAGAGCTTACTAACTTACTAATTTATGTCGTGTGTGCATGGGCTTTTGGTGAAGGTTTTGCATGTGTTTTTTATAGGAAGGCGACGATTTCTTGGATCCCCCTCTTGCTGAAGCTCTCCGAAACGATTCGGGGAGTGAAGAGGAAGACGACATTCCACAGGGAATCTCGGAAGAGGAACTTCTCCGACTTCTGGCTGGAGAAGAAGACGAAGACCCAGAAGACCCGAATCTCACCAACTTGGGCGAATTTAATTGGGCCGGTGATTTTACAACATTTACGGGGGAAGCGGAACAATTTCGTGAAGAGACTGGTCCCAAAATTGAGGGAACACGTCCTTCAGAAGTGTTTACTCAATTATGGGACCAGCCTCTCGTAGAATTGGTAGTGACGGAGACGAACCGTTATGCCTGGCAGTCTATTGCCCCGGTGTTCGAAGACCTCCCACGTAGCTCCCGCATGCAGCAATGGGCGGATACGTCCGTTGCTGAAATTTACCGATTAATATCTATTATGATATTAATGGGTATTTGCGTGCGGGGGCGACTTGATGAGTATTGGACGACCGGGGTACTGGGCATGCCAGGCTTTCGTAAGTTGATGTCCAAAGACCGCTTCCTCCTGTTAATGCGGTTTCTGCACTTTGCAGACAATACTAATATGCCGGAGGTTCATGGGTCGGAAAGGAAATTGGCCAAAATTTTGCCTGTTTTAAATTATTTGAACGATAAGTTCAAAGCCGTTTACACGCCTCGCAGAAAAATTTCAATTGACGAGTCGCTGCTGCTTTGGAAGGGACATTTGAGTTGGATCCAATGCATCCGTTCCAAAGCAGCGCGATTCGGAATCAAAAGTTATGAACTCTGCGAGGCGGTAAGCGGCTATGTTCTTACAATTATAATTTATACAGGCAAAGGCAGCACGACTGCAAATGCAGTGTATGGCTTTACAGCCAGCACTGCTAAAATAGTGATGTCCTTAATGAGGGAGTATCTCAATAAGGGATACACCTTGTTTATGGACAAGTTTTATAATTCTGTGTCTCTTACGAGACTTCTTAAGAGGTTGAAGACGGACGTAGTGGGGACCTTAAATAGGCGCCGAGTGGACACGCCTCAAGATATCAGAAACATTAATGATAAAAGAATGGTGAGAGGTGAAGTGGTAAGTCGACATTGTGGTGACGTCTCAGTCGTTTCGTGGAAAGACGTAAAGTTAGTTACCACCGTGTCGACTTACCACAATGCGGAAATGGCACCAGGGCGCAGGGCTGGGCAAGATTGCCCAAAACCAAAGGTTGTCCACGATTACAACAAATATATGGGTGGCGTGGACATCAAAGACCAAAAATTGGCCTCTTACCTTCTAGAGATACATAAAAGTATTCAGAAGATTGTTAAATATTTCCATTTTAAATTCATACATTATTTACTCTTCCAACATTGGCCAAAATAATAAACTTACGCATCGTCAGTTTAGGTACCAACTGGCTGAAGAGCTATTTGCGCTGTACGGCGAGGACGTGCAGACGCGGACGCGCCAGAGTAATCCCTGTGCCAGGTTAGATAAGGCCTTAGACCACTTTCCTGAGCACAGTGAGATGACTCAAGAGCGCACCGCGAAAGACGTCCGGTACAAAAGAGGACGATGCGTCAGATGCGCTGCCCGAAAGGAGCGCAAACAAACAAACGTATTGTGCAGCCACTGTAAGGTGTTCCTTTGTATTGGCCAATGTTGGAGAGAATTTCATTCGTTAGAGAATTTATAAATTTTATAAACTGTACGAGTTTATAAAACTTATAAATTCTCTAAAGAATGAAATCGTATTATTTAGTTTTTTTTTTTTCAATAAACCACTTCAGGCCTCTCTCCAGATGGTAAGTGGTAATCGTTGCTTTGGACTTCTAAATTTTGAAGCTGTCCACTGCCTACTGGTAAGTGGTAATCGTTGCTTAGGACTTCTGCATTTTAAGGCTGCCCACTACCAGATGGTAAGTGGTAATCGTTGCTTAGGACTTCTAAATTTTGAAGCTGTCCACTGCCTACTGGTAAGTGGTAATCGTTGCTTAGAACTTCTGCATTTTAAGGCTGCCCACTACCAGATGGTAAGTGGTAACCGTCGCTTAGGATTTTACAATGTCTTCCCGTAAGAGACATAGAAATAAAAATACCACTCATCCATCCATCCATCCGATCCATGAACCCTCGATCATCACTTATTTAACATCAGACGTCTGTCGGGTCACCTAGGAATTCTCACACATTATTATGTCACATAGAATAAGCATTGCCATTCAACGCGGTAATGCTGCCAGTCTTCTGGGCACTATCACTTATCTAACATCAGACGTCTGTCGGGTCACCTAGGAATTCTCACACATTATTATGTCACAAAGAATAAGCATTGCCATTCAACGCGGTAATGCTGATAGTCTTCTGGGCACTTTTCCAGTAGCCGGCGAGGTGGAGGAATTTTATGATAAATAATATTATTGTAGACAACGGGTCTAATTCTTGTATATATTTACGGCATTTTATAAATGTTTTTATTTACCTGATGTTTCGGCCGACTTGCATCAGAATTTTATGATGCCCTATAGCTATAAATATATTTTATTAGTTTGTAGTTGTTTTTAGTTGTGTATTATATAATGTATATAATACGGTATAAATAACGAATGAATAAAATAAACGTAGTTATAAAGTAATTTTATTGTTTTTTATTCCATTTTCTTTATTATTTGCAAAATATAAAATTCCTTATAATTTTATAGTTTATACGTCACACTCCCCGGAAACCCCGTTATCTAATTTCCTGTTTATAAATTATTAGCACAATTGAAACACCACTATTGTTTTATAAACAGGAAAATAATAATGGGGTTTCCGGGGAGCATGACGTTTTCTTATGTCTTTTTTCTAATAATAGTCCGGTCAAATTAGACAAAAAATTAAGAGTGATGCTACATTAATTTCCATCCAGCTGAAAATTTGTAAAATGATTCAAAACACAATTAAAAATAAAATTTCAAAGTTCCCCATACTTTCGGTTCGTGGAAAAAAAGTTGTTCGAGGTCAAAGGTCAAAGAAATGGGTTTTTCGCGACTTAACCGAAACGGTAAGTTTTATCATGAAATTACCTTAGACAAAATTGTAGATCATAAAATTATCTATAAAAAAAGTTCTCAATACCTTTTTCCTAAGAGCCACTGTTTCTGAGATATAATGATTCAAAACGTCGGCGCGGAGGTGGTGCGGTCGCGAACCGTATACACAGCATTGAGGCGCGGAGGTGGTGCGGTCGCGAACCGTATACACAGCATTGAGGCGCGGAGGTGGTGCGGTCGCGAACCGTATACACAGCATTGAGGCGCGGAGGTGGTGCGGTCGCGAACCGTATACACAGCATTGAGGCGCGGAGGTGGTGCGGTCGCGAACCGTATACACAGCATTGAGGCGCGGTGGCGGCGTCGTGTACAAGAGACCTTATACGCATAGCGATGCGGCTGCCGTACTTCGAATAAGTTTTTTCCACGTACCTACCGGAAGTATGGGGCATTTTGAAATTTTAATTGCGTTTTGAACAATTTTACTCATTTTCAGCTTCATGGGAATTTATGTACTCTTTGAATGTCTAATTTGACCGGACTCTAATTTGTATAAAATAAAATTCGTTATAAAAATGACCTACTTGAATTTAGCAATAATCGCTGATTATTGCTAAATTCAAAGTCAAAAATTTAAACATGCTGTATATCACCCACATTCTACTACGAGTTCACTGCCTTGTACAGATGTGAGACAAAGCAAATGACCGGACCGGTCATTCCGCCATCTTGGATTAGATCTGAGACTAAGCATACGGAACACGCACGTAAGTTACGCACACATGCACAGAAAGTAATTCAGAATGAACGAATGTATCGGTATTTTATTTAGCTTTTATTGGAAATAATCTTTATACCATAAACAAGCACGTTTTACAGTCCTAGAGAGTGGTTTCTCTAGATTGCAACAATACCACTTGTGTAGGACATAGAGTAACATAAACATGAAAAAAAATTTTTTGAAAAGGAGGTTATGTGAATACGTACACTTTTCAATTTGTCTTAAAAATAGTGTTGTTTTGTTATGATTTCAGCAAATTTTAAGTTATTTACAAGAAAATTAATTGTTTATCTATGTCAAGAAGTATTTACTTTCAAATAAGACCAAATAATTACGTGTTCAGAGTGTAAAGAACTTGATCGTAAAATCGTTCAAAATGGCGCAATTTGTTTTCAAAACTACTAATTTCAAATAATAATAATAATTAATAAATGTGTCTGAGTCTGGGTGTAATTTGTGTCCGTTAATTGTATGTTTATAAAGTCCCCCGCGACACAGAGCTTGTTCTCTAGTTCTTGTTGTCTTTTGAAGAAAAAAAAACTTATTGTGTAACCAATGTATGTATGTATAAAAGATTTATTTTTATTTCTATTCTATTCTATTAAATTCTCATTTACGAGGAAGGTGCTAACAATGTGGATATCTACGACCTCTTTAGAAGGAAAATATTATGATACTTTTTCTGTATGACAGATTTTTCCTATGACATTCGACTTTTGCATTTGTCGTTAGGACCTTAATCATTATTGTGTAGTATTTAATATTACTTACTCGTTTTTAACTGACTACAATGGGTGAAGAGCTAATTTTTATATCATCTGAAAGAGGACAAAAAGTATTGTTGCATAACGGTTTTCGGTACAACATGTCACAAAAAAATAAAAATGGATCGTCGTGGTGGAGATGTAAAAACAGAAGTACGTGTAGAGGCAGTGTTACTTTAAATGAATTAGGTCGCCACCCGTCAGTTTCTCTAATTGGTCATTTTTAGCAAGCAAGACTGGGGAAGGACCACCTCACAGAAACCACAGGCAAATAATTACGCAGCGGTATAGTTGTTCCTGAGTGTGTGTAGTCTCCAGCGCTCATTTAGGGATGCGTTTTGAATGAAACGTTCTCCTATCTCCTATTCCATCTTAATGCCATGGTGTCAAAAAATGGGTCACACCAGTATGACAAACAATATTATTATCGACATGACCACTCTGCGCTTCACCACTCGTACAAATAAACGCAAGATTGCACAATGGTCTACAGAAAAAAAACTTATACTTAACATACTAAGCGTTGCATTGTTGCGATGTTCCTTTTTAAAACTGCGTCAATCACTTGGGTGTTAAATGTTCTGGTCAAGCCAACTTGGTAAAGATGTGGTCGTGGTCAAGCCATTTTGTTCCGATATAGGCACATGAGTATTGGTCGTGGTCGATATAGATGCACGAATAGGTACCTACGCAATTTCATGGAGTTATAGATATCTAGAACTCTAATATTATAAAGGCTGAAGAGTTTTTGTTTGTTTAGTTGAACGCGCTAATCTCAAAAAGTACTGGTTCGATTAGAAAAAATATTTTTTTGTTGAATAGTGCATTTATCCAGGAAGGCTATAGGCTATATAACATCACGCTATGATCAAAAGGAGCGAAGCAGTAGTGAGATATGTTGCACAATCGGGGAAAATATTCCAAATTACCACGCGGACGAGGTCGCGGGCGACCTCTAGTCTATTATAATAGTATTGGTCGATGTAAGATCTAAGGTATAACAAAACAGAGAACTCATATCTATCTTGTATTTTATTTTGTGTACATTAAAGAATTAAAGAAAACAACAAAAAATGCTTGAATGTATATATTTTTTTCTAATTATTGTCAGAAAATGTGAAAAAACAATTGTAAATGCAAAATATTTTAGTTCCTTACAAAGGAGCTGGGAAGCGTGATATTATTTATATACGTTGTCCTTTGTCTTTGTTTAGTTCTCGACAGACGTCTTGGGTACATAAGACAGTACTATTGTGGATTTTGGCGGGACCAGCACGTTGTCCGCCAACTCCGAATAGTTGGTAGTGTAACTGAAACAAAACGTATTATTAGTGTTAAAAATCTTCTGGCAATATTAGGAGGGAAAAAGAAACTGTGTGGTATCGTTTCCTAACGACTCCTCGTTAGGAAAATATTTCTCCGATACGAGAAATCATATTTTTTTGAAATTGTTTTTAAGGCTTGTGCTAATTGACTGGCCTGTTGGTCTAGTTAGTAAGTGAGCCTGACTGCTACGCCAGAGGTCGTGGGTTCGATTCCCACTAGTTTCGAGTCTAGGTGTAATTTGAATTATAAATATGTGTATGTTCGTAAAGTCCCCCGCGACACGGTTTATTCCCTCCCTAGTGCGGTAACAAAAAAAGATATTACACCCCCAGTGAGTTACTCTAGTACCTATTTAAAAAAGCAAATTTACTGTAAGAATAAAAAAGATTCAGAAAATCCTACATTATATGCCTGATGGTGACAAATAAGTATCCGGCACACCTGATTTGGTAATCAATTACCGGAGCCTATGGACACCTCAACATTTGCAAAAAAGAATCTTAAATTCTTCATTAGTATTCTACAGACGAAGCGGTGGTGGCCGAGTGGGAAAGTAACCGACTTGCACGCAAGAGGTGCGAGTTCGATCCCGGGCAGTACCAATGTGAATTTCACTTTGTGAAGTTTATATGTACTAATCAAGTGATGTGAAAACATCGTGAGGAAACCCACATGTCTTAGAAGAAATTCTAAAGACATGTCTGATTCACCAACCCGCATTAGGCCAGAGTGTGTGAATTAAGGCCTAAACCCTCTCTCTCTCGATAGAGGAGAGGAGACCCGTGCCCAGCAGTGGGACATATAGTGGTTGCTATTATATATTCTACAGACGAGTAAACATAAACATACTTGGTGTATAGTTTGACCCTGTGCGACATGTGGTGCACGGTGAGCGAGTCGGACAGATGCGGCAGCTGCGTCAGGTTGGCGCGCTGCTCCTCGTCAGCTGGGTTGTACACCGCCACGTACCCAGTGTGACCAGCCTTCCATCTGCAATGCACAAGCACAACACATTATTTATTGACAGCACAGTGGGTATCTCGCCATGTATCACTGCGCGGCGTGTTGTGGGTTTGACGATACACGGCACGAAAAATTGTCTGATCCATAAATGGTTGTTCAGTGTCTGGGCTTACTTTTTATCAACTAATTGTATGTTTGTAAACTCCCCCGCGAAACAGGGCTTGTATTCTAGTGCGATAGTTGTATTTATAGAAAAAGAAGAGAAAAAGATTACACAACAGACGGGAACAATATAATAACGGGTAGGCGTTATCTTAATATATATATTTCTTGTGTGCGTGTGTATGTGACTGAACTCCTCCTAGACGGGTGGACCGATTTTGATGAAATTTTGTGTGTGTGTTCGGGTAGGGCCCTGGATGGTTTAGATTCACAATTGGACCCGGTAGGTGGCGCTGCTGTCGGTATTTCAGCTTTTTCCGGCAGGACGACGTCTGCCAGGTCCACTAGTAATATTATATTAGTCTCTAATAAATTAAAATAGCAGCAGACCTAAAAAATGTGTTATTTTGCTTTAAATACACACAAATACTTTGCAAGAACTAAAACACACTGATTTAATATTGGTAAAAAATTGGTTAAATATGTAAAATTTGTAGTGTACTAAACAAAATCCATGTCTTGTGACTTACTTTTGAAAGCTTTTCTCCAAGTAAGCGGCGATTATACCTGCGTATCTACATACCTGGCACACGCGATGAGCGTGTAGTGCGTGGAGTGTGCGGCGCGCACGGCCGACAGCGCGTAGTGGCCGTGCTCCACGCTCGCGTCGTCCCGCAGCGGCACCAGGTGGGACAGGGACTCCGTCTGGAACACAACACTCACTTTACTGCACGGTTAGTTTAGTTGCTTACGTAGTTATCTCGCCATTTACCACTGTGCGCCATGTTCTGTGTTCAATCCTCACACGGGAAAAAAATCTGTGTAATCCAAAAATGGTTGTCTCCAGGCTAGTTTTACTTTGTGTGCGTTAATTATTCCTCCGATGACACAGGGCTTGTTCCCTAGTGCGGGGATTGTGTTTTTAGGAAATCAAAAATAACATAAATTCCTATAAACCTAGGGACACAAATTCGTCCAATAATAAAACTTAGCTCCTTGAAATTCCTTAATGCGGAACTCCTTGATGAATATTGTAGAAGGTGGATTTATATTTTATTTCGAGGTATATAAAATATTCCTCGATGATAACGTAACAGAGGCTGTAGAATATAGGAATAAGTACAAGTACTCACGGTGGTGGTGTCATTATCCCTAATCTCAAGCTGGTGCAGGTTGTACACCGGCGTGGCGGGGAGCAGGAGCGCCAGGGCCGCTAGCTCCACCTCCGCGTCCGGAGTAGACTTCAACTAGAAAACAAAAAAAAGAGCAACATTATAACACTAACAAAAAAAATAACTCATCGTTCCCACTGCAGGGCACGGATCTCCTTTCCTCTGTTAAGAGAGCTGAGAGAGTTAAGGGCTTATTTCACAGACACTGGCCTAATTGCCAACTTGGATATCCTGAGCCTGGGCTGTACTTTGTGTCTGTGTGCTTTTTTTTTTTTTATACTTCTTGGGTGGCAAACAAGCATACGGCCCGCCTGATGTTAAGCAGTATCCGTAGCCTATAGACGCTTGCATTACCAGAGGTATCACTTGCGTGTTGCCAACCCATTTTATTACACCAGGGCTTTAAGATGGAAGTAACCCTGGGATAGGAATACGTTTGTTTCAAAACGCATTCCTAAATGAGCGCTGGAGACCTGTACTCACACACAGGAACACAACTACACCGCTGTGTGTAGTCATTTGGCTGTGGTCTTCTGTAAGGTGGAGGTCCTTCCCCAGTCGGGCTTGCTCGCTAGTATGGTGCCCTACCTCTCTTTAGTGCTTGTTTGTAAAGTCATTGAGATACTATGCTTGTGCCCTAGTGCGGACGTTGCTTATTAAAAACATTGTTTTGAGTATATCTATTGTCAGATATAAAATTAAGACAATAGAAAGGGGTCTCACAAAAGAAGCAACCAGGTGTCTAAATCTGCATGTATTACACCACAAGAACTTAGTACTTGTTTTCAACTGGACGCTAACAGTAGCCTAGAGACGCTTGCAATACTAGAGGTAACTAACTAACTTTCGTGTTGCCTACCAAAACATTTTAACACCAGCGTTTTATGAAGTATCCTGGAATAGGAAAACATTTTGATAAAAACGCATCCCCAAATGAGCGATTAAAAAGCTGTACTTATACATAGAAACACAACTATGAATGAACTAACTCCACCTAGCAGAGGATGTGGTATTCTATAAGGCGAAGGTCCTTCTTCAGTAGGACTTTCCAGCTTGTGTGGTGCCCTACCTTTTTATAAAAAAAGTATAAATGACAATATTCTACGTACTTGTATAGCAGGCCACTTGCCAAGCCTTCTATTGATGGCGTGCGCGGCCGCGGTGACGTTCTCGCCCACAAATATAGGCGCTGTCATCAACGGCTGCAGCTCCGTCATGTTGTGTGCCAGCAGGAACAGCTCGGCGCGACCGCTCTCCTCGGCCACCGTGAATACTGTGTTACCTAAAACATTACGATATATTTACTGTTTATTTTTAATAGCTATGTAGTTATAGGCTGTGACAGTTTTAATTGGCCTTCAGATTCAAAATTGTATTTATTACTATTTATGAGCTGATAATCTGTATCCTGTGCCTGTACCAAATAAATAAATAAAATAAAATATATATATATTTTACTATTTTTCACATTTTGACAGAATTATGTTTTCGAGATAAAAAGAAGCCAATGTGCTACTCTTCAGAGTATTTTTGTGTTAAATTTCGATCCGAATTTCGAAAATTTCAAAAAGCCGTTTAGCCGTTTTATTTTTGCGTGATTAAATACCAAACTATCGCATTTATATTTTTTATTATATACTTGATTGTACACCATATATAAAAACTTTACAAAAAATAAATATACTGTACAATTAGCGAAATCGCTGTTAGCGATAAGACAGCCCTTTCAATATGTAAGTAGGATATAACGGCAGTTAATAGATTATAATATTAGTATATTTTATTTAAAGACCTATGTCCAGCAGTAGACGTCTTTTGGCTGAGATGATGATGATGATTTAAAGACAACTTTCGATTTAGGGCCTAAGCCTTATGTCATGAAGGACTGACACTTTTATGGTTCTTTTCTTTTTGTTATTGACAACGGTGGCAGACGAGCCCGCAGCTCACCTATAAGTGGTAACCGGCGTTTATGGATTTCACTAATGCCCGAGATACACCCAAGCCGCTGCCCAAAATTAAATTAGAGCCGTGTCGGGAACCAAACCCACAATATTTGTCGCGGTGACAAGGCCTTAACCAAGATCAAGTGGTTAAGGTGAATTCCACCATTATCACCACTATTGTACACCTTATAATTATTTGTACAAAACAAATATTAAGATTGTACAATCCATTTATACCTCGCAGGACCCTACGGCCTGGTAAAATATGGTTGATACATCTAGTTAGTACCCCTATAGATAGATTACTCTATTGTACACCAAAATACATAATGCTACCACATTAAGGCGAAAAAATATTATTGTGTATAATTATATTTCAGGTTCTCTTCCCGATTTTAGCCATGTATAAATTCTAACCATATTAACGAGCCAAATTAACTGTAAAAGGACTTTTACATGACAGAAGACCACAGCCAAGTAATAACACCCTAATGTGTAGTTGTTTCCCTATACGAAATCACGCATAGAACCTATAATCATAGGTCTCCAATGCTTGATGAGATGTGTTTTATAAAGAAATATTTTTCGATTCCAGAGCAGAGCAGTCCACTGTTAAAATACTATAAAATAAAAGAAAAAATTACAGAGTTTTGTGATATGATGGAGGGTTTTCTTCACCCTATTACAAAACCCTGGTATTTTTTCTTTTATTTTATAGTATTTTAAACTTTAAACACGATTTTAGGAGACTATCAAACGAAAAAAGATATTCAGGGGACACAAAAATAAGTAAATATATTTTGACCTATGATATGTATGTATGATGAAAGTACTAACTTTATGTATCAAAGCTTTGATTCAAGATATTAGAGGATAGGGTTTTGCTAAGAATAAATACAGCCTTGTCGCTTAGGCGCAAAATACACAGAAATGGCCTCTATAGCAGACGCGGCTATCTCGTCGGTTCACTCTCATCATCTTCTTCTTAAACGTATGCCTATAGCAGTCCACTGTTAAACGGATGGCTCTCGAAATGTGCGCCAATTGGCAGGATCGCCATTTATTTATTTAACTTTTGCACATTTAGTCCATTATAATTTTCTACATTTTCTCTACACTTCGTTTCGTTTTTTATTTCTCCATTATAATATGCATATTGTATACCTTCTGAAAGAAATTCTCTAAATAATAGTGAAAATCGCATCAAAATCCGTTGCGTGATTTAAACGATCTAAGCCGCCGGATCTAAACTATGAACTATACTATGTAAGGATATGAAACCGATACTACATTTTTCAAAATGTTTATTTTGCGCCTAAAACCGACATATAAGACAACCATTACACGTAGCCATATTTCGTTGGTAACATATAAAACAGTCGCTGCCAGCATAATTAAAAAAACTAACTACATAAATAATAACAACATAATATCGATGAACTACGAAAACAACTAAATAAAAACGATAAAATTTAACATAAATGAAACATAAAAAAACTCAATACAACAAGCATGCTCCATTCCCGCAGCTGCGCAGGTGTTACGACAGACATACCAAAAGTATAATCTTCGAACTTTCGTCCGCAATCACATTCACAAGTGTAGGCAATCTTCAAGAGTCGTATCCAGTAGAACATTGTGCCCTTTTCTAAACTTGTGAATTGTCGAATCACGTAGTTTAATGTGTTCTGAATGCTTGCAAGGTATAGGAGGACGTGATGTGGTGATTCTCTACGATATTTCAAGTATGTAGACCGCCGGCAGACTACGAATTTGAATAAGTACATGACGCGCTAAAACCTTTATATATTTTAAGGGTCTATGCTTTAAAACTATGGCAGTATCTTATTTAGTTATGCACAAAAGATCTCAAAGGGTCAAAGTGCAATAGTCGCAAGGGCCCTACAAGATTGATAATATGAATAATATCAAACTTGATCTTTAGGCACTTGTCCCACCACCGACGATAAACAAGAAACGAGTAGTTAGAAACTAGAAACGAGTTGACAAGCAGCGGAAAACGAGTGTCGAGTTTCGATAGTTGTGTAGCTAGGCTATAAGTAAACCACTTAATATATCATCTAATGACCTAAAAAAGATACGCCATTAGTACTCCAACATACCAAACGCACTTTCTAACAATTGGCGTGCTCTGCTCTATAATTGAATATATTAACTGAGCCCCAATTCAACAGAATTGGGAAATTTTCCCATTTTAAATTTCCCAAAATTAGCAAATTTACGGATAGCTCAATTGAATCTCAGTAGCATTTTTAGTATTCTGCTAATAATCTAGGACCAACGGTTGGAAAACCATTGGTGTTAAATTATTAGCATTTTTGGTTTTCTGCTAAATAATAGCAAAATACCAGAATGCTACTGAGATTCAATTGAGATACAATTAAGATTCAAATAAGATTCAATTGAGCCATCCGTAAATTAGCAGAATGGGCCCTGGTCATTATGCAACCTTTCATGATCGCTGAGCGAGTATTATCTTTTATAGCTCTTGTCACTCGGCAACAGTGCGAACAGTCAGCGATTAACTATCAATACGACTATATGCATCTCTTTTGTTTACACGGAATGTATACGTACATTGTACGTTTCTTGAGCGAAAATAAAGCCGATGTTAGTCGCTTCCTCGCCGGCGGGGTGGGACAACTGCCTTATACAGACTGATAAATATTGCTATTAGGTACAATCCAGGCGATATTTTTGATTAGGTTTAAGTTGGAAAATAAATTCCATTATTGGTATGTCATTTAGCTTTTGTTATAGGGGGGCAAACAAGCGTACGGACCGATGATGATAAGCAGTTACCGTAGCCTATGAACGCTTGCAATACCGAGAACATGGCACGTTGTCGTTCATGCATTTTGTAACCTTTTCGTATTATGGGTAACCCTGAGAAAAGTTATTTTTAAAACTGTCTCCCTTAAAAAAAGACTTTAATGCATGAAGAGGTTAATGAATGATGAGGAAGCAAAGTGTGCCTGTATCAAAGCAATTGGCGTACCATATATACATAGTCTCTGCCTACACCGACGGGAGACGGGCGTGGTGATATGTATGTATATTTTCCTTAAATGAGCTCTGGTCCAGTGAATTTCGTCATATATCACGTTTACTGTTTCTACTTAGCTACCTTAGGGACATAGCGTGATGATAAATGGCCTAAAACCTTCCACAATGAACAGGACAGAATAAAAGCGCAAAAATATTATTAAAAACCAAGTAATTTAAAAGATTAGCGCGTTTCAAACAAACACTTAATTTTTAATATTAGTATAGAATTATAGATTTTCATTTAGACAGAAGATTTTTTTATATATATAAACGTTAAATTAATAATAAGGTATACTTACGTGGGTATTCGCTGCATTTAGCTATAACGCCGGCCCATCGCGACAATAGCGAGTCGAGCTGAGGCAAATCACTAGTATGCTGATGGCGCCAATATACATAGTGAGTGTGATCAGAGTCCAGTTCACTTCCTCGACCTAAATCTGGTGTCTCATTGGGCAATGATTGGTTGACAAGCAATTGGCGCACTTTGTTTAGCCTGTGGATAAATTAATTATTAAATAAACATTTTTGAAGACATGTAGGGCACCATACTAGCGAGCAAGTCCGACTGGAGAAGGAGCTTTATTAAAAAAAAAACAACGATGTTGATTTGGTGTGTGAGTACAGGTCTTCAGCGCTCATTTAGGAATGCGTTTTGATAAAAACATTTTCCTATCCCAGGGATACTACATCTTAAAGCCCTGGTGTTAAAAAAATGGGTAGGCAACACGCAAGTGCTACCTTTGGTACTGGATGCGTCCATAGGCTACGGTAACTGCTTAACACCAGGCGGGCGAGTGGTGTTAAAAGAACATAAATGAGAAGATGATGGAGAACCAAAGTGGCCGACATTGCTCAAAGGATGATGACCATGACGTGGCAATAGGCAGTCAATAATAAAGATCAAATCTCTACAAATAAAAAGTTGAGGTCTCCAGATACAATGAACGAGAAAGACTGAATGAGTAAGTTATTGAACGAATATGACGAATGAGTGAGCTAAAATTAAATAAATTAGACGTCAGAATATTGGCTTTCTTAAAATGTCTTTAGACTCTTTTTTTTTTGTTAATTTGAACCAATTATTAATTAATATAAAGCTTTACGTGGTCAAAGTCACGAGCGGTGCTTGTATGTATAAAAAAAACGATGTACATATTATTGTCTAAAATTTCTTGTCTCTAAAGGTAATACCCTTACCTAATTCCATCAGCACCTGCCTTCAAGAACTTCTCAATTTGTTTATCAAACTCCGCGACCACCTTCTTATTATTAAAGTTGAGATCTGGCTGGTTTTCTCCGTATTGGTGAAGGTAGAACTGGCCACGGACACTGTTGTAGGTCCATGCTGAAGTGTTCTTTGTCGATACCTACGTACACACAGAACAATTATTTATTATTACACAATATTACTTACTATTTTTAATATAATACGATATAATGGTAAATATATTATTTTAGTCTGGTCCAATTTAGGCATCCGACGGTGCAAAAACTCGAACCTAAATGAAAATGACTAGGATTGTTCAAAACACCATCATAAATGAAATTTAAAAACATCATCGATCCGAAACCTAAAAAAAAATTTACTCGAGGTCAAAGGTTACAAAAAAGGGGTTATTCGCGATTATTTCCCAATGGACTTCTTAAACGTTCAATATATTGATCAATTTTGATATTGCTTCAATAATATTGATCGTGAAAGGATGTGAATCAAATTCATATAAGTAGGTCACTCCATGACACGTATGCTGGTCATGAGAATTCATCTAATTTCCCTACCACCATATTTGCTGACTAAACAGACGGCTAATGTCTAAGGAAAGAATCGGTAAGAAACTCAGACCAATTGTGAATATAAATTATCCAGAAATCCACTCAAATCATACCATCTATCTCTTTGCCAAATTTCATTAAGATCAGTTTAGCCATTTTTTTTATACTACCAAGGAGGCAAACAAGCATACGGCCCGCCTGATGGTAAGCAGTTACCGTAGCCTATGGACGCTTGCATCACTCGCGCGTTGCCGACCCTTTAGAAACCTCTCCATTTTTGAAGAACCCCATGTTTACTCGTGGAAAGGCCACATAAGTAGGCTTTACGTATAAATCGTTTCGTCATAAATCTTATATGACGAAATTCTTTTCGTAATAGAAGATTTCGATGATGGAATATTAAGCACTGTGACTTACCCAATTGTTTGGTGGTTTAGGGTTGTTTTGATCATCATGGTCTTTTCCGTCAGCCCACACGAAGTAATCCTTATAGGGAGCCACTTTGTTTGAGCTAAGGTTGAAGAACCTGTGCTCGATGTTGACGTAATTAGGTACCAGGTCAGCGATTACTCTGAAACAAAATATTGCTCAATATACTCGGGGTAGCTGAACGAGAGGTTCGTGCCAAGTGGCGTAAACTTTAAGAGGCCTATGTGCAATAGTGGACTGCAATAGGATAATGATGATACGGCAAAACTGTCGATTAGCGACTGACGTCAAAAAAATTGCAATTTTAGTCGTATTTTTTTTTATAATATATAATTTCTTCTTAAAATATATAAAGAAAAATGTCCTCCTTCCTTAACTTACTTGATTCCATATTTCTCAGCAGCAAGGACGAATGCATGGAACTGTTCAATTACGGATGGCTCGTCATTATAGCTGGGCACATCCACGAATATTCCCTTCACGTTGGAGCTCTGCAGGTTGGGCAGCTCGGGCTCTATATCCTCGTAGTTAGCTTCACCCATATCCACAAGGGGGCCTTTCTCGAACCTAGAATTAATTGTACAGTTTATTATACATTTTTTTTCTTTTTCTTCTTGCACAAAATAAATGTACAAAGGCAGACTTAAAAACAGCCATAGGCCAGCCTTATTAAGGCTAATAAATATTACGCTTATTTTTTATTGTTTCAGACAACTCTCGAGCTAGAGAAGAAACCCTTTATCGCAGGGGACTTTACAAACATAAAATTTACGGACACAAATGATTCGTAGACTCGAAACAAATATTAATGAATTAGAAAGTTTTGTCCCGTATGGGATTCGAACCCGCCGGCTTAGCAGTCAGGGTCACTAAGGAAGGTTGTAAGGAATTTGCAGGACTTAGAATTTTTTTTTTTCATTACTTAAGTGGCAAACAAGCATATTCTCCGCCTGACGGTATCAATAATGCCTTTCTAACCAAATTGCTGTCATAACGGTTATTCCCAACGGAGACTAGCCATCTGCACATACACGAAACAGTGTACAATGCGAATACTCTGGTACACTCAATTCGACACGACCGGAGAGAGATCAGGCGTATAGCCAGTCATATATTTAAAAAGAACCGACCGCCATATGTTTGCTTAACCTCACAGATCTATCAATACGTGTGGCTATTACCTAGCTACAAGCCTCTCACAGGTACGTAATTTCCACAATTATCAATACTAGTGATGTGAAGAAACCGTATTTAAAAACCGTACATTAGGTATGTACGGTTTTTAAATACGGTTTTTTCAAAAATCGTAAAAATAAAATGAATATTAAACTAACAATTTAGCTTGAACATAGTGTTTGTTAATACACTATAAATAATATTATCCTCTTGTAAACTTTTATCAATCTTCCATTTTCCAATCGGAATAGTGGATGTAATGAGATTCTGTTATCTGCAATCGAATCAACTCAATTAACTATCTACGATAATGAAATAGATTTTTCTAGCATTTATTGTTTGAAATAACTGACGTCATTTGGAGAGCTGCCACGTTATGATGGAACTGGGCTGGTCATATCTGCCGCGTGTCAGATGATCAATGGGCCAAACTCAGGACCTAGTACCTCTGAATGGACAGAGACATCGCGGTAGACCCAGACGGAGATGACGGGATGAGTTGGACTCATTTAACGAAACCTGGTCCTTAGCAGCTCTAGACAGAGAGAAGTGACAGAAAAGTAGGGTGGCTGTAGCACAATACGGGAATAATAATAGTTGCTTCCTTTTCTTTCTTTGAAGTCGTGCGAATGCTTTGTTTTTTATTTGCTTTCTTTTAATATTTATTGGGTAGGTAAAAAGGTTTTAGTCAGGAATAGTTTGCCCACAATAATGTAACTTCACCCCTAAAGAAGCTATTTTTACTAATATATGATCTGAATTTGCCCATAAATGGTTAACCTTGTCCACGTTTAGTAGTTACTTAAGTTACACATAAACATAACACCATGGTTTTTTCCTCAAAGCGGTAGGCAGTATGACACCCATGTTTTGCCAACAAACTTAGGCCCCATGCAATTATTGCCATATACTAATACTGAGTTTATTTTTGTGGAAAATATCCCACACGACTCTGGAATCGAATGCACAATCTCACGATCCTACGGGAACAGGAAATTCTCAGCATACCATACTGAACTTCAGCGGATCATGGCTAGAATAAAAAAAAAGCTAAATCTAAAAGAGCATAGCTAGTATAAAAAAAGCTAAATCTAAAAAAAACAAGATTTATTTACCATGTCCTGGGTGGGTTAGGCGCGCACTTGGGTGCCTTGATGATGATCATGATGGCTCCAGCGAGCATGCCCAACCACGCGGCCCAGAACAGAATGAACATGAACCAACGGAGTTTAACCCAGAATGGGTCTTCGGCATACTTCATCAACTCTTCCCTGGTGAGACCCGAGAATTGCTGCAAAGGAAAATATATTGTATATAAATAATTATACTTCATTACGCAAGCTGTGGAAATCCTTGAGGGTTCCCAGAAATGGACGTCTTTTCAAATCAAATCAATCTTCCGGCTGTGATGCAAAAGTGTGGGTTTGATTTTCACATTAGACAAAAAGTGTTCTTTGTTAAAATACTTATATAATTCTATGCTTTTAGTTAAAAGTCTGTTATATTAACAGAACAGAACAAACTTCAGAATAGCACATATGCTATACAGAACATTCACAAATACGCGGACGTCGTCGCGGGCAATAGCTAGCTGGTACGGTAAGGCTCCGCACAAACGAACCACCAGTGGCGGCCGCTGGTAGCTAGCGACAAACAGTTTACCAAGTATTTTAATTTAATTAATTACACGCGTTTCGAGTGGCGGCCACCCGCGAATGAGAAGCTGCGACACGCCACCTGTGGCGACCACTCGCTACTTCAGCAGTAGAGTGAAAAAAATATGTAGCAGCCACAGATCACCTTCGTTTGCGCGGTACCAAAAGACATGGCGCGCTACATCCACTGGTGGCTGTGGTCGGTGGCCACTTAGTCTCAAGTTATTGGATACTGATATAAATTATTTGTGAAATTCTAGTAACGTTATGTCTTTCAACCGGTAAACTTTTTAGATAGGTAGTATTGTGTAAGTGTAAGGTAGATAGGGAACATACCCTGGCGCTTTCTGTCATTTCTATAGCTGGTAATCTTCAGAGTATATACGGGGTTTCAGAAAAGATAAAATATAAATTGCTAAACGACTACCGCAAACACAAGATACTACGAGTATAAAGAGAGCTTCTAGCTTCGGATCTTCCAAGATATTATTAGGACCTATGGTCGAAGATATAGGTGGAAAGTCAGCTACTGAAAGTATAATGGTACAGTAGTCAGGCCTTCAACAAGTTGAATCGACGACCTAGTAAAGGCGAGTGCTGTGGCGGTATTTCGGTCGAGATGAGACAGCAACTATTAAATACTTCACTTTCCTGACCCTCCGTATATTCCTTTAAAAAACGTAGGTATACTGAAAGCTAGGCTTTTACTATGATAATTGAGTTCAGCCTTTACAAGATGAGTATTTTAGCCTGACACGCTCAAGCAGATTCTTTGAATATTTTGTTCAGTTATGCAGGCTACAATGCCAAGAATGAGTATGTCGATATAAAACTAAAAGTTTAATTAAAATATTTATAAAAATACGAAATGTAAAATAAGCTTCTGAAGTGTGACATTGACAGTCAACTACATGTCAAACTTGGTTAATTTCTTCTTTTTTATTTCCGACTGGTGTCAGAGTATTTTTTTTATGTGAACTTAAATAACGATTATCTGCTTCTATAATAAATCCAAATACTTATTTCTATTTATATATATAAATGACCCCCTATTTCCCTTGGTCACACTATAACTAGATAAAGACTATCGATTTAATTCTATTTTTTCAAGTTTCCTAATACTATGTTAAGGTTATGAAGGTTCTTACGAAAAAAAATAGCTAATTTAGAAAATAGTTTAACCCGGGCGTCTAGTTTCTTATGTTTTGTTTATGATCGTTTCAATTTGGCGACAATCTATATAGTGGTGTGTAAGCTCATAATTTGGCTAGCAATTCTCTACAGGACTATTCATTTGGATTTCATCTAATGTCACGTTTGTTGTATGTCGTAGCGCGATTGACTATAGTCTATTTCACTTAGCATGGGTACTGTGACGTTACAACATTTAACAATGAAGATGAAAGAAAACGATTGAATCAATCTTTAACCAATTGGGTAAATAAACGATCAAGAGCTTAAAGTATTTAATGGATAGATTTAATGTATTCGTCTTTCATTTTTATTGATATTTATCTTCAAATGTCAAACGTCACAGTACCCATGCTATGTGAAATAGACTATAGTTCACATCCGTCCTCAATAATTGTGGCTATTAAATGCATTTTGCCGATCGGACTGATAGATTTTGAGATAAGGGCGTTCAAACAAAGAAACTGTTCAGTTTTAATGTTATTATAAGTAAAGATTATAGTTATTAGTTTTCTGTACGTCACGTACAGAAAACTTTAATCGTGATGTTTTGCATAACAAATTAATTGAAACAAATCTAGCAGTCTTGCGTTATATCGGATGCCCACTAGGTATTGTGATGTGCCAGCCAGGAGACTAAGTTAACACTTTTATATAAATATACTAGTATGTATATATTTCCACGTTCAGGAAATGGTAGCTTAGGACGACCGCCGACTTTGGCCAGATGACCTGGTTAGATCTGCAGCCAACCACTAGATGCAGGCCGCTCAAGGCCTTTGTTGAAGCATATAGGGGAGGAAGGAGGCCTACGTTCAGCAGTGGACATTAACAGGCGAAGAAGAAAATTAGTATATATTTCACTATTTTACCTGGTCATTTTGCAAAGTTTCGTTGTAAAATAACAGTGAACTTTTATAGAAAATTCGATTGTAATAGTACATAAACGTGGTGGAGCGTCTCTTTTGTCGTTGGAACATTCTCGACGTCGAACAAAATAGCATTAAATAGTTCGTACAAAGGTAAAAATACAATTGTATTTACTGTCATGAGTCTACTAGATTTTCACGTTGACATATCGCACCATCAGTGGAAAATAGGCGTATGTTGAGAAATGCCATTTGACATTTTTTTTTGAATAACAGCGACGGATTAAAGGAGACTAGTCCCCACGACACAGGGAATCTTAGTGTGGTGACTAGGGAACCTTGTAACTTTTTTAAAGACAATAAATCCTTACTAATATTATAAATGCGAAAGTTTGTAAGAATGGATGGGTGGATGGATGTTTGTAACTCTTTCACGTAAAAACTACTGAACGGATCTAGATGAAATTTGGCACAGAGATAGATTATGGTTTGGAGCACATAGGCTACTTTTTACAGCGATAATCGACATCCACGCGGGCGAAGCCGCGGGCAACAGCTAGTAAATTAATTATTTTAAACCTTAATTGCACAACATGAAAATTGGAAAATAGGCGTATCTCATCTTAAGTCAATTTTATCCTGCGGCTGCGATATATCTACTTAAATAGGTTTATATTATACTAGCCGCCCGCCCCGATATCGCACGGATGGTATTTCCCGGGATCCCGTCATGTTTTCACCGGTAAGCAATTACTGTAGACTATATGCCCTGGAGCATTGGCGCGGTATCAACCCTACATCATATCACATCAGATTTGAAGGTAACCCTAACAAGGTTCAAAACGTTTCTCTAACCGAGCATCGACATCGGACTCAGAGAAATAAATAGGCAACAAATACGCACCTTCTTATTAGCATCAAGCTCGATCTTAGCGCCACCATTCCTGTAGTCTTCCACTACGTACTTGGCGTCTGCCATGTCGACCCTGGTAACGATCTTGGCCTCCGCCTCCTTGGCCAGCAGTTTCTCCTCAGCGCCGTCTTGGGACACCTTCTCCTTCGACTTGGCGAGGCTGCTCTTGGATATGCGGAATTCTGGGGGCAATAGATTTTAGGGTTAGATAGGTATATAAAAAATGCATGTTTTAACCATCGACACATAGGTACATAGTTTAGGGTAGGTACTTTGTGGAGTCGTAGCGGCTAAACAAGTATTAATGGGTTGGCAACACGCAAGTGATACCTCTGGTAATGCAAGCGTCTATAGGCTACGGATACTGCTAACATCAGGCGGGCCGCATGCTTGTTTGCCACCCAAGTAGTATAAAAAAAAATAGTTTTTATTTGTTTAAACTAGTTTAGATTAATAAATTGGAATGGTTCTTAGCTATGTTTAATGGAGATAGATTTAGTCATTTTTTTTGTCAAATATGAAACACATTTTCTCAGTGATGAGCAATTAGAAATTAAGAAACAAAAAAAGCTGCAACTAAAAAAATATATTTTAGTTATTTTTGAATGGATTAATACCTAGACAAATCGTAGAGAATTTTACTTCTCAAAACAATAAATTTAAATATAAGAAAATACATTGCAAAGTGAAAAAAATATCGATATTTCTAACACTGAATATTCTAGCCGCTCTTCCTAACCGTTTAGTTTTACACAAACTACGAATTTATCCACAATATTTTAACATAACTGACTATTCCTCATCAGTAGGCACTAATTATCCTCACCATCTAAAAGCCATTGTCTAAGAAGACGTACATTTTTTACTTTAATTATTCCCTATATACTTACCAGATATTCTATTCAGCTAACACAACAAAACATAGGTAACCATTCATCATTATAATACACCATACAACCTATTATTATTATAATGGATAACCAGTCGAAATCGTGTAATATTTTTCAGCCTTTCATACCTTTTTTGTGTTACCAAACGTTCCGGTCGAATTGCACCGATGGTGGTCACAAAAAAGATATGAAAACTTTAATTATTATAATTATAATGCACAAATCGTTGAAAGTTTAAAAGACAAAAACACCTAATTGTTTTTAACACTTTTATCTGTGTGCCTTTAAGAGGAATCTTCACAATAAATCCTTACTAATATTAAAATTTGTGAGAATGGATGGATGGATGTTTGTTACTCTTTCACGTAAAAACTTCTTAACAGATGTGGATGAAATTTGACACAGAGATAGATTATGGTCTGGAATAACACATAGGCTACTTTTTACAGCGATAACCGACATCCACGCGGGCGGAGCCGCAGGCAACAGCTAGTAAGTTATAAATCTTTTAAAATATAGAGCAGTTACCGTTCCGTACTCCCAGTCGTTCTGGGTCCACGATTTGCACTAAAGATCCAGGTCGCACGTTCGAAGTACGATCTGTATAGCAGTACATTCGATACTAAACTCTGGAATAGAACCGCTATTCTTAGCATCAAGCCGTCCTTGTCTCGCACAAATATCTCTTGTCTCTTGACCACGTGGGAATACAACTAGGTTAACTTTATAGCCCCCCAACAAGTATCCCCTTCTATTTAATACATCCCCTCGCTAAAATTTTGAACATTTTTGACAATTATTATAACAAAAAGTTAGAAACATCTGTCATGGAATAAATGTTTGTAATGTTATTTAAATTTTGTAGAAATATAATAATATAGGTTTTGCCCGCGACTTCGCCCGTGTAGATATCGGTTATCGCGATAAAAAGTAGCCTATTCGCTATTCTAGACTATAATCTATCTCCATGCCAAATTTCATCCAGATCCGTGTAATAGTTTTTACGTGAAAGAGTAACAAACATGCATCCAATACATCTTCACAAACTTTCACATTTGCTCATCACGCAAACATTTGTCGTAGGTGGTAATCAAATCCACGACCACAAGCTTAGAACTCAGTGTCACTAACCACTAGGCCAACAGGCCTGGCGCAACTATAATTCTTACACTTCTAAGAAATATTCTAATAGGTTGAAAATCTTATTAAAAAACTCACTTGCACAAGCGATGTGTATCAAACGATCAATAAAACACAACTGAGATTAAACAAAGGTTTATAAATAAATATAATAAGTAAATTCAACGTATGAGCGACGAAACAAAAAAGCTATTCTTGCCAAAATGAAAGCAATGCAACGTATGAGATGTGTTCAGCGATTCCCGAAAGTCTGCGGGGTACCAAACATCGCAATTTATATAAGAACTTGATTTATATGGCACTCGCATTATTAACTGGTTTCTTGCAAGCAAAAATGTTGACTGATTTCAGCCGAAATTGTGTGCTTGGAACACAATAAGAAGAAAGAAATTATGCGCATTCGTAAGATTGATAGTACGTCGACCTTTTATACTATACTAGCTGTTTCCCGCGACTCCGCCCGCGCGGATGTCGGTTATTGCTATAAAAACAGACTATAATCTATCTCTGTGCCAAATTTCATCCAGATCCATTTAGTATATAGGCCATATTTTGGGTTGATTGTAGTACCCCCGCGACACATAGTTTGTTCGTGTGAATATTGAAATTGAAAAGAACGACGAAAATGTTTTAAGCTAGTAAAATTCGTGGGCAACGTGTGAGTGAGTAGTATTGGAAGCGGTAACCGTTACATAAGGCGGACTCTTTCTTTCTCTCTTTAAAAAGTCAACTCCCGCACTAGGGAACATAAGCCCTGTGTCGCTGGAGACTTTACAAACATACAATTAACCAACAAAAAGTACACTCAGACTCGGAACAACCATTTACGAATCACATAAATATTTGTCTCATGTAGGGATCGAACCCACAACACACTCGCAGTGCATTTACCACTGCGAGGTAAGCGATCGAACTAGCCGTACAGTCAACTTAAACTAATTTGCCGTGTAAGTATATTACACAAAAAAAAATACTTATCACCTCCGAACAAAGGAATAGTGCGTTTTAGCAAACAGTATAATAATCATCATGTGGTTTGGTTTAAAAATAACCGGAATTTTGACAGATAATGATTTAACCAAATAATTTAAAAGTAGTAGTCGGAACAGTCGAAACTACGGCAAAATATAGTGATAATAAATTAGCATAGCATTTACACAATATACAGGTAAATGCGTCACTTGACTGGCCTGTGGTCTGGTGGTTAGTGACACTCACTGATAAGGCAGAAGTCGTAGGTTAGAACCCATCCAGAACATTTTTTGTTAAATGAGGATGATTGTTTCTTCTTTGTCTAGGTGTTATGTGTGAATTGGTTGAACGCACTAATCTCATAAAGTACTGGTTCGATTAGATTTTTTTTTTGTTGAATAGTGCATTTATCCAGAAAGGCTATAGGCTATATAACATCACGCTATGATCAATAGGAGAGGAGCAGTAGTGTGATATGTTGCAAAATCAGGGAAAATATTCCAAATTACCACGCGAAAGAAGTCGCGGGCGACCCCTAGTCTATAATATTTATGTATCCTACTAATATTAGAAACGCGATAGTTTGTAAGAATGTATGGATGGATGTTTGTTACTCTTTCACGTAAAAACTACCGAACGGATCTAGATGAAATTTGGCACACAGATAGATTATGGTCTGGAATACCACATAGGCTACTTTTTACAGCGATAACCGGCATCCGGCGGGCGGAGCCACGGGCAACAGCTGGTTTAGAAATAGATCTATGTTTATCAGTTGCCTGTTTGCCTAGTTTTTTTTTACTACATGGATGGCAAACAAGCATACAGCCCGCCTGATGTTAAGCTAGCCTGCTAGTTTGCTGGTCCCGTGTAAGTTGTTCTAAAATATAATCTATCTTTATGCCAAATTGTATCCAGATCCGTTCAGCCGTTTTTGCGTAACTGACTAACAAACATCCATCAAGACTTTCCCATTTATAATATAAGTATAGATAGTATATTAACACCATGCCATATAGAATTGTCACATAGCAGTTGTCCTCGTGTTAACTAGCTTTCACCTGCGGCGTCGCTCGCGTGATATAATTGCAATAAAGACAATCATAATGGTGGGCCACCTATCGATATAAAACCCATCCTATAAATAAATTGGACCAAACAAGACACATTAATACAAAATTTCATTAAAATCGGTTACTTTGTAGCTTTGAAGATTGGTAGCGTGAGCAAAGGTTGACACGAGATGATTTAGTAAGTATAAAAATTAAGTTTATTAAGCTGATTCAACTCCCGCACTAAATAACAAGCTCTGTGTCGCGGGGGACCTTACAAACATACAATTAACGGACACAAATTACACCCAGGCTCAGAACAACTCTTTGTAAGTCACACAAAGTTTTGTCCTGTGTGGGAATCCCCCACAACCTCGTGCACAGCAGGCGCATACTGCAGCTACAGGACCACCGAGGAAGTCAAGTCTTGTACAGTTACAAATAAGCATACGGTCCATCTGATGGTAACCAATTACCATAGCCTATAGACACTACGCTAGCAACAACAGGAGTATCATCAGACTGCCTTGGTGGTCCAGTGGGTGTAGTATGCGCCTGTTGTGCACGAGGTTGTGGGTTCGATTCCCGCACAGGGACAAAACTTTGTGTGACCCATAAAGAGTTGTTCTGAGTCTGGGTGTAATTTGTGTCCGTTAATTGTATGTTTGTAAAGTCCCCCGCAACACAGAGCTTGTTCTCTAGTGCGGGAGTTGTCTTTTTTAAAACAAACAAACAAACATTTAATAATTAATTTGGAACCTACATTACCTCAGTCAAATAGGCTTCAAAAAACTCACAAAAAACGTTTAGTATTTACTGCAGTAACACTACATAACAGTCACAGTTTTGTCGAGTGTACTAGTAAGACTGCAATTGTAGCAATGAACAAATTGCTTGTCGCACTTCCCGACTAATGGGGTAATAGCTTTACTAAACGAACAAATAAACAAAATGGGTACGGACGAGATACGGTCGAAGATATTAGGCTTTGTTAAATTATTTAGGGCGGTTAATTAGTCGGTTTTAAAGCGCATTTTTTGTAACTACAATGATAAACAAGCATATGGCGCTTGATGGTAAGCAGTTACCGTAGCCTATGGACGCTTGCAGTACTCTCGCGTTGTGGAATCTACATCTTGTAATAGTGACCAAAATTTTGTTATGAAAGAAAGCAAAATGTGTGAAAAGAAAAAGGTATTATTTTTAACCGAGAATTGTATGTTTGTAAAGCCCCCCTCGACACAGGGCTTGTTCCCGAATGCGGAATTTATCTTTTAAAAGAAAAACTCGCGCACAATACAGCCCGCCCGAGACACATCCCACAATCTTACGTAATTTTTTCACTGAGGCTTGAGGGTGTGCCATAATAACCCTAAAAGTCTTTATCTAAACGTTAAGCAATAAAACTGAATATTACGCTGATACCTAACCCTGATATATCACCCTGCTTCACCCAATTACGTAAGTAGGTAACAAACACATCCCCATCTTATTCCACTCTAACACTCGAATCAAGTCCACGCACACACATTAAGAGAAGTAGGTCACTATACGAGCGAGAAAGATCGACTTGGAAAGGACCTTTACCATATAGAAGACCACAGGCCAATAACTACAGTGATGTAGTTGTGTTTCTGTGTGTAAGTAGATTTAGGTAAGCGTTTTTAAAGAATCATTTTTCTAATCAAAGGATAAAAATATGTCATCACAAAACACCGGTATTAAAATTTTTAGTCCTTTAAATCATGCACCAACAAGCGTCTATAGACCTTAGGAGAAGTCTATTTCCAGTAGTCTAAGATGATGGTGATGATAAACAACGGTAACAGCTTACCATACAGCTTTCCCAAAAAGAAAAAATAACTACATTGATAAAACACTTACGCCTCTATTAAAACACTGCGTCTAATACGAAAAAATCATTATTAAAACAATAGTTGATTTAACAGTAATATTAGTTCGTAAATAGGTGAACTGCTTACGTAGTAGGAAGGTACTATACTACTCCGGTTAGTCAAGAACACACCAGTACACTATGGCTTGTGGTAATGAAAATGTCATGGAGCCTCATATTAACACTAAACAGCTAATTCCTTTGAACAATGCGTGGTGTTTTTTTCCGTATTGGTATCAAACCAAGTAATGAGAAATAGTAGTCTCTTGTTTATTCATTAATTTCAATTGTTTTATGCTTCGTTTATTGGATAAAAAATGCTTAATTTTACTCTTGTGATACTAAAATAGTTACTTGACCTTCGTTGCAGTTGAATAAGTGAGTTATCAAACTTTTTTTTATACTTCTTGGTATAGAAGCATACGGCCTGCGTAATGGTAAGCAATTACTTTTTTATACTACTAATAAAGCAAAACACGCCTGACGGCCTGAGGACCTAGTCAGTTGGCATATAAGTCCTGGCTGGCAACGGAGCGGGCAGGGCTCCCGCAACTGGCGGCGTTCGAACTTCTGGCCATGAACGATAAGGTAAATATAGACTAGAGCATTTTCTCGAGCATTTCTGTGTAATGTAACGTTCTTACAAATGGTACAATACAGGTAAAAGCTCAGTTTCCGAAGCATTTCCATGTAATGTAACGTTCCTGCGAATGCTCGGCGTAATGCTCACAGCGAGTGTGCATTTATTTCGTTGTACCGCGGTCATTCTTCCTTGAAATGTCGGACCTACAAGGCTCGACGAAATGTTACACCAATACGCTCGTTAGTTTGTACAATTATTGTTGTAACAAAACGGCGAGCGTGCTCGACGTCTGGTTCGTGAAGGGTGATACACTAGAACATAATCATAGAGCGGCTCGTTGTTCTGTTACAAGTAAATGCTTTAGTCTATACTAGCCTGTAGGTATTGATTTTGACATTGACATTTTGCCTATGGACGCTTGCATCATTCATAAAAAATCTTCGATTCCCCTTCTAGCCATGCTTTTGGCCTAGGAGGAGAAATGTGTGTGGTAAATAGAAAATTAGCCACCAGTTTATGAGAAGGATCGGCGGTTCATGTGTCCATGCATACTAAATTCCACATAATAGTATCACTAAAGCCACCTACAGGTATCCAGAGTGGAATGGGTGTTGTGTAAACATGTGCTATTGTATGTATTGAGCCTATCATCAGTCCACCATTTTAGATAGATAGTGGGTCGATATTTATGCCTAATACCCACTGAGGTAAATGTACTACTCACTACCTATTGAGGTAGCTATTAGCATTGGCTAATAGCTAAGCTCAATACTTTGATAACTTTAAAGGGGAAACACATCCGTTTTACCTGACTCTCATTCCAACATGAGTTAAAATACCAGAGGTTATCACGTGCGGGTTGCATTTTTTTTACACCAGGGCGTTAAGATGAAATATCCCTTGGATAGGAAAACGTTTCTTTCAAAACGCATAAAAAGCACGAGTCCTGTACTCACACACAGGAACACAACTTGACTTGGCTGTAGTCTTCTGTAAGGTGGAGGTCCTTTCCCAGTCGCGCTTGCTCGCTAGCATGATGCCGTCTCTCAAAAAAATATAGTATTTCTTTTTATGACCAGAATTACACTAACAAAACCTCTCGTGACTCTTGTATAATGAAATAGAATAGTGTCATGGCGTCAGATCGCATCGGGTTTCAATACTTTCCGCCTTCAGACTGCTTAGAATGAATTACTTTTACCAGTACAAGGTTATCTCCGAACAGGTAACATTTATAGCTATGTCATGAGAAAATGGAGTAAAGTGAATTAAAAGAATGCTCTGGTCGCTACACTTTTTATTCTGAGAGGTAGGACACAAGCTAGCAAGCCCGACTGGGGATAGAACTCCAATAAATAACTACACACAATAATGTAGTTGTATGCCTATGCGTCATTACGCCAATGTCGGCAGGGTCGCCCCCTGCTGACATGGCGTAAGTAATTTGATAAAAATCCGTTTACATTCTGGCGTCAAAGATACTATTGGTTGATCCCAAACGACGCCCCTATTGTAGGCTCGTACAGATTTAGCGACGATTTAGGTATGAGGGACAATACCATAAACAGTAGGTATTAGGACACGGCACGATATTCGCTAGAGAGAATGCAAGAACGGAAAACGTGAAAATTAAAAAAAAGCAAACGTTTTCTATACCAGGATTTTATAATGGAGTGTCCATTGCAAAACTCTGGTGTTCAAATTTTAAGTCAGCAACACCCAAGTGATACTATTGGTATTCCAAGCGTCCATAGGCAAACTGCTTATTTGTCACCTAAGTAGTATAAATCGCTGATTTCCTTCGGGATAGTACCTACCTAATATATATTGGGAAGTAAAAGTAAAATTAAAATAAAAAGTAAATAAATTTATTGACTTTCTTACATGTGTACAAAAGAATAAATATAAAAAGAATAAATATTAACAAATGTAAACAAAAAGAAACAAAAACAATTATTATATAGGTACCTTCCTATACAATGCCAATAAGATCCTCAGGCTACGCCCCAGACGAGATAGTGACATGACCCAGAAACATGGGGGTCATTGACACTCTGGCATCGCCTTATTGGCTTTATATAAATGATAGTAACTTATCATAACGTTGTATATTCTATTTGGCGTATATTTGTCGGCTTACAGTTCAGTTTGCTTACAAAAGTGAGTGATTTGTGCTAGCTACTAGCGAGCAAGCCAGACTGGGGAAGAACATCCACCTTACAGACCGCAGCCAAATAACTACACACAGCGGTATAGTTCTGTTCCTGAGTGTGAGTACAGGTCTCCAGCGCTCATCTAGGAATGCGTTTTGAAAGAAACGAATTCCTATCCCAGGGATACTCTATCGTAAAGCCATGGTGTTAAAAAAATGGGTTTGCTACATGCAAGTGATACCTCTGATATTGCAAGAGCTTAACATCAGGCGGGCTGTATGCTTGTTTGCCACCCAAGTAGTATAAAAAAAAATTGGGTTCATTTGAGTTGATTCATTTATCACAATACATAATAATATGAGTTTTCTTAAAAAGACAACTCTAGCATTAAGGAAGTGGCTCTACAGTGGCAATACAGGGCTCGTCCTGTATCGCGCGGGACTTTAATATACCTACTACTCACAGACACAAAAAAGCTCATGACTTGGAAAAAACATTTATAATACACAAAAAGTATGTATTGTGGGAATCAAAATCAAAACACTTGGTGAGGTGTTGGTGGCGATCTGACCACCTAACCAGGAAACCACACATGCAGTCAAATATATAATTATGTGACATTGAAAATAAATTTATAACATAAAAAAACATTTAAAAAATACATGCAACTTAGATATTCTGTTTAGCAATATAATATATATTCAAAGTTCACAATTGTTGACAAAAGTGGGTCACTCACCCACTTTTGTAAACAATTGTTTCTAGGAATTATTATGAATCAACTCAAATTGATTCATTCCATCTCAATTAATGTTATACTATGGGTTTATTAAGAAAACAGGAAAATATTTCAATGTAAGTACTTTATAATTTTATTTCACTATCGTTTACTCCACATATAATTTTATTTTGCATGTTAGTTGAATTGCCAATAGGTATTAAAATTGTAATTCTTCATATTATCTTTGTTTCATGTAAAAAGGTTCAACAAAAATATTAGTAATTGAGCATTAAGTAAACTAGCAAACGCAATTTTAGAAAATAATTTATTTTTACCCATGGCCCTTGCTGTAGTTAAAAAATATATTTAAGTATGTGCTTTTGGATATTTTTAACACATTTCATCATTGGGAATTACAAAAATAAATGTATTGATGTTCCTTTACATTAGACACATAAATGAATATTATAAACATTTATTATTAATTAAAATGTATTCCTTTGTCAATACATTTAGTGCTCATATTAATGGGTACTTATGTAAACTAACATAAAATGGCACCAAAAGTGCTGAAGTAATGTAAAATCAGTCATTATTGCCATTAAACAGGCATAATGCAAAAAAAAAAATTCATTGATTCATTTATTAAATACTAAAGTTGTAATTTCAGGTATTTGGATTTAAACTATCTAAAAACTGCTCAAACAACCTATTTCTTTCTCTTTGTATACTATTTGATTCTTGTACTATATTTATTAACCGATCCAATTTCTCTTCCACAGTTCTTTGCCTGTTTCTCATCTCTAAAGTGATCTTCCTAAAGTCTGTGTATCTCTTCCTTGTTAATTTCCGTTTAGACTCCTCGCTTTGACCATTTGATGATTCTCCATTTACCGGTATCTCAGGTTCATAGCCTGAAGGTTCAGCGATGGACAATAAAGCCTTAGTTACACTCTCTGTAGTCTCATCTCGTAATTTCTGTTGTATGTGTGGTTGGTACTCTCCATTTTCATTGTAAATCTGTTCAAAAACCTCGAAATATGGCCACTTGACTACAACCAGTTCATTTCTATTCCTTTTCTTTAATAATCTGATATAAGTTTGTTTTAAATTACGAAACTTTTTGTCACAGGAGTCAGGGCCCTTGCCAACAGCATTACCTATGTCTATCCACACATTTTTTTTCTTCACTTTTGGACTTCGAAACTTATCAATGTTATGAAGATATAAATTAAGTAGGGTTTTTATGCTGTTGTGTTCCCAATGGTCTTCTGCTTCATCTCCTGGATCTATTTCCTTACTTTCGTTTTGATTCAATTGCATGTAAACTTCTTCTGTCTCCAGATATTCAACTTTATCAACTGAAAACAAAACTTGTGGTTACACCCTTATTTATCAAGTAATATTTGACAAAAGCTGCCTGTTGCCAGGCATAATTAGAAGATATTTGATGAATTGATAGCAAGCGGGTCTTTTGAAGACACGACCCGAGCAATTGAATGTGATGTACAGGATGTTTTCATCAACAGAAATAGACAT
Organism: Trisateles emortualis; assembly: GCA_947095525.1. Classification (NCBI taxonomy): domain Eukaryota; kingdom Metazoa; phylum Arthropoda; class Insecta; order Lepidoptera; family Erebidae; genus Trisateles; species Trisateles emortualis. The sequence goes on along the minus strand of OX352748.1, from coordinate 3,758,757 downwards.
ACACGCTAATACAGCCCATAATAACTACATAATCCATCCGTTACCAAATGTGCTTTATAAGAAAAATAAATAAATAAAATTACCACTCATTTTCAGGACTTCTTCTTCAAAACCTCTATATATGTATGTAGGTAAACGTAAACGTCGTTTTATGCAAACAAACTTGAATCTTGCATCATTCAGCGGCGACCGCTAGCGGATGAGGACAAAATGGCGCTGACTGCCGTGAATAAAGCGCTTTATAACCCGGCAAAATGAAAATGACACTTTTGTACAATATAAGTCACCGGTGTAAAAGCTAAAGACAAAACTTAAACATTTAATTTAAATTATTTGTCATCAAAAATAAATTAGTAGGCATAATTCGAACTGTTATAAAACAATAAAACATATTGAAAGAAATTCAAAAAACAATGAGGTCGAGATTCATATTATGAAAATCAATATATGTGTAACGTTTCAATCTTGTCGGTTAATACAAGTGTTTTTGACGTTTCGTGGTGACCTTGTGCCATTTGCCTTTCATTGATAACGTCACGCACGCAGTGTTGATAACACAAAATAGTCAGTGATCAAACTGATCAAGGCCTTTATTTACATACTTGCTCAATGCTCTTTTTTAATTGAGAATGACCTCACAAAGAATGGCAAATGTTAAAAATACGCAATAATAATTTACATACGGAATATAACGACGAATAATAAGTAACAAAAGCGTAATATTGTTAGAAAGACAAGCATAGTATGCCTTTACAATAACTAAATTACCTTTATCCGTTTCTGGAATTGGCTTGTAAGAAGCGACGTGTTCGTCTTCCTTTTCTTGCCCTCCATCTAAAGAAAGATGCTTTTTCCGCGACTCCGACATGATGAATTAGGGTCTCGCGAACCGGTTTAGCAATACGGTGAAAGTAGTCCCTTTCCCTTCAATAAATAACTTTAATTACACGATTATCTTACGCCAACCGAACCGAGAACTTCAATCACCCACTTGTCTGTCAAGCTAGCGAATGAATGACGGACCGGAATATGAACTGTGAATGAACTGAATCTAGCATAAGAATGATTTTCACGACCACGCCCGTACCCGTAGGTTAGGAAACGGGATATTGCTCATTCAAAAAAGCATAAATAACCGTAGACAGAGAAACCAAATAACATTTTATTGACGTGTTCAGAAACGTATCACGATTCCACGCAATACCTGTACTATTAAGTATTCTGTGGCAATACAGAGCTGAAAGAAGTATTAGAATATAAAACGCGTCTATAATAATATGGAAAAAGACCTCCTAGACGGCTGGACCGATTTTGATGAAATTTTGTGTGTGTGTTCGGGTAGGGCCTGGATCTGGATGGTTTAGATTCACTATTGGAACCGGTAGGTGGCGCTGCTGTCGGTATTTCAGCTTTTTCAGGCAGGACGACGTCTGCCAGGTCCACTAGTAAAGTATAAATAAACATCTCATTAACATTACCGCCTGTGATACAAGTTTTACCTACTACAGGCTCCAGAATTTGGGGAGCATATTAATTATTATGTAAGACTTATTACATATAAGTCTTCTAGGAAATGAGACTACAGAGAATAATTTGTAACTTATTTAAAAATGAATAAATAATAATAATTATTATTATCTATTGCCATATTTTTTCAGAACAGTGCAAAATACTTTAGACAGCGATAGATATAATATAGCTATTCCTTTTATTCATATGAGCAAAGGAGAAGTACAGTAACGTCATTCACACTGTCAGCTCAAGTCACCCACCTGTCATTATCAATAGATACATAGATTCATGTCATTGATCTGTGATTATTTTTTTAAATGTTCTATTATAAATACTGTCAAAAATGACAGAATCAATAAATCATAATAGTTGATTTTAAAATTAAATATATCAGTATTTTATCATTGAACATGAATTAGTTTTATACATAAATTATCATTTAAAACAATTGTGATGTACATGTTGATTATGTTTTAATTTTTTATAATTAATTGTTATATAAGTTGCAATTTTATAGATCTATTTATTATTATCTGAAAATGTGCACAATACCGCCACCACCACCTCCGCCGCCACCAGTTTTGCCTGAAACCAAACCTATAAATACTGTGAAACTTTACCTGGACAATCAACCAACGATCGATCCTGAAATTTGTCAATGGGCTTCCGAGTACCCTGAATTAAGGGAAGCATGTGTTAGAAACGGTGTATGTATCAATAAACCACCGTATAAATACAAGTACGAGTGGTTCGAATCAATATTACAGAGTGGTCCAACATGCGGCTTAGTTGCTTTATCAATGTTAGTGAGAGGAGAAGCAACACCAGATGAGTTATTGAGTATAGCAAAGTCAGAAGGTTTTACATGCAACGGTGAAATGTTTAGTTGCAAACAAATGGTTCTACTAGCAGAGAAAGTCCACAGTTTAGCCGAGATAGAGAATGTTAGATGTATACTGGAGCGTGGAGGCCTATTTAGCACTGACACTGTTGAAAGACTGATAAACGGTGCTGTATTACTAGTTCCGTATCCTTTTTATATTTATAAATTATTATTAACATATGGTTTGAGAGGAATTTCCTTTCCCATACAATTAGGTTAAGGAATGAGTTCCCTGCCAAAGTTTTCCCAAGAGACTATAGCATGGGGTTCTTCGAGAAATAAATTATAGAGTTTCTAAAGAGTTGGCAACGAGTGACACCCCTGGTGTGGCAAGCATCCATAGGCTACAGTAACTGCTTACCATCAGGTGAATCATATGCTTGTTTGCCACCTTAATAGTATAGAAAAAATTACCATTTTAGAAATAGTAATGAGCTATTGACTGGCCTGTTGGTGTAAAGGTTAGTAACTCAGTCTGGTATGCTGGAGATTGTGGGTTTGATTCAATCCGTGACAAATACTTTTATGTCAACCACATAAACTCCATAGGGACAGAATGGTAAATGAATAACATCTCTCACACTGCGAAAAAGTTTTGGTACACACCTATTTCGTTTATAGCAAATGTGTATATATATGTAGCTTCAAAGTAAATGTTTTTTTAGCTTCATAGTAAATTGATTTCTAAATATACCACAATATATCTTTTTTTTATACTATTTAGGTGGCAAACAAGCATATGTCCAGCCTGATGTTAAGCAGTTACCATAGCCTATAGACGTTTGCAAAACCAGAGGTATAACTTGCATGTTGCCAACCCATTTTTTTACACCAGGGCTTTATGATGGGAGTATCCCTGGGATAGGAATACGTTTCTGTCAAAACTCGTCACTAAATGAGCGAACACAACTACACCACTGTGTGTAGTTGTGAAATCCTATATATATATATATCCTTATTATATAAATATATACACTGAACAGAGCATTAATTTCAAGGTAGGCAGAGACTATCCATGGCATTTCCTGTGTCAAATGTTGGTTATAACTTACCATCAAATGGGAAATTGAAACATAAATTTGGATCTCTATATTTGGTTTTCTTAACTCTGATATCAGATATGATGCTGATTGCAACCACTCCCCATGCTTGAAGAACGGTCACACAGCACACTGGGCTTTAGTCTGCGGTGTCATTATCGTAGATAATATGGGTGAAGACTATGAAGATGACCCAACAAACATCTTTGTCCTATGCAAACATGGCAAATCTAATCATTTGACAATCTGGAATCTTAAGGAACTTGCCAAAAGTAACAATAATTTACGGGAGTTTTCTCCTAAGAAAGGCGCTGATGGGTTAGTATATGTCCTGCCGGTGGGAGGGATTGGTGGGGAAAATGGGTTGCGGGACCAGTTCTTGGTATTTGAAAATCTTTAAAATTAATAAACCTAGGTACACTATGGTTGTTGAAGCATATCCAAATATATATAAAGATACTTTTCTATACTGTATTTAGATGTACACAGTTATTTATTAGATGACTTTTACTGTCTTTAATATCGTGGAAATCTTTAATTTTAATACTGACTGTTGCAGTTTTCACACATGAGATATATTTGTCAGATTTAAGTCCCATTGCACAACATAGAATTAATTAATATATTAGGTTTATATGGCAGGAATAAAGTGGCAGCCTTTGTTTTAGTTTTTTTTATAACCATTCAAAAAAAAAATTAATGCTTGCCAAAATTTTATGAAATCCGTATCACTATTTGTTGCTCTATTACTAATATCATAAGTCTTAAAATAAGTCATCTTAAAAGGGGTTGGGGAGAGGGAGAAGAGCCACCCACATCAACTTTAGCATATTTTTTATATTGAATTTTAAAATTAGGGTATTGCAGTCCACTGCTGGAAATAAAATTAGGGTATATTTTTTAAATTATATGGAGAGCCTTAACCCTTTTGCGGAAAGTTATATAGACACAATTTATGTTTTATCGTCATAACTAAGCGCGGATCCACCTTTGTGGGCACGATGGGAATGCCCACAACCCTAATAGACTTGTGACGTCACACTATCACGGTCTATTGAGATTGATTGGCTAATGATAATAATTGTGTTTTGTAAACATTTTTGAATATATTTATCTCAATTATATTAATGCGCTATATCGATTAAGAGCGAGTTCGTTCGTTCGTCCGACACGCACTTGGCCGATTTTCGGGTGGCTGTACCTACCCACAAGCTTTTTTGAGGCCTAGATCCGCGCCTGGTCATAAAGTCTATAGGCGTTAACTGACCTACAAAGTGTTAAGACAAACCCCCTTGACCTCTCCACAATTTTTGACTGCCTTGGTGGTTCAGTGGGTACAGTATGTGCCTGCTGTGCACGAGGTTGTGGGTTCGATTCCCGTACTGGGACAAAACTTTGTGTGACTCACAAAGAGTTGTGCTGAGTCTGGGTGTAATTTGTGTCCGTTAATTATATGTTTGTAAAGTCCCCCGCAACATAGAGCTTGTTCTCTAGTGCGGGAGTTGTCTTTTTAACTAATAATAATAACTAATTAAATTTCTCTAAATCACACTATTTTATTCGAGACCCATGTATTGCTGTGCAAAATATTTAATTTCTTATGGCATTAATTCAAAGGCTGCCCAATATCACATTATTTGCTGATCCTTTTTTCCAATTACTATATATATCAAATAATAATATCTTGTCCATAAGATTGTACTTACTTATTACATTACAGCTCTTCAATGTTAACATGTGTACAGAAGGTACACGTGCATCAGTGTAAATATTGCATATCTATGTGTACCTACCTACTTATTAATAAATACACTTGAGAGCAAAAAATCGACTTACGCCTCGACGTACGAGGCATATTTTAAATCTGAGACCTAGATTTTTAAAACAGAAATGGTATGAAGGGTTTAGTTTTTGCGTTAGAGTGTTTTTTTGGTCGCAAGTGTATTACAAATAAATCTAAATGTATAATATATGGAATGTTGTAAAAATAAAACAATGGTTTTCAGTGTGTTGTTCTACAAATCAATAAATCATAATTTTAAGTTTAAATATTTATTGTTGGAAATAAATGTTATTATAAATAAAACATATGTGTGATTTATTTTTAAATGTTATTTGTTTATAAATAGGTAAGTTAACTTATTTGTCTGTCTGTTGCCTTTGTAAGACTAAACGTCGGAGTTCAATAAAATCTATCAGAGAGATAGAGTGGTGTCCTAGGAATGGACATGGGCACTATTCGATAGCCGACATAAAAGCGTACACAGCCACCTCACTAATGTTAATTTAAATAAAACACAGGTTTGTTTTAATGCAAAATGTTTTTATTTGTACAATAAATACAAATTATACTCGCAAATTATGATAAAATAAAATTTCATCACATTACTTAAAATACCGTAATGAAATCATACATTTTATAGACTTACAAGTCAAAATAAACATTAAATTCTCAATAAACACTTACATTATTGCACAGTCTATTTTGCATTATTTTCTCGAAGGATGCATTGACGTGTATTAAATAATAATAATAATCGTTAATAAAACATTAATGTAAGATATTTTTTTTGTACTAATTAAATTCAACTTAAAATGAACTTTTATAACACTAGTCGATATAACTTTGTTTGGCCATCTCTCATGGGCACACAATGTGATGATTATTTATAATAATATATATACCTAACATAAATGTCGAAGATGACTGTGGCTTATAAGCTCATTTGGAAAATAAATAAATTTAATTTCATCATATATATTAAAGAAAATCCAAGTGACTGTTTAGTCAGTCAGTAATGAGATCAAAATTATAGTTTTTAGGGGCAGGGCAATTTTACTTACAATGGAGACAAAGTATTGTATAGCCATTTAGATTGAGCTAACGTTGACCCCGATGCTAGCCCCACCCGTTACATTAATCAAATATTAAAACTCTTATACGTGCATACTCTTCAGAAAATATTAGATGTTTATTTTTAAGTTTCCAGACTTTAAAAACACAGTACACTCAGACTCGGAACGACCATTTGTTGTGAATCACGTCGCGTGCGGAGATGGAACCGACAACATGCCTACCTACCGCACAGTGGTTAATGGTGAGGTAACCACCGTGCAGTCAGTCTGAATTTCCTGCCATTAAAATCAAAGTAGTATACAGTGAAGAGTAGCACGTAAACATAAACATAGTTAATGATTAAAATCAATAATATTTAATACTTAATATTAAAGTTCATGTGTATGGATCTGTTGAGCTCCACGTGGGCGCCGGTATTAGAAAGGTGCACCTGTATGCTATCAACAAAGTTGGCGCTCGACTTTTAACCCTCGGGATGGTGACATTCGACTAGGGGAGTAAGTCAGGCAGACAATATCCACTGCAAGAGCGGAAAAATTCGAAACAAAATCCTATACAAACATGTCTGGCTAGCGTGATATAAGTAGTAGGCTAATATCCCTCAAATTGTATGGAGAAGATGTGCCCAGCAGTGGGACGTTTATGGGTTGATGTGAGACACTAGTGTTTAAATATCTATAAGTGGTCAAGCGGCAACTTTGTATATAGCTTTTTTTATCTTAGTATTTTCACCGAAAACTGAGAAGTGCTAGTGCATCCATTGTATCCCCACGCCCATGTCCAAGTGCCAGGACATAATGGAACAAGGTCTCTACAAGTGTGTTGGTAAACAAGTACCTAGATAGTTCAATGATCAATGTTCAATGAAGGAGACGAAAGGGGGCAGATCCACCTCTTCTTGTAACTCAAACGTGATCACTCTTATTTGATAGCGCAAGTTCAAAGTCTGATGTAAGGGACTCTGGTTCCCCTCAGTTTATACTCGGCAGGAATTTTTGATCTTGAAAATATTAAAGTATTAATTAAGACAGGATAATGTGAACCAGTATCGACCCACAAAACTTTTTCCCGTATATTTTTATAATATAGTCTTTCAACATAACACAATATAAGTAATGTAGGTATGTGATGAATAAAATAATATTTCGCTATACCGTCGCTATATAACGTAAAAATCTACTGACAAAGATAATACAGTTCCTAATTTATTATTGGATTAACACGAAGTTGTTTTCTACTGGACATTTAAAGTGGACATACTATTCACATATTGTAATAATATATAGGTTGGTACATTTTATTACAAGCAAGAAAATTCGAAATGTTTGCAAAAAATATTAGGTACAATACATGAATGATATTGCTTTACGGAAGAATGGTGTTGCTATTTGTCAAAATTTCACAATTTTATATATTTATGTGAAAATAGTATAAGTACCGGGGCAGAAAGGTTCTAGAGTGGGGACCACGAACTGGAGGCCGTAGCGTGGGTAGACCTCCAACAAGGTGGACCGACGACAGATATGAGGGTAAACTCATATCTTATCTAATAAGTCAATAGAGGAAGGTTTTTTATCTCATCTCAACCAAGAACGGCTGGGTAAGCTGGAAAAGGATTTCCATAGCTTAGGAAGATTACCAGCTCGCAGTTATGGTATGTATAAATACCGACTTATTCTATTGTACTGGTGCGACGACCAATGACCCAAGTGACTATAGGCCTTGCGTAGAAGAAGGTTTCTGTTTATAATTTGCTCACTTTGCACCGCAAGTAGGTGAATCCTTAGCCTCCCAACAGCTAAGACAATCTGTAGGTATACTTCTGGCTAATCTTCTAGTTCGCTCTAAAGTTGCAACATCTGCCGTTTGCGCAGGCACACTGCACCCTTCCCCCGTCCTCACCCCTTCGACAATTTATTATGTCGTTCTGCGTAGCTACTTGCATTAATTTTAGAGCGAACTGGAAGATTGGCGACGGGTATACAGCTGACAAAGGCGCAAAAAGTGTTTTAAGGTCTTTTTGGTGGTATGTGCGGGGCGCGAGGGGCGGGACACGATAATGAACCAATCACAGGATTGAATGATCCACGTCATTGGTTAATACTGTCGAACTATGTACCTTGCAGCACGTCTGCAATTGGCTGTATCACTACGTACATGAGCAAACCACGCCCTCTATTGTTCAAGATGATTACCGGCCGGATACCGGATAATACCTAAACTCTATATGAAAAATTGACAAATAGAAACGTTCTATAACACCGAGTCTAATAGGTAAAGTTATATTGTTACATGGGTATTATTTATCTTAGTCTGATTTGTTCGATAAAGAAAATCACTCTCTGTTCAAAATTGTTTATAAGCACTAATACCAATATAATAGTAGTCGAGACCGATGTTGATATTATAGAGCATAAATGTCTGTGCAACCACAGGTGCACTCACTATTCTTTCGCTCTCATTGTCCGATGGAACGGCAACCTGACACGGAGATCCGAAGAGAAATTTGGCGCAGGATTGGCTTTATGTGCTTGCCGAAGCACGAAGGGGTGGGTCACCCACCTAGGGACCGATCGCGGCAAGCTTGCTTAACCTTGCAGATATATTGATCCCCGCCACTAATACTTAGTTACGAGCCTTTTAAAACCAAATACCACTATAGTTAGTTATCATATTATTGGTAAGAAAATTTAAAAGAAATATGTCAGCATAAAGTTTAGTCTGATGACTTATTTTACAGTTTTTTTATTACTTTTAATACTGATTTTTTTCTTTATAATATATGTGTAGATAAATATTTAATTGTTATTGTTATGAGGAACTAAACGCTAAACTCTCTCTCTCCCTCGTCTCTCTTGATACAGGAGAGGTGACCCATGCCCAGCAGTGGGACATATATCTTTATGGATTGCTATTATGAGAATTGAAATATCGATAATACTGTAAATAATCGAATTTCATCAGTAACAAAAGAGTCATAAAAAGTATTAAGTACCGAAGACGGGTTTTAGATCGATACCTAAAACAGTAATTTGTCTTTACCATCGAACATATCAGACCAAGGCTATATTATATTATCGATATAATATCGATTAGATTTAAAACTGTTAACAGGCCTATCTCTATAATAACACGACTTATCTAACAGCGTACATTTAAAAACTTTATTACTCTGAAAAAGCTTACACGTTCAATAATACGCAAACTATTGTCGAATTTCTTTTTTGGGGTATACGTCCGTTTGACACTGAGCAATGCTTCCAAATATTTTGTATTTTTTTAACCACCGACGCAGGAGTGTTATTGGTGTGTTAGAGTCTCTGCTCACCAATGGGAGAAGGGCGTGATGATAATTATGTATGTATGTATGTGTGTGTAGCCGTAGCTCTTAAACGGATGAATCAATTAGCGGTTTTTTATTTGAAAACAGGCTTTATAGTGGTGGTTCTTAGACGTTTACGTTTTACTAGTGTTTTTATGTCGGTGTATTTTTCCACAGCCAAATAACTACACACAGCGGTTGTAGTTGTCTGGTATTGCAAACGTCTATAGGCTGCGGTAACTGCTTAACATCAGGCGACATAATATGCTTGTTTGCCACCCAAGTAGTATAAAAAAAAATGTCGGGATATTATTAGTATGGTAATATTATAACGCAATCTAGACTCATCTATTAAATTGTAGAAATAGACCAGCATAACTAGACCTCTCAAAAGTGTAACTATACCTACTAAAATAGGTCCAATATATTTGACACTTTTTCATAAAATCCTTACTCAGCGAGCATTTATCATAGTCACTAACCCGAATACATTAAAGGTTAAATAATTTCTAGTGTATATGGTTAGTATGTTTGCTGGATATGTATTTACGAATATATATGAAATCTAAATATCTATCTTCTATCTATACATATATATATAATTAAAAATGAAACCCCCAAATGTATGTACGCGCATAACTTGCGTTCGACTGCACTAAATTAGATAATTCATTTTTTGTGTTTGTTATTGTCAGGACAATGATTGTATAGAAGAAAATAACAAGAAAAAAAAAATGGCGGTTGAAGTTCGCCGGTTTGAATAATTCAAAATATTTGGATGCGCTCATTTTGGCCTCTGTCTCGTCTATCACGTCTTATTTCTATGATGGATAACCATTTTGCATTACAAGGGCATCGCCAGTTTTTGACACAAGCAGAAATGATCCATCAAGTGTAGACTAAGGACTTTTCTTCTCTAAGAAGGGGAAGATCCCCCTCCCTTTTTGCGACACGCTTGTCGAATAATCTATGTAGGTAATAAGATATCCATTGGCTTACATAGTAATGTTCTACGACATCGAGAATTTATTTTACTTTAACGAGAAGAGGCCGTGTCAACTTACGACTTTTAGACTACAATCTTACATTGAATTTTAAACCCTAATTCGTTACTATTAAGGTCGAAAATGTAATGTAAAATGTTGCCTTATATATCCCCGTATACCTTACATACGTTCACACAGCCAGGTATTATCTGAATTACACATATATAGCTACATCTAATTATTACACATAGTATATGTAAATTGTTGAGAATACAGTATTATAATCCTATGATATCATGAGACAGTCGTTGGCCTGCAGGGTGTACTACTAACGCCCTCTAACATTAACAACTACAAAATTAATCTAGCCATTATAGAAAAGTTTCCAAATTGGCTCGGAATAATTTCGAACAATCAGGACTAAAATATCAAAAAACGTTTGGCTTGTCTCGAAGCAAGTTAAAGTACTAAATGTAAACGGAATATTATAAGGAAGATATTAGTTTTAATCTCTGTAAAATGGTTTTAAAATTAAAAATATTAAACGTTTTATGTAAAATCTACATTTCATTTGAAAACATCTACGACGTACAAAATTATAAATGTAAACACTGCAATATTAGCTGCACTTATATAAACATTACACAAAACTATGACTTGTAACCACGCGCTTGCATCGCCTTACAATAAAAAAAACTGCATTCACAAATCACAGATCAAAAATTAAAACATCGCACACGACTCGGGCCGAACCTATACTGATATGTGCCGCCGATACTCGTACAATATCATAAAACTAATCATTGACACTCACATCGATAAAACTCTTATCGAATATCGCCATTTTTGTAAACACTTCACCGATTCAAATCGATTAATCTACACGCCGATACACATATATTATCTCGACGAAAATTTCACAAAAGACAAGCTACAACTCGACAAAACCTCACCTTCAAACTTTCGAATTGGCAAAGCTTGCCGCACGATGTCAGCAAAATTACATTAGCTGACGCACTAACCTAAATTACATACATATTGGAAATGTCACGAACCATTATTTCTCGATATATACTGAGTACATGAATAACAACTACATTATTAAATACGATAGCTAATAATTTTATTAATGAATGACTATGACAATATAGTTAACGCGTTTGAGCCTTCATTATGTAACTTGAATGACATCGAACCACACAACATACTAATATATATGGCGGACTACACTAGAGGAATATTACAATTTCATAGAATAATAATAATATATTAAATAAAGATTCAAGATACATAACAAATGGCGGATCTCTACGCTATAATCATGGCAGCTCGACAGCATAATAAATTAACGTAAAAATTTTAAATACGTTCGTCGACACGACGAACCGTTTTAGAGCCTCAATTCGTAGCAAAAGCGTCGTGAACCCGAATAGTGCCGGAGATGGCCGAAGGGACACGAGCGATGACGACATGGCCGACGACACTGTAGTGCGGGGCCGGGGGGAGGGAAGCCACAGCGCGGGGGGTGGGGGAGGCCTAGGTCTCGGGCGGGGCCAGCGGCGCGCCGCACGTGGCCACGGGGAACGTCTTCACGTGCGTCTGCCACTGAGTCGACAACTGGAAGAACTTCACGCCATTCAGCTCTTGTCCGTCAATGTATACTGGAAACGAACAAAATTGGATTATACCAGTAAGTCTTCTTATAGGGACACAGAGTATACCTAAACAATTATCTGTGGACTATCGTATCTCACTCGAGATTTATGCATAGTGTAAATTATATTGTTTCGTTTTCACTGTTTATGTATTCCACGTACGTGAAGGCTCCTGGGATGAACTACTTGCTGGCGTTTTACCCGAGTGCTACGATATGTCCTTCTTCAAACGAGTGACAGAGACCTCTAATCTACCTGGCATTGCTGAAGCCCATGCGCAGCGGTTACCACTTTACCATCAGATCACACGTCTGCCACCATTGGAAATCAAAAGGAATGATGCATTACCTTTCAGAGGGACATTATGCCCGCTTTTAGCCGAACATATTAGTCTGGCAACACCGTCGATAGTCTGTGCACGTCCCACCTCTGCTTCGCCAGTCTTCTCCTTCTTCTTACCCAGCCGCATTACTGAAAATAACGTATGATTTAATCAAGTGACATTTTGTAAGAGTTTTGCAGTTTTGCGGAGCGTGGTTTGCCTTTAAAGCCAATCAAAAATGGTTTTTAAAGGATTGTATATGATAAATTATAAGACCACTGATCAAAATATATGTACCTACACTATAGATAAGTATAGGTACTAAAATTTTGATCAGTGGTCGTACCATGATGTTCATATAGCGACTTGTTTTCGATCTTAATTGGAATTTCAAATAGTGTCAACTTTACAAGGTTGAAAACTTCATTAATTTCAAATTAAAATAATTTAGGAGCCGTTTTATTAAACTAACTGTTGCCCGCGGCTCCGCCCGCGTGGATGTTGGTTATCGCGATAAAAAGTAGCCTACATGCTACCTTATTATGATTTGTCCTAAGGTTGCCTGTAAGAGATTGCTTTTAGCGATAAGGTCGCCCAATGTGCATTACCATTTACGCAAAACTATGTAAGAAATATGTATTTTGGTGTACAATAAAGAGTTATCTATCTATCTATATGCTATTCCATCTCTTTCCGTTCAGTAGTTTTTGTGTAAGAGAATAACAAACATACATCTATACATTCCTACAAACTTTCGCGTTTATAATATTAGTAGGATATTGTGTAGAGAGTGAAAAGTTTTCGATTTCTCTCTTTCTGTCATCAGTCATTTGATATTTGGAAGAAAAGGACAAAGCATTGCCTAACTATTCACTCGCTATACAACGTTTATTAAGCGGTATAAGAACATCATAGTATGCACTATGCCCCTGGAAAAAATAGTTTTTACAATATATTGGACTTGAAATAGGTGCTCAGGGTTTGTTATATTCATTGTCCTTTTACGTAATTCCACCAGCATGCAGCACGTGAGTGACGTCAAAGCTCATTATGCGGCAAAAGCAGAATTAGAAAAGTTGAATCCAATAGTTAACTAATTTCTCACGTAAAAGAAAATATTTTTTTCAAACAAAGTCGGCAGAGAAAATGCTTTTTTAGAATAAGCCAGCGTAAGTAAGTAACCCAGATTAGAAACAACCATTTTCTTAAAATGGTTGTTTCTAATCTGGGTTGAAAAGTCCGTTAATTGTGTACCCTGCGGCAAAGGGTTAGTTCCCTAGTACAGGAGCTGCTTTTAAAAAAAAACTACATAATCTAATTGTGGGTTTCTTGTTCTTCGAACAGCGTAGTAACCAGCCCTAAACACATTTTTTTCTCATATTTCTCAATTTTTAGAAACATAATACTGTATGTGTCTTTACAACAGTCTTGAAAATGGAGGGGTTAGCCTAATACTGCAGCACAGCAAATAAATATGTTCCACGTACCTAAGTAGAACAATTCAGGTATTTTAGTTCTTAAGGAGTCATCATCGTCTTCCTCGTCTTCAGTGGTTAGTGTAAGGACAACAAACACACACATTTACACATTAAACATTTAGGAATAACTAGTTTATCCTGCATTAAAGCAGATATATTTTATTAAGCTAGCTATTAACATCGTCAAATCAGGATTGATCTTACAGATAAAAATATTCAGGCAAAACTAGTTTAGCCTGAATTGATAGCGTCCATTGCGTTAGCATACAGAAAATACGCTATAAATATAAAAATAATAAGAATGTCAGGCAAAACTAGTTTATCCTGATGTTTAATTTGACTAGTAACAGAGACACATCGGTAGACAATCTTACTCTTTTGTTTTTTCTCCTTGGTGAGGTACGTGATGCACAGGTGTGCGTTCTGTCTTGTCACGTGTAACGCGCGGAACGACGCCTTCACCGTCACTTTGCTATCTGCACCGTCCGTCTGTCGGCCTGGCACCTGTGTATAATAGCTATTTTAATTTCTCTGAAAGGGTAGGTAGAGGTTTTTTGACACCTTCATGATGTTAGTTGTGTCGTCGTACGTCTACTCCGCAACTAAGATTTTTTTTAGAAAAAAAAAACCACTTTGCCCGATCAGGAAATCGAGCCTTAAAAAAAATTACTAAATTAGGACAGCAATACCGTAAACGAAAACTAGTCATAAATACAATAATAAACAGACAACGAGCAAATAAGTTTGAGTATTTTTATTTGGCGATACAGTTGATACTGATGCACGTACCAGCCAGTAGTCCAGCTGCAGCTCGAGCGGCTCGGTGCGCGCCAGCAGCGGCAGCGCGAGCGGCGCGGGCGCGTCGTGCGCGTGCGCGTGCGGCGCCGGCGTGGCGGGCGGCGACGCGCGCGCGGGCGGCGACCCGCCCTCGTCCAGCTCCAGCGACGACACGCCCGCCTCGCTGCAGCCCACGCGCACCTCCTGCGATATTTATTTATTTATTTATCCTTAATTAGAACGGCTATATGCCACTTACACTAATCAAGACAATTACAAAAATTTCACATATATAGATAAAAACAAAATAATAAAGAAAACAAAAAATAAAAACAAAGACACTACTCACTATCACACAGACTTCTCACAGAACTTCAGACACACTGACAAAATCTTCTTCCATCCATCCGCAAACAAGTCACAATTGGGATTTTCTTCTAAGAGAGCGTTGAGTGTGATAAGTACACGAGGGATGGGTGAATTCATATGTGCCACAGTGCGACATGTATGTGGATATATGTAAGTAAGGGATAGATATCGCACAAAAGCGCGCCAAAACGGCTTATTGTTGTTATTCGGCTAATAGCTATATCTCTTTCTGTATCATACGATCCGTATCTATCGCATTCATACTTGTAATTTATAAGTAAGTACGCGTAATAATATGGCAACAGAACTGAATGCTACTCAGTATGGATGGTAGTTTATCTTTCTTTAAATATCATTGATATTGAATACCATCAAGTATCCACATCGAGTATTGATATCGAAACTTTATTTAATATCGTATCACTGTAGTTTCGAATACAATCATTATTGAATAGGTACTAAGTATAGCTTACTCGACGAGCCAATATGAATGACTTGAAACTTGTTTGTGAGCTATTGTCATATCATTGTAGTCCATAGTGATGATAAATTAATATTATTTTTAACCGACTTCAAAAACGAGCAGCTTATCAATTCGTGCGTATTTTTTTTTTAACATATTTGTTACAGTATAATTCCGTCATTTATAGAACGAACAAATCAAACATTTACATTCAGAAAATGTAATTTAGTAAAGTAAAACTGATGAAGAAGACCACATCGGGTCATCTGAACTTCTCAAAAATAAGTATTTCACGGATGGCAATTAGATAAGTTTCGATTATGATTGTTACAACTATTACTAATCAAATGATGTAGCAAATAAAAATGGTACAATTGAACTTAACTGATGATGAAGCTGGAAGCTAGGCAACGGAACTCTATAATCAAACAATGTAATCTAGCCGTGTTTGGACTTATTTGAATCGTCGTGAGATGCACTTTAGCTTAAAAAAACTTCTTTAAGGTAGGAAACGTGAGATAAGAATTTGCATGAAAGTTCATCCTGTTTAAATACCTACGTTAGACTAGGGGTTTTAAGGTTTTGGAAATTGTACAAAATGCAGTACTGAAGTGGGTTTTTTTGGTAAAATTATTTGTTAAAATGACTATTATCGAGGTTGATACAATAATATAAATCGTTAATAACTATTCGATGCATCAAGTCGGAGTATCGAATCAGTCTCGTCAAGCCACGGTCAAAGCAAATCAACCGTCAACGTAAGGTATCAAAAGGTATGAAAACCTTCACAATATTCAAAGTCAAAGTCAAAGTTTCGAATTTGAACGTGACCATAATTATCTATTCTACATACTGTCCAGTGTCCATATTAGATATTTGAGTTACTCACCGCGATGAACGGTACGAACGTTTGGCTGAAATCCTCGTCTCCAGGCTTCTCCCTGTACGCTACCATAGCCTCTCCGATCGGCACGTTGTTCACCGGCCCGATACTGCTTAAGTACCTGCAGAAAACACTCGATTTAACGACGTCGTTAAAGAAAAATCAACTTAAAATATAACCCCTTAATGTCTATTTTTAAACAACTTAAGGTAAGAGGGGGTTACCAATTCGTATGTTTTTTTGTTTTATCTTCGAACTCTGACATTTATTTACTAATATAGTCCCATATTTCCGAAATCCCTTTTGGATCTATGAGGAATTGAGGGGACTCATCAAATATTTAAACTACGTATAAGTTGAACATCTTCACTGAGTATCTACTTTATTTCTTTAGAAATACGTGAAGCAGCCAAGTTCTGCAGATTCTTAGTCTTATTACCTGTTCATCCTGATAGACATCTCGGTGGCATCGTGGACCGAGCCGTCGGCGGCGCGCTCGCACATGTTCGCCCACGAGTCGCCCATGAACAGCGACGCGTAGCAGCCGTCCGACGCGAACAGGTGGCGTGCTACCACACTCGGACCTAAACACAGGTAATTGTCGCATTTAATAAATGTGCTTAGTTAAGAAAACTGTTTATAAAAGTAGGTAAAAGATAGAACATACAGCGACCAAGTAGGGGATTTGCTAAAAAGGGACAAATTAAAAGTACCCAGAATCGATGATCATGCATGAAGAGGTTGATGAATGTAGAGGAGGCGAAGGAAGTATGTTTGGATCGAAGCAATTGGTATACCATAGTCTCTGCCTACCTTGCTGGGAGACGGGTGTGGTGATATGTATGTAGGTATGTATGTAAATAAAGATTCAAATTTAATTATTAAAAACTGTTGGTTATCGGGTATCTCGATAAAAAAAAGCAATGTCTTTTTTTAAGGATCTATTTATTATATGGCCAAATTTCATTAGAGATTCGTTTAGCCGTTTACTTGTGAAAGGTAGCAAACAAGCAAATTAACAAATAAACAATTACTTTTGCATTTGAACTATTAGTATGGATCCCGGCCTGACAGAACGTAGGTGCAAACTCGCGGTAGAGTACTGCTAATACACTGATCGATGATCTCGATGTTCTAAAATAAATTAAAAGCCACAGCACATCGAGAGTAATTGTAAAAGTAGGTTGTAGTAGACTCACCGACAGGTATGACGTAGAAGCGCACGGGCGGCGCGTCGTGCGGGCGGCGCGCGGCCAGCTCGGCGTGCGCGCGCAGCGCCGCGCCCACCGCCGCGTCGCCGCCGCACACCACCACGCGGAACCAGCCGCGTCGCCCGCACCATCTGCACACATCGCATTGTATCAACTTCTGCACTCCACTGTACATACATATACTATTCATTGAAACGAGCCCAAACACGATGAAGCTATCTTGTTCCATTGAGGAGTTCCTATGGCTACCTTCCTGTTTCATCATTACACCTAGGAACGTAGTCGACAGAAATCCCGAACACGGCAAGATTATATTGTATCGTTGCGAAGTTTCTATGGCCATCTTTTGAATGCAACAGCAGACTAGCTCCACCTCCGTATATACGCACCTAAACAAATAAATATAAAAGCATAATGAGCGAGTGTACTGACTGTTTGGGCCCGCGCGAGTAGAGCGCGTGCAGCAGCGGGCGCGGGTCGGGCGCGGCGTGCGGCGCGTGCAGCGCGGGCACGTTGATGACGCTGAGCGCGGCCACGCACGCTTGCGCGCTCTCGCTGCACACACCCACGCTGTCCACGCACGGCTCGTCGTACACCAGCCGTAACAACGACTCCGCCCACGTGCGACGAGTCTGCACACCGAACACCAAACTAAATAACTATCCCCCTGAACGAATATACTGCCGCCGCCAGAAAAATATGCATAAAAACAGGTCAACTCTTTATGTAAACAGCTCGAGCGTAGGCGCTAAGATATAATGTACTTTCTATAGCATGTACATAAGTGTAAAGATTGATTGATGACTGATTTTCAGTTTTTCTAATAGAAAATCCGAGTAACGATTATTTGAAGAATCGAATTTGAGACTACAAGTTCAGCATTCGTTTCCCCGTTAAGCTTCAGCATGTCATAGCGGCACTACTAACATATAATTTATTTAAACATAAACAAACATTTATTTTACTAAGCTTACTTTTCTTTCAGCCAAATGCGCAGATTGCGTCACATAATTTAATTAAACTAAAGTTATCTATCATCTAAAATGGTACTACAAAAAAAAAAACAATTTGGCTCGCACTTTTTGTCTGAAAATCAATTAATCATACCTCTAGCGTAGTGGGACTCTGTGCGGGCAACTCATGAGCTGACAGAGGTCGTTCAGCACCGATCACGAGGGAGTTCTTCTTTCGCCCCGTTACTCCTGGAGTGAGGCTACTACCACTCGTTGCACTTCGAAATAACCGAGAGCGTTTGTCCTCCTGAAACAAGGTGCTCACTACTAACACGGAAGACAACGTTCTGGTAACAACAACGTTAGAGCAGACTCGTGCTATCCTGCTGGCATGGCATAATATCAGCAAAACTACCGTCAGTAACATCATGAGCTAAAGTACGGAATAATACCTAATAACAGTACTCCTGGCCAAATTGCAGGTACAGCAGCCAGTTTAATTGAAGACTAGCAAGCGGTAATCTGACATGAGCGGGAAGATATCAGGCGCTGGACCGACAGAGTAATGTGGTTTCTGAGGCATTCCTCACAACAGATGGTATTTAGCACGTAAACGATGTTAAGGGCAGAGCGAAGTAGAAGAAACAACGCAGAAAGATGAACATGTCGGATATATAGCCAAGAAGAAAGAGAGAGAGACAGAGAGAGAAAGAGAGGGAGAGAGAGAAAGATATATATGCTATTCCGGTACGCTAAGAAACTTCCTTCAAAGAATCACTAAACATCTTTACAAGACCTTACTAATAGATCAATTCTTTAGTTCAGAATTATGAGTTTTGAGTAATAAGGTCGATGAAGCGCAAAATTCTTACAAGCAATTTCGGCGCAACGCTGGTTTTTGGTCAGGTTTTCCAGTTCCACGTGATGCAGGATTGAAACTAACGTTAGACGAGATCACAACACCTAAACGTCAAAACAGTAAACAGAGTGGTCAAAGCACAAAAGAGATAGAACTAGAGGACCATTTGAACAGGTCACCAGTGGCTGTGAAGCTTCAGATGATTATGATGGTAATAAAAACCTAGTCCTACAAAAAACAACCTGCAATATGGTACCATATAGGATATTTACTAGCATATTCATAAATTAAGCTAAACAGTTATGTAAATCAAAAAAGAAGTAGGTAAACACGTGGACCCCTTGCACATATCTTTTGCGGTCGACACTTAAAGCTTATTATTCCAAAACGGCTAAACCGATTTTAACTAAACATTGCTATAAGCATTTCGATTATAATATAAGCTAAAATCTGTCCACCTGTTTGCAAACTACGAAGCTACAGACTGACAGACAAACGTATGCGGACGGCAAGAATGCTTACAATTGTGGCTTTACTTGTAAAGGGCGGTAGGGGCTATAAAATTCCTTACTTTACATATTTATTCGCTATGTCACGGAGGACTTTACAAACATATTATTATAATTTACAGACACAAAATACATCCAGACTCGGAACAGCTGTTTGTGGATCACACATTTGATTATCCCGTGTGGACATCAAACTTACAACATGCCGTGCAAACGACTTTTCAGCCGGTTTAGCGGCTTAAGTGGATTCCCGCCATTAACCACCATGCAGTAAAATTTATCGAAAATGGATGCAAGCAGCTCTAGAACGGCCATTTTGAAAGATTACGTTCAACAGTGGACTTTATCAGGCTGAGATGATATTGATGAGTCAAATTTATCATTGTAGTATGGCGATTTGTACGTTCATACCTTAGTCTCATTAGGTGGTGAGCTGGATACCGAAGCGCCAGACACTGGCGCGTCAGCAGTGAAGTCACCGTCGCTGTTCCCGTCACTTGCACGCTCGTCGCCAGCAGAACTTCGGATTACTTCCGATTCTGAAGTCATACCAAATTACTTAACTACATTGCATCACAGATTTTAGGCTTGTTCTGTGGATAAATATACTTTTTACTAAGTAGTCGACGTAGGATAATCTCAATGGAGATTAGCCAACTAAACACAGATGTACTCTATATTCCTTCACTATCATAGTCCGATAGGATGCCATCCAAAACGGCCAGAAATCAGGCGCTGGACCAAAGTCTTGCCGTGCTTTCCGAGGAATGTAAGGGTATAAATGGTTTTTATGTTTTTCTTTGGACGGCTTCGGCGTTCGTGTCTTTACGAATATTTTAAAGCTTTTCTTTTTTATACAAAGGTGGTGGCAAAGAAGCAAACAGCTTGACTGATGGTATAAAGTTTTAGTAGCCTATAGAAGTTTGCAACACCAGGGCCTTAGGTTGTTATAAGTGGGTTACGATCACTTCCTGATCAAAATATAACACAGTTGATCTTACACGGTAAGGACGTCAATTAATAGAAAGTTTTGAATTAAATAATCTTAAATAATAAAGCATGAAATATTAGAGTTGTATCATTTATAATTCACATGACAATATACAAGTATTATATCAGTAAAAACATATAATAGTAGGTACTTATCAAACCATGCAATCGTGCTATACGAAAGTGAAAGGTGATGATAATGATAACATAAACAGACAGAAGCTTGCTAAACAAACTAAAACTAGAGTCGACAGAGATTGTGACACAACAACTTTGTGTATATGACTTGGAATAACTCCAGCCTCTTTTTCGAGCAGGGAAATGCTCTATCGTTAAGTTTAATATGACTCAGATGTAATAAAAACCACTATGCAGTCACATATATGAACATGTTCACCAGGTTTTACTAGCTAGTCTTATATAAATCAATAAGTGGCCAGTTTATTGCCCAAATCCATATTAGGCATAATACTAATATTCTCTCGATGAAAAACTCAATATCTCTTCGTGATCCAGGATTGCACTCGGGCAACACGACAGTTATCTTGAATAAAAAGACACACCGCGAGCTAACTAGCCATTGACCCAAGCCAATCTTATCTAGAATTCACAAACATCTTTCCTAAAAGGAAAAATGTTTGGATTTGGAAGGAAACATACAAAGAGTAAGTGTAAATATCTGAACAAATAAATATAAAGAGGCACTCAGATTATAATAAAAAGTGCAGTAATAAGAAGGAAGTAAGAAGAAGTCATGTGACAGTAAGTAATGCATTCACAATCTCGACCAACTGAAAATCGTGTTTTATAGTAGAATCGAAAGGTTTCGAAGAATAATAGATAGTTAACTATAGAATGTGTGCTGAATAAATAGGCATTTTTTCTTTATTTAATAATTAAATTTTGAGGCAATTGCTTAAGGATGATATTAAGATTTGGTAGTGTTTAGAACAGTCAGTTTAAAAAATCTACCAAATCTTAATATCGTTACTAGGCCAAAGTAAGGTACGGCTGATAATAGGATTTGCTAGTTTCTTCAAACAGTCTGTTTAAAAGAATATTAAATCTTTATATCATCGTTACCCACTTTGGCCTACTACGTTACCCTAATTTGAGATTAGATATAAATAGTTCAACATTTCATGTAAACTGTCGCTTTTAGTTTAAATTTATTAAATATGTCTATTGATTATATTGTTGAAAATCTATTATTCTTTAGTAGTATAAATGTACCTGTGATCGGGAGCGTGGCGATGTGTCGCTCTCTGACGTCACTGAGCTCGGCGGCCGATGTTAGACTCGGGTGACCCCTCACTGCGCATGCGCGAACCTCAGGTCGCAATGTGTGCGTGACGTGGTATACTACTTTCAACGTATTTTGGTAGATTTTCTTTCGTTTTACTAGAATTGCGTTCGTTTTGGTAGGGATTTCGTTAACTTTTGGTAGTTTTTTTGTATAAAAAAATAACTGGTTTAACAAAATTATAACAAGTTTTGTTGTTTACCCACCAAAATGTGTATTCCACATCACACACACATATACTAAATACTAATGCACACAGCGTTACATAACAAAACATAAAAATCCAATGTATATATGTCAATATAGTTTACATTTTATGTAAATATGTAAGCAAAACAAAATTTAAGCGCACGGCACAAAATGCATTGTATATCGTAATGCTTTAATGCTCAGGCAAGTTAAATACATGTCACTAGAATCAGTCACTTACGTACACACAACCTAAAATAAACCGCGATTAAGTGCAAAGACTTATTATTGGAATAAAAATATGGTTCAGATCTCTTCTCCCTTATAGAGTAAACTTTTCAGATCGTTCATAAAGGCCACTGCCGTGATCTAACGACTGTTAGCAGTCTACACACTTTTAACGTCCTCTCAGATAAAATATCTCTATGCGGTCCATCATCCATAGGGTAACTGCGCCCTTGGTAGCTTAAAAAATACAATAAATGGGTCGGCACCATGCATGTGATGCCCCTGGTATTTCAAGCCTTCATGGGCTACGGTAAGTGCTTAACATCAGGCAGGCCGTATGCTTGCTTAACACGCAAATTTTATAAAGTAAGAGTACATAACTGATCTTGGGATTTTTGGATGGTCATGGTCTATATTATGTATTTTATCCATAATATCTTGGGACAACTCATATACCGCCATCTGATCCCAAATTAAGCAGAGCCTGTATGTACTATGGCAACCAGACAAGTGATAAACATATTTATGTTTTTCTAAATACATGTAATGATTTAGATAAATGACACAGTTTTTTTCCTGTAGAGTGATCGGAAAATCGTTCGAAATTTTCCCAAGCTTTTTACGAACTTACCACGGTACCAAGTAAAAACAGATGAAGACGAGATTTTTACGTGCCTATCAAACACCAAACCAATGTAATCTAAATTAATGTAATAGATTGTTAAATGACTGTTTCTTGTGACGTAATTGTAGATACTGTATATTGTATTCGTTATAGTACTGGTGTTAAATATTATGTTTAATGAGTTTGACTAAACCGTATGCAGCTCTTGGACTATCTTCGAAAAAATTGGTCAATATGTAGGTATAATTGAAATTAAGAATTAAAATGAAAGAAAAACTAATAAATGTTAAAAATTAAATATTTTAATAAATTAAAATTACAAACAATTGTAGGAATACAAAAAAAACGTAATCGAAAAAATAGTCCAGGAGATGCACGACACATTTTGAACAAATATCTTGCAAACATCACTCAAATTGCATACCGTTGGAATGCCTATGATGATCTTGATTGGCGAGACTTCGTGAGCTACTGAAGAACGGCCTCAACGAGGGTTTAGGCGTGGAACCAATGCTAATGGTGTCCATCTGGTCTGGACCCGAGTCTTCCCCTTCACCACATGATAAAGATTCTAGTTCCTGGAATGATTTAAGTAAAGTTAGATGACGTCACCTGTCTTCAATAAAGAGACCAGATGATTTGGGTCTTAATCCACATATGCTGGCCCAAAGCAGGTTAGTGGACATGGCTTTGGAATTTCTTCAACCTTATACAGCTCTTGGAATATCTTTCTATTGGCATGTGTGTTCTGAACACAAATTTTACACATGTATTAATTCAGACTCAAACTCACAATTAATTTAGGTTACAAAGTAACACTTATGAAGATTATAAATTATGAATAAGCTAAAAAGATGATGTCAGCTGAATTTTCCTACGGCTAGATCGCTGACGTGGGTTCTTGAGAAGAACTAGCAAGAAACTCAGGCCCTTTTTTTTTTAATCGCCAGATACTCGTAGTTACAATCTTTTGTAAAATACAAGTACCATGCAAGCTGATGCAGTCAAAACAAGATACTTACTTTATTGATAAAAAAGCTAATCGTACTTAGTACTGGTGGTAATATAAGAAGATAATAACAAATGTTACCTGGAACAATTCATCGATGTCTTGTTGTGCGTTATGCGGGTCACGTGTCGTGCCGCGCTCGGACATCTCTTCAGGCACACGGAACCGACGCAACAACGCTGCGAACTTCTGCTTCAAGTTGCGTTGCTGTAACATCATACACCTTACTTAATACACTTAGATTTATTCGTGAGTACAATAGTTATATGACAGGGAAGGAACAACCAAAATTAAAAAAGCACACACTTAAAGCCCACGTAGACTACAGTCTGTCTATCGGTCGATAGTTTAGTCAGGCTCCTAATCAAGCATATATAACGATATTTTTTTCAAACTGATTAAGCATCCGACTGAAATTATCGGCAGATTTAAGCCTGGGTTGAACCTGGACTTATTTATGGAGAAGTAGCACGTCACGCTGCTAACTTGAATGAATGACTAGGTATGAGTATGTACGTTACCGATCATGCAAAGAAAACTCAAAAGGCTTTACAAGAAAAATATAGAATTCTCATGCATGACATATTTTGACATATGAACTGCCTCTTTGAGTTCGATTAATAATATATATTTTAAAAAGTGGAGGTGTTTACAACCCACCGAAGAGTGATAGGGGATAGAATCCCTAATTGCCGTCCCATCGAATGAGAGTAAAGGAATAAACACATTAAATTTTCAAGTAGACAGCGGGACGCGCCGCGTCTCCATACATAAGCCCTAATCGGAATCCCCAAAAAAAAAAGAAAATGATGAGCATGAAGTGAGAGGCCTGTTTATACCTGTACAAAGACGCGTAGGTTTAACAGTAATTGTGTTAGCGTACTTTTTATAAAGATAACTTAATTCGATATGTACCATACTCTGCCCAATACATACGATCGGCAAAGTTGGCGCTCGACCACTAATAGATTGGTTATTATTTAGTAAACACGCAAGAATCACACAATAAAAGCATAACACGGCGTCTTTAGTGAGCGATCATAACGCGAATGCGGTGCGGTGCGCTAAAACAACAAACAAGACGACACTTATTGAAGTGTCGTACGGCTTCGTGACCAACATCACTTGACGTGCGGTGACACGCTGTGCGGTGTGGCGCAAACCGAAGCAGTCGATCAGTTTGCTTGATATTTTGCACGAACTGGATGCGGAGTTGTTATATCTAATAATGTACATATGATGGTGATGATTGACAGATAATTCGCGCACACGTTGGTCAAAGCCACCGCTTCTTTTTTTTTTTTTTTTATACTACTTGAGTGGCAAACAAGCATACGGCCCACCTGATGTTAAGCAGTATCCGTAGCCTATAGACGCTTGCATTACTAGAGGTATAACTTGCGTGTTGCCAACCCATTTTTTTACACCAGGGCTTTAAGATGGAAGTAACCCTGGGATAGGAATACGTATCTTTCAAAACGCATTCCTAAATGAGCGCTGGAGACCTGTACTCACACACAGGAACACAACTACACCGCTGTGTGTAGTCATTTGGCTGTGGTCTTCTGTAAGGTGGAGGTCCTTCCCCAGTCGGGCTTGCTCGCTAGTATGGTGCCCTACCTCTCTTAAATCCCGCTTCGCACCGCATGTCTTTGAATTCAGGTGTCACCTTCATCGGATCGCAAATATCACAATGCAACTGCATTCGCTTTAAATCGCCTACGTAGGACGCCGCGTAAGATTTAGTTAAACAATTTTTGCCGTTAAGATCAAAATCGCTTGGCTAATGTTGTATGCTATGTGTGGTTGAGCGCCAACCTTGTCGATAGTACCTACCATGTAGACACAACAAAAACATGCAACATCCATTATGATGTAATATAACCTTGATTATTTCGGGACACAAACATTTGATAACCACCGCCATTCTAAAATCATATATCCAATCTCACACATTTAAACCATCATAATATATACATCAAGTACAAGGCTGCTCAAGACCGGCCTTTGAAGACAAGAAGAAGATATAAAGAAAAACATTTATTCAAATACACAGGACATCAGAGAGAGAAACAATAAATAGGCATTATAAGGGATTTAGTCAGAGGATTCAGTAGTGGACATCACCAGGCTAAGATGAGGATGATGATGATACAACAACTATTCACGCGTTCATCGTATAGAAGAAAAACCAGATAAGTTTTCGGAAAATAAGGTATTATTAAATACCTAAAGAATAAATATGGTTAACAGATAAATGTTATTGTGCATACAAAACACGAAAATCAAAAAGACAAAAATAAGTATTCATCCTGACTTCATTAAGTAGGATTTTTTTTGGTTTGGGTACTCTATATATTATTTTTTGGCCACCTTGTCATATACACACCTGTTACAAAACATCCTGCATTCTTTACAATTTGGTCCAAAGGACGCTAATGTTGGTTTTGTGGTATTTATACTCCACGAATATCGTTGTAAAAAAAGAAAGAAATTACACTTAATTCAATCTTCTTATTAGTATCCCTCTTAAGAGCGTTTGTTTGTTAAATGACGTGGGCGGAAAGATTCTAGCGTAGTGACCACAAACTAAAATACGCAGGTGGGTTACACATCTCAAGACCGAACACTGTGAAAATATTTGAGCAAGGTCTATGCAGTGGTGGATGTTTTTTCAATTGAGATGAAAGAAGTAGTGATGATAGCATTATGCTTACATAAATCGCGGATTGCATTGGCATCTCTTGACCCAACTTATAAAGACAGCAATAAACACGCACGCATCACAACACAGATCGAACAACATTTTCATCAGCAACAAATTTTAGTTCCCCCTTTTATGAACACTAACATACATTTAAAGACGTATATAGACAATACACATACAGGTTTACTCTCCATGGACAGGTAGAAACAACTGAGTTATAATCATCGTTGAAGATAATCTAATCTTATGATAAGCCTCCACACATTGACATAACATACGAAAGTGACGATAAATTACTATAATGACTACACACTACACTAATTTTAGCCTATCGTTTCTAAAATTATATAAGCAACGTCCTTCAAAATTAGTGTAAATATACAGACGTCAAAATCGATCATGTCAAATACATTATCGATTTTGCTGTCTGTATGTTTACAGTAAAAGTGTGAAAATTATATTTTTTACAGTGCAATAGGTAAACAAAAAACAATTGAAGACACCAGACAAGGACAGTACTTGGAATCATGACAATGCTGCCGAGCCAAGGCAATGAAATTTTTAGGTGCAGTTTAAACTTATTTCTGTGAATATTTTTACATGACTTTGCATATATCTATATACTTACATAGCTACATTATACCTATGAAGTTCATTTAAATACTGAAGAGTAGAACCACGACAATAGGTACTAAATTAAAAGAAAACTACTACGTGCGTAATTACGGCGTCGTGCGTCTAAATACTACATAAAACGTACATAACACTAAATGCATGCTACCGTAGAAAACCTTTTTACACTATGAGAATAGAAATGTTGATATTTAAATGTTTTATTTTAAATATGATACTGTTCACAAATTCAAGCAACAGAACAACGATGACGAATTTGTGATGGCAATCAATAAACCACCTTATAACATAACCAATAGAGCACAAACTCACATAAACAGAAACGTCTATATCAAATATAGGTAAGTCAACTCTACTATTATCGCAATATAGTATTTTATTAGTTGCCAACATAACTCGTCAGCTTTGGTCGCCGCTTGCGATCTACCCTAATGAATAATGAATTTGAAGACAAATGTAAGGGATAATAAAACTAAATAAGGACTTGTTTAATTTAAACTAAAATCAACACAAACCAACAAAAAAGCTGTAGCAAACAATAGGTAAGAACAAAAACCTTGTACAAGAATATCTGGAGAATAGTGTTGAAACTATCCGAAGATATATTTCTCTTGATATTGTTTTGACAATCTGAACAATTTCTATTCTCATAAGATCTACGAGGAAGCGTGCTTGCGCAGGCGCTCACCGCGAGCTTCCCGCGGCTGCCCTTGCGCTTGGCTGCCGCGCTCTCTAGCTCACTGTCGCTGTCCCTGTCGTTCGCCTTACAGTGTATATAGCTCTGTCTCTTTCGCTCGCGCTCCATGAAGGTCAAGTTGCGAGAACGGGACAACTGCGTGCAATGCAACGCCTATTACGCACAAGCTTATAAAAGCTAATAATCTGCTACATATTAAATGTAATTAAGATAAGGCTAAAAAAATATATTATTGGGGTATCATAGTTTTTCTGTAAATAATAAAATTGATAAATATATTAGGTAAAGCTGTAAAGCAAAGCGTCAAAAACATGCACAGTATGACTTGTTAATATTATTTAACTGATAAATTTTAAGAAAAAATATTATTGTTATTTATATTCATAAAATACGCTTTGGATATTATTTTTATAATAACTATATTACTAAAAGAATTAAAAACAAATTACGTAATCATTAAAAGGTATCTCGTTGAAAATACACTTTAATATGCTCTAATATTTTATATTATTTGTGTTAGAAAAAAGAGAGATTTCATATTATGTTAAACACGGTGATTTTATATTTTCAACGAGTTGTACCTAGGTGCCTACCTACTTAAACTGTTAAAATAATAATCTGCAACTATTTTTTTCCTAAATTTCTAATTATTATAATTATCATCATAGTAAGATTTATTAGAATGTAAACTACTATTACTATAAGAATGACAACAATATTATATTTTACCTTAGTATAAGAGAGATCAGTTTTATTAAAAGCCAGTTGTCGATGTGCGCGACGTCGAGCCGGCGCGCCATACGTCACTTCATCAGTCTCTTCTACTGAACTGAATTCACCCTCTTCTTCCTCATCTGAATAGCCACGCTCTGCGAATAGATACAAATATTTAAGAATTGCAAATATTGAAAATAGGATATTTCATGCTTGAAAAAATGTGTCTAATGCTTTTGACACTGTTGACTATGTTAGTTTACTTATATCTACGTTACTTTAATTATGTAGCTTACTTCACTAAGAAAACGGTGATTAATATTATATTAATTTGTTACCTAATGTAGCGGAATAATTCAAATATAAATTGAAACTTATGTACAAAATTATTGATTGCTATAAGCGTGCCCCAAGGTTCGATTCTTGGTCCCGTAAGATATTCAGTAAAACTTACCAGTGATGAGCAGTGTGTTATTATTCTTAGTATCGTGGTCTACAGGAGTGGAAGCAAGACCTGTGATAGTAAGTTTAGCAACTGGCTGGCCAGCAGCCGCGCCAACCTTTCCACCAACTCCTGTCAGCTCAAGTTCCATATCCATTGAGCGTTGCAGCACCTGTGTAATAAAAAAAAACATATAAAGTAATAAAAACAGAAACGACTCTTCGATCTTCTAGGTATATATGTTGTGTAAAATCCAATATCCATTTTTGGCCGAACCCGGGGACCAAACCCTGGACTTCGTATTCAGCAGTTCCACTAGAACGATGAGGCAGTCAAACTTATAAAGTAAATTCACTTCAGTTTGTAATTATCTTGAAAATGTTTATTTATATCCCGTTTCAATGTTACTTTAAGACAAAATTACTTCGTCTGAAGACCTAAAGCAAACCTCTCTGTAGCTCTCTGGTAACAATACTTTTTAATTAAGCTCAGCGTTGTAGCTCTTTGGAGGCTGACGAAGCTAAATAAACTTTAGATACGTTTTCTGTTACAAATAAAAATAGCTGTATTCGGTCTTGTTCAAATGAAAGAGGAACTCTATATAAAAGGTATAGATGCCAATTTTATTGTAAGAAGATACTGTCAAGATTTATTAAATAAAGTTTTAAGATGAAAAACGGTTGTTTCTATGTTGCGCAAAGAAACAGGTAAAACTTATTTAAATAAACTTGGGGTGTTTCGGTATTATACTATACCAAGAAAAGCATTTTTTTTTATTCATCTTAGGGAAACTAACAGCTAAAAAAGTACAATATACACTTATGTAGCAATACAGAGATATTGATAAGTCTCTACAGGTACATAATTGCATTTGCAAGCATTGTATAAATAACAAACTATGCTATGTAACATTAGTTATTAATATAACTATGAATTATGTAGTTACTAGAAGTGACTAGTTTCCGCCGTTTCCGGATTATTTTTTCCGGGATTAAAGTAGCCTATGTGCCAAATTTCAAGATCCTTTTTACAGTTCAGTCGTGACTGAGTAACTAACATCCATTGATGCATCAAAACTTTTGCATTTATAATATTAGTACAGATTAGCGGACATTGAACTTGGATAACTAGTAATTAAAATCAAACGAATGTAGGTTAAAATGGACGTTAAATAAGCTATATTTATAGTATTTATTGGATAAATACATGTATGCGTCAGTAATTAAAGGCCCAGGCTTTGTGAACGATGATAATGGGACGTAAACAATTGTTTCTAATTTTAGATTTGTTATTACAGTGGTCTGTTGTCATAAATTCGTGGGACAGATATTGCAAACCATGTTCACACTAGGCAAGGAAAAGAAGAATGTAGAATGCTGAATAAAACCTACGTGCAACTTGTAAAATATTTAAAACATTGGGGCTACAAACTTGAAAACGTAAGTGCACTAAAAAGGGAATTTTGAAAAGTCTTACAAAATAACACAGCCAAATAACTACACAAAGTAGTGTAGTTCTGTTCCTGTGTATGATTAGATTACAGGACTTCAGCGCTCATTCATCATTGCTCCAGTATTCCTGGGATAGAAAAGTTTCTTTCAAAAAGCATCCCTAGCGTTTTGAAAGAAACTTTTTCCTATCCCAGGAATGCTCCATCTTAACGCCCAGGTGTGAAAAAAATTGGGTCGGCACGCAAGTAATACCTCTGGTACTGCAAACGTCCTTAGGCTACGGTAACTGCTTAACATCGGACGGTTCGTATGCTTCTTTGCCACCTAAGTAATGTAAAAACCAGGCGAAGTCGGGGCGGGCTAATAGTTTCATATATTTAATGGCATCATCTTTTACATTCTGACGCTGACTTCACCGTCTAATTCAATAACACTGCTCTATTTATTCAAGAAAGCTATCTGATATATGAGTAATACGTAAATTGAAGCTAAAATAGTGTTGGTATCATGAACAGAACTTAGCACTATATAAATCGAATGTGTTTTCAATTTCAATGATTTACATATCTCTTGAAACATTGCAATGTCTTTACAACCTGTTCGTAAAGCTTATAAAATGTCTATTAATTTAAAGTGCTCATATTTTTAGAACTAGTTCAGTTTATTTTTATACCCGAACAGTTACACATTGGAGGTTGAATATTGAAATAATAAAATATAAAAGGTGCGCGTATGATACCTCTGGTGTGCAAGCACCAATAGGCTTCTGCTTACTATCAATCGGGCCGTATGCTTGTTCGCCTCTTTAGTGGTAAAATAAAAAAAGATAAAAGAGAGAAAGAAGACGAATAAATATAGGGGCGCAAAGTAACGGAGGGGCGACCACAAACTGAAAGATGCAGTAACGGTGGACTAATCACCTGGTGATGGCAGCTGATGAACAAGGTTAGCCTAAGCTAACCTTGTTCATCAGCTGCCATCCATGGGATTCGGACCTAAGTCCGAATCCCATGGAAATCATTGAGAAAGCCAGTGTCCAGCAGTGGACCTCTTTCAGCTAAGATGATGGTAATGATGATGAAGACAAAGACAGAGGTATTTTTATACTCTTCGTCAGGACAAGAAAATTGCTAAAAAAGCAATATTACGATAAGAGTGGAGGAAATAAGCAGTATACATATTAGAAGAGACGCTTAAAGTATCTTTGGTAAGCAGTTACCGCAGCTAACGATGTTTATAATCGCGCTTTAGATTAAGATAAGAAATAAGATTGTTAGTACAAACCTGGTCCATCCTGATAACTCCTTCAGCGAGTGTCTTATAGCCGAGAATGGTGCGGTTCTTATATTTCTTGCGACGTTGCAGCATTATCTGCAGCCTGAAATATTAAAACAAAACATGTTAGTACCCTAGGTAACCCACATGTCTTAGAAGAAACTCTTATGGCATGGCTGATCCACCAACCCGCATTAAAACAGCGTGTGTGGATTAAGGCCTAAACCCACCCTCTCTATCTGTTGATAGAGAAGAAACCCGTGTCCAGCAGTAGGACACAATGACATATGGGTTCTCAGGTCTCCAGTGCTGATTTAGCGATGCGTTTTAAAGGGAACGTTGTGCTATCTCAAGAATATCCCATCATAAAACCATGACGTAACAAGTTTTTCGATCGGTGAAACGCGATGACCCAGGTATTGCAAGCGTCCATAGGTAAACTACTTACCATTAGAGGGGCTGTATGCTTGTTTTTGTTTGCAGCCTAGGTAGTATAAAAAATTCTCACATTATAATCTTGTACGCAAGTTATATAACCAACTTAGACGCTTATCTCTTCAAATAGCGCACTAAATATAAGCCACTAAGATAAACATCTTGGAGACAATAAAAATGGCCATTAAATAGAAGATCCAGCCATTGTACGAAGAGTAGCTAGTAGTGAATATCCTTTATACTTGCTCAAAAGTCGACAAATAAATACCTACAGCGCCCTCGTAACGCATATGGTTGTGACAGCGCAATATAATTATTATAAATAAAGACCACTTAATTGTTAATATGAGGTAGGCATTTGTATGGTTCTGATATTATTGTAATTATATAAAATTACTAGGGGTCGCCCGCGACTGCGTCCGCGTGTAATATGGAATATTTTCCCCGATTTAGCAACATATCTCACTACTGCTCCGCTCCTATTGATCATAGCGTGATGTTATATAGCCTATAGCCTTCCTGGATAAATGCACTATTCAACAAAAAAATATTTTTTGTAATTGAACCAGTACTTTCTGAGATTAACGCGTTCAACCAAACAAACAAACTCTTCAGCATTATAATATTAGTATAGATATCAAAATAAATAACGATGCGATGCCGATGGTTCGTATGCCATGCCGGCGGGCGGGCGTTGCCTGAACATTGCCAGCACGTATTTGTAGACCGATTAAATCAGCGCTAAGCGGTAGGTACTTAATTTGTCATTTTGGCTCAGTTTCTTTACTTCTTACTTATTTATACTATGACCAAACCTCGGTATTGTCTGCAAGAGGAAAGCATTAAACTTCGCCGACAGCTTAAGAACATCAACTGGATTTAATGAAGGTATATACTCCCTTAAGACGTAATTTTTTGTTATGATATAACTTTGCATAATATGCGTGTTCCTGGCTCACAAACTTTTAACATCAGGATTTTGTGACATGGCTAACCCTAGAAAAACGTTCTTCCCCTGTCGGGCTTGCTTGCTAGTATGGTGTCCCATATCTCTTATATGGTGCACTATGTCTCTTAACAAGACATTCATATTTCTATCGTATCAGTTTTTAACTCAATTGTGTTTGTATGGAGTATTTGGTTGCATCACTTTCTGCGCTCACAAATCAAATGTAACCACATATCTGGCGATTGAAAAGAGTGGAATGAGTTTCTTGCCGGTACTTTCCTTAAATTGGGCTCTACCCCTGTCTGT
Organism: Trisateles emortualis; assembly: GCA_947095525.1. Taxonomy (NCBI): domain Eukaryota; kingdom Metazoa; phylum Arthropoda; class Insecta; order Lepidoptera; family Erebidae; genus Trisateles; species Trisateles emortualis. Next base: position 3,724,725 of record OX352748.1, on the reverse strand, counting down.
TCAGTCAGCAAATCCGGCAGTAGGCAAATTAGCTGACATCTCATTTGGCATCTTTATAGACCTGCATAAGTGTTACAGTGTGATCTATATGAATAAACTAGGGGTCACCCGCGACTTCGTCCGCGTGGTAATTTGGAATATTTTCCCCGATTATGCAACATATCTCACTACTGCTCCGCTCCTTTTGATCATAGCGTGATGTTATATAGCCTATAGCCTTCCTGGATAAATGCACTATTCAACAAAAAAAATATTTTTTCTAATCGAACCAGTACTTTCTGCGATTAGCGCGTTCAACTATACAAACAAACAAACTCTTCAGCTTTATAATATTAGTATAGATAATTTTGAATTTTAAAATGATTTAACTTTTGCAAGGTATTTATTATTTTTACTAGGGTATGTCATCGTGTTGATCTGTATCGAAATATTTTCATGTGCTTTAAAGCGGGTTATATAACAGTTTTTTACTACCGAATGGTTGCGCTTTTAGTTCCAAGCTTTATAAATAACGTTTCATACTCAAGAGAAAAACGCCTCAATTTTTCAGCTATTTGTTTAATATCGATACATATATCGATACAGGTTTTTTTAAAAATAAATCTCTAATAAGTCTATCTATACTTTGGTGCAGAATATGCGCCCGTCAGATTATTTTTAAACTTTTTTGGTGTTAAACAAACATACGGCCCGCCTGATGGTAAGCAGTTACCAGCCAACCCATTGTTTACACCAGATTTATATGTAAGATAATAAGATACAGTCAATTATCTAAACTCCATAACAATGTAGCCTTGGCCGTAATACATAGTTATCCAAAAAAGCTATTTTTAACAGCAATGTAAACAAACTATTCGCTAAAACTAGAGTAATGGCTTCATTACTAGTTGAGATGCGAACGTTTTATAGCTTTGTGTAATTTTTATTTGTGTTTTGATATCGCACTTTATTACTAGAACTACTACATCTTGAACAATAGTGGGCCCAGTTCGCGCATGTACAGTGATGCAGCCAATTGCAGACGTGCTGCAAGGTGCATAGTTCGACAGTATTAAGAGGAAATGCGGGCGGAGAGACTTTTGAATATTAGGTATTTGAATAAACTATCGCTGTCGCTCTGCGAGCGCTCGGCCGCGCGAATTGTGCGACAGGGACAACTGCATATCCGACTAAACAGCATAAGTAAAAAGTCGTAATTCGAGATTTGGCTCTCGCCTATTTCCTCCTCCATTATTAGACCAATTTAAAAGATATTTCGTAAACTGCATGATTAGGATATAAAATGTGCCCCTATGTTTTCCTTTTTTCAATAACAGTTGTCATATTTGTATACCAGGCCTATGTTGACAGCCGTCTAAAATGGTTATTTTGAGCATTTTTAAGGGTTTCTAGTGCTTATAAATATAATGAATCTTTAAAAAGGAAAACATAGGAACATACAAGAAGTTGATATTAATTTTATTGCAAAAAATGTTTACTTTAAGATCGTAAGCCAGGTAGAAAACAGGCGAGAGCGTTTCTATGGAGAATAGACACACCGCATTTCCTCTTAACCAATGACATGAATCCTTCAATCTTGTGATTGGTTGATTTGCGTGGTATCTAAAATAGTTTCCAGAGGTACAAACCTGTTGCCATCCCGTTTGACAAAGTGTGGGTACTGCAGAGAGAAACACAGGTCGAGCTCGACATCAAGCGGCGGGACTGCGATGTCGTTAGACCGCAGCGTGCGCTTCGAGCTGTGCATGCGCGCCGCGAGAATGACGGCGCCAGCGCCCGCGCCGCCAGCCGCGCCACCACCAGCCTCGCCCAGTGTCCCACATACCCGTAGACGTGTTATTCGTAGTGTGCATAGCCTGAAAAAATATGAAAAACATAGGTTATGATACTATTTTCTCGTATAAAGTGACTAGGGGTCGCCCGCGACTTCGTCCGCGTGGTAATTTGGAGTATTTTCCCCGATTTTGCAACATATCTCACTACTTCTCCGCTCCTATTGATTATAGCGTGATTTTATATAGCCTATGCGCCTTCCTGGATAAATGCACTATTCAACAAAAAAAAGATTTTTTCTCATCGAACCAGTCCTTTCTGAGATTAGCGCATTCAACCAAACAAACTCTTATAACATTAGTATCGCTCGCTTTATAACATTAGTATAGTATAGACAAGTAAAAAGACCTTCCCTCTTCAAAAATAATTATCATAATATACATACGAAATGCCCTTCTCCTGTCGGAGTGCGTACCTTTACGTAAAATAATTTAGATTTTTTTACTGTTTTTTTTTAATGTATTTTGAATGTAGGTATTTGTGGGAGTACGTATTTTGATACGACATTATTTATGGTTAACATCGAATGGCAGTATTATGCATTTTAGCAATATCATAACTGCGTCATGGGCCTGCAATCCAATAAAATTGCATCACATGCAAGTCAAAACAAAAGTATCGATAAAGAGGTAAATTACACGCGCGCAGTATAAAAGTAGTTTAGAGACTGCATCAAAACATTGTTTACACCGGCTGACGTGAAGATACATAGTAGGTTCATATAAAAACGATAATACTGACGAAATCAAGCTAATTTAAGACTATAATTTTTGAGATTTCTGATAAATCGTTTGCGTATTGTCCAAAAATAACATAACAAAGCATCAAAATTTTTTTTCCCGAAGGGGTAGGCGGCAGACGTAGACACGTTTCGGCAGCTATTTAAAGTCTTATGTAATATACTAACTAATTGGAGAAAGTTCCTAAGTCCCACAGTAAATTTAATACCGTATTATGAACCCTACATTTCATAAACCTTCATCATAATATATCCAAACTCATTGGTCAGCAAAGCAACACGTAGCCCTGGCCTCACTATAAATCAAAATGTAACTGAAATGTTTTTTCATCGTACAAATATGCGCCGTACATTTTTCTCTGTCGCCTGAAATAAATGTAATCCCTGTTGAATAATGTGTACATTGTGGGACACGTCGTTGTTGCTCACGGTCCACTGCACCGGAAGATTGCTCCGGGTACACGACGCCGCACATGCCACTCTATGTCGCGCCCGATTCGCAAACATTTGTCGACAATGTTGTCACTTCGTCGCTTCGAAATTAAAATACACGCGCATTTTCATAACATGAAAGTTACAATAAAATTAATGTCCTTTTAAAAAGGAGTAGACGGTATTTATTGAAAACAAATCAAGAAACACACAAAAAAAAGAGACTGGGAAAGAACCTCCACTTTACAGAAGACCACAGTCAAATAACTATACACAGTGGTGTGATGACTATAGGGCTTTTTTTACACTAATGCTTTAAGATGGGAGTATCCCTGCGATAGGAATAATTTTATTTTAAAACGCATCCCTAAATGAGCGCTGGAGACCTGTACTTACACCCAGGAACACAACTAACCCGCTGTGTGTAGTTATTTGGCTGTGGTCTTCTGTAAGGTGGAGATCCTTCCCCAGTCGGGCTTGCTCACGAGTATGGTGCCCTACCTCTCTTACCTCTCTTTTGTTCCGTTGTCCTTCTCTTTTCAGAATAGTTTGAAATGGAAAAGCAAATTCATACTAAAAAAGTAAAATGAATTTACTGCTTCAATAAAACATACGACTGAAGCATAAATTGTCTCTATATTTCGAAGATAAAAGTTTCTCTAGAGCCGCTCGCAACAGATTCACTGAGAGAATTGTATTCTCGCAAACGCGACAATTTATTCTCAAACCGAATGAGAAGAAAATTTTATTACGAACTGTAATTTATATCTCAATTCAAAGGGGATAAAGAATATCTGCCTCTAATCCATTGTGAGCTGACGAGAAATTGAGATTTGATTTGAAGATGAAGGATTTGTTCGATTTATTCGCGCAGAGGTTTGTTCGTATATGTAAGAAATAAATAAAGAAAGAAAATAGAGATAGGGCACTATACTAGCGAGCAAGCCCGACTAGGGAAGTACCTTCACCTTACAGAAGACCACAGCCAAATGACTGCACACAAAGGTGTAGTTGCGTTTTGGCCTGGTGTAAAAGCTCAACATCAGATGAACGCCCCGCCTAAATTTAAGCTATGCTTTTTTGCCACCCAAGTTAAATAAAATAAGGTAACGAGCATGTGATACTATAACACAAATACACGGAGATATAATGAACTTTTCAGTAGTCACAGCAATTAATATATAGACCGCCCAAGAACAGAAATGATCAATTAGAATCTCCCTCTTTTAAGCACATTGCATGCAAGAAGGAACACAGTAAAATTTAAAATGGAGGATTTCACAAAGCCAATATAAAAAATTATATAAATGAAAAATAATCACGGTCTAATTTCGATCGCTATATAGCCTCTAGTTATTACAAAAGTAAATTAAATTCAGGTCACTAGACCTGCCTTCACTAATATGGCTACTTAATTCCAGTCTGGCAATTTTAGCACAAATATATAAATTGTTTTTTCTGGAAGCGATGACAGTTACAATAACAAAAAATAAGTTCACGATAATGAATTTAGGTTAATAAATATTTGTTATTGATAACTATTTCAAACAAATTAATAAGGTAACTGGCCCGCCTAGTGGTAAGCAATTACCGTAGCCTACGGACTCTACAATACCAACTCCCATCAGGCCAGATGGAATGATGATCTTTGCTTTATGTGAAAAGCTGAGGTTTGCTACAAGTGGTTTAACTTGGTTAGAGCCTTTTTTTTCCCATTCGGCAGTTACCGTATGCTATGGACGTATGGATCACCTGAGGAAATCATTCGCGTCGCCACCACTTTAAAAACATTATGACTCCTTTCTTGAAGAACCCAATAGTATAGTCTGTCGGGCAAACCTCAGCAGGGAGTTCATTTCACAACCTAATCGTACGTGGAAGGAAATTCCTTAAAAACCGTACAGAACTGCACGATTGAATTTCTGGTCTACATCCAGTGGATTGCGATGTGATGATACCCTGCCCTAGATAGATGATACTATGTAATAGCCGTGCCTATGTACTTCCAGTCCTTATCACTAATCCAATATCTGTGACCTATCGACCAGTAGTCGTACATAAACACAATGATTGCGACCGGGAGCAGACGTCCGGCCGGGCAGCGCTTCCTGCCCGACTCCGGAGCAATGTGTATGTCGCACGAGTATTTCACTATATAGGTACTGATAATAGCACAAATATAGAACTACTAGCTGTTGCCCGCGGCTCCGCCCGCGTGGATGTCGGTTATCGCTGCAAAAAGTAGCCTATGTGTTATTCCAGACCATAATCTATCTCTGTGCCAAATTTCATCGAGATCCATTCAGTAGTTTTTACGTGAAAGAGTAACAAACATCCATCCATCCATTCTTACAAACTTTCACATTTATAATATTAGTAAGGATATATCTCGGAAATTATTTGCTAGTAATATCACAGATACTTTGAATATGTAAGGCTCTTTGCAGATAATCTTATGTTTTTATAGAAATAGGGTGACGATAAAGCGTGAAACCCGCCTGATGGTAAGGCAGTTACCGTACCATATAGACCGTTCCATATAGATGGACGCTTGAAATACCAATAGCATTATCTATTGTGTTGCCGTTTTGAGTTACGAGTAAGAGACTCTTTACTTTAAAAACCTTGACCTTAAATAAGCTCTGGGATTCCACATTCAACAGGAATGGCTCAACCAATGTTTTATAAAAAACGCATCCCTAAATGAACACGGCGACCTGTACTTAGGCACAGTCACATAACTACTTCCACCATTGTATCAGTTTGTTGTCTGCTTATGGTAAAGGTCCTCCCTCTGCTAGTCAGACTTTCTCGCTTGTGTGACATCTTGCCTCTCTTCTCTTCATCTCCTTTGGCTTTGCAAATATCCATAGGCAACGGTCACAGCTTACCATCGTTAACCGTAAGCTTGTTTTTAGTGGTATAAAAAGCCTTATTTAAACTTCATTATAATGTATCAATCCTAACTCTCCGTCTTACTTCGTGAACGCTTTGAATATCTTGTACCTCGGAGTAAACCCTGTCGCTCTTCATCCTTTCTTTTAATTCGAAATCCTATACTACACTGGGTTTGCTGGTAGAAAACTCAATCTTAAGTTAAGTTCGCCTTTGTACATGCTACTTTATATGTCTTTTGTAACTGTTTACAATAAAGTATTTAAAGTATGATTAATCAATAATTTTTTTTTAAATATTTTTAGCAGAAATAATAAAATATATATATATATATACTATATATGTGCGATGATTTTTTTGCTGGATTATTATATATGTCAGTAAGATAAGGATTCTATCAATAATTAAGTTGTACCTACCTATCTGTCTATAAGAATACCATCAGTGTAACTTGTAATTGGCCATCCATTACTTATGTATTCATTCTCAACAAATAATTATACTAGCTGTAAGTTTCCTTCATTTAAAAATAAAATAAAGTCACAGTATTGGCGCATAGTGCAAGTTGAAGTTACAATGCGACTTTCACCCAGTCGCCTAGTCGCACTTTATCCGTCGCCTCGTCTGTACCGACCGGCTACTGACGTTAACGATGGGTCAGCAACGACAAAGTTTACTCATTATTTAACTTTCATAGCCGGTTTACTACATCACTTACGGAACTTTTGAACTTTTACTAACTAGGAAATAAACTTTTTCTTTTGTAAAAATAGAACTTATCATAATAATAACATTGCTTTTAAGAGAAAGAGAGGTAGAGCACCATACTAGTGAGCAAGCCCTACTGGGGAAGGACCTCCACCTTACAGAAGACCACAGGCAATTGACTACACATAGCGGTGTATTTGTGTTCCTGTGTGTGAACAATAATATGTATTTTTCATGAAATAACTAAATTAATTTGTACCTAATGTGAGCGGGATTTGTCTTTTATAAGAAAAAAAAACAAAAACAAATAACTACTAACCATCGCCTTATGGTAAGCTTGGTTACAACCGAAACGGTGGTAAACAAAATTGAAACAAGTATTTTTGGAGGATTTTGCATTCAAGAGGGCCTCGTAGTCAAGTGTTAGCAGGTGCAGATTGAGAGATCAGCAAGGTTAAGCAATCGGCTGGGGTATTCCGTAAGCCGAGCGAAAACCGAGCGACCGCGAAAACAGAGCAAAATCTGGCTGTCAGATTAAAAATCGGAGCAATATCTGGCTGTCAGATTGAAAATCGGTATTCCGTAAAAGCGAAAACCGAGCATTTTTGACGTTTAGCAATCGTGTGTGCCGTCACCGAGCGATCACAACTGTCAGTTTGCGATCGCTGTTTCTTAGAGAATCAGCCGGCCGGTCCTGAGCTAATAGGTATTTATTTTGACATAATGCGGCTGTATCTTCGTTCCACTATGGTATAAACGTCTTATAGTATTGTTGGCAATGGCATATGACAGACAGCTTATTACCAAAGAGCCACAATACTATTTCTAGAAGTTATTTACGAGTTGCGCATAATGATACTTATTATTTATATGCATTGTGGTTTTTGCGACAAATATATTTACTTACTAATGTACTCATATATTGCGTCACACATATTTATTATGAAAAGGAGTATGTAATAATGTTACTAAAATATTAAAGGCTGCTCCGAGCTAAGGCGACTCAGCCAAGCGTTTCATAATGTCCTTCTAACCGAATTTCGGTCATGTCGGAGGCTAATCTCGAAGAAGACTAGCCATCTACGCGGGAAGTATTAGACACATCATCAGTGCACAAGTGAGTGCGCAAATACAGGTGCACTCTTTATTTCCCCACTCTCATAATCCGATAGAACAGCGTTCCGACAAGTCCGCAAAGATGGTGGAAGACCAACAGGTTTAGGTGCGTTCCGAAGCACGGAGTTGTAATTACCACCGGTTTCCAAAATGCGTGCATATCTAGCCAATATCTACTGTTAGCCTGTCCTGGGAATCGAAACCGGGACCTCGTTATTTACTGTCGCACCACTAGATCTAGATGCAACTAAGGCAAAAGTAAGAAAGTTTGATTGGCCTGTTGGTCTAGTGGTTAGTGACCCTGGCTGCTAAGCCGGGTTCGATTCCCACACGGGACAAAACATTGTGTGTTTCATAAATGTTTGTTCCAAATCTGAGTGTAATTTGTGTCCATGAATTTTATGTCAGCAAGGCCCCTCGCGACAAAGGCCTTGCTGCCTAGTGCGGGAGTTGTCTTAAAAAAGAATATACTGTTCCATTTTGACTGATGAAAGAAGAAAGAAGGAAAGAAACATTTATTCATGAATGGAACAGTCTACATACAGATAGGCAAAACCTTAATAAAATAATGGCAAACAAGACTACGTTAGGTATTCCATTGTTGAGGTTGTTGTTCTACCATGAACCCTGACTATGACATGTGCTTACATTCTCACAACACAATCATGAAATGTTTAGCAATTCAGGCCAATATACTAAATAATATTTTTTATAACTTGTAATTTTATCAAACATACAGGTGGATTCTAATTATAGATTTAGGTTTTTTCTAGTTATAAGCTCTGGTTTTGTCTGGCTTGTTGGTCTAGTTAGTTCTTCTTCTTATCATGTGGTTAGTGGTCAACCTCGTATTTTTACAAAAGTTATTTAGAAGGCCCATATTTAGGCCTCTATTGTGATCTGATTGTGACTGTTAACAGTCGGTACCAACTTTGAGCGTGCTCTCCGAAGCACGGAGACACTCAGATGAAATACCACTATGTGGTCACCCATCTATAGGGTTGCCACGCACTTGTTTGCTCAACCCGCTGACCGTTTACCGAACAGCGAGTGCACCTGGCTATGAGCGTTATGCTGGCTATCTAGTAGTTATTGAACCTGACTGATATATCAGAGGTCGTGATCCATCAATTGCGCACAAACCAAGTAGATCTCCAACTTTCCGTATACGACCGAGACCTGGCTAGAAATTACGGCCATTCTTGTCGCTAGATAGTTACAATCAGCCATTTAGGGATGCGTTTTTAACGAAACGTTTTCCCAGAGGGATACTCCTTTAGAATCTTGGTGTTAATATTTTTGGGTTGGTAACAAGCGTCCATAGGCTACAATAACTGCTTACCACCAGGTGGCCCGTATGCTTGTTTGCTACCTAAGTAGTATAAAGAAGAAACAGAAAGTGAAGCAACCAAAAAAAAACCAATGGTCCATACAATCATAAACGTTTTAAAGGGGGCAGGGCACCATACCAGCGAGCAAGCCCAACTGGGGAAGGACCTCCACCTTACAGAAGACCACAGCCAAATAACTACACACAATGGTGTAGTTGTGTTCCTGTGAGTGAGTACATTAGGGATGCGTTTTGAAAAAAAAACGTATTCCTATCCCAGGGTTACTTCCATCTTAAAGTCCTGGTGTAAAAAAAATGGGTTGGCAACACGCAAGTGATACCTCTGGTAATGCAAGCGTCCATAGGCTACGGATACTGCTTAAAATAAACGAGGAAAACTGGTATGATACAGAAAAGATGAAGTTTTATCTGTCAGCAGCGTGCCGCTTTTCTGAACATACTGCATTTATTAATATAATATGGTAGCCTTGTGTGTCTGTATATCTAGTACTAGAAAGTTGCCTGGGACATACCCGTCTGTATATGGCACCTAGGCTTTCCAATCTCACAACTGGATCACTGACTCACTGTGTTCTGTATAGTCAAACGGCAGACTAGTCGAAAAGTGAAAGGCTACTTAAGCCTTTCACTGTTTTGATAGTGCTAGAACTAGACTATTTTCCTTTTACTGTCACTTATTAAAATGGGTAAATGTGGCATATTTCACGTCACCTGGAATCGTATACTTACGTCAAATCCCATAAATTTGCTTTTTTGACTTTTCGACTAGTCTGCCGTTTATACCACTTGTCTAGAGCCCCTCGTCATCTAGATAGACATCATAACAGTTTATTTTATTCTATTATATTTTTATACGATGCCCGCGACCAAAATCAGAGCAATAAGAAGACCACATCCAAATAACTACCAACAGCGGTGTAGTTGTGTTCCTGTTTGTCTCTCGCGCTCATTTAGGTATGCGTTCCGTCAAGGATGTACTGAAACTCATGAAGGACCAAGGACCAAGACGTAGGGTGAGCGGTAAGGTAGGGGCATGCACAAAAGACCCCAAGGGTCGAAGTGCGCTGGCCGACAGGACAGCCCCGTCACAACATAAGATAAGATAGGTATGCGTTTTAAAGAAACGTTTTGCTATCCCAGAGATACTCAATCTTAAAGCCCTGGTGTAGAAAAAATGGTCGGCAACTCGCAAGTGATACCCCTGATAGGTATTGCAAGCGAGCTAAGGCTACGGTAACTGCTTAACATCAAGCGGGCCGTATACTTGTTTGCCACCCAAGTAGTATAAAAAAAACATTTATAGATAACATTAATTTCTGTTCAGTGTGAGGATCGAACCTAAAACACGCCGCGCAGTTATAAATTGCGAGGTAATTAGGTTTGCATTCAATTGATACTAGGCTACAATTCACGCCTAGCTGCGGCGGTGGTGACAATTGTCACGTTTCATCACTTAATGATCCAGTTAATACGTGCAAAGTTCAATGGTAGAATATTCACTATCATGCGAGACCATACTCTTCCCACTGAAGATCCTACTAATATTATAAACGCGAAAGTTTGTAAGTATGGATGGATGGATGTTTGTTACTCTTTCACGTTAAAAGTACTAAACTGGATGAAATTTGGCACAGAGATAGATTATGGTCTGAAATAACACATAGGCTACTTTTTACAGCGATAACCGACATCCACGCGGGCGGAGCCGCGGGCAACAGCTAGTCTACAATATAAACTTTAGATATCTAATAAGATATTAGTTCCAATTTTTTCAAAAGTTTTCAAAAGGAAGGTGGGATCGCTTTTCACAGTGGACAAAACTTTGTGCGATACACAAATATTATTTTCGTGCCAGTGTGAAGTTTATGTCTGTGAATTGTATTTGTCCTAAAGCGGGAAACGTTTAAAAAAAAGAGAATATAAACTGTGACGTCACGTCTCTTTCAAAATTTCTCTTGAATGACAGCTATTCACATTTTAAACTCCGTCATCAAATTCTGAAGATTTCATCCAAAACAAATCGCCTCCTTACTTCAATCCTAACAAACAAATATAATTATCGGCTTTGAAACAACTGGATGATAGCCACTAAACGTAATTATAAACCTATCCAAGTTATCTGGGTCAATAAATCTAATAGGATTAAGCTCCACTATTGTTCGCCTCAGTAATTAAACACTCGTTGAAGTTGAAGGAGTTAATAATAGAATATTGTCTGCAAATCTACATAAACTACAGGTGGTACACCTTTATTGCCAGGAACTGATAGTTGTTAAGGTTTGAAGGATACTGTAGCAGATTGACTGGAACCACTCTTCTTAATAAGCTGATTCGTGTGTTTCTTAATATTTTTTCATTTATTGGAGATTCTGTAAGTATATTCATAAAACAGTTTGATGTAGGTGTCATAACTACATTTTCAGGGAGTAAATTCCATCGGCTTGGTAGAAAATGAATTAAAGGATTTCTTTTGTATGTTATCCCCCATAGTTTACGTTTCTGTCCTCGAAACTAATACGTAAAAACAATTATTTTCACAAAAACGAAAGACACGTACGTAATAAGCAAATCAAAATAGTCAAAACCACTAAAAAATCCTAAAAAGGTTCCGTTAAAGTTAAGTTAAAAACTTGAAAAAAAAAAGTTAATATTTCTTGGTCAAAGAAGACTGACATGGTATTGTTAAATAATAAGCTTCAAAAAAATTAGATTAAAAAGACTGACATACTCAACTCGTTTCTGGACACTTAGTGCAGGCAGGAAATGTAGCAAAACTGGAAATATTAACTGGAATAAATCGATGTTATCTCTAAATGTTTGTGGGTCTCGGCAAGGAGAGAAATGGACGAAGTCGACCATATCGATTGTGTAATTAACACGCAAAAGCTTTTGGAAATACTAAATAACAAGTAATAGTTATTACCTATCATCATCATTCGAAAGCTTTTTCCACCCACTGCAAATAATATATATATATATATATAGAACCCTCTTTCACCACTCCAATCTTATTTATATTTACGATTCGTAATCTATATTTTATCTAAATCAATAACAATGAAAGATTTAAGTAGAGAGTTGAGACATAGCCAATTAGATTTGAGGAATACCTAAGACATGCTGAGAGGGTCTCTCAGCATGTCTTAGGTAAACAAAAATCTTTTCAAGTACTTATATGTGTTGTATAAGTAAAAAAATACAAAGTGTAAGTGCGAGAAAATTAACACAAAACATAAATCAGGCTAATAAGAATTTAACGTATCCGAAACCGGCGTAAACAACCAGTAATCAACTCATTAAATGGCGCGCTACATCTAATAAAACACAGGTCTCTAGCGCTCATTTAGGGATGCGTTTTAAAAGAAACATATTCCTATCGCAGGGTTACTTTCATCTTAAAGACCTGGTGTCAAGCCACCCAAGTACTTAGTATAAAAAAAACAACAAAAGTGGCTCTGAAAGAGAGCCACTACATACAATAAGACTCCTACGTACGATTAGATTGTGGAATGAGCTGGAGCTCGGTAGGGACCGAGGTTTTCCCGCGACTAAGAAATGAGTTGAAAGGTTGGTAACGCGTGATTGAGATTTCTGGTGTGCTAAGCGTCCATATATGCTATGTAACTGCTTACCATTAGGCGGTCCGAATTTTCTTATACTACTTAGTTGTCAGCCAAGCAAAATGATCACCCGATGGAAAGCAGGTACCGTAGCCTATGCTCGCTTGCAATATCAATAATTTTTCCATCAGAGTTTTTTGATGGAGTATCCCCGGGATAGGAATATGTTTCGTATTGTTTGTTTGCTTCCTATAGTATCAAATAAATAAAGAACGTTTTCAATATTATAGCATTTTTCCCTAAAATTCGCTGAGCAAATTTAATGTCGTCGCACACTGGTCAATAATTAAAAGTTAGCGTCCCATAATTATTTTTGGTCAATGTGTCGGTAGTTCGAAAAATCATTTTATTAAGACTTGAAGGTAAGTTGTTTACGTTATACTACAACATCACCGTCATGCAGACAGTAGTTTAATAGTTATGCCATTTCAAAGTTATCTCGAAAGCCAAATTATTATAACAAGACTGATTTATCGTTGTTTTGCGCTCCTATTCAAGTTAAGTTGGCTAAGTTATCAGTGTAAATTGTAAATTGAAAAAAATGGTGCACCTTAAGGAAGGTCTGTACTTTTTATTTTTATATAAACAAAAAATAAAATATATCAATTTATATTATAAAAAAAATATATTTAACAATGTACTGATTTTTACAAACTTTTCTAAGTTTGAACTGTGTTACGTTAAAAAGTACAAATTAGCACATTATCATTTTGATTCCATTATATAGCAGGGACTATTGGCTATACAAAAATATACATTTTTTTACCGGTGATTACCGGTTTCTATGGTAAAAAGAGATTTTTTAGGTTATGGTGCCTCAATAAAAAATATTGATTTATTCAATATTTTGTCATTACATCGACCAGTGAAGCCACTATCAATGGACTATAAAGAAAAACAACTTAGCTATGTTTTGGAGACATTAGATTTATCGGAACTGCCTACTACAAGCAGGGACAGTCTCCAAAGGGTTATTAAAACTTTTACTGTAGCAACTTCACGATTTTAGAAAATATGTTCCCTTAATATTATTAGAATCCGGAATCAAAATGAAAAATGGTCTGATCAAATAGTAATCACCTCTGGCGGGCAAGAAAGTGGACCCTCTACATCAACGTCTAGAGAAGCAGGACGTCCAAAAAGAGCTTTTGTGACCTATCCACTAAAACTAAACGTAGAAGATTGAATATAGAGGAGAAATCAAAAAGTAAAGAAGAACTCTGTCTCACTGCTTCGATGATACCCTGAGATTACATGAAATATTACGAGCATAGATAAAACTTTAATAAAAAAATTAGTGTCATTTTAAAAACATTGAATTGTCCGTACAAAATTAACAGTGACAAATATGCAGAATATGCGAAAGACACTGCTACGCTTTATATTGAATTGTATGGGTGGTATCTTATGACACCAACAGTCTATAAGGTTCTCATACACGGCAGGGATATCATCGACAACTTTTTGTTGCCAATTGCAGTATGCTGTGCACGAGGTTGTGAGTTAGATTTCCACACAGGACAAACTTTGTGCGACCCACAAAGATTTGTTCTGAGTCTGGGTGTAATTTGTGCCCTTAGTTAGCTTCTTCTCTAGTGCGGGAGTTGTCTTTTTTTAATAAAAAAAAAAGATCGTAGATCTCTGTAATAGTCGTATATTACAAAGAGCATAACACCAGGATGATGACCAGGAACCAAACTAATGAAGATCTAATGAAAATTTTGCTCATATCATCAGATCCTGTAATATCTAATATCAGTATATATCCTGTAAAACAAAGACATATATAATGCCAATTGGGGTACTTAATCTTTTACAATAACCAGAAGTCGTGTTAGATGAGGAGTGATGTAACAAAGTACATAAAATATGAATTACCAAGTCAAATTATGTGAAAACGATTTTTCGATACTATTTAATGTTATAAATATACCTTTATTTCACGATTTCAGTATTTAATAATTTCGTCCCCCTAAATGTTTGAAATTGATCACTGTGCGTCGGTGCGGAACAACGATATGCGTCACGGTATACAAAAGAGAATTCAACAAAAGAGTATTCATATTGATATTTCGTTCAGTATTGTTTCAAAGGATTTTCAATTCTGCTACGTCATAATATAAAATTAAAACAATATGATTCGTTGCAATCGTGAAGGTCGCGGGAGTGATGTGGAAAACTTTGGGCGAGACCTTAGTCCAGTGGACGTCTTTTGGCTGAGATGAAAGATGGAATTGGTAGCAATATTTGATGAGACGATTGTTTATTTTGCTTATCGCCTAAACACATGCCTCATGGCAGACTAAGGGTAGAGTAAAAACCCATAGAAGTGCATTTATTTGTCAGTTATACATACTCGACATCTCAATTCGTCACTGATACAAAAAAAATCCATAGACCACACAAAACAAACCATAGTACATTAGTTTATTGCGTGTTTACATTGGTATACCTAATGGCTACATATAATTGCGTCTCTTATAATAGCTATTGTCTGCTCAATATAATACATGCAACTCATACAAGCAATGCAAAACAATTTATGTGTCACTTTCCGTTTCGAATATAAATTTTTCTTCACGGCTATTATAACTGTAGTTGTAATAAACGACTTTGTACACAATATTTACAATATGAAAAACCCTTTACGGAAAATTACAATCCTTTGTGTGATGAGTACAATTCTTTGTTAGATATGTTTTTTTATACTACTTGGGTAGCAAACAAGCAAACGGCCCGCCTGATGTTAAGCAGTTACCGTAACCTATGGACTGTTGCAATACCAGAGTTATCACTTATTTATCTTAATATATATATTTCTTGTGTGCGTGTGTATGTGACTGAACTCCTCCTAGACGGGTGGACCGATTTTGATGAAATTTTGTGTGTGTGTTCGGGTAGGGCCCTGGATGGTTTAGATTCACAATTGGACCCGGTAGGTGGCGCTGCTGTCGGTATTTCAGCTTTTTCCGGCAGGACGACGTCTGCCAGGTCCACTAGTTTATTTATATTTTAGTTGTTGCACTCACAATCAAAATAAATCACTTGCGTGTTGCCGACCCATTTTTTTTAACACCAGAGCTAAAAGATGGGGTATCCCTGGGATAGGAAAACGTTACTTTCAATACGCATCCCTAAATTAGCGCTGCAGCGCTGGAGACCTGTACTAGTATGGTGCCCTACCTTTCTCCCATAGTACTTTACCTAGTTCAGATTTGCCTAGTTCGGGTCGGCAACACGCTAATAATGGCCTAGGTGTTGCTAGCGCACATAAGCTGCGGTAACTGCTAGCCATAAGACGGGGTGTATGCTTGTTTGCCAGCTGTATGTAGTATAAAAAAATATAATATATCTGTCCCGTCAAGGGGTTGGCCTTATGCACTTGCTTACTACTTAAGTAGCATAATAAAGTTACCATTAGGGAAGTGCACCTGCAGGCTAATGTGGTATTATATCCGTATTCGGACTGTTAAACTTTGTTATAATAATACTAAACCGGATTTGCATTCCTCAAAAGCAATAATAAAAATAAAATAAAAGCAGTTAGCAAATACCAAAAGCATTTAATTTTCCGTAAGTATTAACATTATTATTTGCAACACACGCGTATTCCTTAAAAAATATTATTACAATAAAGCTTAAAGGTAGCATAAAACCTCTTAACTAAGAAAAAAGAAAACCTTTTTATTCCTAATAACAGTTTCGAATTCCGAACGAGCACTTTGCTGTCAATGTCAACCTGTCAAATACACTAAAGAGAGCTTGCGAACCAATTTCAAAACAAATTTTACTTAAAATTAAAGTATTGGAAATACCAAGGTGATGTTACGTTTATGCCGGGATGTTTTAAGAGATATTCCTTTGAGGTAAAAGTACAGAAATATATACTTAATACATAATTTTGTTATAGTTTATATATTTGTTAAAACGCCGCGGTTTCTCGAAATCCTAACATTATTCTGGGATACTAGTCGTTGTGAATAGATTTCGATCAGTTCTACCTCGCGTCCTTTCAAAAATAGCTTTCGATAATATTATACAACTGGCAATATTATTGCACAAACAATTACTTTTTCAATCAACTAATCTTATGACACGGTAATCTGATCTCAAACTAAACAAAGCCTGTACAATGGCAACCAAACTACTGGTAAACATACTTAGATACGTGCATATTAGTATCAGCGTGATAGTAGTATCAGCCTACTGCCCATAAGGATTATTAAAAATGTATGTAAAACCTTTGCTGTGGACAAAGCATAATAAATAAATAAATATTATAGATAAATTACACCCAGGCACAGAACAAACAATCGTGCTCACCTTACAAAGAACGAGAAAAGAACCCACTAAACCAACAGCCAACAGGCCACCCAAAATACAAATATTTTTTTAAGCATACGCTCAAACAAACAATTTGTCCATATCAATCAATCAGCCTATCGCAGTTCACTGCTGGATACAGCACACGGTCCTTCTACATCCAGTCCGTCCCAGCGACCTTTCTTAGGTTGTCGGTACACCTAGCTGTCGATATATCAGAAGTTAATTACAGTGAAATTACCGAGATTTAGCTCTACCTTCACCAGTAGAGATACCATCAGTTTTGTTTTGACACGAATTTGGTCCTAGTTTTCCAATATATTTAAAATGAAAGCAGTATATGTATGTAAGAAGTGTATGTACGTCTTTCAGCTAAAATAATGGTGATAATGTAAAGACATACATAGTACGTGAAATTCCTTAAATTTTTATATTATAATTAACGAGACAAAATTCGTCAAGCGTCGTCTACCATTTAAGCGAATTTGTTTAAAGCACGGAATTACCTAAAAGAACCAGTCTACATATTTTATTTTGAACAACAACGATACCTACAGTATTTGTTTTGGAATAAATATTCTTCATAACACATTGATTCTCTTTAGAGAACCCTCACTAGGGAATATGCCCTGTGTTGCAAGAGACTTTACACACACACGCACACACAATTCACGGACGTGAAGACACCCAGACTCCGGAACAACCACAGTGGTAAATGATGAAATAATAGAACCAACCGTGCAGTCAGTTTGGTAAATTTTTCATTAAATAAAAAGGAAAAACTAAAAAAAGAAAAAATAAATCTTTTCCATTCTAAATATATGGTATCTCTACATACGAGATACAAGATAAATTAACGCCAAACCCATCGAAAGCACTTGTTGAAAAGTAAAGATTAATTTAATTGCCTCACTTGTGAGCTTAACGCTGAACAGAGCTTACTCATTAAATACGAGTATATAATATTATTGCCGTACGTGTAAGTAAAGACGTGTATATACATAAAAATAAATAAAGAAGAAGATATCTGTTGCTCTGCAGTGGGACATAATATATGGGTTACTATTGCTATTTCGATATTATATTTATTCGATATCCGTGTGGTGACGGATTATCCGTGTGGTGACGGATTATCCGTGTGGTGACAGATTATCCGTGTGGTGACGGACTATCCGTGTCGTGACGGATTACCCGTGTGGTGACAGATTAAGAATCGAATGTCACCACCCCCTTCTGTCCCGAGGGTGTCGTAAGAGTTGACTAAGAAAGTAAGTCTAGAAGACAATATCCACCGGAAGAAAGGGAAAACTCGAAATAAAACCTTATTCCATCCCGTCTGGCCAGCGTGGTATAGTAGGCTAATATCCCTTCAAATGTTTGGAGGAGATCCGTGCCCAGCAGTGGGACGTTTATGGGTTGAGCTGATGATTGCTATTATTATTCCCGTTATTAAACTTTCATCTCTAAATTAAATTTTTAAATACATACCAATTATAAAAAATATACATTTAAAAATATACAAAAGGAGGTCCACCGGTATCGGGTACAGGGACCAAGCTACCGGTGGTTAGGGCTCCAGAGACAGGAACCTCCTTACGATGCGCGCCGTGTCCAAGAAAACCGCCTTCTGCATCAGGCCCACAATCCAACCGTCTATTATTATTATTAAGAACGTAGGACATATATAGCTGGAATTGTTGGGATACAAATATTACATGAAATCTTATACAGTTAGCAATACGTGGGTATCATGCACTAATACTCACCCCTTCGGAAAAAGCGTGATGATATTTACTTAATCCAATGCAAATAGAGGTATTTCATAGTCACCCGAAACATATGGCATATAAGAAGTGACATATAATGTTATGTGTGTTTACCTAATAATAGCAACCCAGACCCATATATGTCCCACTGCTGGGCACGGGTCTCCTCTCCTCTATCAAGAGAGAGAGAGAGGGTTTAGGCCTTTATTCACACACGCTGGCCTAATGCGTACCTAGTTATTGAATCAGACATGTCTTTAGAATTTCTTCTAAGACATGTGGGTTTCCTCACGATGTTTTCCTTCACCGTTAGCAGATGGTGAATCATTTGATTAGTACATATAAACTCCACAAAGTGAAATTCACATTGGTACTGCCCGAACGCCGGATCGAACTCGCACCTCTTGCGTGCACGTCGGTTACTTTCCCACTCGGCCACCACCGCTTTTGTTTACCTAATAAATGTATGTTAATGTTTTGTAACATTTATTGACACAATAAGTATGCCACATGACATTTCTAGGATCTCACCACCCCTACGTTTTAACTAGAAGCCTGTCTAGACTTCGCCCGGGTAAAACTTCAGGACTTCACTTATGTTACTTAAGTTAAATAAACATATATGGTAGCCTCAGCGGTTTCGGCTCTGTATTAATGAATCCATCAGCCAGTCAGTCAATCCGGCAGAGGTATTCCGTAAGAGCAAAAACCGAGCCTTTTTGACGTTTAATGACTGCCTCGGTGGTCCAGTGGCCGCAGTATGCGCCTGCTGTGCACGAGGTTGTGGGTTCGATTCCCACACAGGACAAAACTTTGTGTGACCCACAAAGTTTGTTCTGAGTCTGGGTGTAATTAGTGTCCGTTAATTGTATGTTTGTTATCAATCCGGCAGGGGTATTCCGTAAGAGCAAAAACCGAGCCTTTTTGACGTTTAATGACTGCCTCGGTGGTCCAGTGGCCGCAGTATGCGCCTGCTGTGCACGAGGTTGTGGGTTCGATTCCCACACAGGACAAAACTTTGTGTGACCCACAAAGTTTGTTCTGAGTCTGGGTGTAATTAGTGTCCGTTAATTGTATGTTTGTTATGTCCCCCGCGAAACAGAGCTTGTACTCTAGTGCGGGAGATGTCTTTTTAAAAAGAAGTAAAGAAAGAAGTTTTGTCAATAGATGGTGCCGTCACCGAGTAATCACAACTGTCAGTTTGCGATCACAACTGTCACTTTGCCATCGCTGTTTCTTAGAGAATCAGCCGGCGGACAAGTTGTTATATAGTCCACAAACAAAAGCAATCCTTTAAAACAAATAAGTATCTTCTATTCTAAAGATTTCGAGGGTCCTCGTCCAAGTTAAAAGCATTTAATATTTACAACGTAATTCCATCCAACATTCTTAACAGCACTGCATAAATAATGATGACATTAAATTTTGCAGAAACGACAGGAGAGGTCTCAAATATCTCCCGTCTCTCGCAAAAAATCAACAATGGAAAAAAGACTTAGGTCGGACCGCACAACGAAATGCGCCTACTACTCTCGATGAAACTAAAGAATTTTCTTCAAAGTCAGCCTGCACACCACAGACAAACCCCTGCGCCAAACTTGGTCCACCGCAATCGAAGAGTCAATCGAGGAAATATCCCCCAGTACCGCTTCATGGAGAGAGGACGTTCAGGGTAACGGAAACAAGAAGATATTCCCCTTTCCACTTCCCTGGTCAGGTAAAGGACTTGGATATTTTTGGTGTTATGTTCTTAATTAAAGCTATTGAATTTTGATTGTTTTTTATAAGAGTGCAAGAAAGGTAAAGGTTAAGTCGAAGCACACAATTTTTCTTAATTTTTAATTCTAAGGACGTGCCACAGTCATGGTTGATGCTCCGCCTTATCTTTTAACCACTAACCGACGTATGCTGCCGCTGGTACCAATAATTCTAAACTCGTATTTTTTTTTATTGATCTAGTAAATTATTTGTTGAGAATTTATAATATTTTGGATGTGAAGATTGGACATGAGGTATGTTTGCAGCGTGCGTCGCACTTGATATGTGTTTGCGGTTTAATTTTAATAAATTATGTTTCTCTTTAGACTATAGTTTCAATCGTTTGATCAATTATATTGTTTTGAGAGGCTTGCCTCCATAATGCGTAACACACCATAGTTTGATGTTCTCTGATGGGGAAGGCATGTGTATGACACAGCTAAGTCCAATGTATGAAGGCGAGCTTGTAAATCAATGTTTTTTTTAAGTGTCCAAAATCTCTGAGCCTGAAAGTTCCAGCATGGTTTAAGAAAGCCTCGATTAAAGATATTTACAAATGGTTGGTACACACACAGCCTGTGCCTGCCAACGATTACGAAGGAAAAATACGAAAACTCATACAGAATGATTTATAGTCACGGTACCACTTTGTATATTTGAATTTGGTGTGTACACAATAATTCACGAACATGAGTTATGACACGACGGTGTTAATATACGGGTGTTAGCGACTAAACTGCTATATTTTACAGCAAAATTAAAATAAATTTAGTAACACTTAAGTACATATGAACGAAAATAGTTACAATCAATTTTAGAATTACTCGTACAGTCAGAAATTGGGACCAGCACCGTAGGTCAACGTACAACAAAGACAACTCCCGCACTAGGAAACAAGCCCTGTATCGCAGGAGACTTTACAAATATACAATTAACGGACACAAAGTACACCCAGACTCGGGAAAACGACACAATTTTTTGTCTCGTGCGAGGATCGAACCCACAGCACACCGCGAGTGCCAAATGGCGCGTTAACCACGTAAGCCACTGAACCAACAGTGCAGTTATTTTTAATAATAAATTAATTTATTAATATTAAGAATAACACCAATGCGAGAGCTTAAATAGACAAATCACTTCTGATACCCTTATCAGAAGTGGTTTGCCAGAATAAACCTGTGGCTTAAACGCATGCGACAAGTACACTGGTTTGCCTGGATAGACAGGGGTCTATCCAGGCAAACCAGAGTGCGCCACCTGTACTTAAGAATCTCGTCTATTCTTGCAAAGCACTAGTCGCGGGTGGCGCCTACATACACTGCTATAACACCCGCCAGTAGAAACAAGGGAAGTTTTATTATAACCACCACATAAAATAAGTTCAATAAGTAAACAAAAAAACATACTTTTAAAACGAGCGCAAATTATGAAGTGCAGACTGGACTTTGTGGCCAACACTAAGATTACCTGTGTTATCAATTAGTTTATAGGCCAAAATATGTACATTGTAGATATAAATATTTACACTGTATTACCTGGATAACGTTTCTTGCACATTGTTTTGCACAGCTCGCACTTGGCCATAATTTAGTATAATTTAATAGCTCATTGGTGTAAAAAGCGATGGTGTCTTATATAATTATGACAGGTACTTAATTATAATAATATTATAGTGCTGAAACTTTTAGCATATATTTTTAATGTAGGTAAAGTAATTTGTAGTTGGTAAAATATTGCTAATATTGAAGTTAATCATTGTGAACTGACGTCTAGACCACGTCTGTCGGTTAGTACATATATTAGCTGTTGCCCGTGGATGTCGATTATCGCGATAAAAAGTCGATATGCAATTCTAGACTATAATCTATCTCTGTGCCAAATTTCATCTAGATAATAATATTAATTTTTGCTTTTCTTTAAAAGCTTAATTGACTACCTTAGTGGTCCAGTGGCCGCAGTATGCGCCTGCTGTGCACGAGGTTGTGGGTTCGATTCCCACACAGGACAAAACTTTGTGTGACCCACAAATAATTGTTCTGAGTCTGGGTGTAATTTGTGTCCGTTAATTGTATGTTTGTAAAGTCCCCCGCGACACAGAGCTTGTTCTTTAGTGCGGGAGTTGTCTTTTTAAAGAATAGAATAGAATAAAATTAGCCAAATCGATACAGCCGTTTTCAAGTAATGCGCTTGCTTACAAACAGCATTTTATTTAGATTTATTACAAATACTACTTATGTTTATGTAATCGTGATTAGCTGGCGACGCAATTTGAAGTTTTACTTTATAATATTAAAATAATAGCGACCGAAATATTTCACAAAAACAACGCCAAGAAACCATAATATTAAAATATTGTACAACTATTACTTGCATGGCATTATTTAAGAATAGTGATAGAGATTAGGGACTACGGTTTACTCCGGTCACTACAGTAATCCAGGATTACCGGTGCTGTATCTAAAGAGTAATTAAACGAAGCCCAAAATAGGAACGGTCCTCGTATCCCAGGACTAGATAGTACTGTAATATATAAATGTTTGCTATTGTTTTTTAAAAGACTACTCCTGCACTAGGCTAGAAAGAAAAAAGAAACGCCTATTGTCACGCGAGACTTTACGATCATACCATTGACGGATATTATTGTCCGTTAACTGTCGAAGAAAGAACTCCAATAACATGCCGCGCAGTGATAAATGGCGAGGTGTCTACTTAAGCCACTGAACCAACTATGCAGTCTAGTATTTTATATCAGACGCTCATTATCAATCCCTATCGACAATAGCGATGACAGCCTGCTGTCACTGGATTCGTAGCCCGAACAGACTATAGAGCTTAGACAAAACTGTGCAAAAGCACATTATACCACGCGCCCAAGGCAAATTATACATATATCGATGCTCACATCGCAAACTAACAAACTACTTAACAGGGCACCATGCAAGCGAGTAACTCCGACTGGGAAAGAACCTCTGCCTTACAGCAAGACCATAACCAACATAGTCGAGCAGTTGTATTTCTATGCGGAAGAACGGGTCTCCAGTGAGCCATCTACCCATCTCAGCCAAAAGACGTCCACTGCTGGACATAGGCCTCCTACAAAATTTTCCACATCACTCGGTTCTGAGCTGATCTTGTCCGTTGGTTACCTGCAATCTTTACTAGGCCGTCATCGATCCGACTCCAGTGCTCATTTCAAAAGATGGCTGAATTTCGATCGCATTTTTTCGTTTAAAACTGTCCTTAACCCTGAAATGGTGTCCCATCCCTATCCCACAGGAGTGATTACAAACATACGTATCCGGTTAAGCAGAAAGGATATTGGATTTTTAGGGTTGCTAGTTTCTTATAACATTGGAAGATTACAGATGGCCGCAATTTTGCCTGCAAGAATTTTTAACATACAACCCATGTTATTAATAAATGGTAACTTGTAGTTGTAAATGTTTCTTTGGCGATTAAAAAGTGTGGCCCGAGTTTCTTGCCAATTCTTCTTGAAGCTCTATACCCTAATCACTTAGTCAGTTAATTGGCCGTAGGAAAAAAAAACTAGCATTTGTTTTTACGACGTTCTTCTTCTTATCGTTTGGTTAGTGGCCAAACTGGTGACAGAGTTATTAAGATCGCCCATATTTAGGCCTCTGTCGTGATCTAACGACTGATAACAGTGGGGACCGACTTTTAACGTGCCCTCCGAAGCACGGAGACGCTCACATGAAATACCTACCACTATGCGGTCACCTATCTATAGGGTTACCGCGCCCTAGCTTAACCCGCTGATCGTTTACCGAACAGCGAGTGCACCTAGCTATGAGCGCCTCGTAAGTAAGTATCATGTATTTGATCTAAATGGCACGAGCGAAGCCGCGTGAATAAGCTAGTATACGTAAAGACATATCTCGAAATATCCACTATCCTAATAACCAAATGCCACTGCCCAAGAGGCGCGTTCGAATATTTTTTTACGACAACCCTATTCTAGTCTCCAATTACGGTACGGAATTGAGCGTTATCCGGGAATCTAGGTGAGGTCCGGTCCTTTCTTATCAGTTTCCCGGATTGCAATAGCACGGTTATTTGCGTCCAAGTAACAAACATACCATTTGTATTGGAAGCTTAATTGGAATTTAAAATATTCTATTCAGTGATTTATTTTACGTACTTATATCAAAATCTAATTTATTTATTTAAATAAAATACATACATGTTTTTTTTGCTCCAAAACTAAGATATATTACTTAAATATGAATTAAAATCCTACTAATATAATAAATGTGAAAGTTTGTGAGGATGGATGGATGCATGTTTGTTACTCTTTAACGTAAAAACTACTAAACGGATCTGGATGAAATTTGCCAAAGATAGATTATAATCTGGAATAGAAAATTAGCTGTTGCCCGCCGCTCCGCTTGCGTGGATGTCAGTTATCGCGATAAAAAAATCCGTTCAGTAGTTTTTAAGTGGAAGAGTAACAAACATGCATACATACATCCACCCTGACAAACTTTCAAATTTATAATATTAGTAGGATAGGATGACCCTTTTACACGAGATGTAATATAACTGGCAAATTGCAGGTTGTAATACACCTCTACCAACCCCTACTGAGAAGAAGGTGTGATGTTCGTACGTAATTTAATAGTTAATTATTACAGTATCGGTGAAAATGTGCCAAATATTGAACGTTTCAGTTAACACGTGGCGTATCAATTTATTCGAATAAGAATGATAAATATGCCACACGGCGTGAATGAAAAGCGTATATCGAAAAAGCCATTTTCGATTTAAAACTTAATAAACATCGAATATTAATTAACGCTTGTTTCGACCAAAATCACCTGGTATTAATTTGTTTAAGAGCTAAAAAATAAAGTAATCGTCATGGTAAGCCCCCTGCTTAAGAGCTGATCTTAAGCAGGGGGCTTACCATGATGTGTTAAATGTGAGTCGTTCGATCGAGAAAGAGGGATGACGCTATACACTATATAGTCCTATCCCCCTTTATTAAAAACACTTGATAATGCCACTAAAAAGCACGATTTTTTTTATGTCGTAATATACCGCATAGAGTCCCGATGCATAGAAGAATATATGTAAAAGGTAGTTCTCGCAGTTCACTGCTCTTCAAATGACCTCTCCAAGTGTGTCTGCTTGGACACAGAGGTCTATGTAGAGTGAGTGAGGACAGTGGAGCTGGATGCGACAAGCCATGGAGCATGCTAAGCTATGTCGCGGTAGGCATGCTTTTCGGCTGCTACCAGAAAATTTAGCAGAGCGTTGTTGCACAAGCACTTTTCTATTATGATGAAGCAAAAAATCTTATGGTATTACCTACTAATATTGGTTTACATTCTAGAGTACGATGGAATGGGTGGTAGCACGAGCAGACGATATCCTCAACTGGGGTCGGAAGGGCTCGTTATGGCCATTGACCTTCGGGCTTGCCTGCTGTGCTTTGGAGATGATGCATTATGCTGGTCCCAGGTAATTATCTTCATAAAATCAAAGCCAACCAACCGACCATAATTTGCCCACTACAAGATGAAAGTACTGGCCAAAAAGTCTTAGTCACTCTTAATCGAGTTACAATGCTTTTTTTTACAGTGAACAGATTTCTGTTGCTTATTTTTTTTAGTTCACTGTACTGTAGTATATTTTTCTTGTCAGAAGTATGGCTTGTCGATTTCGCATCGGTCTAAAAACTAATGTCTTTCAGACCTTGCACCATAATCAACAGCACTACAGATAAAGGCCATAATCCATAATAATACGAAACAAAAAGTTACTTCATCTAATTTTTGGTGATTTTTCTTCCAAAATACATAAATAAATATATTATTCATTCATGTTAATATTGATAGTTTATGTAAGTTACATCGAAATTTATTTAGATACGATTTTCCTTTCCTTTGAAAAGGTACAGACAAATTGTATTTATTTACCGCCATACACAACCGTTTACACAAAGAAACCTTAAAAAGGACAACGGAGAAAGTGTAACATTTATTTGGTCCCTTTCATTTTAAATTAAAGGGACATCAAGACAAACGCTTTGTGAAACTTCCGTCCCACATTTTGTAAGGAGGTTTGTATCACGGATACGCGTGAACAAAACCTTTGTTCTAAAGCCGTTGGAGCCTCTTCAAATCGATGCTAAAAGGTTGGCCCATGACTTTTACCATCAAATGTCAATGTTATGTCAATAGGTTACGCTGATTATTTGGAATTATCTGGTAATCATGATAATGAACTTGATTGATTACTTGTTTCGCCAACATGATACCGCGTATTTATATTTGAATTTGGTTCCTACTTTTACTTAAAACAACAAAGTTTTTTTTTTAACAACCTTTGTAGCAAACAAGCATACGGCCCGACTGATATTAAGCAGTAGCAATGTTGCGCCGCAAGTAATGCTTCTGGTATTAAAAGCATCCATATTTCGGGTCATGGTCAATGTAGTTTTGTGTTCACTTTTTCAGATACGACATGGACCGCTACGGCATGGTATTCCGAGGTACCCCTCGTCAAACTGACGTCATCATCGTAGCGGGAACGGTCACAAACAAGATGGCGCCGATTTTGCGCAAGACATACGACCACATGCCTGACCCAAAATGGGTGGTCTCTATGGGGAGCTGTGCTAATGGTGGAGGGTACTATCATTACACGTACGCGACTGTTCGTGGATGTGATAGAATTGTACCGGTAAGGCAATAATTTGAATCTTTGCCGAATAATACCAATGCTATACTGTTGGCGGCTTCAATGTTGAGATCACAGGTTCGATACCCGGGTCGTGATATCGGACTATAGAAAAATCTACGGTTGATGTCGATGTAATCTAATAAAAAGAGGATACTTTGGGATATAAGCTTATAAAATATTATTATCCTATTCTTTACTGGAAAAGCATTTTTAAATGAAAGTAAAATGATTCAATGGTGAATCGATAGTACAAGCCTGGGCTCGCGGCATCGGTTTGGTATTTAATAATCTTGCCATCCAAACTCCCGTTTTCTACTAGGTGTATTAAAAAATTTAAAACTAGCTGTTTCTCGCAGTTTCTAACCACATTAAATTTTAATTCCTTCCCAGTCACGTATAAACGTGTCTGTCACGTATAAACGTGACTGGGGTACTTCACTTTCGAACGTGGTATTCAATAACCTTTACCTTCCAAAAAGACCCAAAAAGAAAGAATAATTCGACTGGTAGATCAAACATTTTAGCCAACTACGCAGGACATAATATTATACTGCACAAACACATGTGCACTCACTATTCCTTCACACTCCTTTCCGAGGCACGGTGGGCTCTTTTATTTATTTATTTACTTTTTGCACAAAATAAGTGTACAATGGCGGACTTAATGCCAAAGGCATTCTCTACCAGTCAACCTTAATGGGTGATGCAGAGAAAATTAGGTAGGTGCATTTAGTAGTAATTTTGAAAACAGAGTTATACATAGACAATTAATAAATACATAACGTACTTAATACATATTTGATAAGTATATATAAAATATAATAAAATACATAAATACCATAAAATTAATAAGAAAGTTGCTGACGTACTCTAGCCTTGAAAATTTCACGGTTTGTGGACGTCCTGATTTCAAGAGGGAGCGCATTCCAAAGGAGAATGGATTGAATGCTCTTGCTGTGTTTTTAGAAAATGGTCACCCATCTATGGACCGACCGCGGCCAGCTTGCTTAACTTTGCAGATCTACACCGCTAACACTCAACTAAATAGGTTAAATACCTCCTTATACCTCCTTTTTCATGTGTGAAATTAAAAAGCGTTATTTGGTTGCAGGTTGATATATACGTGCCTGGTTGTCCACCGACGGCTGAAGCGCTTCTATATGCCATGCTGCAGCTTACGAGGAAAGTCAAGCGTATGAGAACTTGTCAGACATGGTATCGTCATTAATATATTTATGTGTATGTATATATATGTGAGGCGTCAGTCATCATACATTTTTCATTTTGAAATCTTTTTACAATGATATTTTGAGTCCATTGTATTTGAAAATAAAAAGTTGTCAAATGCCTTCTGCAGTCCTGGTGCTTTATTTAAAATATATGGCAACAACGCACCATGACGCCCTTCACAAGATGTCAACTGTATTACCTATCTTAAAGGTTGTCATTATTTGAAATTCTATTGAAGATCGAAAATAAATCGCTTAAGGACGTCATGGTACAGGTACAGCCCCTGAAATTATAAAGCTTTATTTGAAAGAATAAAAATCAAATCTCATCGCAATGTTTTTTGAATTTTAAGTCTCTCTCAATCTCAATCAAAATACTAGAAAACTTAGAACGGTGGCTTTTTAACAAATAGACGGCAATAGGTATTTGATGTCTTTGTTATTTTTCATCACTTTTAATTATAAATAAAGAGCTAGTTGAACTTTAATAACTCAAATTATTTGATTGTCTGGATCCGTAATAGTATTCTCTTCTCGTAATTGTATTTCGACAAATAACATGGCATAACCATCAAAGGGCAATTTGAGAAATGGTCGAGACTATTAAATCAGAGTCTGATCCAGGTACAACATCACACGGAATGCACAACTGCTAATATTATGAAGTCTCTTGGTTGATTTACCATCACAAATCTTTACAAAAATCACACCAGGAGACTCCTGGTGGAAAATCCCTGCCCACTTACTAGTCAGTTTATAAACGTAATTTCCGTTTCTGTTTCCTAAATCATGAAAGGGAAAACCACAAGGCAATTTGAATGGGAGATCGAATTCTATGGTAATTTGCACCCAACTCAAACAAGAAGTGGATCCGTTTGTTAATTGATCCCTTGACCCAAACATATACTTAAATATGATACCTGAAATCTTGACACGTATAAAGCTAGGTATCAATTGCGAGTCTGTCTCGCGAAGCTGCTCATCTGGTGCTCGCATTGAGCAATCAGTCGTTGAAGTTGGCTCGCGAGGCAAACGCGTCTCCAGATCAGAAGACTGCATCGCACGGCATTCATCGCGAGGCGGCCATTGCCGCCTTCGGCACCGTGCCCAGCAGTGGGACGTTTATGGATTGAGATGATGATGATAAAAGTATATCACGCTTTGCATTACGAAAATAATAGTACTATACATTACGCAGTATACTTATAGTAAGATCATTTTAGCCTTGCAATCCAGCGTATTTTGGGTACCTTTCCTTAGAATATTTTCTATGACTGCCTTGGTGGTCCAGTGGCCGCGGTATGCGCCTGCTGTGCACAAGGTTGTGGGTTCGATTCCCACACAGGACAAAAATTTGTGTGACCCACAAAGTGTAATTTGTGTCCGTTAATTTGTATGTTTGTAAAGTCCCCCGCGATACAGAGCTTGTTCTCTAGTGCGGGAGTAAAAAATAATAGGTCGTAATGTTGTTATTATAGGTACCCTTAAATACAATATTTGACTGTTCGTAAGTTAGATTTACTTTAATTTTAATAACTATTCATGTAAATATCTTATGAAATAAATGTATTAAGGTCTTTTTGAATTCGGTTGTATACCAGCGCTCCGAACTTCCCGGTCACGTTTATACAGACATGTCATGTTGTCTAGTACCGGCTTTAGTGGATCATGGAAGAGCCAACCTATTTATGTGCAGACACGAAGCTTTTTTTCACACCTAATACTGAGCAGAGTTGTTTATTTTTTATGTACGTTGAGTACACGTGTGGTTTAGTGGCTAACGGTTGCCTCGCCATTTTCTTATAAGCGGCGTGATGTGTGTGGTGCCATTGCTGGGCACGGATATCTTCGCGGAGAGAACTGAGAGGATTTTAGGCCTTAATCGACATTCACTGGCCTGATGCGGGTTGATGGATCACACATGCCTTTAAAGTTTTCTTTAAGACATGTGGGTTACTCACGATGTTTGCCTTTACCGTGAGGCGTGAGCAGATAGTGGACTGAATTTATCCACATAGCTATGTTGAATATCAAATGATATTTCAGTTATTTACTTTATACTTCCTAGACTCAATTACAGTTTTACCTAAATTGTATAATAGAACTGTATCTGTAACTACCGCTCTTTAGCTTTCAGGGTGGTAAACCTTCAAATCGCAGACCAGGTACCAACAAGGGATATCGCCGCACATCGTATTAGGTGTGTTAACAGTGTTGCTGACGTTTAAAATCTAAATATATTCTGCCATTTATTTGTAAGTTAGCTGTTCCTATAAAAAAATGCTATAATCTAATAAGTAATAGGGTAAAAAGGGAATTAAAAAAAGTAAAATATATATTAAAAACGTCGATAGGCGTGCTCAATCACAAATGCCATATAACACGTGTTACTTGCATTTAAAAAGAGAGGTAGGGCACGATACTAGCGAGCAAGCCCGACTGGAGAAGGACCTCCACCTTACAGAAGACCATAACGAAATAACTACACACAGCCTGTGTGTGAGTACAGGTCTCCAGCGCTCATTTAGGGATGCGTTTTAAAAGATAAGAGACGTATTCCTATCCCAGGGATACTCAAAGCCCTATTGAAAAAAAAATGGGTTGGCAACACACAAGTGATACCTCTGGTATAGCAAGCGTCAATAGGCTACTGTAACTGCTTAGCATCAGACGGGCCGTATGCTTGTTTGCCACCCAAGTAGTATAAAAAAAAAGAAGATTCCACCTAGCGGTTGGCGTTGGCTGTTAGCGCGCTGACGGTTGCCAAAATTCAAGACATCGCCGTGCGGTAGCTGTACCGTTACTGGTATAGGGTGCATCTTTACTCTATGCCCGTTCACACCTGCCAGTGCTAAGTTTTAAGCATAACACCTTCATGAATAAGAGGCGGGTAATGTGGTTGAGACGTGTGGGGCACGAGAGGTATATCTATGGAGATAGCGCGTCTCGTAATGGAAATTAAAGCTCAACGGATGTAGAAGCAGCTGCGACGGTGTGTAAGAAAATTGTGACTTTATATCTATACTATTTAATATTATAAAAGTTTTAATATTATAAGAGTTTGTTTGGTTGAACGCGCTAATCTCAGAAAGTTCTGGTTCGATTAGAATCTTTTTTTGTTGAATAGTGCATTTATCCAGGAAGGCTATAGGCTATATAACATCACTCTATGATCAATAGGAGCGGAGCAGTAGTGAGATATGTTGCAAAATCGGGGAAAATATTCCAAATTACCACGCGGACGAAGTCGCGGGCGACCCTTAGTATTAAAATAACTGGCCCGTTGGTCTAATGGTTAGTGACCCTGACTACAAAGTCAGAGTTTGTGGGTTCGATTCCCACACGGGATAAAAACTTTATATGATCATTTTTTGTTTTTTTTACAAGACAACTCCCGCAATAGAGTACAAGCTCTGTGTCGCGGGGAACTTTACAAACATACAATTAACGGACACAAATTTCATCCAAACTCAGAACAACTATTTGCCGGTCCCACAAAGAGATTGAACCCATTACCTCGTGCGTAGCAGGCGCATACTGCGGCCACTGGACCACCAAGGTAGTTGTAAGATCATAAGTTTTAGTTCCGAGTTTGGGTATAACTTATGTCCGTGAATTATATGTATATGCGGTAAATATTACTCACGTCACTGATTTTAATTAAGTTTTAACGTACCTAAACAAATAGTTCCTAACACATTATGGAATATTTGAAATAAACTATTTTGACTGCACGGTTGGTTCAGTGGCTTAAGTGGTTACCTAGCCATTTACTAGGTACTGCGCGGCATGTTGTGGGTTCGATTCCCACATGAGACAAAAATTTGTTTATTTATTATATATTGGTTATCACAAGCCTCTTATAACCCTCTAGCTATTATATTTCTCGCTCCTAAACTAAAAATACACACTATATTATATCAAAAGCATTCAGAAATAAGCCGTCCAATAAAGAAATTCTCGCCTCCAATATCGACAGGCATACATAAAGATTAATCTTTGGTATAAGCTTTACCCTTCGGGCCCACAATTTCTTTGTGAAACGTAAAACAATGGGGTCAGGGCGGCAACACTTTATTGTATTAGCTATAGACGTGCCCACCCCTCGCCTTGTATGGAGTCGTTTGGTTTATAGGTATTTTATTAAACCTTTACAGAAAAAGATTTGTACTGAAATCCTACTAATAATATAAACGCGTAAGTTTGTAAGAATGTATCGATGTATGTTTGTTACTCTTTCACGAAAACACTACTGAACGGATCTGCATTAAATTTGCCATAGAGATGTTGCAGATTATATTCTGGAATAACTCATAGGCTACTTTTTATCTCGGAAAAATCTCTGTTTTCGAGGGATGGTACGCGCAGGCGACTAAAAACTAGTATTCTATATTTCACACACTCACGAGAGCGCTAATTAATTCATTATATCAATTCAATAGTATAAGTTTTCAGTATCACGTAAGTTATTTTATTTTGTAAAAACCCAGAACTACAATGTTGCGTTTTTTTAAAGATCTTTTTCCTATGCCATAGATACCCCATCACAATATCCTGGTGTTACAAATTTATTGGGTATATAGCTAGCATACGGTAACTGCTTACCATCAGGCGTGCCGTTAGCTTGCTTGCCTCCTAAATAGTATAAAAATATCAACGAAATATTATGCAAACAAAGTCGAGTTCTTCTTTTCTTCACAAAACGCGTTGGTTTTTTGCACAGCTGCTCATTTATCGTACGTAAGCTCCCGCAGGCGTGAGTATATCATTAAAATGGAGATCATTTATATTCTTAATAGCGCCTCTGAAGATATGGAAGCCAACGCGTAGTATGTTCATGATGAAATATATTAAAAGTAATGGTATACAATATGGGCTCGTTTAAATATTTTAAGAGAAAGAAGATTGTAAAGTTTATACTATGAACTGGAAGACGCAGCGTGAGCAAGCCTCCAACAATGTGGAACGATGACCTGGTAAAAGTCTCAGATAACCGATGGATAAGGGCAGCTCAAAACCGAATGCTGGGAAAATCTTTAGGGAAGGCCTAAGTCCAGCAGTGGACGTCTTTTGGCTGAAATTATGATAATGATGATTTTATTTTTTTATTTTTATTTTATTTTATTTTTATTTATTCGGAAAACCAACAGTTTTACAAAAAACATAAAAAAACAATATCAATAGTAACATTAAACCATTGATAGGTTTTCACTTAAAGTAACATAATAAAAAAATATAATGGTGACCATATTATTAAGCACACGTGCATTGAGTATTAATATTTTTTTTTTTTTTTTTTTTCTTTTAAAAAAGACAACTCCCGCACTAGAGAACAAGCTCTGTGTCGCGGGGGACTTTACAAACATACAATTAACGGACACAAATTACACCCAGACTCAGAACAACTCTTTGTGGGCCACACAAAGTTTTGTCCTGTGTGGGAATCGAACCCACAACCTCGTGCACAGCAGGCGCATACTGCGGCCACTGGACCACCGAGGCAGTCAATATATAAAAATATATAAAATATATTAAGGTAACAATATAATATCGCAATACTGTTAACAGTGTCTTAATAATATATACTTATTATAAACTAAGCAATCGCCTCGCCTTCGCAACACTACTATTAAACAAATCAATATCCAATTCCTTGGTCAACCTATTAAATCCATCGCTCGCTCGCCGAATAAATGCGTTTTGCCTGTAATTTGTAGATGCACTCGGTAGACTCAGCACGTTTCCCCTTCGCAGCCCTGTGACAGGGACCCTTATATTAATTGCCGATAACAATTCTGGACAATCTAAATGACTACCAGCAATTCTCATCAAGAATATCACATCTGCAATATCTCGACGCTTGGCTAAAGGTAGAAGATGGTGTTTAACGCATTTATCGTAATAAAGGTCTGAGGTGTAATGTTCCCTTGTCTTAAAACATAAATGCCTTATAAACTTTCGTTGAACCCTCTCAATGCGGGAGATGTAAACATCATACCTAGGACTCCACACTTGCGATGCATATTCCAGGTGACTCCTTACATAATTACAATACAGGATTTTTAATGTTTTCGCTTGTTTAAAATCCTTTGATGTACGCATAATAAATCCAAGTGATTTACGGGCTTTAGCAACAATACTATCAACGTGCCTATCGTACAAGAGCTTCGAATCTTGAATTACGCCAAGATCGCGCACACTAGACGTCCTCTGCAGAACAAGGTCTTTGATTTTATAGTCAAAATGCACCATATTACGTTTCCGCCCAAACGACACAACACTACATTTAGAAGAGTTAAGGTCCAAACGATTACTGTCGCAATAACTCTGGAGATGATTAAGATCAGATTGCAGAGCATCTGCATCAGAAGAATTAGATATAACACAAAATATTTTCATGTCATCCGCAAAGCTTAGGACACGTGCAGTATGGAAACACTTATCAATGTCGTTTACAAATACCACAAATAATAAAGGTCCGAGTATCGAGCCTTGGGGTAGCCCACTGGAGATGTTTAACCAGCCTGATATATAATTATTTATAACTACAGCTTGGGAACGGTTTCTGATGTAAGAGGTGAACC
The DNA here is from genome assembly GCA_947095525.1 of Trisateles emortualis. Taxonomy (NCBI): domain Eukaryota; kingdom Metazoa; phylum Arthropoda; class Insecta; order Lepidoptera; family Erebidae; genus Trisateles; species Trisateles emortualis. The sequence goes on along the minus strand of OX352748.1, from coordinate 3,689,666 downwards.
ATCTCAGCAAGTCTCCACAAAATCCGATCTGCTGCAGTTTCAGTAAAAGCTGATCATGCCCGATACGATCGAAGGCCTTACTGTAGTCTGTGTAAACGACATCAACTTGGTGGCCGTTGTCCATAGCATGAGTCAAGAAATCGTTAAAAACCACTAGGTTAGTGACCGTTGAACGGCCTTTCAAAAAGCCATGCTGGGAGGGACTTAGATCATGTTTCAATGCAGGATATAATTGACTGAATATGATTCTTTCCAGCAATTTGGAAATTATGCACAGCTTCGATATGGGCCTATAGTTAGTAACTTCAGTACGGGAGCCCTTCTTGTGCACAGGAGTAATATAAGCTCGTTTCCAGATGACAGGAACCACGCCTTCATTCACTGATCTCCTAAACAATAATGATAATGGCAATGCTATGGTTTTGGAACACTGTTTAAGGAAATATAATAATGATGATGATGAATGTCTATACTAATACTAAAGTTATCGTTTTTCGTATCTACTTAGGTAACAAACAAGCATACGGCACACCTGATCGTAAGCAGTTACCATAGACTATATATAGATGCTTGCAATGTTCGCGTAATAAATAGTAATAGTTAATTGTTGTAAGTTAGAATGTAGGCAGTAGACTCTGAAAGTATTGATCCGATTCTGAAAATTCTTTCACTGACAAACAAGCTACACTAACCCTAAATCTTAAATGCTTATTTTATGGACATATTAACCACGCAAACTTCACTGTCACTGATAACTCTAATAAAAAAAAGAAAGTTGTTTTTATCTCAAACGGTAAACACGCATAGGACCGCGCCTAAAGCATTTTCTATGTACATTCAGCATATTTCAGTTTCTCATTAAAGATTACAGTGGCGGCAAACAGCTACCGAGATTAAACCCACGACAGAAAAGCCTATATTTAGTCTGATAGAGCCGGAAATTAAACCACCAGATTAGCAAGCACTGAAACAATTTCCGAGAAGCTAATTAAAAAGTTATTTTCCTACGAGTAAGAACGTAACTTAAAACTGAACATTGGAACCACAAGCTCAGATATGAGTTTCGATATCCTGTATACAAAGCGTAATCGATTTTCATGTAATTGTTGAAAATATCATAGAACTACGCTTTGAATGGAGCGCGCTCTTTGTATTTGTTAAATCAATGTAGAAAAAGACAAACCCGGAGCAGGATGTGCACAACACAAACACAAAGTATCGCACCCTCTGCGGCAGAAAAGGCACGTGTATTCGCCAATTTTCTACGTGTCCCGTGGTAATTCTCAATCTTTCGTCTCTTTTTCGCCAAGAGTACTAATATGTCATACTCGTATGTAAGCGTCAAACAAATTACTGCTATATTTTTTGTTTATTACCAACACGGCATCGTTAAGAACAACTTGCTATAACAAATATCACACCGTTTATCTTTTTTTTTTCAGGGTTTAGAAAAATAGAGAAATATTCGGACACATCGAAACGCTAAAAAGAAGTACGAGTAGGTGTGTGATACATACATTATTGGCGGGTGAGTAGGCATATGTGATCCAATTACCTGTAAAATAAACAATACAAGTTAAGTATATGTACATATTAATATCAATTAATCAGGCAATTCAGGCCCAATGAAAATTCAGGCTTTTTGGATTTTAGATTATTTTCTCTATCTCGGTTCAGTAAGCTAAATTAGTAGTAGGCAAATAAATGATTAAGGGTTACCAGCTCCGAAAAACGCGACGATATCGCTTTGCTTTTTAGTAGTGTAGCAACACATATATGATAATCTTGGTATTACAAGTGGCCTAAGTTTCTTGCTAGTGCTTCTAACGGCTCTATACCTGTTAGCGAACTAGCCATAGGTACTTGCTGATATACCTGTTTCATTCATATTTAAATATTTTTATGCCCGCAAAACATTGATACGTCGCTCGTCCCTAGGGCTGTGCTGAATCAGCGCTGTTGTGTGACCCGCAACTGTTAGTTGTTGGCGCCACAGCATTATGTTGAGCAGAGCCCAAATTCCTGCAGATGTGACATGCAGTGGGTAGGTACTAAAAACACATAAACCTTTTTTTTTTGTTTGTTTTGTTGTCTTTTTCTAAGTACATAGTTGGTTATTTAAATTCTTTTTTATATTCTTTGTAGTATCTAGGGTATGTCTTTGCTGGAATTAAATGCTTTTTCCTTTCTTTATCTTTTCTTTCAAAATAATTTGACTGGCCTGTTGGATCAGTGGTTAGTGACCCTGACTGCTACTACCAGCAGCTTTTGCGTAAATGAGTAAAAATTAGGTATGCTCTTTTATTATTATGAGAATTTTTGGATTGATAGATGTAAAATTAATGCCTAAATCAATAAACACATAAAGACAAGGCATTAGAAATAACTCACGAACAACACGTAAGTAACAATCACGCACGGTAAGTAGTAAGCATATAATAAATACATCCAAGATGTACGTTATATAGTACATTGTTGATTATACTAGATAATTGTACACGCAAACGATCTACACCAGACTGAACAGACTTGAAACTCGAGCATTGGTCCGACTGAAGGCGGTGAACAACTTGGTGAAGAGTAAGCGAGTGTATATTAAATAAATAGTGAGTGAGGAATAGAAAATGCACCTGTGGTAGAACACACACTTGTGTACTATAATATATTCTGTGTAAACCAGACATAAACTAATTTTATTAAAATTGTTGGCTAAAAAGACGAGTAATAATTAATGTAGTAAGGCTTCATTCATAAATACAACGCATCACAAATGGTAAAAAAAATTCAACGTGATCAGATAACTGTACACGCAACATGCAATCGCTCTGCATAAGACAAAACAGTTGAATCTCGAGCATTGGTCCGACTGAAGGCGATAAAGTGAATGGGCAAGAGAAAGAAGAAGCAAAGAAGAACAAACAAGAACTTGGTAAAGAGTAAGTAAGTTTGTTAAACAAAGCCTGTATTATGACGTCCTTACAGCGATTATATATTAATTTAAATCAGAATCGTAATAAAGGTAATCAAGATAACAATATACAAATTTCAAATCAAGACAGAAAATAAATCGTTAAATCATCGCCAAGGTACGGCCCTCGCTCTGTTTGTTTTAAAGCTTGACTGATAGACACATTATCAGTTAGTACTTAAACAATACGCTCTTAATCTTTATCGAGACAAATGCTCCATTGTATAACATCTCGATTAATCGCAACGTTACCGTATCGATTATCAGCTCAAGAACAATGGCTGCGGTGTTGCCATGCGGCTGTCTATCCACGCAATACATATAACACTCGATTGTAATCGATTCGCACGATGTCATTGTTTTCTTTTTCTAATCGTTTCGATTGAATAATTTGCTTCGTTGTCACGAAATGAAATTGTTTGTTGGAATAATGATCTTAGGAGCATGTGTATATATCTTGTGTTATATTTAAATACATTGATTTGTTTTAAACGGATCTTAATAGAATGTAAAAAGAGAACTCCCGAGCTACAGAACAAGCCCTCTGTCGCGGGGACTTTACAAACATACAATTCACAGACACAAATTACACCCAGATTCTGAACCAACTTTTCTGAATCACACAAAATTTTGTCCTGTGTGGGAATCGAACCCACTCACAAAGTTCTCAATTTCATCCTTATCCTTGAGATTATTATCATCTAACAATTTAACAATTTTTATCTTTATCTTACCTAAAGAAATAAACAAGGATGGCATGAGAATTAACTTTCAAAATGTTGTAATTTTACGGTCACTACTAAAGGGAAAGCCTAACACTAAGTAATAGAAATTGATTAAACGTCAAAAAAGAGACGGGTAGCGAAATGGCCTAGATACTCGCAACAATAGTACTGCAGACCCGAATCTAATGACATCATGTCAGGCCCAACCATAAACTCTAACCTTCAGATGTATAATAGCTTTTACTATTATTACTATTGAACCTGAGAGCTTAAAACAGAAAATTAATTACTTAAGAATATAAAAAGCTTTCTAAAAAGTAATCGCTAGAAATTCTTATTAAAAATTTTAGCGAAATAAAATATTTTCTCTTATAATTGCTTGTAAGTGCTGAAATTGTTAACTAAATATTTAAGTGCTTTTAGAGTAATTACGACTAATTTGTTAGTAATTGGAGGCCTCTGTAAAATCTATTACAGGTTTATTATAACTAACAAAGTTACGGTAGTTATAATAAACGTATAAGTGTATACGGTAGCGGTTCCCGCCTTCTTATTTTTGTTAATAGAACGTAATAATCAAATGATTATCACGTTCTTTTAACAAAATCCAATTCAAAATGTATTATTTCTTTTTATACTACTTGGATGGCAAACAAGCATATGGCCCGCCTGTATAAGCAGTAATACCAGAGGTATCACTTGCATGTTGCCGATATTTTTTTTTAGCGTCGTGTAGGTCCTTCCCTAGTCGGCATAGCTCACTAATACGGTGCCCTACCTCATTTATTAAAGAAACAATAACTAACCACCATTTTGTTAATCAAAGCATCTTATATCTAGCGTTCATCACCCACATCTAGTCATCTCTAGTCCACCGCTGGACATAGGCCTGCCTCAAGAATTTACAAAGCATTAACCTAAGCTAATCGTGTTAGTATTTTATATAAACATTGAGATTTATCGGAGCATGTTCTAAATAAAAAGATACAATATAAAGGCACGTTCACATGATAGAGGATAATAAAAGCGTTGTCAATTAATGTTAGCGGAATGCCTGAGATACCGGTCTATAATTATCGGCGCATCGACAGGTCATGCTTAGTGCCTTCGCTAGGGTTGTCCCTGACATTTACACGTATGATAATTAACTTAGTCACGATTGTTTGTAATCCAATCCTACTAATATTATAAATGTGAAAGTTTGTGAGGATAGACGGATGTATGTTTGTATGGATCTTTGTTACTCTTTTACGTAAAAAGGTGCTTTTTATCGCAATGATCGCTATCCACGCGAAGCCGCGGTCAACAGCTAGTTAATGCAATATTTGCAGTCTAAATCTTTGCCAGAGATTCTTGTAGCTTTTCAGACTTATTGATTGTTTATTTAGAATTACTACTATAAAGTAACTTTATTTGTTACTTAGTTTGTTTGCTACCTTTTCATGACTAAACGGCTAAACGGATCTTAATGAAATTCGGCAAGGAGATAGGTGGTATCCTAGGTAAGGACATAGGGTACTTTTACCGCGATAACTGACATCCAGGCGGGCGGAGCTGCGGGCAACAACTAGTTAATTATATCATATTAATTATAATATATATCACTTGTCCTGAATGAGGTACTATCAACGCACAGCCAGAGGTACTAAGTGTATAAGGCAAAAATTTGGAAAAATTTTTTTTACACGTACGTATGAGAATTTTTGAAAATACAATCCATAAACAGGTAAAAAAAGTTTAACCTGGGCGAAGTCGAAGAGGGTTGCTAGTATAATATAATACGGTGGGCGTTTTAGAAGTCTATTTATAGAACCACGCGTCGGGGTGCGAAATTATTGCGTATTGAATGATCTTACTAAATTACGGGGTGAATAGAATTAAAAAGCAATCAAATACAACTGGGAATCGATCGGATTTCTCTGAAATACAAATTTTATTGCAAAATTCTTACATAATAATATAATATGCGGGCATCCATCTACTTGCGTATTTCCGACCCAAATTGTTAACACGAAGATACTTTGATTAGAATATCCTTGGAATATGAATACGTTTAAAAACGTATCCCTAAATGAGCGCTGGAAACCTGTTAGGGAAAGATCAAGTTACAAAACAAATGATTTTTGACAGCCCTACGGCAGACTGGTCAGACGACCGCGCAGACGGGCGTGTAGACGAGCGCGTAGACAGATCGACGCATGAGTCACTCTACGTGCTCTGTGCGACACGCTCCACCTATTGTGGGAACCAAGTTATCTTTGTTAACATCATTTCCTTTGACATGATCGCCATTAAAAAGAACTAGAGTTAAAATTACACTTACTTGTAGAAAGAAGAAAATAATATTGACTACAACTAACTTAGAACTTGAGACCTGCTTTGGAGGTGCAGTGGACAATATCGTGGTCGGGAAGTAACAGGTTTTTAGAAGTGTTATTCGTCTTTAAAAAAAGGATGCAAAAATCAAGCGACAACGATTTCATTTATTCTATAAATACCACCTGTATTCCGAGGTTTTATCCGCGTTAATTTATTGTAACTGCCAAGCATCTCATGAGTCGTAGTGCGATGATTATCTAAACTAATATAATAATTATATTTATTATTACTAAGAGGAAATATTTTATTTTTTGTTTGTTACGATTTACTACTACTTAACCGATTTAAAAAATATTTCACCATTAGAAAGCTACATTATCAGCGGGAAACATAGGCTATATGTTTTTGAAAAAAAAAATACGGAATCCCTACGAAAATATAATAAATGTCCACCGACGTGCCACTATAAAGTTATAATTATTAAAAGCTAACCTTCAAAATGGCGACTATAAATACATATTTGAATTCGTGTGGGCCCTTCCAGCTAGTGGTCAGACGCTATGACGTATGCAGGTGAGTCACCCCACAACCCACGCGTGAGCTACCTGTTATACGTGTTGTGCATAAATGTGGGCGTTTTGGCGTTTATATTTATAGAACCACGCGTTAGGGTGCGAAATACTTGCGTAATTGAATGACCTAACTAAATTACAGGTTGAATAGAACATAATTAGGACTGAAAACGCCTACGTTCATGAAATGTTGACGTTGTTCGTTGGTATTTATAAAAAAATGGTGGCTAATAAATATGCGGGCTGTTTGTGGTAAGTGCTTAGTGTTAGATACAAAAATGAAATCATGTTCCTTTGTTTGTCTAATTTTTGTTTAAAAATGTTTGTAAGTGTAAGTTGGCTACGGTAACACTTAACAAGGTGTTTTGTGTCATAAAAAATAGCAAAGTTAACCGCAAATTAGGAAAATTCTAGCAAGAATTGGAAGTAATCTTTTCTGTGGTGAATTTTGGGCAGGGTCCTGTGATAAATAAAATCCTTACATTAAATTAGCTAAAAACACACGCAAATGTTAGAATCATAAAAATAATATTAGCTTTTTGTTATCCAATGAACAAATGCCGCGTAGATTCAAGACACGAACAAAATACATTATTTATTATAAAACAATGATAAAATAAAAACACAACAGTCACGCACACTGCTCTATCTATGTTATCATTCGAATGGTGTACGATTAATCGACGTACACTTCTATCGATTTTATTATAATCGATTGTGATAATATACTGATACATTCGGCGACATTCGACGTTTTAAATAGGATTGGAATAGCTGATGGTAGTCTATTAATAAACATAAACGACAACAAAGGTACATTAATTTATTCAAGCTTCAATTTCTTAAAATAAAATTTAATGGCGAAAGAAGTAAACAATACAGTAGGCCTGTTAGTCTAGTGGCTAGTGACTCTGACTGCTAAATCGGTGGTCGTGGGTTCGATTCCCACTCAGGACAAATCTTTGTGTGATGAGCACGAATGTTTGTTCTGTGTCTGGGTGTTATTAATCCATAATATGTATGTATTTAGAAATATATAAGTATGTTTATCAGTTGTCTGGTTGCCAAAGTACAGGCTCGGCCTAGTTTGGGATCAGATAACGATGTATGAGTTGTCCCGAAAATATAATTAATATAAATGATTAAGAAAAAAGTTATAACGCCCGCGGAAAAAATGTTAACGAAACTGTGACGTCATAAAACAGTAATATCACTGTCACTATATCAGGGTTTTATGACGAGGTATTCCTGAGATAGGAAACACTGGAGACCTATACTCACGCACAGAGACATAACTAACACTATTGTCTATAGTTATTTAGTTGTACAACGACACTACTACTGCAGTACAGTTATTACTAGCGTAGGAAATAAGGATGATTTTGAATTTTTGTTTTTTTATACGGTTTGTATAATCAACCTAATTTCTAATTTCAGCAGCCAGTTATTTTTAAATACAAATATTAATTTGGTCTAGTGGAGGTCGTGGGTTCGATTCCCACCCAGGACAATTCTTTGTGTGTTGAGCACGAATGTTTGTTCTGTGTCTGGGTGTAATTTATCTATAATATGTATATGTATGTATTTAGAAATATATAAGTATGTTTATCAGTTGTCTGGTTGCCAAAGTACAGGCTCGGCCTAGTTTGGGATCAGATAGCGACGTGTGAGTTGCCCTGAAAATATTATTATTATTCTATGATAATAACTTGAACTACCATCAACATCTGTTTAACAGAATAATAATTATATTGCTACTGTTTAAATCTCATTATAAAAAGTTCTCTTTTTGAACAAAGTGAAAACAAGGTTTTAATTAAATATAGCTGAAGAGATGTCAGCGCAAAGAGATTTTTTTTAAATAGAATGATTTGGGATAATAGCGTCCCTTGGGTAATAAAATAAGCTTTTGGGAAATTCTGTTTTAAATATTGTTTTAAACGAAAACCTGTTTTATTTTAGTGTACTGTATTTTTTTTATTTAGGTGGCAAACAAGTAAGTTTTGTTTTTAATAAAAGACAAATCCACCCCGGCCCTTGCAAGCAAATATAATGATGTCAAATTTTATACATCAAATTAAGGTGAATAAAGACTAGAGCATTTTCTCGAGCATTTCTGTGTTATGTAACGTTCTTACGATTGGTACAATACAGGTAAAAGCTCAGTTTCCAAAGCATTTCCATGTAATGTAACGTTCCTTCGAATGCTCGGCGTAATGCTCACAGCGAGTGTGCATTTATTTCGTTGTACCGCATTCATTCTTCCTTGAAATGTCGGACCTACAAGGCAAATGTTACACCAATACGCTCGTTGGTTTGTATAATTATTGTTGTAACAAAACGGCGAGCATGCTTGAAGTCTGGTTCGCGAATGGTGATACACTAGAACATATCATAGAGCGGCTCGTTGTTCTGTTACAAGTAAATGCTGTAGTCTATACTCACCTTTACATAAATAGTCAACTTCTTTGCTCACCTACACCATAGTCAAGTACTAAAAGAACCGAAATCTAAACACTATAATTTGAATCAGAATACAACCAAAATATACACGTGTTTTAAGTGTCTAAACTCACGCGAAACGTAATCAACAAAACATCTAAAGAGAAGGGGTAAACTAAAAATAGTCGGGGGTTTATAAATAACTGCATACTTAAATTTAACGCGCGGTTAAACAATACGCACGAACCTTAATTAAAACACTCACACACATTTAACACACACAGTCAAGATATATTAGGGTCTGGCCATACTAGTAATGTCAAATTAATGTTTGTGGTCAATTGATTTATGAGAATCCAAGTTGATAAGCAGATTCTGAAAATATTTTACACAAAATTATGTTTAATCAAGAGAAATAAGCCTGCAAATCAGAAACTTTCTTTCTTTTTGGCTTATGGGCCAGAAGCTTACTTTAAATTCTGAATTGAACATCTAATTTAGGTAAAAGTGAGGCGCAGATCGGTAAACTTATAGCCAGGTGCACTCACTGATTCAGTAAACGCTTAGCGGGTTAAGCTACCAAGGGCGCGGTAACCTTATAGATAAGTGACCGCATAGTGGATTCATTTGAGCGTCGTCGTGCTTCGAAGGGGCACGTTAAAAGTCCGTCCCGAGTGTTAACAGTCGTTAGATCACGACAGACGCCTAAATATGAGCGATCTGAATAACTCTTTCACTAGGTTGATCACTAACCAAATGATAAAAAGAAGAAGTTATTAAAGGCGCGGTTAGATACCCTACTAAGGGCGCGGTTAGGCACTCTATAATGGGTGTCCGCATGATATTTTATCAGAGCGGATCTGTGCTTCAGAGGGCACAATAAAAATTAACACTCGTTAGATCACAGCAGAGGAATATATACTCGTAAATGAAACACAAACGAGTCATGTTAAAATAAAAATATAGCTAAGGCAGTAAGTCAAAAGAAAATTAGATCGCAATTGTTCGCCAGGTATATGGCCGTACCCTTAGCATACCTTGTAAAGTTTTTGTATGTGTATTTTAATAAACCAAGATTTTACTTTACTATATTGGCTTAAAAAATAAAGTGTTGAAGTATTATAGTTTTATGGTAATAAAAAATAATATAATAAATTATGACTGTCTCGGTCCAGTGGCCGCAGTATGCGCCTGCTGTGCACGAGGTTATGGGTTCGATTCCCACACAGGACAAAACTTTGTGTGACCCATAAAGAATTGTTCTGTCTGAAGTCTGGGTGTAATTTGTGCCCGTTAATTGTATGTTTGTAAAGTCCCTCGCGATACAGAGCTTGTTCTCTAGTGCGGGAGTTGTCTTTTTTAAATATGAAATATAAATATGAATTATTGGGAATTTTAGATATTGTTTAAAGAGAACAATTCTTGATGGAAAATGTGGAATGAGCTCTTTGCTGAGGTTTTAACAAGAGACTATAGCAAAGGAACTTTTAATGTTTAAAGGTTTTACAGGGTAATGCGAGTGATACCCCTTGTGTTGCAAGCATCCATAGTCCACGGTAACTACTTACCATCTGGAAGACCGTATGCTTGTCTGCCTTCTAAAAAAAAGTAGTGCGTTAATCGTTGAAATAGCCACTGATTAATTCATATAAGCAGGTGTTACTATAAGATGTTTAATAAAATAATGTCATAAACAATCCCGGATAGCCGGGCATGCGTCCAAGTCGCGTGTTACGTATAGTTTATTTCTGTTATCACCACAAGCTGCAACGCATTTCTCTATTCACGTGAAGTGTCACTTTGAACTTGGTATTGTCGACTATCTCGACGATAAAAATAGTTTTTTTTTAAATTACCATTACCATTGCCAGTAACATAAAGGCTAATCAGAAATCAAAAACAAGAGTAATAAGAGAGAAATAAACCAAAGATAACTTATAATATCCGAAACCCTTCAAACAATTTCTCCAAATCTAACTTCAATAATAAACCTTGCCGAAAATTACGTAACAAATTGAATCTCGAGAATCGTTCCAAGTTTGAAATATAAAAAGCAGCTATTAAAACTGCCATCTACACTCGACAGCATGATGTTCGCACTTTTAGAAGAGTACCTAACATTAGATTCAAACTAGAATCAAGAAATTTAAACCAAGAGTAGCGAAAGTGGATAACAACAACAATAACTTAACAAAATTTGATGGTGTTTTAAACCCTTTAAACAAATTATTTAAATAAAACTTAAAAAACAGACGTTTCCGAAAATTAAGTAGCAAATCGAACTGTTTCAAGTTTGAAATATAACAATGCCCTTCTAACCGAATTTCGGTCACGCACCGGCGGCTTATTTCGGCGGACACCAGCTATCTGCGCGGGAGATATTGTAGTGGACGAGTGTGTGCACTTACAGGTACACTCCTAATTACCTAACTCTCATAGTCCGACGGACGGCAATCCAACACGACTGGAGAGAAATCAGACGCAAGCCCAAATTAATCTTTACCTGACATTTTGATATTCAAACACTATTACTGTGAATTTTTTGGACAGAAAAATCCAATATATTCTTTTGATTAAACTCGGGAATTAAACCCGTTAACTCGTGATTCGTCGAACGAGTCCAACGAGGCAGCTCTTGAAATATAACAAGCAGCCATTAAAACTGCCAGTACCACTCAACTGCATGTAATTAATGAAGTTTGGACGGTTGGTAGAGCCAAGTTCACGCAACCTTCACCCCTCTATATATACTGCAGTGAAATTTCGCCAAACGAATTAATTACAACTAGTTTGTTAAATGTTAGGTATGGCTCTTAGTGATACGCTAGTCAAATTATAGTTAGGAATGTTGTTGAATATATTTGACTTGTTTTATCGTATGTTGATGTATGTAGTTAAGTTTAAATGTAAAGAAACTATTTTTATGGGTGAAATTTAGCATGTCTTTTACCTATAAGTCTCGTGACACCATGATGATTTACGTCTTCTGTAAGGTGGAGGTCCTGCCCCAGTCAAGCTCTCGCTTGTGTTATGCCCTTAGCCATACGTCTCTAACCAATTATTCGGATTAACAAAAATAGAACCCTAATATTTGAGTCTGAAAAACTTAAACTAACAGAACTAACAGCAAAAGCATTTTAAAATGTAAAATCTCTTTAAATTAATATTGTTTTAACCTGTTTTCTCTTTTGCGTCGCTACAAGGTCACCGCAATTAGGTCCACATTACATGCACGGATGCGTCAATCCCCTGCCTTTGTATATTAACTATGAATAACTTTGACACTCCAACTTCACTAAATAAGTAAACAAAACTGTTTTCTGCAGCATTTAAAAAGTTGCTTATGTGCCTCTTTAATTTTTTAAATAAAATTAAAGAGGCAAATAAGCATACGGCCCACCTGATGCTAAAGCTACGAAACTGTAAACAGTAACAGTTAACTAGAATTAGTAATTTTTTTTTAACTCCCGCACTAGGGAACAAGCCCCGTACCGTGGGGGATTTACCATACATACTCGAACAAATCACACAAGTTTTGACCCGTATGTGAATCGAGACAATAACACTCGGTGTGGTGTTGGTGGCGAAGTAACCACCTTCACCACAAGACAGACACGTGCAATCATTTTAATTTATTTTCTTTTTTTGTACTTTTTAAAGATTTGGATGTGATTTACAACAGCTAGCTAGCCATCTAGTTGCGCAATCTTTTAATTAATGACGCCTAAGATAACTCCAGGGTTAAAGTTTTAAATATTACCAGAAAGAAGGTTGAATGAAAAAATACTTTTCTTTGTATATTTTACGAGAGCTTGGCGCTAGACTACTTTGTTACAATGTGAAGTTTCCTATTCAATTTTTTTTTTACATGAACAAGTTTTCAAGATTTTCAACCTCTTTATATGTTACTAACGGCGCGCTCCGACTTCGCCCTTTTTACCCGAGATTTGAATTGCCATAAATCCTTTCTTAGCGGATGCTTACGTTATAAAATAAACCTTTGTTACAAATTTCAGGTACCTAACTAGATTTCATAGTTTCGTTTTATAATAAACCATCTTGCATTTTATGTGAACAGTGATTAAAAAGAGTACGTATGGCTGTGTGGCCACGTTAAATAGTCCTGCAAACTACACGTAACGGGACTCGATGTTCAGGGAATAATTCAGTAAAACGCTGAATTACGATTATTAGTGATATTTAGATTAGTAGGATTTTAATGACTGTGTAAATTATGCAGTAAATAATTATAATTTACGAGTATATTATTATAAACTACGATAATAGATACATTGAATGTCTGATCCCCAAAGAGACCTAAGAAAGCTTTCTCCACAATTTGACAAGATGTTTGCCGGGCATAAAAATATATCCAATTGATTTTTTCAGGAAAACTAATTTCCTGACTAATTCATCAACGCAGAGCTTAAAAGGACGTATGTGACCACTAATAAAAATTTAAGAAATTAATTTTCAATTCGGGTATTTTTGTGTTGTTTTTATTTGTGTTGACACAAGTTACACCCAGACTCAGAACAACTCTTTGTGGGCCACACAAAGTTTGTTCCTGTGCGGGAATCGAACCCACAACCTCGTGCACAACAGGCGCATACTACACCCACTGGACAACCAAGGCAGTCAAGGTATATATAATTGTTCAACCTAGGGTCTTAGGTGAAGTGAAGCCTGGTAGTAAGTTTCGTAGAAACCGAATAACATTTTGTTTGATAAAATTAATCCGCCATGTTTGCTCGGGGCCAAAGTAAGACGCGCACTTAAGTAGAAAACTTGTAAGGAATTAAAGTGAAGGGCTCGCAAAGTTTCATACAAGACATGAATACTTTACGAGGGAAGGACAGCTTTGGTAAAAGTTTGTTTATGCGATTCTTGGTATAGGCAACACCTGAAAGTACTTAATTCAGAATTAGTAATAGATTTGAGTACAATAACTTTTAAACCATATTATATTTTGTCCCAATTATGTATGAAAATTGGTTAAAGTTAGACACCCATTATTTTAACAGGCAATTTTTTTTAAATATAAAACTACCGAATGAAGTCAGCTTTAAAACTTCTGATGTTATCATCATAAGTTTTAATACTCTTCTAATAATAACACATTTGCGGTATTTTACTATACCAAAAATATAATTGTTTGATAGTTTTCATTCCTCAAATTCAGAAGTATTAGGTTATACTATAGCATGGGGTTCTTCAAGGAATTATAAGGTTTCTAAAGGGTCGGCAACGCGCGAGTGATACCCCTGGTGTTGCAAGCGTCCATAGGCTACGGTAACTGCTTACCATCAGGCGGGCCGTAGGCTTGTTTGCCTCCTTGGTAGTATAAAAAAATGCACTAACAAATTATGGATTGTATTAATCTGAATTAAATAAATAATAATAATACACTCTTTTTTGTGTTCTGTGGTTATGAACGCCCTATGTTATATATAATAAATAGCCCATATATATTTTTTTAAATGACTTACGAACTCGCGGAGACTTTACAAACATACAATTATCACGGACACAAAAAACAACACTATGCACTGTTGCTTAGTTGTTCTTGTTAGGGCGATGACCACCTTAAGTAACAGAAGTGCAGTCAAGATTATGACAGTTTTCTTTATCAAAGAGCCACAAAAATAACCATAGTAAATGTAGAGCAAAAATATGTGTCAGACGTGTCTCAACGCAACGATGCGTACAACCGTAGGCGACACTTTGTCTATTAATATCGCCGCCATGCTTATCATGAGGCATTCGAGAGCACGGTCTAGGTCAAATCGCAAGGTCACACCATAAGATACATGATAAAACAGTTTCTTTTACGACGCAACCATTATTTATGTAGCAACGTCTCGTTTTTTGACATAACCGGCGAATGATCTTTTATTTATGATGTAAATCTCTACGATCTGAAAAGTTTGTTTATTTGATCTCGATAATCTCTAAAACGGATAGTCGGATTTGAAAAAATCTTTTTGTATTTTATAGCTCGATTCTTAAAGAAGATGATGATGATGATGATGAAAAGGGGGAATTACAGTAACAATAAACGTGTCACGAGAAGAAATATAAATTCGACACCGTTAATATAGAGCGTTGTTAATATTTGTATAAACAACGTCTTAATTATAGTGTCATTTAAGGCTAGCAATTTTATAATACTTTGGGTAGTATAAGAAAAATGTCCTAGGGTATAACTGATGTGCAACCAGGATTTTATGTTAGAAAAATGTTTCTTCGAAACGCGCACTGGAAACTTGCACTTACTTATAGGAATACAACTACACCACTGTGTATAGTTATTTTGCTAAGGTCTCCTGTAAAGTGTAGGTCCTTCCAGAGCCTGACTTGTTCACTGATATGATGCCTACCTCTCTTACATACTCAACAACTTACAAACACCCCGCACTGTTGTACGAGGTCGATCTAAAAGAACGATGGAGTTTCTACGGCTATCTCGATGCCGATCGTTTTATAAGAACGATATAGAATAGAATAGATAACTCTGCATTGTAAACCAATTACATTTTGACAAAAACCTTATTTATACTCATGTACAATGGGCTAATCGCTAAAAGAAATTTCTTACAGGCAACCTTTGTATGGACAGAAAAGAAAGTTAAATATAATAAAGAAAAGTGTAAGGGTATTGGTGTAGTAAGAACTTCTTTTACGGCTGAATCTGTGCCCAAGTGTACTTCCCACTTACCTACTGTATACTTCACGACAACAAACCCACAAGTAACAGCTGGCATTTAAATAAGATGAGAATAACTTGCTATTCTGGTACTCGTTTGTTATTGTTACCAAAGAAACCCAACATAACGTCAACAGACCAGAATCTTATTAGTTTCCTAAATCAATATTTCCCTTTGGATGCCATCGAAATGGAAGAGAGAATTTCTAATAATTTTCTTCATTCAATATTCCGAATATGTAAATTATTGGAAAATAGGATCCATATTTACATACGGAAACCTTTTGCACAGACCTTTGTCTGTGGAAATATATGGTTGACACAAAAAAAGAATAAGTTGTATTAAACGTCACGACTTTTCACAACTACACCCCTGAATGAAGTTATTTGCCTGTAGTCTTCGATAAGATGAAGGTCCTCCACCAGTTGGGTGCCTACTTCTCTTAATGAGGCTTGGACAGATTTCAAGTTGAATGAAATAAGACGCTTGGACGGAATAAGATTTGGGTAACTTGTCCCCTGTACCCTTCTGTTAAAGGTGAAACCAAATATTTCAATTTCGAATGTCTATATTAAGATTAATATAAAGTAATGAAATAAATCAACAATTTTGCGTCAATATCAACTTCATAAAGAAATATAATATTATTTTCGTACCGTACCCTAGGGTGAAAGTAACTTTCTTTCTTATTGAACACCGTGTTATTGTCTCCTCTTAACGTCTATACGACCCTTTGTCCTGAGTTCAATGCTCTGAAATATCAAAAAAATATAGTTGACATTATAAATGTCGAGCTTTCTATTTATTAACGTCATTCGAGCACAACAAGGGTCTAACAATAAAAGATTTTTTGGCTCTTTTATCTAAAAACAATTATCGAGATAGATGTGGGTATGGGTATGCATAATTAAATTATACAATGGCCTTTCATGACACTCTCACTTTAATATAAAATTTATTTTGTAAGTAGAGAGAGAATATTTAATATGGTCTAAAGTTCAAATAAGGTGTGTGTGTGATTTGTCCCAATACATTATTATTGTCTATATTTTTTAACATATATTTTTTTAATATTAAAAAAAATACGTATAGTATTTTTTAGTTAAAAATTTTAAATATAGTTCTCCACCGGTATCGGAAACATAGTCAAAGCTACCACCGGTTAGGACTCCAGAGACAAGAACCTCCTTACAATATGCCTATCTTCTGCATACGAATCTTCACCCATTCGAGTCTTGACGCGAGCCTCGGAAAGTGTTGATCGACATTATAATTATTATTAGACATAACATTAAGGCATCAAACTAGCACAGGTACTGATGAATCAACTTGCAGAAACCATGTTTTCCTATCCCAGCGATACTCCATCATAAAACTGTGGTGTAATTTTTTTTTTGGGTCGGCAACAAGCAAGCGGTACCTCTGATATTGAAAGCGCTTATAGGCTACCGTAACTGCTTACCAACAAGCGGGCCTTATGCTTGTTTGCCGCCTAAGCAGTATAGGTCACGCAAAACATGCATGCACCTTTATCAACTAACGCTGTGTAACTACCAGATATAAGATTATGTATATCCAGCAAAAGGCTCAATTGACAAAAGGAGTAATCAATTAGAAGCTATACAAGTGAACTAAACGCCAAGGTAATTGCCGCACCATTTTATAGTTTTGTACACCAATTAGCACCTATAAGAGACTTGTTAGCTTTAGCCCTGAATTCAAACTACATTTTGGTTCTAGAATATTAAAAAAAAAAAACAATTCCGAAAACGGACATACTCTTCTCTATCAAGAGCGCTGAGAGAGTAGGCTTCTATCAAAACACGCTGTCTTTTGCGCGTTGGCAAATCAGACATTCAAATATGCCTTTAGAATTTCTTCTAAGACATGGGGGTTTCCTTATGATGTTTTCCTTCATCGTTAGCAGATGGTAAATCATTTGATTAGTACGTTTAAATTCCACAAAGTGAAATTCACATTTGTACTGCAAAATAATATACAATTCCGTTCCTTTCTCAGTTAGCTACCACTCTCTAAAGCATATTAACTACAATTCTGCTTAATCCTTCGCCTAGAGTACACTAACGTGATGCTCTGTTATTTATGAGGAGCATAACAAATTCGACACGCGTGTCGCGATCACGTGGCAGTAATCCACGGAGTCGCGGTTACGACGTACCGCACTGAACGAACTTGACCCATTTCTTTTTGAAGATAACTCTAATGGCTTTCCGAATCCTAATGTAGAACATGTATTTTTGGCTGAAGATCAAAACAGTATTTTTAATGTTAGTAAATATTCACAGCCTGTCCTTGTTCTACTGCCATTAGCATCAAACCTACTTAGAGAATAAGAAGGATAAAAACTCAAGGCCAAAGCGACCGGGCTTCACCATAAACGTATACTAAACTGTTAATGATGTGACGTTTTTGTAACTTAACAGGCTTATGTATCTAATACGAGCAACAGTGGTTAATGAGCCACTTCACCAACTACTTAGGCTTCGTAATCTTAGAAGCTTTAGTATCAAGAGCGTTGCCAGCTAATGGCCCACGGCCATTAACAGTCGCCAAAAAGTTCATAAAAACGGAGAATAATGAAAATTTAAACTGTTTATACAGTCAAGAGCACATGCTTGAAAGGTAACACTTGCCGTCTTACCTCTACAGCGATGGTAAAAAGAATGGTACATACTACGAAGAAGATGATCAGTTAAGCAAGTTTTTCCTCGTAGGAGAAGGCAGCTGCTTTTCGCGTTGTTGTTACTTAACTTCAAGCGTTTTCTTATTGAGTGGTTGGTAGCCAAACTAATGGGTCGGTAACACGCAAATGATACCTCTGGTATTGCAAGCGTCCATAGACTACGGTAACTGCTTAACATCGTATATTTGTATATAAGTAGTACAAAAAAAAACCTGGTGGCAAAGTAATTCAGATGGCCCATATAGCCCTCTTTCGTGATCTGACTACTGTTTTCACAGTCGAGGTCGACTAACAGCCCCTCCAAAGCACAGAAACGCTAAAATTCGACTCCAAACAGGGAACAACAAAACTAAAAGAAAAATAGACATCATTAATTTTATTCACCATGGCATCGTAGCTGAATGTCAGGGGCAAGGAGTCGCGTGTTCATTGTAAATACGCATCAAGCGGATCCGAATTTAACCCCATTTGGTTTGGAAATAGAGCTAACGGTACAAGGAGACGATTTGGATCGTACGAAAATAAAGTTTGAAAACATTGTTAGGATCGATGATTTAGTTTTGTAGAGAGGGAAACAGAACAAACTTTCGTGCTTATCACACAAAGATTTATCCTGGGTGGGAATCGAACCCGCGTCCTCCGGCGTAGCAGTCAGAGTCACTAACCACTAGACCAACATGCCAGATCTTATCAAATAGATGGAATATTATGTGCAATACCATCTAATGTGACACGGTTTCTCACAAAACAGAAACACGACCTTAATCGATTCTTGAACATCGTAATTTACGTCGCCATAACGTTACACCCAATATAACACTGACACCGACATAGAAATTGTAGCACATCAATCACCTCCGCCGAAGTGGTAAATAATATATAGTGGAATGGAAACAAAAACACGAAAACTTATTAATTAAACAATACTTCGGTATATTAGAAAAGAATTGTTATTAATAAATGCTACGCCTGAAGCCCGAGCTGATAATATGAGTATCAATCAATCATGAACGAACAAAGGGCAAAATGTTATATATAACTGTAGTCTACACTAATATTATAAAGAGGAAAGATTTGTATTTTTGTATGTAACAAATAAACTCAAAAACTACTCGACCGATTTTAAAAATTCTTTCACCATTAGAAAGCTACATTATCAGCGGGTAACATAGGCTATATTTTATTGGAAAAAATACGGCATATGTGCACAATGTCCACCTGTGCGAAGCCGGGACGATCCGCTAGTATTTTATATACGGTTTCTTTGCGTAAACTCATGAGGCGCTCATAGCCTGGTGCACTCGCTGTTCGGTAACGATCAAGGCCTATAGATGGGTGACCGCATAGAGCTATTTCAACTGAACGTATCCGTGCTTCGGAGGGCACGTTAAACGTCGGTCCCGACTGTTAACAGTCGTTAGATCAAGACAGGCGTAAATATGGGCGATCTAAATAATTCTGTCATCTGGCTGGCCACTAACCAAACGATAACAAGAGAAGAATTATATACGCGATAGCCTAAATATCAGTATTAATAAATACGTGTAAGATAAATAGTTTCTGAAAAGTCTTCATAATGTTTCCTAAGTGTGGCCGCACATGGGTCACACGCGACAACCACGAAACACCGCCACCGACCTATTTCTTGTAGTTTCGTGCATTTGATATGAACTCGCCGCACGCGGCTGACGAATGTGGTCGCCACTCGCTACAAATAAAATGTATGAAAACAGGTCGGTAGCGGTGTTTTGTGGCTGTCGCCTGTGGCCCATGTGCGGCCATCCCAAGGTGTGTGAGCTCTACATTATCTATACTCGCATTAATTACGGAAATAATTGAACTGTAAGACGTCTACAAATTTAAAATTTGTAGACTAGAAAGTTCAAGAACGTATTTTTTCCCCTGTTAAATAGATTTCAAAGTACACCCGCCAACAATATCTCTGCATGACAGATTCAAAATGCTTTAAGGCTTTAAGAACACCTCTGCAAGAGTTTATGAAGGAATATTGTATAAATAAAATTCTCGCGAGAGGAAATAGTCGTTAAGAATTTGTACGCAGATTAAATCAACAACATCAATTACCAAGTAGGCACTTAATTTATACACATAAGATTACATACTATAACTCATTTCTTCTCGGCGTAAAGTGCAGATGAAAGAAAGAGAGAAAGAAAATGTTTTTAACAGATAAATATCACTTCACGTTTCGCAGTCACAATTCTAGGCTGATACGAGTACTGACGCTCTAGTCTCAACGGGATTTGCATCCGTACGTTTGTACGGAAGTCATCCAGAGTATTAATGTGCCTCAGATGCTGTTTATTTAATTTATATCTACATTTTATCTTGAACACAACATAAGACAGTTGCAAAATATTTATTTCAACGGAGCCAAATGTCGGTGGGTACATTAAAATTCAAGTTACAACAGGCAAGACAAGCGCCGGCCCAGAATCCGTTCAAAAATGGAAGATGTCGCAGTTTGGATATCATCCAGCAGTTTTATTACTAAGCATGGATAGATACAGCTTGGCAATAGCTTCTATGTTTGTATGGCCTGCTAGCCAACATATTTAAATACTACAAATCTAATGCGTATGACAAATAACACCATGAAGTTTAACTTGAAGAAATAGAGTTCAAATTTGAATGAATGCGGAAGAGATATTGGCATGTTAAGTTCAAGAGCGTGCCAAATCTGCTGAATGGGCAGTGGCAGCTGTTGTCTTCGATGTAATACGTATCAACTATTATATAAACTTCATCGTGTTGTTTGGCAATGAAGGAATATTATGGTTTTTATGTTTGACACTGATACGTTTCTCTCTCAAGGTCTTATTGTAATATTATAAACATAATGAGTACCACACGTTTGAAAATCTCTGAGAACGACTTCCAATACACAAAAGATCATAGCCTAATAATTACAAACAGATATGTAGTTGATATACTGGATACTGGTCTACCGCTGGGTGTTCTGTATAGGTACCTGTACTAATAGGTATTCTGTGGTATATGTAACTATTGCAGTTATTTAAGGAATCAGGGGGCCGTAGGCTTATTTGCATTGTTTTTCTTTTGTATATAACTGTTTTAATGCTAAAAAATAAAATATACTTTCTTAAACATACATAGATTTAAGGTACACTCTGTAACATCAACAAGTCTGTCACTTTGTGTCAATAAACATTTTTTTTTTAATTTTTTAAAACTTAGCTGTATATTTTTCAATAAATTAAAATTTAATTCCATCTACAAAATACTCAATAGACATTAATTATATCCAAATACATTTTTATAACCATTCAAAGTTTCGATAAGAAAGGTCATGCATGTCTTATAGACGTGAGATTTATGAAGTAACAGCCTATCAGCGAAAGGTTACGTCACATTTATTAACTAGCTATTTAAGTATTATCTATACATACGAGTTTATAATTGCTTGTCTCGACTGTCCGTCTGACTGGTTACAAACTTGAAATTTTGCTTAAAACCTCCTTAAACAACGTAAGTGCGCACTAAGAAGGGTTTTGTGGAAATTAAATTTGTATAAAATGAAATAAAGCTTCAAAAATAGCCAACTATTTATAAATAAATCTATTAATATAATGTTAATATAAAAGTAATTTGCATCTGACGTCCTCACCTAGCACCTGCAAGTGGCGCCTAACACCTGCAAGTTCTGCGGCAGCTGAAAGTACTCAGGTGGCCAATATGTGATTTAGATTAGATAGTTTAAAAGCGGCTTCTTTTATATGCTCGATCTTTTTTTATAAACTGTGGTCACCACAGACTAACACGCCATTAAAGTATAAAATCTTTAAAATTAATCAACTGTAACCACAGCATATTATTTTTAACACCTTCGCTAGCAAAACGTCCAAAAGTCACAGGGAGGTGTTCACATACATTAAAATCATACCTAATGGGGGTAGGCAGAGACTATAACGTCAATTGCTTAGATCAAAACATACTTATTTCGCTTCCTCTACATTAATCAATCTCCTCATACATAAACGTCGGTTCTGGGTACTTTTTTAGGTAAAAAAAAATATTACTATCAATTACTTACCGTGTAAGTAAACAATCAATCATCCAATAATAAATCACAATTAATAACAAAATCACTTTGCACCCAAGTGTACTCGAACGCGTTACCAACACGAATGCGACCGTGCCTCGTACTCGTTAACCACTAACCTTACATGGTACACACACATAAATTATATCATACATTTACATGATTATGTGCTTGCAAACGTTGAATTGGTAATCGTTTAAAAATTATGCGCACACTTTTGAGTGCTTGTTTAATTTCATGATTCATTGGCAGAATTGTTGACATCGGCATTATTATATTAAAAAAGTTGAATAGAATAATTTCATGATTATCGTCATGGTTACCTATATGTATATTCCGGATGATTTATGGTGAAAGGTCTAAAAGACATCGCTTTTGGTGGCTAAACCTTCGGTTGTTAACTTATTTGCTACTAATTATATTCTTACCGAGCATTAGATGTAGAATTCTATGTAGGAGACAATGTTTACCTGCAATAGAGAAATTCTAGGTTAGTATAAAAAATAAAATTGATACTAATGATAGAGGTTTTCCCGAGAAACTATAGCATGGGGTTCTTCAAGAAAGGAGTTCTAAGGTTTCTAAAGGGTCGGCAACGCGCGAGTGATACCCCTGGTGTTGCAAGCGTCCATAGGCTACGGTAACTGCTTACCATCAGGCGGGCCGTATGCTTGTTTGCCTCCTTGGTATTATATTTAAAAAAAATGTCTTACATAAGTTAAGTTGTGTCGACACAAGACTAATACTTTTGTGGCCCTAACATAGTGGTAAAGTATGCACTTTGTGTCCGTGAATTGTATGTCCGTCACGCCCCGCACGACTCAAGACCCTAATCCTTGGTGAAAGTATGTAATATAATATTACGAAAATCATTTTTAGGCCTAGAACCTTTGCGCGCAATTTCAGTACATGCAGAACAATTCACCAAAGTTTCATTGCAATCGAATAAAGAGTTTAATATGCTTATAAAACAAAAAAAACATTAAAATATATACCTATATACACACGAATTGATATCCTCCTATTTTTTGAAGTCGGTCAATAATAAAATAACACAACTAAAAAAAGGCTTAACAATAACATTATAATCGTTGCAATTATCTACAACATAGTAGAAAAATATGATTAAGTAATAAAACAAAGTTGCAAGGCATATAAACCATCGATCGCTCGACTGCCACCCAGTACCGCACCGTAAACATTCGTTTGTTCATCACGATGCCTCTGAACAATACCAACTAATATTCGCTTGAAATACAACAATGTTTTGAACACATTCTAAACTGATATCGATGACACGATTTTGTGATAAAGTTATTAATAGCTACGTACAATACAACGAAAGGAGATTGCCGGTCAACCATTGGATGAGCTTGGCACAGGACCGGAAAAGATGGCGCACAAAATAGGAGACCAATACCTAGCAGTAGGTGGATTGACAAAGAAGAAGCACAATTATGCGCATTATTCCACTTTGCCATTACTGCTGGACATAGGCCAGTGTCTAGCAGTGAACTGCTATAGGCTAATGATAATGGTGCCATCAGCCATAATAGTGGTATATTTTTCTATTATATCATTAACTAGGGGTCACCCGCGACTTCGTCCGCGTGATAATTTGGAATATTTTCCCCGATTTTGCAACATATCTCACTACTGCTCTGCTCCTATTGATCATAGCGTGATGTAATATAGCCTATACCCTTCCTGGATAAATGCACTATTCAACAAAAAAATATTTTTTCTAATCGAACCAGTACTTTCTGAGATTGCGCGTTCAACCAAACAAACAAACTCTTTAGCTTTATAATATTAGTATAGTATAGATAGTAAAGCAAAGAGAGGTAGAGCACGATACAAGCCAGCAAGCGCCACTAAAGACCGATTCCGATTTAGAAAATTTTCTTTAAAAGAAACTTTTTCCTATCCCAAGGATACTCCATCTCAAAACTGCGGTGTTAATAGTTTTTTAACGTAGGTATTGCAAGCGTCCATAAGCTATAGTAACTGCTTACTACTGCTTATCAGGTTGGCCGTAAACTTATTTGCCACCACTATAATATAAGAAAATGTTAAATTATTGGCGCACTTAACATCTCACACACGAACTTCACTATCTATATAAGCAATTTAAACATCCCTGCAGAATTACCCTCAAGGGTACAACAACTTCTAACTCCCATTCGATTAATTACTAACCCAATCCCCAGCTGAACCTACACCTATCAAAGAGACCCTTTAACTTTTATCATTAGGACCCTGATCATTATTACGAGCATTTAACAGGACCCAATTACAATAATGAATTAGTGTCAGTGTAGCCCAAATCAGGTTAAAAATATTTTGTGGGTAGTTTGGATTATAAAGGATGTTTAATAAGCTGGGCTGTAGTTGAGCTCACAAATTATAGAGCACCTAATAGTGGTCGTACAGTGGAACTGTTGATCACGAGGGCTCAGGTTAGATTCCCGGGTGTGGTCCAAATTAGATTTTGGAGTTTTCTGACAAGAAATTTACCAAAGTTAGAGATTGAAACAGGTTATAAACCCGTGCCTCGAAAAGCACTTGAGGCAGTTGGTCACATCGGACTATAAGAATGAGAGACTAAAACAACACTTATGCACTATAATATTTCCCACGCAGATGGCTAGTTATTGATGGAGATTAGCCGCCGTGATGCAGGCATGGCATTTAGCATTCAAGTGATCACCAAGAGCTATCACCACCTTCTGAATTTGTTGAGCCAGCTCTCTGGTCGGAGCCAGAATGAGAGCCTGGCATTCACGAACACTAGTGTCAATTTGTTGAAGAATTGAGATAGAGAATGTAGCAGTTTTGCCAGTTCCAGACTGGGCTTGAGCTATGACATCGCGCCCTTGAATGCACGGCATGATGGCGCGTTGCTGGATAGCCGATGGTTTCTCAAAACCATAGGCGTATATTCCTCTCAGCAATTCTTCTTTCAAATTCATGTCATCAAAGCTTTCCACGACTTGATGCCAGTTAGTATCCAGTGCTCCCTCAGGTTCCGTGGGGTTTCCATCGTAACTTCCCTGATCTTTTGATGGCCCATTTTTGGAATCCTCCGGCCAATCTTCTGATCTTCTTTCAGGTGAATAAGACATGTTCCAATCGCGGTAGCTGAACGGGAAAGGCTGTCCGTGTGGTGACGGATTAAGAATACAAATGTCACCACCCCATTCCATCCCGTGGGTGTCGTAAGAGTCGACTAAGGGAGTAAGTCAGGCAGGCAATATCCACTGCAAGAGAGGGAAAACTTGATACAAAACCCTATACCAACCCGTCTGACCAGCGTGGTATAGTAGGCTAATTTCCTTCCAAATGTATGGAGGAGACCCGTGCCCAGCAGTGGGACGTTTATGGGTTGAGATGATGATGATGAGCCGCCGTGATTGAAATTCGATTAGAAGATTATTATTATCATCATCACCAAAATTAAGAATAATTCAAATGAAAAGAATACGTTTTATAGTTGTGAATTGAGATGTACAAAAAGTTATATTACTTTAACATTTGGTCAAGTTATTCTATATCAATCAAAACTGGAGAGAATCATTTTACCTTTCTAATACATCCTTTATGTGGGGTTTCGACGATCGGTCAATTGTATAAATGGGGAAAGTAGGGACTCTATTGTAACTTCGATATATGAGTCATCGTAATACACCCACAATCACAGGATAAGGATATCCGAGTCGGAAATATGACGTCATCGCTGTCTTTATGAGTTATAGTCTTCTGAGAGGGGTTTGTGACAATTATTCTTCGATTTCTTTTGGTTAAGGATTTATGATCATTGAAAATAAACTGTTCTTCGCGTTAAATTTAGATTTCGTTCCGTGTGACATTTATTGTTACTGTGATGCTCCCCTTGGTAAGTAGCGTGATGATTTAATGCCTATAATCTGCCTCAATAAATAGGCTATAATTTGTCAAAATCCTTTTGAAATCGACTTAGTAATTCCAGAGATAACCGCAACTCAAACAAACTTTTTTCTAGATTTATATTATTACTCGTTGGTAGGTTAAACTCTCTAATATTATCCATCAACTCTTGTTCGTATTTACAAAACAAGTTAATATTTTAAACTAATTTTGTATTCAGATAAAGTGACACCGTAAAAGCTTCTTTGTCGAGCTTACAAACTATGGTCGGACACCATAGTTTGTAAGCTCGACAAAGGAGTATATATGTATAATCCAATATTAGGAAGATGCTCGGCAACTTCGGAGAGGGTCATTAATCACTCACGAGCTAGCCAATATTGCTTCCCTTGTTACATAAAGATAGGGACACAGAATAACAATACTTACCTATACAACATTAGATTGCTGCCAATCTTGAGATAATCGCTTCACCTTGATAACTTCATATGTGTAAAAATGATTAAAAATCTTATCATATTTTTCCTTGTGAATCACTAAGACTGATGGATAATGAAAACCATTCATATTTTATACTCTTCTGTGACGAACTAAAAGATCTCTTTCTTATCTTGCAAGTGTGCATAAGCGTTGCCTGCTTACCATTAAGGCCGAATACGTGGTTGCCAACTTTTTTAATAAAAGGAAAGCCAAAACTACTAACGTCTTAAAATACATTTACAAATCTCATCTCACAAAAAGGCCATGCAATAAAATGAAATCGGGCCTAAATATCAGTCAAAAGAATAATGGCATCACCGATGGATGAAATGTCACGGCTCATCCGTATCAAATAAGAACGCGCATTAATCTCAGAGAGTGCCACAGGGCTGCTTCCGCGCGCCCGGGACCTCTCACATGAGTGCTTCTTAAAGGACACTGACTCGACGTGTAACGGCATAACACGAATACGGAATGATGGCCGTCAAAGTATTTTGCTTAATAAATTAAACTAGCTAGCTTAGATATCGGTTATCGCGATAAAATGAACCTTATATTCCCTGGATACCATCTATCTCCTTGTAAAATTTCATGAAGATCCGTTGAGCCGTATAGTCGTGGAAGTAAAATAGACAGTCAGAGTTACTTTCGCTTTTGCATGGGAGAGAGAGATATTATAGTATTTGCAAATGCAATGTTTTGGAGTGACGTCACGAGAGGAGAAAACGGGTATCGTGGTCGAGATAGTCCAAAAAAGCGCTGGAGTCATGACCTGGACCTTTACATACGAAGGTACAGACTTGGCAATAAATGAAAATATGTGTAAATTAAGATAAAAGAGAAGCAATCTTTGAAGCATATTTTTATCTCGATGAGATAAAAATATGTTAAAAAAAAAATGCAATTTTAACGAAACAAATTGTTATTTTCTGTCTCTAATCACGTTTAGGTAACAAATAAACCTTTTAAATGTGACAAAGGCTTTCGTTTTCCTTTTGATACCATCCTAAATAGAGCGTAAAAAAGTCGTATCGCGGTTAGATCGCCAATCGCCACATCTGAGTGTCCTCTTTCTTGTACAAAAGGATCCTCCCGGACATAAAACGATACTGAACTGAATATCATGTGACTAAGTGGTTTCGTCGAAAATACTTCACGGCTTTTAATGTTGTTGTAATACATTCTGACGGTTCGTTGTAACAAGTTATTTTTTCAACAACAAGATCAACTTACAAATACCTGTCATTGTTTATTAAGAGGATGTGTGGTTCGTGTTACGGTGTCGTTTTGAATGCATTTATTTCAGAAATGTTTTAAAGGGGGAACTTCTTCAGGCGCATTAAGCACTTTTAGGTGAACAAAAATCATGGAACTCGCGTCATCCTCACCGGACGCTTTCCATATTCAAACTTTTTGGGTGAATAAAAATCATGAAACTCGCGTCAACGTCACCGAACACTTTCCATATTCAAAAATAATAATGTAATAGCTCGACGATACAATTCCCAAAGTTAGTTAGTTAGTTTTCACTTCTACCTGCAGTCCTTAAAGACTGCCCCGCATGTTTTTCTTTATTTCACTTCTTCTTCGCGTCGATGGTATGTGGAGTATTCAAATTGTATAAGGCCTGGATTATGCTACCTCTATGGTGTTGTCAGTGGCAGTGTAGAAGCCGTTCAGTGTGCAGGTGGAAGAGCTGGACATGGGGTGAGACATTGTTATAATAAAATATATATGTATATGCATAGAATTCTTACTAACTTAGCTACTGTATACGACCTGGGAATGAGGCACACGTCAGAAATGAAAATGCAAATGTATGGGATTTGCAGTAAGTTTACGATATAATGTCGTAAACTTACGTCAAATTCCTTACATTTGCTTTTTGATTTTTCGATTCGAATCCCGTTTATGCCACTTGTCTATAGGGGCTTTTCTGAGCATGAACTCTCCAAATGCACTTAGCACGATACCCAATTTATCGTATCCAAAACTGATAATTCTTCATCTCAACCTATAAAGTCCCACTGCTAGGCACGGGTCTCCTGTATACATTTGGAGAGTTATTAGCCTACTATACCACGCTGGCCAGACGGGTTGTTCGATGTCGTCGTTGTTATGTTTTGAGTTTTCCCTCTCTTGCAGTGGATATTGCCTGCCTGGCTTACTCCCTTAGTCGACTCTTAAGTTAACAGATTTTGTATTTAACTGAGACGACAAATTTATTTATGTTCATTGGCATATATTTTGTATAAACACCATCAACTGTGTAAGAATGGCCGCACATGGGCCACACGCGATTACCACAAAACGCCGCCACCGACCTATTTCTTGTAGTTGTCATACATTTTATATGAACTCGCCGCACACGGTTGACGCCGGTGGTCGCCACTCGCTACAAATAAAATGTATGAAAACAGGTCGGTGGCGGCGTTTTGTGGCTTTAGCCTGTGGCCCATGTGCGGCCAGCCTTATACATAAATGTCTAAACACAAAACCATTTAGGTGGGATAATAACTCACAGCGACATTCAACCGCAGTTGCGTGCAGGCGGGACCGCGGGACATGCGCAGTAAGCTTTAACTACATTTTCACGCTTTAAACAAGTCACGAAGAAAATCGCTCCGCTCTGTGTCCTATGCGTGTTGAGAGTATAGGTCTTCAGTACTCATTTAAGTATTTTTTTGTTTTTCATTATTTTTCTAAGGTCTTTAAGAAAGGTAGAGCACCATATTAGAGAGCAAGTACGACTGGGGAAGGACCTAACCTAAAGGCGAAGCAAACACGACCTAATTCTATAGGCGAGCGCGGGGATACAAACAGATGTACTCTTTGCATGGGCGTCTAATTGATTTTTAATAAATTTAAATTTCAACTTATTCTAAATATAACATTACCAAATTATAAGCGTATGTATTCTTCAAATATTGTTTTTTCGTATTATTTGATAAAAATTGAAGTCATTTAGTGGTTACATCTCAATAATTTGGTGCTGATTCGATGATTTTTTTTACAAACTATTTAGAATTACTATAATTTATGACAAAACCATATTATGAAACACATCTTGTAGATTAATACTGTATTTTTTGGCAGTCATTTGTCTATAAACGCCAACAAAAAATGGTTTCAATTACACCTCTTTTTCATCATTATTTGAGAGAGGGGCCTTAATGAAGCAACCAAAATCACATTATCAAATTGAATGTTTTCATCAGTAATGAAGTACTTGAATTAAGTCAGTTACGAACATTTCAAAACAAGCCTGTGTACACAACCCACCTTTGGCAAAGCTAATAACTACATAAACATCAAACATAACGACGTCACTCCTCATTAGTACTCCAAATACGTGTGTCCTTTGCCAGGATGTTTGATTAAAACGTAAATACATAATATTAAGAACACGATTTAACTAAGATAATATTAGGGAGCAAACTGTAGCCGCCTTATTAATAATCTCTCGCTCTGTCATCAGTAATTTCACATTCGAAAGAAGAGAACAAAGCATGGCGTAACTATTTACTCGCTACATTAATAAAGCTGTTATTAGTCTGAGGCTGTTAGGATTTTACAACTACTTGAACAACGAATGAGCAGATCTTTTATTAGGTACTATTAAATAGATAAAGTAAAAAAAAATGGATGTAGGAGAGTAATCTCCTGATCTGGTTCTACTTATTTGAAACCACATTATCCCTGATTGCTATAGGCGAGTTTTATCGACGTGAGCAAAGTTACGGGAGGAAGTTAGATTATGTATATATGTACATAGAAACTGACATATCAACATGCATGTTGAATTTCGATTGCTATCGTTGTGTAAAGTTTTCTTCTCATTAAAATAAATATAACTAAATAATATTATCAGTTTAAAACCTTTAATTATTTTTATTTTTTAGGAAACTTGAGAGCATAATGACCAATTTTTCAACTCAGTTGACGATGCGTTTGCTGACGCGCCAGTCAAGATTAATAAGCAGACAATCAGCAGCAGTATTTACGTCTAATGAGATCATGTCTTTAAGGCACACGTGTGGGCACGCGACCTTCAAAAGGAACCTACCGGTGCCCTTAAAAGAGATCCTTTGTCTTCACGCACGAGCGCATCCAATGATTTCTGATCTGCTCATTCCGAGGTCGGTAATTTGAGTATTGGATATTGATTCTGTATTCATAGAACGATGCTTCATTATGCGGCATGAATAAACTAAACCTAAGGATAATTAAATTAGTTTGTAATCTAATGAGAATGAATCTAAAGGTAGGGTACCTCGCTAGCGAGCAAGCCCGACTGGGAAAGGACCTCCACCTTACAGAAGACCACAGCCAAATCACACAGCGGTGTAGTTTTGTTCCTGTGTGTGTGTATTGTGGTCTCCAGCGCTCATTTAGGGATACGTTTTGGAAGAAACATTTTCCTATTCTAGGAATACTCCATCTTAAAGCCCTGGAGTAAAAAAAAATGGGTCACAACACGCAAATGATACATCTGGTATTGCAAGCGTCCATAGGCTATGGCAACTGCCTAACATCAGGCAGGCCGTATGCTTGTTTGCCCCTCAAGTAGTATTAAAAAAATAATAAAGAAGCTAGCTAATCTTCATTTGTATTTGATAAGTGATTAATTAAACACGCTGCCTAAAACGTTGTTGTTTTTTTTGTAGACAGTTGACCTAGTTAGTGCTGAAGGTAGGGACTCAGAGAACCATCAACATAGACAAAAACCATTCTATAAATAAACTGTTAATTAAGGATCATGTAATTAAATTAAATATTACGTACGTAGTCAGCCTAATCTAGATCCTCAATTTGATTTCATAAGAGATCAATCTCAATTAACATCAAACGAATTGCTCCAAGGGGATGAATAATATCCTTCATTAAACACTATTCTGCGAATTGGGCAAAGATCAACTAATAGTAATAATAGCAACCCATAATGTCCCACTACGCGCCACGGGTCTCCTCTTCTCTATCAAGAGAGAGAGAGGGTTTGGGCTTTAATTTACCGCGCTGGCCTAATGTGCGTGACCTAAAATTTCTTCTAAGACACGTGGGTTAATTAAAGTTACAGGATATTTTTTAATACATTTTTCTTTGTTTGAATAGCGTTAAATAACAATTGGATTCTTATTACCATAGATTTAGATTTAATGAGCGAGCGTAATAAAAAAAACAATTTAAAAAATGAAGTGTAAAATTTTACGTTGATAATAATAATGTAACTTATTATTTATGTCAAAAAAAGAAGAATTAAAATATTTTAAAAATTACAATGAAACTACAGTTTTACAAATGTCAATTCGTACGTGTCAAAAAGCTCATCTCCAGTCATGACTTCGGCCACCACCTTTGGCACGAAGAGTCCGACATAACTGCCTCGCTTTACGGAATGATGAAATGCTTTACGCATACCGCCCGGCACGGGGTGTGGGGCGGTATGCGTAAAGAAAGAAGAAAGAAAAAAAAATGCATTTTCCATCTACAGAAAAAAAACTTTACTGGCACACTGACCTAAGACGCTGCTCTGTCCAGATTCATAACCGTTGACATAACAAAATAAACGTTGGCGTTGATAGCAACAACATATTTTACGACGACGCTAATATTTATTAGCCATAACTGAGGAAGACAAGGCTCTAAGAAATTGGCGGTAAACGTGAAGGCGAACATCGTAAAGAAAAAGAAACCTAAAGACATTTTACGTTGTACGAGTACTTATCTGATTATATTCTTATTCTTAGACTATGCATCGATATGGGAAGGTTGTTCATCTGGTGCTCGCATTGAGCAGACAGTCAGTCAGACAACCTTCAAATTGGCTCGCGAAGCAAACGCGTCACATCACAAGACTGCCTCGCGCGGCAGCCTCGAGATGTCGATACCCGCCTTTAGTCTGTCAGACAATCAATGAGAAAAACCCTCGAACCAGTCGGTACCTCTAAATGACAAACGACATCGCGATAGATGCAGATAGAGATGGCGAAGTGAGCTGGACTCATTTAACAAAGACTAGTCCTTAGCGGCATTTTTTTATACTACTTGGGTGGCAAACAAGCGTACGGCCCGCCTGATGTTAAGCAGTTACCGTAGCCTATAGACGCTTGCAATACCAGCTTTAAGATGGGAGTATCCCTGGGATAGGAATACATTTATTTCTAAACACATCCCTAAATGAGCGCTGGAGACCTGTACTCACACACAGGAACACAACTATAGCGCTATGTGTAGTTATTTGGCTGTGGTCTTCGGTATGGTGGAGGTCCTTCCCAGTCGGGTATACGAGCTAGTATGATGCCCTACCTCTCTTGAAAGGAAAAAAAAAATCTACAAAGACTCCTAAGAAATTCCATAGTCATTGGATAAGTTAAACAAGACATAATAATTCCGTAACAGTAGCGACTTACAAGTCAACATACAAATTTAATAATGGCCTAACGAAACACTTCCTAGGAACTAATATAGACTCGTGTACCGACACACCGACTGCCACTGAATATTTATGACTCTTCCTGCCACTATCCATGGTTATTTGCACTGGTTTCCTTATTATTATATTACTTTAGTTGCAAACAAGCATACGACCCGTCGGTTTGTAAGCAGTTATCGTAGCCTTTAGGCGCTTTCAATGTCATACAACGTATAAGTTTATTTAATTATTTTTTTATACTAATAAGATAGGAATCAAGCAAATGGCCCACCTTATAGTAGGCAGATACCTACGGACGCTGGTAATACCAGTGGTATCACTTCGTGTTACCGACACAAAAAAAATAGCATAGCCACCGTCTATGGCAGCTTGCTATACAGTAATGTATAGCTTACTATAATATACCTACTACCGGCTAAGCCTGACTTTGCCTGGGTTAAATTGAAGGCCTTTATCGAGATAAAAAATATATTTTAAGTTAGATAAAACTGCACACAGTGTGCAAAATTTTATTAAAATAGGTTCAGTACGTTAGGAGTCCCTAGCGGACAAACAACATTATTTATATATATTAAAATGAGCGCTGGAAATCCCTAAATAATAACAACAATGTCATGTAAAAAAAGTGGTAAATAAATGCGATCCGAACATTTATTCACCACTTTTACAGCGTAAAAAGACCAAAACAAATTTCATATTTATCTTAAAACTGTACCCATACATCCAGGAACTAACGCATCTCAGTTATTTAGATAAGGAGATACAACGAATGATTCATTGTACAAGCGTTTACTTCAACTCGTCAGCTGATAACCCATGCATGTTATCTATTGTTAATTACAAGGAGTTATGAGTTCACGGACCACATAAAGTTTATTTTTATCTGTGGGAATGTTTGAAGTGTTTGAGGATATTAATAGGTTCATCGCTCATCAATTATAGCTGTTATTTTATTCATTAGTTCTTTCAAAGGCTTATAGATAAAACATCAGATTAATAATATAGTAGTTAGGAAGCCAATTACAGGTCTTCGCTTACATTTATTTACGTATTGACTAGTAAAATATTGTATATAAAAATCTCGTGTTACGATGTTCGCTGACGCTTATCTCCAAAACCACTCAACCGATTTTGAAATTTTGTCTGCATTTCAATAAGCGGCCTTAATTTTATATTGCTAATAAACTAAACCACTGAGCGAAGCCGCAGGCCCGTAGCTACTTAGACACGATTTTATTGTTGTATAATTCAATCAAATCGTATCTTCGTAGCTACGGGAACCCGGAACCTCATGTTCAGTGGTTGCACTGAACGACCAATAGACCAACGTGGCAGTCAGTCAACTTAAGTTTATCCAAATTTAAAATAATCAAATAAATCGAGTACTAAAACTATCTGTACCTGGAACGAGACCCAGGGGAAGGCCTAAGACTACATGGACCGATGTAGTACGCAGAGATATGAGGGCATGCAATGTTTTGGAAGACGACGTCACAGATAGGGCGAAGTGGAAGAAGAACACGAAAAGGGCTGACATGGTGGTGGGCACCATGTGGGATAAATAGTCAGGAAGAGAGAGAAAACCTAAACCAAATCGCATTTTTTTTTTTTTTTTTTTTTTTTTTATACTACCAAGTAGGCAAACAAGCATACGGCCCGCCTGATGGTAAGCAGTTACCGTAGCCTATGGACGCTTGCAACACCAGGGGTATCACTCGCGCGTTGCCGACCCTTTAGAAACCTTATAACTCCTTTCTTGAAGAACCCCATGCTATAGTCTTTCGGGAAAACCTCGGCAGGAAGCTCATTCCACAACCTAATCATACGTGGGAGGAAATTCCTCTGAAACCGCACAGTGCGGCACGATAAAGGTTCTAAAATGTGTGGATGAACTCCCTGTCGGTGGCGGGAGGTGCGTTGATAAAATGTGGCCGTGGGCATCATATCAAACAATTCCTCGGAACACAGCCCGTTGTACAGGCGGTAGAACACACACAAGGAGGCAAAGTCTCTCCTT
This sequence comes from Trisateles emortualis, assembly GCA_947095525.1. Taxonomy (NCBI): domain Eukaryota; kingdom Metazoa; phylum Arthropoda; class Insecta; order Lepidoptera; family Erebidae; genus Trisateles; species Trisateles emortualis. The sequence goes on along the minus strand of OX352748.1, from coordinate 3,654,309 downwards.
AAACTAAGTGGATCAATACCGCCTGTGAACTTGGGATCGTCAACAATCCTCACAGCGCGCCTTTGGATCGAGTCAAAAGGTCCAAGCTGGTATCCAGGTGCTCCCGCCCAAAGGTGGCAGCAGTACTCCATGTGGGGCCGAATTTGCGCTTTGTAAAGCAGCGATCTTTGGCCCGCAGTGAAGTACCGCTTTGCTCTGTTGAGCACACCGAGCTTCCTAGATGCCAGCTTGGCCTTGTCCTCCAAGTGGTGACGAAACTGGACCTCGCAGGATATGTCAACGCCAAGAATCCCAATGCTCTCGGATATCTTAAGGGCTGTGTCCAGGAACTGTGGAGCCATAACAAATGGGGCTTTTTTAGCGGTGAACGCGCAAACTTGTGTCTTAGTGGGGTTGAAATGGACTAAATTTAGTCGACCCCAATCAGAGACTCTGGACAGAGTGCTGCTGATTTCAGACACAAGTTTTTCGCGACTTTCGTCTACAACGGAACGAGGGATGTTTGCGCGGCCCATGTAAAAAGTGTCTCCGGTGCTGTCGTCCGCATAACAATGAATGCTATCAATGGATAACATATCATTAATATGCAGCAGAAACAGTGTCGGGGACAGCACAGAGCCTTGTAGAACGCCAGCATTGATGTCCAGGCGATCCGAGCAACAACCATCAACGACGGTTCTTATGCTCCTGCTGGACAAAAAGCTGGCAATCCACTTGCATAATCCCTCGGAGAGCCCGTAAGATGGTAACTTCGATAGAAGACTCCGGTGCCAGACCCGATCGAATGCCTTCGCTATATCTAGGCTAATAGCCAATGCCTCACCTTGACTCTCAATGGCTAGAGCCCAGCGGTGTGTGAGATACACTAGAGGATCACCAGTAGAGCGACTATGGCGAAAGCCATATTGGCGGTCACTGATTAAATCATGATCTTCTAGGTATCCCAGGAGCCGTCTGTTTATAACTCGCTCCATCACCTTTGAGAGAAGGGAGGTTATAGCGATAGGCCTGTAGTTCGATGGATCTGATCTATCGCCCTTTTTGGGCACCGGATGCACATTGGCGGTCTTCCACGAAGACGGAACTCGTCTACTGGTAAACGAAAGTGCGAATAGACGCGTTAACACGGGACATAGTTCAGGGGCACACTGCTTAAGCACCATTGCCGGTATGCCGTCTGGCCCACTCGACTTATGAACGTCTAGAGAAAGCAATTCCCGCCGGACCTCTCGCTGGGATATGGAGATTTCCGGCATGGTGATACCACACCACGGGATTGTGGGAGGTACAGCCTCTCTAACGTTCAAAGTTGAGTTGGAGGCAAAAAGAGAACCTAAAAGATCGGCTTTTTCTTTAGCACTATGGGCCAAATTACTGTCCGGCTTCCGTAATGGTGGCAAGGACGACCGACAAAAGTTTCCCTCGGCAGCTTTTGCAAGCGACCAGAATGCACGACTCCCAGAGGGGTGGCTCGCTAGCCGTTTGCCAATTCTGCCGATGAATTCAAATTTAGCCCTGGCTATTGCTCTTTTACTGGACCTCGAGGCAGCATTTAACTTGCGTTTCACATCAGAGATGTTGGGGTCCTTATGAACTCGAGCCGCGGTCCAAGCCTTGTAAGCAGCTTGCTTAAGAAGACTAGCTTCTCTACAAGGCCGATTAAACCACGGTCGTTTCCCAGCCCCTGTAACTGGCACGACCAGATTTGGAATGTAGCATTCCATGCCCAGAAGAATCGTGTCAGTTACAGCGGTTGTGCAGGACTCAACATCTTCTGATGCGAAGCAAAGCTGTCTCCACGGGTACGACGCGTAAAATTCACGCAGTCCATCCCAATCTGCTGACTTATAACGCCACACGCGACGCCACTCCGTTGCCCGGGGCGGGTCGGGCAGCGCACAAGGCACAGAGGTCCGGATGAGGCAGTGGTCCGATGTGCCTAAGGGCGCATCCACCGTGATGGTATATTCCTCCGGACGTGTAGTCAGCAGAAGGTCCAGTATGGAGCTAGTATGGTTCTCGATGTCAGGTATCCTCGTCGGAGAGTCGACGAGTTGCGAGAATCCATAAGCCAGGGCAAATTCGTAGGCAGACCTCCCCGCAGAGTCAGTGGACCGGGAACTGAGCCACTCAACGTGGTGAGCGTTAAAGTCCCCTAAAACCACTAACTCCGCAGAGGGGTACTGCTCGATAACTTTGTCGGTTGTCAGTTGCAGGTGCTCAAAAAGCCTGGTTATGTCCTGTTCACCGCTATGGGACCTGTAAAGGCACGCGTAGATGTAGGTGTGGCCGCCGTAGTCCACGCGTACCCAAATAATGGACAGGTCCCTGTCTTCAAGGCCAAGTAGACGTCGACAGCAAACATCCTCCCGAACATACATGCATACCCCGGCACGACGCACAAAAACGTGCTCGAGCTTGTACCCGGGGTAGAGCAGATAGGATGTATCAGCCGGGCAAGATATTTGCGTCTCCGTCAGGAACAACAAGGTCGGCTGTGCAGTTTCGAGGTGGTGGTGGACTGCATTAAGGTTTGAGTGAAGACCCCTGATGTTGCAAAAGTCCACTTTCAACGTGGATATGGGTGCCGCTGATAAACATTTTATAATTTTTATCTAACTATTAAGCATAATTTAATGGGCAGTATGCAAATAAATGGTAAGCAAAAAAATCGTCACTTAATTTCATGTTTCTAACAAACTATTGTCGGAAATAATTCCATTAACCACGGTGACTATGTAAAACATTTCATGAAAATAATCGACATCGCCGCGACCGACGCGATGTCTATTTTAGTTCTACAATGTAAACTAAGTCTAATTACTTAGAATCGATAGCCCAGTTTCAATTGTCAGGTTAGTGACAGACTAACCTACATACTACGTTATTGTCATTTGATTGTATATTTGCTTTGGAAGTAATCACATAAGTAGGGGATTTGGTAAAAAAGGGCCAAGTTATAAGCATCGAGAATTGAAGTTCATGCATGAAGAGGTTGATGAATGTAGAGGAGGCGAAGGAAGTATGTTTGGATCGAAGCAGTTGGCGTACCATAATCTCTGACTACCCAACTGCGAGACAGGCGTGACGATATATGTGTAACTAATCATGTACTACGTGTTCTGTGTCGCGGGGACTTTACAAACATACAATTAACAGACTCATAAGTACATTCTGACTTAGGACAATCATTTATTGATCACACAGATTTTTGTCCCATGTGAAGATCGAACACACAACACGCCGCGCAGTGGTAAATGGAGAGGTAACCACTAATGCCACTGAACCAACCGTCATAGTCTTAGATGGATGACCACATAGTGGTATTTCATCTGAGCGTCTCCGTGTTTTGGAGGGCACGTTAATATTCGGTCCCGATTGTTGACAGTAGTTAGATCACGACAGAGGTCTAAATATGGGCGATCTAATATGGTCTAAATAACTCTGTCACTATGTTGGCCACTAACCAAAAGATAAGAAGACCCTGGGATAACGAAGACGTTATTTTAATAAAAAGAAAATAATAAATTAATATTATTAAATCTCAAGGTATGTCAATCCTCCAACCTGAATTGGGTCAGCGAGTGTGGATTAAACCCTCTGCTCGGCGAGAAGTGCTTGTTCCGTTATCTTATCTTGTTGGGGACTGTCATTACTGCCAGAGCACATCGACCGTTTAGGATCTCCCTCTTTCCGTTATGCTCATCCTGCATCTTGATTTCTAAGTACATATACACATGCGAGAGATCGCATGAATGCAAATACATTTCTGATGGGAATGCGCCTGAAATCTTTTGGATGGGGGTTTGCTTACAGCCAATGCCATAACAGGACATAGCAGATTTTTTTAATACTATTTAGGTGGCATATAGTAACCACAGCTGCTTGCAAAACCAGAGGTATCACTTGCGTGTTGCCGAGCCGTTATTTTTTTAGGGCTGTTTTTTAAGGTTCCGCATTGACTGCTCCTTCCTCACAGGTTTTGCATTTCGGGCTATTTTATAAGTAACCTAGTGCGGGAGATGTCTTTTAAAAAGTGAAATGAATATGAAGATCTTCTAGTACGTTAATAATACTACTTGTTTGATTAGTAAACTCATTTTAGACATAAAATCACTTTATTTAGATTATTTTAAAAGTGTAGAGAAAGCAGACATCCGTGTAATTTTTTTAAATATATTTAAGTGACGTTCGTGATCGAGAATGTATTAGAATGTTGGACCATATCCAAGTTCCAAGCAATGCTGCACTTGGTGACAGTAAATGGAACGTTCTTCGGAAACGAATTGGCACAGGTCTATGCGATATTCGACACAAAGAAAAACTTTAGAAAGTGTATCAAGGCTATGCATATATTTGAACTTTCTTTATAGTAATTAATTCCATTGTTTTACGAGTCGATAATGTCCTTATTTGTGTCGTCAGCGTAAAAATTAGATACAAAGTAAAAAAGAAACTGATGCTCGCCTTAGTCAAAAAGGTTCATTGATAAAAGAACTTGGCCGAACCACTTCTTGAACTGTGGTAAAGCGGCCACTATGGTGCTACTAGTTATTTTTTCCATAACTTTGAATTATACTATTTAAAATAATTACTATTTTAATCATGTATTAGAGTATAGCTTTTGCGTATTTAAAACAAACAAAGTAGAAGCAAATTTACGTCGATAAGTGAAGAAAAAGGTAAAACGTCCGAAAGTCCTAAGCATTTTACGTAGGTACGAAGTTATAAGAAAACAAAATAGGATGTATGGCAGCCCTGCACAAGAGAACCATTCTAAATAATGGGAAGTATTCTAGATATTCCAGTTCCCACCGTTTAACCACACGTTATAATTGCAGCTCGGTTCGATCAGCGTAATTACCGCTTATTTAAAGTTATTTTCGATTAGCATATCACAAAGCTAGAGCAGCGCCACGTTAATTATTGTGTGTGTGTGTGTGTGTGTATGTATGTGTGATAATAAAGTGTGAATAAAAATTCAATGTATGATTGTAATTGTGCTTTGTTGAATTTAACAGTACTGTCAGTTCTTAGCAAAGGGGATCCTTTGCGAATTTGGTCACAGTGGCCAATCGTCGTAGGCTATCTGTTTGCGCGGGAGATTTTATAGTGCACATAAGTGTACGCAAACATAGTCTGACACTTTCACACACTTTTGACACACTCCAATGTGACGGTGACGGCAATTGGACAAGAACGGAGACCAGGCGTAGGACCAACGGTTTTACGTGTTTTGCAAAGCACGGGGGTGTTTCCTCCAATTTCAAAACTTCTGGCAGCTTTAATGATAATGATAATATTTTGTATTGTCCTGACACGGAAATCGTACCTGGGTTTCGTGATCAGCATTTATTAATCTGGCAAGAGACAAAAATGTAATAAGGCCGATCAACATATTTTCAATCATCGCCAGTTGTGCTTCTGAACACTTTACCAACGCTATAATAAGCACAATTTACGATATAAAGCCAACATTTCAGGCTTAGCTCGCTTAAATTGAATATGCACTGCCATAAAATGCACTGGAACTTTACAGAAACACGGCTAAAGCTCTTGCGTTGCACTTAAAGCGAACATAAAATGCAGAACTACCAAGAGTGCAAAAGTCATTAGAATATCACGTAAACGATTATTGCCGAAGAAAAGTTCTTCCTTGCCTTCTTGTAAGTAAAAAACTTGATAAAAAGTGATTCGAGAAAATGGTTACATAGTACTACCTTTTTTTTGTATACTACTTGGGTGGCAAACAAGCATACAGCCAGCTTAATGTTAAGCAGTTACCGTAGCTTATGGACGCTTCCAATACCCAGGGTATTATTTGCGTGTTGCCGACCCATTTTTTTTCTACACCGGGATTTGAAGATGGAGTATCCCTGGGATAGAAATACGTTTCTTTTAAACGCATTCCTAAATGACCGCTGGAGACCTGTACTCACACACAGGAACACAACTACATACACCGCTTTTTGTAGTTATTTGGCTGTGGTCTTCTGTTAAATTTTCCTCAGTCGGGCTTGCTCGCTAGTAAGGTGTCCTACCTCTCTTAAATGTGTTACAATTAGAATACTTAATAGTGCATTTACATTTGCTTACTTTGACTTACTAGGCATCTATATTTTTAACCTTTTACGGGTGTGTTAACAGTAGCAGCCATACAACTGCTAATTATACAGTTACCTAAAATAAACCTACTATAAATCTACGCGAATAGCTCTCGTTAAAACACACTTATCCTAAAATATTACTCAACTATGAATACTTAATTAATGTAAACCAAGTGGAATTGGCGTCAGGATTATGACGCAAATCCAACCTAATGATGACGGTTGTAAACTGAATAGTTAACTGGTGTAGCTAGTTGCAATTTAGATAAAACAGTAACTATAGATACAGTCATACAGATAAGAAAGAGATAGGTTCTTTTTACTGCCTCGGTGGTCCAGTGGCGCCTGCTGTGCACGAGCTTGTGGGTTCGATTCCCACACAGGACAAAACTTTGTGTGACCCACAAAGAATTGTTTTTAGTCTGGGTGTAATTTGTGTCCGTTAATTTATATGTTTGTAAAGTCCCCCGCGACACAGATAGAATAGAATAGAATATTCTTTATTGTACACCAAATAATATACGAACAAAAGTCAATAAAAACCTTAAAATAAAAAATGACGTACAATGGGCGGTCTTATCGCTAAAAGCGATAGAGAGCTTTGTCTCTAGTGCGAGAGTAGTCTTTTTTTAAAAGAAATAGAAAATAAGAAGTATATTACTTAGGAGTTAGGTGGCAAGTAAGCATACGGCCTGCCTGATGTTAAGCGCTTAGGTACGCTTGCAATACCAGCCATTTCATTTAGGTGTTGCCGATCTATATTTTTACACTAAGGCTTTAAGATGGAGTAGCCCCGAGATAGGAAAACGTTTCCTTAAAAACGCATCAACGACCTGTACTCACACATAGGAACACAACTACACCGCTGTGTGTAGTTATTTGGCTCTCGTATTCTGTACCGTGGAGGTTCTTCCCCAGTTGGGCCGGACAAGTGTAATGTAATTAAAATCTTTGATGCTTTCCATAATAAGATTGTAAGTAATTTGTCATCATTTGAAGCAAAGAGACAGTTTCTTAATTCTAAAATGAATGTTGTCAGTAGTAGGTTAATCTATGTATTCAGGCAGTAAAGCCTAAGGTTTTCTCTGCGAGTGAAATCTATTCGCTCTCCGGACTGGTTTTCACTTGTCTAGCTTTTATTTTATACAGCTTTTAGATTTCAACGTTAAAACTGTTGGCCTTTTTAACGTACGAGTACGTCGCGTTGTTTCAATCCACTTTGCCGGGTTTTTTAAGTATGCTTCTGTTTTAAGTGCAAGCTAAGTACGGTCTGAATAAATCATTTGTGGTTCGTTAGAATAATGTTGATGGTTAGTCGTTCGCAAGGATACTGAAACTCATTTTTTTTTCTTTTTATTTTCTTTCTTCTGTTTAAACAGTCCATAGCCGTCTGTGTTACATACATTTTGTTTAAAAAGGAGGGCAACATACTAGCAATCCCAACTGGGGAAAGTCTTTCACCTTGCAGAGGACTATTGTCAAATAACTACACACAAATTTAACTACACCACAGTGTAGTGTATGGTGTACGGAAACCTCTGCTCATGCACAGGAATACATTTTGTTTTTTTTTTATACTACTTGGGTGGCAAACAAGCATACGGCCCGCCTGATGTTACGCAGTTAGTTTAGTTAGTTAGTTGTAGCCTTTGGACGCTTGCAATACCGGAAGTATCACTTGCGTGTAGCTAACTCATTTTTGTACACCAGGGATTTAATATGGGAGTATCCCTGGGTTACGAATACCTACGTTTCTTTGAAAACGCATCCCTAAATGAGCGCTGGAGACCTGTACTCACACACAGGCACACAACTACACCGCTGTGTGTAGTTATTTGACTGTGGTCTTCTGTAAGGTGGAGGTCCTTCCCCAGTCGGGCTAGCTCGCTAGTATGGTATGCTATGCCCTACCTCCCTTAATAATGCCGCGGTTGAAACCACAGAAAACAGTTATAGTAGATTGAATAATACTCCCAATTAATACTTTAACAAACCAATTAAAAGACTATCAAAATTGAATGAAACCGCAAATAATAAAGCCGACGCCACACGCGACACGTACGCGTCCCGCAAATAACATATTAAACAAATAATGGTAAATGAAAGTGGTTTACTGTCGGCTCGAGGCGAATTATTGTTTAAAACGGCTTTGCAACAATAAACGGTGAATTTAAATATAAAAGAGAAATTAAAGTGATGGCTAGCGATTAAAAAGACAAGCCCGAGTTTCTTGTCAATTCTTCTCGAGGCCCTTGTCAGAACATTGGCTATAGCAAAATAAATTATACTATACTTTAGAATAGTCATCTTTTACGTTGCTTACAATGGTGTAGAATACCGGTATTTGTTTCTGGTCAGCTATATATACCTGGAACAATATAAAACGCAAGTGTTAATAAATTAATATATTATTATATTGATAATTAAGTTCATTTAAGATTATTAGGCGATTATTCATAAGCATATGTCTAGTTAATCTAAACTTATATTATAAAGAGGAACGTTTTGATTTTTTGTTTGTTTGTTAAGATTTAACTCAAAACTACACGACCGATTTTAAGAATTTATTATACTACTCTATCACGGTGACATGTAGTCCGAAATGTGGTGGCTAAGGCCTTTAAATGAGTCGAAACTCGAAGAATTTAAGATTACGAAGCGATTATCTACAATTGGTAAATAGCGCTCTCTCAGCTTTTTCGGACATATTAAGCGTTTACTTAGGCGTGGTCTCGAAAAGCTATTGATTCTAGTCTGAATAGAAGTTAAACGCGCTCAAGGTAGAGCGCCGGCGAGATGGTCTCACGCCAACAAGAGGGCTGTCGAAGGTAACATGAACTAAACTTCAGCAGACTGCATGCTTGGAGGCAAGTCGTATATGGTCGTGATCCTCAACAGTTAGAGAACGACGATGATGATGATGATGATCACGGTGAAAAACAAAATGTCTGCCTATTGAAAGCATTAGCCAGACACATACGTGATACACTGCTGTCTTAATTATATTTATTTGACCCGTGTCACTTCGTTGGGAAGTTTTCGGGTTAATTATATACCTTATTGAACTCACAAATAACATGGTTTTCTATTGGTAAAAGAATTTTCTAAATCGGTTCAGAAAATTCAGAGATTACCTCCTACAAGCTCACAGACTCAAAACCTCTTTATAATATTAGTATAGTTGAGCAAACGAGCAACGGCCTGCCTGATGATAAACAGCCATAGCCTACAGTTGCAACACAAAGTACAGTACAGTACAGTACCAATGTGAATTTCATTTTGTGGAGTTTATATGCACTAATCAAATGATTCGCCATCTACTAACGGTGAAGGAAAACATCGAGAGGAATCCCACATTGTCTTAGAAAAAATTCTAAAAACATGTCTGATTCACCAACCCGCATTAGGCCAGCGTGTGTAGATTAAGGCCTGGGCCCTCTCTCTCTCTATTGATAGAGGAGAGGAGACCCTTGCCCAGCAGTGGGACATGTAATTATGTAACCCGAGCTCCATAAAATACCTCTTAAAAAAAAGGATCGTCCTACTTCTCAGCAAACATATGTGGGTAAGGTATTACGTAAAGGACCGAGTAATAAAAATGTTTAAATTTATTGGTGACCATATTTTACCGAGCCGTAACCGAACTGAACGGATGAGGGTAACAACCAAGCTGTAACTTTACCGAATGGTGTTTGGGTATAATTTATCTATAATATGTATGAAAGTAGAAGTATATATTAGATATATGTAAGTATCAGTTGTCTGGTTGTCATTGTACAGACTTTGTCCGTCTCTAATTAGGATGCCCTGGACACGAAATTAAATGAGGCTGCAATAATTATAGCAAAAGAGTATTTTATAAAAACAGGAAAACCGGTAGATAAGCATTACTTTAAATTGATTTAACAGTTAATTTGCTTTAACAGTTGGTTTGCGGCAAATGGAAAATACCTTCTTGTTCTGCCTGGCTCTGTCTAGTTTGGAAAAATATATTCCGTAATAACGACTTAAACACTGAACTGTAAAACAGCTTAAAGAATTTATACTTAAACGTATCCAAATGTTTAAAACTAACCCGAAAACGGATATTGCAGTCAGTTTAATTACCTCAAGCAATTAAAACGACCATATTCCTTAATGTGCCTTCTCTTGGGCGCAATAAAAGCGGTATTTCGCTTGGTTAGTGTATAGAATTTGGTGATAGCCCGCAAGAGGAACATTTGGTGCGGTAAGGAACGTGAATTATAAAATATTCTGGGAATTTCAAATTCCACAAATTATGGAGCAACATTGTTCGGCTAGAGTAATCTAGAGAGTACGGCACATTTCGCAAAGTAATTAATTGTTTCAGCAATAAATTAAGGACGGTGGAAAAATAAAACAACAAAGTAATATGAACGCATATTCTAATTTCGTGTTAGCTAGGAGAACTTATTAATATATTTTCAAATATTTTTATTTTCACAGCATAAAATAGAGTTTATCCTAGACTGAGCTTAATAAAGGACGTATAATAAGTATATGCCTATTTTATTTCAATTTATTTACATGAAACAACAAAAAAAGATCGTGTATAGTTCACGTTAGCAAGTCTCTGATTCACGCACGTAAGGTACCAAACCAAGTATAAACGCAACTCAAGACAACAAACCTACTTTATCACACTCGACGGCACACGCGTTATGCAAATATTATTGCTGGCACTACGCCGTTGTAATCGATTCTATAATCGCACTTATCGAGTGATATCGATGTTTACTCGATCCGATTAAATTACAGCTTGCCGTGATTGTATTGAAATTCGAATGTCAATATTGGCCGTTGTGTTCCGTTGATGCAAAACGTGTTGCAGCGATGTGATGTATTTTTTTCGTATTGTTTTTTTATATTCGATGTATATTTTTATTATAATACTAGATGTCACCTGCGGCTTTGCCTGATTAGATGACAAGAGTATCGCGATTAAATGTAAGTACACTATGTTCTTCCTCAGGATACTAACTGTCTCCTTGCCAAATTTCATTAAAATTCGTAAAGCCAGTATAGTTTACATAGGCTGCTAAAATGCCTAGAATCGAATATTATAATATTAGTTAGGTATTTTGCGGCAACTCACTTTAGGCAAATTCACACAGGAATGTTTAACGTATGAATTTTGAATCTATCTATAATCTCAACTTCAATCAAAATCGTTTAATGGTAGGTATTCGTTTCTAAACAACATAAAGTTCAAGATCAAACCACACGCATAAAACCAGATATGTTTCTAGATATATTTGTTTACAACCATCATTCTAGAGTGCACATAAAAGTACACAAACAGAACAATAAAAAAATAATAAAAAGGAAATGTCTGTACGTCTTGAGTTTTAAAAAAGAACACCCACGTTGGGAAATATTTCATACATAATAAAACTGAGCGCCGCGTTTGGCTGCCTAGTTGGTATAATGGTATATAAGAACGATTGATGATCACGAGACTTCGATTCCCGGGTCATGCCAAAAGTAAATGTTGGGAATTTGGGATTTTTGTCAAGAAATTCACAATAGCTGACCGTAGTTTGAAAATTGGCGCTATTTACACCCCTGTGCTTCTGAAAACACATAAAGCAATTGGTCCTATACCCGATCGCTGTTCGATTTTGGGCAATGAAAATGACGCAATAAAACAAAAAAAAAAATCTCCCTCCAAAAAAAAACTCCTGCTTAGTAGGTTATTATCCCTTCAAATGTATCAAGTAGATCCGTGCTCACCATTGGGACGTTTATAGGTTGATGAGATGATAAATGCTAGGCTCCGTCGAGATGAGCTTCTGTGACCGGAATTTGCTTATGAAGACATTATAACAAACATCAACTTTACGAATGATATAGCCGATGCATTGCCACCAGCTTACGATGCTAAGAAGTTTCCAGAAATAAACTGATAAAGCTTAGTCTAAATAGGAGTAGTAGCGTTCCTGGCAAGTCGTTTGAACAGTTTTAGTACAACGAATTCTCGTGCGGTGACGTCATTTCAAGCTCCATTCGACATGTTAATAGGTTGGTAAAGGCGATGCGATGATACTCAAACAGAATACTAATGCAGGATTCAATCAATCCAGAGACTAGTCCAGTTGGTAGAGGTACAATCGGACGATATATGTGGTAGGTAGATAATTTGTGCAAAGATTCAATAATTTTTACCTGTTCAGGGATTGCTTTTTCAAAAGTGCTCACTTACCTCATTTAAGGAACCTTTATGAAAAAATGCAATCTATACAACATAATACACGACCTATAGCATGAATTAACTATGTACTTTTTACTCTTATATTCATGTTCGTTTGAATGTTCAAAGAAAACCTCCTAGCATTCACACCCAATAGTTTTGAATACATTGAATTGTAAGCCTCGAGGCGAAGCGCGAACATGGCGCGACAAGGAATTCTAAAGCTTAGGACGCAATGGAGCGGATGTGACATCAACGGAATGCAAAATACTTCTTTTCTGATGTAAAAGAGGTACCAGATGTATTCTCCGATAGCTAAACGTTTAGCGATGTTACTAACATTAAGATTATTAAATACTATATATTAGTTGTTGCCTGCGGCTCCGCGCGCGTCGATCTCGGTTATTGCGACAAAAAGTAGCCTATAATGCTATTCCAGACTGCAATCTCTGTGCCAAATTTCATCCAGATCCGTTCAGTAGTTTTTGCGTGAAAGAGTAACAAACATCCATACTCACAAACTTTCACATTTATAATATTAGTAAGGATTATTCCTGAAAAACTGCAATGTTTCGTTATAGTGAAATCTATTTTGTTAATACGTAACCATATGCATTTGAATTGCACTGTTTCCTTTGGCTGCATCAAATATATGATTCTTTCTTTCTTCTTTCTTTCGTTGCTAATACAAAAGGACACATGCTACGAACTACTGCTTCGATTTTAGGGCAGAGCATTTCTATTTTACGGAAGGCGCGTACGACCTTGTGTAACTCAGTATGTTCAAAATCATTTATTCATTTAAGTCCCACTGTGACATCTAATGCAAGTCGATTAAAAATTCCAAATGAGACGTCAGCTAATTTTCCTACTGCTGGGTTCGTTAACTGAACAGACAGGGATAGAGCCTAAGAAAAGCACCAGCAAGAAACTTAGGCCACTTATTTTAATATCAAAATTTATTATAGCACAGAAAGTGACTTAACCAATAATAACTTTTTTTTATACTACTTAAGTGGCAAACAAACATACGACCCGCCCGATATTAAGCAGTAACCGTAGCCTATAGACGCTTGCAATATCAGAGATATCAGTTTTAAGCTATTGCATAGCTTCTATCGCGGAGGTGGAGACCGAATCCAGAAATTCCGTAACGAAAATAATAAACCTAACATCCCCCACTCCGACCGGCACAGCGATGATACTTTTTTTAATAATATGTTAAATTTGTGTAAGGAGGTTTTGATCTAAGAGAATATTAATTTGAAAAAGATTATAGTATAAGGAGTCTTAAGGAATTATTACAAGTATTCATTTTTATTATTATATATTTTTATGAATCATTGAGAATAAAATAAACTGATTTAGATAATTCTGTAAAGTAATTTTTTATTTGTTTCGATAAAAAAATCATACTAAAAAATATGCAATAGCTTTACCGCGGCAGTCCCCGAGTGCCACACGTCTTTTTTTTGTATTTCTTTTTTATTGTGTCCTATATATAGCTCACGATAAGATAATGTACCTTTACCGTAGCCTATGGACGCTTGCAACACTATCGCGCGTTGTCGACCCTTTAGAAACCTTATAACTCCTTCAATCAGACCAACATAAAGTCATACGAATTCTGCGGCTACCCGGACATAAAGGGTTGGGCTACAAACATTTAAGCATTGAATTAGTAATTAATCGCCTTTCTTCAGATAACATTGTTGTGAACATGGTTTAATCTGTATTTAATGTTAAGGCGATAGGACCAAACACATTGTTTCCATAATTGAATTTATAATAAGTCTTTGTTCTCCAATTACAATATGTTACCATGTAGCATTGTTCCGTTTTGGGTTCGCTCCATATTCTGTATCACTGACGGAGAAAATTTCGAAAAATAAATCAATTAATACTACATACTTTGTATTCTTTATCTAGGTGTAATTTATCTAAACTAATGTCATTAAGATGAAAGATTTGTTTTTTTTTGTTTGTATGGTACCATATAACTCAAAAACTGCTCGACTGATTTTAAAATTCTTTTACCATTAAAAAGCTACATTATCAGCGGGCACGATAGGCTATATTTTATTGAAAAAAAAATACGGGAATCTTAATAATTGTCCACCCGTGCAAAGCCGGGACTTGCCGCTAGTCTATAATATGCATGTATATTATTATTATTAGAAATACATAAGTATGTTTACCAGTTGTCTGGATGCTATATAGCACAGACTGCTTAGTTTGATATCAGATAGCGGTGAGTGAGAAGTCTCAAGATACTATTATTATTATACAAATTACTACAAAATATATATACCAATATATATTGAAGCATGTATAAGATGTTTAAGAGGAGGCTGCAAAGAGTCCATAATAACTAGAAGAGGAGGGAAAACTTTGATTAAATTTGTATCATTTAAAAAATTAAAGACTTGTGTTTAAAGTTAACAAACAAGAAAAGGATATTATGTACACACAGCAACGGAGATATGAATACCAATTGTACATATTTCTGTGAAATTTGGTAACAGTGTACAATATGACTAAATCAATAGATAAAAATATGTTTCACACAAATTCACATATTAGTTTTCCTAAAAAACTAATCTTCATATAGCGGACCTGTATACATATCTCCGTTACCGTGTGTACCTACAACTTATCAAGTTTATTTATTTATGTTCTAAAATCACGTAAACTTAATTAATTCTACGCAAATCTCAAGCGCTTTACCTTAATTATTGTAAACTCGGTCTCATTAAAATCTGGAGCAGGGAGCGAAGTTGACGAATTGCGAGTACTCTCTCATTCTCTATAATGAAAGTAGTATAATATTTTATGTGTTGAAATAAAAACTTGCTTTTCCTTTTATTGCCTTAAAGTAATGTTTTTGGGCGAGTAAAAAAAATACTAAGGTCAAAGGTTACTCCGAAGGTCTATTTTCGGAGCTCGAAGTTGAGCAAGTGAAGACCAAAATTAAGAGTTTTCTAACCTGAATATTAAAACTTATGCAAAATGAAGTGACATCTTAAAAGTATATATTTTTTTATTAACATAATCTATTAATATTATACACGCGAAAGTTTGTTAGGATGTATGGATGTTTGTTACTTTCTTCACGCAATAATTACTAGACAAGTTTTGTTGAAACTTTACAATGTTTTAGGGTATATATCAGAATAGCACATACGCTATAATAAATATAAAATAATCTACGCGGACAATGCCGCGATATAAAGTTGTGTTATATACTTCAATGATGTAAAATCGTACAGAACAGTTAAGCAGCAGCACATTCCACAAATCACTGAATAAAAATATTGATAAAATTTTTTACAGTCACTTGTTTAACTTTGGAGTTAGACGAGTAAAGGGCTGTAAAAAATTTGACTGTAAAACATAATTACGTAGAGCAACAGCGTCCACAATTTTACGCCCGTAACATATTCATCTTTAGTAATTTCACTAATTAGTCAAGGCGTTTCGTAGGCCCCAGTATTGCTATTACTAGTAATTTGGCCGAACCACCCATAAACAGAGTTTTTTATGGTTGTAAAATTTAAACTACTTCACGCCATGAAAGTGTACCAGTTAATTTTACTGCGTTAACGAAATCCTTAGAATTCTTAAATAGAAAGCTATTTCGTCGTATATTTGTTTTAGAACTCAAGTTTAGTACTGCGTTTAGAGGTATATTTTTAACTTTAAATGTTGCATTTTGTAAACACAGAGTGCAGTTTGTAACACAGTAAAATTCATGGTTGAGTTTTTGGTATTTATGAGTTTGCGTTTTGTTGAAGATATTAACAATATTATGTTACTGTCTAATCCTAATTCCTACTAATATTATAAATGCGAAAGTTGTTAAATAATATAATTATGTAAGTTTGTTACTCTTTCTTGATCTGGATTAAATTTGGCATGGAGATAGATTATAGTGTGGAATAACACATAGGCTACTTTTTATCCCGGAAAAAAACTAAAATGTACGCGCGGGCGAAGCCGCGGGCGGAAGCTAGTACAGTATATATTAACCACATAAGCTGTTTTAACAATTAAATTTCGTAGATAACACAGCTGCATATGAGAGGATGATGAGAAGCCAAATTTGCACATGCTATTATTATACTAAGTAAAATTTAAAAGTAAATACAAATGAATTGATCCAAATTGTTAGAGCCATTGCCGAGATGCACGAAATATGTTTTTAAACATCTATACATATGTATATCAATGTATGTGTGAGAGTCCATAGGGAGCATCCCTATGAATTCTAAAACGGCTAGACCGATTTTGTTGAAATTTTGAAGTAATCTTAAAATTAGACGATATTCAGCATTTACAGTACAAAATAACAATACCATATTTAATTTATAAGACGAAGATATTCCTGACGCCGTGACCGTGAACTTGTCTCGACTTGGATAAAGATTGTACCTCATATCTACGTTCACTTGACAGTTAAGTTGACATGATAGGTGATTAGACGGTGCGTTGAAGATACCCAAATAGATATAGAGCATAGCTGCTGTCATTATGATATATGAGGCTATTTCATAAACGCAGTTGCAGAAGCAGCCTCTTGGAGTGCGAAAAACAACCAGGCGCTTCAAAAGTATTATGTAAGGCGTTCCATAAGGATGTAATCTGGGTCCACTTCTAATATCTAAAAAAAAAAGTGATTTTTCTAAAATACAATCAGAACTGTTAAGTATTTTAGGATTATTAAGAAGAAAGGTCTCTATTGCTCATTTATTGATGCGGTTTTAAAAAAACGTTTTCCTATCCCAGGGATACCATATCAACAAATTCTGGTGTAACAATGCGAGCACTCAAGTAATGACCTATGTATTGCAAGCGATATAGCGTCCATAAGCTACAATAACTGCTTACCACCAGCTGGTAAGCTTGTTTGCCACCTATTTAGTTTAGTAAATGTTGTCCAATATTAATTCACTGTAATCAGGATCAGCTATTTTGATTGTAGATATCATGGCCCCTTCAACTTTAGAGAACCCCTAAAAATAAATCAGTTTTCTTATTAAACCAAGCTCAAATAAATCATAAAATAGAATGCTCGAGAAAATTCATTAAATATAAACGAAGAAAGTTTTATCACAATCGCTCCGAATAATAATATTTTTGCAGATTCAACGTCGACCTTTAAAAACAAACCATTAATATAGCTAAGTAGTAATAAAGTCGGTGTTACTTGAACTTGACGAGAGGACGTAACATTGAAGTAATGTACAACTGGCACGATAGAGGGAGCGGCTGAAAGAACAAGGAATGGTCACGATATAGTGCCCACTTGCCCTAGTTTAGCTACTTTACAGACGTACTGAAGATTCATTGCTACTGAATTAAATTTGTTTTCTTTTATTTCAATGTTAGAAGAATTATAGTAATTTTTGAAGTCTAATTCGTGTCGGTCAAATTATTGGTAAAAATCTGGTTAAATGTGATGTTTTTTATGGCATTTAATGTGATCGTTCCAAGGAACTAATTTCTTTATCGGGTAATATTTTTAGGGAAAGAAATAGGAATAAATGTATCTAAAAAAGAACGTAGGACGGAATAATATTTTATCATCTCAGCCGAAAGATGTCCACAGCTGGAGATTGGTCTACCCCAAGGACTTCCACAACATTCTGTCTTGAGCTAATCTTGTCCATCGGTCGCAGGTTGTCGGTTCAGCTTTTAGGACCTGCATCTTCAAGTTCGTGGTCGCCTCTCATAAGACTTTCTGCCTTAGCGCTTTCTGCGCTAAAATGTGCATAAATATTTACTGATAATATCATAAAACATGAAAATTAATTTAGTTCTGTCATAACCAAAACTTGAAGACATGGAAAAATGTTTGAAACATGCACAGGACATTAATTTACGAGCTTGTCAAAACTTAGGCATGTACTTTATTATTTAAACGATGACTAGAAAGTTGAAATTAAATACGTCACGCACGATCACGACATTACGCTTTAATATTGCAGGTAGACGAAGTCTCTTTTCTCTTTTATTTTTGTTATTGTATTATAAGTTAAAAGGTGATAAGCATACATGCACGGCAAATATAGAGAGGTGTTATGAGTATGGGACCTTATTTATCTTAGATTTTGATATAAGAACAGATAGACTGATTGTGTCCAATCCAATCATCATCACTACATGAATATACGGCGTGTTGTGAAGCTTGCCACCAACACCTGAAGTGATGACCACGACCACTCTTTCAAGAGTGATATCGACAAAGAAGATAAATTGTATTTTATGGTTATTTGGTTGTATATTGAATAGTCAAAGAAGTTCTTACATCGAATTTGGTCAACCACCATTAATTTTAATATTCTTTTCTTTATTTTTTTAAAAAGACAACTCCCGCACTAGAGAACAAGCTCTGTGGCGCGGGGGACTTTACAAACATACAATTAACGGACAGAAATTACACCCAGACTCAGAACAATTCTTTGTGGGTTACACAAAGTTTTATCCTGTGTGGGAATCGAACCCACAACCTCGTGCACAGCAGGCGCATACTGCGGCCACTGGACCACCGAGGCAGTCATAATATATATAATTTGGTTGTATACTGAATAGTCCAAGAAGTTTTTACACCAAATTCGGTCAACCACCATTAATTTTAATATATTTAATACTAAAATTAATTTTAATTTAATATGTACTTAAATTCTTGGTCAAGTCAATACACCATAAAAGATGTTTATCTACTAAACTAACTTCAAACTTTAGTAACGTAAATGTTATCGCTAAGAAAGCAAGCGTGCTTCAAATCAACGCCGATCGCATTAATTACATCAAAACTTTTGGGAATTAAACACGTATTATTGGGGCCGATAACACTAACATTAAGCCTGGGTTATAACAAGAAAGCCTTTTACAGCAAAAGGGCGGGTCCAGACAGCGACAGCTAATGGTTATTAGTCTTAAGTAATTGGACTAGACAGAATTTATATATTATCAATGTTCTAGGCTTATAGGATAACCCAGCTCCCATTCCTTTAGAAGTCTTACGTCCTAAAGCGAGGCTTACAAAGCAATAGTAATACAGTATTACGCTTCAGGGATTATCGTCTTCTTCTTTTCAAGTTAGTGGTACAAATTAACAAATGTTAGCCCAGAGACATGAGTCGCGATGAGCGAAAAAGAGAGACGGCGCTAAATAGCGTCCCTCTTTCTCTCTCGAACGACTCACCTTTTAACATGTCATGTCATGGTAAGCCCTTTGTAAACTACAGCAAGTCGGTCAGTCGGTACAGTTATATAAACACTCACATAGATGCAAATAATTTGTTCAGGAACACTTTGGGCATCAGTTTTCTTCTTCACTTTAAAAAAACATGAGTCTGCAGTTACCCGGGCTTGTAATCGATTGAAAGTCTACTGAAAACCAGTTAAGCTGCAATCTAGGCAAGAACCACACAATTTAATTCTAGTAAGTTTTTAGCCCGCACGCAAAATACGCTGCATCAACATGGAGTTGCTTCAGTAACAATATTCGTAAAATCCTTACAGTTTATTATGCTGCGTTTTGTAAAATAATATCTCAAAGATATAAAAGGTGAAAAAAAAACCTAAACCGAGATTAACGAACTGGTCTCAAATAGGGAATGTTTTTCAGACATAGTTTTACTTACGAAGCAGAAATATCTGCTTACTCAATGTGGATGAGTCAGCTAAGTTAGAACCATGACTAGTACCTAAGTATAAAAGATGACTGTCTCTTATTCTGAAGATAAGTGTAGACTGAAGCAAAAACTTATTCAAGCAAAATATATTTTTAAGAAACTATTGTAGTAACAACTTTTTATTCCTTAAGCAATTATTATAGTTTATGGATGCCTGTGACACCAGAGACTTCACTCATGACAGCCATGAAGAATCATTTGAAACAAATAGAGACATTTGTAAAGCTGGATTTAGAAATTTCAAAACGTGGGAGTTAATTTCTACTATATAAGGTATTATTCCGAATCTTTTGCCTCTAGCAAAGAATTAAAAAAATAGCTTAAGGCTTAATAGCGTTGTACAATGTTTGTAATATATTTGTAAAATAACGATTATGCGCCCTTCAAACATTTAAAACGGTAAAAGATTATAGTCCGCCATTTTTTTCTAAAATGTAATGAGTGTTCTTATCTTATTTAATATTTAGCACGACCAATACAACCTCAGAACTCATCAGATTACGTTTCACGATGCCGTTAACATTCACATTTTAATGTTTGCTCTCATTTTCTTTATCCTTTGTCATTTTCTTTTGTATAAAAACATACTTAATTTATTTTTGCTGAGAATTCCTAACAATGGGGTAATAATATTCTTAAATTGTTAACAGTTATTTTTTTCACAGGCTTACATAATTTATGTATTTCAAACATTTTTTATAATAACCTATTTGCGAAATAATGCTGATTTTTTAATTATTAAATTGATACATCTAATGTAAGTGTAAGTAAGTCTCGTTGTTATGCATTGTTTCAGGATATAGCAGTTGATTGATTTTTATACTACTTAGGTGGCAAACAAGCATACGGCTCGCTTGATGGTTAGCAGTAATCGTAGCCTATGGAAGCTTGAAATACCTGTGACATCACCAACTTAAACATTTGTTACAACAGAGTTTTGTGATAGGGAATCCCTGGGACCCGTGTCCCAGGGATTCCCTATCACAAATTTCCTCATTTCCGTAAATGTTTAATTTAAAACGCATCTCTAAATCAGCACTGGAGACCTCATAACTTCACGACTGTATGTAGGTCTTTGGAGGTCCTGTCCCAGTCGGGCTTGCTCGCTTGAATGGTGCCCTACCTGTAAATTAACCTAAGAATAGTTGGCCGAAACGAAACACGATAAAGCCATGAGAAGAACTGACACGAACAAAAAGTCGCTAAATCTCTATATTCGTCATGTAAAATAGCTTTAACAATACATAATGAGCAATATGGTTTTAGAAAGGGTCGTTCTACAGTAGATGCAGGTGTTAAATTGTTAAAGCACATTTTTAGAGCCTGGGAAAATTCAATGGATGCTATTGGTGTTTTCTGTGACCTGTCAAAAGCCTTTGACTGTGTTGAACACAATACGCTCCTGAGAAAACTCAGGCATTATGGTATAAGAGATGCTGCACTCAACCTAGTTGCCACCTACCTTAGTGATAGAGTTCAATTCGTTGATATTAGCGGAAGTAGATCTTCAGGATTATAAGTCAGCAGTTCTTTTTGAATTCAATGTCTTGAACGCTTTTAATATATCAGTGGGGTCAATATACTTAAAACAAAATAAAACGCTACACTCTCCCACGCTTCCTTTTACCAAGTTCTCGGCTTTAACTGGGCAAGAATCTAAGGAGCTAGTTGTGTTGATTGGTATGTTTGTAAAGAAATTATTAAACATATGCGCTACATCTAAATTATTTGTGACCACTTTATCATCATGCTTAAGTTGAAAGTTGTCATCGCGCAATTTGATTGATTCAGTATTATCTGTTGGTATGGGTGTCCCACAGGGCTCAATTCTTGGTCCTTTTCTCTTTTTAGTTTATATTAATGATTTGCCTTTCAATGTACAGGATTTTTGCGACATTGTACTATTCGCAGATGACACGTCACTTATATTTCAGGTAGACCGTAAAGAATCAAATCTTGAGACTGTGAATGGTTCACTTGCGGAAGTTCTGGACTGGTTTAATGCAAACAATCTACTGTTAAACTCAAAAAAAACTAAGTGTGTTAAGTTTACCATGCCCAATACTAGAAATCTTACATTAAGTAATATAATTTTGAACGGTGAATCATTAATTTCGTTGAATCTACAGTGTTTTTGGGTTTGACTTTAGATCGCAAGCTTCAGTGGGGTGCTCATATATCGTGTCTTGCAGGGAAACTTAGTTCCGCAGCTTTCGCAGTAAGAAAAGTAAGGCAGTTTACAGACATAGAAACAGCTAGGCTTGTTTATTTTAGTTATTTTCATAGCGTTATGTCTTATGGAATACTACTATGGGGAAAAGCTGCTGATATTGAAACTATATTTATAATCCAGAAAAGAGCAGTACGCTCTATTTACAATTTAGGAGCACGAGTTTCACTTAGAGAAAGGTTTAAAGGAATAGGCATTCTGACAGTTGCATCTCAGTACATTTTAGCCAACATCATGTTCGTTAAACAAAATTTACACCTGTTTTGTAAAAACAGTGACATTCATTCAATAAACACAAGAAACAAACACAAACTTGTTGGTACATATCACCGCCTACATAAAGTCCACAATTCATTTGTGGGACTCGGGGTACGTTTCTATAACAAACTACCTCTTGAAGTTATGAACCTACCCTTACACAAATTCAAACTAGCGGTAAGAAATCATCTTTTAAGCAAGGGTTATTACACTATTAATGACTTTCTAAATGATAAAAAGTCATGGGGTTAGTTGCTAATTTTGATACAGAATTATATAAGAATAATAACTACAAATTTGTAAGGAGACGTTTTGTGATCATTATTGACTTTCTATTTAGTTTTTTTATTTTTTATTATTATGTCCTGGATTGTCATGCTCACTGAAATGCCATTGCTTGTGGTGTCGTATTGGCCGGGTCATTTCCTTCCCTCTAATATGGCGAAGGAAATGATGGCTGGTCCGTGCGTCATGCTCGTGAACGTGCTACTTGGGGTGGCTGGTCAATCTTGGCATGATTTATTTTTAAATAATAAAGATATAGTTTTTAGATTCTTATTAAGAACGCAATGTGATCTCGACACGTTTCTATCTTATACATACAAAAGGAAAGGATCCCTCATTGCCATACAGTGGAAAGCTAAATTCATTTTTTCCCTTCATTGTTTCCTTATTATTATTTTTTTTTTTTTTTACTTAAATTTAATTTTGTATGGAATATTGGGTTCCGTCCCTTTTTGTTAACACTAATATTGTAACTCATACCAAATTGTAAATGTTATACTCTGGCAATTAAAAAGAGTGGCCCGAGTTTCTTGCCAATTCTTCTCGAGGCCCAACCCTAGTCAGCGAATTGGCCGTAGGAAAAAAAGTATGCTGGCATTTGTTTTCATGACGTTCATAAGTATCATGTATTTGATCTAAATGAATAAATAAGTTTGACATTGGCTTTGACATTACCGATAGAATTAAATATTAAAATCTCTGTTACATTTTTAACGGTACCTCAGTAACTCTTGCGACGAATACATTGTACTCTCACATATGCAAACGTATCACTTTGCATGATATGAAAAGAAATCAACATGTCGTTTGTTAAGTATCTTATTGCTATGCACTTTTGATTTATGTAAAGCAAATCATTTGTCGATAAATTAGTTCTTTTAGTCACGAACTGTGCTTATATATTTTTAAAGATTTTGTTTTTTAAGTATACCAAAAAAGTCTATGGCCAAATATATATGTACATATACGGTCTGCTAGACATTCACGAGCAGCCCTCCCCCCCATTAAAGACCAGTATCCCTATGATAGAAAAGTGTTTCTTTAAAATCGAGCGAATCTCAGCTTTCTTGTTAGAGAAGAAGAGACCCGTGCCCAGCAGTGGGCAGATATGTGAGTTGCTATTAATCTAATACCTTTAAACGAGCAATTTTTGTATTCTGAATCTTGGAAACGGCTTCATCGTTTTTTCTGAAATATAGTATGCAGCGGGTTTCGGGGACGATTAATCGATCTAGCTAAGTTTCATTTTTAGAAAACGCTAATTCAGTCATCCAGGTACTTATTATATGAGCACTTAATAGGATAGATAGTCGGATGCCACAACTGTTAACTTATATAAATATAATTACAAGTCACATTGTCGCTTTAAGAACAATACATAGTTATATTAACATTACATAAATCAGCCAACATTCCGCCTGACAAGTCCTTGTCGCGGCGGCGTCGCGCGACTCGGCGTCATTGCATATGTATTTTTTACAACAAAAAACAAATATAATTTACATTTTGATTTTGGAGTTGTCTTTTTAAAAAATAAAAATAAATAAATTCTTATTTCAAGAAAAGAAATGTATGACTCCATACAAGCGAACAATCTTGAATAGTTAGCCTTTCGCCCTACAGAACACCATAGTCAAATTACACACAGTGGTGTAGTTGTGTTCCTGTGCGTGAGTACAGTCCTCATTTAGGAATGTGTTTTAAAAAAACGTTTTTCTTTACTAGGTATACCCAATCAATGGTGTTCGTTTATTGGCGTGATCTCCCAAATGTTACAAGCGTACATAGGATACGGTAACTGCTTACCATTAGGTGGGCCGTTTGGATGCTTGTCACATAAATAAGTAAGTATTATAAAATTCTAATTATAAATGTGCATGGTTGAATATTTGCAGCGACCATGGCGTTCTAAGGAAGAAGGTTTTGCTATGACCTTCATTCCGTCTGCAGTGTCCTTGTCGTGTCGGCTTTCGACTGCATTATATTCTCTCTGTAGTACAGCCAATAATTTACGAAATATCGCGCATTTTAATTTTGTCATTTGTTTACTGCAGAGGGGAGGTTACATCACGGAGTTATAAGTCTATTTCTATATAATTACTTGTCTTGACTGACTGATTCATCAACGCAGAGCCTAAACTAATAGGCTTCAATTTTTAAATTTTGCACAATGGTTCCTACATACTAAGAAGGGAATTTTTGACAACTTAATTCCTAAACGGACAAATTTTGACAACTCAATTCCTAAACGGACAAATATTGTTGTAACTGGAAACCGCGGGTGACGTTAACGAGCTAGGTACCGAATTAGGTGACATTTTGTTTGATTGAAATTGGAACTGGCGACACCTATCGGAAATGAAATGAGACGTTAATTAAATAATTAAGTATCTAATCTACATCGTTGACATTTCATGAAATGAAAATAGATAATTTAAGAATCAAGTTTCTAGAATTTCTATAAAAAGGCTTATTGTAGATTGAATATTCATAATTTTTCAGTGGAAAAAAAAAAATACAAACAGCGACAATTTTGTATCAACATGAGAATATGTTTAGAAAGGTTTTTTGCAAAATAGGATATGTATTATAATATGATGTCATCCACAAATTTATGATATATTTTTCAATATCAAAATATGACTTATAATATGTTTGAGACCTTGTATCACAGTACACTAATAAATGTACTGTGCTTATATACATTTTTAAGGTCCACCGATGCCAACTCTTTCCTGTTCTGCAACGGCATCCATGTCATCACGCCCATCATCATCATCAGGGAGTTCTAAGGGATTAAGAAAGCATGGAATGGCTATTTATTTCCTTCTTCCAAAAATTATTATTAAGAAAAACTAGAGGTTGCTCACGGCTCCAACCTTGGATGTTTTCCATGTTGATCACGATAAAAAGTACCTACGTCCTCTAGGATACCATCTATCTTCTTGCCAAATTGCATTAAGATCCGTTTAGTCATGAAAACGTTACAGGCAGCATTTGATTTATCCAAACAATATCGCAAAATTCCCATTGTAACAACGGTATTTTTAATCCAATGCCAAATACCGCGTGGCCCATTCATAACCGATGATTGATGGACAAAGAATAGCTGGTCTTGCCTGTTGGCTTGCACAATTGCGCGGTCAAGTGCACTCAGCTACATTATTAGTGTACAATGTGAGGAATTTTAATGAGCTGAAAACTAAGGGAATCCAGGTCACACGGACAGACCGACTCTGGTGAATAGAACGCTGAATAAACGCATCTATATTGCAAGAGGCGCTTGAACTTTTCATTTTGCAAACGTCGTGTAACATCAGCGAGTACTTCCTTCTTCTGTGAAAGAAATAAACGAGGACAGAGACAGAGATTTATAATCCATTTCCATATCATTTTATCAAGCTTAAAACATTTTTCCTACTTCATATTTCGAAAAGCATTTGTCGGCTTTGAAAAGTTTATTTGAAATCCGCTGAGCATCAAAATATTTCAGATTTTTGTGCATCTTTCGGTATCAGCTTTCAGTTTAATGCATTATTGAATTCTTTCTTTTTTCTTTTTAAAAAAGACAACTCCCGCACTAGAGAATAAGCTCTGTGTCGCGGGGGACTTTACAAACATACAATTAACGGACACAAATTACATCCAGACTCAGAACAATTCTTTGGGGGTCACACAAAGTTTTGTCCTGTGTGGGAATCGAACCCACAACCTCGTGCACAGCAGGCGCATACTGCGACCACTGGACCACCGTGGCAGTCAATTCTTTAACTATGTTTTATTTTTATTTTACTTTAACAAGCATACGACCCGCCATAGTGAGCAGCTACGCTTGAAATACCTAGGACCCGCGTGTTGCAGCCCCTTAAATGTTTAACACCAGGGATTTGTGATGGGGTATACCTGGATAGTATAGAAAAACGTTTCTGAGTGCACTTATTTGACTGTCTTTTCTATAAGGTCTATAAGGTAGAGGTCCTTTCCCAGTTGGGTTTGCTCCTTTGTACCATACGAGCGAGCAAGCCCGATAGGAAGTACTATTTCTCTTAAACAGGGTAAATTGATAATGACAAACACTTCAATAATCCATCGCGATAATTAATTGTAGATACCCCTAAATTGCTATTTCGCGCGCTATAACCAACCGCCAGAAACATTGCTTCTGCTTTTGACGTATCACAATTATGTTCGCGCCATTATGTTTGAAGTTTACGTTAATTACGCTGAAAACTAAACATTGTTAGTTTCATTTTGAAATTAAATAACGGGCGCTATGCAGACTTCTTTAGCTTCAGAATTATTATCTTCTCACGCAAAAGACTTTGACTGCGGGATATAGATTTCCCTAAAGGATTTCCACAGCATGACTTTTAATTTTAAAAAATATAAATAACCCAACAAAATAAGCAAAAAATCTAACGTCGGAATTAGAGATAGAAAGCTGAAAACTCATATTCACCTTCTTTATAGAGTTGTAATAATCGTCTCAAAATTCTTATAGAATCTTGTGGTATATACGATTTTCCAGCTTATTATCTTGCATCGCTAATTTTGAACTCATTGTCAAATAATCTTTCAATCAAACAAATTTAAAAGAAAAATGAAACACTGGCAATGTATATATATAAAACACGAAAACAAATGTCACTTGAACGAGAACTTTAAAACAAAACGTCGGAATTGTCAATTAAGTATTTTATAATTCCAAACAATTTATACAAAACGAATTTGCACTGCCATTCAAAGTCACAACCCACTAATGTATTTACCCGTGAACAAACATCCAGCTTTTACATTAACATTAACTTTTCCATTAGGTAGATTCCATTAGCTTGTCCCAGAACAATTTTTCATACTCATTATGATTACGTCAATAACAATTTTTCACTAGAGATTCTAGTTTGTATTGAAAAGGTTTATTGTATCGGTGACTGAAGTCTAGGAATTTGGATGCAATCAGTACAAAATATTGTTGTTTGGCATATAATATTTTTTTATTTTTTTTAAGGTTTCATAATGTATTTTTGTAATTTGTGAGTTTTACGCATTAGTATTCACAATGGTTATCCATGCTCTACCTAACGACTCCAAACACGACGCGGTTGTCTTGTTTCATTGAAGAGTTCCTATGACCACCTTCCGACTGCATCATCAGATCAGCTCCATGGTACAATATTATTGCATTGTCACCGAAGTTACGTCGGTATATCAAATTTCAGCTAAATCAATCAACGGGAAATGTTTCGGAAATTGCAAGATCTGACCTAAACAATCAAACCTAGTAACAAACATACCTACTTACATTGCAAGCTAAATAAAATCTTGTAAAAAAAATGTGAGTTCGATTCCGAGTGTGATTTATAAATGTTTGTTCCGAGTCTGGGTGTAATTTGTGTCCGTGAATTGTATGTTTGAAAAGTCCCCCGCTAGAAAGGGTTTGTTTTGCGGGAGTTGTTTTTACTATAAAAAATAGACTGGTTTGTTCGTTACCTACCTAGTCATTTGTCTTTTTCTGCGTGTTGAGGTTTCGATCCCACCCGGAGCAAAAATGTGATCTACAAATATGTAGTTGTTTCGAATCTAAGTGTACCTACTTACTTTGTGTCCGTTAATTTTGTCTGTAAAGTCCCCGCAGCACAGGACTTATTCTATAGTGCGGGGATTTTAATTAAATGAAAAAACAAGATCTTAAATAAATACAAAGTTATATAAGTTAAATTATATTTGAGTGTTACTTTTTACCGACATACCATACGGAAGTTTGTTGTATAAAAAAGCAGATGATTAAGGTTTACACTTACAGTCATTACTGGACCACCGAAGCATACTATTTATTATTTTAATTTTCATTATTTACAGCACACAAACTTAGTGTTATCTTGTTAGGATCAAATAAATTAAGTTTAAATAGCCGCAGCAAGCACTATTGTAACAGTGTAGATTTTAACAGACAACTAAATTAGTATTACTTACTTACATTAAAAAGTATTAAATAAGAATAATTACAATTGCATTAAGTGTTAATTTATTCTTAGCATTTTTAAAAACTCGTTGATTACAAAACTTTTGTTTACATAAGTATGTCGTTTACCGTTAATATAAGGTGCTCCCTGCAGCATGCCCCTGTTCAAATTTAATTTTGAGTATAACATTACAAAACTGCCTCCATGACGAGCATTCGCCTGTCTAGTAAAGGTGGGTTGACCGGTGTAATGCAGAAGGCATAAAAAGAAACGATGTAGCTGACAATATTGTATCATCAAGCGCAGTGTAATGCTTGGTTCTCTTCCCACACCAATGTAACGCTCGAATCTATACCATTATAGCCCCTCTAGACAAATGGCAAAGGCGGCAGTCGAATCGAAACATCAAAAAAGTAAATGTATGGGATATGACGTAAGTTTACGACATTATATCGTTAACTTACGTCAAATCCCATACATTTGACTTTTCGATTTCGCATACCGTAAATGCCACTTGTCTAGACGGGCAGGTTGCGCACTGTAATGCTCGGTTCCCCTCCCTCACTGATGTAATGCTCGACTCTGTAACATTACATTACAGGCAAATGCTCCAAGTGAGGGAGCACCTTAACCGTTTTATTTTAATAACATTTTTACTTCAATCAGGAAACACGAGACTTGCCATTGTCTTAAGAAATACTTGTTGAGATGATGTTAACTCAAAATACCTTACTTATATTATAAACGGCGGAACCAACTTACCATACATAAAAAAAATTTAAAAGATGGAACTAACGACATATTCCTAATTAAAATTGGTCCAGCCTTTTTAGCTACGTTTTCTATATAGAGACGAATATACACATAAAGGTCAAAGACATACCTAACACTTTATTTCTTAACTTTGCCGCAGTCGCTTAAAAACACTAAGCAACAAAAATTATTTGGATCAAACACAGGTAGCTTTAATTATGAAATATAAAAACATACTTATTATCTAAATAAATACATTTTGTCGTAACATTGTTGACTCATGGGACAGTCCCTAGCCATTAATCTGTCAAGCCATATTGTCACATGAAACAACTGATAGCTATTTAAACTGACAGCTTTATGATACACAAATCATCAAGTAATAAACCTTTGAAGAAAAAACTAATGACGTTTTGATCGCCAAACTCCTCGAGATTGTGTTCAGCGACTTGACGAATGACTAACGAACATTAAGTTTCGTAAAATATGAAAGGTTTATTTTTTCTTTTGTTGGGAAATGTTAAAAATTTAAATTAATTACTTTATAGCACTTTTTTGATATTCAACTCAAGTACTTTTTTGAAACCAGTCAGACGAAAAAAGCATCAAAGTGAAAACTGAAACGTAACCAAGCAAACGTATATATATTTTTGTTTTGTTTTTCAATTAGAGATAATTTAGGTTTATAATATTGTTCTTGTATATGGTATTGTCCTTTTCATTCATTGAGAAACTTTATTCAAAATGAGTGAAATCGCATACGAAGGCGAGTAAAATATATTAACTACATAAACTGACACGATGTGTTGATGATAAATTGCTACAGGCCCTCTCCATTACCACTGGTACATTAATCAGCCATAATTCAATCTGACTGAAGCCTATAATAGATTGCATTTTCAAACTACGCGTCGACTTAATGTCTAAATAGCGTTGTGGTTTATATTCTGATAGGTTTAGTATATCTTCTGTATATTACGGTGAAGATTTTTTTTATAAAATAGTGCCTGGACTTGTTTAAAGAAAGCTCATCAAAAAAGAGTTAGGGCACTATTCTAGCGAGCAAACCCGACTGGCCCGATCTCCACATTACATAGGACCACAGCCAAATAACTACTATTGTGTTACTGTGTCCAGCGCTCATTTAAGAATGCGTTTTGAAATAAACGTATGCCTATCCTAGGGTTACTACATCTTAAAGACCTGGTGTAAAAAAATGGGTCGACAACACGCAAGTGATACCTCTGGTGTTGAAAGCGTCCATAGGCTTCTGTAACTGCTTATCATCAGACGTGCCGTTGGCTTGTTTTCTTTCTAAGTTGTATAAAATAATAATAATAATCTCCACGATCATTCTTAAAACCAATCCTTAAGCGATAGAAATAAGTTTTCTAATCTACAGCCATTATAAAACATCCTGGTTATGACCAGGGAACATTTAAGTGTACTTTTACGGCACATAACCACCGGCTGTCTTCGCTATTATCTTGAAGCTGACCTCAGGGGAAATCTACGACGAAATAGATTTTTATGCTGTGAGACTTTGCTATCATTTAATTTCACTATTTAGGTTAGAATAGCAGAGCACTGGACTAATTTGATGTAGTTTACGATGAATATAAACCTAATTTATAAGCGTTAGCTTAGAGTTATATGTAGTAATAATGTCCTTTTAATCAAATTTGGTCATCACGGCAAATTAATCTCGTCGAAGTACACCAGGGCCGTTGGTCCTAGTCCGACGCCTGATCTCTAGGCGGTCGTGTCAGATTGCCGTCCTATCAGACAATGTGAGCGAGGGAAAATAAAGATAAAGAGTGCGCCTGTGTTCAAAATTAAAAGATTAGCCGCCGTGACCGAAATTCGGATAGGATGACACACAATTTAATCAGAAGATTATTTTCTAAAGGATGGAGAGCAAAAATTATTTTTGAAATATTTCCAAAGAAAATAAAACTATAAAAATATACGTTAGCTTATTCTAGAAATCTTAACACGCATTGAAGTCGTATCGAAACGTCACGATTCTAATCTTATCGATAAGTCATTATAAAAATACAATACATGCTTTTTGCAATTGCATTACACTCGTTTACACTTGACCGACTGTGACGACGCGCCGTAACTAACGTGTCATTTTTGTATTTAACTTACGTTTGATTATGTTAACCCGGGTAAACCTCTACCGGCTAGGTCTCTACAGAAAAAACAAATGATTTTCATTAAATTTGTTTGATGGTAGACCATCAGACGGGCAGTATGCTACGTTTGTCACCAAGTATAAAAACAAGCCGGTTTTAGTCCACTGCTGAACAAAAGCCTGTCCCAACTCACTTACTCATGCTACCCTCCGGGTGGATCTGAGGACCCTGGTTTTTTCTTTAGAAAAATCAGAGTAGTACAGAGTTTTAAATTGTACTCGGCATATAGCGATAGGCACTAGCCTATACTCGTACTATACTAACCTATACCTATACTAACTATAGTATTACATGAAGCCTAAAATGGCTCACAAAACAGGAGAATACATGTAAATTGGTTTTATAAATTACAACACAATATAGAATACTAAAGACCCGACGTCGCTTTACTTCGGTTTTCTAGGCCTATGCTAACTATAATATACATGTATTATATATATTACCCTTCCTCTTGAATCACTCTATCTATTGCTGTAAACTGCATTAAAATCCGTTGCGGAATTCAAAAGATTTAAGCGTACATACAGTGGAAGCTACTTTGTCTTATACTATGTATAACTAAAATTAGTTTCGCAAGACTTAAAGAATTAAGATTACCGTCAGGCGTCAACCACAGAGAAACGTGACTGACTCAGGACTATTGTACGCAACTCAAGGATTTACTAACAAACAAGAATTAACTTTCACTTAGTGCTTTAACATTGTTCTAAGAGCTAGAAAATTAACTTTTATAAAGTTAACAGAAGAAAACTCACCAATACACTGTTAAATGAGTTTACTTTTCAATTTAACTTAGCTGCCTCGTTGGTTTTATGGTGAGTGAGTAAGATTGCTGATCATGAGGTTTCGGTTTCGGAAATAGATACTTCAGGTTTCTATCAAGAAATTCACTCTTGAGTCCGTTAATTGTATATTAACAAAGTCCTCCACCATACAGGACTTGTTTCTTATGTGGCAGTTGTTCTAAAATTTTCATTTTAAATATTCAATAAGAAAAATAAATCATTCTTATTTAATATCTAATAATAGTCAACGAAAACTCGTCAGAATGTTCATTAATCATCATATTTATCAGTTAATATCTGTCTGTTGACACCAATTGACTCGGCCCTTAAAGTTCACCGACACGGCCTTCCTCATTCACATTCAACGACTCTCTTTGGCCATGCAACGTCTGCCTACTATTGTAAGGACGGCGACAGACTTAAGGCGGCAATAAACTTTCGTTGTTGACCGACGATCGTGTATGAAGAGGTTGATGAACGTAGAGGAAGCGTAAGAATTCGGATATGTATCTCTGCCTACCCCAATGTGGGACGGGCGTAATGATGTGTATTGTATGTTGACGCGAACGCATGATCACTAATAGTATCAATGTTACAGATAAAGATTGCTGCATAAAACGATGGCACACGAGTTACCTGCTGATCTGATAGTAAATAGTAACCACCCCTGTTCATGGACTTCAAAAATGCCAGAGTTATAGCAAAATCTAGAAATAATATTCGTCGGAAGGATTTGCAGCAGTGACATTGCTGGAAAACCTTCCATTTTACTTTTCTATTTGTGTATAAACTATATGACCGTAAATAACATTGGCTACACAATGAACTGACTGAATGACTTACTACATAAGTCAGATTATTTTAGACGAGTCTTTGTTCATGGCACTTTATAAAACCCTAACTTAAAATCAAGAAAATTATTCACAATATTATGATTTGATTGTGGCCTTTGTGTATAAACTACTTTTTTCTCTACTGCGTACACCTCTTAAAGTTAATAATACACATGGCAGATGTGAATTGAATGTCTGACGCAGGCCTTAGATGTGTGATATGGGTAGCTTCGATGGAACGATGGAACGCCAGACAGAACTGACTCATGGTCGAAGACTTACGAATTGTCGGATAATGCATAATGTAAGTGAAAGTCTATTGTATATGAAACATTGCTTTCATTGGCCACTATTACTAGATATTAATATATTAATATTCTTTCATGCTTTTGACGAATTTAAAAGGATTTGTTTAGCATCGAAGACCTAGGCTGGGGGCCAGGCGTTTAGCAAAAAAAAAATAGATGCGTATGTGCAGGACCATTTTAATAGAGTAGTAAAAAGATAAGTGAAAAATCGAAAATCAAAATAAAAAATACTCCGAAACTTTTTTTAAATACTACTTGGGTGGACACTTATGCAGGTGGATGTAAAAACCTAATGGGACGTATTCATTGGCCTACTATCAGATTCGCTGATTGAACAGACAGGACTAGAGCCTAAGAAAAACCGAGACAATCATAAGGAAAGAATCGACGATATTTCTAACCAAAAATTGCATCTGCATCTGCCACTTGACTAAGCAAACCTACGATCTTGTCGCTGGTCTATCGCTGTTTCATCAAGTTAAATTACTTCCATCCAGACTCACAGACCAAGTCTAGTATTTAAACAAAATGTGTGAAACAAGCAAATCGCCCACTCTACGTTGAAAAGCGTGGGTTGAGCTACCAGACTGGAAGTGAATGAGCCGATAAAAGTTATCATATCGCACTGGTATTTATATATTAAACTAAGTACTTTATTGTCTATATTCTGAGTTTGTAAAGGTTAAGTTAAAAGGTTACTTATATACATATAATTACTCCCGTCTCCCAAAGGGGTAGGCAAAGTCTATGGTTGGTACGCCAATTGCTTCGATCCAAACATACTTTTTTCTCTTTCTCGACACTCATCAACCAATCATGTATGAATGTCGGTTCTGGGTACTTTGGCCCTTTTAGCTCATCACCTCCTTGGTCGATGTATTTTCACTTAGGGTGGCCCCTACCGATATCTCCATTCATTCTCGCACAATATACCTCTTTTGTCAAATATATTATATATCCTTGTTTCGTCCCTTGTCGTTATGAGTTGTTATGACCACCTTCTAACTTTATCATCACATCAACATCAAACTCTTCATCTAAGGATATATATAGTACATGTAAAGACAAACTGCACGAGCTTTAATTCATATCGTGCTACGTTGATGACATGGGATTGGTGAGGATATTATTTGTAGTAGTTTGTCTAAAATGTTCTAATTTCCAGCTCTATGTGAATTATTGTAAACTTACCTCTAATTTTATTTATCTATTTTGAACGGACCTTCTCTCATCTCGGTAAAAACCCTAAAAGGATTATGAAATTACCTGCAACAAAAACAAAAAAATAATTAGTCAGGAAACACAGAATATTTAAGTTACCACTATAAAATTTAACAATCACATTAACCCACGTTCAGTGTATTTAAAATCTTGTTTTATAAAGGCACGATAAGACGTATCAAGTGTTGTGCTTATGGAAGAATATGCAAGAAGTATATCGACTGTATTTTTACACAAAGAAAAAAATACAGACGCACTACAGGAAGGAGGTTCCTTCACAACTGAAATGTACGAAGAAAGCTACAGAGCTATAATAGTGCTCTGAAAAATGTTCGTCACATTGTTACGCGACGCTTGCTTGTTAAATCTAGGGAGGCTCTATGCGTAGTTCGCGAAAATAATACAATCGAGTAGCTCGTGAGGACACTGTAAATCGATAAAATACGTAATAATTATACAATTCTTTGAAAATCAACGCAAAATACTTATGTTCTTACTGCCAAGAGGGCACAAGACATTACCAGGTTCCCTGCCCCATCCTACTAGTTTTATAAACGTGAAAGTTTGTAAGTATAGATGGATGGATGGATGGATGTTTGTTACTCTTTCACGTAAAAACTACTGAACGGATCTGGGTGAAATTTGGCACAGAGATAGATTATGGTCTGGAATAACACATAGGCTACTTTTTACAGCGATAACCGACATCTACGCGGGCGGAGCCGCGGGCAACAGCTAGTAAATTATATGTGATACATAACAATAGATTTTCTGTTGTTTTTTAACTTGGAAAAGCGAATGGATTATGTAAGTAAAAATACTCTATATTTACCAATAGGGTAAAAGCAGATATATTGAATTTGTTTAAAAATAAACTTGACAACCCTGGATGTAAAATTTTCATTTATTTTCCTGCTCGCTGTCTGCTGCTGCTAGTCTTTCGTAGATTTCTCATTTGCGTTCAGTGCAAATGTACTCAAAGCTATTTCTACTACACTAATATCCTAATGTCCGTCCTTTTCAACGACATAAATGGACCGACCTACGATAATGCGGACGTAGTACTGCTCTAATCTAATTCCCACTGCAGACCACACAGCCAAATTGTATCACGGAGGTCGTTACTAGTGACACCAAATGACCCTATGTTTCTGAGACCTTCCAATTATTCAAAGAGGAAAATAAATAGTACTTCTTAAGAGTCATTTGTTGAATACATCATGAATGCGGTCGTATTATATACACGATTGTAATTTTAAGGCAAAAAAAACAAATGTAATACAATACTACAACAACAACAACCTATATATGTCGCACTGCTGGGCACGGGTCTCGTCTCTTCTGTCAAGAGAGGCTTAGAAGCTTTAGACCGACGCTGGCTTAATGCTACCATAAAACAATAATTTACAAATTAATTTATTTAAAATGTTCGATAATACCAACAATGTTTTCGAAAACTACCACAAAAAACTACTAATGAATTTTATATGCAAGACAAATGAATAATATTATGTGCAGTACACTCCTACTTACTAAAACTAGGACAACACTTTACATAAGCGAAAGTAATATATGAGAAGCTGTAATACTGGAAACAATAAACTCAATTCTATTCTATACTATGAATGTAAGCTAATTGAAATACCAACCATAAGTTTACTATCTTTCCATTTGTAACAAGTCCTAACATTTTATTTGTGTCTGGTCACACTAGTACCAACTCTCACAGCTAGTTATTCCCGTATCTTTAAGTAGTGATATCACAAGTGCTTGTAAAGTGTGTGTGTGGGACAGTCGGGTGTTACTTCCATGCAATATGAGCGGTGGCTAGATAAGAGAGCTTAATGGCAGAACAGTGGCTTTTATGGCTAGGATTAATGTTACGATAGTTTGATAATACACTAATCAGTAACACAGGGGAGTCAGCGGCGCGGATCTGCAAGATTAAGCAAGCTTCCCACGGTCGGTCCGTAGATGGGTGACCATTTTCAAAAAACACAGCAAATCCCGTACCTCGGAAAGCACGTAAAGCAGTTGGTCCTGGTCTCTGATTGTGTCAGACTGCCGTCCCATCGCACTATAAGAGTGAAGGAATAGTAAGTGCACCTGTGTTTGCGCACATATATTTGTACACTATAATATGTCTTGCACAGTACCCTAATCTTCGGTTAAATTAGCCACCGTGACCGAGACCGATATCGGTCTGGACGACTATTATTCAGAATATTGTTCGCTAACAATTTCTCCCTATGCAATAGCATAAGCAAAGAATCGAATACTGCCTCTAGCAGGGCTACTCCAATAAAAAAAGAATAAAAGATCCTATTATATTCATGTAATGATCAAAGATACTATGAGTATGTGAGCAAAAAGATACCGGATTTTTCTGGCAAACACAATACCATTTTCCTTTGTCCTACGTTTTATGTAATGAATAAAACAATATTTCCATTCAACTAGGTACACAAAGCACTTTCGTTAAGTAAATGTGCAAAGCTCCGTTTATTCCGAAGCTTCATTTAATTAAATCCACGAAAAAAGCTTGCTAATATCGTTACAGGTAGACGTGACATTGGAGATAACTTTACGTAATGTAAGTTCAGCTGCTACTGAACGAAAATTCGAGTTACAAACATCGCAAATTATGTTAGGACATCATCATTTAGCTGTCCGACACGATACCGATACGACACTCGTTTTACAATTTAGAATTTGGACTGAAGTTAAAGAAAAGTAAGAAACTTTTGTTTAACGTAACTCCAAATAGTACGGTCAGCAACAATAAATATGGTATTCATTGCATATTGTAAATTTAAAATAGCCTGACACAGATAGATTTAGAATACGTACTTAAATACTATTGTCCATGTTTTCCTTGTCCAAATATTAAAAGTTTTTTTTTAAACTAATAAGTTCAGCCATTTTTGTTACTGGCTTTACAATTAATACACCTATTTTGTAAACCATAGCCTCTATAAAAGGTATTGGCTACAATTGGCTAAAGATAGACTATCATGGAAAAAGGAAGGGGAGAACGTTGCCCAGCAGTGGGACAGTATAGGCTAATAAAGGGAATAATAATAGCCTCTACCAAGATGTATCATGTCGACCGTGCCAACAATTCCTGTCCATACTTTGACATTATGACGTCAAGCAATTCTGTAAAAAAGAAATTGTGGGTGTCGTATCTCGACATTCAGCCTAACCTTTCTCCAAAAGTCCTTCTGAAATTCTATGTCAAACATGACAAGCCAACAAGTCGTCGCCAACAAATTTCATGTCCAAATCGGTGTCGTATCGGCTAATGAAAAGCCACTTATAAGAGAATGTTTTCCAAAGAATTTATAACTACATCAAGACATATTTTTACGTAGCTTTTGGGGTAAAAGTTTCAGTGACTTTGTAAGGGTTGGCATGAAGCCAGTTGTATACTTCAGCCAATATATATTTTATAATAACATCTGTTCAGATTTGGTACACAGAGCTGACTTGCCATGATGGTACAGAATTTATTACTGAAACGTGTCAATAAAGTTGCTGTAGCATATTTTTACAAAGCAAACCATTCGTAACTTACCGAAGCTTAGCAATACCTGGAGTATAACTTACCTGTGTTCGACCAAAATAATTGTAATGGGAAAGAAACTGTCTTTTTAACACGTACATATTATGTAGAACGCTACACAGTAGTCACAATAAAAAAACATTGGGGAGTCACCTGGTGACCGAGCGACGTGGCGTTCAAAGTCTTAAAAACATATCCCTAAATGAACACTGGTGACCTGTAACTCATTTAAAAGCAATTCTTTTTCAAATCGGCCCCAAATATGTACAATCGTAAAACGAAAAAATTCCGTAATACACGAACATTTCTACAACTGAAAATTGATATTGGTGCTCCAGCAAATTACCTGTATGCAATACAATAAGCATACAATCGAATATTACCTCTATAGTTCTACTCCAATCTACGAAATCGAATCGATTCTACTCGATGTAACCCGTATATTTGCCCCGCCTCAACGAGTCTACAATTTCAAATCAATCGGTACATATTGGTACAATAAAACCAATACGTTTAAATTTTAATCCAGTGAGTGCAACGGACTTGAGTCCTGAATGCACTAGCCTCTCGGTAAACTTAAAAAAAAATTGCATTCCGGGAGTGCCGACAGAAATGAAAACACTAGGCAAAACAGTTGCCATAAATTTTATAGCAATAAATGTTTTTTTTATTTAGGGAGCGTTCAAGTATTACGTAACGCAATTTGGGGGGGGGGGGAGGGGGTCTCGTAAAACGTTACGATGCGTTACAGGGGCGGGAGGGGGTCTTTCTTACAACACGTTACGTAACATTGTTTCTAAAAAATTAGGGAATTAAAACTCCCAAACTGGCAACCCTTTTCATTTACATTATCCCTCGATTGCCTCGAAATACCTACGCTACAAGCACAAGCCTACAAAATTTTAATAATAATACTTCTTGTGAGTTTATCCGTCGATCTGTCTCCTCCTATAGAAGGGTTTAAGCAGATGCCTTACGATTTCTTTTGTCCATCTGTACAATCCGACCTAAAAAAAAAAGTATGTCCAACCTGTGGGATCTATTACACATCTCACAAGAGTGTTCAAATGCACTGCCGTTACGTGCATGGCAAGACTGTCCAAGACCATTGTGAAACGAGAGTGCGGCCACAGCGCCTTGCTGCCAGAAGGGCAAATGAGCTTCTTTGCATTGTGCGTCGTCATGAAACATCGTCCGAGGATGCTGACTGGCTGGACGCAGACGAAGTTGATGCAATTGGCTTAACAATTCCAGAACCGTCTTCGTCTGCACTCCAGGTGCCAGTGATGAAGGAAACTCAGTGGCTAGCAAACCCGTGGACAGAGGAGCAGTAATTTTAATCGAATTGTTTTTTATAACTACATGGATACATAGTTGGTTACTAATAGTTGATTATTTTTTTATTAGCATTGAGTTTTTGAGTTTATTTTGTTAAGAATACGATTTTATTTCGAGTAAAATGTTTAATTTCAGTTGGGTTTCTGTTTATTTTGCCAAAGGTTAAAATAAATATATTTTATTTTAAGAGTTTATTAGTAAAAAAGCTAAGATACTTAGGAAAATTAAGGAGCAAAACAATTGTGTGTAAGTAAAGCCAAAAATTTATAAAAAAAATAAACAAAATATGCAGGTGTTGCGAATTAAAATTCTCTTGTTTTATTTAGTAGATTAAACTATAACTATACCAAGTGTAAAAACTATTACATAACTTTTTACGACTTAAGGGTGAAAATGATCACTTGAGTGTTACGTAACGTTTAGAGAGGGGGAGGGGGGGTGCAGAAAAACGTTACGGTGCGTTACAAGGGGGAGGGGGGGAGTCAAAAATCTTCAAAAATTGCGTTACGTAATACTTGAACGCTCCCTTATCTATCTATACATGTTCGCGGTCTGCTATAAGTACATGCATATATCGCCTCTTTGTTTTAATAACGTGACAGTCAAAAATTATAGCAATAATTTTTTATTTTTATTTATCTAGACGCTTTCGCGGTCTGCTATATGTACATGCATATATCGCCTCTTTGCTTTAATAACATGACAGTCGAAAAAAGATTTTTCGGATACGTCAAGCTGCGTCTGGTAATGGTGTCGCGAATTCAGAGATTTTATCTCATCTAAAAATAAAGTTTTCACTTCAAAATATTTACTAACTTCCTACCTACCACTACTACTAACCTACGGTTTTGCACGCGTGGTATGTTAACATATAGTAACCTATTCTCAGGAATATTGTAGCTTTCTATTATTTATTAATTTTCAGTTTCTGTTCAGTACTTTCAGAGATCACCCCTTACCCAAACTTACAGTACCTTTTCTTTGTTTTGATTATATTTATATCAGAATTGTCCGTGTGGTTAAGAATACAAATGTCACCACCCTGTTCCAAACAATATTCACTGCAAGAGACAAAACTAACTAAAAAAACTCGTAACAAAACCCTATACCAACCAAGTGTATGGAGGAGACCCGTGCCCACTAGGATCTTATATCTGTCTGTATCTATATAGTCGGTCCTTATCGGAATGCAGGCCAATACTTGGTAGGACACTATCTGAAGACACAAAAACACTTATCAATTTCCTTTCGCGTAGTTTACTTTGTTATCTTTTTGTACGCCAGACAAAATATCAACATAAAATGCCTGTCGCGTTAGTCCAAACAGGGAGAAATGCCGAACATGTTACTCATGACTCTATGGGCAATTGAGGGGCTATTTTAGGACTAGAGCACACAGTGTTGGGCTCGGTGAGTCATGTGTGTCAAGTCATAGTATAACCAGGCCTCCGTCACTCGCTCAAGGTTACGCGTTATGTGCCTACCGCTATGTAGCTCGTAACCGAGCCGATCGCCAGTGGGCTGCCGCACACGACACCGAGCGCGCACAGCGCGTTTCCCGCTCAAAAGGCTTACGATATTTACGTACACTACGTATATTAAGTTTAATATTATTAAGTTTTGACTAACGACACGATGGTTAATTATTGTGAAGTCGTTGGATGTCATAGTCAAAAGAAAAATAAAAAATTGACTTTTTTTCATTGCCGAAAGATGAAGAAAGGTACTTTACGTTATTTCAGTTAGTAGTACCACCTAGTAATTGCTACCTAAAATGCTTCTTGTGTGTAGGTACTCTTTCTTAAAAATTGACGAGAAAGTTAGAAAGACAACCCTACCGCATTCGTGCGATGACGAGCTTGCACGTGAGTCGCACGGCGGGCAACACAATCTCGACTCTTTGTTCGCGTACTTATGGTACATTTCTTTTCGCTGCGAACAGCAGGTATTATTATTAAGATTTGTAGGCTATTATGGCGTAGGTATTTTCGGTTTTGTATGGGAGTGATGTATCTGTTACGTAGTAACTATTTATTAATCTGTGGTACAAGTACGGGCTGTCGACGTTACGAGCGCTAGCGCGGCGTGCAGCATCGTCGGTATATAGCAACATGTATTGGTACATTTTATTTTATATATACTAATATTATACAGCTGAAGAGTTTGTTTGGTTGAACGCGCTAATCTCAGAAAGTACTAGTTCGATTAGAAAAAAACTTTTTTTGTTGAATAGTGCATTTATCCAGGAAGGTTATACGCTATATAACATCACGCTATGATCAATAGGAGCGGAGCAGTAGTGAGATATGTTGCAAAATCGTGGAAACGTCCGTATAATGTACGTTCCAAATTACCACGCGGACGAAGTCGCGATCTGCGATCGGCGTCGGCGGGTCGGCGATCCCTAGAGATAATAGTAGGGGCCTAAAATACCTATCTTTATACAAATAAATCAATGGCCTTTTATCATTATAATTATATAATTACGTTACGTTGCGTTGTGACAACCATATGCATTACGAACGTACGTACGTATTTATTGTCGACTTTTGAGCAAATATCAAGGAGATTCTTTACTACCTACTCTTTATACTATGGCCTCGTCACACGTCAGGCCGAGTACCGGACGGTCTACACCGACGGCTGTCATTATGCAATTGAATATGATACGTGGTTTTTCACACGGTGTAATGATAATTTGGTAGTGGAAAGATTTGAGATATACGGCATTGGATTGGCTGCATTTTTAGGTGCTGTTTACTGTAGAGGTGCAAATTTAATGCCATTTTTATTTAAAGTACGTGCAAATTAAATAAATCCTCTCTATGTCTGATTCATGATATGTATGGCGCAGAACAAATACATATAATATATCACATCGATAATAAAAAAAAGTTCTTATATTTTGACAGAGAAGAGATAGATGTTCTCTGCCTGTGTATAAATATAAAAAAGAATATGGCGAGGATATAGAACCCCGCATTTTTTTTTATTATTTATGAATAAACTAGCATTTGGCTAGCGACACGACCTAGCCTCGCTTCGCTTCGGATTTTCTGGAACTTTTCTTTACTATTTAATATGCCTGTATTATAAACATAATCCGTCCTCTTGAATCACTCTATATATTGCTGAAAACTGCATTAAAATCCGTTGCGTGATTTAAAGGTTCTAAACGTGCAGACAGTGGTAGCGCGGACTGTTTCTCTGTCTGTTTTATAGTAAGTAAAAATAAGTATATCCTTACTAATATTATAAATGTGAAAGTTTGTGAGTATGGATGGATGGATGGTGTTTTTACGTAAAAAAACTATTGAACGGATCTGGATGATATTTGGCACAGAGATTATGGTCTGGAATAACACATAGGCCATATATTTTTGCAGCGATAACCGACATCCACGCGGGCGGAGCCGCGAGCAACAGCTAGTAATCTATATTGTGAAAAAATTACACGATTAGTTCCTTATATTTAAGTTGATATACGTCGCTTCTATATGAGTAGGCATTGTGTTGTAAATAGGTAAAGTGATAGGACAAATGACAACTACAACTTTGTTCTGTTTTACGTTATCATATAGGTTTTATACAGGTCCACTGCCCTTGTTTCGACTTGAATTTACCATTGTTTATTTATAAATCTCT
Source organism: Trisateles emortualis (assembly GCA_947095525.1). Taxonomy (NCBI): domain Eukaryota; kingdom Metazoa; phylum Arthropoda; class Insecta; order Lepidoptera; family Erebidae; genus Trisateles; species Trisateles emortualis. Next base: position 3,610,906 of record OX352748.1, on the reverse strand, counting down.
GACAATCTTAAAGCAGAACGTATTGCTGTTAGATTATAAATTGCGGGTAATGTTGTTAACTTGTATCCGATCCCTAATTCCTAATTCACTCAGCACCAAATGTTCTTCCTTGACATATAAAATTACTATAACGGTATAAGGCGTAAGTCAGAACAGAAATTTCCTAATTTGCGTGCCCCCTCTTTGTCACATAGCTCTGGAAAACAAAAAAGAAGACAGTAGTCTCATTATTAAGTGGTTAGTGGACTACCTGGTAGCAGAGTTGCTTGGAGCGCCCATGTTGGTCTCATCCATGATCTAACGACTGCTGACAGTCGAGACCAACTTATAGCTCGCCCTTCCGAATCACGAAGATGTTCAGATACAGTATTCATTCATAGAGTAACAGTTCTGAGTAGCTTTGCGATCAGCGCAATACATTAGCACGTCAACAATTTTTAGTATACTCGATAATGTAATCTATTACTATATCTATACTATAATAATATTATAAAGCTGAAGAGTTTGTTTTTTTGGTTGGACGCGCTAATCTCAGAAAGTACTGGTTCGATTAGAAAAAAACTTTTTTTGTTGTTGTTGAAGGCTATAAGGCTATATAACATCACGCTATGATCAATAGGAGCGTAGCAGTAGTGAGATATGTTGCAAAATCGGGGAAATGTACGTTCCAAATTACCACGCGGACTAAATAGCGGGCGACCGCTAGTAATACAAAACAACGCTTGAATTAATTGGCACGAATACTCATATACTATGTCAACAGAACAGTAGCCAATCACTATATTAATTATAGAAATTGGATTAATGCGAGTAAACAGAGACATTACTATGACAAATCGAATCATTTGCCTTCGTGTCATTAGCTTAATGTGAACACATACGAGACGAAATGTTGTGCCGGCACGCTCTGTTTCGAATTTATTATGAGTTTTGATGACAGTCATTACTCGAAACCCTTATTATACTTGTACTCGTATATTTACTTCTTATAATACAACCTCAGCAGGTTATTTCTGCTGGCGAAGATCTTTACTCGAAGTTCTGAAAGTTTTTCAGAACTTCGAGTAAAGATCTTCGAGTCTGCAAATACTACAGTATATCTGTAGTATTTGATTTGTAAACAGCTAGATTTCATATGCACTAATGTACTATACGAATTATATATATACGATAATAAGACAAGAAAATATATGTAACATACTACAATAATTCAATACCAACACGGAAAATCCTGTAAATATTTTATATACAGAATTTCGCTCCGTTTTATTAGGAAAATCTAAAGAGGAAAATGTAAGAGGTAAAAACGTTAATAAAAACGAACGAATCATATTCCGTCAAATCAATTTGGTTTAACTTTTATACGAATTTATGTCGGAGTTTCATATTACGAATATTCTCCTATATTGAAAACGTAAACTTTTCTGACGAGTTTGAAAGTTGAGCGCACGTTCTGTTACAAATTAACTGCGGAAATAGCTTATCGAGTTAAAGGAATGGGAGTTTACAAGTGTGTACGGAGCGAGTAAACACAGAAGTTTAAATACAGTGAACATATATATTGTACTATGTTCTGTTTATCTCTCTTGTACGTTAATTAAATCCCAAGCTAATATCACTTGGAATTAATGTGGCTCAGTGTATGAATTTTTAAAATCGGACTTTTAGTTTTGAAAATTGGCGCGTTCAAATAATCTTCTTCATCTTAAAAAGACAACTCCCGCACTAGAGAACAAGCTCTGTGTCGCGAGGGACTTTACAAACATACAATTAACGGACACAAATTACACCCAGACTCAGAACAACTCTTTGTGGGCCACACAAAGTTTTGTCCTGTGTGGGAATCGAACCCACATCCTCGTGCACAAGGCAGTCAAATATACTCCGCAAATAAATTCTTCTGCTTTGTAATATTAATATATGGGAAGGCAGAGGTGTACGAAATCCATGTTTCGCTAGCTATATTAGGTCCCCTAATACCTATTGCAACATACGTCTACTTAACCCGCGTGCAGTCTTTAAATATTCATCCTCAATCAGACAGACCCTTAACAAAAACACAGACAATAAATCAATATTAACAAGGACATACATACATATGTAACAGAAGCTAATCAGTAAACAAACATTCAAGCTTGTCCATCCCAATTCCAAATTCAGTATGTTTCCATACATCATCAATCAATCGAACTGACATACAACTCGTATACACATAACTAGTGGTTACAACTGCGCAGTTTAACAACACAGTACACATACTGCTGACCCCACCCACATCTAAGTGAATAGCTTTAAAAGTCCCGCGGCGTAATAGAAAAAGTATAGAAATAAAGACGAAAGATAAGCGTTTTGACGACTTGAAAACTTTGGCATCGATTAGCTAATAGATCAGCTTAGTTAATTGCTAAAGCTCTGTGCACTGCCATGTAGTATCCTTTCAGTTCTATCCCTGTCATCATGTATCCCAATATATCATATCCTGCGTGCTCAGACCTACACGTTAAAGGAGCTGAAGGATGCTACTGATAAAGCTAAAATGGTGGCTAAGTTCTGGGCTGACACAATTTTTGCCATTAACACTCAACGAAGAAGTTCTCCCCTACTGAGTAACTCTCCCACTACCATACATACCACAACCATACCTTTTAGTTACCATTTTTGCACCATTCAACCCAGTTTCTGCGGGTTACATAGAAATCTATGTAACCCGCAGAAACTAAAATATTATACCACTAGCTGTTGCCCGCGGCTCCGCCCGCGTGGATGTCGGTTATCGCTGTAAAAAGTAGCCTATGTCTTATTTCGGACCATAATCTATTTCTGTGCCAAATTTCATCCAGATCCGTTTAGTAGTTTTTAAGTAAAAGAGTAACAAACATCCATCCATCCATACTTACAAACTTACGCGTTTATAATATTAGTAAACTATGATTATGCCTATATTATTAGCTGCGGTATTTTGAAGGATTGCGCAGCTATTGCGCGTTAATAATAATCTTTATTTTAAAAGTTCATGTCCATAGTAATTTTGTTAGGTACATATGATTCATGTTCTGGTAATTGCCGACTACCTAGTCTATGATTACAAGCTATTCTATAGATGTACACAACAAGTTTTAGTCGTCATAACTGTCATATCAATGGTCTATAATAAACTGTTTACAAGTCGCAATAGATTGCTGTTCTTTACTACAAAAGCTACAATTCCATTTCTGAACAGAACACACGTTTGTGTTGGAAAACATTTCCATTATTCCGTGTAGAAATTTTGATAAAGACATTGTCGTTTTAATGCTTTTGTTTACTTAACTGAGCTAAAGTTTGTGTCTTGACTCTTCTTTAAAGACTGTATTTTAAGTTAAGGGTTTTCTATACGACTTAAGTGACAAAAAAATATAATATGGGTCACACGTGCTATACAATACCAGTAACCGTAGCCAATATATGATTGTAATAGCTGGGACATTATTCGTGCGTGCCGAACCAAAAACTTTTAAGCTGACCAAAAAAAAAATCTTATCCCAAGATTCAGCAGAACACGGTCATGAGGAACCTGACAAAAAAGGCCTCATTAAATAAGCACTGGAGACCTGTAAGTCTAGGGACCAGACGATGATAGCCAGTTTTCTTCAAGCAAGTCTATTTGGCGGTCAATTCGATGTGGAAACTCCTAAGGTAAGTAAACTCAATGTTATAGTTCCAAATTACCAATTTACCTCTAAATAGGAGAAAGTCAAATAGAACTAAATGAGATGACATTGTTATTATGTTTGTAGGCACACACAACAAGGTAACATGCTCGCTCGCTTTGTTAACCCGAGCAACGACCGTGATCGACGTTCCAAGGGCGAAGCACAATGGAGTCCGTGTGTTACTTTGTGTGTTGCATCACTAATCTGTAGCCTGCAGCATGCCACCATTTATAGGCGACTAGCTTCGCCTGCGCGTACACTCCCACGAGAGTAATGTATTTTCCGGGATAAAAGTAGCCTATGTGCTGTTTCAGACCATATTCTGTCATCAGAAATTTTAACAAACACACATATCTAGTTCTTGTTTCTTGTTTTAAAAAAGACTACTCCCGCCCTAGAGAACAAGCTCTGTGTAGCGGGGGACTTTACAAACATACAATTAACGGACACAAATTACACCCAGACTCAGAACAACTCTTTGCGGGTCACACAAAGTTTTGTCCTGTGTGGGAATCGAACCCACAACCTCGTGCACAGCCGCATATTGCGGCCACTGGACCACTAAGGCAGTCATCTACATATAAACAGAATTACTTTAACATTTGTAATATTAGATTAAGTATTCTGTGATATTAGTATGGATATTAGTTTGATGCTTTAGTCTATTGAGGTCGTATAAACATCAGTAGCAAACCTTTTTTATGCGGCTATAATTATATTAGCGGTCAATGGCATGGCTACATGGCTAAGGTATGTCGCCGCGCCGGTCTAATTTTTATTAATAAGTAAAAAAATTTATTACATAAAATTCGAGCCGCCTTTTGAGCAAATAGAAGTCGGTATTAAGTGGCTCTGCTCTTCGATATTGTAGTAAAATCAATATCCTAAGAAACAATGCAGTAAAATTTTAACAAAAGAGGAAAAAAAAAAAAGAAAAGTATGTTGGTGTACTTTAGTGAGCATGTGAAATTAAGTTTTTTTTTTATTATGGACCTCTAAGTTTTAGACATAGTGTTCTAGACTGTTTTAACTGTATATGTAAAAAATATATTGTAGGGGTTGTTGTTTACTCATGTTATCACATTGGCTCGACAATGCCCTATACTTGGTAATCGATTCTACAGCTCTCATCCAGCTCACATTCCCGTCCGTGGCTTACCCTTTGCCGCGCTTTTGTGCAACTGTCACAGTGACGTTTAGTTAACCAGTACAGCCAAAACAGGTAGGAGAAAGCGTATACAATATACATGCTTTAGTGCATACACTACATACATATCTGCTCTTCTACTACAAAAATCTTTTACGTATAGGTATATTTCAATAGGTCAGTTGGACTTGTAACCATAAACATAAAAGATATGTGGTTAAAACCTCAAACCGTTAGTACGTAGGTCGTTTACCGACGTCGGGTCATTGTTTAGAATACTTTTGTCATTGATCCTTGAACTTGTGACATACATTAGGCAAACCGACTGGTTGTTGAGGCCGTTGACATAGTAAGGCATTTGAGGTATATTCTACGTTTGACGACGAAATAAGTCAATTCGAAATTATTCGAAATAAGTATAACGTATATTGCTTAATACAAGGTTTAAACGCAAGCGGGGTGCAAGCGCAAACTTAAATAAGAATTATTAATATACAGGATTTTTTTAGGTCAATTGATGCCGAAATTTTTTATTATCCGGGCAAGTTTTTCATTTTTTTATTTAAACCTTATTCTGACAATAACAAACATTTAGAAAGAAAATTTTGCCAAATCGGTCTAACCGTACTCAAGTGATGCGTTTACTGACTAACAGCGTTTTTATTTTTATTTCGAAGTAGTTTATTGGAAGGGAAATTACTCCGTTTTTCTATTGTACCTTTGAGTACGAATGGTAATACTAATATCATATTAGGTCCACGCTTTACTAGAACCAACTTGCAGCCTTCAAGACTGAAGCAATTAGATAAAAAAACTATTAGTATAACATGAAAAGCAAAGGAATCGTAATTAAATACAGAACTCAATCTAGACTGGTGCTTATTAGAAATTGCCACAGCAATAAATACAATAACGTTTCTTATAAAATCCCTAATAACATCAAGCTTTCAATTAATACCGTGTTACTTTTTTTATTCTACTTGGATGGCAAACAAGCATACGCCTGATATTACCAGAGGTATCACTTGCATGTTGCCAACCTATTTTACTGCCCTAAATACAGGAAAATTCGTAGATAGGTATACATAATACACACATATACAGACGCAAATATAAATCAACCACAATGACGTCCGTAAAGTAATAATAGAACTTATAACAATTGGACATGAAATTTGTGTGAAAATCATTAATATTATTATTATTTTTGTTACAACGCTCACATTGTTTACTTATTAAACAAAATATGGAAGGGAATAATTTGCCTAATTGTATCTTAATGTTTTTCACACAATAGGTTTTATAATTAATTTGTTTAATAAAAACATTTAAAAAAATAGGTAGTTATACATATAAATATATTGTTTTGTTTATGTTGTTTTCTCTGGGCCTACCTGAAAACCAGCGCTGCGGCTTTTAGTCGTAGCCTTATGCTGAGGTAGGAACCATTTTTTGGGCTGCAGACAAAGGAATTATAATTGTAATGTATGTATGTCCTGTAGCAGTCCGTAAATAAATGTTTTTCTTTCTTTCTCTTCTTTTCTTTCTTTTCTTTATATTACATTATATTCTATTAGCGAGCTGCCCTCGCATCGGTTTGATTTGGATTACTCTCCTCTACCTCTTGAAACTTCGCACCACCCGTGCGAAGTTTCGTGTTTTTAAACTTATTAATATGTTAGCCGCCCTCCCCGGGGCGGCTAACATATTAATAAGTTTAACTCTCAGGCTATAAAGTGGAGCTACAATCTTTGCAGTGAGAGCAGTTGGATGCGAGAAGCCGAGGATCAGGTTAAGCGGCGTGTGATAGGTGATAGACTGATAATGATGATGATGTAGAATATGGGGAAGTCCTACGTTCAACAATGGACATCATCAGTATAAGGTGATGACTATAATGTTCAATTTTATTTTCCCTATTAAAATCTTGCACCTACTTCTTTCATCTCTGCATCACCCTAAGGTTGGCTGCTAGAGAATTCTTTTATTAAGCCCTCCCTTGTACATGTTGTGCATAAAGTTCAAAAATAAGTGAAGTAAATAATAATAAATGAAATAATTAAAAGTATAGAAAATAGAATGATATAATAAAAGTAACTTTAAGTTTAATCAGTGCTGTAACTAAGTTCCACAACTGGAAGGCTAGATGCCAACAGCTTGCAAACTTACAGACCAAGTTTAAAATCGACAATAGAATGAGACAAGACAGCGCAAGTAACTAGTTTCAAAGTCTATTGTTTGACACGATTCATCGCTTCGATTGCACAGAACTTAGACAAGGCTTTTATACAATGAAATGATTCATTGGACTAGTAGTCGCTGAACGCGACTGCATTTCACGAGGTCCTGGAATCGATTCCCAGTTTGGGCCAAATATAAAAATTGCGGTTTTTCTGTCAAGCTATTTAAATAGATGCCCGATGTTGGAAATTGGCGTTGTTGACACACACCCCTGTACATCGGAAAGCAAATGTAAAGCCGTTGGTCCTTCGCCTGAGCTCTTTCGGGTCGTGTCGGATTGCCGTCCCATCGGACTATGAGAGTGGACAAACAGAGAATGTATCTGTGGGTATGTACCGCAAAGTTGGTTATTCCCAGTTGAGATTGGCCGCCAAAACAAAATCAGTCAGGTCTATCTTAGATTATTTCAAATTCAAATTGCCGCAACTATTTATTCCCATAAGACATTTTCAAGATAAAATCCAATTATACTTCGTAGAAATTAAACCCTTAAATCAAATACCGCGATAACCTGGTTTCATCAACGGAACAGAATCTTGTAGCTCGGAAATAATTTAAATTGATCGTTTAATATTCATCGAGTATCTGATATCTTGTGGCAATAATTACAATTATTATAATTTCTCACAGTGTTCTTCTTCACTAAGGTTAGTAATTAACATAATATTATCATCTATGTATTCAAAATAGTATTATTTCGATTACCCGTTAGGTCTAGCGCGCATTGCCTTGCGTTTTTTAACGTATAATCTGTGAAGTATGGAGAGTCATAGACGTGCATGCATTGCGGTGGAATAGACGCTACGCTAAAGTCGCTGTTAATTTGCGGTGACTTGTATGGTAGTCCATTACAAACAACGTGCGGGCACTACAGCTGATACTTGAATGACAAAACGTATGTTTTATTTGTCGCAGTGCGCAGATCCGTGATTGCGTTTATTCTTATCGCAAGAAAGATTACAACGCACCGCAGAGAGCGCTATATCCTTCTGCCTCTTACCTCCTCGAAGCATGTAAATTATACCACTTTTTACATTTACACTAAGCGCAACGTCTGTAAGATAAAATCCATCGTTTAAATTTAGCTTTCGTTACATAATGAATAATTTTATTTGTTAATATGCTAATGTACAATCAACAGACATTTTACATAATTAATAGTGAACAGAATACGAATAACTTTTATTATAATGTTGGAAAATAAAGCAGCATTTTATAAAAGGAAACTTAGTTAAGATTTACTGAGAAAGATATTATAGTAGCAGACGAAGATATATTGTCGGACAATGAAAGAATAATGTTGGATGGAAAATCTTAAGAGAGATGTAAAGAATTTCAAGTTGATTAATACGAATACATCGGCGAGACGGTCATTAACGTTAAAAGCTTTATTGATTTTGCAAACGCGCCGAGGGGGAGACCAGCGAGTGGACAGCGAGGGTTTACGTGAAATTTAATGACTGCGTGGGCCGGTCAGTCCTAATGCTTTCTGAGTAGCGAATTTACCGACCACGGCGCGACGGGTATTCTACGGTAGATTTATTTCCGATCTTTGTTCAACTTAGTTTCATTCTACAAATATACCTCTATTTGCTACGGTCTAACATCGAGACTTTGATGTTTTTTCGGATACAAAAAGGATAAAAGAGATCAGAATCAATGTTTGATTTATTTGGAACACGATTGATGCAATAAACAATGAAATTTGCGTCATGAGCTATAACCGGGATTACATTACACAGATTTTCAACAACTACCTATTAAATGAAGCATAAAGACATAAAGTGGTAGACAAATTACAGCCTAGGCACTACCATCTATAGCCATTTCACTATCAGTTCGATTATGTGATTAGGTAAATCGCTGGACTGGGGTGTTCTTACAACATTAGTAATGCTATATGAATTCAGTTTAACTCTAAGCTTTATGCAGTCGTAATAAAGCCTATTCTGTTATTCTCTTGACATTTTAGCAAGCAATCAGCTTTGGTTTTACAAGCCGGTAGGGCAAACATAGTCGGTTCAGTGACCCCGGTAAACGCGAAAGTGAAATCCGTCACTTGTTGCTACGATACGAATTGGACGGAAACGTGTAGTGATTTAGAATAAGTCGTTCTGCGCGAAATAGGGTCGGCATTTGTATGCAACTGTTACTTATTGCACCTAATTTAGAATTTCATTATGCTTATAAGAATTCAGATTGGAATCAGATTAGGTTATCGTTACCAGTCATTCATTTTAATGTTAGCAATACGAACATGTAGCCGATGAAATTGTATAATGATGCCTTATTCCATTATTGAAAAATTTACGGGTTTCGCAAGGTACCTATCCTGGTCCAATATTTGATGCAATTTCTTCCATTGTGAATCAAAGGTTACCTGAAACAAACAGAAAAGATAAATATAATAACATTTACTAAAGGTACGATATCTAAAGATAACACATTATTATCAGGTTTGTTCAATATCACTTTACACGTCCCACATAAACAAAATAGGACAACGAACCGATTTTAAACAAGTCATTATCAAGACCTTTCTGAGGAGAGACTAAAGATGCTATTTTCAGATAGATTACATACCATGTTGAAAGTTCAACAACGTATGGAGCAAGCAACGCTAAGCACCGACTTGATAAAAAATATATTAAACTTGGCGATATGAACTTTTGCCATTAAAAGTTATGAAATGGTTCATGTTTTAAATCAAACAATATAAAGCTACTAGTATTATGAGGCGAAATTAACTAACTATGCATACATAAACTTGACTGCCTTGGTGGTCCAGTGGGTGCAGTATGCGCCTGCTGTGCACGAGGCTATAGGTTCGATTCCCGCAAAGGGACAAAACTTTGTGTGACCCACTAAGATTTGTTCTGAGTCTGGATGTAATTTGTGTCCGTTAATTGTATGTTTGTAAAGTCCCTCGCGACACAGAGCTTGTTCTCTAGTGCGGGAGTTGTCTTTTTCAAAATCAAAAGGTCAAACTTTAACCCCAAAACTACAACCAAAAAAAACGTCATAATTAATAACGACAATGCTACAAAATTTGTCGAAATTCCGTACATTATACACAATGGTTTGATGAACATTGAGGTCGACGGCACACATGCGGACAATGTATATTATGTAGTAAACCGACCAGACGTAATTACAACTCTCAAAACACTAATTGTTTCACGTCATAGTAATAAAATCAACAACAATGGCGTCATTTCTATGAAACGAAATGATTTAACAAGAGTATATAAAACAGCGAATGCCTTAGGCAATGCACAGAGCAATCATACTTTACTTTGGTTGTTTAGTGTTTCAAATATCAGCAGAGATTGTGTGAAGTGTTAACAGTGACAATGCAGAACATATTTAAAAGGTCAAGTCTGGACACTCTCCATTCCCTTACCCCTACTATCAATGTCTGATGGGCCACCCTTCTTAATTGATTGATAGCGGCACGTCCCTGATTTGCACGGGTGGACATTTATTTAGTTTTCGTAGGGATCTTGTATTTCTTTTTCAATAAAATATAGCCTTTGTTACCCGCTGATAATGTAGCTTTCTAATGGTGAAATAATTTTCCAGTCCAGTAGTTTTTGAGTTAAATCGTAACAAACAAAAATTCTAATTATTCCTCTTTATAATATTAGTTTAGATTGTGCATATGGACAGATCGCGGGCAGCGACTTTGTTTTATATTATGTAAAGAAGATAAGAAATAATAATTTTGTTACCACGCCACAAACATCAAGTAGGTAGCAAATTAGTAAAAACATCTGTGTCATTCATGATACAAGTACATAGCAAACAGATCCAAGTGGTCAGGTCACGACGAAATTTAGTTCAAGATAATCTTGCTATGGAAACAGGCCGCGGTTTCTAACGATGCTGTTTATTAAAACGAAATACAGATAGCAGATTTTAACAAGGCTAGATATAAGAATACACTAATCTAAAGTAAATAAACGACCAATAAAATAATAATATACATAAAATTTTCTGCAGGTGAATTTGCCCGCGTGTTGAATTCTACGGAAACAGTAATTTTGCGGAATAAAAGTATGATAATTGTATGTGCTAATTGAGGCGATAATCTATATCTGTGCTGAATTACATCCAGATTCGTTCAGCCGATCTGGTGTAATTGAATAACAAACATTCAGCCGTCAAAACTGTCGAATATATAATAATAATAAGATAAATTATAGGGAGACGGTGAGAGATGACCCTGAAGGATAAAGAGTAGCGATCTCAGAAATATATTAAAAAACACAAGAGTTGTAAGAAGAGACAGGCGAGAGTTGTGAGACAAAGACAAAAAATATATTTAAACTAGATTTCGCCTGCGACTTTGAAAGCGTGTACAATGCCACGGAAACAGTTATTTTCTCAAAATAAAAAGTAGCCTATGCGCTATTCCAGACTATAATCTATCTCTCTGCCAAATTACATCCAGATCCGTTCGGCCGTCCCGTCACTGATTAACATTCATCATTCATCCAATTTTTTTTATTAATAATATTAGTAGGATTTTTCGCAAACAGATTACAGACGTATTATCTTTATCTTTTTGTCCTTTATCATTTTCAGACAGTTTTTGAACCGGGATAATGTTTCAAAGCGTTTGGCGCGTGCATCATTTATTATTTCGTGTTTGAAGTGTCGCAGCCATATGGCGTGTTTGAATTAATGACTCTTGTTTTATATGAAAATAAAATATTTAGCATTGTAAGCGTGTTCGGCCAATCTTTGTATATGTCTGCCTCGTTGGTGTAGTGGTCGTTGAGTGTGATTGCCGATCACGAGTTCCCAGGTTCGATTATGGGGTCGGGACAAAAACAGATTGGATTTTTCTGTCAAGACTATAAATGCTCAAAGCCCCGTGCCTCGGAAAGCACGTAAAGCCGTTTGGTCCTACGTCTGATCCCTCTGCGGTCGTGTCGGCTTGCTTTCCTATAGAGATAGAGATAACTCAACTCTGAGCACATAAGTACTACCCAATTTACTATAAGATTTCAGCAACAAATATGGTAACAAAACACAAGATAACATTTGTGTTTTTTATATAACAACAAAATCTTATTGTCCCTTATATAACAGCTTTGTAAATGAGGAACACCCTACTTATACAACTGACAAGAGTTAGATAAGAAAGGTCAAGACGTTACTAACTGATAACAACATCCTAACAACGAACAGCGGGGGGTGAGCAATGTTATCCATTGTATGTTTTAGCCGATTATCCAAAGAGCTATTTTAAGAGAGGTAGGACACCATACAAGCGAGCATGCCCGACAGGGGAAGGGCCTCCTTACAGAAGACCACAGCCAAATAACTCCACACAGCGGTGTAATAACACTACTACTCCAGCGCCCATATAGGGATTCGTTTTGAAAGACAGGTTTTTCTATCCCGGGAATAAAAGTGGTATTCCCGGGATAGGAAAACGTTTCTTTTTGTCACTACACCGCTGTGTGGAGTTAATTGGCTGTGGTCTTCTGTAAGGAGGTCCTTCCCCTGTCGGGCTTGCTCGCTTGAAGCCCTGGTGTAAACACAACGAGTCGGAAACACACAAGTGATATCTGGTATTGCATTACAAGCTTCCATAGGCTACGGTAACTGCTTAACATCAGGCGGGCCGTGTGCTTGTTTGCCACCCAAGAAGTGTTAAAAAAAACTCCTACTTAAGGCAACTGACAAGAGTTAGATAAGAAAGGTCAACGTTACTTACTGATAACATCCTAACAGCGAACAGCGTGGGGTGAGCCATGCTATTCAATATGTGTCAGCTGATAATCTAAAGATCAATTTTGATTGAAAGAATAGGTCTCTTAGGTGTAATTGAAAAACATTTTATATAGGAAAGCTACTTAGTATTTATTCTATAAATCTATTATAGAATAAATACTAAGTAGCGGCAAACAAGCACACAGGCCGGCTGATTCTCTAAGAAACAGCGATGGCAAACTGACAGTTGTGATTGTTCGGTGACGGCACAAGCTATTGACTAAACGTTAAAAAGGCTCGGTTTTTGCTCTAACGGAATACCGATTTTCAATCTGACAGCCAGCTTTTCCTCGGTTTTTGCGGTAGCTCGGTTTTTGCTCTTACGGAATACCCCTGAGGCTATGATGGTAAGTAGTAACCATATGGATGTTTTCAATAGTTGGTACCATAGTTTCGAAGCATAGTGGCAGACAGACATATAAGTGTGAGACAATAAGGAAGACGCTCATAGCCAGGTGCACTCGCTGTTCGGTAAATGATCAGCGGGTTAAGCAATCAAAGGCACGGTAACTCTATAGATGACCGCATAGTGGTATTACATCTGGCCGTATCCGTGCTTCGGAGGTCAAAAGTCAGTCCTGACTGTTAATAGTTGTTGGATCACGACTCCGTCATTAGTATGACCACTAACCAAACTATAAAAGGATCAAAGATTCCGTTTTTTTCTTTTGAGGTACGAAACCCTGAAAAATAACCCTAAAACCTATAACATTTTAAAGAACATAGTTGAATAGTCGGTGTTAATTTCGGGTATATATGTATAATATACCTACGACAGCTGATAATACTGTAAAGCGTTTTATAAATACAATAATATCTTTTACTGTTTCTTTTGACGGCAAAGGTCAAGCAATTTAGCTTCATTCGAAGAAATATAAATTATAAATAAGTGTTGTGTTCCAGATCAATTGCAAATGGAAGTGTGCAATCAATCAATCAATGATATCAATAATATATTCGTAATGATAGATTTGCGAGGTTAAACAAGCTTGAAGCGATCAGTTCTTAGGAACGCTAAAGTTAGGTGACCTTTAAAAAAAAAGAAATATATATTTTAAGAGAGGTATGGCACTATACTAGTGAGCAAGGCCGACTGGGGAACGGCCTCCACCTTACAGAAGACCACAGCCAAATAACAACCCACAGCGGTGTAGTTTTGTTCCTGAGTGTGAGTACAGGTCTCTAGCGCTCATTTAGGGATGCGTTTTGAAACAAACGTTGTCCTATCCCACGGATACTCTTATCTTGCAGCCTGGTTCAAAAATGGGTCGGCAACAAGCAAGTAAAACTGCTTAACATCAGGTGGGCCGTATGCTTGTTGGCCACCCAAGTAGTATAAAGAATATATATCAAGACCTCTCCGTGCTCAGTAAGTACGTAAAGCTGATGGTCTTATCTTTTCGGTCAAAATGCCTTCCTGTCCTATAAGAGCGAAGGCTGAGGGGCATTAGCATTATATGCAATACTCTTTTAAAACATCGCATAATCTATTTTAGTAAATAATATAGTATTGCACTTGAAATAACAGACGAGTTAGTAGAACATTTTATGTACCTACTACTATGAATAAACCTGACCGCGTAACATAACAAATTGGAGCAATTGAAAATAATTTGGCAAGTTCAACGATGAAAAAACACTCGAAAGTTTTTTTTTTTTTTATACTACCAAGGTGACAAACAAGCATACGGCCCGCCTGATGGTAAGCAGTTACCGTAGCCTATGGACGTTTGCAACACCAGGGGTGTCACTCACGCGTTGCCGACCCTTTAAAAACCTTATAACTCCTTTCTTGAAGAACCCCATGCTATAGTATATTATATATTAGTATATAGTATATATTAGTATATGCTTTATATTTTATTCGATTCGGTATACATTTTATGCCACTTGTCCAGAGGGACTGGTCCCATGTTCCGTCCAAATGTAATATGTATAATGCCCTTAAATTTCTTAACTCGTCGTCACTTTAGGTAGGGCTGTCAACTTAAAAAATATTATATTAAAAGTATAAATAAAGAGTACTCTCTAATTACTACCAAATCCCAAATCTGTAATTAAAAGAATTTTAAACTATACGAATTGTTTAGGCTATAATTAACGTTATGGAGGTTACAGATTTTTCTGTTCAAAAAATGTTGATGTTTACATTTTGACTGCCTCGGTGGTCCAGTGGCCGCAGTATGCGCCTGCTGTGCACGAGGTTATGGGTTCGATTCCCACACAGGACAAAACTTTGTGTGACCCACAAAGAATTGTTCTGATTCTGGGTGTAATTTGTGTCCGTTAATTGTATGTTTGTAAAGTCCCCTGCGACACAGAACTTGTTCTCTAGTGCGGGAGTTGTCTTTAAAGAAAAAACTGAATTGATTTCTTTATTCATACGTCTCGCCAAAATTTAACTTGGGGACGTCCCGTGACTTTGATAGTGGGTGGTCTCGTATATCGTTAAGTAAGTAATTAGTAAATTGAGTATTGTGTGCTTTATTTAATGTGGGTACATTAAATAAAGCAGACAATACTCAATTTAAGAGTATGCTTGACATATTGGCAACCCTAATTCTATATCGTTACTACCACAAGATTAACCTAACCTAATATACATCAGTCCATATATCGAGACAAGTAACCTAGTCTCGTATCTAAAAATACCCAAGAATTTATAAGCTATATCAAGATTTTAATCTCGGCTATCTTAACGAAGCCATCGATTCACGTAATCTGATCTAAATAGATCAGTGGATCAACTGACAAGCATTATTCAATATTGATTTTTATATGACACTAAGGGCCTGCCCCGACTTCGCCCGGGTTAAACTATTTTCTGCGCAACTATCTTTTTTTTACATAAGAACCTTATCCTGACAATAGCAAACACAACAAAAAAGAATTACTGAAATCGGTCCAGCCGTTCACGCGTGATGCCGTGACCAAGGGAAATAAGGATTCATTTTTATATGCTTTGCTTTATTAAATGCTTTATTTCTTCAACAATCAAGTTACAAATCATTATTACATGGGTTGGACCTTCCTTTTATATATAAGATAGGTATTTATATTTATATATATAAATTAGAATTAGACTGCACGTTACACTACAGTAGTGGTTATGACCTCACCACTGAAACCGCACCGATTTTTGCGGATTTGACACATACAGTACAAATATACTATAAATATTTGTACCCAGACTAGGTAGGTAGGACTAGTAATTTGTGTCCGAAAATTGAAACACTACTCCTCATATACTTCAATGCTAGTACCCAGAGTGCTCACAGCCCACTAGGCAACGCTCACGCAACACACCACGCAGTATTTACTCACGTGTTGTATCGCTAATTGAATAAACTCAACTAATCCTAACAAATATGGCCGTGCGTCATACTAACTACAATGAAATTGCACGCATTTTATACACAATAGTTTACGTTTAAATGGGCTATAACAAAGTTCATTAATATAGATAATGGAAGGATAGTGTTACATAGGGGTATGATGTGACGTCAGATTCTGGAATAACATGACATAATCTATACTTAATATTAAAAAGCTGAAGAGTTTGTTTTTTTGGTTGAACGCGCCAATCCCAGAAAGTACTGGTTCGATTAGAAAAAAATGGTTTTATTGAATAGTGCATTTATCCGGGAAGGCTATATAAATTACGCTGTGATCAATAGGAGCGGAGCAGTAGTGAGATATGTTGAAAAATCGGGGAAAATATTCCAAATTACTACGCGGACGAAGTCGCGAGCGACCCCTAATGTAATAATAAGACAGCGTATTAGCAGAATACAGAGTCAGAGCTCCTTCGCCGTTCGGCTTAGCACCTACCGAACTGAGCTAAGACCATTTAAGATTATTAGGTTACAACATTAATTAAGTTCCTTATAATAAGTACCTATAAGTTATATTGTTTGTTAATTGTAATTTTGTTTGAGTACAAAATAAATGTTTCTTTCTTTCTTTAATAATCCATATTGCCTACTAAGTACTGGACACGGGTTTCTTCTCCTCCATCAGCAGAACTGAGAGGGTAAATGCGGGTTGGTGAATCATAGATGCCTTGAGAATTTCTTCTCAGATATTTGGGTTTCCTCACGATGTTTTTCTACAAAGTGAAATGCTATAATCGCATATAAATCAGTTGATACTGAAACCAAAACTTCGATACCTACGTGTGAATAATAGAAGTGGAAATAAAATATCCCATAAAATAGATCATAGCCATTAATCTCACCAAGCCTTAAATCAGTTCTTGAAGACGTTACTGGGTATCGTCGTAGTGTATCCATCAGCACGACCACACCACGGTCCCTAATGGAAATATTTCGATATACATAAATGTATGAAGTACTAGGAATCCAGTCGTGATCAATAATGCATGTTATGTTCGGATGTATTAGTCGCCTCGTTAGCTCTTCATCTTGGCGTCAATCGACGTCTTGCAAAACCTTATTAATCTTAGGAAAAAATGTGCTTGGGTTCTATATGAGCAATGAAAAAATATGAGAATTAGTTTTTTTTAAACGATTCCCCCACTAATAATAATAATAATTTGTACTAAACCCAAAACACAATATACAATACTAACTAATTTTAAAACACTTTTACTCATAAGGCACTTGGCCGCTCAGGTGAGCCTATTGTGCCGCGGTCTAAGAGGCCACAGGTTTTCGGCAGTGAGCCCGTTGTTCTGAAGGTTGTAGGTTCACAAATAGGGCAAATATTTGGTGATCGTTTTCTTTAATTGTATCTTCTGACACGAGGCTTTTTCTGGTGCAGAAGATTACTTTAAAAAAACAACAAATCAAAATAACTGCACAAATAAGTAAACTAACCTCTACAATATCTACATGCTTCATATTGTTGAAAACTTCTCACGATATCGGATAAGGTGAATTAAATTAATGGCCATATAATAGCTTAAGCTACAGGTTATCATTGTTCACCCAGTTAAACGCAGAATTATGGAAATTGAATTATCTTACCCATAATTCAACCGTGATGTGCGTAATTAATCGTTTCAATGGCCGCGCTGTGAGATACGTATCATTTGAGTATTTTTTAGTCCAAGCTTTAATAGATTTATACGATATGATTAATGGGTAAAGTTATAGCAACATTTTTCACAGTAAAATCGTTTGAAAACATCATACTTACTAAGTTACTCCAAGACCCGAGAGGCTTTTGTCATAATATTCATAATATAGCATCGGTCTTTTAGTAAAAGTCCAAGCAAGCACCACTGGGGAAAGACCTTCACGTTACAGAATAACACTCAGTAAGTATACGCGGTGATGAAGTTGTGTTCCTCTGCGAGAGAGTACAGGCATAAGTCCAGTGCAGGTCTCTAGTACTTATTTAGGTATGCGTTTTTAGATAATCGTTTTTGTAATCCCCGGAAACCTCCATCAAAAATCCCTGGAGTATAAAAAAGACTGAAATCATTGTTGAAATTTTAAGAAAAATTTGGCGATTTTGTATTTTCAATTGTGTTTATTTTAAGTTTCAGTGGAAATACAGTGGAAGTGAAAGAGTACGTACACGTACAGCCGTGAACAATAACGGCAATGAATATAATTTCCTTCAAAGAGATTTGCATGAAATACGAGGCTAAAATAATACTCCGGTTTTCTAAGCACTCATTTATCTAAGTTAAACGTTATTCTCGTCTTACTCGAGAGTACTCAAAAGGCAATTACACAAACAGTCGCCATCAAAGTAGAAATAAATCAAAGAATAAACGGAACAATGATAAAGAAAGAGTCGAGTAGCAGTCGCGGGAATAGGTCGACGAGGATCCATTGCAAGTGGACAGAGTAATGAATAGTGACAGATACACAATAGAGAAAGTGATTGTTACTTTGTGCTATCGTGTGCTTACGATTGGTTGAACACGCAAGTACGACAGCGCGATGCTGAATGGATGATTGGAATCAATTTCAGGACGAATAATTGTATAGTTGGAAATGTTTAATACACTGGTTATTAAACGTGCTTATGATATAATTGCGTAATTGAGCTAGTTATAAGGAGGCGCTCATAGCCAGATGCACTCGCTGTTCGGTAAACGAGCAGCCGGTTAAACTCCTAATCCTTAGCGCGGTAATCCTAATGATGGGTTACGGCATAGTGGTATTTTATATGAGCGTCTCCGTGTTTCGGAGGGCACGTTAAAAGTCGGTCCCGACTGTTAACAGCTATTACACAAGATCAAGTACATTTACAATTTATTCTCTACTAAATCTGCAAAACAAAAAGGACGTATTATTTGCATATTGGTTACTAATACCTAAAGACATAAACTACATTTTGATACTTTATCCCGTATTGATGATACCAGGTGTATCAAAGAAGACACATGGAACTGAGATCATAAATCGATTACGATATGGTAATTTCATATCATCTTGAGACTTTATGTGGTCTAGAATAGTAACAAAATCACGTAGACTACCTCAGACAACCTCTAAACCACATACAGCTAGAAAACCACCATAATTTTAGATTTCGCACACCTTATCTATACTAATATTATAAAGAGTTTGTGAGGTTGTGGGGGTTTTCTCGGGACCTACTGAAACGATTTTGAAAATTATTTTACCAATGGAAAGCCAAGTTATTTGCAAGTGTCATGGGCTATATATGAACTTGAAAATGAAGACTCTTTCGTGGTAGTCAGATTTGCAAAATAATATTTACATAAAATAAAAGACACGGAAGCGAAGCGAGGTCGCTAGTTGTTTATAAAGTGAACGAACATTCGACGTAACCTCTTTGGAATATTCTGGAATAAATTGTGTTATTCGCGCATCTTATTTTTTTGGTACCGAGATATTTCATTACGCAGGAGTACTCAAATTTTCAATAAAGGAGCGTCGCTCGCTAAATTTCTGTAAATATTATTCGTAAATAAATAACTTGGTTATTTACTTTGTGAGTAATATTTATATAGCGATGACTTCAGAAGCTTATTTAGCATAGTCCTTCAGAAATATTTAGGTCACGATGGCGTATCTTAAAGGAAATTTGTGCAGATTTAATTATAATGCACAAGTATGTACGCATACAAAGGTGCATCGCCTATTCCTATACCCCCACAGCCCGATCAAACGGCAATCCGACATGACCGGAGAGAGTTCAGGCGAAAGCTCAACGGGATTAGGTGCTTGATGAAGTGTGTTTTTACAAAATGGCCACTCATCCCCGGGCAAGCCGCGGCAAGGAAGCTTAACTTTGCAAATGTATCGATCCAAGTGGTTATATGTTTGCCATGAGCCTCTATACTTATAGAAAGTTGGTAGCGGTAGAATAATAAATTTAAAAAAAATGGATATAAATTATTTCTGAGGACATAATTTACTAAGAGATTTCGTCTTTTAGGAAATCGTAAAAGTTGAAGGTAACTTTAAAAATATTCTTACAGGCAAAGTAACTCGTTCGTATAATACAAAACAATGAATTCTGTCAAATACAGCAAATATTTCTATGATATCAGATATTATTTATTTTGTCACCGGTTCGTATGGCAAGTAGTGAGTGCATACCGCTCGATTGAGCAACAACGTCCGTCGAGCGTATCGGTGAAAGTGTCTCGGGTCTTTACTCGATTTTATTACCAACTACCCGAGAAACTCAGGATGTGAACGGTATTGAAAGGCGACTTGAATATAAAAGCAAATTACATCTAAATTGCGAAGGTAAAAGAATTTTGTATTATGTCGTAAGGTTATCGGAATCGGATCTTTGTGATAATTCTTGGGCGATTGCAAAGGCGATAATAGGAATATAAAAAAGAATTTCGTTATCATCCGAGATATTTTCAGGACCATTGCAAAAATCTGACCTTTTTTAGGTTAGTCACAAAAAACGCTAAATCTATTTTCGCAGATTCGTTTTATCCAATTATCTCTCCACTCTTCTATCAAGAGATCAGAAGTTTAGGCTATTAACCCACATATATATTTTTATAAAGACAACAGGCTCTATGTCGCGGAAGATTACAATTATACAATTAACGGAAACCAAGCTCGAAGCAAACATTCACGGATGACACATTTTTTACCTGTACTGAAACAACCATCATCATCATCAGCCTATCGCAGTCCACTACTGGACTTAGGTATCACCATATGCAAGTTACCTAGTACAATCGACGAATCATACATAGGTAATAATGTATTAATTTAAATAATTTGACCGCCTCAGTGGTCCAGTGGCCGCAGTATGCGCCTGCTGTGCACGAGGTTGTGGGTTCGATTCCCACACAGGACAAAACTTTGTGTGACCCACAAAGAATTGTTCTGAGTCTGGGTGTAATTTGTGTCCGTTAATTGTATGTTTGTAAAGTCCCTCGCGACACAGAGCTTGTTCGCTAGTGCGGTAGTCTTTTAAAAAAAAAACTTAAAAATTGTATCAGTTTCTCAATCGACCGAAACGAACTGAATCACTCTTAACGATAACAAGTGATATAGATAAATACGATAATACATAGACACTATGTAATGATGTCATTTAGAAAAGTCAAATAATACACGAACTTTATCAGCACGCAAGATAAGAGATAACCGAAGCCACAGTACATCATGTCTATGATAAGATATTCACTGCCATTTTTATTAACAAACTTGAATCAATAATGTTCTTGGAAGTACCTTAAGAAGTAAAATGAGGTTTTAAGCAGAACCCGAACAGTATCCTGCGCGCTTTCGCCGAGCGTTTTGACTGCCTGTATTTGTACCACTGTGACATGGTACATGTACGGGCTAATATCCAAATATTATTTTAATTAAATTTATTTAATGTTTATTTTGTTATTTTATTATTATTTAATTTCACTGTAATTTTACTGTAATTTAATGTAATTTGTAATTTTAAATTTAATATTTATGTATGTGTAATGTGGTCCATATTTGACTTATGAGTAAATAAATGAATGAATAAGCAGATAGCGTAGCCTATGGACGCTTGCAATACCAGAGAATTATAGACAAAGGACTTGCATGTTGCTGTGCCAAAGACCAGGGTTTTATTATATAGTATTTAAATAAAGTATTATAAAAAATATAAAAAAACCTGGAATTGGAACACGTTTCGATAAAAACATATACCTACATAAGCGCTGGAAACCTGTACTCATACACAGGAACACACCTATAGTATATTTTACATAGTATGGGTACTGTGATATTTGACATTTGGAGATAAAGATCAATGAAAATGATAAAAGATTAAATGTGAAACTATCAATTAAATACTCTAGGCTCTTGATCATTCAATTAAGCAATTGGTTAGATATTGATTCAATAATTTTTATTTATCTTCAAATGTCAAACGTAACAGTACCGATGCTATGTGAAATATATATACTATATACCACTCAATGGAGTTATTTGGCTGTGGTCTTTTGTAGAAGAATTGTCTTAATTAATGACAATGGGCAGGGCACATAGCTCGCAGAACCGACAGCCGTTGTGGCAGAAAGGTTCTAGAGTGGCGACCACGAGCTGGAAGACGCAGCGTGGGCAGGCCTCTGACAAGGTGGGCCGACGACCTGGTAAAGGTTGCGGTCAACTGCTGGACAAGCTCAGCTCAGGACCGAGTGATGTGGAAAACTATGAGGGAGGACTATGTCCAGCAGTGGACGTCTATTGTAAGAGTGGTCCTTTCCCGTGCATTCCGTGTCGTACCTATCTTAAATTCTTGTGTATGTAGTGATGTCATTTAGAAAAGCCAAATAATTCACGAACTTTATCAGTAACGTGCTGATAAAAGATAGCCAAAGCCACACTATATCATGTCTATGATAAATTGATAAGGTATGCACTGCGAATTTATTAACAACTTAATATCAATAATGTTCTGAGAAGTAGAAGGAAAATACGTTTTGAAATGACGGTGTGATGAGTAGCGGTGTGTACACTACAATCTGCTCTTCGCTTTGAGGACACGGTGTGAGATAATTTTTTTGAGCAGCCATGTAAATTTCACTTAGTGGAATTTATAAGTACTAAACAAATCGTAAGAGTCGACTAAGGGAGTAAGTCAGACAGACAATATCCACTGCAAGAAAGAGAAAACTCGAAACAAAACCCTATACCAACCCGTCTGGCCAGCGTGGTATAGTAGGCTAATATCCCTCCAATTGTATGGAGGAGACCCGTGCCCAGCAGTGGGACGTTTATGGGTTGAGATGATGATGAATCAAATCTAAGGCGCAGGACGGTGTGCTGTGGCGCGTACCTACATACGACTGCTTTGCAGCGCTTAGGGTTTCTATCCCCGGATCGGATAGCAATCAACCCAGAGCAACCCAGAGCCTGAAATTTGCATTATAGCTGGCGAAACGTTGCGTGACAAAGTCGCGCGATTCTATATTATTATGAGATTAATATTATACAATACGTGTTTCAATTATTCAAACACAAAATGTTTCCTCCACATAGTATACAATGCATTTTCAAGACCTCTTAGCAACGAACAAACAATGCATGTTATCCTCATATCTTCACGCACATTAATTAACTCAAGCTGATGTATTAAAAAAATCTTAAGCGCCATTGGTTACATCACTGAGCTAACAATCCGGGTATCCACTGTGTTTATTAATGTCGTGTTGTTACTAAACACACTGTCGATTGAATTCTTCATCTTACGATTCACTTTCCAAATTATACAACACACTGTCTTGTTTGTCTCGTGGCATATTTGCTTACAATCGATCGTCAAGTCTTCGGTTGAATGATTCGCCTGTTGGTCTAGTGGATAGTGACACTGACTGCTAAGCTGGAGGTCGTGGGTTTGATTCCCGAAGGGGAAAATCTGGTGTGATCCATAATTTGTTCTGAGTCTAGGTGTAACTTGTGTCCGTGAATTGTGTGTTTGTTCTAAAGTCTTTTCCCCACACGGCTTGTTTCCTAGGGAGGTAGTTGTCTCTTTGAGAGAAAGAGAATCTTCGATTTAGTTTTGTTGCAATTGCCATGGCAATATTTTGACATTGACAGCTGCACAGTTAGAAAAATCGGGTTATATCTTTGGCATACCTCTGTTTAGCCTTTTGGAGAAAAAGCATAAGGCTATGTTACGTTACTATAGCTATAATAAGAATCCGAAGAGTTAATTATATGCCCAAGTGGGGTATGACATAACCTTATTTAGTTCTAACTAGTCCTCAAGACCCTCAAGACCTGTAATTTGTCTATAAAAGACAAATTAGGGTCATAGCCCGATTGGCTACAAAGTTAAACCTCCAGTAAATGACTTCTAGAATCTTTCTTTGCAGACGTAATTACGATTCAATTGAATTATTTAGAAAGTTATCAAATACATTGATAAAATAGAAAATAACTAGCTCTGTCTCAGCGACTATCACCGCGCAAATATAATGTCTATATGTAACTCTGTTTTAATGTTAAAGAATGCGAAATTAACACAATAATATGATTCATCGTTTGATTCATAATCTCAGCTGAAAGACGACATATTCCTACCCCAAGAAATTTGACAGCATTCGATCTTGAGCTATCGGCTGCGCAACCTTTGATTAAAGTAAGGAAAGAAAGAAACAATAAAGACACATTACAAAAATAAAATTAAAAGAAAAATTAAAGAAACAGAATAAAAGTACATAGAAGTTAGTTTTTGTTTTGTGTTTAAAAAGACAACTCCCGCACTAGAGAACAAGCTCTGTGTCGCGGGGGACTTTACAAACATACAATTAACGGACACAAATTACACCCAGACTCAGAACAATTCTTTGTGGGTCACACAAAGATTTGTCCTGTGTGGGAATCGAACCCCTGAACCTCGTGCGCAGCAGGCGCATACTGGACCACCGAGGCTTAGTGTGATTAGTATGTATTCATTCCAAAAAGTGAAATTTACATTAGTACTGCCTGGGATCGAACTCACACATCGTGCGTTTCAAGTCAACTATAACCGCTTCACAACACAATCAAGTGTATAAACATAACAAGTTTTAAATGCACTGCAAGATGACAGAGACACAGACAATAACTAATCCAAGGTAAACTACGACCGCTCACAAGCATTACCTCAATGCCACCGTGCGGTCATTGTCCGAACTGACAACGTTACGTAAACTAAAACGTATATATACACTTATGTAAACGTACGCGCACGTGGTTATAGAGCGTTAATTTCACGTGTTAAACAAAGATATGTAGTAAGAAAGTTTGTCTTTTTTTCCTTCTACCTGTAAATTTTGTGCCTCATTTGTTTGTAAAATAAATGTATTTTTTTGTTAACCTTCTACCTGTAAATTTTGTGCCTCATTTGTTTGTAAATTATGTAGATGTATTTTTTTGTTAACCTTCTACCTGTAAATTTTGTGCCTCATTTGTTTGTAAAATATGTAGATGTATTTTTTTGTTAACCTTCTACCTGTAAATTTTGTGCCTCATTTGTTTGTAAAATATGTAGATGTATTTTTTTGTTAACCTTCTACCTGTAAATTTTGTGCCTCATTTGTTTGTAAAATATGTAGATGTATTTTTTTGTTAACCTTCTACCTGTAAATTTTGTGCCTCATTTGTTTGTGATACAAATGTTTTTCTTTCTTTCTATAGATATCGCACTAGCGCACGGAAAATGTGGCTAATTGGTGCTATTCGGCTAATAGGCCCTTTCTGTATGAAAATGTTCCGTATTATCTTTCGCATTCATACTTGAAATATATAAGCAAGTACGCGTAAAAACATGGAAAGTATGGTAACAACACTGAACGTCGCGCGCCGCTCAAAAGTAGCTTTTATTAAATATGTAATTGGTGTTAACCCAACGATATTCCAAGATAGATAAGCTACTTTCATACCGACCGAAACATTTAGTTTTGTTGCCATATTATTACGCGTACATACTTATAAATTACATGTATTAATGCGATAGATATACATAACATATGATACAGAAATAGATAGCTATTAGCTGAATGACAATTAGCCTTTCTGATATAGAATCAACCTTTTTCTTATCATTACATCTTTGGATATGTGGTTAACACCATCTGAGAGCTTTTCGATTTTTATTAAAATCAAAAAGTTTATGAGAGATGAGGTTGAAGTTTTAGTTTTACGAAGATATAGGCAAGGTGATTGATTCGCTCTAGTTTCGTATCTCTTTATAAGTTATTATTTACTCATATGGCCGTATGCTTATATGACACCAAGGTATGATGACATATGTATATATAAGCATACAGATCGCCTTATTGTAAGTAGTTATCGTAGTTTATAGACGTTTTGCTGCTAAAAGCTGACAGATATTTCAGGAAAGCAGTCTGTGGCATGATCACTTATCAAGGTATAAGCAAATGGAGCCTAATTAATTCAATGTGCTTTTTTGTTGTTCGAAAGTTGGTATAATTTACTAATTGATTTCGAAGGTTACGTTGAATTGCAAATCAATTTAGATGTTCTAACATCGGCTTTCTTTACCGTTGTGTCAGATTATTATTTATTATAGTTGCCCTAAGTTTGGAAGTTAGCGGTGCTTACACCTGTGTTTGGGCACACACTTGTGCACTATAATATTTCTTGCGCAGATGGCTAGTCTTTGTCGAGATTAGCCTCATTTTGGTGAGCTATTTACTTTATTTAAAATAAATGTGAGCTACCTTTACGTTACATAGTGATGATCCAGTTAAAAAAGGGGATTTCGCGATAACCTACTAACATAATCTATGGTAATTATTGTGATGATATGACGTCATTAAAGATATCAACTTTTACAAAAAGGTATCTTTTACTGTGCAATTTCTTACTATGTATAACATTTCTTTTATTCTACTCGGGTGGCAAACAAGCATACAGCCCGCCTGATCTTAAGCAGTTACCGTAGCCTATGGACGCTTGCCATACCAGAGGGGTCGCTTACGTGTTGATGACCCATTTTTGTTTACACCAGAGCTGTTTTTTTTTTCACCTATATCTCAAATGAGACACGAATTTGAAGATCAATCTATCTATGAAATACACGAACCGAGTAGATAAACAGATAAAATATAGTACATCCATAGATAATACAAACATATAATATCTATCATACTCCAATGGAAAATGTTTAACTTAACATCTTATGTATCGAGACCGATGTAAGAAGAAATCAAGCAATATATACATATATTACTGTAAAAGCCCGAACTACGATAAATCTTAGGGTTTACCAACACGAGTCGGTAAATGTAAGAATATATAAAAAAGAAACGATTTTATCTGGCTTTTACCATTAGAATTTAGCACATGCTAGGTTTTACCAGTGACGGTTGGTAAATGTTGGTTTTGGAAATAAAACAATGCATAGTTCTTAATCATTTATTGATTAAGTTTTAATAACTAGTAAAGTATTGACATGGTTATTTCAACATTTACCGTGTCTTTGAGGTAAATCCTAAGATTTACTAAGTAAATGGTAGTAAAAGTCCGAAATAAACGATGATTGTAGAAGGATTCGGACTTTTACCATTAAGAGTTGGTAAATCTTAGGAATTACTGGAAAATCTTAGGATTTACCATAGTTCGGGCTTTTACAGTAACATCTATAATAATAAGTATATTTACGTACACGCCTGTGTCCCAGAAAGGTAAGCTAGAGATTTCCACTTGACTCCACTAGAGATTTCCACATGACATTTCTTTTGCTACATTAGAAAAAAATCTATTTAAAGATGTATTTAGTAAAATATTGCTCTCTATGTCTTTACCTATACGTACCTTAATCATACAAAAGGAACTTTCCTAATTTGAAAATATTCGTATTTTTTGATATCAATAAGTGTTACATTATAAGTATTAAATAGAACCTATATTTATGTTAACCAAGAATATTTTATTACGAACACAATAACTACATATTTAACAAGGCCATTGTTCAAATTCAATAGTTCCAATTTCATATAGATAATTAATTTTCCGCAAGATTCCAACGTCTGCGGAGCTCAGACAGTGGGGGCTTGAAACGTGATCGGAATATTATTACTTCGATATACATTATACTGTGCTTATAGCAGAATAAACTTAGTGTTTTATTAGCATATTATAATCCTTTGTTATGTTACGATTATAATGTATTTAAACCTCATCTCACCTTCATTTTTCAAAATTATTTTTCTTTCTAGAGATTAGGCGGGCCGTATGCTTGTTTGCCTCCTTGGTAGTATAAAAAAAGTTCGCTTAGTGATCGTAATTACGTTTTCAAGTTTGAACGTTTAAACTCGCAAAGAGTATATATGTATATACCCATATAATCATTCATACAAGCTTTAACCCCCCTTCACCAACTTAGGGATAAGTTTCAAAAAATCTTAGTGCTCACCTACAGTGTAAAAGGATTTAGCAAGCATACTTTTACAGCCCGAGCCCCTGTAGATTTGGTTTTATATATAGAAACTATAAAATCCTTTATCATGATTGATGATCAACGTACTTGGAATGGGTCGGGGTCTACTGGTCCCCTAATATTCGTCCACTATAGGTACCCATTGGTCACCCGACAGGAGACCAGTCAATATAAATTTGTTTTTAAGGTATATTTTATAACGTAAGAATCTGCTAAGAAAGAATTCTTGGACGGATAAAAAAAACGTCAGTCAGTCAGCAAAGGGCCGCTAGTTTAAAAAACATGCATGTTTTCACTTCTATCGGCAGTCCCCAAAAGTAACTTGTGAATTGTATCGACCAGCTATTAGATTATTATTTTTGAATATGGAAAGCGTTTAGTAACGATGACGCAAGTTTCATTATTTTTGTTCATCCAAAAAGTGCTCTACGCGCCTAAAATTTTCACTTCAAAATCATAATAATTCAGTAACAAAATACCTTCTTACCACGTACAATACAGATACGTCACAAGTGCACACATTACACGTACGAAAAGACATATAAATGTTTATATATAAGAGCGTGTGCTCATAACAGGAAAGCCGCTTTCCGTATGTTATAATAATAACAACCGATATTGGAAATAATATCATATTATATGTTTACACAGTCTATCTTCGATCTTACCATCAAGCAGACTGTATGCTTGTTTGCCACTTGAGTAGTATAAAACTATTTTGAACCACAAAAATAAAATTAAAGTGTCTGTTTGTTATATCAAATTAACAGTTTTTTACAAAATATATGCCTACAACATTTAGTAGAAAACCGTAATTTGATATTACAGCTTAGCAGCTTCGGTGGCGCATACGGCATTGTTTAAATTTTGGTCATCTGTCTGATTGTTTGTTTCAAGTAATCTCCGCAACTTCTAGACCGATTTTACCAAAACTTTTACTGGCTGATGTTATAAGAATTAACTAAGGCAACTTTTATTTTGATTTTTTAAATTGCAAATGGTGGAAGCCCGCCCTCCTAATGGAAAATGGTTCAACCGCGACCTACTCATGGACTTCAGCACCGCCACAGACATAGCCAAGCCACTACCTACCTTGAAATTATTACTTTCTTCAAATCCTGTCTGAGTTGATTTGGAAATTCCGCACGGGAACAGATAATTCCAAGTAGGATGGGCCACAACGAGTAGGTCCGAGTTTAGCAAATTATATAATAATATACCTAGGTATATTATGTTTACACAGCCCGTCTACGTTCAATTACTTTGAACTTTGTTTGATAAGTAGCGAATTATAACCACATGTTTATATTGACTTTGATCTAGAATTTTCGACACGCTAAAATAGGGCACGTCTATCAGGCAAAAATCAATCATCGAATTTCAAATGTATTCTATTAACCGGGTTCCAGCGTTAAAAGCTGCTAATACACTTGGGAGTAAAACTCGATAATTAGGTACTTACTTGACTTTAAATGTTTCTAGCTCAAAAACGAGTTGATTTATCAAAGGATCAAGTTTTGTAAATTTAGGTTGATTTCAAGCAAGAATTTGAGAGAGACATTTGACTGCGAGTGTTCGGTCTGAGTCGATTTTTCTGCTCCCGAATGTAGTTGAACACTGAAGTTAATTTGAAGCTTACACAGAAATGCAGCAATTAAAAAAGAAGTGAATTACCACTTATAGGGTCGTCATAATTTCAGCCGATAGACGTCTACTACTGGACATAGACCCGAGATGTACTTTAGTAACATTCTATAAATGAATCTAGATATTTCCGAGTGGTAAACAAAATATAATATACGTACTTACATAACATTATTCATAATCATAAATTAGTATTTCTATAAGCTATACTAATCATAACTTTATTAATTAACAAAGTTTACTGCCTCCAGCTAAATTGTAAGCGCATGACGTCAAATCGGGAGTGTTAGGTAATTTGTCAAGCGATAGGTCAGACAGGACTTTAGAAAGCGGTCAAACTACACAGTACACACACAGCCAATAGAGCTTTCGTCCGAGTAAAGTTTTGTTGATCCCAGGAGACGAACAAAACTTTGCACCTCCACATTAGTCACTTATATGGTTTGGATTATCTGGAAAAAAAATTAAATGTCTGGTACTATTACCCTTAAGAGGAGACGTTACCTACAAAAATCCTTGATGTATCTTGATCCCTTTATCGGCAATGCGACAGTTCTTTTTGACAACTCAGGCACTCAAAAGCTTGATGTTAATAGGTAATTTGCCATCAACCTCTATTTACATTAAACACGAGCCGACAAATTAACAGTTACAAAGTCAAACTTCCACAGAATTACTAATGATCCTTTGATCTCATTGACTTTGAAACTTTCTTTAGAAGATGGCACATCTTGAATCAGTCCCCAAGTTATATTAATAAATTAAAATGGATTAAAATATTAATCAAAAATTTTTGATGACACGATAATAATTATTTATATATCGCGAACAGGAAAAAGACGAAGCGTGGGCAGGTCTCTAACAAGGTGGACCGACGACCTAATAAAAGTTGCGTGCAACCGATGGCCAAGTTCGGCTCAGGATCAAGAGTTGTGGAAATCCTTGGATGAGGCCTATGTCCAGCAGTGGACGTCTTTTGGCTGAGATGATGATATTGCGGACTTAAGGTTAGCCAGGCAAGTTCGTTGGATTAGAATTATATACCTAACTGAGTTTAAATAGATCTAACTCAAATCAAATCAAACTAGGACCAAAGCACATTTAAAATGTAATTGATTTGGTTAACGAATAGAACAAAAAACCACCGAATATTGACTTCTAGAAAGTTAA
This sequence comes from Trisateles emortualis, assembly GCA_947095525.1. Taxonomy (NCBI): domain Eukaryota; kingdom Metazoa; phylum Arthropoda; class Insecta; order Lepidoptera; family Erebidae; genus Trisateles; species Trisateles emortualis. The sequence goes on along the minus strand of OX352748.1, from coordinate 3,579,874 downwards.
AACGGTGGTTAAAATCGACGAGGAAGAACTATTCGACTTTTCACATTCACCAATAATGTATAAAACTTTTAACTTCTCCGTTGAAATATACATATAATTCAATAATACTTTTACCGTTTCCATTGAAATGTACACATAATTTAACAAACTCAATTGCAGCCCACTGAGCATTGGGAAAGCTCCAATGATTACACCGCTGAGGTTACCATAATGTTATTTTCTACTCGAGACATCTCTAAGACTCAGTTCATCAAACATCAAACCAATATCCATATAAGGTAATTCTGACTTCACTTTCGTTTCTTAACGCAATATAACTTTCTTTAAACATGCCATAATAAGACCTTAATGCTGAAGGTGAAAGTCGACATTCGACCAAACAATAGTCAAATTCAGCATTGTGTTGTCATTTCGATTTGACTTAAGCTTTCGATACGTTACACCATTATGTAATGCAATTATGTGGAATCGATCAATGACCAACATACTTTCATATTTAGTCTTCCTTAAAAAGCAATTCTAAATGTTATGAGAAACTTCCTATTAATTTATTGGCTGGCGTGAATTTGTCTATATCTTCAGACTTCGTGTGTTAATTAATTAGTTTTGTAACCTTACACCATTAATCTTCCTGCATACCGTCTCATACAGCTCATTCATCAAATTTCTGTTTAATTTAAACAGTTCTTATAAATTATTGCCAAAATTTTGCATATCTTCCGTTGAATACGACGAAAAGCCCTTCTCGATTAGTTGTTATGCCCGTTTGGGTTGGGTTGCCTTTTGACAAAGTTTGTTTAGTTAGGAATCGTAAGGCGATCGAAAGGCAAACGTAGTTTTCAATTCAGTCCGGATTTATCCTGATCCAAAAGGTAAATTTACTCTCGCCGCTTGACTATTAGGCACTGAAGTAAATAAATATTACAGTATACATTTTCAATATAAAGTTACAATGTACAAATCTTTTGTCCTAGGTTAATCATTTCATAGAAACCTTAGTCTGGCATTACCTTAATATTAGGTAAGCTGGAGCTCAAATTAAAATGCAATGTGGGTAATCAAGTTTGGAAACTTGTGAGTCAAGACATAGCGAGGCTCACGAAGTTATACAAAGAAAGTCATCAGAGTAGATTTCACAAACCTGTCTAAACAATCTCGTAGCAAAATTTTGAGGAATATAGGCTAGATAATAGGTAAAATAACTAACACAAAACTCTTTATTGTACACCAATTACATTTATGATACAAATGCTACAAAATCTATTTTAAAGTTTGATAATGAGATTATCTGTTCGTATTTAAGTAGATTATCCACGCACGGAACGTTAACGTTGCTACATAATTTATGAGTGAACATGTATTTATTAAATATTATGTTTATTTATCAATTCGCTGATAAATTGTTTATCTATCGTAGTGCTATGACTTATTTAATCACGATTGCGGTGCAGGTAGCCGATGGACAAGGTCAACTCGGGGCTCCCCAAGGAAGTGGAAATCCGGCCCTTGCCCACCACTGGACGTCTTTTAAAAGAGATCATGATGATGATTATGCAATTTGCAGCTAACGAAAGAAGCTAGGGTACAATTCGAAATATCCACCCCAATTCGTACGAAAGAATGTGTAATCTACATTCCTAAGCGTTTCATTAGATACTAATAAATAAATTTCACCGAACCGTCTATTTTCCAGTCTCAATTTCGCTTTTATGGACAAATTGGATTTCAAATTATACTGATTAGATGAAAATGTATCAAGATAAGTTGTTTGGAATATCTCCGTTCCTACAGGATTTCTGTCTAGCGTGGTGTGATAGTTCTGTTTGTTTACAATCTTACTACTAGGCCAGGATCTTCTTTCAACATTGTCAACGGATGCCCCAAATTTAGACCAATGGAATAATCAATCAAAATAAGAGTGAAAGCGGACAGACGGTAGACAAGGTCAGTTCAAGACCGAATCCTTAGTGTAGACCATGTCTAGAAGTGAACGTCATTCAGCTCAGATGATAATGAAGAGTGAAAGGTACACCAGAGAACGCTACATCAAATAACAATTGGATCCACTATATCAAGATTTCTCTTTTTACATACAATAAACGACATCAGTATGACAAACACAATAATTTCTTCGACACAAAAACAAACACAGGGCCTTGAAACAATAAAAAAAATATTATGATAATGACATAAAACAATGTGTTAAACAGCTAACAGGAAACGTCGGCCACAAATAACACAGAAGGTGACAATATACACACGAATTGTTCAAATTGCCTATTGTTCTCGGTAAAGGTGGGTGTCCGGTTGTCCGACAATGCGAGTGTAATGATCACAGTAGTAAAGTTGCAAGGGACTCTACACTTCGTAATTTGTACTCCTAATATTACAATATAACTAAACAGTATTAAAACTGTTGTCGTTTTAATTTGTTTTCTTAGCAGTTTTTCTTTTCATTGGTAGCGATACTTGAAACCTTGTATAAGAATGCAATTGAAAAACTTGGGATTATTTTGCGGGATCGTTTAAAACTAAACCAATCAGACTTGGATGTCAACTAACAAGAAACACAACACAGACCAATTTAAACCAGAATTTAAGCTAAAGAAATAATTAGTATCGACAATAACGTAACTGAACGTGAAATCATCAAACTGGTGAAATAATCTCTTGTTTCATCCGCAGGGCAACACATAGAAGTCAACAGCAAAAAAATAGTACACGCACCGGTGTAGTTATGACCCTGCGCGTACAGGTCTTCAATGCTTACAAAAGGGATGCGTCTCTTTATCCCAAGGGTACACCATCATAAATCCCCGATATTAGAATTGGATCGGCAACACGCTAGTGATGTAAGCGTTACGGTAGCTGCTTACAATTCGGCGAGCCATATTGTTGTTTACCATCTAAATAGTATAGAATAACTTACTTAATATTAAATTTGCAACCAGAAAACTTTACAAGAATCTAATTGGACATCATTCGATCATGTAGAATCTACTCAATAAGGCAGCACTGTAAATAAATAAATAAAACCGTCAGGATGACACATACGAATACCACCATACTAAATACCAGATGACTTCAGACTTGGAAAGGTCACGTAAAAATAATAAAGAGAAAATTATCAAAATAAGTACCTATTGTTTTAGATAAGGAGCCCGTGAGAACTAGGTTATACCTAACCGTTCTTTGTTCGCTCTTCAATTTGTTATTATGTTGAAGTTACTGAAGGAAATATAAAATGTTTTATGATTCGAAGGAAACAAAGGAATGTGGTGGTCCATGTCTTCACCTTTATTATAAGAATGAGATTTACTTAGATGCGTGCATAGGACCAAGCTCCCAAAAACTGGTCAGCGAACATTCGAGTTAGAATAAGACAAAAATTTAAAGTGATCTGATGAAGAAATAAATTTCATCGAAATATAGAATGATTTTCAAATTAAAACATTTATTCCATATGGGTATTGCCAGCAGTATTAAAAACTGTATCTGGTCATTCTGCTGAAAGACAGGCGTGTGCTTATGCAGTTATATAAATGTATGGACTGACACAGGGTGATTAAATGACACAAAGAGAAAATGTCGTCACGGATCTCAATAAAAAATTGGTACCCTGGCAAATGAGTAGGTACATCTAATCGCGATAACCGTAATCCACGTGGGCGGAAGCCCGGGCATCATCTATATTTTCATAAATCAATTGAGATTAATTAATTAACGCTTTGTCAGTTCAACGTCAATAACAAATGTCGAAGTTGAACAAACTGTCACTATGAGTCACGGTCATTAACAATTTGTTCTCACCGGCAATGTATTTAAATTTGAATGAAATTCTACCGAGTACTGACCTCTAAATGAGTCCGTTAATTAAAGACTTTATTAATTGTCTAATAAAGTCTGTTTTGGCTTAATTATTAACCTCATTCTAAAGAACGCACCTATATGACACTGACATCAAAAGATAATGCACTTTTAGTGATAGGAGCGATTATTGACAATTTATTTATGATGTCGTTTTAAGTAGATATAGTTTCCTTATAGTTAATGGAAGTAGACCACGCGGAAGAGCCCCAATGCGATGGACAGATCTCATTAGGTCGTCGATAGGGATTCCTGTTAATGAGTGCACCAGACTGTCCACCCACAGAAATAATTGGCTCTTCCACATTAAACAATCATCGTGACCACGACGAGCGAAACGAATTAGAAGAGAGAGAGTTTCCTTCTTTTTAGGGTGGCAACGTGCGAATGCCCCTGGTATTACTTACGTTACCACCGGCTGTTTATCATTAGGTACGATTGTTTACCACCTTAGTAGTATTTTATTTGTTAAAAAAAACAATTCCCGGTCTAGGGAACTAGCCCTATGTCGCGGGGGACTTTACAAACATACAATTAACGGAAAATTTACAAAGTACTCGGGACAACCGTTTAAAGATCACATAAATTTCACCAACCGAGCAGTAAAAAGTATAAAAAACTATAAAGTTACAATTATTGAAATCCCCAAATATACAATTTTATACATTATTTGTAAAATTCTTTACTTGATTTGTATTCGTAAGTGTAGTAGTTGCGGTGCACTATAATCATAAATCAAAATGATTATAACGTTCAACAAAAACTAACTACAAAAGATTTTCAACCCATGCCACCATAATTACAGTGTTGCAGAAATGATGGTAGACACAAAAAACTGTTTCACAATGTTTTCGGATGTGTCACGTACTGTAAAATTGCCACAGGTAAATAATAGCGGTGTGGATGTCATTGTGACATCTACTAATAGCTCTTCTGTAACGCGCGACAAGGATAAAATGGCGCTTGTGAAAATAGAGCCTTAAGAGGAAATGCGGGCGGAGAGACTTTTGAATATTAGGTATTTGAATAAACTATCGCTGTCGCTTGCGACCGTTCGGCCGCGCGATTTGTGCGACAGGGACAACTTGCATATCCGACTAAACAGCATAAGTAAAAAGTCGTAATTCGAGGTTTGGCTCTCGCCTATTTCCTCCTCCATTATTAGACCAATTAAAAAGATATTTCGTAAACTGCATGATTAGGATATAAAATGTGCCCCTATGTTTTCCTTTTTTCAATAATATATGTCATATTTGTACACCAGGCCTATGTTGACAGCCGTCTAAAATGGTTATTTTGAGCATTTTTAAGGGTTTCTAGTGCTTATAAATATAATGAATCATTAAAAAGGAAAACATAGGAACATACAAGAAGTTGATATTAATTTTATTGCAAAAAATGTTTACTTTAAGATCGTAAACCAGGTAGAAAACAGGCGAGAGCGTTTCTATGGAGAATAGACACACCGCATTTCCTCTTAAACAGTGGGTGTTAAAAGTGTAAATTAGGTAACCGAAATTAATAAGGAATAGTCCAAGGTACTAAATTACAGAAATATTGAGATCAATCAAAACACAAGCACAATATTAATAATGTAGCTATTGTTGTTGCTACATGTGATCCAGGAACATTCAAAACAAATTATTTCTTTGCTAGAACATGCCATGGTATTAGTACAGGTGATTTGGACTTAACACATATTCTGCCCCTTGAATCATGCAAAGATGGAACAAAAAGTAAACAATATTATTCATAAACTGACATATAAATTTTACCAATAGCTACATATCTTATTCGCTCAAGAGAAATAAACAAAGCCATGTGGTTCATACATAAGTAATAATACGTGATATGCGTCATCACAAAATAAACTGGGCTCTTCATGAACTTTGCGAATACAAGCTAAGAACAATAAATGCTCGTACCTACAACGCACACTTGTATATCAGCAGACGATATACGGCAAATACTCCGTATTCTAAAGTGGGTATTGACATCACTAAGGTGCCTCGCGAGGAATGCCGCGCGAGGCAGCCTCGCAATGTCAATACCCATAAATAAAAAGCTAGTGGTAAATAAATCACAGTATTTTTTTATTAATTTTATATTACAAACATGATGATAGGTCACAGAGTGTAGGTCGTTAGGCACAAGATTCGTAAGAACCTGCTAAGTGACATCTCTTAATGGCACTCGCAAGTCGGAAGAATGGACCGGGTTCCGCGGCGCTTCATCCTTTTATAGGACTCCAAGCGTACAGGCAAGTGGATATTGATGTGTTGCGGTGGACGATCCACGTCACAAATGCAAGTGAACTCTCATTAATTTAATTTCATTTAACCTAGTACCTGACTAAGAGCACGAAGATGATGAAATCAAAACCCATACTACGCTTTTACGTTTCAAGCTCAATAAACAGAGTGAATCAGCCAATCAGTTAGTCATTGTTGAATCATTAAACATAAAGGATGCAGGCACCCACACGATAAAGGAAAAATAAACATTATTACTGCTAAGATCATCAAACTTTGCATAAGGAAACTTTAAGAAATTAAATTCAACTATTTTTACGCAGGTTTCAAATTTAAGTCTCTCAGTATTATATTTTTTATGGAGAAGATCTGTCGAACGTGAGTTGTTCCAGTGTGTGAACACTGGAACACTGGAGGTCGTTCTCCAGACGGGCTTGCTCGTTAGTACCATTTTAGACCATAAACATTTGAAGAATTTCTCATGCCACAAGTCATGAAGTTCCTTCCCTAAGGGGTCGTAGCAGAATATCAGCGCTGGAGCGTCTGCGATGTTGCAATTAATCGCTGAGCTAGGTCCTGTTTTGTCTTGTAACCATTATATATATTTTTTAGATTACTGAGTAAGATGTAAAGACAAAATAAATATTTTTTCTTTCTTTCATGAAGTATATCTGGACGAAACCCCAATGACAGGCTTGGTAATATGTATGTATAATAATATTTTCGGGACAACTGACACATCGCTATCTGATCCCAAACTAGGCAGAGCCTGAACTATGGTTACCAGACAACTAATAAACATACATATTATTTCTAAATATATACATATTATAGATAAACAACACCCAGACACAACAAACATTCGTGCTCATCATACAAAGATCTGCCCTGGGTGGGAATCGAATCCACGACCTCCGGCGTAGCAGTCAGAGTCACTAACCGCTAGATCAACAGGCCAGTCTCTAGTATGAATTAACACAAGTTCATTAAAGTTTTGTCACGCAAAACAGACGTTTATTATACGTACATTTATAATAATTTTACATAACACCAAGATGCAGGACGGAAACGGACAAAATGGCTTGAAAAAAACCAGATTAATAAAAATAAATTAAGAGAGAGAATGTTCTAATGTACACAAACCATTGCATAATACATCACGGTTATGATCACATAGGGCAAGAACAGGTACAATGAGTGCCAACACTGCATACATTTGGCCTAAATACAAGACGAATGTTGAAACCACGTTTGGCATAAATGTAGCGGAGTTAATGATGAAATTGTACTTTAGAGACAGTTTGGCACCATTTTTATAAAAAACAAAGTCTCTCGCGCTGTCTGTACGCTTAGATCTTATAAACTACGAAACGGATTTTAATGCAGTTATCAGCAATAGATACGAGTAGGGTGATTCAAGAGGAACGTTTATATGTATAATACATGCATGAGATCCTCACTTCCTACTAATAATAATATTAAGTATTAATATTATAAATGTGAAAGTTTGTGAGTATGGATGGATGGATGGAAGAATGGCTGTTTGTTACTCTTTTACGTAAAAAGTACTGAACGGATCTGGATGAAATTTGGCACAGAGATAGATTATGGTCTGGAATAACACACAGGCTACTTTTTACAGCGATATCCGACATCCACGCGGGCGAAGCCGCGGGCAACAGCTAGTCTAAACTAATATTATAAAGAGTTTGTAACGATTTAACTCAAAAACTACTAGACCGATTTTAAAATTTGTTTCACCATTAGAAAGCTACATAACATCAGCAGTTAGGTATATTTAATTTTTTTAAATTAAGGAATCTCTACGAAACTAAATTAATATACACCCGTGAAAAGCCATCCCGCTAGCAAGGGCAAGGGCGGGATGCTAGTATGTAATGCAATACACAAACGTGTTCGATTTTAAAGTTAAATAACAGCGGTATTTCAAGAATTCACGTTATAGTTTACGATTTCAATCTGCTACCAGCATTATAATTTAGCTAGTACAGGATACGTCAAACATGATTCAACAAATCTTGATTACCAACAAGCTAAAGGTGCTCGATTAGAGAAGATCGTGATCACCAATCACGTTGAATCACAATTATTGAACACTATTTAAGCTGAGGTAATTGTTGAAAACACAACAAGAGAACTCCTATTATTCTTTATTGCACACAAATTATAATAACAATACAAAATACGAGCAAACCAATAGTGATAGAGAAAATGTATAAGAGAAATGTAGGTACAACTCCCTTTTCATAATAAATGGAAAACGAATAGTCGATAAAGAGAAATATGAATAAAATATGTATCTAAACGACTAGATTTGCCGAATAGAAAAGACTTCAAACCCAAAATTAAACTGTATCTCCATATTTTGAGCGACAACCACATTTTTTCAAGATTATGTCTATAAGAGTGAACCGTTTATTTTTTTTACATGGGCTCTATTTTTACTATTGAATAAAAACCTCAAATATAAATAAATTTCAACGCCTACATGTAGAAACGCCCGAATTGTGTAACACAAAGATTGACATTATTAATAGGGAGGTAAGATCACACCCTTACTTCGGACCTAGCGCTTGTCGACCTCGCCTTAAGCACAGCTAATTAAATACAGGATGCAATACAAGAAACAACAAAAATCATTCTCTTAGAAATAATGACATCCGTGGTGGAACAAGCCCGGACTAAACAATCTACTTTTTTATACAACTTAGGTGGCAAACAAGCATACGGCCCGCGGTATGGTAAGCAGTTACCGCAGCCTATGGACGTTAGTAACACCAGAGGTATCACTTACGTCTTGCCCACAGAGAAATTTTAAACACGGGTCTTATGATTGTGTATTCCTGGGATAAGAAATCGTTTCGTTAAGAACGCATTCCTAAATGCACACTGAAGACCTGTACTTACGCACAGGAACACCAAATATACTGTTGTGTGTCGTTATTTGGTTATTGTCTTCTGTAAGGTGGAGGTCCTTTCTTAGTCGAGCTTGCGCGTTTGTATGGTGCTCTACCTCTCTCGTTTCATATCAATCGTGAATCTAACTGTAAATGAACGCTAATAAACGTTGATGTCGGTTCATTCAGAAACATTAATAGAGCATGGAAGGATGCCCCACACGTAAACACATTTTTTAGTCAAATAACTAGTGACTCAGTGGCCATTCACGGCATTCACTATCGTGCCAAATGTACGGAAACTATTTGAACCAATTATACACTTCCTAAACTAGCGATGTATGAAGTATATTTGGGTTAGTAGTAAGGAACTATTAGTATATTCCGGGCAAAATTTAGAAAATAATTTGAATAAGAAAACATTATAAACGTTTGTATTTATGCTGGGACGGGTAAAAAGAAAGTAATTAATGATGGGGGCTAATAGAGATAAATGTAAGAAACAACGTCTGCCAACTACAAATAAGTACTAAGAGTAGATGACTAAAGGGATTCTTCTAAATGAGATAACAATTCAAAGCAATCAGCAACAACGACAACTTCTCCTATTGTAGGGAACAAACCTTGAATCGCGGAAAACAAACATACAATTAATGAACATAAATTAGAAACACTTGGAACAACCATTTATGGGTCACACAATTTTTCAACCACTCAAACCACTGAACTGAAGTATCTGCAGTCAATGAGGATCTAGTTTGACATAAGCAAAGTAAATAAAAACTATTGAAAGTTCCAAGCAATATTTGAGCTAAGTTTTTTATTGGAAAGAAAACTGTGCCAGTGCATTTCTTGCAAACAATAGCGTTTCAGAAACTAACGGTCGAGCTTAATTTACAGTTTTTGTCAGTACAGTCAGCTCGAAATAAGTAAGGAGCAGACTAAAATATAACACCAATAAATTTGCTGCTTATATTGTTAAACTTATTTATATAAAGACAGCCAAAAGACGATTCGATAGATTTCATAATTTTGGCCTTTTTATGTTAACTGTACGGCAAATAAAAAACGGACTTTAGAATCGAAATAGGAACTAAGTCTAGAAATCGGGCATAAATTAGTGCAATAAAATAAGAGTAACTAAGTAACACATATCCTTACTATAATAGGATGGATGGATGGATGTTTGTTACTCTTTCACGTAAAAAAACTACTGAACGGATCTGGATGAAATTTGGCACAGAGATAGATTAAGGTCTGGAATACACTTTTTGCAGCAATAACCGACATCCACGCGGGCGGAGCCGCGGGCAACAGCTAGTATTTCAATATAATGTTGTTAAGAATAAACCTCCGACCTACTTCTTTTTAAAACGTCTGTCTTTCATTGTATTCACTAAATAGAGTACCAGGCGAACATAAAAGACTAAAAGAGTAATAAGCCAAATGTCTGGTACTTTACAAATTGATGAAGCATGATAGACAGGACATTGACCATATTACAAAAAGAGTACCGATTTAGGCTGTTCACGCTGCTCGTAACGGTTTCGGTCATGCGAAATTACTTTTTTTTTTAGTGGACCAACGATGAGTTGAATATGATAGCTGGGGTATCCTGGATGCGGAAGGCGGACTATATGAGTGTCGTGAACGTCAATGACCTAATTCTTCTTTAAAATACAACTACAAATTGACTTCGCGGTTGGTTCAGTGGCTTAAGTGGTAACCTCGCCAATTACTACTGCAAGGCGAGTTGTGGGTTCGATCCCTGCACGGGAGAAAAAAATGTGTGATACAAATGGTCCCGAGTCGGGCTTGTTCACACTAGTTAACTTTAGAATAAATATATTATTTTTATTATTATTTTCGGGACAACTCACACATCGCTATCTGATCCCAAACTAGGCAGAGCCTGTACAATGGTAACCAGACACCTGATAAACATACTTATATATTTCTAAATACATACATATTATAGATAAATTACACCCAGACACAGAACAAACATTCGTGCTCATCACACAAAGATTTGTCCTGGGTGGGAATCGAACCCACGACCTTTTGGCGTAGCAGTCAGAGTCACTAACCACTAGACCAACAAGCCAGTCTAAAAATTGTCCCGTATTAGAATCAAACTAAGAACACACAAGCGATATCAGTGACGAGAGAACATACTGATCAACTATCTAGTGCCACACGTACTTAGGCTTCGACAAACCTTTGATAAAATTCTTTGATCCATTCACTGTCATTATGTCTGCCAATATTAAAAAGAGGTCTTTCATCTAAATTTTGTATATTTTCCTGGGTCGTATCTAGGTTAATTTATAAGTGACTGTGTTCTGATGAGTTAATGTGTTTTACTCGTACATATCTGTTACAATTAGTGTCGGTAACGTAGTACTGAGTAGCGCGCGTTAGAAGTGGAGCAGATTATGTACGTATCAGGTACGCAATACGGTCGTTGTAAGTAGGTTTGTAATTCTATAGCTTGCCAATTTGTATCAACTGTCAGGATTCTGATTTGTACATGTTTAGATGTGCGTTTTTGTAATGAAATGTTAATTGCAGAAAATAAATAACTTAAACAGAAAGGTTCTAGAGTGGCGACCACGAACTGGAAGACGAAGAGTGGGCAGGCCTCCAACAAGGTGGACCGATAACCTGGTAAAGGTTGCGGGCAACTGATGACCTGGTAAAGGTTGCGGGCAACCGATGGACAAGGTCGGCTCAGGATCGAGAGTTGTGGAAAACCTTGGGGGAGGCCTATGTCCAGCAGTGGACGTCTTTTGGCTGAGATTATGATGATAAAATAACTTAAAATAGAGATACACGTCATTTTATTGATTAACCAGCTTCTACCCGTAGCTTAGCTGTACAAAAAAAAATCGGATCAAACTTACAAGCATTCAAATATCAATCAGCCTATCGCAGTTCACTGCTGAACATATGCCTCATTAGCGTAGATAGCCGATTGGCGTTTTAACCAAGGTTTTGGCCTAGAGCAGCTGCCACAATTCCCTTATCCAAGCTACGCTAATGTACATAGCATAGGTACACATAGGTAAAATAAACTATGACTTTATTATGGATGTTTCCCAAAAGACTTAGTGTTTACTAAACTTAATATTTCCATTTTAAAATCCAATTTGAAATTAAGACCGTTGCTTGCTCATAAAGTTTCTCTTACGTCTTTTAATAAATATTTTACAAACAGAAATGATATAAACGTGGCATCTTTAAACAATGTTATTATTATTAAAGTATTTTCCAACAAACTTCATCAGTTTGAAACAGAACAGAGATCCTGAAGGAAAAGTTTGTATATAAAGCGTAGAGCGGGAAAATGTTCAAAGGATTTGTTGCGTCGTCGCTCCGTATTGTGTTGCCATAGATAAATAACAATGTTGGAACAAAAGAGAACAAATACTGTTAAGTGATAAAACATATGGCCAACAGCTGGGGAATATTGTTGTGTTTGAAACAGCAAAATTCTAGGTAAAAAAAGTATTTTGGCCAACAAAATCCTTAGTAAACAAGTATTTGAGCCAATGTTCGATGATTGATGATCAATAATTTATCAGATTGATAAGCTGTCTATTGAAAAACCTGAGCACACTCCAGAGGGTCATTGGTTCACTCGAATGTATTTACTTTGTCAACAAACATTTGTTCTGTGTGAGTGTTAGTGTAGGTATGTGATTTGTGCCAACTCCCCAATGGTATTACGGAGAAATTTGACCGATATTCACGTTATATGGATATACCGTGAGAAAAATAAAGCTGTAATGTAAATCCAAAGGCCAAAAATTATGGAATTAGTTATTTAGGTACTTATATTATTATATTGGACTTAAAATTATTACAAAAATTTTTTTTAGTCCTCGTCTCCAAATAATACAAAATTCTACATTATCATTTACTGAAAAGTAATTAACCACGAAAGAGGATTTGGGACAGTATATTATATCAACACAAGGTCTGCATAAAAAGAAATATGCTCAGGAAAAATATATTGTGCTCTCAACACAGTTTGCTTCAAATGTGCCGTAAAAAACTGGGCATGCGTGCATATAGTCACAATTTTCGACCATTAAGGTACGTTTTGTGGCTCTATGAGGAAAACGACCATATACCCCTAAATTAGGATATAGTGGATTAGCTTTAGAAGAAACTTCTGGATTGCCGCAGTTGCCTATAATGATGATGATAGATAAAACAAAAAACCATAAGTATTTGGCCACACCCGTTAATACCCGCAGAACCTAGCACTGCAATGTCAGGCTAAAGTCAAACTAAATGAAGAAAATAAACTAGGTAGATACTATATGAATCTAAAATTAAAACACATTACGATATATTACACAATCTTAGATAAGAGTGAAAAGTCTGTCTGCAAAATAATTATATAAAATAAACACTAGAAGTCGGCCTGCTTATTTACCAAGACATAGTGCTAGCGTACTCTGCAGTATTATTTATCTTATTGTCTGTTTATACTAACTAATCTCGGAAACGACAAGGCCAAGGTCTTATTCTGATGATGATGAGTACAAGTGTAATAAATCAACATATAAATACGTGAGTTTGTTGAGAGGTAATTGTGGAAATACAAAAAATGTAATGGATGTTTGAGAGCCATCGTAAAAGTAAAGATGGTTATAGCTGCTGCAGTACTGGCGTAATAACAGTCTCTATAGCTAATTTACAAAATTTTAAGAAAATTATCAATCAAAGAAAAGTATTATAAATAAATATTCGTTATGTTGATTCGTTGAAGAGTTCCTATGTCCTCCATTCGACTTCATCATCACGCCCTAAACACCACCAAGGAATATAGTACCTATCAAGATGAATCTAACGAGCCACCAGTAGCGGCCATTGGTGGCAAGCAACGAACAGTTTACAATTTTATTCATACAATTTGTATGGACTCGCCGCATACGCAAAGCGAGTGGCGGCCACTCGCGACTTAGTGCCAACCATACGCGAATGAGTGGCCGGGACACGCTACCGGTGGTGACCACTCGTTACTCCCAGCAGGAGAGTGAAACAAATTGTAGCGGCCACTGACCACCTTCGTTTGCGCGGTGCCAAAGGACGTGGCGCGCGACAGCCACTGGTGGCTGTGATCGGTGGCCATTAGCGCGGAGCCTAAACACGACAAATATTACCAATCACCAATCCTAGTGTGAAGAATTATAGTTTACTAAAGCAAGTTGTGTACACCATATTTATTATACATACCTACATAATATTAGTATAATAAATATTTACATGAGTCATTTGACCAATGGAATGTCATTGACGACTTAATGCGTAGAATCAACGTTTTAGGTAAATAACTATGACATAAAAACAATCTAGAATGTGTTTATCCCATCACCATTTAATATTATAGTTATTTTTAAGAAAGCTGGATTATAATTTGCCACGGAAAATAGGGTTATTATTATTAGTTCTCTACCTGTATCTCCCGCTCTCTATTTCCTCTGCCACACTAGTGTGCTGGTAGAAAACTCAATCTTGAGTTAAGCTCGCCTTTGTACTCGTACATGTTATATGTATTTGTTTCTATGCAATTGTGTACAATAAAGATTTTTTAAAGAACTTAACTCACCATACAGTCAAACACTGAATTCATGATTTACGAGTATTTTCCAACCTAATACAGTTTTCATTACAGAACTTTTCAATATTGCAATCTTAACAACCTTGAATAAGAATTTGCTCATCAAACCAGGTTATATTCTTCCGTTAATTGTATAATTTTGTACAATAACCGTAATTTAAGGCTCTTAATCTCAATTAAGTAGTCATATAGCGCTATTAGTACTACATAAAAGCATTTTATATCTGTGGATGTTTTAAATGGATGAAACACACGCAAATACTCTTGTGTTCTTACTATGTTGAATAGTAGGAACACAAGACTTAGACTGCCTCGATAGTCCAGTGGCCGCAGTATGCGCCTGCTGTGCACGGATTCGATTCCCACACAGGACAAAACTTTGTACAAACCACAAAGTGTTATTCTGAGTCTGGATGTAATTTGTGTCCATAAATTGTATGTTTGTAAAGTTCTCCACAACACAGAGCTTGTTCTATAGTGCGGGAGTTGTCTTTTAAAAAGAAGAAAAGAAGAATTTAAAAAGAAACAAGCATATTTATTACAGGCAGTCGGGAAGATGTTTCCAATGACGACACAACAATCATATGACACGCCTGATGGTAAGCAGTTACTTGCAATACCATAGCTCATAGCTATTACACCCGTTGCCGACCCTGTAAAACCCTTTAATTTAGTTTTTAACAGCCTAAAATCAGAAGGGAACTACTCAGGAGCGGTAGGTATTTCTATTGACATATTGCGACAGGGTCTTCATTATACGGAGACGACACTATGGTTCGACACTGTCATTTATTTATAGACTGCCTATCCTTTATAACAAAACTGCTTTTTCCTTATAATAATTGAGTATGACTAATGTCTATACTGTAATAAATTGTTTTTGAACTATTTGCATTTTTTTTAATTATGTATGTACACACGGCAACGGATATTTATGTGTACAGGACCGCTATATGAAGATTAGTTTTTTAAGAAAACCATTGTATATATTTCTGTGAAATTTAGTAATAGTGTACAATTAGACTAAAGCTACAGATAAAAATATATTTCACACAAATTCATAGATCGGTTTTCCTCAAAAACTAATCTTCATATATTATAGCGGCCCTGTATACATATATAATGCATTGCCGTGTGTACATTGCTGACCTTGAATTGCATTGACAAATGAAGAATTCGAATTAAAGTTACGTTTGTATAGTTGGCATTTTAGCGAAAGCATCGAGGTCACGGTCTTGTGCGGTTAATCTAAGTAATTAACACGTTTAATTAATGCATATTAGTCAGTACTGAAGGTCACATGTTTTAGTTGTAAAGTGCATTAGTATAGTATCACTTTTGCTTGTTTACTTGTTTTAAAAAAGACAACTCCTTACAAAAAGACATTAAATAGACGACGCCCACAATAAGGAACAAGTCCTATGTCGCGGAGGACTTTACAAACATACACACAAACATTTATAAATCACACAAAGTTTTTGTCCCGTGTGGGAATCGAACCACAACCTCCGGCTTAGCAGTCTTGGTCACTAACCACTAGACCAACAGGCTAGTATTTTTTGTAAATTTTCTATCTGCTGTAGGTACTAATAATATGAAGTTTCTTGAGACAACTCGCACATGGCCATCAGATTCGAAACTAGGCAGACTATACTATGACAAACCAAACAACAATGATAAACATATTTATTGTATACTAGCCGTTGCCCGCGGCTCCGTCTGCGTAGATGTCGAATATCGCGGTAAAAAGTAACCTATTGCCTTGCCAAATTTCAATGAGATACGTTCAGCCGTTTTGTCGTAAAAAGGTTACAAACAAACAGAGTTACTTTCCAATATATAATATCAGTATAGATTTTTTATTTTGATATTTAAGTTACACCCAGACACATAACAAAGAATCATGCATCACACAAAGATTTGACCTGAGTAGCAGCTGCTTAAAACCTTTGTCCTTCCTTCGGCTTTGGCTACCTTTCGATACAGAAGTCACTAAAGTACTTTTTTATCCAATTGGCCGATACTTTATTCATTTGAAAATAGCGGTGACACTCACTAATCATTATGCAGAATCATTTTCTTGACAATTGAAAAGTTTCGAGAATTTACGTAGCACAATGAACCGTTAAAGGAACAACAAAAATCTGTAAGAAAGGAGGCTAAAAAATCTATGCATTCATGTGAAACCGCTACACGCTAATTATTAACAAAACATTTTATTAAAGACTACTGTTACTGTACTTTATAACAGTTTTTTCTTGGTTTACTAAAACCGGCTAAAATCCATCCCACGTATGCGTCATTTATTTTTAAAATACTTCTTTTATACAATTAATTTATTATAATTTTACTATTATTGCTATCATAGAGAATGATGAGTCCTTAGCGGCTCTAGATAAAGCGAGGTGGAAGTACGAAATTACAAAACGAGCTTATAATAATGTTATAAGAAAAAGTAATTTCATGTAATACTTCCAAAAAGGCAAACTAACTCCTGGTTGTGGGCTATGCTTTTGCAAGACTCGCGCTATTTTACATTTAATTTATTGGCGATGGCGATACAAATACAATGTTCATAGTCTGAATTTCAAACTTTTGATTACATTATACATGCATTGTAATGTTCGAATATCTACCGTCCACTAGTGGAAAATAATTCATGCTTAGAAGTGTAATTCAGTGCATTTATCAATAGAATAAATATAATCTTTCCGGACATGCAGTGAAGTGAGACACAAGCAATGTTCAAACAAATCTGTATCGGCATGTGAACGTACCGTAACATCTCAAATGTCTGTAAGATGACGCCTAAAGTGGGCACAGACCACAATGACTCAATACCGCTATCACCCAGCTGCGTGTCACCCCACTGCCCGACCTTGCGGTCACCCTACAACGGCGCAGACGCATCAATTATTGCGCGGACATTCGACATGAGTTTTGTTGGTGTTGTTTTTTAAATATTTTGTTTGTAAATTGTAAGTTTAGCTTGAAAACAAATAACTTAGGATAGGAGCGATTAACAGATCGGCTGCAGCCTAATTTTCGGATAAAGAATATTTATTACTATTTATTACTGCGGTCGCCCCAGGACGTATCAACTGGGAACTGAATAACTACTATACTAAACATAAATAAATAAATAGTAAATATGAGACGGCAATACGACACGGAAGAGACACGGGGTGGATCTCGTTTTTTTATGTCCCGCTTGATGTTAAGCAGTTACCGTAGCTAATGGACATAATATTCTATTCTATTGTTCTTCAAACTCACCCTTTCTCGCAGGTAAAAAAAATAGCAAGATGATTCACTAAAACTACTCTTACCTATGCTAACCTTTGTAAAAATATTGGAGTGAAGTGAATTTGGAAAGTTTTAAGCATTATATTACGATTACATAAAAATATTGAAAAACAAATTTACTTTGATTAGGTTTGACTGCGCTGACTGTACCAAATTCAAGTTGTTGGTATTCGTTCGTACATTAAATTAAATTATTTAAAAAGTGGTATCCGTTCGGAATAGAAAAAAAATAAGAGTTGAATCAAATACCAGTGGTATTAGTTTTTGGTATTAGAATGGAATAAATCTGTATTCCTGCGGTCCAATATTCTATAGTAGTATAGTTTTGTTATAATATGACATTTTATTTATAACCTTCGTGTATGACTAACTAAACAATGGGAAAACGATGCAACTGACGCTTTTTGATCAATATTTATATGAAGTTTGTTTACTACATGTATTTTGTCATCTCAGCCGAAAGACGTCCACTGCTAGACATGGGCCTTAGAATAGAATTTATAGAATAGAATAGAATTTCCGCGTTCGAACTTGAGCTGACTTGTTCATCGGCTACTTTACTTATTTACCAGGTCGTCGATCCACCTTGTAGCTGCGTGTGCCCATGCTGCATCTTTCAGTTCGTGCTCGCCACTCCAGAACATTTTTATTTTCTTCGAAAAAAGACAACGCCCGCACTAGGAAACAAGTCCAAGGGGACTTTACAAACATACAAATAATGAACACAAAGTACACCCATACTTGGGACAACTATTTATGGATCACACATTTTTTTGTCTCGTGGATCGAACCCACAACACGGCACGCAGTGGTTAATGGCGAGGTAACCACTTAAGCCACTGAACCAAACTAAACTATTAATACCAAGCTAAGATAGGTACTTCTGGGAATCCATTTATGATACTAATTATAATTTACTGTCGCATGTTTACGTATGTACTCAAAAGTTTATGGGACACTTGCTTGTATAAGCGGTCTCGTGTGGTTTTAACATGTTTTCTCTAAATTAATAGGTCTCACATTCGGCCCCTTCCAAAAGGGCAGTTTCGGCAACTATGACTGTGGAATGAGCTCATTCCACAGTTACCAAAAGTGACAAAAACCCTTGTTTTCCCGAGAGACTATGGCAAAAACCTTATAACTAATTTCTTGAAGAACCCCACTTTAAGAAAGGAGTCATAAGGTTTTCACTTCGCAATTCGGCCGTCTTTGTTTCTGTTGTTGGTCCTAAAACAATTTTCTGCATATTTAGTAGATGTTTATGTCTTGTTGTTACTAAATCCCATTCCAGCCTAAATGAATGGTAGACCTCTCAGTGCCTCGGAAAGCACGTACAACCGTTGGTCCTGCGCCTGATCTCTCTTCTGTCGTGTCAGATTGCCGTGCCATCGGACTATGAGAGTGAAGGAATAGAGATTGCATTATATGTCCTTCGCAGTAGGCTAATCAAGAATGGCTGTCGTGCCCAAAATCGGCCTGGGCGATTATTACTACGACTAATATGTGTATACTAACTATATTTGTGTAAGTTCGGTATAACGCGGTCCATTTGCATAACTCGTATTAGGATGACTCACGCGCCGCTCTTTTGGGAATCTCTTAGCGAATGTACTTGTTATAGCTGGTGTTTCAATGCTAGGAATAGAACACCTGAATATCGTAGGATATCGTTACACTGATAAATACTTTTGATAATGATCATGTAGTGTAGAATACTACCACTTGGGCTGGGCTGTTGGTTGCAACTGGGTGGACCACTGACGTCATATCAGGATCCGGTGGTCCACCTGTGAAGGCGTGCTCCGGGGGTTTTAGTCGGTATGACGGCCGCCTACCACCTTTATGCTGGAGAATCAGCCATAACCGCTTCATAAAATAAAGGATGGTTGGTTGCTTAGCTGGAGATCGTGGGTTCATTCCCACTCATGACAAATCTTTGTGTGATGAGATTCTTTATTCTGTGTGTAAGATTAATTTATCTTTATAATGAGGGTATGTTCATATTTAGAAATATGTGTCGACCAGTTTTCTGGTTGCCATAAGCTCTGATTCCCATAAGCAATAAGGGTCAGTTTGTTGTGTAAGTTATCCTAAGAAACTATTGTTAACTCTCCATTTAGGCGACATTTTATTTCGAAGCAATTAAAAGAGTAACTTGACTTATACGCGCAAAACTTGTTTCTTACAAATAAAATCAGCTGCTCCAGTGCCTATGCTCTGACCCCCTTATAAAAATGTTGATTCAAATTTCCCGTGGGAATTTTCGGTAATGCTTTTTCAATGGTCACTTAAATTATATTATAGAAAATCGATGCTGTTTAACCCAACAATTTATATTGTCTGTCAGTAAATTAATTTTGATATTTCATTCATCATGCAACATTTATGAAATATTTGAAAACAGTCCAGTCTCTAAACATAACGCCGCTATTGAAACCTATGCAACAAATTTGCTAAAGAAATGCCTAGACATTACTGCGCAGTATTCATTAATTACCGTACCAAATCCCGTACAAAAAAATGGCTTAAAGCGTCGTACGTATGTCATGCGCACTAACGATTTACCCCACTAGTTAATTACTCTTCGGTATGTGTACAATGTCCCGGCGGCATGGCGGCAAGCAGCTGCGCGCTCAATTGTTACATAAGTACATAACACATTAATTAATACACATACAGATTTTATTTTCTACACTATCGGCGCGAAAACTTATGTAATACACATACTTAAGAGCGTATTCACAAAATAGCGCAGCTACAGATTAGGTAATTATCGGTCGACCGGACGCGTGCGCGTGGCGAACAATGTATGTGTGCGTGATCCTCGCACACATACATTGTTCGTGAAGTATGTTCGGCACAGTGCAGGGCCGCGTAAACTTTATTGTTATATTACGGTAAGATTTTTGGTGTTATAATAGGTATTTGTATTGTAAATTTGTAGAATATGTTATTATTAGAGAAGTAAAGGAACACTTTGGCATACCATATCTATTCTAATACATATTATTATTATTATAAATGCGAATGTTTGGATGAATTGATGTACCTAAGTACCTATGGACCTTTTTCTTGCTTGTTTCTGCCTGGGGTTGTAAGTGCAGGTGAAAGGTGGAAACTAATGCCATAACATGATACCTAGCCTACAAAAAAGTAGTAGGTAGTGGTGGTTTTTTGTAGGCTAGGTAGGTAGGTACAAAAAACAAAAAAAGATCATAATATTAATACACCACGGCCAAATTATTTATTTATTTAAAACTTTATGCACAATCGCACACAGGCAGACTTAATGCCATAGGCATTCTCTACCAGTTGACCTTGGGTGATACAGAGATGAACATAGTAGGTGCACTCAAAAACAAAAAAAAATGGATAAAACAAAGAAACAAATTTAAGATAAGGATATAGATTCAACAACATCTAAAAAAAATATAATGAATATATTTATATGCTGTGGTATATATAATATATATAATAAATATACCTACTTACATAAAATATATAAATATAAACAAAATTGTTATGAAAGTGTTAGACGTACTAATTCCGGCGATTCATCAGCGAGGAGAGCCCAATCCTTCACCTAAATTACTACACACAGCGGTGTAGTTGTGATCTTATGTGTGTTATCCTACTCCTGCGTTTTGGAAGAAACGTTTCTTATCCCAGGGATACTCCATCATAAAGCCCTGATGTTAAAAAATTGGAATAAAATGGAATAAAATAGAATAAATAGAAAAAATGGAATAAAATGGAAAAAAATGGAAAAAAATGGAAAAAAATGGAAAAAAATGGAAAAAAATGGAATAAAATGGAATAAATTGGAATAAAATGGAAAAAAATGGAAAAAAATGGAAAAAAATGGAATAAAATGGAATAAATTGGAATAAAATAGAAAAAATGGAATAAATTGGAATAAAATAGAAAAAATGGAATAAAATGGAAAAAAATTGAATAAAATGGAATAAATTGGAATAAAATAGAAAAAATGGAATAAAATGGAATATAATGGAATAAAATAGAATAAATAGAAAAAATGGAATAAAATGGAAAAAAAATTGTATAAAATGGAAAAAAATTGAATAAAATGGAATAAATTGGAATAAAATAGAAAAAATGGAATATAATGGAATAAAATAGAATAAATAGAAAAAATGGAATAAAATGGAAAAAAAATTGAATAAAATGGAATAAAATAGAAAAAATGGAATAAAATACGAGGTCCCGGGTTCGATTCCCGGCCCGGGATTTTTTCTATTTATTCTATTTTATTCCAATTTATTCCATTTTATTCAATTTTTTTCCATTTTATTCCATTTTTTCTATTTTATTCCAATTTATTCCATTTTATTCAATTTTTTTTCATTTTATTCCAATTTATTCCATTTTATTCCAATTTATTCCATTTTATGCCAATTTATTCCATTTTTTTCCATTTTATTCCACTTTTTCTATTTTATTCCAATTTATTCAATTTTTTTCTATTTTATTCCATTTTTTCTATTTTATTCCAATTTATTCCATTTTATTCCAATTTTTCAATTTTTTCTATTTTTTTCCATTTTATTCCATTTTATTCCATTTTTTCTATTTATTCCATTTTATTCAATTTTTTCTATTTTATGCCAATTTATTCCATTTTTTTCCATTTTATTCCACTTTTTCTATTTTATTCCAATTTATTCCATTTTTTCTATTTTATTCCAATTTATTCCATTTTTTTTCCATTTTATTCCATTTTTTCTATTTATTCTATTTTATTCCATTTTTTTCCATTTTATTCCATTTTATTCCATTTTATTCCATTTTATTCCAATTTATTCCATTTTATTCAATTTTTTCTATTTTATTCCAATTTATTCCATTATTTTTTTTCCATTTTTTCTATTTTATTCCAATTTATTCCATTTTATTCCATTTTTTCTATTTATTCTATTTTATTCCATTTTATTCCATTTTTTCTATTTTATTCCAATTTATTCCATTATTTTTTTTCCATTTTTTCTATTTTATTCCAATTTATTCCATTTTATTCCATTTTTTCTATTTATTCTATTTTATTCCATTTTATTCCATTTTTTTCCATTTTATTCCATTTTATTCTATTTTATTCTATTTTATTTCATTTCATTTCATTTTATTTGCCCGACCCGGGAATCGAACCCGGGACCTCGTGACCTCGTGATCAGCAGTCACACACATCCACCACTGAGCCTAACGTTAAAATCACATTCTAAACATAAATCATTCAATTATTTGACAAAAGTATGACCGTATAAGATTATCAGTAGTAAAATAATAACATTAGTATGATACGAGTACTGTACCCACTGTTGACGATATCTAATAAATTACGTAAACAGAGGTTCGGCGGCCAGGAGCGCGAGCGACATAGGTCCTTCCTCTAAAGGCGCACGCGCGGCACTGAATCATGCATCATGTCAGTGTTGCGAACTTGCGAGTTTTATACGTTATGTTTGATCACATATAACGAAAAAAATAATCTATGAATTAATCAGAAATATATTTTATTTTCAAGATAAAGCACTATATTTTGATAAGGTGAAGTATTTTTATACTTTATTTTATTAATTTAAAGTTGGCTGCATGTTTTATAACACGCGATTTTTGACGAATTATTGTTGGATAAATATGTTTGTTGTTCTCTAAACCTTATAAAATCGCAAATTATTCATTAAAAAATCACTTGTAGACTATATGCTTAGTACTTACATATATGTTTTAAAGTAATAGGTATAACCAATTCTTCAAAATATGCTGTCTGCGATGCCCCGAATTGCACCATTACGAATTCGTGTGTTGGAAAATAATTATTTAAAAAATAACCAACCACGTTAGTAGACTTTGACTATAGTTAGCCCCTTTGTCAACGACATATCTATAACTAAACCTTGGAAATTGAAACCTGCATCACTTCATAGCCGAGAATTATCACTTAGAAAACTGCGTATTTTTGCTTATTTTACTGAAAAGTGTGAATACGCTCTTAATGCTAATTTTAAGCAACTCGTACACATGAGATCCTGGTGGCCAGAACCAACTTAATTTTATTTAGTGACATTTATACGTATTAATCAAATTTACAATTTGCTGACGGTGAAGAAAACATTGTGAGGAAATCCACATGTCTTAGAAGAAATTCTTAGGTCTGATCCATCAATACACATTAGGCCATTCTGGACTTGATAGAGGGAAGGATACACGTGCCTAGCAGTAGGACATAATATACATATGTTGATTTTTTTAAATATGAACGCAAAAAGTTTACATTAAAAAAATATTGGAAGGCTGAATGAATTTATACTTCTGCCCAACAAAAGAATTTCAAACGATTATAATCTCCGTGAAAATGGCGGATACGCTTCTTAAGCAGCGTATTTAAATAATGAATAAATATTTTAGAATAATACTATCTGTAAGAAGCAGTTCATATCCATATCAATACATTGTTATCTCAAAATTTGTTTTGCAAACCACGTCTCTCGCCATCTTTGCCTATAACGGCGAGTAAAATAAAAACATGACATTGCTTTGACAAATTTGCATAGTGTAATTAAACATGACGGGCTAGTTGGTCCCGCGGCATAAATTTACGCTGGTGTTTTCGATTTCCGAGTCAGGCAAAGCTTTATTGTGCTTATCTGATTAAAAAAAAAACAATAACACCACGGAGTTTGGAATTGTGCCCAGTGCCTACATGACAATAGACTCGCCGTTAACCACCTTTTATTATATCGGACTTTCAACTCGGTATTTCAGACAGAAAGTTCAAGAGTTTCAAAACGACATAACATTGGATAAAGGCAAGGTTTCCAAATTAGATTTGGACGACGGAAATTTAGTCCGAAACTTCCAAAGACAGTGAAAACTTGCTTTTGCTTTCAAATTACGTAAGTAGATACATAATATAAAAATCTATTTGGATTTGATACGTAAAAACTAGGCGACAGTGGAATATTTCATTATGTAATAATATTGACTCTCAGAAAAGTGTTTACCAAATACAAAAACCGTTAGCAGTCATCCTTAAAAACGGGTTCACACGATTTGATTTTAGTTGATCAACTACTTTCATTTAGATTGATACAACAAAAATTGATTCAATAAAAGATTAGCTAGTTAGCTAA
Source organism: Trisateles emortualis (assembly GCA_947095525.1). Taxonomy (NCBI): domain Eukaryota; kingdom Metazoa; phylum Arthropoda; class Insecta; order Lepidoptera; family Erebidae; genus Trisateles; species Trisateles emortualis. The sequence goes on along the minus strand of OX352748.1, from coordinate 3,554,751 downwards.
TCTTTTATTACACCTGATTGTGGTAGTTACCACAATCAGGTAAATATAGCCCAAAAGGTAATGTTTTGTTGATCGATTTAAAAAATATTTTTATAGTAATAAATAATTATAAACACATACCTCAACTTTTTTTCTTGCTCGCTTTTATTTATTATTTACTTAAAGCTTTTTTTAAGTAAAATCTTTAGGCGCGTTGAGCACTTTTTAGGTGAATAAAAATCCTGGAACTGGCGTCATCGTCACCGAACGTTCGGTGGAAGAGTATAATTCAAGCTCAGACTAATAGAATAAGATAGACGGAGCGTGTAGAACTCGCGCGTGAAGCCGCCAAAAGTCATACTAAATAGCAATGTCATACGTTTTCGTTTTCGCGCGCAGTCGATTTGAGCCGCTCTGAAGTATTTTTACAACGTTTTACTACACAATACGGCATTATAATAATATTTTGTCAAAACGTGTTTAGACGTGCGTACTCACTAGCGGCTCAAATAGACTGCGCGCGAAAACGAAAACGTATGACATTGCTATTTAGTATGACTTTTGGCGGCTTCACGCGCGAGTTCTACACGCTCCGTCTATCTAATTCTATTAGTCTGAGAATTCAAGTTATTAAACTTGACTTATACTCTAATACTTACTTCATTTTCACTTCTATCGGCAGTCCCTAAAGACTGCCATGTGGGGCAGTCTTTGGGGACTGCCGTTTTTTTTAAAACTATTTCATGGAAAAGAATTTAACCTTTCTACTGAGAAGTGCAAACCACACAATATGCGGCCATGTAAATCAGAATTACTTGTTTTAACTGCCAAATCGAAATATGGTTATTGTCTAGTACGTGATCTAGACATTCAAATCACATTCTTTAAGTGATAAAAAAACCTGTTCTGCCACCAGTTACCGCAACCAATAGATTTTATATTGTGTCTATTGAACGGCGTTTAATAAGTTAAACGATTGAATGTAGCATTGATTGAGTTGTTTTACTTCCTATTTTTTAATAATCAATATAGAGTTGAATTTGACCCTTTGAAACAAGTTCGTGAAACAAATTCCTTCTACCTAAGTCACGAATTCACTTTTTTTTTTGACTGGTTTGGTCAAATGGTTAGTGAGCCGGAGGTTGGATTGATAACCACTTAGCTTTGCGTAATGAGCAAGTTTCTTTGTTTGTGCCTCGGTGTTATTTGTAATCAGCTTCTATTTTATTAATTTATGTTTAAAGTTCTAGCCACCGCCTGTAGCTTTGATAGAATTTTTTGAATCGGATGGATTGCTTTTGAGATTACCCCCTACAATCACGCCTTTACAAACTTAACCTCTTTTATAATATCCTTCTTCTTCTTATCGTTTGGTTAGTGGGCAAGCTGGTGACAGAGTTATTTAGATCGCCCATATTCTGGCCTCTGTCGTGATCTAACGACTGTTAACAGGGACTGACTTTTAACAAGCCCTCCGAAGCACGGAGACACTCAGATGAAATACCACTATGCAGTCACCCATCTGTAGGGTTACCACACTCTAGGAGAAGATCAAGATAACTGAAATATGCGATTTTTTGATCATCAATCATACGATTGGTTGATTATGCTCTTTATTTTAGGGATTCGACGTTAAAAATAATTAAGAAAGGAACACATAGCTACAAAAACAATGAGCGTATATTGTATGGGTCACAAATAAAATACACACAACAACAGTCGATGTGTACAGTATCGTCGTAATCGTCGGAGTACGTGCATGTTACATGACTGTATTAATTAATACACTTCCGTAGGACATAAACATCGTTATAATAGTAAATAGAAATAAATTTCACATAAAATCAGTGCGCGCTTTAGAGTAGGGAGAGGGGGGGCGCCCCTGCCTGGAGTCTCTTTAACTTTGGTCAAGACCAAGAACCAAAAAGGATCAAGACAAACTCTAACTCTTGATTGAGAATCAAGCCTACTAAATTCTATTCCGCGCGTACCGGGTTAGATTTTCACTCAAGGGTAATGCTAAAACCCGGCACTGCATAAAATAACAACCTAAAATAGCTTTAGATTGTTTTTTGTCTTGTTTACTATTCATAATGTATCGTATTTCCCAAATGCCAATGATATTTATAGAATTAAATTGTTATTATAAATTTATATAAATAGATTGCTCTAATGGCGCAGTGTTAATGCGTATGACTAACTGGACCCGGGTTTGATTTCGTAGCTGAGTGCTATTGAGATGTGGAAACTTTTGTCGTCAACAGTACCTAAGTCGCTTCATTTCGTCTATCACTATCTCTTTCTGTAACATTACGTTCCGTATTATCTATCGCATTCATAGGTAGGTACTTAAAATGTGAACGCCGCTCAGTATGAAGGTAGCTTATCTTTCGTTACAATATGATAGATTTATTATGATATTATTGTCTCAAACCTTAGTTATATAAAAGACGGTCCCAAATCTCAGTGCGCTAAAACCCCTGCATAGCCTAAGATTAATTTTCTTCAGAAGACTCCAGAACTAGGGAACAAGCCTCTTATCACGGAAGACTTAAAAAACGTACAATTTACGCATACAAAGTATACCCAGACACAAAACGGACATTGGGATTTGCTGTGAATGAAATCCACAATACTCGTCAAACTCGTCAATTGACGTCAAAAAAGCCTTGTTGTCACATATGCAGGACAGTGTCTTCACGAGTGAAGCCTGACCCGTTTATCAGTCGTAACCAAAAGAGTGTAGAAATAAAATACTTCAATTGAATAATACCTTCGGCCTTGTGTTAAAAACGTTCATCAAACTGTGACAATTTACTGTGAATCAACAACATCCTGAGCTACACCTACATGCCAAACATTCCTGTGTATATATACGGATATATTTACTATAAGGACGTTGGGTACATGAGAACCGGGATCGTATCATGGTGATTTTTTATACTATTTCGGTGGCAAACAAGGATACGGTCCGTGTAATGCTAAGCACACTGGTACTGCAAGTCTACGGCAACCGTAGACTTGCAGTACCAGAGGTATCACTTGCGTGTTGCCGACAATTTTTTTTTACACCAGGGCTTTAAGATATATATAGTGTATTCCTGGGATTTTCTTGGATTGCCGTCATCCGACTTTGAATTGTTTGTGCACACACTTCTGCACTATAATATAAGCTCCGCTGATGACTAGTCTTCGTTAAGGGTCAGAGGATTAAATTTAGGGGTTCTATATGATAGGATCGAAAGAAAAGTGTTCTGTTTTTTCCTCAGTGTCCCGATTCGTAGACCTGAAGATAGATTATATCCTAAAGTAGGACATAGAGTTGTTTTCTCGCGATAACCGACATCCACGCGGGCGGAGCCGCGGGCAACGGCAAGTGTTACATAAATACGATAACAAGATAACTGTCACCAGTATAACATTAACAATAACAAAGCAAACACATAACAATTAAATAAATACCTACAATCATAACTACATAGTAGCAGAAATTGTATATAATCCTACATAAATAATATAATTAGTAATGCATTAACTGTACATTGTTATCTTATTAAGGTAAATATTATAAATGCGAACATTTGGATGGATGAATCAATGTTTATTACTCAATCACACAGAAACGGCTGTACTAATCTCGATGAAATTTGTGGAATAGCCCATAGGCTACTTTTTATCCCAGAAAAATCAGTGTTACTGTGGGATTAACTGCATGGGCAAAGCCATGGGCAGATAAATGTATGAACTAGCTTATGCCCGCGGTTTCACACGCGCGTACAATCCCACGGGAACAGAGACATTTCTGGGATAAAAAGTAGCCTTTTTGTTATTCCAGACTATAATCCATCTCTATGCTAAATTTAATCCAGATCTGTTCAGTAGTTCTTGGGTGAAAGAGTAACAAACATACATTCTTACAAACTTTTGCATTTATAATATTAGTAGGAAGTAGGATAACATTAATTAGTAATGCATTGTTTACTGTATGTACAATCATTATCTAATTATGGTAATTATTGTTTATAATTTAATGCTTATTGGAATGTAATAAGTTCATGTTTATTATGATATGGTGTGCCATAATCTCTGCCTACCCCAGTGGAAGACAGCTATGATGATAAGTAAGTATGTTTATTGAACTAACTAGTAGTTAGTGCCGCTGACTGCTATGTTAGAGGTAGTGGGTTTGATTCCAATTCAGGACAAATCTTTGTGTGATGAGCATGATTGTTTGTTCTGTGTCTGGGTGTAATTTATCTATATATGTATGTATAAGGAATATATATAAGTATGTTTATCAGTTGCTTTGATGTTCTGCCTAGTTTGAGATTAGATGGTGGTGTGCTAAATAAATAATAACAATGTTTTAAACACCTAATGTTTAAAACATTATTATTATTTTGATCTTTGTATAATAGCAAGGTGAACCGGTAAGGAATACATTAGGTATTCAATATGACTATTTGTATAGTCAAATATAGTCTGTTAGCTCTCTTTAGAGAGAAGAGTAGCAGCTCTTAGTGGGATAAAAATAAGTGATAATTTAAGTTTTAAAGATATAAATGACAATATGAAAATCAATAAATGTATAAAACTCTTTTTTTTAAAATAAAATAGGAAACTAATTCCTAACTATACAAAGACCTTGAAAAATGCTAGTATTTGTTATCTCCAGTATACAGCCAAGAGATAATTAGTTACTTATAATTCAAAAACAGATGTGCAAATATACTAGAGTGGAGTAGCCAAATATTCTTACACACATTGTGTTAATCACCTACAAAAGTTGTCTCAAACACATGTGTTGACCATCTGCAGCTACAATACACGTTCAGAAAGTAATACAAGAAACTATAAAACAATAAATAACTACGAGAAAGTAAAATTAATCTACACATACAAGTACAACAGTAAATGTTGAACGAAACGACGATAAGCCGGCGAACTGATTACGAGCGACGCCCCACAAAACATCGTTATAAACGTCATAATACTACAGACACGATGAATGTAACACTAATGTATTAAAATCGTAATCTTTGACGGAATGTAAAACACTAAAGTTAACATAAACAATACAGTTTTTTATCATTTATAATAACAATAATACCTGGGAATGCAGTTGGAAGGCGTCCTGTCCACTTCCCAGGCCGCAAAAAGTTTCATCGGAACTGGTTTCGATGCATTAGTCATCTTATCCGATTTATTTTTCTCGGTCATCTTAAACAGCACCAAACAACGGTTTCACAACACAACACTAGTTATATTACAATTAGCATTGTAATTTAATCACTAAACACTACACTGCATACATTTTTTAAACACAGTTCATACACGAAGTCACGAAGCCGATGCCGACGGAAACACAACAATACTCAGTAAATTTTATAGTACGGTTGACTGGTAAATCGCAGCGAGCCATCCGAGGGCGTTCGATACGTTTGACAGCCAGCTGCCTAGTGTTTCCACACTAAAGTTCAATTCTACACTCTATACACATATATTTCATTATTCTTACTGTTAAAAATATTGGGGAGTAAAAATATATAATTATATATTTATACTATTCCTTAGAATGTCTCGGTGTGCAAATAAAATTATACTTATTCATCTACTTTACTAAATTTTCTACATTACCTAGTTGAACTATATTTTTGGGAATGGATAAATCGCAAACGAACGAAACCATCATTATATATATATTATTGGACGTAATAGTTGTATTATCTTCTAGTCAACCCAGGATGATGATAATATAAAAATAAATCAGTGTTAACGTAATAAAGCGAATTTCCCAAGTTTTTGGGAGTAATTTGTAATTTTACCACACTAAAATGTTGTCAAATGTCACTACTAGATGTCACTTTATAGTTGCGTTCATAATTTATTTATTTTGTACAGTATTTATGCGTTCAGTAATTAATATTATAAAAAGGAAACCAAGATTCATAAACTTTTAAAAAAAAAATCGTTTCTTTTTCATGTCTGGTTTTTATAGGGTTTTTGGCACTTAGTAAATAATTGACTGATCATCATTTTATACGTACCTGCCTACCTTGTCATCAATCAATCAGCCTATCGCAGTCCACTACTGGACATAGGTCTCTCTTAACACGCGCCACAGCACACGATCTTCCGCCTTCCGCATCCAGTCTGTCCGCGACCTTTTTTAGGTCGTCGGTAGGACCTAGCTGGGGGCCGCCCTACTTTACGTTTACCGAGTCGCGGTCTCCATCTCCACTCTAGGACACGTCTGCTCCATTGGCCGTCGGTCCTTCTGCAGATGTGACCAGCCCATTGCCACTTCAGCTTGCTAAGTCTGTCAGCAATGTCGGTAACTTTGGTTCTTTGTCGGATTACCTCGTTGCGAATTTTATCCTTCAAAGAAACGCCGAGCATAGCTCGCTCCATAACCCGCTGTGCGACTTTCAGTTTGTGCACTAGTCCCACTGTGAGGGTCCACGTCTCGGCACCGTACGTCATAACAGGTAGGACGCATTGGTTGAAAACTTTCGTCTACTATTGTTATAATAAATAAATAAATAATCTATAATAAAAAATCGATTATGGTCTGGGTTATTTTTGGAGTCACTTTTTGGGCTAGATTTAATAGTTCCGTAGGGGTACCACCTATTTTAACACATTACCAAGTTGTAACTATTGTTTGGCGATTTAAAAGTTATCAAAGTTGTCAGTTTTTCACTTAGGCTCTATTCAGTAGATGATAAGCTCACGTCTCATTTGGCATTTTAACTCGACTTGTATAAATTAACTCCTATACAGGTGTGACTGTATGAACAAATGATTGTGCGCTGATAACCATTATTTAAAAAAATAATGTTAAGCCTATTTCTATTCGGAATATTGATATTCAATATTTAAAAAGATGAACTAGAATTCATTATATCATGATTAAAACAAATTCGTTTGAAACAAATAAAACATTTAATTTCCGATCAATAAAATAGAAACAAATATGATTAATATTAATAAAATCAATATCAAAAACAATAATAATACACCTAAATATAATTTTGTTAATCCTTACAATCTAAATAACTGGAATTTCATAATACTTAAACATAAATAAAAAGTTTTTTGAATAATAATATAGGTAAGTAGGTAGGTAGGTACTTAAGTATAAAATACATAAATATTCTAGATTTTTATCTAATACCCAAAACCTTACAAAATTGCTTAAAATTAATTTATCAGACTAGATTACGTTTAGAAGCTTATTTTCGATAAAGAATGATAGCGACTTTTGTATAAAAATGCAAAAATCTTGACAAATAATAATATTATACTATGCATTCTACTGTCCACAAATTGATTATAATACACATTTCAAAACATTTGGTTATGATACTTACACACACACACACACACATAATATTTGTGCTTATAGGCTACACTTAAACACAATCATGATGAATAATTTCTTCTAATTACAAGCTGCCTTGAAGTCACACACTATAAATGCTTTATCTAATCAGACAATTTTTCTACCAACCATATTTTTATATGGCAATATAATTTTTACATTTGGTAATACTCTACAGAAATTCTGAACGGTAATTAGTTAGAGTTATGTGCGGCCAATATGCGGACGTGGCATAAGACATGAGTATAATTTTATTTGGCAACCTCGGGCGGACAGTCTGGCTGCGAGGAGGGATGAGCGGCGCGGAAAGCTGGGTGGTTCTCCAGTTCACGGTCTATACGGAGAATGATGGGGAAGGGCCGGAGATCCACATGGAATCTGAAATTAGATAACGACAATTTTTAATTTTAGTTATACGAAAGCTGACTTTTGGAGAAAAATGATTCAATTTTCGTCACACTCAGACTTGGTTAAGGGGTCCAAATAATTATTAATTGATTTTAAAAATAATCATTTGTTCACAAGTAACATAAACTCATAGGTACATTCAATATCATAATAATAGTCACATCCACATTAAATTCACATAGATAAAACTATAAAATTTGACAATTAATTACATCTCAACCCATAAACGTCCCACTGCTGGGCACGGGTCTTCTCCAAACATTTAGAGGTATATTAGCCTACTATAGCACGCTGGCCAGACGGGTTGGTATAGGGTTTTGTTTCGAGTTTTCCTTCTCTAATCACTATTTTATAAATAATTAAAATACACTTGGAAATAATATTAAAACTCGTTGCTTTAGTTGGAACTATATGGTTGGTTTGTTTAGTTTATTTTGGTTGGAACTTTATTATAAGATATTTGGTGTTCAAGTCTTTTATGGTGACTTAAACCTACCTGGTAATTAAACTATACAGTATCCGTTAAAATACTTGTGAAATTCATAAAAAAAAACAGAAATATTATTATACAAAAATATTAAAGTTCTATTCTGAGTCTCACATTTTGCTATAAAATCATTTTCCATACCTTCTGGCATTAAACACTTGCGGAACTAGACAGCAGTCAGCAAGAGTGATCTCATCTCCCACACAGTATTTGCCAGCAGAAGCTGACAGGAGTTTCTCTACAGCGCGGAAACCTCGTGTGATCCAGTGCTGGGCCCACTCCTTCTTCTTCTCTTCTCCAACATATATAAGGACAATCAAATTCTGGAGAGGCTGGATACCCGAAGAAATGACCTGAAAAAGGATGCATAACATTGAAGTTTGATTTCGTTTTCTAGCTTTACTGGTATCATATTATGAAAACTATCTACAGGTGTGCAGTTCAGCTGTGATTTTTTCACTTCTCTCCTCCCTCACCTCTCTCCCTTCCCCTCCGCATCTCTATCTTCCCCCTATCTCTCTCCCTTCCCTTACTAGTCTCTAGGCAGGTGAAATCCATGATGATATGCCCCACCCAGTCTAAAAGCTGAATGTGTTCATAATGCAATCAAATTTTCTAGTGCTCATTTAGGGATGCGTTTTGAAAGAAACGTATTCCTACCCCAGGGATACTCCTACCATAAAGCCCTGGTGTAAAAAAAAATGGATGGGCAACCTGCAAATGATACTTTTGGTATTACAAGCGTCCATAGGCTACGGTAACTGCTTAACATCAGGTGGGCCGTATGCTTCTTTGCCACTTAAGTAGTATGAAAATATGCATGATGTGCAAATGGGTATAATTCTAGAATTAAATAATAAAATACATGATTTATATTAATTTTGAAATGTACAGAAAAACAGTTCAACTATTTAAAAAGAATAATTAAGGTGTTCACCTCAGTCTGCGATTTGTAAGTTTGCAAAGTCTTTGCGACACAGGGCAAGTGTGTGAATGGTTTTTACATATTTTTACCAAAGCATTTGCCCTGTGTTGCAAGGACACAAAGTACGCCTAGACTCAAAACAACCATTTGTGGATCACACAATTTACTATCCTGCATAGTAATCCCACCATAACACGCCGCGCAGTGGTCATTGACGAACTAACTACTTAAACCACTGTATTAATCAAGTCAATAATTAAAAGATGATACTGACTTTTACAATAAAGAAAGAAAATCATAATAATAATATTAAACATATTCCTATCCCAAGGACTTTCTATCTAAAAGCCCTCCCAGTGTAAAAAGTGGATTGGGAACACCCAAGTGATAACTCCAGTATTGCAAGTGTCCATAGGCTATGGTAACTGCTTAACATTAAGTGGGCCTAGCGAGTTTGCAAGCAAGGATGGGTGTACCAGTAACAAACCGATTAAGCGAACCTATAAAGAAAAAAAATCACCTTATCAATCTTACAAATATTATAAATGTGAAAGTTTGTGAGAATGGATCGATGGACAGATGGGTGGATGGATGTTTGTTACTCTTTCACGTAAAAACTACTGAACGGATCTGGATGAAATTTGGCACACGGATAGATTATGGTTTGGAATAACACATAGGCTACTTTTTGCAGCGATAACCGACATCCACGCGGACGGAGCCGAGGGCAAGAGCTAGTTTATAATAAACTTATAACAATGTTACTATTTAATTACAAATATAATGAACAATACAATAGCACAGCAGAAGCAAAATAGCCTTACCTCACATATTTCGCGCACTTTGGCCCGTTTGAAGCAGTCTTGGGGCATCAATGGTCTCTGCGGTCTGGTCTCCTCCAAATAATGCATTATATTTAGTGATTCTACTAATGTATGACCATCTGTAATGCCATTTACATAATTTTGGTTTAATTATTCGAGTAAATTAAGAAGGAATAATCTTCATTAATATTATTAAAAGAAAAGACCTTTTTGGTCAAAAAAGGTAATAAAACAGAATATATTTTGTTTGTTTGTAATTAATTAACTGAAAAACTACTAAACTAATTTTAAAATTCTTATTTCTATGATTTGATAATTCAAAGGTGTATTAAAATACTAAACATACTGAATAAAATCTCACCAATACAAAGTGATGGTACTTGTTCCATAGGGTTAACCTCCCGGTACTCATTACAATGTTGTTCCCCACCTCCTTTTATGAGGCTCACTGCCTTTATGTCATATGGTATCTCCTTCAGGTTGAGCGCAATTCTAACGCGCCAAGAGCATGAGCTTCGCCAGTAAGAATATAATACTGGCTGAAATTTTAATAAGTAAAGTATGAGAAAAAAAAATTATAAATATTTAACATTTTAAAAAAGGAATTATCATGCACTACTACTACATTCTAGCCCACAAGCCTTTTTAGAAAATGAATGAATCATGATCAAATGTTCAAAGTTTTAATTTAAATATGTATAGGATAGACTTGATGCCGTAGTACAGGCACTGCCCAGCTTGGGAGCAGATATGTTTGTCCCGAGAAAATTTAGTTATAAGTATTAGTGATGTGTGAACATTTGATCATCAATAGATAAAATTAGTATGAATAAGTTATGTCACAGTCTACCACACCAGACAATTCCAGGATGATAAGACTTCACACACCTTCGAGAACATTATGGAGAACTCTTAGGCATGCAGGTTTGATGATGATGTTTTCCTTCACCATAAAAGCAAATGATATTAGTATAATACGCACATGATTTCGAAAAGACATAGATGCATGCCTTGAATGTGAACCCGTGACGTCAGACTTGGTAGACCAGCGGTCTCCCACTAGGCTACCACTGCTAGACTTTAGTATGAAATAAGAAAGTAAGTAGGTATACAATGAAAAATAAACAGCGCATTTTGTATTATTTGCAGGTGAAATGATTATTTTGAGTAGAAAATGATTACGTACAAGTTACAAGGCAAATATGCTTTTGTAAACCCTGAGTGACTACATAAATATTATTAATGATTATTGAGATTTGAAAGCTATCTTCGGTTACCTTTTCAATTATTTCATCACCCATGGTTGTTAATTAAAAGCGCGGCTTGCTTCGAGCAAAAATAGGAATAATATCCTGATGTTAGTTTCTTTTTTGTCTCAAGAGAACAAGTTAAACTTGATTGTAGCAAACCAGAAATCACACCATATACCATGAAGACTGACCAGTATGTAAATTTCAATATAAAATTATAGATTCGTTAGTAATAATAAATTGCAGTGCAAAACCTTACCTTAGCCATGGCGGAAGAATTTTCGTTGTATTTCGAGTAGTAATTAATTTTGGCGGCGTTTATGTACCTCTTTTTAATAATAAATAAGTAATCAGTACTTTATTTCTTATTCAAAATCAAATAAATAATACTAAATAACAAGCCCCTTTATCAGTGAAATAGCAAAGTACAAATTTTATCAATCTTTGTGTTCGGATTCACGCAGGCACCAACTGGATCACATGCTTTGATTATTTATTATTGCTGCGGGTAGATTTAACCCAAGGTAACCTTCTGGTATAATACTTGATTATATTGTTAAACTAAGAATATAATATAAGAATATAATACAAATAATTTAAAATCTAATAATAAGAGCAAATGTTTATTTGAATATTATTTTTACGTGCGAATTTGATTTGAAGAGTACTGAAGACTATACAGGGCACAACAAAAAAAAAGATAAACCCTAAAAAAATAAGATTATTTTCAATATACTGCACATTTTTTTTATTATTAGCAGGAATAAACAGATAAGATGAATATCTCTTTGTAAATGTATGAAATATTGTCAATAATGCTGTAGGCCAGTAGTTACGTCAATATTTGTTATCTTGTACTTGCAACACTATTTTGACAACTAATAACATTATAATTTCAACAGTTTATTATTGCCTTTACGTGCTCGAAAGTATTTAAATATGGGTAAAAATAAGAAAAAAGGCTCTAAAGGTCCTAAAGCCAATGTGTTTAAAGTTGCTGGGGCTAAAAGCCTCAAGAAAAACAAAGCTAAGGCGGTAAATTTGGGGCTTAAAAATGTAAGGCTATTTTCAGAATTTCTTATATTATATAGGTAGTAAACGGTAGTAGTAATATCAAGGTTTTTATAAGTTTTTGTAGAGATCATGATTTGTTTTCCTACAAATATTTCTGTAACCAGTTTTTGTTGTGATTATTTTGACGTAGGTATCGTGATTATGCGTCGTAGTTTGTAGGCTACTTTGGCCATCTTTGTTTTTCATGCAATGCTCTATATTAAAAAAATGATCATAATTTCAAAATTTCCAATGCCCGTATCACAATATTTTTTTACCAGTTACTTATTAACATGTTAATAAAATTGTAGGGCCATTATTCATAAACTTTTATATTCTTCTGATAAATTTGTAGGCAAAATAACCTTGTGAGTGATACTTTGTCTAATAGGCCAATGGTCAAATTGAACTTATTTATAATTTACCAAAAAATTAATCAACCAAAGAAACAATTGTTTTTATTAATTTGAAATTTTATTATCATGTATTATGTATTGTCTATTACAGTATTATGTAGATAAAAAAAGTGTGCTGTTGTTTGTAAAATAAAGTTTTAAATGTGAAATTAATCAATGAAAATATATATATTTACCTGTGCTAAAAATTCTTTGTCACCACTACTAACACGTAATAGAAAACAATAGTACCAAGCAATTGTACATCTTACACATTAAAGACTCCTATTTTAACATGACATTCATGTTAAAATTGATAAATGCTCCTGATTATATATTTTTTTAGTTTATGTATGTTATGTATTGTAGTACAACTTTGCCGCAGCTGAGATAAGTTACAATGTCAGTGGTGATTTTGGTTGGCCCAGTTAAATGTATTTAGACCACAGTTTTAGTTTTATTAATCCATGAGCCATTTATGTTATTTGGGCAATAAATTGTAATTTTAAATAAAGTATTTTTCTTCTTTTTAGGGTAATTTACAAACAGCAGCCCTCTTAAAGTCAAAATTTAAACGATCACTCGGTGACCCAATTAAATATCAGCGAAAACCTGGCAGTCGTCGGTACATGGAATATACTAATGAGGAATTACGTGAATGCATAGCAGCAATTAAGTCTAAACAATTGACTCAACGGGATGCTGCAGAACAGTATAACATACCTCGTAGTACAATAAAAAATAAAATGTCTAACAAACCGAGCGGTGTGCCAGGCAGAGTACCAATTTTCTCAGAGGAAGAAGAAGAATTGTTTGCTACTCGTATTTGGGCACTTTCTGAATTTGGCTTTCCATTAACAAACTACGACATAAAAATGATTGTTAAGGATTATCTTGCATCACAAAATAGAACTATCACAGAATTTAAAAACAACCTGCCAGGAAAAGATTGGCTCAAGTTTTTCTTTGACAGGCATAAAGTTTTATGCAAACATCTGGAAAAAAAGTATGACAAAATAAGAGGTCAAATCTCAATAAGTGTAATTGGAGACTTCATTGAACATGTTTCTAAAGTAACAGATGACATTCCACCAGAAAATATCTATAGCTACTATGAACTTAGCTTTGGCGATGATGCTAAGAAGAAAATTATTGTAAGCAAACGTGGGACCAAATATCCAGAAACTGTAAAAAATTCATTAAAGCCAAGGTTTAGTGCCATGTTTTGTGGTAATGCTGCTGGAGAAGTCCTACCACCCTACATTATATACAAAGCTGAGCATCGTTGTTCCACTTGGATTGAAAATGGTCCCAAAGGTGCTCATTACAACTGTACAAAACATGGATGGATAGATATGGTGACTTTTGAAAACTGGTTTCTAGTCCATCTTCTTCCAAATCTAAAAAAAAGATCTGGTCAAAAAGTGTTAATTGGTGACAATCTTTCATCACACATTTCTGGAAAAGTGTTAGCCTATTGCGAAAAATACGACATTCGTTTTATATGTTTACCCTATAAATCTAACAGTATTCTCCACCCTTTAGACATGGTCTACTTGAGGCCAATGAAGTCTTTGTGGACCCAGATTATATTGGACTGGAGAATCAACCAAGTTGCAAAAAAACAACCAACGGCATTGAGCGGAGAATTCCCATACTTTTTAAAAGTAGCTTTAAATACCTTTAAAGATATTAAACGATACTTAATCATGGGATTTGAGAAGACTGGAATATATCCTATCAATGTATCAGAGCCTATATCTAGATTACCAAGGACATTATACCAACCACCTATATCATTATTAGACAGTGATGATTCTGAAGATGACTCTGCTGATGACGCTGCCAATGAGTCTGCTAATGAGTCTGCAAATGACTCTGTCAATGAGTCTGCCAATGACTCTGCTAATGACTCTGCTAATGGCTCTGCTATTGACCCTGCTATTGACCCTGCTATTGACCCTGCTAATGACTCTGATAATGACTCTCAATCATCCTTTTCCCAAAAAATGGAACCTGAAAGTCCCAAATCAGAATGCAGTAATGATCCCAATGATTTGTATCTAGTTATTGTACAGGGAGGTGAAGTATTTCAATTTCGGATCATTGAAGAAGAGAGCACCCCAAATATTAGTGTTGGTGATCATGTTTTGGTAAACAAAGGGCACTTTCAATGTCCTGGGAAGGTCACTTCTGTGTCCAACGAAGGAGCTTATGTTTATTGTATGAAAAGATGGAAATCCTTGTGGCGGTGGCCTACAAAAATGAGTAGACAATTGTACAGTTGGGAAGAAATCCTTTGTACAATTGATGTTCCTAAGTTAGTGGAGAGAGGCTGCTATGAAATTCCAGAATTGAATGATAGTCCTAGCAATGACATTAGTCATTACTGCAGTGTCGACTATAATTCCCAATGAAACTTAAATTATTTGGTAAAATATTAATTTTCCTAGAATTAAGACTAGATTTAAGAACTCGCTGTTTCACATTATGTAGATATGCAAAGTATGTTTTTTTTTGTGATACTTAATAACTGTTTATTGTCTTAAATGTAATACAGAATTACAGGAAAAATATTACATATGTACCTACATAGCTATAGCAATGGCAGTCCAAATTTTTATTTTATTTCATGTCTTTATCTATGGGATATGAAACATGTTAATGAAATTGTACTAATTAGGAGTTATTTTGTAAATATAGGTTTTACATGTGATTTTAAAATACATTCTATTATTTCATAATTCATTTTGTCAAAATCACTCATTAGAAGTAATAAGTTTATATTTTAAAAAATATTTTAAAATACAAGCTTTTATAGTGTATTTATGTAATTTATGGGTGTTTATGCATTAAATAATCTAGAAAGAGCCCAAACATGACTCGATTGTCTTGTTTCGTTAAATTCCTATGACTACCTTTGAACATCATCATCACACACTGAACTCCACCTAGAAATATATTAGCCGTCAAGCTAAATCAACAAATCCAAAAACAACGCTGCTACCTTGTTTCGTTAAAGAGTTGCCATGACCAGCTGCCCACTTTATCATCACGTCCTGAACACCCATCTAGAAATATAGTACTTGTCAAGATAAATCCTAAGAACCGAAACCCGACGCGGCTATCTTGTTTCGTTGAAGAGTTTCTATATCCACCTTCCGATTGCATCAGACCAGTTCCATGGTACCATATTGCATTGTCACCGAAGTTACGTCGATGTACCAAATTTAAGCTCCATAAAACACCTGGAAGTGCTTCAAATCTAGCTTACAAGATTTGATCCTAACATACATAGCAAGGCTAGCGTTAAAAAAATTGAGCCAAAGTAGCCTGAATGAGATTTTTGTATCTTTATTTACAGATTAAGCAAAAAGTCCAGGATATTGACAAGGAGTTTGTAGAAATATCTAAAAAGCCGAAAGTAAATCCACCTGCCCCGCCGAAAGCTAAAGCTCCAAAGAAAAAGTTGAACAAACCAGTAACTAAGGAGGAAGTTGCTAAGACAGCTGAGGCCGTTGTCAAAATGGACTTGTAAACATATAGTCTTAGTTTGAGTCTGTTTTAGGGTATAAGCTATCGTTGTTAAATATTATACATGTAATTCATATGAATGATCTGTGTTTTATTTTCATGCCTAGTAATAGTAGTAATTTTCATTATCACATAAATAAAGAGTGGTCTAAATAGCTTGAATGGCTATTGCGACATGTGCTTTAGATATGAGTGTGCACCACCACCAGAAGAATGCCTGCCTCATAAAGGCAAACGCTTTAGAAAAAGGCTTTATTTTTAAATCCGACAGATACCTCCGTAAAATCTATACTTGGGACACTACCTACCTACTGCATTTCCTTTAACTGTACACTTAAGTAAAAAAATAATACCTATTGATTAAGTAAACTATTGTAACGTATATGGTAGGTTAGCTTTTTTTTATATAAAATAAAGCTTACAGTTATGAGTGTGCTATTACTGAGACACATAATTTTAACAAAATAAAACCGACTTCAGTACGGCAAGTTGGAAATTTTCAAATATTTGTTTGTTACAATGGAATGAAATCGACCGAGCGTCGGGCTGAACACAGGTCAAGTAGGTATTAAAAGCAATATTTAATCTTGATTATTTCTTATTAATAGTTGCTTAGCAACAATAACCGAAACGTATCTAATCGCCATCAGTAAAATACTTATTATTGAAAAGTTCAGATGGCCATCTGTGGTCTTCTTCATCAGTTTTACTTCACCAAATTACACTTTCTGAATGCAAAAAATTGATTAGTTGTTAAAAATATTGAAATTGCTATATGTGTGCCTATAACTTTTGAGGAGTTCCCTCAATTCCTCATGGATCCCATCATCAGAACTTTCTTTTGATGATAATGGGACTAAACTGGAAGTATGTATGTCCAGTCAGACAAAAAAAGAATTTTTCAAATCGGTCCATAAATGACGGAGTTATGCGGTAACAAACATAAAAAAAAAAATACACACGAATTGATAACCGCCTCTTTTTGAAGTCGGTTAAAAAATACACACGAATTGATAACCTCCTCTTTTTGAAGTCGGTTAAAAATCCTCAATAATGTAGGGTGTTCTTTTTACTCAAATGTCCGGCCATACTGGCTGGTCTGTCCGGCTATTAGGTTTGGCGACCTGGCAACCCTACGTGTTAGGCAGGTACCTACTGTGAGAAACAAATTTTGATGCAATTTGGTATGGAGGAGATATAAAAGAAAAATACCATTTGTTAATATGTCTTTTATTGTTAAATTTAACAAAATATAACATCATAGAAACACTTAAGCTAGTAACATTTAAATTTTAGTTTTTGGTTAACGGTGGTAGACAATTTCCTAAACATAGTAGGTATACAAGGAAGGAGTGCTTTCATAATTGCATAATTTGATTACGCAACAGAAAGGGAGGCGACAGAGACAACCACCTTATTGCTATCACATCATTCATGTCTACTCTAGTACGAAAATGCGCACGAATGATATTTAGCATAACAAAGAATGCTTAACTATAAAAATAAGTTACGTATAAATTAATATTGTTTATTCTTCATCGGTGAGGTCCGGTTCAGCTTTCTCGTCCTCGCTGACGTCAGCAGCCTCGGCCTCGGCTTCGGGCTCCTCCGGCGCTTCAGGGACTTCGGCTTCAGGAGATTCGGGCTCTTCTACGATGGGCTGTGATTCATCTGCTGCAGGTTCACTGAAACATATAATTCAGATGTTTAGTAAGTTTTACATGTTTTTATTGCGTAGTTCAGTGGATCGTAATAATCACTTTGATAACATAACATAACATTTGAAGGCCAAGCTATGCCTCAACTGCGCCTCAACTGCCTTTAAGGTTACAAAGTACCTAACATTTATTAAGGTCATAAATTATAATTAAGATGTTAGCTAATTTACCTACGGCTAGTTCGCTGGCGGCCTTAGCTTGTTACGGGGCTGAGTATAGTTTCCAAATAATCTATTAATTAAGTGCGTAAAATAATAGTCTACCTGGCATCCGTCTCAGGGACATCAGCAGCTGAACCACTGTGTGAGAGCTCCTCCAGGCGGGCAGCGGCAAGTTCGGATTCCTGTCTGGCTATCTCGGCTAATTCAGCAGCCTGAAATCATAAAATTCGCAGTTAAATAAAACAAATTGTGTTTTGTCCCTCGCATCTTGAGAAAGTTATGTTCTGGCCGGACAAATTTCCTTTTTTACAGGGTGGCAACGGTGACAAAAACATCACTAATCTACTCCTTGCCACTACACAAATATCTGGCTTCACCATGCTTATTTTGTTTGCCACTGTAGTGGAACCTAAATATGAAAAAACTAACTACTACAGAAATACAAAAGTACTTAGGCTTGTCAAGTTTCTGTATGAATTAAATTTCTTATTACCTGTCGTGCAAGTTCTGCTTCACGTTCTTCCTCTGCTTGTTTCTCTAACTCTTCCAACCTCGCGAGTTCCTCTTGTCTCCTCTGTTCGGCCTGTCTTTCCTCTTCAAGCCTGGCCTCTTCAGCTAATTTCGCCTCCTCAGCCAAGCGAGCTTCCTCCGCCAGACGTGCTTCCTCTGCAAGCCTAGCCTTTTCAGCTTTCTTAGCTTCTTCGGCTTGCTTTTTCTCTTCAGCCTTACGGGCTTCTTCGGCCAGCTTGGCTTCCTCAGCCAAACGGGCCTCTTCAGCTAGGCGAGCCTCCTCAGCTCTGCGAGCTTCTTCTTCGGCTTTCCTAGCATCTTCTTCAGCTTTGCGTTTAGCTTCTTCGGCCCTGCGAGCCTCTTCTTCTGCTCTCTTCTTTTCGGCTGCTTCGCGTTCAGCCTGGAATATTATTAATGGAGATTGAAATTGCATTTATTTGTGATGTGTCGATAAAATATAATTCAAAATATAAATCTATTTGTAAGAATCGTACCTGGGCCTTACGTTCTGCTTCGCGCTTGGCCTCCTCCTTCAAAGCCCTGTAACAAAAGTAAACAGTTTCATTTCATCATTTTTATTTTATTTTGGCGTTAGATACCTATAAAATATTTTAAACATTCATACTTTTCCTCAGCAGCGCGAGCTTCTTCTTGCCTCTTCCTCTTAATCTCTGTGAGATCGGCAGATGGAGTCAAAGTGGGCTCAGCGGTGACGGCACGGAATCGGGCTTCACGCTCGGCCTTGGCTGCTTTCAGTTCAAGTGCTGGGTCCTCCATGATTTGCGGGGCCTGGAACTTGCGGCTCGGCCTCCATGGTAGCAGTTTGACTGCACCAAGGCCAATGTTACGCGGGTTCCATATACAATGACCATTGGTGCAATAATTAGATCTCTACTTTTCTAATTATTCGACAGTGTAATATTGATGGCAATGGTCATTGTAAACAAAACGATGACGGACAGAAAGCGACGCAGCACAATGCTCGTGATCATGATGCCGTCTAATCGAAGCTGTTAGACGCCAGCACCAAGCTCGATAGTAAGCCTTAATGGCATGAATTTTGCTATGACTTCGTACATTTCTTTTTCAGTGCTGCTTCATGCTGTAATGCGAATGGTAGTGCAGTTGTCCTGTGTATGTCTTCTAATTTGCATTCCTTTCGGGTCGATTATTAGCTTCAGCGTAATATGAACGTGTTCCAAACTTTCAAATAATTAATGGTGGTTGTGTACTACTTGTGTTGTTTCATGATCGTAACTTAATCTTATAGAGAAGTTTCTTTTAAATGTATTTTATAATATTTATTTATTATGTGTGTTAATCGAACTGTTAAACAATTTTAGTTAATAAGCAAAGCGTTATCAGAAGCTTGGATTTAGAAGCATGACATCGGGAGTAACGAACGTGCAAACGATTAAAACAAATATAATTCCAGTAAAAATTCTTTATTGTTATGTAAAATCAGTCGAGTTAAGTGAAAACGGGACGTCTCGGTCACCGACAACATTTCGGCGCAGAACACCGCGCTATCACAACGATGACTAGGAGGTAATAGAGATATGATTCGTTCGTCGCAACTCGTCAATGTAAAAGTAATAAAAATATAATCTGTAATATGAATAAAAAAATAGATGATCTTGGTTAGTTCTAGCGTGTTATACCGAGATCAGAGAGCGCGAAGGGCAAGCGCGACGCGGGCTCGGGCTGGCCGGGGCAGCCGCGCCGGGCCCGCGCCGCGCTGCGAGGGACTACGCGCACTGCGCCGCCGTCGGCTGTTCCGGCGCGCCGCCCGCTGCAAGAGACACCACACGCAGTGTTAGACACGGACTTATTTCTCGGTTTAATGCTCATTTAGGCGCACCTTTTCACTTTTAGACCGGTTTAAAAACTTATTTAAAGAATTAAGCGAGGGACTGTAAGCGAGCGCTAGCGTTGCGACTTTGACGTGGTACCTGTGGCCTTCTCGATGGCCAGGCCGGCGGCAGCGAGCCTGTTCTTGGCATAGAACGAGAGAAGATTCACGTCGTCCCTGATGCTAAGTTCCTTGTAGAGAGGCCTACGATTGGAGAAGGCCTTGTTACCGGAGTAGTGCACGCACGCGAGGTGACCGCGTCCTGGCGAGAACACCTCATTGTTACCACGGGGGCACACTGGAAATTTAACTGTTAGTCGGTGGTCAAACTGGACAATGGACCATAAAGTTAGCAAGTCAAGTTTTTAATTCGTTTAGTCGGTCAACGTTAAGTAAATATTTGAGACTCGTCGATCGTACCTGAAGTATTATAATGTGGAACCGCAATGGTATCATTCTTACCGGTGAACTTCTTGCCAGGCTCGGGGTAGTACGAAATGTTATGGATGTGATCGGCGACACTACGGAGGGGTACCAGCAGTCTAGCAATATAGGCATCATTGCTAAAACGGTACGGAACGGGCTCGCCGTACGAATATCTGCAGAGATGATGGCAAAACGTTATAAAGATAATAAAAACAACGAAACCGCGATTTATGAGCACAGTGCGGATGTTAATGATTCGAATCAAAATAAATAGTCGACAGAAGATAGCAAACACCGCCTGACATTTAATGAAGCTATAATTAAAATTTAAACGACGCTTTGGTGACGTGCGTTTGCCTACACAAACAAAAGGAAATAGTAGGTAAATTTGGCTGTGAATTCTACACCACTATTGCTGACATCCTTCCAAGAACTGGAAGTAGACATTTAGTATCTACATTTCCAAATTTTGACTGGTAATTATTATGTTGGCAGCAAATCGACTTTTTACAATGTGTGAAACACCAGGTAGTTACATGATTGCCAAATGACAAGCTTACTGGCTGCTGAACAGTCAATGTCACTGCCAGGGCGGTCGTTTGATAGACGCATCAATGGGTTATTTTAGTACTGTTACATCAGGCCAAGAAAAACTTGACCTAGCATTGGAACTGGTAAACTGGCAAGGTCTAGCGAACTTTCTAGGAGCCAAGGGCGAAAGTGGAGATATTTTTGTTGCTTAAATTTCGAAATCTGAATTATTATTTTAAACATTTGACGTATTTCCGAATGAAAGTAACTCCAGGATAGTCTCCGTTGTAAGTATATATTCCAAAATTCTATATAAATTTTAATTATCATGTACTCTAGTAGATACTTATATCCTAAAATTGCCAATATGTAGACCTAACTACTAATAAAATAGAAGGTACTGTACCTACTACTGACTCGAGGCAGGTGTAAATGTTTATTATTTTATTTATTTATTGAACTCAATTTATTGATCGTATTTAAGCGATAGTGCTTTTAAAAGATAGCTTCTAAACTTATAAAACAAATCCTATGTCGTGGCCGTCGAAGGGAACTTTACGAACTTACAATTCACGGGCACAAAATATATCCAGATCTATAAACAATGGATCACAAAGAATGGATCCCATAATACTAGGTGCGATGACGGTGGCGAGGTGCACTCAGATATTGTCGTACTCACGAATAAATGGTTTCGAGCGGTGATACGGACTTGGCCCGAGGTACTACAGAGCGCGCGCGTGTCAGAAGGGCTGCTGTGTCGGCGCGGATGCGGCTGGTTTCATCTTCGAAAGCCTGGAAACATTTATTTGTTGGTCATCATGGCCAGAGTTTAAACAGGGGCTGTACTATTACGTCCTTTCAGCAATTTATTTTTATCTTAATACACCAGTCCCGGCTCTTAATTTTTTTAGGCGGGGCATAAACTGAAAAATGCTGCAGGAGCATGGGCCCCGGCTTGCCCAACTCCCTAGATCCGGGCTTGTAATACACAACTTTGCTAGTTATAAAAAATATAAGATCGTAAATTGATCGCTAAAAGGATGTTAGAGGACGGCTCCTGATCTCATCTTACCCAAATATATAATAAGTTTAGTTTTAAAGAAGTCTGACAATACTTTTTGATTATTAAGAGTAAGGGTCCCAGTATCGTACCTTGGTGGACTCAGAACGTAAGAAGTCGTCGACAGCTGAAATGGCAAGTGCTGGGCGGCGGCGGTACGCAATGCGGTCCAACTCACGAAGGACTACTGAGGGTCGCACGCGCACGCGCACGACGTGGTGGGGCGGCTCGGGGTAAGTGACGAGTCGAGTGACAGTGCGAGAAGTCGGCCTGTATATCAGCTCAGCCTGAAATATTTTACACATGTCTTAGCTCAAGGTCAATCAAAATTAAGCTTTATTATACTAGCAATAAAACATAATGTTATGTGATAAATTCTGCGTTTACGAGCGAATATATGGCTCATTACTGCCTCGTGTGGGTAGACATAAATTTTAAATTTTAAAAATGAAAATATTTGTTTTGTAAAAATTCTCATGACCTGGCTCAATATGAATAAAGAAGGTAAGTACCAACCTACCAAGATAAGAATTGTGCACATTATTGAGACCTAGACTTTATGCATATACTCTACATTATCTAGTACTGTACAAGGGCCGTACCATGAGGCATTTACAGCAATATACTGCAGGTAGCACCTATTATCCTCCTATTCTCTATTCTGTCCACCTATTGTCCTAACACAGGCAATGTTATGCCTAAAGAGAGTGCGCCAACATTATTGTAATTATATTAAGTTGAGTTAATGGAAATAAATCATTTTTATTCTATTTTTTATTGTACTAATAGAATTAAGATCAAGAATAAACCGCTATCAGGAAGTTAAGTGTAGTGTTAAAACGTGAGTCGTTCGAGCGAGAAACAGGGACAGAGCTATATAGCATTTATTATAGCATATAGCATAGTATATACGAGTAGCATTTAGACTGCCTTCGTGGTCCAGTGGCCGCAGCGGTTCGATTCCCACACAGGACAAAATTTTGTGTGACCTACAAAGAGTTGTTCTGAGTCTGGGTGTAATTTGTGTCCGTTAATTGTATGTTTGTAAGCCCCCCGCGACACAGAGCTTGTTCTCTAGTGCGGGAGCTCTCTTTAAAAAAAATAATAAATATAGCTCCGTCCTCTTTCTCGCTCGAACGACTCACGTTTAACACGCCCACAGTTTTTTATTAGATAAGGTCTTTGCGCGTATGTTTTTTCGGATATTATACCGATGTCCACACATTTAAAAGGCCGAACCATATAGATACTCGTAATTCATATTAAATTAACACTCTGTAAGTCCGTATATAGCAATGTATATACAAAAGCTCGTAGAAATGTCGAGCAATAATGTGATACAGCATTTGAATATAGTACTGAAACCAAAGACATTGGAGTGGATTAGACCGACAATACAAAATTCATTATAATAAAATATCTCTCTCTAACTGACTTCAAGATATTGCATATTTTAGGACCGGCATGTTTTGCGTAGCCTGCACGTTTTGCGACTTGCTCATGATGTTATTAAAGGGTAACTGCCTCGGTGGCTCAGTGGTCGATGTGTGTGACTGCTGATTACGAGATCCCAGGTTCGATTCCCGGGTCGGGACAAGAATTGAAATTAGGCTTTTCTGTCAAGAAATTCAGAATATATGCTCGGAGTTTGAAAATTGGTGATGTTTACACCCCCGTGCCTTGGAAAGCACATAAAGCCGTTGGTCCGGCGCCTGATCTCTCTCCGGTCGTGTCGGATTGCCGTCCCATCGGACCATGAGAGTGAAGTAATAGTGAGTGCATCTGTGTTTGCGCACATACTTGTGCACTATAATATGTCCTGCGCAGTTGGGTAATCTCCGTTGAGATTGGCTGCGGTGACTGAAATTGGTCTGGACGACTATTAAGAAAGGAAACAAGTGTGCATTATGTCTTCTGCACTATTAACTTTCTCACCCTTTCAGTCCAATGGGACGGCAATCCGACACTACCGGAGAAAGTTTAGGCTACTACGGCATGAGGTACGTGCTTTTCGAATTTCTTGACTAAAAAAGCCGAATGTTTATTTTTGCCTCATGATTTGCAGTCGCACTTAACGACCATTTATCTTCTAACGAGTCGGTTAGAAAAGATATTAAAATCAAACTGGACCGTGCGTCGCCGTGCTGGTTTATATTTGAAAATAAAAAGCAAATCCAGACGCATTGTCGGTCTATCTTTCCAATGTCTTCAAAATATAAGCCCCTGTCCGCACAGCGATATTTCACCACGGGATTTATTTCTCGCAATTCTGTAAAACATAAAAGCTTATAGAAGTAGCCGTACTGGCGTGGCGGTTAAAACTGCACACTGAACTGAAAAATTCTGAACACGATGCGAGTAAGTAATTCCGATCACTAAATATCGCTGTGCAGACAGTGCCTAACAGGCTAGACAAATGAGTTGGCACTCAAATGTACTGAAAATACTTGCTATTGTATTAGTGCATTGAAAATATGTGAGAAGCGTGTCATGAAACGTATTTATCATGATAAGATTAGATAAATAAGACTACAGCATGCAAAAGTAGAATATTCTAGATGAAAAAAACATGCAAGAATTTGAGAATATATTTATAGAATTTTAATCGCATTAAATTCGTATTGAAAACATTCTGGCTGCAAATATTTACATTTTGTTTATACAAACGTGATTTTCTTTTTTGTTTATTGGTAGCAGACGAGCCAGCGGGTAACCTGGTGGATGAGTGGTGACCGCCGCTCATAGACTTCGGCATAACATACATGCCTGTCTGATGGTAAATGATTTCGGTTTACAAAACGGTCTATGAAAGCTTAAAATGTAAGGCACCAGTAAAAAGGAACTTTACTTGGATCCAACAAAAGTCTGCTTGATACATGTAGGTATCTACAGCGCATCCCTATTGAGCTCTGATTGAATAAGTTCTGATCAATCTGATGACAAAGTTGTGTTATCAGTCGGGAACGGCCTTTAACGTGCCCTTGGTAGCTTAACCCCTAAGCGCATCTGACTATGAAACACAACACCAATATCATTATGACACCAAATGTCGTTATGAGCTGTGGTCATATGTAATCTACTTTTCCAGTCGAGCTATCTTTTAACGCAAGTTTCCAATACAGGGTAACAGTAAAATGCAATATTTATGTAAATTCGTATATGAAATTGTGCGCAAAACATGGTATTCAACATACTACTGTTTGTTTATAATACGCCAAATCACAGGGCTATTTTGGTGGACCTTACTGTACGTCTCAATGGCGGCGTGAATCATCGGCCGACCGATGTAAAATTAGACTATTTTGCTGCGCACACGCAGCGATACAGTGGGAAAGATTGCAACTTTTATTATCATGAATATTTTCTTTCACAATCTATTTATATGTTTTAGTAACATGATATAATGCAAAAAACCGTTGACAACTAGAAAATGCTCAGCAATTAGCTTTGAAACATTATTGCTTGTAATTTTCGGTTTTTTAATTTCGTACTTTTCTCGAGTACATTGTGTACTTGCAGCTGTTTAATGCCAAGATTCTATCAACAGGAAAACGTCCATCAGTCTTAAAATTAAAGAACTTATAATAAGCTATCATGTGTCAGTTTCAAGTCTGGCTTCGTGGCTAAAACAATACCAAACCTGACTTCAATGGAGAAGTAGGCAAACATTAGACACTATGTTTCTAGAACTACCACGCTAGATCCTATGTAATAAAGGCCGCCCTATTTTCAGACAACGCAACGGCTCTAAGCATTTCTTGATAGAAAAATAAAATACCACTTTTTAGAAAGATACTACCACAGCATAAGCAGTTCTTTGAAATACTTACACTACATCTGATTTGAATTTCAGCTCACGTTTTCTTAAGAAACGTGTGGCAAATATTTTGTTAGATGGGCGTTGACGGTATTCTTGGCTTACGTTCCGTTGCCAAAGCGCGTTCCCTTGATCCTACTCCAGCTTTTGTTTTCACACTTCACCAAGGGTATTGTATATGAACCTATCTAAATCTGGCCATTGGATAAACATATTCATATACTTTTTTAATTTTAAGGTTTCTGTATCTTTCCTAGGTACTTAGTTTGGAGTTTTTTTAGGATTTGTTTTGAAACTGCGGTCACATTGCTTGAAATAAGTATCTATGAGATACTAATGGAATCTATCGTCACATCATAGCATAGTCAGAGAAGAATAGTAGGTAGTATACTTACGAAAGAAAGTCTGTGAACAGAGTTGTCTGTTTTCCGGATGGCAAACCAGACCTTCAACCAAGTTTTACATGGCGCAGCTTTTGCTTACGTATTAAATTTCTAATTTGCACCAAAACCATTTTTTTCTAAACTTTGCATAACTACCTATATCTACCCAAGCTTACATTTTTTAAACCACGGTCTAAATTCTCATTATACCATTAGTAAATAAGTATAGGAGATACCTATAATATCCACAAGTGTACCTACTACACCAGTCTGACTAATTGATTCATTTGTAAAATTCAAATATCCCACTTTCGTAATCCTACAATGATTGCAAATTGCAAGCTTAATATTATATATAGAATTAACTATTGCATATATTATTATCCTTCAGGATTAAGGCCATCCATTATGTGCAGCTGTTATTACAAAATGTTGTTAAACGACTTGTTTTTGCATTATATTTTATTACGACGACGGAGAATGTTCCGTTCGTTTTGATTGCGTAGAGTTGTGTTGGCTGAATGCCAGTCCTGTTGCGTGGAGTGCCGTAATTACTGATTCGGATTGTGTATGTATACCCACCATGTGTACCTACCTACCTATAGTAATATATAAATCTATATAATAATAATGAATCCCCCCAAATGTATGTACGCGCATAACTTCCGACCGACTGCACCAAATTAGATAATTCTTTTTTTGTGTTTGTCAGGACAAGGTTTGTATAAAAGAAAAATAAATGATGGCGGTATGAAGTTTGTAAGGTCAGCTAGTACCTATAACATAATAAAAGGCAATTGTAGAATTTAGCTTGATTCTGCAAATAGCTCTGCTGCTACTAATAAGTTTTCTGTGGCTGTGGTGGCAAAAGTAGTTGTAATATACCTGCTACCTACTTTACATATATCTATTTATTATCCAGCTGTGGTAGCTGGGTGGGAAGTGTAGGAACAAGTGAGGCGTTAGTTCGTAAGGCGGGTGTTGGTACCAATGTGAATAAAAATTTATTTCGGAAATTTTGTACAGATTAACCATCTGCTAACAGTGAAGAAAAAACATCCTAAGGAAACCCACATCTTTTAACAAAATCCTAAAGGTATGTCCGATCCACCGTTACATCCACCCGCATTAGGGTGCCAGCGTGTTTTTACGGCCTAAATCCATTTAGCTCTCTTAATAGAGGAGAAGAGACCCGTGCCCAGTTTTAAGACACAATTTTATTATAAAGGTTGCTATTAGGTATAGTTTGCAGATAATATAACTAAGGAGAGAATTTATCTGTTAACTTGTTTATCGTAGATACATTCAATTCCTGATCATTTCCAAGGGGACCGTACCACGACATCTTTATTTTAATTTAGATCTTAATTTATATTTCGAACAAGAACCTAAACTAGGTAGGTAGTAGGTAAGTCGACATCTTACGAAATCCAAAGTAAGACCAAAATAAATCGTTGTAAGGACGTCATGGTACGGCCCCAGTGCAAACAGATTAAAAATCAAACATTGTTGAAGAATAGGTAAAGAATAGATAAGTACCTACTTACTTACCTATTTGTCTATGAATGTTACTCATTAATCTCCATTAAAATGTAGAACGTGTCACAAAACTTAATTGTCTTCATCGACCTCATTACGAATAATTTGGGAATCATCTAAAGCAATTTGTCGCCACCATTTTATGTTAATTATATATTATTAAACACAATAAACCCACTTATATTTTACACGGTTTACGGATAAATGAGTGACACAGTAAAATCATTAAATAGTTTTAGTTTAGTAATTTTGGAAGTGGTTGTGCGCCAAATTTGCTGATCGTACCTACCTAGCTAAATAATCTATTTACGTAGGTACCTATATAAAATTATGAATCCCTATATCCCTTGGTTACGACATAACTTGCGAATGAATTTACTGATTTCATTCATCTTTTTTTCTAATACTTAAAAAAAAAATTGAGAAAATTTGCGCAGAAATTTATCTTATTTTTTTTGTTGTTAGAAAAGACAACTCCCGCACTAGAGAACAAACTCTGTGTCGCAGGGGACTTTACAAACATACAATTAACGGACACAAATTACACCCAGACTCAGAACAATAATAATTCTTTATGGGTCACACAAAGTTTTGTCCTGTGTGGGAATCGAACCCACAACCTCGTGCACAGCAGGCGCATACTGCAGCCTCTGGACCTGGCAATCAAAAAAATAGTTTAACCCGGCAAAAGTCGGGGCGTGCCTCTAGTCTTGGTATAAAAATAGTCCATTGTAAACTAAACGATAGCTGTTTACACTTTGCTGATTTAAAAACATTCCTGAAACGTGATTTAGATTTTAAAATTAAACATAATAAATTAACCGTACCTTTGTACCTACACTACCCACGTAGGCTTCTCGTATTGTTTCAAGAGTTTGTTGTGCGTTATTGAATTGAGCTTTCGACAGATTTTTGTATTGTTAATTTTGCATGTTTACTACGATTTCGTTTTAACCTAATCAAAGTATATTAATAGATCTTAAAGTCACTAGACTACAGCACAATGGTTTCTAAGTAGACCATTGTGCTGTGACCCTAGCCTGATTGAGACGGTACCTTAAAAAAATATTTATGTGGTTGTCTTGCGATGTTTTCCTTTACTGCAGTTGCTGCTTATTTAGAGCTTTTTTGGTCTTCATGTAAGAACACTTGGGACCCACGGAGTACTTATTCCTTACTAATATTATAAATGTGAAAGTTTGTGAGTATGCATGGATGTTTGTTACTCTTTCACGTAAAAACTACTGAACGGATCGCGATAAAATTAGGCACAGAGATAGATTATGGTCTGGAATAACACATAGGCTACTTTTTTACAGCGATAACCGACATCCACGTGGGCGGAGCCGCGGGCAACAGCTAGTATCTAATATACTGACTACTTATAGTATCTAGTAATTTAGTTTTATTAAGTGAAAAAGTAGGTAGATACGAATAGTATTTATTAATAGTCTAAGGTTAGACTGTAGGTTTGTTGATCCCACTTGAAAAGCTAAACCCACTCTACATTGAACTACGATTTATGAGAAATTATCGCCTACTATTTAAATAATAATAATCGATGGATTATTGTGCCAAAATTACTCGCCTGTCTTCGTAGTAATATCTGAATCAACGTTTTGGCTACTAGCAAAGTAATTGTACCTACCATAACTACCTACCTACTAGTAATATTCAGATAATAATAGTTTAGAACTATTCATATCTTACTGTTACTGCCAAAATTCTTGCCAAGCCGTCACGAAGACAGCTATGAATGAATGTTTAATTGAAAATTGGTTGGTAGAAGTTTCGCTTCTTGTCCTGACGGGACATAACCGTCAGGACAAGAAGCGAAACTACTTTATCACGCTAGTAATAATAATATTATAAAAGCCGAATGGGAAAGTAACCGACTTATACACATGAGGCGTGAGTTTTATCCTTGGTAGGTACCTATCAATGCTAATTTGACTTTGTGGAGTTTACACGTATGTAATCAAATGACACGTACCTACCATCTGCTAACGGTAAAGGAAAACATCGGGCGGAAACCCGTATTATTATCAGAGATGCGATTTATTTGAAATACTTCTATTTAAAATGCAAATACAAAATGCAAAATACCTATTTTGTATTTTGCATTTAAATGCATTTTAGTAAAAAACATTTTGTATTTTATTTGAAATACCTTTCGAGATGTATTTAGCATTTTTAATATTCATTTCAAAATGCAAAATACTTTGTGATCAAGTTTAGCCAACATTACCAGTCAAACAAAATAAAATAAACGATGTCGCTTGTATCACTTGTATGTTCGAATGTGACCAATAGAGACGCCTGCTAGCCATGCGCGCCCTTTTTTTCTTCTTTTGTATAAATAAAAATTGATGTTTATTTTTTACCCTTTTTAACAATACCAGTCCAGAAAAGTGTTATAATAATAATAATAAAATAAGAACTAGATGCACAATCAACCGAAATAAATGCTACACAATTTACACAAATTGAGCCATGGCTCTCTTTTCGTTAGTCTAGTTTTTTTTACATTATTTTAAGTGTGTATTATTATTATTAATAACATAATAGAATTTATTGATACGCGTACTGATAAATATGGCCAAAATGTTATGAATAAGGTGCCATGTTCTTAGACGTTTTTGTTCGGTTCGGCATTGTGTCTCTATTTCTCATGATAAATACCTAAAATAAATAAAAATATCTGAGATTTGGTCAAAAGGTATTTTATTTTAAAAAAGTATTTTGAAAATACCTATTTTGCATTTAGCATTTGAAATATAAAACGCAAATCTATTTGGTATTTTGCATTTGAAATAGTAAATCTGAAAAGTATTTTGCATTTTGTATTTAAATGCTTTTTTAAAACCATTTTGTACATCTCTGATTATTATGCCTGAGAAGTAATTTTAAAGGGATAGCAGGATACCTTTTTCTGCTTCACCAAGGCGCAATAGATCATGTCTCAGGCCCATGTATGGTCTACACCCTCTCAGCTCTCCTAATAGAGGAAAGGAGACCTGTGTCCACTAATTGGACATGTCTATCTTGGTTGCTAGAGTAAAATCATTATTTTTCAAATCAGCACCAGTTTTGAAAGAGGTTCTTATTTCATTACAGGATGGTGCTGTTGTATCTATAATAGATTGTTTTACATTTTCTGCAAGATAATTCTAGATATGTCTACCTATGAATGGAACAATTAGATACCATGTGATGCCCACAAGAAATTGTGTGTTCGATTGAAATTTTGATACCCTAGATGGACAATATGTCTTATTTGCCGTCTTCTCTTTAAGCTTGGGTTACCTTCGAACCGAGCAGTGCATTCGACACTAAAGCCCTGATAAGTAATTATACTGATATTTCGACTTCGATGTCCTCCAACAATGCAATGTTAATCAAAAGTAAGATGGAAATAGTAATTATTTGTAATTATTCATTTCATAGTGTTTACGATAACATAAATTACATGGCCATAAAATAGAGGAGACGCTTAAAGAATGCTTTATGCAAACATTTACATTCATTTATATTCTATGACCATCGTAAATTATTATTTATTAATTTGTCTAGACCTGTGAACACGTGCCTTATCGTATTTTTTTACTAAGTACTTAAAATTTGTTTAAATTGCTGCTGGCAATATTACTAAATAGGTAGATTATAGATATTTCTCAGGTAGGCTCTGTAAAATGGCTAGATATACCTACCTAGTATATATCTAGTAAGTAGTAAGTATCGGCAATTTATGAAGAACGTCTACGATGAAAATCCTTATAATATCTGATAATTAATCTTGCTAAAGAAAATACACTTAATATAATTCTTGAAATTGATGAAATGAGTCACTATTGACCTCTTTTAATAAATGTAAAAGAATTTTACTAAAAGCGATCTAAATAACTGTATTTTCCTTTGAAACGAAAATGGTAGATAGGCAATGGCCCCGTTGGAAATACACAAGAAATTTAGAAGATACAATGCTTGAATATTTTATTTTACGATCTGGTGAACATTCTATCCATTAGTTAAAATTGGGTCGAGGTGAACTAAAAGTGTGTTTGATTGATTATGAGCTTTCGGTCCGAGAGTTGTTTTTCTTATATGTAATTAGATACCTACTTAGATTCTTTGTTCATTAAAGTATAAGAGAATTATGTGGTAGTGCACGGTAAAATACCTATTTTTTGAAATGAAGTTCAAATAAAAAAGGTCCCAAAGTTGAACCTTGAGGCACGCCTGAGGGTACCTTAAGGATCGATTTTTGGGCCTCTTTTATTTGTTTTGTTTATTGCCGACCTAAAATAGAACTTAAAGGATTCCTACATATACATAAAGATTTACTAAATTTCTCGGAGTTTTTCCGATACCTATACACTGTGAAAATATGATTTACATCAGTTGATGCTTAAATTTGAATAAAAATTTTACTTACTTCAAATTTTCATCTTTACCTAACTTTTTAATTTTGTTTCAAAAAAATATGAAGTATGTAGCTAGGTATTATGTTTAATATAATAAATACGTATTATTTTATTTCTACTTACCTATACGAAAATTTCAACAAAGAAGGTCTGATTGAGTAAAGTCTTCATAGGTACCTAAATAATAAGTAACTGCATGTTCTGTATCAAGATAGCTGATAGGGTTTTCGCTAGCCTAATGAGGGTCTTTATGTTCCCATGCAACTTGAAGACATGAGTTCAAAAAACCCAGCGGCAGTCAACAAGTTAAAATGTTTGTGATTGTTTTGAATATCTTTTAGTCACTGTGTGAAACAAAATACAACTATGATTGATTTGCCACATTAATAACGAAATGAACTGAATATATTCAATGGCGTATGTATGTTTTTGTATATTTACAACTTGCATAGCAGAATAACAAATATTTACATTAGCAGCAGCTCCTGCAATCTCAACAAATAACATTGCTTCAGAGATGAAAGCAGTGCTGAGGTTACTTAAAATGACGTGGGGTAAAATTGATCAAAACCACGTTGCGATTCTTATACAATTCGATTTGACTAAAACGATTGCATGACTTCAAAAAAGATGGCTTCCAAAAACTCTTATCTCCAACACGGGGTTTAATAGAATTAGTTTCAGTTTCTCATGATAATATCTCTACGAACTCTAAACGGGGTTTTGATGATATTAAAATACCCCACGTCACGATTGAAAGTAACCATTTGCCATGAAGTGTATGTTATGTAGCAGTGCCTTCGTGAACGTCCGTGATGGTGCAGCGTGTGACGAGTGACGAGGTATACCCAGCAGGTACTTACTGCTTTCTAGAGGATTCTCCAACTTACCTGTGAGAGCTTGGGTACGTACGATATGTACGGCACGTTATAGTACGGTAGTAATGACGACAGGTAGTACATTGAAGACAACGGCTGTCATGGACAATGGAAACAGGCACTAATTAAACTTGTTCACTTTTATATTGTTTTTTTGCGGTTTTCTCTGTGATTTACTGTTGCTTTGTTTCTTTAAAAGCGCTATTTACACGGTGCAAGTATCCAGATTCTAATGCCATCTTTGTTTCCCCAGCGATTATGACAAATACAGGCAATAGACAACAGGTCTAAATCGTGTAATATTTATTAATTTTATTACCGACCCGACCCGACCTTGCAAAATATTACCTACACGATTTAGACCCGATGTTTATTACTTATAGTAAAAATATGTATACAAATCGTGCAGAAATTTTAGATGGCTATTTTAACGAAACTTGCATCGTGTAAGCAGCTTAGGTATAGGACCTACCTCATAGTCAAAATCAAATATAATAGCTACCTAAATCTAAAGTTACTAAACTTGTTGACTCTCAAAGTAAATTAGGTACTTGTCGTGTATTTTTGAATTTTTCAGTTTGTTGGTATTGTTTTATTTTATTTATTTAAGTTGGAAACAATACAATAGATACTTAGGTATACTGAATGACTTTTAAACTACATTCAATTGAAAGGTTAAACCAAATCTAAATCTGTTGCAGTTGTGTGTAATGTTGGATAATGTTTTGGAGTAGGTAGGTATCTTAAATTTATTATTTAGGTTCCTTCTGCTGGTAGTTTATATTGAAATAATCTAATTCTGCCGTTGAATAATCTAATAGTAAGTTGTACAGTCGACAACAAAAGTAACTGAACAATTTAATTTTTAAACATGGAATTAATTATATAATTAAAGTACTTAACTATAATAAGAAAGAACAGTGCATTTTTAAAAATTTGCATCAATAATTTTTTTAATTATTATTTTCTGTTGTTGACCTTATCTAAAAGAAATAGTGTTACTTTAATAAATTGTGTAGTACCTCATTGTAATTAATTTTAAAAGTCATTGTATTTCAAAGACGATAAAATACATGTACCTATGATGTCATGTTCAG
This sequence comes from Trisateles emortualis, assembly GCA_947095525.1. Classification (NCBI taxonomy): domain Eukaryota; kingdom Metazoa; phylum Arthropoda; class Insecta; order Lepidoptera; family Erebidae; genus Trisateles; species Trisateles emortualis. Next base: position 3,520,113 of record OX352748.1, on the reverse strand, counting down.
TTAGGTAGGTACGTACCTACCAGTGCGTTTATAACGCGCCGGCTATTTTCATAGTGTTTATTTTCATTGGATGCTAGACGCGCAATATTTCATTTTAACTCGTTGATACTTGTAACGTTAGAGCATGAAACATTTTCAAATGGATTGTAATTAAAATACAAATTACCTACTAGTCTAAACACAATATCGTTCTTGATATTTTAAAAGAAACATTAAAAATAATTTGTAGAGAAAACCAACAGAGAAAGTAACACGAACATAAACTGTTAGTAGGATGTGAACAAGGCCGAGCTCATCATCGACTCTTGTCTCAGGTTGTTGTAAACACAACACAAAGAAAATAGAACGATTAGAAAACGCAAGCTTTATTAAAATTCAGTCTAAATCACATTTAATAAATACAATTTAAATAACATAAAAAAGCACTAGTCTGATCGGTTTCCACTTGTGAACATATTAAAGTGGAGCGATCACTTAGCATTATGCGAATACTGATTAGGTAGTTACATGATGTGGGAAGCGGAGGGAGTTAGGAGCGAAGGAGAGGGAGCGGGCCGGGGCGGGAGCCGGGGCGCTACACGCGGTAAGAGTAGTGGCGGTAGGTGGTGCCGTAGGGCAGGCGGCCGGAGCTGGTCGACGAGTACGAGTAGCCGCCGGGGCCGCCCAGGTTGCTGGAGCGCTCGCTGCTGTAGGAGTAGCCGCCGGGCCCGCTGCCGCTGCGCCGCTCCACCGTGTTGCTGTACGTGCTGCGCTGCGGCACGCCGGCGCCCGTCCCCGAGCGCTCGCTCGTGCTCGAGTACGAGTACGAGTACTGCTCATCGGCGCGGCGGGGCAGCGGCTCGCGGTCCACCACCACGTAGTGTCGCGGCGTCTGCAACAACGCGCCCTGTAGCCACTACCACCGACCTCACACGCAACCCTCGCACCGACCCGACCACCTAGCGACTAGCGAAAGCGACACACGACAAAGAACGACTACGTCCGTCAGTAGGAAGCGTAGTTGCTGTAATAGACGTGGCGGTGCGCAGCACGTTCAGGGCGGCCGTGGGCTTGCGCAAGGACCATGTCCATGTGGTCCCGCGGCGTGCCCAGCGGGTCCGCCTCGTAGGCGCGCTCGCGCTGTCCCACAGCAGCTAGAACGCGCGCGCGGGTCTGGTCGCGCGGCGACACGTACGGCGCGAGCGGCGCCAACTTGCTCTCGGGCTTGGGCGGGATGTTCTGCCGCGTGACAGGGTCAAGGACGGACGGGCGCGCGCCGGGCCTGCTCCGCCTGCCGAACGCCGTCACCGGATCCGGCACGAGACTCGGCCGCGGCACAAACGGCACCTTCTCCCAATCGCCGGGGGACTGCCGCTGCAAGCGGAGAAGTCGCCGTTAGTCGGGCGAGCGCGACTCCAGCCGCGGCTATATTTGGCGCGCCCGGTAGCTCCGCTTTCCGACTCTGTTTCTCGATACGAAATGACCCACTTGCGGATCGCTACCACGAATGCTATGCTATGTTAACGAGCCCTAAGTGTGCGCAGGGACACGCCGACGTCGAACCTATCTTAAGCAATGATGTTTACAAGCAAACTGATAACAACGGGAATAGAAAGAGATCGCTTGGGAAGACAGCGAGATATGATAGTTTTGGATCGGTGCGCGGTAGTAGAACTGATCACCGAACTAAAACATGTACACCGATGATATGGCTCGGCGTCGTCGGCCGTATTGTGAGGGACGCGAGAGACGAGGGTCGAGCTGGTGCGAGGGGCGGCCGGCTCCCGGGAGAGAATGGAGCGAGGTGCGAGGCACGCTCAGTAGAAGGTGTTAGAAGGGCGGCGGTGGCACTCACCGTGACTGTGCTGTAGGTGGAGCTGGGCCTGTAAGGGCGGCGGGTCGTGTAGAAGTCACTCTCGTACACCATGGCTGCTGATTTTATATTCGTTCGACTGTAACTCGCGACGGTTGGTCCTCGACTAACGAGAGAGCGCTCGCAGCGGCGCGACGCTGTCGACCTTATTTTTAGATCACTGTCATTGCAATTTTCACGTCACTCCCGAACCACGCATGGATTTTACACAGAAATTATTAAATAATGCTTGTGTTGCTTATGTTGTCGCATATGGGTTAAGGATAATTGGAGTGACAGAGAAATGCCGAGGACAGAAGTACAGGGTTAATCAAAATTAACCCGTGAAACGCTTCTTTAGCCACTCGGTAGGTATAATGTTCGCTTGATTCACGAGATATTTGTATATCGTTACATTCCACTGTAGGACGCGTGTAGGCTGAGGACGCAGAAGGGAAGTTTCGTGAATGTAATATTTTGTTTACTTTTTTACGTAGGTTGTTTTGAATCATAATGTTGTTTTGTATGGAAGATATGATATAAATAAACACGTTCGAGAGTTTCTTAAAACGTAACATAGATCATCTCACTAAAATAAATTCGAAATGAGTAGATCTTTTATTAGATGAAACCTATATGTAATTTCATTCAATAAACTTTAAGACTTTGATTTAATAAGTAGGTAGTTTAGTACGTACGTACGTAGTTTAATCATAGTAGTTAGGTGAGTACAGAAAGGTTCTAGGCGACCACGTACTGGCAGACGCAGCGTGGGCAGGCCTCTAACAAGGTGGACTGACGACCTGGTAAAGGTCGCGAGCAACCGATGGACAAGGTCAGTTCAGGACCGAACGATGTGGAAAACCTTTAGGACTATGTCCAGCAGTGGACGTCTCATGGCTGAGATGGAGTTAAGTACCTACCTACCTACAATAAATCATACCTAATCATACATCAACCACTTGGGTTGGTGTATAAACAATAATGTAGCACATAATACATGTACATATTGCTTTCATAGGTGCATACCTAGTTATAGAAGTATGGTAAGCTGATTACACACAAGTGAACGGACTGAAAACAATAGTAGGTACCTACCTAGATATTCTATGATAGCGTGCTTAGGTACGAACTGGAAGACGAAGCGTGGGCAGGCCTGCAACAAGTTGGACCGACGACCTAGTAAAGGTTGCGGGCAACCGATGGACAAGGTTGGCTCAGGATCGAGAGTTGTGAAAAACCTTGGGGGAGGCCTATGTCCAGCAGTGGACGTCTTTTGGCTGAGATGATGATGATGATGTACTTAGGTAGGTACATACCTATTGTCTACCTACCCATATAGGTACTGCTCCCTGCATCAAAACTGGCTAGTTTTATAGGTACACACGGCAACAGTTATACCCTACAGATAAAAATATATTTCACACAAATTCATACATTATTATTATTATTAGCTTATACTGTCTCACTGCAGGGCAAAGTCCTCCCCTTCCTTTTTCCATGATAGTCTATTATATCTATTGCCAATTGTAACCAATCCCTTTTTAGGCGTCAAGCTCAAAACATTAGTTTTCCTAAAAAAATAATCTTTGTATAGCGGCCCTGTATACATAATAATATATCCGTTGCCGTGTGTACTCCGAAGTAGGTACTACCTACAAGGGGTTACTGGTTATACTTACACCTACTTACTTTAAAGCATTCTTTGAGTTATTATGATTATGACTGCCTCGGTGGTCCAGTGGTCGCAGTATGCGACTGCTGTGTACGAGGTTGTGGGTTCGATTCCCACACAGGACAAAACTTTGTGTGACCCACAAAGAGTTGTTCTGAGTCTGGGTGTAATTTGTGTCCGTTAATTGTATGTTTGTAAAGTCCCCTGCGACACAGAGCTTGTTCTCTAGTGCGGAAGTTGTCTTAAAAAAAAAAAAAATATTATAAAGTTCTGGCTAAAACTACTCTACTCTACTACTAATCTTGAGAATTTGTCGCAATTTCAGTTTTTTTTTCTCAAACGTAATGTTAAGCTTAGATACTTGAAAAGGTATCATCGCAAAAGAAAATATAAAAAACTGTTTTATTAGTTTCATAGATTAGTTGAAAATTTCTAAAATCGGGATACACCTTGACGCCAACCTTGATTGGAGAACTCAGACAGCTAACATCAGCCGCAATGTAACCAATACTCTGCGTAATCTTTATCGCTTAAAGAACTTCCTTCCACCAAAGACCAAAACAATGCTGGTGCAGACTTTAATATTCCCTGTTATCGACTATGGTGATGTATGCTACTTCGATCTAAATGCAGATCTACTCGATAAACTGGATCGCCTTCTCAACAATTGCATAAGATTCATTTTTAATCTACGTAAGTATGATCATGTGTCGACATACCGCAGCCAGCTGCAATGGCTCCCTATACGTCGGCGGCGTAGCTGGCGTGCATTATCTATGCTCTACTCTCTACTGAATTCCCCTAATGCTCCTACTTACTTGACTCCCCATTTCCAATATCTTTGTAGTACTCATAACAAAGACTTGCGTTCGTCTAACAATCTCCTTCTTCTTTGTCCTGCTCATAACTCAAGTCTTGTTCATTCTTCTTTCTATATTCAAGCTATTCTTCTTTGGAATGCACTCCCTCTCGAAATCAGAATGTCCACCGTGAAATCTTCAAGGCTAGAGTACGTCACCTTTACATCAAATATTTGGCAGAATCATCACAACATTTATAGTATACTAGTGGACCTGGCAGACGTCGTCCTGCCGGAAAAAGCTGAAATACCGACAGCAGCGCCACCTACCGGGTCCAATTATGAATCTAAACCATCCAGGGCCCTACCCGAACACACACACAAAATTTCATCAAAATCGGTCCACCCGTCTAGGAGGAGTTCAGTCACATACACACGCACACAAGAAATATATATATTAAGATTAACTATGTATGTTATTTATTTATGTATTGTATCGTGTTATATATATCATGTATATATTATTTTTATTATGTATATCTATTTAGTATCACAATTATTAAGTATTGTTATTGTTTTATTTTAATTTCTACGTTTCTTTTAAATGCACCTACCAAGTTTTCTCTCTGCATCACCCAAAGGTTGACTGGTAGAGAATGCCTTTGGCATTAAGTCCGCCTTGTACACATTATTTTGTGCTAAGTTTTAAATAAATAAAATTTCATAGATAATAAAGTGTTGATTTTAAACATGATCTTTTGATTGGTCCCATTTTTAATACGAAAGAGCTAAGAGAAAAGTTAAAAACAAAGATCTAAAAAATCTACACTACTTTTATGAAAATTCTGAGATTTACATAATCTGACTGTACCTAATCCTGACATGGAGATCGAGATGCTAAGAGATATGGTAACCCTACCTAAATTAAGCATATTATAAGCATGATGCTATTCTATTATATATAATAAGTTGTATAGGTAACTTATTCCTTATACCTACTACCTAGGTAGCAAACAAAAGCCTATAAATTCTTGCAATACTTTTAGGTACACATATATGTACAGTCGTGTGTTGCCGAGCCAAACATTTGTAACACAACATTGCTAGGCATTTGTCAGCCGTGTAGATATATCACGTGAAGTGGAAAGGACCTCCACGTTACCTTTAGAAACACCGTATGTAAAAATCTCCTGGCTGAATGTTTCTTCAGGCTACTTGCACGTTATGTGTCTATAGCTTACGAACAACGATATAATGAGGTCCACAAACACTAACGATGGATCAAGACGACAACAGTTTGACCGTCTTATTGAAACATGGTAAATTGGTTTCCGTTCCTTTTCGTTACCACTAATATTGTAACCTATACCAAATTGTAAATGTTATATTCTGGCGATTAAAAAGAGTGACCCGAGTTTCTTGCCAATTCTTCTCGAGGCCCAGCTTATTGGCCGTAGGAAAAAAGTATGCTGGCATTTGTTTTTATGACGTTCATAAGTATTATGTATTTGACCTAAATGAATAAATGAGTTTGACTTTGACTTTGAAACTCTCGGTGCACACTAAAGGAACCGGGATACCTACGCATTCCAAAACGTAAGCGCTTTTTTTCATACTTGGGTGCCAAACAAGCATACGGCCGCTGATGTTAAGTAGTTACCGTAGCCTATGGACGTTTACAATACCAGAGCTATCACTTGCGCCTTGTTGCCAACCCATTTTTTACACCAGGGCTTTAAGATCCCAGATATAGGAATACGTTTCTATGTGTTTCTCACACACAGGAACACAACTACGCGGCTGTGCATAGTTATTTGGCTGTGATCTTCTGTAAGGTGGAGGCCCCTTTTTTGATCTGACGCGATCTCCCTATATGCCGAAGTGTAGCTACCATTGCCACGTCCATCGTGGCTATAATAGTTCCTAGCCAGAGTCGTAATAAATCGTACATCTGACATTGTAATAATAGCAATATGTTACTAAAGTGCGTGTGTTCATGATGATAACGCGACAGCCTGAGGCATGCTGACATAGCATCCTCTAGGTAACTGCTTTTTTTTTAGTACCTAAGTACATAATTATATTTATAATAATAGGTAGGTACACCGACGGACACAAAGAAAATGATTTCAAATAAAAGAATGAAAGTAGAATATGGTCTCAAACATTTTTTTAAACAAATATATGAATAAGTAGAACTATATAAAGGCACTACAGGCATACAATATTGTAATAAAGGTACTAAGAAGTACTGATAGAGTATTATTTACGTACACTATCTAACATGCTAATTTTTTACATGGCTACCAGTACTTAAGTATTCTGTGAAATGGCTGAATGTCTCTCACAATTTTTGCTCATCTTCAACAATCAGGCGTTAAAAAATAAAAGTGATTGTAATTTAGAAAAGGTGGCATCCACAAACTAATTTTAAATATTTTTTTTTACAATACACAGAGTACATACTAAAATTGTAACATTAAAACTTCGTTAAAGCTTTTGGTATTTCGAAATTCGGAAGTGGCACCGCGGTTTTTCTAATTTTTAAATGGTCACGCCATTCTGACGTCAGAATGGAGTGACCATTTAAAAATTAGAAAAGTAGCTTTTTATAGGTACTACTTAGGTTGCAAACAAGCATACCTTTAAGTTACCGTAGCCTATGGACGCTTGCTATACCAGAAGTGTCACTTGCGTGTTGCCAACCCATTTTTTTTACACCAGGGCTCTATGATGGGAGTATCCCTGGGATAGGAATACGTTTTTTTTAAAACTATTCCCTAAATGAGCGCTAGAGACCTGTACTCACACACAGGAACACTACTGTGGGTAGTTATTTGGCTGTGGTCTTCTGTAAGGTGGAGGTCCTTCCCCAGTCGGGCTTACTCGCTAGGATGGTGCCCTACCTCTCTTACTATACAAAACTAATTTCTAGTATTAACTACGCACAATATTTTTTGACATGGCTCCGCGGTTCTGACACTCACGCAACTTAGGATGGTATTTCTAATGTTTCACTTATACCCATGTTAAGCCGGTGCGAATCTTTAGTTTCATGTATTTTACGAATAAAGATTTCCTTCAGGAAAACATCACAACTAGAAACCAGTATTTCTAAAACCCTGTATTCTAAAGATTAGTCTACTACTATAACCATATTATATTAGCCTTTGTCCCACTGCTAAGCAAAGGCCTCCCCCATTGACTTCCATTCCCATCTGTACATTGCCTTCAACCACCAATCCTTCTTATAAGCATCCAGGTCGTCACGGCAGCGTTTTCTAGGTCGGCCTCGGCGGGGATGCCCATCTCTCAGGATGCATACGAGAAATGTGTCCACCAGTCCTCCACCCAGTCCCACTTAAGTAGGCTATTACCTAATTCGTTATTATGAGAAATGCCCCGTACTAAATGCAACTTAAACAGTATTTTTTAAAACACTAATAAGGTTCTTTTAGTCTGGTAAGCTAACATTTTTTACTGTGATAGCCCTAAATTCCTAGGGTTATCACAGTCACGATAATATTCTGCGCGCGCATATAGCGTTACGTGACCACGTCACAAGACATGCGCGCGCAAGCTTTTTCTTTACTGCTAGCTTTTTTAAGCAACAGCTTACAAGAGAACAGCCCACTCTGAATGACATCATTATCAGCTTATCGCAGTCCACTATTGCATGCCACTTGGCACGGTCTTCTTATCGCATCCAGCTGCTTCAAGCCACTTTGAGAAGATCATCGCTCTACCAAGCCCGAGAGCGTCAAGTCTAAGGCCCTTCGTACACACCGCTACGCAAATCTTCGATAATAATGTTGTATACTTACGTCGCGACTATCTAGTAACGCACGGTCTGTACACACGGCATTGAATCGTAAGACGCGAGTATAGTCTATTTTCACATAGCATGGGTGTGACGTGTAACATGTGAAGATAAATGTAAATGAAAGTAGATTAAATTAAAACCTATAGATTGAATACTCTAGGCTCTTGCAATAAGCCAATTGAAAAATGTTAAATGTTGTCTATTCAGCCACTACATTATGCGTAGCGGCTACAAGGCTCACACTAATTTACAATCCTCCTTTCTCCGCCATCTTTAACATCGGTGATCTTGCCCGGCCGGAAGCGCGACTGGTGTCCGCGACGCATAGACAAAATGTCGGCGATTCGTGCCCGCGTACGAACCTATATAAAGTTGTATAGCGGTAGTTGCTTAGAGACTATCGAAGATTTCAGTAGCGTTATGCACGAAGGGCCTAATAGTGTTCAAATAATGAAAGCACCACTATATATTGTATTCAATATTTAGGTTGGTTTAAGATGTTTTGTGGCTTTATTGGTACAGACAAACTTTTAGCTATAAAGAGATAGCAACGTTACGAAAATAAAAAAAGAATTTTAGGAATATTACGTTTAACAGTAGACGTCATCATCAATAGGCTCAGATGACGTTGGTAGCTTTTTGATCTTTTTCTTATAGGAGATTGATATTTACTATCCTACTTTGTAAAAAAATATTTAATTACTAGGCTAATCTGCTACTATTGGCAACTGAAAAACATTTTGCTTGACCAGGGTATCTAATCCAGTATACCTCACGATCAACCGAAAGCTACTAGAATCAATAGGTTGACGACCTAAAATTCCTTTTCGAAAGTTGCTATCTCTTAAAATTACAGAGTTGTGGATAACAGTCCGGCCACGAACACGTAGGCTGCAGCGGCGGCGGCTCACGCTGAGAATAAATGTACTAAAACGTAGTATTGCGAGCGCCATTTTAGTACATTTATTCCCGCTGCTGCTGCAAGCTAAGTCGATGGCCGAGCCGTAAGATGGCGCTTATGTATTATGAATGATATAATTTTGGGTATTATAATAAAACAAAATATTATGAGAACAAACATGATAATGGTCCATAGTAACATGGGTGTGTGGTGTGATAATGATGTCTCTATATATGAAAATAATATAATATTTAGCGTCGCATTGTTATCGTAGACACTCGATACTGTGTGATGGAGTGCATTCAGTACATATATATACTGATGTATCAGTGCAAAGTATAGACTTCACAAAGGGTTGACAGAGATCGACGGCGCTAATAATACAACAATAATCAAAAGTAATTGTAAACTTAAACTATTTATTTTTATCCTTTTACAAAATTTTTACTTTTTTTTATTATGAATTTACAATAATTTTTAATCATTCACGTCATCCGAACGTTATGCTGTACTCGATCACAAACGGACCTAGCAGTCGACTCATATAAAAATTTGGACCCAGAAACAAACATAATAATCATACAGTTGTTATATAATCTAGACGGCAAATCAAACACCCATGTCCCAGACCCACAGCTTTATTGACTCACCAGTGTTTCCATACAATAAATCATAACAATTCAGGTCAAACAAAACAACATGTGCCCAACTTAATATAAATAGGTCAAAACTGTCTGGCGCGTCGTGTGAGTTGTCTCGGGAACATCGTTCAGTCTGCCAGCGCAGGGCGCCAATAAATATCAACGTATGTACACGAGCCCACTCGCGACATTACTCCCCCCTATATATTTATAACTTTTCTTTAAAAATTTATAATTTATTTCGTTAAGTCCTATCTATGTAGGTCGACTAACACCGCTGCGCCACGCAGTCGCGTCTACGGAAACTAGATGGCGCCGGTCAACACTCGGATAATTTAGTGGTACTGTCGGCCGACGACGACCGGCGTCGGCGACGGGAGTCGGCGGCGGAACGTCGTCCGGGGCCGTCGACTCCGGTCGCGTCGGGGGTCGGCGCCGGTCGACGGCAGCGCGTACACTGTCCCGCGGCCGCTGCGGACGGACGACCGCATCGGAATACTTTATCGCACGAGGTTCTGCACATCACAGGCTCACAGAAGCGTACCCGGACCGGTGTCGGGTAGACTCGAAGAAACATAATTTGAACGGAAAACTAGCCACGCTCTAGCGTCACGATAGAGTCGAGGCTATGCGGATGTCGTGTGGTGGGGGCGCGGCTGGCGGGCGGCGGCGCTACTGCGACGGGTACTGCGCCGACGGCATGGGCGACGCGTACATGAGCGGCGCCGGCGCCGACGTCCAGCCGCCCGCGCCCGCGCCCCCCACGCCGCCCACCCCGCCGCCGCCCGGCATGCTCATGCGGTACCCCGCTGGAACATCAACACGCACACATAAACATACATACATTATCTTACTAAAAACTCGCCGACTAACATACCACTACTTTGGAATTACTTCAATATTATTTATTTTGGTATAATTAAACGTAAAAAACATACAATTACATGATTTACAAGACAGTATTCTCGCTTGCAAACCTTCTAACATATCAATAACATTATCTCTGTCATATCAGTCACACTCAGGTTTTTTATAAAGTGCGGTGACTACTCGAGGCAGGGGAGAATAGGCTTCGCACAGCAAATAGTATTAGGTTGGGGAAAAAGTCTTGTAATAAAATTACTTTGGCTATACTATTTGTTACTGGCTGGTTTTGGTATCATTGAAAGTTTAAATTTTATATAACGTAATTCCAAATTCAAATTAGGAAAATGTGTGATTTTCATTTGTTTTTCGTACTGTCAAGATGAGTGAATGTAATGAAGAAATTCAATACATTTTAAATTTTTACTACAAAAAAGGTAAAAATGCAACGCAAGCCGCTAAAAAAAATTTATGTTTATGGACCTAGTGCAATGTCTGTGAGAGTACCACAAATTTGGTTTAAGCGTTTTCAATCCGGAAATTTTGATGTCAAAGATAAAGAAAGCTCTGGTCGCCCTATTACGGATAAAATGGATGCCTTTTTAAAAAAAAGTGGAACAAGATCGGCATATCAGTAGTTACGACGTAGCTGAAGAACTGGGAATTGACCACAAAACAGTTTTGGCGCACTTGAAAGAAACTGGGTACACAAAAAAGCTCGATATTTGGGTACCTCACGAGCTCACTGAAAAAAACCTAACGAACCGTGTACTCATTTGTGATTCTTAGTCCTAAAATTTCTATAGCAATGGGATCATTTATTTTATTTATCATATAATATATTAATTATCTATCTATTGTCTTAAAATATTTAGTTAAATTAGTTTTCTTAAATTGTTACTGAATGCACCTACCTAGTTTTGTCTCTGCATCACCCAAAGGTTGACTGGTAGAGAATGCCTTTGGCATTAAGTCCGCCATTGTACCATTATGTTGTGCAAGAAGTTTTAAATAAATAAAAAAAAAAAACATGTCCCTACCTACAAGATGGTAAAAAGTTATCAAACAAAATGGTACCTACATACTTCAGTTAAATGTAAATAAACTATATTAAAAAATGTTTTGAATTTTCTTAAAAAATGCGAACAAACTTTTTCCCCAACCTCAGCAGTTATTTGAGACCAATTGACACAGCGATCATTTAGATCGGCGGAATATTTACATAACTTTTAGCATCGTATAAATAATTATAATTTCCAAAATTTTACAAGAACCAACACTAATTTAAAACAAGCTAAACACTAGGAATTAAAAATTCCATATTAACCTAAATTAAAGCTCTATCGTAACGGCTACGAGACTTCACACATTAGTGTTAAAACAACAATATTTTGGAGCAACAACGTCAGCAAACATGCATAAAATTCGCCAATATAACAATTAAACATCTGACACGAAACCTGTAGAAACAACAAGACCGTGAGAAATACAACTAACATGAAAGAGTAGTGAACTTATTAATAATTTGGCAGTCGACCAACAACAGTAATGTTAGTACATACGGTATACGCTCTCGTGCCTTATATGGCGAACAAAAGGCGGCACGTATCACACAAAATACCGCTGTGTTATATTACTAGCAACTTTACACAAGAGAATTTATTTAAATATATGCGTGTCAATATTATTATTGATTAGAAATCAAAATTATTGGCAAGGAGCGCGACCTTTAAATATGACAAAGGGTTCTAAAACCACCTAGAATATAATCTGTCTAAAAAACAGAACGTTATCAAAACCGTCCTTTCAATATCTTCGTCTGATGATATTTACTTTTGATCATAGGCCTCTATTTCCACAATGGCCGATCTTGCATCCAGAAAACCTCTCCTTAGCCAAGAAATTTTAAAGTGACATCCAAATTCTGCAAGTTCTATAATCCAGAATTAACAGGAATAATCCCTGAACACAAATCATGACTGGGAGCTCCAAATAAAGGTAAACTTAAAAAGGTTTCTTAGAAACCGCAAATAATTATAATTCAATCGGTAGTCTAAGAGAAAGAGAGTCCATGGAGCTCCCGAGTTGCCCTGTGAGATCGAATTATAAACGAGGAGATCTGTGAGAGAATCCACATCACCAACATTCTTAGATGGATTATCTTAATAAAATGACAAGAGCACATAGCTTGCAAAACAGATGGCAGCTGATACAGAAAGGTGTGAGGAGTTAGAACAAGGTGGAGCAACGACCTGGTGAAGGTAGCGGTCAACCTATAGACAGTCAGATATATTTTATGGAAGGTCTTAAAGGAAACGAAGTCCCTGCCCAAAGACGTTCCCGACAGGTATGTCCAGTAGGGACGTCTGAAAAACTTTTTAAATGGAGAATTTAGAAGTTGTGTGCAAACCAATGAATTCTAAATTTATTTTTCACTGTGACAAGTTATGCACGAAAGACTGTGACAGTAAAAAACAAATTTAGAATTACATAATTGTTATGCATAAGAATCGAAATGCAGCTTCAATCATTTTACAACTTAACCTATTTAATCATTTTACAACTTGACCTTTCATATCATCATTATTTCGGCCGAAAGACGTCTCTGCTGGCTATATTCCGCAGGGACGTTATTATGAATGTGAGGAAAGCGAAAGAAGTATGTCTGGATCGAAGCAGATCTGCCTACCTCAATAGAAGACAGGCGTGATGATATAAAGCCTAAAATTAACTTTTAGAGTAAATTGGAGCCAACAAATACAGCTAATTTAAAAAAAAAAACAAGTGTGTGACATATTAGGTGGCAATGAAAATACATAAGAATGACACGGTCACGTCAGTACTAAGGCAACATGAATCGTTAAAACGTTGATAACAATAGAATTGAGGTGCAGATAGCGACAGACTGATAACACAATTGTTGTTAGACAACATACGTACGATGTTTTATTGTTACATTAATTTAGACAAACTATACTTGTAATTAGTTATAGGATTTTTTAAAATACTAATTGGGTGGCAAACAAGCATACGACCCAAATGATGGTAAGCAATTACCTTAGATAAAGAGAGAGGTATCACTTGTGTGTTGCCAACCCATTTTTTACACCAGGGCTTTAAGATAGAGTATCCCTGGGATAGTAATACGTTTCTTTCAAAAATTCATTCACAATTTCATTAGTAAATGAGCGCTGTAGACCTGTACTCACACACAGGCACACAACTACATCAAAAATCATTCAATTCTTATTTACTATTATACTACGTTGGTGGCAAACAAGCATACGGACCGCCTGATGGTAAGCAGTTGCCGAAGCCCATGGACGCTTGAAATACCTGGAGAATCTCTCGTGTTGCTGACCCAAGAACGATTAACACCAGGGTTTTGAGTTATGAGTAATTCTGGGATAGGAAAATGTTTCTTTAAAAATATACATGGGTATCTTTAAATGAGCACTAGTCTCTACTAGTATTCAGATACAGGATTATAACTACTTCATTTTGTTTAGATAATTGTGCTGTGGTCTTTTGTAAGGGCAACGTCCATGGGACTTGTTCGCTTATATAGTGGAATAGCCCATTTAAATCAGCATGTGCGCATGCGCAGATTGGCGGTAAAACGTAAAAAAATATCTCTCTCGTATTTGTCTAAATTATCATAAAAATTTAATATAAAGCTAGATATCGGTTCGCTTAATATAGTGCCAATAGTGCCATAGCTATTTTAAATTAACCTTTTTCCCATTTTTTAAATCTTTACTTTATATGACATTTTACCGCCAACCTGCGTACGCGCATCTTTGTCTAAATTATCTTTAACATGTAATGATGCTAGAGTATATAAAACTATTAAAGCTCTTGATAGAGGAGAGGAAATGTAATGTCCCGCTGCTGGACACGGTCCAGCAGCGGGACATTATATGTATGGGTTGCTATAATTATTATTATAATAATATGAAACAAACATACCTGCTGCTGCAGCCTGCGGGTTGCTATACGCGGCAGCGTATTGCTGGTAATACCCTGGCGCCATATACCCTTGTAGCGCCGGGTACCCCTGCTGGAAATTCATATGCGTTAATCTTTAGTTGCTAAATACTAATATTATTAATGCAAAAGTTTCGATGCAAGTATGGATATATGTTACTCAATCACGCTAAAAGGGCAGAATCTGGATGAAATTTAGCGTAGAGATAGATTAAAGTCTATAGCACATAGGCTACCTTTTATCACAGAAAATTCACTGTTCCCGAAAACTAGTATATCTTAAATGCAAAAGTAATTCTGTATGTTTAATCAATTTTTACCGCTAAAAGGTTGAACAAATTCTGATGAAATTTGGTACCTTGAACTCTGAACAGGCTGCCTTGTCTGCCTTGAAAAGACAATAAAAGAGACAAATACATTATTATTTTTTGAGTAATACAAAGGTGACACGATAAAACAATATAATTATGGAAACATTTATGGTGTAAGGGCTCATTTGCACCATTCATGTTCCCATATAATGTTGAGACTCAATATCATAAGATACCAATGGCGCTTGCGCAATTAGTATTGTTTTTTCATAGCCTAGACTAGTCTGGCATAAAAAAGACAGATGATTTTGATAGTTTATGTTCTTCTACATAATTTTCTAGACTTAGTTAACTGAATTGTCTGCCTGATGCGCAAGCGCATCGTAACTAATACGGGGCATAGAACCAGCTGTGCTGCTAACGAATATTGTAATACGTTTCAATCATGCAAATTTAGGCTTTCGTGGTTTCATTTGCGACATAAACGCAAATGAATGCACGAAATAACGAACAATTACACGGGATATTGTTTTCTATATTATAGAGATATTGAGGCTGAGTGTACTTCGTTTCTGCGAATTGTATATTTGTGAAGCCCCACTAACATCAGGCTTAATTCCTAGTACGGGAATATAAAAAAAAACTTGTGTATCAGCGTTTTGTTCTTTTATGTTTGTGGCTCATACGCATCTATTTTATTTTCAAACAAATACGCATCAGTCAAACATTCAAACTTATAATCATAATTCATTTAAACTTTATGTTAATTAATTTAATACCGAATTTTCCTCAAGTATATATAAGTTACACCAAAGCATCGTTGTGACGTCATAGTATAGGAATAAATTGATAAAATGAATACTGGGAAAACCTAGGTGTTAAACTAAAACTAGGTGTTATCGCGTTGTATGATTTACATTCCTACTAATCCTTACTAATATTATAAATGTGAAAGTTTGTAAGAATGGATGGATGGATGGATGTTTGTTACTCTTTCACGTAAAAACTACTGAACGGATCTGGATGAAATTTGGCACAGAGATAGATTACGGTCTGGAATAACACATAGGCTACTATTTGCAGCGATAACCGACATCCACTAATTTAAAAAATATATCTTTTTTATGTATAACCTAGGTGACAAACAAGCATATTGACCGTCTTGGTGGTAAGCAGTTACAGTAGTACCTAAGTACAGTAACAATATGGGCGCATAGGACATTAATTGCGTTTTGAAGATCCAAAGTTCTACTTCTACTTTTAATATAATAGCTGGCAACATCTCTACACATGCGCAGAGAGCGTTTTTTGGGTCTCTTTTGGCGGGGCGCGGCAATGAACCAATCACAGGATTAAAGGATTCGCGTCATTGGTTAATATTGCTGAACTATGCACCTTGCAGCGACTGCAATTGGCTGCATCACTGTACATGCGTGAACTACCCATTTTGTTGAAGATGTTTGCTTGATGTATATCAAGGTTCTGTGTAACACAAAACATTTCTTTAAAAAATGCATTCCTAAATTAGCACTGCAGACCTGTACTGATGCATAAATAGAATTACACCACTATTTGTAGTTAGGTAAGTCCTTCTAGAAAACAGCGGGTCGAGGAATTACGATACCGACTGGTTTCTGTTATCTCGACTAAATTTTAAGGTAAATAATAAAAAACTTGATCTGCATTTAGATTAAAAAATAACTGTTAATACTATGCCATGTCACAGGTGAAAGTAACACCATGATAATTTGGAAAGTTTATCTCTTAGTAACAATAATATCCAAAATTATAAGAAGTTGGACGTGTTTAGACGCACGAATTCGTCAAATGCGCGCAAATTCGGCATTTTCTGCGCAAGCGCACTCTCAATTTCCCTAGTCGATATATAAGTACATCGTACAGTAAACCTACCGCTCGGTAATAAGCCGTTAAACCAATAAAACACAAAACTTCTATGGTACGAAAATCTTTACACTATTTATTTAGACATCTGATAGTGCGTTCTTATCAAAAATATTACACCTTCAGTTCAAAGACGACTTGAGATATTATGTCAGTAATTTATATCTTTTCGTTATTAACATAAAATGAACAGTTATTTTTAGACAGAGCAATATATATAATGTTAGTTATACTAGCTTTTGCCCGCGGTTCCGTCCGCGTGGATGTCGGTAATAGGGATAAAAAGTAAGCCTATTCGTCATTCCAGAGTAAAATCTCTCTCTATGCCAAATTTCAACCATCGGTAGTTTTATTCATCATTTCTGTCTATCCTAAGATAGCCTGTAAGAATTTGCTTTTAGCTATAAGGCCGTCTTTATAGCGGTGGTGGCCGAGTGGGAAAGTAACCGACTTGCACGCAAGAGGTGTGAGTTCGACCCAGGGTGGTAGTAGCAATGTGAATTTCACTACTATTATCTTAATAAATATATTTCTTGTGTGCGTGTGTATGTGACTGAACTCCTCCTAGACGGGTGGACCGATTTTGATGAAATTTTGTGTGTGTGTTCGGGTAGGGCCCTGGATGGTTTAGATTCACAATTGGACCCGGTAGGTGGCGCTGCTGTCGGTATTTCAGCTTTTTCCGGTAGGACGACGTCTGCCAGGTCCACTAGTACTATTTAAAAATGTAAGGAATAATTTATTTTCAGTATTATAATGAAACTTATTTTACTATATATACTGACTTAATATCCCTTGAATATAGAAGTACCGTAAGACCATGTGGAATAGTCCTACCGCAGCATTCAATCTATCTTTATGCCAAACATCATCATAATTGGTTAAGTGGTTTGGCCATGAAAATGTAATAGACAGACTGTTTCGCATCTATATTATTAGTAAGGATTTTAGTTAAAAGTTAAATAATAAAAGTAAATATTTACCTGAGCATACCAGTAGCCCATTCCTTGTTGATATGGGTAAGGGTACTGCGTTTGCGCACCCATAGCAGGCGGCGCTGCTGTCGCGTTGTTCGAACTCTGAAATTATCCAAAATAATACAGTTATAATTTATATCTACATCGACCTTGATTTTTTTAGTAGCTATTGTCCTTGTCACGTAAATGTATTATTAATATGAGAGCTATTTTTATCTAAATACCTATACTAATATATTAGGCTGAAAAATTGTTTGAATGCGTTTATCTCTAGAATTACTAGTCGGATTTGAAAAGTTCTTTTAGAATTTGCTAGCCCAATTCTTGAGGAAGGTTAAGGCTATTAACATCATGCTAAAACCCAAGTGGAGCATGGCAGTAACCAAAAAAAGTACATATGAAATACAAGTTTAATGCAGGTGAAACTGCCAATTAAATTATCCATCACAGGCAAAAGATGTCCACTGTGGGACAAAGGACTTTCCCATGAATATCCAAAACACTCGACCCAGAGCAGATCTTGCTTGATCGCTTGTCCAAACTACCTAAACTAAGTTATACATAGAAGTATTTGTATTTTTGATGACCTTTCACTTCAATTAGACTAATAGTTCCTCTATCAGTCTAATTGAAAAATTACCGAGACTATCTACATACAAAACAATTAATCTATATTACACAATACACCCTTATACCGTACAGGCAGGGATGATCCGTTTCGATACTCGTTTAAAAGGGTTTTAATTGTCTTAAAGCAGGGACCGCCCTGATACTGATTCAAAGGGGTATTTTTAGCAAAACAGGGGGTATTTTTAGCAAAACAGGGGGTATTTTTAATAAAACAGGTTGCTTTGTGTAAAGTTTTGAATGGGTTAAATAACCTTAGGTTAATGCTTTTGTTTGAAAATTTAATTCCCACAACTGTGGCAAACGGTAGGTATCCTTTGAAAGGGCATCCGGACGATACCTGCTTTAAAACCCTTCTCAAGAATATCCCAGCGGACGGTCCTTGCTTACAGGGCAGACAGAAATATGTCACACCTATGTATGTATTAAGGTGGTCATCAAAACATATAGGAGGGGGGAAATACATTCAATAGTAGAAAAAATCTGGCCGACATGATGATGGAAGCCTATCTACTTTTATTATACTTAGGAGGTGAACAAACTTGCAACACCAGGCATATAACTAATGTGTTGACAACTGTAAAAAAAAATTTTTTTTGAAGAACCCTATGTTTTAAACATTTTATAATATGCCATGCCATGCTAACAACTAGGAACTTTACATACTTTTAATTATGCTGTCTCCAACGAAGCATTATTAGTAGAGAGGATTACTCGGTGACAACATAGTATTTTACAGGCGGAAGAATTTTCAAATCGGTTAAGTAGATTTTGAGTTTAAACAAACAATCAAATATATTCTCTATATGCTATTTGTTTAGATAAAGTGTCAAATGGTGGCCTGGTATACTTTTGTAGTTGTCAAGTGTTTTAAAAGATAAAATAGAAAATCTATTCAAAAAATTATCCTTCTAGAATTTTCTTTGCATGTATATTTTTTCCTTCTTTTAAAAATACAATATCACACTAGGTAACATGCTGTGTTGTGGGGGGACAAATCTAATTCACAGTCAAATAACTATGCAGTGCTGTAGTTGTGTTGCTGTGCTTGACTACAAGGGATTTGTTGCTATGGAAGTTTTCCTATCCTAGGAGATCTATCGCAAAAACCTTGGTGCTGCTAATTTCTGGATTGACAATATGCAAATAAAACCCCAGGCATCCATAGGCTATGGTAACTGCTTGCGATCTGATGGTTGTGCTTGTCAGTATATAGAAAAGACTACTAAGCAGCTTAAATAAATAATGCTAATGTATTATTTATATATTTTATGTAATATGTCTGACTGCACGGTTAGTTTAGTGGCTTAAGTGGTTACCACGTCATTTACTACTGCGCAGCGTGTTGTGGGTTTGATCCCCGCATGGGACAAAAAATTGGGTTATCCCCAAATGGTTGCCCCAGGTCTGGGTGTACTTTGTAACCGTTAATTGTATGTTTTTAAAGTCCCCCGCGACACAGGCCTTGTTTCCTAGTGCGGGAGGTCCCTTTAAAAAAGAAAGTATACTTTTGAATTATATTCCACCAGGAAAGTTTTGAAATTTTTAACTTTCCATGTAAAATACATTTGGTCGAAGTTTATTCCGAAAATACTCCCAAGGGCTGCATTTTTGATGGCAAGAGTAAATCAACAGTCACACAAACCAAATGTTTTGTTTTATTTCAAATAACAAGTGCAATTTCCCACCCACAGCTGTTATTGTTTGCATGTATTTATGCCAATTAATTGTATTAATATATACTCATACTAATCAAAGGAAAATCAACCAAAATACAACCAAATAAAGATACTTTTGCAATGTACCGTTTATATGAAATAAGTATGACATTGCAATTTTGTAGGTTATAAACATAAGAAATTATTACTTAGGCTGCAATTTAAGTTATTTATCTAATTTGTAAACAAAAGAGTTTAGTACTACTATTATAATGTTGAACTACCCCCTTAAGTCGTTATAAAGTCACATGCGACATTCAACAGGTGGTTGCTTTAGTGAAACCGGTCTTACAGCTTATGTTACATTATAATGGACATAACAAATATAGCAGCTATCATAAAATTGTAGCCAGTGATTAATAAATTCAGATCATAAAAGCTACTCAGGCAATATGAGATCTTAATATAAACAAACTAAAGCTTACTATCCTGTGTCAGCAGGGGCAGATAAAGAAATTGCATAGTGACTAAATTTCCTTCTATGACTATTCATTTTTAAACAACCATGGTTTGATTATTGGACCACAATAGGGCCATAGATATTTTGTTATCAATCAGTTAAGGAAGTGAATTCTAAATATTTACTTAAAGGTATTTTAAACTTGAATAAACAGTACATGAAAAATGTTGCCTTATAATTTAAATATAGTAACTAGGTGATAAATTGATAATTTTATTACTGGATTTAAAGGAATGAATAATTTTACATTTCAAGTTGACATTTCTCTTATTAGCATGCTAATATCTATGCTGATGTATTCTTTTAACCTGAATTACATTGCTAAAACGGTAAACATTTTTTAGTTTATATGGTATAATGCTAATTCATCCACTATAAGTTGCAATTGTTCTTTATTCAAATCAAGAATTTGATTTCATGAACTGGGATTCCATTCTTATTTTATAAATCTATTGTTTTATCAAATATTAAAGCCTTATTGTTGATCAAGAAGGTCATAATATTGAATGAAATTCTAATTTATAGGTTATAAAATAATTTGACATCAAATCCATTACTTACCAACGTAGCGATATTGTTACACCTGTTTTCATTTGTAATTGAAAATACAAATAAACAACATGTTCATATTTAGAATTGCTTTCATGTCATGTGCCATCTTGTAAATATATCAAAAATTACCTGCAAAACAAGTTATTTACCTCCAAACTCAATACAGACCTGATTATCACCTCCTCCATTTTCTTTCCCCCAGAAACATTTGACTATGTGACCACTAATTTCTGTGTTATGTGTCGCTTCGATGGCATGTGCTGCCGCTTCTTTAGTAGTAAACCTAATGAAGGCATAGCCTTTATCCCTGAACACTCTGATGTCCTGTATCTGGCCAAATTGTGAGAATGTGTTTTGCATTAACTCTTCAGTAATTACATTGCTAGTGAAACCACCGCAGTAGACCGTCGTGTTCGTCGGTGAGCTCTGGTTGTATACCTCATCAAATGTAGGCTGTTTTGCTCGCTTGCTGCTTGGCGCGCCTTCATTAGGCTTCGACGGCGGCTTGCGTGTGGACCAGTTCGTGCGTATGGAGCGAGAGCCTAACCATTGCCCGTTCATTGCTTGTATAGCGGCCTCCGCGTCAGCCTTCTTTACGAAAGAAACAAAAGCGTACCCTTTAGATTTGAGCGTTTGTGGGTCGCGAACTATCCGACAATTCGAAATTTCACCGAATGGGGCAAACGCTTCCCGCAATATGTGCGTTTCTATCTCCGGTGAAAGATCACCGACGAATATGTGATGATGGTTGCTGGTATCAGTCTTCGGCTGATTGCCAGGACTCGTAGCCCAGTTAACCTTCATTTCCTTGTCGAGGACCACTCGCTTGTTCATGGCGGCCAGGGCTGTAGCTGCCGCGGTGTGACTTGTAAACTCAAGAAAGGCATAAGGATCATTGCCAGGTTCGCGGATTATCTTACAGCCTTTTACTTCGCCTATTTGTCCGAACAACGTACATATGAATACTTCTGTAACACTCGCGTCCAAATTACCGACGTAGAGAGTTTTCGGATGGCTTTCGTCGCCCATATTAGCTTATATCGTAATCTAGCGATTACTTAATTACGACTATGAACACTAATAATGAAAATAAGGGTTAATCAACGTGTTATTTCATCACATAAAACATTGGATGACGGATAAAAGAATGAAAAATGTAGCAAACAGAGCTATTAACTTCTCGAAAGACGTTGCTGTTGACTCGTGAAACGTTCACTTTTCGGAAACAAACGCATCTATAGACGAATTTCCGGTAGAACTGTTTGAAAAGTTGGCGGGAAAAAAATACAAATACGATTTAAAAATGCAAATCTAGACCAAATTAATTTGTTTTAATGAAATTGCGCAGTTAATAATAAGAAAATGAATTTGTTAAAACTGTTAATTTTATATTATCCTAAATGGAAATGTGTATTTTTAGGTCATAAACAATACAAACGAATGTTCATAGATTTTATGCAAAACTTTTCCGGAAACGAGTGTCAATTGAAAGTCTATGACTCATCATAAAGTGCTCTTTCGTTTACAAATCTTTGATGACAATCCTTTATTTCTATTGGCTGTTATGATTCACGTGTCAAGTTGAACCAATAGACATTAGTTCAGTGTTTTTAGTTTATTTAAGTTTTTAATGCATAGACAAATATACTTATTCTGATAGCTTTACCAAAATATAAAGTAATATTAAATTTACTGTATGGAATTTGTTGTTAAAAATTAATATAATAACATGAAATTTTGTTAAAGTAATAAAGAACTTTCTTAAATAAAATAAAAAAATAGTATTTTATACTTTATTCTTCATGAATGTTGTTTGATGGTGTTGTGTATGATACTATAAAAAGGGTTTACTAGGATATAGGATAAAAATGGTTGGAATAACTCGAAAAGTTATGTATGTGTAAATCATCAGTAAATTGAGTCAATTATTATAATTTTCTATTGGTAACATTTTACATTTTTTTGACAGTTCATTTACGACAGGTCGAGTTGTTGCACGATGTAAAAGTTTATAATGTTTTTAAAAAATCATAGTTAAAGTTTGTGTAAATGGACTAGGTCACGGTACGGTAGTAGAAGTGTATCGAATAGAGTTATTTTCATATAAAACTTTGTATTTCAAAGTTCATATCGTTCGAGGTTAGAACCGCTTGTCAAGTACACGTATGCAGCTATGTTACTAATGTTCAGTTTTTGTGATTTTTATGTGAACTAAACTGAAATGACGTGAAGCAGACCTTTTAAAAATACAGGAGATACAATGTTGCCCCTTACGCAAAAGGACACTCGGAGCCATCGCGGCCCTTTGGGTGGAATACGTGAAAAGTTTCAAAGCTGGCTTAGACTAATTTATTCTGATAAGAATTCAAGGAATTTGTTCTTGTTCCTTATACTTAATTTGTCCTTCGCCTTTGTTGAATTATTTTATGGTGTATGGACGAATAGTTTAGGTAAGTTACGGTAATATGCACTGTGAGAATTTATATTTTACTTTTCCTCAATGAAAAATGTAAATCTCATTTATTAAAAAATCAATATTTATTTTGCTTTTAGGTCTAATTTCTGATGCATTCCACATGTTCTTTGACTGCACGGGTTTGGTGGCTGGCTTGGCTGCATCCTTAGTATCAAAGTGGCGAGCGAATGAACGATTTACATATGGCTATGCCAGAGCTGAAGTGCTGGCTGGATTTGTCAATGGCCTGTTCCTCTTATTTATTGCATTTTTCATCATGAGTGAGGCAGTGGAAAGAGCTATAGAGCCACCAGAGGTAAATAATTTTTAATTGTTATCTTTAATAATTATAAGTGTATTCATTATCCAAGACATACTATGTATATGTCTTTTGGAACAGGTTTTTAGTTGTTTTTTCCAATTAATAATAATAATTAGAGGCTGTGGTTATCATAATTCGATCATAATTCATTGAATTGATTAAATTGGGGAGGTAACATATGTTACCAATTTTATTTAATTAATAGTTCTAAAACCTTTTTTGGGTGTATTGACCAATCATCAGTAGCTCTCAAAAAATAGGAATTTAGTTGACACACAAAAGAGAAAAAAATGAACTGTTGTAGTTATATTTGATTTCTATAATTTTTTAACCAATTTACAGTTAGGTTTTTTTTTATCTGGCTGAAAATTGAAAAGTACTTTATTTGCAGACAGCTTATTCTACAAATTTGTATAAAAAGCCATTTATTATATAACCTTTATCTATAATACGTAAATATTAATAATAAATTATTGATAATAAATTTTACTTAAAAGGAACAACTTAATCAGCTTTAGCATATCTAAGTGAGATAAGTTGCAAGCAATAAAAAATATGTTCAGTACATATCTAAGAAGTCTGCATGTAAAAGAAAAAAAAATCAACTACTTATGATACATTTTTAAACAGTTTTTGATTTAAAGATAGGAAAATTTAAAAAAAATTGTTTGTATGGGAGTGTAGAAGGTTTATTCTATCCACCCGTTTTTTTAGGAAAGCAAACAGCCACTTAGCTTAATCTTCACTATACACTTAAATACTGGCCAATATTTTTAATTCTAACCCATTCAATTAGGTATTTTAAATAATTTCTTCTCAATTTGATAAGATCAAAATTAAGCATACTCAATATTAAACCTTAAAGCAATAGATATAAGGTTGAAGTATTAAATTAGAAAGTCTCTTCATACTATCAGTGGAACTAATCATCTTAATGGTCCCATTGACTTGTGTTAAACAATTAATACTTAAGTTATAGTGCAATGTGTATTTCTCAGTTACTTGTAGGTTTTATTACCTAATAATAATTATACAATTATGTAATTTCCTTAATTTCAAATAATTTATATGAAATTTTCTCGTATAATCTATACCATGGGGTTCGAGTTAAAATGAATTAAAAGGATTTTACATGGTCGGCAAGGCGTGAGTGATACCTCTGGTATTGCGAGTGTACCAGAGATATCACTTGTGTGTTGCCGACTCATTCATTTTTAAGTATCCCTGGGATAGGAAAATGTTTATTTCATAATGCATCCCAAAATTTACATAACACACCTATACTAACACACAGGAACACAACTATATCTCTGTGGTCTTCTGTAAGGTGAAGGTTCTTCCTCAGTCAAGCTTACTCACTAGTATGGTGCCGTACCTCTCTTATTAACACTTTCAGTGCCAAGAAAGCCGTTACGACTTTTTACTCGGTCAAAAAAGTAATTTTATTCAATTGGTTTAAGAAAAGTATTGAATTACCAACCACTACTTTGCGAAACGAACAATAGGACTCGGTAGCCGAGTGTTAGGCCCGAGGACAGGTACTTAATAACCTATAGATGGACTAGGTAGCCGGGTTCTCGGCGTAGCGCACCTATCAAGGAACCCGGGAGTCGGGTTCTTAGCACTAAAAGTGTTAATAAAGCCATGTTATTGGGTTCTGTAAAATTTATGTAATAATACCACTTTTGGTCACAATACTTTATTTTCTTGCACAGGGCATTATATTGCTCAAGTATGTGCGCAACCATTGGTGCAGGTTTATCCGATACTGATTTAGCCATCATGAAAAACTGGTGTTAATGTTTTTGGGTCTGCAATGAGTGATTGATGAAATTGATTGTATACCTGAGTATAATGTATTGGGCTCATGCTATGTGATTATTAGGCACGTCCCGTGGACATTTATTAAGTTTTCGTTGGG
Organism: Trisateles emortualis; assembly: GCA_947095525.1. Classification (NCBI taxonomy): domain Eukaryota; kingdom Metazoa; phylum Arthropoda; class Insecta; order Lepidoptera; family Erebidae; genus Trisateles; species Trisateles emortualis. The sequence goes on along the minus strand of OX352748.1, from coordinate 3,494,347 downwards.
ATCCCATTTCTTTTTTCAATAAAATATACACATGTTACCCGCTGATGGATGATGTGGGTTTCTAATAGTGAAAGAATTTTTGAAATCGGTTCAGTAATTTTTGAGTTTATTCGTTCCATACTTAAATTAAATATATATCACTAATATTATAAATATTAGTGTAGATTTCACATAGCATGGGTGCTGTGACGTTTGACATTTCGAGATAAAGATCAATTTAAATGATTGCAGATTAAATAAGAAACTATGAATTAAATACTCTAGGCTCTTGATCATTCAATTAGCCAATTGGTTAGATTGATTCAATCATTTTCATTCATCTTTATGTTCAAACTAGGGGTCGCCCGCGACTTCGTCCTCGTGGTAATTTGGAATATTTTCCCCGATTTTGCAACATATCTCACTACTGCTCCGCTCCTATTGATCATAGCGTGATGTTATATGGCCTATAGCCTTCCTGGATAAATGCACTATTCAACAAAAAAAGATTTTTTCTAATCGAACCAGTACTTTCTGAGATTAGCGCGTTCAACCAAACTAACAAACAAACTCTTCAGCTTTATAATATTAGTATAGATGTCAAACGTCACAGTACCCATGCTATGTGAAATGAACTATAGTTGTTAACGTCCACCATGAAACCAAAACATTAAATAGGTACCCATAGACAACATTATTATTATTTGATTCTCTGAAACAATCGTTTTAATTTAAATATTATCATTTTGAATATGTTCACTTATTATACTTTATATAAATATCTTAACTTTCACTGATTGACATTGGACAAACGATTTTCGACATAATTCCGTTGTAATAATGTTGAAATTCCATTGCTTAATTGTGCACAAATGTTGGTTGGTGAAGCACGTATTTTAAATGTATTTTTCTAATAGTTATTGTCAACTCAATAAGCGTGGTGTTGCGGCATTGTTACACGTTTCGCTTAATTGTATGTTTGTTGATTGAAAAATAGAAAAAAAAAGAAAACGTACTGGAAGGGGCCTTTACTTTTCGTACAGATTTATGTTTTACACTAGCTTCCGCCCGTGGCTTCTATTGCGTGGTATGTCGATAAAAGTAGGCCATTAGCGCTCGGGGATAATGTAGCTTCCCATTAGTAAAAGAATTTTCATAATTGAATTAGTAGTTTCAGAGATTATACCCTACCTCCAAACTTACAAACCTTTTTATTTTTAACTAGCTGTTGCCCGCGGCTCCGCCCGCGTGGATGTCGGTTATCGCTGCAAAAATGCTGTCGGTTATCGTAGCCTATGTGTTATTCCAGACCATAATCTATGTCTCTGCCAAATTTCATCCAGATCCGTTCAGTAGTTTTTACGTGAAAGAGTAACAAACATCCATCCATTCTTACAAACTTTCACATTTATAATATTAGTAAGGATAGAGTTTAAGTATAAATACAGTATTGAATCAATCGTAGACCTAGCTACTACATACGTTTAGAAATGCGGACTATTCAAAGTAATCAGATCCGACTGAGGAAAGACCTCCATCTTACGACTACATCTAAGTCACGTCCAAATAACTATTACACAGTGTATTTGTGTTTCTGTAAATACAGAACTTCTTAGGTGTAGTGTAGTGTTTGAATGAACCACGTCATCCTAAGTATAGGGCTGTCCCATAAGGTTGTGGAATAAGCTCCCTGCCGAGGTTTTCCCAAGAGACTATAGCATGGGGTTCTTCAAGAAAGGAGTTATAAGGTTTTTAAAGGATCGACAACGCGTGAGTGACACCCCTGGTGTTGCAAACGTCCATAGGCTAACGGGAACTCTTACCATCAGGCGGGCCGTATGCTTGTTTGCCACCTTGGTAGTATAAAAAAAAACCAAAACCCTAGTGCTAAAAGCATTTAAAAACTAATTTTTGGATTGGCAACACTCGAGTGTTACGGTAAATGCCACCTAAGTAGTATAAAAACGAACGAGTTTACACAGACATACATTTCGTGTGTTACTCGTGATATATCAATGTACTTACTAATATAATGTTATCAGAAGCCTATCGCAGTCATATATTTTGTTTAAAGGCGTGAGCACACTTATTTTGACTGCACGTGTGGTCTAATCGTTAAGATGGTCACCTCGCCACCAACAACGCTGAGAGTTATGGGTTTCGATTACAAGGTTTTGACGCGGAACGTCACTTTCGTAAAAGTCATCTTCAAAAATTTGGTCATTTTCGTACAATGTAATTTTCATAGAAAGTCACTTTCGCAAAACGTTATACCGCATATGAATTACGTAAAAGTCACTTTCGTAAAATGTCTTTCACAAGAATCAACCCTACGGTTGTGTCTTAAGTGGTTACCTCGCCATTTATCACTGTGTGGCTTGTTGTGAGTTCGATCGCCACACGGGACAAAAAAATATTTGGTCCATAAATAGTCCATAAAGCGGTGGTGGCCGAGTGGGAAAGTAACCGACTTGCACGCAAGAGGTGCGAGTTCGATCCCGGGCAGTACCAATGTGAATTTCACTTTGTGAAGTTTATATGTACTAATCAAATGATTCGCCATCTGCTAACGGTGAAGGAAAACATCGTGAGGAAACCCACATATCTTAAAAGAAATTCTAAAGACATGTCTGATTCACCAACCCGCATTAGGCCAGCGTGTGTGAATTAAGGCCTAAACCCTCTCTTTCTCTTGATAGAGAAGAGGAGACCCGTGCCCAGCAGTGAGACATATATGGGTTGCTGTTATTATAATAGTCAAAGTCAAACTCATTTATTCATTTAGATCAAATCCATGATACTTATGAACGTCATTAAAACAAATGCCAGCATACTTTTTTCCTAAGGCCATAGCAACCAAAGCAAGCAAATAATAAATAGTTGTCCCAAGGTTGACTGAACTTTGTATCCGTTAATTGTATGCTTGTAAAGTCCCCTGCGTCACAGGGCTTGTTCCCTAGTGCGGGCGTAAGAAAAATACTAACAAACAATAAAAATACTAATAACATTCTGCGACAGTGACTTTTTACGAAAGTGACTTTTTGGCAAAAAATAGGTATATTGTACGAAAGTGACCAAATCTTTGGCGATGCCATTTCGGCCATGTAAGAAAATGACGTGATGCACTGTAATGTCATCGTCAGAATGGTTGTGCTACTTAAATATAACTTCGCACGTGGTACGTTCACACAATGTATGTCACCATTCACCAATCGCCAGCTGTGCAAAAAAATCACGTCGCGCGTCGTCGCCGCGCCGTGACGGATCTGTAGGCCCGTTATAATGTGAAATAAGGAAAATACTTCCATGTTTTTAGTTGTTTTACGAATTTATGTCTAGTGTTGACCCATCAGATGCTGCCAAACCAGTTTTGGTAGAAGAACCATTGTTACCTGGACGACGACGTTGTGCCGGTAGATCGGTTAATTATAACATAACTGTGTGAAGCCATCTGATCTGAGGAGGCTATCTATTTGAGTGCATGTCGTATCAAGCACTCCAGGATCGAAAAGTACTGGTCAGCTGGCGTCCTAAAGATTATGTTGTCGCTGCTATATTCAGTCCAAATAATCGGTAGATGCACGCATCTTTTACGCACAAAGTCAACTTCGTTACCCAGGAAATAATCGAAGTCAGACAGACGCCCATACTGTATATGTTTTTTTTTTAATTATTTGTCGTTTCTACAAGATATTATAAAACCAGGTAAAAACCACTAACTTTTACCTAGTTTAAGTATTATTATAATCTAATATTAGCTATGTATGTTATTTTTGATTATTCTTAACGCTGAGCACACAATTTTCAGTTTAGTTTTGAGCATGTTTCACGCGTGATTGACCGTTACACAATCGTAAGCCGTACGCATGCCTTTTATTTTTATTAGAACAAAGTAATACCTTTATACAACTTGATAAATGGGGCATTTCACGTGCCAATTAATGATAAGTTAGAATGTTTTAATAGGCATAATAATACAGCCCTCTCTAATTTTGGATAATCCGAACTTTAAGGAGTACGGCGCGGGTGCAGGAACTGAAGCCCCAGTCGGTCTCCCGGGATCTGGATTTGTTGCTCTCCTTAGCCGATGAATTTCTTCATCCCTCTGCCTGAAAGAACGGTGCGCCCTTGCCTGCTCCCTGTGTATTAATTGCTCCACATAGCAATTCTGTAAAATTCCTAAAATGCCCGTTCCTAGGGATAAAAAAATCTGGAAGTTAGGAACGCCTATGTGTCAGTACTATATAAACTTAAGCTTTTAATGATAACCTTGACAGATTAATCTTTCTGCATGAAACGATGAACAATTCATTCAAGCAAACATGTTCTTGCTTATCTTAAATCAAACCAGTTTTTGTAGTGCAGTATGTAGTTGTATGGTGTGATTGGTGTGCGAATTGCGATACTCTATATGTTACGATAAGCGTGTAAGTGTGAACTAGTAGGTCTGATTCACTCAGCAGTAAAATTACTTGATACGAACACCGGCGCTAAATTATGGGTTCAAGATTTCCGCTTAGCTTGACATTTCACTATGGGATAACTGAAACCACTAACTTGTTTTAAGACTTTTTTTAGACTAGAAGTCTTAGATCTTATGTAGGTATTTACTAGCGGCCCGCCGAGACTTCGTCCGGGTTAAACTATTTTCAGCGCAACTTTCTTTTTTTTTTTTTTACTTAAGAACTTTCTTTCGAAAATAACAAACACAACACTACTGAAATCGGTCGAGCCGTTCACGCGTGATGCCGTGACCAAGAGGAATAGGGATTCGTTTTTATATATAAAGATATTTCCTGTAAACCGACTAAAATTTATAACTTTCATTCCACAATCATAAACAACTTTTACTTTAGGGAACAAGCTCTCGGTCTCAGAGTAAACTCAGACACAGAAAAACTATATGTAGGCCACAAAAATATTTTTACCGTAGCGTAGCCCTGGGTCGGCAACACACAACCAGTGGTACCTACAGCAAGTATAAAAAAAAGAATGCCCTACGGTTTATGCTGAGCACGTATTTACCTATTCCCTAGTCAATTTTTTTCGCGGGTACCAGGTCCAAAATGCAAGACTCATGTATTAGTAACAATGCTTGTGACATAAGAATTTTATGCATTGTTTTTTTTTCTCGTGAACAACGCGATTTTACGTGTTGGTCATGGTTGTTGTCGTGAGTAATAGGTTTTTATGACTTGGTGAAAAATTGAGTCTTAACGTCTCGATCAACATTAATTTGATAAAGTGTTATAAACTTTTACGATATTTACATTATATTATTACTATCTGTTGGCCGCGGCTCCGCCCGCGAGGATGTCGGTTATCGCTGTAAAAAGTGGCCTATGTGTTATTCCAGACCATAATCTATCTGTGTGCCAAATTTCATCCAGATCCGTTCAGTAGTTTTTGCGTGAAAGAGTAACAAACATCCATCCATCCATACTCACAAACTTTCACATATTTTATAATATTAGTAAGGATGGGCTACGTGTCGAAATCGTGTAATGAAAAGTATGGATCCTTAAAAATATAACACGATATAGACCCATTGTCCATTAATTTAATACAACATTTTGATAGATCATTTTTACCCGAACTGCAAGGAAAGGGTAGAAAAGAAATTTTTAGTAAGAACTTGTTGATCTCTTTTTATCAATCGGGGTTTTTCTTTTTATGGTTTATTTAAAAAGCCCACTCCTACAATAAAAACAACTTTGTCACGGGGTACTTTTTAAACATACAATATAATTCACGGACATAAATAACACCCAGATTCGGAACAAACATTTAAATACACAAAGATTTATCCCGTGTGGTAATCGAACCTACAACACTCGGCGTGGTGTCCACTAGACCACACGACGTGCAGTCATCAATATAATTTTCCAAACGGTTCTAAGAAATTGAGTAGTGCCGCGCTATTCGGCAGTTTTACTAACGGCTCTCACAGCTGACACCCGTTTGTTAAGGATGAATGGATATAGATAATATGCAACAGTTGTTAGTATCAAATGGGGGGAATGAAAAGACAAGTAATAATGTATTGAAGTTACCTCGCGGGATTCGCGATTTCTATATAACATCTAGCTTTGAAAACAAAATTCTTCTTTGCCTGGCCCTTTCCCATTTTACTTGGGGTCGGCACTCCGTATCATGCGTCTCCAGGCAACTCGGTCCTGGGTCGTCTCTTTGTTGACTTGGGCTTCTTTGAGGTTCGTATTTACTATAGACATCCATGTGATTCGGGGTCTTCCTCGTCTTCGGGGTTTAGTTTTTATGTCTTGTGTTTTTCTGGTCATGTGGTCGGATGATCGCCTCATGTGTCCGTACCACCGCAGACGGCTCTCCTGTACTTTGTCTGGAATAGGTCTCACTTTGAAGGTGCCTCTTATGTGTGTGTTTCTGACATGATCCAGCATAGTTACACCACCTGCCCATCTGAGCATCTTCATCTCTGCGCAATGTAGTTGATTTTCATGCTGCTTTTTGAGTGGCCAGCATTCGGCTCCGTAAATCATGGCTGGTCTAGCTTTGCAAACAAACGGTTTTCAAAAAACCGGTTTTGACTGCACGGTTATTTCAGTGGCTTATATGGTTTCCTCGCCATTTAACACGGCGCGGCGTGTTGTGGAATCGAGTGTTGGTACATGGACAAAAAATTGTGTGATCCATAAATGGTTGTCCCGAGTCTAGGTGTACTCTGTGTCCGTTAATTGTATGTTTGTAAAGTCCCCAGCGACACAGATGCGCTGGGAGTTGTCTTTTAAAAAGATACAAAGCAAGAAAAACTGAGTCTGACAAACAACTGACCGTTAGTTTTAGAAAGAATAATAAATAAAATAAAAGTCCAAAGGGAGTAAAAACGGAAAAAAATGCTTTAATTCTGTTCAGGCCCGTACCACAAAATATTTAGTACAAGTGCCCATAATATCATGATATCCTTATAGCGATTTAATTTTAATAACTATAATATAATAACTATAGTAATATCATCTTACGATTTTAAAATTAAAACGGGAAATTTAGGTACCCAGTTTACAGACCAGGGAGGTAAAATTGTGCAAAATATTGACTTAACAGCTACTGAAAAAGAAATTACTTACTATGCATACACCACATGACAGTGGAATGTCATTGTTTAGATTAGAACTCATTAAGTAGAGTACCTACCTACAAATATATTTTCTTATCTTCAAAATTACATCGTTTTTGTTAGGTATTAAACTAAACTAGTGAGGCATTTGGAAACTTTTGACATTCCTTGACTTTAAGTTCGAAATATCTTCTAAATTTAGTTTGGGAATTTAGAAGATATTTCGTACTAAAGAATTGGCGAAATAAAGACGTGTCGGAGTTCCATGTTGTCAAAATAAAAAACTTGTCGTAGAACGATTTGTCGAAATTCAAACCCTAAATGTGTATTTCAGTAATAAAAAGAAAAAAAAACGGAAAAAGCTAATTTATAACGTAGTTTGTAAGCAGAACCAAAACAAAGGATTGCTTCTTTCATCAATACATGAACAGAAAACCCATTTATAGCGAGAACTAACCAACTCACATTTTTGCGATTATTCGTAAATATAATATATATACAATATACAATACCACGTCGTGTTCTTCTGAGTGCCGTAGCGAACGCAAAAAAGATGTTGGAAGACCTTTGCTTCGCTTTAAATACTGTGCCAAGAGGGACATGGCAGCATTTTAAAATAGCACCAAAACTAGGAAAATTTCACTGAGAAGCGTACAGAATGGCGGTAACTCTTAGAGGAGGGTCGAAAGTTTTGCGATGATGTTCGCAATACTCACTGACAAGAGACAAAAGCGACATCAAGTCAGCGCATCACCTGCTGCCGTAACTTTTTTTTTTTTTAAAAGACAACTCCCGCACTAGAGAACAAGCTCTGTGTCGCGGGGGACTTTACAAACATACAATTAACGGACACAAATTACACCCAGACTCAGAACATATTTTTGTGGTTCGGGAATCGAACCCAAAACCTCGTGCACAGCAGGCGCATACTGCGGCCACTGGACCACCGAGGCAGAATTTCTCTTGTCAGGCCTGTGGTAGAGCATGTCGTTCTCACATCGGTCTGTTCAGCCATCAAAGCGATGTCTCCTAGGAGATCAAAGAGACATCGCTTTTGATAGCTGAACAGACCATCATAGACACCACAGAGCACCATAAATCATCTGCTATAGACGTAAAGGCCGTATATGTACAATACTTAGGTAGGTACGTGAGATTATAATACTCAACTGTTTGGTCTATTAATAATCTCACGTATTGTTTCACAAAAATCTTTTGTATCACGTGCGTCATGGCTTGGGACATTTTGATTTCTTTTTTTTTTCACTTGACTCAATATAAATTTACCACCTTAATAAAATCGTATAAATATAATATCTACTTAATGTTATAATAATAAACTAGCGAGCCGCCCTCGTTGTTTTTTTTTATTTCTCTATTATAAATGTGGCTACATATGTAACGTGTTTTTCGGTGAAATGGCCCATCTATCAAATAACCAATCGGTTAAATAGCTTTTTGGTGACGTAGTGGAGTAGAAATGGGCTTCGTTAAAATGTTTTTCAATAATAAGTACGAATCCCCTTTATCCTATTAACCCTGAGCGGCTTATTATGCTTCAAGGATTATCTCTTTTTGAGCATCAATCGGTTTTAATAGCCTTATCGTAACTCAGATGACTGTAGTGTTGTTACATACTTTATTACGAGCTAAATTAGCTACACGTGCGTACATTGCCGAATCCTAACGTGTGATGTAGATAAGTTCTAAGCTATCGGTGACTAGACACGTGCCTTAAGTATATATGTAATAATTGTACTATCTGGGCGTATCTATGTTGCATGCGTTGCAGCTGATTAGATTTCATTTTAAATTATGTGACGTAATTTATTATTAGATAATGCGTTAATAAGTTTACTTACTTTTATAAATAATTCGCAAATTAAAGAATTATATATGTAGCTATGTTTTACAATGTTGAAATCACTGACATAAAGTAGTAGGAATCTTGGAAGCGAACAAACAGGGGTAGAAACCTTAGAAAGATATTAGCACAAAATTCGGGCCACTCCTTTCAATCGCCGGTCGTACCAAGCGATTTGCTCTCGATCAATAAAAAACCCTAAAGACAGATAACAAAATTAAGTAATCGCAGGGTCAATTTGAATTTTATATTAAAATCGAAAATATACATACATACGTCATGGTACGACCCCAGTTAGTTACAAATTGTGGTAGTACAGAAACCCCATACAAAAATAATCGAGGAAAAGCTGGTATGATAGCTACTTACATTTTACGTTAGGTAGGTAGGTACTTATTTTTTTATACGAAAGCTAACCGCTATAATAAGCAGTCAATGACGCATTATCGATGCTTGTAATAGGAATTATTAGATTGGTTGTATAGTGAAACCTTAATAGCCACAATTACCTTTCCGAATTCGAATGATAAGGCCAATATTGACTTCTTGAATACGCTGACAGCGGTTTTTATTGTGATAACCCTAGATGCTAGTTTCGACTAGCAAGTCTTCTGGCTTTTAAAGAATTACGAGTTATCATAAGATCCAATTTGACTTCAATATGAACATCATAGTTCCAAATCATTTTTTTTTTGTTATAAACTCCGTTAAACTGACTAATCCTAGAGACAACGTTGACTGTTAAATGTTTGTTTTAATTTCAGGTAAAACATGAACGACTTCTATTGGTATCGATACTGGGCTTCCTAGTCAATATGGTAGGTATATACGCGTTCCACCACGGGCATAGCCACGGAGGCCACGGTCACTCCCACGGTGGTCACGGCCACTCACACAACCACCACGGCCACTCGCACGACGACGATGGTGAAGCACCCACCGGCGCTGGCTCGGCCATCATGAGAGGAGTCTTCCTCCACGTTCTAGCTGACACGCTAGGATCCGTTGGTGTCATCATATCTGCTATACTTATGCGAACATTTGGCTGGATGAGAGCCGACCCTATATGTTCAATGGCTATAGCTCTTCTTATAGCGGGTAGTGTAATACCTTTAGTGCGCGACTCCGCTGGAGTACTCATGCAACGGACTCCAACGTCATTAGAACGCGCGTTACCCAATTTATTCACACGTGTGGTAGGCTTAGCAGGAGTAAACGCGGTGCATGAACCACATTTCTGGACATTATGCAGTGATGTCCACGTTGGTGCTATTAAAATTGAAGTAGCGAAAGAAGTGGATCCTAGGTATATTACTGAGCAGACGTCAAGGATATTCAGGGAAGCGGGCGTCAAACATCTAACGGTACAATTAGACTACTATCCTCTCTGATGATGTCCCAACAATTACAACAGTCCCATGTCTTGTATATAAGGAAAAATTAAGTTAAATATTAATGTGCAATTATGTTCTTGAGAAATGATTGTGTAATGTAATTTTTTTAAATGTTTTATTGACTGTTGTGATGTTGAAGATTTCCTTCCCAATTTCTTTGCATTTCCATAGACAAGAAATTTAATTATATTTAGTATTTGCATTTCGAATTACTATAAAGAGTATTTGGATTAGAGTGTAACAATAAAATAAATAAATAATAATATAAATTGTATGTTATTATTAAAGTTGTGTAGTATATTTTTTTATATTATATTTTCTTTGTAAGTCTTTTTATTTGTGTAACATTCCATTATTGAATCAAAATAGATGTTTTCACAGTTTCATATAAATTGTCTGAAGATTTAATCTGCATTTTTAATAACCGGAATGCTATATGTATTAGCAAATTATTAGTTAATTGACCATTAAATATTATTTAGTGGTCAAAATAATTGTATATAACTATACATTTGCTTTGTTTGTTTTTAATTTATTTTAAAATAAATGTTAATTAAATTGATGTGTAAAAAATATTGCCTTATGTAGGTATGTTCTATTTAATTGTGGAAATTATGGCTTAAGTTTCGCTAGGCCCATTAATAAAAGTTTGATACAATGAAAACCATAGACGAATATTAGATACTAGGCAAGGGGAAATGGCGTTGTTTTTTAATTAATAGGGTATGTGGCAACTACATAGAAAATTTATTTTACCTAAACTGGGAAAAATGAATAAAGGTAATTTACTTTGCAAATACCCCAATGCTAATTACCCTATTCAATTTATTCTTATTTATAGCATCATTTTGTTAGACCCGCATTAAAACCTCGACCTTCATACTTGTGCGAAAAAATTAGCTTTTATGGCCCTGCATGCTAACCACTTAGTGTTGCCATGGTATAAATTCTAAGACTGACTTATTGTGTTACCATAATTTGAAACAAAAAGTGGGCTCAAATTTACATGCAGCTTTTAAGCTATATTTCGTAAACATAATTATGGTAATCATTATGTCGGTCGTATAGTAGAGAAGGTAATAATATAAGGATTTAAAATCTTTCGACTTTTGTACATACATTCTATGTTCTACTGGGTGTTAGGACAGTTCCTTGAGTTAAGGCATTGTTTTAATTTTTATAGTACAGCATGTACGGTGCAAATAACTGTGTAAGTGATATAATTTACTGTTCTTGCAATGAGTGAGATATGTATTAACCCACAGAAACCCGATTAAATCAATTTATATGAGATTAAACTAAGTTACCGAAGGTTTTGACTTTTATTTATTTAAAACTACTAAATCAATATCATCCGCATTATGAACGTTAAGATATCAGGACCATTAATTTTCTATCTTTATATATATATATAATTCTTCTGTGCGTATGTATGTCACTAAACTCCTAAACGGCTGGACCGATTTTAATGTTTTTTTTTTTGCGTGTCTTTGAGAATGGTGTTGAATTCCAATTGGACCTGGGTAGGTGGCGCTGCTGTGCGTATGTCTGCTTTTCCGTGCAGGGCGACGTCTGCCGGGTCCGCTTGTATTATTAAGAATACAAATTTCACCTCGTTCCATCTCGAAGGTATCGCAAGAATCGACTGAGGGAGTAAGTAAATCAGACAATATCTACTGCAAGAGAAGGAAAACTCGAAACAAAACCCTATACCGATCAGTCTGGCCATCGTGGTATAAGTATGCTAATATTCCTGAAGTGTATGAAGGATATGGGCCCAGCAGTGAGACGTTAATGGCGAATATGGCAACCAATCACCAATATCTATCTATAAGTAGGTACTAAAGAAATAAACAGTTTTTACCCGACTGCAAGGCACTCGCTGTCTTTGACATTTTATTTTCATTCCCTCCCCTAATCTATTGTATCACGGCTAATGCCCGTTGATGATACTAAGTTTTTAATGTACGGTGGGCAACGGAGATAGCTGTACTGAGCCTCTAGACAAGTGGCATAAGCGTTAGTCGAATCGAAAAGTCAAAAAAGAAAATGTATGGAATTAGACGTAAGTTTACGACATTAAATCGTAGACTCACGTCAAATTACATACATTTTATTTTTTGACTTTACGATTCGACTATCGCTTATGCCACTTGTCTAGAGGCTCAGGGCCGCTATATAAAGATACGTTATGTAGGAAAATTAATGTATAAATTTGAATGAAATATATTTTATCTGTAGGTTTAGTCGTATTGCACACTGTGACCAAATTCCACTGTGACACATTTTATTAGTCTTAAGCTGCAGACAGACTTTAGCTACATTACCAACCCTCAAATCGTCGCCCTTTGCGATGGGACACGTCGGACTGCTATAATTAATTGACACTACCTCAAAATTTGTATGATCCATAAATAGTTGCCCGAGTCTGGGTGTACTGTGTGTCCATTAATTGTTTGTAACATCCCCCGCGAAAGTGGTGCGGGAATTGTATTTTTCAAAAAGAAAATAGAAAGAGAAAAAAAAAATCGCATCATGATATAAATGAGTAATGTTACAAGTGTTAAATTATATAATATATATTTCAATTTATTTACAAACACTATTTCAAGTAATTAGTTATCTCTACTGAAAGCATAATAAAACAAAATATACTTTTATATATATTAACCACATACGTGACAGACAGACAAGAACACATTCATTTACAACAAACATTATTTTTAAATAATAAATCTGTGTTAAGTATTCCAAAAATTTTATTATTTTAAATATAAAGTAATTTTAATATAAGATCTATGATCGTGGGTAAAGTAGCCTGCGGGGGTATTGTGATGAACACTTTCATTTATCACTAGGATTTGATCGAAATTTAGTGTTGCCAGCATTTATTTTAAAATTTGACTATGTGGCTTTTACGACTGTAGGAAAAATGTATAAATAAATAGGAATACTTTAAATTATAACAAAGTGTAGAGAGATCATCGTTCAAGTACTGTGAACCTCTATGCACCCGCAAGCGACTTTGTCCGCGTCTTAAATTTGGATGATGCTATTCAATAAGTTTTTTGGCCTTGAAATACCGGCGTAGGTAGAGGACCTGCCACGTGGCGAGACCCAGGAGACATGCCATGGAGAATACGCTGAAGAATAAGACGCGGTTATTGGTGGACTCTGAAACAAAATGACAAGGGATACTATGATCAAATTATTATTATCAATAACATCATTGGAAAATCTCATTTTAATCACTTGAGACAAATTGTTACTACTTGGGTGGCAAACAAGCATACAATAAGCCTGATGTTAAGCATTAACCGTAGCATGGACGCTTGCAATACCACAGGTATCACTTGCGTGTTGCCAACCCATTTTTTTACACCAGGGGGTAGATGGGAGTATCCCTGAGATAGGAAACGTTTCTTTTAAATTGCATCCAAAAATGAGCGCTGGAGACAGGTACTCACACACAGGAACACAACTACACCGCTGTGTGCAGTTATTTGATTATGGTCTTCTGTAAGGTGGAGGACCTTCCCCGGTCGGGCTTGCTGGCTAGTATGGTGCCCTACCTCTCTCAATTATTAAAAAAAAAGTTTTGATCATAGGAACATAGTTGTGAATCTTTACAATTATATATTTTTTAATTTAATACTCTTTCCAAGAGACTCAAGTCAGTAGTGTTTCAGGTTTCATTATTTAATAAAGCACCCTTGCTTACTTGCTTACACAAATAAATATTCTTATTCTGATTCTTACATGAGCAATTATTATTAAAAAGGAAATTACCATTAGTGTCTCTCATCTCCTCCTCTCTCTTTCTCATGAGCGTGAAGTCTTGAACTATGGCCTCTGACAAATCTTCTAATCTTTTCAGTTCCAGTTCCATGGGCTTCAGCTTTGCAGCTTCACCAATCTATAATACAATTAGTAATGTTATTAAAATCAATATAAAGACGAAGAAAGAAAAAAAAGTATGTCTGGATCGAGGCAATTGGTGTACCATTGGCATTGCCTACCCCAATGAAGGATGGGTGTAATGATAAATATATGTATGTATGTAAAATCGATATGTTCTAGTTAAAATATATCACACTTTCACTGGATGGCAAAGCCAAAGACAGGGTTATAATTTAATGCATAAGGATTGCTGGTCTTCAATTTATCTAATAAAAAAAAATAGTTCTGCACTAGAGAAGAAACCTTGTAAGAAACATTACAAATACACAATTGACACACAAAAATTATACCTAAACTCGGAAAAACATTTATGGAACAAAGTTTTATCTTATGTGGGAATCGAACCCAGGGGCGAATGTTGGTGACGAGGTGATCACCTTCACCACAGGACATTAAGCTATGGCGTTATTGGTATGAATGGATATTGGTGCAATAAAAAACTTGCAATGGAAGGGTCATAAAATTTATGATATAATTTAATGATACTGAAATAGCTAAGCACATTTCTTATATCCCTTAGGCCTGTGCTAAAGGAAGTAAAGAAAAAAAAATACCATTGACAAATTAAGTTGCTAGACACAAATAGTCTACAAACTTAGGAAATAAGAATGCTGTGTTAGTAATTTTATTAACAAACATGCTCACAACATTCTGTTAGCTTGTTTGGATCAAGCAAAAGCCCACACATTATTACCCAAGAATTCTGGTAGATTGCAGTTCATCATGGCAGTCACCCATAAAGAAGAAAAAATAATTAGCATAACTAATAAACATATAAAGCATTTATAAATTTCCCCTAATGGGTTACCATAGAGAATTTTAAATAAATGTTGCCAACTAAAAGGGTTGCCATGTAAAAAAAAAACTTAAATGTTGCCAGCTAAAAAAATATTTCTTATGACATATTTATAGAAATAGGTATTACATACAAATAAGAAATAACTTTTTAGTTAAGAAATAAATATAAGGCTAAAATAAATATATTATTTTTCTCTATATTTAAAAAAATTATAATGTTGGCATTATACTTACGCCTTCATAATTCTTGGCTTCAATACCAATTTTGATGTCCAGCATCACATCTTGAACGACTCCACGACGTTCTAAAAAAAAGGTAATTTTAAACTTTTTTAGTGTTCCCTATATATTTGCCGTCTATAAGGAAGGTATCCTTTACTAGGCCATCAAATATTAGTTTTACATTTTTCAGGACTAATTCGGATATTATCAAAAAAGAGCTTCTTAAGGAACTAGGGTTATTAGACTGCGAGGTTTTCCAAAGATACTCTAGCATGGGGATTTTCAAGAAAGGGGTTTTAAGGTTTTTAAAGGCTCGGCAAAGCGCAAGTGATAACTCTGGTGTTGCCAGCATCCATACGCTACAGTAACTGCTTACCCTCAGGCAGGCCGTACGCTTGTTTGCCCCCTTAGTATAATAAAAGCTTACTGAAAGTACAGTGCTTCATAGGAGGAGGTTCTCATGTTGTAGTAGGTAATGATGGAAAAAAATTAATGATCATCTTACCATGAGGTACTTTTGATATGAAACACACTTCAAATGTGTCATAAGTTTCTGTCACAAATGTGAATTTTCCTTTAGTTATTGATTCTCTCTGTGACAATATGTGGTCTTTTGAATCACGAATCTGAAAGAAGAATATTATGTTAACCATTGCTTTACAATAAGCTATTGCACTTCACACTTCTGTTCACAGTATTGAGCCGGATGGTTTAAATTACCAACTGGACCCGGTAGGTGGCACTGCTCTTGGCTTTTCCAGGCAGTTTCTCTAGTATCTATATATACTTGTAAATATAGTCAAAGACAAAACAATATAGTGCCTTTTTTCTCTTCCCTTGGCAACCGATAACTTTGATCAATACGATTTCTGTTATCCTTACTAATATTATAAATGTGAAAGTTTGTGAGTATGGATGGATTTTTGTTACTATTCACTTAAAAACTACTGAACGGATCTGAATGAAATTTGGCACAGAGATAGATTATGGTCTGGAATAACACATAGGCTACTTTATACAGCGATAACCGACATCCACGCAGGCGGAGCCGCGGGCAACAGCTAGTAAAAATCATAAGTCCTCACAAACTTTAACTTATATAAGCTTAAATACATAATATACACTAAGAAAAAGTAAATTCAACATGGCAACACACTTGTTATTATTAAATGTGAAAGAAGAATTTGTTACTAAAACAATAGCGCACATACATTTCAGTTAATTATTCACGCCTATGGAACAAACAGTTTTGAGTAAATTTACACAAGTGGTTTGCTTACATATTTGATTTATGGCAAGTGAAGAAATATAACCAACTAGCCTTTACCTGCGGCTCCACCCGCATGAATATCGGTTATCGCAATAAAAAGTGGCCTATTTGCTATTCTGGATTATCTATCTTTTTACCAAATTTCTTCCAGAACCATTCAACACTTTTTACGTTAAAACAAACATCCGTACACCCATTTTTACAAACTTTAACATTTATTATAATAGTAGGATATAGATAAGTAGCCTATGAGACAAAATTGAGGTTAATAGAACATATGCATGAGCAAGCCCTGTGTCATTGGGGAATCTACATTCTTAGAATAACTATTTGCAGTTCATAGAATATTTTCTTCACGGGCACTTTACAAACATATAATGAATAGGCACAAAGTACAACTAGACTCGGGACAAAGAGTCAAATGTTTTTCCTGTGTGGTGATCGAACCCACAACACGTCAAACAGTGGTAAATGGCGAGGTAACCACTTAAGCCACTGAACCGACCATGCAGTCCAAATTTGGTGGGGCCAATGCTTCACATAGTAGATTTATTGATGTCTTGAATTTCTCCCCAACACTTCCCAATTAGGAAAGATTTGTTTGCGACAATGTTTTGTTTTGTCTTTGCATATTAAATTTTAAGGTGGAATGAGGTAGACATTCAATATAAATAATAATACATATTTTTAATTTGTATATATCTAATACATAGTCTTAATAATATTACATTTGTTTTGAAGTATTTTCTAATTGGAAACTTTTAATTTATGTCTAACCAAGAAAAAGTTGTGTTTAAGTGGGATAACACTTTACCAGTGAATACAATTTTGTGCCAATAATTAGCTACATCATCTATTTCATGAATATGTAATCAATGTTTCAAATATTCAACATGTGTGATAAAACATGTTCTCAAGCAGTCAATTTATGACTGTATAGATAAATATTAATAACAATTTAATACACAAACATGTGGGATGTTTTACGGTTACACAACAAACCTTAACTTTACAGTTAGGCTGAACCTCAGTTACTCTTAAAAGTGCAATTTTGTAAGTTGTGAGTCGCGAATTTTACGTCGTACCTATAAATAAAGCTGGATTTTTTGTGCAATAGCCCAGTTTTGCTCCAAACGCCGGCGAAATGAGTTGACTGTCGATGCATAACCGAAACTCACACAAAATTGCGCTCGTTTGCTTTCAACCTTACAAATTCAGAGTCAGCCAGTAGGTGGAATCTTGCCAAGAAATATTTTTAAACTTACGACATAGTCGACTCTCTGTCCAGCTACTTCTGTGACATCATATTCTCCAGCCACGAGCACGTTAGCATGCAGTTCTTCCTTCAAACACTTCTGTGTGTTGGGCGCAAGACTCCACATGATCGCGTCTGTGCTGTGCCATAATACACTCAAAAACAATACGAGATAGTGTACCTCCATGTTACTAATTGTACAATTTAATCTATCTTGCAATAATTAAGTCACAATTCATAACATAAAGAACTGAAAACAAACATATTCTATGTCAAAAAGACCGATGAGTTGGCCCGAAATGAGAAACGTCGTCGGCTTTTTAGGTAAAGGTTGCCATATTAAAACAGTACACGTCAGTAACGCTCCGTTGAACTGGAATAAAAAAGTTTTATCACAAGCACAAGAAATGTTACTTGATTTGTTTGTTTATTCTAGTAAAATAAATAATATTAATGAAAAACAGTTGGATCGAATGTAAAATACTGTCAATTTTACAAGAACGCATAAATTTAAATTTACGATACTGGTTTTAATTATATAGAAAGGAGCGCAATTAATATTATTGCCAGTACTATTAAAAAGAAAACAAGAAAATCTTATTTACATACTTAAACTTTAATTTTGTTGCTTTGGGTTCACAATAATAGTCTTTGCATAAAAACGGTCTATCATAAATATTTCTAGCAATAGCGGACTTTCAACCACAATGTTTGCATTTGATACATCCGTGTCTTAATTTATCGTCGTATTGTCGCTACGTTTCTAATTATAATTAGGTATCTATGTAAGGGAAGTAAAATACAGCTTCGCTAATTCCGTTAAGGATGAAAATATGTTCATTTCGAGACACTGGCTCTGGCTGCATAAAGTCTACTACACGCATTAATAATATGTAACAAGGTAGTCGTTCAATACAGCCGTGCTCTCTGCAACATTGAATAACGACCATGTAACATGCATCATTATTAATCAGTGATCACACCAAAAACCGAGCACACAAATATACTCTTCCTCGAAAAATATAAATACTCCATTATCATCCGTACATATTATATTTAAATAAAAGTATGTTCAATAATATTATAAACTAGTGGCCCGCCCCGACTTTGCCCGGGTTAAACTATTTTCAGCTCAACTATCTTATTTTTTTTACACAATTAAGAAGCTTCTCCTGACAATAACTTACTTAACTAAAAAAGAATTAGCGAAATCGGTTCAGCTGTTCTTGAGATTGGCGCTTAGCAACACATTCAGCAATTCGTTTTATATTACAGATAACTAGTTGTTGCCCGTGGCTCCGCCCGCGTGGATGTCAGTTATCGCTGTATAGCACACACACCACATAGGCTTTTTGCCTATGTGTTATTCCAGACCATAATCTATCTCTGTGCCAAATTTTATCCAGATCCGTTCAGTAGTTTTAACGTGAAAGAGTAACAAACATCTATCCATCCATCCATACTTACAAACTTTCGCATTTATAATATTAGTAGGATTTCATGATCATCTAAATCTTGCATAGTATTTTGTTTATATTTAATTAATTTTATATTTCAATAATATTTACGCTAGTAATACCCAAGGAACTTATACCCAAGTGGAATGCGCACGGCTTATTGATTTTCGGTCCGCAATTAGGGAGGAATGTGTCTCTTTCTATAGGATGTCCATGCGATTGATCAATGCCGGAATGTTTTGAAATTTCGGTTTATTTCTATGTAAAACAAATCTGGTTTTCAAATAAACAGGGTTTTGATAAATTTATTTCTGACTATCGGGGGGCTTACCGTTCCTTTCTTTAGTGCGTCTATTCGACCGAAAAAAATCAAAATGTCTTGAAATTTGGGTTCATCTCTGTGTAAGCTTTCAATGATAACTATAGGATTTTATTAAAGAATCGTGACGGTACATTTATGTGCCTATGGGTGTCTTATGTTAGCAGCAAGCACGATATTGACGCTTAGAATATATATTATCTTTAAAGATGTGAAGGCTGTCACCAACGAAAAGGGAGGATCCTCCGACCAGGCTAGGTGATCGTGCCTGGCGGGCCGCGGCCCAACGGTTAGTCGTTGGGCGTTGTATATATACTGAGTGTCTGTGTAAACTTCCATATCGCATTCAGGATCTCGTTCTGCGGTTGTGTGTTTCTAGGCATAGTGACATCTGTGTTTTTTATGTGGAACTTAGTTGCTTGTTATGGCGTTATTCTATTGGTCTGATAGATGACGCTACAAAGGTATTAAGGTAATAAAACAAATGAATATTGTGATCGTTTTTATTTCTTACTAGTTGTTGCCCGCGGCTGCACCCGCATGGATTTCGGTTATCACTGTAAAAAGTATTAGTAGCCTATGCGTTATTCCAGACCATAATCTATCTCTGTGCCAAATTTCATCCAGATCCGTTCAGTAGTTTTTACGTGAAAGAGTAACAAACATCCATCTAACCATAGGATCTATAAAAAATCACAAAAGATAATATGGATTAAACATTGACACGTTGACAGACCACCGAATGCTTCGTGATTTTACCTGGCACGGTATTGATCCAAAGCTGACATAGTCGATCACATTTTGGAAATGTACAAGCAATTCGAGAAATGTTGAACTTATTGTCCCCCTAATGTAAACAAAAGTTGTATTTGTTGATTTACAACGAATTATCTACTTACTTCAAAAAGGAAACGCCACGGGGGGCGGGTTGCGGGTCGCAAAGGATTCACTTTTGCATCCTATTACACAACACTTTTTTACCCTTTTTATTTATAATTTTCTAAAATCGCAATATTAAGATTCCTAAATAATTTCGCTATGATAACATGTACGGCCATATTGTTTGAAAACAGAAATATTAGTTGCCATATGAATTGTTATAAATACTTCTAATAATTTAAAACTTATTATAAATAAGTTGTTTTATAGTAGAAATAAGATTATAAATTTTTAACAATAATAAATCTATATTTACCTTCATGTTAAGAAATCCTTAGCTAAGAATTAGAACGTAAATATTTTTTATAAATAACATCTCAGGTAACTACCAATTGTAATATTTTCTACTAATTTTGTACTGGCATGCTTGTTAGAAAGGGACACACGCCACTCCGTTTGGCTATCTCATGTGGACCGTTTTTCTCCCTGATAGTTCTGCGTACAATTTTGATCTTTATTTTCATGAGGATATGGTTTAATATGGAAATCGATATTTGTTGAAGTACTCAATCCATTAATATAAGATCCTTGGTAATACCAACTAAGCGTTCCAGCTACAAGCACGATAATTCTATTATACTTAAGATAAGCATAGTGGTGAAACAGCTGAATATTGGTCTAGGTGTGTGTGAGTGAGATAGCTGACTGCACTTTGCATTGCTACAATAGAAAACAATGTCATATAAAAATGCAGATTTCACTCGAAAGTGCAAGTGGATAAATAACAGCACTCTAACCTAATTTTATGGGTTTTTGAATAGTTTCATCTGTATTTAAGTCATATCTGTTGTAGTGAAATTTAGGATAATTAATTTAAAGTACTATTTATTGTTTAAAGAGTTTATCGAATTGTATATTATTACGGATCTGAAATTGCAGCCTTGGCACTTTGACAGTTCTATAGTTTTTACGGTTCCACAAATTATCAATTTTTAATTTGATGTGTTGAAGATTTTATTGAAAATTAAATTAAAAAGTCTTACCACAATACCATCATATAGTTGTTTGTAGTAAGTACTGAACATTTAATAAAATATAATGTGTTTACATAATAGGTAGTATAGTAAATTTCTGTATCACTGCACTTGTTTTGAATTTCACAGAGATTGGACCTAATTTTAGAATGATGTTGTTTTCTGTTACAAAATTATTATTTTTACATATACCATTATATCCTACAAACAAATGAATGACATATTATTTCAATAGACTGCACAAAGTTACACTATACTTTTATTGAGTACCTTTATGAATTACGTTTTTATTATCACGTTAAGCATGAATATCTGTGTGACCCAGCCACAAGTAGCTGTGCTTAGAGATATTTATTATTATATTGCCTTATGAGTATTATAATATAGGAAGTTACACCATATTAGGCCAGTGCATGTAAATTAAGATTTCACTCAGATGTCTGACAAGAAAGGACCCATACTTACATTTAGAGAAAAAGCAAAATACCAGTCCAATTTCCATACATTTGGAGAGGTCTATGTTCAGCAGTGGACATGGATAAGCTGATGATGATGGACATGATGATGATGATGATAATATTACGAGACCTATATACAGCAGTGGAGTATATTAGGTATTGAAATTGTATTGCACAAAAGTTTTTTCATATAATTATGTTATTGAAGAATCTTCATCATTATCTTAGCTGAGAGATCAACTGCTGGATATAGGCCTTCAAGGATTTCCACAACATTCAGTCTTGTGCTGACCATGTTCATCTTTTGCCAGGTTGTTATTGTTATAGAATAGTGGCAATCTACACTAATATTATAAAAAGAAAATTTTTTTTTGTTTGTTGTAAATTAAAAAAGTTTGTAACCAATTTTAAAAAGTAATTCACCTATAGAAAGCCATTATTATATATAATTAAAACTAATTAAAGGAATCTCTACAACAGCTAAATAAATGTCCTCCTGTATAATCTACCTTGGTTGTCCAGTGGGTGTAGTATGCGCCTGCTGTTCATGAGGTTGTGGGTTCGATTCCCGCACAGGGACAAAACTTTGTGTGACCCACAAAGAGTTGTTCTGAGTCTGGGTGTAATTTGTGTCCGTTAATTATATGTTTGTAAAGTCCCCCGCAACACAGAGCTTGTTCTCTAGTGCGGGAATTGTTAAAAAAAAAAGAAATCTGTGCTGCTAGTTTATAAAATTAAGAAAGAATATATTATATTTTCAGGATCAACACTATTGGCTATGTCTCGACATAAACCATTGTTTATTGGTTTAATTAATTCTGGAGAAATATGTGAAAGACAACCATTGATGTCAACACTTAATTGTTAAGGTAAGTCAAATAATATATTAATAAACACACAGACAACAAACTGTGGTCAAATTCGAACTCAAGAGTAGGAGTTTGGATGACCCAACTCGGCACAATTGGTGGTGTGCTGGGCCAGAACCAGAGAGTGCAGGTACAAATCCTGCTCCAGGTCAACACAGAAGTGTAAAAAGAGTACTTGCTTCAAGGGAGGCAGCAGTTTGGTATTCTCCCTGGTACTCTTATAGTCCATGAACAGTGGTTATTGTTATCCTGGTGGGTAGGTAGGCTTCTGGCTCACCTCCCACCATTGGCGGACTAAATGGATCAAGTAGGTCTACTGTGGCAACCAGGAAACTGGTAAATGTTTTAATATTATTATTATAGGCCTATATTGTCCCACTGCAGAGCAAAGGCCTCCCTACTTTTCACTTCTCTTCTCTCTTTGTCTAGAGCTGCTAAGAACCAGTCTTTGATCAGGTAATTTTAAATTTTTACATTACTATTTATGTTCTCATTTAAAACATTTATTGTATAATTTTAAATATACACATACAGCACATACAAATAAATCACAGAAAGTATAAATGCTACACACTTTAAATGGAATCTTATAAGAAGTCCTCTAAGGATTTAACCTCTATTTATTGTACAAGTGTGGATTTTAACATCACTCCTTCATGGAATAGATAAATGTTATCCAAATTGGGACTCGAACCCAAGACAGAGATGACTCGGCAACTGAGTCAAACATAAGAGAGGTAGGGCACCATACTAGCGAACAAGCCTGACTAGGGAAGGACCACCACCTAACAGAGGAACACAGCCAAATAACTACTACTTACAGCGGTGTTTCTGTGTTCATTTAGGGATGTGTTTTGAAAGAAGAGTTTTCCTATCCCAGGGATACTCCATCTTAAAGCCCTGGTATAAAAAAATGGGTTGGCAACACGCAAGTGATATCTCCAGTATTACACGCGTCCATAGGTTACGGAAATTGCTTACCATAAGGCGGGCCATATGCTTGTTTGCAACCAAAGTAGTATATGAAGAAACTATTTTACACAATAAAATTTATCAGTACAAGTATTTAGTTTTCTAACAAAGCAAACTAGCGAATATAACCCAGTAGTACCGCATTTATCAACTAGATGGCGTTGCGTGATTTACTGATTACATCGCGCGCCGCTCGAACAAAGAGTCCGTATTAGTAGTCTCCTGAATAATATTGTATGTCGGACAGATTGTCCAATAGTGCGTCACTGGAACTCCATACATATGGGTTCCAGAGTCGCACTTTTCAATATTAGATAATTTTAATTTAATTTAATTTAATTTAATTTTAATTTAATTTATATATATATCTATTTTATTTTAATACATTATTTAATATTATGCTACTAACATAGTTGTAAGTGCACTAACAAATTATGGATTGTTTTTATCTGATTCAAATAAATAATAATAATTACATTTGTTTTGACTACTACTGATAATATACCTACTTAGATAAATATATTGTAATAATTTCAATCGATGAAGATAGCAATGTGAAGCTTTATCTGTATAACACCAGTCAGATAGCTGGTTGGCATTAATAAATGTTCTGGAAACAAAGCTGGCAGTCGAGACCTGTCTCCACCGTCTCGTTTAGACAGATATATTTGTCCCAGGGAGCAAAACATACCTTGACAGGACTTTTGAAGCGGTCTACAGGACTTATATATATATTATATATTTTTAACCGGTTGTTTCCCGCGGCTCCGCCCGCGTAGATGTCGGTTATCGCGATAAAAATTAGCCTAAATGCTATTCCAGACTTTAATCTATCTCTGTGCCAAATTTCATCCAGATACGTTCAGAAGTTTTTGTGTGAAAGAGTAACAAACATCCATTCACAAACTTTCACATTTATAATATACAACTCCCGCACAACCCTGTGTCGCGAGGAACTTTACATACAATTAACGTAGGCAAAGTACATCCAGACTGGGGACAACCATTTATGGATCACATCAATATTTGTCCCGTGTGGGGATCAAACCCACAACACATCGCAAAGTGGTAAATGGCGGGGTAACCACTTTAGCCACTGAACCAACCGTGCGGTCAATTGTAATGGAAACTCATTATATCTCACTTTGCTGTTTTAAAAAAAAAAAATGATAGATCACAGCGTGAGGTCGTTAGGCACAAGATTCGTGGGGACCTGCTAAGTGATAGAATTACCTAACTGGCACTCGCAGGTCCTCAGAATGGGCTGGGCTCCGCGACGCTTCATTCTTTTTAGGGTTCCGTACCTTGAAAGGAAAAAAACGGAACCCTTATAGGATCACTTTGTTGTTCGTCCATCCGTCTGTCTGTTAAGACCCTTTTTCTCAGGAACGCGTGGAGGTATCAAGCTGATACCTACACGCGTTTATATCAAATACTCAGGTAAAGCTGTGAAAAAATCAAACTTCTAAGCCAACGAAATCAAAAGATACAGCCGTTTTTGCCGTAAATTTTCGACACTCGCAAGGGAATCAAAACAGTCCGACTCGCATCTGGCCGGTATTTTTTATACTTCTAGGATGTCAAACAAGCATACGGCCCGCCTGATGTTAAGGTATAAGTAGCGTGTTGCCCACCCATTTTTACAACTGGGCTTTAAGATAGAGTAATCCCTGGGAAGCGTTTCTTTCAAAACATGTCCCTAAATAAGCGCTGGAGACCTTTACTCGCACACAGGAACACAACTTCACCGCTGTGTGTAGTTATTTAGCTGTGGTCTTCTGTAAGGTGGCTTGCTCGCTAGTATAGAGACCTACCTCTATTAACCGTCCTGCTATAGGATGAGCGGGGAAGTACAGATGGACGCGGTGGGGTGGACGTTTCACATAACAAGCAATAACTTATCTGAAAAATAAAAATAAAATTTATTCATCTCGCTCTCAGAAAAAAAGTTTTGTGTAACATGCAGCTTAGGACGCTAATGTCATTCTAGCCGAATTTCTCGACAATCTCGACGGAAACTGCGCGGGAGAAATTATAGTGCATAAACAAAGTTACCCTCTTTAATTCCTCATTCTTATAATCCGATGGGACGGCAATCTTAAAATGACCGGGTAAATATCAGATGTAGGACGACTGTATGTGCTATCGGAGGAACAGTCAATTTACAGAGTTCGTAGTTTGGGGTGGTCGATATTCAGTTCGGCAGTACTTGTTGAACGACAAAGCCCACGCGAAGCCATTACTACACATTTTGGGCTAGTGCCCATCGTGCCATAGTTCATTCTGTACGGGACGTATTACTTTTTTTTAATATTTTACCGCCCGGCTGTGCCCGTTTCGTATTTGGTTTATATGTAACAAGTATACCAATAGAGTAGACCTAATTAATACATTGGTGATTTCGGTAAAATCAAAAATTAATTAACTTGAGCTACTCGACGATAGATGTCGCCTAATCAATTACAATCGCCAATGCAATAAATATGGTAAGATTTCCGCACAAAGCAGAGCAATGTTGTGTGCTTCGCCGATAGCTTTAAGGCGTTGCATGAACTCTGATGGTGCATGCAGGAATACACCATCATCCAATAGAGACACACGTATGTTAACAAGAATAAAGTGAATGTAGTAAACATATGTATATCTGGATTATAGTAGCACTCTGAATGTTTATAACTAAAATGTTATGAAAGGGCAATATTCCTGCAATGTGCATCATTCTGCATCTATTTTCATTCTTTTTAACTTTTATACGGCAAACGTCGTTGGGATTTATGAATTCATGCTGTTGCCCGTCAAGGTACAGGCCACATTGACTGCATTGTCGGAGGCAGCCATTAAGTCCTCCTGCGGGCATGCAGGGTGCGATGTAAGGTAGGACATCGATTTGCCCGTTCATTGATTGACTTTGACCTGGATCTAAGTCAATATGTTTTATGCTTTATACTTGAAGTATAGTTTTACTTGTAAAATTCCTGTCCTTTTTTAAGGTATTTCAAACTTTTGGTCTCGTTGATAAAATTCCGGATAGCTTTGAGATTTTGACATTTTCTTTTACGCGTGATTAATATCTTACACCATTTGACTTTACTATCAATACTTGCTAATTTTTTTCACTGGATTCATTATTATACAATTTGTCTTCTATTGAGCGTTAGTTTCTCTCATTTAGGCCAAGACACACCTCATTGTGTGCCGTATCATGCTGACCTAGTTATTCCGCTGTTGCTTTAGGCTGTCATGCCATCTGGCACAAGGCGCTGCCTTACTGAATTGAATTTGCCGTTGCTAATAGTTACCAGATATTGAGTTTCTGGTTCGAATCTTTTGGTTTCAGCACCGATGTATTATATTCTACAGAATTGTATGTTCTATAGAATTGTTTTCGTATTGCGTTTCAATTAGAAGCAGTTGGGGTTAGAGTTAAAAAAATAATAATCATTCGTGCGATGTAGTTTTCAAAATATTTGATATTACTATTACAACTACTGCTTCAGTTAATTGTTCTAGCGCATTCGGCATCCATTATACTGAATCTGAAAATATAAGAAGGGTGGTTTTAACGATGGTTAAGTTACGTGAAATAGTTTTTTTCGTCGACATTGATGGAAAATCGGATACCTATTGACCAAGGCCAAGATCTTTTTTTGAATGAAATAAATCTGTTACAGATTCATTGAAATTGCAGGATGCAGGTCTGCTTTTCTTAACAATCTAATTAAACTAAGAGTGTATTGTTTTGACTTCGCTGCGTCATACATTCATATTATAGCATACAAAGTGTAAGGGCTTGACTATAATTCGATCTTAAGTGTTATCCTATCATGCTGAGTTGACTTCGTTGGCTACTTTAGACTGCTTTAATTTGAGCCCTATATTTCTTACTTACTTTTTACTTATGAATCTGTTGCCATCAATCATCGCTGTTTCGTCTGGTTCTATATGCGCCTGTTAGATCTCGTTTATTTGCCAAAACTTTGCTGCACATCTGAAACATTTAGATTTTCATGTCAATTTCTACTCATTAGTATTATTTACTACTACTACTATTTATGATTAGTTACACTCATAATTAATTAAGAAATCGAGATAAGTACTAAAAATAAGTGTAATGTAATTATGCAGTTCTACTGCATTAAAAACGGAAATATTGAAATGATAAAAATGTACATGGCCTTGGTATATTGCGACACGTTAATATAATTATTATTGATAAGATGTCTGACTGCCGCCTGAATTCAAAAATTGTATCCCAATCTTGGCAAGTTGATTTTACAAGAATCAACAAAATAACGGAACAAGGCACTTACATAGCATTCAGTTCGTGAGAAGCTTGTCCTGCTATCGTTCGCGCAAAACGTGTCCAAGATAATCCGACGATGTAACGTGCAACGTGACGTAATAAAGTACAGTGAAAACGAGAGTATTCGATGGCGCTGCCACGCAAATATGCTCCTTATGTCGCCTTAGATTCATTCAGGTGGCTCGGCCGTGACAATGCGCGCGACTGCCGCCCGGCGCGCAGGGGGTTGAGGGACGGCGGGGGCGCGACGCAAAAGTGGGTCGGCCGCGTCGCGTAGTCAAGTTCAAGGCCACACACGGTGCGCCTATCGTCCATAGATGGCGTTGCGTTGCGCGATTCGGAGTTTGAAAATTTTGCGAGCCCAGGGGTGAGGTGCGGGGCGCGGGTCTGGTGCGGGAACGAATTTTCGGTGCAACACACTACACGACGCTGCACTCGTGTACCGAACGTCGCGACGCGCAGTACTTTCGCGCAGCACTAGATCCAGACTTCTAAGCTAACCTAGACTCACAATAACAAGTCAACATGGACTGGATGGATGATGTGGTGCGTACATTATAATATTTAAATAACATGCCGCAACAAATTCGCTGATTTTTTTTAAAGATTATGCCATTTTTTAATGTAAAATGATTGTTGCCTTGACCTAGGCTAACATTTTATCAACAACGGCTTATTTTATACGGCAGGCTGCCCAATATTTATCGTGTAGCCATTATATTTCCTTATTGTTTACACCATAATATTGTGATTAGGTACCTGATTAATGTTAGTTATATGTATATTTATTAAATATATGATTTATCTAGAATCTCTTCCATCAATCTTAAGTTTGAATCGAAATTTCCTTAATAAATTATCAAGAATGAATGTTTTTGCAGTGTTTAAAATTCATTACGTTGTGTTACTAGTATCCCAAAATTAGACAGGTACACTCACACATAATAATTTCTCATATTATTAATAACTTCTTTCACTGGATAATGTAATACGTAACTGGCGGTGAGCACATTCAAAATGTAAGCTGTGAGCAAGAGGCACCGCTCCAAAACAGCTCAACACGTGAAGCCGTGCGGCGTGCCCGACCTGCCCCAACTCATGATCGATCGCGCCGCCTACCATTACCCGCCTCTGTACTGTTTGGCGTTGCTTCTATTTTCTCGACATGAGTAGGTACGCAACGGTAAAAGAATATTTAACGAATTCTTTACCAAACGTTTCCATTTTTTATAAGCTTAAAAAATAGTTTAATTTAGATTTTACTCAGGCATTCGATTCAGTATACATCGATATTTTCTTCAGCTATATGAAATTGACTTTTTAGAAAGTCTGTTATTTTTGTCTCTTATCATCACACAGTAGTCTTTAATAATACCTATGTAAAACGTATAATATTATTAAAGAAACAAAAAAAAAACAAAAATTACATAAGTCTTTACTGATTTAATAATTTAAAAATAAATTTGTATCATTCAAGATTGTAATAGTTTTAATGATAACTGGACTGGCACTGATTATTTGAAAACTATTTTAAAATGATGTAAACTGAATGAATTGTGTTAAAATTATAAACCTAATAATATGTGTTCCACTTAACACAATTTTTCAATTCATATCTTAGGATACCTATATCGATAGTACAGAAATAAAAATGGCAATGAAATAATTGTTCAAGTCACGTTATGTCACGAAGCTTCAATACCTATATTATTATTGGTCTATAAACAGTTTAACTAGTAAATTACTTTTTGTTCATGGTTTTGAAATTATCATTTATTTGTATTTTTCAGCTACGCGGGTAAAATTTTTGTGTATTGTATAATCCTGTCCGGTTTAAGAGCGTGGTTCGTTTTTATCTCAAGAGCACATAATGGCTTCTTTGATGCGGTCTGCATTAATAATAGTTTGAGTTACATCAATAAGTTTCTTTGTATCCCAGTTCCTCTTATTGAAGTTTAAGTTTTTATTGGAATTTAGGATAACCTGCTTAGAATCTGTTTTAAGTTCTCGTTGGACTCTAATTAGCACTTTCCAATATCTTATTATGTTATCTTAGATACTATTCTGAGGCAAAAGAAAGTTGTTGTGTGTTGCTGTGTTCAATTTTTATCTAATCTTTTTTGTGCAACGTGATGCATACGTTTATGATATAATGCGGCCTTGACTTGACTTATCGGCCCGATCTTTCCATGCACTGACACATATATTATACCGCTCTGTTCTGAATTAATTAAGATCTTAATATTTGCGTTGTATTTTTTTTAGCCATAAAATTATTTAACTGTTTGCGATATGCCATATCGCAATAAATTTTCGCAACCACTTGAGTCCGAGCAGTTAATATTTACTTCCCTTGCTGGTTACTTATGTAACATAACATAAGCACGATGCAATAATTACGATAACAGACTGTATTTTTATCACGTGCACTGAGCGCGTTTGTTATGTCATTAAATTTGAATATTTCCAAAGCAAATTATTATGATTGTGATTTAAGTTTGTCTTAAAAAATAATGAGAAAAATATGAGAAATAAATAATGTTTCTTCAAAGTCATAAATTTGGGCCTTGACTTTAGGTTTAGGAATTAATTACATTTTATGTAAACGATTCACACTACTTTAATTCTCCATTGTATAGATAAGAATACAAAACAGTTTCCAGTGGCATATCTTAATTAATTGCAGATGCTAGTATGATATCAATCGACCTTAGGTTACAAGACTACTCTGGTCACGGGCAGGGCATTTTCTAGAGATAATAAAATAATTAGTTTGTGTTTGAACACTTCCGTGATCAATTTCCACAAAAATCGGCCAACGAGGAGTTACTAACATTACTAGGTATATTTTTTGTGATATCTATAGTAGGTACTTTCATTTTATTATCTATATATATGTTCTATCAATCTTAACTTGTTATATAATAATATGCATTATATATATTAGTCACACAATTTACATCGACCTGTGATCAAATTTGAGTTACGACTAATGTGGCAAGACCTTGATAGAAACACTCCGTCTGTCGTCACCTTTTAGAGATATTTTAGCGTCTAGTCTAACTAGATAGGTACAAGCCAATACTGTTTTTATTATATAAAGAATTCACACAAACGCAGTGCTGCCGCACCGTAGATAAAAAGCAAGCGGAATGCGATATGCAATGTTAAAAATACTCGATTATCGCGTCGGCGGCAACCACGGATCCCGTACCTAAATCTATATGTAATGACAATAAGCCAAAATTTTCATAATGTATTTTGTACGATAACTATTGCTGCTCCACTTAGGATCGATGTTCCGAAGGCTTTGCTGCCCGAGCAACATGCGTGTAGCAAAGCAATGTTTTCGGCGAATTCAAATAATTGACTATGGGTGGAATGAGGCGGGAGTGAGGGGGGGCTGGAGCGGGAGATTTGGCTGTTGGCCTTGACAATGAACCGGCGGCGCGCACACAAGTGCGATTTTATTTGTATTTGAAATACACACACACAGTCACCATTAGGAGTTTGTTCCACGAATTGCCTCCTCCCACACAATTAAGCATTAGGGCTGTCTTAGGTAAATGATTAATATGCGTTCAATACGAATATACAGGAAGTCTGGCCAGGATTAGAGCAAAAACCTCATAAAACATGATAATTTAAAATGCATGTCATCTACAATCGGCGAGTCAATCAAATTTATGAATTATCTTAGAACCTAATTGGTCGGTGTTCAGCTATATTATCAGATACTTTTTCTTTTTTCCTTTAAATGTAACATTGTAGTGCGATGGAGATAATGTGAAACTTGACACCTGACCTATGCAATCAAGTCGTGCTTTAATATGTACGATGCCATTACTCTAATTTGATAATCGCGTAATTATTGCGTATTTGTGCTAACCCTACATCCAAAAAAGCTCAACAAATTCAGGCCCGCCGGGCGACGCGCCGACGCCGCCGCGTGCCTGCCCTAAGACAACCTATACATAGACAGCCTAGGGCCCGGCGGGATGTTTATCGATAATGCCCAAAGATTCTTCACTAACGAGCCCGTGTCTGGCTTGTGTTGCTTCACTGTACTCATACGTATAATCTTTTGTTGGCGTATGCAACTTTGGATTTTGGAAGCGTAAATAGTCGTTTAATTTATCGGCTCACAAACTTAATGTCTGGAACTACCTAATTTATTTCATATAATTCAGGAATATTTTCTTAGAGCCTTTTTTCCCTTACATCTATAGGGATTCATGTAATTGGATTTTATATTAGTAGAAAGTTTGTTATCTTGGTAGTCGACCTCAAGGCCATTGGCTAATGTTTTATTAGACTCTAACGTGAATAAATCTCGCATGTTTGAATTTACATAGAGATAGATATACCTATATCGTCATGTTTTTGTCTGTCTGCCTTTGTATGACATCATAACTGGAACGCGTTAACTGTTTCTTTTGTTAAACGTTTAACTGATCTAGGTTTATAGTTTTTGTTCGTTCAAATTCCCGCGTCGTGTCTACTTGTGTTTTTAGGTTTTCGGCTTGTTTTGTTTCTTTAATATTATCTATTTATATGTTGTTTATGTTTTAATTGTATTGTATGCTAATGATTAGGTTTAGTGCATA
Organism: Trisateles emortualis; assembly: GCA_947095525.1. Classification (NCBI taxonomy): domain Eukaryota; kingdom Metazoa; phylum Arthropoda; class Insecta; order Lepidoptera; family Erebidae; genus Trisateles; species Trisateles emortualis. The sequence goes on along the minus strand of OX352748.1, from coordinate 3,461,614 downwards.
CTTGAATTGAACTAAGCATTTGAGGAGTAAACGATGAGGTATATTAACTTTTTATCTGCCTACATAATTCTTATAATATAAAATTTAAAAAGGAAATAAAAATTTGCTTTTTGATACAATATGATTACTATCGTTAAAATTAATAGAATGAACTAATGAGAAGGTTCAGTATTTTTTTGCGGTTTAGCATAAATGGTAATCTAAGTATTAATGAGGGTGAAATCTTAAAGACTGGTCCAAATAAAAATTCTTTTACCATATTGTTTGACATAATAATTGAAGATTTAATTTAGCCTCAGATTGTGCCCGGTATTGCTGGCGAAACGTGAGTGTGATGCGTCTTTGTCTCCCCCAGACTAAGGTTATTAACGTTTTCATATTTTGTATTATTCCAAATGTTGTCTCGTCACTAATTAGTTACTAATTCTGCCATATTAGTTTTTAAATTTTGCCATTCCATGATAAGTTCAAATTTTACTCTTCCTTTAACTTTTTTTTTAATTTGAATTAAATAAACATAATTTGGCACTAATCATTTAAATTGGTAAGTACCAACAAAATTATTAGTGGCAAATCATGTCTCACCAACTTTAAACATAATTTGATATTGATCATCGTACAGAATTTGGGCCTATAGTTTTTCTAACGCTTGTCCCTGACCTGGGAATATGATAATTAGATCAATAGGTAGGTATTCTACTTTGTAGTATGATTGAATATGGCTTTTTATTTCTGTCTAGACTCGAACACCGTCTGTATCAGTAATTATGTAGTCACTTACTCTAATAAATTAGTTTTTTGTTAAAGCATTTTTGATTATCGCGTAACTAAATATAATCTCATCAACTAAATAATGTCTCTCCTTCAAATTACATCAATATCGGTTTCGTGTGGTTTAGCTGTTGAAGTGCTACGGGCTTAGGCAGGTAAGTAAGTAGGTTCAGAATATAGAAGTTCTAGTTACATTTCATGTATAATTAGTTATGTCGTTTTGTTGTTACAATTCATTCTTTTCTTTACTAAAAAACTGAGAGGGTTTACATATTTGATTTGATATGACGTGTATTTCTCCACGATATTTTTCTTCACCGTAATCAGATATTGACTCATTTTATTACCTACGCATAAATTCGTCACAGTAAAATCACATTAGTACCTATCTACTGCCTGTCGTCTGACTGGGATCTTCTAGTACCTAACACAATTTATCTATTACTAGCTGACCCGTACCCACTTCGTTAGGCATTTTGCATTTAATAAATAGCCCATGACACTCACAAGTAACGTGGCTTTCTATTGGAAATAAAAGAATTTTCTCAATCGGTTTAGTAGATCCACAGATTACCCCCTACAACCTCACAAACTTTACCTCTTTATAATATTAGTGTAGATTTATTTATAAACTTGTTACACAATATATGTGTTGGACATCATGTCAGAGACGTTAACACGTATAATGACCAATAATAGGTACAATGTTTTTTCTCGCAATATGACACATTCGCATATTGATTCGCCGAACTGTCAATACTCAACACCTGGCTCCGATCAGGAGCAGTCTGCTCATCACATACTCTGGGAGTGTAGTCTTTGGCATAATGATCGACCATTTTGTTGAACAGCTTACATGTATTATCTGGATCGGCCTACTATGGGGATTTATTCTCATCTGGAGGGAATTTCTGTGCGTTTAAACGTTTTTGCCAAACAATTAAACTAAGCTCACATAGGTCCCGTAGTTTAAGGTCCTCCGTGGTGCTCCTTTTCATATGTTACAAATCTATACAGATTTATTTTGTGTCCCGCTTTGCTATGGAAGGAAGTGGAAACTTTTCTTTCTTACTCCTCCTATTTACTTCTGATTAAATTCGTTGCGGGTAACAAGACAGTAGGTTTAGTTGTCCACGGGACGCACGAGTGTTAAGGCTCGGTGTATCAGTTGGTTACTCCGCTGTTAATCCTGGCTCACAGAACTCACAGCGGTGGGAATGTAGGTGGAATTGTCCTGAAATTCGCATATTGACCTATTAGCATTAGGACTAACACGCAAAATGTCGCATACGTGAAAAGACATATCCGTATAATGACCAAGCCGTACGCGAAACCGTTTTCACGCACAATAGAGACAATATCTACCAATCCGTTCCGATGTTACAGGTGGGTTACTTTTCCAGTCATCTGCCACCGACTGCTTTTGCGTGACACTTTTTCCTTTACAATAATAATAAAATAACTGTTTTCTAGCACTAAAGATTACCTTTAAATAGTTTTAGATTGAGACTGAAGTAAGCACACAAAGAACAACTAGACTTGTAACATCAGTGTCACCTTTATTATTTCATAATTTCAATGTCTTTTCAGACCTAGGCAAAGAATATAGTATCTTCCAAAAAATACAGAGTGAATTTAGTTATAATAAAAAATAATATCCATTTTCCAATAAACTACAGCCTCTAACGATGGTTATTTGAGTCTTTGGTAAATTCATTATAAGTACCTATCCAATTACTTTATCATTCACCTTTCCATCGTATCTATTTCAATAGATTGCTAATTTGCTAACGAAAAAGTCTCTCTGTAATTCAAAGCGAATTACCTAAAAGATTACGCCTTTATTATATATTATATTGATGATCACAGCAAATATAGGCACTTTATGGATGCCATTACAATACAAATTACTATAAGCGCCGTCGTTGTGTAAGGTTACGCCTTATTAAAATAATTACCCAAAAAACTGTTATTGTAAACATAAGCAAGAAATGGGCATTTGTTTTTGACTTTAAGTGTGTCGTAAAGTTTTGGTTTACTCTCAAAACTAAACGAGTTGCCGCCCGACCAATGACAGACGCTGTCCCTTGGCAGCGCTTCAGGAAAATTAACGTTTTGCCTTTATTCGTCGTGTTGTATATGAAGGGACCAATCTGAAAGGTGCAGAGCACGTGGTATGTCGCTGGGCGGCGCATGCGTACCTTCTGGTCTGGTGGGGGGAGGCGTGGCCTGCGTACACGCAATGCGTGAAACACAGTGCGTGCGAGTCGCTCAACGCGCGTCGAGCTTTTCCTCATTGCTCTTCGAAAATACTTATATGCAATTTAAATGCTACATACTTAGTGCATTGAACTCGTATTTTTTGTGCTGTGATTTGTTTTGTTAACACATTACAATGTGTGCAGTAGAGGATGCCTGGTTGTTTTCGAATATAGTCAACACATTGGATATGATCGACGCTTCTCACAGTGTGAGTATGGTCTGTACCTACAAGTGCAGGTGTATGAATCATTAATTTAGTTGAGAAAACACGAACTTTGGATGGTATCCGTTTTATTTGTTTGTGATATAAATCAATTGCTTTTGGTTGTATCTACGTATTGCATATGTACGATATTGTGTACTAACATTTAAAGGCTCCTCTATGTCTGTATTAACACGTAAACTCAAACAGATCATATAAAGTAAAACATAATTTGGTCACTGAGTTAATTCTCTAAAATCATCAGAAAAAACTATTAATTCAGCCATTTCCGTACTTTTTTTGTAATGTTTTCCATGCGTCTAATGTAACGTGATATTACATTATCGCTTATGTAATTCTATTTTATATATCGTGCCAAAATATTTGATTTCCTTGATCTCTGACCTGTAAATAATGTTAAGGCAATGGACGACAAATAAACAATCATAATTACGAACGCCTTACACGTGATGTTTGTTAAGATAACAGTTGTTTATTTGCCGAGATTATCGAATAGTTACATTGTACATAAATACTACATTACATTAAATATTATAAATAAATCGATGCTTTATATAAATTTGCAAGATCAGATATCTAACATAAAGGACTGAGTTCAAGGCGCAACGCTGCATTCATTGCCAAAACCTGCTCCAATGCATTAAAAAAACTACAGACAATCTGACATTGAAACGACTTGAAATGATTAATCAGATAATATGTATAAGCTTCATAGCTCTAGACCTAGTGTTTCTAAAGCTACTCTTTTTAAGATGATAACAATTACTTTGCTGACCCAACTGAAAGATAAACCTAATTTTGAAATAACAACCAAAGTTATCAAAATATCGAATAACGTCAAAGTTGGTGGTTATCACGATCATCTCTTCAAGAGATCGTAAATGATCGTAAAAATCACGAATAACAAAGGATACAATAACAAAATTAGGATCGGCATCATGCTTCGGAAGAATTTCTTCATACAAAATATGTTATTGTATTACTAGATGCTAATAAATACGTTGGTGTTGTTATTTTGTTTGTCTTCTCAATGTCAAATGGGCGTTGAACCGTTTTAATATTTGTTGCAGTTTTTATCTATGTATTCTTGTCTGTCGTGTGAGTAAGGATATAGATAGACTTTAGGTATATTTGTTATGTCTAAATAGAGTTTTTGAACGTCAATTTGCTTTTGATTTTTTTCTGAGTTTATCGATGCAATGAGCTCAAAGTCTTCCGGTTGTTTTTGTTTTCAAAGCGTTATAGAATGCAAAAATGGATTAAAATTAAAAAGTAGTACAGCAATCCGATTTCATTCAAAGTTACTAACAATATTATATTTTGTTTAAGGTAACGACAGATCTTCAGATCCCTTTTGGCGGTCTTGTTCAGGTGAATTTTGCGAAATATTTTTTCTTTCTTCGTATATAATTTGGAAGTACTGTATCTCAAACTTCTATATATAGCTCACTCCAGGCTCTCATTCTAAATATTTTCAAATTTTGCTTAATATAATTATCTAACCACCATGGTAGTGTCGGATCATTGCTATATATTTAAAAACTAATTCAGTTTATAAATTTATCTTTTCATTCTTAGGACCACGACGAACTATCCTAAAAAAATATTCGAATTAACCTGTCCACCATGTTTCACATGTTTTCACTCCATATTTGGCAGCTGGCACTAAAACGGTTCGCAGTCTTGGCTTATATCTTTATAAGATTGTGATTTTTTACTTCAAAATAATATTGATCCAAATTACGCAATAACCTTTGCGTCAAAATGAGATATAAATAAACCCTGTATAAGATGTCTATGCAAGTTAATCTACGAGGTGTAATAATAACCACAATATCAGTTTATTTTATCTTGAAACTGATAATATATTTATATAAAACTGTCTATTGCATGCAACAATATGAATCGCTGAGAATCAGGATTAACTATAAAATATACACGACATAAATGCTCAACAGTTTTAAATGGTGTAAGCATTGTCTCCGTCGATTTAGGTTACTAAGTTCAATGTTTTCAGCTGCATACGTCATCTGTGTATCAGTCTTGTGGATAAGCCGTCTCATTTCTTAGATGTTTTTTTGTTCACTGTGAAATAATTTTATTTGACTAAGCTGATGGACACTATTTTGGAATGTCGCACACCTTTCTATTTCGCAACAATGTCTAATAAATATTAAATAAAAATTGCCTACTTTTGTTTCGTAGCTTTTATTATTATTGGCCTTCTTTCTTCTTTGTGTAGTGTTGGTGTTTCATTTTGCAGTATGTTCTAAATAATTTGGAGGTGAAACCTATTATCTGAGATTCGTTGACATTGCCATAGTTAAATCTAGTTCTCTGTATGCTTCTCCATCACGTTCGGGAAATTGGAGAGCGGAATCCCAAATACTCACCCGAGAATATACATCCATGTTGCGATAGCAGTAGTCTTATACGTTTACGTGTCCAGTAGCATAATTGCAGTCAAGGTTACACTTTACGTAATTGCATTGTGTTAGCATTAATCTGTATGTTGCATATATTAATGTTTCACTCAAGATATAATGTTTTAAAAACGTAATAAATTATTGCAGCACATAAATGATATTATTTGTATTTGGGGTATTTTTTGTCGAAATTTTCTAACTCTTCATCAGTTATGAAGGTGACTTAAAATTTGCATCATGATTGGCGATGTAACGAGAGATGGATGAAATTCTTACTCTATAGTCAGAGTGTGAAACGAGGAACGAGATCGTGGAACGAAAGATGAAGTAATTATTAATGTCGCTCGTAAAGTTAAACATCATTAATTTTTCGCATTATGAGACGCCAATTTTATCGTCAAATTTTATGATTGTTTCATATTCGGTACACTAGAGTTTACCGCCATTATTTGAATAGATGTTAAATCTAATTTGATACTCTTAATAAGTCATCATTAAACAATGTGTTCTAAAGCAATCGTAATACTAAAAGTTTCCTTAGAATCATGCACATGATTGACAACAACCTCTTTTATAAACCATATAAACGTCGCCTTTACTAAGACATGAGCCCTAAATTAATATTTGGACGCGCCCAAAATTCTATATTTGATATTGATGGTATGGTAAACAGCCACAGAACCTGTATAAGCGTTTAAAGAAGAATTTCAAAAGTTATGGTTTTGTAGAACAAAAATAAGTCATATATAATTTTAGGTAGGTACAAGAAAAAATATTAATAAGGTATATATAGTATAGTATTTTCGGCATGTTTCCAGAACAAAACATATTGCGTAGAATATACGTAACATATCTAATATAATTTTATTACTTCAATACTGTCTTCATATATATTACGTGAAAAGCTTTTTGTTAAGATCAGTCGAGTTGATAACAGAAAATATTATCTCATATGTTACAATTTTGAGCACGCTTTATTGTTTGTCACCGACCATTTTGAAAACAAAATCTTGAAAACGCATTGCGTCATTTATGTAAGAGTGCGACGAGCTTTGAATTATTTAATACCATCGGTGCTTGACCGTCTACTGCAAAATTCAGTACTCTAAGTTTAGAAAGAAAATTGTGTCTGCATGGTAAAATAGCTCGTTTGTTACACCTGTCTAAAAATGTTAAATATGTAGCTGGTCTAGTGAAACGGTGTGTTTTTGAACTAGTGGTCCGGATGAGGAGTCATGTTCTGCCGGGCGAGGAGAGGCGCGGGCGGGCGCGCGCCGGTGCCGTGCCGTAGGTCGGGCATAATGTCGACGGCCGCGCAATGTCACCCCGCGCCGAGATATTCGGCCCCCACCCCTCCACACCGCCTGCTCTCACCCGCCTCCCACTTCGACGAGATACCAACATTTCCGATTCGCAATTTTGTGGCCTCTCTGATTTCGGTGGACTTTTTGCAAGTTCCAAGACTAAGCAATGTAATGTGCAAAGGAATCCTTCTCAGATTTAATTCTTTAATCGTTTGTTTAGCTGCATTCTTTGCAGTTAATATTAAGGAACTCATGTGAGCAGTATTAGTGTCTAACTATATTGTCGCGTGAGCACGCTCCGACAATATGTTAATCAGAGGAAATATCGGGATGGTTGAGGTAGGTTGAGTTGTAAGCGTTGGTGCTTGGTTATATAACGCGCACGCAGCGTCGGCAGGTGCTTGCAAATCTAGCGATCGTCCGCGTGATATTGGGCGATGTCGGTCGTCGACCCCTCGCTATCTGCGTTATTTAGCCCGGCTCAATGTCGGCGCAATGTCGAAACGCGCTCGAGTTCACAGACCGAGGCGCGAGACGCTACGTTCCTCACTGTGTACTGTGTTATTCGACCAAATTTTTATAGACACTCATACATAGGTACTTACTATGTAGATGTAATCGATTCTGGCTAGTTTATTTTTGTTCTTTTAATAAGCGACTTAAGTAAATATTTATCAATAGGTACATATACTTCATTTATCTTAACGTTAATAAGATGAATGTTTATAAAGATTCATATTAATAAAACAAAGATTTTATTCTTTGGATTAAGTTTTAATCATGACTTTTATAATAAATCAAATAAATTACTAGTATTTCTTACATAAACAGCGAGCCTACTTAAATCACCCACCGGAATACCTCATGTCCAAGACAAAAGTCTGATCAGTGTGTGTCGCCTATGTCTGCAAATGGAGCTAAGTCATGGTCGCTTACTATGGGCCTCATACGAAGACTCAAAGTCTCAAAGTCACCTAAAGAGCAATGAAGAGAGCTATGCTTTGAATTTTTCGTTGGAGAACCAGTGACCCACATAGTTCGAAAAATTCCCTATGTCAGCTCATACCTCAATTCTATGAAAATCCTTGTCATTATGTAAAAAAGAATATTTCTTGTCAACATATTTTTACTTAACATTTCATAATAGTTACATTTCATCATTATTTATTATGGAAATGGAAATCTAGTTTACTTTCTTTTAGTGTTAGAACGGCACAGCCGTGTAGCCCATAGGTATACCGTTGTCGCGATCACTCGGTCTCTGGGCTGTGGGTCGTCGCGACCTCGGTTGCGCGGAAACCGTGCGGCGGTCAAGGCCGATGTCTAGACGCACCCCCCGCCCGCGCATCCCCGCTACACCAACCTTCTCCTCACCCCACACCACGCTACACCTCCATACTACCTATTTCTACCTCCACAGCCGCTGAATTTGCCTGGGCAAAGCTTCTTCAGCTAGGCTCAACGTGTATACTGACCTACCCGATTGTAACAAACATTAAATTTATCTTCTTGGATGTTTTTTGGGCTAGGTTCAGATAAGATATAGTACAATGACTGGCTAATGATTAATTCAAGCACAAAAACATGTTTATGCTATAAACGCCTGCTCTCTTTTTGGCACATATCCAAGCGTATATTCGGCATTTATTTTACGAGAATAGTTTTGTTGCCTTCGTTAGTAGGTAATAAATTGGATATTGAAAGGCTCGCACTTAACTAGAGGAGTTTCACAGGGATGCATTTTGGGAACATCCACAATTTACTGTAACTTTGTTAAAAGTAATATAATTTTATAAGCGTGACATACATTATAAACTTTAAAAAATGTACGATAAAATCATATGCAATTTCACATATTTAAAAAAAATAGGAATTTGCAACAGTATACCTATAGGATATAATTAATAAAGTTATAAACGTAACGTACGTATCTACTCGAAGAGTTCTTATGCCAAAAAGTTTTTACATGGCCTTGGTCTTGAAAATTTAAAATGTGAAGTGATGTAATCCGTACATCAGTTTTGTGTTCTGAAATTAGTATCAACGTTTGATACCTATAATTTCAGAGCTTATACAAAACATTTTGGATGTTATTAGTCAGTAAACAACTAACAATGCATATTAATATTTATTATATATTTTGTGTTATACAGTAGTGATCTAACGACTTACATTTGAACCCGACTTGAACTCTCCGGGTGAAGGGTAAGGAAAGACATGGCCCACTTTTTCTGTAGGACGAACGAGGCCTTTTTTCGTGCCGGCTCTATCCTTAAATCAATAGTGTTCTCGAACACAAATGTTTTTGTTTGTGTCTTGAATTATGTTGTACATATTTCTAATGAATCAGAATTATACAACTCCAATTTATGCATAATAAAATGTGAAGATCTGAATAATTTGTAAAATATATGACCTACCATAAACGAACACTGCGTATCGGGTCAACATCTGTGCAAACTTTGATCAGTTATCATAGTCACAATTGTGTACGAACGATTTCGTGGGTATTTATATATGTAGGTATCTTATAATACAATTCTTTTTTATCACAGTGACACAATAATGCATTAGCAAATTTATCTTGTATGAAAAGGAGATAATATGCGCATGGAAAAGTACTGAACGTAGCGGCAGCATATTCGGTTGCGAGTTGAGGTAGGTCCGGATCAGCGCGCGAGGAATTGCCGACAACCTATCCGTTAACGTTTTTTTTTATTGAAATCTATTCAACAACGTTACGTCATAGACAGATTAGATACAAACTTTTGTATTTGCCGTTTGTTTATCTGTTTAATTTGCGCGTTATCTGAGGTGCACCTATATATTTTCTGAATTAGGTCGTTATACAACATTTTTTATTTTGTAAACTTTATCCGCTTGGGCATCGTCGAGGTGGTCAGATGTATTAACTGTTAGAATGGGTTTCAAGGTTGATACCTATATATAACTTCATAAAAACTGAACCTTTTATCTGTTTTAAACTGTGAATATTATTAGCATAATAATAACGTAAATGTCATAATTTTTGGTCTATATTTTTAAATCCTTCAAAATGGTTTATTTCTACATTGAGTGTTTATTCTGAATATTTACAAACAGGATCTTTTATTTCACAAACAGCTGTAGTAAATGTATTAGTATTATACCTATTCTTAGTTCTTCCTAGACAATAGTTAAAGCAAGAATATTTCTATCATGTTCTTTTTTATTGTTGCTTTGTTAAGATTGTGGATGTCCCAAATTGTAATATTAGTCAGTCGAAAGCCTGCCTCAATGCCGGCGTAGTTACGAACACGGTGTTTGGCGGCCGCGCGACCGCCACCCGTTCTATTCGGAATGACGTTTATCTATGAAGGTGAGACCACGGACGCACGGTCGGTGAACTCGGCGGCGTATTATGAATACCTACGTACCTATTTTGTACCAACACAAATAGTATTGTGGCGCAGTGAGGAATCAGGTGTTAAATGATACTTTTTATTTATACAATAATAGTTATACAATTAAAATTATTAAACCATTAAGTAACGGTATGTAGACACACAGACTTATATTATAACAGTTTATGATATGGCGTTGTTCGTTCTCAAATTTATTTTTCAATTTACATTTTATTTATTGTTTTGATTAGTTAGGGATAAGGAAAATCTCAGTATTGTTGAGTATATTTATGTTTTTCTTGAAATAATTTTAAAATTATTAAAGTTTCTTAAAGTATAATCGTGTTTGGAAATCTGCATTATTTTTTTCGTAGCTAGTCGTTTCATTAATATCGAATTTAAAGGATTTAAATTGTAAGCTAATATTAGATTCGACATTATTAAAGCTAGGGACTTTGTCACAAATCAGAATACCTACAGACCTACTTGAGCGTGTAATACGTAATAAATAAGCTTCAAAGCCCACCTACGCAATTACCTGGGACCTTTTCCAGTACTATTTAATGACACGAATTCTGGAGGCGTAATATTGATTCTAATTAGTCGTCTGGGCTTTCAGACATTTGGGAGTTCAATTTCGGTAATTAATCTTATCTAGCTGTAACATTATTGTTATATAAGCATTGGCAATTTACAATTTTGGAACAGGTTTAGTTATGCGAATTGACATTTGACATATATAAATTCAAGGCTAGAAGCGGTGGTATCCGAGTGGAAAAGTAACCCTAATCCAATGGTAATGGTGAAGGAAAACATAATAAATCCACGCTTCAAAAGAAATTATAACGGCATGTCTGATCCACAAACCCGCATTGGCGTATGTAGATTAAGACCTAAATCTACATACGCCATACGGCTCTCTTGATAGAGAAGAGGAGACTCGTGCCGAGCAGTGGGACGTATATAGATTGCTATTATTGGTAAAGCAGGTTTTAATTTGTAGGTGTTATTATGGTATTAGAATCGATGAATTAATTAAACTGTTAGCAATTTAGTATTATAATATTGACAATAGACTACTTACTTAATTTTCCATACACGTGATCCGTTGATTTTATTAATGTTTGTTTTAGAAGCAGATTTATGATAACACTATAATTTTAAAAAACCTGAATGTCGTATGGTGAAATACATTCAAATTTAAAACATAAATAACGTATGTCCTGGAAGCTACTGTGGCTACAGCATTTGCGTCTTTATATTTCTTAGTCTATTTAAAAAATATATATATTCCGATTTTAAAATGACATAGGTACATACAATTATGGGAGATCATATTTTACAATGTCATTCAATTATGTATATCATATGTATGTGTCGAATAAATTGAATGACTTGGTTATTTTAAAATTAGAATTGAATTAAAATTCTGTTCATAACAGATATCTAAATGACTTTCATTTAAAAAATAGAATTAAAAATGCAATAGGTTGATGATGATGAAGCAGCCGTGACAGTTGCAGACGAAGTCACACCATAAGGGGTTCCTTCACTATTTTGGTACGGAAATTGCGGAATCCTATAAAAAACTGGATGTAGGTAGTTAACCTATATATAACAACGGTTTTATTTTGAAGCAGCCCACTGTTCGTTGTTTTTAATTTTAAACAATGACTCTTACAATAGTTTGAGTGAGCATACAACATGCTTACTCAAACTATTGTAAGACCTCACTGACCTACCTCATCTATAACTGTAGGTTAATGCGGTTTAAACAGGTAGTCTTGAAATAAAGAAATATTTACCTTTATCGCTATTTCACTCTATTTTATACAACGTGTTTTTCTTGATTTTGAATTCGAAACTATTTTTAACGAAGTTTGCTGTCAATTTAATAAAAACCTCGCTGTATTGGTTATTTTAGACGTTACAGACAAAGGATGTAGTAACAGTGAATAAGTTAAGTTTTTCTAAGCCTATTGTACTTTTGCATTACCATAGTGTGTTACGCATATTGCATGACAATATGAAGGCATTTCGATGAAGAGGATGTAACGATCGTGTTCTTATTTAATTTGAATGTTTCCTATGAATATGGGGTCTAGTTATTGGTAACAAGAAGAAGAAGAGTTCTCTCGTATCTTCCTACTACTTTTGTTTGTTGTTTTTATGTTCTGTATTTTAATTTTATTACGGTGCTCCTACATAATCTTGTTATAATTTTCTGTCTTCCTTTTTATAATCATTTGTCTTTTGTTCAGCAATCTAAAATTTTCTTTCTTTCTATCTATTCGAAACTATTTCGTCTAGCACGGTTCGCTTTAAGCGCTCTATCCTCACACTTACGTTATGGCTCTGAAAACTATCTTCTCTGGTGTTTCACCAGCGCTATGACGACATGTCCTTTTTAAAACGATACTTGAAGAGTGCTTGATTAACTTGGCTTGACACATTGACCTGAACACTGGAAATGATGTTCTGATCATTCCTGTCCATCCAAAGGTGGGCTAAAAGATATCGCTCTAGATAAGACAGCCCATTGTACAGATCTGTGTGCGTTTCATCGTTCATGTGATTTTGTAGTGTACAGTAAAGATTTTTCTATCTATCTACCTATGAGCTGTGATTATCAAATTCTATCAGACTGGCCACTGCTGGTTCGACTGTCACCATTTATTGACAAATAAGAAAATTAAAATTTTCGATTTCGAACAGTTTTGTAAATAGAACATAGCATGGCGCTAATTTTAAATGACGATTCCATTGTTTATTGGGTATATTCTTCACTTATTGACTGTGACTCATATCTGTTTGTTCATTTTCTTTTATATTTGTTGGTGTTGGTCATGGTTGAACATTAGTTTCATTGTGGTGAATTGGCAAAAGTATTCTATTAACTTGTATCACGATTGTCACGTTTGTTTATCGCCTTTGTATAAATTCACGTTTTAAAATATATATCTAATAAGTAACATGTTAGCTTAGGTTATGTACAAGGTCCAGTAATCTGATAAAAAAATTGATGGAGTATTTTTTAATCAAGAAGCAGAAAATATTACTTACCTACTTTTTTCTCCACTTCGGTTGAAATTTAGACTAAGAATGGTAGAAAATAATAATAACTCTATAGCCATGCTATATTACAGCGGATTTTAGGACAATATAAAAATATCAATTGCCCTAAAATCTGCCTCGATATAGCCCTAATTATTTTAGCACTAGGTGATCCCAACAACATGTTTGTCGAAATGTGTATCACCTAGCACAGTGGGTCATTACTTCATTAATCTTAAATAAGCTTCTAAAAGAAAGAATCTTCAATCAATTAATCAGCCTATCGCAGTCCACTGCTGGTCATGGACCTCTCCTAACACGCGCCACAGCACATGGTCCTCCGCCTCCCGCACCCAGTCCGTCCCAGTGACCTTTTTAGGTCGCCGGTCCACCTAGCTGGGGGCCGTCTTACCTTACACTTACCGAGTCGCCGGTCTCCACTCTAGGACACGTCTGCTCCATCGGCCGTCGGTCCTTCTGCAGAATCTTCTAGACAGTTTATACCAGCAGATATTATACAGTGCTTATTTAATAATAACGTTTTCCTTATTCTAGTGTTACCCATAACCCAAAACTCTGATGTTACAACATTTAGGTTCAATCTACCTATAGTATTAATATTATAAAGCTGAAGAGTTTGTTTGTTGTTTGGTTGAACGCGCTAATCTCAGAAAGTACTGGTTCGATTACAAAATATTTTGTTTTGCTAAATAGTGCATTTATCCAGGAAGGCTATGGGCTATATAGCATCACGCTATGATCACTAGGAGCGAAGCAGTAGTGAGATATGTTGCAAAATCGGGGAAAATATTCCAAATTACCACGCGGATGAAGTCGCGGGCGACCCCTATTATATGTTATAAAGAAAGATAAACTACCTTCATATAGAACGACGCGTCGGCATTCCGGCGTTCAGTTTTGTTGCCTTGTTTTTGTGCGTACTTACTTATAGATTTCAAGTATAAATGCGATAAATAATACAAAACGTAATGATACAGAAAGAGATAGTGATAGATGAAATGAAGCTACTTAATAACTGTTGACGGCATCAGTTTTCGCGCGGTAGTGCGACATCTACGTCTTTCTTATTATAATATCATTGATAATGCTCCTGCAACGTCCATAGCTTACAGTAACTGCTTACCGCTTGTTTATTACCGTGGTAGTATAAAAACATATATTTCAGTGTATAAAGTCCATGGACAATATTTTAATAATGTATTAAACAAACAGCTTCACATTTATTTCAACGTGACGCACCACACACTCGAACATTTGATTAGTGTTGAAGCCACCTGAATAGATATAGACTTTTACCTACTTACATTGCATCACGATTATAATCATGCACTAGCAATGTCAAAAGTGCATTGAACTGTTCTGCATCCTTGAACACTTTTTTCGCACTTATCTTTGATAGATAATTTTGTTTTTAATGCAGCGTTTGTATAAATAAAGATATACGATGTTTTTCACATGTATTCGGACTCATTCCGGCGAATTCCTGTCAGTGAGTAATGTTGCCAGTTTTTTTTAGTAAAGAAATTGTACGGAAATAGCTTTGGTTTTAAGATTCTGTCTCATTCTTTTGCAACGAGATTTGGGATGTGTTTACGGATTATTGTGTCGGTAACGTCATTTGATAATATGTCTTAACTGTCTCTGACGTTGGAGAAAAGTTTATATATGTCCCACTGCTGGGCACGGGTCTCTTCTGTATTAAGACAGCTAAGAGGGTATAATTTGCAGCTTACTTATTTCTTCATCATCTCAACCCATAAACCTCTCACTGCTGGCACGGGTCTCTTCCATACACTTTGAGGGCTATTTATTAGCCTACTATACCACGCTGGCTAGATGGGTTGGTATAGTAGGTTAATATATAGCTTACTTATATGGAAGAAGATTAATATAAAGATGTCTTAGGGTAAAGCACACACGGCAGTCTGATCCTAAACTAGGCAGAGCCTATTTTATGGCAACCAGAACCTAATTATACCTAGATATATTATATATTATTCAGTACTTGCCAGCCGCCTGTTGCTCAAGCACATGCGACATGCAATCCTAGACTACGGTAATTGCTTACCACCTGGAGGACCGTATACCGTAACGATATTAAAAAAAAAACATACAGTGGACAATAAAAAATAATCATCAAGAATTTGAAATGATAAATGTTCACTCTGTTGACCTACGACACTATAAATTTTAGTGTGTATAGATAAGTATTATATTCGTAAATATACGACGGCTGTATTTTCAGCCTAAAGCTGTTAGGTATATATCTACAAGCGACAAACATTTTTTATTGGCTGTTCGCTCTGCACTATCTGTTACATTATTATCTCGGTTTCTTGGCAGGAAAATATGTTTAAAAGTAGAAGTTTGATATATTAGTTATATTACAAAATGTTAGCCTTGAATTGATATTGGTATACCTATTTGCTTATCTGTGTAATACTAATGTATATTTGTAGACCGCCACCAAATTTACAGTGTGGATTTATTTGGGTTTTTATATCGGACAAAATAAATATGGCACGTGAATGGTCCCCTGTAAGTTCTTAAACTGCAATTTATTTTCGATGATATTTATTTTAGCATAGTATATATATTTCAAGGCTAATGTTGTAAGTAATGCAACTAATATAATAGTTCTGAATATTCATATTAAATCAATCCTTAAGTAGCAAACATGTTACTTTTAGCATCGCCGATCAGCGATTTTGCGACTGTATCGATGCTGCATCGCGATTTGGCGACTCTCTGCGTTTGGTCGCGGATCACTTCGTGATATATGAAACAATGAACCAAATCGATACGACCGGCATCCGTGCGGAGTGTAGCATTCGTCGCTGCTACGAGCTAATTTTAAGTGTGTGGTGAACTCACACTCATACGATTTCAGAATCTGAATGGTACGAATGCAAGATTATTTTTTTGGTACGGAATTATTTCAGTCCATTCGTTTGTATGGTACTTGAACAGATTCAGAAAATTGTTTGTATGTGGTGACTCTAAACCTCACGTCTGTAGAAGTACATGTCGTAGCGCTTCAGAAAGCAATAAGGCTGTTCATTCTAGAGCCTGCATACGTGGGCAAAATGAACGCTGAAAGCGAACTGTGCCAGAGTAATACGTTTTTAGATTACGTAGTCGAGTGGTGGGTTGTTAGAAAGGCGTTAAAAGCACCAGGTCAAACAGTTCTTTGTGATCATCAAAAATTGTAAGATTTGTTTTAAAACTGCACCTTTTTTCATAGTGATTCAGTCATCTATTGTGTACATATGTGATGTTGCCATGTTATAATGAACAAAAAATCCCATAAAGAAGATTCATTATTTGTATCGTCGATAACAATTAAATTTGATTCGAGGATTTTCCTAATTTGGATTTCTGCCAATATGGTGTGACTAATCTTTAATATAATATCGGACTGATTTTACTTGTAATATATTCTCTGTTATTTATTAAAATTAAAAAGTTACGTATAGAGGCGAGCTATATACACACTTTACATCCCGCATAATAAATATTCCTTAAAAGTATTTACTTCATATACCTACTTGCTAAGAAAGCTGGACTCATGTGTCATAATCAGTATCAGCAGTACTTTATACTTATAAAAAAAATCATCAATCAACAAGCATTCGGCCCGCTTGATGGTAAGCATTTACCCGTAGCCTAGACGCTTGCAATAGCAGAGGTATCACTTGCGTCTTGTCGACTCAAATTAATACCAGCCCCTTTAGACAAGTGGCATAAACGGTAGTCGAATCGAAAAGTCATTAAAGCAAATGTATGGACTTTGACATCCCATACATTTGCTTTTTTGACTTTTCGATTCGACTACCGTTTATGCCACTTGTCTAGAGGGGCTGGAATTTCTCTAGGCTAGGAAAACGTTTCGTTAAAAATCGCATCCCTAAATTACCTCTTACTTTTAATCACCTATTTGACATTATTTAGTAGTAGGTACCTATCTATTTTTATACTAAAGAGCATACGGCTTTTTACATTACATTTTAATAAATTGTTTGAACATTAGGAAAAAGTCGCTGGTGCCTCGTTTCTAACCTGTTATTAATCGCTAATACGCGACTGGAATAAATATATAACAAGTTTTATTGTTATTGTATTATATTCTGATTTATTAATAGTTACTAATATTATAAATGTGATAGTTTGTGAGTATGGATGGATGTTTGTTTGTTACTCTTTCACGTAATAACTACTGAACAGATCTGGATGAAATTTGGCACAAAGATAGATTATGGTCTGGAATAACACATAGGCTACGCATAGGCACGCACTTTTTACATCGATAACCGACATCCATGCCACCGGAGCCGCGGGTAACAGCTAGTATGAATTAAAGTTATTTTCACTCAAATGTGCCAACGGCATATGACCGGGATTCACTAGATTTTGGGCACATTCCAGCCTGTTTTCCAGATGTATAGGCAGACTTCTTTTTTATATTAAGTACTATGGTGACAAACAAGTCGTGGTGGTCAGCAGCTACTGGACGTTGAAATACTAAGAGCATTAGGCGTTATTTTTTAATTTATATAGAAGATTAATAAAATATAGCCTATGTTATTTGCTGGTAATGTAGCTTTTTACTGGTAAAATATTTTTTAAATCGGTCCAGTAGTTTTTGAGTTAATCGTAAGACGAACAAAAAAAAAACTCAAATCATTCTTCTTTATAATATTAGTTTACATAAATAAAGCAAGCGGATGTAAACAACTTTAAAATAAATAAATTTCGAAATCCAAAGACTTGAAATGAAAAACTAGATAAAAAAATACTAATGCATTATCTGTTTTTCTCTTTAAGTCAGACAAAGACAGATAATAAACCCATTTTGCAATTATAAATAAGCGAAGAACGTTCACAAAGTGAACATTCTTACCAACTTTATAAAAAACACCGTTTTATAACAACTAAAAAAAAACCTATACAAAACTAGCTGTTGCCTGCGGCTCCGTCTAAAAAATACTCTTATGTTCTTTCCCATCCATGCCATCTATGTCCTTGCTAATTTCATTAACATCCGTTTATTTGTGAAAAATAGGTAATCTTTCGCATTTATATCTAATATTGTATGGTACCTACTAGCGGTTCGTCCCGGCTTCGCACGGGAGGACATTTATTAAGTTTTCATATAGGGGATATCCTTACTAATATTATAAATGTGAAAGTTTGTAAGAATGGATGGATGGATGGATGGATGTTTGTTACTCTTTCACGTAAAAACTACTGAACGGATCTGGATGAAATTTGGCACAGAGATAGATTATGGTCTAGAATAACACATAGGCTACATTTTGCAGCGATAAGCGACATCCACGCGGGCGGAGCCGCGGGCAACAGCTAGTGATTAATAAATTAAAAAATATAGCCTTTATTACTCGCTGATAATGTAGCTTGTTCATTCAATTTTTTTCAATCGGTCCTGTAGTTTTTGAGTTTATTCTTTACAAACAAAAATACAAATCTTTTTTCTTTATAATATTAGTCTAGATAGATAATATATAACGCTCGTCGCTTACATTTGCGCGTATTGTTATTCTATGAGAACAGACCTGATCTACCTTAACAAGACCTTGAAACATGAAAGCTGATATACAATGGGTGTCAACGCGATACATGTTGCTAATAACACGCCGCCTTTTGTTTTTAGCATTCGTGAAACATTTGTTTTTTAATTTTATATATATTTAGGTAATATAAAATATTATAAATGCAAAAAGTAACTCTGTTTTTTTGTTGTGTTTTACGAATAAACGGTTAAACAGATCTTAATAAAATTTAGCAAGGAGATAGATGGTATCCTGGAGAAGGATATACTTTTTATCACGATAACCGACATTCACGCGAGCAAAGCGGCGGGCAATAGGTATGTAGGTACAATGACTAAGTACTATTGCCCGCCGCGTATATTGGTATATAATATGTATAATAATATAGGTAATAATAATCATTTATTCATTTAAATATACATACAGTTGTTAGGTTGGTCTTAAAAAATATTAACTGGTCTACAAATTCTAGTAATTACGGCTTGTCTAGTGGTAAGCAGTTACCGTACCCACTGGACGCTTGCAACACCAGGGTTTTAATTATGCGTAACCCTGGACAAAAGAAAGGTTTGAAGGTTTTTTTTGATATCCCTGGTGGTTATGCTATGGTAACTGGTTACCATCAGCCGGGTGGCTGATGGTAACCGTATGCTTGTTTGCTTCCATAGAAGTATAAAAATAATCATAGGAAAACGTTTCTTTTAAAAAGGTACACCTAAATGAACGCAGGATCATAACTACACCATTGTATAGTTATTCGACTGTGGTCTTCTGCAAGACGGAGGTACTTTCCCAGTCGGAATTGCTCACTTGTTAGGTTATTAGTTGTTCATTTCGTTTATTAGTGCACATTCCCTAGGTAACATTAGGTATGACCTAAAATTCCTCCAGTCGACTAACCAACATTACGTCAATATTACTTATCTTAATATTCATATTCACCATACCAGCCTCTATGTACTATCGGCCAAGTTGGTGCTCGATCACTC
The DNA here is from genome assembly GCA_947095525.1 of Trisateles emortualis. Classification (NCBI taxonomy): domain Eukaryota; kingdom Metazoa; phylum Arthropoda; class Insecta; order Lepidoptera; family Erebidae; genus Trisateles; species Trisateles emortualis. The sequence goes on along the minus strand of OX352748.1, from coordinate 3,441,611 downwards.
AAACAATGTTTATGTCATATCAACGCATGTTTGAACATGGTCTACGGATAAATAAAGACACAGTAAATCATAAAAAAAATAAAAAATTGATTTATTTAACCTTTAAAAAAAGGTTAAATTTTAAATTTAACCTTTTTTTATTATAATTCTTCCAATGTTTACCTGATTCCATCAACAGACCCTCTAAAATAATAAAATCTTAATAATGTATTGTCACAGGATATTAAAAAATAGATTTTAGTTTTAAGCAATTTTGGCCGTTTCAAAATCGCTACATTCAAATGTCGGTCGACCGCCATCTTGCCTGATAGCACATAGGTATGTTCCTAAAGTATAACTTATGCTATCCAATTACGAAATATATCAAAGGTTAGACAGGCACTTTATTTGAGGACTCTTATACCAAAAGGTGATTTAGGTTAGTCGTCGTATTTCATATTGTAATAACAGCGTAATGAAATATAGGTGTACTTAGATGTGAAGATGAATCGAGGTTTAGGCAAATGAGATTTATTAAATAAAGTTATATTTTTCTTAATAATACGATTTTATATATGACTGAGGTGTCAAACAATCATACGGTCCGTCTGGTAAGCAGTTGAAAGAAGAAGAAAGAAAGAAAGAAAGAAAATTACTTTTATTGACATACTCACATTTTTTGTACCTTATAATTACTGTGTCAATGAGGCTACCACTCAGCATAATGCTGTGTTGCTGTAGCCCAGAGCAGTGTTCCGCAAACTTTTAGTCTTTACGGTACATTTAGAAAATCAGGACATTTTGAAATACCTTCAACGTTCTAACGGTCTTCCGAGTCCGGCAGAGGTATTCCGTAAGAGCAAAACCGAGCTACCGCAGAAACCGAGCAAAATCTGGATGTCAGATTGAAAATCGGTATTCCGTAAGAGCAAAAACCGAGCCTTTTTGACGTTTAGTCAATAGATTGTGCCGTCACCGAGCAATCACAACTGTCAGTTTGCGACCACAACTGTCAGTTTGCCATCGCTGTTTTTTAGAGAATCAGCCGGCGGGTCTACATTGTCTTTTAATTTTATGATAAAGTTGTCCTAGTGCGTGAATTGTCTTTGTTGAAAGAAAAAGATAAATGTTTTCAAACGCTCCGCTTGACTCTCCGCCTTACGCTCCGCCATGCCTAAACATGCGGTTTATCCTCTAACGCATAGTTCTTAGTAGAGACTACGTCAAGTGTAAATAATGAGCTTTTGTGTACCGACACTAAATGTTACCTAACCTAGCTTTGTTTCTGTCGCTGACGTCAATCGGCTAGGTAGTTTCTGCTGTGTAAGGTCACTGTAACTCTTATTGCTTTCATTATATTTATGCTTTAGACTACTTTTATAGTCTTTACAATGTCATTCCGAAAACTCATTCCAGAGCCTTCCTTGTAGGTACATTATACCGTAATTGTCATTAAAAAGAGTTAATAAGATTAAAACGAAACACAAGACCTCTATTGTGCTTCGTTGACTTCGTTCTATTCGTTCGTTCTTAGTTTTTTTTTTGTAGTCGAACCTCCTGCCTTTGTACCTACCTAGTGTTTTCCTAGCGCAACGACATGTTTTTCTTCGATCGAAATTTAATGAGAGCACTAACTATGTGTTTGGCATTGTCGAGATCCAAGCACAACGTAATAAATATAACAAAGAAAAAATAAATAAAAACATATTTTTGCCAAAAAATATTCAGTAAGTAGATATGATACACTTAGAAAATTAAAGAAATAAAAAACTCTATTATTGTTATTTTTGTTCTCGTAAAGAGAAGACGGAGACCTGTACCCAGAAGTGGGACATATAATACGTTGTTATTATTATTCTTAAAAAGGAAACTCCCGCAGTAGAAAACAAGCTCTGTGTCGCGGAGGACTTAACAAACATACAATTAACGGACACAAATTACACCCAGACTCAACTCACCCAAAGTTTTGTACTGAGTGGAAATCGAACCCACAACCTCGTATACAGCAGGCGCATACTGTGCCCACTGGACCACTAAGGCAGTCCTAATCTGTATCTATTATTTATTGCGAAAAATGCGGTGTGTTTATATGTGTGGGTAGGATAATACACTTACCACTCCTCAATAGTCTAATTCCATTGTTACAGGTGCAAATGATGTCTCAAGTGAGCGGCGAGCCGTTGTTACGCCGTGTTAAGCAGGAGACAGAATCACTACCACAATACTCGCCGCCGGAGCCACAGCCGCCGCACCCACAGCCACTGCATCCCAGGACTATGCCCATGATGCAGCCGCCAGATGTAAGAATCTTTTATACTAATTCTAATAGCTTTTGGCCGCGGCTCCGCTTGGTTGGATGTCGGTTATCGCGATTAAAAAGTATGCCTATGTGCTATTCCAGACTTTATTCTATCTCTATGCCAAATTTCATCCAGATCCGTTAAGTAGTTTTTACGTGAAAGAGTGACAAACATCCATACATCTATCCTCATAAACTTTCACATTTATAATATTAGTAGGAGTTTAAAAGGTACGGTACAATACAAGCGTACATGCCCGACTGAGAAGTCCACCATCTTTTTTTCTATACTACCAAGGAGGTAAACAAGTATATGGCCCGCCTGATGGTAAGCAGTTACCGTAGCGTATGGACGCTTGCAACACCAACCCTAAATAAGACTTACAGCAAAGCCAAATAACTACACATAGTGATGTAGTCGTGTTATATTGTGTACAGGTGTACTTTTCAAATAAAGCAACTCTATTTGTCAAATGAACACAAGAGACCTTTGTAGTGTTATGTTCAAAAATGGCAGAAAGAATTGGTTCTTGAAGAAAAGAAACATGCGGGGCAGTCTTTGGTGACTGCCGATACAAGTGAAAACTAAGTAACTTGTGAATTGTATCGTCGAGCTATTAGATTACAATTTTTGAATATGGAAAGCGTTCGGTGACGATGGCGCGAGTTCCATGATTTTTGTTAAATAGTTTGAATATGGCAAGCGTTTAGGTGTTTTCACTTCAAAAAAAAAAAAGGATCGCTTGGAACTGAGGAGTACAGCCATGTTGAATAGGCGAATATAAATATTCTTTTTTTCTCTGTAATCTTGTTGTTGTAATTACTATTTTATGTATAACCCATGTCTATAAATGAAAGAAATGATGGATAAGGGCGATACAGGGCTAGGTCTACGTAAAAGGGCTACATCGTAGCTTTCGTAGATGTATCGTAGCACCGTAGACTAAAATAATCTGTAGCTACAGAAAGTGTCCGTGACAAGAGATTTGTTTGGAGAATTCTGTATGGAATAAATAAGAAAATAAACAATTACTCTAATTGGCTATATAAACATTTCGAGATAAATTCAATTCAGATTAGAAGTAGAATCTAAAAAGAGTAAAATTTATGTATAAATCTCTTTATTTTTAAATGTAAATAATTTTATAAATTATATTTATAACAAAATGAATATCTACTCAATAATTATATTTTCTAAGTTTTGACACATTTTAGGTGATCCTTTTTATAATAAAACTTTTTCTTATAATACCTAATAATAATCTAATGTAACTTTTATACGAATTCGATTAAAAGTTTTACGCGACAACGTAACATAAAGTTTCTTCTTTACTCACTTACAAATGTATTTATTTGCTCGTATAACTTTAATATGTTATTACTTGTTGCCTGTGTCGAGTTTTCGTGAAATTTGTGTAATTATCATCCCGTACACTTCTACGGCATGATGAAACGAAAATATGTATTTGTGGGTGATGTAGGGCACCATATTAGCGAGCATTCCCGACTGGGAAACGACCTCCACCTTACAGAAGACCACAGCCAAATAACTACACACTCCGGCGCTCATTTAGGGATGTGTTTCTAAAGAAACATTTTCCTATCCCAGGATTATTACATCTTAATGCCCTGGTGTCAAAAAATGGGTCGGCAACATGCAAGTAATACCTCTGGTATTGCGAGCTTCCATAGGCTAGGGTAACTGCTAAACATCAGGCGAGGCGACTGTTTCTTTGCCACCCAAGTAGTATATAAAAAAAGTAAAATACATAATACGTAATGTAATATGAAACTAGCTTCTGTCCGCGGTTTCGCTCGTCTACGATTTCGGGATAAAAGAAGCCGATGTGCTTTTGCTGACTATTAAATAATAATAATAAATAAATAATAACTCATTTTATTATTGCGTCGCATAAACATAACTATATATACATAACTACCTGTTGCCCGCAGCTCCGCTCACGTGGATGTCGGTTATCGCTGCAAATAGTAGCCTATATGTTATTCCAGACCATAATCTATTTCTGTGCCAAATTTCCGTTTCGTTTTTTTTTTTGTTTAAAAATACAACTCCCGCACTAGAGAAAAGCTCTGTGTCGCGGGGGACTTTACAAACATACAATTAACGGACACAAATTACACCCAGACTCAGAACAATTCTTTGTGGGTCACACAAAGTTTTGTAATGTGTGGGAATCGAACCCACAACCTCGTACACAGCAGGCGCATACTGCGACCACTGGACCACCAAGGCCGGCAGTTTTTACGTGAAAGAGTAACAAACATTCATCCATCCATCCATTCTCACAAACTTTCACATTTATAATATTAGTAAGGATACGTACCTATTGCTCATTTGAATACAGAATCTTTTAATCACATTTCTAATTTTAAATATAAAATTATATTATAAACTAAAATAAAACATAGTTCATTAATCGTGTTCCTCAGATAACCTCGTGTAATTGATATTTTAGGTAAAATAACAAAGAAAAATGAAGCTTAATACGAGTCATTAAAAAATGGATGCGCTTCGTCGGTGAAAAATAAGATCCCCTTTTTTGTTGGACGTACTCATTAATCATGACTGTGGTACTTTTGTGGGTCACTGTGGTACGTAGGTATATTTGAAGAGTCAGTGACGCGTAAGGTCAGCACTGGACCGTAACTGCTTCTTTCAATGAGTCAATGTTTCAAGAGTTAGAGCATCTTTGTTTCTACATTAACTTTAAGTCTTAAGTTTTATCTTACACTACATAGGTGGCAAACAAGCATATGGATCACCTGATGGTAAGCAGTTACCGTAGCCTATTGACGCTTTCAATACTAGAAATTAGACGCCGATCCAAAATTTTTTAAACTTTACATAGTCGGAGGTGTTTACTTGTATGGTGCCTGGTACCAGGTACATCCTTACTAATATTATAAATGTGAAAGTTTGTGAGTATGGATGGATGAATGGATGGATGGATGTTTGTTACTCGTTCACGTATAAATTTGGCACAGAGATAGATTATGGTCTTGAATAACATATAGGCTACTTTTTACAGCGATAACCGACATCCACGCGGGCGGAGTTGCGGGCAACAGCTAGTATCTTAATAAATTACAACAAATATTAAGCGCCAAAATTTTACTTGGAGAATTAAATTTTAATGTTTTTTAAAAAAAAAAAGCTTTTTCTCCAATATGTGGCACCATTTTGGCGCTAAAATATTTATTGGCTTACCAATGACGATATAAAGTTGTTTAATATTTCCAACCAGTTGGATCTCGAGACTAAGGAAGAAGTGAAGTTTTGCGTGTCACCTGGTGATGGAACTATCGTCGGGAACACCAGCCCTGAACAGCAACACTGTTCCTCAACCACTGCTGCTGCAGCCAGTGGCGCTAGAGATGATGAAGCTCCCAAAAGATGGTGTTTGGTCTGTGGTGATACAGCATCTGGATTCCATTATGGAGTGGCAAGCTGTGAGGCCTGTAAGGCGTTTTTCAAGAGGACTATACAGGTCAGTAGGAAGGTGAAGACATTTTGGCTGTTTATTAGTTTTAAGTCATGGCATTTTTCATTGGGTCCGGATATATTTCATGAATTCATTTAGAATAATTTTCATTTTTTGCGGTGTGGTGTGGCGAAGTACCCGACTTGTACACATTAGGACTAAGTTCGATGCTAGATTGTAGTACCATCATGTGAATTATTTTAAAACAGCCTGTGCTGATCAAGGCCTATAACCCTCTTGGTTTTGTTGACCTGTATCCAGCAATGGGACATTTATGGGTTGCTATTATAATTATAATTTTAAAACATCATAGTTAAAATTTACAATTTTTTGTTGCCTTTTTATGTAAATTGGATGCTTCGATTTTGTCTTGATAGGTAAATTATAAACTCATAAGATACGGGACTCAATAAATAAGCTCGCGAATCATCATGAGTAAACTTTATCTCTTATGAATAACACTTTTAACACTTATGAGTAACTTTTTAATAACACTTATGAGTAACTTTTATTACCACTTACGATTAAGCTAACACTTATGAATAAGATCATTTACATTAATGGATAATCTCACTAATTGTAGTAACAGACTTATCATTACTATAACCAAAAAAAGTTATAAGTTAAGTTCTTATTAAGACTCTATACTGCTTTGGTAGTGCGCATACGACTGCGTTGCCGAAGTCCCAGATTCGATCCTCAGGTCTTTTAATCAGTATGGAATTGGAATTGTGTCAAGTTACTCCACACATGTTTTTTTTTAAAGACAACTCCCGCACTAGAGAACAAGGTCTGTGTCGCGGGGGACTTTACAAACATACAATTAACGGACACACATTACACCCAGACTCAGAACAACTCTTTGTGGGTCACACAAAGTGTTGTCCTGTGTGGGAATCGAACCCACAACCTCGTGCACAGCAGGCGCATACTGCGACCACTGAACCACCAAGGCAGTCAATTATACTAGTGTAGTGTGGTTATAGAACCGCCTATTAAAGACAAGACACTAAATATAACTAGCGATGTGTGCATACACTGCCTGAAAGGATCAGCAGAACTATCTAAAATACTAGAAATTGAACAGTGTTTTTTTAAAGACAATTCAGAGTTGAGTTTTATGGTGTGCCCTCGTGGCGAGACACGGTTAGGGAGATATATAAATTATACAACGTCTGTATAGTTCAGAGTCTAATTTATTAGTCTTTTAAATACATGTTTTAGGTATAGATTATATTACATTATGCTGATACAAATATTCTTAAGCTACTTACACACTACAGTTTGTTGGTCACAAAAATATTTGTTTCGTATAGGAATCGAACATAAAACACCGGCCACTAGACCACACGTGCAGTTAATTTAAGTGCTTTTATTTATTGATAGTTTTTAAGGCACTTATAGCTATATCGGTATATGGACCAAATAGTGTTATTTCACATGAGGGTTTCAGTGCTTCGGAGGGCACAAAAAGACGGTCCCGACTGTTAACAGTCGTTAAATCATGACAGAGGCCTGAATAGCGATTTTAACATCCCTGTCACCAGGTTGGCTACTAACCACTCAATAAGAAAGATAGTTTTAATCGCAACAGCTTGAATCGTTTCGCCTTTCGTTTGTATAAGAAGCTTAGGTAGTTGCGCAAACTTGAGTCCTTTGTCAACATAATAAATCTGTCTATCTCCTAAAGATTGAGCTTTAGAGATTTATTTGTTATTGATATAGGTCAAATTGTTATTTCAGTAGTTTAATGCCACTTTAAATAAACCTGTTTTTTTTTTAAATGGAGGAGGTACATTAATTACACGAAAAAAAAAGAACTATCGGTCCAGGCTAGATTGTTCCTACATGACTTTTATGTAAAGAAATTAATAGCGAGAATTATGATATCGCGATTCAGGATTGCAGTAGAGACATCTATGTTTTTATATGGTAACTACATTGTCATATTTGCATATACGATTGTCGCTTGTGGTCCGATAGATGACACCACAAAGTTTGGGACAATTTTAAATTTTAAAGTTCGTTTTGCGGCGCTCTGTATCTGCAATTATATTATTGCTATCCATTGGTAGATATATAATCTAAAAATGTTTAGATTGAGATGTGACATATTATGAGTTAGGACTATTACATAAGATTTTAATCTTGACACAATTCTGGCTATCTCAAATAACTACGTATTTATTAGGACTGAGTGCATGTGTAGTCTAGTGATTATGTTGGTCATTTCGCTACCAAAATCACAGCGAGTTCGATTCCCACATAGGACAATACTTAGTGATCTATAAATGTTCGTTCCGAGTCTGGATGTAGGTAATATAAGCTCCTTAATTGTATGTTTGTAAAATCTTTCGCGCGACACAAGGCTTGTTCATTAGTAACTATACAATGGACTGTTTTATTGGCAAAGCCGATGTGTTTCTGACTAGTTTATATATCGCATCCTTAGTAAAAAACTGGCGGAACTTGAAAATGCCACTGGGCAAGATTGAACCTTAGCTGTTGAGAATAAGGTCTAAATTTCAAAACAAACACGCTTCAACTTAAGTCATTTTTCCACTGTGGGTACAATGTATATATATAACTTAATAGTTGTTGCACATAGCAGTCTCTGCAAATAAATGTTTCTTCAGCAGGGCAACATTGAATACACATGTCCAGCTTCAAATGAATGCGAAATCAACAAGCGACGCCGGAAGGCATGCCAGGCTTGTCGGTTCCGCAAGTGTCTGCGCACAGGCATGCTGCGGGAGGGCGTCAGGCTCGACAGAGTCAGGGGCGGCAGGCAGAAGTATAGGAGGGCCCCTGACGCACCAGCACTCGCACAACCCAGGCCACAACTTGATGATATCAAGGTAGGTCTTATAACGCTTTTTGACAACTCTGACCGGTTATGGCAAAGCGAGTACAATAGTCATTTATTGGTAAGGGATTCTTACAACTCATATTTACATTCAAATATAATTACATCAATTTGTTCATTACAATTAAAATCACATAGTAAGAACGAAACTGAGTGAATCAATAAAATATCAATACAGTTATGGCAAAAATACTGTCGAGTAATAATTTATACATAATGATATAATAATGTCAACATTTAATTGCCATAAATTAATATAAAATCTATAACTATAAAAATTAAAATCTACCTGAACGCAGGTTGTGCTGTGCCATTTAAGAAGAAAATGATGCAAAAATATTTTAATTGGGGTTTCACTTTTAGGTGAAAAAGCCTTAGCTCAAACGTCCATAATATGACTTGTAAGATGAAGTAAGAGTCGTAAGAATTTCCTAAGGATGCGTAGACTATTTTTTTTTTCATACTACTTGGGTGGCAAACAAGCATACGGCACGCCTTATGTTCAGCACTTACCGTAGCCTATGGATACTTGCAATAACAGAGGTATCACTTGCGTGTTGCCAATCCATTTTTATACACTAGCGCATTAAGACGTTTCTTTCAAAACGTATCCCTAAATGATAAAAAAACACTCTATTCAGAATTTAACAGTACTTTTTTCTTCAAGGTACTGGAAGCGCTTAACTCTTATGAGCCAGAACTGTTCACATGTTCGGCTCCACCCCCCGGCGTGATCGAGCCAGCTGCCAAGACACTGGCACTGTTAGCAGATCTATACGACAGAGAACTGGTTGGTGTGATTGGTTGGGCCAAACAAATACCCGGATTCACTGAGCTACAGTTAAATGATCAGGTAAGAGATTTTTTTTTCTCTTCTACCAGGGAGGCAAACAAGCATACGGCCCGTCTGATGGTAAGCAGTTACCGTAGCATGTGGACGCTTGCAACACCAGGGGTATTACATTGCCGACCCTTTAGAAACCTTATAACTCCTACCTTATACTATAATTGTCATTGAGTGAATTCTGAGCTTTAGCTGCGTCTACGTCACGAAATCAAAGTTTCATACTTTTATTTATTTAGATCAAATACATGATACTTATGAACGTCATAAAAACAAATGCCAGCATACTTTTTTCATACGGCCAATATAAAAATATTATCCTGCTAATATTATAAACGCGAACGTTTGTAAGAATGTACTGATGTATGGATGTATGTTTGTTACTCTTTCACGCAAAAACTACTGAATGAATCTGGGCGAAATTTGGCACAAGGATAGTTTATAGTCTGGAATAGCATATAGGCTACTTTTTATCTTTACCGATATCTTTATTTATATATACATATGTTTTGTTTATCTCAGAAACGGCTGCAACGATTTAGATCAAATTCTGTATTTAGATAAAGTTTTGCTTTCTAAGTTAATCTATATACCTAGGTGTCTTTCCTAAATACAACGATTTTGTTATTAAAATTTTTGGTGCTTTAACTTAAAACTATCCTAGAAACATTCAAATATAGAACATAGTTTTGTTCTACCAACATTAGTTTAAGCACCGTTAACGTTAAACATTAAAATACCGTTCCGAATTTAAAAATGAAACCCTCAAATAACTATTATTAAAGTTAGATATGTAAAAAAAAATACAACAGTCTAGTCTATAGACCTTGAGCGAAATAATTATGCATTCATATAGGTATATCTATATATCTACATAAACGTATATATAAATTGTGTAACAGTGTGACCAGAAATAGCGCGGCATGTTATTTTTTATTTTTTTTATACTACTTGGGTGGCAAACAAGCATACGACCCGCCTGATGTTAAGCAGTTACTGTAGCTTATTGACGCTTGCAATATCAGAGGTATCACTTGCGTGTTGCCGATTCATTTTTTCACCACGGTGTTTAAGATAGAGTATCCCTGGGATAGGAAAACGTTTCTTTCAAATAAATGAGCGCTGGAGATCTGTACTCACACACAGGAACACAACTACACCGCTGTGTGTAATTTGGCTGTGGTCTTCTGTAATGTGGATGACTTCTGAATGTGCTTCCCCAGTCGGGCTTGCTTGTTAGTGTGGTGCCCTACCTCTCTTAATACATATGTGGGTTATATTTGGGACATATATGGGTTGCTATTATTATTTTAAATGCCTGTCTACTCCTCTAGTGCCAAAGCGTGATGGATATAAATATTCCCTTAGTAACATTATATCAACGTTATCGCGTTAATATAACTAAATAGTGTAAATTAGAGTTACTGTTGCCATGATAGGTGTTAAAGTTTGTACGATTTTTGTCACGACGTTTGTCTAGACATGTCTCGATTTGCATTGTTCCGCTTGAGTCATAAAAATCACACTTTTAAAAAAAGAAACAAAACCACGTGACACTCTAAAAAGGTTTTTTTTACTTATGAGGTGTAAAGAGAGTGCAACTTCGCGGTAGGCAGAGGTGGTTACCGATCAGGTGGACCGCTGACTGCTGACTCTGCCACTATTCTACCAATATTATATACGCCAAAGTTTGTAAGAATGTATGGATGTATATTTGTTACTCTTTTACGCAAAAACTACTGAACGGATCTGGATGAAATTTGGCACTGAAATAGATTATAGTCTGCAATAGCACATAGGTTACTTTTTATCGCGATAACCCACATTGACGTGGGCGGAGTCGCAGGCAACAGCTAGTTGGCAATAAAAAGTAAATGTCTTATATGTGGAACATCTATGCCTATGTCCTACACTATCATACTGTATGTAGGGGGCTTCAGCTTAACTAAATAAATGTTGTGTACCTTCTTTATATAAATATTATATAATAATAATATGATAATAAATAATATAAATTCTTACATTTATATGATTCGATAGCATCCCTTGCTATAAGGTACAAAAATAAAATCGACTAAGCTTTACATGAGGAGTTGAGCTTGAGTGTGTTTTGACTGCATCAGCTTGCATGCTATCATACTTGTATTTTAAAAATAATTGTAACTATCTGGCGATTAAAAAGAGTGGCCTGAGTTTCTTGCTAGTTCTTCTCAAGGCTCCACGTCAGCGAACTAGCCGTAGGAAAATTTTGCTGACATCATCTTTCTGGTTTATTCATAATTTATGACCTTCATAAGTGTTACTTTGTAACCTAAATGAATAAATGAATTTTGAGTTTGAGTTTGAGTTACTTTCCAGCTCTTCTTATGGCTCAAGCCTTATCAGCAAACTGACTGACATACGTCTTTTTTGACGTTCATAAGATAAATGATTAGGAGAGGTTGTCACCATACTAGCGAGCAAGCCCGACTGGGGAAGGACCTCCACCTTACAGAAGACCACAGTCAAATAACTCCACACAGCGGTGTAGTTGTGTTCCTGTGAGTGAGTACATTAGGGATGCGTTTTGAAAAAAAAAACGTATTCCTATCCCAGGGATACTCCCATCTTAAAGTCCTTGTGTAAAAAAATGGGTTGGCAACACGCAAGTGATACCTCTGGTATTGAAAGCGTCCATAGGCTACGGTAACTGGTTAACATCAGGCGGGCCGTATGCTTGTTTGCCAAACGAGTGGTATAAAAAAAATATAAAATAAATTCTTTATTGCATACCTTTCCACACAGTTATTTTTGGTTTCCCAATTTCTTTCAGGCCATCTTTAGATAGAAAATAAGTATCAAAATAAAAATAAAAGATTTGACTAAACTATTTTTTTAAATTTGTGTCCCTAAATTTAACATGCCAGACATGGTAGCACTAACCAAGGCTATGCTTTGTCTACTTTTTATACTGGATGTCCTTGATGTTAATCGGGCCCATGCAGTTGCATAATATTGAGTTCTTTTAGATATTTTTTTTGTCTCGTTGGACGGACCTTGGAAGCTCACGACAGCTGGACAAAAAGTTAGACCTACTGTTTTACTGAAAACCGATTGTTTTAAGAGAAATCTATTATATGCTTTTGGACTTTCACTAATTTTAAAAATAATTATGGTAAATTTATAAAATTGTTGTTTTGTATTTTTTTCTTTAATAAAACTTCTTTTTTATCTAATACCTTTAAACGATTCGGCTCCAAAGATTTTCATGAAATTTAGTATGCAGCTGGTTTCGGTGGCGATTAATCGATGTAGCTAGGTTTCATTTTTAGAAAACGCTAATTTAAAAAAAAAGTACCGCGCGATGCTCGGTCATCCAGGTACTACTACTTGTGTGGCAACCAAGCATATGTCCCACCTGATGTTAAGCAGTTACTATAGCCTATGTACCCTTGCAGAAGTATTACATGCGTGTTGCCAACCCATTTTTTTTTACACCAGGTCTTTGGGATAGGAGTATCCTTGGGATATGAATACGTTTATTTTAAAACGCATCCCTAAATCAGCGCTGTAGACCTGAACTTGCACATAGGAACACAACTACAACGCTGTGTGTAGGTTTTTGGCTGTGTGTAAGGTGGAGGTCCTTCCCAGATGGGCTTGCTTGCTAGTTGTCTTACCTCTCTGTTGTGATCTGTTAGAGTTTAGACTAAATTATTTATGTGTATGTGTTCAAGCAGCGAATTATTAAATAATTCATTATTTATAAAGTTATTGTTTTTTTAACGAGTCTGTTGACGTCATTAGAATATAATATCAACAGTATGCTATTAGAGTGCCTGTTATGAGAGAAAATTTAATTTATTTATATTCAAATTTTGCTTCCGCATTTTTTTTTTGCGATAATAAGTAGCTTATATGCTATTACAGATTATACATAAAGTAGATATGCTTGCAGTACATGAACCTTTTTTAATTTCAGATGCGTCTGTTACAAAGTACATGGGCTGAGATGCTGAGCCTCATGCTCGCCTATAGGTCCATGTCAGGCGGCAGCGGTGGTCCGCTCCGTCTTCGGTTCGCGTCAGACCTGGCGCTCGATGAACAACAGGCCAGAGAAATCGGCGCGCAAGATTTATTCACACAGGTCAGTTTTTATCCTAGTACAGTTAAAAAAAAGCGACATCTATCGGCGGAGCGAAGACTAATAGTTTTAAGTGACATCTAGCGGTGGTTTTAATTATTGGTTTAAAACAGTAGGGTAATGCTGAAGACATAAATAAGTACTGGTGTGTTGTGTTGCGCAGATTGCGGGCGTGGCCAAGCGTCTGGAGCGTGCGGCGGCCCTGCGCGAGGAGTGCTACCTGCTGAAGGCGCTGGCGCTCGCCAACTCAGAGGCGCGCATCGACGAGCACGCCGCGCTACGACGCTTCCGGGACTCTATCCTCGCCGCGCTCAACGACGCCGTCTCCGCGCTCAGGTAACAATAGTAACAACACACTCACATATTCATCCGTTTGAACCAAGGTTTTGTAATGTGACAGTTTTCCAGTTGTCATGGCTATTTTAGACTTTCGATGTGATGTATTCTACGCTTCAATATGTGTTGAGGTTAAACTCAAGAGTTGTGTTCCCCGCAGGCCATACAACGCGATGGCGGCGCTGCAACAGTTGCTGCTGGTGCTGCCCGCGCTGCGGCACGCGGACGTGGCCGTGCGGCGCTTCTGGTCGGGCGTCAACCGCGACCGGCGCGCGCCCATGAACAAGCTGTTCATCGAGATGTTGGAGGCGTGCATGCGGTAGACGCGCCCGCCGCCCTCACGCGGTGTTGCCGCTCCGCGTCTGTATCACGCGACGTTGCCGCTCCGGTCGAGTGCTGCCACTCGGACGATAAGTGAGGTGAGCGCGGACCCCGCCCGGCGGGATATTCGTTCTTCTGTCAATGTTTGTTTTTCTTCACCCTTCGGCGGGCGACCCTGCGCCATTAATGTACAAAGCGATGGACGGATCTAGTACAAAACTTGTTACTATTTTTGTATAATATTAAAAAAATATATCTAGTTTTACTGTGAAGATTTCGAGATTATTGCACGGTCGAGGAAATGATCCTTGTTGCGAGCGAAGCGCCGTCGTAGTGACCTGAATCTTGAGTGAAGTCTGTTTAACGGATTTAAAAAAATAGTACTCGTAGCTTTAAAAGGTTTTTTTATTGAAAATTATAGAATTGAGTGGCTGTTGTCGTGACAGCTCATGTTGTTGTTTTGTAAGGTATCGTTTCCTCGACCGCATGTCTAACTTGTCTGTATATGTCTCGGTAAATGCGGGGGCCGTATTCGGCGCATTTATCATTAAAATATAAACATTGTTTTTATTCTGTTTAATTTAAAAGTTGCTATCATTGCGTTGAGAGTGTAATGGCGCTAGTGGACCTGAAGTTTAACAACCTGATTTAATAGTTAATGAAGTACAAATATTATTATAATCTGTTATTATTGCGACTGCTTTTCGATAGTATAGAAAAGTTGTATTATTTTTTATTAAAAATAAATTTTAAAAAATATATAAAAAAAACTTACTTTTGAAAATTATTCTGAACGCAATGCAGCAGCATAAGTGTACTACTGTTTTATAAAATAATCATATAACGAAATAGAATTTATTTAAACAAACAGATTGTGTAGCGATATTTACTACTTTATAAATATATAATGTATTTTGTAGGCTGTTCCACTAATAAACATATTTTAAAATGAGTATTGGTTATGTGTACGTAGATGGTTGTAATATTTATCAAAATGTCTGATAAATGTCGACAACACCCGGGCATTGTTAACAATTAAGCGATACGGCGTTTGATTTAGCTGGTAACTGACGTATGACAACATATACGTGCTGGTTAAAGCGCGAATTATATATTTGTCACCTGTGTTATACCTACTTTGCCCGGGCATTGTTAACATCGTAGCTCAGTAGCTGTCTAATATTAGATGAATGTGTTTTATAAAACGATTTGTGTATTTAGATTAGTGCGTGTGTCGTCAAAAAGATGTTTTTTTTTTGTAGTGGCCAACCTTGTGACTAGACTTTGTATAGGCCTCGGCCGTAATCGTGAACAGTCGTGGTAAACTAACGAGCTATCTAAAGCACTGAGACGCTCAGATAAAATTCCCTTATGCGGTAACCCATCGATAACAGCGGCCTTGGTAGACTGCATCTGGCTATGAGCGCCTCTTTAATACGTGCATGACTATAGATAGTCTCTTTATTACTATAACGGACAACGGGTCTATATCGCGTAATATAATGTAGGTTTTCGAACCTTTTTGTTACTCGACGTTTCGGTCGAATTGCACCGACCGTGGTCACGGGTCAACCCGTATGAAGACATTCTAAATATTACACTATTTAAACCCATTGTCCATTATAATAATAATAAATATGTGTAAAAATCGTGAAAATTTAAAATATCTCGCTAAATCTATCGGCGGATGCAAGAATGAGTGGGGATGTTTCCACTTTATCTTGCATCTGGAATTCTGGACGTCTTATGACTAAATACGCTCAAATCTAAAAACACACTAAACTAGCCCTAATAAAATTGATGTGTTAAGCTCGATGTACACTCCGCTATTCTTGTTTAATAAAATCCAAGTAATAGTTTACTTTAGTGTAAAGTATTTTTGGTGGCTTCTATACTTAGTGGTAGAATTGTAAAGATGATGGTATACATATCTATAGTTAAATAAATAATACATCATCTTTGTGGTATGTTGAGTTATTATTAATGACTAATGACTTGGTACAGGCATATAAAGTTGTGTCTGTAGGAATCGATCCAAAAATACTTGCCCCTGATAAGTGGCAAAGTGGCCAATCTTAACCACTGAACCGTAACCGTCAACTGTTAAGATTTAAAAAAAATGGACGAGACGTTGAAAAATCAATTTGTTATTTATACCTTTTATTAAATTGATTATAGTGATATATTGGTCTTTTTATTTAAATCAAATCAAATGTTTTACTTAAAATTTTAAATGACTTATATGATGTATAGGCGTTGACCAAATATTTTACACTAATGTACGACCAAACAAACATCACAGTATATGTATTAATGTAACTTTGAAATATCGTTTTGTATATAGCTATTATATGGTGGAACAGTATTGATAACGAATACCTCAATCACTGTTACCAATACAATATGATGAACTTCAATGTATCTCCTATGTATATAAGATTAACCCTTATACAAATATAATAAACATTTTGCTCAAAATGTAAACATTTAATAAAAATGTAAAATAAATTTTTTGTATGAACTATGAAGAAAATAAAAAAAGATATAAAAAAATACTTTAAGTAATTTTTTGTTATAATTTTTTAATTTTGATGAAGTTTGTTTACATTTTGAGTAAAATTACTTTGCGTTGAGAGTAGGCGCGTATGCAGTTGTATAAATCTATTCGTTGACGAGAAATTTATAAACTAAGTTGTATAAAAAATGTCGAAGGAAGAAAATATAAACAAAATTGCACCACTGCAAGGTTAATCTGGTAGTTATATATAAAAAATGCAACGCAAGTTTGTTTGTTGTATTATGTATGGTGCATTTTTGTTATAATTTCGCTTACTAAGTATCCTATAAGGATTCATAGAGATGTTTTGTTTCTGACGTCACCGGGAAATTTTTGTTTACATTATGAGTTAAAAATATGTCAAGTAGAGAGAAACTAACAAGGGTATCAGATGTTCTGTTTGTAATCATATACCACCTTGGATCTTTTATATCATTGTACATAAACCCATATATTACCTCTACAAACAGTTCATTTGGTGTATCTAACTTGTGACGTCAGAAATGTTTGATTCACAGTTGTTTAATTCTTTAATTACTTTGTTTTATAGCTTATCGTAGCTGTTACGTTTGTATGGCAAATACGTCTGAACAAGATGGAGGTTGTGTCAGGACGAATTACAAATATAGTTACTTTGTTTAAGAGAAGATGCAACTTTCTAAAACTATATACATACATATTTGTATTATTACATATGTATTTTTAAAATTTTAAAGTTATATAAGTGTCAATTTTTATGTTATGAAATAACAAAAATGTTATTGAACAATTTTGAAATTTATCAAATAAGTTTTGAAATTGTTAAATACCTTTTATGAAATCTATCAAATATATATATAAAGTTGTGTATCACAGAATACATCTACGTATCTTAAATTCCAAGTGAGTTAATTCTGTTGTAGTTATTCTTATGTTAAGAATATTTACTTTATTTAATGATAGTGTTTAATGCGTAAGCGGTGGTAGTTGGCGAGAGCTGTGAACGTGTGATTGTGCCAGATTATTTATTAAGTTTTTCTTATTATTATTCGTCGTTATTGATCTGCGATTACTGATGTTTACATTTAAGGTTTGACATTATGATTGTTGGTTGCGGTCTGTGTGGGAATTAACTAATGCAGTAAGCATTTAATTATTATATACTTTTGTGGCAGTGAAATATTAGCAAAAATAATAAATCTTTCCTTTTAATAGTGTGATATTGTGGAAAATAAATTTATGATATATTAGCCATAATATCACAAGAAAGGATCTGTATCGTATGAAGGATTAATTTTCAGCCTCAAACAGTCTCTATATAATCCTTTTATCCAACTCACCATAACGGAAAAGAAAGCTTTTCTTGTGTAAATGACGCATAGTTTGCTTTGTTAATAGATTTGTAACATATGCTATAGGCAGCTTCTAAGGTTACCACACCGACCGCAATCTTAGATTTTGTTAATATTTATCGAAAAAAAATTAAACTATAAATTATACGGCTTTTATAAAATTTTATGTTTCACTTTTAGCTACATAGGTACTGATGAATATGGAAACTGTAGTAGACAACATATATGTGTACGTGAGAAATTAGTGATATGTAATCTCAGATCAAAAGTTTAGTGAACCTTAGGTAAAACAATATAATACCCGTGTCTTAAATTTTGTATTTAATAAATTCGTACCTTATTTCTTTACATAATGTTATTAATGTGAACCGGTCCCGGATATAAAATATATAAAAGTGGTGACATTTTATTTATTGTTTTATTTCATATTACATACTTATATACTAAATGCCCGAGCCCAGAACAGATGCCTCCTTACTTTCCTTCCACCTCTCTCCGGATACGACTGGTGAATTACCTATACATTAACACACTTTCTTCTTAATGGATCATGGATCTCGAACGTGAGGATTATGAATTTCAAAAGAAGGTAGAAACTAACATAATGAACAATCCAAAAATTATAGAAATGTCGTTTGTTACAAGGAAAATTTTACTTTTAAACTTGATAGGTACTGAGACACAAAAAAAATATTTCTTAATACTTTTTTATTTTAACTTATCCATAATATATTTACATAATAATTGTCGGTCTATAATTAAACTACAATTAGACTATAGCGAACTGGTCATAGAGAAGCTCTCGTACTTTGTAGTATTCTTCTGACAGCACCCCCTCCAACGCGATACGACCGTTCTCCAACTGAAACACGATCAATGTTATTTAATAGTTACATTAGTTTTTTGTATAATATACAATATAGCCGGACTTTCGAAATTGTTCGTGTTAAGACGGATTAAGAACACAAATGTCACCACTCCTTCTATTCCGAGGGTGTCGTAAGAGTCGACTAAGGGAGTAAGTCCAGTAGACAATATCCGCCGCAACCCTATACTAACCTGTTTGGCCAGCGTGGTATAGTAGGCTAATATCCCTCTAAATGTTTGGAGGAGACCCGTGCCCAGCAGTGGGACGTTTATTGGTTGATATGAGAGCCGGACTTTAGTGCCGGCATTACTTCGGCGGAGATCTAGCCTCTCCCCTACCTTAATTGATGGTATGCTCGACATAGAATTTGGTAGGCTTGATTAATTTGACTCGATCAGTTTTTGTTCTTGGTCTTGACAAAAATTTAAAGAGGAGTCAGGTTCATGCTGAGGTCTTCGCTTTACCGCGTCCCCCCTAAACCGGGTACTGCCTTTTATAGACTCTCTTTAGTTTTTTTAAGATAGCGTGGTGCCATCCAACATGCCACAGTCAAGTAGAAATAAATTGCAACGTAGAAGACAGATTGTTTTTAAGAAATTTAAAATATATTTTATGACATTATTATTGACATAGTCTTGATTGGTCGGGAGCGTCTGGCCTGTTAGATCTAAAGGAAAGTTTAGTAATCCTATAGTGTTAGTAAGTAACCGACGACCGTCTCGGTGGTCTAGTGGGCGCAATATGCGCCTGCTGTGCACGAGGTTGTGGGTCCGATTCCCACACAAAGTTTTGTCCTGTATAAAGAGTTATTCTGAGTCTGAGTGTAGTTTGTGTTCGTTAATTGTATGTTTGTAAAGTCTCCCGCGACACAGAGCTTGTACTCTAGTGCGGGAGTTGTCTTTAAGAGAATAAAAAAGCTCACCCTCCGTATGGCGAGCGTCCCGTTGCAACACTCGAGCGCGCCGCCGCTGAACTCAGCGTTGAGGCCGAGCCGGGCCAGCGCGGCGCGCAGCTCGGACAGGCGCACCGAGTTCACGAACGACGCGGCGTGCGCCCCGGCGCCGCCCGCACCACCCGCACCACCCGGCCCCGGCTCCAGGCACAGCGCAACCTCCGACCGAGCTTCCTCTGTACAACACGAATTAATCGTTAACTCGATAATAAATGTTTATTAAGAGTGATGTGAAACGAGAACATGGTATAAAAAGAAAATCTCTACATTATTAACTGGGCTACTTCATATTATTCTAGACAAATGTATTGAAATTGACAGATTTTAGTAAGGCATTTGACAGTATCTCATGAATTCCTTCTGACAAAATTAAAAAACTACAATATTTTTAGCTCGCCTTCTGATAGATTGACTTAGTATTATTTGAGCGAAGGGAGTTTTATATGGTGGTCAGAAACTTTTAGTCAGCCTGCTTGCATAACTCTGTCGAATGTCCCACAAGGATCACCTTACTTAAAAACCAGAGACAGTAAAAATAATACAACTAGGGTTTCATTTAGCAAGTTGAACAAAAACTTATTATAATCTAAAATTACATGTTCAACTGTGTTTTATCCACCATAAATTATGGTACTAAGACGTGAAGGCTGACGTAAAAAGTGTTTATAAGACAGAGTAGCAAAGTATGAAGCATTTCTTTTACTAAGCTGGAAGAGCAAACTTTGAAACGTCGAAATTCGAAGGCGCTGTGCTTTGGAATACTTCTATTACTGTGTATTTGAAACCTTAGATTATTCGAACTTTACATCTTAGGACCTTTAAGCCCAATAGCCTCTATATGTAAGGCAATTTATCCAGTTGACATGGTTGTTTACAATAGAAAAACGGTACATTACGCGTTTGCTTAGCCTTTGCTTAGAGAGCCTCCATAAATAAAACTCCTAGTACTAGAAAACACACCAGCTCAGAACAAAATAAATAATACTTTACCACTAGTGCTTATAAAAATAAGCATAATATGGTAAAAGTATAGGTACGTACCAGTAGTAGCATCGTTTTCTCTCTGGTGAGCTCTCGGCATGACTACAGCGGACAGCCAGGCCAGCTCCGTGTCTCCTGCTGAACGCCACGCTAGACCAGACATGAGGCTGTCTGTGAGTTTCACCTAAAAATAAAAATGTTAAGTGTTATAAAACTGGGTATATTTTTCTTTATATATAAAAATGAATCCCTATTTCCTTTGGTCACTTTCTTTTTTTGTTGTGTTTGTTATTGTCAGAAGGTTCTTATGTAATAAAAACAAAAGTTAGTTTAACCTGGACGTAGTCGGGGCAGGCCACTAGTATACTAATATTATTAAGAGGAAAAATTTAAATGTATGTTTTAAATCAAAACGAATCAACCGATTTTTAAAATTCTTTCACCATTAGAAAGCTACATTATCAGCGGTTAACAGAGGCTATATTATTTTATTAACAAAATTATAGGATACCTATTAAAACTTGATAACTGTCCATCCGTGCAAAGCCGGGACGTGCAGCTAGTTTGTGATATTATGTATAATCAGAAAACTAACAAACTTTCACATTATTAAATATTAGTAGTATATAATTGATAGATGGATAACTCTTTATTGTACACCAAAATACATATTACTTACATAGTTTTGCTTAAATGGTAATGCACAACTTATCGATAAAAGCAATCTCTTACAGGCAACCTTAGGATGGACAGAAATGAGAGATAAATATATTTATAAAGTGGGCAGTTCGGTGTTGCTAGTAGATGAAAGAATATATATTTACATAATACTCATAAGTTACATAAATAAAATATATATAACTACATAATATATAAATACATTTATCGATTCTTATAATCAATACTGAAAAATAATTGAAGAACAAGAACTACTTATCTGTAAAAAAAGGATACGTTAAAAAGACTTTTGCGTATTAGTCTATAGTATATGTAACGTGTACTTACTTGATAGATATGTGACTCTGTAGTGGCGTCTATAACTTCACCAGGGCCTGGGATATATATCTTTTCAATACCTTCAGCCTCACAGTGTTTCCTATAACATGTAACAATATATAATAATAATAATATGTCCCACTGCTGGGCACGGGTCTCCTCTCCTCTATCAAGAGAGAGAGAGAGGGTTTAGGCCTTAATTCACACACGCTGGCCTAATGCGGGTTGCTGAATCAGACATGTCTTTTGAATTTCTTCTCAGACATGTGGGTTTCCTCATGATGTTTTCCTTCACCGTTAGCAGATGGCGAATCATTTGATTAGTACATATAAACTTCACAAAGTGAAATTCACATTGGTAACAATACATATATTTATAGTGTAGTATGGGCTATTGAACTGGAAGACGCAGCGTGGGCAGGCCTCCAACAAGGTGGACCGACGACCTGGTAAAGGTCGCGGGCAACCGATGGACAAGGTCAGCTCAGGATCGAATGATGTGGAAGACCTTGGGGGAGGCCTATGTCCAGCAGTGGACGTCTTGTGGCTGAGATGGATGGATGGATGGGCTATTTTACAAAATGAACACAATTATTTTTAGGATTCCGAAGTAAACAAGGAACCCTTAGAGTTTCGCTATGTCCGTCCGTCTGTCCGCAGCTTAGCTCAGATAACCTAGTATCAGCATGCTGTAATTTGGCACCAATATACAAATTAGTCATGCCGACAAAGTGGTAAATGAAAAAAAAAGTTGTACATGTACATGTAAAGATTTTTTTTCCCAACTACCCCATAGTGTGGGTTATCATTAAATAGGTCTTTAAAAAACTACAGGTTTGTTAAGACAGTTTTTTGATATAATATAACGAAATTAAAAGGAAAACTATCACAGCTAAATAGACTTAACAAGTTTACGAGTGAACTGGAATGAGTCGGAGTTTTTGGCATCCAGATTATTGAAGGACATACTTATATTTCTAAATATGTGTTTAAAAAAATAACACCTAGATACAGAACAAAGAATCATGCTCATGACACAAAAATTCAATCATTCTTGTATGGAAATCGAACCCACGACCTTCAGCTTAGCAGTCAGGGTTACTAACCACTAGACCAACAGGGGTGGCATCCTACTAATATTATAAACGCGAAAGTTTGTAAGTATGGATGGATGGATGTTTGTTACTCTTTCACGTAAAAACTACAGAACGGATATGGATGAAATTTGGCACAGAGATAGATTATGGTCTGGAATAACACATAGGCTTCTTTTTACAGCGATAACCGACATCCACGCGGGCGGAGCCGCGGGCAACAGCTAGTGTTTAATAAATGAGTTATCTCCTTACTTGAGTGTCTGCAGCGCAGAATGGTTGGCCCTAAGCCCAACGATGGCCCTGGGCTTGGCCTGCGCTAACACACGCAGCAGCGATTCTCCATCACACCTCCCCTCCAGTTCGATGTACTGTATGTTCGCCTTCACTGTCACCGAACGCATCGACGAGATGCATTTACTTGGTATTTCTGCCATTTCCTCTGTGAACAAACAAATATTATATTATTAACGTATTGCGACATCCTTAGCGATGCAGTGGTGCCGAGGATTCAAGTTCAACACCCAGGCTAGGTACATTGTTTTAATTTTATTTTTTAACAACTCTCGCACTAGAGAACAAGCTCTGTGTCGCGGGGTCTTTACAAACATACAATTAACGGACACAAATTACACCCAGACTCAGAACAATTCTTTGTGGGTCACACAAAGTTTTATCCTGTGTGGGAATCGAACCCACAACCTCGTGCACAGCAGGCGCATACTGCGACCACTGGACCACCGAGGCAGTCAATTGATATTCATATGTTAAAATTAACTATAAACAATTGTTACATAGCTTTATTTATACTACTTGAGTGGCAAACAAGCATACGATCTGCCTGATGTTGTGTAGTTACCGTAGCCTATGGACGCTTGCAATAAGAGATGTATTACTTGAGTGTTGCCGACCCTTTTTTTGCACCAGGTCATTAAGATAACCCTGGAATAGGAAAACGTTTCTTTCAAAATGCATCCCTAAATGAGCGCTGGAGACCTACTACCTAGTACACCGCAGTGTGTAGTTACTTAGCTGTGGTCTTCTGTAAGGTGGAGGTTCTAAAGGGAGGTAGGTCACTATAGTGACCTACCTCTTTTAAGCTTTTGTCTCTACATCTTAGAAACAATATTGTTCTCTTACAATGCAATTTTTTACTCTATAAAGCATATTAATATAACACTGTTCCTTACCATCGGGTTCCTGCTTCGGTGGTGGGGCTGGAGGCACATCTCTAATTTCACCTTCTGCATCCACGATTTCAGCTAATCTATACTCTTCAGGCTGAAATATTTATTTCATATATAAAATTTACACACACACATCTTAGAAGAAATTCTAAAGACATATCTGATTCACCAACCCGTCTAAGGCCAGCGTGTGTCAATTAAGGCCTAACTAAACCCTCTCTCTCTTGATAGAGGAGAGGAGACCCGTGCCCAGCAGTGGGACATATATGGGTTGCTATAAATAAATAATATAAAATTTATATTAAATTGTGGAGGCTGTCACACACCTCTAACGATAAGGGAGGATCCTCCGACCAGGCTAGGTGAGCCGCGCCAGTAGCTGATTTATGCACCTAAATACGTATGACGCGACTATATGGAATGTCCCATAAAATTATAACTGCACAAATATCAAAATTAATTTTGCATTGCATCAAATCTATTAAATCACGCTACCTCTTATCGTTTTGCCACTAACCAAACGATAAGAAGCGTGATTGACTGCCGCACTAGTGACTAAGCCCTGTGTCGCGAGGGACTTAACAAACATACAATTAAGGGCTTAAAAGCACACCCAGCCTCGTGACAACGTGAAACTTCGATGGTGAATCATAGTGGAATGAGGGAAACCATTAATGGATCACACAAATTTTTGTCCCCTGTAGATCGAACCCACAACACGCTGCGCAGTGGTAAATGGCGAAGTAACCACTTAAGCCACTGAAAAAACCGTACAGTAGACAAATAGTATGCTTGTTTACCCAAGTAGATTAAATAAAATGTAGCAGTATATAAATTATTGTACCTTGATCATCTCCCCGTAATCATCAGCTCTAGTCCTCTCCTCGTGGAAGGGGTACATGGCGTGGTGTCTCTTGTTGGACTTGAAGCATCCCGTGGCTCTTACGTCATGCCGCACTGGTATGTCATGCTTGCCTGTCACCACCCACATCTCCAGCTCACCATCAGAGTCTGAGTCTGAAGATACACCGGCTGTCTCCTCCCTACAATTTTAACATAATATAAAATCTTTGGAGTCTTACCCAAGCTACGTTTTTCAGTTCGTGGACCTAGTAAAGTTTGCAGGTAAACAATGGATAAGGTAGGAGGTCAATGTCCAGCAGTGGACATCTTTTGACTGAGATAGATGATTGACTATTAACGCTCAGCCAATATAAATAAGTCTAGAGAGTTGAAATTTATAACATAGGTTTATTTTAAATCATCAGCATCTGTTGGGAAAGGATTGTAGGAAAATTGAATCCCTTTACGAGTGAAACATAGGGCGAAACTAGCGTGAAGATGAGGCGGTGTTATATCTATACTAATATTATAAAGAAGTTGCGAGTTTATTATAAGGTTTGTTGAAAAAGGGTTGAAGCTACTAGCTACTAACCAGTTTTAAAAATTATTTTACCAATAGAAAGGCACGTTATTTGTAAGTATTATCCTTACTTATATTATAAATGTGAAAGTTTGTGAGAATGGATGTTTGTTACTCTTTCACGTAAAAACTACTGAACGGATATGGATGAAATTTGGCACAGAGATAGATTATGGTCTGGAATAACACATAGGCTACAGCGATAACCACGCGGGCGGAGCCGCGAGCAACAGCTAGTCGGCTATATATTAAGGTGATACATTGAAAATAATAAGGATATTATAATAAGTGTAATTCGCTAAGCATTTAAAATAGGAAGTTAAAACTTTAGCATACATTTTTTGATTCTATGATCTGCCATATGGTAAGAGGAAAACGTGATTGGAAGAAATATCCTCGATAGAAAACAGCTGCGAAGTCCATTCTATTTTTTTCCCTTTTTCTGTATTATGTAATAAAACTTAAGATTTATTCAACGGGGTTTACTTTAAAACATAGAGGATAATCGTATCAAAGTTTTGCTAAGATTTTTTTTTTGATTTGATAATGTATTTTAGTAAAAAGAAGAAAATTCAATTTGGCACATTCGTACGTTATTTTATTCTGAGCGCATGCATCATTATAGCTCTCTCTTCTTTTGCCTTACAAAAGTATTTGCATCACTCTCACTCGCCTCACTTTTAGTCGGCCGGTAGGCCTCACCAACGACGGACGTATGCTACTTTTTTGCAGATCGGTTCTCTCAGACTTTTGTAGTTTTAAATGTTATAATTTATTAAACAGGTCATTAACCAAATTAGTTATTCAATTCATCACAAATTCGTATTGAATGTACTACATTATAGTATATTTTTAAGACTTACTTTATAAAGTAAATGATAGCAAGAGATGCCCAATGTGTTTATGCCTGGCGGGCAAAATAATAAAACCCGATAATACCGACATTATATATTTTTGGTTCAGAATCAATTCCTAATTATCATCAGCTTTTGCATTCCTCTTACTTTGTATTTGTGAACTTCTCCAAGTTCACGCCACGATCACAGGGCAAAAATTAAATCGTGACTTTATGCCTTTGCGCATCCTTCGTTTCATTTCCCTTCATTGCGTTATTCACAAAGAATAACTAACAATAAGTGTCGAATGCGTCTCAAAGTGCAACTGAGCACATGGTATAACATTTTACAACTTACATAGAATTTCTTCGGGCATTTATAGACATTCTGCCAAATTTGCCTAAAATGCTCAGGCATTTTCCCAACTCTAGTGGAACTATTACCGAAAGTGACAGACTAATAACAAAAAGAGGGATGGAGTAGCACTTCAACTTTTTGTATTTAAAAAAAAAACTGTAAATTTTCGAGATTATTTTTCGTATTTTTTGATGATATACGTAAGGTTCTATTAGTATAGTAGGTAGTAAAATATGATTAAGTACCTATGTTTCCTTCAATGTAATAATAAATAAAATAGGTAATTTTAATAATAAGAAAAAATAAAAGTATTATAGATTTTCGTTTCACTTTTTTTATCATATTGTCATTTCTGGTATTAACAAAATTCTATGAATTTCCTGTCTGCGAATGATGGGAACGCCGTTTTTTTATAATGAAGGGAACGCCCTTCATTCACAGACAGAAATTTCATCGAATTTTGTTTCGCAGAAAATGTTTCATATTATAATATTTAAGCTACAGGGCCCAAATATTATATGAAACATTTTCTGCGAAACAGTATTTATATTTCGAATATTATTGTTTCAATGAACTTTAAAATGTCCATATTTCGAATATAATGGTTTCAATGGACAATTGACTTCAATTAAACATATTCGACATTGCAGAAACTTAATGAATTTAAAAATATTTGTTTTTATTTAGCAAAATAATCAAACAGTAGAATTTTTAACGCATGCTGTTTGATCGGTATATTTTTCCATGGTATTTTATTTTAATAAATATGTAGAAATAGATACATTACGTATATATACATAGATTTTATTAATTATTAACATTCTATGAAATTTCTGTCTTCAAATGATGGAACACCATATTCAGTCAGATTAATTAAGCAGTATAATTGGAAATATTAGATTAAAACACCTAAATTAATTTGCTAACTGTAAAATACGTTAGACTAAGTTAGAAATAGCTACTAGAAAATTAGGTTAGGTTGCAAACTGCGACTCCGTCAGATACGACTTGTTACCAGAAACGAAAATAGTTGGTTAGGTTATAACTGCGGAGCCGTCAGAAACAACTTGTTACAAGAAAATTAAAAAGAAATCACCTCAGCCTGAGTAATTTTAAGAAAAATAGGGCACCATACTAGCGAGCAAGCCCGACTGGCGAAGGACCTCCACCTTACATAAGACCACAGCCAAATAACTACACACAGCGGTGTAGTTGTGTTCCTGTGTGTGAGTACAGGTATTCAGCGCTCATATTGTGTTTTAAATAAACGTATTCGTATCCTAGGGTACTCGCATCTTAAGCGCTGGTGTAAAAATAATGGATTGGCAACACGCAAGTGATACCTCTGGTATTGCAAGCGTCCATAGGCTACGGTACCTGCTTAACATCAGGCGAGCTGTATACTTGTTTGCCAACCAAGTATTATAAAATATATATATATATATATTTACTAGCGGACCTGGCAGACGTCGTCCTACCCGGACATTTTCCGGGTAGGACGACGTCTGCCAGGTCCGATATACCGACAGCAGCGCCACCGGGTCCAATTGTGAATCTGAACCATCCGTGACCCTACAAAATTTCATTAAAATCGATCCTGCCGTTTAGGAGTTCAGCGACATACACACATACAGAAGAATTATAGATATTTATTTATTTACTTATAGTTGATTATCCGTGTGGTGACGGATTAAGAATACAAATGTCACCATCCCCTTCCATCCTGAGGGTGTCGTAAGAGTCGACTAAAGGAGTAAGTCAAGCAGACAATATCCACCGCAAGAGAGGGAAAACTCGAAACAAAACCCTATACCAACCCGTCTGGCCAGCGTGGTATAGTAGGCTAATATCCCTCCAAATGTATGGAGGAGACCCGTGCCCAGCAGTGGGACGTTTATGGTTTGAGAAGAAGTTGATTAAGAGCGTATTCACACTTTTCAGTAAAATAAGCAAAAATACGCAGTTTTCTAAGCGATAATTCTCGGCTATGAAGTGATGCAGGTTTCAATTTCCAAGGTTTAGTTATAGATATGTCGTTGACAAAGGGGCTAACTATAGTCAAAGTCTACTAACGTGGTTGGTTATTTTTTAAATAATTATTTTCCAACACACGAATTCGTAATGGCGCAATTCGGGGCATCGCAGACAGCATATTTTGAAGAATTGGTTATACCTATTACTTTAAAACATATATGTAAGTACTAAGCATATAGTCTACAAGTGATTTTTTAATGAATAATTTGCGATTTTATAAGGTTTAGAGAATAACAAACATATTTATCCAACAATAATTCGTCAAAAATCGCGTGTTATAAAACATGCAGCCAACTTTAAATTAATAAAATAAAGTATAAAAATACTTCACCTTATCAAAATATAGTGCTTTATCTTGAAAATAAAATATATTTCTGATTAATTCATAGTATATTTTTTTTGTTATATGTGATCAAACATAACGTATAAAACTCGCAAGTTCGCAACACTGACATGATGCATGATTCAGTGCCGCGCGTGCGCCTTTAGAGGAAGGACCTATGTCGCTCGCGCTCCTGGCCGCCGAACCTCAGTTTACGTAATTTATTAGATATCGTCAACAGTGGGTACAGTACTCGTATCATACTAATGTTATTATTTTACTACTGATAATCTTATACGGTCATACTTTTGTCAAATAATTGAATGATTTATGTTTAGAATGTGATTTTAACGTTAGGCTCAGTGGTGGATGTGTGTGACTGCTGATCACGAGGTCACGAGGTCCCGGGTTCGATTCCCGGGTCGGGCAAATAAAATGAAATAAAATAAAATAAAATAGAATAAAATGGAAAAAAAATGGAATAAAATGGAATAAAATGGAATAAAATAGAAAAAATGGAATAAAATGGAAAAAAAATGGAATAAATTGGAATAAATTGGAATAAAATAGAAAAAATGGTATAAAATGGAATAAATTGGAATAAAATTGAATAAAATGGAATAAAATGAAATAAAATGGAAAAAAAATGGAATAAAATAGAATAAATAGAAAAAATGGAATAAAATGGAAAAAAATGGAATAAATTGGAATAAAATAGAAAAAATAGAAAAAATGGAATAAAATGGAAAAAAATGGAATAAAATGGAAAAAAAATGGAATAAAATAGAAAAAATGGAATAAAAATGGAATAAATTGGAATAAATTGGAATAAATTGGAATAAAATAGAAAAAATGGTATAAAATGGAATAAATTGGAATAAAATTGAATAAAATGTAATAAAATGGAAAAAAAATGGAATAAAATAGAATAAATAGAAAAAATGGAATAAAATGGAATAAAAAGGAATAAAATACGAGGTCCCGGGTTCGATTCCCGGGCCGGGAATCGAACCCGGGACCTCGTATTTTATTCCTTTTTATTCCATTTCTTCTATTTTATTCCATTTTATTCCATTTTTTTTCCATTTTATTCCATCTTTTCTATTTATTCTATTTTATTCCATTTTTTCCATTTTATTCCATTTTTTCTATTTTATTCCATTTTTTTCCATTTTATTCCATTATATTACATTTTATTCCATTTTTTCTATGTATTCTATTTTATTCCATTTTTTCTATTTTATTCAATTTTTTCTATTTTATTCAATTTTTTCTATTTTATTCCATTTTTTCTATTTTATTCCATTTTTTTCCATTTTATTCCATTATATTACATTTTATTCCATTTTTTCTATGTATTCTATTTTATTCCATTTTTTCTATTTTATTCAATTTTTTCTATTTTATTCCATTTTTTTTCCATTTTTTTCCATTTTATTCCATTTTTTCTATAATATTCTATTTTATTCCATTTTATTCAATTTTTTTTCCATTTTATTCCATTTTATTCCAATTTATTCCAATTTATTCCATTTTTTTTCCATTTTATTCCATTTTATTCCAATTTATTCCAATTTATTCCATTTTTTTCCATTTTATTCAATTTTTTCCATTTTATTCAATTTTTTCTATTTTATTCCATTTTTTTTCCATTTTATTCCATTTTATTCCATTTTATTCCATTTTTTTCCATTTTATTCCATTTTTTCTATTTTATTCCAATTAATTCCATTGTTTTTCCATTTTATTCCATTTTTTTTCCATTTTATTCCATTTTTTTCCATTTTATTCCATTTTATTCTATTTTATTCCAATTTATTCCATTTTATACCATTTTTTCTATTTAGAACCCGGGACCTCGTGACCTCGTGATCAGCAGTCACACACATCCACCACTGAGCCTTACGTTAAAATCACATTCTAATTCTGTTAAATATACATTATGTAGTCGCGTGTGTAGCAAATAAAATAAAATAAAATCTTTATGTATCAAAAAAGGTATCTAACCTATGAATTTAAAATAAAAAATAAAATTAATAAAATTAAAATAATAAAATAAAATAATAATGATGATAAGCAGTTACCGTAGCCTATGAACGCTTGCAATACCAAAGGTATCACTTGCGTGTTGCCGATCCATTTTTTTAACACCAGGGCTTTATGATGGAGTATCCCTGGGATAGGAAACGTTTCTTCCAAAACGCAGGAGTACTCACACATAAGATCACAACTACACCGCTGTGTGTAGTAATTTAGGTGAAGGTTTGGGCTCTCCTCGCTGATGAATCGCCGGAATTAGTACGTCTAACACTTTCATAACAATTTTGTTTATATTTATATATTTTATGTAAGTAGGTATATTTATTTTATATATTATATACACCACAGCATATATATTCATTATATTTTTTTTAGATGTTGTTGAATCTATATCCTTATCTTAAATTTGTTTCTTTGTTTTATCCATTTTTTTTTATTTTTGAGTGCACCTACTATGTTCATCTCTGTATCACCCAAGGTCAACTGGTAGAGAATGAATATGGCATTAAGTCTGCCTGTGTGCGATTGTGCATAAAGTTTTAAATAAATAAATAATTTGGCTGTGGTGTATTAATATTATGATCTTTTTTTGTTTTTTGTACCTACCTACCTAGCCTACAAAAAACCACCACTACCTACTACTTTTTTGTAGGCTAGGTATCATGTTATGGCATTAGTTTCCACCCACGGCTTCACCTGCACTTACAACCCCAGGCAGAAACAAGCAAGAAAAAGGTCCATAGGTACTTAGGTACATCAATTCATCCAAACATTCGCATTTATAATAATAATAATATGTATTAGAATAGATATGGTATGCCAAAGTGTTCCTTTACTTCTCTAATAATAACATATTCTACAAATTTACAATACAAATACATTTATAACACCAAAAATCTTACCGTAATATAACAATAAAGTTTACGCGGCCCTGCACTGTGCCGAACATACTTCACGAACAATGTATGTGTGCGAGGATCACGCACACACGCGCACTCGCCACGCGCACGCGGCCGGTCGACCGATAATTACCTAATCTGTAGCTGCGCTATTTTGTGAATACGCTCTTAAACACAATAACACAATCGTAGTTATATTATATAATAGTTATTACCAAGAAAAATATTTTATCGAGTGATATTTTCTGAACTTTTTAATTAAATATATATAAATAAAAAATAAAATAAAAACCATTTATTGACAAAAATATTACAAAATACACGATATATCCATTAGCCCCACACTAGGCAAGCCTGTCCTGTGGGTGCCTGTTACGATTACAGTAAGTGAGATAACAGTTTTAGCTCGGTCGGAATCAATAAACAGATACAAAGTAGGTAAGTAAGAGCTTATAACTAGTTTAAGTTTAGGTAGGTTACAATTTTTTATTACAATATGAAATGTGTATTTATATCTATTAATATAAAATAAAGGAATAAATTATATATAAATAAATAATACATACATATAATAATATAGAATATTAAAATATTAAAGGTGTTTTTATTCACATTTTTAATAGTAGGTAATATTAAGCAAGACGCACTAATAGATTTTCAGTAGAATCATAACTAAGACAAGAGAGCCATTTCGATACCTTAACTTTTGCTTCTTTTATAGAACATTGTTTTATATCACAGAATTTGTTAACTTTATTATATATGTAAATATCTTTGAATGGACTAAAGCGTCTAGCAAAGGATGTACTGATGGTAGGTAATGTAACCTTGTACACGCGACGTTTTAAAAGATCTTGATATTCTGTTGAATTAGTTATTACCCTATGTGTTTTAAGAACCGTGCCTAATATAAACAACTGCCGCACATTAAGCACATTGCTGTCTTTATACAGTTGTATAGTAGGATATCTAAAGTGCTTTTTGTACATTGTTTTAAGCACAGAACGTTGAGCTCTTTCTAATTTTATCATTAATGTCTTTGAGGCACTTCCCCAACAACCTATGCAGTATGTTAACAATGACTGAGTTAGTGCAAAGTATACGGTTTGTAGCGTGTTTGTTGATGCCGAGGAGCGAAGAAGTCTCATGATGTTGATGGTTTTTCTTACTCGGTTTGACAAAGCGTGTATGTGCTCTTTAAAGTTTAACTTTTTATCAATAATTACACCAAGGTATTTAATGCTGTCTGCTTGTTGTATGCTTTCACAGTTGCAACATTCTTGATCTCTGCAAGTGTGTATTTTGAGACTGAGTGGGATTTTTGGAGCTGTCACAGCTGTTTTGTGAAAACACATATATTTGGTTTTATTGGTATTAAGAGTTAACAGATTATTATTTAACCATTTTGATACCTGATTTACCCCTTCCTGTGCTTGGAGGAATACTCCTGACCAGCTCGAGCCGTGAAACACTAAAACAGTATCGTCAGCATAACAAATTATTTCTGATTTAATGATGTTGTGTATATCGTTCATATACATAATAAATAGAGTGGGTCCCAATACACTGCCCTGCGGTACACCGAAACTAATTGAGTGTAGATCACTTTCACAGTTTCCTATTTTAACACATTGCTTTCTTTCAGAAAGGTAACTTTTAAACCAGTTCAATGCTTCACCTCTTATACCAAATTGCTTTTCTAATTTCTGTATCAGTATCGGTATTGAAACAGTATCAAAGGCTTTTGCCAAGTCTAAAAAGACCCCCAAACTATGCCTGCCCTTATCAAGATTAGACGATATTGAGGACGTAAATAATGTAACAGCTTCTTCTGTAGACCTACCTTTCCTAAATCCGAATTGCTTATCGGAAATAAGGTGATTGGATTCAAGGTACCGAATCAGTCTATTGTTAACAATCTTCTCGAGTAACTTCGAAAAGGCTGACAATAGTGATATAGGTCGATAACTCTCCGGAGAGTTTCTGTGTCCATTTTTGTAAATTGGTGTGATGGATGCTATTTTCCATGCATCAGGAAAGATACCAGATTTAAGACTCATGTTGAAAATTTCTGTAAGAGGTGGTATAATAATATTTCTGATTTCCTTTAAGATAATATTTGTCATTCCATCTGTTCCTGGGGCTTTATCGTTTTGTAGGGAGAGAATGAGAGATTCTATTTCAATACAGTCAGTAGGTTGCAGAAAAAATGAGAGTGTTACTAGATTACTGCTGACTTGAGTCGCAAGTGCATCTTGAGTTAGTTGTAAAGTATTTAAAATACTACTAGCTAACTTCTGCCCCACTGTTGAGAAATAGGTACTACATATGTTTAATGAACTCTTGGCGTCTAAGCTATTTTGAAGCGTCAGGAGCTCCTTTGGTTCTTTTCTTATTTCAGAAAGGTAGCATACAAAATACATAGATATATATTTATAAATATGTATCTATGTATTTTGCCAATGGTAAACATTTAATTTTATAATTAATTGTTCTATTTTTGTCTACTCCATGCCTCCTGTGCTAAAATTCCTAAAAACTCAATAAAATATTTCTAATCACTTATTTGACAACGTCACACGGACGAAGGCGACGCGTAGCGGCCAGCCGTGGAAGCTAAGCCACGCCCACAAAACCATAATTTATTTTCGAGGTATCGCCTTAACCCAAAAATACCCAACGCAGTCGGCACGGGTCAGCTAGTTTTTTTATATAATATAATAAAATATTTTCTACTATTTGCTTAGGTTAGATTGCAAAATTTTCACTATTTTCATTTAAATCCTAATATGACATGAAGCGGGAATCAAACATGCGAGATCTGTACAGCCATACTGTAATCTTGTGGTAATACCTTGCAACACAAGCTTTTATCCTTGGATCCACTGCGTCACAATTACAGTTAGTATGGACTATGACTTACTTGACAGTATTATTAACTTTGACTCTCTGCTGCTGCAGGAACTCCTCAAGTTCAGGTCCCTCCAGCCGCATGCGACGTCTCACCATCAGTTCTATAGTTCTGTCGCCTCCTTTCTCTATCAGATCACGTGCTAGAGTGCCTGGTGACGACCTGTTCATAAAAATAAACCATATAGTTCTTAGACTGTCTTTCAAAAGGAAGATACGACAGATTCCAAATTTTAAAAAGCGACATCTGTAGACGACTTCAAGTAATAATGTTGTAGATATTTTGCGAAGTAATGTCCAAATATACCAGTAGATGGCGCATATATTTTTTTTGTTTTTAATTAAATTCTTTCCAAGCATTATTTTACTAGCTATGTGACAACCGGCTTACCTGAGGGTGAGCGTGTTGCCAACCCCTGGGATAGAATAAAATATGAACCTATATTCGAAGCAAAACCCTATACCAACCCATCTGGCCAGCGTGGTAGCCTACTAAGGGTAATATCCCTCCAAGTGTACGGAGGAGACCCGTGCCCAGCAGTGGGACGTTTATCGGTTGAGATGATGATGATGATGATTGTATTTTGTGCACAAAGTTAAATTATGGTACATAATTAACTTTACCTGGCAGTTAACACAATAGAATTTTGAGGATTCGGCGCCCACAACAGGAACAGGTCTCTTGCGAATCCAGCTTCAAGATCAGGAAACGAGGCCAGCACTACCTTAGGTCCAGGAGTACGACTCACTTCTCCTACCGAGTGACAAAGTTGCAAGTGGCGGAGGGCGAAGGGATTGCTTCGAGCTCCCTCGAAGGCGCGGGTCAGTTTGTCACTCATCCATTCTATCTGTAAGAGAATATATCAGATATTATTACAATCTGACTGCCTTGGTGGTCCAGCGGCTGCAGTATGGGCCTGCTTTGCACGAGGTTGTGGGTTCGATTCCCACGCAGGACAAAACTTTGTGGGACCCACAAAGAGTTGTTCTGAGTCTGGGTGTAATTTGTGTCCGTTAATTGTATGTTTGTAAAGCCCCCGCGACACAGAGCTTTTTTTCTCTAGTGCGGGAGTTGTCTTTTAAAACAAAAAAAAAAAAACTGTATTTGTGAGAGCGGATAGAATTTAGTATTCTTTATCTATATATAAAAATCGATGTGTTTGTAGGTGTTTTAGGACATTCAAATGTGTAACTATACCGTTGGAGGCCCGTGGAAATGTTGTAGTAATAAATATTAGGATTCTTCTGTGCTCACGGCCACTCTTGGATCGGGGACCCATGGCATTTGTCCATAATGCTACCCTATTGTTACGCCACTGAGGACAGAGGACTAGTGTAATGGACTCCAAAACGTCTGGAGCGATTTGATAGAATAGCTAGTTGTTTAGGAACTTGGGCGAGTCGCTATGAATGAGCGGATCTGATGATTTTACCTGATCTGGGAATTGAACCCATAAGCAGTCACACTCAACTAGACCAATGCGGCAATCAGTTCAGTTCGACAAAACGTAAAGCTTACCTGTGACTTAGCAAACTCCACTACATTATAGCTGACATTGGACAGTAACAGGAGGGAATA
The DNA here is from genome assembly GCA_947095525.1 of Trisateles emortualis. Classification (NCBI taxonomy): domain Eukaryota; kingdom Metazoa; phylum Arthropoda; class Insecta; order Lepidoptera; family Erebidae; genus Trisateles; species Trisateles emortualis. The sequence continues at coordinate 3,404,974 of OX352748.1, read as the reverse complement.
TGCCACTAGTCCTGAGTCCTTGTTGCGCCACAATTGGTCCAGCATATGAGCGAGTTCTAGCACTCGACCAGCCGTGTCTGTGCATACTAGTACACAGCCACCGCCGCGGAGCGTCGTTAGTATCGTAGCTGGAAATGAAAGGTGAGTTGTAAGTGGTTGCGACATTTGACTATAGATGGCGTTGATCTCAATTTATGTCTATCATACTTTTAGCCACAAGCTAGACACTGAAACAATACGAAATTATGATAATGTTGATACCTATTATGTTTTATGCAATTTGCATTTTTCTGTATTTATCTGAAACTTTTTAGTAAGTTCGACAGGACTGTCTAGACCTTTTTTGTACTTATTTAAAACTTATTAGTTAGTTTGACAGGATGTTTGCCTATTTTTATAGTTCTTATGTGAAAAACCTACAGGCGTCCTGCCTGATGGTACCCTTATGGATCTGGGGCTATTCTCACAGGAATAGAACTAAACAACTGTGTTATTTTACTGTGGTCTTTTGTAAGGTGGAATGTAAAAAGTACAACACAAAATTTATCAAAAGTATGATTTCCTATGTGCACAGATTTTTCATAGTTGGTACTACAACAAAAACTGTGCACATAGGCATTTATATTTTCTGTGATTCAGCTCAAGTTATAAAAACTTCACTTGACTTGCACTTGGCCGCTCAAGTGGGCCTTTGTATGTGATTTCCTTTTGGCTATTCCCTCCAGCCCAACTTCTTCTAGAAAGCCAGTAGGTGGCCTAGGTGGCCGCAGATAGAGAGCCCGGTTTCTTTAGGGTCTGTGCCCTATGGTCTTCTACGCTCCTACATTAGACTTACTCATTAGTTTCTCATCTCTTAAACGTCTTCTCTGCTGAACATAATCCGCGTTCATAGCCCCCAACAGCATCAAGGATGGTCTCATCAGCCTCTCAATCTCACATCCATTAAGATGCCGTTCCTTTTTATGGTTAAAGTCGGGGGCATATACAATATCTTCTTCTCCTGGAGCAGCTATACGCCAAACTGTGCCACCCAGTGAGTGTCCAGCCGGGAGAGGAGTTATACGAAGGCCTAAGCCTTTTCCTGAAATTAATAATAAGTTAGTGATTAAAATAAAAATTGATAAAATACTTATCAGACCTCCATGTTATTATTCACGATTAGCACATGGTAAATCATTTGATGTAAAATATATAATATAATACACATTTTAGTTATTTATAAATAAGTTTATTTTTGTTTAAATTGTTATTATATGTTTTAAATGTATATTTTTTTATAGGTAGGTATATATTTAAAAAATGTAATTATTGTGAATGAAGTTTAATAAAGAGTATAATAAATATAATAGCATGATACTGAGCTCTAATCATAATAAAATAAACAAAATGTTTAGAATTTTACAGGTTTATATCACTATTTCATAACATTACGAAATAATAAAACAAATACATAATTTTACAGTACATAATATTATGCAATACAAATTACCTTTCATATCAACACTCTGATTATACTTCAACTGTACAATCCTATCGAATGCAGCGTCAACATCATCCAACGTAAACAAATCAAACTCTGATACGTTCCTGTGCGCCTGGTACAGGTCATACATGAACATTTGACCCATTTTGTAAACTGGTAGCGTTGCGTAAATCGGACAGTTAAGACCTAGTTTGCCAACAGCGTACGGTAATGCACCGAGATGGAGAGGGTCTGAATGTGATATTAGAACAGCATCTATCGTATTTATATGCCTGTAATTTTTAAAAGAAAGTTTGTTTATTACGTACACTGGATTGATATAATAATGTCATTGTTATGAGATTTTGGTCATGGTGGATAATCTCAATGGAGAATAGCCATCTACCCCTGAGACATTATAGTGAAAAAGTGAGGGTGCAAATACAGGTACACTCCTATACTCCTAAAGTCCATTATGACAGCAAAGTATTCTAACTTTCTTAACCGAAAAATCCAGTATTAATTTTTAGAAGGTAATAGGAGCATGTAAAATACAAATATAGCAACAATGTGCCTTATTGAGAATGGTAAAAATAAAATATAGGTATACTTTATTTTTTGTAGGACATACTTTATGAATATATACAGCATTTGGCTATGCCTTCTGTTATTAACTACCAATAAATAGTGCTAAATATAGTAGACGGACAATATAAATATTTAAAATATTCACCGGCTTTTAAATTTGGGTAAAAATTGTAATAAATTAAATTCAGAGTAAGTAATTGCTGAACATTCAAAACATAACCTCAAACTTTACCTTTTGAGCTCTCTTATAAATTCCATATCAAATTTCTCGTCCCATCCACAATCTAATAGAAACTTGAACTCGTCTATTTGGAGCACATAACATGGTGGAGTTTCGTTACCAGCCCCGGAGAGACAGTGAAATTTGATGATTGAAGTCATTTTGGGTAGAGATTTCCCGTGTATACTAAATAAACATTGCAAGATATAAAAGCTGGGATCTGTTTCGGTTCGCTTGGCGTATTATGTAGGTACTAATTTTATTCTTTCATAAATAGTACCGATAGATTATTTAGGCACAAAGTTAGAATAAACTAAACACAAAATTCAACGATGACAAACGTCGTCAAAGTTTGACAACAAGTGAAAACTTGACAACAGTTCACAACAGACAACAGACACAAAGTGTACGTTCATCAACGCCAACGTTCGTTCCCGCTTGCTCTATGGTTCGTGCTGATGATGCGCTGAACAAGGATCTTATATTAATGGATTGAGTACTTCAACAAATATCGATTTCCATAATAAACCATATGCTCATGAAAATAAAGATCAAAATTGTACGCAGAACTATCAGGGAGAAAAACGGTCCACATGAGATAGCCAAACGGAGTGGAATGTGTCCCTTTCTAACAAGCATGCCAGTACAAAATTAGTAGAAAATATTACAATTGGTAGTTACCTGAGATGTTATTTATAAAAAATATCTACGTTCTAATTCTTAGCTGAGGATTTCTTAACATGAAGGTAAATATAGATTTATTATTTTTAAAAATTTATAATCTTATTTCTACTATAAAACAAGTTATTTATAATAAGTTTTAAATTATTAGAAGTATTTATAACAATTCATATGGCAACTAATATTTCTGTTTTCAAACAATATGGCCGTACATGTTATCATAGCGAAATCATTTAGGAATCTTAATAATGCGATTTTAGAAAATTATAAATAAAAAGGGTAAAAAAGTGTTGTGTAATAGGAGGCAAAAGTGAATCCTTTGCGGGTCGTGGCATTTCCTTTTTGAAGTAAGTAGATAATTCGTTGTAAATCAAAAAATACAACTTTTGTTTACATTAGGGGGACAATACGTTCAACATTTCTCGAATTGCTTGTAGATTTCCAAAATGGGATCGACTATGTCAGCTTTGGATCAATACCGTGCCAGGTAAAATCACGAAGCACTCGGTGGTCTGTCAACGTGTCAATGTTTAATCCATATTATCTTTTGTGATTTTTTATAGATCCTACTATATAATATTATAAACGCGAAAGTTTGTAAGTATGGATAGATGGATGTTTGTTACTCTTTCACGTAAAAACTACTGAACGGATCTGGAAGAAATTTGGCACAGAGATAGATTATGGTCTGGAATAACGCATAGGCTACTACTACTTTTTACAGTGATAACCAAAATCCATGCGGGTGCAGCCGCGGGCAACAACTAGTAAGAAATAAAAACGATCACAATATTCATTTGTTTTATTACCTTAATACCTTTGTAGCATCATCTATCAGACTAATAGAATAACGCCACAACAAGCAACTAAGTTCCACATAAAAAACACACTATGCCTAGAAACACACAACCGCAGAACAAATATTCGAGATGCTAAATCGCGATATGGAAGTTTACACAGATACTCAGTATATATATACAACGCCCAACGACTAACCGTTGGGCCGCGGCCCGCCAGGCACGATCACCTAGCCTGGTCGGAGGATCCTCCCTTTTCGTTGGAGGTGTGTGACAGCTTTCACATCTTTAAAGATATAATATTCTAAGCGTCAATATCGTGCTTGCTGCTAACATAAGACACCCATAGGCACATAAATGTACCGTCACGGTTCTTTAATAAAATCCTATATTTATCATTGAAAGTCGGCGTTTTGCTTTACACAGAGATGAACCCAAATTTCAAGACATTTTGATTTTTTTTCGGTCGAACAGACGCACTAAAGAAAGGAACGGTGAGCCCCCCGATAGTCAGAAATAAATTTATCAAAACCCTATTTATTAAAACCAGATTTGTTTTACGTAGAAATAAACCGAAATTTTAAAACATTCCAGCATTGATCAATCGCATGGACACCCTATAGAAAGAGACACAATCCTCCCTAATTGCGGACCGAAAATCGATAAGCCGTGCGCATTCCACTTGGGTATAAGTTCCTTGGCGCTGAAGCTGAGCTTTTTGGGTAGTGTAGTAGGGTTATATCGATAATATAATAGATTTAGGGTCATAGCACATATATCAACTGGGAAAGGGATCGTCACCGTATTGCCTTTCGCCTCGCCGTCAAACAGGCGTCAACCTAACGTAGCACCTAACGAACGTAAGCGGATCAGCAGCCCCGATACCTTGACTCGGCTACAGCTCGCCGATTGCTGGTTGACCTCGCTGATATCAAATTGATAGTTTGAAACCGAACGTGAAGATGTGAGAAGGGCAAGGGTGGACGAAGAGACAGAACATTTAAGTCACACCGCGGATCGTGCTTGTCCCGAGGCGAATCGTTTACGTTACGATTCCGATTATTGTCCAATTTATTTCATAAGATATTTACATGAATAGTTATAAAAATTAAAGTAACCTGACGGTATGACTCTCGTTCCTTGGAGGATGGGAAGGCCCTTAGTGTGGGATGCTACTTGTGTAGATACCTTGGCGCCTTCCCATCTTTCATTGACTGGCATTAAAGTGGGTTCGGCCGCCACTTCTGCAGAGTGTCTCAAGCGGCGCAAATATGAAAGTCTCGGTGAGACTTACATTTTTGAGCCATTTGGGGTCGAAACTCTAGGACCATGGGGCCCGAGTGCCCACAAATTGTATCGTGAGATATCAAGGCGTTTGGTCGAGTCGTCTCACGATCCTAACGCTGGCCTTTACTTGGGTCAACGTATTAGCCTTGCAATCCAGCGGGGAAATGTGGCCAGTCTTTTGGGCACCTTTCCTCAGAACTGCGATCTCAATCAGATATTTTATTTATAGGTTAATACCTTTAAATACAATATCTGATTGTTTGTAAGTAGGCTAGGTTAGGTTACTTTAATTCCGATTATTGTGATTTTCAGTAAGGAGTTTCATACAAAGAATACTAAATGGCTCGAGTTGATACGGTTACGATCCCTTTCAGAGTTGATTATGTGTGCTATGACCCTTAATAGTGGCATCAATTCATATCCGTAGTAAACTACGAAAAAACTTAATTTCTGTTTATACAGTTGTCATAACTTTATTATGAAATAAAAGTCTAAATCATCAACATGAATCATTTCAGGTAATTAAGCTACTTAAAGCTATTTATGTAGGAAGTCGTTTATTTTGAATAGAATAATTTTATCAATACAAGGTCCGTAAACTATGATAATAATTAATGATATTATTTTAAAATATAATTTTATTCAAAAACAAAAAAATATCAAGATCAAGAGCTCACTTTCCGTGGAGAGTAGGCAATGCAAACAGATAGAAAAAAATATAGTAGAAAACCCTTTCCTTTCTATTGTTCCAAGTTGTTACATTTTAGAAGCTGACATTGCTTACATCACGCGTATGTTTTATTTTACTATAAAGATACCTATAACATAGACCTATCAGTATTCTTCTATTTATTACCTACCTCTTTAACTTGGGCATTGATGTTCCCATTGGTATGTTAAGAAAATAAAACACATATTAGGTTTATACTGTACAGTAGTAAGTAAATTAAAATTCTAAACACTTTAGGACTATTCAAATGTGCACATTTGTACATCATGCAGTTTACATAATATATAATCATATTTATTGCCCTAAAAAGTAGACCACCATTGTACCAATCATTTTTAATTTTTTTTCGTTTCTCTAAATAAAAGTAATCACTTATTTTGTAAACAATAGTAATAATAGAACTATTTGATCTAATACCTACTAGAAAATAATATCTTAATTTCATTCATTCCTTTTCAAGGAATTACCTACTCAGTTTTCTATTTCTGCACGTCCTCTGATGATTCCACCGAGGCTGAATTAATGTGTTTAGTAGAGGTGTTCTTCAAAGTTTTTTTCTGAGCAACTGCTTTATCCATTACTATTATTTGTAAGTTGTCCTTAGTGTTAGTTATTTCAGACGGTAAATCATCGATTTTAATATTTGGTAGAGCAATACTGATTGAATTACAATCTTTTGATTTCTCTTTCTTAAGAGTACTAGTCGAAGTCGCACTTTGCTCAAAATCATTACTGTTATATACCGATTCTTCAGTGTTGTCGGATATTACAGATATTTCTTGCCCTGAACTAGTTAAATAAGCTTTGGAAGCTACATTAATAATTCCACTGTTATTATTTTCTATTAAGCTTGTTTCTCTTATTTTTACCGATGAAATATGGTCTGTTATATTAAATAGTGTTTTGTAAGTTTGTTCACATGTTTGTTTTATATTAATTGAAGATTTTTTAGGAAAAATATTATTATCAAGTGTTTCTTTTATATCTGTATCTTTAGGCTCGATATGAACATTTTTCAAGATAGACTTTTGTGATACTTCTGGTTTGGGCTCTTCATAGTTAATAGGAGGGATAATAATTGTAGTGTCTTTAATACGAGCACCTGAATTCGTAGTTTCTTTTGGTTCCAGTTTTATCTTTTCCGAAGAAATATCATTTGTTTCCTGATGTAGTGTAACCCTATGTTGTGATATTCTTGTAGTTTTTTGCTCAGAGTTGGAAGCATTACAAGCTTTAACGGAATCTTTAATTGTGATACTGTTAAACTTTCTTGCTGTATTTTCATTTACTTCTAAAATATCATTTGTTACCTGATTTGGTGTATTTTGTGATATTTCTATTATTTTCTGCTCAAAGTCGGAAGCATTACAAACTTTACCGGAATCTTTATTGCTAACACTACTTAAATTTCTTGATGTTTCCTCATTTATTTCTAACACTTGAATTTTGAAGATATTGTCACTTGTTTCGTTTAACAATGTTGGCTTTGTATTCTGTGACATTTCTCTTATTGGCAGTATAACTTTGGAATCTTTTATAACAATACTTCCTGGACACTTTGCTGTAATGTTATCATTCTTTTGATGTAAACATTTTTTTAAAGATGTACCACTTAGTTTTTGTAACAAAGTTTCTTTTGGTTTTTGCGATTTATCTCTATTTTCATCCTTGACTAAAGTCTTGGTAACAATTTCTCTATACATTTTGCCATTATTGTCATGATAAATATTTTCTTCTTTATTAAAAACTAATGAAATGCCAGGTGTTTTCTTCATATTTCTCTCTGCAGAGCTCAATATTGGTACAGGCTTCAATTTGTTACTTTCAATTGCTAAGGCCATCTCTTGGATTTGAGTGCTCTGACTCTTTGAGGATTTCTGAAGGAGTCTGGCAAATCTCTCTTCAATTTTTGCTTCTGTAATGTGAATATAGTTAAGAGGAGGAGAGTTACAGGCTAACAATACTACCTACTTACTACCTTATGATCACAAAAATATGAAATAAAGATTTATACGGGAAAATCATTTTGTATAATTGTTAAGGGAGATTTAAGTGAAAAAAATTGAAGTGAAGTGGCAACTTTTCTTTCTAACTCCTATTTACTTCTCATTAAATTCGTTGCGGGGTCCAAGACCTCCGCTGTTAATCCTGGCTCACTGGCTCCTTGGCTGGTTCGATGTGTTGTTACACCGCCCATATAGCCCAGATCCGTACCGTCTATAAAACCCTATTGTCACCCAAAAAGGCTAAATTAAAACTTATGGGTCGGCAACACGTACACCTCTGGTATTGCAAGCGTCCATAGGCAACGGTAACTGCTCAACATGAGGCAGGCCGTATGCTTGTTTGCCACCCAAGTAGTATAAAAAAAGTACATAGGTAGGTACTAACTACCTGGTCATATTTGTGAAATGATTGCCTACTTGATTTTTTTATTCGATAATAGATTCGTTCTAAAGCATAGTAGACGTACCAACATTATATTTCTTTTCTAATGCCTATGTAATATATTTTAAAGCTTACCATTAAACTTTTTAAGTACGTAATTAGCAAAGAGACATCCTAAAAACAATAAGAGAGCTAAAATACAAAACTGCCACCACTCCCATCCTAATAACTGTAAACAATAATTAGGGTATTATTAAACACGTCTATTATACACTTTAACTTTTGCATTGATGGTTAAGATGCAAAACAATATCAATGCGAATGTCCAAGTTGTAATTTTTTTTACACTATGGTTAGGTATTTCTTTTTTAAAGACAGTTTCTGCATTAGGAACAAGTCTTGCGTCGCGAGGAACTTTACAAACATAAATATAATTAACGGATACACAGCGTACATCTAGACTAAGGACAACCATTTATGGATTACACACGTGTGGGGATCAAACCCACAACCCGCCGTGCAGTAAAAAGGGCGAGGTAACCACTTAAGCCATTGAACTAACCGGGCAGCCAAATACTTCCAAATACCAAAGAGGTAAACTAGCACTCTGGACAAGTGCTCAAGGCACCAGTCTATGGAGCCTCTTAACTGTGCTATCTTCTCTCATGATTATATATTAGAAAGTGCCCTGAGCCTCCAATAAGTTAACGACGACCCTGGGTATGGCAAAGTCAAAGTCCAGTCGAAAACCAGCGTTTTCTTATTCAGCACTGCGCCTAACAATGGATGGTTATAGGAAGATTTCAATAAGGTAAATAATAAAAAATATACATACCATAGTTATATTATACAACAAATGTTAAAATATGATCGATTGCTAATTTCATACATAAATATATCTAGGTATTATGTATTTAAAATTTTCGTCAACACCAAATTTTTGAAGCGAAATGCATAGTCCTCTTATTTGGCATCTTACTTTTTTAATTTGTCACCAAAGAGGAATTTAACTGCTAGGTTTTATATTTTTTATCCATGATGTAGTAATGGAACGGAGAAATGTGTGCATTTAGGTTCGTGGTGCAAACCAATGTTTAAGGAAAGAATTATAAAGTAATAAGATTTCTAAAAGGTCGGCAACGCGCTACTGTAGCCTATGGTGTTGCAAACATCCATAGGCTACAGTAACTGCTTACCATCAGACGGGCCATATGGCCGTATGCTTGTTTGCCTCCTTGATTTACCCGAAACGGTTTGATCGATTACTATAAATATAAACATATAGTATTCGATTTCCACGCTAGACTTTCCAGGATAACCACCCATCTTTGTCTGATGAGCACGTTTATTTGATCTGTGTCTGGGCACAGAATACTTAGTAGTACGTCTGGGTGTAATTTATTTATAATATGTATAAATTTAAAAGTAAAGTGTTGATAAATTGCGTCCCCGTGATGTCTCGTCTTTGCTCTAGGTCTTTGCCTGGCCTGTGCTTCTTGACAAGCGCGTGTTTCACCGTAACTGTGATGAAAACTAAACATCTAATTTAGTCGCATACATACATATCATCACGCCCGTCTCCCACTGGGGCAGGCAGAGGCTATGGTATGGCTTCGATCCAAACTTCCTTCGCCTCCTCTACATTCAACAACCTCTTCATGCATGAACGTCGATTCTGGGTACTTTTAATTTGGCCCTCTTTTAGCAAATCTTTTAGTCGCATTACGCTAAAAGGTATTATAGCCGCTAAGAAAACTCAAGAGAGTGTTGTATCTTCGTCAATGATCCGATTAATTGGATTTATATCCGATAAATGGCTTGTCAGTACATAATCGGTTTAAATAGACAACAAACTTTATTATAATACGTTTGGGGAATTGTGAAAAAGTCAACGATGAAAAACGTTTTTACGTAAAGATATAATATATTTTTTAATACTTTTTGGGTGGCAAATAAGCATACGGCCCGCCTGATGTTAAGCAGTTACCGTAACCTATGAACGCTTGCCATACTCTCTTCAATCTTCACTTGCGTGGTGCTGATCACTTTTTTGACACCAGGGCATTAATATGGAATATCCCTGGAATATAAAAAAAGTTTATTTTAAAACGTATCCTTAAATGAGCGCTGGAGACCTGTATAATCTGAGTTATCACCAACTGCCAGAATTTAATTAATGTGACATTATCTATCCCACAGCGTCAATCTCCACTTGCCCGCTCGAAGACCTATAAAAGGGTCTTTTTATAGGGCTCCACGATAGAACGTCTAGGAGCCCGACCTATTCTTCCAATCTGCTAGTGCCAGTTAAGTGCTCTACCACTAACCACCACTAAGTCGTTAGGCACAAGAGGGCCCCTTTTGTGCCTAACGACTAAAATAAATATAAAGCATCATAGGATGTAAAGTCGTTAGGCACAAAAGGGGACCTCTTGTGCCTAACGACTTTACACCCTATGATGCTTTATATTTATTTTAAGAAGAACACCTGGATTATTAAATATTTTTAGCATTTTTGCTATGAAGTTAGCTCAAATAATTAGCTTTAAATATTGAAATTATCGTCGTAAAAGTCGACTAAGGGAGTAAGTCAGGCAGACAATATCCACTGCAAGAGAGGGAAAACTCGAAACAAAACCCTGTACCAACCCGTCTGGCCAGCGTGGTGTAGTAGGCTAATATCCCTCCTAATGTATGAAGGAGACCCGTGCCCAGCAGTGGGACGTTTATGGGTTGAAATGGATTGAAATTATCCACATTAATGTTTCCATTTACCAAGAACTTTTGATATCAAGGTTATAACATTACAAAGAGGCACATTATACCGTTTAAAATCTCTCACACTGTTAAGTTTAAACTGCTAACTACACACATCGAATTGATTAATCGTTTTATGTAATCGATTAATCAAGAATATTTCGTTACAGCAACTCAATATGAAGGAGGTCTTCTTGAAATACGGCTCTTGTTGGACCATTGTTTATAAGTATGTAGACTATATAAAAAAATACTTTTGTATTTTATTTCTTCTCTTTCTTTTTGAAGACAATTATCGCACTAGAAAACAAGCCCTGTGTCGCGGGCGATTTTACAAACATACAATTTACGGACACAAAGTAAACCTAGTTTTGGGACAACCATTTGTGGATCACACACATATTTGTTACCAGCCACTGAACCAACCGTGCAGTCACTGGTTTCAGGTTATATTCTCTCGATCGATGGATTGTTAAGAAATTCACAGCAGCAATGCGAAGCATGAAAATGATTCCATTTTTTTAGCTTGTGGTCTAAAGAATAGTTAGTGCATTGGTCATTGTTGATATGAGTAACTTTGAATAGTTTTCGTCATGTTATCTGAGTAAAATTTATTTGTCTCCCAAAGAAAATTCTTACGAGGTTACATGTTTTTAATACCACTAATAACACCGCCTGATCAGATATTCCAAGCCTAGAATACCTGCATGCTATGCGTCTAAACGACTTAGACACCTAGACACATAACATACGAGCTTCAATGTGCTAGAATTCAAAGCCTGTTACATGCTCAGGATTGAATTTGACCTGAATTATAAACAATCTTGTCGTAATAACAGTAACAGTTTTTTTTATACTACTAAGAAGGCAAACAAGCATACAGCCCATCTGATGGTAAGCGGTTACCGCAGCCTAAGGACGCTTGCAACACCAAGGGTATCACTCGCATGTTGCCGACCTTTTAAAAGCCTTATAACTCCTTTCTTGAAGATCCCCATGCTATAGTCTTTGGGGAAAAACTAGGCCGGTAGCTCATTCCACAACTTAATTGTACGTGGGAGGAAGTCCCTGTGAAACCGTACTGTACGGCATGATACATAAGTAAGATAAGTTGTTTCTTTTTCTTATATTTCTAGGTTTAGGAGAGCTCTTACTCGTATGTAAGTTAAAGTCTGTCGCAGGTTCAAATAGACGACTACGAAAAACTCAGCAAGACCCCCCTCGTGTTTCGGAAAGCAATTATGGAAGTTGGTCTTACACATAATCTTTCGTTGGTCATGTCGGATTGCCGTCCCATTCGACTATGAGAGTGAAGTAATAGAGAGTGCATCTATATGTGTTTGCACAATACATGTGCACTGTAAAATATGTCCAGCATAGTTGGCTTATTTCCATTGATATTGGACGTCGTAATCGGAATCAGCATGGAGGATTAACTATAAATTAATAAACGTTTGTCAACCGATTTTCTTTTTCAGTAGCTATATATTGACGTGTGTTATTAAAAATAATTCTGTGTTATATAAAATGAAATTCTTAATCCTTTGATTTAATGAATAACAACTACCAGGGGAGCCAGAACCTACGTTTAGCAGTAGACATCAACGAGCTGAGAAGACAAAGAAGAAAGAACTACCCACTGCGGTCCCAGCCCGTCGTGGTCCTAGTTGCTCAATAGCCTTTGTTGAAATTGTTGACTGAGACCGTAAACCACACGATGGAAATTGTCCAGACAGCAAAAAAAAAAGTTATACACAAATTAGACCGAATTGAAAAGACTGATATTAAATTACTGTTTTTATTGCGTATACAACTACATAAAAGGTATATGGCCAACTCTAGTTGCTATCATTGTTCTATTAGAAAACATTACTGTCCTACATAAGCAACAAAAACTCATACTCTTAAATATTTTTGGCACGCAAATAACCTAATATTTTCTGATCGCTCATAAAAAAGCATGTTATTTCCAAGGTTGAATTCACAAGCGATATATGCGCTCAATATCGGGTGGGTTGGGCTGCAGGCGACGCCGGGCGTGCGCATAGTCCACGGGCCAAATTAACCAATATTGACGACGCAGCTCCACAACTCTACGTGCCTTCGATATACCAACGAGCTGCGAATCAAAGGATATTATTAATGGCAGCATTTTATATTGTGTTTAACTGCAACCCATATTTGTCCCAGTGCTGGGCACGGGACTCGTCTCCTCTATCAAGAGTTATCGTAACGCTGCCCAATTTTTGAAAAGACACTAACACGTGTAGCTTTCAAAATTGGCAAACGAGCATACGGCTTTCCTGATGGTAAGCAGTTGCCGTCCTTTGCTGTCCCTAGTGGCAAGAATGATAGTTGAATCGAAAAATCAAAAAAGCAAATGTATGGGATTTGACGTAAGTCTACGATATAATGTCGTAAACTTTCGTCAAATCATATATACACCATACATTTGCTTTATTGACTTTTCGATTCGACTAACGTTTATGCCACTTGTCTAGAGGGTCTGGTCTCCCTAAACGATACCCTTGTTACTTACGGTAACTGCTTAACATCAGGCGTGCCGTATGCTTGTTTGCCACCCAAGTAGTATAAAAAAAACTCATTTGCATTTCATAAAAAATGCCTTTCACAAATTAATCGTTCAGAAATACACAAATAATTTCGTAGCTCATCAGTTTGGAAGCGAACGGGCGCAACTCGGCCGGGAACTTTGCCGCTGCGTTGTCGTTAACTTATTCCATCGTCTGCATATCACTCCATTAAAATACTCCACAGACTTATCTATTGTTGGTTTGATTTTGAAATTGAGATTGAGTACAAACTTATGTCACGGTACAAGTGTGAAATTGAAAGACTAAAGCTTCTAAGTACTCGGAATTGTGTCTTCTTAAGAGCGTATTCACAAAATAGCGCAGCTACAGATTAGGTAATTATCGGTCGACCAGCCGCGTGCGAGTGGCGAGTGCGCGTGTGTGCGTGATCCTCGCACACATACATTGTTCGTGAAGTATGTTCGGCACAGTGCAGGGCCGCGTAAACTTTATTGTTATACCTATTACGGTAAGATTTTTGGTGTTATAATAGGTATTTGTATTGTAAATTTGTAGAATATGTTATTATTAGAGAAGTAAAGGAACACTTTGGCATACCATATAGGTATATTCTAATACATATTATTATTATAAATGCGAATGTTTGGATGAATTGATGTACCTAAAAAATGGATAAGACAAAGAAACAAATTTAAGATAAGGATATAGATTCAACAATATCTAAAAAAAACATAATGAATATATATGCTGTGGTATATATAATATATAAAATAAATATACCTACTTACATAAAATATATAAATATAAACAAAATTGTTATGAAAGTGTTAGATGTACTAATTCCGGCGATTCATCAGCGAGGAGAGCCCGAACCTTCCCCTAAATTACTACACACAGCGGTGTAGTTGTGATCTTATGTGTGAGTACTCCAGGGCTCATTTAGAGATGCGTTTTGGAAGAAACGTTTACTATCCCAGGGATACTCCATCATAAAGCCCTGGTGTTAAAAAAATGGGTCGGCAACACGCAAGTGATACCTTTGGTATTGCAAGCGTCCATAGGCTACGGTAACTGCTTATCATCAGGCGGGCCGTATGCTTGCTTACCAAAGGGTGGTTTTTTGAATCAACTAGAAGCCGGATCGAAGTCGGTACCTATTCAATTATTATTTTATTTTATTTTATTTCATTTCATTTTATTTTATTTTATTATTTTTGGCCCGACCCGGGAATCGAACCCCCGAACCTCGTGATCAGCAGTCACACACATCCACCACTGAACCTAACGTTACTCTCCTTCGACAGTAGGCTATAAATATAAATCATTCAATTAATTGACAAAAGTATGACCGTACAATATTATCAGTAGTAAAATAATAACATTACTATGATACAAGTACGGTACCCACTGTTGACGATATCTAATAAATTACGTAAACTGAGGTTCGGCGGCCAGGAGCGCGAGCGACATAGGTCCTTCCTCTAAAGGCAGATGTTGTACGTATAGACCTGTAACGGCTAACGTTTGAATGAAACTTACGTCACTCCAAGACGTAAAGAAGCGGTGGACAAATTCGAACTCTGGAGTAGGAGCTCGGATGGCACAGTTGGTAGTGCGCTGGGCCGGAACCCGAGAGGCGCAGGTTCGAGTCCTGCTCTCCGGGCTCGTCTTTTTCCACATTGCTTTAATATTTAAGTATAAATGTATGGAATTTGACTTAAGTGTACGATATAATGTCGTAAACTTACATCAAATCCCATACATTTGCTTTTTTAAATTTTCGTTTCGACTACCGTTTATGCCACTTGTCTAGAGGAGATGGATATGATAGTACACGTCCTTCTCACGGTTGGACATTTATAGGAACCCGGTATTTTTGTTTAAACGAAATATAGCTTATGTTACCCGCTGATAATGTAGTTTTCTAATGGTGAAAGAATTTTTAAATCGGTCTTTGAGGTAAATCAAGAAACAAAAAATCTAATATTTTATCTTTATATTATTAGTTTAGCGACCCGCCTCCACTTCGACAATTTTTTACCCGTTTAGGAATTGAATTTCTTAGCGAATGCGTACGTTAAAAAATAAATCTATATTCAAAATTTCAAGTACCTTATTTTGGCTGTGCTTTGATCGCCAGAACAAACGATTATTTAATATGTATCTATAATATAGCTATAAATATTAATTATTATAATGCAATTCGTGATAAATTACTTTTAAATATATATCACGCATTTGCAAAGTACGATAACATTCATGCATTGATTTTGCGTGACGATGAATACCAATTTATTATGTTTATAGGTGATTGAACGTTATTTATTGATGGCGAAATATGCAATAAATAAGTATAACAAATCTGTCGGTAGGTTGGTCACTGGACACGCGATCTAAGGATCATGTACAAAAAATCCCAAATGGTTGAAGTGTTCAGGCCGCAATGATTCAGACTCGTTTTGTTCCTAATACTTGCTGCAGAATATTAGGTAATTTGTTTAATAACAATGAAAAAAAAACAAAAATGATTGCACCATGCCCTATAAAGATGTAAACTGATGTATTCATAATAACACCAACAAAATATTCACTACAGTTTACGTCACATAATTGTTTAATTTCCATAGCATAAAAATAATATCTACTTACTCTTAACGGGATAATTTAATAAACCACCCCAATAGGTAATTAAATTGTTAACTTATAAGAACATCACCAACAAAGTATATAAAAGGTTCTACTGAACTTTGAAATGAATACCACTTAAAACTCGGCAGCTGCAGCCATACATTCATAACTTTGATATTAGTAAAATGGAGTGCTTCACCTAGGAGGCGGCGCGTAAAACATACCAGTCTAATTTCAAGAACTTCTGACTCATTACTGTGAGACAAAGAGCCTTGCATAAAGAACGTAAAGCAAGAAAGTTTGGTGACGAATGGTAGCAACACAGTCCATTATAAAAAGACCTCGCAAATTCCCCAAAGGCACTCCCCGAAATTCATATTTTTACACTAACGCGGGAAGCAAAATAGTTCTGAATATAGCGGTCGGTTTTCGTCGTTCAGAAACGTGGCGGGAAGGCAAATGCAGCGCGCCGCGTTCGCAATCAAGGTAATGTTGCCAGGTGCGTTCGTGGCGGCGGGCCGCGAATTTATAACGGCAACACTGACAAGTTGATTTATGCGCGGCAAACATTTTCGCGGTATACCAATTGTGAGATATTTCGTTACACGCACGGATAGCTTGTAGATGGGTAACTATTTTTCACGTTTTATTGGTTTCAGAGTGATATATTTTATCGACGTGTAGTTTTTTCGAGTTTTCGCCTTGAAAAATACTTTTTAATGGAAGAACCTACCGCAAAACTAAACAAGATGTCCCAAAAAGTATCCGTACGCATATAATTACAACAGATTATATAAATAATAATATTAGGTAGGTACTGTAATAAAGGCACTTGTCTGTTTGAGTATTTTTACGTCAAAACCAATTTTGTTGAAATTTTGTATACACATGGTACCTATTAGCTCTTTCAAGTAGGTTTAGGATATAAAAAAAAACTTATCCATGTAAACAAACAAGACCCTTTTCAGATTTATAATTTAAAAAATGCATTGTGGTTTTATCGAGGTTATAGGTAAATAATTTATGTGTCGGCCAAATAATGTCGAAATTTGTGCAACTAAACAATTAAAACATCTTTGTAACTTACCATATTTGACGCTTTAAAAATCATTTTTATTATTACTTAAGTACCTCGTCGTTTATCTATGAATCAATGCACTGTGCTATATTATTTATAATATTTGGTAGATAAATTGCTTTATATGCAACAAAAAGTTATTTTTAGTAAATTTTATTATTTTGTAACACCCGAAGAATATTTTTAATTTATTTTCCAATTTATCCTATATTTAAAAATGTTTCCTTGTTTAATGATAATAAGGGATTTAATTGCTTCAGTAGGTAATTACATTTTTTAGGTTAAAATAATTATTTGCTAGCTTCCACAAGCGGCTTCGCCCGCGCGTACATCTCTCGGGAACAGAGATTTTTTCGGGAATGAAAAGTAGCCTATGTGTTATTCCTGACTATAATCTATCTCTATGCTAAATTTTATACAGATCCGTTCAGTAGTTTTTGCGTAAAAGAGTAACAAAGATACATCCATACATTCTTAGAAACTTTCGCGTTTATCATATTAGTAGGATTAGTAACGAATGCCCCGGATATTGTACAAAATGTGTTTAAAACTATCAATTTTATGACCGAGACAAATTAGAACGAATGATCGGCATTATATCGATTCGTCTAACTTTACCAAGCCAATCCATTAATATGTCAAAGCTATTTTAAAACTAGTTGCAACAATTTTATAGGAATTTGTCAAGAACTTAAGATTGCTTTCTTATAAATAAAAATATTATGGTTCGATTCCCACCCAGGACAAATCTTTTTGTGATGACCATGAATGTTTGTTCTGTGTCTGGTATATGTTATTTATCTATATATGTAGGTATGTTTATCAGTTGTCTGGTTACCATAGTACAGGCTCTGCCTAGTTTGAGATCAGATGGCGGTGTGTCCCAAAATATTATTGTTATATATAAATGAATATCTAAATATCTTTTCTTAGTGGATATTTACGTTATAAATCTAAGTTACAAATTTCAATATTTACTCACCTTTTAATTCACCTTCTCTGGACTTCCACAAATAATTCAAAACCAAAATAAGCCAAATCAGTTCAGCCGTTTTTGAGTTTTAGCGAGACTAACAAACAGCAATTGATTTATATATTTATAGATATGATAATCTATTGGCTTTTGTTCGTTAGATTTTGTTCTATAAAAAATACATAATATTTTAACTAAAATATAGCTATGCTTTATTCTGATGTATATATTGTTCTAACATTGCAAAGCTTCAAAACCTGTTTAGTAGTTTTTGCGTAAAGAAATAACAAATACTTACATCTTCACAAACTACGGCGAAGTCGCTTTACGTTTTACTTTAATAATAAATTACATGCATCATATTGCTGGTCATTTTGATGCCCCTGGTATTGCAAGCGTTAAAGTTAAATTCTATGGTTTAATGCAGCTATCTAGTTTTGTCTCACCGGTCTACTAAATCTAGTAGTCATCCTTTGGTAAGTCAAAGGTTCAATGCTTTTGGCATAAAGTTTGCCTATGTACCTACACAAATTTTCAAATATCTTCACAATAAAAATCAATGTGACTTTGTAGAATTTATATGTAGTTATCAAATAATTTACCATCTGCTAACGGTGAAGGAAAAAATATCGTAAAGAAACCCACATGTCTTGAAATAAATTGTAAAGGGATGTGTGATTTACTAACCCGCATTAGGCCAGCGTGTATGAATTAAGGCCTCTTATGTACCCTCTGGACATAGGCCTTCCCCAAGGTTTTCCACAACTCTCGATCCTGAGTCGACCATGTCCATCGGTTGCCCGCAACCTTTACCAGGTCGTCGGTCCACTTTGTTGGAGGCCTATGTCCAGCAGTGGACGTCTTTTAGCTGAGATGATGATGATGATGATGAATTACCCTCTCGCTTTCTTAGTTGACGACACATCAACGGTTTGCTTTTATTATTTCTACAGTTTATACAATAAATGAATAAATTGTATGTTTGTTTACAAGAATAAAACCTATACCGTTACGATACCGTCACGTCCCCGTAACCTATAAACGTATATATGTGTTAATTAATTTCTATTTCATAAGCAAACGATTGATGAATCGGCGGTAAGTTACCAACGAGTGTGATGAATAGCTCTATGCAAACGACAACGCCTTCGTGTAAGACACACACACAATAACACAACCTACTCAGTCGGAAAAAGGCATAAGATGATGATACATCTGTATAGAAATTTAGATCTTATTGTGATTCACATAAGGTTAAAAATTGCTATTTGTAATGTTACGTCTATTCTTGACTAAGGAGTATATTATAATACTAGCGGCCTGCCCCGATTTGGTTGCGGATTAACAAATTTTTAGATGATTATTCTTTTATCATTTCTGTAACTAGACTTATTAGTTTTGGCTGTGCGTTAATAGCTTAGTCAATCAGGACAAACAGTTATCCTACTAATATTATAATCGCGAAAGTTTGTAAGTATGGATGGATGGATGTATGTATGGATGGATGGATGTATGGATGGATGGATGGATGTTTGTTACTCTTTGACGTAAAAACTACTGAACGAATCTGAATGAAATTTGGCACAGAGATAGATTATGGTCTAGAATAACACATAGGCTATATTTTACAGCGATAACCGACATCCACGCGGGCGGAGCCGCGGGTAACAGCTAGTACACTTATATAGACTACTAGCTAAGCCCGGCCAAGCTTCGCTGTGGCTCATTTTGATCTACTTGGAGTTGTACATGTTCCCGAATTTGGTTCATAACTTTGTATTAATTTTTATACTACTTGGGTAGCAAACAAGCATACGGCTTGCATGATGTTAAGCAGTTACCGTAGCCTATGGACGCTTGCAATACCAGAGGCATCACCTGCGTGTTGCCAACCCATTTTTTTACACCAGAGCTTTAAGATGGGGGTTATTATGTTTCTTTTAAAACGAATCCACACACACAGGAACACAACTACACCGCTGTTTGTAGTTATTTGGCTGTAGTCTTCTGTAAGGTAGAGGTCCTTTCCCAGTCGGGCTTGCTCGCTTGTATGGTGCCCTACCTTCTTATTACTACTTCAGTTTGATATCATAGTTTTTAATTTTTGCACATAACTCTAATTCTTTTTCCAAAATAAAAGTAGTCTAAGTTACTCCCCATTAAATCAGCTATCTGTCAGTTGAAGTCCCATTCAAATACTTCCAACTGTTACAGTGATTACCCGAAACAAACAGACACACAGATAAAAAAATAAAAATTGTATTTTTAGTATCAGTGCCGCCGTGTAAACATATTTAGTAGAATGCTGTTATTTTGATAAAACAAACAGACAATTCAATTTTATTTCTTTATATATACATGTTTAAGCCTGTTGTTAATGTGTTTGTTCGTCCTGTTATGTAATGTTTGCGTGATGATCCTTATTAATATATGTGAAGATATTTTACATGTAAGAAGTAACACGCGTGAGATTTGTATGGGACGCAATGGAAAACATCACGAGTTACCTTTCATGGTGTGTTGACAGATGTTTGTATTATGTTTGTTTAGAAGTAGATTAATTGCTATTAACAATGGTAAAATGACTATACGCTGGCGTCCTATTTTATAACTTAACTGCCTCGGTGGTCCAGTGTCCGCAGTATGCGCCTGCTGTGCACGAGGTTGTGGGTTCGATTCCCACACAGGACAAAACTTTGTGTGACCCACAAAGAATTGTTCTGAGTCTGGGTGTAATTTGTGACCGTTAATTGTATGTTTGTAGAGTCCCCCGCGACACAGAGCTTGTTCTCTAGTGCGGAAGTTGTCTTTTTAAAAAAGAAAAAGAAGAATTATAATACCTAATTTATTTAACTTAATATTGTAATACCTGTGCTCAAAATTATAATGTATGTAATTAAATTTCAATAATAATATTTGCATGCCTCAATGGCCAAACATGACTGATCTAATATATGTATAACCTATATGCTTTGTATGTATAGTCATGTTTCCACAAATAAATGATCTTATCTTATCTTATCATAACTTTGAAGAGAGATAGGGCACCATACAGATATCTTCTTCTTCTTACAGACATGAAAATAAAATATAAAATTTAACGTCAAGGTAGCACCATACTAGCGAGCAAGCCCGACTGGGGATGGACCTTCACCTTGCATAAGACCACAGCTAAATAAATATATTCAGCGGTGAAGTCGTGTTCCTGTGTGTGAGAACAGGTGTTCAACGTTCATTTAGGGATATGTTTAAAAAAAAAAGTTTTCTTATCTCAGGGATATTTCATCTTGAAGCCCTGGTAAAAAAATGGGTCGGCAATCAAGCGATACCTCTGGTTTTGCAGGCTACGGTAACTTGTTACCATCAGGCGGACCGTATGCTTGTTTGCCACCTAAGTAGTATAAAACATGTTTTAAAAAAACGTTTCCCTTAAATGAAAACTGTATAGTTTTCATTTACCCACAACACTGTGTGTCGTTGTTTGGCTGTGGTCTTCTATAAAGTGGTTACCATACCATTTTATCTCAAAATAAAGAATGTAAAATTCCGTGAAGTCGTCAATACAGTGTGCACGTACAATATTGATCAGAAAGTTTACACAATCGACAGGTGAAGCCAAATATCACAAGTTTAAATCTGAGCTAACGAATAAACCACTCTTTTATGGAGGACGTAAAAAAATATTGTTCTGCGAGTACACTTGCGAACTCTTGTTGAGTCCCGTCATATGTATGTCTGAGGCTGTCAACATTTTTGTACATCTTTCTAGTTTTTAACGAAAGATATACTTATAGATATATAGTTTACTAGATTTTACCGAAAAAAAAACCAACTAAATAAATAAAGATTTAAAATGAAAAGAAAAAATGATGTTGCATTCAATGGCAACAGTTAAAGCTCAACTGTGATGCCTTTAAAAAAAGAAACTAGATTTTACATAAAGCATAATTTTTATAATTATATTTTATTATTTTTTATTTCTTCGATACTTTGATATTTTTTTGCTATTGCAAAATTTATAATGCGTAGCAAACAGAGTAAAATATGCACAAAAGAACTCATGGGCCGAAGTGTTTTGACCGAAGGGACCCCACATCAAGAAAATATGAGATAAAACCAAACGAAAAAACTGGGCAGATTCTATATTTTTGGGTGAGGAAAATAGGTGCCGTCAAGTCACAATTAAATAAGTACAATGTCTTCTAAAAACTACTAAAAAGCGTGCTCAAACGTAGACTACTTACATCAAAACAAATGGATAAACTGTCTATGAAATCTTGGAATAGCTGTTGTGCCTCCAAGATGACGTTAAGCTGTTGGTCCTGTGCTTTTTTTTTCTACAGTCGTCCATTATTCATTTTTAATTACCGTCCCATCGTACCACAGGGATGGGAATACGGAGTATAAATGTGTAACAACCTTGTGCAATTTAAAATGTAATGTGAAGTTGACTGAATTTCGCAGAGACTGGCCGCTGTAGCAAAGTTCCAAATTGATTATACCTACCTATATATTAGGTTATTTTAATGGTACTCCCGTAGGTTGAGAATCCCAGCTCTACATAATACGTGTGTAAAAACGATATTGCGATTCCCGTAAAGGCACTCCATTAAATTGGTTCGTTACTGAGCGCCGTGGGTAATGAGACGTGTTGCAATCTGAAAAATATATGTTAATACACTTTCAGGTAAGGTTGTGTTTATACGGGACTATAGGATATTTTAACCCTATGTGCGTGGCATTGGCTGCAAGAAGGATGAGCCGTACTTGTCAAAGATAAAACTAGTACTTATGAAAGAGATAGAAAACTCTTTATTGTAAACTAAATTGTAAGATCTAAAATAGAAAAATACAATTTGTGGCCTTATTGCTAAGTGCATTTTCTTCTAGACAACCTTGGGATGTAATAACCAGACCAAACAAAATTAAATATATAGGCAGCTAGATGCAAGATGAATAGAAGGGACATGCACAAAATATCCCTAAGGGTCAAATTATATAAGCCGCAAGGACAGCCCCTAATAAGATAGGATAAGATAACCCAATGTTATAGGTTGAACACCCCTGACAAATGACCGCATACACGGAAAACTTCAGTTGAAATACCACAAAAGACTCATCCAGTCGTGCCGAAGGTTACTTATCTCTGATTTTTCGGATCAGTTAATGTCAAACGGTGACATTGTTGGGATATTGACCGTCCAGCGAGACTTTTCTTTTGACTATCGGTCCACCCCGTCTTCACCAGAGTTTATCAATTTTTACCTGCTTAGGGCTGGAATTTCCAGAAATCTCTTCTTAGTACTTATTTACGTTATTAAACACAGCTCCGAAGTAAGGTGTGAACAAAATACACTTTGTCTAATGTTTAGGCTTCTGATCATAAACTAAGCACAGCCTGTACTATGCTCACCAGAGAACACACCTACTTATGTGTCCTCTGGTGGACATAGTATTGACAGGGTTTATCTTTAATGTACCACTGATGTCATAACAGGTACCGGTGGTCCACCCGTGAAGGGTGTAGGTGCACAGGGACCCCCACACCACCAACACCAACACCCGCCTTCCCTGGTTTAGTCGGTATGCCGGCCGCCTACCACCTTTAGGCCGGAGAGTCCGACATATCCGATTCACTTCCCCGAGCGGAGAGGTATGCGTAAAGCATTTCCACTCTACAAAAAAAAGGTTATCTTTAAAATGTCTGGATGTAATTTATTACACCCTGACACAGAACAAGGAAAAACGCATCTCACAAACATTTGTTCGGGGTGGGAATTGAACCTATGACCGCTGATTTAGCAGTCACGCTCACTAACTACTAGACGAACAGGCCAGCCTAGTAAGTTAACCGTGAACTTAACTTAAAGCTGTGGCAATAAATTATCTCTTAATACCTGTAGGTACATTAAGCAGACGCGGCCACAAGAGCTGCTCAACTTTTGTTTACCAGACTAGCTTAATCTTGCAGAAGATTGCTGGACGGCTACTACTAGAAGCTGTAGTTTGTTTTCGTTAGTCACTGTAGTATAGAGACGGATTGCTTTATTATATTACTAGTTGTTGCCCGCGGCTCCGTCCGCGTGGATGTCGGTTATCGCTGTAAAAAGTAACCTATGTGTTATTCCAGACCATAATCTATCTCTGTGCCAAATTTCATCCAGATCCGTTCAGTAGTTTTTACATGAAAGAGTAACAAATATCCATCTATCCCTCCATACTTACAAACTTTCACATTTATAATATTAGTAAGGATAGTTGTTGCCCGCGGCTATATGCCTATATGCTATTCCAGACTATAATCTATATCTGTGCCAAATTTCATTCAGATCCGTTCAGTAGTTTTTGCGTGAAAGAGTAACAAACATCCACACATCCATACTCACAAATTTTCACATTATAATAGCAACACACATATGTCCCACTGCTGGGCACGGATCTCCTCTCCTCTATCAAGAGAGAGAGAGGGTTCAGGCCTTAATTCACACACGCTGGCCTAATGCGGGTTGGTGAATCAGACATGTCTTTAGAATTTCTTCTAAGACATGTGGGTTTCCTCACGATGTTTTCCTTCACCGTTAGCAGATGGCGAATCATTTGATTAGTACATATGACCACAAAGTGAAATTCACATTGGTACTGCCCGGGATCGAACTCGCACCTCTTGCGTGCAAGTCGGTTACTTTCCCACTCGGCCACCACCGCTTTTTTGTTTTACATTATAATATTAGTAAGGATTAAAAAGTGAATTTCACTTTGTGGAATTGAAACTGTAACTTTGTAAAATTTTTTATCGATCACATTAGTACTTAACTCACCACCAGACAGCGCTGTATTTAATTTTCTAGCACGCTGTCAATTGCTCAACTGCAGTCGCTAGCGATTCAAAGCTTCAAAGCCATTAGTAGTTGTAAGGTGAAAGTTAAAGTCTGTAGCGAACCATAGTGTGCACACAACTTTATAATGTTAGTTTTATATTCTCGTTCACTTCGATTAATTGAAAATTGGATATAACTTCGGGCTGTTTGGTCTCGTTTTTATGTAATGTTTATATGCATGCATTTTTTATAGAATAGAGATTTTTATTATGCAGTTTTTGGTATTTATGTAGAGAATTTCGTCCGTGAAGGGCATTGTACCTTGATTTTTAGAGTGTATATGTGTTTGTTTATATAGCCCACGCGACAATGAAGTATTCCTAATGCCGGTAGGGCGCCTTTAAAAGGTCAATTACGTCAGGAAAAGAATCTCCACCTTAGAGAAATCTACAGCCTAAAAACTACACACAGTATTGTAAATAAACATTTATTTCATAAGATATTTTTATGAATAGTTATTAAAATAACAGTAAGTTAATCTCAATTATTTACGAACAATTAGATGTATTTAAAGGTATTTACTTACCTATTATATTTTTATCATATCAAAACAAAATAGCCGGTTGAAAAAACATTAAATACCATGTACACAAACTCATACCAAACCTAACTAATACTTTCTTTCTTTCTACGTTGTGTGGTAGCCACAACCTTAGCTAGGTTTCTATTCTAGCATATTGTACAACTTTTTATATACATCTCAACTCTTTTATTCGCATTTTTGATTATATTTTATTCGATAGTTAGTAAAAGCTTACTTATTTTAAACAGATGTATGACGAAAAAAGCCGCCATTTTTATTATGTTTCACGTGACTTATTCTTCGATACTTGGGCTGTTGTTGTTTGTAGAAATTCATCCAGCTGTTTGGATGGTATGAGGTAATAGAAAATACTACAAACATACATAGATACGTGCGAAAAATATAAGCCTCTCTTAGCGGGGAGTCGGTCGGCTGATTCTCTAAGAAAGAGCGATCGCAAACTGACAGTTGCGATTGCTCGGTGACGGCACACACGATTGCTAAACGTCGAAAAGGCTCGGTTTTCGCTCTTACGGAATACCGATTTTCTATCTGACAGCCAGATTTTGCTCGGTTTTCACTTTTACGGATAACCCTGCGGGTTAAAAGAGAAAAAGTGTTGTCGTAAAACCATGGTTTTCATTTAGGGGTTTTAATTAAAGACGTTTAAAGAAAGTCCCAATTAATCCACTGTTTACCGGAAAAATTAGACGGGTCTGCCAAAGATGTATTCTTTTATAAAAGCGCCAAGAGTTAGGAATGCAGTATACTTTCAATTAAAGGGGTCTGCCAAAGATGTATCCTTACTAATATTATAAATGGTAAAGTGTGTGAGTATGGATAGATGGATGGATGTTTGTTACTCTATCACGTAAAAACTACTGAACGGATCTGGATGAAATTTGGCACAGAGATAGATTATGGTCTGGAATAATGCATAGGCTACATAAAAGCGCCGTAAATGCAGCATTTTCTCATATTAGTCCTCCAAATTGATTTCGGTAATGGTGGCTAATAATGGCTAATTTTATAAGAGAGGTAGTGCACCATACTAGCGAGTAAGCCCGACTGGGGAAGGACCTTACAGAAGACCACAGCCAAATAACTATACACAGTGGTGTAGTTGTGTTTCTTGTGTGTGAGTGCAGATCTGTAGTGTGTGACGCATTCTGGCAAGGTCATCATGCAATGTTGGGACTTGGGTGATCAAGTAAAAGATGTTACTTTGTATAATATCTAAGCTTTAATGCATTTACTTACATACTACATTACAATATATGAGAGAGTGAGGGGCGATGCGTCACACACTACAGGTCTTCAGCGCTCATTTAGGGAAGCCATATCCCAGGGATACTCCTTCTTAAGCCCTGGTGGAAAAAAAATGGGTCGGCAACACGAAAGTGATACCTCTGGTTTTGCAAGCGTCCATAGGCTATGATAACTGCTTACAATCAGGCCGTATGCTTGTTTGCCAAACAAGTACTACAAAAATAAATCGCTACGTAGATGAGCTAACTGCACAGGACATTATAGCTCACGGATGCACTCCCTATTCTTTCACAAATTGAAATTAACATGGGTGCTGCCACCGCGGATCGAACCCTTGCATACAAGTTAGCTTCTTTTCCACCCAGCTACCATGGCATTTGCCACATAGCAACAGCTAAATAAAAAATACACTTATGTACAAAAACTCTGAACTATCGTAACTTGTTTAGACGCCGATTGGATTAAAGATGGGACGACGGCGACGTGGAGGTAGCGAAAATCACTTAACGACGTAATGTACACTTATTTGGTAACGACGGCTTTCTTTTCTTTTACTTTTCTTTTAAAAAAGACAACTCCCGCACTAGAGAACAAGCTCTGTGTTGCGGGGGACTTTACAAACATACAATTAACGGACACAAATTACACCCAGACTCAGAACAACTCTTTGTGGGTCACACAAAGTTTTGTCCTGTGTGGGAATCGAACCCACAATCTCGTGCACAGCAGGCGCATACTGCGGCCACTGGACCACCGAGACAGTCAAACATCTTTGGCTTTGGACATCTTACGTCTACATCTTTTAAATAATGGTATTTTGTTAATGTCATCTATACTTAATATTATAAAGCTGAAGAGTTTGTTTGTTTGAACGAGCTAATCTCAGAAAGTACTGGTTCGATTGGAAAAAATATTTTTTTGTTGAATAGTGCATTTATCCAGGAAGGCTATAGATTACGTAACATCACGCTGTGTTCAATAGGAGCGGAGCAGTAGTGAGATATGTTGCAAAAATGGGAAAATATTCCAAATTACCACGCGGACGAAGTCGCGGGCGACCCCTAGTTTATAGAATATATTGGCAAGGTGAGGTAAAGTTTTTGAGTTGGCAACACTAGTTATTAAATTGCAGGTATCTATAGGCTACGGTAACTGCTTACCGACTGATGGTTAGTAAACAAAATACAGAAAGTCAATATTTTTTTTATACTACTTGAGTGGCAAACAAGCATACGGGTCTCCTGATGTTAAGCAGTTACCGTAGCCTATGGACGCTTGCAATACCAGGTATCACTTGCGTGTTGCTGACCCAATTCCCGGGATAGGAAAACGTTTCTTTCAAAATGCATCCAAAGATGAGCGCTGGAGACTTAATTAGCAAAATCCCATTTATTTATTACTAGCTGTTGCCCGCGGCTCCGCCCGCGTGGATGTCGGTTATCACTGTAAAAAGTAGCCAATGTGTTACTCCAGACCATAATCTATCTCTGTGCTAAATCTCATCCAGATCCTTTCAGTAGTTTTTACGTGAAAGAGTAACAAACCAAATCCATCCATCTATCCATCCATACTCACAAACTTTCACGTTTATAATATTAGTAAGGATATGCTTTATTGTACACCATGAACAATAAAGCATATCCTTATGAGAGGTAGGGCACCATACTAGCGAGCAAGCCCGACTGGGGAAGGACCTCCACCTTACAGAAGACCACAGCCAAATAAATACACACAGTGGTGTAGTTGTGTTCCTGTGTGTGAGTACAAGTCTCCAGCGCTCATTTAGGCATGCGTTTTGAAAGAAACGTATTCCTATCCCAGGGATACGCCCACCATAAAGCCCTGGTGTAAAAAAAAAGGGTTGGCAACACGCAAGTAATACTTTTGGAATTACAAGCGTCCATAGGCTACGGTAACTGCTTAACATCAGGTGGGTCGTATGCTTGTTTGCCACCTAAGTAGTATAAAAAAAAAAAAAAAATTAACATAAAAGAACTTAAATATCTTAGAAATTAAATTATTTCCCGTTGAAATTCGATTAAATCGCTACCGCTATAGTTTTACAAGAAATAGGTCGGTGGCCCAATTTGTGAACGTATCTGGATGAAATACATGGAGATAGATTATATTCTGGAATAGCACAAATCAAAAAAATTATTAGTTTTTTTATACTACCAAGGTGGCAAACACACAGGTGGTGGTGGTGGATGGTAAGCAGTTACCGTAGCTTATGGACGTTTGCAACACCAGGGTGTCACTCACGCGTTGCTGACCCTTTAAAAACCTTATAACTCCCTTGGGATTGTACACGTGGGCAAAGCTGCAGGCTAAAGCTAGTTATTAATATTATTATTCATATCAAATTGTATCCGATTCATCGTAGCCCGCCGTAGACAGTTCGTAGCACCGTAGCTCAAGCTGTAGCAATAATCGTAGCTATTACTTCTTTCCCGTTATTTACGAACCACCCTGCTAGAATTCTACATACTAATCGGTTTTAATCCACCCAATCCACCGAACACCTGATGATAAGGTGGACTATATCCGAACACATTTTATAGCAATTTTGGTACAAATCGTGTTCGATATCGGTCAAATTGTTAGAATCACCCGCGGAATATAAAGGGAAACATTTGGACAGGGGGGAATACTGATGCCTTAACATAATAGAGAGTAAGGTAAGGTGCAGCGTACAGTACGTACACGTAGGGTAAAAGTGGGATTTATATTGTTCAAAGTTTGGTAGAATGGTTTTAATCCATCTCAGCCATAAGACGCCCACTGCTGGGAATAGGCCCCCCCCCAAGGTTTTCCACATCGTTTGGTCCTGAGCTGACCTTATGCATCGATTGCCCGTGTCTGTGTTTCAGTTTGTCTTTACCAGTAAAGTAAAGAATTAGTTTTAATGTAAGAGCTTACTAATCTATGGAAATATCCATGTCTAATAGACTAGTTAGTCATAATGTAAAAAAATAATAATTTAATACATGCCGCAGCACCAACGCTTTCTGACATCGCCCAGGATATTTTGTGTGTTCCGATTATGTGTCTATTATTTGTCTTATATCTGTTTTGAGTTTTTTGAATTAATAGTTTCATATCTTCTATCTTCCTCTTCTTTTTAGCGTGTCGATGGCAATCTAAATTGTGTCGGTCCAGAACCTAGCTACGAGTTTTGCATTTTCAGAAGCGTTGTAACATAACATTTCTTCTATATAATCACACTATGACCCAAGGGGATTATGGCAGTATAAATAACTGTGACACGGGACTGTATACAAGCTAAAACTCAAACTTAAAGTCATTTATTCATTTAGATCTATCGTAATACTTATAAACGTCAAAATAAACAAAAGTCAGCATATCTTTTTCTTGCAGCCAATTAGCTGACAAGAGCAATCAGACAACTGGTAAAAATAAAATATATTTTTCTAAATACACATGACACCTAAAACAGAACAAAAAACTCATATCAACACGCCCGTCTCCCTGGGGTAGGCAGAGACTATGGTACGCCAATTGCTTCGATCCAAACTTCCTTCGCCTCCTCTACATTCATCAACCTCTTTATGCATGAACGTCGATTCTGGGTACTTTAATTTGGCCTTTTGTTTAGCAAATCCCCTACTTGGTCGCTGTATGTTCTCCTAGGGCGGTCCCTGCTGACGTAATATCCATTCAACGCATAACTACAAAAAAAAAAAACTCATCATATAATAATTCGTCCTGAGCAAGAATCGAACCCAAGAGCAAGCCAGACTTAGCAGTCAGGTTTACTAACCACTGGACTTACAGACTAGTCGTTTAAAACTATATCAATACAAAAAAAATATTTTATATTTTAATCCACAGAAAAAAACAGTTTATCCTTTTAGATATTATTCTACCAATGTACGTTGCCCCCAAAATCGCTTAGTGAATGCAATTTTCGTGAGCTAACATAATATGGCCGACTTATGTAGGTGCTTAGGCCGAACCTTGCCTCTAGTATTACTTCAACTCTAACTGGATATACTGGCAACGAAATAAATAGAATTTGTTATAACACGAGACGGATCTTTAAGGTTGAATTTTCTTAAGAAATACTTTTAGTATTTGGCAAAGACATTATTTAGTAAAAGACAATCGATAAGCACAGCTCCGCCCCGAATGCTGTGAAAATCCTTGAGGGGCCCTATGTAGAGTAGTTTTAAGAGAGGTAGGGCATAGCGAGATTATCGCCTGAATTGAGCGGCTCGACTGGGGAAGGACCTCCACCTTACAGAAGACCGCAGTTAAGCAACATCATGTTGTGTTTCTGCGAGTGAGTAAGCTAGGTCTCCAGAGCTCACCTAGGGAGGGTTGCTGTGGTGACGGTGGGGGGACCAGCTTGTGTCAATCCGCTTTCTGACGGTGCAGGCGCGAACTGTGGGCGCGGCGGTCAGGGAGACCACTGGGTCTCCCTGATCGCCGCGGGTTGTTGGATTCCTGAACCCGGGGATTACTTAATCTCCGCCCCGGGAGGTTGAATCGCCGCCCGTGTAAAATCCCCGACGTAGTGGTCAAATTCGAACTCAGTAGTAGGAGCTCGAATTGGTAGTGTGCTAAGCAGGAACCTGAGAGGCGTAGGCTCGAATCCTGCTCTGAAGTCCACTTTACTTTAAATATAAATATACATACTTATTTTAGTCTGACTGGCTGACGATACTGTAATTAGTAAAGAAAATAAAAATAGAGTTATTGGTTTTTTTCTATCTCTAAAAAAATCTCATACCTATTTTTTTTTGTCCGACCCTGAAATCGAAAGCCTAGGTATCAGTCGCATTCAACAACCATCGACCAACGAGGCAGTATTTTAACGGCAGAACAGCAATTTGTTGCAGGATCCACGCGATGACTACTTAAAAACACGTTTTAGCTTTTAGCTAACAATAACTTCTACTAAGAATTTTCTTAGAAGAAGAAAAACCTATTTACATTATTTTACGAGTCAAAGTTAAAAAGCTGCCGGTACGAGGCGGTCAATACTAACTATAGAAATAACACCTGAATATTTCGTTACTCTCATTAAACAACAATACAATCAAAAATGATTTATCAAATGATACGGGCGCCCACAAAGTGCTCATTGAAATTCGTTTTTATCACACGTATGCGGATCCCCGAAAATGTTCTCTATCATTAACAATAGTCGACAAATGGATGGTATAACGGATAAATGGTTGAACGTGACATAAGTATCGACGTGCCTAGTTTGTGTGGCCAGACATTAAGAGGGAGCGTGGACATTTTATACTTATTTCATAACATAGTAACCCATATATGACTTATGACCCATGTTGACTGCCTTGGTGGTCCAGTGGGTGCAGCATGCGCCTGCTGGGCAGTAGGTTGTGGGTTCGATTCCCACACAGGGACAAAACTTTGTTTGATCCACAAAGAGTTGTTCTGAGTCTGGGTGTAATTTGTGTCCGTTAATTGTACGTTTGTAAAGTCCCCCGCAACACAGAGCTTGTTCTCTAGTGCGGGAGTTGTCTTTAAAAAAAAAAAAGTCCTACTACATATATGTCCTACGGGTTTCCTCTCCTCTATCAAGAGAGAGAGAGAGAGGGTTTAGGCCTTAATTGACACACGCTGGCCTAATGCAGGTAAGTGAATCTGACATGTCTTTAGAATTACTTCTAAGACATGTAGGTTTCCTTATGGTTAGCAGATGGAGAATCATTTGACTAGTACATATAAACTCCACAAAGTGAAATTCACATTGGTACTGCCACCCAGGTTCGAAATCGATGTTTTCTGTTAGTGATAGTGATCCTGACTGCTAGGCCGAAAGTGGTGAGGTTTCGATACCTACACGGGACAAAACATTGTGTGAATCATAAATGTTTGTGCCGAGTCTGGGTGTAATTTGTGTCCGTCAATTGTATGTTTGTAGACTCCCCCGCGACACAGGTCTTATTACCTAGTTCAGGAGATGTCAAAAAATACATTTTATTGTTATAACTTGGACGTAATAACAATGCAATTTTGGTTTTATACCCAAAGGGGTAGGTAGAAATGTATCTCACCCACGTTTCGGCAGCTGTATAAGGACTTATGTTATAGGTGGCGAGCATAATAAACGCCATTTTTCACTACGCAGCGTGTTGTAAGAGTCAAACTCATTTATTCATTTAGATTAAATGCACAATACTAATAAACGTCATAAAAATAAATGCCAGCATTTTTTTCCTATTGCCAATAAGCTGACTAGGGCTAACGTTTCGAGAAGAATTGGCAAGAAACTCAGGCCACTCTTTTTAACCGCCAAAGTATAACATTCTAATTTGTTCAAAATGTAATTGATAAAATTCTAATGAGTTGAAAATGTAATTAATGGAACGGGCAATAATATAATAAATTTTATTTACTAACATAGTTCTAAGTTTTTGTACTAACAACACTATGGACATTGTAATGTCTGAAAATAAATAAATTGAATTGAATAACATTATTTACGTCGGTTCAATCCCCAAATGGTATGGTGATTTTCATCATCATCATCAGCCTATTGCATTCCACACAGACATACGCCTTGCCAAGTGCACGTTACCGTAATTTTTATGTACGCAAAACTCGCCGCATTACATAGTGCGGAAGGCGTATTTAAAATAATAAACAGTGCGTAGAAGAACCGATGGCCGTTGGGGCAGAAAGGTTCTAGAATGGCGACCACGAACTGGAAGTCGCTGCGTGGGCAGGCCTCCAACAAGGTGGACCGACGACCTGGTAAAGGTCGCGGGCAACCGATGAATAAGGTCAGCTCAGGACCGAACGATGTGAAAAACCTTGGGGAAGCCTATGTCTAGCAGTGGAAGTCTTATGGCTGAGATGAGATGATAGAAGATTTGGCATGTCAGAAAGACAAAATCCGAGGGTTTGACTACTGTGTGGTCGCTGGAGGTCGGTTGGTTGAACACGACGGAGCCAATGAGGCGGAAACTATAATGATCCGCAGTCTACAAACGAATGGTGTTTTTATGCGGTCACATTGGTTTTATATCGGTCTCTGTTACAATCATTACTGATTGTTGTCATCAATATTTGCGTCAGTACAAATATCTGATGTCATTATGCCACACGATTGGTTTTGTATTTATTTGTTTTGTAATTAATAGTTGTAATTGGATTTTGTAACCATTAATATGGCATCACGCTTTTTTTATGAAGGGTTAAAAGAGGTAGGCCACCTCAATTCAAACGAAATATGTCCACGGCTGGACTTAGGATAAAGATATCCATAAAATTTGGTCTTGAGGTATTTTTTAGGGAAGCCCTGTGTCGCGATTAAATTATTTTTAATTCTACTTGGGTAGCAAATAAGCGATACGGCCGATAGAAACTAGCCTGTGAATTTTATCGTCGAGCTATTAGATTTATATATGGAAAGCATTCGGTGACGATGACGCGAGTTCCACGATTTTTGTTCACCCAAAAAGTGCTCAACGCGCCTAAAAAAGTATTCACTTCAAAAAAGGCAAATTAAAAATAGTTTCTTCTACAAAATGTAAACCATATTTTTCATGGTTCACATTTTGCCAGCTACTAGGATAATAGGGATATAGTGGCACATTATAGATATAAGTCATGTCTTTTGTTATACTTAAAAATGAAGAGTTTAATTTAATTTATTAACAACCCAAAGTATACACAGATCTGCGAGTTTTAGTACGAGTATCCATTAACCTTAAAACATTATCTGCAGCTTAATAAACAACAATAACGTTAATTTACATAAATTATAAAACCATCAACACAACTTCACTACCCTCATTACAAAACTCACATAAATAAACACAAAAATCTGGCAACACCAAAGTAAACATCCTGAGCAACTCCGCCATAAAAAGTTTAAAGAGTGTGAAACATAAATTTTAAATTACCGTAATGTATTCAGCCACCCGCCATTTTTGCGGAGAGGGGCTGCGCTCCGCAATTAGACACGCCTCGTTTAACGCGAGATCAAGACCTAATGAGCCACGTGTATGGTTTAGAGCACTCCCAGGATCAAAAATTATAATCCTACTACACCAACTTAATATGATCCCTACTAACATCACATCCTTATACAGTTATAGCTCGACTAAAACTGGTTATCTCGATCGCGATGACAGTCGGTTGACGGTTGACGCTCAGTGAATGACGCGATATATTTGACGTTTTATTTTATTCAAAAATGATAGGTATTGTAGTTGAATAAGGTACAGTTTTGTATAAATTATGTACAATAAGCAAATATTGCATGTATGTGGGGTGATATTTTAAAAGTGTTATTCGAAAATTTATGCTGCAGCTACGTTCTACAGCTGTGGTAGCTGAGCGGGAAAATAACCGCGACTTGTAACAAATAATTGAGCTTGAAAGGATGCATAAGAAACTGGAAATATTACAGACAGTGAAAGTTAGGAAGTTGGAATATCTCGGGCACATTAGGAGGAATCCCAAATACCAGTTTTACAGTTCATAATTCAAGGAAAGATACAGGGTAAACGCAGTGTTGGAAGGAGAAGAATATCCTGGCTAAAGAACTTACACCAGTGGTACAATAAGAGCACCTGTTCTCTATTCAGAGCTGCTGTGTTAAAGGTCCAAATTGCCTTAATGACCGCCGACCTTCATTAAGAAGATGGCAGCCCAAGAAGAAGAACAAATATTTTTTGAGTACAATCTCAACTGGCTGAGCCAATGTAAAATGTATACATGACTAGCTGTTATCGCTTCAAAAAGTGTTTTTTTTTTATACTACTAATAATACTTATAATATTAAAGAGTAGTATTAGTAAGGATTTACCATCTGCTTATGATGAAGGAAAACATCGCCAGGAAACCCTCAATCGTCTAAGAAGAAATTCTAAAGACATGTCTGATCCACCAACCTGCATTAGGCCAGCGTGTGTGAATTAATGTCTAATTCTAATAAACCCTCTGCGATGATATAGGAGAGAAGATTCATGCCAAGCAGTGGGAAACTGTAGTAAAATGAGTCGGCTACACGCAAGTGATATGCATGTATTATTGGTATGCTTGTTTGCTAACTGAGCAGTATCTAAAAAAAAAGGAAAGCATGGGTTGCTATTTTATAACGCTTCTTTATAGAAAAAGCAATTTTTCTTATGTTCTTATGTCGTTAAAGTTCAGAAATGGGAATTGAATCAACCTTAACCTTAAGAGAGTGTTGGTAATGGCTGGAAATACAAAGGAAGGGACTGTTCATTGTGAGGTAGGTAGTTAGGTACGTCACAGGAACTACACTTTACAAAAGGTACTTCAATGGATCCGGAGAGTACCTGCCTCTACCTACACCTTTTATGTACTAACTTGATTGAACAAGTCATGGTTAAATTTAATGTACAGAAAATTACATTTATCTATGATTAAGCCACCTTATAAAGTTTTAAATTATTATCTTCTTTTCAAGTGGTTAGCAGCCAACCAGGTAACAAGAATAATATATTCAGATCTACCATGCAGACGATTTCTAACGTGATGTAACAAAGCACGGAAAGACAGATGAAATACTATAATTCAAGCTCTATATGTACATATATTATGGACTAATATTTACTGTAATCAAGTTGATTTTCAAAATAAATGAATTCATTTTGTATCTATAATCTGATTATGTTCTTTTCACATACCGAATATCCTCTCCGAAAGCTGAAAAAACGAAGCTAAATTACTCCACTATCTATACTATAAAAAATAGCTTAAAAAATTAACTGTTAAAATACACACTTAAAAAACAAAACGAATACATCGATTGAGAATAAAATCGACAAAAACTCGTCGTACACAGAAAAACACATGCCAAATAAGTTCGAAAATTTAAATAAGCGTTCCATTCCTGTTTCCCGCGCGCTCAAATTAAATAGGGCCGTCATTTTTTTTTGACGCCATATTTTTATGGCGGCTATATTAAATTCGTAGATTACAAAGAATAAAAAAGGAAATAAACGCCAAGTGCGAGCCTTTAAAAGTGTGTATGGCGCAAAATGTGTCTAAGGATTGGGTTTTAAAGCTTTCTATGTTAGACCACGAGAACGAGCGAGTGCGCGATTTTATTTCAAATTATTGTGGGTTATTGTTTTGGTGTTTTTTCTCTTTATCTTTGGGAATCGCACTTTCTTCCGAATGATACTTACATATTACATACCTAAGAGAAAATATAATTTAATAATTTTAAACAAAACAATCTTTTAGAGATGTAATTTTTACATAAAAAAATAAACTTAACAGAGTATTGTTAAATAAGTATTGTTTTTTTTGTGAAATTGACTTGTGAATTTTTCACAAGTCTTTTTTTGGAAATGTTAAAAGTAAAATTATACTATTAATAATCTCTTTTAAGCTTATTGTAAATGTATTTGTCATTTCAGAAATAAATAAAAAACACATTTAGAAAAGCATAAATATAATTTTATACATGCAAGGAAACAAATTTTTTTTTTGAATTTTTGAAAATTTTTGAATTTACTCCTAATAACATTATTCCTATTTCCGAACAGAAATTCGAATTCAAACCTAATCTAGAATTCTGATTTTCCGTTAAAAGAATATTGGAATCGTTTCATCGGGAACGATCCAGATCATAGTGAACGTTTACTACGATATTACTTTTATTTTAAATCAAGGTCTCAGATTTTAGCCTTAGGTTATATTTGCATTGTCTAGACTATGTAGGTATTGTAAATGTTGACCAGAGATACACAAAAAATATATATAACAGGCAATCTTATTTTTAATAACAATTTAAGAGGGGTCTCACCATGCTACCGAGCAAGCCCGACTGGGGAAAAACCTCCACCTTCCACAGGAAACCACAGCTAAATAACTACACACAGCGGTGTACTTGTATTCCTGTGTGTGAGTACAGGTCTCCAGCGCCCAATTAGAAATGCGTTTTTAAAGAAACGTATTCTTATCCCAGGGATACTCCATCTTAACGCCCTGGTGTAAAAAATGGGTTAGCAACACGCAAGTGATATCTCAGGTATTGCAAACGTCCATAGGCTACGGTAACTGCTTAACATCAGGTGGGCCGTATGCTTGTTTGCCATCTAAGTAGTATTAAAAAAACCACTGCTAGTCCCTTTCGTGTTTTATTGTGAAGGTAATTTATCTTTTCTATTATAAAAGCAGTGGTGGCCGAGTGAGAAAGTAACCGACTTGCACGCAAGAGGTGCGAGTTCTATTCCAGGTAGTACCAATGTAAATTTCACTTTGTGGAGTTGAAATGTACTAATCAAATGATTCGCCATCTGCTAAAGGTGAGGGAAAACATCGGGAGGAAACCCTTAGAAACCCTCTTAGAAAAAAATCTAAAGACATGTCTCATTCACCATCCCACATTAGGCCAGAGTGAGTGAATTAAGGCCTGAAACGCTCTTTCTCGAAAGGAGACCGGTGCCCAGTAGTGGGACATATTATATGGGTTGATAATATTATAGATTATTATTATAAAACTCAAACTATCACATACAAAAAAATATACCCAATGTTACCAACAATATAGTGCTAGTTAACCAGATTTTAATTTATCTACAACTATTTTGAGACACACAGAAACAGAACATAATAATAAATCTAGTGGCATTACACAAGTTCTAAATGTAATGCCTTGAGACCGAAGCTATGGCGGCGATAGGAAGCGTACTTTATCAACCTCCTTGTATGCTTATTGTGTCGTTAATTTACGCGTACCTATACTTCTTCTTATCGTTTGGTTAGTGGCCAACCTGGTGACAAAGTTATTTAGGTCGCCCATATATAGGCCTCTGTCGTGATCTAACGACTGTTAACAGTCGGGACCGACTTTTAACGTGCCCTCCGAAGCACTAAGACGCTTAGATGAAATACCACTAGTACCTATACTAAATCCTACTAATTTTATAAACGCGAAAGTTTGTAAGTATGGATGGATGTTTGTTACTCTTTCACGTTTAAACTACTAAACGGATCTGGATGAAATTTGGCACAGAGATAGATTATGGTATAACACATAGGCTACTTTTTACAGCGATAACCGACATCCACGAGGGCGGAGCCGCGGGCAACAGCTAGTAGGTACTAAATAATTGCAAATATCTATTATATACTTAATAGTCTATTTAATTAGTAGATTTTTATTTTACACGGCTTACAATTCAGTGAACTGGCGGAAATCGTAACGTAAGGAAAAAGCGTTGTTTTTTCCAATTTCACATGGGACAAAATTTTGAGTGATCCATAAATATATTTGATAGTTGTTGCCCGCGGCTCCGCCCGGGTAAAAGTCAGTTATCGTGATATAGAACATGCCGAACAGCCTACATGCTATTTCAGACTTTAATCTATCTCTGTGCCAAATGTCATCCAGAGCCGTTTAGTAGTTTTTGCGTGAAAGAGTAACAAACATCCATACTCACAAACTTTCACATTTATAATATTAGTATGGATTTGAGTCTGAGGGTTCTTTTGCGCTTTCTGCGCAGGGATTGTTTCCTAAAGCGGAGCTTGTCTATTATGAGAAACTTAAAAAAAAAAGAAATTGAATTTTTTTTTTAAAAACGCAAATATGATTTTAGTGTTCCAATCCGAAATCTGTCTGTCTCTTTCTATCTTTCATGCCTCTCTATCCCTCCCGCTGGTTTCATAGCTGTACAGTCTTGTTATACTCACCGTAACGAGTTGTATATGCCTGCTACTGTAATTGACTCTACCTCCCGGATTCATTTTATTATCACAATGTGATTTATTCGTTAGGTTCTTAACTCATGATAAATAACTTTTGTTCATATCTAAGCACTCTCTTAAGAAGCGATTTCTTTTTCTGTGTGTTTTTATACTACCAAGAAGGCAAACAAGCATACGACCCTTCTGATGTTAAAAACAGAAAACAGTTTCCGTAGCTTATGGACGCTTGCAACAGCAAAGGTACCAGTTTATTTACTATCTTTTATAGTGGAGGTCCTTCCCCATTCGGGTTTGCACGCTTGTGTGGTGGACGTCTCTTTAATTAGGTTTAAATAATAATGTGGTTTTTAATTAATGTTAGAGAAGTTACTAGGTTCAATCCCCGGATCAACTATTGGAATGCCCGGCATGGCAATAGTCTCGCTTTTTATTATATAGGACCTACCATAGCTGGCAAAACGTGAGTATGATGGGTTCTTATTTTATAAACAGTTGTTTATAAAATTAATCACTTTAAAAAAAAAAAGAAAAGTAATGATGCACTTTAGAAGAAGTAAGATTTAGAGAGATTTCTTTTGTAGCCCGAAAGTGAATTTTTGGCTTGAATACCTACAGCATGTATATTTAAAAAAATGCTATTGATGTAAATATACAACCTTGTAATATTAGCTTCAAACTAGCTTACATTTATATTAGTAAACGTCTCACCGATACTGTAAACCTAGCTTTAAACGTTAGTAATCGTGTGACTTGGGAGTTAGTGTTCTGCCTTCAATATAATACAGAGTTCTAAAATACAGGCACCTATATAATAGCAACCCATATATGTTCCACTGTTGGGAACGGGTTTCCTCTCCTCTATCAAGAGAGAGGGGAGAGGTTAATTCACACACGCTGGCCTATTGCGGGTTGGTGAATCAGCCTGTATGTCATACAGTCGCAAGAGCTGCATCCCCTGTGTGTCGGACTCTAGCGGTGCTCAACGACATCCTGGTTGTCAATCCTGAATGTGATATGTTTGCCGATGGATGGAGAGAACTTATACAGGTCTGTTTGAGGATCTGTGAGCAAAAGTATGTAAGGGTGTCTAGTGTTTTATATTAGTTTTTAAGTAGAATTTAAGCTCTATGTTAATTATTGTTATTGGTTCCAATTAACCGTTTTAATTAACTATAAATAAATCAGACATGTCTTTGAATATCTTCTAAGACATGTGGGTTTCTTAAAGATGTTTTTCTTCACCGTTAGCAGATGTTAAATTATTTGATTGGTACATTTAAACTCCACAAAGTGCAATTCACATTAGTACTGCCACCTTGGATGAAACTCACACCTCTTGCGTGCAAGTCGGTTACTTTCCCACTCGGCCACCACCGCTTTTTTATAATAATAATAGGTATTTATTTATCTTCCACAAAGGTAAAAGTAAAAGTAACACATGTTGGTAGGCATGAATACATTTTTACAAACAATCCTTTGTGGGAGACTGGTATCTGATCTAGGTTATATATAAGTATAGGTTATATACATATATATATTTCATATATAGCACCTATATGAAACGAAATACGTATTATGTCTGTTCCTAAACAGCTTCGAACCCACGGACTCACTCCTACTACGTCTGTGTCCCGACTAACACATTGAAAGGTCCGCCAACGTAAAATGTCATAAATCATACTTCATTTGGTTTATGTCAATTGATGTAGGTTGTATAGGCGAGACATTAGCGAATGTTGCTATTTGTAAAAACGATATGGGATAATATTGACTTTTATTTTACTTAAATGTCTTTTCTAAAATGTTTTATTATTCTACTACAAATATTTAACTACCTGGCGATTGAAAATTGTGGCTTTAGTTTGTTGCCAGTTTGTTCTGGCTCTACCCCTGTTTGTTCAGGCAGCGAATCCACGGTATTAAAATTAGACCGGTGCCATTTTTTTTACCGAGCTGCATAAGTGTCTTGGTGTTAATATGAATGTATTAATGCCTAACTCTCTATATAATGTCTAGTTGTTGCCTGCGGCTCCGCCCGCGTAGATGACGGTTATCGCGATAAAAAGTAGCCTATATGCTATTCCAGACTATAATCTATCTCTGTGCCAAATTTCATCCAGATAAGTTCAGTTGATTTTGCGTGATCCTATAGGTATGATACCTATAGGATCTTTTGAGAGTTTACCACTCAAATAGACCCCATTAGCCACCATCTTATTACAGAGAGACATATACTAAACTGATGTTACAAAAGGCTCGCAAACAATTTGAAACATTTAACATCTTAAAGACATCCTTTACGTATAAAGGAAAAAGTATTTTCTAGGGAAGGGACACGAGAAAGTTTTTCATTTTCTTACAAGTTTCCGTCAAAGAGTCGAAACTTAAACTCAAAATAAATAAATTCATTTAGATTACAAAATCCTACTAATATTATAAACGTAAAAGTTTGTAAGAATGTATGGATGTATGTTTGTTACTCTTTCACGTAAAAACTACTGAACGGAATCCGGATTAAATTTAGCAAAGAGATAGATTGTAGTCTGGAATAACACATAGGCTACTTTTTATCCCGGAAAATATCTTTTCCCGAGGGCTTTTACGCGCGAGCGAAGCAGCGCGCGGAAGCTAGTAACACATATGGAGGCCGTAAGTTATATAATGTAATAGAAAAGCCAAAATATGATGTCAGCTACTTCGCTGATGAGAGCCATGAGAAAACTAGCATGAAATTCAGACCACTCTTTTTAATAGTCAGATAGTTATTATTATTTTTATTATAAGCCTGTACTGTCCCACTGCAGGGCAAAGGCCTCCCCACTCTCCTTCCACTTCTCTCTGTGTAAAGCCGCTGAGGACCAGTCTTGGTTAAATGAATCCAACTCATCCCGCCATCTCCACCTGGGTCTACCGCGATGTCGCTTGGCATTTAGAGGCACCCACTGGGTAGTGAGTTTGAGCCATTGATCATCTGACATGCGGCAGATATGACCAGCCCAGTTCCATTTTAGCATGGCAGTTTTCCTCGTGACTTCAGTGATTTTTGTGCTGGAACGGATTAATGTATAGATAGTTATAATCTTTGGTAATTTAGGATTAGGCTGTGGAATGAGCTCCCTGCCGAGGTTTTCCCAAAAGACTATATGATGGCATGGGGTTCTTCAAGAAAGGAGTTATAAGGTTTTTAAAGGGTCGGCAACGCGTGAGTGACACCCCTGGTGTTGCAAACGTCCATAGGCTACGGTAACTGCTTACCATCAGGCGGGCCGTATGCTTGTTTGTCACCTTAGTATAAAAAAAAAAAAACAATTATGGTAGCATGTAACGTTGTCTCTTATTCTGTAATAGCAAGTCCCTCTAGACAAGTGGCATAAACGATAGTCGAATGGAATAAAAAGCAAATGTATGGGATTTGACATAAGTTTACAATATAATGTGGTTATTTTGCTATCTATTCTATTCGATACGATTACTGGCACCTGTCTAAAGGAGCTTATCATATAAACCACTAAGCTCGATCCCAAGGGGCAGTACCGATGTAATTTTCCCTAGGTTGAATTTATATAAACTTATCAAATGATTTACCATCTGCTAACGTGAAGGAAAACACCGTAAGGAAACCCACTTTCATAACGCATGTATGGATTAAGGCCTGAATCCACTTAACTCTCTTGATAGAAGAGAGTAGACCCAGTAGTGAGACATGGTAGCTTTTTTATTACCTTCGTTTTTTGATAACACAATTTTCAGTCATGTTTGTGAACTTTACATACGCAAAACAAATGAACAGCGGCAATTGATTAATATTTTTTATTTTTTAATTTATTCGGTCGTTTGATTTATTAGTTTTACTAGTGAAGCGACTCGCTTTCGTTTGAATTCATGGCTTTTCATATAAAAACTAGCTGACCCCAGCAAATGTTGTTTTGCTACTAAAATAGTAATATCGCTATTAAAAAATAGGGGTTGATTGTAGAGGGATGAAAATTAAGGGTTGTATGTATTTTTTAATGCTGAATCACAAAAAAATAAAAATAAAAAAGAATGTCAAAAAAATTTGGGTTGGACCACCCTTAACATTTAGGGGGATGAAAAATAGATGTTGTCCGATTCTCAGACCTACCCAATATGCACACAAAATTTCACGAAAATCGGTCGGGCCGTTTCGGAGGAGTTCAAAGTTGAACACAATGACACGAGAATGTTATATATTAGATGTAATTTAAAAATATTTTTATTTTATTTTAAAAATGTTATAGTAATAGTTTTTGGTATCGAAAAAATATTTAAAATGCATATCCAAATTTATATTCCTGCTAATATTATAGCTAAATGTGAAAATACGTTTATCAATTTGACTGTTAGTTGCTTTTTTACGACTAAACGAATGAATGGGCTGTATGCTTGTTTGCCATCTAAGTGATACAAAAAAGATATTTGTTTCACTAGCGCAACTCATCGAAATATCTTTATTGTACACCAAAATACATTATTACTTACCTAAAATTTTTAAACGGTAATGCACAATGGGCGGCCTTATCGCAACCTTAGCATGAACAAAAAAGATAGACAAAAATAAATATTACGCCAATAGTAGACAGTTTACTGTAGCTAGTCATATAGAAAAATATAATAAATACATAGGTAACTAATACTTACCCATAACTATAAAATAATATGCGTTAAATATATTATTATATACGTATATCTTAATTTATATGAATTACGTGTCACGTTGTTTGTCCGCTATGGACTCCTAAACTACACAACCGATTTTAATAAAATGTTGCACAATGTGTGCTGTTTTAATAATAATAATAATAATATTAATAATAATCATTTATTTACAAGTAACTTAGACTCATAGGTACATTCAATATAATAACAACTCTTATGGCAGCAGCCAAGTCTCTTGTAGTGCTATTAAGACACACTCGTCACATAAGCGCTGTATATAGCTAATAGCACTCTT
Source organism: Trisateles emortualis (assembly GCA_947095525.1). NCBI lineage: Eukaryota > Metazoa > Arthropoda > Insecta > Lepidoptera > Erebidae > Trisateles > Trisateles emortualis. Next base: position 3,360,495 of record OX352748.1, on the reverse strand, counting down.
CACATTTTTACAGTTGTAACTTGCAAACCAACATACAATATAGGCTATTTTTATCTCGATAAGAGCTTTCAATATAACCCAGGCAAAGTCGGGGCGGGCCGCTAGTTTACATATATAAATCATTATAACGCGCCTCAAACCACAAAAATAACAACTCGCTACAAATAATAATAATATTTTTGGGACAACTCACACACCGCCATCTGATCCCAAACTAGGCAGAGCCTGTACTATGGTAACCAGACAACTGATAAAAATACTTATATATGTATTTCTAAATACATACACGTTATAAATAAATAACACCCAGATACAGAACAAACATTTATGCTCATCACACAAAGATTTGTCCTGGGTATATTTATTTTATTTTTAAAAGACAACTCCCGCACTACAGAACAAGCTCTGTGTCGCGGGGGACTGTACAAACATACAATCAACGGACACAAATTACTTAATATTAGTCCTGTGTGGGAATCGAACCCACAACCTCATGCACAGCAGGCGCATACTGCGCCCACTGGACCACCGAGGCAGTCTCTGGTCTGGGTGGGAATCGCACCCACGACCTTCGGCGTAGCAGTCAGTCTCACTAACCACTAGACCAACAGGCCAGTCAAATGTTTGCAACAACACTAGTCCTTAACTCACGCTGTTTCCTTTGATCTCATTCCTTTTGTATCGTTACTAAATGGAGTCACGCGCCGGCTTAAATGTCACGAATAGTACCAAACTCGATCTTGTTAGGTATCGAGTGTGATATCGATTCTGGATTATGTCGTTGCGACTCGTACACGTGTGAAACGGATTTCGGGTAAGTGGGTTAGGTGGACTGTTCATGTTAGAGGGAGATTTTGTCCTTAGTTTATGGGTCCTTCATTATTGCTTTTGTTCTTATAATACGTTATTTAATTTGAATAAGTATGCATGGCACACAAGTTCAATCATGGATGGCAGTACTAAAGTGAATTAATATTAGTGGAAATTCTAAAGACATGTCTGATTTACCAACCTGTATTAGGCCAGCGTGCGTATCCCACCTAGTGAGTTTCACAAGGTGGAATTTGTTTATATAAATTCCACTTAGTGAAACTCATGCATATTTTATTTTTATATTACTTAAGTGACAAACAAGCATACGGACCGCCTGATGTTAAGCAGTTACGTAGCCTATGGACGCTTGCAACACCAAAAGTATTGCTTGCGTGTTGCCAATCCATTTTTTTACTCCAGGGCTTTATGATGAGACTATCCCAGGGATAGGAATACATTTCTTTCAAAACGCATCCCTAAATGAGTGCTGAAGACTTGACCAAATCATTCGATTAGTATAAACAAATCGAATGATTTACCATCTGCAAACGGTGAAGACATAATAAGGAAACCCACTTTCTTAATTCATGTATAGATAAAGGCCTAAATGCCCAGCAGTGGGACATAATGTATGAGTTGCTACGAGTATATATAAGCATGAAGTTGTTTAAAAAATATAAGTGTATTTTATCCTAATATTTAATATAATAAATAGGGAATGTCCGTTATCGCGGTAAAAACACCCTATGTCCTTATCTAGGATACCATGTAACTCCTTGCTAGACTTAATTTAGATCCGTACAGCCGTTTAGTCGTGAAAATGTAACAAACAAACATACATACAAACAGATTAACTTTCGCAATTTATTACCACTAAGGCAGTCTCCTCCCAAAAATACTCTGTTATGTAATTATACGTTGAAATTAAGCGATAACATAGCTGTTATCCGGCAATTCTGTATATCAATGAATGGAGTATAGTGCCACACTCACACCCGGCCTGCCAATCCCAATTATCGACAAACAGATTGACAAATGGATCTTGTATATCATTATACAAGAGTGTGTCAGTCAGTGGAATGTTGCAAATTAATTAAGTTCTTCTAATCAAACAGTGTAAGGAGAAAGGGATGTTTTATACTACCTCAGTAACATGTAAGCGTAGGGTCCTCCTGATGGTAAGCATTTACCACTTATGGACGCTTGCAATACCTAAGGCTTCACTTGTGTGTTGACGACTCAAAAAATTATACGGAGTTGAGTTATGTGATGGTATATGGAAGAAATCGCCGCTAGCGATAAGACCGCCGATTGTACTAGCCTTAACTTAATAATTAACGTTGGAAAATGTAATTTTATGGTGTACAATAAAGAAAATTGTATTGTATTGTATCCTTGGGGTAGGAAAAGGGTTTGAAAAGGTTTTTTCTATCCCAGGTATACTTCATCTTAGAGCCCTGGTGTAAATTAAATGGGTCGGCAACACGCAAATGATGCTTCACTTGCGTGTTGCCGACTTATTTATTTTACCGCAGTTCCCGTAGCCTATGGACGCCTACAATACCAGAAGTATCTGGTGTTGTAGGCTACGGTAACTGCTTAACATCAAGCGGGCCGTATGCTAGTTTGCCACCAAAATAGTATAAAAAAATCATTTTTTTCAAAACCATTAATGGCCGCTGGAGATCTGTACGCACACACAGAAACACAACTACATCGTTTTTTGTGTGGTCTTCTGTATGATGGAGGTCTTTTTCCTGTCAGTAGTATAAAAAAACACACTTCCGCGTGCATTGTGCCATCCAAAATTCGGTATCATTCATTTTCATCTCAGCCAGATAATGTCCTCTGCTGATCGTGATGTGTCTCCACAATGGCCGATCTTAAGCTGCCTGCATATCATCTGTCCACCTAGTGGGAGGTCGTCCGACGCTGCGTTTTCCTGTACATGGTCGCCACTCAAGAACCTTTCTTCCCTATCGGTTGTCGGGTTAGGAGGACATAAAAATGTTCTGTTCGACCACAGTACCCGTTTTATATTTTGTAGGTACGTTACATATTTATAATTACTAAATAACTCTGTCACCAGGTCACACACACATGCACACACACATACACAGATAAACACACTATCTTGCTTACGCTTACCACTTTTCTCTGTAACTACTGTTTCATCTATAATATAAATACCCAAGTTCTGAGTGGAGACCTGACGACCTGTAACAGGTAATATTTAACCTATCCCAGGCACCAGCGATCCATGACCATGTTAGTTTATACCGTAGCATGTAAGAAACAATATTTTGTAACTAGGTTATGATGAGAATAAATAAACCGATAACGACTGCCTTGGTGGTCCAGTGGCAGCAATATGCGCCTGCTGTGCACGAGGTTGGGGGTACGATTCCCACACAGGACAAAACTTTGTGTGATCCACAAAGAGTTGTTCTGAGTGTGGGTGTAATTTGTGTCCGTTAATTGTATGTTTGTAAGGTCCCCTGTGACACAGACCTTGTTCTCTAGTGCGGGAGTCAAAAATTAAAAAGAAAGAAAAAAAGATTACTCATAAAATATGCATCCAAATTTCAACAATCTCAACCTCAACAATCCACTCATTCATACACTACAGCGATCGCCTGTCATGTAGAAATCATAGAAAAATAGTACCACTGACATTTTACAACGAATACGAATCAGAATCAATATGATTGATGAGTCTGTGCCCCTGTCAGACGAACTGTTGTACGTTGTACTATTCATCAATTCGATTTAACTTGACAAGCTTGTAATTGATAGTGTAGATTGAAAGTGACTATTAAAACATAGTAATAATAATAATATTTTCGGTACAGCTCACACATTGCTATCTGATCCCAAACTAGGCAGAGCCTGTACTATGGTAACCAGACAACCGATAAACAAACTTATATATTTCTAAATACATAAATATTATAGATAAACTACACCCAGACACTGAACAAACATTCGTGCTCATCACACAAAGATTTGTCCTGAGTGGGAATCGAACCCACGACCACCGGCGTAGAAGTCAGAGTCACCAATCACTAGACCAACAGGCCTAATAATAATATTCTTCCTAAGTATAATCATCAAAAATGAAATTTCATCCAGATCCGTTCAGTAGTTTTTACGTGAAAGAGTAACAAACATCCATACATACATCCATCTAACATACATCGATCTACCTGGATGACCAAGTATTTTTAGGAAATTAACGTTTTCTAAAAATGAAACCTAGATAGATCAATTAATCGCCCCCGAAACTCCCTGCATACTAAATTTCATGAAAATCGTTGGAGCCGTTTCCGAGATTTAGATAATTACCTAAGAATTGCTCGTTTAATTAAATAGATTAGAATAGTAGGATGTCATCGCTGGGCACGGGTCGGAAATACGTTTCTTTCAAAATACATCCCTAAATAATCCCACACACAGAAAAAAATCTACACCGCTGTGTGTAGTTATTTGGCTGGGGTTTTCTGTAAGGTGGAGGTCCTTCTGTAGTCGGGCTGGCCCGCTAGTATGGTGCCCTACCTCTCTTTAATCTTTTTCTGGTCCTGTCTCTCGTTTATCAAGAGAGAGCAGAAGAATACGGGTTGGTGGATCAGACATGCCTTAAGAAATCAGTTTTAAATACATACATATCGGTAAATTAAACTCAGACACAGACCAAAGATCTCTCATCACACAATTGTTTATCAGCCAAAAGCCACAGCCAACCAGTTTAGTAATTTTTGTAGACAAAACAAACAAACAAGCTTCCAATTCGTCTCAACCCATAAACGTCCTACTGTTGGGCACGGGTCTCCTTTATACATTTGGACGGATATTAGCCTGCTATATCCCGCTGGCCAGACGAGTTGGTATACTGACGTCATATCAGGTTCCGGTGGTCCACCCGTGAAGGCGGGTCTAGGTTCACAGGGGTGTTTAAGTCGGTATACCGGCCGCCGACCACCTTAAGGCCGGAGAATCCGATATAACTACCTCGCTTCCCCAGGCGGGACGGTATGCGTAAAGCAAAACCTCTACAAAAAAAAGGGTTTTTTTGCCGAGTTTTCCTACTCTTGCAGTGGATATTGTCTGCCTGACTTACTCCCTTAGTCGACTCTTACGACACCCTCAGGATGGAACGGGATGGTGACATTTGTATTCTTAATCCATCTCCACAAAGACAAAACTTTCATATCCTTACATTATTACTTCATCGTTATTATTGCAATTACTTTGACAAAGGACGATGTTACCACAATAACAGATTTGTTAGTGTTGCCAACTTATAAATTTGTCCCGCGAACAGTGTAATAAATGTAAAGGATTGTAACACTGATTTTCTTGGAGGTGCTTGTTGACATTAGTGAATGTTTATAGTATTGGGGTGAGCAGTCATGCTTGTACTTTACGACGAAATACACTGTGATTATTTTATCTTAAAGCATTTGAGGTGGCAAGCAAGCATACGTCCCGCCTGATGTTAAGCAGTTACCGTAGCTTTTGCTTCTTTGACCCAAGCAGTATATAAAAAAAAGATAACAACATACTTATTTACTCTTTAAAGAACAGCTTTCTTTGTCTTTTTCTCAATTAATTTACTCATCTTTTTTAAAGGCTTTTAATTCATTGCGCTTGTCGTTGTAATTAAAGTCACAACTCCATATATTCCACTCCTCATCATTCCAACATGCAGAATTATATCCCAACGTACACACGACACACGACAATTTTGCGACAAATATAACTTCATTATATGTATAAATTCATTCGTTTCAAATTACTGGACACAATTTGTTTGCATTAATGTTAAAATAGCTTCCAACCGTTGCTTTTCCCGCGTCTACAATCCCACGGGAACAGTGTCTTTTTTTGGGATAAATATAGCCTATGTTCTATTCTAGACTATATAATTTATCTCTGTGCTAAATTTCACCTAGGTTCGTTTTGCCATTCGATTGTGATTGAGTAACAAACATCCATCCATTCAGACCTCACAATTACAGTGTTTTTTTCGGGATAAAAGAAGTAAGTATTTCTGAGGGGGTATTCCTCGAATCGCACCCATTTTGAAACGCACCTAACGAAGAGTTCTTCAAGAAAGGAGTTATAAGGTTTTTAACGGACCGGCAAGGCGCAAGTGATACCTCTAGTATTGCAAGCATCCATAAGCTACGGTAACTGCTTACCATCAAGCGGACTGTATGTTTGTTTGCGTCTTTAGTAGAATACAAAATTGTTTCTGTTAGCCCCAAATGGCTACAGTCAACACAAATACAGATCTAAGAACTCTGTTTACATTTTCAAGACGATGACGATGCAAGCTTGATATTAACATAATATTTTCATATGAAAAGCATCTTATCCTCCCCCATTGAGCTGAGAGTGAAGAGTGCAACAAGAAGATATTGTGGAGTCTTGTTTACTGAACTAAATGAAACTTACGAGTGTCCCTCTTAATGAAATTTGTACTGAGCAAGGAAAACATGACAAGAATGAACTGAGATTTTTTTACTGCTTGAGCAGTTGTTCATTCAGGCCAGCCGTACGATTGATTTCCACTTAATTGGCAAACAAGTATACGGCTCGCTCGATCAAGCTCAAGCAGTTTAAAAAAATCCCTAAAACTTAATTAAATTTGTACTGAGCAAGGAAAACATGACAAGAATGAACTGAGATTTTTTAAACTGCTTGAGCTTGATGAGGCTAGCCGTATGATTGTTTGCCACTTGAATGGCAAACAAACATACGGCTCGCCTGATAGTAAGCAGTAACAGATTATCAGAGGTATCATTTGCATATTGTGGACAAGTTCTAATACCAGGGTTTAGTGATGGAATATCCATGGGATAGGATAATGTTTTGTTAAAAATACATCCCTAAATCAGCTACTTCAGGATAATTTAATAACCAAGCTTTAATTATACGATTACCCTTGGGAAATGTTCCTCGTTGGAAATCAAACCTACGCAAGATCACTAACCACTAGACCATCAGGCCAGTCTAATGGAATGATTCTAAAATATCCTACGATAAATGTAAAAATTTGTGAGGATGTATGGATGGATGTTTGTTACTCTTTCACGTAAAATCTATTGAACGGATCTGGATGAAATTTGGCATAGAAATAGATTAAAGTTTGGAATAGCGAATAGTTACTACCTTTTATTGCAATAACCGATATGTACGAATGCGGAGTCGCGGGCAACAGCTAGTTTTATATAAAACTAGTTGTTGCCCGCGGTTCCGGCCGCGTAGATGTCTGTAGCCTATATGCTATTCCAGACTATAATCTATCTCTGTGCCAAATTTCATCCAGATCTGTTCAGTAGTTTTTGCGTGAAAGAGTAACAAACATCCACACATCCATACTCACAAACTTTCACATTTATAATATTAGTAAGGATAGAAACCAATATCCATTAAAAATGCACAGCGAAAATATTTTGCTTGAGTCTAGCTTTAATATTCTGTGAGCACCGAAGTAAAATTAATTTTGGCCACCTATTGGTGTAATAAAGTTAGATAACATCAAATCGACTAGGATTAAAATAGCCAGTATCATGTAGAAAGTTGAAAATTAGTTTTAGTTATTATTGCAATAAAGTTTAATTTAGTTTGTGCATTTTTTTAGCATGGGGTTCTTCAATAATGAACATTTAAAAGAGTCGGCAACGACCACTACAAAAATCTTAAATTAGGTAGTTATTTCATTCCAAAGAAATATTTACATGCCTTAAAAAATAGATTTAACATACTAACTGTACAAAAATGTTTATCTGTTTAAACCTAATGGCTAAGAAGCTCTAGAAGCCAGCTCCCAAGAAGACCGCTCCCCTCCACCCAAGAAGAAGCCCGCGAAAAAAGCCAAGGCTGGTACAGCAGCCGCTAAATTTGTGGTTAAATCAGCTGCTAAAGAAGCGGCTAAATAGTGGAGTTTTAGTTTATAAAATTTATACCTATTTGTAATTTATTATGTTGCAAACAAAATGAAATTGACCTTTAATTTTAACAAATCCTTACTAATATTATAAATGATAAAGTTTGTGAGAATGGATAGATGGATGGATGGATCGATAGATTTTTGTTACTCTTTCACGTAAAAACTACTGAACGGATCTGGATGAAATTTGGCACAGAGATAGATTATGGTTTGAAATAACACATAGGCTACTTGCAGCGATAACCGACATCCATGCGGGCGGAGCCGCGGGCAATAGCTATAGGTATAAATAAAAATCTTTATACTTATAGCGGTGTATTGCATACTGGTGCATGCGATACACCGTTATAAAATTAATAAATTAAAAATAAGATTGCATTAAATTGATAATAATAAAAAATATAAATAAAATAAAAAAATACAATTAAATACATCTGATAAAATAAAAAAAACAATTACACAATTACATAAAATTAAGTACATAATTTTATGTAGCGTTGCCAATTGGGAACGTTACCAAACGCACGTAGCCTCGAGTTACGTAGTAACTATTTAGTAATCTGTGCCTCAAGTATCACTCGGGGTTACGAACATTTACGGAGACCCATGGAATTGCAAGCGTCCAAAGGCTACACACACCACTGTGTGTTAATTGGCTGTGGTGTTCTGTAAGGGCCTCCTCTAGTTAAACTTCTATGTTCCGTTCTCTTCTTCTCCCTTCTCTTCTCTTAAGAAGCATAATGAAGCTCTTAAAACATAAGCAAAAACTTGCAATGTATAAATTGGTCATTAAATCCTACTAATATTATAAACGTGAAAGTTTGTGAGAATGTATCTATGTTTGTTACTCTTTCACGCAAAACCTACTAAACGGATCTGAATTAAATTTGGCATAGAGATAGATTAAAGTCTGGAATAACGCATAACCAACTTTTTATCCCGCAAAAATCTCTGTTCCCAAGGGATTGTACGGGCGGACGAAGCCGCGGGCGGCAGCTAGTAATAAAGATATAAATAACTAGTAAGTATGTATTAATAATACATTTTCACACTATAGACTACAAATAAATAGTTAGTTAATATTGTTTAATAATTCACGTCACGTTCATCGAATAACAACAAAATAAGTACTATTTATTTATTGCTTAATGTATTTTATACGACACGATACGGCGACGAGTACTTCACGACACACGATAGTAAAAAAAAAATGCTAACTTTTGTTTATTTTGGCGTTCATAAGTATCATGCATTTGATCTAAGGGCACTTTCAATTTAGACGTTTCGTGTCGGACCGCTGCCGCACGTTTACCGTGCGCTGGTTATAACCCACTGCCGTGCGGCTGCAGTACTGTAGCGGTCCGATACCAAACGCCTAAATTGAAAGCGTATCTGACTTCCGTGCGTTTGTATGCTAGTGATGTTTTAAATGTATTTGACAGCAGTTAAGCCATGGACTCTGACGAGGGAACATTACTGTTAGTGCTCTTGTTGAAAAACATCAAACAGAAACAAAAACGACGCCCCCGTAAAAGAGCATCACCGATGTTTTCGTTAACATGTAATTTTGGTGATTTCCATAATCTTTACCCTAGGTTAAAACAAGATCCAAGCCATTGTTTTAATTACTTAAGAATGTCTACAGAATGTGTCTACGAGAGTGTTAGTTACAATATCACGGCACGGATAGTTCAGTGGCTTAAATGGTTACCTCGTCCTTTACCACTAAATAACTCTGTCACCAGGTTGGCCACTAACCAAACGATAAGAAGAAGACTGCGCGGCGTGTTGTGGGTTCAATCTCACACGGGACAAAAAATTGTGAAATCCATAAATAATTGTCCCGAGTCTGGGTGCTCTTTGTGTCCGTTAATTGTATGTTTGTAAAGTCCCCCGTGACAAGGGCATGTTCCGTTGTGCAGAAATTGTTAAAACTAATAGTTAACAAATGGATTGATGGACTTTCCTTCTTCACATTTCACCGCTGGGAACCGAACCCTAAACCTCCGGGTTTTTAGTCAGACTACCTAACTACTACAACAGGCCAGTCAGTATATTTTGTTTGTCAAGTATTTTGATTATAAAAAACTTTTTCTCCTTCGGGACTTTGATGTGGTGACGTCATATTTCTCAATCAATTGCAATAGATACGAAAATCATAATTACTAAATAGGATGCGGTTGCAAACACTTACGCTACTGCTTATATTTCACAAGCGGCAAATAGCATATAAATAACGAAACGGACAGATTTACGGGCTTTTACGTGTTTACCGTGTAACGTTGTGCAATTATGCGTAAACACGTAAAATTAAAAAGTTTGCTGGCTGTTTTGTGCCGTGAGTTACTGACGAACTGATTGCATCTGATTATAAAAGACGTCGTTTTGTGTTATCTACTTATTTTTTATATTGGCCTGTCGGTCTAGTGGTTAGATAATTTGTTAAAGCAGAGGTCGTGGGTTCGGTTTCTAACTACACATGCGTTACGTCTAAACAAAAACAAAGTAGTACATTTTTTTTTTAAAGACAACTCCCGCACTTCGGAACAAGTCCTGTGTCGCGGGGGACTTTACAAACACACAATTCATGGGCACAAAGTGCACTCAGACTCGAAAAAACCATTTGTGAATCACACAAATTTTTGTCCCGTGACGGGATTGAATCCACAATACGCCACGCAGTAGTAAATGGCGAGGTAACTCAAGCCACTGAACCAACAGTGCAGTTAAAACACTACTTACGGAAGATACTACACGCAACTGAATCAGCGCTATCGCATTGGTTTGTTTTAGAATATTTTTTTTTGTGTCGATAGTACATCGAGTCATTAACTTATTCAAGCTCAGAATTTTGGCGCTACTATGAAATTATTAGTGTCAGTGTAAAGGTCACTCGGAGTACAGGAAGAGCACAAAGAGCAGGACAGGAGGTGAGACACTGTTACTTTTTATACTACTGGGATGGCAACAAGCATGAGGCCCGCCTGATTCACGCCCTGTGGGTGTTGTAACGGTAGACCCTTACTCAGTTATCCAGATTGTATCTAAACCGAATTGCATCAAAAAGCTAAAAACCATTTAATAATTAAAATCAGACAATCTATATAGCCGCTACGATGCCACAGACAGACATACTGGCATCAATCTTATACCTCACCTTTGTTTAAGTTTCTTCGTAACGTACCATCTGTATCTAATGAGGATTGAAATATTGCCCTTCTAGATTTCAAGCCGCTGTTTCAAATACAACATAACATATTATATATAATTTATTATTTCCAAGGTCAGTGGGTTTGAACAGACATACATAATGACGTTTCCCCTCGTGTTATGTAGAGATGATATTTTGTATGCATAAGTAAAGCATACAAATACCGAGTTATCAAAGTACCTATGTCACAGTAAAGGTATTACAGTAGGTGAGTTTACTTACGTAAAATTGGTACCAGCCCCTCTAGACAAGTGGCATAAACGGTAGTCGAATCGAAAAGTCAAAAAAGGAAATGTATGGGATTTGACGTAAGCTTACGACATTATATCATAACTTTACGTCAAATCCCATACATTTCCTTTTTTGACTTTTCGATTCGACTACCGTTTATGCCACTTGTCTAGAGAGGCAGGACTGGTACAGAGATTTTTATTTTTTTATGCTACTGGGTGGCAAACAAGCATACAGCCCGCCTGATTTTTAGCAGTTACCATAGCCTATGGTCGCTTGCAATGCGTTGTGAATGTGAATTGTAGTGTTGTGTGTGAATGTGTTGCTAAGCTAATATTTTTTATATCAAAGCTTTAAGTTGGAGTATGCCTGGGTTAGGAAAAAGTTGTGTTCAAAACGCATCCTTAAATGAACTCTGGAAATCTGTAATCATACACAGGAACACAACTATACCGCTTTATGTAGCTATTTGACTGTGGTCTTCTGTAAGGTCCTCCACCTTGTCTTCCCCAGATGGGTTTGCTTATGGTGCTCTACCTCTCTTAAATGAGATTGAGCCCAGGTAGACCCTGGGACATGGTTTAAAAAAATATCAGTATTTTGACAGCACGTGTCATGTAGATGGTTACCTCGCCATCAATACAGCACCGAATCGCCGTGGAAATCGAACCCACAACAATCATCGCGGGTGACATAACCACCTTAATCACCAAGCCACATGTAGGTACTTCCCTGGTCGAGGTGCTCAATGCTGTACCTTCAAACAATCAATCGGCCTGTTTTTGTCCACTGTTCGACAAACAGTCCTTTGTCTTCCTCATCCAGTTTACACCTTAAACAGCTGCGCTTTCCTCTCTTTAAATGTGGTACAATCCTGTCTCTAACTTGTCTTACTGGATATACTTTACATTGTGTCACAGGACGATGGGGTAATTGCTCGAAGGAGCTGCTCAAGACAGGCCTCCCTCGGTTATTAATGACGGCCTACCCTCCCCTATTTACAAGTCATTAAGTGAGCCCAACAGAATTCATGTTTGTAATCAAATATTGTTGGGAAACTATGAATTTACAATGTTTTTTTTTGGCTTGAGGCAAGAGAACAGTTAAAAACTGCACGTTTAGTTCAGTGGCTTAAGTGGTTACCTTGCCATTTACTACTGCGCGGCGTGTTGTGGGTTCGATCCTCACACGGGACAAAAAATCGTGAGATTCATAAATGGTTGTCCTGAGTATGGGTGTACTTTGTGTCTGTTAATTGTATGTTTGTAAAGTCCCCCGCGACACAGGCTTCCCTAGTGCGGGAGTTAGGTTAAAAAAAGAAAAGAAATAGGACACCATACAATTGAGCAAAGCCAACTGGGGCAGTACTACCACATAACAGAAGACCACAGCTATATGACTACACACAGCGATGTATTTGTGTTCCTGTGTGTGAGTACAGATTTTGAAACGTTTTCCTATCCTATGGTTACCCATAGCAGACAATTCTGATGTTAAAAACGTTCAAAACGATTGGTTTGGATTTAGGTTGGTAATATTCCTAAATAAGCACCTGTAACTATCGGTACATATTTCATACTAGCTGTTGTCCGCGGCTCCGCCCGCGTGGATGTCGGTTATCGCCTATGCGTTATTACAGACCATAATCTATCTCTGTGCCAAATTTCATCCAGATCCATTCAGTAGTGTTTACGTGAAAGAGTAACAAACATCCATCCATCCATACTTACAAACTTTCGCGTTTATAATATTAGTAAGGATAAGGATAAAGGAACACACAGCTACACCACTGTATGTAGTTTTTAGGATTAGAGCTTTTTGGGTCTCGATTACGAGATTCAATCCATTTGAAATTGAGTCGTTCGTACCGCATATCAAGAATAGATATTTTTGGTAATAAGTTAATTTGGGTTTCGTTTTCTACGAGATTTTTTTAAAATTAGTTTTATTAAATAATAGTATATTTTGGGTTTAGTACCCAATACAATGTAAAGGTTATTAACCGACGAAAAAAAAAAGAGAGGTTCTCAAGTCGACCCGTATATTTTTAATTTTTTTTTTTTTTTTTTTTTTTTAAATTTTTTTTTATGTATCACCACGCATAACTTTTTACAGGGTCGTCCGATTTCGATAATTCTTTTTTTATTCGATAGAATATACTTTGAAGTTGGTCCCATTTTAACGACATTCAGCTCTTATGATGGGATCCATGAGGAATTGAGAGAACTCCTCAAATATTATAGGCAAACATATAACGATTTTGATATTTTCTACAATAAGTCAAGCATTTGCATTCAGAAAGTATCATTTGGTGAAGTAAAACAGATGAAGAAGACCACAAATGACTGCCAGAAGTTCTCAATAATAAGCATTTTGCGAATGGCGATAGGATAATATAGATATCGAATAAGACAGTTACAGCGACTGTAATAAAGTAAATTCAATGTTTTTGATGAAAATGGTACCATTAAACTAATCTGATGATGAACTTGGGTGGCATAAGCATCGGAACTCCATAAATAAACAATGTATTCTAGCCGTGTTTGGGCTTATTGGAGAGGTCATAAGATGCACTCTGATTGTAAATTATTAGATTTTCGGCAACTCCGTATTTTCAACTAGAAATAATACCCTTCAGTTAAATAAATAGGGAATAATTGATTGTTTACTCATAACATCTACATTTGTTTACCGATTTTGTTAAAATTTGCTAAACATATACAGTTTTAATGACACTACATCATCAAGGAGACATTAAATTGATCTACAACCGACACGGGAGACAGTTAAGGGCACTCTTCAATAGTTTATAGCAGCTACTTAACTACTAACAAACCATCAAACAAGCAAATTATTTATTACGTAAAGTGAAATGGTAATAAATAAATGTTTAGCGCCGACTTAAAATAAATTAGTTATTTTCCATTAGTGCAGCAAAAATCAAAATCTTTGTTTGTAATCATAGAACATGGTTTATGTTTTGCATTGAAGCGTACAAATTAATCTAAATCTAAGTCTAAGTACTCTGATTATAATTAAAACATTCATTGCCTATATTATTACAGATTAGAATAAACATATTTAATAAATTTTGTAATAAATATAAAAATAATAATAATAATGGTAATTAATTCGAAATGTTCGATTATAGTTTCTAATAAAAAAAAACCTCGGCCTGTCTACTGAAAACGCGGCCAAGAGACTGGCAGCATTGCCACGCTGAATGGCAATGCTTATTCTTTAAGCCAAATATAAACCAGCGTTCTGGTCACGTGAAGCGTCGATTAAACGCTTCGACAGAGCTTTGAAAAGACCGCGAGCACTTGCACCCCACCCAAACGGCTCAAAAACATAATCGCCGATGAGAATGCTGTATTTGCGCCCCTTGAGAGTCTCCGCAGATGCAACAGCAGCACCACCTGCTGTGCTTGGGAGATGGGATGGCGTGATGGCGTAGACACATGCTGCATCCCACATCAAAGGCCTACCCATCTTCCAGGGCAGTAAAGACATACCATCAGGTCTCTTACCATCGTTGTGTACACAATATATATACACAATTGGGTTCCCGTACAGCTGTACCAAGAGCGCGCCAGTGGTGACAAGAGCGCGTCGGAGTATGTCATTTAGGTTAGCGTGCCGAGATATATTTTAAGAGATGTAGGGCGCTATACTAACGAGCAAGCCCGACTGGGGTAGGATCTCCACCTTACAGAAAACCACAGCCAAATAACTACACACAGCGATGTAGTTGTGTTCCTAAATGAGCGCTGGAGACCTGTATGGGTACAGGTCTCCAGCGCTCATTTAGGTATGCATTTTGAAAGAAACGTTTTCCTGTCTCAGGGATACTCCATTTTAAAGCCCTAGTGTAAAAAGGTGGGTCAGCAACACACACAAGTTATACCCCTGGTAAGTATTGCAAAAGTCCATAGGGTACGGTAACTACTTAACATCAGGCGGGCCATATGCTTGTTTGTTTGTTATTAAAAAATATATGCGGCCTGCACTCCTGCTGCATGACAGGTCGTGGTGTCCAAGGCTATCGACGGCTTCACCACAGCAACATCTATGCTGAGAAATAGAAGAAGCACCTAGACGAAGGATAAAAGTATTAAATATTAATGTCAGGATATTTTAAGCAGCTTCGTTAGCCTAAAAAAAAATGTTTTGTGGACTATAAGACGATATTTGGTTCAGTGGCATAAGTGGTTACCTCACCGTTTACCACTACGCGGCGTGTTTTAGGTTCGATGTCCATACGGGCCTATCGACGCCAGCCTATCGACGGCTTTACCACAGCAACATCTATGCTGAGAAATAGAAGAAGCACCTAGACGAAGGATAAAAGTATTAAATATTAATGTCAGGATATTTTAAGCAGCTTCGTTAGCCTAAAAAAAATGTTTTGTGGACTATAAGACGATATTTGGGTCAGTGGCATAAGTGGTTACCTCACCGTTTACCACTACGCGGCGTGTTTTAGGTTCGATGTCCATACGGGAAAAAAGTTGTGTGACCCATAGTAGTGCCAATGGTTGTCCCTAATATGAGTGTACTTTGTATCCGTCAATTGTAAATTTGTAAAGTCTCCCGCGACACAGGGCTTGTTACCTAGCGAGGGACTTGCCTTAAAAGAAAAGGAAAATAAAGATTTTGATGTTATTGTTTAATCAAAGTTACAAAAATAAGGGTAAGTAATAAAAAAAAATTAAAACTTCTAAAATACAAAGATATATTGACTTTTTAGAAAAAATCGCGTTCTCCATCTTTGATCACGAAATAGATGTTATATTCGTATTCTACACCCCCGAAAAGCTCGAAGAGGACACCATAACAGGTCACTTGTCAAAAGTAGTAACTCGTTAAAGGTTTTACTCGCTAATCGGATTCGGCTGGGTAGTGTTTGAATGGCTTAGCCATATCTCCCTGTCCTAAATATCACAGTATCTCAAGACAAAAATGTTTGACCCGTGTATGTTACCAGTGATGAACATTATACATCTGAGACGTGGTCGTATATTAACGCTGCGCTGTGTTATAATAATTACCTTAATAAATATAATATTTTCGAGACGACTCACACATCGCTATCTGATCCCAAACTAGGCAGAGCCTGAACTATGGTAACCAGACAACTGATAAACATACTTATATATTTCTAAATACATACATATTATAAATAAATTACACCCAACACACACACACCCACAGAAAAAACATTCGTGCTCATCACACAAAGATTTGTCCTGGGTGGGAACTCTGACTCTGACTGCTGCCGGAGGTTGTGGGTTCGAACCCACAACCTCCGGCGTAGCAGTCAGAGTCACTAACCACTAGACCAACAGGCCAGTTAATGCTTATGTATACATAAGCATAAGGATTTATTTGCGCTGTGTAAATCTTTATGTAAACGTAAGCTTAATGCTTATGTTTACATAGCATAAGGATTTACACAGCGCAGTGATCTCAGTCAAAAGACGTGCACTGGTAGACCAGTGCGCGTCTTTTGATTGAGATCATAAGGACTTTATAACCAATTTGTGATGTATAATTATTGATTTGTATATGTAAGTCACAAAAAATTAAAAAATAATATCTTTTTAACAAAAAATTGAACCGACGAAAAAAAAGGATTTGAAAAGTAAAAAATAATAAAGTTTTGAGTCGGCGCCAAACTAACGAATAAGCAAATTATTCTATACCTACATATATAATACTCGCCGTAACTGATTCACCAACGTAGAGCATATACATAAAGTGAGATGATGGCTTGTTTGTTTGGCGCCGACTCAAAACTTTATTATTTTTTACTTTTCAAATCCTTTTTTTTCGTCGGTTCAATTTTTTGTTAAAAAGATATTATTTAATGCCCTAACTCTCCTATAATGTAAGAGTATTGACCAAGCGAGGGTAGTTGCCAATATCCGCTGTTTGCGATACGACAAGCTCGACATCCTAGTCTTTTCCAATCAACCTGTGAACAAAGGTTCTTATATATTGTTGTGCACTCTCATAGTTAATTAAATTTAGTAGCGTAGTAAGTTTTTCCTACAGGTAATGTAAGAAATGTAAATGCTACAAATAAAATAAAATTATTAGGTTTTAAATCCTACTTTCTACTAATATTATAAACGCAAAAGTTTGTTAGAATGTATAGATGTATGTTTGTTACTCTTTTACGCAAAAACTACTGAACGGATCTGGATGAAATTTGGCACAGAGATAGATTATTATAGTCTGGAGTAGCATATAGGCTTTTTATTGCTATAACCGACATCCACGTGGGCGGAGCTACGGGTAACAGCTAATAATTTTGACTGGTCTGATGTTCTAGTGGTTACTTTGACTGCTCAGTCGTGGGTTTCATACCCACACGGGACAAAACTATTTTTTTTTATACTACCAGGGTGGCAAACAAGCATACTGCCCGCCTGATGGTAAGCAGTTACCGTAGCCTATGGACTTTCGCAACACCAGGGGAGTCACTCACGCGTTGCCGACCCTTTAAAAACCTCATAACTCCTTTCTTGAAGAACCCCATGCTATAGTCTTTTGGGAAAACCTCGGCAGGGAGCTCATTCCACAGCCTAATCGTACGTGGTAAGAAATTCCTCTGGAATCTTACGGTACAACAATTTTTTTTTATTCATAAAGTTTTGTCCCGAGTTTAGGTGTAATTTGTGTCTGTGAATTCTTTCTATGTTTGTTAAGTACACACGAGCTAGTTCCTTAGCACAGGAATTGTCTTTTTAAAAAGTAATTACCTTTCATTTGCAGCTCTTTTCGTTCAGCCAATATTAATTGAGCCTAGTATTTTTTATTCAATCTCCATGGTGAATTCGTGTTTTATTTTATTTCCAAACAGAAAAACCTTTACGAAACAATTAATGATAGTGATTTTACCTCCTTGAAACCCAAATTTATGCTGATGACTGTTTGTTTGTCCTTAAATATCTCAGGACCATTGTCCGACTTCACAATATTCTAATGTTTGAGAAGTTCCTTTAAGTTTTTTTTCTTTGTATTAGTCGGAACACGTTCCAAACTTTGGACAAACAAACAAAGTTTGAGATTAATGACTTGTAAATAAACCTTCGATAGTAGAAATATTGAGAGAGAATATATTTTTGGCAGATCTGTATCAACTAAGACGTACATTATACTTTTTTTTATAGTACCAAGGTGGCAAACAAGCATACGGCCCGCCTAATGATAAGCAGTAATCGTAGCCTATAGAAGCTTGCAACATCAGGGTAGTCACTCGCGCGTTGCCGACCCTTTAAATACCTTGTAACTCCTTTCTTGAAGAACCCCATGCTATAGTCCCTTGGGAAAATTTCAGCAGGGAGTTCATTCCACAACCTAATCGTACGTGGTAAGAAATTACTCTGGCATCATACGGTACGGCATGTCACTGACATATGTATATTGCACAGTCTGTTTGTAAGTATACTTTTTTACATGGTGGACCGACGACCTGGTAAAGGTTGCGGGTATTTAATGGACAAGGTCAGTTCACGATCAAATACTGCAAATCTTTAATCAAAAACTCCCTCAATTTTGTACGTCTCCCGCACTAATGCATAATCTCCCTCAGTCAAGCTTTGCTTAGACTGAGGGAGGAACTTGAGGAAGGAAGACATTACACAAGACTACAGCCTAAAAACTACACACAGAGATAAGCTCGTTTTTCTTATCCCAAGGTTCTTCTTTTTTATTAACCTTTATCTACCCACTGCTAGGTATAGGTCTCCTTTATTGTCTGGTATTGCAACCGTCCATAGACTACGGTAACTACTTAGGCTATGTTAAGCAATTGCTTGTTGCTTGCTTGTTTGCCACCTAAGTAGTATAAAAAACACATATACTATAATCACGCCCGTCTCCTATTGGGGTAGACAAAGACTATGGTACGCTGTGGTATCAGAACATCTATCACACAAATATTTTTTTAAAACTATGCCAAATTCCATACTTTGAAGACATACTTTTTTTTTCTTTAAAAAAGACAACTCCCGCACTAGAGAACAAGCTCTGTGTCACGGGGGACTTTCCAAACATACAATGAACGGACACAAATTACACCCAGACTCAGAACAATTATTTGTGAGTCACACAAAGTTTTGTCCTGTGTGGGAATCGAACCCTCAACCTCGTGAACAGCTGGTGCATACTGCGGCCACTGGACCACCAAGGTAGTCGTTTCACTCTTAATACATGACATGGGAGTCAATTCTGATACCGCAAGAGCCACCACATCAGCACAGACAGAACAATTTCCAAGAAAACATCTTCTAAAAAGATTATTATGAAACAATACCATCTGTGTGAGTCCCACAGTAATATAATCATGAATAGAATATGTGAGTCGAGTGCATTGAGTGCTTGCTCGAGTGCGTTAGTTGAGTCGATTTATGCAAGCCTGTAGGTACATTATTTAATAAGTTATCGGTGAATAAGGTCTAGAACTAGGTCAATTGACTTGAAAGATAACTTCTAACATTGGACTCGGTCAATTGGTTTAGTGCCGTATCAAGACGTCCTTAATGAGGGTTTTTTGTCGATCTTAAGAAAGGAAGGACACTAAAGTTGCGAGCAAGTCCGACTGGGGAAGAGCAGAAGTCCACACAACTATACACCGCTGTGTGTAGTTGTGTGATTGATATACTTAGGTGGCAAACAAGCATATTACGGTCAAGCAAGCGTCTATAGGCTACGGATACTGCTTAACATCAGGTGGCCCGTATGCTTGTTTGCCATCCAAGTATGTATATCAATCACACAACTACACACAGCGGTGTATACCTAGTTGTGTGGACTTCTATGGCATTTAAAGTTTTTATGGCAAATCTCTTTTATAAAAAAGGTATGTTACACCCTATTAACACTTTCAAAAGAAAAAAGAATGCTACGAATTTATTGAAATATTTATCTTTCTTTGCCTATTCATTCACTCGTTTATTTAACGTGCTCCAAAATATCTTTTGAGCAGATATTTTTAGAAAAAAATATTTAATAATCATATTTAATTCAACGGTTCCTGTTTGAAATTAGAATCCGTAAAGGCCGAAAGGAAAAGTCAATGGTCTCAAAAACCACTGGAACAAGGTCACGAGCCATTGAGCCGCAGCCGTCAGGTTTTAATTTGTCGCTTCTATTGAACCACTTCAGTAGATTAAATGAGAGCCGCTAATTAGTTGCGGATTAAATGAGGCTGGCAACATTTAGTGAAAGAGGGTTAAGTGTTGCAATGAGTCAGTTATTTTGGTTTATTTTGGTGTTGTAACAAGGGTTAGATTATTTACTCTTGATACTTGATATTTAATTGATTACGTTGAATCAGTATAGGTAAATTATCTTAGAGAGATTTTTGCATTTGTAGTTGTGTACGGTCAGAATACATAAGGAAATAAATAATTGAGAACTTTTATATTTTTTATACTTTTTATAGTCAGTTACACCAACTGCATCAAATAACACTAAACAATGATAAGCTAGAGACTAATATAGTTAACAATCATTACATTATTAATCCTGTTAATAAACATAAACAAATACTACTACAGCTGCAAAAATCTCTCGAAACTAATTTTACCATACGATGCCAAAGTTTACCTCGGGAATATATCATCATCTGAACATTTTTATTTAACAATGTTAAAATAATAAAATATTGATCAAAAAATATTACACAAAATAAATACTTAAATAATAAAAATGTGACAGACCTTATTTGCTGACCGTATAGTGGAATTCAAATTTCAAATTTTGAATCCGTGTACATATACGAACACTACTACAAATACAAAAATCTCTCTAAGATAATTTACCTAGTATAAAACAAAGTCGCTGTCGCTGTCTGTCAGTCCCTATGTATGCTTAGATCTTTAAAATTACGCAACGGATTTTGATGCAGATTTTTTTAATAGATAGAGTGATTTAAGAGGAAGGTTTATACATATAATACATGTAATTCTTTAATGTACACAAAAGAAATACATATAGTGTTACAAAGGTATTAATAATATCTTTAATTCAACGGTTCCTGTTTGAAATTAGAATCCGTAAAGGCCGAAAGGAAAAGTCAATGGATTTATGTATGTTATATATAAAGAAAAAAAAACTGAAGCGAAGCGAGGGTGGGTCGCTAGTGAAATATAAAACAATGTTCTAGTTTGACTCTCGTGTTTGTCTCTGACTGATGCATGCGATTTTAAAAAAATCTTAACTATTATGGGGCAATCAAGCATACGGCTTGCCTCGTGATAATCAGTTACCGTAGCCTATGGACGCTTGGCTATCATTTGGGTGCTGCCGATCCAAAAATGTTGACACCAGTCAGAGCATCTATGGAATAGAAAAACAATTTACTAAGAACGAATCCCTACTAAAGCTGGAGACCTATATTTACACACGGGAACACAATTACACTACTGTGTGTCGTTATTTGACTGTGGTTTTTTTTTATACTACTTGGGTGGCAAACAAGCATACGGCCCGCCTGATGTTAAGCAGTATCCGTAGCCTATAGACGCTTGCATTACCAGAGGTATCACTTGCGTATTGCCAACCCTTTTTTTACACCAGGGTTTTAAGATGGAAGTAACCCTGGGATAGGAATACGTTTCTTTCAAAACGCATTCCTAAATGAGCGCTGGAGACCTATACTCACACACAGAAACACAACTACACCGCTGTGTGTAGTCATTTGGCTGTGGTCTTCTGTAAGGTGGAGGTCCTTCCCCAGTTGGGCTTGCTCGCTAGTATGGTGCCCTGCCTCTCGTAAAATTTCAAAATTTGGAACAACTTACATACTACGATCGAATCTTAAACTAGATAAAGCCTGTACTATGGCAACCAGACAACTGATAAATATACTTATATATTACGCCTAACCACGTGAACGAAGCCCCGAGCTCCTAAGTCTGATATTCCGTATCATTGTTTAGTTTGGCTAATGTAGTCAAGTATTAATCATGCACACGTCGCTTGGGCCTATGATAAGTCGGTTTGTTGAAGGCACTGAGGTAAACATAGTAGCAAATTCATACAATATTATGTCAAAATATTGAAGACTGTTTTTCCCGCTATTCCATTATGCCGACGTAGCTTTGAAACCACTAAACATTTCGAAGTATGCATATATCTATCTCTTTTACTCTAGTTCGTTAGCACGATGATATACATTCGATATGACAGAGAAAGTGACATGCATCAACAAGCTCGGTGCTGCATTCCATATAAAAAACAAAAGACGCTCGGACATAATATTACCGCCCGAGTGTCTTTTGTTTCGGCATCACGCATCACACATCGGAATTTGAAGCGTCTTTCATTGTTTTGGCATCACGTTTTCACGGTTATAGCTTATCTAGTGAAACACATGACATAATATCACTGGTTAAAGTCATCATCTAGAGGCTTATTTATAGGTTGTATAAATCAATGAGTTTATAGAGAAAGATAAGTTACCTTCAACTGAGCGGCGTTTAGTTTTGTTTCCATGATTTTGTGGCAAGTACGCACAAAATCATGGAAACAAAATTAACTGTTTATGGATTTCAAATATGAATGCAATAGATTATATGGAACGTAATGAAACAGAAAGAGATAGTGATAGATGAAATAAAACTACTTAGTTTACGCGCGCTAGTGCAATATCTACTATAAATATAATTGGCATTTATATAAATGTATTTTAATAAAAATATTTTTATGTATGCTTGTTTGGTTCCTTAATAGTGTTTAAAACTAACAACTTGAAAATTTTGATAGATCATTGTTATACTACTTTATTTTAAGACAACTCCCGAACTAGAGAACAAGCTCTGTGTCACGGGAGACTTTACAAACATACAATTAACGGACACAAATTACACCCAGACTCAGAACAACTCTTTATGGCTCACACAAAGTTTTGTCCTGTGTGGTAATCGAACCCACAACCTCGTGCACAGCAGGCGCATACTGCGGCCACTGGACCATCGAGGCAGTCAAACACTCCAGAATAAAAGGAACGAATCTGGATATAATTGGGCACAGAGATAAATAATAGGCAGAACAAAGTCACTGTTGAATCTTTATTAAAATATATTGAAAATACAGAATAACTTATAACAGAATAACAACTAACTCAAATCTTCAGTTGTAAGTTTTCTTAGACAAAACTAATTACCGAACAAAAATAATTTTCTAACCAATAAAACTTTTTTCATTTGTATAAATAAATCTTTCTCCCAATATTATTTATACAACTAAATTTAATAAAATATGTACAAGTCGGAGAACATTCTAGATATTTCAAGATGGCGGGCTTGACATTTATATATTCATGGTTCGGTTAATTTAAATGTAAAATCTTAAGGCGTGCGTCCACCGTCCGCGGCAGACACAGCCTCGTTTCGTTTTAATTAAAATCTCTTTGTTTGTCGACTATCTTTGTGCAGTCTGTATACGGCCACTACATAGTAATTAAATCATTAAAAAAAGAAAACAAAATCTTGTTTCTGGTATATTTTGGAATTGGAATTTGGTTTTTCTTTTTTTTGAAATTAAATGTGCCAGCTAGTTGTTTTTAGTTCTTCTTCTTATAAGTTTACAATAGCGTTAAGCTTAATGTAGACTGCAGGTTTAAAAATCTTCGATACGGTGCAAGGAACAAATAAATACAACTTAATTAAAAATTTAGATATTTTTTGTGGCGCTACAGCTAGATATTTCGTTAGATTGCAGAAACTTGACTGGGGAAATATCTTCTACGTATCGAAAACTTCACGAAAATAACTTTAGTTTGAATCTACAGAATCTTTCTGTTTAATCTACATGTTGTAGAGGAAAACTATGCGTGTTTTAACACCTAAATATCTATATTATAAAGAATTTTGCAAATAAGATTGCAGCTTTATAATCTTTCTATAATATTAAGCAAAGTCGCTTCCTGCTATCTGTCCTTATGTACACTTAGACCTTCTTATCTACGCAACCGATTTTGATGCGGTTTTCTTTATCATTCCGATTATTTCTTCTGAATGGTATTAATGTATAATATTATATTTGCAGAAAATATTTAAAATAAATAAAGTATACATTGCCCTCCTGGGCGGCGTAGCCTGGATGGGTCACTAATAGAGTAGCAATCAATCAACCTGTTTCAGAATACTTCTTCTTCGTCTTATCCAACCTGGTGACAGAGTTATTGAGATTGCTCATATAGGCCTCTTTCGTGATCCAACGACTGTTAAAAGTCGGGAACGACTTTTAACGTAACCTCCGAAGTACCACTTTGCGATCACCTATCTATAGAGTTACCCCGCGCCCTTGGTAGCCTTATCTGCTGGTTATTTACCGAACAGCGAATACACCTGGCTATGGGCGCCTCATATTGCACTTGCGGAGGCTGTCGCACACCTTCAACCAAAAGGATCCTCCGATGGGGCAAGGTGATCATTACTGGCAGGCCGCGGCTCAGTACACTGCTGGAAACATGCCTCCTCCATCTCCATCCTCATCCATCCTCTAAAATGCTACTACACACAAAACCTTTGTACACCCATCCTCTATAAATACCATAAACTATAAATTGTTAACGTAAATGACCATAAAGACATTAAGAAGGTTTTAATCGTCGTAATCAAGTAATTACTAGTTTAGCACTTAGTCCTTTAGCCAATAAACAAACGTGTTTTATTGTTGTTATCCTTAGGCTGCTTTACGAGCACTAAATGACTCAATACTCACCCATTGTTAGTTTAACTTTATGTCTTTAAAGTCTGGTAGACAATGGATTTCTGCTCAAGATACGGGATGAAGGGAAGGATGCTACGAGACCACGGTGTTGAAGGACCTCCTTACAGAAGACCACAACCAAGAAATAGTGTAACCCACACACAGTGGTGTGAGTACAGCAGGGGGATTCCGTAAGAGCAAAAACCGAGCAAAATCTGGCTGTCAGATTGAAAATCGGTATTCCGTAAGAGCAAAAACCGAGTCTTTTTGACGTTTAGTCGATAGACTGTGCCGTTACTGTCAGTTTGCGATTTCAACTGTCAATTTGCCATCGCTGTTTCTTAGAGAATCAGCCGGCATGTCTCCAGAGCTCATTTAAGGATGCGTTTTGAAAGAAATGTTTTTCTATCCCAGGGATACTCCTTCTTAAAGCTCTGGTGTAAAAAAAATTGGTTGGTTTTTAAGCTTCCATAGGGTATGGTAATTACCATACCCTATGGAAGCTTGCAATACCACTTGCGTGTGACCAACCAATTTTTTTTAAGCAATTGCTTAACATCAGGCGGGCCGTATGCTTGTTTGCTACCCCTACAGAATGGCAAACAAGCATACGGCCCGCCTGATATACAAAAAATATAGAAAACCCTGATGTTACAAGATTTTTATTTACTATTTAATCATCATTACTTACAACTATTATAACAGGTGCACACCCAATGCAATAGTGAAGCCTTATTTTCTATAACATATTACATATAATGCTGTCCTTGTGAATTGACTCAGTGTGCAGGCAAAAATGTCAGTCTCCTCTGCAACAAGGTGAGAAGTGCTCGGGAGAGAGAGAGTTTTAGGTCGGCAAAGTTCAAAATGCCTCTTGCCAAGCATCAATAGGCTATGATACATGCTTACCAACAATTGGTAAATTGACAGATTTATTTTAGGTAGATATCTGTTCTATTTTCTCATTCAAACAGCATCTAGAAAGGTAAATAAAGTGATACCTATATGAAATTCTCAGACGATCAAAGGTCATACGACTTCGGAGATACGTTATGAATTATTTATAACCTAAAGCTTAGGTACGACTATAACAGAGGCGCACTAGATTCTAGACTTAGGTGTTTTAGATCAAAATACATATACGTTTAAATAATATAACGTATATATTTTATTCACGTCAGAAAAATAAATTAGGTGTCATTAACTAGATACTAGGCTCCTAAAATTAGTTTTCCATCTATATGTGTTTTTTTATTTACGCTATTTTTTACCAGCCAATACTGTAACGTCCTACTAATATTATAAACGCGAAAGTTTGTAAGTATGGATGGATGTATGGATGGATGTATGGATCGTTGTATGGATAGATGTATGGATGGATGTATGGATGGATGTATGGATGGATGTATGGATGGATGTATGGATGGATGTATGGATGGATGTATGGATGGATGTATAGATGGATGTATGGATGAATGTTTGTTACTCTTTCACGTAAAAACTACTAAACGGATCTGGATGAATTTTGGCACAGAGGTAGATTTTGGTCTGGAATAACACATAAGCTACAGCGATAACTGACATCCACGCGGGCGGAGTCGCAGGCAAAAGCTAGTAAACAAATACTTTAGTTATATAATCTCCATGGTTACATCCTATCATCACAGAGTATACTATGTCTCGCAAACATTTATATCGTAAATTGAATAAGCACAAGCTATCCTATAATTTTATTGGACCGTCATAAGAAAATATTTCTTCAAGTAAATTATCTTTAGATAGAGCGCCAGTGACCCATGAATTTTTGGAAGGTCGATTTCACGGACAAAGGCGTGTTTCTTTTTGTGCCAAGAAAAAAAAAATTGAAATTACCAACGCCTTGAACAGTATTATAATGGGTCTCCCTTGACATTTCCCTTAAATAGGCACCTTAAGGACGCCATTTTGTGTCGGCAATTCGTCTGACGTTGATTGACCCCTTGTCAAGTTTAAAAGTTTTGTGTCGTGGCATACGGGGTGCTTTGATTTTTGTTATAGGGTTAATTATTATGTAGATTTGGTTGCTTTGTTTGACTTTTTGTTTGTTCATTGAAATTTATATTGTTTGGTGTTTTTGTATAAGATTTACAGAATTTCAGAGATATTTTAGAGGATTAAATAAACGTAACGAAACCTCGGTGTTAAATTTGTTGTGTCAGCAACACGCAAGTGATGACCTAGGTATTGGAAGCGTCCATAGGCTACAGTAATAGCTTATGCAGCAGGCCATATGCTTATTTACCTCCTTAGTATTAAATAAAACATATTAATTTGCAGCCTGTATGTCATACAGTCGCAAGAGCTGCGTCCCCTGTGTCAGGATCTGTGAGCAAAAGTATGTGAGGGTGTCTAGTGTTTTATATTAGTTTTTAAGTAGAATTTAAGCTCTCTATGTTAATTTTTAAGTAGAATTTAAGCTCTATGTTAATTATTGTTATTGGTTCAAATGAACCGTTTTAATTAACTATAAATAAATTAAGATAATATAATGTTTTTATTTAGGCATTTGCAAAGACACAGCAAAGACCTAACCTAAAGGCATAGACCCATGTTAGATATCTGTGTCAACTAAGTTTTTCTGCATAGAGCCTAGAGTCTGTGCCTAAAAGTAGGTAAACTAAAAATAAATTTCCATAAACAAAAGAATTCAAAACTCGAACAGCCTATAACGTCATACGTCAGTCAGTACTACGAGTTCTCGCTACATCGTGACGTTAGGTGAATGTCATTAAATAGTGAGTCTTTCTGTAGTACGTGACTAAACAGATATTGAGCCAATTACCATCTCCAGGCTCGTTAACGATGAGAAACTCGACCGTGGTAGTGGTTGTTTTATGTTTCTCATAATTAGACAAGCTTTTTGTCAAAGGAAATTTTCATATAGTTTATTTTGTACGAGTTTTTGGAGTCATAGATTAAAATACAATGAGAAAACATAACAGTAATGTTTTTCGGTCTGAAAACGACGTTTCCACAGGATAAAGCAGGTTATTTAAGCCTCTATCGTGATATAGCGGTGATGGCCAAGTAGGAACGACGCAAAAGGTTCGCGTTCGATCCTGGGTGGCAATACCAATGTGAATTTCACTTTGTGAAGTTTATATATAATAGGTAATTAAATGATTCACCATCTGCTAATGGCGAAGGAAAACACAGTGAGGAAACCCACCTGTCTTAGAAGAAATTCTAAAGAAATGTCTGATTCACCGACATGCATTAGGCCAGCGTGGGCCTGCACCCTCTGGCTCTCCCTCTCTGGATATAGGAGATACCCGTGCCCAGCAGTTGGACATAATATATGGGTTGCTATTACTGTGATCTAACTAAGACTAAGACCAACTTTTATTTTTAATGTGCTGGACAAAGCATGGTGACGCTCATGTGAAATATCACTGTGGTCACTTCTCTATAGGGTAGTCTCGCCTTTGGTAGTTTATCCTGCTAATAAGTATACTGATTAGCCATGCAGCAGGTTACTAGCGACTCATGCCGCAGTAATATTTTTTTAACAGCCTCATTGGTCTCTGGAATTAGAGTGCAGTCACGAGGTCTCAAATTCGAGTCCGGCCGGCAGATTCTCTAAGAAACAGCGATCGCAAACTGACAGTTGTGAATTGTTTGGTGACGGCACACACGATTGCTAAACGTCAAAAAGGCTCGGTTTTCGCTCTTACGGAATACTGATTTTCAATCTGACAGTCAGATTTTGCTCCGATTTTTAATCTGACTGCCAGATTTTGCTCCGTTTTCGCAGGCGCTCGGTTTTCGCTCTTACGGAATACCCCAGCGGGTCAGCCCAAAAATAGATATAGATGACCTGTAATTTGAAAATTGGTGTTGTTTAGGCATCTAATGTAGTTACCTCCGTATCTCTGAAACCCGTTGGTCCTACGCCTGATTTCTTTCTCTCAAGTCGTTTCGCATTACCGTCACATCGAATGTGAGTAAAAGAATAAAGAAAGCATCTTTGTTTGTGCTACACTTGATTACTATAATATTATTATCTTGTAGCCAAAATTCAATAAAGCGTGGCATAGCATGGGGTTCTTCAAGAAAGGAGTTTTAAAAGGGTCGGCAACGCGTGAGTGACACCCCTGGTGTTGCAAACGTCCTTAGGCTACGGTAACTGCTTACCATCAGGCGGGCCGTATGCTCGTTTGCCACCTTGGTAGTATAAAAAAAAAGCGGACAGTAAGATAAAATATAGAAAAACCAACCAAAATATAATTAAAAACTGCAATGTTTATGATACAAATATAATTAAAAATATTAAAAATAAACATAAATTGCCAAATTGACAAGCGTTTTTACAACGAGGTCAGCTGAATACACAGACCTGTTTGTTGTTCGCTCTTTACTTTATTAAAAACAAAATGAAAGTATATTTGATGACTAGCCAGGGGATTATTGTACAGATATATAACGAGAAATACCATTGTTTTATAATAGCAACCCATATATGTCCCACTGCTGGGCACGGGTCTCCTCTCCTCATTGTTTTATTTTGTAAAAATAACTTTACTGAATGAAAACTAAAGGTATCTTCCAATAAGGTCGGCAATGCGTTAAAGGACCTCCACGTTACAGAAGACCACAGCCAAAAAATAACACACAGTGGTGATTTTTTTTGTAGTTTCTTATGTTGTAAGTACACGTCTCTAGAGCTTATTTATGGATGCGTTTTGAAAGAACCGTTTTCCTATCCCAGGGATATCTTCTTATACCAACATTTTAAAGCCCTGATGTAAAAACTGGGTCGGCAACACGCAAGTAATACCTCTGGTATTGCAAGCGTCCATAGGCAACGGTAACTGCTTAATCAGGCCGTATCCTTGTTTGTCACCTAGGTAGTACAAAAAATCACGACTAAACTGCTGAACAGATATTAATTAAATGTGCCACGAAGGACATAGACTACTTTTTTCAACGGGTGACCATGCGGGCGGAGCCGCGGGCAAGAGCTAGTCATTTTTTTTGTTACTGTTTTAATCTACTGCCATTCGTCTGTACCCTGGTATATACGTACCAACATTAAAGCAGCTGAATACTAATATTAATTATAGCAAAGCACCTCTCCCCATTACAGAAGCGAGTCATTCAGTTCCCCAATTAATTTTACGGCATCTCTTTAAAAATTGTTGATGAGAAAAATTGGAAGCTATCCAGGTGGACTGTTTTTGGGTACCGTGACTAAAGGTTGGTAGGTAAAACTGGTCCGGGGGTCTGGTACTGGTGTAAAAATTTTATTTCAGGCCAAATATCGTCTGAAAGTTTTAATTTTAATTTTTAAACTACTTAAGTGGCAAACAAGCATACAGCCCGCCTGATGTTAAGCAGTTACCATAGCCTATGGACGCTGGCAATACCAGAGGTATCACTTGCGTATTACCCACCCATTTTTGTACACCAGGGCTTTAAGCTGGAATATCCCTGGGATAGGATACGTTTCTTTCAAAACGCATCCTTAAATGAGCGCTATAGACCTGTACTCACACACAGGAACACAACTACAAACTCAACTTAAAGTGCATAATTCAACTTGTCTTTCATAATTTTCTCCTAAACTGCGGAGTCGTTTAAATTAATGACATGTCATCCCATCCCTATTTCCTTAACTGTCACTGAGGAGGGTGTCATATCAAAAAACGTAAATTAAGAAACACAAGGAGAGCACGTTAAAAGTCGGAGCTGACTGTTAACAGTCGTTGGAAGACCGCAGATTCAGCAGTTGTGCAGATCCCTCTCACAAGCGTATATATATGTGATTTGAAAAACCGCGTCACCAGTTTGACACTAACTACTAGATATATGAAGACGAACAGGCACTCTAGACAAGTAGCATAAACGGTAGTCGAATCGAATAGGTATAATGTGGTAAACTTACGTCAAATCTCATACATTTGCTTTCTATTCTATTCGATTTGACTACCATTAATACCACTTATCTAAAGGGGTTTAAATGTGAAAAAAATAAAATAATTTACTTACAAGATTGCGATATAGAAAACTAGCGGAGTGTAATATCGTTCTATTTAAATTTATTATAAGGCTTAGTAAGCACATTTTAAAAATAAAAACAGAGGTATAAAGCGCTTAAAGACTGCACTTTAAATAGATTGCGTCACCATTTTGTATCGTGGGAGAGTAAACAACTGGCTGTTTTTATTTCATTTAACTAAATGTGGACATGGTGAGTCATGGATTTAGATTTACTAGCTTAGTCAAACACACAGCGGTGTAGTTGTGTTCCTGTGTGTGAGTACAGGTCTCCAGCGCTCATTTAGGAATGCGTTTTGAAAGAAACGTATTCCTATACCAGGGTTACTTCCATCTTAAAGCCCTGGTGTAAAAAAATGGGTTGGCAACACGCAAGTGATACCTCTGGTAATGCAAGCGTCTATACGCTACGGATACTGCTTAACATCAGGCGGGCCGTATGCTTGGTTGCCACCAAAGTAGTATAAAAAAAAAATAGTCCGCCTGACAAGCCCGACTGTGGAAGGACCTCCATCTTACAGAAGACCACAGCCAAATAACTACATAGCGGTGTTGTGTTTCTGTATGTGAGTGCAGGTCTAACAGTGCTCATGTAGAGACGTCTTTTGACAGAAACGTGTTTCTTTCCCAGGGATACTCTATTATAAATAAAGCTCTAGTGTAAAAAAAAACTGCACATATTGCGTATGGCCCGCTTATGACATAAGGGAATATCAGGCCGTTTGCTTGGTTATTATCAGAGTATGAAAATAAACTTCATTTACCTATACAGAACCCCATTTGAATTATTCCGCATGATTACTTTTACATTTTATAAATTCATTCAGCTTTACTCCATTAGGGTAATTGCTCGATATTATTTTGTTTTTGTTTACCTTTTCAATGCACATTTATGTAATGTTTATAAATGTTAATGTAATGCTTTACGGGCAATTTTGTTCAAGTGCTCGTATTATTAAAATTTAATAATGAAAAATCATCGTTAGATCATTTTCTTCTTATTAGCGTGTCGATGGCAATCTAAATTTGACTGCCTTGGTGGTCCTGTGGTCGCAGTATGCGCCTGCTGTGTACAAGGTTGTGGGTTCGATTCCCGCACAGGAAAAATCTTTGTGCGACCCACAAAGAGTTGTTCTGAGTCTGGGTGTAATTTGTGTCCGATAATTGTATGTTTGTAAAGTCCCCCGCGACACAGATCATGTTCTCTAGTGCGGGAGATGTCATTAAAAAAAAATGTGTCGGTCTAGAACTTAGCTACGAGATTTGCATTTTCGTTAGCGTCTAAGCTCCTTTAAGGTCAAGGTATCCGTGCACGTGGGACATGATATCAAGTGTCCCACAGTCACGTGTGGTGTAATAAGTCTCTGTACCTCTAGATTGACAGGAAGGACACCTGCCAGTACTGGTAAAGCCTCAGTGCTAACCACGTGCTAACACTAGGTAACACTAAGCCACATATTGAAATACCATATACCATACAACTGCAGAAATTGTGATGTGGGTACAATCCAAGCTGAAAAGCGAAGGAACTCCAGTCTCAAGGCACTAACTACAGTTAAGTCAACCTCATTCCTATTTATTTTGTGGATAAAACAACATTGTGTGATACAATGTGCAGTGTACACTCGGGCGAATAGTGCAACAACCTTTTTGCTGTTCGATTTGTCTCGAATAGTTAAGATGTAGTGACAATGATAGAAATAGAAAAAAAGTTAAGATAGTTTTAGCATATGAAAGAATGAATTAAAAAAGTCGAGTCTATAATATAGCAAGAAAGGAGTTTTAAGGTTTTTAAAGGGTCGGCAACGCTCGAGTGATACCTCTGGTGTTGCAAGCGTCCATAGGCTACTGTAACTGCTTACCATCAGGCGAGCCGTACGCTTGATTGCCACGTTGGTAGTATGAAAATGTGTATGAGATAATTGAATGGAAATATTACGTAGAAAGTTAGCGAATCAAATTATCGACAGTCTATCGAAATTAAAGAGGTAGTGCTCCATATAAGCTAGCAAACTCGACTGGGGAACGACGTTCCCGTTGCAGGAGATCACAGCCAAATAACTTTACACAGTGGTGAAGTTGAGTTACTGTAAGTGAGTATAGATTTCCACTGCTTAGTGAAACAATTGTATAATAACATTTTCCTTTCCGCAGGGTTACTTGTAACACAAAACTCTGGTATAACAAGATGTATAGTCGACGACTCGTTAATCGCTTCTGGTATTACAAGTGTCCATAGGCTACGGTAACTGCTTATCATCAAGCGGACAGTACGCTAGTTTGCCAGTATAAAAAAGAATCAAACATATTTTTACCGAAGACTGTACACAACGTGTGTACGACAGACAATAAAAAGATATCAACTAATATATTTAGCTATTTACAATGAACCAAGTACAGGCATTATCTAGATATAAAATGGGTTTATATTTTTGAAACAAGTACATTTGGCTTATTTGTATGAAGACATGTTGTATTCGGTACGCGGCTGCGGTTACACTGGATGAAAAAAGCGGATTTAAACAAAATTTAAAGAAAAAAATGGTTCATTTTTTACTTGGCATTTTTACAGCGTGTAATTTAAATATTATCGTGTCATTCTATAATAATGCTGTAGTTTTAGCAATAGAGTTATCCTGCTGTCAATATGGCGTTTCCTCAATGAGTTTAAGTACTTTCCTTACTATACTTTCCTTAGGAACAGATTCTGCGTATCGTTTATTTTTCTAAAGAGCTACTTTTACAGATGTGCTGCGCCCATTTGCTTAGAAATCTTGTTATGTCTTCTCTTTAATATAGAAATAAATAAATATGAACACTACATAAGTGATGTCAATATTCTAACACTTAAAAAACGTATTAAACATTCCAAAAATCCACTAGATTCGCTACATCGTTTCCGCCTTATACCAGCTGTCATCAGCCCACTTTCCAAGATTCAAAAAGTCCAAAATAAGATTCCGTTCTAAAACCAGGATATAAAATTAAATATCCGGAAAGAATCAAGGCGTTATCTGTAATAGAAATCTCTGGATTTATCGGCTTGTGGCTGTGGGTTTGTACTGGCTTTCGAATGAAATATAGGCTGAACAGCGGTGGTCGTTGCCTTTACTTGGTTTTTTTCTATAGACAACACTACTCGGTGTATTGGCGCGCTTTTCGAAGCCGCTTTTACTGGTTATTTTTTATAAAAGCGGTATGTGTTTTGTGTTGGATTTCCATTTTTGAATTTTGTTGATGAAATGCAGGTTGAAATTTGGTTGGTAATATTTTTTCTATTTGTGAATAAACTGCAATGTGTGTCTATGGCACTTTAGTGTGGCCTGTATTATATACAAATATTTTATCTGTACGGCAGTCGACCAGATGCCCTTTCTAAAAAGAAAAAATCAAAAACACTTCAACTAAGTAACCCAGTTGGGTTAATTTAAAATATGACCAACTTTCCTTAACTTAGTCTGCCGTAAAGAAAAACCAAACTATTAATGTTAATAGACTGCTAGCCACATCGCTACATTAAATCACAAAAAATAAAAATAAAACAAGCGGACAATTTTGCTGCAAATCTGAACATAACAGATCCCCGACAGAGTTTTTTGATAGGATATAATAAATTACCGTAGCCAACTGTAGTTGTACCATAAATATCATTCAGACTGAATCGAGCAATAAATTCAATAGACGCAAAGAAAGGGCAGAAAGCAATTTCCCCGAACGTTATCACATAAATTGCTTCCATCGTATGGAAAAATCTTGTTGAAGGACATTCCCAATAAAATTGGAATTATTATTTTTCCCTTGACAGTCTTCCTCATAGTTAGGTGGGCTGAAGAAATGTTTAGACTTTTTTTTTCCTTTTTAGAGCCATTGTTAACCAGCCAGTTCAGAATTTGAAAGGAAAAAAAAGGTTTTTATTGTACTCATATCGTGTGACCCCTAAGGCATTGGTACTATGTAACATGATAGTACCTACGGAGTTTTTATTCGATGTTCAAAGTGTACAAAGGTCGATGATCTTACCTTTCTTAACAAATGTTGGGAAAATCGAGTTTGACAGTTACAAATGGTATTCATATCAGATGGCTAGGTACATTTTTTACATATTAACTTTTTCTTTTTTTTCTACGGTAACTGCTTAACATCAAGCGGGCCGTATGCTTGTTTGCCACCCAAGTAGTATAAAAAAAACCAAACCCTATACCAACCCGTAGGCTCCGTCCAAATATATGGAAGAGACCCTTGCCTAGCAGGTATGGTACCCAAATATTATTCTAAAGTCGTAAAAGTAAGTACCTAGCTTCAATTTTATTTTTCAGTATTATATTTTGAAATTAAACACTGTGAAAATAATACTTATAACATTATAGTCTAACTCATAAACTTGAGCGTGTGGAGGGTTATTATGGCACCTTCAGACGAGTTAATTGTTCATCGCAATTTTGATAGCTTTCTCTAATGTTAACCCTAAAGTACTGCGACAAATAGGTACTTACGCATTTAATTTAAAACACAATTATTTAAGGTCATGAATGTTGATAATAAATATAATATTATTCATCTACTAAGGACTACAGGTCATGCTCGTAAACGCCATATTCACGAATATGATACTTTAGTGGAACATATATGAAGGACCAACCCGCATTAGGCCAGCGTTTGTGAATTAACGCCTGAACCTTCTCTCTCTTGATAGAGGAGAGGAGACGCTTAACCCATATGGTTCCCTATCCATTTGCCTAAAATTTTAAGACCTAATATAACTTAGCATATTTTTGTTAGGCATAATTATATTTTCGCATAATATAATTACGCATAACAGCTTACGCATAATGTTTTAGGCATATTTTTTCAAACCATAACAATGATTAGGCATAACTTTCTAATGCATAAATATATTAAGCATAAAGTTCTATAGCATAACTTTTTTAAGCATTATATCCTAAAACATAAATTTATTTACGCATAATTACATTAAAACATATTTTTATAGGTATAACATTGAAATAATTATTAACACCTAGAATATTAGACACTATACAATACTGCTAACACGTTTATACAATATTGCTCTAATGAAATTTGTAGGCACTTGATATTGTAGGTAGAATAGAAATTATTTTTTATTTTTCTAAGAAGACGGTGGTGTCGTAAAACTATTGTGTCACTAAATGTATTATTGCAAAGTTGTAATTTTGATGATTAATTTAATTGTTTTTTTTTAGTAATTGTAATAAATAAAAGTTGATTTAATGATAATTATTTGGTTTTTATATCCTTGCCCATGAGAGCATGTTCGTTTCATAAGAGGTCACAGTTCTAACCTAACCTAACCTACGCATTTTTAAAGAAGAAAGTAACCCAATCTATATTATTCTAATTGAAATTCTATGATCTTCATAGTATGCCCAGTCAAATTATGCCAAGTAAAAAAGATGAGTATACTTCTAAACTAGTATTTTTACAAGCAATTGCTAAAAATATACACCTAAAATAAATAATTATACATAATTAAGGACCACTGTTTCAATAAATTAACTTCTATCTGAGAAATAACCGCCATATTTATTCTCATAATAGGTAGAAGTTAACTAATATATTCTTCAGATAAAAGTTATCTCGCGATTGAAAAATCGTTTAAGTTACATAATGTTATGTATAATAAATAATTTGCATAAAAATTATTTTTGTTATTTACCTATATTAATTATATGCTTAAATATTATTATGCTAATAGTCATTAGGCCTACTAACGTCATGCTAATAGTCATTAGGCCTACTAACGTTATGCGAATCTAATTTATACCAACACAAATTAGTCTTTAACATGATTGTGCCAACATAAAAGGTATGCCATAAAAAATTAGGCCGAAGTATTATTATGCCAAAACAAATTGTGCCAAAATCGTTATGCCGAAGTATATTAAGACAAAGAACATTATGAGAAAAGAAGGGATCCCAACCCATATATGTCCCACTGCTGGGCACGGGGCCCAGCTGTGGGACATATATGGGTTGCTATTATTATATATGAAGTATTGTGTACATTTTAATAGAGGTATCACCATACATACCTAAGAGTGGTGGTAGCCGAGTAGGTAAGTAACCGACTTGCAAAAGATGTGATTTCAATCCTGGCAGTGTCAATGTAAATTTCACTTTGTGTAATTTATATGTACTAATCGAACGATTTGCCTGCTAACGGTGAAGGAAAACGTCGTGATAAAACCCACATGTCTTAGAAAAAAATCTAAAGACATGTCTGTTTATCAACTCGCAATATTTTATTATAAGTATTTAATACCAATAAAAGAATTAATATAAAAACCAAAACCCAACGCTAAAATATAGAAATATCATCCATTTTAAATATAACTGCTCTTTACTTATTTATATTTTAAATATACCTAACTGCTCCGCTAGGTGTCGAATACCTTGGGCACGCCGTTATTGCGGCGGTAAGTCCCGTGCTCGACGAGTGGCTGGAGAGGCGTCATGGCGCCCTTACGTTCCGGCTGACGCAGGTACTGACGGGGCACGGGTGCTTCGGAAAGTACCTGCATCGTATAGGTCGGGAGCAGACGCCCGAGTGTCACTACTGCGGGAACTGCCCTGAAGACACGGCGCTCCACACACTGGTGGAGTGTCCGGCGTGGACGGGGCAACGCCGAGACCTTGGCGTTGCTATAGGGGTGGCGGGCGGCTTTTCGCTCTCTTCTGTGGTGCTTGCCATGGTCGAGGGCGAGACTGCCTGGGACTCCGTCGCCTCCTTTTGCGAGGAGGTGAT
The DNA here is from genome assembly GCA_947095525.1 of Trisateles emortualis. NCBI lineage: Eukaryota > Metazoa > Arthropoda > Insecta > Lepidoptera > Erebidae > Trisateles > Trisateles emortualis. The sequence continues at coordinate 3,322,737 of OX352748.1, read as the reverse complement.
GCTCGCCAAGGAGCTGGCGGAAAGGGAGAGGGAAGCAATAGCTATCCTCCCCTCCCGCAGACGACGCAACGGGCGTCGGAGGGCGCAAGACCTACGACCACCGTGAGCGATGGCCGGCGGGTGGCGACCTTGGGCAGTCGTCAATTAGCAGGCCCGAGAGGAAGGCGGCTCGTGTTCCGCGCGCGCCTCTCGTGAGGAAGGGCTAGGCCCTCCAAATCAGATGGGGCTCGCCAGGGTCGGCGAGCCATGACCTGCGGGGGATGCGGATGAATGCGCAAGCGTACTCGTGTCCCCTGCAATAGGTCGTCTGAGGGAACACCGTGGAATGTTTAGTCGGTAGGACGGTCTCCTGTAGGAGACCGGGGAGTCCGACATAACCACCCACCGACGCCCAGGTGGGTGGTATGCGTAAATGCATTTAAACCACGTAGAAAAAAAAAAAAAAGGTGTCGAATACCTTCCCTAAGGGGTCCTAGCAGAATATCAGCGCTGCAGCGTCTGCGATGTTGCAAATAATCGCTGAGCTATTGTTTTGTCTTGTAACCATTATATATATTTTAGATTAACAGTAAGATTCCTTCTGAGTAAGATGTAAAGACAAAATAAATATTTTTTCTTTCTTCTTTTCTTTCTTTCATCAAGCCTGTCTCCCATTGTGGTAAGCAGGGACTATACGGTACGTTTGTTGCTTCGTATATTATCCATACATTAAAAAATAATAATAAAACATGGTTGTTTTAAATACGTAAATCGGCTCATACACACATAGGTAAATTCAAAAATATATAAGTACAGCTAAATAAAAAACCTTTTCATTTTTTAATTTGGTTAAAAAATAAAATTATTTTCTTAATAACATCCCAAACAACCTAAACAATTAAATGCAAAACCAACACAAAGGCAAACGTATGACAAAGTACAATCCAATCACGATCATAGGAGGAAAAACGAATAGCTATTGTATACATGAGCGCACATGCAATACCACCGACAACATAGCGAAATAGAAACGTATTGCTTCAACACACAAAGAAAACCGCACGATAGCGATATATATCGACATGTATTATATTCGAGAAGTTATTGAATATTTACGTTATTGATTAGGTACTAGCGGCAGGTCTCGCTGGGGTATTCCGTAAGAGCGAAAACCGAGCGACCGCGAAAACAGAGCAAAATCTGGCGCTGTCAGATTGAAAATCGGTATTTCGTAAGAGCGAAAACCGTGCCTTTTGACGTTTAACAATCGTGTGTGCCGTCGCCGAGCGATCACAACTGTCAGTTTGCGATTGCTGTTGCTTAAAGAATCAGCCGACTGGCTCCGCACGGTTTTGTATACTACTAGGGTGGCAAACAAGGATACGGCCCGCCTGATGGTAAGCAGTTACCGTAGCCTATGGACGCTTGCAATACTGAGGTATTACATGTGCTGAGCCATTTTTTTACGCCAGGACTTTAAGATGGAAGTATCTCTGAGATAGGAAAACGTTTCTTTCAAAACCCATCGCTAAATGAATTCTGAGCCTCTAGACAAGTGGCATAAGCGATAGTCGAATCGAAAAGTCAAAAAATAAAATGTATAGAATTTGACGTGAGTCTACGATTTAATGTCGTAAATTTACGTCAAATCCGATCCTTTTTTGACTTTTCGATTCGACTACCGTTTATGCCACTTGTCTAGAGGGGCTGGAGACCTGTACTTACGTACAGGAACACAACTGCACCGCTGTGTGTAATTATTTGGGTCTTCTGTAAGGTGGAGGACCTTCCCTAGTCGGGCTTGCTAGGTAGTATGGTACAACACCTCTCTTAAAATTGGATGGCCATTCAATTAGTGTTTCTAGGGGTCGCTTAATTTATAAGAAAATAAAATATAGCGTATTCGCTAAATTTTACTCAATATTTAGCTTTTACGCCAGCTTACGCTTATTTTTTACGCCAGGACTTTAAGATGGAAGTATCTCTGAGATAGGAAAACGTTTCTTTCAAAACCCATCGCTAAATGAATTCTGAGCCTCTAGACAAGTGGCATAAGCGATAGTCGAATCGAAAAGTCAAAAAATAAAATGTATAGAATATATGTGCGATAGCTTTTTTCTCAATATTTTCTCTGTAGGAAATATTTATAATATTACGATTAAAATAAAAATAAAGGTAAGGTGGACAAGGTCAGCTCAGGACCTAGTGCTATGGAATTGCCTTTCACTAGCAGTGGATGTCTTTCGGCTGAGTCGATGTGCATAAAACTTAGATTAGAAAAAGAACTATCTAAAGAAGTTACCTACATCTTCTAAACATTGAGAATTTTTAGTTTTTTTTTTTAAGTGAGTAAGCGAAAACCACTCCACGTACAGTCAAATGAATTTGGATATTGCTGTCACTTTCACTTAAATAAATATTACTCACGGCAAATCTGTCAACTGCTATATCGTTACGGCAGTGTGACGTCACAAAATGATGTTATCTCTGTCTAATTATTTATCAGTAAACAATGGATGGTAATCGAGCCCAACAACATTCAGCTTAGCAGTCTTACCACTAGACCAAATGGCAAAAAAATATTTATAGGTAGAACTTGGTATTTGATATTAATTTCAATTTGATACCTCTGAGAAAAAGGGTCTTGACGGACAAATGGACGGGTAACAAAGTGATCTTATAAGGGATCTGTTTTTCCTTTTAAGGTACAGAGCATAGAAGAACGACAATGAGACAAAAAATTGTACTGTTTGGTGGGATAACGCACGACTGTTGGATAAAGGTGGTGGGTTCAATAATTTTCTTCAAAACATGTTTAATATATAATAATACTAGCTGTTGCCCGCGGCTCCGCCCGCGTGGATGTCAGTTATCGCTGTAAAAAGTAACCTATGCGTTATTCCAGATCTACCTCTGTGCCAAATTTCATCCAAATCCGTTCAGTAGTTTTTACGTGAAAGAGTAACAAACATTCATACATCCATACTTACAAACTTTCACGTTTATAATATTAGTAGGATCTATTTATATAAGCGGTGGTGGCCGAGTGGGAAAGTAACAGACTTGCACGTCAGAGGTGCGAGTTCAATCCCGGGTGGCAGTACCAATGTGTATTTCATTTTGTGGAGTTTATATGTAATAATCAAATGATTCACCATCTGCTAACGGTGAAGAAAAACATTGTGAGGAAACCCGCATGTCTTAGAAGAAATTCTAAAGACAAAAAGAAAAAGGTGTAATACCATTTTATATAGTATTGAGTATTGTACACTTCATATACCCATTTAATCTTTACAAATAAATAAAATAGGAGTGTCTGTTTGTAATATTAAAATAATCTCTTTTTATTAAATGTGTATAGATGTACTCGTATTACGGTATGGCAAAATAACATTCTTAAAAAAAAATGTCACTGGCAGATAGCTGATGTAATAAGGGGTAACTTAAGCTACTTTTAATACTATAAAGAGGTATATACTAATTTTATAACGAGGTAAACTTTGTGAGGTTGAATCTCTGGACCTACTGAACCGATTTTGAAAATTCTTTTACCAATAGAAAGCCACGTTATTTGTGAGTGTCATAGGCTATATATTAACCCGAAAAATGAAAATATAACCCTCCTTTTGGCATTTAGAAAATAAATCATATCAATCAGTACTAACCGAGCCATATTCACAATTTCATAACAATTAAAAAAGTCTACCGCCTAACGAAGCAGGCACGGATCAGCTTTTTTTTTTTTTTTTTTTATTTTTTTATTTATTGATATCTAAACATAGTACAATCACATTGCAAAAATTGTACAACGCAAACCTTGTGGTTTATCTGTGTACATGGACTCACTTGCAGCGCATACATACATAAAAGCATTACATAAAACATGCCTATTAAAATATCTTACAGCTATTTGCTAATTCTGCCGATGTTGCTATCGGCGAATCAAACATATATGTATATAGAAAACATGTATTATGATAAGTTAAGGCAATGGTGTATTCCACCATACATATCTACTTCTGTGTATTTGCAGCTAGTATCTTATATAAACGATTTTATTGAAATATATTAAAGATTCCTCTCTAGTCCAGTAGACAGGCAGCTTAACTCCCCGTCTTTTACTAGACTTTATTTTTATCCACGGTTTCCGGGTAAGACAGGTGTCACATGTCCGGCACTATCATAAATAACCTCGCAAGAGTATTTATATTTACCAAGCCGTTGATATAAAAATAAACCTGCAGTGTTTCCAACTAATATGAGCCCCTGTCTCTATTGTTAAACAGGCAATTGGTTAAAAAAAGACTCGGTCGGAGAAATGAAATTAAATAAATTATTTCCAGTCCCAGAGACAGTTTATTTTATGATATCTCTGATAGGGAACAAGCCCTGTGTTACGAAGGACATCCTACTATCCTACTGATATTATAAACGCGAAAGTTTGTAAGTATGGATGGATGTATATATGGATATTGATACTCTTTTACGTAAAACTACTAAACGGATCTGGATGAAATTTGGCATAGAGATATAATATAGTCTTGGAATAGCGAATAGGCTATAGGTTTTATCGCGATAACAGACTTTCACGCGGGCGGATCCGCGGGCAACTGCTAGTTACACATATACTATTACAAAGTACACCCAGACTTGAAACAACCATTTGTGGATCTTACAATATTTTTGTACCGTATGGGATCGAGCCAGGATCGAACCCACAATAAGCTACTCAGTGGTAGATCGCGAGGTAACCACTTAAGCCACTGAATTAACTGTGTAGTCAATTTATTGGTAGAGTTTTGAATATTATATATTTTTTATTTCCCTATTAATCAACAGTTTTATAAGTAAGGGAATGAAGAGTGCATCTGTGCTTGCATACACAGTTGTGCAAGACTATATTATCTACCACGTAGATTCTCCGTCGAGATTATCCACCCGCCGTTCTGTTAGGAGGACATTATTACCTATGAAGCCAAAAATAGATAATACCCTGAGTAAATACTACATATTATTATTATTTCTGATCATAAATCCTTAGTGTGTATAGTTCAGGAAATCTATCTAGTGTTGTCAGCCGATGGAGAAACATGGATAGTGGGATCTCTCACGGGAGTTACCTTTGTGCTTCGTTGATTCCTTCTGTATTATCCGTATGTTTGTGTAATATAATGTTGAGTACGTATTTGTTACTTCGACTGGGGAAGGACCTCCAGCTCACGAAAGACCATAGACAAAGTGGTACAATTGTGTTCCTGTGTATGAGTACAGATTTCTAGAACTTATATAGGAATGCGTTTTTAAACAAACGTTTTCAAAGTCAAAGTCAAACTCATTTATTCATTTAGATCAAATGCATGATACCTATGAACGTCATAAAAAAGAATGCCAGCATACTTCTTTCCTACGGCCAATTCGCTGACTATGGTCCCTACCATAGTCAGCGAATTGGCCGTAGAAAGAGAAGAATTGGCAAGAAACTTGGGTCACTCTTTTGAATCGCCATAATATACATTTACAATTTGGCTTAAGTTAAAATATTAGTAGTAACGAAAAGGAACGGAAAAAAATATACCATACAGAATGAAATTTAGATAAGTATTTAATTAAATTAATTATTAAGACACAATATAATGACTTAAAAAAATTAGAATGAATTTAGTATGGTAATGAGGGATCGTTTCTTTTTGTAAGAATACGATAGAAACATGTCGAGATCACATTGCGATCTTAGTTAAATCTAAAAACTATACCTTTATTATTTAAAAATAAATCATGCCAAGATTTCCTCTCCATCATCAAACCTTGATGTTGAAATTGTTGGGTCGGCAACATGCAAGAGAAACCCTGGGAACTGCTTGACATCAGGAGGGCCGTATGCTTGTTTGTCACCCAAGTAGTATAAAAAAGCGAAGCCACATGTAGAGGCTATTTATGAACTTTTTCAAATAGTTACATAACTTAGACCGCGTTTTGTAAGGTATAATGTATGTATAGTATGTATACTTCTATACTTATATTATAAAGCTGAAGAGTTTGTTTGTTTGGTTGAACGCGCTAATCTCAGAAAGTACTGGTTCGATTAGCAAAAATATTTTTTTTAATAGTGCATTTATCCAGGGAGACTATTTAACATCACGCTATTTATCCAGAAGGGCTTTAGGCTGTATAACATCACGCTATGATGAGCAATAGTGAGATATGTTGCAAAATCAGGGAAATGTACGCTCCAAATTACCACGCGAATGAAGTCGCGGGCGACCCCTAGTATTTATTATATAACTGTCATTAGGCGACATATTGGCGACAGATAAACCTTGTACGGTTTACGCTCACTGTATAAAACTTCATATTTATACCTAGTCATAAGATTATCCTACTAATATTATAAACGCGAAATTTTGTAAGTATGGATGGATGGATGTTTGTTACTCTTTCACGTAAAAACTACTGAACGGATCTGGATAAAATTTGGCACAGAGATAGATTTTGATCTGGAATAATACATAGGCTACTTTTTACAGCGATAACCGACATCCACGCGGGCGGAGCCACGGGCAACAGCTAGTCTAATATTATATAATATTATAAAGAGGTAAGATTTGATTGTTTGTTTGTTACGATTTAACTCAAAAACTACTTGACCGATTTAAAAAATTCTCTCACCATTAGAAAGCTACAGTATTAGCGGGTAACATAGGCTATATTTTATTGGATAAAAAATAACGAAAACTTAATAAATGTCCACCCGCGTAAAGCCGTGATGTGCCGCTAGTCTTAATAAATGTAAAAAAAGCTATTTCATAAGTTAATGTAACTTATGAAATTTCATCATTTCAACTTCAGTGAATATTATCTCAAGATCAAGTTTCTGTTAGGAAAGATGGAAAGACTTCTATTTTAGCTCTATATTCACTGGAAATTTGAAGAGAAAAATGTTAAAAGCAAGCTAGAAGGATTGAGGATATACACAAAGCGCTGAGACGATTTTGTGTTGCATTCTGTTTGGTGTCTGTTACTTTCTAAAGAGTAAAGAAGTCTACTTTTAAATCTCATTTTGCCCAGCTTAGTGGTCTTAAGAATTAAATTTACGTATATAGTATACTAGCTGTTGAGCGCGGCTCCGCCCGCGTGGATGTCGGTTATCGCTATAAAAAGTAGCCTATGTGTTATTCTAGACCGTAATCTATCCATCTATAGATCCGTTCTGTAGTTTTTCCGTCAAAAAGTAACAAACACCCATCCATCCATCCATTCTTACAAACTTTCGCATTTATTATATTAGTAGGATTTCACATCACTCAGTCCTGAGCTGACCTTATCGATCGGTTGTCTGCGACCTTTACCAGGTCGTCAGTCCACCTTGTTGGAGGCCTGCCCACGTTGCGTCTTCCAGTTCGTGGTCGCTACTCTAAAACCTTTCTGCCCCAACGTTCATCGGTTCTGCGAGCTATGTGCCCTGCCCGTGCATTGCCACTTAATTGAGGCAATTAAGTGGCAATGACCGCGTGATGTGGAAAACCTTGAGGAGGCCTATGTCCAGCAGTGGACATCTTATGGCTGAGATGTCTTGTAGTAAACATTGATTCGCAAGATAGTGTACAAGTCTCCAGCACTCATTTATGGATACGTTTCGAAAGAAACATTTTCCTATCCCAGGGATATTCCATCTTATAAAGCCCTTATGTAGAAAAAGGCAACATTCAAGTGATATTTCTGGTATTGCAAGCGTTCATAGGCTACTGTATCATCAAGCGGGCCGTATGCTTGTTTGCTACCTTTGTAGCATAAAAAAGTAAGCATGCAAATCATAGGTGAATTGCAGGAATACACGACTATATTGAACTGGGGGTCGCCCGCGACTTTGTGCGCGTAGTAATTTGGTACGTACATTTCCCCTATATAATAGCCTTCCTGGATAAATGCACTATTCTACAAAACAATATTTTTTCTAATCGAACCAGTACTTTCTTAGATTAGCGCGTTCAACCAAACAAACAAACTCTTCAGCTTTATAATATTAGTAGGTATACATAGATTTTGCATTCGAATGGGTTACAGTTTTGCTGTTTTTCTTTACTGTTTATATTATGTAGTATATGAGCTAAAATCGATTGCTCGATAATTAATCGATTGTTTTAGTGGGTAAAAAAGTTACCTCGCCATTTACCATTGTACAGGCAGCGGTTTGATTTTTACATGAAAAAGAAAAATGAACCACAAATTGTTGTTCTAAGTCTTGATCTAGCTTGTGTCCGTGAACTGTAGGTATGTTTGTTTATTCCCACGTGAAATAAGACTTGTTGCTAAAATATTAAACTATATTCAAATAAAAGATAATAATAATAGCAACTCATATATGTCCCAATGGTGGGCATGGGTCTCCTCTCCTCTATCAAGAGAGAAAGAGGGTTAAGGCCCTAATTCACACACGCTGGCCTAATATGGGTTGGTGAATCACACATGTCTTTAGAATTTCTTCTAAGACATGTGGGTTTCCTCACGAAATAAAAAGATAACTGTTAAAGATAAATCTTCTAAGTCAGTACCTTCCCCACTTAGCTGCAACGACTTCATAATATCCATATGGAACACACGACTTGTAATTTACGTTCATAAATGATGTACTTCATTCAATAATGGTAGTTGAAAAGATATTAGAATGTATATAACGTATGTATGCATACAAAGCTCGGTACAGGTGCGTGGTTCTGCTTGTGAGCTGTCTCTTGCGTCATTTCCCATCGTACTGTAGCATGTCTCGAGTGTAGCGCAATGATGTAAAAGTAATGTAGTGTTCGTGACTGTATTGAATAAATGAAAAATGTAAAAAATATGTACATTTTATAATCAGTCAGCGTTCGGCAACCGTTGTAAACGCCCGCGTACGTATTGCTCTAGTTCTCACTCGAGTAAAACGCTGAGGCAGCATACTAGTCGTCGCGAGTGTCCGACATCGGTCATCGTGATGACCTAGTTTTTGAAATTGTGCAATTAGTGAATAATTATAATTAAACATGTGTAATGCGACTATTTTAAAGGCATAATTTACACCAAATAAACATGCCTTCCACCCAGATATCATTAAAAACTGAAACAGAACATTTTCTGTATAAACATCTTACAGAAGAATCAGCCCAACGTAAGAAGCTAGAGAGTTTGGTAGAGGCGCTAAAAGGTCAGATAACCGAACTTCAGCAGCAATTAAAATTAGTCCAGGAAAAGAATGACACGTTAGAACAACAACCTTTGTGTAAGGAAAAACCCTCTGAACAAGTCCGATATGAGACAGACGAAGAGGAGCTTGCTAACGAAACCGAGTGGATACGTCAGCAGAATAGAAAGAAAAGGAAGCTGAACCAATCGCTGACCCCACCTAAGCAACAAGGAGCAAGCTCCAGCGAAGAAGTAGGCAAAAAGGTCAAGAAGGCCCCACAACCGCCACCCATCATCGTTGAAAATGTTAAAAATTACCAACAATTTTACGATCTCTTGTCGAAAAGTGCTTCGGCAGATTCATTCACAATAAAAATGAGGAATGCTGACAGCGTTAAAATAAACGCATGCAACGAAGATTCCTATAGAATCATTACTAAGTTGATTTCAGAAAATAAATGCCTTTGGCATACTTATGAAAATAAACAAGATAGGCCGATTAGAATAATGGCTAAAAGTTTACCCTCTACTTGCGAGCCTGCTAGAATAATTGAAGACCTGTCAACAAAGGGTTACAATATCCTCGATTCGGTAAACAAATTACGCTGGAGGGACAAAATACCACTCAATATGTTCATGCTTTCATTTAATAAAGATGAAGACATAAAAAAAATATACGAAATTAAGACTATTCTTGGCTGTAAAGTAGAAATACAACCTTTAAAAACGGGTATATTAATACCGCAATGTAAAAAATGTCAAGCCTATGGTCACACACAAAAATACTGCTCCAAAGAGCCCCGTTGTGTGAAATGTACCGGCAAACATTTAACCAAAGACTGCATGAAGCCTGCAGATGCTAAACCAAAGTGTGTCCACTGTGGCGAGGCACATCCTGCAAGCTACAGAGGCTGTATGGTAGCTAAAGAGCTACAAACCCTTAGAAATAAAGCTACGAAAGCACAGTCAGCCCCTACAAAATTGGGTGCAAAGGCAAATCCGGGTAAAAAAGGTATTACTTCTAAATTCGTTACGCATAGTCAGTCTTTTGCCCAAATCACAAAAGGTGTTCAGGCACAACCACAGTCGCATTCACAGACACAGCCAACATCCGCTTTAGACGCTAAGATTAGCAAAATTTTAAGCATTATAACATCATTTGATGAACGATTATACAAATTGGAACATAGCACCAATGCTGCTATATACAAATAAACACAATGATTAAGTCACTGAAAGTTATGGCATGGAATGCTAATGGACTCCTTCGCCATCAGAATGAGCTACAAGTTGTCCTAAATATAGAAAGTATTGATATATGTCTTATATCTGAAACGCATTTCACTAGGGAATCTTTCATAAAAATTAAAGGATACAACATATACAATGCTTTACACCCAGATAACAAAGCCAGAGGAGGCAGCGCAGTTATAATAAAAGAAAACATCTGTCATTATGAACAATTTAAACATGAAGAGCATGAAATACAAGCTGTAGCGGTGTGTGTAACAACCAAACGTTACCCCATTACCGTGTCTTCTATATATAGCCCGCCAAGATACTCATTAAAGTCTAACCAATACGAAAATCTATTTAAACAAATTGGTAACAGATTTATTCTTGGAGGTGACTTTAACGCCAAAAACACCCATTGGGGGTCCAGGCTTACAACAACAAAAGGTAAAGAACTATTATGTGCAATCAGAAATATGAAATGTGACGTCATATCAACAGGGAAGCCGACATATTGGCCTACTGACTCACAGAAAATCCCTGACTTAATAGACTTCTTTATTTATAAAAACGTTCCAACAAACTTCCTTCACATCGAAGGCGGTTATGACATGAACTCCGACCATTCGCCTATATTATTAACAGTATGTGAGAACATATTGCAAAGAGAGAAGCGCCCATCTTTGGTTAATAAAAGAACCGACTGGGAAAGTTTTAAGTACGACTTGGACTCCATTATAAATTTAAAAGTCCCCCTAAAGTACCCGCAACAATTAGAAACAGAAGTAAAAACTCTTGTGACAAACATCAAACAATGTGCCTGGAAAAATACACCGGTATTAAAACGAATAATTGTAAGTACCATCTACCCTATTGAAATTCGGAATCTCATCGCTGAAAAAAGGAAACAGAGACAAAAGTGGCAGCGAACGAGGTTTCCTGCCGACAAAACACTTTTAAATAACCTGACAAAAAAACTTACTAGGCAAATACAGCAGTTCCAAGATGAATCAATGTGTACATATCTAAGCCAATTAACGTGTGATCGGACTACTGATTACTCTTTATGGAAAGCCACAAAAAGCTTGAAAAGACCTATTACGCAAATTCCACCAATTAGAGATGAAACTGGACAATGGGCCGTTAATAATGAACAAAAAGCTACTAGATTTGCACTCCACCTAGAGCAAATATTTCATCCAAATGGACTTGACACCGAAGACATATCGTTTGAAACAATGCAAAATGATCTGTCCGACATAAAATTAGTAACTCCCAAAGAAATGCACAGGGAAATTAAACTCCTTCAACACAGAAAATCCCCAGGGTATGATCTTATAACTGGGGAAGTCTTGCAGAATCTCTCGCGTAAAGCGGTGGTAAAGCTTACCACTCTCATAAACGCTACATTCAGATTACAATATATACCCGATATGTGGAAAGTTGCTGAAGTAATAATGATACCAAAACCTGGTAAACCACCTCATGATGCATCCTCATATAGACCGATCTCTCTTCTGCCAATAATGTCCAAACTATTAGAAAGACTTTTATTAAAACGATTAAAACCCATCATACAATCCAAAAATTTAATTCCTGACTACCAATTCGGCTTTAGAGAAAGACATTCGACTATTGACCAAGTTCACAGAATAATTAATATTATAGAAAAATCCTTGGAAGATAGAAAAGTGTGTAGCACAGTTTTACTGGATGTAGCCCAAGCGTTCGACAAGGTGTGGCATAAGGGACTTATACACAAACTAAATACAATGCTACCAAAACAGTTTTCAGATATCTTACAATCTTACATATCAAACAGAATGTTTAGAGTAAGACAAGAAGATGCATACTCTGATCTAAAACCAATTAAAGCTGGAGTACCACAGGGGAGTGTTTTAGGTCCGATCCTGTACTTATTATACACCAGTGATATTCCAGAATTAGAAAATAGTACCATAGCAACCTTTGCAGACGATACGGCAATAATGGCCGTGGGGTCTACGCACAAAGAAGCAGTACAAAAAGTCCAAATAGCCGTAAATACCATTTACAATTGGACCAACAAATGGAAAATAAAACTTAACGAATCGAAGTCGGTTCATATAAACTTTACAAATAAAATACCAAACTACCATCCAGTATACATAAACGGCCATACAATACCCTACGAAAATACTGCCAAATACCTGGGAATGACTCTTGATACAAAGCTTCGCTGGAAAGCTCATGTCAAAAAGAAACGCGATGAGTTAGAACTTCGCTACAGGAAGATGTATTGGCTACTGGGTAAACACTCAGAACTGTCAATACATAACAAAATAATCCTATACAAACAAGTCCTCATGCCCATATGGACTTATGGTATTCAGTTATGGGGATGTACCAAACAAAGCAACACAGAGATGATACAACGTTTCCAAAACAAAGTCCTCAGGGGTATTGTAAATGCGCCCTGGTACATCAGAATGAGCGACCTTCATCGAGACCTTAAAGTAGATACCGTCGCGGACATCATAAGGAAATTCGCCGAAGCTCATGAACACCGACTTCATCATCATGTAAACGTCGAGGCCATCCAGCTCCTTGATCATACAGACTTAGTAAGGAGACTCAAAAGGACAAAACCTTTTGAGTTAAGTTAATGTGAAAGTGCCAAGTGAGTGACACATAAAAGTGTAGTGTAAAAGAACACAAGAGCAAAGTGTCTTCATATTTATAGAGACAATAAGAGAAGTGTTAATGGACACTATCTTAGTTTAATTCACATTATTAATTTAGGTTAAATTAAAATTACTTATTAGGCTGTTCTAGACTAGATTGTAATTATAATGATGTACCACTTAGGTATATCATAACATAAAAAAAAAAAAAAAAAATAATTATAACGAACAATTTATAGACATTGACATGTTTCATCGTTCACTAAATCCGTTTAAAAAACAAATATTGGATTTGAAATATTATTTTTTTATTGGATTTTTGTTACTTATTTGTATATTCGTTTTGAAACTCTTACTGTCGCTGCCTGATGATTGAAACAGCGCAACCTGATGTTGATTTTTGTATCTAGATTTTTCAGATCATTAATATTTATTTATTTATTAATGGTACAGGAAATAAACAGTATTAAAGATAACTTAAAATTAAGATATATATTTAATATAATATGTATATTTCGTATAGTTGCGTTATTTTCTGTTATCAGCACAGTGAATATGTGTATGTGTATAATAGTGAATACGAGGGCGGGTCAATAAGTCCGTGACTTTTGGAATAAAACACAGATTTTTTGATTAATAAATCATTTTATTTTTCAACGTAGTCTCCCTTGAGCTCTATAAACTTTGTCCAACGCTTCTCCAATTTTTTTATCCCTTCCAAAAAATATGATTTGTCGAGGTCCTCAAAATAGGCCTTTGTTTGCGAGATGACTTCATCATTGGAGTCAAATCTTTTTCCACCAAGCCATTTCTTCAGGTTTGGGAACAAGAAGTAGTCACTCGGAGCTAAATCTGGAGAATAGAGCGGATGAGGGAGCATAGCATAGCCCAATTCATGGATTTTTGCCATAACTGCACATGTGTGCACCCTTGCATTGTCTTGGTGGAAAAGAACTTTTTTCTTGGCCAAATGAGATCGGTTTTTTTTCAAATCGTCATTGAATCGGTCCAATAAGTTGGCATAATATTCCCCATTGATTGTTCTTCCCTTTTGAAGGTAGTCAATGTGGATTACCCCGCGTGCATCCCAAAAAACAGTCGGCATAACTTTATTGCCTGACAAACCCACCTTGACCTTCTTTGGCGCCGATTCACCCTTAGAAACCCACTGTTTTGACTGTTGTTTGGTCTCTGGTGTGTTGTGATGGATCCATGTTTCGTCCACGGTTACAAAACGGCGCAAAAACTCCTCCATATTGCGATTAAACAACGCCAAACCTTCCTGTGAAGTTGTTACACGATTGCGTTTGTGGTCGACTGTGAGCAAACGCGGCACCCATCTTGCGGAAAGCTTTCTCATGCCCAAGTGATCATTCAAAATTGAAACCACTGAGCCATGCGAGATCCCTACGGCTTCCACAATCTCTTGCACTTTCAATCTTCGGTCGGCCAACACCATATCGTGAATTTTTTCGATTGTTTCGGGTGAAGAGACCTCAAGTGGGCGTCCAGGACGTTCGGCATCTTCAGTGCTTGTACGGCCACAACGAAATTCAGTAAACCACTTTTTTACCATTGAAATCGATGGTGCAGAGTCCCCATAGTATTTATCAAGCTTAGCCTTGGTCTCGGTAATGGTTTTTTTTCGCAAAAAAAAAAATGCTTAATAAGCACACGAAATTCACTTTTTTCCATTTTTTCCTCAAATTACTGGGTAGTCTGATAAAGATAGCTGTCAAACACAAACTAACTGACGCAGCAAGTTCAAATTTTGACAGGAGTCAACTGACAGATGCTTGTTGACAGGAGTAGTGTTGCTTTTTCAGAAAAGAGGTCAGAAATTTAAAAAGTCACGGACTTATTGACCCGCCTTAGTACATACATATCTACAACATTTAAACATTTAGGGAACTATAGGTTTATTTGTTATACAATTTAATTGTAATACCTTTACTTATATAACTGTTTGTTTCCTTTAATAAAAAAAAATACTCTAATACCAGAATGGAAACCTGTACTCACATACAACTACACCACTGTGTAGCTCATTTGGCTGTGGTATTCTGTAAGTTGGAGGTCTTTCCTCAGTTGGGCTTGCCTAGTATAGAATTAGGAGTGGTAAAAGCTGTGGGCGGAGACTGGGTGGACATAATATGGGAGCAAAACCGTAGGCATAAGCTAGTTACTAAATGTGTGTCTCAATTGAATTTAACTGAATATATATTTATTTATTCTGCACTAGGAAACCCTGTCACACAGATAACCAGGCCCCCCAAAACATTGTAAGTATTGCTAGATTTCACAAAAAACCTTTGACAAGCTGATAAATCTTTCATAGGCCAAGTGTACGCCACTTGGCACGGTCAGAATCTTAGTCACGTTAATATTTAATCGTACAAGTTTATACACCACACCCACATACCATCTTATTACCCCAATGCGACACATCTACCATAACACAATGAAAAATATCCCTTCCACCATTTGCATAAAGTTTATTTTCATTTTGTGTTATACGCTAGGTACGTTGAAAATACTCTGAAATTTCAAGGTAGAGGAAATATTTTCATTGCGTTTTGGTCGTACGTTGTGTGCCTCGAGGTTCTAGGAATGTTTTTGTTAAGAAATACTTTTCTTAACAAGAAATGCAGAAAACAAAACATTCCTTTAATTGGCACTGCTTGGTAATTTGGAATGTACTTATTTAGAATAGTATTATAATAAAAACTGTTATTCTTTTTAAATAAGATTTCGATTTTTTAGTTTATTTTTATGTTTACATAATTGGTTTGCCGCATCATTGCGAACGTTGTCGATGGTTATTTCGATCATCAAACGTAAAAAGTCAGCTCTCTGGTATTGCAAGCGTCCATAGGCTACGTTTACTGCTTAACATCAGGCGGGCCGTATGCTTGTTTGCCACCGAAGTAGTATAAAAATAAATGTAGCACCATCGTTTGGATGCTCGTCGACCTGTAGGACTCTCCGATCCAGAATCGGACTGGATGCAGTCAAATAGACATCCTCATCAGATCAGTTGATCTTACACAGTTAGTGTAACAAACAGTTCCCGCGAGCTATTGCAATAACTACGTCTTCCTTACTATAATATCATTAGTCATAACATTTCTTTGTAAAATTATTAACAAAATTTGGAATGTATTTTCCTAATTGATACTCGACAGGAATGGATATTTTATCTAAATATCTGTTAATAATGACTGAGATTTTTATGGTAGCTCAGATAGTAAAAATACAAAACACCATACAAAAAATAACCAAACAAAGTTTCTTCATAAGAAGACAGTGGAAAAAAAGATTTTACAGCGTTTTTGTTAAATAAAAACTAGGTTATCTAATTATTTTTTTTCAAATTTATTTTAATGAAAACTTTTTTTTTATATTGATTCTGAAAGCACGATCGGCACCCCGCACAGCTTGTCTTAATTTCTCGCTTCTTTTACATTTTCCCTTACCTACTGGCAAATTTTCCAATCTGCTAAACATTTTTCCACGTAATATATCTTTTTCCTCAATTTATTGTGAGAAGATTATCACATAAAATTATCTTAATTAAACGGTGCCTCGCACGTCCACCTTGATTTTAGAAATTAATCTAATTATTGCGTTTGTACGTTTGATTACTTTTTGCAAGATAATGTACGATCTAGTTGTTTATAATATTTTTGACGAGTTTTTTTTTAATGATTTTTTTTTCTCCTCCTGTTATCTGCTATCAGTCCCTAGACTATGATCAGATCAGATTTGTTGAAGGAAATTGGAGTGTTTGAATGATTTAAAATAATAACAACTTCTACACAAGCCCTGTACCGAGGGTGACTTTATTAACATTCAATTAATGGGCACAGAGTACATCCAGACTCGGGACAACCATTAGATTACACTAATTTTAAGGTTTGACTGTACGTTTGGTTCAGTGGCTTAAGTGGTTAGGTACGTCACTATGCGGGATATAGGATGCCGTAAAGAATGATAAGAGCAGTGTACTGTATACTGGTATAATAGATGAAAATTACATAAATTAATTTAGAGCGCGTGACGTGCGCTCAGCGTTGCGTCCGTCCGAAGAGTGCGGACTGCGGGGCGGCGCGTCTGCTCGGCTCACCTGACCCTCTAGACAAGTGGCATAAACGGTAGACGAATCGAAAAGTCAAAAAATAAAATGTATGGGATTTGACGTAAGTTTACTATATAATGTCGTAAACTTACGTCAAATCCCATACATGTGTTTTTTGACTTTTCGATTCGACTATCGCTTCTGCCACTTGTCTAGAGGCTCTGCTCGGCTCACCTACCGTTGATGCGTTACGTCGGCGTCGCCGTCGTCGGTATGTGTGTATGTGTGTGTGTGTACGCTGCGCACGCGCTGTTTCATAGACACTCACCATTTACCTATGCGAGGCGTGTTGTGGTTTCGATTCCCATACGGGACAAAAAAATGTGAGATCCATAAATGGTTGTCCCGAATCTGGATGTAGGTACTTTGCGTCCGTTAATTGTATGTTTGTAAAGTCCCCCACATCACAGGGCGAGTTCCCTAGAGTTATCTTAACAAATATAACAACTTTAAATTAACGAGACATATGTACAGCAAACTTGCATTAAGGGATTAATTTTTATAAGTTTAAGAATTCATTTTGAATTTAAGATTGCTTTAATTTTTAACTTGATGCATTGTTTATCTCAGTAGTTGGATCCTTTTACACCTCCGTGGTCTTTGTTGGTGCTAGAAACAGCACTTAAGGTGGGAGATCCATCTAGAGTAAAGCTAAGTTCAAACTACCACAGTTGTTCAGACTATCACACTTTTTTAACACAAAGAGTTAATGCCCAACCAGGCTAGGTGAAGGTGCCTGATGAATCATTTTCATGTCTCATAAATACCTCCATGGATATTAAAAAAAGGTAGAGCATACAAGAGATGTATCCCGAACGGGAAAGGACTTCCTTACAGAAGGCCACAGCCAAATGACTACACACAGCGGTGTAGATGTGGACATGTGTCTGAGTATAGGTATCCGCGCTCGTTAAGAAAAACTTTTACTATCCCGGGGATACTTCTTCACAAAAGCCTGGTGTAAAAATGTTTGGGTACAATGTTTGGGTGGCAATATGCAATGCAAGTGATACCTCTAGGATTGCAAGCGTCCGTAGCCTATGGTAACTGCTTACCATAAGGCGCACCCTATGCTTGTTTGCAACCCAATAAGTGTTACTCTAGTGTGCACCCTAGTGCGGGAGGTCTTTTTAAAAAATATATAAAAAATAAGTACAAAAATAAATGAAGCTTAGCATCGAATACAGTGTGTACAACACCTAAATCTTAATATTTTTTCTAGCTAAGTACACCAGCTATCTAGCCGGAGACGGTACCTGAATTAATTACACAGTTAATGAAAATTTTAACTTGCCAACACTACTACGTGGTTCAGTCATAAGAGTTTTTGTTTTTAATTAACTTCAGTCTTTGGAGATCCCGAGGTTTTCTTTTATGACTACTAAGAGAGTTTAACGGACTTTAAGAAAGGTACGGCACTATACTAGCGAGCAAGCCCGACTGGGGAAGGACCTCCGCCTTACAAAAGACCACAGCCAAATAACTACACACAGTGGTGTTCCTGTATGTGAGTACAGGTACCCAGCGCTCATTTAGGGATGCGTTTTGAAATAAACGTTTTCCTAACCTAGGGGTACCTCATCTTAAAGCGCTGGTATAAAAATTGGCTCGGCAACACGCAAGTGATCCCTCTGATATTGCAAGCGTCCATAAAAACATGATATTCTTTTAGTTCTTGGAGCCAACTCGCCAGGCTGATTGCCTAAGGAAATATAAATATCGTTCTTTATCGGCGTAGAGTTAGCTATGAATGTAGTGTAAGTCCAGGATTCAAAGTGAATTGGTTTTTTTGAAGACCCTTTATTATGGCAACCAGATATCTGGCAAGTGTACTTTTATATTTCTAAATACATACAGTCATTACAGATAAATTACAATTTAGTTATAGAAACGTTCTGACCATTTGGAATTGAATATTCAGGGCGAGTAGCGAACCTATTACCTATCATATACTAGATATAACACCAGACTAACTGCTGCTCCAGAAAAATACTATATTCTTACATAAAATCCTAATAATACTTTGCCTGACCCAGCAATGAAACTCAAAGCTCAAAATGGAACGCCTTCGTATGCCTAAGCTTATGTCTTGGCAGTACCCTTTTTAAGTTTTTTTCGAGAAAGATTTATTACACGGAACCGTACAGAATTTCTCATCTGCTGCAGCTTAGCCAATTTTTAAATGAAGTTTCATTTAGCCTAATCCCTGCCTGTGGCGACAATTAGCTTGGCTCGCTACTTTACAGAATTAGTTAAATTTTACACGAAAATGCAATATGGTTCTTTCAAAACTTTTAGAACTTTTATGCTCTACACGTTGGGCAGACATAAGCCAATGAAGACCACAGAATACTCAAAGCTAAAATTGATACATTGGACTATCGTCAGTTTTGCGGAGTGGGAGAGTAACCGACTAGCACGCAAGAGGTGCGAGTTTGATCCCAGGCGGTAGTACCAATGTAAATTTCACTTTGTGGAGTTTTTATGTTCTAATCAAATGATTCGCCATCTGCTAACGGTCATGGAAAACATCGTGAGAAAACCCACCTGTTTTAGAAGAAGTTCTAAAGACATGTCTGATTCACCAATCCGCATTAGGCCAGCGTGTGTGTATTAAGGACTAAACTCTTTCTCACTTGATATAGCAGAGGAGACTCGTGCCCAGCAGTGGGACATATATGGGTTGCTATTGTTATTAGGTGACAAACAAGCAAACGGCCCACCTGATGTTAAACTGTAATCGTAGCCTATGGATACTTGCAAAAACGTGCGTGTTGCCGACTGAACTATCCCTGGGATAGGAAAATGTTTCTTTCAAATGCCTTTTGGAAGAAAATGCTCGCTAAATGAGCGCTGGAGACCTGTACTTACACACAGGAACAAGACTACACCACTGTGTATAATTATTTGTGTGCTGTGGTCTTCTGTAAGATGGAAGTCCTTCCTCAGTCATTTATATATTAAAATTTCTTATACATAATGCACATAGGTGGGGAATGTTCGAGCCATGACTCGACAGTATTATAAATTTGCATTAAAATTATTTTTTTTAACCCATTATTTTGCACCAGGGCTTTAAGATGGAGTATTCCTGGGATAGGAATACGTTTCTTTAAAAACGCATCCCTAAATGAGCGCTGAAGACACACGGGTACACAACTACACCGCTGTGTGTAGTTATTTGGCTGTGGTCTTCTATAAGGGGGAGGTCCTTCTCTAGTCGGGCTTACTCGCTAGTATGGTGCCCTACCACTCTTACTTATATTATTATTATTAAATGTTAATATTTCACATCATATCACGATAGATGTCGGTGTTCCGTCTTGTCTGAATCACGATATGGTTTCGTTCACACTCGTATCGTCGTATAAAAGGTAAAATTGTTGGTTTGTAATTTGGAATATTTAGGAACCTCATATACCTCATATAACAATAAACTTTTATTTTGGAGTGACCCTATTCTTCCGGACCCTGAACGTTGTTCATGCTCAACAAAGGGTGATGCAGAGTTTAACAAAGTCGGTACACCATTTTGCAATTTATTTCCTGCACTATCTTAAACTCAAGAACTACTGTAATATTACTATGAGACATATTTTCTACACAGCAGTGCTTATGAACTACCCGAGATATCATAGCCAGGGCTGTATTCAGTCTCTGATTATTCCCTATATAATATTAAATTTATTTACATTAGTTCACTGGGGTTGATTTAAAAATTGTAGTTGCTTATTTCGATACTTAATTTGAGTAGATGAATAAGTCAAAATTATTTATCGTATCCAATCTCAATGATTTTTATTTTAAAGTATAAGTTTTACGGCAGTTGCTTGTTTTACCAAGTTCCACGAATCAAATTACCCTGGTAGTGAACGAAATTGCATCAAATTAATAAAACCCAAAGTCTCTTCGTTGATACTTTGCTTAACTTTATTCCAGTTTAAATATTCACTTAGATTTCCCAGGTTGTCTACCGGTCAAGTTTTATCTGAACGATAGAAAATTGCTTCTACTATTTAATATAATTATCTTGAACTTTATTTTAACTTTTCTGTCTCTTCTTAAATTAGCTCTCTTACTAATTAAAAATCAATATTAGGAAGTTACCTGACAACCGTACCGTAGGTATACAGATTAAAAATAACTGAGAGTACTTCAAAAGTTTTTCTCGAGAACTTTGGAATTGTAAAAGTTTCTATTAAATCATTTAGTTCGTAAATCGAAGTAAATTTGGAATTAAGCTGCCGTTTTGTTTGCGTATAATAGGTAGGATTGATTTTTGTTTAACGGTTAATTAAATTTGCTTTATGACAGTTCATGTTCTTCTTCTTCGTAGCATTTAAACTGCAAACAACGTTACAATTTATATTTTTGCGGCCCAAGAAGCATGTTATGTTTGGTGTTTGGGAGCGGTAGAGCAGTAATCTAGCCAACCAAGCAAGCAAGAAGGTCACAGCTAACTAGACAAAAAGATGTAGATGTATGAGTGTGTAACCCAAAGTGTCCATTATTTATTTAGGAATGCGTTATTTTATTTTCTTTACTAAGAACTAGGGTTGCCAAAAAACTAGCATTACAACCATTCAAAAGCGTGTTTTCGTCAGCAACAGTAGAATTTGTTTGTTTTAACGGCAACTTCCTCACTAGAAAATAAGCCCTGTATTGCGGGGGACTTCACAAACATATTTATCACGGCCACAAATTACACCCAGGCTCGGCCAATCTGGTGACAAAGTTGTTGAGATAGCTCATAATTAGGCCTTTGTCGCGATCAAACGACTGTCATCAGTCGGTGCCGACTTCTTATGAAGCATGGAGGCGCTCAGATAAAGTACCACTATGCAGTCACCCATCTATAGGGTTGCCAATAAATTTACCTGCTGATATTTTACCGAACAGCGAGTGCAGATGCACTGGTGCCTGGTGCATGGTAGCCAGGTGGCTATGAGAGCCTCTAATTATTGCTTCGTATGCTATACAGCCCGAATGAGATTTTGGGAGTATTATCCGAGCGTAGAGACTCACCTTTCCTGCAGCTTCATGCAAGCATGCATGCCCGTTTTTTATGTTGTGATATGTTTTTTTGTATGTAATATTTTGGAATTTGTAATTAATTTATAATTGAATATGGTTCTATTATATGGTTTTATCTATGTTATTTTATACCGAAGTAAATTAATGAATTGATTTGAATATATTCATATTTGTCCTAACTCCATCCCTGTATTAGATAAGGTACAGAACAGCAGGTGTCTCGTCACCGTCGACGAGATATATTCATAAACTCTCTCACCGGATCTTAGAGCCAAGTCTCGTGTTAGATTAATTTACTTTGTATGTGCTTTACTTATATCATATGTTACGTGCGGTTTGATATATGGAGTTGGTGTACGCAATAACTTTCATACGAATATAGTATTATGCTATTTTTGATAAAAAAGTATACAGAGACTATATCCACGTTGCACCAGTTATGTTAAGTCCATGTATTTTTCTGATGTTAAGCAGTTACCGTAGCCTATCGACGCTCAGAGGAATCGCTTGCGAATTGCCAACCACGCCAGCAATATTTTTTTACACCAGGGGCTTAGGATGGAGTATCCATAGTAGAGGAAAACGGTTCTTTCTTTCCGCTTTACAGGTCTTGTTCTCTAAACTAGGCAGATAAATGCGGCAACGCAGTAGATGAACAAAAAACTTGTTTTTTTTTTTTTTTTTTTTAAAAAGACAACTCCCGCACTAGAGAACAAGCTCTGTGTCGCGGGGGACTTTACAAAAATACAATTAACGGACACAAATTACACCCTGACTCAGAACAATTCTTCGTGGGTCACACAAAGTTTTGTCCTGTGTGGGAATCGAACCCACAACCTCGTGCACAGCAGGCGCATACTGCGGTCACTGGACCACCGAGGCAGTCAAAAATGTTTATACACTGCGCACTTATATAACACTATAATGTACAAATACAAATGTCCTATTGTCTGCAAATAAGCATGCCATTTTATTGACTTCATAACTTCACTCATTGTACATAACTCAAAATATATTTTTCTTTAAAATACTCGTACATGTTGTTGATAATACAGTATCTAACTAACGGCTCGTTGATCTAGTGGTCGTTAAGTGCAACAGCTGGCCATGAGTCCCGGGTTTGATTACTGGACCTAGCCAAAAAAAAAATTTTTTTTTGTCAAGAAATCCACAAAAGATTATGTTTACACCCCATGTCTGGGAAGCAGATCTTGTCGTTTCAGATTTGATCTTCCATGGAAACTCCAAGCATAGCTCTCTTCACTGCTCGTGACTTTGAGCCTTCGAATCTCCCAGTAAAGGCTGCGGGCAGCCGATGGTCAAGGTCAGGTCAACACCGAATGCTGTTGAAATCCTTAGAGAAGGCCTATGTTTAGCAATGGACGTCTTTCGACTTAGATGATGAAGAATGAAGTCAACGTCTTCCAACTGAGATGATGAAGAATGAGCTCACGTATCCTAAAGATATAGTTAAAACACTGGCCTGTTGGTTCAGTGGTTAGTGACCTTGACTGCTAACCCAGAGGTCATCAGTTCGATTGCCATACGAGACAAAACTTTAAGTGATTCATAACCGATTGTTCCGAATCTTAGTGTAATTTGTGTACGTGAATTGTATCTTTGTAAAGTCCCCCGCGACACAGGGCTTGTTCCCTAGTGTGTTTTCAAGAAAATAAAAAAAAAACAACAACAATAGAAAGACTATTATTTGCGGCAGGGTATTCCGAAAGAGCAAAAACCGAGCCACCGCGAAAACCGAGCAAAATCTGGCTGTCAGATTGAAAATCGGTATTCCGTAAGAGCAAAAACTGAGCCTTTTTGACGTTTAGTCAATAAATTGTGCCGTCACCGAGCAATCACAACTGTCAGTTTGCCATCGCTGTTTCTTAGAGAATCAGCCGGCTGGTCATCGGTGACACATGTACAAGAGGTAAGCACAATGCTGCAGGTACTGCACCTTCTCTAACTTGATATCAATACAATTTCAATACTGCTACATTTTTCTATCAAACAGCTATTTTATTCACTGCAGCGTAATCCGAAGAAACCAACGACCGATATCAAAGCAATCTTCACGCCCCATTGAAGCTTATGATTGGCAAAGCTATAAACTAGCCTATTCTACATCAGATACTTATGTAACTAGTTGTAAAAGTTAATAGATGAGAAATGTTGGTCCGAAGTTTGGTCGTCTTTCTGTGTGTGGCTTGTGTAAGAGCTGCTGAACCTGTTGTCAGTTGCCGAGTAAGTGTTTAGGTGTGTTTTTATATATTAATAGCTGTTGCCCGCGGCTCCGTCCGCGTGGATGTCGGTTATCGCTGTAAAAAGTAGCCTATGTGTTATTCCAGACCATAATCTATCTCTGTGCCATTTCAACCACATCCGTTCAGTAGTTTTTACGTGAAAGAGTAACAAACATCCATCCATACTTACAAACTTTCACATTTATAATATTAGTAAGGATACTACTTGGGTGGCAAACAAGCATACGGCCCATCTGATGTTAAGCAATTACCAGAGGTATCACTTGCGTGGTGCTATTTTTTTACATCAGGATTTTAAGATGGGGTATCAGTGGGATAGGAAAACGTTTTTTTCAAAATGCATTCTTAAATGAGTGCTGGTGGCGTGTACTCATACCCAGGAACACTACACCGCTGTTTGTAGTTATTTAGCTGTGGTCTTCTGTGAGGTGGAGGTCCTTCCTTAGTCGAGCTTGCTAGCTAGTATGGTGCTCTACCTCCCTATATAATATATATTACTAGCTCCTGTCCGCGGTTTTGCTCGCGTGTATAATCACACAAAAATTATGTTTTCTATGGGATAATTCCTTCTATCCCCGACTAAAATCTATCTCTGTGCCAAATTTCATCTCGATTCGTTCAGCCGTTATGGCGTGATAAAGTAACAAACAACCATAAATACAATCTTTCGAATGTATAATATTAGTGTATATTATAACTCCTCGATTTCTATTAAATCTAGCTATCACAAATTGTAACTGGCGATTGAAATGAATGGACTGAGTTTCTTGCCAGTTCTTTCCTTGCTCTACCTTTGTCTGTTCAGTCAGCAAACTCAGCAACAGGCAAATTAGCTGACGTATCATTTGGCAAATTTTTCATTGAACTGCACAAGTTTTATGGTGTGACCTATATGAATAAATGAGTTTTATTTTAAGTGGCACAGCACCTCCAGCGTCCAGGTAACAATGGTTTTCTGGTCAGGTCAGGTTTTAGAGTGACGACCACCTGGAAAAAGCAAGTGTACCGACGACCTAGTAAAGGTTGCAGGCAATAGATGGGCAAGGTCAGCTCAGGACCGAGTGCTGCAGAATTAATTGGAGGAGGCTAATGTCCAGCAGTGGGCGTCTTTTGACTGAGAGATGATGATAGTAGTGCTTTTATATACAGCTATATAACTAAATGTATAGTCTCCAACCCTTACTTATCAGTATCGCAGTAATCATCTCCGCCAAGATGGCGGCCTCTGTTTTGAAATCCCTCCGTGGCAGCACCAGCCTGTGGTGCTAGAAGAGCACATTATCAATCTAAGAAAGAGATGGAACATGACGTCAGCAAGGCGGCAGCTGAAGTCCTCTTCACTTGCGTTAGCAAACAGGTAATAAATAGATTATTAAACATTTTTTTTGTACTTATAATAATAAGAATGTCCTCCTAAACGAATTTCGGTCATGGCGGCTAATCTCAAAGAAGACTATATAGCCATCTGATTCTGCACGGGAGATTTTTATGTTACGCAAACACAAGTACACTCTTTGTTCCCTCACTCTCATTATTCTGATTTCTGATGGCACGGCATCCGACACGACCGGAGAGAGATCAGGCGTAGGAACAACGGCTTTACGTGCCGTTTAAGTTTTAATAACAGGGTTTTGAGACGGAGTTCTATCCCTGGGATAGAAAAACGATAATATATCATGTCCCACTAGTATTGGACTATAGTCTCTGACCACTCCTAATGGAAGAAACGCGTGTTAATATGTATATATTGTATATAGAAAGAAATAAATAATGGCAAGCATTTATTCGAACATACACAGGACAACAGATAGAAGACAAAAAATGGACACATAATAATAACACAACAATTTTTTCTGTGTGATGTCAGAAAGGGTCCTAATCTCTGTGCTGCGACATTTTATGCTGCAGCACTGATTTCCTGATCAGGCCAACATTCAGGCAGGACAACGTCTATCAGAACAGCTAATTTAGTAGCAAGTCGCCACTTTTGATGTTTTTAAAAATGAGGATTGTAGAATACAAGTTTTACTTCTTTTTTTGCAGCGAAATCTCCCGCTACATGGATACAGTACTAGCTCCATTCCTGGACACCTACCATAGAAACATACAGAACTCTTATCAGCAGTTAACTGGCAAGATTCTGCGAAGGATCAAGGATGAGATCAACGCGGCTATACAGAAGAAGCAGCAGATTTATACTGAACTTACACAGTTAGCTGATGACTTGAAAGTTCCAGGTATGTTGTAACTAATGAGGCCTTCTGATCTTGACTGGTCTGATCTGACCTGTACTATGGCAACCAGACAACTACAATATACATCCAGATAGTACTTTTGTACTATCTGGATGTATATTGTAGTTGTCTGGTTGCCATAGTTTATTAATTAAAAATTGTCCTGAGTGGGAATCCAGCCCACGACCGTCAGCCTAGCAGTCAGAGGCACTAACCACTATACTAACAGGCAGGTTAATACAAAAAGTCAGCACATGTAGGAGACCAGCCATCTAATAATGGTTTTTACCTATTTATAGCCACATAGATCTAGGATTCGATCATGCAAGGATATTTAACTTTAATAAAATTGTTTTGTTTTTTTTTGCATTTGACTTCGAACGACAAATGCACCCTTAAGCGAGCTCTGAAGACCTGTGCTCACAGGAATACAACTTCACCACTGTGTATAGTTATTTGGCTGTGGTTTTCTGTAAAGTGTAGGTTCTTTCCCAGTCGGGCTTGTTCGCTAGGATGGTGCACTACTAATATTCTTAATATCTTATCTGCTTATGTAGCCATGTGTGATGAAGAACGTCGAGCCTCTCGCACCCTAGCCAGCAGACACGTAGCTTCTATCTACGCCTGTACTGAAGAAGCTCGAGGTTCCATTGCTAAGATGGGCAAGTACGCTGAAGAGATGATAGGAATCACAAGAAACCACATGCAAGCAACCTTGGTAGACGCGACAAGGGCGTTTGAAGTTACTGGAGCACAAAGGAGTGGGTTGCAGAAGTAAGTATTTGTATTTTTAGTACAGCAAAACTTTTTTTTTTGTAAAAGACAACTCCCGCACTAGGGAATAAGCCCTTTGTCACGGGGGACTTTACAAACATACAATAAACCGACACAAAGTACACCCAAACAACCATTTATAGATTTACCAATTTTTGTCAATTGTGAGAATCGAACACATAACACGCCGCGTAGTAGTAAATGGCGAGGTAATCACTAAAGCCACTGACCCAACCCTGCAGTCATAACTAAGAGGATCATTGCTACATTTTGCCTACTTAGGTTTTATGTAGTAGAAGACGAGTTTCTAGCCAAGAACAGACTCCGAGTTGATACTGAGCATTCCTTGATTGAAAATCTTGAATACTCTACTCGAACTCAGAACCTCAGCAGGGCAGTCGAAAGCACAACCACTGTGCGATACTAAAATAATTAGTAGTGATACTTTGTCAGTATTTCTTGAAAAATCACCTACCACACAAAGTTAAAAGATTATACAGACAAGCGATTGAATATACATAATATGTTACTAGTATTGTTCTACTGATCAATAATATTTATACACACTTCCCATTCAGGGCTGACGTCACAACCTGTCTTCAAGAATTATCGCGAGCAGCAGTACTCCTGGGCTACGAACTGGACCTCAGTCTCACAAACGCCCGTCGTCACAACGAACAGTCTTGTGAAAGGCTCACCAGCTGTACGTCCAGGGCTAGGAAGCATACCGAGGAGGCGGTCACCGCTTTACGTGACCAGTTGTACCAGTGTGTGTATGCTTAAAAACCTTCAAAACATTTTGAGAAAAAGGAACTTTTCTTTTTTGAAAGTACTGGTGTAAATAGTTTGTAAGGTTATTAAAGCGTATGTATAATATAAAAAGCCTGAAATTATATGATGGTTTACTAAAGAAAGATCTTTTTCTAAAAACTCCCGCACTAGGGAACAAGCCCTGTGTCGCGAGGGACTTTACAAACATAAAATTCACGGATACAACCATTTATGAAGAGTCTTGGAACAATAATTTTATAAATCACACAAAGTTTTATATATAATATGTATGTGGGAATCAAACCCACGACCTCCAGCTTAGCAGTCAGGATCACTAACTACTGGACCAACAGGACAGTCAAATTTAAGAGGGCATCATACAAGCGAATAAAAGACGTTGTCTGGCGAAAACATAGTTGTTTCAATACTCTGACAGATTTGCGCACAATATTGCGGCACGTTAAAAGTACCAAATTAAGATTAGCACTCATCCAACAAAAATAATCATAGCAAACATAGCTTTACCTTGGACAAACGTTAATTCGAATACCATCACTCGTTTGATTTCAACGAACTAATTTAAATTCATTAGTGGGCTGGTCGGCCATGTTGTCTAAATATTTGAATAATTCGATTTCGCTTTGTCGTATAACGGTAAATTAAAGGGTCGCCATGATTAGAAAGGACAGTGAAGGGACCAAGGCTGGAGCTGCGAAGCTTATAACGAAGTTGAGCGATTTTGAGGACATTTCAACGAATTATAACAAAAGGTTAACAATGTTTTGTATTTTATGGAAGAGGCATGGGTGAAAATAAATGAAAAGATAATGTTTTTTAACGGATGCAAGTTTTAAAAGGACATCGATAATAATCCTACTTTTTACCCGACTACGGCGCAGCCAGAAAGAGGGTTATGATTTTAGCCTGTGTATATGTTTGTATGTATGTTTATCTATTCCCGCATCATTATTGAACTACTTATCATAACTTGACAATTGAGGTATCGTTAGAAGCGCATTAGAATCGTGAGCTGGTTACAGGCTATGTAACGCAAACATACTAACACTTTATACTATGACAATGGGTTTAATAATCCTATTTTTGAACCCATTGGCATTGTTTAAGTGTAAGTATGTTTGTGTATAGTTTAGACTGTCTTGTTGATGCCACTGTATAAATACGCGCTTATATTTGTGGCCAACTTTGAGATCCTAGGTGGTTTACAAATTTACCGGTTCGGGAATAGTGTTATTGGGTGAACGGCCTGGGTTTTTCTGACAAAAAATTCACAATAGATGCCCGGAGTTTGCAAATTGCCGGTGCATGCCTCGCAAATCGACTGCTTCGGTGGTTCAGTGGCCGCTGTATACGCCTGCTGTGCACGAAGTTGTGGGTTCGATTCCCACATAGGACAAAACTTTGTGTGACCCACAAAGAATTGTTCTGAGTCTGTAATTTATGTCCGTTAATTGTATGTTTGTAAAGTCCACCCTGACACAGAGCTTGTGTGTTGAAAACAAAAAAACACGTAAAGCCGTTGGTCGTATGCCTGATCTCTACAGTAGTGTCGGATTGCCGTGCCATCAGAATATGAGAGGGAATAAAGAGCACTTGTGTTTGCGCACACTACAAGCACTATAATATCTCTTGTTCAGATTGCTAGTCCCCGTTAAGATTAGCCACCGTGACCGAAATTCGGTTAGGAGGACTTTATTGATTCTGTTAGAAAACTTATACACAAAACCACGCAAAAAAACTGATATTTAAGTGTATATGTTACTACGTTAAAGGTTTTCTAGCTAGTTTAAACAATTTATTTAATTAGTGGACAAACTTGTTGTTTACATAAAACCCCAGGTCGCGACCCAAACATACGATACTTCAAATGCTTAATTTCATCCCGTTTACATAATTAGTTCTGACCTAAAAGTATCTATTCAAAAGGTAAATTTTACTTGGTCTCTTATTGTAACGGGGAATTGAAAGTATGTATTAGGTATATTAGAAAAAAGTCATATGACAAGAGCCAACAGAAGAGAGGTAGTGCACCATACTAAGAGAGGTAGGGCTCCATACTCACGAGCAAGCCCGACTTTGGAAAGACCTCCACCTTACAGAAGACCACAGCCAAATAACTATACACAGCGATGTAGTTGTGTTCCTATTTGTGAGTACAGGTATCCAGTACTCACTGAGGCATGCGTTTTAATAGAAACGTATTCCAGGAATACTCCATCTTAAAGCCCTGGTGGAAAAATTGGGTTGGCAACACTCAAGTGATACTTTTGGCATTGCAAGCGTTCATAGGCTACAATAACTGCTCAACATCAGACGGGCCGTATGCTTGTTTGCCACCCACCACCAGTATAAAAAAACTGTTAATAAGATCCATCCATCCATCCATCGATCTCAACCCGTAAACGTCCCACTGCTGGGTATAGCGTATTGCTATATTCGTTTTGAGGAGTAAAATAAGACGATGATTTTTGCTTGTAATCGACTGGTCTTTATTCTTAATCTTAATCTATTTATATTAAAACATAACAAAGGAAAATACAATTATGAGTTGGAAGGGATTAAACGATGAACGTGAGTAATGTGCAGTGACAGCACTTTGCCATATTAATGTATTTACACGTTCACACGTTTTACAATATTTGTTATGGCTGTTGCCATAGATACTCCCTCCTTAAAAAAAATATTTATTATAGAAAAAATATTTACGATTAAACTTATTACCCTACACCACGTTGGTTTCTCGTATCACACGCATAAATCTCTTCTCGATTTTTGTTCCGATCGCTCGGAACAACATGTAGACACTGATGATGCATATTATTATTATCACTGCGATAATCGTTATTGTGATCCAACCTCGTATGCTCTGTAGGTCCTCAGCGAGCCTAGAGTGTATCTGCAGTAACTCTTCCGGAATGGCTGGCGCGTTGTTTTGCACCATGTTGACTTGTTCTTTCTCATGAGTACTTGTGTTGGATCCCATGTTGCGTGTGAAAACTTTTTGTCGTGAGTGGTGATTGTAGATCGTTTGTATAGCTTTATATATCATAGCTGGAATCGAACCGTTGGGCGTGAGATTCGCCCTGCACGTGTTTTTTTATTTGCTAGATTATCTTGCGTTTCTACAACTATTTTCTTATCTACTGATGTGCGATTTCTTATCTCCTTATCGTTTATTACGAAGGCGGGTTTTATCCTGTCGATAGATACGGTACTGTGTCTTCCGTTTATCAATATCGTGAATAATTTATCGCTCCGTCTAATTACGAGATAAGGTCCGTCGTATGGCGGCGTCAAGCTCGGCCGCAATCTATCGCATCGTAAGAATACGTGCGTGCATTCTGCTAATTTTGGATGTACAAATATTTTGTCATTTGTGCGCTCTCTCTGTGGCACGGAAGTTATTCGTTCGATGTTTTTCTTCAACTCTTCTACCATTTCAGTGTAGGTTGTTAGGCTTCTTGTCTCGAAAAATGCTCCAGGTAACGTTATTGTTGTTCCATATACTAGTTCGGCTGCCGAAAATCCAGTATCCTGCCGTAAGCTGGTACGGATACCGAGTAATATTGTGGCTAGTTCCTTTGTCCAGTTTGTAGTGTTCCCTCTTGCCATTAATGCTGCTTTCATAGTTCTGTGTAATCGTTCGACTTTCGAGTTTGACTGTGGGTGATACGGAGTTGTCCGTATTTTATTTATTCCCATGAGTTTTGCCAAACTTCTGAATATTCTTGATTCGAATTGAGCTCCCTGATCTGAAGTTATGTATTCAGGACATCCGAATCGGGTTATCCACCCTTCGTATATCACTCTTGCAATTGACTCTGCAGTGATGTCTGACGCTGCGAAAGCTTCTGGCCATGACGTACATCGGTCAATCATTGTTATGATGTATCGTTTATTCTGGGATGTTGTGAGGGGTCCGACAATGTCGACGTGTAGATGAGAGAATCTTTCTGCTGGCATGAATTTTCCAAGTGGTGATTTGGTGTGCCGATGTATTTTTGAACGTTGACACTGTAAACATGCTTCAGTCATCTTGTTGATGTCCGTGTTCATGTTTTCCCAAATGTAGTTCGCTGCAATTAACTTCCTCGTAGTGTTTTTTCCGGGATGGCTTATATTGTGGAAACTCTCGAAAATGTCTCTTCTGAATTTAAGGGGAAGAAATGGTCGTTGTTTCCTGGTTGATAAGTCGCAGAATATCTTGATTCCTTTCTCGTGAAAATGTACCGTTTCGAACCGTAATGATTTATTTGATTTCAATCGTTCGAGTTCGTCATTGTTTTGTTGACAATTTGCTACCTCCTTCCAGTCTATATTGGATGGTAATGATATCGTTTCAACAACTCGAGACAAGGCGTCTGCAACTGTGTTTTCCTTGCCGCTAATATGTGTTATATTAGTGCTGAATTGCGATATGTAGTCCAGGTATCGAATCCGCCTCGGTGTGTCATTCAATGATGGCTTCTTATCGAATGCCTGAATCAATGGCTTATGATCCGTGTAGACGGTGAATTCTCGGCCCTCGATGAGTCTTCTAAAATGTTTAATTGCCATGTAAATTCCCAGTAACTCTCTGTCGTAAGTAGAGTATTTCGTTTGAGCTTCGCTTAGTACTTTTGAAAAGAAAGCTATCGGTTCCCACTTTCCTTTTTGTCGTTGCTGTAGGACGGCGCCTACGCATTTTAAGCTTGCGTCAGTCATCATTGCTAGTTGGGTTTGGCTGTCTGGGCAGGCTATTGACGTTATTTGTCGTATATCCTGTTTGCAGCGCTCGAAAGCGTGGTCCGCTTCTTTATTCCACTGAATGATTGTTTTATCATTTTTCTTCGAATTTCTCAAGTATCTATTTAGAGGCGCTTGATGCTTCGCTGCGTACGGTATGCTGCTTCGGTAGAAGTTTAACATGCCTAAGAAACGACGTAGTTCTTTCACTGTATTTGGTTTCGGATATTCGTTAATTGCTTGAACTTTTTCCGTTGTAGGCGTCAATCCTTGGCTCGTTATATGATAACCAAGAAAATCAATCTCCGATTTTGCAAATTCACACTTGTTTGTGTTAATTGTAATGCCGTTTTCTTGCAGGCGTTTGAATATTTCTTCTAAGTGTTTGTAGTGGACGTCGGTTTCTGAGTCAGCAATTAAAATGTCATCAACGAAAACATATACGTAGTCTAAATCTCTAAATATAGAGTCCATCCACTTTTGAAATGACTGTCCGGCGTTCTTTAAACCGAATGGAAGTCTTGTAAATTCGAAAAGTCCGAACGGCGTTATTATCGCTGTTTTCTCTGGTTCAGCGACAGCAATCGAATAGAATGCTTTCTTTATATCGATTTTACTGAAAATGGTTTTTCCGCTTGCGATATACGTAAAATCTAACAGTCGTGGCAATGGGTATCTATCCGGTACGGTAATTTTGTTGAGTGCGCGGTAGTCACCGCATGCTCTCCATTCGCCATTTTTCTTCTTGACCATATGAAGTGGGGATGCCCACTCACTGCTTGAGGGTCTGCAAATTCCCATATGCATCATCTCCTTGAACTCTTGCTTTGCGATTTTGTATTTGTCTGGAGGAAGAGGACGTGCCCGTGTAGCAACTGGGAACCCTTTTCTTATAATCTCATGCTTAACATTGTGTTTCGGAGGGTTCTTCATCGATCCAGGCTTTGTAATATCTTCATACTTTTCTAACAAGCACCTGATCGAATCTGGTAAGTTCGAGTTAATTGTTCGTATTGATGAAATATTTGCTACTATTATTCGTGCAGGCGTTTCTAATCCCGTTTCTTTGTCGATCAATTTTCGTCCGTGTATATCCACTAACAGTTGGAAATGCTCGAGGAAATCGGCTCCTAGAATCGGCATTTTCACGTCGGCGATGGTAAAACACCATTTGAATTCTCTACGGAGTCCGAAATTCAGTGTTAGCGTGCGTTCTCCATATGTGTTAATTGGGGTTCCGTTGGCGGCGTATACTTGGTATTTGCATGCGTCGCTATCATGTTCCGTGCGATTTAAAACGGAAATGTTTGCACCGGTGTCGACTAAAAATCTATAACTACTGTTTAAGTCGGTTATAGTTAGACGGTTAGCGGGGTGCATAGCACAGAGATCCGTCGCTTTCTGTGCTATTAGTAGTTTTCCGACATCGCATTCGTATTTTTCTTCCATGTACACGGCTGCCGGCATTTTATTGCATTTTGCTTGAATTTGTTATGATAATAACAAATGCCATTCTGCGGCTTTCGATAGTGCGACATTGACCGTGAGCGTGAATCATTACGTGACCGGAAACTGCTGCGTTGTCGCGTTCGAGACAGACGATTGTTGCGAAGCTCGTTTATTTCAATTTGCATCGCTGCAATTTGTGACGTCAGGTTTGTTATTAAACTGATGTCAGCTGTCGACGATATGGCGCTCGTTCGTGTATACGTTAGATTCTCGTGAATTTTGTCGGCTATTTCGCTCAGTTTTTCCAATGTCAAGTCTTCGGATACTGCAATGATAGATGTAATGGTGGCTGGGAGTTGTCGGAACCACAGGAGACGTATCGTATCGTCGTTCATCTTCCCGCTGCCTGCTTCCCGCATTTTTCGTAATAGCTGGGAAGGTTTCTGGTCACCGAGGTCCATCTCTGATAATAGCTTTTGAAATTTTCTGTGCTCGCTCTCCTCGTAACAGCTTATAAGGCGATCTTTAATAGCCGTATATTTTTGCTCGTCTGGAGGATGTGTCAGGATGTCGCTTACTTGATGGATCACCTCCTTTGGCAATTTGGCAATTACCATGTTGTACTTATATTCCTCTCCTTGTTTCTGGGGAGCCATGATTGCTTCGAACTGCGCGAACCACAATCTTGGTGAGTCAGTCCAAAATTGAGGCAGTTTCTCGGTAACTGATATCGCTGCAATACTATCAGTGCTGGCGTCGCCTTTCGCTGGAGTCGCTGGTGGAGCCATGGTGTCTTGTTTGTTTTCTATCACTTTCTAGATTTGATGCTGAAAACCAATTTGGGTTCCGGTCGTCCCGGTATTATATCAGCACTAGAGAAGCGGTAGCCAGTCGGGGTCACCAATTATAGCGTATTGCTATATTCGTTTTGAGGAGTAAAATAAGACGATGATTTTTGCTTGTAATCGACTGGTCTTTATTCTTAATCTTAATCTATTTATATTAAAACATAACAAAGGAAAATACAATTATGAGTTGGAAGGGATTAAACGATGAACGTGAGTAATGTGCAGTGACAGCACTTTGCCATATTAATGTATTTACACGTTCACACGTTTTACAATATTTGTTATGGCTGTTGCCATACTGGGCACGGGTCTCCTCCATACATTTGAAGGGATATTAGTCTACTACACCACGTTGGCCAGACGGGTTGGTATAGGGTTTTATATCGAGTTTTCCTTCTCTTGCAGTAGATATTGTCTGCCTGACTTACCTACTCCCTTAGTCGACTCTTACAAAAAAGAAAAACAAATCAAAAAGTCGTTCCATTACAGTATCTTTTTTATTTATTAAACTTTTGAAAAATTTATTTATAAAAAATGCTACTTTTAGATATTTATTACTACCAACATATATCTACTACTATTTTTTCGTATTTCCGTCTATGACTCACGTCAAAGGGTTGCCAACTGAAAATCAGCGCTTGACGATATCGTTCGAGCCTATGCTGAGATGGTGACTTTTTCCAGCAGGGATATACTGTACAAATACATATAACGTTTAATATTATTACTGTTTTTTTCCTAAATAGCAGCTATCCGTTTTAAGTTAATTCTTTTTTTGTTTTATATGTATGCACTTGCTGGAATAAACATTGTTTTCTTTCTTTCTTTTCTTTCTTTACGAAACCCTCAGATGCGTTCCATCCGAGGGTGTCGTAAGAGTCGAGTGAGGGTGGTGACATTTGTATTCTTAATCCGTCACCACCCGGACTAATAAGATACACGGTTTAATTACTCAACGTTTTCCAATTCGACATACAAGCCCAATTGTGGACGGTCAAGCTCGCATTCATGCATAAAAGGTGACCACTCAAACACCGCGCCATTTACGCTACCAAAACATTCACGGGCTGATGATTTCGAATTTAACCGAAATCGGGGTAAACTGCAAATGACTAAGCATCCATTATTTATTCCCCTTGAGCTCCCTTGACTTTGTCTATGAGAATATTATATACAGACCCTCGTCGTTTTCGTTTACATATTAAGTAATAGCAGAAATTAATTGTTTTGACTGCCTTGGTGGTGCAGTGGTCTCAGTATGCTGCCGTGCAAGAGGTTGTGAGTTCAATTCCAATACACACAAAACTTTGTGTGACCCACAAAGAGTTGTTCTGAGTCTGGGTGTAATTTGTGTCCGTTAATTGTATGTTTGTATAGTCCCCCGCGACACAGAGCTTAGTAACCAGTTACGATCGGGGATGTTTTTTTCCTTGATCGAAACCAAGAATCACCATCAAAATCTGTTCGTAACCAATCTTCTTCTTATTGTTTGGTTAGTGGCCAACCTGGTGACAGAGTTATTTAGATCGATCGACCCATATTTAGGCCTCTGTCGTGATCTGACGACTGTTAACAGCCGGGACCGACTTTTAACGTGCCCTCCGAGGCACGGTGACGCTCAGATGAAATACCATGCGGTCAACCATCTATAGAGTTACCGCGCCCTTGGTTGCTTAACCCGCTGATCGTTTACTGAACAGCGAGTGCACCTAACTATGAGCGCCTAACCAATTACGATCGAGGACGTATTTTTCCTTAATCGAAACCTGTAATAAGGATAGCTAGCTAGCTACAACAATAACAAAAAAAGCTAGATTGTTTATTTTATGTGTGTGTATAAATAATAACAACACTAAGTGATGTTCCTT
Organism: Trisateles emortualis; assembly: GCA_947095525.1. NCBI lineage: Eukaryota > Metazoa > Arthropoda > Insecta > Lepidoptera > Erebidae > Trisateles > Trisateles emortualis. The sequence continues at coordinate 3,285,583 of OX352748.1, read as the reverse complement.
CCACATCATACACCCTCCACAAAAGACAATAAGAATTAATAATACACTCACAATTCAAAAACTTGGGACATCCCGACGTTTACGTGAAAGGTATGCATAAAACATGAACCCTAAGGTCTCGGGTTTGAGATCATTGCTGTTCATACATCATATCATATTTATAACTTTAGTAGAACATACTTGACGTAGATTTAATGATAAATGGTGATGACGGGAAATTAAAATTATGATTGTCGTCGTAGTCGTTAAAATCATTATGATGATGACTATGCTATATATACAAGAATAATAATAAGAACTTATTTAAACTAACTGGAAAAGTGCCCAAAAGGCTGGCGGCATTGCCCCGTTGATTGGCAATGCTGATTTTCTGTGCGAGAAAAAGGCCGGCCTTCTCTTCACTCGAAGCGTAGTCAATTAGTAATTTGGTAATTATTTAATTTAATTTGATTGGTTTCCTATCACCTTCTTATTAGTTATTTTGATCGCCCATATTTAAGCCTGTGTCGTCAGTAGATGCGACTTTTACCATGCCCTCTGAAGCACGGAGACGCTAAGATGCGGTCACCCATCTATAGGGTTACCGCGCCCTTAGTAACTGAACCAGCTGATCGTTTACCGAACAGCAAGTCTTCAATCTATCTGAATCGGAATACATATTATGGTTTCGTTACAGCAGAAAATATCTAGGGACTGACACATTTGTCGGTTGATAGATTGCCACCACCATCCGCGAAAGTTGTGAAAGCTATCTTAGGCACAATAACCACACCCAAAGAAAAAAATGTTCGACGGCAATACCTATACAGTATTATTTTATGTGATGTATATTCTTATAAACATAACTAAGAGGATCATTGCTACATTTTGCCTACTTAGGTTTTATGAAGTAGACGACGAGTTTCTAGCCATAATACTGAAGACAAGGCTAGACTCCGAGTGGATAATGAGCATTCCTTGATAGATAGACTTAAATACTTTACTCGAACTCAGAACCACAGCAAGGCAGTCCAAAGCAAACTGTCACTGTCACTGTGCGATACTAAAATAATTGGTAGTGACACGTTGTCAGTATTTAAAAAAAAAACCTACCATACAAAGTTAAAAGATTATACAGACAAGCGATTGAATATATATTACTAGTAGTTGTTCGACTGTTCAATAATATTTATACACACTTCCCATTCCCAGGGCTGACGTCACAACCTGTCTTCAAGAATTATCGCGAGCAGCAGTACTCCTGGGCTACGAGCTGGACCTCAGTCTCACGAACGCCCGTCGTCACAACGAACAGTCTTGTGAAAGGCTCACCAGCTGTACGTCCAGGGCTAGGAAGCATACCGAGGAGGCAGTCACCGCTTTACGTGACCAGTTGTACCAGTGTGTGTATGCTTAAAAACCTTCAAAACATTTTGAGAAAAAGGAACATTTCTTTTTTGAAAGTACTGGTGTAAATAGTTTGTAAGGTTATAAAAGCGTATGTATAATATAAATAGCCTGAAATTATATGATGGTTTACTAAAGAAAGATCTTTTTCTGAAAACTCCCGCACTAGGGAACAAGCTGTGTCGCGAGGGACTTTACAAAAATACAATTCACGGATACAACCATTTATGAAGAAACTCGGAACAAACATTTATGAATCACACAAAGTTTTATCCTATGTGGGAATCGAACCCACGACCTCCAGCTTATCAGTCAGGATCACTAACTACTAGACCAACAGGACAGTCAAATTTAAGAGGGCATCATACAAGCGAATAAAAGACGATGCCTGGCGAAAACATAGTTGTTTCAATACTCTGACAAGTGTTGCACACAATATTGGGCACATTAAAAGTACCAAATTAAGATTAGCACTCATCCAACAAAAATAATCATAGCAAACATAGCTTTACCTTGGACAAACGTTAATTCGAATACCATCACTCGTTTGATTTCAACGAACTAATTTAAATTCATTAGTGGGCTGGTCGGCCATGTTGTCTAAATATTTGAATAATTCGATTTCGCTTTGTCGTATAACGGTAAATTAAAGGGTCGCCATGATTAGAAAGGACAGTGAAGGGACCAAGGCTGGAGCTGCGAAGCTTATAACGAAGTTGAGCGATTTTGAGGACATTTCAACGAATTATAACAAAAGGTTAACAATGTTTTGTATTTTATGGAAGAGGCATGGGTGAAAATAAATGAAAAGATAATGTTTTTTAACGGATGCAAGTTTTAAAAGGACATCGATAATAATCCTACTTTTTACCCGACTACGGCGCAGCCAGAAAGAGGGTTATGATTTTAGCCTGTGTATATGTTTGTATGTATGTTTATCTATTCCCGCATCATTATTGAACTACTTATCATAACTTGACAATTGAGGTATCGTTAGAAGCGCATTAGAATCGTGAGCTGGTTACAGGCTATGTAACGCAAACATACTAACACTTTATACTATGACAATGGGTTTAATAATCCTATTTTTGAACCCATTGGCATTGTTTAAGTGTAAGTATGTTTGTGTATAGTTTAGACTGTCTTGTTGATGCCACTGTATAAATACGCGCTTATATTTGTGGCCAACTTTGAGATCCTAGGTGGTTTACAAATTTACCGGTTCGGGAATAGTGTTATTGGGTGAACGGCCTGGGTTTTTCTGACAAAAAATTCACAATAGATGCCCGGAGTTTGGAAATAGGCGGTGCATGATCGACAAATGATGAAATCGACTGTATACGCCTGCTGTGCACGAGGTCGTGGGTTCGATTTCCACACAGGACAAAACTTTGTGACCCACAAAGAATTGTTCTGAGTCTGTAATTTGTGTCTGTTAATTGTATGTTTGTAAAGTCCCCCCTGACACAGAGCTTGTGTGTTGAAAACAAAAAAACGAGTAAAGCCGTTGGTCGTATGCCTGATCTCTACGGTCGTGTCGGATTGCCGTGCCATCAGAATATGAGAGTGAGGGAATAAAGAGCACTTGTGTTTGCGCACACTACAAGCACTATGATATCTCTTGTGCAGATGGCTAGTCTCCGTTAAGATTAGCCACCGTGACCGAAATTTGGTTAGGAGGACTTTATTGATTCTGTTAGAAAACTTATACACAAAACTACGCAAAAAACTGATATTTAAGTGTATATGTTACTACGTTAAAGGTTTTCTAGCTAGTTTAAACAATTTATTTAATTAGTGGACAAACTTGTTGTTTACACAAAACCCCAGGTCGCGACCCAAACATACGATACTTCAAATGCTTAATTTCATCCCGTTTACATAATTAGTTCTGACCTAAAAGTATCTATTTAAAAGGTAAATTTTACTTGGTCTCTTATTGTAACGGGGAATTGAAAGTATGTATTAGGTATATTAGAAAAAAGTCATATGACAAGAGCCAACAGAAGAGAGGTAGTGCACCATACTAAGAGAGGTAGGGCTCCATACTCACGAGCAAGTCCGACTTTAGAAAGACCTCCACCTTACAGAAAACCACAGCCAAAACTATACACAGCGATGTAGTTGTGTTCCTATTTGTAAGTACAGGTATCCAGTACTCACTGAGGCATGCGTTTTGATAGAAACGTTATCCTATTCCAGTAATACTCCATCTTAAAGCCCTGGTGGAAAAATTGGGTTGGCAACACTCAAGTGATACTTTTGGCATTGCAAGCGTTCATAGGCTACAATAACTGCTCAACATCAGACGGGCCGTATGCTTGTTTGCCACCCAAGTAGTATAAAAAAACTGGTAATAAGATCCATCCATCCATCCATCGATCTCAACCCATAAACGTCCCGCTGCTGGGCACGGGTCTCCTCCATACATTTGAAGGGATATTAGCCTACTACACCACGCTGGCCAGACGGGTTGGTATAGGGTTTTTTTTTTTAAAATTATTTATTTAAAACTTCCTGCATAAAGTTACAGAGGCGGACTTAATGCCTTTGGCATTTTCGACCAGTCAACCTTAGGGTGATGCAGAGATATTAATGGCAGGTGTTAAAATTATTAAAAATTAAGAATAAATTATTATAGTGTTATACATAATATTATATTATTATACAATATATAATTTATATAGATTATAAAGTTAGATATAATTCTATAAACACACAAATATAATTATATATATATACATACATATATATATATATCGGCGCCATTATTATAAGCATCGCAAAATCATCGAACAACGCATGATTCATCGTGACGTCAGCCGCTCGAGCGACAAACAACGCGTCATCCGTTCCGAAGCTCCCCACTACCGACACCTTTCACTAAGATAATAATATAATTATAAAAGACGTGCGGAGCGAGAGCGTGCCATTCGTTTGTCGGCACTCGAGCCAGACGGACCTACGTGATTTTGCTTGTTTAATTTGTTTAAGTAATCAATTTCTTAAGTTGTTTTATATATTATTTTATTGTGATAAAGTTATTTACTGTTTTTTGAATAAACAACTATGAATCAAGAAGATGGTATTATTCGTATAAACAACCCTCTTCTAACATATATACATACAAAAGTCGACACCTACTCGTAGCTTTTTTAATCTCGAGAGGAAGCGCATTCCATAGAAGAATGGACTGAATTGGAAAGGAAGAATGAACAAGAGCAGAGCTATGTGAGGGACATGCAAGAAGAAGGTTGTTCGATGAACGAAGGTTTCTATTATGAACAGAACATCTATATTGAAAGTAAGAGGTCAAGATAGTGGGGGGAGTTGAAGAATTAAGAAGAGAGAAGAGCGTAGTAAGAGCACGCAAATTGCGACGTTGACGAATGGATAACCACCCTAGTTGGGAACGATAAATAGACACATGGTCATATTTACGAAGATTAAATACGAATCGAATGCAGTTATTAAGAAGACGGTCAAGTTTATTAAGGAAGTCTGCATTCAGGTCAAAATAGCACACATCACCATAATCGATGATAGGAAGGAGTAAAGTTTGCACAAGCGTAGTCTTGGTTTTAGAAGGTAGAAAATTTTTCAATCGATAGAGTGATAGCAGGGTACCAGTAACGCGCTGACAGACACTTGATACCTGAGATCTCCAGTTGAGGGTATCGTCAATTAGTAAGCCTAGGTCTTTCACATTAGTGGTAAACTGTATAGGGTGTCCATCGAAGACGACTGATGGAAGAGATGCATAATCAACTCTGCTTATCATACGGTTGCCACCTATAATAATTGCCTGGCACTTTAAAGGATTTATATGTAAGCCAAACCTGTTAGACCAGTGTTTAATTGCGTCCAAATCCCGGTTAACATTGGCAATCGCAACGGGCAAGTTGTCAATTTTGGCATGAGAATACAACTGCAAGTCATCAGCATACAAATGATACGCACACTGAAGGTCGTTGGTAATGAGGTTAATAAAAAGAGAAAATAAAAGAGGAGAAAGAATGCCGCCCTGTGGTACGCCAGAGTCGAGATCACACCAGCATGACAACGTGTCATCGATGCGAACAGACTGCTGACGCTCACGAAGATATGAGAAAAACCATTCCAGAGCCTCTGGTGAGATCAAGAGATGGGAGAGTATGGAGAGGAGAATATCGTGACTCACGGTGTTGAAGGCGTTTAAGAAATCGACCAATACTAAAACAGTAGCCATGGTGTCTTCCACGCCCGCCTTCACATCGCCAGTCACTTTCAGTTTTATATCGAGTTTTCCCTCTCTTGCAGCAGATATTGTCTGCCTGACTTACTCACTTAGTCACATGACACGTGACATTTGTATTCTTAATCCGTCACAACACGGACTAATAAGATACACGGTTTAATTACTCAACGTTTTCCAATTCGACATACAAGCCCAATTATCGACGGTCAAGCTCGCATTCATGCATAAAAGGTGACCACTCAAACACCGCGCCATTTACGCTACCAAAACATTCACGGGCTGATGATTTCGAATTTAACCGAAATCGGGGTAAACTGCAAATGACTAAGCATCCATTATTTATTCCCCTTGAACTCCCTTGACTTTGTCTATGAGAATATTATATACAGACCCTTGTCGTTTTCGTTTACATATTAAGTAATAGCAGAAATTAATTATTTTGACTGCCTTGGTGGTCCAGTGGTCTCAGTATGCGCCTGCTGTGCACGAGGTTGTGAGTTCAATTCCAACACAAAACTTTGTGTGACCTACAAAGAGTTGTTCTGAGTCTGGGTGTAATTTGTATCCGTAAATTGTATGTTTGTAAAGTCCCCCGCGACACAGAGCTTGTTCTTTAGTGCGGAAGTTGTCTTTAAAAAAGAAACGGAAATTTACTTTACTTTAGGAAGTTACTAAAGGAACTAGTTATGGCGAGAGCTATAATAATAAATTAATAAATCATTTTATTAACGCGTCGCATAAACGCATAGATATATACCTTACAGACTAACGTACATATTAATATAAACCTGTGTTAGTATTAAAAACTTAAAACTATGTTAGTACACTTCACTGACACACTCACACACTGTGTCGCACATATGCTATGCTTGGTATTACTCTGAGTAATAAAATTCGTAATGAGGATTTGTGAAAACATATTGAGGAAGTCTATGTTCAGTAGTGGACATTAACAGGCTGAAAAAAAGAAGAAAAAGAAAGGAACTATTAGGTAAAATCTTCCAGTCGTGTTTCTGCGCCTGAATACAGGCTTTTAAAATAACATTTTAATTATCTCAGGGTTACCCCATAGCACAAAACTCTGCTGCTGCGAGATGAAGGGTCGCCTACTCGCAAGTCCATAGGCTACGGTAACTGCTTACCATTTATTTGCATGTGGGTAAACCACAGTGTTAGTATGATGAAAAAGATAAAGAGAGTTAGGACACCATGCTAGCGAGCAAATCTGACTGGAGAAGGATCACCTTATAGAAGACCACAGCCAAGAGACACATAGAGATGTGTTCCTGTGTGTGAGTACAAGTCTATAGCGCTTATTTAGGGATGCGTTTTGAAAGAAACGTATTTCTATCCCAGGGATACGCCCATCTTAAAGCCCTGCTGTAAAAAACTGGGTTTGCAACACGCAAGTGATACCTCTGGTATTGCAAGCATCCATAGGCTATGGTAACTGCTTAACATCAAACGGGCCGTACGCTTGTTTGCCACCCAAGAAGCAGAAAAAAAACTAACAAAATTTAGTTTGGAAATTGACTAATGAATTTATCAATCACATACAAATTTTCATTTGTAACATATTGACATGATAAGTCGGACTTAAGAAGACTTTCTAGACAGAGAGAAGTGAAAGAAAAGTAACAGACGGACCTCTGCCCTACAGTGGGGGTCCCACTGTAGGGCAAAGGTCGGTTCGGTCGTCATTAAAACCGATGGTTAGTAACCAATTGCGATCAAAGTCTTTTTCGTCGTTAGTCGTAACCAGTTACGATCGAGGATGTTTTTTCCTGATCGAAACCAAGAATCACCATCAAAATCTGTTCGTAACAAATCTTCTTCTTATCGTTTGGTTAGTGGCCAACCTGGTGACAGAGTTATTTAGATCGCCCATATTTAGGCCTCTGTCATGATCTAACGACTGTTAACAGCCGGGACCGACTTTTAACGTGCCCTCCGAGGCACGGTGACGCTCAGATGAAATACCATGCGGTCAACCATCTATAGAGTTACCGCGCCCTTGGTTGCTTAACCCGCTGATCGTTTACCGAACAGCGAGTGCACCTAACTATGAGCGCCTAACCAATTACGATCGAGGACGTATTTTTCCTTAATCGAAACCTGTAATAAGGATAGCTAGCTAGCTAGAACAATACGAAAAGAAGCTAGATTGTTTATTTTATGTGTGTGTATGAATAATAACAACACTAAGTGATATTTCTTCCACATCATACACCCTCCACAAAAGACAATAAGAATTAATAATACACTCACAATTCAAAAACTTGGGACATCCCGACGTTTACGTGAAAGGTATGCATAAAACATGAACCCTAAGGTCTCGGGTTTGAGATCATTGCTGTTCATACATCATATCATATTTATAACTTTAGTACAACATACTTGACGTACATTTAATGATAAATGGTGATGACGGGAAATTAAAATTATGATTGTCGTCGTAGTCGTTAAAATCATTATGATGATGACTATGCTATATATACAAGAATAATAATAAGAACTTATTTAAACTAACTGGAAAAGTGCTCAAAAGGCTGGCGGCATTGCCTCGATGATTGGCAATGCTGATTTTCTGTGCGAGAAACAGGCCGGCCTTCTCTTCACTCAAGGCGTAGTCAATTAGTCATTTGGCTATTTCCCTAAAAGAGAAGCGAATTATAATAATTATTTAATTTAATTTAAATGGTTTCCTATCACCATCTTCTTCTTATTAGTTAATTTGATCGCACATATTTATGCCTTTGTCGTGGTCTAAAGACACATTTGTCGGTTGATAGATTGCCACCGCCATCCGCGAAAAGTTGTGAAAGCTATCTTACTCTCACAATAACTGCACCCAAAGAAAAAAATCTTCGACGGCAATACCTATACAGTATTATTTTATGTGATGTATATTCTTATAATCATAATTATGCTATTGCAACTTGCATGTGTATGGTAGTCCATACACATGCAATTTTAACTCGTCTATTGTCGTCTACGTCTATCAGTAAAGGTTGACAGTTTGGGACTATCAATCAATGAAAAAAGTCGTAGTTTATTAAGGGTGTAAACAAATAAATGAGTTCAGCTCAAACTTTTGACAATACACTACGCGACTTAAGCCGTGGGCAGAAAGCTATTATAAATAAGAAACTAACCAGATTTCACCATCTCAAAATGACGCAGTAAGAAAAAGGCACATTATTTAACCGAAAACTTTTGTCATAAAGGTACTACGTAAGAAATAAAATATTCGCATGGAGTAGAGATAGTGTTCCCGGGACCCATAACTCTTGACAAGATGGAAGACGCTCTCGGGAGGATTACGGGAGTACGCATTCACGAGGAGATGATATTTTTATGACAAATTCGTTAGGAGATGCGGTTTTGAATCCGTTGACTTTTGTGCTTTTATTTGAGTGAAGAATATGAAGATATCTTTCATTGAGTTGTATGATGACAATTTCTGGAATTAATATCGTTTAAAATTCGAATAATATGTTTAGTTATTTATTTTTTTGGTTAAAGGTTGATATTAATCATCATAGACGAAAAGTAAATCTTCACCTCTACACGGTGACCACGTGCTCATGATGACAGGAGACAAACCTTATGTATTCTATAATTATGTTTTTTTCAAGTCTGAGTGTACAGCATGCAAAGCAGATAAGGTTCCAGAGTCGGATTATAAGTTTTTTTTTTCAGAAAATACTGAATAATATTTTTAGGAGGTTTGATATTTACGAGAATGAGTTTCGTAAATCAGTGTAATTGTTTAACCTTACAATACCTCATCAATATATATGTATTTAATATTTTCTTACAACAAAAAAAGTCTTATAGTGCGACCCTGGAACCTTATCTGTTTTGCATGCTCGTACATTGTGTCAATGATTTTATGTTTGTAAAGTCCACTGCGACACAGAGCTTATTCATCAGAACATATTATCTAGTGTAATCTAGTAAGTTTGCAAACCCAATTGATTACTTATTCTGTCACTCTGATAGTTTCTCTAGACGGCAATCCATCCACCGGAGAGAAATCAGACATAGGAACGACTTTACGTTGTTGAAGAGATGTAAACACAGCTACTTTCCAAACTTCGGGCTATTTATGGTAATTATTTCAACAGAGCAACCCAATATCAATTTTTTCCCAACCTGGGAATCGAATTTTGTAATCAGCAGTATAACTCATCAACCACCTAGGCTAAAGAGACAGAGTAAAAATATCAAGAATTTCAATGCTTATTTAGTACTAGGGGTCGCCCGCGACTTCGTCCGCGTAGTTATTTGAAATATGTTCCTCAATTTTGTAACATATCTCACTACTGCTCCGCTCCTATTGATCATAGCGTGATATTATATAGCCTATAGCCTTCCTGGATAAATGCACTATTGAACAAAAAAAATTTTTTTTGATCGAACCAGTAATTTTTGAGATTAGCGCGTTCAAACAAACAAACTCTTTAGCTTTATAATATTAGTATAGATTTTATTCTTGCTGTAACCATTTACGGCTATACCTAGTACTCCTTTAGACACTGCGGATAAGTTTGACCTACAAACAAGTCTGTAAGAGATAAGATCTGTCACTGTCCTATTTAGTTACTGTAACGACCTAATTATGTATACAAACTCTTTAGTGGACTTTGCTGTACGGCTACTTGCTTTATTTGCTTGCTCTGTCTAGCGACTAAGTTTATTTTTGACTTTAATTTTAATGTTTGCAAAACGCAAGCGTGACGAACTAGATGCTTACGAGAGAGGTTTGTGCATAGGGCTAATGTACCTACAGATGGATTGGAAGGTTATGGGGAGGCCTTTTCTCGGCAGTGAGACAATAAAAAAATATGTTTCCAAAGTTAATAAGACGATCGTGCAATACCAGCGGTATTGCTCTAATATATAACAATTGAATAAGTACACACTATTTTTAACCGACTTCAAAAACGAGAAGCTGATCAATTCGTTTGTATTTTTTTTAAGTTTGTTACCGTAGAACTCCGTCATTTATTTACCGATTTGAAAAAAAAAACTTTTTGTCTAAGAAGACATTCTTTCAATTTAGTCTCGTTTTTAAATTCTACAACTAGCCGCATTGAAGTCGGTTTTTTATTGTTAATATTATTTGAACAAGTGGTTAGTGGCGAATATTGTGGCATAGTTGTTCAGATTACTCATATAGGCCTCTCCTGTGATCTAACGACATTAAACAGTAAGGAAAAACATTTTATGTGCCTTCTGAAGTACGGAGACGCTAAGATGAAATACCACTATTCGGTTACTTATAGGGCAACCACCCCAGGTTGTAGAATAAGCTGCCTGCTCCCTGACTATAGCATGGGGTTCTTCAAGAAAGGAGTTAGGGTCGCCTACGCGCGAGTAACACCAACGGTTCTGTAAGCGTCCATAGGCCATGTTTGCCATCTTGGTAGTAAAAAAAACATAATCCACTTATTGTTTAGCAATCAGACAGCCTGGCTATGAGCGCCATCAAAAGAGAGGTCATACACAAGCTAGCAAGCCATACTGGGAAGGGACCTATATTTTACAAAGAACTACGGCTAAATAACTACAACAGCCCATCCAAACCCATTAAAATCTTAACACGAACGAGGAAACCAATTCATCATATCATCATCATCATCTCAGCCAAAAGACGTCCACTACTGGACAATGGACATAGGCTTTCCCTAAAGACATCCACAACTCTCGATCCTCAACCGACCTGAACTGAACCTTTACCAGGTCGTTGGTCCACTTTGCTGGAGGCCACGCTTCATCTTCGAGTTAGAGAAAGCAATTATTTAGTCAGAATTAAGTTTTACAACATCGATAGCGCTCAAATGATATAGGTATTGCAAACTGTTTTACGTCTCGTACCTCGAACTTGCACCTCTCGCACTCGCATCTCTCGCACGCAAGTCGGTTACTTTCCCACTGCACTACACTCAGATAGAAAAGTATAAACAGTGTTATATCATAATAAAAATTAACGTTAACCATATCAGTATATTTTCACCTCTTTTAACACAACATGGACGATTAATTCCAACGAATGGGGTAAAGTTGCAAGTTGCGGTCCTGACCGCACATTGCACGTTGCGCAGTGATAAACCGTTCGCGAGTTCGTTTGTAATAAAGTTGGTGAGTAAAGTATTTTGTTACGTCCGTTTATTGGTGCGTTTACCCCAACTGAATGAGAATTAGGTGGGCTATTCTCTTGTGGGCTTGCGAATGGGAATTCCGTTTAGCATGTGGTGAATTGACCTATTTTAGGTTTGTGCAATATTGAGGCTGTTAATAGATTTATATGTATTACATGGAAATGTCTGTGGGTATTGCAATTCATAGGTAAATTACTAATAGACTAGATAGACTTGGAATATTTCGCGTGAAATGCATGCTTAAAAAAATAACTGCTTTCCATTGAGTAGGTCAGTTTTTTTTTAATTTGTTTTAAAAATATGTTTTATTTATTTTCTAAAAATAATAATTTTTGGTAATAGGTGCAAACCTACTTCATTTATCTCTGCATCATCCCTAAGGTTGGCTGGTAGATAATGCCTTTGGCATTAAGCCCACCATTGTACACGATGTGTATATGTGTATATAGTTCTAAATAAATAAAAATGTTTTATTAAAAGTCATTCCTAAATGAACAATGAAAACCTGTACTTACAGGTACACAGCTACACTGCTGTGTGTAGTTATATGGTTGTTGTCTTCTATAGGGTTGGGGTGTTTCTTAATGAGAGAGAGATTATTTTATCAATAAAATATAGCCTATGACACACAAAAATAATGTGGCTATCTATTGGAAAATACATTTCTAAAATCGGTTCAGTAAATTCAGAGATGGGTAATCTCTGAATTTACTACCTACAACATCACGAACTTGCAAATTTTACCTCTTTATAATATAGTGAGTATAGAAAAAAGCGTGCGGGGTAGTCTTCGGAGACTGCCGATAGAAATGAAAATAAGTCGCTTGTGAATTGTATCGTCTAGCTATTAGATTATTATTTTTGAATATGGAAAGCAATAGGTGACGATGACGCGAGTTCCATGATTTTTGTAAAAAAAATCGAATATGGAAAGCGCTCGGTGACCATGACGCATGTTCTACGATTTTTGGGAAGGGTTCGTTGACGATGATGCACGTTCCATGATTTTTGTTCAACCAAAAAGTGCTCGACGACTAAAGAAGTTTTCACATCAATAAAATTGCATCATCATAATTTGTAAAATTATTTCCAAAGTAAACTGAAGAATAATAATATGTCGGTGAAATGCAGTCAGAGAGCGAAGCCCAAGTTTAATGTAGTTTTTATTACTCAACTGTACGGAGGAGCTAACGTCTACATCAGATGGGAATATGCTAAAGAATGTTATTTCGTACTTCGAGAATATGTATTAGCTTGGGAAAAGTGTGTAACCAAAGTAATAGAGATTATTGAACAATAGTTCTCTTTTTTACACGCTTTTTATTAGCTTCACCTGTATGTTTGTAACCGACTTCTTTAGGCGCGATTTTGACCCACTTTAGACGGTCAGATTTCGTTCAAACTTTGCAGATTTATCGAGGACCGATGACAATACACTAATTTGATAAAATTATAAATAATATTACTAAAAAGTAAAAAATAAATAATAGTTTAAAAAACTAAAACACACGCTTTTTATAGAAAACCGAACTAAAAAATATAAAATAAATTTTAATAAATTTAAATTAAGATTAAATTAAGAATTAAAAAAAATGTTTTATTTAAATAATATCTTTTTAACAAAAAATTGAACCGACGAAAAAAAAAGGATTTGAAAAGTAAAAAATAATAAAGTTTTGAGTCGGCGCCAAACAAACAAGCCATCATCTCACTTTATGTATAATGCTCTACGTTGGTGAATCAGTTACGGCGAGTATTATATATGTAGGTATAGATTAATTTGCTTATTCGTTAGTTTGGCGCCGACTCAAAACTTTATTATTTTTTTACTTTTCAAATCCTTTTTTTTTCGTCGGTTCAATTTTTTGTTAAAAAGATATTATTTTTTTATTTTTTGTGACTTACATATACAAATCAATAATTATACATCACAAATTGGTTATAAAGTCCTTATGATCTCAATCAAAAGACGCGCACTGGTCTACCAGTGCACGTCTTTTGACTGAGATCACTGCGCTGTGTAAATCCTTATGCTATGTAAACATAAGCCTTAAGCTTACGTTTACATAAAGATTTACACAGCGCAAATAAATCCTTATGCTTATGTATACATAAGCATTAACTGGCCTGTTGGTCTAGTGGTTAGTGACTCTGACTGCTACGCCGGAGGTTGTGGGTTCGATTCCCACCCAGGAAAAATCTTTGTGTGATGAGCACGAATGTTTGTTCTGTGGGTGTGTGTGTGTTGGGTGTAATTTATTTATAATATGTATGTATTTAGAAATATATAAGTATGTTTATCAGTTGTCTGGTTACCATAGTTCAGGCTCTGCCTAGTTTGGGATCAGATAGCGATGTGTGAGTCGTCTCGAAAATATTATAATTATTAAGGTAATTATTATAACACAGCGCAGCGTTAATATACGACCACGTCTCAGATGTATAATGTTCATCACTGGTAACATACACGGGTCAAACATTTTGTCTTGAGATACTGTGATATTTAGGACAAGGAGATATGGCTAAGCCATTCAAACACTACCCAGCCGAATCCGATTAGCGAGTAAAACCTTTAACGAGTTACTACTTTTGACAAGTGACCTGTTATGGTGTCCTCTTCGAGCTTTTCGGGGGTGTTGAATACGAATATAACATCTATTTCGTGATCAAAGATGGAGAACGCGATTTTTTCTAAAAAGTCAATATATCTTTGTATTTTAGAAGTTTTAATTTTTTTTTATTACTTACCCTTATTTTTGTAACTTTGATTAAACAATAACATCAAAATCTTTATTTTCCTTTTCTTTTAAGGCAAGTCCCTCGCTAGGTAACAAGCCCTGTGTCGCGGGAGACTTTACAAATTTACAATTGACGGATACAAAGTACACTCATATTAGGGACAACCATTGGCACCACTATGGGTCACACAACTTTTTTCCCGTATGGACATCGAACCTAAAACACGCCGCGTAGTGGTAAACGGTGAGGTAACCACTTATGCCACTGACCCAAATATCGTCTTATAGTCCACAAAACATTTTTTTTAGGCTAACTAAGCTGCTTAAAATATCCTGACATTAATATTTAATACTTTTATCCTTCGTCTAGGTGCTTCTTCTATTTCTCAGCATAGATGTTGCTGTGGTAAAGCCGTCGATAGGCTGGCGTCGATAGGCCCGTATGGACATCGAACCTAAAACACGCCGCGTAGTGGTAAACGGTGAGGTAACCACTTATGCCACTGACCCAAATATCGTCTTATAGTCCACAAAACATTTTTTTTAAGCTAACGAAGCTGCTTAAAATATCCTGACATTAATATTTAATACTTTTATCCTTCGTCTAGGTGCTTCTTCTATTTCTCAACATAGATGTTGCTGTGGTGAAGCCGTCGATAGCCTTGGACACCACGACCTGTCATGCAGCAGGAGTGCAGGCCGCATATATTTTTTAATAACAAACAAACAAGCATATGGCCCGCCTGATGTTAAGTAGTTACCGTACCCTATGGACTTTTGCAATACTTACCAGGGGTATAACTTGCGTGTGTTGCTGACCCACCTTTTTACACTAGGGCTTTAAAATGGAGTATACCTGAGACAGGAAAACGTTTCTTTCAAAATGCATACCTAAATGAGCGCTGGAGACCTGTATGGGTATAGGTCGCCAGCGCTCATTTAGGAACACAACTACATCGCTGTGTGTAGTTATTTGGCTGTGGTTTTCTGTAAGGTGGAGATCCTACCCCAGTCGGGCTTGCTCGTTAGTATAGCGCCCTACATCTCTTAAAATATATTATATCTCGGCACGCTAACCTAAATGACATACTCCGACGCGCTCTTGTCACCACTGGCGTTACAGCTGTACGGGAACCCAATTGTGTATATATATTGTGTACACAACGATGGTAAGAGACCTGATGGTATGTCTTTACTGCCCTGGAAGATGGGTAGGCCTTTGATGTGTCTACGCCATCACGCCATCCCATCTCCCAAGCACAGCAGGTGGAGCTGCTGTTGCATCTGCGGAGACTCTCAAGGGGCGCAAATACAGCATTCTCATCGGCGATTATGTTTTTGAGCCGTTTGGGTGGGGTGCAAGTGCTTGCGGTCTTTTCAAAGCTCTGTCGAAGCGTTTAATCGACGCTTCACGTGACCAGAACGCTGGTTTATATTTGGCTTAAAGAATAAGCATTGCCATTCAGCGTGGCAATGCTGCCAGTCCCTTGGCCGCGTTTTCAGTAGACAGGCCGAGGTTTTTTTTTATTAGAATCTATAATCGAACATTTCGAATTAATTACCATTATTATTATTATTTTTATATTTATTACAAAAATTATTAAATATGTTTATTCTAATCTGTAATAATATAGGCAATGAATGTTTTAATTATAATCAGAGTACTTAGATTTAGATTTAAATTTGTACGCTTCAATGCAAAACATAAACCATGTTCTATGATTACAAACAAAGATTTTGATTTTTGCTGCACTAATGGAAAATAACTAATTTATTTTAAGTCGGCGCTAAACATTTATTTATTACCATTTCACTTTACGTAATAAATAATTTGCTTGTTTGATGGTTTGTTAGTAGTTAAGTAGCTGCTATAAACTATTGAAGAGTGCCCTTAACTATCTCCCGTGTCGGTTGTAGATCAATTTAATGTCTCCTTGATGATGTAGTGTCATTAAAACTGTATATGTTTAGCAAATTTTAACAAAATCGGTAAACAAATGTAAATGTTATGCGTAAACAATCAATTATTCCCTATTTATTTAACTGAGGGGTATTATTTCTAGTTGAAAATACGGAGTTTCCGAAAATCTAATAATTTACAATCAGAGTGCATCTTATGACCTCTCCAATAAGCCCAAACACGGCTAGAATACATTGTTTATTTATGGAGTTCCGACGCTTATGCCACCCAAGTTCATCATCAGATTAGTTTAATGGTACCATTTTCATCAAAAACATTGAATTTACTTTATTACAGTCGCTGTAACTATCTTATTCGATATCTATAGTATCCTATCGCCATTCGCAAAATGCTTATTATTGAGAACTTCTGGCAGTCATTTGTGGTCTTCTTCATCTGTTTTACTTCACCAAATGATACTTTCTGAATGCAAATGCTTGACTTATTGTAGAAAATATCAAAATCGTTATATGTTTGCCTATAATATTTGAGGAGTTCTCTCAATTCCTCATGGATCCCAGCATAAGAGCTGAATGTCGTTAAAATGGGACCAACTTCAAAGTATATCCTATCGAATAAAAAAAGAATTATCGAAATCGGACGACCCTGTAAAAAGTTATGCGTGGTCATACATAAAAAAAAAAAAAAAAAAAAAAAAAAAAACAAATATACGGGTCGACTTGAGAACCTCTCTTTTTTTTTTCGTCGGTTAAAAAAAAGCGTAGGAGCTAACGTCTACATCATATGGGAATATGCTAAAGAATGTTATTTCGCACTTCGAGAGTATGTATTAGCAAGCTTACATACTTTAGTAATAGAGATTATTGAAAAATAGTTCTCTTATTTTCTTTGATGGTAGCAGATGATGGATATCGACTTTTTATGATCAAGTCAAAGTCAAAGTCATTTATTCTTTAGATCAAATACATGATACTTATGGACGTCATAAAAAAATGTGAGCATACATTTTTCCTAAAATTTACATTAGTTCTGCCACCCGGGATCGAATGCAAGTTTTTCACCTCTTGCGTGAACGTCGGATACATTCCCAATCTGCCACCACCGCTTTTGTAAAAAAAAGAAACACATAGAAATATAAATAATCACAAGAAATAGGAAAGTTGAAAATAAAAGTTGAAGGTTTCTTTGCTATCGCAGCAATAACTGCAGTGGGCGACATATCGCAAAAAGATTTTTCCAGACAACCTAAAAATAGACAAAGAGTAGGTAGTAGTGGCATATTAAGAATGTTTTATTCTAGCAGTAATGTTTTCAAAATATCAAATCAAATCAATTTATTTAAATAAAATATATGTTTCAAAACTGAGTTTTTTTTTAGCTCGAAACTAAGCTAACGCTTGTGTCTTGGCCGCGCCGCTGGAATTACTCAGTTAAGAAAATTACATAATATATCTATTATAGTAAACTAAATATTATGATTGAATTAAAATTTTCTTCTAACCGAATTTTGGTAGGGACGGAGCTATACATGCTATATAGCCCTGTTTATCTTTCTCGCTCGAATTACTTACGTTTTAACACGTCTGGGGCCGTAGCCCCCAGCCTAGGCTTTAAGATGTAATGTCTCTAGGATAGGAAACATTTCTTTGAAATCGCATACCTAAATGAGCGCTGGAGATCTGTACTCACACACAGAAACACAACTACACTGCTGTGTGCAGTCTTTTGGCTGTTGCTTTCTGTAAGGTGTCCTTCCCCAGTCAAGCTTCCTCACTCTCTTAAGTTGATGCCAGTGTAAATTCCTCATTAGTCCTTGTGCACACACTCTTGTTTAGCAGATGGCTTATCTCTACCGACCTGAGATCAGCCGCCGTGATCACTGTCATGGTCCGATAGGACTGCATTTCGACATGATCGGAGACAGATCAGGGAAAGAGCCCACGTCTTTATATACTTACTGAATTATATTCATCATAACACCAAATAAAGACTATCCAAAGACAAAACAAAACTGCAAAACAAAAAGAAAAACATCGTTCCTCACCCGTTGATACTATAATAGAAAACTATAATAGCTTGGAATATCCTTACAAATAAAACAGCTATGATGGTCTGGGGGGCTGCAAAAACTGTTCAGTATTCCACCGTTGCTCCACGGGGACTAGAGGGACGTGGCCGCACAACAGGCGAGTCACGGTAGTATAACTAGTCAAAGCGTTTGAAAACAGGCATGTTTTAAACAGGTGCATGAAAAAGAGAGCAAAGTTCAAGAAAAAGAAGATTGAGATTCTGGTTGACATTAAGTGCACCATTGTGACCTTGTCCATTGGTTGCGGGCAACCGATGGACAAGGTCGAGGAATGAGAGTGTAACGTATTTTGGATGAGATGATGTTCTAATCTTAAAAGAAGTTGAATGAAATTTGGCGTAAAAATAGATTATAGCTGGTATTGAGCTGATTAGATGTCGCTTTTGCCTCATGTCAGCAAGTGTTGCGAACCCAGCTTCATTGCAAAACTTTCATAGCGAGGTTCTCGAGATGTGTGCAAATCGTAAAAGTGAAAGATTTTATGAATAAATCTATCCCAAAATAAATTTACTACAATACTTCTGCTCATACTCTGCAATTCGTCAACAAGTTTCAACATAATTAAGGCGAACGGCACCTTTTCAATTGGTCGCTAGAAGTTTCACGACGAAGTTGGTTGCGGTGATTTTATAACTGCAGCGATTGTTCCTCCACTGCCAACGCTGGATTATGTTAAAAAGACCAAGTAGTAAAAGGTAACTTCGGATTTCGTTAATGCTCTTTCGAGAAATTGGTCGGGGAATTTTAAGATTATGTATTTTCATTCGAAGATTGAGGGTTTTATGCAGGTCTACTTTAGTCATTTAAAAGAGTTAAGATACCTAGATAGTAAGCATACCATGCAAGCAAGCTCTATTGGTGATTTTATTTATTTATTATTATTACTAGCTTTTGACCGCGGCTCCGCCCGCGTGGATGTCGGTTATCGCTGTAAAAAGTAGCCTATGTGTTATTCCAATAATCTATCTCTGTGCCGAATTTCATCCAGATCCGTTCAGTAGTTTTTACGTGAAAGAGTAACAAACATCCATCCATCCATCCATTCTTACAAAATTTCACCGTTATAATATTAATAAGGATTATTCTCTTTATTTTTCAATGTTACAAATAGCATTTAAAACAATGTCCTAATTATTGTTTCGTTACCCAGAAAGAAGAATATAATATATATATATAAAATACATACATATGTACAAGACAAAACCCACAAACTAAATTGTTCGTATATTCAGAAATCATTAAAACAAAACTCTAGAGAATAAAGTAAATGAGAGCTTCGTTTTTATGTAAATGGGACAACAATCTGTGTCCTTGTGTGTTATACCCGTTGTACAGGGGACATACACGAAATCTTTAGTGTAATAAAAGAAAGTATATATACATATATCCTGACCGTATTCGGCCACAGCGACTGGATACTAACTATTGAGAGCCTCGTTGATGTGCTCTCATATGACTGACGTAACCAATCTTTGCAACGCATGTACGACCACATACGCTACAGGTCAGTGGGTCAAATGGGTCTTAAAAATAGGATATTATGTTAGTTTTTGATGTACTTATTAGGAGGAAACCCTTCACTAATTACTAAATATTTTTACCATTTTTGCATGCACAGAGCTTAGATAATATTTAAATATACATGTAAAGTAAAAAGCGGTGGACAAAATCTAACTCTGGTTTAGGAGCTAGGATGGTTCAATTGGTAGTGCGCTGGGCTGAAACCTTAAAGGTGCAGGTTCGAATCCTGCACCGGGCTCGTCTTTTTCCACATTACTTTAAATATTAAACACACAATTTTTAGTCACATCACATCGAACCCACAACACGCCGCGCAGTACTAAATGACGAGGTAACTACTTGGGCCACTGAACTAACCGTACTACTACTACGATACAACTGTGTAATTTATGCCTGTAGTGTTCTTAATGATGCCGGTCATTCCCCCGTCGAGTTTACTCACCTATATAGTGCCCTATCTCTATTATTATTCTTAATGCTTATCAGGGTTCCCTCAACCTAGATTTTCTCCAATTATTAAATTTTACTGACAATACATTTTTTTATACAACTTGGGTGGCAAACAAGCATACGGCCCGCCTGATGTTAAGCAGTTACCGACGCTTGTAATATCAAAGGTATCACTTGTGTGTTGCCGACCCATTTTTTACATGAGGGCTTTAAGATGGAGTATCCCTGGGTGTAAAAACGTTTCTTTCAAAATGCATCCCTAAATGAGCGCTGGAGACCTGTACTCACACAAAAAGACACAACTACACCATTGAGTAGACATTTGGCTGTGGTCTTCTGTAAGGTGAAGGTCCTTCCCCAGTCGGGCTTGCTCGCTAGTATGGAGACTTCTCGATAATATTATCCAATAGAATTAATAGTAAAAACACGATCTTAATCAACCCTTCAAACTTGCGATACAGTTCCTTTGGCATCATACCTTCATCATATTGAATTAATTAACATCTTAGTGTCATGGCCAGATGTGTAGTAGGTTCAAACAGACAGGTACATTTTGTATAGACCCGTTTAATGTATTGAAGATAATGACAGGTAATGTAGAGAGCGTATTTCGTTGTAAGAGATTATTTAGGTTTTTTTTAAAGACAACTCCCGCACTTGAGAACAATCTCTGTGTCGCGGGGGACTTTACAAACATACAATTAACGGACATAAACTTTACCTCAGAACAATTCTTTGTGGTTCACACAAAGTTTTGTCCTGTGTTGGAATTGAACCCACAACCTCGTGCACAGCAGGCGCATACTGCGGCCACTGGACCACCGAGGCAGTCTTGATATTGATCTTGTAGAACATAATAATATAGGTATTGATCTTGTAGAACAGCTTTTATAGAAGTAGGGCACTATACTAGCGAGCCATCTAGACGGGAGAGGAACAAGGAAGTCCACCTTATAGAAGACCACAGCCAAATAAATACATACAGCGGTGTAGTGCTAAATGTTTTTACTATTCTAGGGATTTTCCATTTAAAGTCGTGTTGCGGACCCATTTTTTTACACCAGAGGATGTAAAAAAATGGGTCGGCAACACGGAAGTAATATCTCTGGTATTGCAAGCGTCAGCGTTGGCTACGGTAATTGCTTCACATCAGGCGGGCCGTATGCTTGTTTGCCACCCAAGTAATATAAAAAAGACGAACAAACTTGATTACTACTAGAAACAATTCTGCACTTCTTAACCTTTCGATGCGTAGCTTCAAGTTCGATAATATTGTAAAAATGCCAAGCGGGGCCTTGGCAATTGGCAGTATTGCCCCACACGAAACAAAAATTTGTGTGATCCATAAATGATTATTCCGAGTCTGGGTGCACTTTGTGTCCCTTAATTGTATGTTTGTAAAGTCCCCCGCAACACAGGGTTTGTACCCTAGTGCGGTAGTTGTTTTAAAAAAAGGCAATCTACACCACTATGTGTAAGCATTTGGCAGTGTCCTTCTGTAAATTGGAGGTCTTTTCCTAGTAATTGGGCTAGCTCACTTGAGTGGTGGAAATAATAAAAGAAAGAAACAGCATTCATCATTTTGTCCCATACAAAGTGAGGCTCTCATAGCCGGGTGTACTCGCTGTTAAAGTAGCGACCAGCAGGTTAAGCTACCAAGGGCGCGGTAACCCTATAGATGGATGAGCGTCTCCGTGCTTTGGAGGGCACGTGAAAAGTCGGTCCCAACTGTTAACAGTCGTTAGATCACGACAAAGATATATGGGCGATCTAAATAACTCTGTCACCAGATTGACCACTAACCAAACGATAAGAAGAAGAAGAAGACATACAAAGTCAAACAACGGGAGCGCTTTTAATGTTCTAGAACGTTCTAACCTTTGACCTTTGCTTGGAAATGCCGCACTTTATATGATCCACTCAAACTTCACTAAAATTGATACTACATGAAACAAAACAACAAAGTTTTGTTTGTTTCTCGTACGTCTAAACTTTTCCTGAACGAACCGAGGTCAACTTTCTCTCTAACTTGACATGATTGATTTAAAGTTGAGCTTCTACCATCTAATACAAAATGATAACCTTTAAAATTTCTTATATTAGTCCGCCTTATGGTAGGTAGTTACCATAGCCTATGGATGCTTGCAATGCCAGAGATATTATGTGCGCATTGCCAACCCTTTTTTTTTCTTTCTTGAAGAACTTCATGCATCACTCAGAAAAACCTTGACAAGAAGCTTATTCCACAACTGATCCTACATAGGAGGAAATTCTTGTGGATTCTCTCAGTACGAAGATGTGAGACGTTCTAAGATGTTAGGGTGTGCTCTCTGCTAGAGACCTAGTAGATCAATACCGCCTGTAAACTTGGGATCATCAACAATCCTCACAGCGCTTCTTTGGATCGGGTGGCAATAAATTTAAATTATAAAACATATAGTCAAGACATCCATCCATTTAGCATCACATACTCACGCTCATATAAATATGCGTTTTATTCACAAAAAGCGAAAAAAAAGTGAGATTTTATTTCGTTTGTCTTGTAGCACCTTCGGGAAATCTCATAGATAAATTATTCCAATTCTCAGGACACTTGGCAGATACGGGAGTGTCAAAAGGAATATAAAATTCTACTGATAAACCAGTTTCCGAGTACGTGGCTGATATAAATCTTAATAATACGAATAATAAGTGTAAAACTGTCTACTCTCTTTGAAAAAATGGTGGTATTTTTTGATGAAATAAATTATAAGGATTCCTAGGGGTATACATACATAGGTAGACGTGTTTAGGTGGATTATACACTGCTCTGCATGGCGCCCCACGGTGTGGCGGAGCGCATCTGCACAGACTCGTGTTCTATAGCGTGACCACAGCGTGACCGCCTGTGGCCCGTCCACAGACGACAGCCACAAAATGTCTGTTTTCATGCGTTTTATTTGTAGCGAGTGGTGACCACTGGCGCGGCGGCGTCAACCGTGTGCGGCAAGTATATACAAAATGTATGAAAACTACAAGTAATGGTTTTGTGGCTGGAGAACTGTTCTCACACACAGGAAAACAACTACACCGCTGCGTGTAGTTATTTGGCTGTGGTCTTCTGTAAGATGGAGGTCTATCCCTAGCTAGCATGAAGCCCTACCTTTCTTGATTTCCGCTCGGTTTCTGCCTTTGTCTCTATATACTTACCTCAAATTACCATATCCCAAAATCATCAAAAAACCCTTGATTTGTTACACACATACCCATTCGTATGTAGACCTTACATCATATCATTTTGATCTCACACCCTTTCTACATCATTTCCATTTTATAAAACACATTCAGATTAGGCTAGCAACACATAAGAAACTTGTGGACTGTCGCGACTTTAGGGATGCGTTTTGAAAGAAATGTGTTTTTATTCCAGGGATACTCTATCTTAAAGCTCTGGTGTAAAAAAATGGGCCGGCAACACGCAAGTGATGTTTGTTTACTACCCAAGTAGTATAAAAAAAACAGTAGAAGTAAGTCATCTATACTATTATAAAGAGGAACGATTTTTGTTTGTAACGACTTAATTCAAAAACTACTGGACCATTTTTAGAAAATTCTTTCACCAATACAAAGCTACATTATCAGTGGGTTATAGGCTTTATTTTATTGAAAAAAAAAGTGGGATCCCTACGAAAAAATAATAAATATCGACTTGTGCGAAACCGGGACGTGCCGCTATGTGTTGATATAAAAGAAAGCTATTTTGTAAGTTAAGGCACCTCTCTAAAGATTATGAAAAAGAGGTGTAAATTAAACCATTTATAGACAAATGGCTGCCAAAAAATACAGTTTTAATATACAAGATGTGTTTCATAAAATGGCTTTGTCATAAATTATATAGTAATTCTAAATAGTTTGTAAGAAAATCATTGAATCAGCACCAAATTATTGAGATGTAACCACTTTATGACTTAAATTTTTATCGAATAATACGATAAAAAAACAATATTTGAAGAAAACATACACCTTTAATTTGGTAATGTGATATTTAGAATAAGTTTCAATTTTAATTTATTAAAATTAATAAGACGTCAATTCAAAGAGTCATCTGTTTGTATCCCCGCGCTCACCTAGAGAATTATTTCGTGTTTGCTTCGCCCAAATGCTCAAGGTCGTTGGCGGTATCCCTAAAACGTAGTAATATATATTTTACTCAGTTCGCCTAAACCATACCCAGCTACTATTGATCAGTATAAGTATTATACGGTCAACTAAACAAGAAGGACAAACGGTGGTACACATATAATATAAATAGATATTGTTTCGGTCCCTCCCTAAAGGCAATCCGTTTGGAAATTTTGTATACTTAAATAATGCTGTGTGAATAACTTGTTATTTGTTAACCCGCTCGTAGCTGCGTAGGTTTGATGCTCTTTTTAGTAAAATAATACCTATTTGCAGACGATGACTTGAGCGTTTATATTTAGAACAAATCTTTTTGTTTTTGAGTATAATTTATTAAATTTATTCTGTGTAGGTATCCTAATAGTATTGAAAAAGATGGATGGATGTATGTATGGATATTTGTAACCCTTTCACGTTTGGTTGGTAGATCAGACATGCCCTTAGAATTTATTCTTTGACATGTGGTTCGCTCATATTTTTTTCCTTCAACGGTAGCAGATAGTAAATAATTTGATTAGTGCGTATAAATTTTAAAAAGTGAAATTCGCTTTGGTACCGTCATCTGTGATCGATGATCGTTCCACTCGGCTATCACTTATCATAGCGGCTATCATGTTCACCAGTTACCTGGTTACCACAGTACAGGCTCTGCCTGTTTTGGGAGACCAGGCGGTCATGTGTGAGTTTCTAAAGATATCTATACTATATATCTATACTATAATATTATGTAGTATGAGTTGGCTTGTTTGTTTGGTTAAACGCGCTAATCTCAGAAAGTACTGGTTCGATAGGAAAAAATCTTTTTTTGTTGAATAGTGCGTTTATCCAGGAAGGCTATTAGGCTATATAACATCAAGCTATGATCATTACGAGCGGAGCAGTATTGAGATATGTTGAAAAATCTGTGAAAATATCCCAAATTACCACGCGGACGAAGTCGCGGGCGACCCATAGCATAGTTAATAATATAAGATCAATACGATTGAAAGCTTTCTCTAAAAAATAAATACGAGAAGCAATTCTACCACAATGACATTTCTATGAAATACTAATACATAAGTACAATATGCCGATGGAACTCGATCCTCAAGTATCAGATAACGATGTACGACGGTACGTCATATGTTATGTTTGTTTCTGAATGTTATTGAAAACAAACACTTCAATGAATAACTGAATAAATATTCAAGCAAATGTAGAAAATATAAAATATCTCAACAATGTTTAATCGAAAAACAAAGCGAATAATAAATAGGTTTTTATTATAATAAGGAAGAATAACAAAAGAGGTATATCATCTAAGAATGAATGGAGATGTCGGCAGGGGCCGCCCGAGGAGAACATACAGCGTAGTAGAAGACTTGGTAAAAAAAAACCAAATTAAAAGCACCTAGAATAGACGTTCATGCACGAAGACGTTGATGAAAGTAGAGGAGGCGAAGGAAGTATGTTTGGATCGAAGCAATTGGCGTACCATAGTCTCTGCCTACCCCAGTGGAAAACGGGCGTGATGATATGAACTTAAAAGTAACATTACATTATTGGTAGGTACATAATACTTTTTATAATAATAATAATGTTTATTTCAATAAGAAAAGTACAATATAACAACAGGGCCATGAAGTCACCTTTTAAGCAAATAATATGCCTGTGCTAGGTGAGCTTCGCTCCTCGTCAAAACCGTCACAAAAGTACTTACAACTACATTTATATAAATATGTGTGCAAAGTAATATGAAATAAAGTAAGAAAAACAAAATAAGGAATATATTTTAAAGTGTGTGTGTGTGCATGTATGTGTGTGTGTGTGTGTGTGTGTGTGTGTGTGTGTGTGTGTGTGTGTGTGTGTGTGTGTGTGTGTTGTGTGTGTGTGTGTGTGTGTGTGTGTGTGTGTGTGTGTGTGTGTGTGTGTGTGTGTGTGTGTGTGTGTGTGTGTGTGTGTGTGTGTGTGTGTGTGAGTGTGAGTATATGTATGTGATGTTTGTAATTTTTACAATGTTCTTACGGCAACGGAGATACCTGTACAGGGCAGCTCTATATCAAGATTAATTTCTTTAAGAAAACTGTTGTATATATTTCTGTGGAATTTGGTAACAGTGTACAATTAGACTAAGCCTATATTTCACACATAATCATACATTTGTTTTCCAAAAATAAATCTTTATATAGCGGTCCTGTACAGCTCTTTCCTTGCCCGCCATTCATCACTGGTTTTGTCTAACGTTTTCTACAAGTCCAACACAGCATTAAAACCCATTAAAAACCGTTAATCTAATTTAATTTAAGTACTATCCGTAACAAAGACCATCTAAAATAAACCTCCGCCTTCTACCAAGGTACGGCTCTTAAGATTCTCTAGCCGTACCCGCTTCAATATCTAAACTTAGTTCAGCCATCCACTTAAGTTCGCCAGTCTACGAGTAATTAACCAGCTTTTTTATTATGACATTTTATTTATTGCGATTAAAGTTAGTCGTTGAAGAAACTATGGCTCTAATTTGTTCTGCATTAAGTTTGAGGAATTCTTGAATTAAAATGGAGGTATATTAATTTGAGTGGTTCGTAGCTAAGTGATTAGTATTTTATTTTGTGTAGCTAGGTCGAGTGTTCGTTGAGAGCGATTACTGATCACGAGGTATCGGGTTCCATTTCGGGTCGGGCCAAAAATCTGAGATTGCCGAGACGAGACAGTGGATGCCCAGGGCACTAACTACCGTTTCTCGCGCGTCGAGAAAAAGTTTTATGATTTTTGGTCAAAGAAAAGAGTTAAAATAGACATAGAGTAGAAATTAACTATAGTTGCTTAAAGTTTGGAAAATGGGCGTGTTTATTTCCACGTTCCTCAGAAAGTATGTTAAGCTGTAGGTCCTTTGCTTGAACTATCTCCATACGTGTCCTTGACTTAAGCTGACCTGACTACGTCTGCCTGCAACCTTTACCAAGTCAACGGCCCATCTTATTAAAGGCTTATGCCTACGTTACGTCTTTCAGGAAGTATATTTTTCTATTATATGTTCTGTAGATATATTCGAATTAATAATAGCTAATAAATAGCTAATCCGCACGTATAATTACCAAACGCCAAAACCACAAACGCAGTCCTGTCACAATTTCACAAACACAGCCCTCGAAAATTAAACAATTAAAATGTTGCGCTAAATCGCGGGCAACTAATAGCCAACTCTACCAGCATTAGCGAACAAAAAGCTCTGTTATAGCCATACTAGCCTTCGGACATTAAACGCAATTATTTCTACCGACCAAAAGAGGAATTGTAACATTAATTTCCTTAATTTCACTAAAATGCTGTGGTCAACGGCTGACATATTATACGTCGTCGTTTTGCGGGAAGCCTGGCGGGGCATTACTCTGAGCCTATGCAAACGGGCAATTTGTCAGCATCTAACAGCGACATCTGGTGTGTTATGTGGGTAATGTTGTTGTCAAGTTCTTTGGATTTGATTTTCGTATGTCTCGTTAGTTAACGGCATAAGTTTGCGGTTATGTTTGCAGCCGATCGTAAGATACTGGGTTCATATTTCGGGTCGGGCAATATAATTCAGTTACGAATTTTTTACATACATTTTATAAGTATCAAATAAAACATGAAAAATACGAATGGGTTTGAAACTACTAAACTGTGTTTTACTAATACTACATGTAATATTAAATCTAATATTAAAGGAGCCTGACTGGGGGAGGGTCTCCACCTTCAGAAGACCACAGCCAAATAACTACACATAGCGATGTAGTTGTGTTCCTGTTTGTGACTAAGGTCTTCAGCACTCATTTAGGGATGCGTTTTGACAGAAACGTATTCCTATCCCAAGAATACTTCCATCTTAAGGCCTAAAAAAATGAATTGGCATCACGCAAATTATACCTCTGATACGGTAACTGCTTAATATCAGCCGGCCGTATGCTTGTTTGCCACCCAAGTAGTATAAAAACAATCGACTATTATTTTGGATCAAAAGGCAAAAAATTAAATTAAACGCCCGTATGTTTCGCCCATTTACCAGTTGGCGAATTTAGTGAAATATCAAAATTAGTGATGACCTAATAACCAGCTTGTTCAGTCCAGCTGAACCGGAGTCGAGTAACGTTAGATGAAACCTTTCTAATACGAAGTTGAACTCAAGTTCATAGCTTTAAGTTTCTTATACCAAAGTTGATTTTAGATAAAGGCCGTTTATTTTATTGAACGTAAACGCTTGCAATACCTGTGACTTCACTCGCGGTTTCTATACATATAAATAAAATGGAAGTGTCTGTTTGTATACAAAATAACAGCTTTTTAGGCCTAAAAAGATTGCAAAACATCGGATAATAATAAAAAATCCGCTATCATCCGAAGTTTTTTCAAGATCTTTTGATGCCTAGTAGGCGTAAAGTTTTTAATGTAGAGGCTTGTTATTAACGATTATATTAATCAATCAATCAGCTTATATCAGTCCACTGCTGAACATAACACCCGCTGGCTGATTCTTTAAGAAACAGCGATCGCAAATTTTCAATCTAACAGCCAGATTTTGTTCCGCTTTCGCGGTCGCTCGGTTTTCGCTCTTACGGAATACCCCTACGGGTATTATATTTACCTACTACATGACTTTTTACACAGCGCGTATAACAAAAATGCATTTTTTTGTCTGGTATTTCAGACTAAGTCACAGTGAACCGTGGCCGGGTATTAAATAAAAACATTGTTAGCCTATGTCCAGCAGAGGACGTCTTTTGGCTGACGTGAGTATATATAAAACTAGTGACACGTCCCGGCTTAGCACGGACATTTATTAAGTTTTCGTAGGGACCCCGTAATTTTATTTTAATAAATTATAGCCTATGTTACCCGCTGATAAAATAGCTTACTAATGGTGAAAGAATATTTTTCATTGGTCGAATAGTTTTTGAATTGAATCGTGACAAACAAAAAAACAAAAAATGTAATCTATCCTCATTATAATATACATATTATATTATATTATATTTTCAGCCTGTATTGTCCCACTGCAGGGCAAAGGCCTCCCTTTCCTTTTTCCACTCAACCCGATCTTGTGCTAGAATGGGCCAGTCTTTCCTGTACGCATCAAGCTCGTCCCGCCATCTGAGTCTGGGCCTACCACGAAATCTTTATAATATAAGTTTAAATAAACAAATAAGTAAGACTTATTACAAACTAATGCAAACTTATCAAAGTTCCCAACGAGCCCGTACCATGATTGTTTGATGGCAGTACACAGCGGTAACACATTACACACTGAACTGCACACGTACGTACTGAACGGTAACATTTTCTCATCTGTAGCCTGTCGCGAAGTATTCTCTGCAGTCTTCTGACAAGACACGCCTATACGAGCATATTTACATAACTAGAATGCACGTGGAGTTAACTTCGACTAGAAATGGTTAGTTATTTGTAAAAAAACTTGTTTCCAGTAGACATGAATGCGGAGGAATTTAATGACGCTTATTCTGCCCTGCTAACAAGAAACCACGCAAGTGCAAGACAAGTATCGAAACAAAATATGTCTTAAATCTGATAAGTTACGTGTGTTTTTACTGTAGCCTTTATCATGTAGTTACGTCGTTCTTTCTTAGCAGGGCAGTATTAAGCAGTCCCACCTTATTATATTTTATTATTTAAAGTACCTAGAATCGAGGTTCATGCATGAAGAGGTTGATGAATGTAGAGGAAGCGATAGAAATATGTTCAAATCGAGGCAGTTGGCGTACCATAGTCTCTGCCTACTCTAATGGGAGAATGGCGTGATGATATGTTTGTATTATTACTTCTTTAGTGTAAATATACTTTTAAAGCTTTATTAATAAACGTGGAATAGAATAGAATTTTGATATTTTTGTTGACTAGCGGCACGTACCGAATTCGCACGGGTGCACATTAATAAGTTTTCGTAAGAATCCCGTTATTTTTAAAAATAAAATATAGCCAATGTTACTCGCTGGTGATATAGCTTTCTAAAGGTAAAAAAAAAATTAAAATCGGTCCATTAGTTTTTTAATTTTATTCGTTACAAGCTTGCATATTGTATGTTAGTATAATCCCACGCGACAAAGTTTATTTCCTAACGCGGTAGTTGTCTTTTAAAAAAGAAAGAATAAAATAGATGCTCTTCCATTATCTTTATATGCATATTCTGAAGTTTTAACGACCCAACCGTACTGATATTTCGGACCAACACACGGAACTCGGAATTAGTTTCATGACTCAATTTCTACGTCACACACACACACACACACACATTGGAAGGCTAAATTAAATGTGTTACATTTCCATTTGGTGACGGCAAATTATTCAGTTTTGTTACGATTGGTAATATACGTCAGAATTAATTTAAGTTTCGAACTATGACTGGTTATAAGTTTTGATTGAATATGGTTGCTAGTTTGTGTATTTTGTCGTCTGTATTTTGTATGTGGCATAATGAGGATACAAGCAATGTCTCCCAATGCACCTATTTAACCCTTTAGTTTTTTTTTTATATGTATAATAGCTTTATTCCACGAAACCTTACAACATTGCAAGTGTACAAAAATAAAGAATACAATTTTGAGATGACATAGTATGTATGTAGGCTGTATAAAGGGAAAAAATATTGAGTCCCCTGTTACTCAAACTAGGAAAATCCGGTATTTTGAGGAACAGTAGAGTTCCACTACCTGTCTCTAATAATCTACTCCTTCTTTTTCATAAGTTAAACTTGAGTTTGTGGTCCATAAACGTCCCACTGCTGGGCACGGGTCTCCTCTATTTGAAGGGATATAAGCCTACTATACCACGCTGGCCAGACGAGTGGGCATAGGGTTTTGTTTCGAGTTTTCCTTCTCTTGCATTAGATATTGTCTGCCTGACTTATTCCCTTATTCAACTCTTACGACACCCCCGGGTTGGAATGGGGTGGTGACAATTTGTATTCTTAATCCGTCACCATTCGGAAGTTATGATGAAGTTTGTAGTCAATCGTAAAGACAGATTCCAAGGTCAGGTTTTTTCTTTTCCTAAAAAAATACTTCGGCGAAAGGAACATGCGTCGCCGGAGTCTTTACAAAATTTTAAAACAATTAAGTATCCGAGGGGCCAATAAGTATTTGTCCCTTATAGTAATAATTTTCATAATATTCGTCGCGGTATTAAGGGCAAGGTGACTGTCACCACTAGTGCAGTTTTTTTGGGGTGTTCTGTTCATAAATTCTCAGTAGCTGTACGGAGTTAACCAGGTAGCGGTGTTACTCTGATACGCCTTTGGCCATGCCGAACCATCGGTCCTGCGTCATCGTGTCGGATTACCGTCCATCGGACTATGAGTGTGCTGTGGCGCGTGTTAGGAGAGGCCTATGTCCAGCAGTGGACTGCGATAGGCTGATTGATTGATTGGACTATGAGTGCAATGAAAATGTTTTTTGTCTATTTGTATAGAGGCTAGTCTAAATCAAAACCAAAAGCACTAAATAATAGTACGTCAGAGCAATTTTGGTCGCAGCGGCCATTTAACGAAAAAATTCTTTAAAGTAATATTAATTAATGTAGATATTATTTTCTTATACAATTTATTTCACCCTAGAAAAACTGCAAGAAGTATAAATCAACAATGAAAATACTGTAAAGTATTTTGCTAAACTGAAAGTGCCACGTGAGCAAAATAGCTCTAAAAGGCCACTACCCAAATAAGTAGTATACAAAATCTCTATCGTGGAAGTTGGCAACGAAAGAGTTTTACTCACAAAGAGCCAAGTTTCATTCTAATATTTAACTTTAGCACATAAAATAACTTAGGTATTACAATTTAAAAAGTTACACATACTCCTTTGAGTTGAATTTTGTTCCAATTTTAAAATTTTCCCGCTCTATGATAGGTGTCTACTTTTAAATGGTTATAACAGTTTAATTTTCTTTTGGAATAAGTGTCTTTTAAGTTTTAATTTGAAAATGGAAGAAAAGCGTACTGCCAGATTTTGTTTAAGTTTTTAAAGTATTACTGTTGGTGTAAATGGTGGTGTTCTTTTTTCATAAGAACAGCACATAAATTTAATCAAGTGTCGCATTTGACTTATTTTGCACAAAGGTAAACTCAGCTAGACAACTCCTTAGCAAATCATTTTTTGAATAACTGTGTTACCATTTAACTATATAACCATTAAATTATATAAATTTACATTATTAAAAACACTGCATAAGATTAATTATATAAGTGAAACCACCTATGTGGCAAATTACCTGTGGAGGCTTGTTATTAGCTATATGTTCATATATTTGTTTTTCTACATTGTTATTAGTCTGTAAGCCTTCTTAAAATTAAATAAATAGTAAAGGCAGCAACCCACATGCGTCTCTACTTATATCAAGAGAGTGGATTCTGTGGATATTTTGATAATATTACTAACAAGGAAAATCTCGCACTAGAGAGTTCTCTAAAGTGGATTGCCATACAGACTAATGACTAAATTGGAACTAATACAAAGAGTCAATACCGTGACTCAAGAATCGAATCCAGGAAGAGAACCCTGAGACATAGTTATGTCACAGGGTTCTCTATTACATGGAACCTTACATATTGAGTGAAACTTGGGTATCATACACGTAACTCTTAAGAAAAAAGGTATTTTGCTGAATATGAAAAAAATCTATTGAGATCTACTTGACCGGCCTGATAGTCTAGTGGTTAGATACCCTGTCTGCTAAGCTGGAGGTCATAGGTTCGATTCCAACACGGGACAAAACTTTGTGTGATTCATAAATGTTTGCTCCGAGACTGGGTGTAATTTGTGTTGTTTGTATGTTTGTAAGTCCCCCGCGACATAAGGTTTTTCCCTAGTGTAAGAAGTAAACACCTGGTATTGTAGGCGTTCATAGGCTACAGTAACTGCTTACCATTAGGTGGGCTGTATGCTAGTTTGCCACCTAAGCCGTATAAAAAATCAAAATTTTAAAGTGTTATGAAAACATTTTCCGAAACACATTCCCGCTAATATCTAAGAACGTACAAAACAAACTCTATATGTAACAAAATAAAGTAGCAATTAGCTAATCATTCAACTGAAATATACAAGTTGCAGTGTAAACGAATTGAAGTTCCATGTAAGAGTGAATCTGAAGGTTTTTCAAGTGGAAATGTAAAAATATTTTCCATATAATGTCGTGTTGGTGCACCGAACGTCTTCGGTATTTCGTACAGCTTTTAGGTTTGTTCCTATTTAGGTAAATAGCGAGAGGACTATAAAATGTTATGTAAGGGCTACCCTAGGAAAACATTATCATCATCATCTCAACCCATAAACGTCCCACTGCTGGGCACGGGTCTCCTCCAAACATTTGGAGGGATATTAGCCTACTATACCACGCTGGCCAGACGGGGTGGAATAGGGTTTTATTTCGAGTTTTCCCTCTCTTGCGGTGGATATTGTCTGCTAGACTTACTCCCTTAGTCGACTCTTACGACACCCTCGGGATAGGAAAACATACTAACATAAAAAACATAACTATAATAAACATAACTGCCTTGTTGGTCCAGTGGCTGCAGTATGCGCCTGCTGTGCACGAGGGTTCGATTCCCACACAGGACAAAACTTTGTGTGATGAACAAAGAATTGTTCTGAGTCTGGGTGTAATTTACGTCCGTTAATTGTATGTTTGTAAAGTCTACCGCGACACAGAGCTTGTTCTCTAGTGCGGGAGTTGTCTTAAAAAAAAAGAAAAAATACATATCTATACTTTATTGACACAAATCAAATCACTCACATATTTTGCTCCAATATTATTGTATAACGCATGCCGTGGCAGCCTTTAATTAAGGCAACACTTTACCACGAATCTGCTTTGTTTGAATTGTCTTAATGTTTATAAGTGTATGCTTTGTTGGTTGTCCTTAAATAAATAAATATTTAAGTTTCACTTGTGCGTTCCCACAACTTTGTACAATCACATGCAATTAAACTTAAACATTTATGCCAGTTTCTTCCATTGACGTTATAAAATATACTATTAGACTATTTAATATACATTCATAGATCATCTTATAATGCAGCGATCAAGTTTGGTATATGCTAAAAAAGGGTAAAACTAAAGGTATCCAGAATCGACGTTCATTTATGAAGAGGTTGATGAATGTAGTGCAAGCAAAGGAAGTATGTTTGGATCGAAGCAATTGGCGTACTATAGTCTCTGCCTACCCCAGTGGGATATATGCGTGATGATAGTATGTATGTAGGTATGTATGTTCACACTGTATTGTTTGTTATTTTCTAGCCGAAATACGTACTGCTGGGGCAATAGGCAAAGGATTCCACAATATTCGGTCCTGAGCTGACCTTTTTTACCAGCTCCTCGGTCTATATTGTTGGAAGTCTGCCTACGTTTCTTCTTTCTATATTTTATAGAACTTACACAGATTTTTGTCAAACAAATATGATAAAACAATTCTAATTAGTCACAGAGTTTCACGCTTTTAGCGGGGTAAATAAGCTTTACTTCATTATTTATTTCGGAATTAATGTTGTTTCTATTTAAACTAAAAAATATTATATTATGTCTTTCTTGGCTTGGCCTAATTTGAGCTTAAATCTAAATAGTGTACCTAATCCAAAAATGCTGAAGTAAGACCGTACCTTTAAAAGCGGGGCTTGTACAAATTGGACCTCACTCTAGTGTCCAATTTGACGTTCAGCGATTTAGCGCTCTCGACACGTAACGAGCTCGCGGTGTGTTGGACCACTGCTGCAGCGCTGGAGGCTCGAGATGCGCCCGCTGGAAAACGCGCTAGTTGCCAAATGAGCCACTGTAGCACTAGTTTATTAGAATATTGGTTAGAAACTATGTTAGTATTTCACGTAAGACTTGTTATTTGCGAGTGTACTACGTGAGCTCGACAAATGGAAGTGCGATTAACGCTTGTGCGACAAAACTGTACTGCGACTGACTGTAGTTCGAATGCATGCTTGTGCGACACACTATGAACTCGCTAATACGCACGTGCGATATAAAGAATTAATATTTGTACCTATTCATCGTTTCTGAAAATTTGTTTCTGGTGTTGTATGGTCGCAGTTCTAACCTTTTTGTGGTTGTTGTAGAGGGGAGATGCTTTACACATACTGCCCCGACGGGGGAAGCCAAGCTTTTGTCGCACAAACTTTATTCGCACTTCTATTTGTCGAGCTCACGACACACATTTGTTATCTGCTAAGGTACAGGTACTAAGAGTATTTTTTATACTATTAAGGTACAGCAGCGGTGGTAGCCAAGTGAGTACAAGAGTACAAGTGAGTACCCGACTTTGTGTCATACGAGGTGTGAGTTCATTCCCAACCGGTGGTAACAATGTGAATTTTGCTTTGTGGAATTTATGCATATTAGTCAATTGGTGTGTGCAATAAAGAGTTTTCTATTTATATAGTCAAATAACTTACCATGCACTAACAGCTAAGAAAACAAAGTAAGAAAACACAAGGCTAAAAGAAATTGTTTGCCTGATCCACCAAACTGCATAGGGCCAGCGTGTGTTGCTCTCTGGATAGAGGACAGCAGACTCGTTCCCAGCAATGGTACATTATGAGTTGCCATTATTATTATTATAAGGTAACAAACAAAATAAAGTCTAATCGTTCGCAGTAAGGAGTCTACAGTTTAACGCTCTTAACAGCGTTTGAGAAATCCCTAATAACACTTTGCCCGACCAATCGAAATTAGGACCTCACGATTGCCCGCAAACTTATGCCTTTACACATGTATATGTATGTTTCGCACATGTAGATACTTACTAGTATTATTATAACGTTAAAATAGCGTGCTATAACTAGAGAAACTAGTTTGGAATGTTGGCAACATTCCAATGAGTGTGCTAATATAAACTTAGATCTAAATTATATTTCATTGCGTTTGCGTTTTGCACAAAGTACGCTACATTTTAGCAGTAAAGTTTATCTTTAACGGTATGTATAAAATATTGTGCTCGAGTTGTGCACTAAGTACTTACTGTGTTTTGCTGTGAAGTACTTGATAAGTAGCTTGTGAAATTTCTGTGCAAATTAGACGTTAACAGCAAGTGGTACTCCATTCTATTTTTTTTTTATCGTTTGGTTAGTGGCCAACCTGGTGACAGAGTTATTTAGATCGCCCATATTTAGGCCTTTGTCGTGATCTAACGACTGATAACAATCGGGACCGACTTTTAACGTGCCCTCCGAAGCACGGAGACGCTCAGTTGAAATACCACTATGCGGTCACTCATCTATAGGGTTACCGCGCCGTTGGTAGCATAACCCGTTGGTCGTTTATCGAAGAGCGAGTGCACCTAGCTATGAACTCCATTCATCAAAAATATGATCAAAAATATTATGAGGTTTTCTGTCAAGAAATTTACAATAGATGCCCGGAGTTTGGAAATTGGCGATGTTTACACCCTGTGACTCAGAAAACACGTAAAGCCGTTGGTCCTGCGCCTGATCTCTCTCCGGTCGTAACGGATTGCCGTCCTATCGGACTATACGAGAGAGGCACTTAAAAGTGCATTTGTGTTTGCGCACAAACTTGTGCACAATAATATCTCTTGCGTAGATGGCTGTCTTCGTTGAGGTTAGCCGCCGTGACCGAAATTCGGTTAGCAGGACATTATTATGACCACCTAAGGAGTATAACAAAGGCTTTTAAAATCATTATAACAACTTGAAGGCAAAGACAAATTATTCCTGTTAGCTTTTGCGTAAGCTACTTCAGTATAACGCAACCAAATACACACGCTTCAAAATTAAATAGTCAACTAATGTAGACGGCGTATGTCAAAGTTAGCAGTATTATAGCTGGGTTCGAACTGCAAATTAGACTGAGTGAGAAATGCATTTCTATTAAATATTCAGGAGGAGTGTTAGGTAAGGAAATTGTGATGAGTTTCCTATCGGTAATGTTAATGTACGTGGTGCACTGATTTCTGTTATCATTGTGAGTTGATTTATTGGTAGCCTTGCTTTGGAAAACGAGTGTTTTTTCTATCTTGTTGATAAACTCAGTAAGCTGTTTTGATTTTTATATAAAACTTGATATTGCAACGATATTTTCATCGAAGGGGTAAACAGAGGTGTATGTGGCTACGATAACTGTTTACCACTAGGCAGGCCGTACACTTGTCAAAGTCAAAGTCAAATAATTTATCCGTGTGGTGACGGATTAAGAATACAAATGTCACCACCCCATTCCATCCCAGGGATGTCGTAAGAGTCGACTAAGGAAATAAGTCAGGCAGGCAATATCCACTGCAAGAGAGGGAAAACTTAAAACAAAACCCTATGCCAATCCGTCTGCCCAGCGTGGTGTAGTAGGCTAATATCCCTTCAAATATAATGGAGGAGACCCGTGCCCAGAAGTGGGACGTTTAGGTATGGGTTGTTATGATGATGATGATACAAATAATTCGGTCACGCCGGCTTATCTTGACGAAGATTTATTATCTGCGCGGGAGATATTATTGTGCACAAGTGTGTGCGCAAATACAGGTACACTCTTTATTCCTTCTTTATCATAGTCTGATTAGATGCTTGCAATATCAGATTCATTATTCGCGCAACACAATTTTCTTCATTTCCGTT
Source organism: Trisateles emortualis (assembly GCA_947095525.1). Taxonomy (NCBI): domain Eukaryota; kingdom Metazoa; phylum Arthropoda; class Insecta; order Lepidoptera; family Erebidae; genus Trisateles; species Trisateles emortualis. The sequence continues at coordinate 3,247,321 of OX352748.1, read as the reverse complement.
CGTCAACCCTTTGTTTTGTAACTCCAGAGAACAACATACGATGAAATGGCTGCCTTAATAGCGCAGTGATGGTATACAATTGCAGTGTAGATATCCTCAGTTTAAAATACCACTATCGATAATGATACTCGTAATTACACGGAACCCACTAATACTTGTGACTAATATGGGTGCACACATACACCTCTGTTTACCTCTTCGATAAAAAGATCGTTGTAATATCAAGTTGTATATAAAAATCAAAAAAGCTTACAAAAAAAATACTTGTAAAACATACTTAGTTCTTACAAAGGCAAAAGTAAAACCACCTACTCAACAACTTAGAAATTTGACAAATAAAAAAACGAATAAAACCAAAACAATTTTCAAAACAAAAACATTACCGACGTAACATGAGTGACAGAGAGACTTTCTAAAAACATTCAGCAATTGATGTATTGGAAAACATTCCAAGTTTATGAAAACAAAGAATGTTACTTAAAACTTTGGGCCATCATTAGACACTCTTAGATCAAAGGACAAAGTTTGAAGACAACTAGGGATTAGATTTCAACCTTAAAATCAAAAAACCAGATCTACTTTGGTTCTAGAAGAGCCTATAATCCATTAGAAGAGTTTTCTGCTTGTCCAATATCTATAATTACGACTCCATTTCTGTTGTACCTACAATGACTGTGACTGCCTTGGTGGTCCAGTGACCGCAGTATGCGCCTGCTGTGCACAAGGTTGTGGGTTCGATTCTGTTGTGTACTTATCGGGAGTGGGACACGTCAATAAAACAAGCTAGTTGGTTACACACTGATTTAATGCCAATATGGCGCGCGCGACGCGGTAGCCATATAGCTATATAGGCAGGTAGGTACATTTATGCGTATACATCTATAACATCTCTTCCCCTTAAGCTATGAATATAATACTAAAATATCTTAAACTACTAGGTACCCTTATTTATGGTTGTTTCATTTGGGTCATTGTCATCGTCATGGTTCGTTGGTGTCGAGAAGACCGGACTAATTGCCATTCGCCTTTGAGTTATAGCGGCGCGTGGTGGAGTTGCCGCCAGTGTGTCAAGCGCAGTCAGTGTCTGTCCATTTCCGGTCGGATCCGTTACCGGCCCTCCTTCTCCACACGGTTGTGCCGTTGGCTCGTGGTAAGAGGCTACCAGCGGCGCCACATCGGGTACCACGTCAGAGTCCCAGTCTTGTTCCTCATTCGGTGACGAATACACTCGTTTCCTTATTTGATCAACGTGCCTGGTCATTTCACATCCTAGGATTGGCACGTATATCACGTACATAGTTTTGCCGATCTTTTTTCGAATGACCCCTTGGACCCAACTGAACTTTTTATTATTAGTATTTTTAGTAATCCAAACGTTTTCATTTTCTTTAAAATCTGGTCTGTGTATACCTCGGTAGTATTTAGCCTGTAAGGACTGATTGTGTTCGACGGTGTCAATTAGGTCTGTGGATAAGGTAAATAATCCTTTCGATCAAGTCCAATGCTGTGGGCTGCGATAATGTCAGCCGTCGCATGGTAACTACTGTACTTGATCAACTCCTATTACCTATTACCCACATTATAAATTTTTCCCTTGCCTTTGGAATTTTTCCGTCCTTATGGCGCAAAGCCTATGTCATTCCCATTCCTAAGACTCAAAATCCAACTCTACCCAATCATTTCCGTCCTATATCTATTCTTCCCTTTATGTCCAAAGTACTCGAAGCCTGTGTGCACAAACAAGTATCCCAATTTGTATTTCACAATAACCTTTTAAGTCCTGCACAGTCCGGCTTTAGGCCAGGCCATAGTACTGTATCCGCACTCCTCAAAGTGACTGGCGATATTAGAGAAGGGATGGAGAAGACCAAAGTCACTGCGTTGGCTTTGGTTGATTTTTCCAACGCCTTTAATACCGTCAGTCACGACATCCTTTTGGCTATCCTCTCCCACTATATGATCTCTACCGAAGCTCTGGAATGGTTCTCGACTTATCTTCGAGGTCGTCAGCAGTCAGTCCGCCTTGGTGATTCGTCATCAAATTGGTGTGATTTAGACTCTGGTGTTCCTCAAGGCGGTATACTTTCTCCTTTGTTATTTTCAATTTTTATCAATCTCTTAACCCACAACCTTCATTGTGCGTATCATCTGTATGCTGATGACCTGCAAATCTACTCACAGGCAAGTATCGACAGCATTTCATCTGCTGTTGATATGGTGAATAGGGACTTGGGCTATATAAATAATTGGTCTAACAGGTTTGGCTTGACAGTAAACCCAACCAAATGTCAAGCCATAGTCGTGGGTAGCCAGCGCCTATTAAGAAGATTGGACACAGATGCAGTTCCATCAATTACCTATAATGGTAATATAATACAACTGTGTCCCGCAGTAAAAGACTTAGGCCTATATATAGATTCCACTCTTAGTTGGATGGCACAAGTTACCAGCGTTAGTCAGAAAGTTACCGGTACCCTGCGTGCTCTGTATCGTCTTAAAAACTTTCTCCCTTGTAAGACGAAAGCAATGCTTGTGCAGACCTTAATTTTTCCCTTGATCGACTATGGTGATGTGTGTTACTACGACCTGAATGCAGATCTTCTCAACAAACTCGACCGTCTTCTCAATAACTGCATTCGATTCGTTTTTAATCTTCGCAAGTATGACCATGTGTCTACTTATCGCTCACAGTTGAAGTGGTTACCCATTCGCCAACGCCGTAGTCTGCGGGCTCTCTCTACACTCTATTCCATCCTTATGGCTCCTAATACTCCCACCTATTTAACCCAACAGTTTCAATATCGCTACTCTATTCATGATAGAAATCTTCGCTCCTCTAACAATCTTCTCCTTCAGTGTCCTTCTCACACCTCAGATTTCATTCATTCCTCTTTTTCCGTGCAATCTATTCTACTTTGGAATGCCCTCCCTCTTGAAATCAGGATGTCCACCAGCCGTATCGTGTTTAAGGCAAAAGTTCGAGCACTTCTGTTAAATAAACTGACAGAATCATCAAAACAATAGTGTCTAATAAGTATATGTATAGTATATGTATTCTTTAATTTATAGATATATATTATATATTTATATTATATATTATTATTTATTATATGTATTTACTTCCTTCTAAATATGTATGTAGTATGTATTACAGTATTATTATATTTGATTTTTTTAAATATTTCAAGTTTAGATTCGTGCACCTACTTTGTTTTATCTCTGCATCACCCTATAGGTTGACTGGTAGAGAATGCCTCTGGCATTAAGTCCGCCTTTATACGAATTTGTGTATATGAAGTTTAAATAAATAAATAAATAAATAAATAAATAAGGGTGACGGCGCGATAGGGTTTAGTAAGTCAAGCCGTGAGCGCAACGAACGCCCAAATAATATCTCCGCGGGTGATTTATCAGTAGTACAGTTTTTCGAGTTTCTATAATCGAATAAAAATTTTGCGATTTTTTCATGAATCGTTTTTTTATTACAACCCTCTAAAATTAAAACCTTAAGCCCTTTTTTTACAATTTTTACTGAACTTTCGGCTTGCCCGTTACTTGCAGGGTGATACACCGGTGATAGGGCATGTTCGATACCGTTAAGTTTACAAAAGTCCTTGAATTCTGAAGATACGAAAGACGTACCATTGTCACTTACCAACGTGTGTGGAACCCCGAATCGCGACATTAAATCATATAATTTACCTATGACTGCCTTAGAATTATAAGTTGAGGACATATCGTAACATTCCACCCATTTACTATATGCATCAACCATAACCAAAAACATATAACCGTGAAACGGGCCTAAGAAATCTATATGAATTCGGTAAAAAGGGTGTGGCGGTAAAGGCCACGGCGCGAGTGGGGCGTGCGCCGGCGCAGGCCGCAGTGCGCAGCACACGTCACAGGCGCCCGCTACTCGCTCTATAGCTGCGTCCACGCCCGGGAACCACAGCCGCTTGCGAGCCTCCGCCTTCATCTTTACTACCCCGAAATGTGAACTATGCAGTTCCTTACATACGCTTCCTTGCAATGACGAAGGAATAACTATTTTATGCCCACGCATTAAGACACCATTTTCATAAGATAGTTGTGTCCGACAATTAAAAAATGGTTGTAAGTCGCGGTCGTTTACTTTCCTGGGCCAACCGTTTAAAATATATCGTTTGATAATGGCCAGGTAAGTGTCGCGAGCTGTCTCGCGACGTAAGTCGCTTAATGTCAAAGGTAAATCGCCGTCCACGACAAAGTTAACGTATGTCGCGCGATCCTCGCACTCGGCAAGCTCGTCGGGTGTTTTCGTCCCACTCGCACTCTCACCTGCGCCGGCGCCGCCGCCGCCGTACGCCCGAGACAAATAGTCTGCGCTGTTTTGCTTACTACTAATATATTCTATAGTGTAATTATACGCAGTTAAAAATATAGCATACCTCTGCAAGCGATTGGCAGACACTTCGGGGATACCTTTATATGGCCCGAATATAGCTAGCAGAGGTTTATGATCCGTCCTTAGTACAAACGGTTCGGATCGCCCATATAAATATTGGTGGTATCGTCGTACTCCAAAAATGATCGCCGTTGCTTCCTTTTGAATTTGGGCGTAATTTTTTTCAGCTGACGATAATGTTCGTGAAGCGTACGATATAGGCCTTTCTAACCCCTCCTCGCCTATTTGTGATAGTACAGCGCCTAACCCTGTCGGCGACGCGTCCACCGTTAATATTAACTTTGCCTTCGGGTCGAAATGAGCTAATGTCTTATCGGACGCTAAAATGTTTTTTATTCGGACAAACGCATCATCGTGAATACGAGTCCATTCCCACTTTGTATTTTTAATTAATAAATTATATAATGGACTTAGTACGGACGACGCGTCAGGCACAAAGTTACGATAATAGTTAGCAAGACCTAGAAACGACTGTAATTGTGACACATTTATAGGTGTAGGGGCTTGTAAAATAGCTTTAACTTTATCGGGGGACTTTCTAATTCCATGCCTGTCTATGACATGACCCAGATACGAAATCTCATCTTTAAAAAATTCGCATTTACTCATCTGAACAGTTAATTCGGCATCATTTAACCGTTGTTAGACTGTGATGAGTCTCTGCCTGTGTTGATCTTTATTTAACCCAGTAATAAGCACATCATCAAGCAGAAAAATTATTCCCTCGATTCCTGCGAGCAAGCATTCCATCGCGCGCTGGAATATGGCTGGTGCGCTGGACAGCCCAAACACCAACCGCGTAAAATTAAAAAGACCGCGATGTGTGTTAATGCATGTTAACTTCTGAGAGTCTTTGTTTAAAATAAATTGATTATATGCCATAGATAAATCGATTTTACTAAACTGTACGCCTCCGTGTAGTTTGGCTAACAAATCATTCACCGTCGGTAAGGGGTACTGATCGATTATCAGTTGTTTATTGATTGTAACTGAGTAATCAGCACATAATCTTATGCTACCGTTCTTTTTAATAACAGGTACAATCGGCGACGCGTATTCCGAATGCTCGACAGGTTGTAATATTCCCAGTGACAATAATCGGTCAAGCTCTTTGTCTATTTTTTCTTTTAGCGCGTAAGGTACTGGTCTTGCTTTAAAAAAAATCGGTTTGGCATCGGGTTTTAAATGTAAATCTATTTTATATTTATTAAACGAACCAAGATTGCCTGAGAACACTTTAGGAAATTTTTCAGTGAATTGATTTACCATATTCGTATTAGATTCATATACCGTTATTGCTTTTTCAAAGACGGCATGAATTCGCGCCGGCGCCGGCGCTAGCTCTAAGTTGAATTCACGAATGAAATCGCGCCCGAGTAGCGGCGGTCCGCCTGCACGCACAACATATACATTCAAGGTATGCGTACGCCCAAGATACGATATAGGTAATAAAACAACTCCGATCGTTTCGATATTTTCCCCCGTATAACTAAATAATTTTTTGTTGGTGACTGCCAATGGCAATCGTTTAAAATTTGAGTTGTAGGTATTTTTTGAGATAACACTTACTGCTGACCCACTATCGATTTCAAATTCTAAAGCTACACCACTGATAAATACACGCTCCGTCATCGGTTTCCCTTTGACGCATCGAATGTTATAAAAACACTCACCGTCGTCGTCGTCGCCATTATCCACAGTACCTGCCTCCACGTACTTCACTTTGCCCTCTGTCGGACACACTTTACGCAAATGGCCTTTGGCCCCGCACTTTTTACACTTGTAATTTCTGTAGCGACATTGATTAGCTTTATGATTCGTAAACCCGCACACACCGCACTTTTCTTTTTTAGAGATGTTATAAACGCTATCCGTGCCTACTGCGCCGCCGACGACGCCGCCATTACTCGACGTTGCCTGTGTCGAGGCCTGCCGCGCGCAGCGCACGCTCTCTGCCAAGTCAATGGCTTTCGCGAGGGTCAGCTCGCGCTGATCCTGCATGAACAGCTTGTCCCGTTCGCGTCCAGCTGCCATGCCCATGATAAATTTATCGAGCAAGGCTTCCTCTAAATTCTTGAATGCGCAGTGCGTCGACAATCCCCTAATCCTTGCTGCCCATTGAGTGTGAGTTTCTCCTGGTCGCTGTGTTGCTGCGTAGAACACAGATTTTTCAGCAAATCCGAACCTTTTTGGTGTGAAGTGAGCATCGAGAAGTTCGACTATCTTCTCGTAATTCAAATCCTCCACCTTGTTGGGAAGCGCCAGGTCACATGCTAGCTTGAATGTTGATTCACATAATGACGTTAATAATATCGCCCTCCGCTTGATTGATGCTTTGTCGGATACAGGGGTTATATCATTGGCTATGAACCACTGATCCACTCGCAGTTTAAAGCTATTCCAATCCTGCGATAGGTGATCAAAAGTGGAAAGTACACCATAAGTCGTTCCCGTAGACATTTTTAACCAAAAATGTGAGTCCGCTCGTCGCCACGTGTTGTGTACTTATCGGGAGTGGGACACGTCAATAAAACAAGCTAGTTGGTTACACACTGATTTAATGCCAATATGGCGCGCGCGACGCGGTAGCCATATAGCTATATAGGCAGGTAGGTACATTTATGCGTATACATCTATAACAGATTCCCACGCAGGATAAAACTTTGTGTGATCCACAAAGAGTTGTCCTGAGTCTGGGTGTACATTGTGTCCGTTAATTGTATGTTTGTAAAGTCCCCCTGCGACACGTCGCTTGTCCTCTAGTGCGGGAGTTGTCTTTAAAAAAAAGCTATAGTAGCCGGCAAACATTTTGAGTCATTCATCAACTCGCTGAATACCTATCTCGTAGACTTTGGCGAGATGGCACATTTCTAATAGGTATTCAGCGAGTTGACGAATGACTCAACATTTTGAACAAAAGTAGGCGTAGTTCGGGCATGTACAATGATGCAGTAGTGGTCCAAGGTGATATTTAACAGTATTAACCAATAACGCGAATCTTTCAATTCTGTGATTGATTCATTGCCGCACCCGTCACATACCACCAAAGAGAGTACCCAAAAAACGAACCCACATTTCTTACATGCAAGCCCTGCTCGGCCAAACGCCAACCTTTTTTTTTCTCGCACGACCAGTACTAATTACGATTACTTTATTTTATCAAGAAAGTAAGTATTGTGTTTTGACTGCATCAGCTTGCATGCTATCATACTTGTATTTTACAAAAGTTTGTAACTATCTGACGATTAAAAAGAGTGGCCTGAGTTTCTTGTTAGTTCTTCTCAAGGCTCCACATCAGCGAACTAGCCATATGAAAATTTTACTGACACCATCTTTCTAGCTTATTCATAATTTATGACCTTCATAAGTGTTACTTTGTAACCTGAATGAATAAATTAATTTTGAGTTTGAGTTACCACTGCTTTTCAGCCAACATATTGCAGTAGTTAAATATGGAGAGTCAACAATCAAGCCATCGTGCAATCAAATTTCTTGCTTGAAGCTGTGAAGACTTTGCACGATTTGTTTATAAGATTAATGCAAATTTTATATTATCTTACCACATCCAACCGTCCTAAATCTTCGTCAATGGGATAAAATATTCCGTTTGCAAGCTGTTTTAGAAATAAACTCGTCTTAAGTCGCTGATAACTCGCCCTTGTTACTGCGGGGACCATAATTGGAAGCCTTTGGACGATGGCGTCTGTCCTACCTTCGTGATTTGTTCCGCAGTGTTACAATTCACTTTTGCAAATCTATAGCGAATTTCGTACATAATTATTTAGGAAATTGTATTCTAATCGTTATTGTAATTGTCTGAATCTGTACAAATTTACAGATATTTCTTTTCCAGATTTTATAAATATTAAATATATTTACATTACACAGAGAACAACTCTGTGTTGCAGGGGACTTAACAAACATGCAATAAACGAACACAAATTACACTCAGACTGTCATACAGTCCTGTGTGGGAATCGAACCCACAACCTCGTGCACAGCAGGCGCATACTGCGGCCACTAGACCACCAAAGCAGCCATATTAACACACAATTAACGAAGACAAAGCACTCCTAGACTTGGACAATCTATTTACGCAACACATTTTTTTGTCTTTTGTGGAGATCAAATCTACTGAATCATCATGCATTCCTAAGTAAAATCACCTAACTTACTTTCACATAATTTGCATCGTAATAAATGTATCACGGCATACAATTATAAATATATCTAGGCAATTTTATTCTATTCTTTTTTTTTGCCACTGGATGCTAAATATATATTACTAGTTGTTGCCCGCGGCTCCGTCCGCGTGGATGTCGGTTATCGCTGTAAAAAGACCATAATCTGTGTGCCAATTATCACCAGATCCGCCGGCTGATTCTCTAAGAAACAGCGATGGCAAACTGACAGTTGTGATCGCAAAATTGACAGTTGTGATTGCTCGGTGACGGCACAATCTATTGGCTAAACGTCAAAAAGGGCTCTTACGGAATACCGATTTTCAATCTGACAGCCAGATTTTGCTCGGTTTTTGCTGTGGCTCGGTTTTTGCTCTTACGGAATACCCCTGCGGTTCAGTAGTTTTTACGTGAAAGAATAACAAATTTCCATCCATCCATTCTTACAAACTTTCGCATTTATAATATTAGTAGGATCTCATTAGAGTAAGGTCAATTAACACTTTTTTCAACTCAGGTAACGCTATGCACCATAGTAAACATAAGTCAACACACAACAAAGACATAGAAATAGCATCACCACACTGTAAATAAATCTTTAACACTTTCAGTATTACATTTAGTATGGTCACGTGGTGACGGATTAAGAATACAAATGTCACCAGCCCATTCCATTCTCAGGATGTCCTAAGAGTCGACTAAGGGACTAAGTCAGGCAAACATTATCCACTGCAGGGGAAGGAAAACTCGAAACAAAACCCTATACTAACCCATCTGGCCAGCGTGGTATAGTATGCTAATATTCCTCCAGATGAATGGAGGAGACCCGTGCCCAGCAGTGGGACATTTATGGGTTGAGATGATGAAGATAATTTAAAACTTTCAGTATGACTATACCCAGCTAAATTTATTTTATTTATTTGTTATTTATTTATTTTTAAAAAGACAACTCCCGCACTAGAGATCAAGCTCTTTGTCGCGGGGGACTTTACAAACATACAATTAACGGACACAAATTACACCCAGACTAAGAACAATTCTTTGTGGGCCACACAAAGTTTTGTCCTGTGCGGGAATCGAACCCACAACCTCGTGCACAGCAGGCACATACTGTACCCACTGGACCACGAAGGCAGTCAAGTCAGTAAATAAACGCTGATTAACAATAATACCTCTGTATTATTGTAACTCAGCATTTTTTTAACTGGTATAGTCAAGTATCGTTTCAACCTTTACAAAACCCAAAGAAACAGTAATTAGCCTTAATTAATTATAATTAAAACGTAACTTAAGACCCCATAAGTCGGAGTATTACCGCACACTCCTCTAAGCCATGGGGACTCACTTTATATGCATAAGTCTTCTCATACACACATTAGCATGAAAATATTAAATTATATTCTGAGTAGAAACGGTGGAATTAGTTCCTCTATGAATTAACTTAGCATATTATGTAATTTACTCTTTGTATTTGTACAGCGCTTTGTGCAAGCGTAGTGCAAAGCGGGTTGCAGCCACATAAGAGGTATCAAGCGGAATAATAAGTGGGGCGATAAGCGGAATCATAAGCGGGGCGTTAAGCGGAGCGTCATCATTAATACTATACTTGATGGCAGCAGAACGTTCTTGAAGACCATAAATGAAACCGTTTTAAAAAAGTGATAGAAACCTTACGGGCGTACTTTCTGATGCATTGTGATGTTATACCGCTTGTTTAACCAAAACACTTAATAACACTTTCTCAAAAAACCGAGTTCCTTTATGACCGGAAGCAAACATAGGCTGCAGTATCATGATACAATATATATTATGATAGACTGCCTTGGTGGTCCAGTGGCCGCAGTATGCGCCTGCTGTGCACGAAGTTGTGGATTCAATTCCAACACAGGACAAAACTTTGTATGACCCGCAAAGGATTGTTTTGAGTCTGGGTGTAATTTGTGTCCTTTAATTGTATGTCCGTAAAGATCCCCGTGATACAGAGCTTGTTCTCTAGTGCGGGAGCTGTCTTTTTAAAAAAAAAGAAAAAAAAAGTATATAATAATAGCAACCCACATATGTCCCACTAATGGACAGGGGTCTCCTATCCTCTATCAAGAGAAAGAGAGTGTTAAGGCCTTAATTCACACACAAGCATGCGGGTTCATGAATCAGACATGTCTTTAGAATTTCTTCTGAGACATGTGGGTTTCCTCGTGATGTTTTCCTTCACTGTTAGCAGATGGTATATCATTTGATTAGGTTATATGTCCTTCCCTTGTCACTTCCACTAAGTGTATTGAAGTTTCATTGGTACTGCCACCCGGGATTGAATTCCCACCTCTTATCTGCAAGTCACTTTTCCACTCAGCCATATAAATATAAAACGAACTGTAATTATCGACCATCGGCTACCCATTTGTTACTAAACTACAATTATATATTAACATAGGTTCTTGCCTTAAGCGGTACGATACATTAATGATATGACTAAGTTTCGACAGATCACGCTCCAATGGGTTAATATGACGATGTTACTGTGCAAGTGGAAATTCAGGATAATGGTTAAATAGGTCTGTTGCGTTTTCTTTTTTTTTAAAGACAACTCCCACAATAAGGAACAAGTCCTGTGATGTGGGGGATTTTACAAACATACAATTCACAAACAAATTCCAACCAGACTGGGAACTAACATTTATGGATAACTCAAAGTTTTATCCCGTGTGAGAATCGAACCCACGACCTCTAGTATGGGTCTACCAGTCAGTCTCACTAACCACTAGACCAACAGGTCAATCCTTTTCCTATTCGAATTTGGGCAGATAACACGGAAATAATGTTCCAGTTAATATAATAGACTACGGTGGCCTCAAACAGGCCGTAAGCTTTTTGCATTCTACACTGCACACTTACAAACGCTTTTTGAAACGTTGACGCAGCGACAAAAAAGCTACACTCGGATGCCGGTCTCATCGATTTGGTTTATTATTTCATATACTTATTATGAAGTGATCACCGACCGAACGCAGAGAGTCATGAAAATGCGATGCAGTATCAATACATTCGCCAAATTGCTGAACGCGGATGTTAAAAGTAGCATGGCTGCTTGAAGCCTTAGCAATAGGTGTCGAACTCAACCTAACTCAAATCTAAAATCCAAAAGAGCACCAATTTAAAAAAAAACACAATCTTAATACTACATTATTATACTGATCTACTGACTGATACTGATTTCTTATTATACTGAGCATCTTCAACGGCGTCCAAGACACAAAGTAAAGCTCAGTATTATTATTAATGTATGTTATGTTTTTATTCACAACCATAGACCACATACACACGATAAAACAAGTCATTCAAAAATGTAATGAATACAATATTACCTTTTACCTTGCATTCGTGGACTATAACAAGGCATTTGACTCATTAAAACATGCAAAAATTTGGAAAGCTTTAGAAACACAAGGAGTCGACGAAAAGTATATACGTATTATTGCTAACATTTACAAGAATACGAAAGCAAATATACGAACAGAAAGGGATGGGGAATACTTTCAAACATCAACGGACTGCAATTAAACCACCTAAGATTTGCAGATGATCTTATACTAATTTCTACAGACCCAAGAAGCTTACAAGAGATGTTAAAACAACTTGTAGATGAAAGTACTAAAGTGGGACTGTCAATGAATACTGCAAAAACTAAAGTAATGACCAACCTCAAGAATATCCCAATAACTGTTAACGGCAACACAATAGAATATGTAGAAGAATACACGTACCTCGGACAGATAATATCTCCAAAAGACCTTACAAGTAAAGAAATAGACAATAGGATCAATTTATCATGGAAAAGATACTGGTCTCTCAAGGAGATTATGAAAAACCCCCTCATACCTTTACAAGCTAAGAGCAAAATATTTAATTCTTGCATCCTACCCGTTATGACGTATGGATGTCAAACATGGAGCTTAACGAAGCATAACATACACAAATTAGAAACTTGCCAACACCGTATGGAACGAAGTATACTCAACATCAAACTAAAAGATAAAATAAAACTAGATACTATAAGAAACCAAACTAGACTTACGGATGTTACGTACTGTATTAGAAAACTTAAATGGAGGTGGGTAGGTCATATGATAAGGAGTAAAAAGGATAAATGGTCTCGGGACGTAACAGAGTGGTGCCCAAGACAATACAAGCGAAAGAAAGGGAGACAGCGTCGTAGATGGGAGGACGATGTTAGAAGAATAGCGGGTATTACATGCAGAAGACATGCACAGGATCGCTTTCTGTGGCAAACTCTAGGGGAGGCCTATGCTGGAAAGCAAGACAATCTTTACGTACCGGTGTCAAATAATTAAACAAATTGTAATAGGTTAAGATATATTTTGTAAGATTGTTAAATAAAGGCTTTTATTATTATTATTATTTATTATTATGTTTTTATTAAATACATAATAAGAAATAACAAGAAATAATAATTTTATTATTATTTCTATATAATAAAGAATTACCACTCAAAAGTGGCAGAAGTATATCAAATTTATATTTCAGCAATTTTTTTTACATACATATTTAACCCCTCTCCAGAACTCCAATTGCTTCTATCCAGACATACTTATGTTGCTTCCTCTACATTCATTATTCTCTTTATGCATGAACGTCGGTTCTGGATACTTTTGATTTGGCCCTTTTTGAAATGGTTATTTTTGCTTGTAAACCTGCATTTGCTGTTATAAAGTGCAAATTATATTTTAAAAAAATACAATTATATTCTTTCACTGCTACCTCAATATCATCATTACCTTATTCTAATGTCGTCTACTCTTCAATTTATTTTCCTAAGGGTCGATCTCAAGCTTACATTCAATTGAAATTACCATTCACAAATGTGTACACATGCTCAAATATGTGAAACACGAAAACTGTTTCCTCCCCTCTTTGAAATGCACAAACAAATTACAGTACTTGTACTCTACGCTTCTACGTAGCATATATGCTACGCTGTAGACAGACGTCTACGCCGTAGAAGACTATACAATTTAGTTAGTTCACCTTGTTCATCAAAGTTAATAAGTTTGATGCTCGTCTATAATATTATAGCTGCCAAACAGATAGTTCGATTTAAATGCAGGTATAGCTTATTTAATTTAATTATCTATTATGTTTTGGGGAATAAAAGAACAAGACAACTGTTCAGGTAGTTACCAAAGAAAAGTTCGAATATCATTATAAAGAAACTGATGAAAAAGTAGGGTAAACTAAAAAATGTGTTTGCAAACGACATATTTGAGCATTATGTCTACGACTGAAACTATAACTCAAAAGGTCCCGATAGAATTAGCAAACGGTAGACCTTCAAGAATTCGATGTAGGGTCACCATAATTATGGTTAATATAAAATAAAATATTACCACTTATAAATATTTTTTTTAAAGTTTAGGAATGCGTTTTGAAAGATACGTATTCCTATCCCAGGGTTACTTCCATCCTAAAGGCCTGGTGTAAAAAAATGGGTTGGCAACACGCAAGTGATACCTCTGGTAATGCAAGCGTCTATAGGCTACGGATACTGCTTAACATCAGGTGGGTCGTATGCTTGTTTACCACCCAAGTAGTATAAAAAAATATATATATATATAGCCGCATAGTACGATAGATTTACTAGGTTAAGCAAGCTTGTCACGATTAGTTTATAGATGGATGATATTTTTTTTAAACACCCCTTCGTGATCAAGACCTTTTCGAGACGTGGCGTGGGCAGGGCTCTCGCAAGGTGGATCGATGATCTGGTAGAATTATGGAAAAACCTTGAAATCACAGACGCAAAATAAAGTTCTTCAAGAAAGAAGTTATAAGGTCTATAAAGGGGCGGCAACGCGAGTAAATCATTTGATAAGTAGGTACATGTAAATTCCACAAAGTGAAATTCACATTGGTACTGCCACCGCCAAATTCCCACTCGGCCATCACCGCCCAAAGATATTAAAAGGAACTTTTTAAAATAAAGTGTCTTATTTTACGATGTTAAATTAATCTAACTCCAACATAATGTATACAGAATAAAAAAAATACAAATCATTGAAAAAAATAAATGACAAAACATACAAAATACATTATACCACATCAACGTTAAAAATGACCCAAACACCATCGCATAAGAAACTCCAAAAATCCCATTACAACAAACAAGCAAAATGAAATAGGTTTCGGAATTTCCTAACAAATCATGGTCACCCAAATTAACCCTTTCACGGTGACTAAACGCAGTCCCGTCCGGCGTCCCAGGGTTCTATATAATTAATCACAGGCCCCTATTGACAGAGGATCATTTGAACCCCACATGGCCCCGCACGAGTGGAATCCATACACCTAATACCTGACCACTGGAATTCCTGAAAGCGGTATGTTGTCAGAGGCCAACGGAATGTGAACCATTAAATTGATTTACTTGGTATATTTTTATGGTGTTAAATGGATCCTGATGGTTTTACTAATGGGGTATTTGGGTTGTATAGAAAATTGGAAATATTTTGCCGTCATAACTTGTGTTTTGATATAATATACGAGTCCTATGACAATAAAGTTTATTTTTTACGCAAATGATAATATTATAAGTGCTGTAATGTAAAGTTCTCTATTTACAAAATATAATAAGACAATACAAGAGAGGTAGGCCACCATACTAGCGATCAAGCCCGACTGGGCAATGACGTCCACCTTACAGAAGACCACAGTCAAAGAACTACATACAGCGGTGTAGTTGTGTTCCCGTGCTCATTTAGGTATGCGTTTTTTGTTAAAGCCTTGGTGTAAAAAACAGAGTCGGCATCACGCAAGTTATGACCTCTGGTATTGCAAGCGTCAATAGGCTACGGTAGCTGCTTAACATCAGGCGAGCCGTATGCTTGTCTGCCACACAAGTAGTGTAAAAAAAGAAAAGAAAACAGAATCTGCGTATACCTTGTGTCCCTGAATTGTATGTTGTAATGTCTCTCAAAAGACAAGGTTACCAGAAAGCATTTTCCCAATCGCATACAACTACGTTTTACTGGGTACTTTGTCACCTTTGTCTTCATCGCCAGCTCTTATGGACACAATTCTAGAATACCTGTCAGTCTAGAGACCAATAGCGAGTATTCCTCAATAGTAAATCTTAAAATCAATTGGCCAGAACAAAACCAGGTCTTCAGCTCAGCAGTCAAATGTACTACCACTGCTCCACCGAGGCAATATAAATAGTAAATCTATGTGTTAGTAAGTAATTTGCTAGTTCTTTTGGCTGACTAAAGAAATCAGCAAAAAAGCCGTAGGTAAATTAACTGACATCATCTTTCTGGCTTAGTCATAATTGATGACATTTTGTAACTTAAATAAATAAATCAATTTAGGTTTATTTCAGTAAAAGGTTATATGCTACATATAATATATACAAGAATAATATTTAAAACTTATTTGAACTAACTAAACCTAAATACGGAAACCTAATTAATAAAATAAAACGTTTTAGGCGTCATAATATTCCTCCGCATCACTGTCAACTGGAAAAGTGCCCAAAAGGCTGGCGGCATTGCCACGTTGAATGGCAATGCTGATTCTCTGTGCGAGAATTATTAATTTTGAGATTAGTATGAACTTTTCAAGCTTCACTAAACTTAACAAAGCAACACAACAAAATAATAATTTGATTTTTACGTCTCCGCAAGTCTTACGGAAACAATTCGGGTAAGTTATCTGCTCTGATTCCGTATTTCATTTTACAGGCCATTGTTGGGCTATGATAAAGGGGGTCGGGCCCTAAGCTCGCTCTCTAATACGATGGCTGCTTACCTGCTGGCAAAGATTATGTGAGAGAACAGAAGGGTCACATCATAGATAATTACGGATGATTCTTATTCACCAGTTTTATTTATGGTTTGATTTTGGTAGGGCTATCTAATATAATTAATATTTTTTAAAGACAATAGAATCGGTATATTTATTTAGGAGCTACAATGCCACAGAAAAACACTGATATATACGGTAAACTTATAACACTCTCTACTTCGTCAGAGGTTCGAAAAATAACCATGACTGTATATAAAATAAAAAAAATATTTTATTACATAAAGTGCACCCAGGCTCAGAATTATTATCTGAGGGTCACACAAATATATAATATGCTTCATAATAATTCACCTGTGTGGAATTATTATGAACATGTATTTAACTACCAATCCAGAAAATAGTACAATTCTTTATACAAATATAAACTTACACATACACAAAACGTCCTAAATCAATATTTGAGTAATGGATAATACACTCTAAACAAAAGTTATCAAGATTGAAAATGCATGTTCTACCCTCCAATAGTGAACGGCATAAAAGAATGTAATTAATTATTCATATCAAAACTTCGCCATATCTACGTGTAGCTAATCAGTGGTATTTCTTGGAGAATAATGTACGCCCTGAAAGATAATACTTCGCTGTGGATGAAAGAAAATTAAAATTCATAAATCTGTGAAATGGCGGGCTGGGTATTAAATATGAGCACAGACATTTAATAATTTTTATTATTTTGAGGGATGTGAGTAGATAGATTGACAGATTATGTTTTTTTATTACATTTGAAA
Source organism: Trisateles emortualis (assembly GCA_947095525.1). Lineage (NCBI taxonomy): Eukaryota > Metazoa > Arthropoda > Insecta > Lepidoptera > Erebidae > Trisateles > Trisateles emortualis. The sequence goes on along the minus strand of OX352748.1, from coordinate 3,230,087 downwards.
TGAAAGTCTAGACCGAAGTACTTTGTTATGTAGACAGCAATTTTGGATTTAATATCTTTGAAATGGTTTATATTATTAAGAATAAAAATATATATATTTTTTTTCTTTAAAAGACAACTCCGGCACTAGAGCACAGGCTCTGTGTCGCGGGGGACTTTACAAACATACAATTTAACGGACACAAATTACACCCAGACTCAGAAAAAAATTTTGTGGGTCACACAAAGTTTTGTCCTGTGTGGGAATCGAACCCACAACCTCGTGAACAGCAGATGCATACCGCGGCCAATGGACCACCAAGGCAGTCAATTCTTTAGGTTATGGAAGTGTATTGTACGGATTTCACTTTTTATATGGGTCATCGTGTCTGTATGTAATAAGAAATAAATCAGCTTTGTAGGTATAATACCCAATGATAATCAAAGAAATCATACAAGTGTCAAATTTTAATTAGAATTTTAATCTCTTAAATAAGAGAGGTAGGGCACCATACTAGCGAGCAAGCTCTGACTGGGGAAGACTGGAGAAGGACTTCCATCTTACAGAAGACCACAGCCTAATAACTACACCTTGCGGTGTATTTGTATTCTTGCATGTGAGTATAGGTCTCCAGCGCTCATTTAGGAATGCGTTTTGAAAGAAACGTACTCCTATCCCACCGGTATTTCATTTTAAAGTCCAGTGTAAAAAATGTGTCGGTAACACGCAAGTGATACCTTCGGTTTTGCAAGCGTCCATAGGCTACGGTCGAGCCGTATGCTTGTTTGCCACTCAAGAACTATAAAAAACTATAACACTACTAACAGAACTTCGATCTACGAGTACAGCTTTTGGAGAAACGTCGTGAATACTTCTAGAAATCTTCCACTACACTGGGATCATTACCAGCGCATTGTACAATTAGGCTGTGAAATGAGCCGAGGTTTTCCCAAGAGACTATAGCATGGGGTTCTTCAAGAAAGGAGTTATAAGGTTTTTAAAGAGTCGGCAACGCGTGAGTGACACCCCTAGTGTTGCAAACGTCCATAGTCTACGGTAACTGCTTACCATCAGGCGGGCCGTATGCTTGTTTGCCACCTTGGTAGTATAAAAAAAAATTGTTAACTTAACAATTTTACTTCCTCCATTAATTATTTCACACAAAGAGGATAATAATATTTGAGACGTAACTCATACCAATACGGTTCGAATATTTGAAGTTTTACCATAACAAAGGTATGTTTATCCGGCAGTCTGTCGAAACTTGTACATTGATATGCAAAAGCTTCCAATGTTGCTACTTACCGCTTATGCACTAACCGCGTTTATAGTTACCATCAGTACTGACACTAACGGGACAGTCCTGTATCTTAGATTTATTTTTATTCTGTTAATTGTCTTTAGGAGGACATTAGGAAGATAATTTTATTGTTAACTAATTGTTGTCCGCGGCTCCACCCGCGTAGAAGTCGGCTATCGCGATAAAAAGTAGCCTATTTGCTATTTTATCCAGATCTGTTCGTTAGTTTTTACGAAAAGAGCATTAAACATTTTTTTTTAATACCATGTGAGTAAAGAAAGTTTGTGAGGATGGCAGGATGTATGGATATGGATGTACATCCTTCCATCCTCACAAACTTTCATATTTACAATATTAGTAGGATTTGAAACCAGTTTTTGGGCTTTGCTTTACCCACGTGGTATGTAAAAAAAAAATGACTGAAGGATAATATATGTTCCTATTGTTGTAAGAATTTTCAGATTCGGATTAGTAGTTTCAGAGATTATGACTAACATCAAAACCTATAAACTTTGCCTCTCTACAATATTAGTATACACATACACTGTAGGGTTTTAGCTAAGTAATAGCCACGTGAATCTATTGATCTACAAAGTTAAGCAACCTCATAAACATGTGAAGTCTGAAGATGGGCGAGCATTTGTTACCGCACATCCCACTGTGTTTTCCCTAGAAAGCAAATAAAGCAGTCTCATTGGACTATGAGTGTAAAATAATAGAGAGAACGCCTTTCTGCGCACACATTTGTGCACTATATTGTAGGTAATCAGTTGAGATAAGGCCAATCTGACCTCAAACCAGACTGAAGGACATTATAATACACATACAATTGATATTTAAACAAAAACAAAGCAAAAACATATTAGACAAAAACAAACATTAGCGAAATACAAAACGAGTTTTGCAACACGCGTAAAATAATAATTACAATACGATACGAGGCCCAACATTGCCCAACAATTTTGTACGTTCCAAACAATCTAAAGTTTACGACATAAAATCATAATGTCCCATTAGGAGAGGCAGCGTTGTCGCCTTGTGGTAGACATAAAGTTTATCCACAATAGAAAATGTACCTCGAGGCAGGCTCGCATGTCAGCCAGTCGTACTTTCTGGAACGTTCTGAACTCTTTGTAGTCATCCGTTTGATATTATAAACGTTTTAGTTATGAAAGGACAAAATGTTTTAATCTCTGTAGTAAATTGGTGTACATTGTGGTTATGACACTTATCTTTGTTGGTTTACTGTTCAATTTGTTGTTTATCGCTCATAACTTGTTCTTGTTTAATGAACTATAAAATTAAGTAATGTTTGATTAGGTTAGTTTATATGTAGGTTATTATTAAAGAGTATTTTGGGGTTACTACTATCAGCGCTGGGTTGAAATCTCTCTCTCTATAAAGAAAAATCTTCTATATTGTGAGGGCACTGTCGCATCATCTGTATTAATATTATGAAGAGGAAAGATTTGTATTTTTGTGTGTATGTTTGTTACTTCTTTCAAGCAAAAACTACTGAACGGATCTGGATAAAATTTTTCACAGAGATAGATTATAGTCTAGAATAGCACATCGGCTTTTTATCGCGGTAACCGACATCTACGCGGGCAGAGCTGTGGGCAACAGCTAGTGTCAAAATAAATATCTACCGTTCACGGCGCTCGCGCATCGGCGGTTTTCGATCTTCGAACGCCGCAGGTCGAGGGATCACGGGCGTCGCGCCCGCTACGTTGCCAGCTCGTAATTATATGTCAACTGACTTGGTCTTAAACGGTAGGTATTTATTTTGACAGATTGCGGCACTGTCCTTATATTATGACAGCATTATGCTGAGTGATAACCTCATTGACACAGAGAATGCTGTAAGGAATCCCATATGTCTTAGAAGGATCTTAATTGATTGCACGTACGCAAGACGCTCATGGCCAGGTGCGGTCGGTGTTTGGTAAACAATCATCAGGTTAAGCTACCAAGAGAGCGGTCATCCTATAGATGGGTGACTGCATAGTCGTATTTCATCTGAGTGTCTGCTTGATTTATAGGGCACGTTAAAAGTCGGTCCGACTGTAAACAGTTGTTAGATCACGACAGAGGCCTAAATATGGGCGATCTAAATAACTCTGTCACCAAGTTGGCCACTAACCAAACGATAAGAAGAAGATTATTTCTATTTAAAAAAAGACAACTCCCGCACTAGAGAACAAGCTCTTTGTCGCGGGGGACTCCACAAACATACAATTAACGGACACAAATTACACCCAGACTCAGAACAATTCTTTGTAGGTCACACAAAGTTTTGTCCTGTGTGGGAATCGAACCTACATCCTCGTGCACAGCAGGCGCACACTGCGGCCACTGGACCACCGAGGCAGATTGTATGGTTGTGTTTGATACACACAGCCACACCACAGGTGTTCACCTTAATCACTAGACCACAGGTAGTCGTGGTACCAAGGTCAAAATGATGGCAGCTAAAAACAATATCCACCTCATTACATCGTTAAATCAAATCGACGCTGAATTACAAACATTTTTAAACAGTATCTTAAGAATCTCGGAGCGTCTCAAACAGTCCTTAATTTTTTTATTGTGTTTCATAAAAATAACAAAGGAGGCTTTATATCACATTGTCCTCCTCTTTTATTAATCTCTGTCCGTTTTGTTTATATTTTTCGTTTGGTATCAACGCTTGAGGCTAAACGGTCAACTTTCGACCTTGTTACGAAGGTATAGAGATTCAATTTATTTGGGACAATGAAATTTTTATTTTGTTACTCGAATCAAATGTATGGGAGTAAATTTTGTTGGAGAAATCTCTGTGTGACCTTTAGATTAGGTAATGGAAAGATTTCCGCTGCTGTTCATCAGGGTAATAAAGTTAAGAAGAGAGTTTTATTTGGGATTTATTTCTAAACCCCTATGCCACAGGATATAAACTGAGATAACCTAGGTATTTGTTAATACTTGTTTGTAGGTTTTATATTGTTTATTTAAGATGGAAGTTTTTGAAAGTGAGATTGTTATTTAAAATAATTTAATATGGTAACCAATCACACTGCTATAATAAATGCGATAGTTTTCATGGATGGATGTTTGTTCAAATTTAAACTGCTCTAATTTCTGATACATTTATTTTCAATGACATTTACGTAATTCCATAATATATTTAGAAAATAATTTACATTTTAATTTTATCGTATCTATAATTAATGCAATGCATTTTATTTCATCAACATAAATTATTATTTATGCAAACTTTGCTTTTAGTCTTCGACATCGGTAACATAAGTATCAGCTTGCCTTTTGGCATAGGCCTCCTCTAAGGATTGCTATAGTTTTCTATTTGAGACTTTTCTATTCCAACATGGTAGCTCCAGTATTATATTTTATATAATTTTCAATCAATTATTTTATATATAGCCTTTGCCCTACTCTAGTATTCAAGCTATAAACTACTGTCAACTTTCTTTAAAATCCGTTTTGTAGTTTTTGCATGCAATCCAACTAGTATTATTAGATTTATAATGATCAAATCACCAGCCTTTCAAATCAATTCACTCATTTATAACGATTCAAATATAGACGAGTCCGGAGCAGGCTACCGACGACTCTTCGGTCATCAATCTTTGACACACTCAGCTATCATTTCTCAGGTCACTGTCGATCACAATAGACTCGGATTCCTTTTCTCTACAGATTTTTTTATTTGTATTCCCCTTTGGAAACCTGTTGAGTATATTGATGTGGGTTAATAGGAGGATTTGGTACTCTGACGTCGTCATAATTGATACTTTTTGGTGTTTTTAGCAACTGACTGGGGAAAACGTTTATATGGTCTGCAGTGTATTTTTTATTTGGGTAAACAAGCCTTTATGGTATGTAATATGGGCTAACAATGAAGTTAACTCGGTGTTAAGCGTAGGAGAGTAAGAAGAAATGACGTAACGTACTCACTATGTGTAGTAGATTTTATTATAATTCAAATATATTTAAAGCAATGTGGAAAAAGTAGAGCCCGGAGCAGAATTTAAACCTGCGCCTTTCGGGTTCCGGCCCAGCGCACTACCAATTATGCCATCCGAGCTCCTACTCCTTAGTTAGAATTGGTCCACCACTTTTTACATCTTGTCAAATCCTGCTCCGCGATCGACGCCGCGACGTTTTGCTACATTGTTTAAAATAATTAAATGTATTTGAACGAAATGTATAGCAAAAGTGCTAAAAATATTTAATAATTTAGAGACATTCAAGTGACCAAGCCTGATTGAGATAGAAACTTCACCTTACAAAAGACTACAGTCAAATAACTAAATACTGCTGGGCAGTCTCCTCTCCTATATTACAAGAGAGAAAGAGAAAGAGAGAGGGTTTAGGCCTTAATTTTCACACACGCTGGGGTAATACGGGTTGGTGAATCATACGTGTCTTTTGAATTTCTTCTAAGACATACTGGTTTCCTTACGATGTTTTCCTTCACCGTTAGCAGATGGCGAATCATTCGATTTGTACATTTAAACTCCACAAAGTGAAATTCACATTGGTACTGCCACTCGGGATCGAACTCGCGGTCGTCGGTTACTTTACCACTCATCTACCTCCGCTTTTTTGTTGCACCACGGGGTTGTAAACTCCGTTAATTTTCACACTTCTAGCATATATTGTGAGGCTTTTGGAAGAAAAACTTAAAACGTTTCGGGACATCCCGTTGACAGCCGTAATTTTGAGTAAGATTGATACGGCACTACGGCCACAGGCGGGCATCTTGTACTTGACGAATCTTGCAGCCCGTCTACTCAGCCGACCAGTTTACATACTGTTTTAAGGAATCACGTAACCTAGTGTCATATTGCGCTAATTCAATTCTTCAGAGATGTCATATCGAAAGCTCATGAATAATCCTTACTAATATTATAAATGTGATAGTTTGTAAGAATGGATGGATGGATGGATGGATGTTTGTTACTCTTTCACGTAAAAACTACTGAACGGATCTGGATGAAATTTGAAACACAGATAGATTATGGTCTGGAATAACACATAGGCTACTTTTTGCAGCGATAACCGACATCCACGCGGGTGGAGCCGCGGGTACCAGCTAGTATAACTATATAGCTACGAGTACATGAATAATAAATCCTCTATGAAAACGAATCAAAACAATTTACGCGTGATTGACATTAATACATTATTAAGCAGCAAATACATGAGCGACAATTGTTTGTGATAATTAGACATGTATTAACCTCATTAGTGGATATTAGCAGCTTGTTTAGTTTATAATTGATTTAAGAGATTTATAATTATGTATAGTTTTGTGTATATATACATAATAATTTACTGCACTGTTGGTTCAGTGGCTTAAGTGGTTACCTTGCCATTTACCACTGTGCAGAGTATTGTGGATTCGATTCCCACACGGGAAATTGTGAAAATAAAAATTGTATGATCCATAAATGGTTGTCCCGAATCTAATTTTTGTCCCCCGCGACACAGGGCTCGTTCCCTAGTGCGGGAGTTATCGTAAAAAAAGCTATAACCACGTTAAAAGTGTCGCCTTTTTACAATCTTTTGTTTAACTTGCAATGTTTGTTTATTTATTTATCAAACTTCATGCACATAGGTACAAAAGGCGGACTTAATGCTATATGTGTTAGCGTGTTGCCAAAAAGGCGTATCAACCCCTGGTATTGCAAGCGTCCATAGGCTACGGTAACTGCTTAAAATCAGGCGGGCCGTATGCTTGTTTGCCACACAAGTAGTATAAAAAAACACAGACTCGGTAAAATCATATTTTATGGATCTCATACATTTTTGTCTCGTGTGGGAATCAAACCCACAGTAGTAAATGGATAGGTAAACTTAAACCACTGAACCAACCGTACATTCAATTATCTATGTCATATCACTATTTTCGACTTCCTATTATTCCTTTTGAACGGCACCATTACAGCATTGCTTCAAAAAGCAGGACATCCACCCCAACCTTCAACCTATCGCAAAAAACTTGGTCGTCACAAAGAAAGGAACATAAACTGTCAATATAATCAATCGACAGGACACTCAATCGTAGTTCAATGGTGTCGTGATAGGGGAGTGCGTCGATTGATGTCAACCGCTCCCGACGGACTAGCTTTATTGATTGTGTTCTATAGCCTACATGGGCTGTATTCACTTGTGATTTTAATGCTCTTTGTCGTCTGATTTTTTATTTTGAGGTTTTCTTTACAACTTCAACATTAGGTAAAAAGCCCTGTAATTGTGGGGACTTATATAAATACACAATTCTTTTAATCAATTTCATAATTATAATTAGGTATGAAATAAATATGGACATTTATTTCATAACATATTAACATGAATAGACATTAAAATAAAAGTAATTTAACCTAAACTTCTAACAAACAATCAAATATTGTATTTTAAGGTGTATTAACCTATAAATAAAACACCTGATATGATATGAATTGTACACCTTTCCTCAGAACTTTCGAGTTCTGAGGAAAGGTGTACAATTTTTAGTTGCAAAATATATTTAGACTTTCTTAAAAATCTTATGATGTAGGTACCTAGTATTTAGGGGAAATTATAAGTCTAGCCACAAAAATATTTATTGGACACGTGATTAAACTTCTAATTTTATTACTAAGCAACGGGAAAATGACATAGCCTCTAATAAACTAATTCGTCTTTTTTACAACGCCCGCTAAATATTCTATAGAAAGCGTCAAGTAAAGATCATCAATTATTGTGACTTGTCCTTCTTATTTATGCATTACCACCTAATTTACTAACTCGGCCACGGATTTTACATCTCGTCACCATTTTACGTTTTACAGCTTCTACGCAATGTCCTCAAAAAAATATAATTCAAGCTTCTACAGAAAGCACCATTTATTATAACTTAGCATGTAAAATAATACATCATATTCTTTTATCGTGAAATAAGATACTGTAAATTCTAGCCCTGCGACTAAATTAATAGGTGGGCGACTAAATTACTAAGTGACCGACTAGAAAGTCATGCATTTGAATATTATTATATATTCATGCATTTGCTACCAGAAACGAGATGCTATCAGACAAGTAGGTTAGGTTAGGTTAGAACTGTGACCCTAACAACGCGCGAGCCGAGCGAGCGAAGCGAGCGTGCCGCGGCAGCGGCCGGCGAAGCGCTAATTTTTATAAATTGTGTTCGCCCTCAGTTTTTAGCTCACTTAGTATTTCTGTACCCCATATACAGTATTTCTGTGCGCCATTCTGATAATATTAGTGGCCAATATACCGACTATTTGATGACATTTTTAGCAAAATTTTGACTATCGATTTATATGGGATGAGTTACATTTTAAACGTACTCAGTTAAAAAGTTAGATGCTAAATAAATATATATTTTGATGTCATTTAATAGTATTTTAGAAGTTTACTATTAGAATGCATGCTACAAATTTAGATGCTAAAAAATAATCATTATGCTGAATAGTATTTAGAGTGGTTCACATAGAAGATAACTAGTGGCTAAGATAGTATTATTTTGATGCTCGTTAATTGTGGCTGACTTAGTAATTTAGAAGGCAACATACATTTTTGGGGGCGAATAATGATACTAAAAAGAAGCCTGTTTAATTAGCACCCAGTATTTAGTATCTTTGTGTGATGAGCACGAATGTTTGTTCTGTGTCTGGGTGTAATTTATCTATAATATGTATGTATTTAGAAATATATAAGTATGTTTATCAGTTGTCTGGTTACTATAGTACAGGCTCTGCCTAGTTTGGGATCAGATAGCGATGTGTGAGTTGTCCCGAAAATATTATATATATTATTTATGTGCCTGCTTTAGAATTATTATCTGATTATAATATATTATATGGATCGAATATTATATCTCTATAGTACCAACCTAAACCATCTAACATCCGGCTTTCAAAATTTATTTAAAAGTCAGAATAATATAGCGAATATTATTTTAAAATAGCCCCCGCATTATTGAACAAGCCTTGCGTCGGAGAGTTTCTTACATAATATTAAGTACAAATTTATACGTTTGGAATCGAACCTACAACATCCCGCGCAGTGTCAAATGGAGAGGGTAACCACATTTGCTATTGAACTAAACGTTTAGTCAAAGATTATTTTCACTATTCCACATTTTTTGCTATAATACCTAACTAATAACATGTGTCTTAACCTGCTGTTAAATTGATCACCAGATTAAGGTTAATCATACGTAATCCAAAATCAATGGTTATCAAATTAAGCGGTCTTATCGTTATAAATCCTTGGCATGTGGCCAATACCCTCCTTGTAATTTGGTGTGGGTAGATTTTATCTAGGGTTGCGCATTGTTCGTGTTGCATTCAAATAGGGAAAGCCTACTTCACGATATGTACCCATGGGAAATGGAAAGTTCTTTGTGTGGTGTAGATGGAGTTTTGATGGATGAAAGGAGAACTTGTTTTTGTTGACAGCAGCCAGTTAAAATTTCGGACAAACTTGCTCGGTAAAGCCCCTATGAGTGTGTGTTTTATGGACACTTTGTTATTTTATAATAGCGGCCCGCCTAGACTCCACCCAGTTTAAATTATTTTCAATTAACCTTCTAGAAAGTATTAGAAATATTAAAAAATAATGCTCTTTTTTGTAGTATACTAAGACCATATACAATGGTTTGACTGCACGGTTGGTTCAGTGGCTTAAGTGGTTACCTCGCCATTTACTACTGTGGCGTGTTGTGGGTTCGATCTCCACACGGGAGAAAAATTGTGTGATCCACAAAATAATGGTTGTCCCGAGTCTGAGTGTACTTTGTGTCCTTTAATTGTATGTTTGTAAAGTCCCTCGCGACTTGGCTTTTTCCAAAGTGCGGGAGTTGTCTTAAAAAAAAATTGGTAAAAAAAAAGATGAAAGTATTGCAGAGTCATCTAACAATCAATAAGGTGCTTTCTCCAAAAAATAATTAACCCCACTCCGTAAAATAGTTTCTTAAGAAAACTATTGTATATATTTCTGTGGAATTTGGTAACAGTGTACAATTAGAGTACACCTACAGATAAAAATGTATTGCACACAAATTCATACATTGGTTTTCCAACTCATCTTATAGCGGCCCTGTATACATTTATTTATTTATTTTTCCACATACACTGATATTACAGGCTACAAACCCTAATACAACAATGTATAAATAAAAAAAGCAATCACAAAAAATATAATAACAAAAACAACAATAAGATCCTAAATTAAAGGTGAGTGAGTACATTTATCCATTGCCGTGTGTGTGTGTAATTGTCAAGTGTCAATTTCACTGTCTCTTAACTCAATCTAAATATATCATTGTATCTGAAATTAACTTAAACAAAGCCTCAAAGACAGTTCTACAAATTATCTAACCCTTTCGTGTTCTAGTTTCTAGACTTGCAGTTAACGTACAGATTATAAAGCGTGAGGTGCATGGTGTCAATAGTTATAAATATTTTATTGACAGATATGAGTAGAGTGATTATCATTTTGATATTAACTTAAAAGCACCCCACGCTTTTTTTAAAATGAAATATTTTTTTTTATTCACACTATTATTAATATATTTATTGAAATTTTTAACACTATTCTTAATTTGAATTTATTAAAATTTATTTTCTATTTTTAGTTCGGTTTTCTATAAAAAGCGTGTTTTTTAGTTTTTTTAAACTATTATTTATTTTCTACTTTTTATCAAATTAGTGTATTGTTATCGGTCCTCGATAAATCTACAAAGTTTGAACGAAATCTGGCCGTTTAAAGTGGGTCAAATCGCGCCCAAAGAAATCGGTTACAAACATACAGGTGAAGCTAATACTTTTATTAGCTACACGCTTTTGCGTGTAATATGTATATTATTGTATCTAAAAGTAACTTAAACAAAGCCTCAAAGACAGTTCTACAAATAATCTAACCCGTTCGTGTTCTAGTTTCTAGACTTGCAGTTAACGTACAGTTTCTAGATATTATCAGCAGTAAGGTTGCGCTTACGTGGGGTTGATAAGAGCCACTGAAATATGCGAGCTATAACCACACTGCATTGTAAGGGTTAACGGTAATGGTATGTTCGAAGGTATTTATTTGATGAGGTGGGCAACACGAATAATTTATTGCTTAACCTGTAATCGTTGTGTTAAAAAATATTATAGTTTTACCAGCTGACCATAAGGTGGGCCATTTTTTTCTTTGGTACCTAAGTAGTATAGAGCAATAATTCTATTAGTAGTACGGGGATCGTACAATTATGTTTTAATCGTAAGACGTTAGAGCGAGAAGGAGGAATTTAGCTTTACATGCTGTATATGTCTCTCTTTCTCGCTTGAATGACCCACGTTCTAATACGATTTTACCTAAAGTAAATTTTTGGCTAACATATTATGGCGTATGTCGAGCTGATTTGATTGATATTATGGAAGCGGTTTTTAAAAATATTTTCATTAAAATTAATTTATTGGATTGTCTAACTAATTATATGTATATTTACTCGAGGTTTTATTTTGAATACCCCGTTCAACATATGTTTGTGTAGAAGTGTAGGAAATTACTTTGTTTTGTAAATAAAAAAACTATAGTATAAATATTTTTATTTAAACATTATGTTGTTACAGGGTAACTGTTATGTATCAAATCGAGTTTTTTACATCTTACGGTTTTTTTTCCGGTTTTTCGATGACAAAGTGCATTCCATAATAACCAACATCTGAACTTTAGGTAAATATGCATCCGAATATCCGAACTCTAGTTATAACTAAAAGAAAGATAGAAAAACTGAAAAACACTTTCCAACTCGGCGATAGAAGCCAGCTCAGCGAAGTAATAGTACAAACTACCTCGTCGTCACCGAGATAGTATATTTTTTTAATCTTAGAAGCGGACAAGAAGTTCTGAACTATCTTATAACTTTTGTCACATTCCCAAAGGGTGTTGAACTTGTCATTGGACCAACGCCGTAGTTTATTTTTCTTAATAACTCAATGGCTCGTTGCTTTAGGCTAATGCATTTTGACAAATGGACAAGTTTGTCATACAATGAATGCATGGTCAGTAGACCTAGACTAACACTGGCGTAGACACACACAAAGAGAAGATATTTGCATAGCGTTGGGATAATTTTGGTTAGTAAAAAGTTAATTTAAGTTATTTTTATATGAGTCAGAACCTTGATTGTGCTCTTAGCGCTACCGTTTGCTTCAAGATGGACTCAATTGCCACTATTGGAAACAAAAGCCACCCTCATAGCTCCAAAATATTTGACTCGATCTGAGAATCAAACTCCATCAGCAGCAACCCTATTTAAGCTTATATTTAAGCCAAACGCACCAGTAATAACGTATCACAAAATCAATATTCAATTTGAATGAAAAGAAACGTAAAAATACGGTCGTCCCATATTTTCCAATATGGTGAAATGCTTTGAATGCTCTCTTTAAGGTCAGAGCTGTTTTAACATGCGTCGCTTTATATTATCGTTGGCCGACATTCTCAAAAACTTTCATTCCGCCATTATCCGACAAACTCTTTCCATGCTTGAGGGCGTAGCGTAAGTGTTAAGCGGGACGTGATTTTTTGTACATTATGGCTTTCTAAATGTTACATTTACATTACATTCTAAATGTCTACTCTATGCTGATGATCTGAAGCTGTATTCAGAAATAGAATCACAATCAGACTGTATAGCACTACAGCAGGATATTGATGCCCTAATGGAATGGTCTGTCACAAATGAAATGAACTTTAATCCATCCAAATGCTGCATTTTGAGTTTTGGTCGAATGCGAAACCCCTTAAATTTCAAGTATTACATAAATGGATCGGAAATAGCTAGAGTTAAAGCAATAAAAGATCTCGGTGTAACATTCGACTACAAGCTCACTTTTCACGAGCACATTATATCCCTAGCCAAGGAATCATTCCGCCGACTAGGGTTTGTGCTGCGAAACTGCCGTGAATTCAAGAACCACGAAGTTTACACTCTTCTATTCCATACTCTTGTTAGAAGTAAGCTTGAGTGCAGTTCTTGTATATGGAACCCTCATGAAAAATTGTATGCGCTGTTACGATATTTATACAAATGTAAATATGGGTACTACCCTTACATGTATCCAACGAAATTTTTATTAGGTTGCCTGGGATTTGAATCACTGCAGGTTAGGCGAACTTATGATCAACTCACGACCGCATGTAAAATCTTACATGGGGCTATAGATGCACCTGGTTTGCATGAGGAGCTGTGTAAATTTTTTGTGCCTAACAATTACAACAGAGCGAGGCGACATTCTTTATTTGCGATGGCGCACTGTCGAACGGTGGCGCGGTCGATGTCTCCCATACCGCGCATGTTAAAGGGTCTCAACGCGCTTCTGGAGTCAACTTGTGGACTTGATTTGTTTGCTGATGAATGGAAGATGATTTTGTCGGAATGTATGAGGTTTTGTGAGATGACAGAATGAAAGGTATTTTTCTATTTCTTATTAATCAGTGTAATTGATGTTTTTGTCGTTCTGATTATATATATAAATAAATAATAAAACTTTAATTATAAGATGAGTTGTGATAAGAAGTGAAACGCCGTGCAAATAAAATTGTTGGTATATTAAAATAAAAGTTTAAAATATCGTCGATAGGCTACGGTAACTAGGTGGGCCGGGGGTGGTGGGTGGTGGTATGCTTGTTTGCCACGCAAGTAGTATCAAAGAAAAAAGATTGTGATTAGAAGTGGATTGGCTGTTTGAGAAAGGCAACCGTTTAGATTGTATCTGTTTACTTTGTGTATCTAAACGTACTATCGACAAAGTTGGTGCTCGAGTGATTATTAAAATTTATTTTATCTTTTTACGAGTATCTTCAAGAAATGATAGAATGAAATTCATTGGTCAGAAAATTCCTCTATATCAAGTGAAAGACGTTGAACAATCTGTAAGCGCGGTACCTTCTTACTATTTACTTCATTTTATAAGGAGACCTGCTCCCAAGTGGCATAAACGGTAGTCGAATCGAATAGAATAGAAAAAAAAACATTATGTCGTTCACTTACATCAAAATAGATATATTATTAGCTTTTTATTTTATTTGCTTCGACTATCATTATATGCCAATTGTCGAGAGGGCTGTTTATCTTCTCTAAACGCCAAAACTACGCAATAGTTACCTCTTTGCACAGAGTGTACTAGTAGCAATCTTAACTGATTATAAAGTAACAACACATTTTTTTAAATAAAAAGACAACTCTCGCACTAGCTCTGTGTTGCGGGGAACTTTACAATCATACAATTAACGGACCCAAATTTGACCCAGCCTCAAAACAACTCTTTGTGGGTCACTGAAAGTTTTGTCCCTGTGTGGGAATCGAACCCACAACCTCATACACAGCAGGCGCATACTGCATCCACTGGACCACCAAGGCAGTGACTAAATCGCTTTATCCTTACATCTTGCACCACGTTCGTTAAAACGTTCTCTTTGCCCGCCCGAACATATTGGAAGTTGTGTAAAATGTTCCTACGTTTACGTTATATTCTAACAACACTAGTTTTTATTGCTATAGACTTGTTGAACTTTTCTTATACAGTGTCATTTTGTTTTGTTGTTTCCCATTGTTTTGTTTTTACTTTCATTTAATAGTTTAAGACAATTTTCCTCATTGTTTTGGTAATTCGGTTGCTGTTCCGCCTCTTATTGTAAATGTAGGTTTTTGTAGTGTGCGAATTGTGTATTGTTTTTCTTCAAAAGACAATTTCCGCATTAGAAAATAAGCTATGAGTCGCCAGGGAATTAACAAAAATACAAACACACTTTTCTTAAAAAATATCACTTACTACAACATTAAAGACAAGCCGCTTGTCGTGATGGACTTTAGACCTGGATTCGGATCCTCGAAGGAGTTGCCAGAGGTCGGACGTATCACACCTACGTCTCTCCAATTCTCTTAGATCCAATGTGATAGAAGACGAGCCATGATGATATATACTAGGCATAATTGTGGGCTCCGTGCTGTTTCTGAGAATTTTTGTCAGAAAAACGCACAGAACAGATAACTACTTCCATGTGTTCTATGCAAAAAATACCACCCGACCCGGGAATCGAAAAACGGACCTCTCTATACCATCTCCAATCTCTATAATTACTAGCACATCACAACAGAACCAGTGTAATCGAGTCAACTATGTAATTAATAAAATTATTTTTTTCTCTTAGTGCCTAACTACAACAAGTTTGACTAAACGGTTAGTTCAGTGGCTTAAGTGTTTACCTCGCCATTTACCACTGCGTTGCGTATTGTGATTCGATCCCCACAAAGGACAGATTGTCTCGAGTCTAAGTACTTTATGTCCGGTAATTGTATGTTTGTAAGCTACGGCACAGGATTTGTTCCCGAGTGCGGCAATTGTCTTTTTAAAAGAAAAAACTAAAAAAAGGAGCTACAATGTAATTTAAGAAAATTTCATTTATTTTAACTAGATCTAGTTATGCATTGTGATAATATGAGTACCCAAATGACTCGTATAGTAAGTGGTACCTTAAAAAACCTAATTTTTGCGATAAGGCACCAAGAAAATTGGCTTCCGACCTTCCCGTATCATTTTACTCGCTGTTTCATACTAATTGTTTACGAAACTTATTCATTTTTTCGTAATTATTTTTATGAAGAGATTTCACGTAAAACAACTTTCCAACTATAGCATTGCATGATTATAAAATATTGTGAAGACAGGCAGTCGTCATTATTTGTTCTCTAAAAAATTTACTATGAGACTACAGGGCACGGGTCTCCTCTATCAAGAGAGAGAGAGAGAGAGAGATGGTTCAGGCCTTAATTCACACTCTGTACATTTGGATAGATATAAGCCTACTATGCCACGTTGACCAGACGCGTTGGTACAGGGTTTTGTTTCCCTCTCTTGCAGTGGATATTATCTGACTGATTTACTCACTTGGTCGACTCTTACGACACCGTCGGGGTGGAACAGGGTGGTAACATTTGTATTCTTAATCCAGACAGACATACCAATGAGTGGTACATATGTGTACATATATATATATATATATATATATAGCAACCTATTTATGTCCCACTCTCTCTATCAAGAGAAAGAGAGAGGGCTTAGGCGTTAATTCACACACGCTCGCCTAATGCGGGTTGGTGAATCAGACATGTCTTTAGAATTTCTTCTAAGAAATGAATTGACCAATATCTTATTTGTATTTCGTCATTTCGCATGGTTTACAAAACAGCGTGTGCATACTATTGTATATATTAAAATTTTATTATAATTAATAATAATAATATTTTCGGGACAACTCACACATCGCTATCTGATCCCAAACTAGGCAGAGCTAGCTTATATATTTCTAAATACATACATATTATTGATAAATAACACCCAGACACAGAACAAACAATCATGCTCATCACAACACAGGACAAATATTTGTCCAGGGTGGGAATCGAACCCACGACCTCCGGCGTAGCAGTCAGAGTCACTAACCACTAGACCAACAGGCCAGTCAATTATGATAAGTCATGCACGAAAGAGCTTATACAAAATTATGTTTTAAACATAAAAAGTAGTTTTTGATCTGTCTACCAATAATGTAAACTGCCTAACAAAATAATATCAATAAATCTAAGTAGAATCCTTTTATATGTCACGATAACAGTGATAACCGATCGAGTTCCCTTAGTAGGCATACGGAGGCTCAGATCGGCGATTCTCTACACAGATTATGTCTACCTGTAACGGGGGAAAGGAAATTTTGCGAATTTGACCCGAGCGTAAGAATATAATTGTCTATTCGTTGGCTGAGAGAAAAAAAGCGTTTTACGTACTAACCGTTTCGGGTAATTGATATCGCCTGGAGAAAAAAAATAAAAGCTGTCTTATTTTCTTGTTGTTTTGTTAAAATATACGGTTTCGGCTAATATTTGGATGTTTAGAAATGTTTGTTTTTGTATGACCTGTTTAGTTTTAATGCTATGAATAAATATAAGATCATATTTAAGTTTATTTTGTCGGCTTTCATTTTATATTTATTATTTTTTATAGTATCTAGCACACAAGCGTATAGACTTGATAGTAACCAGTTACCTTTTAGTTATAAGCTTCTTTATACTATTATGTATATTTTCTTTTGTATACTACTTAGGTGGCTAACAAGCATAGGGCCCACCTGATGTTAAATAGTTACCGTAGCGTATTTTTTTTTAAAGACAAGACCCGCACTAGAGAACAAGTCGCAGGGGACTTTACAAACATACAATCAACGAACACAAGTTACATCCAGACTCAGAACAACTCTTTGTCAGCCACACAAAGTTTTATCCTGTATGGGAATCGAACCCACAACCTCGTGCACAGCATTCGTATACTGCGGCCACTGGACCACCACGGCAGTCAACGGACGCTTCCCATCCATTTTTTAAAACCAGGGCTTTAAGATAGAGTTTTCTTGGGATAGGAAAGCGTTTCTTTCAAAACGCATACCTAAATGAGCTCTGGAAACCTGTTCTTACTCACAATCACACCGCTGCTATGTGTATAATAGTAATTTGGCTGTAGTTTTCTGTAAGGTAGAGGTCCCTCCCCAGTCGGGCTTGCTCACTAGTATGGTGCCCTACCTCTCTTCTTAATTACAAATATAGTAGATTTATTAACCTACTTTTAGCTATCTCGGGGAAATCGTAAAAGTCGAGTAATTAACAACATTACGTGGACAGAATACAGTCTCTTTACTAATATACTAAAACATATTAAGGAATACCTAACTTTTATTTTTATAAGATTCATATAAGCTAAAGAAAAATAATTATTATGATTCACCTTATATACTATTTGGGTGGCTCTTTACTTATTTAACTTTGTGGAAATTATGTTTACTAATTTCATTATTTTAAAAAAAAGACAACTTACGCACTAGAGAACAAGCTCTGTGTCGCGGGGGACTTTACAAACATACAATTAACGGACACAAATTACACCCACACTCAGAACAACTCTTAGCGGGTCATACAAAGTTTTGTCCTGTGTGGGAATCGAACCCGCAACCTCGTGCACAACAGGCGCATACTGCGGCCATTGGACCACCAAGGCAATCAAAAATTAAAAATAAATGATTTACTATCTACTAAGGGTCCTTCGCTGTTTGACACCACGACTTATTGACACCACGGTGTCGGTGAAGGAAAATACTGTGAAGAAACTCACATGTCTTAGTAAAAATTCTAAAGACATGTCTGATTCACCAAACCTGCGTGCAAGTCGGTTACTTTTCCATTACCACATACACAAAACCCCATGTAATAACAGTAAGTTATCGAATTAGAACATCAACATCACATTTTCTAAGAGATTACTCAACAAATAAGGGATATCCTAATAGCATTAAACTAAAAGATATCGTTTGAGCAAAACTCTGTGTAATTCAAAAGAAGCCTCCGCATTTTTGTTCAATTACTTGCGCACAGAAAAAGTTGAGTTCGTTCGCAAAACGGTTTAATCATGTAATACGTCAAAGGGTTTCTTGTATTGTGGTGTAATTAAAAAGATTACGCGATATACATAGACAGGGTGACGTACGATTAAAAAAAAACAATAAAGTAAGTGTCGTGTTTTGTCTGCATCAGTTTTCATGGTACCTTACTTTCTATTTTACAAAAGATTGTAACTATCTGGCGATTAAAAAGAGTGGCCTGAGTTTCTTGCTAGATCTTCTCATGGCTCCACGTCAGCGAACTAGCCGTAGGAAAATTTTGCTGACATCGTCATTCTGGCTTATTCATAATTTATGATTTTCATAAGTGTTACTTTGTAACTTAAATGAATTTTGAGTTTGAGTTTGAAAAGACAACTTTCAGGGAGCAAGCTCTGTGTCGTAGGGGACTCTGCTGTAATTATGAAATTGATTGGACTGGCTGGCTTATGACCTTGATTGTTAGTGACCTTGATTCCTAAGCCGGAGGTCGTTGGTTCGATTTACATCCTGGACATAACTTTGTTTGATCCATAAATATTTGTTCGGAGTCTAGGTGTAATTTGTGTCCATAAATTGTATGTTTGTAAAGTTCTCTGTGACTCAGGGCTCGATCTCTGTTGCGGGAAAAAATACATCTAAACCCGCAACTACCATTTGTGGATCACACAATTTTTTGTTCTGTGTGGGGAGTGAACTCACAACTTGCTGCACAGAAACTGATATTGCGATCATTAGATTCTTTAGAGAATCTCAAGATCGCAATATTTGATAGCTCAAAAAAGAAAAAACGCTTTAGAATCCGCTTAAGTCTATACATTGAGTACATAGAATTCATCCCCAAAGAGACATTATCAAGACATTCGTTATTCTATTATTCTTTACGCACACATTATACCTATCTGTACAGGCGAGGGTCAGTCGTTCGGCCATGTTGTGCGGGACACAAAATTATGTATTACTCTTGAAGATGAAGAGAATATGATTTTTATAAATACATACATATCATCACGCCTGTGTCCCAGTAGGATAGGCAGAGACTATAGTACGCCAATTGCTTTGATCTAAACATATATGTCTGGATTGAAGCAATTTGCGTACCATAGTCAAAGGCGTGACAAGAGTGCACCTGTTTGCTTAGCACTCCTTAACCCTTATGTCATTTATGAAAAGATTATACCTACGGTCAGGCAGACCGTATGCTTGTTTACCGCTTTGGTAGTATAATAATAATATTTTAGGACAACTCACACACACGGCCATCTTGTCCCAAATTAGGCAGAGCCTGTACTATGGCAACCAGACAACTGATAAACATACTTATATATTTCTAAATACATACATATTATAGATAAATAACATCCAGACACAGAACAAACATTTATGGTCATCACACAAGATTTGTCCAGGGTGGGAATCGAACCCACGACCTCCGGCATAGCAGTCAGAGTTACTAACCACTAGACCGACAGGCCAGTCATTAAAAAAAACCTTATATAAACGACGTAAGTGAGTATTAAGAAAGGATTTTTGGAAATTCAATCCTTAAACGAGTAAAAAAGGGAAACCAGAGTTAAGTGAAGGCAGGTGACTAGTTCTAGTCCAGATTGGCCATCGTGACCAAAATTCAATAGTAATTTTATTCGCAGGACAATTGTCTGCTTCATCCTTTGTTACATCTGCGTGTACAAACTAGCATTGTTTCAACGTCGAGTCCACCGTTGACCGCCGGGCAGTACTGGACATTTTGTCCTGCGGTCGTTTTGTCCTACGTATGCATTGTACAGGTTTGGCTAAGCTCGTTTGTCGCTTACGAATTACCTAGTCCGCTGTGGTGTGTCGTCAGCCTAGCGCCATATTAACACAATAATTTTGAACTAAACGATGATAACGTTATATAAAATTATGTTTTTTTCTCATAGAGTAGGCAGTAAGAGTTTCTGAAGAAGAGAGGTAGGGCACCATACTAGCGAGCAGGCCCGACTGGGGAAGGACCTCCACCTTACAGAAGACCACAATAACTACACACAGCGGTGTAGTTATGTTCCTGTGTATAAGTACAGGTCTCCAGCGCTCATTTAAGAATGCGTTTTGAAAGAAACGTAATCGTATCCCAGGGTTACTTCCATCTTAAAGCCCTGGTGTCAAAAAATATGTTGGCAACACGCAAGTGATAACTCTGGTATTGCAAGCGTCCATAAGCTACGGTTACTGCTTAACATCAGGTGGGCCGTATGCTTGTTTGCCACCCAAGTAATAAAAAAAAAAAGAATGTCATATTTTTTTGAAAGTGAAGCGTTTGAATTTAAATTGTCTTCATAGATAGATATGTAGATATAATATTCTTCATTGTATACCAAGCAAAAATACAACAGTATAAAATAACAAAAAACGGCTGTTCTTAGAAAAAAATCCTGGGGAAGGACAGTACTTTTTATCTCAATATCTGACATCTACGCGGGTAGACCCGCGGTCAACAGCTAGTACATATTTCTATAAAAAACAAACCCTATTTTTATTGGTCTGCAGTGTAACTGGATTCTATATCATCATTTTGTTGAGAACAAATTACAGCCATACCATTACGGGATTCAATTGTTACATAAAGGTACGTATTCAAATATCGTAGGTCAAGTGGCGAAACTCCATATATTGGAAAAAACTCTTTCAAATTGTCAAATTTTGCAAAATAAAGAATTTAATAAAGCTTACAACTTCCGTACCTACCGTTCTGTCCGTGTTCTGTCGTGACACTCTAGAAAAGTGACATAAACGATAGTAGATTTAGAATAGAATAAAAAAGCAATGTAGGGTTTTGACATAAGTTTACGAACATGGTAATCAATGTCAAATCCCATGTGTTCTTTTTTTATTCTATTCTATTCTACTATCATTTACGCCATTTGTCGTAAGAATTTAAGAATTGTCTAGAGGAGCTGATGACAGAGTTATTTAGATTACCCATGTTTTCGGTCTCTGGCGTAATTTAACGACTGTTAACAGTCGGGATCGACTTTTAACATCCTCTCCGAAGCATAAAGATGAAATACCACTATGCAGTCACCCATCTATAGGGTTTCCGCGCACTCGGTAGCTTAACCTGCTGATCGTTAACTAAACAGCGAGTATCTGGCTCTCCTAGCCATATTTTACGTACATGAACCTTGAAAACCAGAAACTCTTCACGGCAGTTGCGTACGGCAATCGTACAAACTATGTAGCTAGTTTGTAAAAATATATACAATATATCAAATTATTGTAGGACAGTTTTAGTTTCCATACTCCTCCGAAACGGCTGGACCGATTTTGATGAAATTTTATATGTATATTTAGTAGGTCTGAGAATAGGTTTTTATTTATTTTTTATACTCCTAAGTAATAAGGGTCCACTGCAAATTTATATTTTTTATATTTTAGACAAAAAATAACGTGGCATTAAAATACATATACAATCCTAAATTTTTCCATCGACCCCGTATCTTTTAATAGCGATATTACTATTTTTACTTTATATGGCAAAACAACGTTTGCCGGGTTAGCTAGTAACTTCGTTTCGTTAGCCCCCCGCAACACAGAGAACAAGCTCTGTGTTGCGGGGGGCTTTACAAACATACAATTAACGGACACAAATTACACCCACACTCAGAACAACTCTTTGCGGGTCACACAAAGTTTTGTCCTGTATGGGAATCGAACCCACAACCTCGTGCACAGCAGGCGCATACTGCGGCCACTGGACCACCAAGGCAGTCTCAACTTTATAACTTGTTCGTTTTTATCTTTGAACCTTTAATATATTCGAGTGGTGGTTTGATTTGTTGTGTGGAGGGTTGTACATCGATAAGACAAAGTAATTGGTTTGATAAGCTCGTAAGTGGATTATAAACAATGTGATCATATTTAAATATACATACATATATTAAACAGAATGTTATGATACCAGCCAGATGGTCTATACGGCTATCTGATCTCAAAAAATGCTGAGCCCGTACTGTGGCATCCGGACTGTAAGAAATATTTATATTATTTCCACAAATAAAGAACCAATAATAGTGCTCATCATTATCATTGAAAAGAGAGGTCGCTAATGAAATCATAGTGCGTTTCTAAATGGGTGCACTTCGAGGAATATCCCATCAGTTGCGTGTTGCTAACCCATATTTTTACACCAGGGCTTTAAGATGGAAGTATCCTGGGATAGGAATACTTTTCTTTCAAAACGCAACCCTAAATGAATGCTGCAGACCTGTACTTACACACAGGAACACAACTATACCGCTGTGTGTAGTTATTTGGCTGTGGTCTTCTGTAAGGTGAAGGTCCTTTCGCAATCGGGCTTGCACGCTAGTATGATGTTCTACATCTCTTAGCCTTGACCTTGCCCTATTTACTAAAATTCCAGAACCACAATATTCCAAAAACTAGAACTATAATTCTAGAGATTCAAGGAGATAGGTGGTGGAGCCTTCGGCCGTAAGTCGCAGTAATTTGGTTAATTTGTGCCTATGTTATCGTGCAACGAATGGCCCAACGTGAGATACTGGTGGATTTTAAGCCGCTGGCTTCATGCCAGCCTGTGGCATGTTGCTGTAGACATAGCTTCAATGGATGTGGTATGAAATTCTTTCTTTTTTCTTGCTTTTTTTAAAAGACAACTTCCGCACTAGAGAACAAGCTCTGTGTCGCGAGGGACTTTACAAACATACAATTGACGGACACAAATTACACCCAGACTCAGAACAATTCTTCGTGGGACACACAAAGTTTTGTCCTGTGTAGGAATCGAACCCACAACCTCATGCACAGCAGGCGCATACTGCGGCCACTGGACCACCGAGGCCGTCAAATTATAAAAAAGAGAAAGGAAGAGTTATAAGGTTATTAAAGGGTCGGCAATGCGCGAGTGACACCTCTGGTATTGCAAGCGTCCATAGGCTACGGTAACTGCTTACTATCAGGCGGGCCGTATGCTAGTTTTCCACCTTGGTAGTATAAAAAAAGGTTGTTTTTTAAATAGCGTAATTTGTATGCATGCGATGCGATATTTTTTAAATCGAACCAGTACTTTCTGAGATTAGCGCGTTTAACCAAACAAACATACAAACTCTTCAGCTTTAGAATATTAGTATAGATTTAATATCAACTAAGTAAACTATCAGTTAGCTCCCGAATCAACATACAGATTTTTATCAGGGTGCGTCATTTTGTTTTGTGTTTCATGGCCATCTTCCACATGATGTCCCATGAGGACAATTACGACTCAGAAGGGAACAAAGTTGGTAACTAGCAGTCGAGATTACACCGAGCAATAAAATGTTATGAGATACAACCTTTTCTCATTAATAAAGTTAACTACACTATCACTTGTATTAGCTTTTCCATAGTTCGAAAACATTTTTGTTCCAACAATGTGGGCAAAAAAGCATTCTACCTGCAATAGGTACATACTGATTGAAAAAAACACGTGTGGCACTCGGGGACTGCCGCGGTAAAGCTATTGCATATTTTTTAGTATGATTTTTTTATCGAAACAAATAAAAAATTACTTTACAGAATTATCTAAATCATTTTATTTTATTCTCAATGATTCATAAAAATATATAAAAATAAAAATGAATACTTGTAATAATTCCTGAAGTATACTTTAATCGTTTTCACATTAATATTCTTTTAAATCAAAACCTCCTTACACAAATTTGACATTTATTATTATTGGCCGTTTAGAGAGTTTGTCATTAAAAAAGTATCACCGCTGTGCCGGTCGGAGTGGGGGGTGTTAGGTTTATTATTTTTGTTACGGAATTTCTGGATTCAGTCTCCACGCCCAAGGCCCGCGATAGAAGCTATGCAATAGCTTAAAAACTATGGAAACTTATAGTACCAGGGACAGGCTAATAAATTTCTCAGTATCTAACGCATTGCCAATGGATTTCTTACTAGTTGTTGCTCGCGGCTCCGCCCGCGTAGATGTCGGTTATCGCGATAAAAATGCCTATATGCTATTCTAGACTATAATCTATCTCTGTGCCAAATTTCATCCAGATCCGTTCACTAGCTTTTGCGTGAAAGAGTAACAAACATCCATACTCACAAACTTTCACATTTATAATATTAGTAACGATAGCTGTTGCCCAAGTATCACAGGCAGGACCAGCTGCCAGAAACCAGTGATGTCACTTCTATTCTTCTATATCGTTGGGTGAGAGTTATAGGGCAGTGTGCTCTTAGCACAGTACATAGCTAGCATAAATATTCCTGCGTTTTTTGTATGGGCATGGCATTTTTACGAACTTATCCGAATTTATCCGAGGTTACCCGAACCTATGTCTATACAATTCAATAATTGAACGCTGAAAATTTTATAATGGATAACTATATTCAATATTTTTACACAATTTTATTGGATGCAAACTGAATGGGAGTTTTTCAATTAATTTTGGTGTGAATGTGGTTGATTGGGTATTTTTGTATGAGTTTAATTTGCTTTTAATTGGTTCGAATTTGTTTCTGTATATGCACGTTAGTGGACTTTGTTAATGTATTTATGAAAACTGAGGCTGTGTAGTTAAAAATATCATGAAAGTAATAAATATATCCTCCGAACTGACTGATATGACTGCCCTGGTGGTACAGTGGTCGCAGTATGCGCCTGCTGTGTACAAGGTTGTGAGTTCGATTCCCACACAAGACAAAACTGTGTGACCCACAAAGAGTTGTTCTGAGTCTGGGTGTAATTCGTGTCCGTTAATTGTACGTTTGTAAAGTCCCCTGCGACAAAGAGCTTCTTCTCTAGTGTGGGAGTTGTCTTTTTAAACCTACGAACTGGTAGGGGTTGCGGGCAACCAATGGACAATGTCTGCTCAGGATCGAGTGTTGTGAAAACCCTTGGGGGAGGTCTATATCCAGCAGTGGATGTCTTATGTCTGAGATAGAGAGGTACGAACCAAAGCATCATATAATTTTACTTCATGTAGTGATCAACCACAACAAGCTGCTCAGGAAAAAAATGTGAGGTGACCATAACCACATATTCTAATACATAATAATGAAACGCTAGTCGCCCAATTGCTGAAATTCGACTATAATCCTTTTTGCAGTCCTTCTCCCTATAAACTATTTCGAATCTCACGCCCGCCCTCCTCCGTGCGCGTAATTCATATTTTAAACTTCTTTAGTGTGTTAAGCACTTTTTAGGTGAACAAAAATAATGGAACTCGCCTCAGCGTCACCGAAAGCTTTCCATATTCAAAAATATAATAGCTCGACGATACAATTCACAATTGACTTAGTTTTCGACTTCTATCGGCAGTCCCCAAAGACTGCCCCGCATGTTTTTTTTAAATAAATTCCATTGCCATGTAAAAGGTGTTTCCTCACAGCCACTAAGGGGCTAAATACAAAGTTTTTTATTCACGTATTAATATACAAATTACACAAAAATTCTGCAAAGCAATTCAATCCAATAATCTCTTATTTAAAAACAACTGAAACGTTAAAAATCTTACAAATTTTCACTCCGCTATTTACGTAACAGACAAATCTCTGTTAAATTCCATTCGTTGTTTATACTGTAAGTGATATTAATTAGCTCGACCTATTTTCTGAGCAAATAATCAAGTAGTCTTGCATGTACGAAGAATATTGGGAAAATATCTTACTATTGGAATGAGGAAGTCACTTGTTTATCACTCGAAATGTATTATAAAGTCGTATTTTATTTTATATTTTAGATACATTGTAGCCGAATAGGTGCCCAAAATGCCATCATAACCTAGTTTGGAAGCAATTGTAACTAAGTGATTGTAAATCTGTTCTGAAAATACTACTTTACAAACACTCAATTAAAGAACAAAAAGTACATCTAGACTCGGGACAACTATTTATGGATTATACAATTTTTGTACCTTGCGGGGATCGAACCCACAACACGTCGCGCAGTGGTTAATAGCGAGGTAACCACTTAAGCCACTGAACTAACCGTGCCGTTGATAGAATAAAATTGGAAGGATAACGATTCCCACTTGGAACCAATAGTAGTAGCAAAACAAATATTCGACAAGAAGAAGTTGGCGAATCAATTTGAAAGTTGAGCCTGCTCACGTAATTTAGTCGAGCCGCCGCGTTTCTTTATTTACGTCGACCCAATGTGACGTCACTACCGTATATCTATACTAATATTATAAAGCTGAAGAGTTTGTTTGTTTGTTTGGTTGAACGCGCTAATCTCAGAAAGTACTGGTTCGATTAGAAAAAAAAACTTTTTTGTTATATAACATCACGCTATAGGCTATATAACATCACGCTACGATCAATAGGAGCGGAGCAGTAGTGAGATATGTTGCAAAATCGGGGAAATGTACGATCCAAATTACCATGCGGACGATGTCGCGGGTGACCCCTAGTTGTTAGATATAATCTCTACACGTATGAAATTTTGTATTTTAGCTGGTAACTGAATGGGAAACTCAACAAATTTTATGCTACTCGTATTTTGTCTCCCCTATAAAAATATGATAACTGAATAGTAATAATTGTTAATAATAAAATTAATATAATGTTATAATTGTAATATTTTATTGATGTATTTAATTAATATTTGTACATCGTAAAGCTTAAATATGACTGTGATTATTAAGTGTAATATAACATCTTGCATGCTCTGTGTATGTACTCATGTTTTGGACAAATAAATGATCTTGTATCTTGTATACACATGAGATTTGTATTCTATCCCATTTTTAAGAGGGTAGTGCACCATTTATGCGTAGACCGCACTGAGACAAGACCCTATATCTTCCAGAAGATCACAGCCAAATAACTTCACAGCGGTGTAGTTGTGTTCCTATACCTGAGTACAGGTCTCCAGTGTTAATTTAAAAGAAACGTTTACCTGTCCTATAACAAAATGAATCTAGAAATACCACATTAACAGACATCACAGAACATCTATTGATTGCGGGTTACTGAAAGAAAGAAAGAACATAAAGATAGAAAAAGTATTTGTTTGGACACAAACGGAGACAACACAAGCTATATTAACTTAAATATAACAATTAAAAGAAGAAAGAAAGAAGAAGAAACAAAAAAACAGACATTAAATAAGACAAGGTTAATAAATACTGTGTATGCCTCAAAGCTGTGTGAAATAAGTCCAGTTCAGCATAGGTCTAAACATCCAAGTTGATGTTCGATGCTGATTTTCAACTGATCACCCGCATGGCATTCAGTCCTAAATAGTATTTATTTTTCTCCCAATCAACTCAAAATAAGACTACACAAGAGCTCTCGCTCATATGTTACGATGCTATTCTTTAAGCCCAGCACTCCGTCACACATCGGGCCGACAAACATGGCCGCTCCGATTACGACACCGCACATCCAGCGCTACTTAGTACTGTCGGGGCCTTTTCTTTACCTAACTTTGGTGGGAACGGACATTAATTTAAGTTCTCATTACATTTATTTAACTTAGTGTATTTTTTTTAACTCAATATATTATTTTATCAAACTTTTAAATGAAATCATTGAAGAGCTCCTCGACATCGCTCCCACACTTAATATCTCATGTAATAATAATATAAACATTTATTTTCAGAATAAATTCCATAATTGTTATTAACAATATAAACTTATAAACTAGTAACAATTTGTTAATTCTATGTTGCGTGAGGCACGCCGATCCTGGGGAATGTCTACTTTGTATCCACCGCCCCAAGATCGGAGAGTCTCACCTATCCGCCCACGTTCTAAGAATGGTATTAGGACTGTCGCAAACACGGGGCGTAGCAAAGATGCGCATCTCTTGTGCATGATGGCCGAGAAGCTATCAACATCCACGGCGGCAAACATGCCGGACGCGCTACAAATAATAATAACAACCCAAATTCGATACGAAACAACACAAAATCAATATAGACTGATTCTCTAACTAGCGACACAACAAATCTGCATATACATAAATACGTTTGATCTGTTTAAACTAACATACAAACATACCACTAATAAATTAATTTAACATTTGACAATAATTACATTTCGACAAGGTAAAATCAGTCTTAAATTTCCAAAAATACAGTTTATTTTGGCTTGTGTAAAATATCTTAATAGTCTGGTTTCCAAGTTATCGAATTGAGACTTTATTTTAAGGTCTGTAAAGATGATTTTTCATTGGTAGTATTTTTCAATGACTATTTCAGTTTTGCTTGTTTATACTGAGCGTTATGTAAAATAACCTCTACAGGTTATTTTGTGGTGATTTCAGATTTTATTAACAATCAAAAGATAATAAATTTAAATTCTTGGGTACGACCATGGTATTTTTTAAGGCTATTTACGGCACGAATAATAAATTAACATTAACAATATCGCACAATATTATTTATAATCAGGCTAGTTTGCTACAATTGTTATGGCTTAGAGTCCCCTCAGATAATATGTATGGCGCCGACGCATATGCGCTCGGTACTACCACCCCTGCTGGTAGTACCGAGCGCAAGAACTAATTTATTAAAAGAAGCACCGGTAACGCAGCCATTTCACACACTCAACGCTATCCATGCAAAATCAGATCTATTTGCATGTACTCTGAGTGAATTCAACAGAATAGCGTTAATGGTTATTTGTTACAATTATTATTAAGTTTGTAAATATTGTTAAATATTGTTTAAGATGGCTTCACTATCGTATTGGAATATTTTCTGTAAAGATACTTGTAAGTTTTGATAAATAAATAAATCAATGAAATAAATAAATAATTAGGTGTAATACCTATATTACTTTTACATTATTTTTATTTTAATTTCTATTATTTTCTACAATAGTCTAATAATAATATATATTTACACTTAGGTACTGTTTAATACGTATATAAAAGAGCAAATAACAATTAAAAGAATTTGGAATTCCGTCGTCACTCACTGTAGTTATAAAGGTCCTACGAGAATACTAGCGTTGTGGTCCAGGCCACAACATTAGAGCTGACGCAGGGTCCTTATTTGCTTTCTTGTATTAAGTTTTATTACATGTAGTAATTATAAGTATTTAATGTAGGAGCAAATAAAAAATTGTTCTTTCTTTCTTCTTACTATGGAACAAGACCTGTGTCGCAGGGGATTTTAAACATACAAGTTCACGTATAAAAAGTACATTCAGACCCGAAAACTTTAATGGATGACACAAAGTTTTGTTCCGTGTGCCGATCGAACTCACAACACGCCGCGCAGTAGTAATTGGCGAGGTAACCACTGGGCCAACCGTGCAGGGAAATTATATCTTAAAATATGACTGTGATTATTAAGTGTAATATAACATCTTGCGTGCTCTGTGTATGTACTCACGTTTTGGACAAATAAATGATCTTGCAGACTCATGAGATTTGTATTCGATCCCATTTTTAAGAGGGGTAGTGCACCATTTATGCGATCTAGACTGAGACAAGATTACTATTACATTTATTCAACTTATGTATTTTTTTAAAACTCAGTATATTATTCTATCAAACATTTTGAATGAAATCATTGAAGAGCTCCTCGACAAATAATAAATAAACATAATAATTAACTATATCGCACAATGTTATTTATAATTAGGTGTAATACCTATATTACTTCTCCATCCATCCATCTCAGCCATAAGACGTCCACTGCTGGACATAGGCCTCCCCCAAGGTCTTCCACATCATATACTAGTTTTATATTACTTTTACCTTTATATTATTTTTATTTAAATTTCTACTATTTCCTACAATTATCTAATAATAATATATATTTACACTTAGGTACTATTTAATACGTATATAAAATAGCAAAAAACAATTACAAGAATTTGGAATTCCATCGTCACTCACTGTAGTTATAAAGGTACTGCGAGAGTACCAGCGTTGTGGTCCAGGCCACAACATTAGAGCTGACGCAGGGGCCTTACTTGCTTTCTTATGTTAAGTTTTATGAAATGTAGTAATTATAAGTTTTATTTAATGTAGGAGCAAATAAAAAAATATTCTTTCTTTCTTTCTTACTAAAGAACAAGACCTGTGTCGCGGGGGATTTTAAACATACAAGTTTACGCATAAAAAGTACATTCAGGCTCCGAAAACTTTAATGGATGACACAAAGTTTTGTTCCGTGTGCCGATCGAACTCACAACACGCCACACACTAGTAAATGGCGAGGTCACCACTGGACCAACCGTGCAGGGAAATTATATCCTACTTGAAAGTTTGTATGGATGGATGGATGGATGTTTGTTACTCTTTCTCGTAAAAACTACTGAAGGGATCTGGATGAAATGAAATTTGTCACAGAGATAGATTATGGTCTGGAATAACACATGAGCTACTTTTTACAGCGATAACCGACATCCACGCGGGCGGAGCCGCGGGCAACAGCTAGTAAATGATATATTTTCGCTTTATTCATACTAATAACATTTTTCTTATTACTCGTTGGTTCAAGTCCCCCTTGACCTGGCTTTGCGTCAAATTCAATAGTTTTACTCACAAAATAGTTTATTAAGTTTTCTATAACTGACAACCCTACTCAAAGAAACAACTATACTTTTGTTCCTAACTGTATAAAATAAATAGGCAATTTAAATCAAAAGAATTTTTATTACTAGCAGCATTCAAATATGAAAGAAATAAATATTTTTTCGTTGTAGAAATTGTGTTGAACACAGGACAAATATTGGAAGGTACAGATAAAATAAATCATGTTACTCTCAATGGAAAACACCGCGCCCTAGGGACCACAAAATAAACGCCCTGATTGATAACAAGGTATTAATGGAGTGCAAGCTAAGCGACGTAAAGCGATGTTTTATTACGAAAATATTTTGATCATCATCATCATCTCAAGTCAAAGGACGTCCGCTGCTGAGATAGAGGTCTTCCCCTAAAGTTTTCCACTCACACTTTTTGCGCCATCTATGACTGACCTTTCCTGGTGGTTTTTCTGGTACCTCTTACTAGTACGTCCTCGATAGTACTGTCTTTGATAAATTAGAAAAAAGTTTTTGTTGACGGTTATTAGATGATCTAATCAAAGTAACAATAATGACTCAAAAAGTTGTTTCGAGATCCAAAATGATGAGATAAAAAAATCATATTGCTAAGTGCAGATTGTCTTACTTTCCTTTTCAGGTGCTAGTTGCAAATGAGTGGCAAGAGAACCAATCAATCAATCAGCCTGTTTCAGTCCACTGCTGGATATGTCCAGCAGTGGACTCTCTTAATTCATGCCACAACACCCGGTCCTCCACCTTCCGCGTCCAGTCTACCCCAGCAACCTTCGTAAGCTCATCGGTCCGAAGAAAACGTTATTTTATTTCGAAAACATACAGTCAAAACCCCTACTGCTGCCCGAAGATCTTTGCTCTTATACTATTATTAAAATTTATTATATTTTTACATCTAAACATCGCATCGCTGTCACTATACAAAACACCTAAAGATTACGCAACATCCAATAAGTTATAGGAAATTGTAGCACATATCTGTCGGTTCTTTCATCACGAAATACCGCTTGATCCGCCATAATATACCGTCCGGTCTGTTTGGGACCGAATTCGATAATCTCAGGTGTTCTATTGGTGACGAGAGGTACGGATGACGTAGGCTGTGACGTCATAAATATGATGAAAGGTGTGTTTTGTTTTTCGTGACTTGGTTTATAGTGATCCTTTGTGATGAACATGTCTTTGTCGTGTGTTGTTTCAGAATAGTTTGATCGGATTTGAGGAATATAATAGAATACAGAATCAAGATACAACCATTGTATCTTACGGGAACTGTACAATATTTCCTTGATAAAAAGTAGCCTATATGCTATCCCAGACTATAATCTACCGTCCCACCCTCCGAAAATCTCCCACCTGGACATGAGACACCTTGGCTGACCTGGAAGTCTTTAAGCCGACTTCAGACTCAGTTTGGTCGAAGCAAAGAAAACCTGATCAGGTGGGGATTTATAGACGATTCCAACCTGGAGTGTAAATGTGGTGCTGAGCCACAAACCATGGGGCTAAGTAGTACCCACAGAACAGAGATAGAGGATACGACCAAATTCTTTACATGCTTTATAAGGCACGGGAGTTAAACACCTCCAATTTCAAACATCGGATATATATTGTCAATTTTTAGAAAGAAAACTCCAATATCTATTTGTGGCCTGATCCAGATATCGAACCAGGAACCTCGCAATCAGTGGTCGCACTCAATGACCATAAAAGTAATAAGACAGTTGAAAGGTTGCAAATGATAAGTGGATGGGCTGTGGACTGTGTGGAATGACTACGTATGAAAAATATAAGTATTTGGCTCGCCTACGAACCACCACGTGCAGCGCTGCCGGCGGTCGGACATAGACTGCCCCCACTCAGCACGCACTGCGTGACGTATGCGCTCGAAGCAAATCATACGCACAGCTAACTATTATCAAACATCTTGACAAATTGCGTAGAAAGCGTTTTTAGGTCTCTTTGGTGATATGTGCGGGCCGCGGGGGGCAGAGCGCGACGGTGAACCAATCACAGGATTGAATGATTTACGTCATTGGTTACTGTTGAACTATACACCTTGCTACTATGGACCAAGTATAAGACATGCGTGAACTACGCCGACTATTGTAGAGATCTTTGCCGGTCATTATGTCTACATACATAATAATTGCTCGTAATAATTCTACGTTGTATAAGAGAAGTAAGACTTAATAAGCAAGCCCGACTGGGGAAGGACTTTCCCCTTACAGAAGACCACAGGCAAATATCTACACACAGCGGTGTAGTTGTATTCCTAAGTGTACAGGTCTTCAGCACTCATTTAGGGCCGCGTTTTTATGGAATTGTATTTCTATCCCCGGAATACTTCATATTAAAGCCCTGGTGAATAAATATGGTTTGGCAACACGCAAGTGATACCTCTAGTATTGCAAGCCTACATAGGCTGCAGTGTATGAAACAGCTTAACTTTTTTAACCATATTGCACCCACAGTGGAAAAATGACTTAAGTTGAAACGTTGTTTTGCAATTCACATCTTATTCTCAACACCTAAGATTCAAAATTGCCCAGTGACATTTCTCAAGTTACGTCAGTTTTCGAAATATCTATAGCGTTTACTACACAAAAATGACAAACATATTTTTACTATCACAACTTTCCAGTATTCAAAACAAAATAAATATCGTAACGTATTGATAAAATAAATCATTTATTTTCAATGGTACGTACCCCTGGAGGTTACTGAATAAATTCTGAAATGGACACGAAACTATAACTATTCGTTAGGTACGTTTTTTTACAGTATTTTCTATTTTGAGGCAGTAAATAACTGTACGAGTCATTTACGTGTGTTCTGTGAATTTAGTTGAATTGATACTTTTTGTATTCATAGTATTTTATTTTAAAAGTTTTACAGTTGGCATGACTTCAATCATTTCTGCTATAAAATTTGTATGAAAAGAAATCCTTACTAATATTATAAATGCGAAATTTTGTAAGAATGGATGTATGGATGTTTTTTACTCTTGGATGAAATTTGGCACAGAAATAGATTATAGTCTGGAATTCAGTCATTCTGTATTTTCTAGTGTGTTATCACTTATGACCAAATTCTTTTTTTTTCTTTTTTCTTATGTTTTTATAGAATAATTTATAAACATTAAAATAATTATGTTATATCTAAATATACCTAACACTATCGAAAACAGTTTCAAAACTAACTATTAAAAATGTTGTACAATACTTCACCGTATATACTCTTACAAAAAATGAAGCAAAAGCCGTAAGCTTGGCGCGTAATTTTAGGTCTTTCAACATGTCGACGTCGGTTTTGAGGTAAAATGAACCGTTCTGAAAGGCGACCGTCTGGACTCTTTTGAGAGGCAACGATAAAGGACCTCGTTGTGCTGGTAGCCATTTTGCACCAAGTTGTTAGTAGTTAATTTCTTGCTTACAAGAGGTCGCGTGAATCGTTCAGCAGTAGGTTCAAAGGAAAATTGTTACTGTTGACGAATATTTTCGTAACTTTACATTGCAACGTTTATATTACACACATTATATTCTACAGCTATCGATCGATATGCCTACCCCCAGCCACCTGCACACATCTACACATAAACCCAAAGACAGCTATCACAAACACACATACAATACCAGTACACTCCCACACACACACGGTCATACATATAAATACTTCTCTGCATCCTTTTCTCGTTAGAAATTTACAACATGTTATTATATTTACCTACTCACTTTCCATGAGGGGGGGCCTGGTTACCTATGTCACAGGTTTTTGCAACCTATTTCAGGCACCAGTCGTTCGCAAATGAAAATAGTATCTATTCCATTATAGTTATAGTCTAGCCGTAAGTCTAATTTGTGAAAGGAAATAAACGAATTTTATTATTATTATTATATTTGTAAAGTAGGCATTATAATAATAGTAATTATATATGACTAACAACTCAGATAATAATAAACATATTTCATAACTAACTGTTGCCCGCGGCTCCGCCCGCGTGTATATCGGTTATCGCTGCCTATGTGTTATTCCAGACCATAATCTATCTCTGTGCCAAATTTCATCCAGATCTGTTCAGTAGTTTTTACGTGAAAGAGTAACAAACATCCATGCATCCATCCATTCTCACAAACTTTCACATTCATAATATTAGTAAGGATTAAATCTTAGAGAGGTAGCGTGCCATAAAAGCGATCAAGCCTGACTAAGTAATGAAATCAGACGTTAATGAAATTAAAATAAAAAGAGTATTAAAATAGCTGAAGAAGTAAATTAAATGGTGAATTGCTAAAAATGTATTAAGTCAGATTCGTGATATTAATGTCCTTTTGAAGCAATATATGAAAACGACAAAATATACAGGACTGTTACGTTATAAAACAAAGTGTGTCTCCTTCTAATCAAGATAGGCAGGACACCATACTGGTGAAGGACCTTACAGAAGACTACAGTTAAATAACTACATACAACGGTGTAGTTGTGTTACTGTGCGTGAGTACAGGTCTCCAATGCTCATTTAGAGATGCGTTTAGAAAGAAACGTTTTCCTATCCTAAGAATATTCTATCATTCCTTTAGCAAACGCTAGTGTAAAAAAAAATGGCAACAAGCAAGTGACAATACATTGGTGTGAGGCTAGTGATGATGATGAAGTGATGCCCGATGGTATTGCATGCGTCCATAGGAATCTGGCGGTAAATGTTTGTTCGTCACCCATAGCCACTATAGTAAAAGAAACAGCTGTATCGGGTAAACATTTCCCTCACCTAAAAAAAAATAAGTTGAACTTCGGTGAGATTAACCTACAGTTGCAAGATGAAAATTATTAATTTCAAACAAGATGCTTGAATATAACAAACTACGTACTCTTTGTATTTTTCTCCATCTAGTTTCTTTATCTAGTTTATAAAAAACTGACATCTACTCTGAATGATTAATTTTAGTTTGAAATTTTATATTCTTTTGGTTTGCATTAGGTATTGTTGTTTGTAAGGACTATAAAGGTCGATTTATTCAAAGTGAAAATAGTTTCTTTGATGTTCGTTGGAAATAATGAGTTCTGAAAAGTTGGTCTAGAGATTCAGTTACTTAGAGGCTTTATTTCTTACTATTAACTTTTTTTCAATAACTTACTAAATCTTTAATTTGAATGAAAATAAATATTGTTTTTGTTTAGTGGGTTTATAGAGGTCCAGAAATTAAGTAGTAGTCAAAAACACTAATGATAGGAACATGGAAACAAAAGTAAATAAAGCAAAATGCTTACGACTATTAACATTAGTTATTATTAAAGTTATAATGAAGCTGACGTCACTCCAAGACGTAAAACAAGCGGTAGACAAATTCAAAAAAAAACCAAAAATTAACCAAAATTCCCAGAATATTTCCAGTTTGGGAACATTGCCGGCAACGCTGCCGGCAATATTTCTTGGCAGTGTTTCCGGGCATGGTACATCACTATGCACGTCATAAATACAATGGGCATTGAGCATACATAATATGTCTATGTTATAATAACTTAACTATATCCAACTAACAATCAAACCAACAAATATAATTATATAACAGTATTTAAGACAAGCGACCACACCGTTAAGTATAGTTTTAATTAGTGAGGGAGGATTCAAAACGGAAAATTAAAACTTTTTCGTTTGCAAAAATGTTTTTTTGAAAAAAATCGTGCAACAACGCCACGTTTGAAATCCACAATAAAGTTTTATGATCATTAAATATGCTTTTTATGTATTTTATTTAGGTACTTGCAGTCTGTGGAACTATTCGAAGACTGGCTGAAATAAAAGCTGTTTTTATTCCTTTTTTAAAATTTTATAAGTAGAAGTTAAGCTATAGTTAGAGTTCAGTTGTGATAATTTTTTAAATCTAAATGACACACTGATTTCCGGAGCTCATTTAGGGATGCGTTTTTAACGACACGTTTTTCTACCTCAGGGAAATTCCACCATGAAATCAAGTGATACCTCTGGTATTGCAAGCGTCCAAAGGCTACTGCTTATTTGCCACAAAAGTAGCATAAAAAAGTAGTGCCTTCAGCATTATTATACGTAATAAACAGTTTTGCAGTAGCCATTAAATTGCACATTATAACTGACGTACCAACAACTTAGATACTGTGGGCAACGGAGATAGCTATATAGGGCCACTATATTATGAAGATTAGTTTTCTTAGAAAAATAAATTTAGAGATTTGTGTAAAATACATTTTTATCTGTATTTGTTATTGTTGTTATTTTTTGACTTTTCGATTCGACTATCGCTTAGGCCACTTGTCTAGAGGCTCAGATCCTCTGGGATGGGATTTGACGTAAGTCTACGATATAATGTCGTAAACTTACGTCAAATCCCATACATTTGCTTTTTCGACTTTTCGATTCGACTATCGCTTATGCCACTTGTCTAGAGGGGCTGTATAGCCATCTTCGTCTTATGCCTTATGCCGTATGTACGTATAGTAAAACAGCTGATACTAATATCTATCTTACGTCGCCGGTGTCATAATATTTTGGTGTCAGTTGATTTTAACACCGGCGTTGTATTTATGACGTCGTTTGAGTTTACGACTTGGTTATAATAAGTGCTCATACACAATATTGTTTAGGTGTTAGAATGTATTGGTAGCAGCTGAATGCAAGTTTTTTTTTCTTTAAAGACAACTCCCGCACTAGGAAACAAATCGCGTCACAGGGGACTTTACACCGAACACAAAGTACAGACAAAAGACAACCATTTCTGGATCACACAATTTTTGTACCGTGTTGGGATTGGATCCACAACACACAGTGTGCAGCAAATGTTATTTATGTTATACGATATAGAAAATAATCTATCTATACATATAATAAAATCGTAACCAAGTCGCGTCTGTACATTGAATTTTTTTTCGAAAAAACAATTTATATACGTTGTATTCATGTTACTGAAGCCAAAAATGTGGTTTTTAGAATTTTTGTCTGTTTGTCTGTGTGTCTGTTTGTCTGTTTGTGGCCGCGTTTGTGCGCGATAAACTCAGCAACAACGCAACCGATTTGAATGCGGTTTTCACTTATATATTGTGGCAACCTTCCCATAACATATAGGCTTTATTTTATTCCAATCGGTTCACAACTAAAAAAGTTATGGACACTTTAATAACACACGTGCTATACAAGAAACACGCTTCGATTTATTTAGCTGAAACTTTTTAAAATGTAGTTTGTAAAACCACGTTTGAAGTTTAAATGAAAATAAATTTAAAAAATAATGCGAGGTTTCGGAGATATAGCAATCACCAATTTAAGTTGAACTCTCATCAATATCGGCGACCATATTAAATAGAGATCAGCTGACTGGTACATCACGTGTTAACGGTACTAGGTTAAAAGTGACCATTTTACAACGAAATGTAATAGAAGCAAACATTTTAACAGGATGCGGTGCAGGTGATAATCTTTTATACCCCGGGTTCTTTTGATTCCAAACAATTTTCCGTTTAGCAACTTCAGGAAACTCTATGTTTTAATCCTTGAAGTCTACGCAAACGAAGTCATAAACACATATCAGCTATACATCTATACACACATTAATAAAATTTAAGTGTCTGTTTGTAATATCAAAATAACAGCTTTCTATTAAATTCATGTGGCTGTTTACATAGCACTTACAACAGAAATACAATTTTAACAGTTTTATCTCTCTGTCTATCTGTTTGTTGCAGCTAGATTTTAGCTGCAACAAACAGATAGTCTTTGATAAAACTAAAACTATATAAATATACTATAAGTACGAATAAAATGCGTTAATCATGGCAAGACCTAAGACAATCACTGACTAAATTAAACGCCTAATAAAACTTAAACACAAACTATAAAATATTACTATAAAATGAATGCTATTTCATTTTGTATAGGCGCTAACATTTAACAATACCTTAATTTAGGTAATCAGGAAAGCAGCACAGAAAAGAAAACACTCCACCGAATCTGTCTGTCTGGTCACGATAAACTCAATAATTACCAAACAAAATTTCATACGATTTTCACCAGTAGACGGCGTGATTCTTTCATTATAGTTTGTGAGCGTGAATTGGCTGAAATATTACGTTGATAGTTGAGCGAGTCGGAAAAATCCTGCCGTTGGAGGCAATGTTATTTGCAAATAGATCTAAAAAACTCCGCGACACTATTTGTCTATCTTCGACCAAAAAAATCACTCACAGCGAAACGCATGATCGGCCTCTGTCTCATCGGCATACTTAACTGTTATATATTTTTAACTGAATTTTTAAAGATGAGGTTCCATTGCATTGTTGTTTTTATACCTGAACATCGTCATTTAAGAGCCTTTTTGTAATATTCTTTTTGTAAGCAACCGACATAGCTCGAAAAACTGCCTCAATTAAGTGACAATGGGCAGGGCATATAGCTCATAGAACCGATGGCCGTTGGGGCAGAAAGGTTCTAAAGTGGCGACCACGAACTGGAAGACGCAGCGTGGGCAGGCCTCTAACAAGGTGGACCGACGACCTGGTAAACGCGGGCAACCGATGGAGAAGGTCAGCTCAGGACCGAATGATGTGGAAAACCTTGCGGGAGGCCTATGTCGAGCAGTGGACGTCTTATGGCTAAGACGCTTAGCCTATAGACGCTTGCAATACCAAAGGTATCACTTGCGTGTAACCAACCAATTTTTTACACCAGGGCTTAGATGGGAGTATCCCTGGGATAGAAATACATTTCTTTCAAAACGAATCCCTAAGTGAGCGTTGGAGACCTATACTCACACACAGGAACACAACTACACCGCTGTGTGTAGTTATTTGGCTGTGGTCTTCTGTAAAGTGGAGGTCCTTCCCTCTTTTTAAAAATTCTCTTAAAAATCTTTTTGTAATTGGATGGATAATCTTTCATATTGTTCTCAGTTTTTAAGAAATCCAGTTCTGGTGATGGCTTCCGTAGGGAAGTGAGTAACCTCCTCAAATACTATAGGCATACTGCAATGAATCAAACAAATGCATTCAGGAAGCATCAATTCGTTAGTGAAACTAATAAAGAACAGATGGCCAACTTCTCAATGATAAATATTTTTCCC
Organism: Trisateles emortualis; assembly: GCA_947095525.1. NCBI lineage: Eukaryota > Metazoa > Arthropoda > Insecta > Lepidoptera > Erebidae > Trisateles > Trisateles emortualis. Next base: position 3,189,725 of record OX352748.1, on the reverse strand, counting down.
ATGGAGATCAGACATAATGTATCTCAATTATGGTAATTAAATGACAGTAACTAATCACATTCAATGAGCAAATTAAAATGTTACAATTGAACTAATATTATGAAACAGCCGCATGAAGCAGCAGTAGGATATAGGCACCGAAACTTCGTAATTAAACAATGTACAAAGTAAAAAATGCATAGTTTCAGAGATAAAGATAATAATTAACAGATACCGAATTTACGTTGAACTCTCACTAATATGGTAAATATTAAATAGGGTTAAACTTACTGGTTTTTCATTCAGTTTTGTTCCGAAAGCTTATGTAAAGTACTATAACTGTATTAAAAGAACAATGGATTAAAAGGAAAGTTTAATTTCTGAAATCCTTCAGCACTACGACGGACCATTATGCCCTTTAAGAATTTAATAATTTTTTAGCCCACATAAACTGTGTAACAGTACCTATCAGGTTAAAAGTGACCAATTTAAAACGAAATGTAATAGATTTAGAGATTTCTACAGGGTATGGCACAGATAATACATAACAATACATAAATTCAAACTATTAGCTAGGCGATGGGCCAATTAAGGTTATTCACGTTTGCGCTAAGACAATTTGAAGAGCAGAACAATCATACAAACAAGGAATATTTCTTCATGAAGTTTATTAATTGCAGAATCTAAATGTTTAAAAGAAAAACGTGACTGACTAATCAACAAACGCACAGTTTAAATCACTAGACACTCAGATAGCTATTATGATATAGGCATCCGCAAAGAAAGGTTTTTTTAAATGTAACCACTAAAGATGAAAATCAGCCGATGAAAGTTTGTATTAGCAGTAGCTGTACCCGCTGATCGTTTGCGATCATAGCCATGTGCACTCGTTGTGCACATGGCTATGAGCGCCTCACACACATCTTCTTGACTAACTTGGTGACAGAGTTATTTAGAGAGACGCTCAGATGAAATAACACTATGCAGTCACTTATCGATATATAGAGTTACTGCGTCCTTGGTAAAATAACCCGCTGATCGTTTACCAAACAGCAAGTGCACCTGGCTATGAATCCTCTGAAAAGATTGTTATACCAGGATTTTGCGATGGGATATTCCTGGGATAGAAAACAAATATTTTTTTTACACATACAAGCATACGGCCCGCCTGATGTTAAGCAGTCACCGTAGCCTATGGACGCTTGCAATAGCAGAGCTATCACTTGCGTGTTGCCGACTCATTGTTTTACACCAGGGTTTTAAGATAGAGTGTCCTTAGGATAGGGAAACGCATCCCTAAATGAGCACTGGAGACCTATACTCACACACAGGAACACAATTATACCGTTGAATGCAGTTATTTGACTGTAGTCTTCTTTAAGGCGGAGGTCCTTCCCCAGACGAGCTTGCTCGCTAGTATGGTGCCCTATCTCTATAACGGTTTTCAGAATCAAAAATGTTTTATTGCATTATTACACGGTTTTACCTTCCACGATCTTGATATACAGCATACCCTGCATTTAAACTCATATATAAATAAACATTTTTAATATAAAGTCCCTCGTGACACAGAAACTATTCCCTAGTGCGAGAAGCGTATTGTACCCACTGCTTGCAGCAAAATATGTTCGTATTCTATTTTTTGCTCCTTGCATCTCGATACTCGTACACCAGTTAAATATTCTTTCGAAACTGTACAGCAGAACACTATTTCACATAGAATTTTAAAAGAAAGATACATTTAATGTGCAAATACATCAAATTTGTTTGTGCAAAATAAAATATTTACAGTTACAAAACGCAACGAACAAATCACAAAATTTCTTCCGTAGCTTTTCAGAAAACAAAGCACCTATAACCATTTCGATAAATTTGCCACAAGGTTGCCCCGAGGTATAAACTACTAGCGATAATTAAGAAATGGAATCGGACGTTAATGAAATTCAAATAAAAAGTGAATTAAAAGGTTAATTACTAAAAATGTATTAAGTTTCAGATTCGTGATATTGATGTCCCTTTGAAGCAATATATGAGAACGACAAAATACACAGGACTGTTACGTTAAAAAACAAATACTTTATCCCAGTTTGTTAACCGACAAAAAAGGAGGAGGTTCTCAAGTCAACCGGTATATTTGTTATTTTTTTCTAGTTTCTTATCTTTTGGATGGTATCCACTAAGTAGTGAATTTTGCCTATTGATCATCTGACATACAACAGAAGACTCCAATCTTAAATTCATTATTATCATCTCAACCTATTGCTCGACACGGGCCTCCTCTATACATTTGGATGGATACTAGCCAGACGGGTTAGTACAGGGTTTTGTTTCGAGTTTCTCTCTCTTGCAGTGGATATTGTCGGCCTAACTTACCTTAGTCGACTCTTACGGCACCCATGGGATAGAATCACATAGTCATAAAGGTTCTGCGAGAATACCAGCGTTGTGGTCCAGGCCACAACATTAGAGCTGACGCAGGGACCTTATTTGCTTTTTTACATTAAGTTTTATGATAAAATGTAGTAATTGTTAATTTAATTGTATGTAAGAGCAAATAAAAATTTTTTCTTTCTTTCTTTCTTTCTTTCTTTCAAAGGGGATCTGTGAGTGGGAAGGGATCGAAATGGAATCTTAAATTAGGTAACGGTAATTTACTACCTAATCAAAGTCAAAGAAAAAAATATTTCGATCATACATTGATACTTATGGACGTTTTTGTCGCTACCTTTATCGCTATCGCTTATATGTTGCACTACACTTAGGTAATAGTTGCTATCCAGTTATGAAATGAGGTACTATGTATGCGAAACTTTGACGTCTTATATCGAACAATAATAATAAATAACGGAGACAAATGTGCCACAATAACAGCTGAGATGGGAATTGCCTTCATATTATATTTTAGGAAATTTTTGCTTTCATATAGAAATTTTTAGTTATACTACTTGGGTGGCAAACAAGCAGACGGCTTCCCTGATGTTAAGCAGTTACCGTAGTCTATGCCAGGCGCTTGCAATGCCAGAGGTATCACTTGCGTATTGCCGTATATTTTTACACCAGGGGATTAAGATGGAGTATCCACAGGATAGGCAAACGTTTCTTTCGTTTCTTTCAAAACGCATCCCTTAATGAGCGCTGGAGACCGGAACTCACACACATTTTTTCCACTTTTCGTCATTATTCACCTTTCTCAGAATGTTTTTCCATCAATATTATCAAATGGCACACCGTTAGATTATTATAAGCCCGTATTTTCCCACTGCAGGGCAAAGACCTAATTTCCTTCCACTTCTTCTAGTGTCTTTTTTAGAGCTGCTAAGGATCAGTCTTCGATAAAATGAGTCCAACTCATCCAGCCATCTTCGTCTGAGTCTGCCGCGATGTCTCTTGCCACTCAGAGGTACCTGGTCGTGAGTTTGGTCCATTAGTCGTATTTCATAAGTGAAATAACGTAAAAACCCTCAAATTGGTACCATCGCTTGCTGGTAGGGATCAAACTCATATAAATTACTTTCCTACTTGCGTATCACCTCATTTTTACGTTTGAACGGCACATTTACGAGAAATAAACATTGTTTCTGAAGTTACGAATCGAGATGTATCGTCCTCTTATATCCGGGAAAAAATAAAATTGAATCATCCTATTTCCCTTGGGTAACGTACAAAGGGACATTTCTCCAGGGGACGAGTAACACCGTCTATGTAGTACGAGTAGGTAGCGTAATAAAAAGTATCAATCAACTTTGACCTCAAGTACCTACAATTACATTCCCATCCTAGATTCATATACTTAATATCATTAGTTTTTTTATGTACAGTAGAATGCCGATTATCCGAACGGCGATTATCCGAATTGCTAATTAACCGAATCGGTCCTAAGCGTAATATAATTATAGAAAACCGAACTAAAAAATAGAAAATAAATTTTAATAAATTAAGAATAAAAGAATATATTTTATTTAAAAAAAGGGTGAGGTGCATGGTGTCAATAGTTATAAATATTTTCATTTTGATAATATCTTAAAAGCACCCCACGCTTTTTTTGATTTTTTTTTTTTAATTCTTAATTTCATCTTAATTTAAATTTATTAAAATTTATTTTCTATTTTTTAGTTCGGTTTTCTATAAAAAGCGTGTTTTTAAGTTTTTTTAAACTATTATTTATTTTTACTTTTTAGTAATAATAATATTATTTATAATTTAATCAAATTAGTGTATTGTCATCGGTCCTCGATAAATCTACAAAGTTTGAACGAAATCTGACCGTTTAAAGTGGGTCAAAATCGCGCCCAAAGAAGTCGGTTACAAACAAATAAATATACAAACATACAGGTGAAGCTAATAAAAAGCGTGTAAAAATATAAAACCTTAGGCTACTTTTTACAGCGATAACGGTGAAGGAAAATATCGTGAGGAAACCCACATGTCTTAGAAGAAATTCTAAAGACATGTCTGATTCACCTCACATTTCTCCCTCTATTGAACTTCGTTGCTTGCTGTAACGTTATTCTATTGTCCTGATAGATGACGCTACACCACTATGCGGTCACTCATCTATAGGGTTACCGAGCTCTTAGTACTTACTAGTACTTAACCCACTGATTGTTTACTGAACAGCGAGTGCACCAGGCTATGAGCCCTTTACATAACCCTTTATATAAAAACAACTGTTACTTAATACGTGTTCACATAAACACGATCAGTCATCATTATAATGTCCTTAACGTAATGCATTCTCGTTCAACGTGTAATTACTTTTGGATCTATGTTTGTTTACTTGAAATAAACTAACAATGTACCTAATAGTATGTATGATGGCTCTATTGAGTAGGTAAATGACGAAATGACTGGCTATATTTTAAATTTTCACGGTTTGTATACATAATAATATGTATTATAGATAGCTGGTCAAATCGTGTCATATTTCGAAAAATTTCATACTTTTCGTTACCCGACGCTGCGGTCGAATTTTATTACACCGTGGTTATGAGTCACTCCAAGACTATATAGCATAATTGGTAGTGCGTTGAGACCGAACCCGAAAGGTAGCGCAGGTTCGGATCCTGTCATCGTTTTTTTTTACATTGCTTTAAATATTTTAATAAGTTCTGGGTTAAATCTATCTTGTTTCGTTCAAAAGGTCCTATGTCCATTTTTAAATTTATTACGTCACTTTAGACACCACCAAGTTAAGTAAAAATACTAACATGGCCAAATACGTCGAGGATATCGTGTATTGTTGAGACAACATTACCCTCACCTAAATTATGACAGTACCTATACTAAATTTCTGCTTAATCTGATAACGGGAAGTGGTTCGAATCTGGATGGACATACAATAATTCTTTCAAGCAAGTTATGATCTTATCTAGACTATAAGTAAATTGAAAAATAAAGAACTACTACTACTACTACTATAATTTTTTCCACTAAATATTAGGTACCTATTATTATGTAAATCGGGGTTTATATTAAGTTACTAAATCGTATGCAATTGGTATCCTCTAACAAAGGATTTGGCTCATACCATATTTTACGAAAACAAAGTCATAGAAAACAGCCAGTAAATTATTACGTAAACTATTTTTTTTTTTTTTTTTTTTTTTTTTTTTTTTTTTATACTACTTGGGTGGCAAACAAGCATACCACCTGATGTTAAGCAGTATCCGTAGCCTATAGACGCTTGCATTACCAGAGGTATCACTTGCGTGTTGCCAACCCATTTTTTTACACCAGGGCTTTAAGATGGAAGTAACCCTGGGATAGGAATACGTATCTTTCAAAACGCATTCCTAAATGAGCGCTGGAGACCTGTACTCACACACACGAACACAACTACACCGCTGTGTGTAGTCATTTGGCTGTGGTCTTCTGTAAGGTGGAGGTCCTTCCCCAGTCGGGCTTGCTCGCTAGTATGGTGCCCTACCTCTCTCAACTTTTTTATTTTGCTATCGTTCTTACTTTGACAATACCAAAAATCATTATTACATTATCTATCTCCTCCAAGCGTTTTCAATACGTCAAAAGACTTTGATGACAATTTATCTTGTCTTGCCTGGAAAGAGACTATTTGGCATAAGAGGTATAATATTAGTATTATATTGAATTATTTTAAACTTTCACGATTTGTACACATATTATAACTATAATGGACAACGGGTCTAAATGAGTCAACCCGAGACCACGGTCGGTGCAATTCGACCATAACGTCGGGAAACAAAGAGGTATGAAAACCTTTAAAATATTACGCGATTTAGACCCGTTGTTCATCATAGTTACAATAGTATTATATTCCATCTCAGCCACAAGACGTCCACTGCTGGACATAGGCCTCCCCCAAGGTCTTCCACATCATTCGGTCCTGAGCTGACCTTGTCTATCGGTTGCCCGCGACCCTTACCAGGTCATTAGTATTATATTACACACTAATTATTTTGATAAGCCTTTGAGGCTAAAGCTATGTGCCTATATTATTAGTAATCGCAATTTTAAAGTAATACGGTCCATATAAAAACATTAAGTCACAAAATTGAGTGCGAGTAATAATAGTAACACAAAATCTTGCCGTCACATTGCATTCGGCAAAAACTGGCCAGTTCGCAACTTCGAAACTGCCACGAATTCAATTTGCCAAGCGGAATTAGCCCGACAAAGTTCCCCCGGGTCGTACTCGTATGTTAGCCCGATTGTGATTAGACATTTTTGCAGTACAGACTGGATCCTAATTACAAAATAGAATACTCCGATTTAAGAGTTTGGATTTTAGAATATGGGAGGTGTATATATTTACTTTGACTGCACGGTTCACCGCCATTTAACACTGCGCGGCGTGTTGTGGGTTCGATCCCCACACATGACAAAAAAATTGTGTGATCCATAAATTGTTGTCCCAAGTCTGGGTAAATTTTGTGTCCATTAATTGAATGTTTTTAAAGTCCCCCGCGTCATAAGATTTGTTCCCTTGTGCGGGAGTTGTCTATAAAAAAAAAAAAACATAAACTTGTTTCATAGATTCGTTGAATGTTGGTCTAGTGATTAGACTGACTACTAAGCCGCATGTAGCGGATTCAATTGGCACTCAAACTTTGAATGGTTTATAAATGTTTGTTCCAAATCTGGGTGTAATTTGTGTTCGTGAATTGTGTCGCGGCCGGTGACGTAACTTTATGACATAATGTCGTACACTTATGTCAAATCTTATACATTTGCTTTCTATTCTATTCGATTCGACTACCATTTACGCCACTTATCTAAAGGGGCAGTATACATCGACCATATCACAAGCTGATTCGCCTTGTTGTGGTCATTTTTATAATTTTTATCTACTGCTTTTGTTTTAAAACAAAAATATCGTTAACACCAATCATATTTTTAGTAAATTTCTCTCTCTGCTATCTAAAATATGTTTAACCCTTAAGAAACTGCGTGTGTTTAATTGTCGATAGAGGCGATAAACAGCACATCAATTTGGCCGCTATAAACTTGATATTTTTCCTTCATTACACCACTTTATGGTTGGAGTCAGGGTGAAATGAGACCAACCCAGTTTTCTTCAAAGTTGTTCATGTAATTGAGTTTCAACGGTTAATTGCCGGTAGTTGCCGGTTTTGCAATAAACTGTCGGGTGATATTTTGGTGTCAAGCGATATTAGTACGCTGGGTTTCGTATGGAATTTGATCTCACTTATATTGTTTTCTTTTATTACAACTTTCGCACTAGGAAACAAGTCCTTTGTCATGAGGGATTTTTTAGACATACGAGTACAATAAATAAACGGATACAAAGAAAAAACTAGACGCGGGACAACCATTTATGGATATGAATCACACCATTTTTTTTCTCGTGTGGGGATCGAACTCACCACACGCCGCGCAGTGGTAAATGGCAAGGTAACCACTAGAGCCACTGAACCAACCGTGCAGTATATTATTACCTATTTAAGACCATACCTAAGAATCTTAATTAAATTTGACAAATTTAAATATTCAACTTTTTTTTTTTCAATGACTCAATCTCATTATTTTTCTTTGTCTGGAGTAAAAATGGTTTATTTGTGGTAAAAAGTGTCATATTAAGCATTAGAAGCTAGCAGGTATGCACTTATTGCCTTGGAGGAAGGCAAAACAACACGTAACATAACAATATAGAATGAAATACCAATGCTTATTTAAAGATACATGAAAATCATCATCATCATTAAATAATGATGATGATGATTTTCATGTTCATGGGTTGAGGAAATCCTCAACCCATGAACATGAAACCCTTGGAGGGATATAAGCCTACTATACCACGCTGGCCAAACGGATTGGTATAGGTTTTGTTTAAAGTTTTCCCTCTCTTGCAGTGGATATTGTCTGCCTGACTTACTCCTTTAGTCGACTCATACGACACCCTTGGAATGTAACGGGGTGATGACATTTGTATTCTTAATCCGTCACCACACAAACAATGGAAATAGCAACATCAAAAAAGTAAAATATTGTTCAACCAGAATTGATATAAACAACATGAATGCTCAGAGTTTTGTAAGCCAACTTAACCAACTTATTAAAATAAGGTCTGTATTCTAATAAACTTTAAGCTACTATTTAAGTTACATAAACTTTGTTATTTTAAGTTACCCATACAAAAACAATTTCAATATTATAAATCTAATTAAATTGTTTGAACATATTCGTATTTTCGAATGGGTAATTCGTCAACTCGCTGAACACAATTTCGCGAAGTACATATATTACTAAATCTAAATTCAAATTATTGAAAGAGCTGATAAATGAAACAGAAACTTATTACTTGTAACATTGTGTCAAGAGAAACGCCATTTTTAATAACAGCAAATGTATTTCAAGTTATGGTTTAAGTGACTCCTTGGCATTATCCACTGTGCAGGGAGTTCGATAACAACATAATATTTTGTGTGATCCAGAAATGCTTATTCTGGATTACTGGGTATCTGTGAATGACTGCACGCTACGCTGTTGTTTCCCTAGTGCAACAATTTTTTTTTTTTTTTTTTTATTAAAAAAAATCGTTTAAAACGTTTAAAAAGTTTAATTCAATTTTAATTTTATGTTTAGCTAGCCTTTCTTCAAAATACTATAAGTATTTCTGTATCTCTACACTAAGTAAAGAATTTTTCACAGTTTGTATTATTTTAACTTTCTACTTCTCAGATGTTTGCTGTAAGAGAACTCAATTTTGAGTAAGGCTCGCCTTTGTACATAATGTTATTAATCCTTACTAATATTATAAATATGAAAGTTTGTAAGAATGGATGGATGGATGGATGTTTGTTACTCTTTCACGTAAAAGCCGGAGCCGCGGGCAACAGCTAGTACCTATAAAATGCTATTTGTATTTCTCAGAATTATTTTAGCATAAATTTATTTCAAATATCGAACGTTTACTTTAATAGAAGCTCGTCGTAACTCTCAGCGTCTACCGTTGCATGATCGCGGCACCACTGGCAATTTATTATTTTTTGCGAAGCGTTTAAAGGGTTAACTATCGCTGTTATGGAAAGCATCTAATTTTGAGCTTAATCGTAATAATATTAAAGTTAAAATAGTATTGTAACAGTCTCATACCGAGTGGCGGCCATTTTTTATATTCATTTGACGGGAGGGTACGTTAATCTGCACACAAAAATATTGTTTATTTTAATTTGTAGGTCATCTCTAAACCCAAAGACGTTCACTGCTAGGTCAAAGGATTTCCACAGCTCTCGGTCTTGGGTTGCCCACAACTTTTACTAGATCGTCAGTCTACCTTATTGGACGCCTGCCCACGCCGCATCTACCAGCTCGTGGTTACGATAGAACCTTTCAGACGTAACGGCCATTGGTATTGAGAGATTTGTACTGTGCCCATTGCCACATTATTCTAGGTATCTAATTATTATTTTTTCCCTTTTTTTACCTGTTGTGTTATATATTGTGCGTCGTAGTATTCCATTTTTTTACTACCGATATTTTTCGCAGGTGTTGTTCCACTAATGGCACCTACGAAAAATATCGGTAGGTGCCCAATGTGGAATACTTTAGGTGCCATTAAAACGGGTGCCCAATATGGAATACTTCTGTGCGTCGTTTGTGTTTAAAAATAAATAATTTTCTTTCTTTCTTCTACTTTTATTACATTTACGTAATTGAAAGAAATTGTAACGGTGGTTAATGTATCGTATGTAACACTAGCTGTACCCGCGACTTCGTTCGCGTGTTCAGTCTTTTACTGTAAATCTGAAAACTACAAACTTTCATCGGCTGATTGTCATCTTTAGCGGTTACATTTAAAAAAAACCTTTCTTAGCGGATGCCTATATCGTAATAGCTATCTGAGTGTCTAGTGATTTAAACTGTGCGTTTGTTGATTTGTTAATTACGTTTTTCTTTTGAACATTAAGGTTCTGCAATTAATAAACTTCATAAAGAAATATTGTTTGTATGATTGTTCTGCTCTTCAAATTTTTTTAGCGCAAACGTGAACAATCTTATGGCCTATCGCATAGCTTATCTGTGCTTAGCTTATGCCCTGTAGAAATTTCTGCATCCATAAATTTCGTTTTAAATTGGTCACTTCTAACCTGATAGGATTCCGTGTGGTGACGGATTAAGAATACAAAATATCACCACCCCTATCTATCCCAAGGGTGTCCTAAGAGTCGACTAAAGGAGTAATTCAGGCAGACAATATCCATACCCGTGCCCAGCAGTGGGACATTTATGGGTTGATATGATGAACCTGATAGATACTGTTACACAGTTTGGGTGAGCTAAAAATTTATTAAATTCCTAAAGGGCATAATGGTCAACCGTAGTGCTCAAGGATTTCAGAAATTGAACTGCATAGTTATTAGATTCTTTTTGATTCATCATTCTATTAATAGAGATATAGTACTCTACATAAGCTCCCGGAACAAAACTGAATAAAAAACCAGTAAACTGAACCCTATTTATTATAGTCGACCATATTGGTGAGAGTTCAACGTAAATTCGATATATATGTAGGTATCTATTATTATGTATATCTCTGAAACCATGCATTTTTTTGGACATTGTTTAATTGCGAAGTTTCGGTGCCTATATCCAGCTGTATAATCATATTAGTTTAATTGTACCATTTTAATTTGCTCATTGAATGTGATTAGTTACAGTCATTTAATTACACATTATGTCTGATCTCCATCGGCAAATTATTTATCATTGAGAAGTTGGCCATCTGCAGTATACTTTATTAGTTTCACTAACGAATTAATGCTTCCTGAATGCATTTGTTTGATTCATTGCAGTATGCCTAGATAGTATTTGAGAGGTTTCTCAATTTCCTACGGATCCGATCACCTGAACTGTTTTTTTTAATGAGAACAATATGAAAAACTATCCATTCAATTGCAAAATGTTTTTTAAGAGAATTTTTTCAGATAGGGGAGGAATTCCACCTTACAGAGAACCAACACATTAGAAGACGACAGCCAAATAACTATACACAGCGGTGTAGTTCTGTTCCTGTGTATACTGTATACTCACTATAGGACTCCAACGCTCACTTAGGGATCAATTTTGAAAGAAACGTATTCCTATCCCATGGATACTCTGCTCCCATCTTATGGCCCTGGTGTAAAAAATGGGTTGGTAACACGCAAGTGATACCTTTGGTACTGCAAGCGTCTATAGGCTACGGTAACTGCTTAACATTAGCTGGGCCGTATGCTTGTTTGCCACAAAATTAGTTCTATCTCAGCCATAAGACATCCACTGCTCGACATAGGCTTCCCGCAAGGTTTTCCACATCAGTCGGTTTTGAGCTGACCTTGTCCATCGGTTGCCTGCGACCTTTACCAGGTCTTCGGTCCACCTTGTTGGAGGCCTGCCCACGCTGCGTCTTCCAGTTCGTGGTCACCACTCTAGAACCTTTCTGCCCCAACGGCCATTGGTTCTGCGAGCTATATGCCCTACCCATTGCCACTTAATTGAGGCAACTTTTCGAGCTTTGTCGATCACTTAAAAAAGAATATTACAAATCGGCCCTTAAATGACGATGGTTAGGGATAAAAAAAAACAATGCAATTATTTTAGGAAACCTCATCTTTTAAAAGTCAGTTAAAAATATATATCAGTTAAGTATTCCGATGAGACAGAGGCCGATCACGCGTTTCGCTGTGAGTAATTTTTGTGGTCGCAGATAGAGACATAGTATCATGGACTTTTTTTTAGATCTATTTAGGAATAACATTGCCTCCTACGGCAAAATTTTGCCTAGTCGTTTAACTATCATCGTAATACTTCAGCCAATTTACACTCACAAAACTATAAAAGAAAAGAATAAAGAATTACGCCATCACCTGGTGAAAATCGTATTAAATTTTATTGGGTAGTTATTGAGTTTATCTTGACCAGACAGATTCGGTGGAGTGTTTTCTTTTCTCTGCTGCTTGCCTGATTACCTAAATTAAAGTATTGTTAAATGTTAGCGCCTACAAAAAATGAAATAGCAATTATTTTATAGGCGTTTATTAGGCGTTACTAATTTAGTCAGTGATTGTCTGAGGTCTTGGCATTATTTACCCCTATTTTTTGTTAATAAAATATAGCCTATGTTACTCGCAGATAATGTAGCTTTTTAATGGTGAAAGAATTTTTAAAATCGGTCCAGTCGTCTTTGAGTTTATCCATTACATACAAACAAACAAACAAACAAACAAACAAACAAAAATACAAATCTTTCCTCTTTATAATATTAGTATAGATATTCGGTACTTCACTTAATTCTCTTCAATTTGGACGCTTGAAATTTATTACAAAAGTTGATTTTATTGCAGTACCTACTTTTGAGTCTCAATACTCGTGTCTGCATATGGTTCAGTAGCTTAGGTGGTTATCAAGTTATTAACTACTCTGTGGCGTATTGAGTTTGATTCTCATACGTGACAAAAAATATTGTGGCCCACAAATGGTTGTACTGAGTCTGGGTGTAGTTTATGTACATTAATCGTATGTTTTAAGTCAGTCCTCCGCGACACAGGACTTGCTACACGCCCTAGTGCAGGAAAACAAAAAGCCTTTATACTTATATAATACTAAGGGTCGCCCACTGACAAGACTTCGTCCGCGTGGTAATTTGGAATATTTTCCCCGATTTTGCAATATGTGAGATATGTTGCAAAATCGGGGAAAATATTCACGCCATGATCAATAGGAGCTATTGATCATAGCGTGATATAGCCTATAACCTTCCTGGATAAATGCACTATTCAACAAAAATATATATTTTTTCTAATCGAACCAGTACTTTCTGAGATTAGCGCGTTCAACCAAACAAACATACAAATAGAAGAATACAAATGGGCTGGCTTAATGGTAATTGGTTACCGTAGCCTACTAAGACGTTATATTTTTTCCTTATACCTATATCCTAGTAATATATTATTATAAACGCGTAAGTTTGTAAGAATGTATGTTTGTTACTCTGTCACGCAAAAACTACTAAAGGGATCTGCAAATATTTCACCAAATGATTTCTTCAAGAGTTAAAAATTTACGTTTCATTTGCTCTGATACACAAATCAAATCAATATTGATATGAACATCAGAAAGAGGATTTATTGTGTTAATGAGTGAGAAACTCAATTAAGTACACTGGTATAAATCTCTGCGTTAGATTGATGGTTGGGGTGGAGATTGATCGCGCCCTTGTGTACGTACCTACTTTAATTAGTCAGTGTTTATGATTTTTTTTTGGAAATATAGGGCTTTTTATAATACCTAGCTACAAGCATATTATACTGATCACAAGCAGCTACCGTAGTGTATGATTATTTATAATGTCAAAGTCAAAGTCAAACTCATTTAATCATTTAAATCAAATACATGATACTTATGAACGTCATAAAAACAAATGCCAGCATACTTTTTTCCTACGGCCAATTTGCTGACTATGGTAGGGCCTCGAGAAGAATTGGTAAGAAACTCGGGTCACTCTTCTTAATCGCCAGAATATAACATTTACAATTTGGTATAGGTTACAATATAAGTGGTAACTAAAAGGAACGGAAACCAATATACCATAATAACTTGCGTGTAGCCGACCCAAAATCTTGTAAACCCAGGGCAGGCCTCCGTCACTCCATGTACTTGCGCGCTATAATTACCTACTGGCCGGGCGAGCGGTCTCGGGCCGTTTGCGGACCTAATTCAGTGCTGTGGGATCGCGCGGTGCGAAACATTTATTGATTTTGATTGATTTGTGATTGAGCTAAATGCTCAAGCATTTAGCCACATTTTAGCACCCAGAGGTTGCTGACGCGACAGAGTAGGCTATTATAGCAGTCTTCTCTATCGGTATCACTCTTGACAGAGTGGTCATGGTCATCACTTCAGGTGTTAGTGGCAAGCTTAACAACGCGCCGCCACTCTTCTCTGATGGCCGCCTTCCTCGTACATTCATGCAGTGATGATGAGCCATTTACTGCCGCTTTTATTTGGTCAGTCCACCTCATAGGCGACCTTCCACGTGGCCTAGTACCCTCAACCTTTCCCTGGACCACAAGTCGCTCAATAGCCACCTCCCCTCGGCGGCATACGTGACCAAAAAAGGTGAGGAGACTGTACCAAAGATGACAAACGCTGCTTGATGCCGAGTTCACGAAGTATAGAATCGTTGGTACGGAATTCAGTCCACGATACTCCAAGCATTCTCCTCCAGCACCACATCCTCAGCGCGTTTATCTTTTTCTTCTCCACTTCCCGTAGAGTCCACGTATCTGCGGCGTACAAGAATATGGGGAATACAAGTGCTCGAACTAGCCGGATTGGCATTATAGCAGTAGGTATTGGTAATTTTCTACTGAGTGAAGTATCTGTTACGTAGTAACTATTTAGTTATCTGTGCCCAGGGTTTCTTGCTATGGGTGAAGCGTTTTAAAGTTATTAAAAAAAATTGTCTTTAACGGCACTAGAGACCAATATTAATTGACTGGGACAGAACTACTGATGGTCTTCTGTGAGGACAAGGTCAGTCCGGTTTGCTAACTTGTCTGTTACGTGGCAAACAAGCATATGCCTGATAGTATTCAGTTATTTGTAGCTTATGGACGTACGTTCTCACGAATGATGCTCCAGAAATAGGAAGCTTCATAAACTAAAGATATAACAGAGGGCGTACTGTACTTACAGTTGATATTTGAGAAGGCACATTTCTGAGCAGGATCCGTATCATGACGACGTGTCATTGGGAGTCTTTCAAGCGAGAAAGAGAGACGGAGCTATATACGCTATATAGCTCTTTCTCGCTCAAACGACTCACGTTTGATACGTCATAGTACGGCCCTTAGGTGCAGAACTAACTCAAAACAATACTCAAGGTCAATCGAGCGGGCAAGAGCGATGGAGCTATATAGCGTATAATAATAATAATAATAATAGTTTTTATTCGGACAATTAAACAAATCCATTATGTTAGTAACAATTCTTCTTATGAACTATGTTAGTGAAAAATAGCAATAATAATATAAATATCTAATACATTTACAACACAACAGCATTTACAACACAATAACATAAAATTTAGGTACAACACAATAACATTTACTAACATACACACACACAGAGATACTGTACAGTGACATATTTGTCATGGTAAAACTTTATCACGCCGTACATGTACACCCATCCAGTGGTTTCTAATGGGACAATCCAACCTATTACTTAATACGCTCAGAATGCTGTTGGAACTGTCACGCAGCCTACACATCAAAGAGGCTGTTCGTTTTCGTATAATGGCGTGAAAGCCATCAACGCTAGCCAATGCGAACATATTTGATGCGCTACAGTAGCGTGGCAGTCCCATCAGCACCCTGAACGCATCATTGTACTGTACACGAAGAGCGCTGAGTGCTGCCCTAGTATAGCGTACCCACAGGCTGCACGTGTAAAATGTTTGGCAATAAGCTTTGAAGAGGCTTATTTTAACTCTTTCTGTGCAACGTGCAAACCTGCGAGCCAGCATGTTACATCGGACAGCGAGCGCCCTCCGTTCCCTCTCAATGTCAGCATTGTCCGACATATCATCACTGACCCAGTGACCCAGGTACTTAAACCGGGAAACCCTGGCAAGAGGAGAACCGTTGAGCACAATAGGTGGTATGTGCGCTAGCTTGACACCTCTCGGCTGAAAAACCATAATCTCGCTCTTCTTTGCATTGTACCTGAGCCCGTGGGACAGTGAGTATGCTTCACAAATGGACACCATTCTTCTCATAGCACTGACTGCTGGGGTCAGTAGCACCATATCATCAGCGTAGCTCAAATTGTTGATAATCTGGCCATCAATTGAGCAGCCGACATTGGTTCCACTAAGCCCCTCAATCAGCTGATTGATGTACAGGTTGAAAAGTGTGGGAGATGTTAACCCCCCCTGTCTCACACCACATTGCAACCTGTACACGTCTGAGAAGGTAGTGCCCCATCGTACGTAGTTGGTTTGGTTATTGTACCAATACCTAAACAAGTTAATGACGGCTACTGGTACGCCCGTATTATGGTATAACTTTTGCCATAAGATGTCATACGACACCAAATCGAAAGCCCTGCTAAGATCTAAAAAACAGGCATAAACAGGCGTGTTCCTGTCGACGTAATACCGGACAGTTTGTTTCAGACATAGAATTGCATTTTCAGTTGAAAGTCCTTTTTTAAAACCAAATTGAGCATCGTGTAGTCTAATGTGCTTGTTTAAAATGCGTTCCAACAGACTGTCTAGTATTTTTGCCAGTACAGTAGCTAACGATATGGGTCTGTAATTGCACCTGTCTGACATGTCACCCGTTTTATTTTTAGGTATTGGTACTACTACCGTTTTTAACATACTTTCCGGCAGATAGGCGTGTCTCAAACATAAATTAAAAAACAATGACAAGACTCTGGACAAGTGCACACCGGCATGTTGGAGGTGCTCGACACTTAGGCCATCGTGCCCAGGTGATTTACCTCTAGTCATATTTTTCACCACGTTCCTGACCTCCCTTGCAGATAGAAAAATAGGGGCAAGATCACGCTGGTCTCCAGTGTCAAGCACATTCTGCACATTATTTACAGGCGACGTTGAGTCCACCAAGAAATGACTCCTAAAAAGATTAGCTATATCTTTAGGTTCACTAGAACTATCGACATTTACTGGTAGGCTAGTAATGCCATTCAGTTTCTTTGTACTCTTCCAAAAATTGCTAAACTTTTTATTCTGATGGTGTGAGGCTATTATGTCCATACGGATCTGTTCCTGATTCCTCTGACACCACCTAAGCTTCGATTTAAATACTTTTTTGCATTCAATCATGTGATCATAAATGCGTCCGTTCAAAGGCTTACGGTATAAGACCCAGATTTGATATGCTAGGCGTGCCTGACAATGCGCTTGCCTTACATATTTATTCCAGCCAGGTACCGAAACAAAGCTCTGTCTCTCTAAAAAAGGCAAAGGTATAAAGCTCTGTCTCTCTTTCTGGCTCGATCAACTCACGTTTGATACGTAATAGTACGGCCCCTGGGTGCAGAACCGATTCAAAACAATAATCATGGTCATTCGAGCGGGAAAGAGGAATGGAGCTACATAGCGTATAAAGCTCGGTCTCTCTTTCTCGCTCGATCGACTCACGTTTGATACGTAATAGTACGGCCCCTGGGTGCAGAACCGATTCAAAACAATACTCAGGGTCATTCGAGCGGGAAAGAGGGATGGAGCTACATAGCGTATAAAGCTCCATCTCTCTTTCTCGCTCGATCGACACACGTTTGATACGTAATAGTACGGCCCCTGGGTGCAGAACCGATTCAAAACAATACTCAGGGTCATTCGAGCGGGAAAGAGGGATGGAGCTATATAGCATATAAAGCTCCGCCTCTCTTTCTCGCTGAAAGGCTTACGTTTATCACGTCATGCTACGGATCCTGCTCAGAAAAGTGGCTTTTCAAATATCGCATCCCTGATAGAAAACTGGCGTAACATGAGAAATATCATTGAGCAATTTTAAACCTTAGCTGTTGAGAATAAGATATAAATTGCAAAATAGCTTCAACTTTAGTAATTTTTTCACTGTGGGTGCGATATTTACTGTACATACTTTGTATTCTTGATTACAATGTAACATACATTGCACGATTCAGATATTATGTCCCTGGTAGTCGGTTTTAAAAGAAAGTTATGAAAACTAATGAGTCCCTTTAATAATAAAATACAATAGTAAAACATGAATTAATAGTCGAAGAAGAAGCCATAGCAAATGATGAATCGGCCAATTATAACAAAATTAATATTTACTCCCATTCAAAATTAGACTTGAATACGTAATTGTGTTGAAGCTGAGAAAAAAATCTTTAATATTCCGCCTTTGATCTGTTAGGAAGTTAAAAAGGTCCTATATTCGGCCTCGGGCAACGACAGGACGAAACGTGAAATTTCAATTCGTGAATTTGCTATTCAAATTGGTTAACTCGGCTCCCGTAATTACTTATTCTTTTACTTTTAGAAATAACTTGAGCAGTGCTACGTTAATCAGACCAATTTTGTATGAAAAAAAGTTACCGTTGTCGTGACAAAAAATTGCGGTGTCTTTTTGGTGTTGATGGTATTTAAACTGTTGAAGAATGATATCGAATAAAAAAGTTTATAAAAAATTGGGTTCGAAAAACGACTTGTCATTTTAAACGAGATTTAAATCAGTTTTTTTTTGATAAAATATTGTAAATTGATTTTATTTTCAGTGTGTTTCGAAGATCACTGTATATTATTATCACAGCGAAATAACTACACACAGTGGTGTAGTTGTATATGTGATAAGTACAGGTCCTCAGTGGTCACTTATAAATATATTTTTCCTATTTCTATCTAAATAATTTCGGCACCAGCCCGAATAGAATAGAAAGCAAATGTACGGAATTTGACATAAGTTTACAATATAACGTCGTAAACTTTCATTGGATACCATGATGGGTAGTTCTATGGTTGAGGATATTCATCTTCTTCTTATCGTTGAATCATTCGTCAACTCAATCTCGCGGAGTTTGGCGAAATAGAACATTACAATTTTATTTATTTTTGTTTTCTACAATTCACTGAAATGCAAAACTAATGTATGGGATTTGACGTAAGTTTACGACGTTAAAATCGTAAACTTATGTCAAATTCCGTACAGTTGCTTATTATTCTATTCGATTCTATTTCAGTTTATGCCACTGATCTAGAAGGGCAGGTTTGCCACTAACCTAATCTATTTTATTTAAGCTTTATGCACATAGTGTAGGTACAAAAGTGGGCTTAATGCCAAAGGCATTCTCTACCATCCAACGTTAATTTACTATTAATAGCAACCCATATTTGTCCTACTGCTGGGCACGTGTCTTCTTTCCTCTATCAAGAGAGAGAGAGGGTTTAGGCCTTAATTCACACATGCTGGCCTAATGCGGGTTGGTGAATCACACATGTCTTTAGAATTTCTTCTAAGACGTGTGGGTTTCCTCACGATGTTTTCCTTCACCGTTAGCAGATGTTGAATCGTTTGGTTAGTACATAATATAAACTCCACAAAGTAAAATACACATTGGTACTACCCAGGATCGAACTCGCACTTGCGTTCAAGTCGGTTACTTTCCCACTCGGCAACCACCGCATTTTAATTTACTATAGTACCTATTATTATATTGTCTGACTTACCAACCCGCATTAGGCTGTGTGTTAATTAAGGCCTAAACCCCCTCTCTCTCTCTCTCTCTTGATAAAGCAGAGGAGACCTGTGCCCAGCAGTGGGACATATATGGGTTGCTATTATATTATTATTATATTGACTGTACTTTTGAACATTAAATATTTTTTGTCTGCAACTTGCTGAAATGCACAAGCATTTAGACAACATAAATAAATAAAATTGAAAAGTGTCATCTCGCCATACTCCACAAGATTATGTTCAGCGAGTTGACGAATGATTTAACGATAAGAAGAATATCCTCAACCATAAAACTACCCATCTATTTATTTATTTTATTTATTTATTTGGCTCTACAACAATGAGTACACTATTACATTGTAATAAACAATGCAACTTAAGTCTAAGTGCCCCATTACTTAAAGATGTACACTGCATGCACTAAATTTTGCGCTAAGTAACCAATAGGTAGACCATCGATTTATAACTATAGTATATATGTATTATATACTATAGTTATAACTCGATGTATAGGTTAAACAACTTAATTTTAATTTACTATACCTACATATATGTATATACCTACATATATATACCTATCTACAGTATAACAATTCGTTTTAATAAATCACACAATGATTAAGCTCTTTAGTATTTAGCAACACTACTTAAGCTTAGTTGAGGCGATGCATAAATTCCTAATGTCCGGGGCGTGGTACATTTAGCACGGTATGTGTGCGTCTTTATTTTCAACGGAAGGCTGTATTGTAAACTAGAATTACAGTCTCAAAGGCAACATAAAGGTTTAAAAGAGAAATATGCTGGTGTTTAAAATGTCTTTTAACTCAAGTAGATTGTAGTTTTGTTAATTTGTATATGTGTTAAGAATAGGACATAAATTAAGTTAATATGTTTTTTGAACATCTATGGTAAATTAATGCTATATTTACATACCAGAATAATATTAAAAACTTATTTAAACTAACTAAACCTAAATTTAGAAGTGAGAAACTAATTCATTAACTAAAAGGCAATAGTTTAGGCGTCATAATATTTCTCCGAAACACTGTCAACCGAAAAGTACCCAAAAGGCTATATTTAAGAGATTTAGGGCACCATACTAGCGAGCAAGCCTATCGGGAAGGACCTTCACTTTACAGAAGACCAAAGCCAAATAACAAGGTGTGTTTCTGTGTGTAGTAAGTACAGATCTCCAGCGCTCATTTAGGAATGCGTTTTGAAAAAGGTTTTTCTCCTATCCTTGGAATACTCGATCTTAAAGCCCTAAGGAACCTTGATCTAAACAACCATGCAGTCTAAAGATATCATTTCCTATTCCAGGGATAACAAATCACAAATTCCTGGTATTATTTTTGAGTTGGCAACACCCAAATTAAATAATGCTCTTGAATTCCAACTAACTGCGAACTATTAGGCTGGCCGTACGCTTGTTAGCCACAGTGAGCAATTTAAAAAAATCCAAGGAATAAAATTTATACCGAAAATAAACCAGAAGTAACATAGGTAAAGTAAATTAACAATTATATGAAAGGAAAAACATTAAAAATTGGATCTCGTGGATAAGCTTAAGGGCACACATTAATTTAAAAAATAAACTCTCGTTTGAAATTATGTTTTTTTAGGGAAGAAAAGACAATTGTTAAACATCGTACAAAAATAGGTCGCTCGTGTAATGTTTCATGGATTTTTTTTCCTTATAGAAGTCAGGTTGTCTTAGTTAAGACAACGCTTAGAGGACAGCTAACTGCACAGAAGACATTTTAGTGTAGTACATACGCCTATCTCCCTTTGGGGTAGACAGAGGCTATGGTTCGAAAATTGTTAAAATCAGACATACAATTTTTTTTCATGACATCTTCTGCACTAGGCAACAAGCCCTGTGTCTCGGGGGACTTTACAAACATACAATTAACGGACACAAAGTAAACACAGACTCGAGACAACCATTTATGGCGTAATAGAGTAACGAAATATCCGTATATCCAAATTTACGCATTTATAATATTAGTAAAGTATAGATTTTCGTAACCACAATACCTATACTCTCTAGCCAAATGCAATACAATAATTTAACCAATATTTTTTGAAGAAGTCTGTTTTGAACACTTGGCTAAGTTCCTTTTTAAAATTCTTTCACAAAACTACGACATCTTTGGAGGCAAAGGCAACAACGTGTGCTGCCAACGGCAATATCATTATTTCATACTCTCTAGAGTGTTCGGAAGCATCCACCATGTTTATTATTTGGTGATTCAAAACGGAGATTTCATTTTCGAATTTGGCAAATGTCATACACGAGACATTCTTTTAATTTTGATATGCTTTTGTTTATCTTATTGTTTATGAAAATATAGGTTTATTTTCGTGTTATATTGTGTCTACTAAGATTATTTTTAAGTTAAAACTTTTTATTGTAACAGCAGTAGAACGACATACTTCATTGGCTTCCGTGGATACAATTGCATAGTATATAGATATATTACATATTTAAAGAAACAAAGTACTCAAAGATAAAAAAAAATAAAAACCAAAGGACTGACCATAAGATTGAAAAAAGGAGTTAACAGTGCTGACGTCATATTATAGCACTTCGGGGAAAAATATGAATACCTCCTTTCTCTAGGCTAATTGAATAATAGTCCATAGTCTCTGCCTACCCCTAGTGAAAACAAGCCTAAATATAATATATGTATATCATAAACATTAATTAATTTTCCACATAAAAAGGCATGTTAACACGACACGTTCTAAATTAATGATGCAGTAGTGTTCGCGAGTAAGTCGGAGTCGTTTGTTACTGAACGAAAACATGTTAGGAACACATAAGCCTTTCTCCTGGCGAGGTATCTTTGGCAGATTAGCTTGTGGCTTAAGTTAGAAGACGAAGCTGGTTATATTGTTACTAGCTGTTGCCCGTGGCTACGCCTGCGTGGATTATCGGTTATCGCGTCTAAAGTTTTCTTTTTTATTTTATTTTTTTTCGGGACAACTCACACACCGCCATCTGATCCCAAACTGGGCAGAGACAACTGATACATGTATATGTATCAGTTGTCTCTGCCCTCGGGACAACCTAATGAAAATATAAAAAGCTACAATATCAGCTAGTAGGTAAGTATATGCCCATGAAGTGAAATAAATCGTCACCCGTGCTAAGATGGGACGTGCCCCTAATTTATTATAAACTAGCGGCCCGCCCCGACTTTGCCCTGGTTAAATTTGCGGCCCTTATCGAAATAAAAATATCCTATCTATTAAGTTGGACAAAACTGCACACAGTGTGCAAAATTATATTAAAATCGTTTCAGTAGTTTAGGAGTCCATAGCGGACAAACATCGTGATACGTTATTTATATATATTGAAATTGGTTGTGTTTGTCCGTGTGATGACTGATTAAGAATACAAATGTCACCACCCCTTTCCATCCCGTGGGTGTCGTAAGAGTCGACTAAGAGTAGTCTAGCAGACAATATCCACCGCAAGAGAGGGAAAACTCGAAACAAAACCAACCCGGCCCAGAAGGCCAGCGTGGTATAGTAGGCTAATATCCAAATATTTGTAGGAGATCCGTGCCCAGCAGTGGGACGTTTATGGGTTGAGATGAGAGATTGGTTGTGTAGTTAATTTAGCATTTACCTTCCTTTTAGTCATGTAATTTAATCTTTTTACTTGAGTTATATGAGAGGTGACACGCTACGGGTTTTCGCATCGATGCAAACGTAGTGTACCAACGTGTTTCCCTTAGGTGTTCAATGGTTAACTTTTTGTCCTCCCACCCTTGTTCACCTAAGTCTTAGTACCTATGTAAAGGTATTTTAAGAACTAGTAAGCTGAAGTGGCAATGGGCGGGTCACATCTGCAGAAGGACCGACGGCCGATGGAGCAGACCTGTCCTAGAGTGGAGACCGCGACTCGGTAAGCGTAAGGTAGGGCGGTCCCAGCTAGGTGGTAACCTAACAAAGGTCGCTGGGACGCACTGGATGCGGAAAGCGGAGGACCGTGTGCTATGGCGCGTGTACGGAGAAGCCTATGTCCAGCAGTGGACTGCGATAGGCTAATTGATTGATAAGTATTTTTATTGCGATAGACGAGCCCGTTAACTAATGTTGACTGCCTCGGTGGTCCAGTGGTCGCAGTATGCGCCTGCTGTGCACGAGATTGTGGGTTCGATTCTCACACAGGACAAAACTTTGTGTGACCCACAACCCTCGGTGTAATTTGTGTCCGTTAATTGTATGTTTGTAAAGTCCCCCGCGACACAGAGCTTGTTCTCTAGAGCGGAAGTTGTCTTCAAAAAGAAAAAAAAATGGACTTCAGCTATACCAGGGAAAAAGGAAAGCCTACAGAAACGCGTTAATTCTTAACCTTTACACCAAACAACAAACGTAATTTAATATTAATTATTTCCAGCGAACAGTATTAATTGCAAGCGTTTACAACAAAATACGGCTCGCGTTTCTTACAAAATAATAGATACCTAACAACGTGAACTAATAAACAAGACACTGGTTAATATTGTATTTATTTTAGACTTTATTACTTTAAAATAAGGTTGATATTTATTTGTGTTTGTGATGTTTAAGGTTTTCTACAAGGGATAAGATTACGCTTGTACGAAATTTGGATTATCTTAGCACGTGCTGGTTTTAGAAGATTAAATCTTTTTTGGATAGGTTCAAAGGGTATTTGTTATAAATAATAAGTTGAGAAATTGATTGTGTTGTTTGTAAGCTAAAAAATAGATGAATTAATAATGCTACGTATCTTTTTCTTCAATTATGAAAGTTAATATCTAATCTATTCTTGATTTTACAAGCTAATGAGTATTGAATAATAAAAGTAGACCTTTAAATAAATCGGTTAGTATGATTATGTTATACTAGCACTACCAACAGAAGCCGTCCTGCAGTGCCACCTACAGGGTCCAATTGTAAATAGTAGTAAGACACACAAAAAAAATTAGAATCGGTCCAGCCGTTTAGGAGGATTTCAGTGACTTATATACATATATGTATACAAAAATGTATAACTAGGTTTTTACTGCCATTTCACCTGCTGTTAAATTTATATTTCATGTCATGTTTTTGCCATGCTTCCATTTGCCATGGTTATAGCAAAATGATATACATACATCAAAAACTAATTTTCTATAAAGATACATTTCTTAACCGGCTAATTAAATTGACCCTAAGGTATAACCCTATGGAATAATGTCCTTCTAACCGAATTTTGGTTACGGCGGCTAATCTCAATGGAGACTAGCCATGGTGTGTGCCGCACGCAGAAATGCACTCTTTATTACCTCACTCTCATAGTCTTGGGACGGCAATCTTACACGACCGGAGAAAGATCAGGCGTAGGACCAACGGCTTTACCGAGGCACAAAGATGTTAACACCGCCAATTTCCAAACGCCCGCCGCTACGGACATCTATTGTGAATTTCTTGACAGAAAAACCCAATATAAACTGTTGGCCCTACCCGGGAATCGAACCTGAAGCCTCGTGATCAGCAGCTACACACATCGACCACTGAGCCAAAAAGCCAAGTTAAACAAGGAAGTAAAAATAAGTACTTGAGTAATAAGTTGCTAGATAAAACATTCTGGAATGTTCTACAAGTACCTGTTCTTAAATTTTTTATTGTGCTACTTAGGTGGCAAACAAGCATACGGCCCACCTGATGTTAAGCAGTTACCGTAGCTTATGGATGCTTGTAATACCTGAGGTTTCACTTGCATGTTACCAACGCTATTAATTTCTAAATGAGCGCTGGACACCTGTACTCACACACAGGAACACAACTACACCACTGTGTGTAGTTATTTGGCTGTGGTCTTCTGTAAGGTGGAGGTCCTCCCAGTCGGGTTTGCTCGCTAGTATGGTGCCCTATCTCTCTTCATTCATTTAAATTACCTTCAAACAACCAAATAGTTCAGTAATAATAATAGCAACTCATATATGCTGCTGGGCACGGGTCTCCTCTCCTCTATCAAGAGAGAGAGAGAGGGTTTAGGCCCTAATTCACACACGCTGGCCTAATGTGGGTTGGTGAATTAGACATGTCTTTAGAATTTCATTTAAGACATGTGGGTTTCCTCACCATGTTTTCCTTCACCTTTAACAGATGGCGAATGATTTGATTAGTACATAATGTCCTCCTTACAGAATTTCGGTCACGGCGGCTAATCTCAACGGAGACTTGCCATCTGCGCGGGAGATATTATAGTTCACAAGTGTGTGCGCAAACACAAGTGCACTCTTTATTCCCTCACTCTCATAGTCCGATGGGACGGCAAATCTGACACGACTGGAGAGATATCAGGCGTAGGACCAACGGTTTCACGTGCTTTCCGAGGCACGGGGGTGTAAACATTACATTCCCACTCGGCCAACACAGCTTTAGTTCAATTCAGTAATAAAAAGCGGTAATATAATATTCTTGTACAATTTCCTTACACAACGCCCCGGGGTGAGCAGCTACAATAAATTAACATGATAACCGCAGCCATACTGCCACTATCAGATAATTGTTTCCTGGAATCGAATGCGGCTACTAGCCATATTAGAATACTTTTATAGTCTTCCTGTATCTGTAAATATACCATGGAATTTATAC
This sequence comes from Trisateles emortualis, assembly GCA_947095525.1. Taxonomy (NCBI): domain Eukaryota; kingdom Metazoa; phylum Arthropoda; class Insecta; order Lepidoptera; family Erebidae; genus Trisateles; species Trisateles emortualis. Next base: position 3,163,413 of record OX352748.1, on the reverse strand, counting down.
GTTTATTGTTTTCAAATAATTATGTGTTTTGCTTTTTGGATTGCATTAATTTTGATACGTTAAAAGAGAGTTACAATGAGGGACTTATAGAGAGTAGTGGGTTACACCAGACTACGGATAATAACTCAATTCCAACTCAAGATTCAGTTAGGTTACAAAGTAACACTTATGAAGGTCATAAATTACGAAAAAGAAAAATGATGTCAGCTAATTTATCTGTGGTTAATTTGCTGACAGTAGAGCCACGAAAATAACTAGCAAGAAGCTCAGGGCACTCTTTTTAATCGCCAGATAGTTACAATCTTTTGTTTGGGATAGGAATTGGAAGAAACCTGTACTTACACATAGAAACATAAGTACACCGCTGTGTGTGGTTGCTTGGCTGCGCTGCCGTCCTATAACTAGAAAGCCGTTAAGCCCAAAAAGTAGTTTTGGAGAAAACAGCAAAAAAGGCGGCAACCGTTATTTCTTAAAAAGTACAATACTTAGCTTGATGGGAGTTAGGCAGATTATTGAATATTATTTCCGTGGATCATTTTAAGGTTTTAGTTATTAAAAAAAACTACACCTCGTTAAAAAAAACGTTCTGTTTCGATTTAGCTAAGCATTTTAGATAATTTTTGGCTCTAAATCCTGTACTAAAAGGTCGCTAACGTTACCGTAACGGCTTTTTAGTGAAGTAATTTTAATAAATTTATACGATTCTAAATCTTAGTTAAATTTATTATGCAATCCTTAACTAGAAAGTCGCTAAGTCGTCTAACGGCTTTATTGTCGAAACTTTTCATCAATCTGAAACTTAATATATTTTCTAATAAGCGGCTTAGACTCTTTTAAGCTAAGTAGCGTTTATAGAATAAGAAACTGAATAGAAGATTATTCTAATAATACTTAACTAAAAGGCGGCAATACTTACTTCGCTTGAGTTTAACTTCCTTATTGCTAAGCATTTGACAGGATTATGTGAGAAATATAAAATTTTTAAAGTATTAAATCAAAGTTTAATAAAAAAAAATTAAAACACAATTAAAAATGCCTCCTTTTAAAATTCCAGACAAAAACGAAAATTTTCAATACAAAATTCGTGATTGCATGAGTCGAGCAAACTTGGCGATTAAACTACCATATATATATAATGGATTTAAGTAAAAACATACATACATACATAAAGAATTGCGTTAAAAATGTTAACTAGTTGTAACGGGAAGACAAAGTAGCTAGGTAGGTCCTTCTTACTTTTGTAGGTGCGTTATCAATGCGGGATATTTATAACGAAATGCATAAAGATGTTATATTGTCTTGATTTTTGTACCTGTTGGTAAACAAATCGAGCAAAGCTTCTAAGAGTAGCTATACACATAAGCGGGCCGGCATTAATCGGCACAGTCGGGCAGTAAAATCGAATTTATATATGTAGATGATGTTCGAGGAAAAAGTATAAGCTTTGAGTTGGCTTTGTTGCTGCACAGATTATGCCGGGCCGCTTATGTGTGTAGTAACCCTTATGTTCTCAAAACTTTGAGACGCAGTTTACAGAAACGCCCCACGTCCGCACAAACCATGCGATTCTGAAAGCGCACGTTGAAATATAAGCGTTCGGCAAGCTTTCGGTATTGCGCATTGCGAGCTTACGCTACCCGCGCCGATACGGCATCGACTAATGCGAAAAGAACTTAACCAAATATTACAACTCGAACCGTAAGCTACTAGTAGGTGTGTGCGAAATTTCAGACATTAGTATAAGAATTAATAACGAGCATCCAATATTTCATATTTATAAAATTAATAATGATGATGTCCTCCTAGACGTATCCGTCGACGGCGACCCCTACTAACTCACGGCCATACGTCTCCGCTTATGTGCTCCGACGGGGCTCGCAAAGCCGAATTACGTCTTAAAAAGACGGTCACACAAAGCGCAGTGAAGCCCTCCTTGCGCATTAGGTATACTCATAAGAGGGCCTGAGTTGAGTTTTACGATGCTGGCGTTTGGCGTCAAGGTCTTTAAGACGACAGTTTTCAAGCTCTTCTATACCTCTGTGAACAGCCTTATGCCAGTCTAACCTGTGGGTAGCAAGCTCCTCCCATGAGTTTGGAGACACACCTATAAGTGTCGCTTAAGAACATCCTTGTACAAAGATACTGTCTGAGCTGATCTCAGAGTAAAAGACAGCTTTTGGCAACCTTGAGGGCTCCATGCATACAAGATGTTCACACCAGCGAAGCTGCCTTTTAATAAGGAGGCTCTCCATGCCCACCATATCCGCCGACGAAGTACTTCCGTGTTTGGAATCCGATCCTGCCAGCGTATGTGAAGTATAGAGCAATCAATAAAAGATAAAGATGCGTCTTTTCTTAGGTAACCGATGTCCGATGTCTCTTCTGTTCTTGTAAATTCTTGAGTATGTCGTCGCGTTATTTATTTTTCGGGAAACGTTTTAGTTATTGATGTTCTCCTTTTCAATATTGGGTTACTTTTAGGGTTTAAAACTGTATTTTGCCTTTGCATGTCATAACCATTATTCAGTATCATCACTTAAAACTTTGTCACATGGCTGGCCTTAGTCCTTATCTTTAACGGAGTCATCACTATCATAATCTTATATTTCTGGTATAATGCAGTGAGAAGAAGATGGCATCGGAGAAGAAGGGGGGATCGATTCGTGGCAGTATAAAGAATGTGTTTCAAGCTGTTGCTGAGTTAATGTTTCTATTGTAAGCTTCAGAGTTTCTTCTGGTTGGCTGTTTTTATATGTTATTTGTGTTTCATTAAATTTTTGAAACTCTTGTGTTGTCATCGAGTAAGGTTCTTGGTTAAGAAGATTAACTAAATCTTCTTAACCAAGAACTGTTCATGTGGGCGTACTTTGATTCTTGGCTAATATTAAAGCAAGTGGAATTGCGTGTAGATGGCATACTTTTAATTTCAAGGCGTTGTGCAGTTAGAAATTCCTGGTCCACCAACACACTATTCATCATAGTTTGGATCCTTTCCTTCCGGAATATATCCTGAGCTCGTCAAACGCAAACAAAAATCACAAGCGTTTAACTGCTTTTTAGTCTAGTATTGTCGTTTGACTGCTCTCTAGCGATTGATATTTAGCTAATACTAATTTCAATACATAACTTAAAAGCCGCTATTGGCGTATAACTGCTTTCTAGTGTAGTTTTTCTTTATAACTGCTTTATAGTTAAGGTACGATGTTCAGGTGGTTACTTATATGACACAATACATGAAGGTAGTTAAAGACGCTTAACTGCTTTTTAGTCAAGCATGACTAGATAACGTACTTTTAGTTAAGTAAAATTAGAAAAAAAGATACATCAGTTTGCCGTTGAAGTATGTTAACGTCTTTCTAGAGAAGTATTGTGGCTTAGCCGCTTTTTAATTAAGGAAGTAACGAAATTTATGTGGTTTAACTGCTCAGCAATGTTTTGTATCTCTAAAACTAAGCTAGCTAGCAAAATGAATCTTAGACCAAAAGATAGAGCATCGAAAGTTGTATAAGACTACATTAAAAAGTGAAAAACGGCTAACTGTGGCTTAACGGCCTTTTAGTTAGTGGACGGCAGTGCGGTCTTCTTTAAGGTGAAGGTTCTTCTCCAGTCGGACTTGCTCGCTTATGGTGCTCTTGTTGTGTATAGTAATTGTATGTTGGGCTTGGAGAAGAAAAGAAAGAAAAAAGAATAATATTTATATTTGGCATTAATTTAGAAACACAAACAAATAAAATTAACAAAAATACTTAATTATAATGTACTAGTGGACCTGGCAGACGTCATCCTGCCTGAAAAAGCGGATATACCGACAGCAGCGCCACCTACCGGGTCCAATTGTGAATCTAAACCATCCGGAGCCCTACCCGAACATACACACAAAATTTCATCAAAATCAGTCCAGCCGTCTAGGAGGAGTTCAGTGACATACACATGCACACAAGAAATATATATATAAAGATATGATGCCCTGCCTATCTTAAAATGGTATATAGTAAGTGTATTAATATTCCTCAATCTTAAAAATCCTCAGGCTCAAATATAAAAATGTTGCAGTAATAAAGTGAACGCGGTTCGATGCTTATTACCATAATCACTGCACAACGTTTCATATTCAATACGAATTTACATAATGATTAAAGTGCGAAATACGATTCTTCTCCAAGTTTCCGGGCTGCGGTGAATTTCTCTCGGATAACGATGCTCAGCCATGTTCATCGAATTCCTTAAGATATTTTTTACCTCGCCTTCATGTTTTCCTTTACTCCTGTGCTTATTAGGCCTAATTGTTATATTGAAATTTACAGAATGTATAAAAAATGTTATATGAATAGAATTTGTTTATGCATTTTCACGATTTTCCTCATTTCTTTCTTTTATCGTAATTAGTTAGTAACGGATTTTTTTTACTATATTGCGCGGGGGTCGTGCTTAAGGCGTGTGGAGCTAGGGTCGGCTTTTTTGACAAAAAGTGCTCAGAATTAATTGTACTTTTTTAGTAATTATGTTATTTTTATACTTCTTAGGCGGCAAATATGCATACAGCCCGTATGATGGTAAGCTGTTACCGTAGCCTATAGACGCTAGCAATACCGAAATAATTAATTCAAGGGTTGCTGACCTAAAAATTTTAATGCTCAGGTTTTATGATTGAGTATCTCTGGGATAGGAAAACGGTTTTGGTGAATCACTTAAACCGCTGTGTGTAGTTATTTAGCTTTGGTCTTCTTCTTTCCAGTCAGGTTTGCTCGCTAGTATTACGCCCTACTTCTCAAAAATTGTCTTTGTTCTCTAATATTCCCGTCTCTTTGTTTTTACTGAGGAACTAAACTTTAAAATCAGAGTTTGCAGAACCGATGGTCATTTGTGGTTCTGGAATGAATTCAATTTTTATCAAATAATACGGAAAAAAAAATATTTTGAATGAAATTGAAATTAAACAGCATACAATCTCACGCGCAGATGTTTAGCCTCCCTCAAGATTTTCCACCGCGGCCGAATATCAATTAGGAGGAAATTATTATAAACGTGAACAAAAAAAGGCTCTATTGAAATTCTAAGTAATATTTTAAATTGACTTGTTAAACCTAAGGCTAACTAACAAAAATAAAATACAATACAAGTTGAAACAGACGACGATGCGACGGCGACGTCTTGGCAACCCCGATGAGTGATTAAAATCTTCGGAGCGTGTATTCAAGATAATCTGGCATCAAACCAACGATCTTTTGATACAAGTGCAAGCCTGTGCGTGCATTGGAATACAAAGGCGAGTACAGTAGACTGTTTAAGATTATACCATAGGGTTCTTCAAGAAAGAAGTTAAAAAGTTTTTGAACGGTCGGTAACGTGTGAATGACAACACTGGTGTTGCAAGTGTCCATAGGCTAAGGTAACTGCTTTCCTTTCAGGCGAGCCAAATTTTTATAACAAAAAAAAACAGACTCTGTTTCGTGAGGATTATACAATTAACAAATATCCAGACACGGTACAAATTTCAAATTTAATGGATCACATAATTACGAGTATCACTTTTATCTCTTTGGAAATCTTTCTTTCTTTTTTATTTCTTCTATTGTTAAAAAGACAACTCCCGTACTAGAGAACAAGCTCTATGTCGCGGGGGACTTTACAAACATACAATTGACGGACACAAATTACACCCAGGCTTAGAACAACTCTTTGTGGGTCACACAAAGTTTTGTTCTGTGTGGGAATCGAACCCACAACCTCGTGCACAGCGCATACTAAAACCACTGGACAACCAAGGCAGTCATCAATCGAAGAGATAACTCTTAAAGTGGCGAAATTTCAATAACAATAGCTAGCACGCATGGCTTATTAAATAAGTTTAGGCACAGCTGGTCTGATACAAAGCCAGATAGGCTATAGACCTGCCGCTCAAAGAACTACACACAGCGGTGCAGTTGTGGTCCTGTGTGTGAGTACAGGTTTCCAGTGCTTATTGAGGGAAGCGTTTTCAAAGAACCGTTTTCGTATACCACATCTTAATGTACTGGTGTAAAAAAAATGGGCTGGCAACACACAAGTAATACCTCTGGTATGGCAAGCGTCTATAGGCTACAGTAACTACTTAACATCGGGCGGGCCGTAAGGTTATAAGCCACTTAGTAGTTTAAAAAAATAAAAAGAGCTATGCTGATTGAATCAAAAACGATGACATTATTATATGAATTTTCAAACAAAAACAATATCTCATTCTACACCATTTTCTTTCAATAAAAGTGCAACATAATATTACATACCGGTGACTAATCATTTACTGTTCAACGAAACAAGCGAGTGCTAATAACAAAATCCAAACACATTTTTCCAATGTAAACCGATCTTAATACGGGGTTTGTAAACAAGAAACTCAGGACATAGCCTTTGTATCGCTGTAAACGGAAGCTAACATGAACGACATGTTTACACCAGTAGATTTTCCACCGATATTGTTAGCTTTATAAGCTAAAGGAAGCTCGTAACTTATTGCCAGTCTTCACAACTGCTAGCCAGGTATATGTTTTTATTGTTTTAAGAAAATGGCTGGCGATATTTTAATATTTTTCTATTAACTTTTTAAATTTACTTAGGTGGTAAAATATGAATGCCGTTTGTATTTTGAAAAGCGGTGATGGCCGAGTGGGAATGTAACCGACTTACACACAAGAGGTGCGAGTTTGATATCTCAAGTGGCAGTACCAATGTGAATTTCACTTTGTGTAGTTTATAACGGTGAAGGAAAACATCGTGAGGAAACTGATATGTCTTAGAAGAAATTTTATAGACATGATTCACCAATTCGCATGCCAGCGTATGGGTATTAAGGCCTACTCCCTCTCTGATAGAGGAGAGGAGAGTCATGCTCAGCAGTAGGACATATATGGGTTGCTATTATAATGCAAATTTGCTAGTAGTAACTTTGAACAGTTAATATTAATATATATTCAAATTTAAATTCAAAATCATTTATTTATATTGATCACACTGTGACACTTATGCAGGTCAATGAAAAATGCCAAATGAGCTGTCAGGTAATTTGCATACTACCGTGTTTGCTGACTGAACAGACAGGGGTAGAACCTAAGAAAAAAACCGGCAAGAAACTCAGGCCACCCTTTTCATTACAATTTGATTAGTGAGCGCAAAAAGTGATGCAACCAAAAACTCTATACAAATTTAGCCATTTTCTTTGGTAAGTAGTAACAGTAGTCTACAGACGCTTACAATACCATTATTACAGCTGAAATAGGAATGGGCAACAATAATAGCACACGCCCATACGAGCACTATCATCATCATCATAATCATCAAACCTTTAGGAGCCCACTGCAGATGGACATAGGTGTCTCCAGTTTTAGGACACTTAGTACGACCATCAGCTTTTCACATCCAGCTGCTCCCGGTCACTTTTCGATGATCCTGAAGGATTATTGCCCAAATATTACATAAATAAGTACATAGTTGAAAAACTTTTCCAAGGTAGCATTTGCGCCAGTTTTTTTCAATCGAGAGACGATAACTCATAACTTATTTATTCCGCCCCGAAAACCTTACGGGACTGTCAAAATTAAGACATAAATCTCTCCCTGGCCCATTCTTCTGGCCAACTGTGTAATTTTATGAAGAATCGAAAATTGTTTTTTATATACGAACCTTGAATTTGGATGAAATTGGAAGTGAAATTGGCAGATATTCTAAATTATAGACGTTACGATTGTTTTTGCTTCGCATAAAAAACGAAACACATTTTCAAGTTTTTGTTTATTTCTATTGACTAATATCGATGCCTTAAGGCACGGACACAAAGGCACAATTAACCATAATTTTGGTCAAATACTAAAACTCAAAATTATTGGTCAAAAGTTTCAGTTATATGAACTTGTCAATGAACTGCCATAGGTAACCTGCGACCAGGTAAACACCAAAGGCATTAGCAGGAGAGGCAAGTAGCTTTGAATAGGCTACTCTTTCAAATTACCAGATAATAAAAGCATTCTTTTGTAACATAACTCAGTGGATGGTCAGTGAGGCCAGGTTCTGAGTGACAAACTTATTGCACTCGTGGTGTAGTAAGCGTGGATGGCTAGTCTTTGACACCCTACTGAGTGTAGTGGGTTCGATCCGGGATAAATATAGTTTTTCACGCAAAGTTAGTTCTTCTAAATCTAGATCACAGATGGCTACCTGAAATTCGCAATAATAAATATTTTACGGATGGTGATTAGATAAGTTTCCATTATGGTTGCTAAGCAACTATTGGATAATAAAGCCGGTAGCTAGGCAACGGAACTTCATAATTAAACAATGGAATCTAGCCGTGGTTGGTCTTATTTGAATGGTCATGAGATTTACTATAGCTGTAAATTATCAGATTAAAAAGAACCGTCTTTAAGATCACGCACCGCTGGGCTCTAGCCATCGAGAGTCAAGGTGAGGCGTTGGCGGTTAGCCTAGATATAGCTAAGGCGTTCGATCGGGTCTGGCACCGGAGTCTTCTGTCGAAGCTGCCATCATACGGACTCCCCGAGGGATTATGCGAATGGATTGCCAGCTTTTTGTCCAGCAGAAGCATACAAACTGTCGTTGACGGTTGTTGCTCGGATCGCCTGGACATCAATGCTGGCGTACCGCAAGGCTCTGTGCTGTCTCCGACGTTGTTTCTTCTGCATATAAATGATATGTTGTCTACCGACAACATTCATTGTTATGCGGATGACAGCACCGGGGACACTTTTTACATAGGCCGCGCAAATATCCCTCGTTCCATTGTTGATGAAAGTCGCGAAAAACTTGTGTCTGAAATCAGTAGCACTCTTTCCAGAGTCTCTGATTGGGGACGACTAAATTTAGTCCAATTTAACCCCAGTAAGACACAAGTTTGCGCGTTCACCGCTAAGAAAGCCCCATTTGCTATGGCTCCACAATTCCAAGACACAGCCCTTACAATATCCAAGAGCATTGGGATCCTCGGCGTCGACATCTCTAGTGACGTCCAGTTCCGACATCACTTGGAAGACAAGGCTAAGCTGGCATCTAGGAAGCTAGGTGTGCTCAACAGGGCAAAGTGGTACTTCACCGCGGGCCAAAGACTGCTGCTCTACAAAGCGCAAGTCCGGCCCCACATGGAGTACTGCTGCCACCTTTGGGCGGGAGCACCTGGATACCAGCTTGGACCCTTTGATTCAATCCAAAGACGCGCTGTGAGGATTGTTGACGATCCCAAGCTCACAGGCGGTATTGATCCACTAAGTCTAAGGAGAGACTTCGCCTCCTTGTGTGTGTTCTACCGCCTGTACAATGGGCTGTGTTCTGAGGAATTGTTCGAGATGATGCCCACGGCCACATTTTATCAACACACCTCTCGCCACCGACAGGGAGTTCATCCTCACATCCTTGCACCTCTAACTTGCCGTACCGTAAGATTCCAGAGGAATTTCTTACCACGTACGATAAGGCTGTGGAATGAGCTCCCTGCCGAGGTTTTTCCAAAAGACTATAGCATGGGGTTCTTCAAGAAAGGAGTTATAAGGTTTTTAAAGGGTCGGCAACGCGTGAGTGACACCCCTGGTGTTGCAAACGTCCATAGGCTACGGTAACTGCTTACCATCAGGCGGGCCGTATGCTTGTTTGTCACCTTGGTAGTATAAAAAAAAAAAATAAAAAAAAAAAGATAGGAAAAGTGAGATAAGAGTTTGCATGAAAGTTCATTCTGTTTAAATACCTACGTTAGACTAAGGATTTTAAGGTTTTTGAAAATTCTGCAACTTGCTGTACTGAAGTCGGTTTTTTTTGTTAAAATTATTTAAATATGCAGCCGTGATAAACATAAAAACGGGCGGTCAAAGTCGCATAATAATTCCTTTGACAACATTTTCGTATATTAAAAATGAATCAAAAGAATAATCCTTCCAGTTAGGTATATTATTAGCCAGTCGTCTTTGGTCACTAAAATACGCTCTGTGATTTTCTAAGTTCAAGGTACTCTATGCTTAGTAAGTATTATAAAAAGAATGAATATTATAAAACTGCAATCCAAATAAACAAAACAAAAACAAGCACAAAATTTGCCGTACGGGTTCCAAGCGATATTTTTATCCATTAAAAAGAACACAATTTTAACAAAATACACCAGTAACATGAATTCAATAATTACAAATGTCACAAGCACAAAGGATGGATATTAAAATCAATTTGGTGTATGCCCCGAGTTTGCATCGTAATGATAGAATATTGTGTACATATATTTTGGGACGAAACATTTCGCAATATGTTTACTATGTGCTTCATAATATAATTATCAGTGAAGCGTCTATTGTTTTCATTGCCAGTAATTATCGAAGGCTGTTTCTAAATTGAATTACTGTGTGTTGTAAACCAATAATTAGGAATCCTTTGTCAGTTAAGTAGGTAATGGTTTGTTTGTTGGTTAAGATACAGTTTAAATTCGAGTAGAAAATAAATTTTACAGTACCGAAGAGACTGTCTCGTTGGTGCAATGGTAGGAAGCTGACAAGACATAGTATTGAGGTCTTCGATCGATGCTCAGGTGAAATAAAACTATAGAAAGCTACATTAACAGCAAGTAACACAGCACTCCAAGACGTAAAAAAATAGTGGACAAATTCGAACTTAGGAGTAGGAGCTCGGACGGCAAATTGGTAGATGCCAGGCCAGGACCCGAGTTGCGCAGGTTGGAATCCTGCTCTATAAATATATGTGAGCTAACTTGCACAGGAAAAATGCTAAAATGATTTGACGACCCTTACGAAAGCTAAGTAAATGTCAAATCAAATCAAATCACCCGGGCAAAGAATGTGCTGCTATATAGTGTTTTCTTATGATGTAATTTAAGTCTATAAAAAACAGTAGTTTTTATCTTTATGGAAACAAAAAATTACGTTAATACAGAAATACTTAAATAGAATTTAGACAGCAGAATTGAACCCTTTTTCAACTAAACCCCGAACAAAATATTAAACTAAAAGAATTACTCATAAAAGGTTTAAAGTTTCTTATCATCAACGGATTGAAGTTTCAGTTGTAAACTCAGCCAAAATATGGTGTTTTTACCCTTCTTTATTGTTACGGAGATATGGGGTGGAAATACCAGTTATCGTCCCTCGTGTTTATGTGTTATTTTTTAGGGTTATTACTTGTTCTATTGCTTTTGTTACTTTTTGTGTAAGATAGTGGGTTATTTGTTACAATTAGCTATTTATTGCAGTAGAAATATTTTTGTACACACTGATGATGATTATCTTTTTTATTTTTTAAGGTAATTAACAAGTATATGGCCTGTCTGATAGTAAGCAGTAACAGAAGATTATAAACATTTGCGTGTTACCATCGTAAAAAGTCGATATACTTCTTAGAAGGGAGGTAGAACATCATACAAGTAAGCAAGCCCGACTGGGGAAAGACCTCCAGTTCCTCGCTTCAGAAGATCTCAGCGGTGTACTTGTGTTTCTGAGTACAGGTCTCCAGTACAAATTTTTGGCTGCGTTTTGAAAAAAAACATTTTCCGATCTAAGGGATACTCGATCTCAAAGCCCTGTTGTAAAAAAAACATTAGGTCAATTATTACGCAAGTGATACCCTTGGTATTACAAGCGTTTATAGGATACAAAAACTGCTTAACATTATGACCTTTTATTTCTAAGAACCTAAATCTGCGCACCAACTGTCACGTCCACAAGTCATGTGTTCCATCCACTATAATCCATAAATGCATTTGATTCCACATTCTAACTCACTGAAATCCATAAATGGATTTATATGCATTCATATCACGCATCATGCCTAGCCTGGTATAACCCAAGACAATAAGAGTAATCAGGTCCCATGTAACCAAACATGGCTACCGTAAAGCCTCGTTCAGACGACCCGCGCCGATCACGCACACGCATTGCTCTCGCCTTAGCCCCGCTGCACATGTTCAATACTTGGCATGTGCGGCGGGGTTAAGCGCGGGGCTGGCGCGAGGCGGGCGCGTGGTAGACGCGTGGCGTGTACGGCTTGACTTAAAAAATGCAATTTAAGTCAAAGTCAAACTCATTTATTCATATAGATCAAATAATAAAAGCATACTTTTTTCTTACGGCCAATTCGCTGACTATGGTAGGGCCTCGAGAAGAATTGGCAAGAAACTCGGGTCACTCTTTTTAATCGCCAAAATATAACTTTTACAATTTCGTATAAGTTACAATATAAGTGGTAATGAAAAGGAACGGAAACCAATATACCATTCAGAGTGAAATTAAGATCTATTGATGAGTCATAAGACTCAAATAACATACAAAAATTTTCAAAACGAGTTAGACGCGGATGCTGACGCGCGTGGCATGCGCTTGGCCGGCGCGTGTCGTCTGCACACAGCGTAACAAACACCATTTCATAGTGAACTTCACAAACATCAGAATTAATATTAACCAACTCGGATTGAATTCCGATTTCGAATGTATATTATCGTTGTCCATTAGCCAGATTGTGTTGAACATTTAAAATTTATGCAAGTAAATTGGTAGCAAGGGCTAGGCAATTGTCCAATTTGTGGGTCAGTAATGGAGTTAAGGTTACGGAGACGTGTTAGGTTTAAGAGCAGAATAAAGATTATTTACATTTTCTTTTTAAATTAATTTGCTTTTTAAACTTTATCGAGCTCTAAAAAAAACATAAATAAGTAATAATATAAGAAAAGAAATCCATGTATTTTTTTTACTACTTGCGTGGCAAACAAGCCTATGGACGTTTGCTATACCAGAGGTATTACTTGAGGGTTGCTGACCCATGCTTTTTACACCAGGGCTTAAAGATGTAGCATCCCTGGGATAGGAAAGCGTTTCTTTCAAAACGCATCCGTAAATGAGCGCTGATAACCTGTACTCACACACAAGAACACAACTACACTGCTATGTGTAGTTATTTGGCTATCGTCAGGTTGTTGTGTGGTAAAGCGGAGGTTCTTCCCCAGTCGGGCTTGCTCGCAAGTATGTTGCCCTACCTCTGTTTCTATTGTAATTATAGTACTGTATGTTTCTGATACCGCAATAAATAAATAAAATATTTTTGCAGTTCTCAGCGACATACTGTTCAGTAAAAGGAACAAATCTCTATAGAGTTCACCAAAGGATAGACGCTCCCAGTTACTTCCCAGGTGTATTTAAACTAGACAGAATATCAAAATATTATATAACTTCTGTTCCCTACTTAAAGCTTATTTTATTTCTTTTATTTTTATGTGTCTTTAAATATATGCTATTGTTAATTTAGGGAAGTACGTAAAGCCGTTGGTCCTGCACCTGATCTCTCTCCAGTCTTGTCGGATTGTCGTTCCATCTGACAATGAGAGGAATAATGAGTGCACCTGTATTTGTGCACACGCTTGTGCACTATAATATGTCCTAAGCAGTTGGCTGATCTCCGTTGAGATGGGCCACCGTGAACGAAATCGGTTTGGACGACTACTATTTATACCTATAACTAAAAAAACAGGTTTTAGGTACAAGGTGTAGGCTCGGCAACGCGCGAGTTAAAATATGCCGAGCCAGCTAATTTTAGCTGCATCACGAAATTTCACCCTGGTGGGGTGCTCTTATTAGCAATAATTATTTAGAAATAGTCACGTAAGCTTCATTGTAATCGATTATTATCTTAACATTAATAATAATAATAATGTTTATTAAAGAGATTATTCCATAATATAATATTTTGTTAGTATACAATAGACCTTACAAGCTGTGTTAGTATATGTAATTTACATAAATAATTTGCGGCTATCATATTTGGACGCAATGACAGGTGGCTATTCGAGCTACCACGTATTCGCTGCAGTAGCGGAACAGTGCGTTTACGCCTAATCGCGGCAAAACTGTCCGTGTGTGCATCTGCGAACATGCCTGAGGCGCTGCACATCCATGGCAGTCCCAATAGCATCCTGAGTGCATTGTTGTACTGGACTCGAAGAGCACTGAATATGGTCTTTAGCGTACAGCTAGTCCAAAGATTGCACATGTAAAACGTTTGACAATACGCTTTAAAAAGTTTTAATGTTCTTCAAAGAAGGAGTTATAAGGTTTTTAAAAGGTCGGCAACGCGTGAGTGACCCCTGGTGGTGCAAACGTCCATCGGCTACGGTAACTGCTTACCATTAGGCGGGCCGTATGCTTGTTTGTCACCTTGGTAGTATAAAAAATGTTACGTCACATGTGCAACGTGCAAATCTTCTTCAAATACACCGTCATTCTGTCAGATTATTAAATTCTTTATTAACTTCCGAGCGACTTAATTCGCGCGTAATGCTCTTAACATAATAATTTACTACATTATGTAATAGAAACAAAATACAAAACTAATAATTGGAAGCCCTAAATTATGAATCACCTAATCTATAGATTAAACCACGTTTAGCACAAATTTACAACCACTGTGTGTATTATCTAGCCGCAGCAAATATCGAAAATGTTATTAATTTGACAAATCTCTTATTAGTAAAGTTAAAATATTATTTTCTAATTAATAGGTTAAAATGTATTTTGGATTTGTTTACCACTACTGACAAATAAGTTTGTGGTTTTTTCAAATAGTAAGCGTTTACAATAGTCTATAGATAGTTGCAATAGTAGGGTTGTCACTTAGGCATTGCTGCCTGTATAATTCCTTTTTTTCCTCTACCAAGCTAACCTTTTATATGACTTTTGTTAAGTATTTTGTATTGTTATTTTTTTAATGATTACAATAAAAAGATAAGATTTTTTTGAAGAACCCCATGCTATAAGCTCTCAGATTAAACCTTTAGCTCAGTTTCTGGTAAGGAGCCCAATCTATAACTTCATCGTTCGTAGAAGGAAATTCTGTATACTTTTCTGAACCTCTACAGTATTTGAAAAACAATCCTTTATTTAAAATACAAATATTATTATGTTTTGTTTAAAATATATATCGTAGCAACGTAAATGGACACCTACCTTTATCGTAGCGTGTCAATCAACAACACGTTACTAAAACATGTAGCATTGCTACGCCGTAGCAGTTCGCGTGTAAAGCGTACACTCGTAGAGCTTTACAACGTAGCATTTTCGTAGCACTAAAGTGGCACTTTGCAACTAACTTTATAATTCTGGCGTCGCACTTGAGAAGTAATTAAGGTAAAAGTGGCGTGCAACTTACGTAGCAACCACGTCAACCGTGTAATACAGGGTGACTTGAATGAAGAGTAAATTCAAGATAGGTAAGACACCATACATGCGAACAAAGCCAAATGGGGAAGTACAGAAAAATACATGGTGTAGTTGTGTTTCTGTGCGTGAGTACAGGTCTTATTCGATCCAGGGTTCAGTTGTCTAATCAGGCCAATAATTTTGTTTCTTTCTTTCTTTCAGATTATTTTTACTTAACACGTTAAATTTGCTGCATCCGCGGAGACTCTCAAGTGGCGCAAATAACCTCATCGGAGATTATGTGTTTAAACGCTTGGGCCGTGGGGTGCAAGTGCTCGCGGTCTTTTTAAAGATTTGTCGAACTTTACCTGACCAAGGTCTGGCTTATATTTGGATCAAAGGATAAACATTGCCATTCAACGTGGCAATGCCGCCAGTCTTCTGGGCATGTTTCCAGTAGACGTCGATCCGGAGGAATTTTATGACGCCTTTTAAGCAGTCCCTCCCTTTTTTCGTGTATTTTCTGTGTATTTTTTTTCCTTTTTTAATAAATGTAAATATATTAGGTATATATAGATGTATAAATAATGATAACAAAGATTGTTTTGTCAAAAATTTAGAACTAATAGAGAATGTTCTAAATAAAAAAAATAAGCAATTTTGAAGACTTCTGTCCACCCTGTATAAATATGTATTCTGCGGCCTTGTCGTTTGTCAGAGATTAATCTTTGATTAACTTTAGTCTACTTCCATGTTCTCATAATTATACAATAGCATTCTTGGTATAGTAAAATACTGTAACACTTCAAATTTCTCTTCATACCGTACCGTACAGTTTTTAACAGAAGAGTAAGAATAAAAATAAGAAATTAAAAAAAAAATTAAACTACACGATGTCATAAGCTTATTTTACTGTGTAGTTATTTTGCTAAATTATGAAAAGCTGGTGTAGAGTGCCGTAAGCGCCGCGTATACATTCTTATCATGTCCTGCATGCCCTTACACCTGCACGCAGGAGGACTTGATGGCTGCCTCTATGCAATGCGCAATAATATAAATTTAACGATGTTTGCCATCGAAACGCTAAGAAGAATCCATTCCGCAGGGGTATTCCGTAAGAGCAAAAACCGAGCCTGTTTGACGTTTAGGCAATAGATTGTGCCGTCACCAAGCAATCACAACTGTCAGTTTGCGATCACAACTGTCAGTTTGCCATCGCTGTTTCTTAGAGAATCAGCCGGCCGGTGTATTGTGCATTTGTAAAATAAAAATATGGCCCGTTTATATATGGGTGTACTGTAGAGCCTTACCGCCGTCAACCTTTCTCTCTCCTCAGCTCGTACTTCGGGTGGCGTACGCTTGGCCTGAAAGAGGCATGACAATGCTAAGCAACGGATACTTCAGCTAAATCTTCTTCAATGAAACGATAGGATATTTTTCCATTAGACATTTTTTTTTTATACTACCAAGGTGACAAACAAGCACACGGCCCGCCTGATGGTAAGCAGTTACCGTAGCCTATGGACGTTTGCAACACCAGGGGTGTCACTCACGCGTTGCCGACCCTTTAGAACCTTATATCCATATTACTTTATAATTGACCTACTTAAAAATATAACATTGGATCACGACTCCACTACTTGGAAGCCCGATCCTGAATCTTTATGACAACCTTCCAGACATTATAATCTGTCAGAACCTGTTATATTCAAATATAATTACATTTACTTTTCTAAAATGCCAGAGGTTTTACTATGGTCACATGGCCAGCTAGTGACAACCAATAAACCTCTACAGTACCCCTTTTTGAACGATTTTTATTTATTATTAAACTAGCTGTTGCCCGCGGCTCCGCCAGCGTGGATGTAGGTTATCGCTGTAAAAATGTGTAATTTATGTATGTGTAATTCCAGACCATAATCTATCTCTGTGCCAAATTTCATCCAGATTTTTTTTTTATACTACCAAGGTGGCAAACAAGCATACGGCCCGCCTGATGGTAAGCAGTTACCGAAGCCTATGGACGTTTGCAACACCAGATCCGTTCAGTAGTTTTTACGTGAAAGAGTAACACACATCCATACATCCATCCATCCAGCCAATCATCCATTCATACTAACAAACTTTCACGTTTATAATATAAGTAGGATAGTAGGATTACATCGTGTGTACCGTATACTTGCTGCCCAACATAGAAGTATATGTCATGTCAACAAATATGAACTTCTTCACAAAATATTCTCACTCAAAATCTCCTCCTATTTTAATAAGATATAATATTATTTCCTTAAACCAATATAACATTGAATACCAATAAGAAGATATTGCGTAGGTACCCAAGTGCTGCTCAATAATATTTACTCGTATCTCAAGTTTATTACTCCAATATCGTTGCGGTTTGCACAAACAACCGTGTCTACAGGTTTCGTATTAGATATTAGATACTTAATTTAATACACTAGCTGAAGCTTCAAGTAACTAAGTATTTATTTATACGTTGTGTTGTGTTGTGTACCAACTTAAAGCTGTGTTTACAGATCTGGAAACAACAGAATAACAGATCACTCGTTTAAAATTTTTGCACAAAGTTTAAAAAATTCAGATGCAGGACTGTCTCTCCACATGAGATAATAATAATAATATTTTATTTCATGAGCCTAATACATTCAGAAAGAATACATAATTTTGTTAAATTAAGTATACAATGTATAGTCTAGGCAGATGCGTTCACATTTAATGAATCCTCTGGCGTCTAAACTAGGATGACTCCTGTATCTCAGACGATACAGTTTATTTTACCAACAGAAACTTAACAGGAGAAACCATATATGAGGTATCAGTTGCGTGTTGCCGACCTATATTTTTTACACCAAGGCTTTAAGATGGAAGTATCCCTGGGATAGGAATACGTTTATTTCACGGCATCCCTAATGAGCGCTGGGGATACTCATACACATTAACACAACAACACCGCTGTGTGTTGTTATTTGGCTGTGGTCTTCTGTAAGGTGGAGATCCTTCTCCAGTCGGGTTTACTCGTTTGCATGGTGCCCTACCTCTCACTACATCTTGATATCAAACCAGTTACCTAACGATAAACGAAGCACTACATGATCTTAGTCAATAAACAAACGTGTTAGTTTATATTTGTTCAGTGTTCAAAATCCACAACTAAGTTTTTTGTTACCTTAAAGCTATGCCCCAAGATATAGAAACAGAGTGGGCCTATTGAAACCTCTTCCTTCGAGTATGAAACACAATTGACATATGGATTGTGAAATACTGTGTATAGATATACTAGCGTGGTAATTTGGAATATTTTCTCCGTTTTTGCAATATATCTCACTACTGCTCCGCTCCTATTGATCATGACGTGATGTTATATAGCCTACAGCCTTCCTGGATAAACGCACGATTCAACAAAAAAATATGTTTTCGAGTCGATCCAATACTTTCTGAGATTAGCGCGTTCAACCAAACAAACAAACTTATCAGCTTTATAATATTAGTATAGATAACTGACTGTAGTTTTATTACGGCCTTTTTACATTGCAGCAGCGTGTAATTATTTGGTGGTGTACTTCTGTAGGATCTATCCCCAGACGGGCTTAATGGTGTCATAATTCTTATATTCTACAAAATAAAAAGATATTAAGAATCGAAAAGCCATAACATGTCAACTGCTGGACATAGGCATCATTGGATTAGTACGTATGTATTCCACAAAGTTAAATTAACATTGGTACTGCCACCCGGGATCGAACTTACACCTCTTATATACAAGTCGGATACCGGCTACCACTGCTTTTCGAATGATAAACAAACTAAGACCAAACAAGCCCTTAAACGCACCATGGTATTGACAATCAAATTGAGCAATGCAATACATTACATATCAAACACAGATATCGCACCCGCAAGAGAAGAATGACTTAAGATGACATACGTTTGTTTTGCAATTTTTATCTTATACTGTTTGAATTAAGGTTCAAAATTGTCAAATGGAATTTCTCAACTTAAGTCTCTTTTCAACTGATGGTGCAATATGACTACAGTAGCATTCATAACCAAATATGGTGCAAATCAGTAAAGCCGCAATCCACCGTTTGAGCCTGTACTAGACAGGGAATGTTTGTAAGATGCACCTCACTGATGGCATTATTGTCCACTGTTTAAACAGTGGACAGTAGTTACATATCGGTATATCAATATTCGATAATCGAGGGCAATCTTACAATGGTATCGGTATTAACAATGTATTTCATATATTTTTTACATTTATTTTATCACTAAAAATAGAAAAATAAAAAAAAAAATACAAAAAAAAAATCGACTTCAATAACCTAAAAATAACTGTCGGTGCCAAGCCTAATATTAGGTGATAGGGTAAACCTAGCAGTTATATAGCAGCTTTCAATCTGTATTCAGTTATTTTTAGGTTTATGAAGTCGGTTTCAATTTTTTTTCTAAAAAAAATTAACTTATTGAATATCTTATATTTTTATACTTTTTACGAGTAGGTGACAAATACATGTAAGCAGTAACCTTCGCATAATATTTACTTGAGTCGTGGATTCGATTCCCACTCGGGACAAAACTATGTATGATTATTTAATGTTTGTTTCGAGTCTGGGTGTAATTTATGTCCGTGAATTGTATGTTTTTAATATCAACCGCGACACAGAGCTTGCTTGACACTTGGAGTTGTCTATATTGCTGCTAGCTATGCCCGGGATCAATCTTTAATACCAGGATTTGCCTTGTGGATAACCCTTGGATAGGAGATCGTTAAATAAAAACGCATCCTCAAACGGAAACCTGGAAATTTATATTATTAATCTGACCATAAAACACAAAACTTTTGAAACAAAATACTCGATAGTAATAATTCTATCATAAATTACTCAAGAGCTTACTCAACACAACGCATCTATCGAAACTTTCTCTCGTAACTTAAAAACAACTTAAGGAGTCGGTCAGAGTAAGTTGTGATCGTATCATGTATCAGATTTACCGACTATATCCGAGTATCCGCGATCATATCCGACTCGTATCCACAGATGAAATGTTCATAAGTTTTGTATCGGCATCATTATTTGATTTTGTTAATTGAAGGGAAATTGTTTACTATAATATTTTACTATTAATTACCATAGAAAAAACTCTGTTTCCAATACCTATATACATATTGGAAACAGAGTTTTTTTTTCAGAGATAAAAATGTAGCCCATTATGCTATTCTAGATTGCCGATTCTCTGGACCGAATTTCATCCAGATCCGTTTAACCCTAGTAAGATTATAATTATGTAGATTATAGTTATTATTCAATTTTATTTGACAAAAAACTGTTCAGAAAATATTATTATGCTAGGGGTCGCCCGCGACTTCGTCCGCGTGGTAATTTGGAATATTTTCCCCGATTTTGCAACATATCTCACTACTAATCCGCTCCTATTGATCATAGCGTGATGTTATATAGCCTGTAGCCTTCCTGGATAAATTATAGTGCATTTATCCAGGAATCAACAAAAAAATATTTTTTCTAATCGCACCAATACTTTCTGAGATTAGCGCATTCAACCAAACAAACAAACAAACTTTTCAGCTTTATAATATTAGTGTACATTAAATATTATTATGTCTACAGCCTAAATAACATTTAGCTAGTGAAAACAGCGAGTCATCCACCGAAATAGAGGGAATTTTGCTTTACAATAGAACATTATTACCGCGAACAACAGATAATAGTTATATAGCATAAAGGCTGCTTCATATTGATAAACGTTATAACTGTTTCAATTTATTTAATACTAGCTGTTGCCCGCGGCTCTGCCCGCGTGGATGTCGGTTATCGCTGCAAAAAGCCTATATGTTATTCCAGACCATAATCTATCTCTGTGCCAAATTTCATCCATATCCGTTCAGTAGTTTTTACGTGAAAGAGTAACAAACATCCATCCATCCATCCATTCTTACAAACTTTCACATTTATAATATTAGTAAGGATTTCAATGTAGCAGAAATAGGCCACAATTCTAGCAAGCAAGCTCGACTAGGGAAATACACCTTTCCACGTACACTTTTAGATAGGCAGGGCACCATACTATCGAGCAAGCCCGACTGGGGAAGGACCTCCACGTTACAAAAGGCCACAGCCTAATTAATAACAATGCATGTAGTTCCTGTGTGTGAGTACAGGTCTCCAGATCTCATTTAGGTATACGTTTTAAAAGAAAGAGGAAGAAAGAAATAATATTTATTTCGACTTCAGAGACTCAATAGAATACATGGCATAACCCAAACTCAAACTCAAAATTCATATATTCATTTAGGTTACAAAGTAACACTTATGAAGGTCATAAACTATGAATAAGCTAAAAAGATGATGTCAGCAAAATTTTCCTACGGCTAGTTCGCTGACGTGGAGCCTTGAAAAGAATAGTTCTTTTCAAGGCTCCACGTCTGGCAAGAAACTCAGGCCACTCTTTTTAATCGCCAGATAGTTACAATCTTTTGTAAAATACAAGTATTATAGCATGCAATATGATGCAGTCAAAACACGATACTTACTTTATTGATAAAATAGGTGATCGTACTAAATACTGGTCGTGAGAGAAAAAAAAAAATGTTGTTAAAGTCTGCTTCAATTTACATATTGCTATTAAAGAATAAGGTAATATGTGAATAGTGACAATTTTTATGGTAAAATTGAACGTTTTGCTACTACTTAAATAAATAAACAAAAAAGAAAAGAAAAAAACATAATACACGTACAAAATGGTTTGGCAACACGCAAAATAATAATACCTCTGATATTACTGCGTCCATAGGCTACGGTTACTGCTTAACATCAGGCGAGCCGTATGCTTGTTTGCCAGGTTAGGCATAGTTAGCTGTGCAATGGGCAGTCTTATCACTAAAAGCGATCTCTGCCAGACATCCAAAAATCGATACTAGAATTATTTAGATTCGAAACCTATTCCTGACTGTCAATCATAAATGTGATATGTTTGGCGATGGTTAGGGAGAATTTTTGCCAGTGTGTTTGAGACTCTTAGAGAAAAAGTATGTACCTAAGGGTTTTCACTATTCTATGTTAGTTTTGACGTGACAACGTCTAATTCGATGGAGCCGAACCAAAAAAGATGACGTATGCGGCGTTACCTCGCTCTGAGCCGTTCCATTGTGCAAGCGAGAGCGTGGAACGAGCGACAAAGAGGCACAATCGGCCATTCTTATGACGTTGTCACGTTTAACTATCGTCAGTAGCATTTAAGCTCTATGTTATTTATTGTTATTGGTTCTAATTTACTAACTATATATAAATAAATAAGAAACAAAAGATACACCTGTAGATCACACAACAAATTTTGTTCCATCTGCGAATCCAACCTATAAAACTTAACGCAGTGTTAGTGACAAGGTGAACAATTTTACCACCAGACTACACGCGCAGTCTTTAATTTTAGTAAATACTAGCTGTTGCCCGCGGCTCCGCCCGCGTGGATGTCGGTTATCGCTGCAAACGGTAGCCCATGTGTTATTCCAGACTCTAATCTATCTCTGTGCCAAATTTCATCCAGATTCGTTCAGTAGTTTTTACGTGAAAGAGTAACAAACATCCATCCATCCATCCATTCTTACAAACTTTCACATTTATAATATTAGTAAGGATAATATATGAGTAAAAGTACTGTTATTATCCCAACAATACCTTAAAAGCCTATTGTCTAAACGCGGCCTTACATCCAACATAACTCTATACACGCGTGAAAAATTACCTCCAACTCCATTGTCCGGGGCTTCCCTTTTTTATTTTTATGATCGACTTTTAAAGGCATTGAATGACGACCGAATGTTGCCAGGTAGCGATAGCTCTCAATGATTTTTTAGATCGAAAAATAGACTCGGCGTGCTCTTTGGTACGGGACTGTCAGTTTCAGGTATAACCTTTTTTGAAATAGATTGAGTTTTTTCAAATTGAAACGTTGTAAGTAAAAATGCGTGGGGTTTTTATAGTTTCCTTTCGGGAAATCGATGAATTAATACAAGAATGAAGCTGAATGAAATTGATTGCATTTTTTGTAAGATTTTTTAATTAAGGCATAATAGGAGTATTGACATAGTTCAACAATTTTTTTTTATGTAAGACAAAATCTATACTAAATTCAATTTATTTTGAGGTTTTCTCGGTCTTTTGTGTTTGATAAAAAGGTTAAAACTGTTAAACGACTAAACCGTAAAATTTGCGTAAAAAGTTTAACTAACAATCATTCCGATTGTGGCTCTATGTATTATATTATTATTTGATTGTACAGAAAATAAAAAAAACTAAGAGTATAATAGTCAAAATTATACAGCATGGTAAACATATAGAGACATCTAAGAGCGACGGATATCCGGGCCGGCTATCCTGCTATCGGATGTTGTTGGAAATTACACAGAACTAAGATATCTAGCTACTGGTTGATTAATATGGTTGACTAGCCTGTAAGTTGGCACGTAAAAACTACTGAACGGATCTGGATGAAATTTGGCACAGAGATAGATTATGGTCTGGAATAACACACAAGCTACTTTTTACAGCGATAATCGACAGGCGGAGCCACGGAAAACAGCTAGTGTATAATAATAATAGCCTTTATTAACGATCTTTTAAGTTACATTACATTTTAATTCTGCAATATGTTACAAAATTTGGTTTAGGTACCTAATTATAACTAGTATAAATATATTTTTTCCCCGAGTATTCTTCACAGAGATCTATCTCTTGATTTCCTTGCCGAAATCGTTCCTGCCTCCTTTATAATATCAAATTGTCTAATCCGTCTTTTCTTACTTTTAATTGTTTCATAATTTCAGCCAAAAGACGTCCACTGCTGTACGTAGGCCTTCCCCAAAGATTTTAACAGCATTAGGTCCTGAGCTGACCTGCTGCTACTCGTCACCTTTACCAGGTCGTCGGTCCACCTTGTTGGAGGCCTGCTCACGCTGCGTCTTCCAGTTCGTGGTCGCCACTTCAGAACTTTTCTGCCCAACAGCTATCAGTTCTACGAACTATGTGCCCGAATAATTGTTTACCCAAACCATAACATTTTGAAGGACAGTTACATAGACGTCATGTCGCTCATTTAGGGATGCGTTTTGAAAGAAACGTATTTCTATCCCTGGGTTACTTCCATCTTAAAGCTCTGGTGTAAAAAAAAGGGTTTGCAACACGCTAGTGATACCTCCGGTAATGCAAGCGTCTATAGGCTACGGTTACTGCTTTACATCAGGCGAACCGTATGCTTGTTTGCCACCCAAGTAGTATAAAAAAAAACATCTATTGTGTCTACGTTACTGTCCGACAAGTGTTAATATGGAAAGTAAATAATAGTAACATTGTTACGCTATGGTCATGACCTAAATCCACCACAAAAGGTAAGTACTCATTTCAAAGAAAATAAAATTAATAAAAAAACACAGAAAGCTTTTCCGCGGAACGCTAGAACCAACTTTCCCGCCCTTTGTTAAGCTAGTAATACGGATGCATGGGTGTAAACAATGCCATTGGATGTGCGGGCTTGTTCTTTCAAAATATACGGGCGACGCACACCGCGACCGCCTGCAAATCTGTATAGCTGCAGGGATCCGCAGAATAATGAAAATATATTTAATAATAAAAATGTTCTGTTAACTATTTTAAATCTTGTTTCGTATGTTTGAAATTGAAACTTATAATTCATTTATTTCTTTATAAATTTAATTGTAACTGCCCCTCTCGACAAGTGGCATAAAAGGTAGTCGAATCGAATAGAAAAGTAAGTAAATGTATGGGATTTCACATATGTTTAATCCCATATCTCTGGTTTATATTCTATTCGATTCGACTACCATTTATTCGAATACCATTTTCGTAAAATGGCGAGTTTTACAGTTATACTACGACATACCTTAACCTTCGACCTCGTTTATTTCAAAATGTAACGAATATTTTAATGGACTCCATAGACTCCAAACTTCCGTAACCTTTTTCTCCTTAAATGTACCTGTGAATTTTATTTTCTAACATCACCACACGAGCTACTTTTTGTTGCTGGCTATGTTGTACGATGTTTAGATGAATTCGAAAAAAATGTTCACACTCAAAAAATTAAAAGGTTGTTAGTAAAATGAAAGAAACAGTTATATTCAATTATAATAAAATTGTACTCAGACCACGTACCTCGTATCTAAACAAAATATTTAGTTTATTTTGATTTTCATTTTACAGTCACAATTATTTTACTTTTTTTAAGTATTTGCCAATTTAAATGGATCTTGCACTTTTTTATACTATCAAGGTGGTAAACAAGCATACGGCCCGCCTGATGGTGAGCAGTTACCGCAGCCTATGGACGCTTGCAAAATCAGAGGTGTCATGTGTAAATAAAAAAAATGCAACTAACTCTAGCAAAAAAAGTTGCTCGTCTGTAAAACTTTTTATCTATACTTCCATTGACTGTTGCGTGCTTTCTCTCTACGCATTTGGTCCCTTTTTGTTCGGAATATACATAGTGGTACATTCCAGAACATTCGCTTGCCTTTTGAACAAAATCCGTTTGTTCCATATTTTTGTTGATGATATTTTTCCTTTTGCCAATTACATTTTGTATGTTAAAACATCTGGCAATATAATGGGTTTTTACTAAAATAAACGTGTACTTTTGCGAATGCATGTTGAGGTAATGTATTGAAAAATAAACAGAGCTTAAGTATATTGAAGTGAGTTTATTATTTTGTTTGGTATGTATTGAAGAAGGGTAGGCACAGGTAGATTCGTCCAGACAAGGATTATATACGTTTTACTTACCATTTATGCCGCTGTTATGTTCTGTGACGTATGCAAATACTACACTATATAATATAATGTTACAATACAGAGTACAATGAAAGTCGTTGGACGCGCAGGTACGAATGTCATTTGTCAGCTGTCACTCGGACCGAGCAGACGTACAACTCCAACTATAGTGACCTGTGTCTAGTCTGTTCGAATCTATCACCTAATACTTACCCCTGTGACGTCACACGTCAAACGTATTTCTGTACGTCGACTATAACCGGTGTGACATCGGCACAGTCAATATCTATGAACAGTTTATTGTTCGACATGCCGCTGGCTTTTCAGCCACCATCAGCATTAAATTGACGTGTAAATTGCTTTTACGCAACCATGCGTAAAAGGTGTGCATTCTTGGTGCGCAGGGTGCGGACCAGCTCCAACAGCATCCTAAATATGATCGCAGATAGGCTTGACTGCACATATGTAAACCGATGTTGTGCCATCGCTTATGGGATGTAGCAAGGTCGGGCCTTGTGTGCAGTTAAGTTTACCTGTATATTGTATTATATTTTATATTGTTACCACTAGTTTATAAGTACTTAGAATTTTACTAACAATAGTCTTTTAAGTTTGTTTACTAATCAAATGAGTCATGGTTACTTAAATAAATGAAATTATATTACATTATATTATTATTATATTAGAATTGGACATTGGGATTAGGTCTACATTAAGTTCTAAAGATTGAATTTATTTGGCAATTCTGTTAACAAGCATATTATTTATTTAGAAATCGCTACTCCAAATCTTTACGATCTAAGTGGCCATCAGTGTTTTTCATTAGTGTAGCCACGAAACTCAGGATCAAGGAATTGATCTAGGGGGATATCAACCCAGTGAATGCCTTTCTGCCGAGTAGAAAAATAGAAAGATAGATTTCTAAACCTATAGCAACCCATATATGTCTCACTGCTGGGCACGGGTCTCCTCTCCTCTATCAAAAGAGAGAGAGAGGGTTTAGGTCTTAATTCACACACGCTGACGTAATGCGCATTGGTGAATCAGACATGTTATCCTGTTCATGTTTTGTCATTTGCTCATATTGTTTTCCTTCACCGTGAGCACACTTTGTTACCACCACCATGCTATGCCATTCATTATTAACATGTAAACGCACATGCAACAACTAAAACATAGAAGACCAACAAACATAATTCAGACACGATTTAACCCTCCACCGGCCCACAACAAATCGGAGCGCAATTGCGACGCAAACAGTGGGACAGCGGAGAGCTGTGCAAACTTACTGGCGGCCATGTCTCGTAAATATACTGGCAGGGGTAGTAAAGGGTTAGATACTGACATATTTTTTTAGTTTGAAATTGACCAATTGCAGATAGATGGAGGTCTTATCCACCAGGATTATCATGACATGAATGGATAGTAAATGAGGTAGGGCACCATTATGAGCACCAGCCTAACTTGGGAAATATTCTTTTTTTATGGAAAAAATGGAAGAAAATTCACTAGGTAAGGTACTATGCAATCGAACAGACTACAGAATACCACAGCCAAATAACACACGGTGGTGTAGTTATGTTTTTTCCCTTTGTGTATGCCTGAGTATAGGTCTTTAGTGCTCATTTAATATTTAGTATTTCTTTTCCTGTCCCAGGATTACCACACAAAACTCTGATGTTACAAAAAACACTTTTAAAAGTGTATTGTCATTTTCATTAAAAAAAATTATATTTAACGTTTTTTTTTATGACATGTTACGTTTATTCTGTTAACCGTTTTTCTTTATCGTATTTTGTTTTCCATATTTGTAAAAGTATTTTTGTTTTTATGACATGTTTGAACTTGTAATTATGTTTTTCAATAAATTTAATGATCTAATCGTGTAACTTTTTACATAAAAATTGTATTCTTAAATAAATTTGTCGTGTAAATTGGATGTATGAAAAAAAAAGATTATAGAGACGGCAAAGCGAGAGTATTGCTCTAAGTATTATAAGTATCCATAGGCAACTGTGCTGCTTACTATCAGGCTATAGCAGTATAAAAAATTGGGATTAACACTTTATCGTCATCTTATCACTCGTTTAAAGCCTCCATTTGATTCATCTCAAACCCAAATGTATATTTAAACGATAAAAATAAACTTCAATATACTCAAAGTATACAATTCGCGAGTAAAAACATATTGATATCATATTTTATTATTTTTTCATTCTCGGTTTATTGTGTAAACCGTTTTCCATTATCGTTTTTTGTTTTCCATCTTTTGTAAGAGGTTTTATATATCATTATGATATTATACGACTTGTCTATATATTTTGTACTAACAGGCATTGGACCCGGCTGTTATATCAGCATCATCACTTACGCGTTGCTGAGACAGACTGAACAAGAAATTTACTAGCTACAGAACTTTTCAAAACTAAATAGTCATTTTGCGTAATTAAAAAAAAAACATTTATTGAAGCACACACAGGATAATAAAAGAAAATAAATACACAATTAATTTCAAAGAAACAATTTTAAAGTAAAAAAATATAGTTATTCTGTGCGATGTCAGAATGAGTCCCAATAATTCTGTAAATTGTAGTTCAACGCATGAGAATCAAAACATCAACTCGTGTTTATCACAAAAGATTTTTGCTGATTAGGAATCGAACTCTTCAGCCTAGCAGTTAAGATCACTAACCACTAGACCTAGTTTTATAAAAGTGGAGTAAAAATTAAAACCGACTAGGCACAAATTAACAAAAGAAAAATAAAAAGATCACAGTCAAAAATTTTGTTATTCAATTTGGCATCCGACATTCAAGTTTCTTGTCCGTTTCGTTACGGAGAAATTAAAAAAAAATGTCGCCGGTTCATTATCGCAAATTCCTTTCCGACTTGATCCTCGCTTTTAATTAATTAAAAACGGTCATCTACTTGATAAGGGTGTCTGAAAAATTTGAAAATGGCGTCCTAAAGTCTGTGTGGGTTCCGTATTTGACATTTGATTTTGGAACATAGATCGTTACCTGATTATAAAACCGTTACTATACGGGACGATAAGATTACACTTCGCAACTTTTATCTTGCACCTATTAACATCTCTGCATTACCTTAACGTTGAGTTTAGAAATACCCTGAGAAGATTCCATTAAAATTAAAAATTATTTGTTTATACAGATCGCACTGTAACACTTATGCAGGTCAATGAAAAATGCCAAATTGTACAAGGAACCTAACGTAGCTAGCGAAAAGGTGGTGTGATATACAATGTTTTAAATTCGTAAGTTAGACCAAATAACTACACACAGTACAGGGTGAGAGAAATAGGCATTATGACAAAGTAAGAAGGAAAAAAATAAACAATCTTTCAAAACTTTGTGAGAGACTGGTGCATGTTGTAGATTTATTACTTAATCTGTGAGCTATTATATTACTAAGTCACCAGGCCCCTCTCGCGGTTTATATGATTGTGAAAAAAGTTTATTTGGGCAGTTATTCAAAGCCATACAAACACATACATAAAAAAACAATTTTTAAGTTACTTAGTTACAAACAGAGATACAGATAGATAATGAGGGACCTGTTATGAGAGCAATATTAATTAAAATAAAGAAAGAAATAATGAGATAACAGTGTGTGCGGTGACGGAAAGTGAGTGTGCGATGAGTATACAGTGGTGTTGTTGTAATCCTGTACTGTTCTCCAGTGCTCAATTAAGCAAAACTATTTTGAAATTAACATTGTTCTTATACCAAGGTTACCCATAACACTAACCTTGTATTATAAAATTTTAAGAAAGAAAAAGATAAGGAACATCGAGTAATGCTCCTAATATATTGCATAGACTACGGTAACTGCTTACCACCAGGTGGGCCGTACGCTTGTTAATAAAATGTATAGTTGTAAAAGACAATTCCCGCACTATCAAGACTTCTATTGAATGAGGACTTTTTTTCATGTCAACCCATAAACGTCCCACTGCTGGGCACAGGTCTCCTCCTTACATTTGGAGGGATATTAGCCTCCTATTCCACGCTGGCCAGAGGGGTTGGTATAGGGTTTTGTTTCGAGTTTTCCCTCTCTTGCAGTGGATATTGTCTGCCTGACTTAGTTCCTGAGTCGACTCTTACGACACCCTCGGATGGAACGGGGTGGTGACATTTGTATTCTTAATCCGTCACCACACGGACAGGAGGACTTTACAAAAATACAATTCACTGACACAAAGCTTTGTTCCGTGTGGGAATAAAACCCACAAATGCCGGTTTAGCAGTCAGTGTCACTAACTACTAGACCAACAGGCCAGTCAATTGTATCATATCTAAGTACCTATATACACTACGTCTAACAAATTTTCAATTTTGTAGCGCACTCGCCGTGATTGAGTCCCAAGAGGCTTGTTCAACTCGACCAGTTAAACTTTTTCACTCAGCGACATTTTTATCATGTTATAGTTTTATTGACTTTATAAATAAAACTAGAACTAAAAGCTATTTTGGTTAAGCATACCTTTAGCTATGCCTATATTTTACGATTTCGGTTAGGGTGTCAAAGTCAAACTCATTTATTCATTTAGATCAAATACATGATACTTATGAACGTCATTAAAACAAATTCAAGCATACATTTCTTACAGCCAATTTGCTGCCTAGAGAAGGATTGGCAAGAAACTCGGGCCACTCTTCAATCGCCAGAGTATAACATTTACAATTTGAGGTGTCCACTCTCAACGAAGATTAATCATCTCTTTAGAACATAATAGAGAGGTAGGGCACCATACTAGCGAGCAAGCAACGGTTTTTAAGCCTACGGCTCACCAGATGTTAACCTTATGGACGCTTGCAATACCATATTATGGTATCACTTGCGTGTAGCTGACCCAATTTTTTTTAAACACCAGGGCTTTAAAATCTTTTGTATTAGTTATAGAACTTAAGTGGTGTACAATAAAGAATATTCTAATATATCTATCTCATGAAGAAGGATAGGAAAACGTTACTTTCATAACGCATCTCTAAATGAGCGCTGGAGACCTCTAAGTGCCCAGTCTCATTCTTTAGTTAAAGTGACATTGGATAGTTTGTAATACGAGTGTTGTAAATAATTTTCAGCATTTCCACTATCGTGCACTGAGGAAACAATCAAAGCCAACTAATTCTCCTTCTTCGAATCATGAGAATAAAATTATCCGTTGCATAAATTTGCTCCAACTCTACCGTTTCTCAACCATAAGGCGTCCAACAAATTTAACAACCCATTACTAGAACCTCCTATTACACCGTTGTGCAACTTGGGATTATTAATTTTAGTAAAAATAGAAAGAAAGAAAACAAATATCTAAAGATTATATTATGGTGGTTGCAAGACCTAGCTCAGTGATAAGTGGCAACATCGCAGACGTTGCAGCGCTTAAATTTTGCTAGGCCCACTTTGGGAAGGTATTCGATACCGAAATAAATAAATAAAATAAATTTTAGTGGTCAGATAGTTTGAGAACTATATGCTCGTATCTGTAGGTCTAAAATTTTTAAATGAACTAAATTCCAAATACCTATGCTATTACCGATGTACTCTTATCTTAATTTGAGTACATGTCTTTCAACAGTGATGACTGAGTTGTTCGGTTCGATCGATATGTGGAACGGAAAATTGTGAGATCCACGAAGTAATTTTACTAAGTCTTATTGTTGTTTTTAAAATTACACTCAAAATACTTTTAGCATGTTTATTAATTATAAAATAATTTTAGTTAAGACTATAATCAAATTCCCTATTACATAAATTACAAATATTTTAAATATATCTGCGGTGTAACAGCCAGCCAGGCTAAAGCTCTTTTAACTTAGTTTCCACTAGATTAACCAATGGATTACTTGTCTTAATTTGTTAGTGTTAAGGGTCAAAGTCGCTTGCAGAGATAATTGCATAGGATTCACTCCAAAGGACACGCTCTCTAATGTTTTTATTACGTCATTTCGGTTGTTTCAATGGGAATGGCTAATGGAAACCACTCTTTATTGAATTTGTTCCTGTCATCTAAAATGCATGGGGTGGAATGTTTATTGTCATTTAGACACGAGTTACGGAACAGTATCATTATACTGTATGGGGTGTTGACGCAAACATGTTGCTGTAAAACAGTATAAATATTAATTGACCTTCGTTGGTTCAATTCCCATTTAGAAAAAATCTTTGTTCTGTACCTAAGTATATAAAATTTGTAAATTATGTATGTGAAACATTTTCCCATAACCCGTTGAAAAGCACGTAAACAGTTTTGTTTTTCCTTACGCCTAATATCTCTCTGGTCAGCCCCTCTAGACAAGTGGCAACAGCGGTAATCGAATCGAAACATCAAGAAAGCAAATGTATTGGATTCGACGTAAGTTTACGACAGTAAATCGTTAACTTACGTCAAATCCCATACATTTACTTTTTTGACTTTTCGATTCGACTACCGTAAATGCCACTTGTCTAGAGTGTCAGGTCGGATAGCCGTTCCATTACGGTAGTAGTTGTCAAAATTCGGTCAAAAGCACTATTATTATAAATATTAGAAATGTTATGTTTCCTAATCGAATGTTTCGGTCACGGAGACTAGCCATCAGAGTGGGATATGCTATAGAGCAGAAACACCGATGTGGTCTGCGTACTATGAGATCACTATATCTGAAAAGAGGGCAATCCGAAAGAGACGTAGGGCACCATACTAGCAAGCAAGCCCGACTGAAGAAGGACCTCCACCTAACAGAAGACCATAACCAAATAACTATACACAGTGGTATAGTTGTGTTTCTGTGTGTGAGTACTCCAGCGCTCATTTAGGGATGCGTTTCAAAAGAATCATTTTTCTAGCCCAGGAATATTCCATCTTAAAGCCGTGGTGTAAAAAAAATGGATTTGCAACGCTCAAGTGATAATCGCTGGTATTGCAGGCATCCATAAGCTATGATTCTGGTCACCATCAGGCGGACCGTATGCTTGTTTGCCACCCAAGTAGTATTTAATAAATAAAAAACAATAAACAGTGCATTAGCACTATTATATATACTACTCCCACATTAACAGTTTCAATATGCAGCTATAATTTCCTTCCACCGGTGTTAACTTTAGTGCCTCGGTCGAGAGCGTTCAAATTATACTTAGGTCATTACCAACTGAACTGAGTACTACAATTGTGGATAGTATAATATTACTTACTCAAACCTATACAAATTTATTTTATCTCCCGCTTTGCTATGGAGGGAAGTGGAAACTTTTCTTTCTAACTCCTCCTATTTGCTTATGATCAAATTCGTTGCGTGGTCCAAGATAGTAGGTTTAGTTGTCCACAGAACGCACGAGTGTCAAAGCTCGGTGTATCAGTTGGTGACTCCGCTGTTTATCCTGGCTCACAGAAGTCACAGCGGTGGGCATGTGGGTGGGATTGTCCCGAAAAAAAATACTTACTCGTTTTGATGTTAAAGTTTTTTTATACTAAGCACATAGATCGCAAACAAGCATGCAAATCACTTAATTTAAAGCAGTTTCCTTGGCTTCTATGAGTAAGAGGGCATAGGGTTTAGACTTTAATCCATGCCCATTTGCCGACCCGGGTTGGTGGACCATACAAATCTTTAAAATTTAGACAGTTCTTTAGAAATGCATGTGAGTTCCTCCGCGATGTTTATTTTCGTTATAAGCAGATGGTAAATCATTTGATTAGTGCGCATAAATTCCACAAAGTTAAATTTAATGGAGGATACCTGGGTTGGAAAAACGTTCCTTGCAAAACGCATCCCTTAATGAGCGCTGGAGATCTTTACTCACCCAACCCGAGAACACTACTACACTGCTGTGTGTAGTAATTTGGCTGTGGTCTTCTATAAAGACGCTCACAAGCAGTCGAGCTTGATGCCCAACCTCTCTTAAATAATTTATTTCTCGTCCTCTATCAAATTAGACTGCCTCGGTGGTCCAGTGGCCGCAGTATGCGCCTGCTGTGCACGAGGTTGTGGGTTCGATTCCCACACAGGACAAAACTTTGTGTGACCCACAAAGAACTGTTCTGAGTCTGGGTGTAATTTGTTTCCGTTAATTGTATGTTTGTAAAGTCCCTTGCGACACAGAGCTTGTTCTCTAGTGCGGGAGTTGTGTAAAAAAAATAAAATAAAAAAAAACAAATAGACTATTGAATATCCATCTAACAAAACAACCAGCACATTGAAGTTACCTACAACCCTAGATATCTATACACGTCACCACAAGGCACACCCCTCCACTCCAATTAGACAGGCTACGGCTCCACTTGTGTCAGATTTCAACTATGAAATTGCGAATATATCAAGTGTACTTTGTGTGTGTACTTGTAAAGTTTCCCTCTTTTTGTTAAAACATTTGTTAACAAATTGGTTGTGTGGAGCCGCAACATTCCCATAGACTTTCATATAAATGTTTTGGGAGTTTGTGATTTTAGTTATGGGTTTTGAATTTGAATTTGTCCGTGTGGTGACGGATTAAGAATACAAATGTCACCACCCCATTCCATCCCGTGGGTGTCGTAAGAGTTGACTAAGGGAGTTAGTCAGGCAGACAATATCCACTGCAACAGAGGGAAATCTCGAAACAAAACCCTATACCAACCCGTCTGGCCAGCGTGGTATAGAAGGCTAATGTCCCTCCAAATTAATAGAGGAGACCCGTACCCAGCAGTGGGACATATTAGGAAAATCTGGTAAAGGTTGCGGGCAACCGATGGACAAGGTCGGATCAGGATCGAGAGTTATGGAAATCCTTGGGGGAGGCCTATGTCCAGCAGTGACGTCTTTTGACTGAAATGATGATAATATTAGGAAAATCAATATCACTCACGTTTGCCGAACTAAAAAGATGTAATATCAGGGTTTAGAGATGGCGTATTCCTGGTATATAAAAATGATTAAATTAAAAACGCATCCGTAAATTAGTATTGGGGACCTGTACCTACGCATAGAAACAATATTATACCGCTGACCTGTACTCACACACAGGAACACCACTACATCACTGTGTGTAGTTATTTGGCTGTGGTCTTCTGAAAGGTCCTCCACCTTACAGAAGACCACAGCCAAGATTCCTACTAATAAAGGTAAAAGTGAAATTTCGTGAGTGTGGATATTTGTTGCTCTTTCACGTAAAAACTCCAAACGAATCTGGATGTAATTTGGCACAGATTTAGATTATAGTCCGGAATAGCACATAGGCTACTTTTTATCCCGATAACCGATATCCACGCGGGTGAAGCCGCGGGCAACAGCTAGTACTTAATAAATTTTAAAGCACAGAATACTAAACTAGATCTTCAACGAATGACATTTATGCTAACATAATCTATCAGTCCGACTTCAAACTAAAATTATATCCAACGTGGCATAGGTAGGGAAGCATACAAACAATTTACTAAGTCCGACGCACCTCTAATAGGAATTAGGCTGGCCAGTCCGTTCTAATTGGAGCACGGAACACCAACGTGTGGAGTGTCGGATGCATGTTTGCTACATACGGACAATAAGTATATTGCAAAGGAATACAGAGAATTTTAATATAAATTGTACCTAGTTTTATATTAGGGGTTAATGTATGAAATTGCCGATTTGTACTGAAAAATTAAAATTTCATTTTTAAATGACGAACCTTATAGGTACCATGTGAAAAAAGTTTCACATGGTACCTATAAGGTTCCTGTCCACTATTGAGAGTGAGTAGGAGAATTTTAGGCCTTAGAACACACGTTGGCCTAATGCGAGTTGGTGGAATTCTTCGAAGACCTAGGTTTTCTGACGATGTTTTCTTTCACCATTATAAGATGGTAAATCATTTTATTCCCGGGGATGGGAAAATATTCCTTTCAAAACTCACCCCAATCAATTGTTTAGTACGTTTAAATTTCACAGAGTGAAGACGGTGAGTGTTAACCCGGTGCTTACCCGTGGAACTACCGGTGCAGGTGGTACAGCTGATAGAATTACGTAGAAACTAAAAACATTAAATTTTAAAACACTATCTTTTCGAGCGATTTTACTGCTTTTGCGTAATTATAATGACGTCATTACTATCACATCATTGTATTACGCGTATATTAGTATTGCAATCAGAAGTTTCAGAAAAATTAGCTTTCTGTTTGAATGATTCATTCGTACCTATTAATTTATATATATATGTTTTTGTTTTCAAAAGACAACTTTCGCACTAGAGCTGTGTCGATGGGGACTTTACAAACATACAATTAACGGACACAATTAAACTCAGACTCAGAACAACTCTTTGTGAGTTACACAAAGCTTTGTCCTATGTCGGAATCGAACCGACAACCTCTTGCATAGCAGGCGCATACTGCAGCCACTGGACACCAAAAAAGTGTAAAACTGAACGGGTACTTTTACCTTACGTAAGTGAGAGGATTTCCCAAAATTCCCACGGGAAAATAAACTGACGATGACTGGCAACAAAACGCGATGAAGACTAGAAGTAGATAGATAGATTGATAGAATATTCTTTATTGTACACCACATAAGTACTAAAACTAATTATAAGAAGAATTAATTAAACACACAAATAAGTAGGTACAATGGGCGGTCTTATCGCTAAGAGCGATCTCTTCCTTTCTTCTTAAGTATAAACTAATAAAAAACTAAATTACTACAACAAACACTATTTCTTCATCTGTTTACCAAGCTCTGGGGCAGTGTGTCACAGCTTACCTGTCTAATGCAGATAGACGTTAGACTGAGTCTGGAGAGAGAGTGAACAAAATTGTACAATGTCACGAACATAGAATTGTTTTTACAATACCGTGAGCAAAGGGTTACATTTTGTACCGACTAAAAAAGTATTTTCAAGATTGTTAAATTATTCGGTTTTAAGTGAAAACTTCTTTAGTATAAAAACGATATAATCAGCAATACTGATTAGCAGCAGTTTGTTGGTAGATAAATCTTAGTTTTTAAAGGTTCAATAAATTCAAACTAATGATAAACAGGTTGTATGTAAGATTTTTTTTTAAATTTATACTACTGGAGGCAAACAAGCATACGGTCCGCCTGATGTTAAGCAGTAACCGTAGCCTACGGACGCTTGCATAACTAGAGGTAGCACTAGCGTGTTGCCAACCCATTTTTTTACACCAGTGCTTTAAGATTGTGTATTTATTTATTTATTAAAAAACATTATAAGCTAACAGTATGAGCCAAATCGCTTACATGTTATACTACTTAACAAAATTCTTATAAACTGACTTACATTCTTATATTACAATACAATTCAATATATACATATTTATACCTATACCTATTTATTATAATCTAAGCACTTATATTGCAGCATACATTATTGAGATCAAAGTTATCACAATTTAGTTATTAAATTTTAAGTTTATTTATATTAGGAGATCTAAAAATTATATTATTATATTTATTTATATTACAGGGTTTTATTTATTATTTTACTTTTTAACAACTACGAGTAGATGGAAGTAACCCTGGGATAGGAATACGTTTCTTTCAAAACGCATCCCTAAATGAGCGTTTTAGCCCTGTACTCGCACACAGGAACACATCTTCACCGCTGTATGTAGTTATTTGGCTGTGATCTTCTGTAAGGTGGAGGTCCTTCCCCAGTCTTGCTCGCTAGTATGGTGCCCTACCTCTCTTTAATTACAATTTTTTTTGTTTATTTTTTTTTTTCGGGACAATCCCACCCACATGCCCACCGCTGTGACTCCTGTGAGCCAGGATTAACAGCGGAGTAACCAACTGATACACCGAGTTTTGACACTCGTGCGTCCCGTGGACAACTAAACCTACTGTCTTGGACCCCGCAACGAATTTAATCAGAAGTAAATAGGGGGAGTTAGAAAGAAAAGTTTCCACTTCCCTCCATAGCAAAGCGGGAGACAAAATAAATCTGTATAGGTTTGTAACCTATGAAAAGGAGCACCACGGAGGACCTTAAACTACGGGACCTAAGTGAGTTTAATTACCATTAAGCAAAACTATGTAAGCAATTGACTGCCTCGGTGGTCCAGTGGTCGCAGTATGCGCCTGCTGTGCATGAGGTTGTGGGTTCGATTCCCACACAGGACAAAACTTTGTGTGACTCACAAAGAGTTGTTCTGAGTCTGGGTGTAATTTGTGTCCATTAACTGTATGTTTGTAAAGTCCCCCGCGATACAGAGCTTGTTCTCTAGTGCGGGAGTTGTCTTTTTTAAATAAAAAAAATATATATATTTTGGTGTACAATAAAGAGTTATCTATCTATCTACTAATAAAGTAATAATAATTGGTATGATTTCTATGTCAGTAAGTCTACAAGTACGTTGCTATTCAATTACATTTAACTTCATGCCGTTTCATTTCTCAAGTTTGAAGTGCATAATAGTTCGCTGAACAGTTCCGCCAAGTCTTGATACTCCAACTGTATGTAAAGAAAAACAATAGCATAGCCAGCTTTTTAACTACTATATAAGTTTTGAAGAGGAAAGAAAACCAGCTTACAAAGAATTAATTTCTGCACGAATAAGTTCAAATAACTATGGAACTAATCTTAGGAAGACAACGGTACTTGGCGCTTTGAGCTAGGCTTTTAATATTGTTTCTTTGCGTAGGTAGTTTTTAATGCCTAGTATGTCTGCAAATATTTTAAGTGCATATCCCCGCTATTGCAGTACAACTGCGTAAATGTGTGGGTTCAATCCTTACATAGGACCAAATAGAAAAAGTGTGTGATTCACTATAAGGGTTTATTTTGTGGTAGGTACATTTGTTGATTGAGTTATCGATGGTTGTCATATTTCCAACGGTTTAATATTATGGTAGTACGGCCGTCGAAGAAAATGTAATATGTGCAGTCTGTCTGATGGCGTTCTTATAGATATACAAAAAATATTATGTATATATTTTACATCACATTACAAACGGCAACAAAAGTAGCAGAAAATACATTATTCTGAATTCGGAAAATAAATTCAACAACATTTTGACAATTTGGAATCGTAATGATCAACGATAAAATGTTTTAACTATTTACACAAAAATCAAAATGTAAACTCTTTTTTTCATCGCTTATTATATAGACGAAATCAATCAAATAATATCCACTGCAAGAGAGGGAACACTCGACAAAAAATCCTATACCAACCCGTCTGGCCAGCGTGGTATAGTAGGATTAGCCTACTATACAACGCTGGCCAGACGAAATCCCTTCAAGTGTTTAGAGGAGACCCGTGCCCAGCAGTGGGACGTTTGTGGGTTGAGATGTGAGAGAGAGAACGCCTAGACTCAGCCAGTTTACTTAAAATTAATTCTTCTTTGCCTGGCCCTTTCCCATTTTACTTGGGGTCGGCACTCCGTATTATGCGTCTCCAGGTAACTAACCAATTTAGTCAAAATTAATGTTAAATAATAAAAATGTTTGGCTGTTCACTGTATAACGAGAACATCAGTACCTAGCTAGTTTTAAGTAACAGTCCATAATGTGTATCGTCATGTATCTTTTTTTTTTTTCCTTCTTTTAAAAAGACAACTCCCGCACTAGAGATCAAGCTCTACAGGGAACTTTACAAACATACAATTAACGGACACAAATTACACCCAGACTCAGAACAATTCTTTGTGGGTCACACAAAGTTTTGTCCTGTGTGGGAATCGAACCCACAACCTCGTGCACAGCGATCGCATATTGCGGCCACTGGACCATGAGAGATGGCAGGATTTGACGTCATCTTCAAAACAATTCTCAATAGTTGTTTCTATTGTATGTTACTCTAGTGGTTCATTAGTTTGACAGTTTAGAATACTTTTAACTGTTTCAAAAATGTGTGGAGTGTAATTATTCAGAACTAAATAAAACGTAACAGTCGCTTACGATGCAACAGTGCGACGACCGAATTCAATAGGCCAAATTGCGGAGAGGACAGAGTCGGCGAATGGCTAAATCGAGCTGCGGTGTGAGCTATAGGAATGCAGAGGAAATAGATTCTTTAATATTAAATTATAGGATTAGAATGCGATACTCTCATAGTAGAAGGTAGTTCATAAAGGTCCTGCGAGAATACCGGCATTGTGGTCCAGGCTACAACATTAAAGCTACGGGGACCTTATTTGCTTTCTTGTTTTAAGTTTTGTATGAGCAAATGAAAAATGTCTTTCTTTTTTATACTACTAAGCTAGCACACAAGCATACGGCCCGCCCGATAGTAAGCAGGTACCGTATCCTACGGACACTTGCAATAGCAGGGGTGTCATTCGCGCGTTGCCGACCCTTTAAAAACCTCATAACTCCTTTCTTGAAGAACCTCATGAGTCTCTCGGGAAAACTCGAAAGCTTATCAGGTACCAATGTATTTTTTTACTTTGTGGTAGTTATACGCGGAGTACTTATAAAATTATATTTTATAACATATTTGCATGAATAGTAATTAAAATAAAAGTAACCTAACCTAAACTACTTACAAACAAACATATATTGTATTTAAAGGTATTAAAAATATCGAACTGAGGTCGCAGTTCTGAGGAAAGGTGCCCAAAAGACTGGCCAGATTTCCACGCTGGATTGCATACGTTGACTCAAGTAAAGGCCAGCCTTAGGATCGTGACATGACTCAACTAAACGCTTAGATATCTCACTATACAGTTTGTGGGCACTTAACAAATTGTTTAATATCCACTAATGGTGAAGGAAAATATAAAGACACCTACATGTCTTATAAAAAATTCTAAAGTCATGTCTCAACCCATAAACGTCCCACTGCTGGGCACGGGTCTCCTCCAAACAGAGGGATTTTAGCCTACTATACCACGCTGGCCAGATGGGTTGGTATAGGGTTTTGTTTCAAGTTTTCCCTCTCTTGCGGTGGATAACACTTACTCCTTTAGTCGACTCTTACGACACCCTCGGGATGGAAGGGGTGGTGACATTTGTATTCTTAATCCGTCAACACACGGACAAAGTCATGTGTGATAATAAAAATAATTACTTTACTAAGATTATATTTTTTGCGATAGTCATTAATTTCTTTTGATAACGTTTGACTCATAAAGCCAAATCGCTTCTCTATTCTCTTGTATCTTGAACCATTACTCAGTGCCCAGGAAGACTGCAAGCTGTAGGGGTAGAGCGGAAATTACGCGGCGCGCGAATCAACGTAACCACCCTGTTTATAGTAAGTTCTGCGAAGTAACAGCTCATAAAAATAGCTGGCAACTACTTAGTCTCAAGATTGAGTCTAGCTTCTAGTATTTAGATGTAATTTATGGTAATATTAAAGTTTATTTGAAACTGCATAACAAGAGGAGAAAATTATTTTTCTAGAAAATGGATAGGATTTTTTTTATTGTGCATTGTAAAAATTAATTTGGTATAGTCAGAAATAGAAGTGCAACCATATCGCTGAGTGAGAGATAAGAAACCAGTTTGACTGGCGAAATATCGTACAGAAGATATATATTGCTATGGAGGAGCGGATTCTTCTGACACAGGTATTTTTTGCCTAAGAGAAGGCACCACTACTAATCAATGTTATATGTAACTGTTTATGACAATAAAATATTATTATTATATAGCCAAAGATTAATA
Organism: Trisateles emortualis; assembly: GCA_947095525.1. Lineage (NCBI taxonomy): Eukaryota > Metazoa > Arthropoda > Insecta > Lepidoptera > Erebidae > Trisateles > Trisateles emortualis. The sequence goes on along the minus strand of OX352748.1, from coordinate 3,121,850 downwards.
ACATTGAGGCGCTCATAGCTAGTTGCACTCGCTGTTCGGTAAACGATCAGCGGGTTAAGCTACCAAGGGCGCGGTAACCCTATAGATGGGTGACCGCATAGTGATATTTCATCTGAGCATCTCCGTGCTTCGGAGGGCACGTAAAAAGTCGGTCCCGACTGTTATCAGTCGTTAGATCACGACAGAGGCGTAAATATGGGCGATCTCAATAACTCTATCACCATGTTGGCCACTAACCAAACGATAAGAAGAAGAAGAACAACAGTGGGTATTTAATACATAATTATTATTTTTTCATTACAAACTTTTTTTGCAATGTATCTGTGTTTGTTTGTAAGTCTGTTTTAGTCAAATCTTGAAAGTAAGATTCAAACCACTTCATAGTGCCCGAGCTGCAATTTGGTATACTTAATTATAATTACGTAACTTTAATGACAGTTTAGCTTACGTAGTAACTATTTAGTAATCTGTGGTTTAGCTATATTTTGTTGAGATGATAATTATGATGAAGCCGTCAGAGGGTGTTTAGAGAAAATATGGGACAATATTCTATAGCTTGACATGTTTATGCTTGTTTTTGTTGTCTTGACGACTACTATATTCTACTACTACTATCTTTCTTTCTACTACTATCTTTCTAGATAGTGTCCAAGGTGTCATGATAAAGTCTGTGTCACAGGAAACATTGTGTGGGAGGGTGATAAAAAAACATTTAGCAAACTTTATATCATGTGTTTTTAATTAAATTAAATACGTTAAATCAAAAAAACTTCTGTCCATCCAAAGGTAGTGGCAGATTATTTTAGCGATTTTGCCACCCATTGTACATAAATATGTGAAATAATATCTGTATCATAAATGTAATTGGTGCACAATAAAAAAAAATCTATTCTATACAATTCTACGTTGATGAAAATACGAAACAAAATTACTGAAGCCCAAACAATACGAATGGAATGTACTTAATTAACAAAATATCTGATCATGAAAAGCATAACGAAATTTAATATTATCAGGGGTATAATATATTAAGTGCTTTGTTACCAACGCACTCAATATTCTTGTATTTATTTACTAGCTGAATAGCTATTATGTTATTCTTCCTGCAGTTAAGAGAGGTAGGGCTTCATACTAGTGAACAAGCCCGACTGGGTAAGGACCTTCACCTTACAGAACAACAGCCAAAAGATTACTCACAGCGGTGTAGTTGTGTTCCTCTGTGTGAGTACAGGTTTCCAGAGGTCATTTAGGGATACGTTTTTAACGAACGTTTTCCTATCCCAGGGAAATTTTATTATAAAACTCTGGTGTTTATTTTTGGGTTGGTAACACGTAAGTGATACCTCTGATATTGCAAGTGTCCATAGGCTACGGAGACCGCAATTGGGACGACTATAATTATTTATTTTTAAAAAAGACAACTGCCGTACTAGAGAACAAGCTCTGTGTCTCGGGGGACTTTACAAACATACAATTAACGGACACAAATTACACTCAGACTCAGAACAACTCTTTGTGAGTCACACAAAGTTTTGCCCTGTGTGGGAATCGAACCCACAACCTCGTGCACAGCAGGCGCAGGCAGTCAAACTATTATATTAATATAGTCAAATTCTTATTAAAATATACAAAATTAATCGAAATTGACTAAGGCCTGAAATCCAAATCTACCAAAATCGTAATCATGTAAGTCGAGCCATTATTATAAAAGATTGAATTTAAAAATTAATCGTAGAATATGGTTGGTCCAGTATGCCGGGCAATTTCTGATTCCAATTAAAGTTTCAATATATGGTAATGAATCATGGGGCATATTGTAAAAGCCGGTCCATTCCATTATTAATACCTAGTTGGACAAAATTAAGGGTAGGTCTTACATTAAACTGATATATCTGGTGCGGATTTTTTTTTTCTTTAAAAAGACAACTCCCGCACTAGAGAACGAGCTCTGTGTTGCGGGGGACTTTACAAACATTCAATTAACGGACACAAATTACACCCAGACTCAGAACAACTCTTTGTAGGTCACACAAAGTTTTGTCCTGTATGGGAATCGAACCCACAATCTCGTGCACAGCAGGCTTATACTGCGGCCACTGGACCACCAAGGCAGTCGAAAGTCGAAAGAACATTTAAGGATTAATTCTTAAATGTTTATTTTTAATTTATTTGTGTTCATCATCTCAGCCAAAAGACATCCACTGCTGGACATAGGCCTCCCCCAAGGTTTCCCACAACTCGCGATCCTGAGCCGACCTTGTCTTTTGGTTGCTCGCAACCTTTACCAGGTCGTCGGTACACCTTGTTGGAGGCCTGCCCACGCTTCGTCTTCCAGTTTATTTGTGTTACCAGCTAATTAAGCTAGTTAATTGTGTAGTTTCGACGGAGGGTAAGACTAGTGATCTGTACTACAAGATTTCCTACAACACCAGTCTGTTAAACATGTACTACAAAAAAAAACATATTATAGCAGGTATCTAGGTATGTACTCATAAATATGTATGTTTATGATAGTATACAATATGGTATACATTAGTTCTATAAGTATACAACTCTTCTTTTTTTATCTGACTTATCTTTCTTATTCAATTGAACTTTCTATTCTTTTCTTTTTTAAAAGACAACTCCCGCATTAGAGAACAAGCTGTGTGTCGCGGGGGACTTTACAAACATACAATTAACGGACACAAATTTCATCCAGACTCAGAACAACTCTTTGTGGGTCACACAAAGTTTTGTCCTGTGTGGGAATCAAACCCACAGCCTCGTGCACAGCAGGCGCATACAGCTTCCACTGGACCACCAAGGCAGTCATTTGCTCTCTCATCTTTATATTTTCCTCTATCACTCCGAAGTTTGCTGGTAGAAAACTCATTATGAGTAAAGCTCGCCTTTGTACATGATATTTTGTTGGAACGAGTATATTCGGTATAATTTGGGTGTACATTAAAGAACTACAGTTATGTGATGAAGATAAAATAAAATAAATATTATTATACGGAGAAGGACTGAAGATCAGTGCTCAGTGGTCGAATTTCGACCATAGTTGCTCTACGGTCGAAATTCGACCACTGAGCAGCCAACAAATAATATGAACATACAATTTAGATAGCCTAGATTTATACTGAACATTGTATATTTCAATGTAATTTATGTATTTGTTTATTATAGCTAACTATTCTTGATACATTGTGGCCATTTATCTGATGTATGTATTGCGGAACGTATATATAAGTTATAACTGGCTAAAGTATGTAGAATGTTGGTAGTATGTTAATAATCCTACTAATATTATAAACGCAAAAGTTTGTAAGTATAGATGGATGAATGGATGGATGGATGTTTGTTACTCTTTCACGTAAAAACTACTGAACGGATCTGGATGAAATTTGGCAGTGAGATAGATTATGGTCTGGACTAACAAATAGGCTAATAATAATAATTTAATAATAATTTATTTATTGTTTTTATAAAAGTACATTTAAAATTAGTGCTTGGAGTCCTCTTTTAGGCAAAGCAAGCTCTTTTAGGCTACTTTTTACTAGCGTGGATGTCTGTAATAGCGATAACAGATATCCACGCGGGCGGAGCAGCGGGCAACAACTAGTAATAATAATAATCTTCGGTCACGGCGACTAATCTCAATGGAGACTAGCCATCTGCGCGTAAGATATGCACAATTGTGTGCGCAAACATAGGTGCACTCTTTTTCGCTCATTCTCATAGTCCGATGGGACTGCAATCCGACACGACCGGAGAGAGATAAGGTGTAAGACCAACGGCTTTACTTGCTTTCCGAGGCATGGAGAGGTCCTTCTGTTTGTTTTTCATTTTTATACTACTCAGGTGGCAAACAAGCATACAGCCCGGCAGTTACCGTAGCCTATACGCTTGCAATACCAGAGGGATCACTTACCTAACTTACACACCTAATCTCTCTCCGGTCATATCAGATTGCTGTCCAATCGAACTATGAGAGAAGAGAGAGTGCACTTGTGTTTGCGCAGATGGCTAGTCTCCGCTGAGATTATCCGCCGTGACCGAAATTCCATGACCATAAGGCTAGCCGTATGCTTGTTTGCCTCTTTAGTAGTTTTAAAATGTCTTTCCCTTAACAATCGCAGCTGGTGATATTAAAAGAATAGCGGGAACACACAGGAGTTAACTGTGCGGTACATCTGTCGCTCCGTCTGTAGACTGACTCCCTACCTGCGATACTACGATATTAATTAATTGGAAACGATATATTTTCATGTATTGATCGGGTACTTCAGCTGTATGTTTTGTATAATGTACAGGATTTTATGTAAAAGATATAAAATTTGCAGAAATGTTCGTGAAATATTTTTTGTGATTGATATTGAATGTCCACTGGTTGGCGATTTTAATTCAATTATTACATATTTATTAATTCGAAGTGGTAGTAAAGTAAAAGGTGGTGACCGATTGGGAAAGTAACAGAATTGCACGCACGAGGTGCGAGTTCGATGTCAGGAGGTACTGCACTAATGTGAATTTCATTTTGTGGAGTTTATATGTACTAATTAAATGATTCACCATTTGCTAACGGTGAATGAAAACATCGTGAGGAAATCCACATAAATAATAAAACATGTCTGATCCACCAAGTCGCATTATGCCAGCGTGTGTGAATTAAGGCTTTAAACTCTCTCTATCTCTCTCTCTCTCTTGGTAGAAGAGAGAAGACCCGTGGCCAGCAGTGGAGACTTATATAAGTTGACAATTGATAAATGTTAACTGGTTGGCGTTGCTCGTTTGATCAATAGTTATTAACATGTTTATTAATTCTAATCATATGGGTAAGACCACAGCCAAACAACTACACCTATAATTATGTAGTTGTACTCCTGTTTGTTGAAAAATATTCCTTAAATAACGATTTCTTGCTACATTTACTGAATAGAAAACCACAGTACTATATACATACAAAGAGAGGTAGGGCACCATACAAGCAAGCTAGCCCCATTAAGGAAAGACCTCTAACTTGCTGATAACCACAGCCAAATAATAAATAAAACGGAACCCCAACTACACCGCGTAGCTTTTTTTTTTTTTTTTTAATACTACTTGGGTGGCAAACAAGCATACGGCCCGCCTGATGTTAAGCAGTATCCGTAGCCTATTTGTAGTTGGCTCTTCGGTTGACTTTAAAAGACGTCCACTGCTGGACTTCTTTCTCAAAGCATCCCCAAAAGATTTCCACAGTCTTATAACAATATACTTTTAAGATATATATACCTAAATATTAATGTGACTCTTCGTCAGGTGAGAGTACCAATTAAAACTCAAAGACTATTTGTGTAAAGTCATTGTTTAAAAAGTTGGTGAAACATCACAAAGTTGACTCGTTAAAGTTATTTTTGCCATTATTTTGGTAAAGAATAAGCTTTTGTTTTTAACTTTATATTGCCTTGAAATTAACATAAAAGAAATGTTTTAATTAGCCATTTGTAATTTATATTCTGACTTACAGAATTGTCTTTATTTATTTTTTATACTTTTCCTTTTTGTTTGTGTTTGTCCAGGTCAAAAAACGCGCCTACGACCAGGTCAACGAAGGGCCAAAACTAAGAAGAGAGAAGAAAGTATATATGAAGCAAAATAATCAATACTACTACTAAACTAATTTACAATAAACTAAGAAATATATCGTATTTGAAATAGTTATTAAAATATCGTAGCAAGTTGAAATTCGCCTCTGCCTATTGAAAGACAATTTTTTAAAAGACAATTTATTGAAATACAATTTTACTTATATATAAAGAAAGAAGGAAAAAATATTTATTTCGCTCTCAAACAAGAAGTAGTATAATAAAGGTGGGTACTTATTCAAACAACTAGCCTAGTTGAGGCGAAATGGTCTTAGCTCAGCTATATAGCCGCTACGACGAAAGACGTAGCAGCGCTGGTATTCTGCTAGAACTAAAGTGACGCACGGGCAGAAAGCCACTACGCTACTTACATTTAAAATAATTAGGTATTATAAAAAAAATAATAATAATACAGCTACATTCTTAAATACATTAAGAAACAATAATAAAAGACATTTAAAAAATAAAAAATATATAAAACAGGTGCACGCACAAACTTTTTTTATTTTGTTGGGTTGCGATAAACCCAACAAAAAAAAAATTATACAACCATAAAAAAGAGGAAACAAACAATAATATTTAAAAATAATTGAACGCGAGAGATTGACACTATGACAAATTGACAGGTACATAGTGCACAGAGTGACAGGTGACAGTGTGTTACGAAGGGAATGCAATTACGTAATAAATTTACTAAAATCAGACTAAAACTGTGACAGACGATGATACTAATTATTATATGATGATACTTATATCTTGCAGAAGTTTACAATTCTAAAATAGTTTTTAAATTGGCGTATAGTTAAATCATTCCTTGCATAATAATAGACTTTTAAACCAATTTCATTAGATAATTCAGAATCTCCATTTTTTATTATACTGTAGTTTATACTACTATACATACTATAATATTATGAAGACCTGCGTATGGCTCATCTCCGTTAAGATATGAAGTTAAGCAGGTCATATTATAATAGGACAAGTAAGGCTGCAAACACACAATATTCTTTTGATCTCATAATATAGTTCGATGGAAAGACAATCTGACACGACTGAACTAAGATTGTCAAAGTCAATGATTTATTATTAAATTGTTCGACAGAATAGGTATTATTTTCATAGAAAACAAATTTTTAGAAAACAAAGACTTTATAAATATCCATTATACACTTACAGGTCTTTCCAGTTATAAAGTGCAATTAGCAAGTTCACATCACGCCTGAGCAGTTAAGCAGAATTACAAATTACACTAAAGTACCACTTAAAACTATGTTTGGCATGAATTAAGTAGGGTTAAAAGTTAGACTAAGTTACTGCGTTACTCAGGCCGTTGACGGGTTTACACCGAAAGCTGATAGAGGTCATATCGATGGTCCCTATTAACAATGTCGAATATGCATTTTTACCAAAAATCACTTTTTTACATAAATGGAATCACAATACAAAGTTCTATGGTATACAATATTTTGATTTTATTAAATAACATTATTTCTGTTAGTTTCTAAGTTAATATTGTTGGTTGTAATAACTTTGTCCGAGCGACAACGTAGGTAGTGACAGAACTGGCATAGTTTATGGGACGGAGGGAGCGCGGGGGTGCGCGAATCTGCCACTACGCACTTTGTCACCGGGGAAAGCGCTCCCGCGGCTGAAATTGTAAGGAACGGTTTTGTATTCGTGCCTGTAAATAAGTGAAGATGCCGTAATGTCAAAACGTTCTAAACGGATTTTAGATCTAATAAGTTTTAATAAACAGGATCCTATTTATCAGCATAAGAAAATAGCAACAAGTGACTGGCAAGATTATTACATAGCTACAGAACATGGTAAGTACCCTTTATATTATTAAGTTGTTAAAGTGAGTATGTATTATTGTATAGCAATGTCAATTAATTACATTTCTTTTTTTTTTGAAAATATTCATTATTTGCATAATGTGGATACATTGTCCCTTTAATAAAGTAGTTTGCGGTAGATACGTCTATTTTCAATGTACTTCAAGCGGACGATTTCGTCGGATATACCTCTTTCTACATTATTACATGTACATATAGTAGATCATTTTGTTGGATGTACCACTTCCAACATTATTATAAGTGTGCATGATCAATGATTTTGTTCGATGTGTCACTTTTGACTTTGTTACATGTAACCTAAAACCAAATATTTTATCAGATGTGTCACTTTCGACATTATTAAACGTAACTTCAAGTTAGTCGGTCTTCCGAATGTGTCAAAGTTGACCGTAGTCCCACCTACCCTCTTTAAATAGTTCAATAGTTATCTGATTTATCATAGGTGTCTTACCATAATGGTGTCCTAACAGTATAATTCGAACTACTTACCTTTGCAGATCGTGAGTCTTCACCACTACGTACGCATTTCGATGATGACTTGATTTACCAATTAACAAGATTTGATGGATGATATTATATTCAGGGACAAGGACGAGACTTTAAATACTTCTTTACCTGAAGAGAGAACTCGTGAAGGGAAAATTCGTGAGAGGAGAGTCTCCGAAGAGATTGGGGATACAAACAATCACGAAAAGCACATCGATGTCCATTGACAACTTACACTGTCACCAATTCCTGTTTAAGAAGACGCATGTGGAAATGAATTTTGTACCACATGCTTGGAAGCGTATGCCATTAGGCCAGATATACGAGTAGGAAAGAAGAGACTTATAATCAAACAGCATTGGAGTGTAGTAGTCACTCAAACAGGCCGATAAAACAGAAGCGTGTAACAAATTCTATCGGTTTTGCCGACTCCACACGTTTAGATAAGTATATTCTATTATAAAAGGAAACTGAATACTTTTAACTTCACACTGTTTGAATTGTTTGTCTGCTCTTCACATACTATATATACATAGTCTTTGGCATAATGATCGTATTATTTTTAACAGCTTACATCTGGAGCGGTTTACTATGGGGATTAATAACAATCAAACTTAGCTCACATAGGTCCCGTAGTTCAAGGTCCTCCGTGGTGCTCCTTTTCATAGGTAACAAACCTATACAGATTTATTTTGTCTTCCGCTTTGCTATGGAGAGATGTGGATTTTTTTCTTTCATACTCTTCCTATTTACTTCTGATCAAATTCGTTGCGGGGCCTAAGACAGAAGGCATAGTTGTCCACAGGACGCACGAGTGTCAAAGCTCGGTGTATCAGTTGGTTACTCCACTGTCAATCTTGGCTCACAGGAGTCACAGCGGTGGGCATGTGGGTAGGATTGTCCCGATTTACACTGTTTGAACTAAAACGGCGACTATATGTCACAAGTCGCCGTTTTAGTTCAAACAGTGTAAATCGGGACAATCCTACCCACATGCCCACCGCCTCTCATGGCACATATGTGCCATGAGAGTATTGCTAAAAGAGGTGCTAACAAATTCTAGTTCCTTGTAAGCTTTCATTAAAGTGAATGCCGAAAAAGGGGTGAAGAAAATTCGATTTTGATCGGACAATCGCGCTGTCTAAAATAGTAAATACTCTGCCTTTGCTTCATATTTGCTTATTGCTAAGGAGTTTGGGGTAACTATAATAATAAATAAATACTAGATATATGGAAAAAGGAGATTTCAAAACGAAGACGTAAGCGGATAATGATTTCCGTTCCAGATGAACCGTACTACTTGCTGCGTTGGTCGAAAACAGAAGGTATGCCGTATAATGTAAGGGAAATGGCCTCGGGAGACTTCTACAATTTCGAAGATTTGTCGTGCCTCATCATCTCAACCTATAAACATACCACTGCTGGGCATAGGTCTCCTACATACACTAGGAGGGATATTAGCCTTACATCACGCACCCAGATGGGTTTGTGTAGGGTTTTGTTTTGAGTTTTCCCTCTCTTGCAGTGGATATTGTCTGCCTGACTTACTCCCTTAGTCGACTCTTACGACACCCTCCGGATGGAACGGGGTGGTGGCATTTGTATTCCATCTCAGCCATAAGACGTCCACTGCTGGACATAGGCCTCCCCCAAGGTTTTCCACATCGTTCGGTCCTGAGCTGACCTTGTCCATCGGTTGCCCGCAACCTTTACCAGGTCGTCGGTCCACCTTGTTGGAGGATTTGTATTGCGCCTAGATAATGATAATTCTAACATTTTTAATTTAATAGCATATATAAAACTTTGTGATATGTACCCGCCATTCTAAAGGTGTTTTGAGTTATACTATTTATTGTATTCATAGTTTTGCTTAATTTTGTCGTTTTGTTACGTTTGTACTTTATTATAATACCCACATTAAAATCAGAAAGAGGTAGTAAAAATATTTTTGTTATTGAATTACTAAATGCCTAGAGGTGATTTCAAAGTGTGATTACCTTATTTTTCATGTGTGTTGGTAGTTTCATGTGTATTATTAATATTTATTGTTTAATAAATGTATGAAAAAGTTAATTAATTAAAGCATATTTTTATTATTTACCCTAATAAGCTAAACACATACGACATAGCTACTTTCAAATCTCCACTTGTAAATGTTGAATATGCCACTACCTACTTAAATAACTTTTAAATATCCGAACAAAATTGTCGTTTGTGGTACAACCGACAATTCACATTAAAAATAGTCCACTAGAAAAAGTTGATTGTACCTTATTTTCTAAACTATCAATAAAATTTATAATTTGTCTATGTGAATACGTAATAAACAATACAAAAAACATTCAGTGCAAATTTGAACATTCACAGCCTTATAGTTATTTTTTTATCGTCAAAACAAACTTTAAACTGCTCTACTGAAAAGTTGTCTTTTTGCAGAATCGACTTTGTTAATAGGGACCATCGATATTCTACTGCTTATTAAGTATCGTAATGGCGATATTGAAACGCGCATTGTGGGCAGGCGTTCAATATGGTGGACCGGCGATCTGGTTATGGTTGCAGGTAACCGAAAGATAACGGCAGCTTAGGACCGATACTGTGGAAACATTTAGGTCAGGTCTATGACTAGTAGTGGAAATCTTTTTGTTGAGAGAGAGATAAAGAGATAGTCGAATCGCAAATTCAAAACTTTCTATTCTTTTCGATTCGTCTACCGTTTATGCCACTTGTCTAGAAGGGCGGAATTCTTGATCGAATCTTTCCTACCGTTCAAAATGATTACCTATTTTTTTCTCTATATATTTTGCTATATTACTTCTTTTTTGTCTTACTTTAAGAATATTCGTAATAAGTAAATATTGACTTTGCTGTCAAAAACAAATATTATATTATTATATAGATAACGACGATGGTTGTTCTACCAACGGCTTTCAATCCTCTTTTGACAAGTCAGCAGACAGGAATAAAAGCATGCGATTTAAACCCCAAACACTACATAGCTGTAAATCTAAACGATAACAATTCTTTCATTTTACCATTCGAAATGACGTAACCATTACAAAACCGATAAACAGACAATACCACACGATAAAACTGAATAAAAGGAAAATAAAAGTAATACTAGAACGCATCAAAGCAGTCCACATGAATACGACCAGTAAATCTTACGTGTAAATGAACACGTCCATACAACGATCGGATGTGATACATCTCCGGCTGAGACCACCGGCCCGGCATAAATTGCCTGAAGACGCGGCAACCGATGCGAAACAAATTTATTGTTACGACTAGTGTTTAGATGTGTGGTACAAAGAGTTGAGGTTTGTATTTATTACTAGGAAGACAGGTGGAGTATGTTGATGGTGTTTGCAGATTGAAATCGCCCTTTATTCGGATACTACGTATGCAAATGAAGATGACACGAGAGGAGCAATGTGAACTTTTTATCTGAATAATGACAGGTGTGTAGCGTATTGCTTTTAGTACACATGCAGTATTTTCCACAAAGATCACTACAAGCCATCTTACATTTGACCTAAATAAAAATAAATGTGACGTCTTAAAAAATTGTCGTGTTGTATTAGAAAAATATAGCGCCATAGGAGCCAATTACTGTCTTTAAAATTCGTAAATAATAATTCTTGCATTTTCCTCAAGCGTCTAGTTTAGTTCAAGATTCCTACGAGCAGCCTTCGGCGCTTGCTGGTGGCTGTCGACTGCAGTCAATATGGGTCAGTGGGCCTTAACCAGTTTCCAGCTGCGTGTAATACTGAGTGCCAGAACTATGAATTATGTTCTACATATATACTGTAACTATAAGTTATGAGATTTTCAATGTAAGAATTCAGAGTGTATAACTCTATCGAAAATATTCTACTCCTGAAACAAATAAAACTACTAGAGTTTCACTCATGTGAATCCAGTTCAAATATCAAAATTGCCTATTCGCAAATCAAAATATCACTAACTCAAGATGCTTAGCATCTCTCAGTAATATTATTATGAAAATATCTGAGAACGTTTCTCAAAATCATAAAGTTCAACAAGGCAAAACAAATCTACAAGTCTCAAGAACAGAAATCTGAATTCAGACGCCTTTTCGTCCAAATTCGTCGACCTTTGCTCAAATAAACGATTTGGACAGAATATTTGAATGAGTAAAGGGTTTATTCTGTGAAAAGGTCATGCGGTTTTTGACTAATAATAGAACTACAACGACTGTCCCCGGGGATCTCTAGAGAGAAGGTTGGGTTCTGTATTGTGAAATTTCGGGGTATTATTATATTCTACGTATCACGCCTTCGATGAGTACACAATATAAAACGTGACATGGTTTGCAATGAGGGCGATAATTATGCCGTACTGATATATTCTGATTTGCAAAGGTGTATCACAAGGGTCAGTGAGCTGTTTGTGTATTTATACTTTCAATTCGATATTAGCGAATGTCATCTGTTGTATATTTATTATTTACTAGCGATATATACCGGCTTTGCATGGGTGGATACTAATTATGTTTCGCGTATGCTTAGCTGCCATACCTACTCAGTGATAATAATAGTATTCTAATGGATAAATATTTTTTTTACCCTTCCTGTACTTTTTGAGTTTTTTCGTTGCAAACAATTAATTTTTTTCTTTTTATAAGCTTAGATATAAAATTACTACTATAAACTATGTATTTTTAAATAAATAAACAATTGTCTATATTGTTTTACTAGGTTAAACAGAAAATTTGAGGTCAAGCTAGGCTCATCAAACGACTGATCGACGATTAGCGTGACAAAAGGACAGGATTGTTTCAAGCACAGAGAATCAGTATTGCCACAACGTAGCAATGTCACTAGCCTTCTGCATTGCTCGTTTCCAATTGACAGCGGCGCTATAGAATATTTTAACATCGTAACAACACGGTTGGAATTAAACAATGTTTCAATTCTCGGAACCATACGCTAAAAATTGGATACAAAAAATCTGTTTTAATTTAAATTCTAGCTCACTAAATGAACTGACGAAATCACCACTACCCCAATGGAAATGTTTCCGTACAAATAAAATAAAAGCGAGAGAGAATCGATTTGGAAATTTGAAAGTGAAATTTTCAACTGTATATTTAATTGGGAACAGTGGAAACATTGAGAACCCTTTCTAAACAGTTCCAGTGATTACTGTACAATTTGCATTGCGTACGACTTTTACCCTAGGGGCTAAATAATCGGAAATTTATCGAAGATCCCCAGTTTAATCGGCAATTGGATTATCGATCTTTGTTTCAGTTCATCTTGGTTATCAGTTGTTGGAGTATCTAAGATTTATTGGAGAAAGTTTTGCGCCATTTTGGAAGATCAATGAAAGTGGAATTGAGAAAATGAAGAACTCGGTTTTGGCTGAATTGTAGACTCGCAAACGGATAAAAACATAACCTTAAACCTATTATTCTCAAAGGGATAGTCAGAGATAAGGGCTACCCAAATTTTGACACAATTTGATAAAGCTCTAATAAAAAAATGTTTCATTGGAATTCATCTCAAAATAAAAACATATCTACACTACTGTGTAGTTATTTGGCTGTGGTCTTTTATAAAATGTTTCCCAATTCTATTTATCATCATCATTAGCCTATCGCGGTCCACTGCTGGACACATACTAGCACTTTTTAAGGCCATTATTTTTTCAACCAAACACCATAATAATTAAAATTTATTCATATTTTTATCAGCGTCTATCTACTATTAATAGCTTGCCCTAGTGAGTTTCCACTTATAAATCAAAACGAGGAAATCGTTTGGCCTGTACACAAAGCTTTACACAAATCAAGTTAGATTTCGGATACAACTTGTTAAAGAGTACAAATTTATGTTGAACCTTTCAATTAACAAAATTGTCGGTTGTGAGTCGAATGGAAAGAACTTTATTTATTAAATAGCTTGTTATTGTTTGATTGAATATTCTGAATTATAAGGGAAAAGATTTGAGTGTAATTATGGATGGAAATATAGGTAATGCTGGCACGCAAATGGTATCTTTGGTATTTAATGCGTCTATAGGCTTTAATGTTTAACATCAGATTGTATGGTTGTTTGCTACCTTAAAATATTAAAATAAATCACGGCGTGCTGTGGGTTTGCTCGCACTTGCTATAAATAACGCGTCGAGTATTATGGGTTCCACACATTTTATACTTAGTAATGTTTCAATTTTTTTGTTATACCTATTTTATGTATTTGTTTTTTGTGTGAGTATTGATTAAACGGTTCTTTCTTTCAGGTAGTACAAATAATATTGTTTGATCCTCATTTGTGGATCAAACAACCTTTGTTAAGTCTACTTAAATATTAAAGCAATGTGGAAAAAGACGAGCCCGGAGCAGGATTCGAACCTGCGCCTCTCGGGTTCCGGCCCAGCGCACTACCAACTATGCCATCCGAGCTCCTACTCGAATTTGTTCACCGCTTGTTTACGTCTCATTTTAAGTATATTTGAGCTGATTGCATTTATTTCTATGCTGAGAGTGCTAATTATCTAAGAACTATAGACTTATGCTGGTTAAGTCCCCTGACTCACAGCAAATAACCAAAAAGAACAAATTATGATGGTTCAGGTAAGACTGTAAGTACTGAATAAATTTCTTAATGAAAACTAAGTTGATTCTTAAAAGACTTCTTGCTTATTCAAGTACTAATACTGAAAACCTAAATCTAAAGATTGAGTAAGCACTTCAAAAACAAAATTAGGTACTCAAGTTTGTACGACCAGCTCCAAATATCACGTGGGAACCCCACACTAATTCCCAATATTCCCACTATTAGAACAGATAAGATCCGTGTACCTGAAGTACTAACACTAGTTATAACATGTACTAGACTAATTAAGTTTGAGCACTTAATGAAGCTATGCGGTTCGCTTGCAATAAGTAAAGTAATAACACTATTCTTGTAGTCCAGGAGGTGTTCGTAAATCACTTGGAACTAAGTTGGGTGAAGTATTAAGGAAGTAAGGGAAATCTTGAAGGGGAACGACGTTGTAAGTGGGACGTTAAGAAAGATGGAAGGGTTTTTGGTGAGATTTACTTTGTTTTTTTGTAGTACATTTATTTATTTATTTAAAACTTTATGCTCAATCGCACACAGGCAGATTTAATGCCATAGGCATTCTCTACCAGTCGACATTGGGTGATACAGAGATGAACATAATAGGTGCAAAAAAGTTTTGGTGAAACAAAGAAACAAATTTAAGATAGTAATTAATATAATATATACTATAGCTATAGATTCAAACAATATTTAAATATAAACAAAATAATTATGAAAGTGTAATACGTACTAATTCCGACGATTCATCAGCGAGGAGAGCCCGAACCTTCACCTTAAACGCATAGCGATTTGTAGCCATCCTGATATCAAGAGGGCATTTATGTAATAATAATAATATTCTGGGACAGACAACTTACACTCGGACATCTTATTCCATACTAAGCAGACAACATTTGTTTTAGGATAATTTTTGTAATGTTATTATGTGTCTATTTTTTACTATCTGCTATGCTGTGTTTCTAATGTTTTCCTTTCCTTCTTCTTTTCTTTCTTTTAAATAACACGTTGACGGAAAGCATACGGTCATTAAACAAGGCAGAGCCTTTACTATGGCAACCAGACAACAATTTTTATCCTACTAAATTGACCAACAAGAGTATAGTCCAGCTAATGATAAACAGTAACCAATGCTAGGAGCATTACGCGCATTGTTGACCCTACATCTGGGCACCAGTTTTTTTATGTTATGGGCAACCTTGGAATAAGGAAATATTTCTTTTGAAAAACTATTGATATACTATGATTCAATATTAGCTGTAATCATAAATAAGAAAAAAGAAAGAAAGAAAGATCTACACTAATATAATAAAGAGAGAATTTTTGTTTATAAATTTGGATGTAGGGAACTCTCTACATGCCATTATGCTAGTTTTTATTGACGTCATATCATCATTATCTCAACACTATGTCCGATGATAGCGAGTTAAGAGAGGTAGGGCACCGTACTAGCGAGCAAGCCCGACTGGGGAAAGACCTCCACCTTACAGAAGACCACAGCCAAATAACTACACACAGCGGTGTAGTTGTGTTACTGTGCGTGAGTACAGGTCTCCAGCGCTCATTTAAGGATGCGTTTTGAAAGAAACGTATTTATATCCCAGGGATACTCCCATCATAAAGCCCTGGTGTAAAACAATGGGTTGGCAACACGCAAGTAATACCTCTGGTATTGCAAGCGTCTATAGGCTACGCTAACTGCTTAACATCAGGTGGACCGTATGCTTGTTTGCCAGCCAAATAGTATAAAAACAAAAAAAAAATATCCTGCATGCGGGCGAAGCCGCAGGTGAAAGCTAGTAAATAATATAATGGCAGATTGTAGCACCCCCGCTCCCGTTCTACTAACCATGGAACCGTTTATTGCTCCCCAGTAAATGGAAATATTCATTAAACTTGCCGAGCAACAGTATCGATTCTAGTTTATATTACAAGCAACATTTTACTATTACTCATTTAAGTAATATATTTTACTACTGAGAACATTTGTTCACAAGTGTTTTCTTGGTTTTGTTGAATTATATTTTAAAGTCAAAGTCAAACTCATTTATTAATTTACATCAAATACATGAAACTTATGAACGTCATAAAAACAAATGCCAGCATACTTTTTTCCTACGGCCAATTACGCTGACTAGGCCTCGAGAAGAATTGACAAGAAACTCAGGCCACTCTTTTTAATCGCCAGAGTATAACATTCACAAATTGATATGAGTTACAATATAAGTGTTAACAAAAAGGGACGGAAACCAATATACCATACTAAATTAAATTTAGGTAAAAATATTTAATAAATAAGGAACCAATTTAAAAAAAAATAATGAATTTAGCTTTCCACTGTATGGCAAGGACGGATCCTTTCCTTTTATATGCATAAGACAGAAACGTGTCGAGATCACATTGCGATCTTAGTAAAAACTATATTATCTTTATTATTTATAATAAATAATTCCAAGATTGACCAGCCAACCCAAGTAGCACCCGTTCACAAGCATGACGCATTTATTTTTACACGCTTACAATGTTCGTATGTAAGTTGTCTGCTTCAAAATTTGCAAACCATTTTTCAACACTTCGATTGAGCTGAAGTTTGGGATACTTATCAGTCCAGTGACAATGCAATAATATTGTAATGTCGTAGTCGTCGTCGTAATGTTGCCATTGCAACTCCTTAACGAAGACAAGACCGTCGTATTTGGCCTCATTAAACATTTAGCAATAATAATATTTTCAGTAAAATTTCATTAATTTCATTCAACTACATAAATCAATAAAGGCTTGTTTTTAATAACATTTTAATATTACACAAGGGTAATTGCGTTAGAATTAAAGTGATATAGAAGACTAGCTGTTGCCCGCGGGTCTACCCGCGTAGATGTCGGTCATCGCTGTAAAATGTAGCCTATGTATTATTCCAGACCATCATCTATCTCTGTGCCAATTTTATCCAGATCGTGAAAGTTTGTGAGTATAGTCACAAACTTTCACATTTATAATATTAGTAAGGATATATATTTTGACTGCATGTGTGGTGTAGGACACCCTCAGGCTAGGTGCAGCGAAGATTTTCGCAAGATAGCTGGATGCGAGAGGCTGAAGACCTTATCAAGTGGCGTACTCTTGGGGAGGCCTATGATCAACAGTGGACTGCGATAGGCTAATGATGATGATGATGTGGTCTAGTGATTAAGAATATCACCTCACTACCAACGTTGCGCCGGATGGGTTATGGGTTCGATTTCCATACAGAGCAAAACTTTGTGTGATACTTAGATGCTTGTTCCAAGTCTGAGTATACATTGTGTTTTGTTTTTATACTACTTATAGGTGGCATACAAGCATAAGGCCCACCTGATGTCAAGCAGTTACCGTAGCCTATAGACGCTTGCAATACCAGAGATATAATTTGCGTGTTGTCAATCCATTTTTTTACACCAGGGCTTTAAGATGTAGTATCCCTGGGATAGAAAAACGTTTCTTTCAAAACGCTTTCGTAAATAAGCGTTGAAGACCTGTGTCCCTGAATTGTATATACATATCATTCCCCACGTCTTTCTCGGTCAAGTCTGTATGCTTGTATGGTTCTACTTCTGTTCAGTTATTCAACATTAAAATGCAATATTATAATACCAAATTTAATTTTATACATCTTCAAAACTTTTACAATTTGGAAGGGTTTTACTTTATTATTAATCTCAATAAAATCTTTATTACCAACTGTATCCACATCGAATGGCGCTTCGGAATTTTTCACAAACTTTTTATGAACTAAAACTTTATAATTAAAATGAACTAATTAAGGAGCTTCTTTAATGGGTCGACTTTGATACGTACTTACTCTGAAAGTGCATGAAAGTTGCACATCGTAGGAATCTCAGTTTCAATCATATATATAATTGTAGGAGTTCGTATGCTATGCTTTTAGAGCTTCTATATACATGGAGGTGTGAAGCTGGCTAAATTATATGATATGGCATTTGGATTTATCTCTTGTATTTTAAAAAGACAACTCCCGCAATATGAAACAGCCCTGTATCGCGGGGGACTTCACAAACTTATAATTCCCGCCGGCTGATTCTCTAAGAAACAGCGATCGCAAACTGACAGTTGTGATTGCTCGGTGACGGCACACACGATTGCTAAACGTTAAATAGGCTCGGTTTTCGCTCATACGGATACGGATTTTCAATCTGACAGCCAGATTTTGCTCCGTTTTAGCGGGCGCTCGGTTTTCGCTCGAAAATACCCCAAAACGAAATACGAAATAGCCCAGCCGGTCACAAATTATACCCAGACTCTGAACAAACATTATTAATCACACAAAGTTTTAGCCCGTATCGTAATCGAACCCACGACCTCCGGCGAAGCAGTCACAGTCACTAACCACTAGACCAACAGGCTAGTCACTTTCAGTCAACAGTAATTTGTCATTCGAAAGAATAGGACAAAGTATTGCGTAACTATTCACTCATTTACTAGGTACACACATTTTTTTAAGACTACTCATACATCTACTGCTATGTCTTAAGAGAGGTAGGGCACCATACTAGCGAGCAAGCCCGACTGGGGAAGGACCTTACAGAAGACCACAGCCAAATAACTACACACAGCGGTGTTGTTGTGTTCCTGTGTGTGAGTACAGGTCTCCAGCGCTCATTTAGGGATGTGTTTTGTAAGAAATATTTTCCTATCCCAGGGACACTCTCATCTTTAAGCCCTGGTGTAAAAAAATGGGTTGGCAACACGCAAGTGATACCTCTGGTATTGCAAGCGTCCATAGGCTACGGTAACTGCTTAACATCAGGCAGGCCGTATCCTTGTTTGCCATCCAAGTAGTATAATAAAAAGTGTTTCAACTGTTTTAGCTGTAGTGTTCTGTAACCTGAAGAATGGTGAGAGCAACATCCTGACCTCTATTGATATGTCTCAAACAGCCTCAACCCATGATATTATCATCGTCATAAAGACATATAGCCGCAGGCATCCACTAGCATTACAATAAGCTTAAACTAGCTTCGAACAAGTTCATAATCTCGTTTGGAAGCCAACAAGAAAGCGAGAGTGACGGTATAAGGTTACAAGTTAGTGGTGAAACTCTGCGCACGTAACAGCAGCTAGTTTTACAGTATCAGCTTACAAACAGATATAATATAAGATAACTAAGTAATTTGTTTTTGCAAACAAGAAAGTTTTACAGGATCGATTGTAGGTAAGGCAATTAATTCAAAGAACTGAAGTTGAGAACGTTTTTGTTTAAGTCAGTATACTGGCAAGCTTATGCCTGTAATTTAAAAAGAAATATGAAGAGAGGTAGAGCAAGCTATCCACACAATAGCGGTCTGCGAGAGTAAGACAAACTGTGCGAATATACTTAAATTAAATCAGATATTTCAAACCACAGCTGATGATATGAGTTGAGTTGTGTTGAGTTTATTTGATGTTTCATAATTGTAATAATATATTGACATGTTTATTCTATGTACTTTAAATTGATATTAATTACGTAGTTTAGTATTATTGAAAATGTTTAGTATCTATAGGATATTTGTTTATATAGTATGTAAAGTGAGAGTAGTATGTAGGCTAGATTTTGTAAATTTTTATTTTTTCTATGTTTACTTCGTTTATTTATTTACTTAGCCTAACGGTTTCTAGTCTGAAGGTATTGCATGCTTATGCATACACCCACTAAGGGCGTGGAGACATAATGACTCAGACCATGCTAGCTCCCAAAGAAATGTTTTTTTTTTTAAGACAACTCCCGCACGAGAGAACAAGCTCTGTGTTGCGGGGGACTTTACAAACATACAATTAACGGACACAAATTACACCCAGACTCAGAACTACTCTTTGTGGGTCACACAAAGTTTTGTCCCTGTGTGGGAATCGAACCCACAACCTGGTGCACAGCAGGCGTATACTGCGCCCACTGGACCACCAAGGCAATCAAGTTTACAAGGCAGTCAGGTTGAGCTGCATAGTGGCTGATGAATGCGGGCCATTAGACCGGACGGTCCAACTATATGCCCCAGATATTTACTACATTATTACCTACATTATACTCACACTATTATATTAAAGCGAAGCTACCTCATTACCATACTATACAGAATATCATTAAATAAAATTTTGACTTAAAAATGCTAGAGTATGTTAAGCAAAGTGCCCCGCTATCGACAGACAAGACAGTCATCTTTTCTATCGTACCAGTTTTTCACCCTATTGTGTTTGTATGGTGTTTTTGGTTGCATCACTTTCTGCACTAATTGTAACACAAATAAAATTGTAATCACATATCTGGCGATTAAAAAGAGTGGCCTGAGTTTCTTGCCGGTTCTTCTTCATATTCGTGGCGGGTACCTATATTGTTGGGGAGGCAAATGTCCAGCAGTGGCTTTTTGTCTTTTGGCTGAGATGGATGGATGAATGGATGATACCTTTATTGCATAAATACATTTTGTGAAACCTGTGTTTGGAATATTAAACCAATACCACGAAATTTACCAAACTGATGAGACTTGTAACTGATAATGCTTTGTACAATATTCCTGGTAGACCTATCCATTAAGCGATAAATAAAGCTGTAATTGTTGTATCCACTCATACTGCTCTCACTCAGCTTGCATGCTATCATACTTGTATTTTGACAAAAGATTGTAACTAATCTGGCGATTAAAAAGAGTGGCCTGAGTTTCTTGCCGGTTCTTTCCTTGGACTCTACTCTTGTCTGTTTAGTCAGCGAAGCCGGCAGTAGGCAAATTAGCTGACGTCTCATTTGGCATTTTTCATTGACCTGCATAAGTGTCACAGTGTGATCTATATGAATAAATGATTTTGAATTTGAATTTGATTATTATACCACATCCAAATTGCGTCGAACATGAGTGCCACATAACTAATGTCACAAGTGGACCCGTAGAGTGCGCCTGAATTGATTGCTACAAACATTAACCTAATTTTAGACCCCGACGTTAATGTATTTATTGCTCGTATACCCATCCATGTTATTGATTGACTTTATTTTATTTTAGCTATTTGAGTTTTAGGCCAAATTTGTTTTTGAGTGATAAATTAGGGTAGGAGGGGCAGTAGCCGAGTCGTATCCAGGTCGGTAATATCAATGTGATTTTGTAGAAATAACATTTACATACATATGCAATATATAGATACATCCAATATTATAAATGCGACAATTTGCACCGCACACAGATTTTTCCGTAGGTAGTAAGTTAGGCTGATCCGTCACGCTCTGAGGTGAAAGGCTCGATCGGGTAAACTCGGGACCGCCGAGTGTACCCGAGCGAGAAAGATACAGTCAGCTGCTCTTTGCTGTTGTGTCGCTGTGTTAGGTATATTCAATTCATACGAAATAATTGTCTTTATTAATTTATTATATATGAAGTTTTCACTTCTGCCGCGCGGTCTTAAACTTACAATTTTTTTTTCTGGTAAGATTGGACAGGAGAAAGCTAATATTAGAGAAATTATACCCATACAAAGAATCGAGCTCATCACACAAACATTGGTCCAGGAAAGGAATCGAATTCACGGCTTCAGACTTACCAGTATCTCTAACCACTTAACCACCAGGCTAGTTAATTAAGTTGTTGATACTATAACTTAATTAATACCAAGCTTACCATCGAATACTTCACATTAAACCTGCTTACTATGCAAAAATAAATCGAAAGAATTTTCCGTCAAAAACCTGAGCATAATACCTACGTCGTCTGAAAGTCTTTTCAAAGGTTATCCACCGTCTAAACTCGGCTTTGTGTCATGTAATGATTTTTTTATAGAGTGCTCCCTTACAGTACATGGGCGGTTCATTAACTAAGATAAGGTTCTAGTTCGTGTATTATTTCTAGACTAGGTGACTCAGTCGCTTTGAGATCATATTTTTAATTGGGGGAGATTTTTCTTTGAGTTTTTAATTAATGAAGTTTTGACGAGGTGACTTCAAGTAGTTAAATATTTTTTAGCTGAAAATCGTGTCTGTCTAGAAACTGACTAAGAAATTATGAGTTACTTTGTACTGTCGCGAACAAAAGTACTTAGGAATGATAGATTATAATATAACAAAAAACGCTTTTTAGTACCTAACTTATGATTTATAAATTACTCATTGTTCTTTCCAAACGTCTTTTCCAAAAAAAACTTTGAGTCACCGGTAACGAATCTAACCCGCCGGCTGATACTCTAAGAAACAGCGATGGCAAACTGACAGTTGTGATCGCAAACTGACAGTTGTGATTGGTGACGGCACAATCTATTGACTAAACGTCAAAAAGGGCTCTTACGGAATACCGATTTTCAATCTGACAGATAGATTTTGCTCGGTTTTTGCGGTGGCTCGGTTTTTGCTCTTACGGAATACCCCTGCCGGTAGTTGGCAGTGCAGTCCAATTCACACAACATTTGATCAAAATTTGTCCAGCCGTTAAATAGGAATTCAATGACATGCACACTTACAAAAGAATGATATACCTGTTAGTTAATGCTTATTTATTTATATTTACAATTATCGAAGTAATGTATTATTAAAATGGCTTCCTTGTGTTAAAAGTGTAGTCAAACGTTCGTAAAAGGCTCACTTATAAAAATGATTTATGTACAAAAAAGAAAGAAATAGACAGTTATGTTGAAATAAGATAGATTTACTATTATGTATATTGAAAGTCTCGGTGAGAAATTTTAGAGCCATCTGGGCTCGAAACTTTAGGACCATGAAGACCAAGTGCCTACAAACTGTATCGGGAGAGGCTGACCCTTACTTTGTGTCAACACATTAGCCTTGCGATCCAGCGTGTCAATGAGGCGGTGGCAATGAGGCGAGATTTTTAAGCAAGTTGCCTCAGAACTGCGACCTCAATCAAATATTATAAGTTTTATTAATAACTTAAAATAAAATATCTGATTGTTTGTAAGTAGTTTAGTATAGGATATTTTTATTTTAATAACCATTCTTGCAGATATCTTATCGTATCTAACATTGGAATACCAGTCTCTAGTGTTACTATTCAAAATATTTATGTATATAACTTCGTTTATAATGGCTATTTCTAGACAATACAATTCCTTCTATTATGAAATACGAGTAGTAATTTAATATGAAATAGTAATTCGAATTATCAAACTGAAAATGGGTATCAGAGATCTTCTAACGATCATTTATCATGTTTACAGCGCAAATAATTGTTGGAGGACATTTGAGTATGAATCGAGACAAAGATTCGGACGGTACGTGCGGAATTGGCCCCCTATCCGGTCGACATTGTACTAACTGTGGGGCATACTATTGGTTTGTAATTCTGATTTAAGTGAGAAATAAAATTATTATATTATTACTAGCTGACCCAGCAAACGTTGTTTTGCTACTAAAATATAGGGGTTGATCGTAGAGGGGGCAAAATTAAGTGTTGTATTTTTAAATGTTAAATCATAAAACATTAAAAACAAAAAAATAAAAAAAAATTAGAGGTCGACCCTTAAAATTTAGGGGGATGAAAAATAAATGTTGTCCGATTCTCAGACCTACCCAATATGCACACAAAATTTCATGAGAATCGGTTGAGCCGTTTCAGAGGAGTTCAATACCGTACACCAAGAGAATTTTATATATAAGATATTGTATTCACAATTCAACTGAATAGGTCTTAACAGGTCTCCAACGCTCATTTAGGGATGCGTTTTGAAAGATACGTATTCCTATTCCAGGGATACTCCCATCTTAAAGCCCTGGTGTAACAAAATGAGTTGGCAACACGCAAGTAATACCTCTAGCATAGCAAGCGTCCATAGACTACGATAACTGCTTAACATCAGGCGGGCCGTATGCTTGTTTAAAAAAACTGTTCTACTTACTGAACTCCGGTTATAGCGGCTAATTTCGACGAATATTATAGAGGTCACATGTGCACTCTTTAATTCCTCAATTTTATAGTCCAATGGGATGGAAAGCCGACACTGTGAACGTGAACACACAGACGTGATAGTGTAAACATCGCATTTTCAAACTTCAGGCTATTTTCAATTTCAATTTATTTAAATAAAATACATGTTTAAATACTGAGCTTTTCTTTGGCCTCAAACTATTGCTAAGTAATGAAAACTGAATATAACTAAAATATGATGAATGATTAATTTTAGATAGAAAAACATAATTATATATATACATATTTTCTAACTACGTATGTTATTTTGTACAGTAACTAAGGCGAACTGTTGTGGGTTCAATTCCCTCACAAAATAACAAAACCTCGAATGATACATAAATGTTTGATCCGTGTTTCAGTGTACATTTTTTCAAGAATTGTATATTTGTAAAGTCCCCCGAAACAAAAGGCTTGTTCCTAAGTAATGGACTTTTTTAAGATTAATAATAAATCAACGCGATGTGCTTATCGCAAAGCAAATATTTTACTACTTTCTGGTCTCTTCGTCATAAAGTCGCATTGCGCGTTGCGGCGGTAATCGCGCTTCGTCGCTTTAATGTGTGGCGTGGCAACCCTACGAATTATGATCACAAAAGCGGCTTTCAGACTTTCCATTGTTGTATAATAGACGTGTAAGGAGTTGCCTGTCTGAAACCTGTCGGTGGCTTAAAGTCTGCATAAAAGTAAAACAGGATTGAGCTCAGTTTTGGTGCTCGGAATTATATGCATGTGAGTACATAACGGCTAACTTTTGGTGCTAAAAAAAATCACGTAAATAATGCACTAAGTATTGTAAGTATCTATAGGTAACTAGCTGACCCAGCAAACGTTGTTTTGCTACCAAAATAGTAATATCGCTATTAAAAAATAGGGGTCTGTCGTAGAGGGGTGAAATTAAGGGTTGTGTGTATTTTTTAATGCTGAATTATAAAATAATTTAATCAAAAAAATGTCTAAAAAATAAAATAAAAAATGAGGGGTGGACCAACCCTTAACATTTAGGGGCATAAAAAATTGATATTGTCCGATCTGCAGCCGAATGTACCGCCGAATGCCGTACCGATATGCACACAACATTTCACGAAAATCGGACGAGCCATTTCGGAGGATTTTAATTACAAACACCGTGACACGAGAATTATATATATATATATAAAACTAGCTGTTGCCCGCGGCTCCGCCCGCGTGGTTGTCGGTTATCGCTGGAAAAAGTGTGTTATTCCATGTGTTCCTATGTGTTATTCCAGACCATAATCTATCTCTGTGCCAAATTTCATCCAGATCCGTTCAGTAGTTTTTACGTGAAAGAGTAACAAACATCCATCCATCCATCCATACATCCATCCATCCATCCATACTCACAAACTTTCACATTTATAATATTAGTAAGGATGGCAACAGCTTACCATCAAACGAGCCGTGTGCTTGTTTGCCATCTAAATAGTATAAAAAACCTAAGTATGTGTTAAATAATAACGATGAGTCTACGCTCGAATTGAAAAAATACAATATTCAAGCATTTATGTCCAACAAACGATTAAAGATCTTTGTATCCACAAGGGAATCTTTTTTCCTTTTTAATTTTATTATCTTCAATATTTTTCCTCATTCGTTCTCAACGTAGCCCCTCGTGGCATTAGAAAATATTCTAGAAAATGAACA
Source organism: Trisateles emortualis (assembly GCA_947095525.1). Lineage (NCBI taxonomy): Eukaryota > Metazoa > Arthropoda > Insecta > Lepidoptera > Erebidae > Trisateles > Trisateles emortualis. The sequence continues at coordinate 3,095,709 of OX352748.1, read as the reverse complement.
ATCATAACGAAGACTTTTCATTTTTTTTACCTGCGTATACTTGTGTAATAAAAAAATTGTTAACATTCAAGATGGCCGCCTCTTTATCTGTATGAAATTATTGGCTTGTTAAAATTGTTGAAGCCATCCGTGAATTGTACTTTTGCTTTCTGTAATACAAGTCTTTTGTATGTATTTTAGATAGTCATAGTTGTCATCATGTATTTTGCCACAATAAGGGTAGACAGAGGCATTAGATACTCGCCTTCACCAACTGTGTTGAGTCCTATATTTTCCAGGGAATATACATTCATTATTTTAGTAAAAAAGATTCTTATGATTAATGTCAGTTAAATGTGATTCCAAAATAATTCGACATTCAATCAGCAGGCTGGTACCTATCTAATTAACACTTCTCTCCATCTATTCACAATTAGAGAATAATAATTCTCCGCCACCATTTATAAGATGCTTGTCACTGCAACATGGTCTCGACATTTTGAACCTTATAAACTTAACATAGAGTCTAAAAACTATGAATTTGAAATACTACCGAGTGTAAGAAGAAATTTTTATTTCAAGAAGTGAGTAACGAGTGATATTTGATCTCGTAGTAGCTCATAGGTTGGTAGATGTCATGATTTATTTGGCAATTAATTTTGTAACGGTTATAAAGGGTGGGACCCGATACTTATAGAGGATTTCAGTAGCCACATTCATTTGAATTTTGTTGTAAAGATGTTCAATACCAATAAATGCCTCTTTAGCTACGGTATGTTTTAATAACACGTAAAGCCATTGGTCCTAAGCCTGATCTCTCTTCGGTCGTGTTAGATTGCCATCCCATCGGATTATAAAAGTAAGGGAATAAAGAGTGCACTTGTGTGTGCACACACACTTCTGAACTATAATATCTCCACCCATAAATAAACTACACCATCACTTGTTTTTTAAGCGTTCTGGTCATTCCTGTCCATCCCAAGGTTGCCAGGAAGAAATTGCACTTAGCGATAAAGCCGCCCATTGTACTAGATTATTGACTGTTTGGTATTTAGGGTGTCGTAAAAGTCGACTAAAGGAGTCAGGCAGACAATATCCACTGCAAGAGAGGGAAAACTTGAAACAAAACCCTATACCAACCCGTCTGGCGAGCGTGGTATAGTAGGCTAATATCCCTCCAAATGTATGGAGGAGAGCCCAGCAGTGGTATCCTATCCACTGGCACTTTATTATAAAAAACAATTCTTCATTGCTGTTTAACCCTTTAGAGAGGCTCATATCCAGCAGGCTGAAACGGTGATGATGATATTTTGTAAGGCTTATAACTACAGCCTGTTTTCAAAGAAAGAAGCAAAACCATTTTCCAATATGGGAATCGTAACTACAACTGTTACTCTTCGTGCTATGGTAAGTTTACTGAAAGATTTCTTCTTTTCAACTTGTTTATACAATAAACAATATACATATTATTCTATCCAAGCAATAAAAAAGCTAGTAACCGAACCATGAAAGCGAATAAACCTGTAGTAGGTAGTAATTTGTCTCGTATTTACAGTCGCGGCGAGTGGTTGCATAAATTTGCACCAGGCGACGTTTCGCTACACAATGAGCTTTTAATGTGCCCTGATGCGGTGTGCGCCTGTGTTTATTAGCACATACATACAACTCTCGTTTGCAATTGATCAGGGTGGATGAAAATGTTTTCTATACTGTTGCAGCACGTACGTAGAAACGAAGTGCTCATAGCCAGGTGCATTCTCTGATTGGTAAGCGATTGGTTGTTCGATGGATGAGTGATTTTATAGTGGTATGTTTTTCTGAGCGTCTCTGTGCTTTCGAAGGCACGTTAGAGGTTGGTCCTGATAATGAACAGTGGTTAGATCACGCCAGAGATTTTTATAATTGAATTAAACAACTCTTTTATTGTCTGTCTGAATAAGTAATATATTTTTTCAACATCTGTTTATTTTGTTTTCGTAGATTGTTTTTTTTTCCTCTTTTGGTTATAATCTGCTGTGAAAGGGAAGAGGATAAGTATGTATATATTTATATACATTTTTTTTTGCAGTGCATTGTAACTGAAAGAGGTTTTTTTTTTGTTTTTTTATGATTGTCTTTGTTCTAGCTTCTAAGTTCTATAAAAAAATGTAAAATCTAAAATGATTTATGTTACACTGTTAGCTTTAAGTTAATATTAAGAAACACTAAGTATGTATTTTTTATAATAAATAAAAATAAAATATCCTCTTTCGACTCCGGGTGGGCTCAAAACCAGCTCTAGCTGTGCCCACACCGTTTCCACTTCTTCTACCTAATTCTATGTGTCTCGCTGAGTCACGAATATTTTTCGCAAGTAAACTAAAAACACTAAATAATATAATATTTCACCCTCTTCAGAACCCACCCAACCCACAGAAATGTTGATTACAATACGCATCCCCACAGAAATATAAAGTAACAAAAATCTTTGTCTTTTAAAATTTCTCACTCGGCCCTATCTATCATAACCACCCTTCCTTTTAACTTGGTGCCTATAAAAAAATAAACTGTCATTTTAGGGTACATTTTGCTTCCATGGGGGTGTTGCCATAGAATACTTTTTTTCTACTTTTGAAATGATCATTGGAGTGGCTGTTTATATTTTATTTTGCTTTTTGTAGGGGCGCGTAAAGAGATAATGTTTGGACTTTTCTGTGGGTAACTAGTGTTTTTAAGGGTGGGTAGGGATGGTTGAAATTAAATATGGGAAAATCTCAAATCATTTTGAGTTTACTGACAGCGTCATTGGCGCCACGGTATAAGTTTTCAAAGGTTGAGAATAGAACAAAATATTTGTATTGTCTTCTATACGATAGCAATACACACGAAACCATAGGACACCATAGTTCAGACGACGGTCGGTAATGGTAACATGAAAATGTAGGAGTTGTGCAAGTTATGGTAATAGGTTTAACTCTAAGCTGTCAAAAGGTTTAAGTGCCATACACCTCTGCCTACCTCTTCTGACAAAAAAGTTGAGTCGTGTCTATGAAGTAATTTTTTAAAGGCAAGTCTCGCACTAGGTAAGTAACCGTAAAAAAGTCAGTGTTTTGACTGCATCAGCTTGCATGCTATCAAACTTGTATTTTACAAAAGGTTGTAACTATCTGGCGATTAAAAAGAGTGGCCTAAGTTTCTTGCTAGTTCTTCTCAGAGCTCCACGTCAGCGAACTAGCCGTAGGAAAAATTTGCTGACATCATCTTTAAGTGTACTATGTAACCTAAATGAATAAATGAATTTTGAGTTTGAGTTTAACCCTGTGTCGCGTAGGCTTTACATAAACATACACCAAGACTCGGAACAAACATTTATGATGTGTTATTCATAAATGTTTGTCCCGTGTGGGAATAGGCCAGTTAGATATCTCTGTTTATATTTTATAATTTAATTTTTATTTTATTTTATTCTATTATTATTCTAAATTCTAATTCGTTATTATGTATTATAATTTGTAGTCATTTTTGTAATTGTATAAAATGATATGGACTGAATTGTTTGAAATAAATGTTTTGATAATATAGCTATACTTAATATTATAAAGCTGAAGAGTTTGTTTGTTACTTTGGTTGAACGCGCTAATCTCAGAAAGTACTGGTTCGATTACAAAAAAACTTTTTTTGTAATCGAATGTAATGTAAGTAAATAAGCCCGACTGGAAAAGGGCTGTAAGTTGGAATTTCTTGTCCCACGCTTTTTCCCATTTGGCTTAAATTTCAATAACTACACGCAGCGTGGGCAGGCCTCTAACAAAGGTCAGCTCAGGACCGAATGCTGTGGGAATTTTCGGGGAAGGCCTAATTAGTGGACATCTTTTGGCTGAGATGATGATGATGAACTACATACAGTGCTGCATTTGTATTCATGTGTGTGAGTGCATTGTTTACGTAGTTTAAGTGAAAAAGACATTGGTACTGCTGCCTGGAATCGAATCCACACCTCATGTTAGAAGTGGGTTACTATTCTACTCTAACAAAATTATAAGGTGTAGTTATTACTCAAAATTTAATTTAAACAAACTATAATTGAATTCCCTTACTTCCTAATGATACGTAAACAATAAACAAAATGTCTCAAATTTAATAAATTTAGGCGGGAACCCAAACTAACGAAGCCCTATCTCACTGAGTCTAATTAACACCTATGTATCGCACTCGAACGAATATCAAATACAAAATTAACATACAGCCTTCAAACTATATAAAATCAACCTTATTTTAAAGCTATTAAGGTTCAAGTTAAATACAAACTTATCATGGGCAGTCCTCATCCCTTGTCACACGGTGTAGGTATAAATTAATTAGTTTTCTAAAGCCTCCAACGGAAAGGATTTTCTGATATTTTTAGATAAATTGTACGTTAAGAAGTTTTTTGATTTACAAATTGTTTTTTTAATCTCCTCAAACAACTGAAAGTGAATGGTAGTTTAATGGAAAAGGAGGAAAAGGAATTAATTTAAGTAATTATAATAAAAAGTGTTTTGTGTATTTTTGGGCTATTTTTTATCAATAAGTAATATTATTTTGAGACAACAAATCACACAACAGGCAACCGGTAAAATTACTTTTATGTTTGTAAAAACATCAAACTCAGACACAAGTATTGGTCTGAGTATACTGCTATCATACTTGTATTTTACAAAAGATTGTAACTATCTGCCAATTAAAAAGAGTGGCCTGAGTTTTTTGCTAGTTATTCTCAAGGCTCCACGTCAGTGAACTAGCCGCAGTAAATTTCTTCTGGTCTTTCTGGTTTATTCATAATTTATGACCTTCATAAGTGTTACTTTGTAACCTAAATGAATTTTGAGTTTTTTTTTTGGGTCATCAAACAAGGAGTTTTTGTCTGCACCTGTGGTTTAGTGACAGTGGTCATCTGGCCACTTACACCGCGCTGTGTGTAATAGGACTTTACAAACATACAATTGACGAATACAAATTACACCCAGACTTAGAACAACTCTTTGTGGGTCACACAAAGTTCTTAGTGTAGGAGATGTCTTTTAAAAAAATCTAAAATTAATTCCGGGAATTGAACCCAACGATCTTAAGCTTAGCAGTTAAAGTAACTTACCACTAGCTGACTAAATCAACAGGTCAAAAAGCAGGTTGGTAGATCAGACATGTGTGGGCCCTACTTCTTCTAAGACAAGTGTGTTTCCTCACCGTAGGTTTTCTTTATCGTTAACAGATGGCAATTTTTTTTATACTACTTATGTGGCAAACAAGTATACGGCTCGCTTGGTCATAAGTATTTTCCGACCCAAATAATGAAAATGAAAATGTTTCGTTAAAAACGCATCCCTATATGAGCGCTGGAAACCTGATATCACACACAGGGACACAAATACACTGCTGTATGTAGCCATTTGGCTGTGGTGCCTAACCTCTTTTAATAATTTGATTCCACACTTCAACCCATAAACGTCCCACAGCTGGGCACGGATTCTTCATACATTTGGAGGGATATTAGCCTACTATACCACGCTGGCCAGACGGGTTGTTATAGTGTTTTGTTTCGAGTTTTCCTTCTCTTGCAGTGGATATTGTCTGCCTGACTCCTTTAGTTGACTCTTTCGACACCCTCGAGATAGAACGGGGTGGTGACATTTGAATCCTTAATGCGTCACCACACGGACTTTCAACTGAATTTCGCATTGGTACTCCTACCTACCACCGAAGTTATACCTTGTGTGTAAAGTTGGTTAGTCCCCACTTGACTACCACCGCGGTCATATTTTACTAACACGTATGACATAATTACCATTCTAACATCCAATAGATTAAACAAAGCTAAACAACCCCGGATTTACCTGTGTACATATCAAAACATATAAGCAATTGCCCGGCGGCAATAGCCCGTTACAGGGGTACACAATAAAGTGATTTTACGCTCTCCATTTTACCAATTTTGTTTACAAAACTTCCATTGTAAAATTTACTTGACTAAGCCGAAAGCTAACATTAGTAGATATTTAAAACTCATATCGCGACGTTTCCTACTTACAAAGCGACAAGTCGAAATTGCAACTTGAATTGTCAATTCCAACTTTTTAATGCCACGTGATCGCCTTAAAATCACCCGATTATTTAAAGAACAAACTGAAGTTATACTCATTTAAGCTAGTTGATTCGCCGAACTGTCAATGCTCAAAACCTGGCTCCGATCAGGAGCAGTCTGCTCATCACATACTCTGGGAGTGTAGTCTTTGGCATAATGATTGTACTATTATGTTGAACAGCTTACATATATCATCTGGAGCGGCCGACTATGGGGATTTAGTCTCATCTAGAGGGAATTTCCGTGCATTTAAACGTTTCTGCCATACATATTATAGCAATCAAACTTAGCTCACTTAGGTCCCGTAGTTTAGGGTCCTCCGTGGTGCTCCTTTTCATAGGTTACAAACCTATACAGATTTATTTTGTCTCCCGCTTTGCTATGGAGGGAAGTGGAAACTTTTCTTTCTAACTCCTCCTATTTACTTCTGATTAAATTCGTTGCGGGGTCCAAGACAGTAGGTTTAGTTGTCCACGGGACGCACGAGTGTCAAAACTCGGTGTATCAGTTAGTTACTCTGCTGTTAATCCTGGCTCACAGGAGTCACAGCGGTGGGCATGTGGGTGGGATTGTCCCGATAAAAAAAGTCGAAATTGCCAATTTTTTAAATTTAAATTTAAAATTTCATTAATGGATTCAGGCTATCCACTGGCACATATTGCTTTTTTAAAATTATGAAATAGTTTACTAAATACTATAAACGTAAATGATGAAGTGTATAGTAAATTAAAAGAATTAGGGTCGTAGATGAGGACATAATAAACATGTCTGTTTCTACTATGTTTTAAAAAGCGCGCCACTCTGAGTAAATGCGGGTATATAATATATTACATCGTTTATTTTTTCGTATTTCATCGACATCACGTTTACGCGTTGAAAAAAATATTATTAGGTTATATAATCTAAGTATTTTTACAAGCTTTTATTTAGCTTGCAATGTATGTTAGTTTGTTAGTTAGTTTGTATGTTAGCAAATCTTGTGAGCTAAATTTGAAGTACTTCCCGGTGTTTGATGAAGCTGAAATTTGGTATACGTACGTAACTTCGGTGACAATGCAATAATATGGTACCATGGAGCTGGTCTGATGATGCAGTCGGAGGATGGCCATAGGAACTCTTCAACGAAACTAGATAGCCGCGTCGAGTTTGAGTGTTTTGGATTTATCTTGACGAGAACTATATTATTAGATGGGTATTCAGAACGTGATGATGAAGCCGGAAGATAGCCATGGCAACTCTTCAAGGAAACAAGATATCCGTGTCGTGTTTGGGTCTTTTGGATTTATCTTGGCGAGTAGTATATTCCTAGGTGAGTGTTGAGGACGTGATGATGAAGTCGGAAGGTGGCCATGGCAAATCTTTAATGAAACAAGATAGCCGTGTCGTGTTTGAGTATTTTTTTTTGATTTATCTTGACAAGTACTATTTTCTTAGATGGGTGTTCAGAACGTGATGATGAAGTCGCAAGGTGGCTACGGCAACTTTTCAACAAAACAAGATAGCGATGTCGTGTTTGGGTGTTTTGGATTTATCTTGATGAGTATTATATACCTAGATGGATGTTTAGGACGTGATGATGAAGTCGAAAGATGGCTCTGATGAACTCTTTAATGAAACAAGATAGCCGCGTCGTTTTTGAATTTGTTGATATAGACTCATGGCTAATATACTTTTAGGTGGAGTTCAGTGTGTGATGATGATGTTCAAAGGTAGTCATAGAAACTTTTCAACAAAACAATACAGCCGTGTCGTGTTTGGGCTCTTTAAAGAATATTTAATGCATAAACACCCATGTATTACATAAATACACTATAAAAGCTTGTATTTAAAAATATTTTTTAAAATATAAACTTATTTTAAAATTTATAACAAAACAAAGATTTTGAAACAAATATGTTCATCTCTTGCGTATCAACAGACATGTCAGACATGACTGAGTGAATTATATTGAATTTCAGCGTACAAACGGTCATCTTAGATTTTTTTAATAAAAACGATATCATTTCGAAATGACTATATATATAATTACAGAGATTATTATCCTAGAATATCATTACAATGAAAATAATATTACAAACTTACTCATGTTTTTTTCTACATTGATATCTTATCTTATTCATCTTTATTTTGTTCTCCTGTAAACCATCATTTTTGACATGTCCCTTTGTACGTAGAGACCGTCTATCTACTTGGTGTATCACGTAGCATTTTTTTCTTTGTCCAATCCTTATTCACAGTTCATCTGGTTGGGTTTCCCTGTACATTTGCTAAAAAACTCTGTTCTAGGTTTATTGACACTACTGAGCACGAGTCTCCTTTCCTCTATTGAAAGCTCAGCTCTCTTGATAGAGTAGAAGAGTCCAGAGGGTGGAGGCCTTAATCCACAACTGTACTTATTTTTCCATTCCACTCAAAATAAAAAATTGTGTAATCCATAAATGGTTGAAATGGTTGTTCTGAGTCTGGGTGTACTTTGTAATTTAAAACTGTATTCTTTGGAATTCCTTCGCGACACATGGCTTATTTCCTGGACATGTCTTTTTAAACAATGAATTACTTTTTAAAAATTTACTATTGAGGTTTTAGATAATAAACATTTTTAAGAATAATAATCATCATTTAGCTTTAAAATCCGCCGAACAAAGGAAACGAAGAAGATCTCCGACTCAACCATCAAGCTCATGGAGGAAAGGCGAGCGATGGTTCTGCAGTCCTCAGGTGATGCTGGCCGGTACCGGCGGCTCAATAGGCAGATCTCTAAGTCATTGACTTGCGACCTTCGCCTGTTTAATACAAATAGTATTAAACAGGCCATAGAGCAAAACAAGGGCTCCAAAGTGTTCGCTAGAGATCTGTCTATTGGGCAGAGCCAACTGACCAAGCTGAAGACTGGGGACGGCAGAATCATATCGTCCAGGCCTGAGCTGATGGAAGAGATCGAATCGTTTTATGGGCAGCTATACACGACAACACGGTCACCTGTTAGCTCTTCGACAGACGATCCAAGAGCTAAGTTGTCCCGACACTATACCGACGATATCCCGGTCGTCAGCCTAGACGAGATTAGTATGGCTCTAAAACAGCTCAAAAACAACAAGGCACCGGGTGAAGACGGAATCACAAGCGAATTGCTGAAAGCAGGTGGAATACCGGTGCTGAAAGCACTACAAAAGCTATTTGATTCCGTCATACTCGCGGGAAAGACGCCGCAGGCGTGGCACAGGAGTGTGGTGGTGCTGTTCTTCAAAAAGGGTGACAAAACCCTATTGAAGAATTACAGACCCATCTCACTCCTGAGCCATGTCTACAAGCTGTTTTCAAGAGTCATTACGAATCGTCTCGCGTGTAGGTTTGACGACTTCCAGCCTCCCGAACAAGCCGGTTTCCGAAAAGGCTTTAGTACCATAGACCACATACATACGCTGCGGCAGGTTATACAGAAGACCGAAGAGTATAACCAGCCCCTATGTTTAGCGTTTGTGGACTATGAGAAAGCCTTCGATTCGATCGAGACTTGGGCTGTGCTACGGTCTCTCCAACGGTGCCAAATTGACACTCGGTACGTCGAAGTGTTGAAGTGTTTGTATGAAAACGCCACCATGTCAGTCCGTTTCCAAGATCAGTGCTCGAAGCCTATCCGATTGCAGCGGGGTGTGAGACAGGGAGACGTTATATCTCCGAAACTGTTTACCGCTGCATTGGAAGATGCTTTCAAGCTTCTGGATTGGAATGGACTCGGCATCAACATCAACGGCGAGTACATCACCCACCTTCGATTTGCCGACGATATTGTGGTCATGGCTGAGACCTTGGAAGACCTTGGCGCTATGCTTGATGGCCTTAGTAGAGTCTCCCTACAAGTGGGTCTTAAAATGAACATGGACAAGACCAAGATTATGGCAAATGTCCATGTCGCACCTACCTCTGTCACAATTGGAGGCTCTACACTCGAAGTTGTTGACGAGTATGTTTACCTGGGACATACAGTCCAGTTAGGTAGGTCCAACTTCGAGAAAGAGGTCACTCGTCGAATCCGACTCGGCTGGGCAGCGTTTGGGAAGCTAAACCATATTTTCTCGTCGCAAATACCGCAGTGTCTCAAGACGAAAGTCTTTGACCAGTGTGTGTTGCCAGTGATGACCTATGGATCCGAGACGTGGTCGTTCACTATGGGCCTCATACGAAGGCTCAAAGTCACCCAAAGAGCAATGGAGAGAGCTATGCTTGGAGTTTCCCTGCGAGATCGAATCAGAAATGAGGAGATCCGTAGGAGAACCAAAGTGACCGACATAGCTCGAAGAATTGCGTCAATTAAGTGGCAATGGGCAGGGCACATAGCTCGCAGAACCGATGGCCGTTGGGGCAGAAAGGTTCTAGAGTGGCGACCACGAACTGGAAGACGCAGTGTGGGCAGGCCTCCAACAAGGTGGACCGACGACCTGGTAAAGGTTGCGGGCAACCGATGGACAAGGTCAGCTCAGGACCGAATGATGTGGAAGACCTTGGGGGAGGCCTATGTCCAGCAGTGGACGTCTTGTGGCTGAGATGGATGGATGGAATCATCATTTATTTCAGGATATAGTTTACATACTTAAAACACAAAATATAAGTAGCTTACATAATAGATAATATTATAAATACCTCACAAACTAACATATATCTAGGTATAATTATTATAAAGCTGAAGAGTTTGTTTGTTTGTTTGGTTGAACGCGCTAATCTCAGAAAGTACTGGTTCGATTAAAAAAAACTTTTTTTGTTGAATATAGCCTTCCGGGATTAATATCCAGGAAGGCTATAGGCTATATAACATCACGCTATGATCAATAGGAGCGGAGCAGTAGTGAGATATGTTGCAAAATCGGGGAAAATGTTCCAAATTACCACGCGGACAAAGTCACGGGTGACCCCTAGTATTATTATAAAACTTATAACTCAACACATTTTACCAATTTCGTATAATACATATAAATATTATTAAACATATTAATACATAAGAAATTTAACTATAAATATGTATTTACTATAATGCTAAATAATTTAAGAGCTGCTATAGTATCGGGCAGTGTAGGTATAGTGTAACAATATCCTGTTCCAGCTTGTTTGCTATGCCCCATCATCCTCACTCAGCTGCACTCTAGTGTACAATGCAGGACAAAATAAATCACACAGCGACATTTTCTTAATTGTTACTGTTTAATATACACTCACATACCAAGTCCCAGAAGGAGAAGATGGTTACAAAATGTATGCTCTTCACACAAAGATTATCGTGGAATCGAATCCACGAGTTTCGACTTGGCAGTCAGAGTCATTAAACATTAGACCGACAGGCCAGTCAACTCTTCAGATTCAAATTTGTCATAGATAGGTATAATTTTAAATATGTGTTTGGCAGAAGAGGTTTTCATTGTTGCACTGACCATTAAACCTAAAGTTTTAGAATAGAAGAATATTAATCCTGACAGTGTTTAATATTTTGTATTTCTCTTGAATTTTTTTTACATTACATTATGCATAAACTTCGTCCAAATTTAAACATGTTATTGTTTATTTTTAATCCACTACAGAAAACAACAAAGAACCAGACAAAATTTAAAAATACACCATCTTCTTAGTATAAATAAACTTTGCAACAAAATTATACGATAAATATATCTTAAAAAATATATTCCAACAAGGATAGGAACAATTTCTGGGCCCGTGTTGTATCAGAGCATAATTCGAGTATACAAGCATCAAATACGGCCGAGTTATTATGAGCCTTCCCTTGTAAGACTTAATTAAAATTGTGTTCCTTATTGCCGACGAGGAAATTATTCTATTATGTCTCAAGCTGCAAACGCTTTGTATATGCAAAAGAATTTCACCTAAGTAAAATACTTAAATATATACCTGAGGCCATGTGTGCGTAGTTTAGTTTTAATAACATTTTTCGGATATATTTCTGTAGATGCTGTTTTACTTTCTTACGTGGCAAACATACAACCCACCTGATCTCTCACCTCAAAATGAGAACATCAGGTGGTTTGTATGCTTGTTTAGGTGGCATACAAGCATAGAACCCACCTGATGTTCTCATTTTGAGGCGCTCACAACCGGCCGGCTGATTCTCTAAGAAACAGGGTTCGCAAACTGACAGTTGTTATTGCTCGGTGACGACACACACGATGGTTCGGCTCGGTATTCGCTCTTACGAAATACCGATTTTCAATCTGACAGCCAGATTTTGCTCGGTTTTCGCGGTCGCTCGGTTTTATTTCTTATGGAATACCCCTTCGGGTGCACTCGCTGTTTGGTAAACGATCAGCGGGTTAAGCTACTAAGGACGCAGTAACTCGTACAGATGGATGATGATGATAATAGTATTTCATTTGGGCGTCTTCGTGCTTCGAAGGGCACGTTAAAAGTATCCTACTACAACTAGTTGGTAGATCCCGACAGAGGCCCAAATATTGGCAATCTAAATAACACTGTCATCAGGATGGCTACTAACAGGTTGTAACTATCTGGCGATTAAAAAGAGTGGCCTGAGTTTCTTGCTAGTTCTTTTCATGGCTCCACGTCAGCGAACTAGCCGTAGGAAAATTTAGCTGACATCATCTTTCTGGCTGAAGAAGACCTGATGGTTAGCAATTACCATTAATGTATTTATGTATATATATATACCTCGCCATTTAATACTGCGCGGCGTGATATGGGTTCGATCCCCACACGAGATAAGAAATAGTGTGATCCATAAATAGTTCATTGTATGTTTGTTAAGTCCCTCGCGTTGTTGTCTTTAAAAAAAAAATAAAGACATCCGCATTCAAGTAAAAATATACTAAAGTACCTTTATCTAATTCAGAGAATAAGTAGAACATTTATAACGTGTATTTGTATGATAGTTTGTATTAAAACAAGATAAATACAATAATACCTCTTAAGGGTAACTCGGTAGATACGAGCTAGCTGAAAACCGCTTTATCTTTTCCTGACCTCCAGCGCTATGGTAAGTAACTGTCTGAATTTAATTTACGAAGTTTAGAATTTAGATATTGTCGTAAAACAATTCGCTGTTTTTTTATTTATTTAATAGTATTTAGAAGGCATATACAAGCCTTTACCTTACAAGCGTTACCCTAGCCTTTGACTGCAGTTTGATTCCCACACAAAACAAAACTTTGTGTGACCCACAAAGTGTTGTTCTGTGTCTGGATGTAATTTGTGTCCGTTAATTGTATGTTTGTACAGTCCCCCGTGACACAGAGCTTGTTCTCTAGTGCGAGAGTTGTCTTTTTAAAAAAGCGAAAAAAAAAAGTAATATACGTCATTCTAACAATATAATACGTTGTAACAAACAGTATCTTACCTCCGAGCACGCCATACCTGCACCGACGCCACCGACCGCGAACCTTCATTGTGCTAGTGACAAACTACATCAGACGTTTAATAAAAGCAACGTTGAGAAATGTGCGCGTCCAGCCTTTGTACCGCCATTTGTAAAATACGACGAATAAAACATTTTCTAAGGAGCTACGTTTCTGTAAACAATGTTAAGTAATATATATTTTTTATATTTGAAGTTTGTGATATTCTAATGGGTTGTTCTGAGGATTATTTTGTATTAGTGCCAATTAACACTATGAAGGACAGTGAACGCCTATAGACGTCATGACAATAAAACATCTCAATAGATGTTTTATTGTCATGACGTCTATAGCCGTGTTTGCGGACGGTTACGTAGACACAATTGTCTACGTAACTGTCCGCAAAAGTGTTAATAGTATCTGGTAAATGAGTAGGCATGTTAATTTTTAAATTTAAATGTTAGTTTGGGTATATTAAATGTTTGAAAAGAATTAAATTTTAGAATAAACTTTAGATTTTAAATGATAAATAAATATATATTTTAAGTAAGTTTATCATTGTGTGTGCTTGTTTCAAATGGTCAAGTATTACGATTTTAACAAAATGCAATTTAACTTATAATTAAGTAGCTATAAATGTTACAACTGTAAATAAACCATGAATAAATAAATTTATATACCCATGGTATAAATTAACACTTATATAGAGCGATCACCACGCTTAATCCCTGGCGAAGTCACAATAATATGTGTAGACAATAATAATAACATGTCATTAATACAAACATATATTATCCATTCGTAAAGGGACAAACATTTATGGATCAAACAAAGTTTTGTCCCGTGTGGGAATCGAACCCAAGACCAACTAGACCAATAGGCCAATCAATATGATATGCGGTAACAAAGTGTACCCAGACTCGGAGCAAATATCTGTAAGTCAATCAAATATTCATACCGTGTAGAGATTGAACCCACAACACTTGAAGGTACAACATTAAAATACCTACCTCATTCACTACGCCACACATGCAGCCCATATAAAAATTCGCTTAACTTTTTGTTACCTAACCCCATAACCGTCTCACTCCATTTACTGTCTAACCATCCACAGCACATTGCCAACCAATTAGCTAGCTGACTCCCCAGCCATTATCAACAACAGGTTTCATCGCATCAAAACGTCTATTTTCCCCCGCGAACTCCACAGTTCCACTAAACGCATTCCAAACGTTCTCATTTCACTTAACATTGGCAACGATCTAAAATACGTTGCCACATTTGTTCATGTAAATAGGAAGGTCGCAGACACGTCACAGTAATAAATGCAAATTGACCAGCTCCAACGTAAAAGTTTTAGAGTGGAACGAGTTTTAGCTTCACCATGTTCGAGGATATTTTTGAGAACTCTATTAACTAGGCTATCGGTTGATTGGTCTTCTGTTCAGTGTATAAAATATAGATGAAATTGAGCAGCGTTTTGTTCGTGTTTGGAGTTGATTAGGGTGTCTTTGGAAACTTAATTATGATTGGTAGAAGCGAAGCGAAGTGACGTATATGTGTTCAGTTGGATGCTAATTTCAGATACGTTTAAAGTTGAGTGTGATTTTATTAACTTGTTTTCTGTTCCTAATCAAGTGCAACCGTAGTTAGGTATGGTATATTTTTTATGATAATAATATATAATCTTTTTATTTTTTTTTTTATGTTTTTGTTTGTTTAGTTTTAAGTATTAAAAATCCATTTTTTTTGTATTCCCCAGTGTATGCTTTTTTTTTCTCTGGAATTAAATGCATTTTCTTTCTTTCTTTATCTTTCTTTCTTATAATGAAATAAGAAATAAGCGGATAGTATACGTCATCATAAGAAATTACACAGGGGGTTACACACTTTGTTAAAAAAAGTATTTTTACGTTGTTTACAATGTTACCAATACTTTTAGTTGGGACCCGTTTTCCATTATATTAATGTGTAAAAATTGTATGCACTAAAGACCTATCAGCAATACGCTGAAAGAATATCCTCTAAAGAATAATTGCATGAATTTTCATAATTTTCCTTTTTTTCTGAAGAATGAAGCGCTATTACGTTAGTAATTTATTGTAAGCTACTGTAATTATTGTCGTACATATTTCCGGCGATAAAAAATAACTTATCATTACAGAAATTCTACCACATAAAGGTTCACATGTGAAATTATCTACAAATTGCTACTTTGCGCTGAGCAGTAATTAATAATAATAGCGGGTGAATGCACTGAGTTGTATCTATATATTACTTACTAGGGGTCGCCCGCGTCTTTATCCGCGTGGTAATTTGGAATATTTTCCCCGATTTTGCAATATATCTCCCTACTGCTCCGCTCTTATTGATTATAGCGTGATGTTATATAGCCTATAGCCTTCCTGAATAAATGCAATATTCAACAAAAATTTAATTGAACCAGTACTTTCTGAGATTAGAGCGTTCAACCAAACAAACTCTTCAGCTTTATAATATTAGTATAGAAGTATAGACATAGCTGAAAATTAAATATGCTGTGCAGAAATTTGCTAGGCTACTAAGAACAATCATAAAATTGTATTTACTTAGTTGAATAGAATGATATGCCTGTGTAAATTATTCTGTCCTACTAACGAAGGACAACGTAATTGCATGCAATACGTTTCTGAAAAAAAACGTCTATAGTTATGAGTCTTAGGTGCGTTTTTGCGTCGACTTGTATCATGCAGTTACGTTGTTCTTCCTTAGCGGGGCAGAATTATTATACACTGAAAATCATCGGTTATTTTTATAAGAAGATTGTTTAAATAAATCCTTAAACTGACTGACTGACAACGCAGAGGCATAAAGGTACTATAAGTTACAATTTTTAAAAATTAACTCGAAACGTTTAACGAAGACGAAGTCAAAACCGGTCATGATTTTTTACTGCAATTGGTAATGCAATTTAGTAAACACGGTTATGTTGTGTGCATCGACGCGACAAGAGAGGTAGAGCAGCATACTATCGAGCAGGCCCGACTGGGGAAGGACCTCCACCTAACAGAAGAACACACAGCGGTGTAGTTGTGTTCCTGTCTGTGAGGTCTCCAGCGCTCATTTAGGGATGCAAGAAAGAAACGTATTCCTCTTCCAGGGTTACTTCCATCTTAAAGCCCTGGTGTCAAAAAATGGGTAGGCATCACGCAAGTAATACCTCTAATATCGCAAGCGTTCATAGGCTACGGTTACTGCTTAACATCAGGTGGGGCGTATGCTTGTTTGCCACCCAACTAGTATAAAAAAATATGAAAGAAAGAAAATGCATTTAATTCCAGAGAAAAGAAAACATACACTGGGGAATACAAAAAAAAAATGAATTTTTAATACTTAAAACTAAACAAACGAAAAAATTAAAATAAAAAAAAAGATTATATATTTTTCTTTCCTTTTTTTGTACCCACCGTATGTCACATCTGCTGGAATTTGGACTCTGCTCAGCATAATGCTGCGGCGCCAACAACTAATAGTTGCGGGTCACACAACAGCGCTGATTTACAGCACAGCCCTATGATTAACCTACGTGTGACTAGGCTTACAATAATTATCGAAAAACTGTTTCTTTTTAAATAAAATTTTGAACAAAAGCATACCCTAATCTCAAGTCGAAGAAACGCCAATAACGGGTCGTGTAATCGCGATCACGTGCACACTAATCCCGTTCGTGGCTCCACCAACAAAGGTTGCTAATAGTCATTAGTCGACATCACGCCCGCGGCCCACGCCGTTTTAATCACAGCTAATAAGCGACATTCTCGCTAATGTCGCCGCATTCGAACCTTGACAGAATAAAAGTTAATTTTGATTGGGTTTATTAAGGTTATCGTCCTTGTGGTCGGTAGAATTTTGATTGGGTGAAGGAAGGGCTGGTTTGTTTTGGGGTTTTATTGTCTCAGTCAATTTGTTCAATTGTAATTAATTGTTGTTAGTTGATTCTGTAGTTAAACGTAAATCTTGTTTCTTATTTATGTATATTTGGTCTGCTTTCGGTTGTTTCTTTTCAATTCTTACTTACATTACTTTTGAGGATTTGATGGTTTCGTATCTGAAATTGCAATTTGTAATACTGCCTCGTTGGTCCCATGGCATATGCTTTTGCTAACGTTTTGCGGCTGATTGTGTAGTCTTGGGTTCAATTTTCGAGTCAACAAAAAAGAGAGGTAGGGCACCACACTAGCGAGCAAGCCCGACTGGGGAAAGATCTCCACCTAGCATAAGACCACAGCCAAATAACAACACACAGCGGTGTAGTTGTGTTCTTATGTGTGAGTACAGGTCTCCAGTGTTCATTTGGAGAAGCCTTTTGAAATAAACGTTTTTCTATCTCAGGGATACCCTGATTTTCCGCGCAGAACGACGTCTGATCAACGCTATATATGTTACATAACAACATATATCACCTACATAATATTAGTCTAACCTAGAGCTCGGTACAAGTTATACGAAAGTGTAACAATGGGATGCATTCTTCGGCCAGGTTGATATGGGTCACCGTTGGGTCTAAGTGGCCCAAAATGTCTGACCTTTGGTTTCTTGCTCCTTCTCTAGTAAATTTCAAACCAAAATTCGTACCTTTCTTAAATATTTTTCTTACCTTGTTATTAGAAAAAAAGTAGTATATTTTGTTACATAAATAATAAGTTTTATTTTAATTTAATCGGTACTCACTTAGTATAATATTTATGGTTATAAAATGAATATTTTGAGGACTCTAAAGCCTACCTAGTCTGGTTAACGTAACATTGGTAATTAGTCTTAAAAAAAAACAAAGTGAAGCAATGAAAACACTGTTGCTTTGTATATTTATAATTGTCTTAAAGTTTTTAAGTTGTATTAGTATACTGCATCACAAAAAAATAATAGTAGATGTCAACCAATCAAGTTTTGAAGTAAATAAATCCTTTGGGCGCGTTGATCTGAATCACAGAACTCGCGTCATCGTCGAACGCTTTCCATACTCAAACTTTTTGGGTGAATAAAAATCATCGTCACGGAACGCTTTCCATATTCATAAATAATAATCTAATAGCTCAACGATACTATTCACAAGTTTTTTTCTATTCAAAGACTGCCCCGTGCCCCGCACCTGCGGTTTTTTTTCTTTTTGTTTAAAAAGACAACTCCCGCACTAGAGAACAAGCTTTGTGTCACAGGGGACTGTACAAACAATTAACGGACACAAATTACACTCAGACTCAGAAAAATTCTTCGTGGGTCACACAAAGTTTTGTACTGTGTGGGAATCGAACCCACAACCTCGTGCACAGCAGTCGCATACTGCGGCCACTGGACCACCGAGGCAGTCAACTGCAGCAGAAGACTGCAGCAGTGCACTGGAAAAAAACTTTTTTTCAGTGCACTGCTGAAATTAGTCAACTCCCAATTTGCACAATATCACCCGAGTGTTGCAGCCCGTTAGGCCATGTTCGGCCGTTTATTCATTCTTTTTACTTAGCCAGATAACTATCTGGCTATTATATTGTAATTTATAAAAGATTGGAACTACAATCTTTTATAAGTTACAATATTATGGTAACGTGAAAACTGATGCTGTTTTTAACACCATACAATATTCTGTTAAATAAAACTAGCTGCTCTCAATTTAAATACAATCTAAACTAAAATATAAAGAGCAAGTGTTTGTTGCAAATTTACTTAAAAACTACTGGATTTAAAAAAGAAATCACAATTAAAACATATCATAGACATTATCAGTGGATAACATCCTACTAATATTATAAATGTGAAAGTTTGTGAGTATAGAGTAACAAACATCCATCCATCCGATGAATGTCTGTTACTCTTTCACGCAATAACTACTGAACGGATCTGGATGAAATTTGGCATACAGATAGATTTTTGTTAGGCCTCGGTGGTCCAGTAGCCACAATATGCGCTTGCTGTGCACGAGGTTGTGGGTCACAACATGACAAAACTTTGTGTGACCCATAAAGATTTGTTCTGAGTCTGGATGTAATTTGTGTCCGTTAATTGTATGTTTGTAAAGTCCCCCGCGACACAGAGCTTGTTCTCTAGAGTGGGAGTTGTCTTTAAAATAAAATAAAAAAATATAGTCTGGCACATAGGCTACTTTTCACCGCAATAACCGACATCGACGCGGGCGGAGCCGCGGATCCCTACAAAAACTAAACAAATGTCCACCCATGTCTCTAGTATATAATATATGTAAAAATGTATATAGTTTGGTTTGTTACCTTTTCACGACTAATCTGCTTAATGGATTTTAATGAAATTTGCAAGAAGATTGACAGTATCCTACATAAGGTACTATGGAGTCCCCGCCGTCGTCAGCAAACTCTCCTCCACTCCAGCACGTACTATGGGCGTAGTCTACAGATGGGTAAAGCAGGTATAAGTCCGGACGAGGAGTACTTGTCTTCATATACAATTAAACACAACTGGATAACTATATAACTTGTTTATTGCACTTTCCCTGCTTATAATTATTTCCATTAAGTTATCACTTGGCTTCATCGAAGCCCATGACAACCTTCAAATCATTCACCTTTTTCCAATCTCTGAATTCAAATATAATAGTGTGTACAAATCCTTATAAAGTTAGCAGATCTAGGCTTAAGTTAGTTTTAAGTTTTTTTTTGTATTGTTTTTATTAAATTGTTGTCCACATAGGACGATGTAATCGCTCAGCGACAAAGTCCATATAATAAATTAAAAAAAAAAAAATAGTGATTTATTTTTATAACACGTCAGAGGTTTCATTATTGGTATGCGGCCAGCTAGAGACCACCAATAAACCTCTACAGTACCCACCACGACAACCGCCTTCTATGCAGGCAGAGCCGCGAGCAACAGCTAGTTTATTATATAATACCACATTTTGTTCCATAAATTCCAAAAACAGTTGTGTCAAGTCAAACATTTTCAGATACTATTCTCTAAAGGCCAAAAATAGCCAGAGAGGAACTTAACCCTACATTGTCTAGTGGACGTTGATTTCTGTGCAATGTAAAGGCGTCCGCTCACGGTTGGCTCCCAGCGCAAATAGAGTGTGTCCGACATAGTGGCCGCTCATCTAATGTATTGGCGCTTCGTGTTAAACTGAAATTCAACAGCTAGATACATTTATTGGTTTTTGGAACCTTCGTGTTTCACACGTCTAGGTCTTGCTACATCTCCAAACAACATATTTACGTAACACAAATAGATGTAGTAAGTACATTTTTGCCTGTTTTTTATACTTTTTAGGTGGCAAACAAGCATACGGCTCACCTGATGTTAAGCAGTTACCGTAGCCTATGGACGCTTGCAATACCAGAGGTATCACTTTCGTGTTGCCAACCCATTTTTTAGTATCCCTGGGATAGGGATACGTTTCTTTTGAAAACGCATAAATGCGCCCTACCTGTCTTGGAAATTGCCTATCCCTTTTATTGAAAAAGACGTAAATAAAAAAATTGAAAAACATCTTTGTTTTTTAATTTTTTTATTTAAGTTTTAAAATAATAGTTGTGTTTACTTTTGGCTGTGTACTATCAAATTATTATTGCGTATTATTTAAATATAATCAGTATATTTTTCCATTTTTCAATTGTCATTCTAGTGTACTAGCGACCTCCCATGACTTCAGGCTGGTTGAACCATTTTTTTTTTTTGAAAATTGCTAGTTTTCTATTTTTTTTTGCGTAAGAACCTTATACAAAGTATTAAAAAAAAGAGATGAATGATGATGGCGTGACCATTGGCAATAGATTTGTTTTTTATATAATTATTATAGCTATATATCACACTTTTCTAGATATAGGCCCGATAAAGTTAAAGTTAGAGATTTTTACAATTCATAGTTAATCTTGATGTCTGCTTAGTGTAATTGTCAAAAGAACATAAAATGAAATATTGAAATTATTTTCCTAAAATGTGATTTATAGACAGAAATATGATGGCACCTGGCTAATTTCTAAGCATTTCTGTAAGTACGAAAAAGGTACCGTCCAAAAATATTATGTTCAATTTTCTTCTAATGCTTGTTACGCATAAGTCGTTCTTTATTTAAATAACCTCCTCGTTTTTGAAGTCGGTTAAAAATACGACCTCATGGCGTCGAGCAAATATATTTTTTGTTTTGATTGTGATAAAGACAGGGCAAGAGTTATTCAAACATAACTAGAAACAAACTCAGGCCACATAACTAAACAAAATACTTATAACCACTCAACACACACGAAAAAAGTAACCACGCATACTCTTTTCGTGTCCCACTGCTGGAAATAGGTCTCCTCTCTTCTATCAAGAGACCAAATGTCTTAATCCACAGACGCTGCCTCAATGCGTGTTAGTAAATCCGATGCCTTTCAAATTAATTAGGACATTTGGGTTCCTTAGAATGTTTTCGTATATTGTTAGCAGATAGTCATTTATTTACAAAGAACTTAACTTATATACCTAAAAAATATTGAAAAATTTAATGGACCGTCGATAAATCCTTCGTAATCTGAAATTGTAGTCCTAGAATAGTCATCTGCATGTGAGATTTTAGAGTACAGACTCTCACCTGCCTGTCTAGACAAGTGGCAAAAGCGGTAGTCGAATCGAAAAGTCACAAAAGCAAATGTATAGGATTTTACATAATTTTACGACATGGGATATTCAGTTAGGATGCCAATTCGATACAACCTAAGAAATATCAGGCTTAAGACCAACGGCTTTACACATTTTCAGAGGCACGGGGGTTTATCGTTTACATCTCTCGCCTGCATGACACCACAAAGGCGGAAGACATAGCAGACTACGTGCGCAAAAAGACGAAATACATGCCGAGAGTGCAGCTGCTGGAGTCGCACCGTAATGTCAATTTTAAGGCATTCGTAGTACGAGTAGCGACTTGCTACCTGCACCTCGTCATGGAAAAGGACTTTTGGCCGCAGGGCGTGGTGTTCCGTCGCTTCCGCGGACAAGTACCACCCGAACGCACAAGTGAAGCATTACTTTCATAGTTATTTAACTCTTATATTAACCGAAATTGTATGTTTATATGTATGCTAGTCTATAAGGTATTTATCTCTGTGTTTATGCGACACGAAATAAATGATTATTATTTAAATACTAATTTACAAACTTCGGGTATCTATTGTAAATTTCTTGACGAAATACCCAATATCTATTTTTGATTTGACCCAAAATAAGTAACCGACACGTGGGTGTAATCATTTTAGCTTACCCTTTGGCAAAAATACGTGATTCTATATTATGTTATGTTGTATTGAATCTGATAACCTAACAACGAATACAACCCGATCGTGGCGCGATATCGCCTAACAACGCTCATGAATGCGATGTAAACGCGTTACGTGTGGCGCTAGCTGATATTGGACACCAGATGAAGGGTTGAGTTTTCATTGTACCGTATTAAGGACGTAGGCGTTTCTAAAAACAATATGGGGTATATTGTTATTAGACATTGATATCACTCTTACAGCAAAAGTATACGCTTGTTTTTGCGGGTAATTAAAAAACTATAAGCTGCCTTTAAAGTCCTCATTCAGCTCTGTTTCTGCACTAGAGAATAAGCTCTGGGGGATTTTACAAACATACAATTAACGGACACAATTTACACCCAGACTCAGAACAACTCTTTGTGGGACACACAAAGTTTTGTCTTGTGCGGGAATCGCACCCACAACCTCGTGCACAGCAGGCGCATACTGCGGCCACTGGACCACTAGGGCAGTAATGTGTTTTAAAGAAACGTTTCCTGGTGTTAAAGTCTTTGGGTTGGCAAAACGCAAATGATAGCTCTGGTATTGCAAGTGTCCATAGGCTTCGGTCACTGCTTACCATCAGATAGGCCGTATTTTTGTTTGTCACTTAGGTAAGTAAGATGAAAAAGCTATTTGTTTTAAAATATTATTCATTTTCGTGGCGCGTACCTATATTGTTGGGGATGTAAATGTCCAGCAGTGCATTTGTGTCTTTTGGCTGAGATGTATGGATGGATGATATCTTTATTGCATAAATACATTTTGTGAAACCTGTGTTTGGACTATTAAACCAATAGGTACCACGAAATTTACCATACTGATGAGACTTGTAACTGATAATGCATTGTACTATATTTCTGGTATGTACATCCATTAGGCGACAAACAAAGCTGTAATTGTTGTACTCATATTCACGCTTATTTCCCCTAGGAGTAGGCAGCCATTAATTTTAGTCACAATTTGTTAGTGGCCAGTTGTTAGTGGCCAAACAAGGGACAGACCTTGTCCAGGTTGCCCACAAAGGCCTGTTCTCGTGGCAGAGTTGTTCAAAACTGCTGTGCAGTTTTGCAGAAGTATTATAATTATGTAATATGTTTAAAAACTGAAATAAACACTTTTTCGTTATAAGGTCGGTCCCAACTTTTATCAGTCATTAGATCACGACAGAGGCCTAAATATAGGCGATCTAAATAACTTTGCCACCAGGTTGGCCACTAACCAAACGATAAGAAGAAGAAGAACACTTTTTCATATATTTTTTTAAATCCGGAATCCAGTAAGCCTCTGCAGTTATCTTAAGACTGTTAACATATTTTTTTCTGCTGTGTCTCACGTAGGAAACTTTACAAACCCAAACTTAGGTCACACAATTTCTTGATCCGTGTCGAACCCGCAATACGCCACGCGGTGGTAAATGGCGAGGTAACTGCGTAGTGGCTTAAGTGGTTACCTCGGCGTGTTGTGGGTTCGATACCCGCATGGGACAAAAATTTGTGAGATCCATAAATAGTTGTCCCGAGTTTGGATGTATTTTAAGTCCGTTCAGTGAATGTTTGTAAACCCCCCCGCGACACAGGGCTTGTTCCATCTTATATTATCTTGTGACGACCCTTGGAGTCTTTTATGCAAGCCCCTTCTTTACCACTCACCATACATCCTGGTCCCGGAAAATCTTCTGCATGAGTATCAGTACATCCTTGATGGGGGCATGCCTGTAGTCCTTTGGTTCGGGGTATGCCTGAGGTCCCAGCTCATTTTTCTTAGGGCCAGCGCCTGGCACGTGCATAGGTGCCGCATTGAGTGCTCTTCTTCACCACAGGTCCTGCATGTCGGGCTATTTGACAGGCCCATAGTGCGGAGCTTGTACCATAGTGCAGGAGTTGTCTTTTTAAAGAAATTAAAAAAACTACGCCAGTGAACCAGCCATACAGTCTAAGTTCATATACAGACCACTATATTAATAGACCAAGTTAAAATTACTTTAGTTTAAACAACGTATATAACTTTTTCACTACAACCAGTTACGCAAATTGTACCTGTTATCATGTACGTACGTGTGTAAAATATTTTGAAGTTAAAATTGGTACTTTTCTACAAAGGAGTTTTATATGTTTAACTTTGGCTGTTTACCGGTTTTTTTATTTTATTTAAGGGCGTCCAGTGTTAGGTTTAATGTTACTAATATGCTCCCTATGACTCGTAGCGTTATTTTTAACCGACGAAAAAAAAAGAGAGGTTCTCAAGTCGACCCGTATATTTGTTTTTTTTTTTTTTTTTTTTTATGTATGACCACGCATAACTTTTTACGGGGGCGTCCGATTTCGATAATTCTTTTTTTATTCGATAGGATATACTTTGAAGTTGGTCCCATTTTAACGACATTCAGCTCTTATGATGGGATCCATGAGGAATTGAGAGAACTCCTCAAATATTATAGGCAAACATATAACGATTTTGATATTTTCTACAATAAGTCAAGCATTTGCATTCAGAAAGTATCATTTGGTGAAGTAAAACAGATGAAGAAGACCACAAATGACTGCCAGAAGTTCTCCATAATAAGCATTTTGTGAATGGCGATAGGATAATATAGATATCGAATAAGATAGTTACAGCGACTGTAATAAAGTAAATTCAATGTTTTTGATGAAAATGGTACCATTAAACTAATCTGATGATGAACTTGGAAGGCATAAGCATCGGAACTCCATAAATAAACAATGTATTCTAGCCGTGTTTGGGCTTATTGGAATGGTCATAAGATGCACTCTGATACTAGATTTTCGGAAACACCGTATTTTCAACTAGAAATAATACTCTTCAGTTAAATAAATAGGGAATAATTGATTGTTCACTCATAACATTTACATTTGTTTACCGATTTTGTTAAAATTTGCTAAACATATACAGTTTTGATGACACTACATCATCAAGGAGACCTTAAATTGATCTACAACCGACACGGAAGACAGTTAAGGGCACTCTTCAATAGTTTATAGCAGCTACTTAACTACTAACAAACCATCTAACAAGCAAATTATTTATTACGTAAAGTGAAATCGTAATAAATAAATGTTTAGCGCCGACTTAAAATAAATTAGTTATTTTCCATTATAGTGCAGCAAAAATCAAAATCTTTGTTTGTAATCATAGCACATGGTTTATGTTTTGCATTGAAGAGTACAAATTTAAATCTAAATCTAAGTACTCTGATTATAATTAAAACATTCATTGCCTATATTATTACAGATTAGAATAAACATATTAATAAATTTTGTAATAAATATAAAAATAATAATAATAATGGTAATTAATTCAAATTGTTCGATTATAGATTCTAATAAAAAAAACCTCGGCCTGAAAACGCGGCCAAGAGACTGGCAGCATTGCCACGCTGAATGGCAATGCTTATTCTTTAAGCCAAATATAAACCAGCGTTCTGGTCACGTGAAGCGTAGATTAAACGCTTCCACAGAGCTTTGAAAAGACCGCGAGCACTTGCACCCCACCCAAACGGCTCAAAAACATATAATCTCCGATGAGAATGCTGTATTTGCGCCCCTTGAGAGTCTCCGCAGATGCAACAGCAGCACCACCTGCTGTGCTTGGGAGATGGGATGGCGTGATGGCGTAGACACATGCTGCATCCCACATCAAAGGCCTACCCATCTTCCAGGGCAGTAAAGACATACCATCAGGTCTCTTACCATCGTTGTGTACACAATATATATACACAATTGGGTTCCCGTACAGCTGTAACGCCAGTGGTGACAAGAGCGCGTCGGAGTATGTCATTTAGGTTAGCGTGCCGAGATATATTTTAAGAGAGGTAAGGCGCTTTACTAACGAGCAAGCCTGACTGGGGTAGGACCTCCACCTTACAGAAAACCACAGCCAAATAACTACACACAGCGATGTAGTTGTGTTCCTAAATGAGCGCTGGCGTCATGTACCCATACAGGTCTCCAGCGCTCATTTAGGTACGGTATGCGTTTTGAAAGCAACGTTTTCCTGTCTCAGGGATACTCCATTTTAAAGCCCTAGTGTAAAAAGGTGGGTCGGCAACACACACAAGTTATACCCCTGGTAAGTATTGCAAAAGTCCATAGGGTACGGTAACTACTTAACATCAGGCGGGCCATATGCTTGTTTGCCATCCAAGTAGTATAAAAAATATATGCGGCCTGCACTCCTGCTGTATGACAGGTCGTGGTGTCCAAGGCTATCGACGGCTTCACCACAGCAACATCTATGCTGAGAAATAGAAGAAGCACCTAGACGAAGGATAAAAGTATTAAATATTAATGTCAGGATATTTTAAGCAGCTTCGTTAGCCTAAAAAAATTTTGTTTTGTAGACTATAAGACGATATTTGGTTCAGTGGCATAAGTGGTTACCTCGCCGTTTACCACTACGCGGCGTGTTTTAGGTTCGATGTCCATACGGGAAAAAAGTTGTGTGACCCATGGTGATGCCAATGGTTGTCCCTAGTATGAGTGTACTTTGTATCCGTCAATTGTATATTTGTAAAGTCTCCCGCGACACAGGGCTTGTTACCTAGCGAGGGACTTGCCTTAAAAGAAAAGGAAAATAAAGATTTTGATTTTATTGTTTAATCAAAGGTACAAAAATAAGGGTAAGTAATAAAAAAAATTAAAACTTCTAAAATACAAAGATATATTGACTTTTTAGAAAAAATTGCGCTCTCCATCTTTGATCACGAAATAGATGTTATATTCGTATTCAACACCCCCGAAAAGCTCGAAGAGGACACCATAACAGCTGGTCACTTGTCAAAAGTAGTAACTCGTTAAAGGAGGTTACTCTCTAATCGGATTCGGCTGGGTAGTGTTTGAATGGCTTAGCCATATCTCCCTGTCCTAAATATCGCAGTATCTCAAGACAAAAATGTTTGACTCGTGTATGTTACCAGTGATGAGCATTATACATCTGAGACGTGGTCGTAAACTAACGCTGCGCTGTGTTAAACTTTAATAATAATAATATTTTCGAGACAACTCACACATCGCTATCTGATCCCAAACTAGGCAGAGCCTGAACTGTGGTAACCAGACAACTGATAAACATACTTATATATTTCTAAATACATACATATTATAAATAAATTACACCCAGACACAGAACAATCATTCGTGCTCATCACACAAAGAGTTGTCCTGGGTAGGAATCGAACCCACGACCTCCGGCGTAGCAGTCAGAGTCACTAACCACTAGACCAACAGGCCAGTTAATGCTTATATATACATAAGCATAAGGATTTATTTGCGCTGTGTAAATCTTTATGTAAACGTAAGCTTAATGCTTATGTTTACATAGCATAAGGATTTACACAGCGCAGTGATCTCAGTCAAAAGACGTGCACTGGTAGACCAGTGCTATATAAAAAGATAATATATATAATATAATAAGGACTTTATAACCAATTTGTGATGTATAATTATTGATTTGTATATGTAAGTCACAAAAAATTAAAAAATAATATCTTTTTAACAAAAAATTGAACCGACGAAAAAAATAGGATTTGAAAAGTAAAAAATAATAAAGTTTTGAGTCGGCGCCAAACTAACGAATAAGCAAATTAATCTATACCTTCATATTATATAATACTTGCCGTAACTGATTCACCAACGCAGAGCATATACATAAAGTGAGATGATGGCTTGTTTGTTTGGCGCCGACTCAAAACTTTATTATTTTTTACTTTTCAAATCCTATTTTTTTCGTCGGTTCAATTTTTTGTTAAAAAGATATTATGGGCTATACATTTGAATAATTTTCATAGATAACGCATAACATAGCTTCAGCCATATTTTTGTGTTCCTCATGAGAATGTGTTACAGAAAAACTAAATAATACTGTCCGACCCGAGAATCAAACCGAACAACCTACGAATCTCCGACCCATCGAGGCTATCTACTAAATACCAATATTGTGTTATAAATGTATCGTATTAATTGCCAATTAATACTAATATCTTCAGTCCTTTTTGTAATCCATTGTCTTCTTCTTACGGGGCATCCTTTAATACAAAGAGTTAAACATTAGACTCACTCCTTTTCTTTCTAAGAAAAAGTTTGCATCTAATGGCTAGTGAAGAAACTTCAGCGGAATAGAGTTCTTTGAAAAAATAACTTTTCGAAAGTTGTATGCTGTAGGTACACAGCGTTACCTCAAACAACACGACTAAATTTTACTCATATTTTAGTCTTCCTAATAAACTGCTAAAAATACGTTGCAATAATTTTATATTCTAAGGAATTCGGCAATCTGTTGTACTAAAAAAATATTTGCATCATAAAATTCTCACAAAAAGCCTCAAGCAGTGAAAGCCTTACGCATACACCTATCACGGTTATCAAGTCGAGAAAAATAAACAAAATAAAATTTACGATTGCCAAGGCCCACACTGACTCCACAAAAGTTCTTTTGTTTCGTGCCTTACCTGTGAAAAGCAGTAAATAAATGCAAATTGCTGGAAGCACTCTCTTTACCCCTCCCGTTCCCCTCTTTGCACGTCCCCCTGCTGACACCCTTGCTATCTCGGACCACTGAGGGCAGTTCGATTGCTCCCGTAAATGTTTGAGTATTCGACCCTTCAGCAAATTGGTTAGCGTAAATTAATGATTAGGTAGAGTTGCTTGTTCCAATTAATGTTTCTTTAGTAGACTAGTTTACTGTTCTAATCAATGTAGTATTATACTTTCTTTTATCTTTCAATTATGGATAATGGCGGCACTTTTAAATTCCCTACCAGAGTTTCTAGTTAATCATAAATCAATTTTCTTTATTATACTGATTGCCAAAATAGTGTTCTAAACCAAGAGTTCAAGTCAAGATTGTTTTAGATAGAAAAGGATTTTAAAATTGATTTTTAATGTAGGCAATACACATCACGCGGTCTTATGTGTAAAGTGGCAAAATACCAGAGTACTTAATTGCAGTATATTTGGTTTAATAAAATAAAATAAATGTTTGTAGTACCTACTTACAGGCAAATTTTTGGTACCTTTTTGATAATATAAATTAATGTCACAAAACAAAGGACAAGGCTGGCAATCAACATATTTGGTATATAAAGAAAGTAGATGCCTTGGACTTTGCAACAACTCCCTGCCAAATTTACTATCATCATGATCTATCAGTATGTCTCACAGATACATGCACGATGAACAAGTAAATTATGTAAAATTTCCTTATTTTTGCATTTTATTCGAAGAAAAACCGCGTTTTACTATGAATGTAAAAACGTTGAGCAAGCTTGTACGTTTAGATCCATCATAAGACTTTACAGTCGCGTCTTACTTTTATTTCCAACAATTCTGTTTCCATCGGCATCCAAATGACGTAATATTGTAGAAAAATAAAACAACCTATGTAATGGACGCTATTTTATTACACAAAAAATATCTTCTTCATCAAACAAACTCAATCTTCACAAACATTTTTAGCAAACAGCCCTCTCACTTAGCACGATTGGCCTACTCTACTGTTTTTTTGTGCGGTGAGCAATCAGGAAAATAGGTAGACCTAATGCGTTGGCATTAACGCGAGTGCGGTTAAAAGGGTGTTGGAGCGAACTCGTAAATTCTGACCAACGCAATGGTGGGAAGTATTGAAAAGCTTAGCGCAAAAAAATCTTGGACATTGGTGTTTTGTCGTTAAACATTGTGGCACCTTAGTGTTTAGGGCTTTTACAAATGAAATAATTATAGTAAATACAACCAATTATTTATTTGTATATTAAACTTACATTTCTACGTAGCAATCATTATATGGCCCACTGCTGGCTTCTGCTCCTCTATCAATACAACTGATAAGGTTCTACACACGCTGGTCTAATACAGTTTGGTGAATTGGAAATGTCATTCTACTAAGAAATGTAGGTGTCTTCATGATGTTTTTTTTCATTGTGAGCAAATGAATAAACCTTTTTGATAGCCTAACATACTGTAAGGCTAAGTTCAGATGGAATAATTCTGACGCGCGTTTTCAAATCGTCCGTCTAGAGATCTGATATTCCTTACAACTGTTCACATACGTGCAAGTTAACACGCGTCAGCGAGCGTTAAGGCAGGGTTAAGAAAAAAGTCTCTAGACCCAAAAGATCGTGCGTTGACGCACGTTTTGATTTAGTAACATCCGTTTGCTGTTCAGATGAGCGCGCGCTTTCATCATGATTGTACTTCGTTACATGCGAACTTAGCCTAAATATGTACCGACCACAAAGTGAAATTCACTGTAGTACTGTTAGCGAAGATCGAATTCACACATTAAGAGTGTTTACTTTTCCATCCACCTATCAAAGCTTTATAGTATTCATTTACCAGAACTCGGAACTTATAGCATTGAATTAAATATTTTCTAAGCTACAAACATTTTTCTTAAACTATAAACTCTCCATAAGCAGCTTTAGTCACATAGCTCCTATAAAGGGGCAACCACAATAGTTTGAGAAACTCTAAAACTTATAGAGTATGCGTCAAGTTCAGCTATTCTCAAAGTTCTTCTGCACCCCCCTTTTCGGGGAATACTTCCCCGAATTGTTTGGAATCAAATGTGTTTAGTGTCTTTGTTGTTGAACTATTCACTTTGATGGAAGGAATTTCGATTCTAAGACAATAACTATAATAAATTTATGCAGATTGTTTTTGTTGTTGTCGATGTACTTGAACTTTAGTTTATACTATAAGTTTTACTTGTCAATAGAGTATTTTGGAGCTGTTATCAAATATAAACCGCATTCTCAGATTCTTATCATATAGGTATTATATTCTTCATCATCAACATATACGTCTACTACGGGACATAGTCTCTCTACATGGATTTCTACAGCATTTGGCCTTGAGCTGATCATATCCGTCGAATGCAACCTTGAGATTGTAGCCGATGTCTATCGTCGATATTGTTTCTAGAAGAGCCATATTTAAAGTGTCTCAGGCTGATTGATTTTAAATCTTAAGACAAAAGGTTGTAGTACTATTATGGCAATTTCTATTTCCAAACATGACTGTTTGGAAATTTAGAAATGCAGTTCTACCAGTAAGCTATTTAAGAATATTTCTATTATTTACAATAGTATAAATAATAAAAATACGTATATTTTTACTGTAATCTAATGTTACTTTAACACTATAGAATGTTTTAGAAACATCAAGATTGCGTGCTCCTACTGCAGCTCACATAGCATCACGCTCTTAACTCTTGATTCTTCTTATTTTATTTTCACATCTTTTATGTTATTTTGGTCCAGAAACTAGCTATTCATCAGTTACGTTATGGTCTTAAATATAGAGTCTCAGTGTGTTCACAGACCTCAAACATGATCGTTGTCATATTGTTTTCTTCCTTTAAGATAGGATAAGATACTCACTCTTTGGCTTTACCTTCTTCTTCTGTTCTTTATGATTTTCTGTTTTATTCCTTTCAATAAGTACGTAATACATAATATCATATTGTAGCGTCATCTATCAGGCCAATAGAATAACGCTACAACAAGCAACGAAGTTCATCATAAAAAAACACAGATGTCACTATACCGAGAAACACGCAACCGCAGAACAAATGTTCGAGATGCTGAATCGCGCTATCGAAGTTTACACAGACACTCAGTATATATATACAACGCCCAACAACTAACCGGTTGGGCCGCGGCCCGCCAGGCACGATCACCTAGCCTGGTCGGAGGATCCTCCCTTTTCGTTGGAGGTGTGTGACAGCCTCCAAAATATCTATTGCAATATTCATTGTTCATATTATTTTGTAAAATGGCTTTTATGATTGTATACAGGTAAGGTTTAAGTTCAGCTATATTATGTCTCTTCATCATCATCAATCAGTCTATCGCAGTCCACTGCTGGACATGGGCATCTCCTAACATGCGCCACAGCACACGGCTCACCGCCTTCCGCATCTAGTCCATCCCAGCGACCTTTTTAGGTCGTCGCGCGTCGGTCCATCTAGCTGGAGGTCGCCCTACCTAACACTTACCGAGTCACGGTCTCCACGTTAGGATTCATCTGCTCCATCGGCCGTCAGTCCTTGTGTTTATTGTTGTATTATAATAAACGACGAGCAAAGCTCGGTAACCCAGATACTTACCTATTTGTTATTAGAAATCAAATACTATGTAGTACAGTTTATTTAAACTGTAACAAATATAATATATACATATATAAATACGTACGTGCCAAAACTGATATTGGAATAGTTATCGTTCCAACTATCATCAAAACTTGAAACACAAAATGAAACATCAAAAGCGAACATTTGCGAATATTTCCATTTATTTTCGTTTTCCAATAGTTTAGTGAAAACATTCCGACAGTTAGAAAGACTCCATTTTAAACTATTTACAATTATTTAACATACAAACTTAATGTTTAATTATAAAATTATTATCTAGCAACAGAATAGGATATTTTATATCCGCTAAAATTAAAAAATTGCAAAATTCAAAATTATTTTCATTTAACTAATATCGTCAATGTATTTAATTGAGTGTGTACCCATTGCCTAATCGTTCGATGATTTCCTTCGTGAGAAACGTGGTAAAAAACTTTGTAAGATCTGATAGAAAGATATAGCAAAATGGCGACACCAATTATTTTACTACTACTGCTTTTTCATGTAACCCTATTCGTATAGCTTAATGTCAAGTCATTCTAAATTATTAAGATTTGTTTTTAAGCTGAAAAAATATTACTCTTTAACTGACTGACACATTGTCTTAAGTAATTTTACGGCGCCTTGTGGGTTCGATTCACACACGATATTTAAAAAAGTGATCTATAAATTGTTGTTGCGAGTTTAGATGTGATCAATCATATAATATATTTTATAACATTGCATCAAGCTATTTTTCGGGAACTGTAGGTAGAGTGATACCTATATCACATCTACTATTCGCCAGCGATATTAGGTCTTATGTAATTAAACATCAAGCTGGCCACAATTTTAGACTGTAAGCTTTTTGACAAAACCGCAATTTGGTATCACTGTATTCGACTCGGTAATCAAGCTTAGCACGGCAGTCGTTATCATCGAGCTTTATATATAATGAATTTCAGGTCAAAACCATATCACAATTATATTCTATTTAATGCATTCAAATCTCATGACAGGCCGTTTCCATTTAAATCGTCAAATTAAGTAACAACCTACATTCTATCCTACAATTTACTGAAAAACAATATGGCTTACTGATAATGATTTTTGAAAATTTAAATAGTTATACATAATGGATAACAAACATTTATGTGTTTCGTGCCCTGCATAACACCTGCGTGCAGGAGGACTTGATAGCTATCTCCAACAACGCAGTCAATGTGACTGCGTTGTTGAGCCACAACAATATAAATACTAACGATGTTTCTCATCGAAATGATAAAACAAAAGACTGTTTACACATCACGCCACGCAGTGGTAAATGGCGAGGTTACCATATTGTCCACTATATTTTTAAATTTAAAAGTAATTTTGTACTTAGATGCAATGTATGTGACATCAATTGAGTCATCAGTGTATACATCGATTTCAACGCTGTTAACTGTAGAACTGCAGATATAAATCACAACTTCGCAGAAATTAATCAGCCACAAACTATTTGCTTACTACCAACGCGCTCCAACTTTAATTTCGATAAACAATATGGCCGACGATACTTGCCTTAGCTGTACTATATAATTATGCCACAACTTCACAGACTATCATCTATTATTTCCAAACAATTGCCGTAATATGTAATTATGCTATATATAGTAGCCATTTTGCCACATTTTGGTCTACCAAGACAGGTTTTACAAAGTCATGTACCCCATTTATCACAGCATTTACATCACTTTAAGACACAAATAGGATTATAACCGTTATAATACAAAACATATTTACATTGTTACTGTATGTACAAACACCCTTAATGGACAAATTATTATGAACTCTATTGTTAAAGTCTCAAGTCTCATATTTATTTGTAGGTGTCTGCTGAATTGTAGATAAACTTTCATGTTATTTATTGGTTCCATTATAATGTCGAAGTAGCGAACCAAAATTATAATATATTTGTTTAGGATTAAATACAAATGTTTCACTGTTGGTTAAAACTTATTAAGAATTGTATATATTCTTTATACAAAAAAATACATTTTATAATGAAATTATACATTTCGTTTGTTTAATCAAGCTACACGAATTGGCCACGCGAGACCTTTACTTGTATACAAAAAAAGGTATTGTTAATTTTAATATGACTGAAAATTAAACATGTTATTTTTATCCAATTTACTTGAAATTATATAAATCGTAAAAAAACTATTTTATGTTTTACAGAAAAAGATCATTTATAAGGTTTTACATTATAAGTTAGTAAAATATTGAATAAGAATAGTCTTTAATGTCAGATGTAATTATACAAAAATAACTAAACCACCTTATTCCGAATGTTTCATTTATCTAAAATTTAGTACATATATTTAGGTATAAATAGAATCAAATACAATCCGGATAAAAACCCTAAAACTATTCAAATTTATTAAATACTGGCAGTGATCATTTGGATGTATTTAGAACTTCAATTATTGGCATTACAGAATACACAAGCTAAAAAAACCTATCCGGACAAAAATGAGGGTAGTCAATAAAATACCTTCTCTATAGCCGCCATGACAGTACGACGCTAACGCCATCTACATTCGATGTTAGTAAATATCAGCAGACACCGTAATAAACAAGAGTTGAGTTAGAATTATCAGTATTATCACATTTTAGTGATTATGTTAATATCTAAGAATATCGACTATAGTACAGTAGGAAATATTAATCCAATTTATCAACACATTTTAATTCCAAAGTTTAACGGTATATTGATATTCATATAACTAGTTATATATCTGGTTTTTTGTTCATTTTCACAACCATTTATAAACATAAAATAATAAATTTCACAAACGCATAATTCAATTTTACACTGTGTAACATTTTTAAGTATAAATATTGTTTTTTTGAATGTATAACTAGAGTTTACACGTTCTATTTACATTTTAAATTTACAAACAAATTTTTAACAGAATTTTCAATTATTTTATCCTACCTAATCGGATTTCAACTAACAGTAATATCAAGTACGTGCCAAATTATATTGCGGTAATTTCCAACAATCCTTTTCCTATCAGACACCCCATAATATATTATAGCCTTCAACACAGAGACTTAAATGCGTCGAAAGACTAGAGATTAAACGACTTCTGTTAGATTAGTTAGATTTCTATGACAAACTGAAGAGTAAAATATATCTCAAATTTCGTAATATTCTTTACATTTGAATTAGTATAATACAAAATTCGTTGCTATTGTACTTAATATTTAATAAATTTTGGCAGGTTTTAATCAAGTATGATTAAAAATATAAGTATCTGTAAAATATAGTGACACTTTATTATGTTGTTAGGACATTGTAATTTTGACGAGAAATACTCACGCAGTACAGTATTGTTAGTCACTCGTATATTTTGTGGCATGTTAATGGTATACTTTCTCTAACCTGACACTATCGCATGCATGACGAAATACGAGCAATTTCAAACCACGCAAGGATTTTGCTTCTAGCAATGGTTTTAGTCAATACTTAGTATAATGACTACCTTCATGAAAAAGTTTCTGTAAATCTGAAAAATTGTACTATATCGAATTGTATTAAGATAACTTAGAGGGTACCGTAACTTAATCTGATTTAAATATAACTGAATTATTCAGTTTCCAATTTGAAATGTCAAGTGTCAAATGCAAAACTACATTTTAATAAACCGAAGACTGAAAGCTTTAATTGTAATAATAAGAACGATTTGTCTCTCTTTTAAAAGATGGACGTAATATAAAAGCTACTTTATTATGATGCAGACAACATCTTATACCAAATTAAAACCTTTTTTACTTTTCATAGAATCATTTCTTTTTGTTTCTGAATACAATCAGCAAGTACTTGATATTATGGGATTGTTTAGATTTAGCGTAAAGTTAGCGCACGGCATGTTCCCTGTACTAACCGATGGTAAGGGGCGTTTTATATGTATTGTTTTTTATTTTAAATATACTGACTTTACGCCAAACAGAAACGCTTCCTATCAACAAAAACCTAACCCACTAATCACTCGATTTAAAAAATGTTTTTGAGCACTTTCTCACGGTCCTATTTACACGAGTCCTATAGCTGCGTGGTCTGTCAGAGCGGAGTGTCGCGGGGCGGTACGCGCGGGGCCCCGGGCGGAGGCGCGGCGGCGGCCAGCGGCGCGGGCCGCGGCAGCGTGCGCAGGTGCTGGAGCGGGATGCCGCAGCGCGCCTCACCCGCGCCCCCCGTGCCCGCGAGCCCCGCACCCGCACCCGCGCCGCGTGGCAGGGTGCACGAGCCCGACGCGAACCGCGCCGGAGGAGGGATGCCTGCGTTCTGCACGAACAGAACACCATAAGAATAGCCTTCCTCGATCTGGTGGAGAGATATTTTCAATACTGATATATTTGTACTTCATAGGAGGACAGACAATTCTGTCTTAGCACACGAAAATAACTACAAAATCACTTAATGTTCAGAATCCATTAAAAAGAATATAGATGAAGGATCTCTTAAAAGAAAATTCCTAAGGAAAGTTGAGGCATTACATGAAATAAACTCCTTAACAAAAATACGACACAATTTTCACCAGATCCTGATCATTGGTTAATGATAAGGTACTATGACGCGTTTTACACTAACTTTCCTCATAAGTAAAATATCTTCAAATAACTTACGGTGGGTTCATGCATGTTGCCGTGTGTAGGCGGTGGCGCGGTTCTAAGTGGACAGTACGCTGGGAGACCTCCCCGTACTCCCGCCACGCTACCTCGTGGTCCTCTGCTTCCCAGCGGAGGAGATATCGTAGATACTTGCTGTTGTCGGTAATAGTCCATCTAGTAAGCGAAATTGACTTATTAGTCCTTTAAGATCTGAGGAACGCCCCTACTGCTGAAATTAACGTGGCCTCCTACTGAAACTACATAAATGTGATGATGGCATCAAAGTTTCTCAGAGCAGTTTTCGTGGAACAGAGTGAATGGAAAACGCATCTCAACTTACAAAATACCTCTAGATGATTAATTTCTACTTAGCAAAATCGGTTCCTATTAATATATAAAACGAAGCTGAAAAATATTCATAAAAAATACAAAACCAGAAAGTTTTTCCGCAAAAAGATATTTAGTCATATTCAAAAAACAAAAAAATCCGGTACATAAAACTCACCTGCATTTGATCAGTATCCGAAGGTATGATATCAGGGTTTCGATCATCACTCTCACTATCTTCCTTTTCTCTCAGTTTATCTGGTGAGGCTGGTTGCGATGATGGTGGTGGCGCAGACCTTGGCTTTCGTTTAGCACAGCGCTGTCTCATGGCAATCATGAAGAGTATTAAAACTACCATCACGATGATACCACCACCGACTGCTACTGACATAGCTCCTGACATTTGAAAGGCTGTACGAGGAAGATCTGTTAAAGAAATTTTATTTAGATGACATCTTCAACTTTGCATAGGTTGCGCAAAATGTGTGCATGTAATTTTCCGCAACCAATTGCAAAGGATTCTTAAATCATATTGCAATTCTGAAAATAACAATTAATAAATAGTTGACTACCATTATGCAGTAAAAAAATAATGCAGAGTATC
Source organism: Trisateles emortualis (assembly GCA_947095525.1). Lineage (NCBI taxonomy): Eukaryota > Metazoa > Arthropoda > Insecta > Lepidoptera > Erebidae > Trisateles > Trisateles emortualis. The sequence goes on along the minus strand of OX352748.1, from coordinate 3,057,291 downwards.
AGAGAACTAGATGTTAGCCATGTTAAATTGAGTTACCTCTTTTAAACCTAGTTCGAAAAGGATAATGTCGTGCTTCTCGGAAAATGTATGGCCGCAGGCATTAATTTCAGTGAAATAATATAATATAATATAGTCATAATATTATAATATGAATTTGTAATTTTACCTAAACTTTTATCATGAACATGATGTTTCTCCGGAGGCCTCAATGTGCTTGCTCTCATTGGATAAGGATCTCCTCTGCCTTTAGCATTATATGCTAGTACTGCAGCAGCGTAAGTTCGTCCAGGAACTAAACCTACTGCAGTGAACCGAGGAACTGCACTGGATACATTGGCCACTATTTCCTGTTGGAAAGAAAAATAAGATTATAATTTGTCTTTCTTATTGCTTTTATTTAACATAATAAGATACTCGATAAGACATAATATCTTATATTCAACCAGTTTTTCAGCCATTATGTTTCAATGGAGTTTTGATTGCGTCACTTTCTGTGCTATCACAAATTATAACACTAAAAATAATAGCTATGAGATTATGGTGATGGATGATGATGGACCAGCTAGTTCTTTCTTTAGTTTTCTTCTACCACTGTCTGTTCAATTAACGAACCCAGCAGTAGACAAATTACCTGACGTCTCATTTGTAATTTTTCATTGTGTGATTTTTAACACCGTTGCAGAAACGCGAAATTCAATAGCTTTCAAATTATAAAATTTTATCATATCATCAACAAATATTCAGTGGATGTTGTGCACGAAAATTTTGATCAAATTAATTATTTTCGTATTGGGACATTAATGATCGTGTTCTACATTGGTCAGCCAACAACGTACAATGAATAGATGTTACGAGTGTGCCATGCAGTTATTTCGATATTACATTGTGAAATAACTTGAATTTGCCTTATGTTTATCCTTAAAAGATTGATTTAAGTTTGACTGTATATTGACTGGCATGTTTTGGTATAGTAGTTAATGAGCTTGGCTGCTAAGTTCGAAGTAGGGTTCTATTTCTACCCGGGACAAATAGTGACTGTTTTTTTTGTGTCAGCATACGGCCCGCCTGATTTTAAGTAGTTACCGTAGCCTATGGACGCTTGCAATATCAAAGGTATGGCTTGTGTATTGCCAATGCATTGTTTACACCAGGGCTATTAAGATAAAATATTTCTGGCTTAGGAAAACGTTTCTTTCAAAATGCATACCTAAATGAGCGCTGGAGCCTATGAGTCAGATAGCCGTTGTGCAAAAATATAGTGGAGGTTTCCTTTCAGTATCAGATGAACGCTTGGTATCATGATAAAGTTTAATTATAGCCAACTACAAAGCAGGCAAATCCAGACTCCAAGCTGATACTGAACATTAACAGGAAAACTTATCACTTGGCATTTTTCCTACCTGTGTTACAATTTCTCGTACTTCCAAAAGGAAAGACTGAGGCATGCCACCATTAAATCCTTCGGAACATCGAACTCCAAATGATGTTAGTGATGCATTCACTACTGTACAGTTGTGGACCTGATCTGGACGACCTGTTGACAAAAAGTTGGATTAGTCTCTAAAGATTAAGAGTAATGTTAAGATTTAAATAATACTATTCAAAGAGGTGAAGAGATTTTGTAAAGCACTGAAAGCCGTTGGTCCTGTGCTTAGTCTCACTTCGGTCGTTTGCGCACATATTTCTGCACTTGGAGTCGACTAATCTCCTCTCGGGCCACCTTTACCAAAACTTGTTTGGAAAAGATTATTAAGTATGTAGGCGATTGAAAACAAACAGTTTTCTGCAGTGATCGTAGTCGTGAAAAAAACACTAAATTTTTTTTACTTTATTGTAAAGATATAGTTTATAAAGAGAGCTAAATGATATAGTTTAAACAACACACACACACACACACACATCTATCACAACTTGTGAAGCTTCAGAGTAAATGTTGAGCTGCCTGCAGGCAACGAGGCGTTTGCGTTAAAATAGTCGAATACCAAAATATTTCACAAAGGTTCTGTATAAATCTTATTATTTGATGTTATTTGTTTGTATATACTTCTTTAATAAAAACTACATAACCAATTGAATGGCTTGCTAGTCTGGTGGTTAGTGACTCTGACTGCTAAGGTGGAAGTCATGGGTTCAGTTCCCAAACGGGACAACATTTTGTGTGAATCATATATGTTTGTCCCGAGTCTGAGTTTAATTTGTGTCATCAAATATTATTACTACCGGCTTGTCCCACCTTCGCACGGGTGGACATTTATTTATAGTTTTTGCGAAACAGACTTCTATGTTATTCAGTTTAGAGTTTATCTTTTACAAACAAACATACAAATCCAGTATTTTTTCTTTGTAATATTAATTTAGCTTAATGTAATGTTTTAAACAATTTAGCTACCATTAGAATAGTTTTAGCAGGAGAACAATGAACAGACAGTATCAGACAGCCATCCTTTTGCGTATTACTAGTACAAACGTGCCCTAAAGCTATTGTGGGTCTAAGAAACAGTAACCTTTTGCAAAAACAAGGGAAAATTGTACACGTGAACAGGCTACATCTTCCGGTATCTTGTATTTATGTACTCTGAGAGACGTAGTTAATAATTTAGAAAGAAGCCTGTAGGTTTCTTCCTACATAATTTTTATTTTTACATTACTACATTTTTGGGATACATCCCAGGGCACTTTACATTCACGGACTGAAAGTATCTGCCACCCAGATTCAGAATGAAAACAAAAATAGATATTGGGAATAATTTGTCAAGAAATTTACAATAGATGCTCTGAATGAAGTTTGAAAATTGGCGGTGTTAACACGCCTCTCCTCGGCTATGTCAGACTACTGTCCTGTGTTGTTATATGGCTGTGGCCTTCTGTAAAGTGAAGGTCCTTTTCCAGTTGGGCTTGTTCGCTTATATGGCGCCCTACCTCTTAAAACTAATATTCACAATAATAATGCATGCCCAGATGGTTAGTCTCAGTTGATATTAGAACATTGTTCTAACAAAATTGATAATTCAAATCGCTGCGAGATAAAAATTGCGGCTAAATTATTGGTAGTTATGGCAACGCATAAAAAAGACGAAATATGTTAAAGATAAATAGAATAAAACAAGGTTCTTACCAGCAGCAATGATGTGGTACACGCAAGGCACACGTTGCTTCCCGATCCTGTTGTGTGCCCAGCACAGTAGCGTACCATAATCCATCTCAGTGTGAGGAGTATAAGTGACGGTGGAGCTAGCACCAGATCGTGAGACGTAAGTGTCGCTGACTTCGTTGCTATTTGCTGTGTTGTTGAAGGTCCATCGGAACTGAGAGTAAAAGTAGACAATGAGAATTTTATCAAAAAATACATTTTTATGAATGCAATATTGGTTTCGCGTCATTTTAACCACTATGCAGCATATAATGGGTTTGTTTGTGGATTGCACAATGTTTTGTCCCATGTGAGGCATGGGACAAAACATTGTGCAATCCACAAATGGGTCGTCTGGGTATAATTGGGGTCCGTTAATTGTATGGTGACACAGGGATTTTATCATGGGTAACCTTGGTAAACTTTACACAATAATATAATGTCTAGGAAAATCCTAGAGTAGGAGTTTTCTTAAAAATCAAGACTATTAACCATTATATTATTATTGTATAAAGTTTACCAAGGTTACCCATGACAAAAATCTCTAGTATTACAAGATAAACTAATGATAATGCGATACACCCAACTACACCATTGTGTGTATTTATTTGATATATCGTAATAACCTATCAACTTTAGATCCGTTGGCAAAATAATGCATTCTTATAACTTTCCATCCTTACGTTCTATCCTTCGTTCAATATTTTATCAAGTCTATGGATACGTATAATATTTTTTACTAAATCAAAAATATTACAAACAATGCAATAAACAAACAAACATAGCATGTACACAGGATATAACAGTACAGTACATTATATGAACATCCTTCCGGCACAGACATGCGACCCACACAAATCCACTATAGCATAAAATTTGATTAAACCCAGAGCAAAGGCAGTACACAACATTGTAACAAGAAAAAGGATTATAAAATATTTATTCTTCTATTTGGACACTACTGTGTACAACTACAGAATTTTCTGGACTGTTGCCAATAAGAAAAGATTACGACCGTCAAGAATTTAAGCCTGTTATAATATGGACCAAAGTAAAATGTTAAAGGAAGAGAAGGAGAATTTTTAATTTACTAGATTTTGAACTTTAACACGATTGCATAAGTGCTTTTGTTTGTTTATTCTTTAGTAAGATACGTTAGGGTACGGTGACCCACGCGGATGTCGCTGTTGATATAAAAACGATGGCTGTATAAACATATATTGTATAAAGATTTAAAAAAATCAAAGAATATGGTCTATTGTAGCTTAAGACTGAAAGTTATTTTATGATCATCAAATTATTTATTAAATTCATGAGACAATGCCAGGTGAAGTTGAATAAAAAAATCAAGAAAGAATACGATACGAAACCACATCAGACAATAAATTCATGAGACAATGCCAGGTGAAGTTGAATAAAAAAATCAAGAAAGAATACGATACGAAACCACATCAGACAATTTACTGTAATTACTGCAACTTTAAAAGTCATTCTTAGCTTCAGACAATTGGCAAAACCGTTCAGTATTCTGCTCAGCTCCAAAGTAAAGTCCATGATGAAACTTTAAGCCGTCAGAAACAGAATTTCTCACAAGATACTGACTAACAAAATCTTTATCCATTTTCAAAAACTAATTCCAACGTAATAATGAGCTCACATTACTTATTTAACATTTTGTTACATCTAAAAGTTTCACCGCGTTGATTTCGATAAACTTCTCACTCAAAACTTCTTGATGTTTTCATTTGATATTCTATATTTAGTTTATTATATGTTCTAGGAAAATTTTGTTAGTATTAAACAATTATGAGTTTCAGGTGAGTACAGAAAATACTCCTTTCAAATTTCATTATCAGTTTCAAAGTGTACATCGACGTAATGTGTTAGTATATAAAATTATATTGTTTCATTACAAGTACCTTTGTTATTTTTATTAATTGTACTTGTTAAATGCTTTTTCTGTGGTAAATCATGGCTTGGCTTTTTCTTTGCATTTGAAAAATGTATCTGCCATTTCTATATTTGAGTTGAGGATCTTGTCTGTCATTCTGTGGCTTTTTGAAATTTATAGTCATTGTCTTGTTATTATTATTATTTGTAGGTACACTGATCAACATCGTAATACCATCATAATCTTCATATCTAAATGCAAATCTATTGTTATAAGTTGAAAATACTCCAAAGCGGCTTTAGCATAGTTTTAAAGTGGGACTAACTAGTGGTCGAAGTGAAATACTTTAACACAATAGTTGGTGACGTCATGTTGATATCTTAACTGGGCAGATAAACAGTACAAGTCTAAAAATTTGGTAATAAATTCTGAAGAAAATTTGGAAGTCGTCGGATTGAAAAGGAAGGAAATTGTGCAAAGTTTTTAGAAGTTACTTTGTTGTTAGTTTATTAATTGATTCATAACATTCAATTTATGTTGGAGTTATTGTAAATTTTAGGGTGTAGGATTTTGGGTTAAGTGAATGATTCAAATTGTAAGAGGGTTAGGTCATTATTTAAACAAACAAGCTCGACTGGGGAACGATTACCATTTAACACAGATCACAGCCAATTACTACTAGTTTTTTTCTAATAAACGTAAGTTCCAATAACATCCAACTTCAAAAGTCTCTTCTGCTACTGAGAATTCCCTCACTCAATAGCCTAACAATGTTTTTTGTGCAAATACATTACTGAGCTATTTAGTGACCAAATGGGAGTGAACCCGGGACTTTACGATTGAACAAAAACATGCGTTTAAGTACTTTAATTACATAGGGACAATTATAAATAATATATCTTATAAAATATTAAAAAGCCTATCGATTGTAAATAAGCTCAACGCGCTTTTCAAAATATAACCAATATCAAAATATTATTCTTTCAAATTAACTGTAGCAAAAGATATTACAATATTTATAGTAGCCGTGTCAAAGTCAAAGGAAAAGAAATATCCCAAATAAACTTGTAATAATTAATTCAGTAATGTCTTTGGTACACCGAGGGCTAAGGGAACGGGGTTATAAGGAAAACAGAGTACCTATTATAATTCCCTTCTGATTGGCGAATCTACCTTCCCCTTCAAAGATATTTATCTATAAATGTCCTTCAGTATTGAATAACCCGGGACAGTCGGAACTACGTTTTGAGGGCTCTATATTTGGCTTACAATATTCTCTTGCACATCATAAAGGAAAACTCACATATCTATTATAGGTACTTACATTAGGATATATTTGAAATGTTTATTTTGGAGATGTTTTTGTTTAACAAGGAATTCAGACGCTTAATATAAATAGATTTTCCTTCTTTACAAGCATACGGCTCGCTTGATGGTAAGCAGTTAACGTAGCCTATGTCTTACAACACGAAAGGTATCACTCGCGCGCTACCGACCCTTTAAAAACCTTCTTTTTTATGATACAACACCCTACACTATGTCGCGGATATAAATTAGAGCTAGACTCGGAAAAGTCATCATTCTAAATATATATTCTTAAAATGGTGATGTCCTTTCCATTATTATATATTAGCTGTTGCCCGCGGGTCCGCCAGCGTGGATGTCGGTTATCGCTGCAAAAAGTATGTGTTATTCCAGACCATAATCAATCTCTGTGCCAAATTTCATCCAGATCCGTTGAGTAGTTTTTACGTGAAAGAGTAACCAACATCCATCCATCCATCCAGTTTGAAAGTATGGATTACAAACTTTCACATTTATAATATTAGTAGGATTATGTTAATGTGACGTAATAAATGTTAAAAATTCTATGAAATATTTATACTTACAACAACTTCTGGAGGATTGGCATCAACATGGCAGGTAATATGAGCGCGCTCTTGTTTGGCGACTCCATGTACCCGCTGTTGAGAACTTCGACAAGTTGGTGCATCTGTTAACAAAAAAAGAAGAGTTAAAGTGGATTTATCGGTTCTTTTTATAGTAGGAAGATCTTTGGAGGCCAGCCCATACTGCGTTTTCTAGTTTGTAATTGCCACTCCAGAACTTTTCTACCCCAACGGCTATCCGTCGCCGCAGCGTAAGCAGGCTTCCAACAAGGTGGTCCGATGACCTGCTAAAGGTCGCGGGTAGCCGGATAGGGTCGGCTTAGAACCGAATGCTGTCTAAATGTCCAGTAGTGGAAGTCTTTTGGGTGATAAGATGATGATGATGATGAAGAAGATCATTATAATACCATTAGGTAGGGGACTAAACAAGTGGGCACCCTGCCTGGAGGCTAGCCCTTTCATACTATAAAAAATAACATACACTTATTTTTCAAGGACATTTCCTGCATTGGAAAATACTACCTTCGAGGGACTTTACAAACAAACATACGGCCCTCCTGATGCTAAGCAGTTACCGTAGCCTGTGGACGCTTCCAATACCAGAGGTACCACTTGGTGCCTACCTAACAATTTTTACATTAACTTTTATTTTACGTTTCGTTTGGGTAACCCTGAGAAAAATCCCTAAATGAGCGCTGAAGACCTGTACTAACTGTGTGTAGTTATTTACCTTTTCTGTAAGGTGGAGGTCCTTCCCCAATCAGGGCTTGCTCACTATAGTGCCCTGCCTATTTAAATCTAGATTCGAAAACAATAATTCTGTCCCGCGACCCAGGCATCCCTAACGCTATAATTATCTTTTAAACTTGCCTTAAATGGCAAGGTAACTAATCTTTTGAATAAACCGTCATATTGAAATACTAAGAAAATCGTCATCTTTGATATTAATTCTAGTTTGTTTAATTATAATAGCAATCTTAATACGTTTCATATCTATCTAGCTATTTAACAAATTGAAGTAATCATTTGAATTGCTTGTAGAGATCAAAGAGGTATCGCTTTAACTGACGTGCTTATGAATCTCCAGAGATCTTAGAACTGACACAGAGCCTTTTAGCTTTGCGTTATTTGGCTTAAGTAATGGATTTGATGATAATCAAAGATTCTATATGTCTAGCGTTTAATAAATCTAGACATAATTTTACTTAATTTTGTTTATTTATAATGGATTGTTATTTATCAGTATAATATTATAACTCTTTGTATTCTGTATATATTTTAACCAAAGTTCTGTTTATCAAAATTTTAGAACACTTATAGATTAGAATTAAATAAATGTTCTGGCAGTTTATAATTAGTGTTCTACTTTACCCGTGTGGTTTGTCCATATGGTGATGGATTAAGAATAAAAATGTCACCACCCTGTTCCTTGATGAGGGTGTCGTAAAAGTCGACTAAGGAAGTAAGTCAGACAGACAATATCCACTCAAGAGAGGGAAAACTCGAAACAAAACCCTATACTAACCCGTCTGGCCAGCGTGGTATACTAGGCTAATATTCTGCCAAATTTATGGAGGAGACACATACCCAGCAGTAAAACGTTTTTAGGTTGAGATGTTCTGCTTTACTGCTGCTATAATTTTCAGTAAAAAAACCATCGAAAGTATAATTTAAGTTATAATTCTGTGGTCAGTAAAGTTAAAGCTTTTAAACTATTAAAAAGGAAAGGTTTTGCGTAACAATTCTCATTATTTTGTTTCTATTCCATTTGGTCAGGTTGTAACCATCATAATCTGATCGAAACGATAAGCAATCCAAAGCCAAGCATAATCGCGTATAATTGCAACCCATATACGTCTCAAAGCTGGGCACGGGCCTCTCCTCTATCAAGAGAAAGAGAGGGTTTAGGCCTTAATTCACACACGCTGGCCTAATGCGGGTTGGAATCAGACATGTCTTTATAGTTTCTTCTAAGGCATTTGGGTTTCCTCGCGATGTTTATCTTCACCGTTAGCATATTTTTTTTTTAATGACAACTCCCGCACTAGAGAACAAGCTCTGTGTCGCGGGGGACTTTACAAACATACAATTAACGGACACAAATTACACCCAGACTCAGAACAATTCTTTGTGGGTCACACAAAGTTTTGTCCTGTGTGGGAATCGAACCCACAACCTCGTGCACAGCAGGCGCATACTGCGGCCACTGGACCACCGAGGCAGTCAAATTAATTTATTAATCATCACCGTATGTGTGAAAAATTGGGGTATTTGGCTCAATTTTTCACAGATACCATATTAGCCAGAACCCACAATTCTACCCTTCTCATCTATACTTAAGAAAGTGAGATTCACATTGGTAGTGCCACCCGGGATCGAACTCGCATCTCTTGCCTGCAAATTGGTTACTTATCGCGTATGAATATCTGAAAACAATCCTACTGATTGCAATCGAAACTTGCTTCAATACAACTAATCACTCGACTTGCCGATCACACTGAAACCGCTCATAATTACAACCACAATCTACAAACTGTATCAACAGTTCTTCAAACTCGGCCTGAACTTTGAACATTATTCATCGTTGCATAATATATCGTCCAACATACATGAAATAGCAGATTCAAGATAAAGTTACGAGGAGCCTCACAATAGATACTTCTCAGAATGCAGTCGCTCTCGTAGCTGAAAGACAGCTTACTAACTGTACACTAGCTTTTATTGAAATGGTAGAAATATGATACAGTGGGTTGCTAAGGATTGTTGAATATCTTAGGGTTTCATCCTTTCTGTGTTATGGGATTTTGTTTCTTTGAAACATAAGTAGGTAAGTTTACAACTATTCTCTTTGAAATTAATATTGTATTAAAAATGTCTTCAGTTTACGAACATAGAAAATTGTAATGGTTAAGTTCATATAATAAACCTAAAAATAAAATGTTAGTCTTTTTGTAGGTACTACTTGGGTGGCAATTTTTTTTACACCAGAGTTTTTATTAAAACGTTTCCTTCAAAATGCATATTTAAATGAGCGCTGAAGACCTGTACAACAACTATACCTGTAGACAACTACACCTTTATGTGTAGTTATTTGGCTGTGGTTTTCTGAGAGGTGGTACTTCCCCAGTCAGGCTTGCTCACTGGTATAGTGCCCTATCTCTCTCAATATATATTTTAAAATCTTATAAAGAGACTAATAATAATAGCAACATATATATGTCCCACTGCTGGGCACGGGTTTTCTCTACTCTATCAAAAGAGCTGACAGTTAAACATAATACTATTATCATTAATACGCTGGAAACGGTAGAGTATTATGGACATTATGATAATTGTAACACCATTGTAACAAATAAATGTATTATTATTATTATTATATAACAATAACATGAAAAAATACTTTACGGAATAATAAAGAAAAAATATACTCACATAGAACATTCAAAGAGAACGGTTTGCTCTCTCCATCGCCCTCGGCATTAAAACCGACGCAGGTGTAGTTGCCGGCTGTTCTTCTGCCTACCCCTTGTAACACAAGGGATTGGTTGCTAATGATAACCCCTTGTCCCACATTGTGGACTAGGGTTTTGCCCTGTAAAGAAAATTATTTGTCATATTTCTGTAGCATGGTAACAAGGCAAACCTTTTTATGTTATTTATTTTTTGCTTTTATTTAAAAAGACAACTCACACACTAAAGGATAATCTCTGTGATGCGGGGTACTTTACAAAGATACAATTCACGGACACAAATTACACCTCTTTTTTATACTACCAAGATGGCAAACAAGTATACGGCGCGCCTGATGGTAAGCAGTTACCGTAGCCTATGGACGTTTGCAACACCAGGAGTGAGACTCACGCGTTGCGACTTGGAATATACATTTATAAATGACACAAAGTTATGTTTGGTGTGGGAATCGAACACACAACCTCTGCAGTCAGGGTCACTAGCTACTTGAGCAGTAGGCCAGTCTAATCTAGCGCCCTGACATTGTCCATGTTAAACGCTTATTTTTTCCTCATTATAAGATAAAATTTCCAAAAATCTTTATTTATTTATGCTTCCGTTATAAATACACCTATATATTTCATCCCTACTTGATTTCAAAAGTTTACACTAAGCCCAAGATATATTGTGGGTTCGATTTCAAACATACATACAGTCTAAAATCATAACTAAACTATTAAAAAAACTGTTATTTCGACCAATAAAGTAATTAGTATTATTAAGAAAAAAAAAGTTGTCGTATTCGACAAATTTACAATATTTAGACACACTGTGGCAAATTTACTTTATGACGAATGTACAACAACCCACCCAATGATATATCATTGCTTATAAATTCATCTGTTTTCAATTTCTTTAAGTATGTATATGACATGAAGTTATCAGTAAATTTTGTTTGAAATATGTAAAATATAATGTGTTTGTAATATCTATTACTGCTTCAGCTTAAAATTCAGTCTTCATCGATAATTTTCTTTTGCATTAAACATTTTTCAAATTCCAATTATGTTATCAGTAATTTTGTCATGTGTATTACATACAAATTATCTTTGCTGCACCTATAGTCTAGTGGTTAAAGTTGCCATCTTACCACTTCGTTGGTTTGATTCTCGGGACAAGATTTTATATCCTACTAATATAACAAACTGACTGAAACTTAATTTGACTGCCTCGGTGGTCCAGTGACCGCAGTATGCGCCTGCTGTGCACGCGGTTGTGGATTCGATTCCCACACAGGGCAAAACTTTGTATGACCCACAAAGAATTGTTCTGAGTCTGGGTGTAATTTGTGTCCATTAATTGTATGTTTGGAAAGTCCCCCGCGACACAGAGCTTGTTCTCTTGTGCGTAGTTGTTTAAAAAAAAAACGCGAAAGTTTGTAAGAATGTATGGTATGTATGATGTATGTTTGTTACTCACGCACGTTCTTTCACGCAAAAACAACTGAACGGATCAGGATGAAATTTGTCACAGAGATAGATTATAGTCTGGAATGGCATATAGGCTACTTTTTATCCGCGGGCAACACCTAGTGATCCATATTTTTTTGTTTCGTGTCTGTGTGTATTTATATCTTGCTACATTCCAATTACTCCAGAACTAATGAACGGATCTTGATGAAATTTGGCACAGAGATAGACCATAGATAAACTCAAAATCTACTAGACTGATTTTGAACATTGTTTCAGGTGAACATTAAAAATATAACTTCCTGATGGTAATGATATAGGTCATATTTTATTGAAAAACAGTAAGGCACTACCACGAAATATAAAAACATGTATGTATATTCGTACGAAGTTAGTCCGTACCGCTAGTATCCAATAAGCAGTAAGACAGTAACATAAACATCTCCAAAAAGCCTTACTATCACTAAACAATTATTTATATATAACATAATTTATCTTAAGGAAAAAGTCATGAACAAGGGTAACAAGATAAGTCCATCGAAAGGACCCGAAATCTAAAGGGCCTTTAGGGGTGTACAATATAATATACGTGTGTATATGTTATAGAGAAAGTTTAGGGGTTAACACTGTCGCTACCCTTTCATTGTCCCGGGGGTATGAAACTTAGTACTATGTCTTATATTCATAAGATACATGATTTGACTTTGGACACTACACGCAAGGGGGACATTTTAAAAATATATTACGTTGTTTTTATTTTTTTAACTTGTTTATTTTTTTACAATAATATAGGTAACTATATTTGTAATAAAGACCTAGTAAAAAAAAAACCGACTACAAGAAAATAATAAAATCGATGTAGATAATTTTTAGATTTATTTTTAACTAGTGGTTCGCGCCAACTTCGTCCGGGTTAAACTGTTTTCAACGCAACTTTATACAATAGCAAACACAACAAAAAAAGAATTACTGAAATCGGTCCACCCGTTCACGCGTGATGCCGTGACAAAGGGAAATAGGGCTTCATTTTTGTATATAAGATTATAAAAATCCATTTGACCGATTTCAATAAAATTCAAATGGGACCAGGGAATACCCTGACTCTTTGAGACAATTTTTTTTTTCAAATCGGTTCTGGTGTCTTCGAATAATCGGTGAACATACATAAAAGAAAGATTCCAAGGAATTGAGAACCTTCTTTTTTGGCAGTTGGTTAAAAACAAGCATCGTATTCTCTATCCTAAGAACATAATGTGGTTTAATACACCGGTATTAAATTTATGTTTCATCTTCTTTGCCATGCCAACTCTCGTAATGTGGATCAAGCTCTGTGTCTCGATAGACTCTACAATCCTCCGATCTTACACGATCATTCCGCCCATTATGAACTGATTTTGATGATTTTTACTTGTGTTTGTATGCTCAGTGCTTTATGAGCAAATCAAAACAAAAAAAGATGTACCTTACAACCCCACTGAAAAATATAAAATACAATCTCTCAGTTCTGAGAAGACTCGGAACAAGCATGTATAGATCGCAAAAAGTTTTGACCTGTGTTGGAATCAAACTCACAGCTGCAGCACTTCTACAACCATTCCTCACCAGCTTGAAATCCATGCCAACATTTCTATTGTATATTCAAACAAGGAAATACTTACGTTATGTCGCCACTCGACTTTATAAACATATGGATGAGCTCTGATGATGCAGTCAAAGTAGACATCAGTGCCCTCTCTGATGTTGGATGGATCCAAGTTCGTTCCCAGTCTTACTACAGTCTCTGGTACATCTGTTAACAATAAAAAAAAATATTTACAAACAATTTAATTATACAAAAAACCCAGTGTTGCCCGCCATCCGAGTGGATGTCGCTTATCGCTTTAAGAAGTATGTAGAGAAGGCGAAGGAAGTATGTTTGGATCGAAGCAATTGGCGTACCATAGTCTCTGCCTACCCCACTGGGAGACGGGCGTGAAGATATATGTATGTAAGTAATTATGTTTATTTATTTTAATTACCAATCACATTAAACATTACATCATACATAAAAGTACCACTTAAGCTTCCGGAGCTTGTGTGTGGCACATTACAATTTCGTACGTTATTATAATAATTTGGGGCCAAAGAAAAGCTCAGTATCGAAACATGTATTTTATTAAATAAATTGATTGAATTAATAATTGTTATTAGAAGGTAACGTAGACAAGTCTTCCTTATATAAGTATAAATAAATAACGTTCCATTGTAAATTGAATAAACTCATAAATCAAATCAAATTTCTTATACTGATATGTGATAAGTATGTCTTTCCCTAGGATACCATCCATCTTCTTGCCAAATTTGGCAATTAAGATCTATTTAGTCATTTTGCCGTGAAAAGGCAACAAACTAACTAACAAACAAAACATAAGTTTCGCTTTTATACTAGTATGAATTATGTATACAAAAATCTTTCTATCGGCTGTTAGATAAGATTTAAATTATTGTTAAAATGTGCTTTCATCTCGACTTCTTTAAACTAGTGATGTAGATTATTAAGTTCTACCTTATTCCGCGCACCTGGCTAGTCTCCATTGAGATTCGCGAAGGTCAATCTGGCAAGCATTATTGAAATTTCTACCAATATTATTTTATTGAAAAAAATTAGAAAAACAAAACATTTAAACCATTTAGGTAGGTTAATAAGTATGTCGTTGTGCTTATTGAATTCTATTTTGGTACATGATTCAGCAAACAATGAATTAAAGATATTGGAAAAGCAATCCTAATGAATACTCGTATAAAGTTTCTAAGTATTCTTAGTAACTTTTTCAATTACCGATAACATAAATGTCATCGCTATGTGCTCAGGCTCACGTTTTTTGTTCCAGTTCCAAGTCAATAAACGTATTTAGATACCTCTTATTCTTCTAGAATAGTAACAAAAATTGCATTTTGTGTTTGTATCAAGTGGTTGTGCATTATCATCAGATCCTCAAATGCAATGTATATTAAGTATCTTATATATCTTATTTATTATATCTTAGCGTGTCAATGGCAATCTAAATTGTGTCGACCCAGAACCTAGCTACGAGTTTTGCATTTTCTGGAGTTTTGCATTTTCTGTAAATGATTTCGAGTGCCCCATGGTTTGTGGCTCTAATGATACAACTGTAAGAATACCATAAATAAAAAAAAAAGATGTAATAATTTTAATAATATTACATGATTTAGAAACATTGTCAATAACACTAATCTGTGCTAATATAAATGCGAAAATATGGATGGCTGCATGTATGGATGTTTGTTACTCAATCACGTCAAAACGGCTTAATTAATCTAAATGAAATATAGCAGAGATATAAGTTAAATAATGTCTGGAATAGTTCATAGGCTACTTTCCATTCCGGTAAGAATAATATTAAACGCGTTGGCAAAGCTGCGGGCGGCAACTACTTAAATGTGATCGTAACACAAAACTCATCAAATTAATTTTGTTTTTTTTTAAGAACAGACTTTATCTATATTTTTCTTTTTTCCTCAATTAATGGAAATTGTAGGTGTATTCTGGCAAATTCAACCTCTCATTCGTTGGTTCAACAAACTCCCTACTAGATTTCGTAACGAAACTATATAGCAAGATCTACATTTACATAATAAACCACAGTTGTTATCTCAATTCTAAAATCAACACGGAACCTTATTAAGTAGACTGTTATTCCAGTCTTCAATATTAAAAACTTTTTGGTACTCTTACAACATTTCGTTCTCGGCTATAAAATCTAGAAATTCAAGGAAAACAAAGTTAAGTATAACTTTTAAGTTTGACTCGTAATAAAATTCCAAAGAGAAATTTTGGATAAGCTGAATTTTTCCTCGGACCCATGGGAGAATTACTAGATTAGGATTCTTAAAACTTTAGGACATTCGTTGATCGGTAAATTATGTGAGACGTCTATTATAATTTCAATTGTTGTGAAATTTTATTAATCAATATTTGCCCACAAGATTTTACGGGACAATGAGAGTCTACTATTTCAAAGCTGCAGTGCGCATATTGATGATATCATTTTGATTTCTTTTGGATAAAATTATTGAATCGACTGTCGCATAGACGATGGTAATATTACAAACAAAAGCTAGTTAATTAATAATAAAAATCTTGAGCGTTAGTATCATAATGGTAATAAATATATTAATTCGAATTCAGTCTCGGTTGAGATAAACCGTCATATGGTGTCGTGCGTGACCGATCGGAAGGACATTACTGTGATTTTTTTTCAATTTTAAATTGCTTAAATAGTTTTGCCCAACTTAGAAAAAGGTGTGATGCGCAGTTGGCTAATTTTTGTAAAATCCTTTGTAAAAAAAGGTCTGGCAGGCATTATTATAATAAAATAAAAAATATATAACTAAGAAAAAATTATAAAATATTAAGCTTTAGTAGTTCGGTATAAAATAATATATTGATTAAGAACAAAATATATTCAACTGGCTCAACTTCACTAAAATTTTCAGACGAATGCTCGCTTTTACTGAGAAGTAAAATAGGCATCCTATTTACTCTACGGATCAATGAACAATTTCTTCTTAGAACATTATAGAATTAGTGAAATTACTCTGAGCACTTCAAATTTTGAACGAGGGATGTTTACTGAGACCAGTCAGGCGGTTTCTTGAATCAAATTTAAAAATTAAATGATGTTGCAAACTCTTAAAGCACAGCGAAATTTTACTACGTCTGATTTCAGCCAGAGAGCATTATGTCTTACAAACAATGTCTCGAAGGAAACAGCTGTCTCGAAATTGACTAAATACCAATGCACAACGTTGGTCCAGTACCAAGTTAGTGACCCCAACTCGTGCTGGAGGTCGTGGGTTTGACCCACCTTGCAAATCTTTGTATGGTGAGCACGGTTATTTCTCCTATGTTTTGTTAGTAGATTATTATTTTTTACTATTTGAAAAAAAGAAAAAAAATGCTTCAAAAAGTAAAGTATACAAGCTCATAATATTGATAGACAAAGTCAACAATTTTGAGACACACTGTTCAAAGTATCAATTGACACAGAATACACTACAGACACAGAACATGAAAACAAAGCTAATGCTAATAAAGAAACTTCAGAATCTTGCAACGTTTTCGTCTTCAAAACATACTTACATTGTATATCTAGCGTCCAATCATCTTCTAAAGCTGGGACTGAAGCCATTTGAGGATTTGATGCTCTGCAGGCTAATTTTGCTCCAGCATCAGATTTCGACAACTGCAGTGATACTGTTGATGTTGTTGTGTTACCATCAGTTGATAACTGTTGAAAAGAAAACAATATATAACATCTATTATCATAGCTATAGTATTATGATAGTGATTCAAGTGGCAGCGGCTACATGTTTCAAAGAACCGATAATCGATGGAGAATAAAGGTCTTGGATGACCACGTGTAAGAAAACGCATTGTTGGACGCCTTCAGCAGTAGGTAGACAAGAAATAAGAAAACTAAATAAAGCTCGATTTTACTGATTAAAACCAAGATAATTTCCACAATTACTAAATTTAACCAACAGCACACGATAGAAGTCACGGACTTAAGCTTAAAATTAAAATGCAAAAATATTCCTACAATACAAAAACCAAACAACGCAAATTAAAGAGCTAGTTAGTTTTAAAAATAACCGTAATTATCGTTTCACTGTGTAGGTAGTTTCCGGCTAAAAATAAAACCATTTCATTAACTATTTCGTTGTTATTTTTTAGAACAGCAGCAGTTTTCTTTCCATTAACAAAGAGTACAAACATTTTTAAATTTCCATTAGACCTTTAATCTTTGAATCTACATCGAGTTTGTATTTTCACTAAAATTACTAGGCACTTTAGATTCTAGATGTTTGATGTTGAATAGCTATAAAATATTTAAAAATATAACACGTACGAGTTGAATAACCAGACAGACAAACTAATAAATTTGAATACATGATTTTGATTTTTTTTACTAAGGTGACAAACAATCATATAGCCCAACACCTCCACCATTACAAGCATCCATAGGTTAGCAGTTACCGTGGCTTATGTGTGCTTGAAATCATGAAAAAGTATAAGCTTTGCTAGATGAAAAATTGAATTTTATTAACGCTTCTTAAAATAATGAGCTTCAGTTGTTATTATTTTAGAGGGATTCGTTTAAAAATAATTCGGACCCGAATACAACTACACACCACTCTGAAGTATTTTTCTTTAATAGACAACTCCTGCACTAGGGAGCAAGTTACAAACATACAATTAACGGACACAAAGAACACCCAGACTCGGGACAGCCATTCAAGGATCACACATATTTTTTCAAATCCACAACATGCCGCGCAATGGCAAATGGAGAGTTAACTACTGAATCATCCGTGTAGTCAAATTTAGCTGTGGTTTTGTTGTGAGGTGGAGGTTCTTCTGCTGTCGAGCTTGTTCTCTGGCGCCCTACCTCTCTTAATTCATAAACGGTTACCAAAACCAACCAATCGAGGCCTACCCTCGATTCCGTATTCAGGATTGATTTTAATTAAGTGTTGTTAATATTAATTTCTAGTTGGCATGTTGGCTGCTTTAATTAAATTACGTACGACAGTCAAACAGAGTTGAGTATTATGGTTGTGTGGGTTGATTGACGTACCATATTGTGTAGTAATCAAGGTTCTGTGACAGATATTTCGGCTTTCAACCGATGTAATCTTGTTAGATCGTCACTTTTGTGAATAGAAGCGTGAATGCAGCCGAAGCTTAATTTTACTTTGGAATATGTAATTTGTTCATTATCAGATATGAAAGTAGTTTCAGTAGGTTTACTTTTTACCTGTCTATCTTTATGTCCTGTGTATGTTAGAAAAACATGTTTCTTCGTCTTTTCTTTTCGTTTATTATATATTACAGCTACATTGAAACTATATTTACACTTATTAAAGAAAAACATGGCTTGAGTTTCTTGCTGGTTCTTTTATGGCTCTACGTCAGCAAACTAGCCGTAGGCAAATTTAACTGTTATCATCTTTCTGGCTTCACTATCAAATTTACAATTAACATTAAGTATAATTTGAATCGTGCCATCTATTTACTGGCGTACCAAAATGTGGTTGTCTACTCCATAAGTATAACAGTACCTACCAAAATTAGTACCTAAGGCAAACGAACCCAGAAATACAGTTAAGCCATTTTTAGCACGTGTCTCCTAGTTGAGTTCGTTAGAGATTGGACAAGCGTTGTTGAAAAAATCTAGAAATAGGTACGTTTTGTCTTAAAAAATGTGCTAGATTTTAAATTTATTCTTTGAGATTACCTCAAAAGAATTATAATTGAAAAAGCTTTGGTAATATATATTTTCTCGGCATACAAAAAACAATTTTAATTCAGAAGACGTTATCTAACTTGTATTCTGTTTTTGTTCTTTTTCTTAGCGTTTGTCGAAAGTTGATAATCTAGGATAATAAAAATTCTAAATCCTCGACTAAAAACACAAAACTTTTATTTGATAAAAGTTCTGGAACACACTATGTCAAAAGTTTAGCTGCTAGGCAAAAATGGGAACAAACCTTACAACACTTAGGTCTGATTTTATTTTATTTGCGATTAGCTAATTACGCAACTAGATGACCCACTGACAAATTTGCCTAGAACATAGCGTATCTTTCACTTTGCGAACATTCGCAACAGGAGCAATGCAAGGTCCCTTACGAGCGATTTGTGCACACTGTAAGCATCTACTGTCCCATTCAATCTACATTTATTACTTTTACGTGCCCCTATTTCAAGTTGCTACAGTCACGCCGTATAAGATTGGCCACTTTGATTAAATTTCTATGCGAAATTAGCTTTTGCCTTGAAAAGTTTGAAAATTCATGAGGTAGACTCTTATCTGGTTTTGGATTCGTTTGTTGTCAATCTCGATAGCCGCGAGGCTTGATGGAATTTTCTTTAATACTGTACATTAAATGGCTAAGATTATGATAATCATAAAATGTTATTAAAATTTAAAGACTATGTGAAAGTAATATGATTATGGCGATATTAAGTAGGTATATATTTAGCAACATACCACGGCCACTGCTGGATCTCCTCACCTTTAACCAAGTGGGTTAAAGGGTCGGTGGATCAGAATGTATTCAAAATTTCTTCTCCAGTGTGGAGGGGTCACGTTGTTTCCCTTCATCATTAATAGACGGATAAATCATTTGACTTGTACGTATATATTCATACTGTACTGCTGGTCGGAACAGGACTCATACCTCAAGTTACAAGTTAGTTGTTTTCCCACTCGTCTACCATAGCATACGTAACTATATGATTATAATATTTTTAAACTCGGCTATATAAAATGTATTCACCAAAAACATTGTTATGTAAAATAACGCCAAGACAAGTACATATTGCTTTCACTGTTAAAAAAATATCAGATCTCATGTCAAACGTCACTCTTACAAAACTGTCAAGCTACACATTTTGACTAAGGTGTAGGGTTTATAGAGAACTTAAGACCAGGATTCACGCAGAATAAACTCAATTCAAAAATTCCAAATAGGTAGGGCATCATACTAGCGAGCAGGCCCGACTGGGTAGGGACCTCCACCTCACAGAAGACCAGAGCCAAATAACTACACACGGTGCGGTGTAGTTGTGTTCCTGTGAGTGAGTACATGTCTCCAGAGCTCATTTAGAAGGAGGAGTTTTGAAAGAAACGTATTCCTATCCCAGGGCTACTTCCATCTTAAAGCCCTGGTGTAAAAAAATGGGTTGGCAACACGTAAGTGATCTGGTATTGCAAGCGTCCATAGGCTACGGTTACTGCTTAACATCAGGTATGCTTGTTTGCCATCGAATTAGTATAAAAAAAGATGCTGCGTAGTATGCGCTATGATGTAAGGTAAAAAGTGTTAGAGCACGTAGAATTATAAGCTTGGCTCTTCATGAGATCTGATAACTTTTTTAGAGTACAAGCAATATGTATTTGTCTTGGAGTTACTTAACATGCAAATGTGTTTAGTGGAATACATTATATACCTGAAGTTGCCATTTTATGCCTGCGCCTTCATTGTCTCGTCTCTTCAGATATTTATTATTCCCATAATTATTTTCAAACATTGTAATTAGACTATGCGTAACCTCTGATAAGCCTACTCGTGTAAGAGAGAATAAAATAATTCCTTAAAAAAATATCAATATACAATATCAATTTCAACATTATACTTAATTATTATAATTGCTTTCATGTTATGTACCAAATGGAGCGATGTTTGCTCGGCGTCTCTTTGAAGGATAACATTCGCAACGAGGTAACCCGACAAAGAACCAAAGTTACCGACATAACTCGCAGACTTAGCAAGCTGAAGTGGCAACCTGTAAAAGTTGCGGGCAACTGATGGACAAATTCAGGTGAAGACAACGAATGCTGTAGATATTTCTAAGAGAGACCTATGTCCCCAGTGGTCATCTCTTCGTTGAGATAATAATAATGAAATTAACATACCATTATTTTGAAATATTTAAAGCAATGTGGAAAAAGATATATCCGAAGCAGGATTCAAATCTGCGCCACTCGGGTTCCGGTCCAGCGCACTACCAATTGTGCCATCCGAGCTCCTACTCCAGAGTTCGAATTTATCCACCGCTTTTTACGTCTTGAAGTGACGTCAGACCTGAGAGGCACAGGTTCGAATCCTGCTCCAGGCTCGTCTTTTTCTACATTGCTTTAAATATTTAAATATATTTAAGCTAATTGCATAGCAAAAATGCTTAAAATATTTAATGACATACCGTTTCTTTGGCGTTATTTATTCTATGTCCATTCTTCCACCAAGTGATTGAAGCTGGAGGTCTTGACCCTGAACTTTGGCACAGAAGATCATATCTTCTACTTGCTGATAATGGCTGGTTTGAACCCAGTATATGGACCGTTAGCGGAGGAACTGAAAAGAAGATTAGGTTTTAGTTTTGACGGTATGATAATAATAAACCTCTATTTCGTATGCGTTTTCATCTGCGTGGAATTTTCTTCAGGAAATCTTTTTCTTCTTTAAAGTCGAAATGCTTTACGCATACCGCCCCGCCCGGAGAAGCGAGGCGATTATGTCGGACTGTCCGGCTCTAAGTATATGCAGGAGACCCGTGCCCAGCAGTGGGACGTTTATGGGTTGAGATGACGAAGACAACATAAATTTTGCACAAAACGTCGGACTTGTAGCTTTAGTAGTTTGCACATCCGTTGATATATCAGTAACCTTATTCTTCTATTATGCAAGACATATTTATTAGTCATGTATTTTCTAACTGATGATACAAGTATTTTTACATACTAGCCATTTAGTTACAGAAAATTACATATGAATATAGGTATTCTGAGACGTGACAAACATTTTTTATAAACGTACATATTTGATAAGGTTTTAGGCTAGTATTTCTATTCTTTTAGGCTTGGAAATCACAATATTATCTCCTGTAGTTACAATGCAAAAATTGGTTTTGTTTGTCTTAGGATACCGTTTCACTCTCGGGACTGTTTCTCTGACGCCATTTTTTTTGGTCAGAGTAATCGCGTACACATTTTCTTAGATTGCTTCGTAATAATGTGACTTTAGTATTAGAGTTCTCACGCAATATCTCGTGAGGAAGGCAATCGTGTCAAGTGCGGTTGACGTCGGCCACCACTAATAAATATAAGAAATCCAAGAATTGTTTTGCCTTTACCACTAAATATAATAAAGGCTGACTTGTTTTGTCCTTCGTGAGTCACAGAAAGATTTCTATCTTTTGTATGAGCTAATGGATATATTGTTGCGATTGTGGTCAGTAATGTAATTCTAGCAATTCTATTAGGAGCTAGGTTTTGTCTGAACTTAAACTAAGATTGATGTTTTCTTTTTCTGTTGGATTAACACTTAAGCTGCCTTTTTATTTAATATATCTTCAATTAAATCTAGAACTTTCTCTTGATAATTTCAGTTGAAAAATCTAAATCTGGGTCCTAATCGAACAGATACTTACAACCAAAAAATATTTAATTTAATTTTTTGGTGAAATTGGCCAGAATGTTGATGACCTACCAATGCGAACTTTTATTTTTCTTTTTAAATATAAAACAAATAGATATATACTTACAATTCATATCTAAAGTAAGTGTAGTCTCGATAGGATGTGCCCTGGCGTGATTGGACGCTCTGCAAGTAAATGCTGCCCGAACATCAATTCTCGTAAGTGGTCCCACTCGCAAAACACCACGGACTCCATTCCCTGACAGTGGAGTAGCTGGCGTATCAGTCTCTACTTCGTCTCTAAACCATTTCACCCAGGGTCTTGGTCGACCTGCAACAAAGAATTAGAATTTGAAGATTGAAGAGAAGATATTGATCTAATGTCAGATATGTGATGACCCACAGATTGATATATAATTAGCTGACTCGTGCCCACTTCATTGGACACTCACAAATAATGTGAGTGTCATAATAATTTTTATTGGTAAAAGAATTTTCAATAGAAATTATTATGACAGGTTCTGTAGATCCAGAGATTACCCCCTACAACGTCGCAAACTTTACTTCAAAATATTAGTATGGATTAAATAAACATTATTTTGAAGCTACAGACAGTTGATGGGTGAGAATATTAATCTGTGAAATTCTTAGTTCTAAATCTGCTTACCCCCACTGACATCACATTTGAGCGTGAATGTATCTCCTTCGATGTAAGGGCCGACGATGGCTTGCTTGACGTCACCCTTATCGTCTGTTATCACCATTTTGTTGGGCGGTACTGTTGACAACAATATTATGATTATTATGACTATTTCCTTAAAAATTGTTCATACTATTTGACTGGCCTGTTTGGTGTTTGGGTGGGATTGTCCCAATAAATGGCCTGTTTGCTCTAGTGGTTAGTGACCCTAACTGTTGTGGGTTCGATTCCCACACGTTGAAACTTTGTTTGATTCATAAATGGTTTTCCGAATTGGGTGTAATTTGTGTTTGTCAAGTTTCCCGTTACACAGGGCCTGTTCCCTAGTGCAGGAGTTGTCGTTTTAAAAACAAAAAAATTACATGTTCATCTTTTAGACATTAAATTATTTTAAAATAAATTTCTAATTATTTATATCACACATTATAATTACTTGTCCTGATTGATTGACTAACACATAGCTTGTAATCTTGTACCATGAAGGCTATGTGTTACAAAGGGTTCCTAAATGACGTACGACTTGAACACTGAAATCTTTTTTAAAAAATCATCTTCAGTTCTTTTACTATTTTATTAATTCGAGAAAATTAAGTTAAAAATAAATTTACAGTTTCGTTGTTTTAATTTTCAACTTCAATTATAATTACAATGAACTTTATTTGTTAAGTAAAACCAAGTAATTGGTTTTTATTGTAAGGTATATCTGGCCAAATGCAATTGTAAGTTCAAAATTGGCTTTGTAAACCTAATAAAAACCTACAGCTTATTACATTTTATTGTTCATTTATTTACAAAATAAAATTACATTACTCTGTGTAATAAAGGTACAAAATAGTCAGTGTATATTGCTTCGTATCCCAACTGTTTGGGACACATTTGGGGCCCGTGTCCGGAACACAATACTTCTTAGTAGTATATCTCGCACATTTGACAATTTTGAACCTTAACTGTAATAAAGCATAAGATAAAAATTGCAAAACAAGCGTATCTAATCTTAAGTCATTATTCTCTTGCGGGTGCGATCTGACATCGGAGTTGTAAAGAAATTCTAAGTTTTAATATTATACATTTCCCTTTTCACGACAAGTACATACATATCATCACGTTTTTTCGTCGATGGGTAATATAAACGTTCTCGGCCCAAATGAACGACGAAAAGACGTTTCGCTCTGCAAAACAATATTTTTATAAATTGTATTTTATTACGTCAAGGTTATAAATGCGTTTTGTTTTTGAATTGAATGTAAACAATGGATGGTATAATTTTAACTATGCCAAATCGAAATGTTGCCAATGAAAAATCAAAATTCACTGCAAATATTAATTTAAATGTAAAATTCAGAATATTAAAAGCAATCTGGGACATCATAGAATAAATAAATATTCCATAAAATCAAATTATTTAACTCCCCGTTATGATGATCAAAGTCATAAAATCTCTGTTAAGGATATCGATAATAGCCTTAATATAATTTTCATAGCTTACTTCCTCCACTTTTTATTATTCATTTACCATTAATTCCACTTTTATTGAACAACTTTTATGTTCAATTATTTTATAATGGCTTTCAGTTGACTTAAGAACAAATCGTATTAATTTTTAGGCGCGAATTATTAAACGAATTAAGTGTTTACTTAGTGATTTTGAGCTACTTCAGTAAAGATTTCCTCATAAGATTGTCAATAGGAGATGTTTGTAATATTAGCGTGTTTTTAGGGTGCCGTATCTCGAAAAAAAGGAAAAACTGGAACCCTTATATATATTATATATTATCACTTTGTTGTCCATCCGTCTGTATGTCAATAGCCTTTTTTTTCAGAAACGCGTGGAGGTATCAAGCTAAAATTTATATCAAATATTTAGGTCTACCTGTCTCTTAAAGTTCTAAGCCTACGCAATCAATAGATACAGCCGTTTATGCAAATTTTCGACACTCGCAAGGGAATCAAATCCCACAGGGTATTTCCCGTGAACTCAGAATCTTGAAATTTGGTACGAAGCAACGTCTTAAAGCACAGATAAAGGAAAAATTGCGAAAACCGTAAATTTTAGTTACATCATATAATAAACTTATATACCTATACGTTTGCACGGAACCCTCGGTGTGCGAGTCCGACTCGCACTTGGCTAGTTATTTATTGAACACTAGCTGACCTGCCCCTCTAGACAAGTGGCATAAGCGATAATCGAATCGAAAAGTCAAAAAACCAAATGTATGGGATTTGACGTAAGCTTACGACATTATATCGTAGACTTACGTCAAATTTCATACATTTGTTTCTTTGACTTTTCAAAGTCAAAGTCAAAGTCAAACTCATTTATTCATATAGATCAAATACATGATACTTATGAACGTCATAAAAACAAATGCCAGCATACTTTTTTTCCTACGGCCAATTCGCTGACTAGGGTTGGGCCTCGAGAAGAATTGGCAAGAAACTCGGGCCACTCTTTTTAATTGCCAGAGTATAACATTTACAATTTGGTATGAGATACAATATTAGTGTTAACAAAAAGGGACGGAACCCAATATTCCATACAAAATTAAATTTAAGTAAAAAAAAAAAAAATTAATAAGGAAACAATGAAGGGAAAAAATGAATTTAGCTTTCCACTGTATGGCAATGAGGGATCCTTTCCTTTTGTATGTATAAGATAGAAACGTGTCGAGATCACATTGCGTTCTTAATAAGAATCTAAAAACTATATCTTTATTATTTAAAAATAAATCATGCCAAGATTGACCAGCCACCCCAAGTAGCACCCGTTCACGAGCATGACGCACGGATCAGCCATCATTTCCTTCGCCATATTAGAGGGAAGGAAATGACCCGGCCAATACGACACCACAAGCAATGGCATTTCAGTGAGCATGACAATCCAGGACATAATAATAAAAAATAAAAAAACTAAATAGAAAGTCAATAATGATCACAAAACGTCTCCTTACAAATTTGTGGTTATTATTCTTATATAATTCTGTATCAAAATTAGCAACTAACCCCATGACTTTTTATCATTTAGAAAGTCAGTAATTTCGTTTCGACTACCGTTTATGCCACTTGTCTAGAGGGTCTGTGCTCACTTCGTTGGGCGGTAAACATTTTTTCTTGTGATGACATTATGATTGTTCGGTTAGTATTTAGCTTTAAAAAGATGAGTTTCGAGTATCAGTGTTCTATAAATTGTAGCTAAAGCAAATACTTATGAGTATTAGTATATTAGTTATAGGTAGGTATTAATTACCTATTTAAGTATATATATTTCCATCTACCAGCAACACCAAACTGCTCACTTTATAAACATCTTTAGGTATCTATTCTTTTTGTCCATCCTAAGGTTGCCTGTAAGAAATTGCTTTTAGCGATAAGGTCGCCCATTGTGCATTACCATTTAAGCAAAAATATGTAAGCAATATGTATTTTTGGTGTACAATAAAGAGTTATCTATCTATCTATAATAATTCATTTATAAATCGAAGCGAGACCCTAATTGTATGACAATGGCAATCATAACAACCTACTAGTTCGTCACTTGCGTATAACTCTGCATATTTAACAAAGGGAACATGAATCGTACCGTTCTATTTGCGAACAATTCTATACGTTGATATTGGATGGCATTTGAAACTATAATGAATTGCATAACATAGCAGGATGGGCTACATACGTCGCTATCATTCATCTACGTTATTTTTGAAGTTATACTTCTTTTGGCGCGTTAGGGAAAAATGATGAGAGTAAATTTTTTAGATGCGCGCGCACACCGTCACGAAAAACCGACAACCTGAAGTTAGCTGCGAAGGATAACATTTTTAGAAAGATTTTTATCTTGTTACGCTAAAGAAGTGTAACTTCTTACGTGCGTACATAAGTACTGCCTCGGTGGCTCAGTGATCGATGTGTCTGACTGCTGATCACGAGGTTCCGGGTTCGATTCCAGGGTCGGGCCAAAAATTGATATTGGGTTCTTCGTCAATAAATTCAAATTTGCAGATAGTTTGGAAATTGGTGGTGTTTACACCCCCGTGCTTCGGAAAGCACGTAAAGCCGTTGCTCCTACGCCTGATCTCTCTCCGGTCGCGTCGGATTGCCATCCCATCGGAGTGAGGGAATAAATAGTGGACTTGTGTTTGCGCACACACTTGTGCACTATAAAATTTCTCACGCAGATGGCTAGTCTCCGTTGAGATTAGCCGCCGTGACCGAAATTCGGTTAGGTAGGTTAGTTATTATTACATAAGTACCTACACACATACTTTTTAAAACCCAAATTCATATATTCGTTTGGTTTGAAAAGTAACAATTGTAACCGTATGCTTGTTTGCCACATAAGTAGTAAAAAAAAACTACACACAGCAGTAAATATAGTTATAGGAAACTGACTTGTTGGTTAAGTGGTCGTTTAATAAGACAGCTGATCACGAGATCGTAGGTCCGATTCCCGGGTCGGCCTAAAAATAGATATTGGGGTTTTCAGTCAAGAAATATACAAAAACGTACTTATAGTCGTTGGTCTATCGCTCCGATCGTGTCGGATTGCCGTCCTATCAGACTATAAGAATGAGGGGGTAAAGAGTGCATCCGTATTTACAACTCCTCCAAATATTACCACCAAAATATTCCCAGATTAAAATAAATATTTTATTCAAGATATTATTTGTACAATAATAAATTCACTTAGGATGTAAGATCGGTGTATATTTTATATAGGTAGGCTACGGTACGAACCATCAAAAGATCAAAGAAATATCTCAAGATCAAAGTAAGCCCACTGGATATTCGTTTATGCTGAAGGGATCAAATCTAAGTGGGGGAATATTATAAAGTTATCTACTGTAGTTAACATTATTGGTGTTCAGTGTTTAAGTTCACCGCAAGGTCTTCTTCTTCTTATCGTTTGGTTAGTGGCTTACCTGGTGACAGAGTTATTGAGATCACCCATATTTAGGCCTCTGTCGTGATCTAACGACTGATAACGGCAAGGTAGAAGAGGTAAGATGCTATACATGCTAGCAAGCCCAGCTTGGAAAAGACCTCTACGGAAAAACTACAGCCAAATTACTTAACACAGTGGTGTAGTTGAATTCCTGTGCGTCACACACACGTCTCCAGTGCATTTCTATTTATTTTTTATAAGACAACTTTCGCAGTAAGGAATAAGCCCTGTGTCACGGGGGACTTTACAACCACACAATTAATGCACAAAAAGTATATCCAGACTCAGAGCCATCAATCATTTCAAAAAAATGGGTTGGCAACACGCAAGTATACTTCTGGTATTGCAAGCGTCCATAAACTACGGTAACTGCTTTACATTAGGCGGGCTTGTTTGCCACCTAAGTGGTATAAGATATATATACATATATATATTGACAGAGGAGAGGAGTCCCGTGCCCAGCCGTGGGACATTTCTATGATTTGCTATTATATAAATGTAAAAAAAATATATAATTCAGGCAATACAAGCAACAAAACACGTCCCTAAAATATATCTTCGAGCACACTTTAAAATATTAATACACCGAACAAAACTTTGTAACAACTTGAACAATAAAAGATTCAAGTATATTTACAATGCTGTACCGTAACGGACACGACACGACTACAGCAGTACCATAAATATATTATGACTAAGAAATAAAACATTGCAGATTGGCCTGTTGGTCTACTGGTTAGTGGTAGTAGTGACCCTGATTAATAAGCCGGTAAATAGAATAGATTTATAATACGAGCTAGCAGGTGCTATAACGACGTATCTAACAATATTGAAAATATTGTTATTTTTCATAACAGTCTCAATAAATTTAAATTATTGCTGTGCCGTGATGCAGATTAGAGTAGAATGCGCAATATAATTTACGATTTTTTTATTTGGTTGAATTTTGACTTTATTTTTTGTTCCTTTTGAATTTAAATTAAATTAATTTGAAATTAAATTTAAATTATGTTGTATTATTAAATTTTGTTTTATTATTTGGAATTGGGTTAACAAATTATTATTAATATTTATTTCTTATTTTTGTTTTGTTTTAATTCTAGAACAAGAATTTCTTCTCATTTCTTTTTTTTATGTACTATCTGAAATTATGCTACCATTGCTTTGCTTTGTATAAATAATTTTTGATAACTTTACTGGTGAAAGTTCTAAATATTTATGATAATTTTAAGTTGTCTTTAATACTGTTTGTTTTCTGTACCATTAATAAATCAATTATTAGAATTTTTTTGTTAAAATTACTCAGTATCAAGCCAGAGTATAGAATTATGACCGATTTTAGGAATACCAAGATGGCAAATAAGCATGTGGCCAGACTAATGGTGAGCAATTAGCAAGCGTGCATAGACTACGGAGTCTATGGACGCTTGCAACACCAGTGATATCACTCGGGCGTTGCCCACCCTTTGAAAAATAAATCATGTTTTATTTCAGCGTTTAACAAACATCAACTTTACTTATTATATATAATCCTTACTAATATTATAAATGTGAAAGTTTGTGAGAATGGATGGATAGATGGATGGATGGATGGATGTTTGTTATTCTTTCACGTAAAATCTACTGAACGGATCTGGATGAAATTTGGCACAGAGATAGATTATGGTCTGGAATAACACATAGGCTACCTTTTACAGCGATAACCGACATCCACGCGGGCGGAGCCGCGGGCAACAGCTAGTAAACTTATATATTATTTTAGTGTATATTTCGCCAAGCGCTAGTACAAATTATATTAAAAAATAACAATTCTGT
Organism: Trisateles emortualis; assembly: GCA_947095525.1. NCBI lineage: Eukaryota > Metazoa > Arthropoda > Insecta > Lepidoptera > Erebidae > Trisateles > Trisateles emortualis. The sequence continues at coordinate 3,027,022 of OX352748.1, read as the reverse complement.
GGTCACACTTGGCAAGCCTGTATCGTGAAGACCCAACTCAATACAATAAAATCAATATAAAAATCATATAACTCCTTTTTTAAAAAAACTCCATTCCTACCCACTATTAAGCAAATAGAGTGATGTCATGTTATATTCTAAATTCAAATTTCAGTAACAATACAATACTGAGGCACAATAACCGAAAATACAAGCTGCGCTCAAAGAGACATTTTAATAATATCAATTTGTATACTGTATACGGTCTCAAGTGTATAACAGCACCGATGCCTTTGTGCTACGTCCAACAGTTCTACATTCTACTACCTACGAATAATCTTATTGGATGTCAGAGAGCATTTCTCTTGAGGAAACTGTTGCTATAGAGACGAGGTTGAGTAACTTGAGACTGTTTTTTGAAGTGTTATATTTATGGTATAATTTGTTTGTTTGCTGATGGACAAGGTCAATATCAAATGCTGTAGAATCTAAATCTTTAAGTCAGGCCTATGATGATGATGAATAGTTTGTTGCAAATATTTCTAAAGTGACCCAAATTGGAACAGAGGCTATGATCACATGCTGAGCTGGACACCCTTTTCGTGTGACAGAGCACATACAGGAACAGTTTTCATTTTATTTGTTACTTTTGTTTTGTTTTTTGTTTATTTTCTTCTTGTTTGTATTTGGTTGCACTAACTCTTTTTTTCTTTCCTTCTCTTTCATTAAACGGCAAAATTTTGAACCTGTGTGGGAATCGAACCCACAACCTCGTGCACAGAAGGCACATACTGTACCCACTGGACCAGCAAGGCAGTCAAGATAGAAAACGTTCGGTAACGATTCGATGACGCGAGTTCCGTGATTTTTGTTCATTTGTGAATATGGAAAGCGTTCGATGACGATGACGAGTTCCATGCTTGTAAAATAAAGAGCTACATTTTAGACATAGTTTCCATTTAAAAGATTCACAGGAATTCAGTTTATGTTAATTTGCTCAACACGGTATTTACGCTAAAAAACTGCTTTCCAATTTGCAACTTTTTGTACTAACATTTAAGATTTATTCTAGAATGTTTGATAATATACCTTGAGTTATGTTTAAAGGTAAAATACTTAGATGACTACAATATTATTTTATTTGTCTTCTTCTCAGTTGTAGTACGTACGACTGCTATTCAGAGACCTCAAGGTCGATAGTTGGTTTGGATGGTATTGGGATTTCAGATAATATTTTTAGAGTATCAACAACAACAATTCACACTAACGCGCGCGCAAACACACAAATAGACACACACATAAACAGACACACACATAAACAGACACACACACATACGGACACAACATTACACACATCTTGGCAGTGAGCTTATTTAAGTTTTTTATTTTATTTTTATTTCCGCTTTGCATTGTATACCTGATTATTTATATTATATATTATAATTTTTTTAACAAAATATAGGCGGCATAATATCCGTGCGTCATTAAGGTCACTTAATGAAAAACAGCGCTGCAATACCGTGTTGGCGATATTGCAGCACATAGCTGATTGAGTGTCCTTATTTGTCATAGCCAATTACCTATGTAATTAATCTGTTTTATCCTATAAGCTTGCACTTGTATGCTATGACAATAAAAAGTTTTTCTTTCTTTCTTTTTCTTTCTAACAACGAGCCCAGAATTTTGCCCGATATTGGCTATTGGTTCGACAAAACGTACTGTAGGTGGGTACTTAAATTTCTGACTACTACTTTAGTAAAGTCCTTTTTGTTTTTTCTGAGTCGATACGATGATGATGGTTTAATTGCCAATGGTCCATAGGCTACGGTAACTGCTTACGCTTGCGAGATTACTAAATGCTTGTATAATACCTTAGTAGACAGTATTAAAATAACATGGTCTTATAAGCAGTACTTACCAATAACAGTCAAATTGACTCTGGAATTCCTGGTCTGTGCTTGTTTGAAGTCCACCCTACACCGGTATACCCCTTGATCTGAGGCTTTCACTCGGTCTACTCCGAGTTCTGCTGGTCTTCTCTCTGGGAGGAAGTAAGCTCTTGATGCGAAGACGCTTTCGTCTGACCATCGTTCAGCTACGCCAAAGTCACGTTCACGGGCGTCGACGCTGAGAACAAATGGTTAGAAATTAAATCAGGCTTTGATGAAATGCATGTTCATGGATTGGAAATGCTAGTCTCTTAACTATTCATTTAAAAAACATTGGGATAGATACACTTTACTATAGCTTTTTGTATATGTAATCAAAATATATTTTTTTAGTTTTAAGTGATTGTGGACAGTTCCAGCCCGTGGAATCCCTTGGCTTCTTTTGATGATGGATCTCTTTAGTCTTATATATTACCGATTATATGTTTCTGTATATATTTCAACACTACATTATTTTGAATTATGCCAGTGTTTGTGAATTTAAGCCTAAACCCTCTCTATATTTATAGTGAATAGAAGATCCGTGCCCAGCATACGGGGCATATGTGGAGTAATATTATTTGTCTCAACATCTAGTGTCTTTGCTTTTATTTAAAAGTTTAATATTGTCAGAGCGCTTATAGATAGACTCATGGAACAACAAAAAAATATTTTATATTGATATTATGTAAAACAAAATAAATAGAAGAATAACAAAATAAAAATATTTCATTTACAATAACACTTACAATTTTCGTACAAAACAGTCAATAACCTAATTGTGCTCCAATTATAAGAAAGCTTTACTTGTATGGCAACCAGCCAAAAATTCACAGTCAGATACAAATTATTCTACAAGAAAAACAACGACAAAGCTTCCTTAACACAATGGCACTTAGAACAATATATTTAAGAATTCCTTACACTCAGCAAAGACATTGTGGCAAATCGTTTGCAGTGAATATATATTTTTTTTTTCTAAAAATAAACCATTGAAAGCTGACCGATACCATCGATCAAATCCTGGTATTACGACCTTTTAATAAACGTGCCTGGATCAGGCAGACCGTGAATTAGCTTACCATCAGGTGAAAACCTGTAACCGTATAATATAATAATATGAACGCTTGAAACTCCTGGGATATCGAGGCTTACCGACTCAAAAAGAAAAATTTGATACTCTGTGAATACGAATAACACTAGAATTTTGTAAAGGGTAACCGTGAGATTTGAAAAACACATTTTTAAATGAGAACTGGAGATCTGTACTCGCGCATAAAAAAACGTTGACCCTGTTCCTATGTTACCCTGCATTTTACCATTATAATATTTGTATTCATCATCATCGTCGTTCCCTCACTGCTGAGTATTGCGACCACATACGATGCGTCTCCAAGCTATGCAGTCTTCTCAAGTGTGGACCGCATGGTACATACTTCCTCCAAACGCCTTCTTAATGACGTCTGACCATCTTGCCGGTTCACTACCTTGAACGCGTTTAACTTCCACTCGGCCCAGAATCAAAATGTTTGTATTACAATGACTCAAATCCAACAAATCTGCCTAATAAATACGATTTTAATGCACTTACTGATAGATTACATCAACCAGCAAATACTTTGCCACAAACTGTTCGCCGAGTTAAAATATACTTTAGCTGAAAATCAAATTAACTGATTAAACCGAAGCCCTTGCCAAGTTCCAAGTTGTTCTTGTTCAAAATCTTGAAGTTGGTAGAGGAAGCCTATCTACCTAACTGTTACAACTTGTATCTTTAGAGTTTGGATTACGACGACTTATTATATATACCTAATTGATTTTAGTTTTCAATATACGGAAATCTTCACATGAAGTTATAATCTAAAAAAACAATTGCATCGGTGGTAGGTATCAACTAATTTTCTTTACTTCAATTACTTTCGCTTCATTATATTTGAGTATCATTTCTGTACATAACAAGGTTACCTGGATGAAATTACTTATTCATCGCAGCCAAAAGACGTCCACTGCTGGACATAGGTCTCCCCCAAGGATTTCCACTACTCTCGATCCTAAGCCGACCTTGTCGTCGGTCCACCTTGTTGGAGGCCTGCCTACGCTTCGTCTTCCAGTTCGTGGTTGCACTCTAAAACCTCTCTGCCCTAACGGCCATAAGTTCTGCAAGCTTTGCTTAGTGTACAAAAAAGACTTTTCCATCTAGGTTAATATTTTAATGTACTTTTACACTAGACCGTTATTGACCCCGTAAGATCAGGTGATATTTATTTAAAATTTACATTATAACCTTCTTAATAATTAGTACCTAGATGTAAAAGTTGATCTTAACAACCAACAACACTACAAGTGTTTTCATAACTCACAAAATGCATAAATGTTTTAAATTCTCTGAAACATTCCCGCTATCTCGGAAGTTTAAAAAGCGATATTTGTTTTAAACTCTTTTATCTCGAGTTCTAGTTGCGCCTTGTTACAGAAGCATTTATTATATTTTTTCAGTGGCATCTTGTTTTGCACGGCGTTTAAAGTCTACCTGTGCTTTTTTATTTTAACTTATTTTCAGATAGTCATCTTTTTTAAAGTCATTGTCTATTTAAGTCTATTGTGTCGTTAGGAGAGAAATAAGATGTCAGACAATGCACGACACAGATCTGTCTGACTAATTATTATCAAAAATATATGTAAGAAGTATTTTTCGCTGATGATTTAAAACTTTATATGTCTATCAGTAATTTAGGAAGCTGTACTGAGTTACAGCATGACATAAATGAGGTTGTTAAGTGGAGTATAAATAATAAATTATCACTAAACACCTCCAAATGTAAAATAGTTAGTTTTTCTAGAGCTCGTTGTCCTATTACCATGTCATACGATTTAGAGGGTACATCTCTTGATCGGGTTGATACTATACGCGATTTAGGAGTGACTATAAATTAAATTTTCATCAGCACATAGTCACAATAAGTAAGGAAGCCAATAAATTACTAGGTTTCATAATAAGAACCTCTTTCCAATTAAAAAAATACAAACAATAAAACTACTCTATAGTGCGTATGTCAGAAGCAAATTAGAATATAATGCAATAATTTGGAATCCTCATGAACAATTATACATTTTGATGGTCGAAAAAGTACAGCGAAAGTTTGCGAGATTTTTGTATAAGAAGGAACTTGGCTACTATCCGTTTCTATACCCTTCAACATTTTTATCTGGTATGATAGGACTAGACACCTTACAGCTTAGACGAAATTCCACCTTAGTTATACATTATTGTTTACTACTTACTAACAAAATAGATAACCCAGAAGTAAGGGAGTGTATAAACTTTTATGTACCTGACCAGTACATGCGTGGTTCAGGGAGACGGCGTCACCTACTCTTCGCCTGTCCACCCTCGTGGAGGTTGCCTCTTAATAGTCCAACAGCCAGAGCTATTATTTTAATAAATAAATTTCTACAAGCCAATGCAGACATAGACATATTTTTTGATCATATTGCAATGTTGGCTAAAAACACTCTTATTTATTTTAGTTTTATGTAATATTTTGTGTGCAATACTCGTAGTTGTTAAAAAGTAAAATAATAAATAAAACCCTGTAATATAAATAAATATAATAATATAATTTTAAGATCTCCTAATATAAATAAACTTAAAATTTAATAACTAAATTGTGATAACTTTGATCTCAATAATGTATGCTGCAATATAAGTGCTTAGATTATAATAAATAGGTATAGGTATAAATATGTATATATTGAATTGTATTGTAATATAAGAATGTAAGTCAGTTTATAAGAATTTTGTTAAGTAGTATAACATGTAAGCGATTTGGCTCATACTGTTAGCCTATGATGTTTTTTTAATAAATAAAAAATAGATATAGATCAGCTTAGCTGTGTTCCTGGCATTGTCGAAATACATCTATTTGTTCCGGTTAATCTCCTTGGTTGGGCTGATTTCGACGAGAATTTTACTGGCAAATAGTCAATATTATGGGGAGTGACTAGTTTTTCTAAGTTTTTAATAGCATTATAATAGACAACCATATAGTGTAGAGAAAGTACATTGTACTGGAAACTTTTCAGTTTTATACCTCTGAAAGTTAAGGTGTACAAAATAATCCAATGTTCGTTTTATAGTTCGTATAAATCGTAAAAGTAAAACGAATTTCTGGTACATGATAGTTCCCAGAAATTTGTCACTTTCTTTTTCTTTATCTACAGAAGATGTTAGTTTCTCTGAATAGTAAATGCAAATTTGTGCGGATATCTATCTATCTGATTTTTAACCCCTGATCGGACCCCTTGAATCTATTGCTTTCTATCGATTTGATCTTTTGAGCTAGTTGTAGGTATCGCTTATAAATAAGCAGCAATGCAATTCGAATAAATTATAAGGATCCTTATAATACTATAAATGTGAAAGTTTATGAGCATGAATAGATAGTTGTTTTTTTATGGGTGTGAATTTTGATTATTATTATTTCTTCAGTGTCGGTCTACGCGTTTCGTCTCACACATAGGCTGATGATCACATTAACCTCGCTGATGTGTCGCGTCGCTCAGCTGGGTAATAATAATAATAAGCTCTACGATTACATCTACATTGTTAATTTAGTTGAACAAAAACTTGTAGTATTATCAAAACTATATCTTTTCCTTTTACTGAAATGTACCTTTAATCTCTAAATAGGGTTCAACGAAGCGTGCCTGAATCACGACCCTTTTTAGGTATCTCACCAAAAACAGTCTTTGAAATTTACTTTCCATGCAAAGAGCATCGAGCAAGCTAAGTCGATCTTGCATGTCATATTGAAAGACGCTAGTGATTTTAGAGCACTGGAGAAGGGTTGCCTCGTGAAGTTCGCAACTACCGTTAGCTTCTGAACGTCAAAGGCGAAATATTCGATACTTTTTGTAGCAATGTAGTCGATGCACTCCAAACTTTTTCGTATGCACGGGAGCAACGATGCAAAAATTCCAGTAAAGGATTGAAATACTTTCTCAAAGGTTTTTGTAGTTCAATGAAATTTGTGATTTCAACTTGGTGTTCAAACTTTTTGAGGTAAAGTTGTAGTAGTTGAGATTTTGTGTAACTTTTGGAGTTTTATGACTATTTGGACTATATTGTATGGCTGAGTATATTTTTTATTGTTATACTTATCTAATGTTGGTGCAAGATAAGCTTATAATATTTTATTCTTTTTCTGAACATGATCTAACGGAACCGACGTTAACCGTGCCCTCCGAAGCACAGAGTATTTTCAATATTACTCTACTAGTAATATTGCAAAAACCCTATGTACTTAAGTAAGTACTAACCAAAGAGCCCATTCAAAATATGATATAGGTATGTAGATATTATAAAATCTATCAGTATATGCGATTGCAAAAGTTTTGCTTAAGCGGGCATTTGGAAAATTAAAATGGTTATTGAAATTACTTTGAACTGACTTTTAGATGAACTTTGAGAACTCCAGGCCCTCTTACCGAGTTCATACAAAATGAGTATTAAAATTTAGAATTTTGGGGAACTGTTGAGTTGAAAGTAATACTTTGTTGAAATATGACGTCAAGACTTAAAATATTAAATTATTTTTATAAATTTATTTATCATTTAGCCGTATATTGTTATTACTGTTACATTTAAATACGCTGATTTTCTGAACAGTATTATGCATTTTTTGTTTGGAACCTATACATAATTTGTTGAAATTGATCTCAGCTGTTTCATATCCATGTTTGTATGTTTATTTTATTGTTACTAAAATATAAAATTTTCATAGTTAGTCGCATGCCGGAGGAGCTGTGGGTAAAAAAATAACGACGCAGTGGGTGCCAAATACCATACAGCGGTCACGTGGTAGACCCAAAATGAGATGGCGAGATGAGCTTGTCGTCTATAAAAGGGATTGGCTACAATTGGCAAAAGATAGACTATCATGGAAAAAGGAAGGGGAGGCCTTTGCCCTGCAGTGGGACAGTATAGGCTAATAATAATAATAAGAAAATTTGATTCCTGTTTTGCCTTTTTAACGTGGTAATACGACCGTCTCATTCTAATCCCACCAGGATCCCTTACGTCGGAAAGCAAATCCGTGAGTCCTGTGCCTGATCTCTTTCCAGTCATGTCGAATTGTTGTCCCATTGAACTATGAGAGTGAATAAATAGAGACTATATTTATGTAATCCTTACTAATATTATAAATGTGAAAGTTTGTGAGAATGGATGGATGGATGTTTGTTACTCTTTCTCACATAAAAACTACTAAACGAATCTGGATGAAATTTGGCACAGAGATAGATTATGGTCTGTAAAAACACATGGGCTACTTTTTACAGCGATAACCGACATCCACGCGGGCGGAGCCGCGGGCAACAGCTAGTGTAATATAATAATGATGTCCAGCGTAACTTATCTCATCCAAAAGAGACCCTGACTGAAATCAGTCTGGAGGATCATCCTACAAATTATTATACATGCGAAAGTTTGTAAGAATGTATGGATGTATTTTTGTTACTCTTTCACGCAAAAACTACGGAACGGATCTGGATTAAATTTGGCATAGAGATAGATTATAGTCTGGAATAATACATAGGCTACTTTTATCCCGGAAAAAATCTCTGTTCCCGAGGAAGCTAGTTATTATAAAATAACACAATTACTCGTACTCATAGTAAGTGGATTAATAAAATGTGTGTGAAGTACGTACCTATAGATGGGCGTGCCAAGATCTTCCCTGTACCACAGTACAAGGAGCACGGCATCTTCCTCGTCTTGTGTAGCGATGTCACACGGCAGGTATACCGGCTCGCCAGCCACCGCTATCACTTGTGTCATCGGCACTGTGAACAAAAAATATATTTTTCAGAAAATTTATAATAATAATGTCGTCCTAACCGAATTTCGGTCACGGCGGCCAATCTCAACGGAAATTAGCCAACTGCGCAGGACATATTATAGTGCACAAGTGTGTGCGCAAACACAGGTGCACTCTCTATTTCTTCACTCTCATAGTCTGGTGGGAAGGCAATCTTCCTTATTAAAAGACCGGAGAGAGATCAGGCGCAGGACCAACGGCTTTACGCGCTTTCCGAGGCTCGGGAGTGTAAACACCACCGCTTTCTAAACTCCGGGCATCTACTGTGAATTTCTTGACAGAAAAACCCAATATATTTTTTTTTGGCCCGACCCGGGAATCGAACCTGGGACCTCGTGATCAGCAGTCACCCACATCGACCACTGAGCCACCGAAGTTTGAAGTTTTGAAGAAAATTTATACAACATAAGCAGCACAAATGGTGGTGATTGAAAATTCTATCCCTGGTACTACCAATGTAAATTTTACTTAGTGGAATTTATATATCAAATGATTTATCATCTGTTATTGGTGAAGGAGGAAACTCACATGTCTTAGAAAAAATTCTAAAGACGTGTCTGATTATGCCAGCGTGTGTGAATTTTGGTCTAAACCTTCTTTCTCTCTATTGGTAGAGGAGAGGAGACCCGTGCCCAGCAGCGGGATATATAATGGGGCAACCCATTATATATCCCGCTGCTGGGCACGTATTAGTATTATATTATTATACAAGATAATAAATATAAGTTGTCTTAACTAAATGATTCATCAACGCATAATTGAGCTTTATTTTCCCTTTACTTTACTTCTCAAGTTAATAAGTAAATTTCTGTTTTATGGAAAATAGTTAATTGATACTCAAAATTTATTTATACTTGGTTAACAATATCCATTAATTCAATAAATTTAACTACAAAAGTATAACTAGAATTAAATATCTTCTTATCCAAATGAAATAAAATGAAAGTTACAAATTAAACCTCTCATCATAAAACTGAAAAGTAAAATAAAATCCAATAAAGTTAGAGTAAGAGTATCTACTTCCCAGTCCAGTTACAATTTCTAGAATTTACAAACATCAGTTGCATGAATTCACTCTCGTTATAACTGCAAATGTAAACCACTTAAATATTAATATAAAAATATCTAACAACATTCTAACAAATAAAAAAACTTGCAATCTTTTTCCGTAATGTCATATCAGAATTTATATCAAGCGAATAGATTTAATATTTCTGAATAAAGAATTGCCTCTGGCCGTACTTGACATGGCCAAGGGGAGACGAGTGCTCATTGCGCTCAACTGAGCAAAAGAGTTGCAACAAGAGCACCTGACTACGGCAAGTCTAGAAGCTGAGAAAGGTGATTTGGAAAAGGACACATTTAATGCTCTGAACTGTAAATATGTTTTTGAATATCTTACTTCAGATGTACCGTATTTGTTTTAATTCATTTTGCTAAACAACATTTTATTCGAATGTCCCGAACATCTGGACGAACACGGAATTTAAGCAATGAATTTTTGTGCTTTTATTTTTAAGCAACTTATTTTCTATGAAGTCATAATATATTCATTTTTCTACATTTGAATCCAAGTTATTGCTTTAATAAAACGATGCAAACGACTTGAAATCGTAAGAGTATAACAAATGGGGGAGATATTGGTGAACATACATAAAAAATACAAACAGTCGAACATAGAACCTCCTTCTTTTTTAAAGTCGGTTAAAAAGGCTCAAAAGTTATAATAATTTTGTTAAACGTGACTCTGCAATTTTAGAATAAGCCGTCTGAAATACTTGATGCAATAATATTTCTCACGATCCTTTGGATGAGGAAGGCTTAAGATAAATCATAAGTAATCAGCGAACTTGTGCGGACTTTTCCAATATAAACATAGTGAGTGGGGCATCTCGTTTCAATTTCCTCACATTTCAACACTGTATTTTTAGGCCTAACCAACGTTATTTTCTAAAGGGGAGATTTATCCCTGTTATTGTTTCGCGTCTGCTTGGTTTTCGTCGATCGTGCGGATTTCAATTTTAATATTATTGAAGCTGTCGTTCAAATTTTTAACAGTTCAGCTGACAGATCAAGTAGGCGTAACATTTATAATATTACCGACACAATATTGGCAGTAGCAGCAGTTTACCGATATCCTTTTTCATACTTCCTGGGTTACAAACAAGCTTACGGCCCACCTGATATTTAACATTGACCGTAGCATATGGACGCTTGCAATACCAGAGGTATAATTTGCGTGTTGTCGCACCATTTTTTTTACTCCAGGGCTTTAAGATGGAGTATCCCTGGGATTGTCTTAAAAAAGGAATAAATAAATAGGAAATAACCTACAGATTAGTGTATATTATTACTTTTTCTGTAACAAGTGTTTTTTACTAGTTCACGATAAAAAGTAGCCTATTCGCTGTTCAAGAGTATAATCTATTTTTATACCATTTCACCCAGATAAATTCAGTAGTTTTTTCGTGAATTCAAAAGATAATTTATAAAACAACATTGAACTAAAAGCAGAATAAACATTAGCAATTAAATAGCAATCTTAACTGAAATTAATCTTTCTTTTGATGAGTTCTGTATGTCCAGTCACGAAATCAACCTGTTTAACGCTGACAATTCATTCGAAGCCCAGATAATCCCTGCCACCAACCGTGAAATGAAAAGGGAAAGAGATTTAATGCATTTTCACAGGGCTTGATTCAGTGACATATTTTAATTATTTCAATTTATAACTGGAAACTGGTACCCGACTCTTGATATAGAAGATAAAAACTGTGCCTAGCAGTGGGACTTAAATGGTTTGTAATTATTATTACCTAGGAACTTGGACTAATGAGAAACGTGTCATGGGCTATACAAGAAAATACTAATCCTTACTTAATATTATAAACGCGAAAGTTTGTAAGAATGCATATATGGATGTTTGTTACTCTTTCACGCAAAAACTACTGAATGGATCTGGATGAAATTTGACACATAGATTATAGTCTGGAATAGCATATAGACTACTTTTTATCACGATAACCGACATCCACGCGGGCGGAGCCGCGGGCAACAACTAGTACCTATATTATATTTTTTATACTACATAAGTGGCAAACAAGCATACGGCCTATGAACGCTTGCAATACCTGGACAGCACTTGTATATTGTTATTATTAATATTTTAACACCACTGTTTAATGGCGGAGTCGGTCCGTGATAAAGAAAAGTTTTTTCAAATACACATACCTAAATGAGCACTGGAGACCTGTACTCACGTACAGTAACCACACCACTGTATGTAGCTAGACTGTTGTCTTCTGTATGGTAAAGATCCTTCCCCAGTTGGGCTTGCTTGCTTATACGGAGCCTTTCCTCTCCAAAAGTCAAAAGTATTCTAATAAGTTAAACAGTAAAACTTTTGTGTAATTGATCTTAAGGTAAAATAATACTTAGGTTAAATGTTTGGAATCTTCCTTAAATATAACTTTATTTTCCAACCTTTTTTGGGAAGTATTAGCCCGTTTAATTAAACAAAGTTTTCCTTTCAACAAATTTAAAAATAAAAATCTCTCAACAATATTTTATTCAAGCTTAAAACGTTTTAAATCACTTAAAAGACGACTGCAAGTTGTTAGAGAGGCACGGATAAACTATGTCCGGGTAGTCCGGACAAACACAAATACAGTGCGCTTTTCCAGTACATTGTCTCATTGCATCCGGACAGGGTAAGAACTAAGAACGTCCGGGTCCCGGATAGCAGTCGCGTCACTTATCCCCACTGTCCGCTCGATTTATTGTTTGAACTTCTTAGGTGCATTTGGATGATCGTTTTTATTTTGTGACGTTTTAAGACTTGGAATATCTTTTTATTTGATTCTTTTGTTTGTTTGGTTATAATCATATTTTAAGAAAGTTTAGGCACCGTACTAGTGAGCAAGCCCGACTGGGGAAGGACCTGTGTGTTCCTGTGTGTGAGTACAGGTCTCCAGCGCTCATTTAGGGATGCGTTTTGAAAGAAACGTATTTCTATCTTAGGCATAGTCCCATCATAAAGCCCTGGCCTAAAAAAATTATATACTCCTGGTACTGCAAGCGTCCTCGTCATCAGGCTGACCGTATGCTTGTTTGCCACCAAATTAGAATTTAAAAAAAATCCAAAGAGAGGTAGGGCAAGTGGCCAACTCGACTATTGATGGTCTTACAAAAGACCACACGGTCAAATAACTAGACTCAGTTGTATAGTTCTCATTATTTATTATAGTGCTTATTAATGAATTTGTTTTTATGAATCATGATCATATGATCAGCAAAATGTGGGTAAGTCAGATCAGTACATGAGTTTGGGGTATGGTAACTTTTTTTTTTTTTAAAGATAACTCTCGCTTACTAGAGAACAAGCTTTGTGTCGCGGGAGACATACAATTAACGGACACAAATTACAGCCAGACTCAGAACAACTCTTTGTGGGTCACACAAAGTTTTGTCCCTGTGTGGGAATGGAACCCACAACCTCGTGCACAGCAGGCGCATACTGCACCCACTGGACCACCAAGGCAGTCATATAACTTCTTACCACCAGAAGGAAAAGGAGGTATTCCCAAAATTTGAATATAGTTTCTTGATATTATCTACTAAGTAGTATTGTCCTCACAATATCAAGGCTTTTATCTCCTATCAGAACTTTGCTGCATCTCCAAAAGGTGTCTTAGATGAAAATTCAAAGAATCACGTAATAATTTGTCCTCTCTATTAAAAATATTCCGCCATTCATTGCTGCTCCAACAAACTCCATAGCAACAAAATCCCGGACTTCTAAATGTGGACTTCTAAATTGATAATATCTCAATATTAAAGAATATTGAGTTTATTGAATAAGGCAGTATTGGAAATCGGTTTCCTAGTACTATCATCATAGCATCAATATCATTGTAAAGGAAATATAGGCATATCGGCTCCATTTCTCGGTATTCTGCTGTATCAAATTTCAGCGTTACCGTGGGAATAAGCACATTTGTTTTGGCAATGGAATTTTATTCTTATAACAATTGTCATTTTCTTTTATTTTTCCCACCTACCATATTATGGCTCATCATAAAGACATTCAATACATAAAATATATTTATTCTAATTGGATTAGAAACTTTTTTGCTTTTTTTGTTATTTTATTGCGAAGTGCGTTAAAATTCAATACCTAAATAGACACAATACAATAACAACCAATAGATGCCAAAAGATGTCCACAATTGGACATAGGCTTATAACCTTGGATAACCAAGAGCGTATAAGAATGTTATAAAGGTGAATGTCATATCCAAGGGATACTATATCTTAACGCTCTGGTGAAAAATAAACAGTATAAAATAACACTTGAGTAAAAAAACTAAGATCTCTACCCTATATATACTTACATTCTCCAATCCAGCTGCTTCAATCGGTCCAACCATTTGCAAACTCTTTTTCAAATTGTATTGAACATAGCCAAGTTTTACCCAAAACTCCCGTTTCTATTGGCAGGGTATGAAACATGTATGCAAAGGAGACGTGTATGCGATCATCCGATGTTATTGAATATCCTGGGTATTGGATATGGTTGCAATGGAAATCGGTTCTCAGTCGAAGCTCACGGAAATGCTATTAATTTCCGAATGTCGCTTCGCGTCGACATTGGATGTGGTTTCGGATATATTTAGGAAATCAAGTATTGTTTCTGGCAATTCACTGTTTTAGTGAAAAACAATAATACTGAGTGTGAAGATGCTAAACAGAAAACAGCTGATGCAGTGCTTTCAATATATAAAGAAAGAAAGAGATAAAGTAGTCGACTTGTACACATATGGTGAGAGTTCGATTTCGGGCGGCAGTGCTAATGTAAATTCCACTTTGTGAAATTTATACGGTAGTATGTATAAAGTGATTAACCATGTGCTAAAAGTAAAGGGAAACGTCGTAAGAAAACACTCTCAGCACTCTTGATAGACGAGAGGAGACTTGAACCTAGCACACTCATATACATATGTATTCAGTCATCGTCTCGGTGCCAAACCGGTCGGGCGCGTATAGTCCTCGGTAACGTGTGCGATATCTACCTACATTTGTAAAAATGGTGAAATGTACTAAGTGCGTTAAAACGGTTACTAAAAAGAACCCGGGTATACAATGCTCTAAGTGTAGCAAGTGGATACATGCAACTTGTGCCTCAATAACTGCAGAGCAGTTAAAAGCATTGTCTGCAACGGATGCCGTAGACTGGAGATGCAGTATATGTGTGGGGAATACCAAAACAAAACGCTTATCCTGCATCCTACTGGACGCTGATGATGAAGAACTAACGGATACGGAGAATATTATGGATTGCAACGTAACCCAACGTATTCTTAGCGATATACGACGAGAGGTACGCGACATTATAAGAGATGAATTACAATCTACCCTCCAATTTTACTCCGACAAAATAGATGAGTATGAGAAAAAAATAAATATGTACGAGAGCAATTTAAAAGTTGTTGAAGACCACAATTTAGATTTGAAAAACAAATACAAAAATCTTGAACTGAAACATGATGTACTCGAACAGAAGTTAAATTCGATAGAACAGAGTCAATTAGCTAATAACATAGAAATTTGTGGTATTGATGACAAGGAAGATGTTAACCGTGTAATGAATAAACTGTGTACAAAAATGCAACAAAAACCGGATGATGTCGTTACCGTATACCGTAAAAAAAATACTAGGTCTGAAGTCGTCACAGGCAAACCTCCTCCTGTAATTGTCGCTACGCTTAAGGATGGTTGCCGGGAACAATGGTTGCGCGTCGCTAAGACCCACAAAATCACCGGGAAGGACATAGGGTGTGGCGAGGACAACCATGTCTATATTCGGGAGTGTCTATCACCAACAACGGCCAACCTATTATGGACGACTAAAACCGAGCTGAAAGACTTATGTAAATTTGTTTGGTGTAAAAATGGGCAAATACTAGTAAAAAGATTTGAAAATGGTAAAACATACAACATCCGATCTACGAAAACTCTACAGAAACTAATCACCGAGTTTAATAATAATCAAGGCAAGTGAGTACCCTATCTTATCCTCAATTTACTAATAAATTGTTTTTACCAACATATCAACATATTAACCTACAAAAATGGATGACATTTACAATGACATAAGCGAAAACACATATACGAGTTGGAACGAATTTACGAATGAACTACCACATAAATACAATTGAGAGGTATTTTTATTTTTTTGAAAACCGTACTGTTTGTTATTAATAATATTATTTTGAGACAAAAATTTGTTTATTTCGTTGCCGAGATACCTCTCAATTATCTTATCAATACTCGATAATATAGTAATAGGTCTGTAATTATTTACATCCGAATAGGAACCGTTCTTATGTATAGGTCTTATTATTCCAATCTTAAGTTTGTCTGGGTACAAAGACGTGGTAATGCATGTATTTATTAAATGTGTTAAAAGTGGGGTTATTTTATGATTAATATATTTTAAATCTTTGACTCGAATACTGTCGAAGCCTGGACATTTATTTTCATTTAAATGTTTTATTATGGAAAATACAACATCATTTGTAGCCTTTTGTAATCTCATAGATAAACAAAAATTATTACTATAGGTGTTCACATCTAAAATTGGTGTGGTACATTGGCTACTTATATTGTTAATATTATTTTTAAATTCTAAAGCAAATTTATTTGTTACAATATTTGGCGATAATTTAAAATGTTTTAGTATAATGTCGTCTATAGATTTATTTATTTTACCACTTAAGTTATTAATGATCTCCCATACTTTTTTAGGATTACAAAAATTATTGGTTACCTCTTTAAAATAATAATTATTCTTTACATTTATAATATACTTATTCGTTTTATTTCTATACTTATTATACAATAATCTGTTTTTCATATTACTTTGATCCTTAAGCCAAATTGATAGAAGTTGATCTCTTTTTTCACACATTTTTTCTATTTTATAACTCTTCCATTTACAATTTTGTCTTTTACCTAATTTTATTTTTAACTTGTACTTACAGTTCTCATAAATTGTTGAAAAATGATCTAACATAAAATGTATTATATCGTTAGGATTATCATAATACAAGGCTACACTCCAATCAATTTTATTTAATTCACTTTTTATTTTATCGTTATCTAATTTATAAATGATTTTATAATGGCCATCTTTGTTTACATATGTATTATGGACTAGCGCGCAACCGGTTATGAAGTTGTCGGCTAGTGAGTTTTGTACAACAGCTGACTGCACGACTCGACAATCGACACTACGTATAAATATATGATCTACTAGCTGTACCCGCGACTTCGTTCGCGTGTTCAGTCTTTTACTGTAAATCTGAAAACTACAAACTTTCATCGGATTGATTGATTGTCATCTTTAGCGGTTACATTTTAAAAAACCTTTCTTAGCGGATGCCTATATCGTAATAGCTATCTGAGTGTCTAGTGATTTAAACTGTGCGTTTGTTGATTTGTCGATTACGTTTTTCTTTTGAACATTAAGGGTTCTGCAATTAATAAAATTCATAAAGAAATACTCCTTCTTTGTACGATTGTTCTGCTCTTCAAATTGTCTTAGCGCAAACGTGAACAATCTTATGGCCTATCGCATAGCTTATCTGTGCTTAGCTTATGCCCTGTAGAAATTTCTGCATCCATACATTTCGTTTTAAATTGGTCACTTCTAACCTGATAGGATTCCGTGTGGTGATGGATTAAGAATACAAAATATCACCACCCCTATCTATCCCAAGGGTGTCCTAAGAGTCGACTAAAGGAGTAATTCAGGCAGACAATATCCACTGCAAGATAAGGAAAATTCAAAATAAAACCCTATACCAATCCGTCTGGCCAGCGTGGTGTAGTAGGCTAATATCCCTCCAAGTGTATGGGGGAGACCCGTGCCCAGCAGTGGGACATTTATGGGTTGATATGATGAACCTGATAGATACTGTTACACAGTTTGGGTCAGCTAAAAATTTATTAAATTCCTAAAGGGCATAATGGTCCACCGTAGTGCTCAAGGATTTCAGAAATTGAACTGCATAGTTATTAGATTCTTTTTGATTCATCATTCTATTAATAGAGATATAGTACTCTACATAAGCTCCCGGAACAAAACTGAATAAAAAACCAGTAAACTGAACCCTATTTATTATAGTCGACCATATTTGTGAGAGTTCAACGTAAATTCGATATATGTATATGTATGTAGGTATCTATTATTAAGTATATCTCTGAAACCATGCATTTTTTTTGTACATTGTTTAATTACGAAGTTTCGGTGCCTATATCCAGCTGTATAATCATATTAGTTTAATTGTACCATTTTAATTTGCTCATTGAATGTGATTAGTTACAGTCATTTAATTACACATTATGTCTGATCTCCATCGACTAATTATTTATCATTGAGAAGTTGGCCATCTGCAGTATACGTTATTAGTTTCACTAACGAATTGATGCTTCCTGAATGCATTTGTTTGATTCATTGCAGTATGCCTAGATAGTATTTGAGAGGTTTCTCAATTCCCTACGGATCCGATCACCAGAACTGTTTTTTTTAATGAGAACAATATGAAAAACTATCCATTCAATTGCAAAATGTTTTTTAAGAGAAATTTTTCAGATAGGGGAGGAATTCCACCTTATAGAGAACCAACACTTTAGAAGACGACAGCCAAATAACTATACACAGCAGTGTAGTTCTATTCCTGTGTGTGAGTATAGGACTCCAACGCTCACTTAGGGATCAATTTTGAAAGAAACGTATTCCTATCCCATGGATATTCTGCTCCCATCTTATGGCCCTGGTGTAAAAAGTGGGTTGGTAACACGCAAGTGATACCTTTGGTACTGCAAGCGTCTATAGGCTACGGTAACTGCTTAACATCAGCTGGGCCGTATGCTTGTTTGCCACAAAAGTAGTTCTATCTCAGCCATAAGACATCCACTGCTCGACATAGACTTTCCGCAAGGTTTTCCACATCAGTCGGTCCTGAGCTGACCTTGTCCATCGGTTGCCTGCGACCTTTACCAGGTCTTCGGTCCACCTTGTTGGAGGCCTGCCCACGCTGCGTCTTCCAGTTCGTGGTCGCCAATCTAGAACCTTTCTGCCCCAACGGCCATTGGTTCTGCGAGCTATATGCCCTACCCATTGCCACTTAATTGTGGCAATTTTTCGAGCTTTGTCGATCAAAAAGAATATTACACATCGGCCCTTAAATGACGATGTTTAGGGATAAAAAAAAACAAAGCAATTATTTTAGGGAACCTTTTAAAAGTCAGTTAAAAATATATATCAGTTAAGTATTCCGATGAGACAGAGGCCGATCACGCGTTTCGCTGTGAGTAATTTTTGTGGTCGCAGATAGACACATAGTATCATGGACTTTTTTTAAGATCTATTTAGGAATAACATTGCCTCCTACGGCAAGATTTTGCCTAGTCGTTTAACTATCATCGTAATACTTCAGCCAATTCACACTCACAAAACTATAATGGAAGAATTACGCCATCACCTGGTGAAAATCGTATTAAATTTTATTGGGTAGTTATTGAGTTTATCTTGACCAGACAGATTCGGTGGAGTGTTTTCTTTTCTCTGCTGTTTTCCTGATTACCTAAATTAAAGTATTGTTAAATGTTAGCGCCTACCAGAAATTAAATAGCAATTATTTTATAGGCGTTTATTAGGCGTTACTAATTTAGTCAGTGATTGTCTGAGGTCTTGGCATTATTTACCCCTATTTTTTTAAAATAAAATATAGCCTATGTTACTCGCAGATAATGTAGCTTTTTAATGGTGACAGAATTTTTAAAATCGGTCCAGTCGTCTTTGAGTTTATCCATTACATACAAACAAACAAACAAACAAACAAACAAAAATACAAATCTTTCCTCTTTATAATATTAGTATAGATACATGATTTTGTAATAATAATAATAATAATAATAATTTATTTATTTCTCTCAAAGGTACAATAGTTTACAGCGGTACAATGTTTAGCTTAAGCTAGTCTTAGAACCTGTGAGAGCTGGTGTCTATACTAGGTTAGAGACCTGTATGACAGATCACCAGGCTCTGTCCTAATTGGTGCATTGTAAGCAAACAATGATGCAGGGAGTACATTATAAAATACAGGTACAAAACTTTCAGAGAAACAAGATGAAAACAAACATAAACTAAATTCAATTAAGTAAAGTACATGCATGTGTGTGTGTGTGTGTGTGTGTGTGTGTGTGTGTGTGTGTGTGTGTGTGTGTGTGTGTGTGTGTTGATGTGTGTGTGTGTGTGTGTGTGAATTATTATTATTTGATGGTAACAATCAGTTTTTCTGTTTCAGCGTAGTCTAAACCAAGAAGCCACTTAGTAACAGTAGATTTACACTCGGTTTTGCACATTGGGTATATACATAAGATTTTGTTAACTTTGTTATAGACATAGCTACTTAGGAAACAAAACCTACGTTGCGCTGAGCTGGAGTTCACCTTAATGGGCTGGCAGACAAGGTATTTGCGACGTTTATTATTTAGCTTTCGTGGGTCGTAGGGTGTTATAGAATGAGTTTTAAGAATGACACTCAGAATAAATAGTTTCCGGACTGTGAGCACGTCACAGGTACTGTAGAGTTCCGTAGTGGGAAAACGGTAAGGGAGTTGCCATCCAACTTTCAGCAGCATTCTTTGTGCACATTCCAGCTTAAGAAGGTGAGTTTTCGCTGACCCTCCCCAGACAATTATGCAATATTGCAGTATCGATTGGCATAAGGCCAGATACACCAACCTAAGCACTTTCTTGTCAGCCACATAGCGGAGACCTTTAAAAATATAAATAAGTTTACGCATTCTTGCGCTTAGCGTAGTAATGTGGAGTTGGAACGTTAGTTGGTTATCGATTTGAATGCCTAGATAACAGATGCTATTTGTACTGTTAAGCTTCGGGCAGTCACATGTATTTTGCAGTAGGATATCGCACAGATGAGATGTCAGCGTGAAAGTAAGGGGTGGCGGCTGCCCTAGGGCAGACAGAGAGAATGTGAGGTATTTGGTCTTATCTATGTTTAGTGTAAGTAAATTCTGAGCAAGCCATGTGGAGACTGAGTTGAAACCACTTTGAGCATTCTGGAATACCGATTCCCACGAAGGGCCCCAAAATATTAAGGCAGTATCATCGGCGTAAGTAAAAATAGATCCGTTACAGAGCTTTAACCGACACAGGTCATTGATATATATAAGGAATAACGTCGGACCGATAATACTGCCCTGAGGCGCTCCGTAGGAAATAGGAAGCTCATCACTCAACCATTCCCCAATTTTCACACACTGCTTTCTACCTGTGAGGTAGCTGACAAAGAGTGATAGCTGGTTACCTCTAATACCTATGTTTTCCAACTTAGTAGCCAGTATGGGGACAGAGATCGTGTCAAACGCTTTAGCCAGGTCGAGGAAGATACCAATTACTTTTTGTCCTTTGTCCAAATTCTTGACGATCTGGTCGGTAAGATCTAGGACAGCGTCACCAGTCGAAATACCTTTTTGAAAGCCATATTGGGATGATGACAGTAGTTGATTTTGCTCCAAATACCGGACCAGCCTGTTATTCATTAGTCGCTCAAGAATTTTGGACAATATAGGCAAGATGGAAATGGGCCTATAGTTGTTCAACCGATCTCTGTCCCCACCCTTGTGAATAGGATGTACAGTCGCAGTTTTAAATGTATCCGGAAACTGTCCAGTTTTAAAAGCTAAATTGCATATATATGTAATAGGGGGTGTGAGAACAGCAATAAATGTTTTAAGAAAGGCTCCCGATATGCCGTCTATGCTCACTGCACAGTCGCTTCGAAGGCTTTTTATTATTTGTATAACTTCAGCTTCATCTGTATCAAGCAGAACAAAGCTGTTATTCTGCGGGTAAAGTTCTTGAGGTAATGAGTACGAGTTATTGGTCGGTCGTATATTTTCAGCTAAAGTGCGTCCAATGTTGGCAAAGTACGCGTTAATTTCGTTTATTGAGCGTTTGGGCTCAGAGCGAGATAGCAGGTCGTCTGCGAGTGTTTTTTGTTTAGTGGAATTCGTGATTGTTTTAATAGCCTCCCATAGCTTTTTGCTATTGTTATGCGCGTTATTTATCATAGTTTTATCGTAATTTTCTTTTGTGTTTTTAAGTATCCGAGAACAATAATTTCTATATCGTTTGAAAATAATTCTAAGAACTTCATTGTCAGGTGATTTTTTTAGTTTTAGGTGTAGATTGTCGCGGTTTTTTAGGCATTTCAGAAGACCTGGGGTCATCCATGGCTTTTTTAGTCTTTTACGGTTAGGTACAATTTTAATTATACTGTTTAGAAGTATGATCGAGCTTAAGGTACTGATAAAAAAGTCAGTTGCTTTGTTAATTTCATTAATGTCGTATAAGTTGCTAAATTCAGTTTTATCAAGGTCCAATTTAATATTGTCATAATCAAGAATTTTGATGGTTTTTGATTTATTGTATTTAGAATTTCTGGTGGTGTGGAGCAGAAGTAACACAGTATCATGGTCAGTAATGGTCGTATGAACAACATAACTGAAAGCTGGCAATTTTGTTTTTAATATGAAGTGGTCAAGGCACGAGCGATTTTGCCGTGTGGGAAGTGTGTGTGTAGGTAGCATACCGTGATACGCTAACAGGGTGAGATATTCTGCAGAACGTGTGTCAGTGTTATTATCAGAGATATCAATGTTTATATCACCTGTAATAATGATATTTTTGAACGATGTGAGAGACTTTAATAAGTCATTTAAGGAATCTAGGAAAACAGTAATGTTACGGACTGATGGGGGGCGATAAATTGCAATCACAACCGTGTCCTTGTTGATTATTAGGGACAGACAGTTGGCGTCTTGAAGTGTGGGTTCTGATACAGAGATGTTACTTAATCCATTAAAATACACCACAATACCTTCGTTTTGTGTGTAGTGTCGGCTAGTAGCCGCAGTTGAGTAACCGTGAATTATCGGTAGCGGCGGAGAATTTAGCAACCAACATTCTGTAAGCACAATTAAGTCCCAAGTCGTTCCACTTCTTGCAAGTAGTGTCATTAAGCCATTGAAGTTCTTAGAAATACTTCTGATATTTTGACATAACAGTTTGAGTGCATTTTTGTGCGCGGTAACAATATCATGACAGTCTTCTACCAGACATGTTGCCGACTCCGCCACTGAAATGTGGTCTAGATCAGTATGAATTTGATTTAGGTTATCGAATTATAAAATAATAGTGTAATCATGAACGTTGCACGCAAACGTATGTGTTTGGTACTAAGGCGGAGTACGGGCGGAATACAAAAATGTATTTGAAATTTCTGTGTCTTGTAAAAGTGATAGGACGCTATGTAATGGTTTTTGTGGTATAATGAAATTATATGAGTCAGTATGTGAGCGGTGTGCTTGCAGAATAATGTATGATCTATGAGTAAGGAGACACTGCGAGTAAATATGTCTGTATGTGTATGTTGTAGTGAAAAGTTGCGGGGTATGATTGTGCGTAAGAATGTGTATGTTAGGTAAAGGTATGAAGAAAGTTGTTTATAACATTTACAAAATAATATCAAAAAACTATTAGCTATTAAGAAGCGTAAGTTTTGTGTTTGTACGAAAGTATTAAAGTTGGAACAAAAAATTATGCTATGATTAAAAATAATATAGGCATTTGAGAAATAATAAATGAATAGTCATGGTTGATTTTTTAACGCTTGCAGACATGCTTCAGATTTTATGAGAACCTGCTTATCACCTGAATCCTTTCGGATAAAAATTCTACCGTTTGAGAACCAGTAAAACTTGTAGTTGTTTGCTTTGGCAAACTCACGGGCCAGGAAGAAGGTTTTCCTTATGGTTGGGGGCATGTATTCTGCAACAAAAATCGGATGACTGTGTCCAGGTAGGCCTACGGATTTTGTGTTCAGTTTTTCCTCTGTTTGACGGTTTTTATTATATTCTTTCGTAAGTGACAAAAAATCATTTTTTGCTGGAACTGAAGAAAACTCTGCCACTATGGTCCTGTTTGTGCCTGGTTTGCCTGGGAGTCTGTATGTATCCCGGATATCGCCAGGAAGGATGTTAGCCTTAATTGTTGAGCCAATTTTTGTAACTAAGGTGGTTAAATCTGTGACCGTCTCCTTTTCAGCAGCAGCCGGAACATTCCGTATTTCAATACAAGATGCGCGCGAGGAATACTGCATATCTTGTATCTTTTTTTCAAGTCCCTCGATACGTTCCAAAAAACCATTGCGTTCTGATTGTAGATTATTTATTTTTTTCTTCATGTCCTCATAGTCCTTATTTATAAAATTTATAGATTTCTCAATTTCCAGGTTAGATTCTCTTATTTGCAGATTTTTTAGTTTTAATTCATTCACATCCGATACCAGTTTTTTGAGAATTAGGTCTTGTTCGAACTTCCAGGTCTCCAATAAAGATTTAATTTCATCAAATTGATTTTGATTTTCGGGGCAAATATCATCCGCTCTCAATCGCTTGCGAGTTGTAATATTAGCCAGTCCCCCGTCCTCGGTTCCCACAGCAGATAAGTCAGGTTCAGATTGTACGTCTGTGACTACGTGCCGTGGCTGTGGTTTCGCAGACTTTGGAGATCTCATAGCACGGGGCATCGTCTATTCGTATGCTCAAAACTTAAGTCAGGAGCTACGCCGCGCACCCGATCGCAAATACGTAGCCGAAGCTAGTATATAAACGGCTAAGTAATAATACACGTAGCTTTGTATATTAACGGCTTAGTAAGCAGCGAGTGCCATACACTGTATATCAGTACGTATCTGTAGCGGCCGAACGATTATACATAAGTACACTGCTCTGGAGTCGAGCGGTAGAAGAGAACAAAAATATCACCTGTCTCTTTAATACTCCGGGTGAGAGGGGCGCCCCGGTGACATCCTGCGCGCCCGCTGACGTATTTCGCTTGTATCATTTACAAGGTCGATGTTCACTTGAAGCTTATACTGTTGTTGATTATTATTTGTTTGATTGGGAGTGGAATTATCAAGCTAATTTGACACTAGTTAGTTAGTTATATGACTTTAAAATTTATTTAACACCAGTAACACGTATGTACTCGGTCGAGTCTCGGACGAAAGAGGACAATACAGTCACCTTTTTTATCTATACGAGTGAATTGACTTATTCCACATTCTAAGCCCATTTCACATAATGAATTAATATATTGGTTTGTAAGAGAATTATTTTGTTTCAAATCGATATTCATGTCGCCTAATAATACAAAATTATTTTTATGTGAATATTGCTTAATTATTCCTCGCAACTCATCTATGAACCTTGTCCTGTTCGAATTAGGTGGTCTATACAAAGCACACATACCAATCACTGCACCATAGTCCGTTTTAAGATCACCTAAAATGCACTCGAAGCACTGCGTACACGTGTGTATCCTGTTGAAGCATATGCTCTTATGTACATACACTATAACTCCACCTCCTTTCTTATTGTTACGTAACTGAGTATGCATATCGTAATCCACGATTTCAAACAAGCTTTTTGTCCTATCCGTTATGTTTGCCTCTGTGATAACGACGATATGAATAGTTTGAGGACAACTCATAATAATATACTCTAATTGAGAGAAGTTCTTCAACATAGATCTAATATTTACGTGTAACATTGTTAGTTTATTAAACTTTAGTAACGAGGTCAACAGGTACCTGGACAATGGTGAACATGTACTTGCTGTCTTTATTGATTTTAGCAAAGCGTTTGATGGGTTAAATTACAATACACTATTTTACTAAATTACAACAGAATGGAGTTCGAGGTCCACTCTTGGAATGGTTTAAAAATTATCATACAAATCGTTTCACGGCTGTAAGTGTCGCTGGTTCGATGAGTGGCATGGCCCCAACCGACAAAGGCACGGCTCAGGGTTCGATTCTAGGCCCGACGGAATACTTACTATACGTGAATGACATGAGTAATATATTTAAGGAAGGCTCCGTATACCAGTTTGCTGACGATACATGCTTGGTTACTGCACACAAAAATCTGTGCGAGGCTCAGAGGGCAATGCAGTGTAATTTCGAACTTTTATGTAAGTGGGCCCACGATGCGGGTCTTACTATTAACGCTAAAAAAACGAAATTGATGCATATACACTCGCCATACTTAATATCGCCCTTTGTGCCATCTATCATCGCTCACGACCACATGTGCCTACACAATAAAACACTCGCGTGTAGTTGCCCACCGTTAGAACTAGTACACAAGCATATGTATTTGGGTATTATTATAGACAGCGATTTTCACTGGAGGCCGCACATAGATCACGTGTGCAATAAACTCAGATCTATACAATCCAAGCTATATGTACTTAAGTATAAACTACCTTATAAAACATTAAGGACAATGTACCTGGCTTTGGCTGACGCCGTAATTAGTTACGGCCTAAGTACCTATGGTAGCACTTATAGGACATATGTTGAGAGCATTTACAAGTTGCAAATAAGTATTTTAAAAACAATTGTGCCAAGAAAAATTAAAACTCAATTTCAAGAGGATGACCCGGGTCTGTTCAAATACTGTCAATGTGTAATTAGCGAAAATTACCATAACGTGACTTACGTAAAAAAAAAAGATAGGCCGAAGTCGTTGCGATGTCTGTCGTACCTACCAACATACGAGACACCTAAATATAATAACGTTTATGGAGCACGGACGTGGGAATGCATGTTACCTTGTATGCTAAATAGCTTACCTGTCGAAGTCTGCAACAACCTAAAAGCTGAAAATTGTAAAAATGTAATATTAAAACATGTCTTAGATTAAGCTAACTCCTTATTTTAGTGAAATTTAATGTACCGAGACGCCGTGGCTGATATACCACAGTTAAGCCCTTGATGGTTTTCGTGGTATAATATAATTATAACACAATATGTAGCAACATGATTTAAATAAATAAAAAAAAAAAAAAAAAAAATATGTTTCAGTGTTGCTATCAAAATCTGGCATAAAAAATCTGTAGATACATAAAGACAAGAAAAACTTTTACCTACACTCAGTATAAAGATCAGAAAGAAATATTTACGATTGCCTTTTCACCTAATATAATTAGCTAGTCGCTTACGACACACATGAGAATACACAATTCTTGTCTGAAGCTGCACAAAGTAAATTACGTGTTAAGATCTATTTAATGTACACTGGTTAGCCCAATATAATTAGAAAAAAGTATTTTGAAATTGTAGTTGATGTAGTTTTTTTTGCACTACTTATGTAGGTGGCAAACAAGCATACGGCAAGCATGATAGTAAGCAGTTCCCGTAGCGAACATTTGCAGTACCAGAAGTATCACTTGCATGTTGCCGATACAAAAATGTTAACAACAGGGTTTTATGATGGAGTATCCCCGAAATAAGAAAACTGTTTAGCGCTGAAAACCTGTGTGTAGTTATTGGGCTATAGTCTTTTGTAAAGTGGAGGTCCTTCCCAAGTCAGGCTTGCTCTTTTGTATAGGGAGCTACCTCTCTTGAAAGCCTATAGCTACGTTGTATTTGTTTTAGGTCACCTTGAAAAGAAGAAACAGCTGTCCAATAGGGAAGCAAAAAAACGTTTAAATAAAAGTTTTTTTATCCCAAGGATACCTCATCACAAAACCCTGGTTTTATTAATTTTGAAGTGATACCTCATTAGTACTCTGGAAATAAAAAAGTCTACGAAAGATGAACTATATTCCGAAGAATAGTGCTGATTTTAATATAAATGCAACTTCAAATCATCGTCCTAACAGTCTTGGAATCAGTTCTAGACAGATCCCATAATCTTGTTTAGAAACCTTTCGAGTGGGAACGTGTACGAATAAATCCTATTTTGTTACTGTAACGTCGGCATCCCTGAAAATACCCAAAATTTGACTATTCACTGCAGACGTACTGAGAAATCGAGTTAAGCTGTTCTAATTTGGCTTTGATGTTTAAACATGGACTGCGTTAATATTATTCAGAATGTTGGACGTACGTTGAAACTGTTACTTGAAAGTGGTTCAATACTTACCTTCCACTTTTGTTTGTTGGACTTATTGAGACTGAGATCATCAGGTATTGAGACTCCATGTAATGATGATAATAAATGCGGGTTTATTATTTCGATTTAGTTCAGTGTCAGTGTATTTATGTAAAACTAAAGGCCCGTCATTTTTTTGAACTTTATGGGTTGAATTTTCAAACTTTTAGTTTAACCATCTTATCCGTAAGTTTTTGAAGAACGCCGTGTACATTAGTAGGTATAAGAAATTTTGTTTATACTCCTTACCTTTCCTTAGCTTAATATCTCTCCAATCTATTAGATATTGGACAATGAGAGTAAAAGAATATAAAGTGCACCTGTGTCTACGCACACATTTAATTTTGTGCTCTATATATAATATGCCACACAGTTGGCTAATATCTATTGAAATTGACCGTCATGACCGAAATCGGTCTAGAGGACACTGTTATTACATTGTCAATAGAAATACCAACTACACCGAAATAAATTGAAACTCGACCCATCTCTGAATGGCTAACGGCACTGATACTGTCCGGCATTGTATTCAACCCAAATTAATGAAATAACAGCGCAAAGATAACATCAAAACTATAACCATCTCGAAAATGATTAAACCCTGTTAAACAGGTCTGTAATATTAGAATTGAACATTCGAGAAACGATAATAGCAGTTTCTAAAATAGCTCCTAAATTTAGGAGAGACCTCGTACCTTCCTGATTTTACTAACGACACTATGTAAATGAAGTAATCAACACACCTAATCCAATCTTTTTGTCATCGTACCAAATTGCTCAAAAACGTTATTACTCCCGAACTGCAAGCACAAACTGGCAAAAAGCTTAATAAAGTACCGATATCGCAAAAGGAAATGGTGCCACTTCTATTCAAAATTTTAGTTCAGCAAAATTGAACTTTGACAATTCAAATATAAAGCTGAATTTGCTTCACCGTTTATCTTCCCAAGTTGGGATCTGAGGACGGTAGTGGGACATCATTTGAATAATTAAAAAGCGGCTTTATCTATTTATTCAGTTTATTCCAAAAGTTGTTGAGTTGCAGTGTCGCCAATCTATCGCTGAATTTGAGGGTACTCTGTTTCGTTACAGCACTGGTTTATTTTAGCTGAAGTGACTTTGTTAAAGCTTGATTTTGAATCTTGTGAATTTTACAGCGTTCAATTATTATTTTGAAGTATGAGAATGATTTGCTTGTTTGAGTTAGTTGCGTTAGTGCAATTTGTTTGTTGAATGCAGCTCTTCAAGTGCTGCTATTATACATTTAGTAGTATGTAAATAGCTAGTGTGTATGTAAGTGTTTCCACAATCTACCACAGTGAACGATTCTGGTCAGAAAATACCGTAATCCTCGGGATATGCAAGCGGATTGTTGAACGGTAGAGGGACAGTGTACTACTTGTTTGTTTAAGCTTGTTTACTTTAGAGTAGTTGGGTTGTATATTCTCTAGTGAAACCACGTAGCATACATTATCTTCATCAATGGTAATTTAATCAATACTATTCAGGACCTTCCTAATGTACATGTCAATGTAGTTATGTATATTTAATTTTATATTATGATGCAGTTTACATAAATACAACGTCTCCAATAGGTAGCTATTAAACAAACTTGTAGAAGTAATTTCTATTTATTTTTATCTAGCTAGTATATTCTCGTCATATTTATATATCTAGAACACTAGAACTTTTTCTTACTGTTTCTTTTTTATACTCTTTGGGTGGCATACAAGTTAACGGCCTAATGTTAAACAGCTAACGGAGCCTATAGACGCGTCCAATATAAGAGGTATCTCTTGCTCGATGTCAACCTATTTTTTTACATCAGGGTTTTTCGGTGCTTTTTCCATTAGTGAGACAAAAAAGGTTAAAATATCGGTACTATAGAACACTAAGGAGATTTCAGCACATATCATTATCTAATAACTATTCAATTCTTAGGTATAGTAAATACAACATTCTTTTAAAAATCTGTCCATAGCTTCCAGGCCATCACTAGAAACAAACCGTGTCCGGGGCCAAGATAACTAAAGTATCTCATTCATAGCTTTGCGGCCGGCTGAATATAAAACGGGTGCACGTACAACAAACACTGCTTCACAAACATCACGGTTGAACATGTAAAGTAAACAGTCTAGGTAGTGAACAGATAATTGGATAGATTTTGTTTCCTATATTATGTTCTTGAAATTCTGTTGCTTTGGGTAAAGAATTTTGACTGCACATGTGAGTGGAGGAAAGTGGTTATCTCACCATCACCATCGAGTGTTAAAGGTTCGATTGACAAACGGAAAAAAGTATACATTTATTTTTCCCATAAATGAGATGAGATAGAAATCGAACCCAAAATACGTCGCGTAGTAGTAAATGGTTGTCTGGTCAGTCAGCGAACCCAGAAGTAGGCAAATCAGCTGACGTCTCATATGGCATTTTTCATTGACCTGCATAAATGTCACAGTGTGATCTACTTATATGAATTAATTATTTTGAATTTCTGAGGACTCTGAACAAACCGTGCAGTCAAATAGTAATATTCTTCTTTGTTTTTCCGCAACAACACACACACACACAATAAAAATATAAGCGCTAGTCATATTTATAAAGGTTCGGCTTACTTATCTAAGGAATCCTAGCAATAAAATCTAAGCAACCAAAAATAAACGAAATTCACTGATAACATTTCATACAAAAATAGAGCGTCTTGTAAAAAGGCCACCTGATCATAATCTCGTGTTCCATATATGACCTTGCGCTGTCCTTTGGGAAATCTGCTTCTGTCCCACATCGTGACGCGTGAGATATGAACGTTCTGACTGTGAGTAATGCTAGTTTCATCTAGATGAGGCCCAGGATTGTCCGGATTACGACAAACGTGGTGTTATTGCGTTGCGTAGTTTCTGCGTGGTTAATTTTAGTATTAAGGGTAAGAAGGGATAAGGGTGTATGTACTTAGAGCCGCTATAAATATTAATTATTCAAAAAGCCACATGTGAAGTTGATGAGGGAAAGGAAATGTTAGAAAGTAACAGTCATTCGAATCAACACATCTTTAACTTATTGGAGACCTGGGACACTTTAGAATAATGGGATCGATTGAAGACAATCATGATAGATTTTGCATTAAAAGTGACAAAAAGAGTAGATAAGCAAAATGTTATGTTTGTTGAGGCAGCCATATCAACCGCCGCGTGTTGGGCTCTTGCCAAGAGTGATCAATGATAAAGGGGGCCTGATAATCAATTTAATCAAAATATAAAAAGTTTAAGGTGTTAAATACAAAAATAAATATTGAAATTTAAATAGGCTTTTAAAAGATAAGCGGTGTTAAGCTTTGAAGCAGCAATAAATCTCCGATGATGTATTAAAATTTATGAAAGGGGTGAGCCTATAATCTTTTAGAATATCAAAATATCCTTAGAACAATTGTCTTGTCAATATTTAGGAAGTAAAGAAAAAATAAAGATAAATAATAAATGTACAGATGAAGAAATCATTAAAGTAGTCCCTTGGACACGGCAATGTGCATAAAAGATAATTTGAAGATCATAACATAAGTAAGTAATTTTAAGAGAGTTAGGGCACCATACTAGTGAGCAAGCTCAGATGGAGATGGACCTCCACCTTACAGAAGACCACAGCCAAATAACTACATACGGCGGTGTAGTTGTCAGGTCTCGAGCGCTCATTTAGAAATGCGTTCTGAAACGTATGTAGTAACTGCTTAACATCAGGCGGGCCGTATGCTTTTTTGCCGCCTATGTGGTATATAAAAAAAGTTATGTTTGAAGTAAAGATGTAATTTTCGCATACATGAATTGTATATTTATAATACTCCCGTCGACTTCTTCAAATTGTAATCTATGTACTACTCTAAACGATCATCTGCAAATATCAAAATCATGTCGCTTTCAAATTTAATGAAATATCCAATCTAATTCCATTGACAGCACGGTTGGTTCAGTGACTTAAGTGGTTACCTCGCTATTCACGACTGCGCGGAGTGTTGTGGGTTCGATCCCCACGCGGGACAAAAATTTGGTAGTCCGCAGTTTGGGTTGCACTTTTTGTCCGTTAATTGTATGTTTGTGAAATCCCCGCCACAAAGGGCTGGTTTTCTAGCGCCGGAGTAGTTTTTTTTAATACATACTAAAACTCTTTCTTTAAGGTAAATATGAGTATAGTCTTGATAGCCAGATAACATTCCCAATACAAATCCTATCTCAAAAGAATAAGCAGGTGTATTACAGTACAGCAATATTTCACACCCGATTAGGTCCCAATGTACTAACACCAAAAGGACTGAACAATGGCTGAACAAAAAGTGGATTAGATTTTGCTTTGTTGGAAATTTTGTTCGTTATAACCTAGATACTCGTAAGTCTATAGTGATTATATTGAAATCTCGTGTCGTATTTTTTTTTATGAAGCCCTGGGGAATAATCCCTGCGGGACACCATAACACTTTTTTCTCCGAAAGAGGTCTACCTACTCTTTCGGAGAAAAAAGTGTTATTCTACATCATGCCACTAATACGAGTACATAGAATGTATTGTACTCCGTGAATGTATCTAATTGTCTACGTGTCAACTTTTGTAAAAGTATTTTAAAGTTTATTGCAGTTTATTTTATATTCATAAATTATATTAGATGCAGAAATTTCTACAGGGTATGGCACATAATACATAACAATAGCTAAATACAAACTATTAGCTAGGCGATAGGCAATAAGATTGTTCACGTTTGCGCTAAGACAATTTGAAGAGCAGAACAATCATACAAACAAAGAATATTTCTTCATCAAGTTTATTAATTGTAGAATCTAAATGTTTAAAAGAAAAACGTGACTGGCTAATCAACAAACGCACAGTTTAAATCACTAGACACTCTGATAGCTATTATGACATAGGCATCCGCTAAGACAGGTTTTTTAAAATGTAACCGCTGAAGATAAAAATTAGCCAATGAAGTTAGTATGGGGATAATTGTAGTTGTCAGATTTACAGTAAAAGACTGAACATGCGAACGAAGTCTCGGGTACAGCTAGTCAATAAATAAATCGAAATAAACACTGTTTCAGTTAAATGAATTAAAAATGAAAAAGTGTTTATTTTTTATTTAGAACATAGACTTACTTAGGTAGAACTTATTTAGGTTCATACTCGGAAGTTTTTGGCATTTAGAAATCTAGCAGAGCAATTAAACATTTTATAGTTATTATAACTCATTTAATTTTCCTAACAGATATAAAATTAATAAAACAGGGATGTTAGTTGTTTTGTGTGATGTGACGACAAATGGCCGCCAGTGTTTCGATTCTTGTAATCTGCAGATGAAAAAATGCGAATTAATTTTACAAAAATAAAGTATTTACAATTATTTTAATGCAAATAAAACACAACAATATATATTATAAGCTTGATTGATATTATTATTATTATAATAAATACATTGCATATTTTATAACAAATGTCAGGTAGCCTATTATAAATGTTTGGATTATTGATATTTATCACCTCATGGTGGAGTGTGACAGGAACGAGTCTGAAAGACGAAGTTAGTAGTATTTAAACAAGTTAGATGTTAGTATATTTCACATAGTTCTAGCCAAACTCATGCCGCCAGAATCTATGTTAGTTTATGAATTAGTTTGTTAAAAGTAGTAGGTACTAAGAATAAGTTACAATGG
Source organism: Trisateles emortualis (assembly GCA_947095525.1). Classification (NCBI taxonomy): domain Eukaryota; kingdom Metazoa; phylum Arthropoda; class Insecta; order Lepidoptera; family Erebidae; genus Trisateles; species Trisateles emortualis. The sequence goes on along the minus strand of OX352748.1, from coordinate 2,993,453 downwards.
AACTGACATAACAATGTTCTTGTTAAAGGGATCTTAAAGTAAAGATTAAAAAAAAAAGATAAACCTAAAAAAAATCCTACTTCCGACTAATAGTATAGTAGTAATATTATAAACGCGAAAGTTTGTAAGTATGGATGGATAGATGGATGGATGTTTGTTACACTTTCACGTAAAAACTCCTGAACGGATCTGGATGAATTTTGGCACAGACATAGATTATGGTCGGGAATAACACATAGGCTACTTTTTACAGCGATAACCGACATACACGCGGCAGAGCCGCGGGCAACAGCTATATTACATATATTGCAAAAAATAACCTTTAAAAATGGTACCCTAGTTCATCATGTACATTATGGGCTGACAGCACCTTTACCCTGAAATCTATCAATCAGTTCTCGTACCTTTTGGTGCGTGTAAATAACTTAGCAGCTACTCATGTTTACCACGACCTCTACAGAAATGGACATTGAAAAACAACGGTACAGTCCACGTCAGTGAAACCGAATTACAGTCGGTAATAATGAATGTTCACTGTAGTAGATTCTCCGAAGAGTTACTAGGCTTCCTCAAAGAGCTATGCTACAGGGGAAACATAGGAAGTAGTATTATATAGACAACGGAAAACATTTTAGTTGGAAATCCATTTTGTCTCTCTCAGAAAATTTGCTAGGAATTTTCTTTTGCAGAAAAATATCCTAATAAAAATAGAAAAGTTTCAAGGTGGAGTTATTTTAGGATATTTTAATGGTGATGAATAATGAATGACTGAGCAGTTAAAGAATATAAGGATAGTCAAATAAAGAAAAATATACAAAGCTGCATTAACATAATCCAGACTAATATGTGAAAGACACGTAAACAGTGCATGGGAACATAAATAGTATGTACTAACAGTTGTGTCTTAAAGCCAAACAGACTTTTAATGCTAGCAGATTCTTTTACTAATATTATAAACTCAAAAGTTTGTGAAGATGGATAGATTGTTACGCCTTCAAGCAAAAAAAAACTATACCGTTTTGGATGAAACTTTACAATGTTATATTTATACATTAATATAGAATTAAAAAAAACCATATCCACTCAGCTGTAGCTGCGGGCGGATATAAGCCAGTAATAAATATATAAATACTAGATGTTGCCCGCGGCTCCGCTCGCGTGGATGTCGGTTATCGTGATAAAAAGAAGCCTAAGTACTACTCTAGAATATAATCTATCTTTGTGCCAAATTTCATCCAGATCCGTATATCAGTAGATAGAAACGTAACAAACAGCCATACATCCATACTTACAAACTTTCACATTTATAATATTAGTAAGAACATCATCATACACCATATACCACGTAACAAGACTTCTATAAGATCATACAATACCAAATTAATCATTACTAACAGATAAAATGAGATCATCTATCGATTTCAATAAACATTCTTTTACACATTTATCAGACCACATCACACTAATCAACAGGACATCACATAAAATCCAACACATACTATACCCAGTGTAGATGTAGCAAATATTTTTCTGCCTTTTATCCTGGCGGGCAAACACGGTCCCCTGCGTAATTCCATTATGTATGGACCTACCCTGTCCTGTATTATTCAACGTCTCTCGAATCTTTGTGTAAAGATTCTTGTGTTTCTGTTTTAATATTAGTCTGTTTACTAAGGAAATTGCTTGCTATATTTTATCTTTTGTACTTCAATATATTTTCCATCTATTTTTTTTTAAATGGGTAATATTTCTTTAGACCTTTACATTGAAATTTTATGTTTTACTAGCTGTTGCCCGCGGCTCCGCCCGCATGGATGTCGGTTATCGCTGTAAAAAGACCATAATCTATCTCTGTGCCAAATTTCATCCAGATCCATTCAGTAGTTTTTACGTGAAAGAGTAACAAACATCCATCCATCCATCCATCCATCTATTCTTACAGACTTTCGCGTTTATAATATTAGTAGGATTATAATAATTATAGTAATCATATTTTGGGACAACTAAAACATCGCCATCTGATACCAAATTAGCTAGAGTCTGTCTGTTCTATGGCAACCAGACCACTGGTAAACATATTATTCTAAACTATATTTCTCAATAAACAAAACATTTTTTTTGACAGGTTACAAGCACTCATATATAAAGTAGTCTACCTAGGCACCCGTTCGGATGGCACCTTTGCAAATGGCAACTAGCCTATTAAGAATGCGTTTGTAACAAAACGTTTTTCTTCTATAGGAATCATCATCATCTCAACCCATAAACGTCCCACTGCTGGGCACAGGTCTCCTCCATAAATTTGGAGGGATATTAGCCTACTATACCACGCTGGCCAGACGGATTGGTATAGGGTTTTGTTTCGAGTTTTCCTTCTGTTGCAGTGGATATTGTCTGCCTAACTTACTCCCTTAGTCGACTCTTACGACACCCACGGGATGGAATGGGGAATATATCTATAGGAACACTCCATCAGAAAACCCTGGTATCAAAAAAATTTAGTCGGCAACAAGCAAGTGATACATCTCTATCGCAAGCATCTATAGGCTCAGTAACTGCTTTTACAGGCGGGCCGTCTGATTGTTCTACACCAAATTGTATTAAAAAAAACGTGCTTATCACACAAAGATGTGTCTTAGTTGGGAATCGAACTCACGATCTCCGGCTACGCAGGCAGAACACTACACTAACAGGCCAGCCATTACTCCAAAAGTAATAGATGCAATAATAAATTACAGAACTGCCATGATTTACTTTACTCTTCAAAGATTAAAATGTCCTTCAATAGTAAACAGAACTCATATAAATCTTATTGAATATTCTAAGGAAGTGGAAAAATCTTTTTTATTAGGAACATTTAAACTAGTGACGTGAATAGCAGTCAAAAGGTTTGATCGAGCAGAAAGCATGAATGAAACGCGATTAATGAATGTTATTTATCAAGTGGTGGTAGAAATACTATAGAGGGAGAGCCAGCTATGTATTTACTTTTGTCATTTTATAAGTCATGAAAATTAACAAACTAACTCTTTTATACCTATAGAGTAATAAAAAGTTCTTAAAGCAACCCTCCGCGGCCGAGGTGTTTAACCCTAAAATAACAAAGATGGTGAGAAATAAAACCTAATCTAAAATACTTAATTTAAAAAGATTATCATTTACTACAGATTTTAGCACTGATACTATAACCAAATTAGGTTTTATTTGTTACCTTCTTTGTTATTTTAGGGTTAAACACCCCGGCCGCAGAGGGTTGCCAGAAGAGTCTTTTATTATTCTGCAGGGTTATAAGGGTTAGTTTGTGAATTTTCATGACTTATGAAATGACAAAGTAAATACGTTGCTGGCTCTTGGTCTACTAGTAACGATTGAAGGACAGACATTGAGTAAATTGATGATATTGTTTATAGGGTCAAGTATGTAGGTAAATAAAACAACCTATTTGATATATTTGGTGTTGGACAGCGTTTTATAAGTGGGATTAGAGCCGTATTATCTAATAAAACGTAAGGCGTATATAGTAATGAAAAAATGGTTCTAGCCTTATTTTGTTACCAATATTTTCAATTTTGAGGCTATGTTACTACATGTTTTAAGGACATCTCCCGGCCTAGTGCACAATAAACGGACACAAAGTATATAACCAGACTCGGGACAATTATTTATGAATCACACATTTTTATGAGCGATATAAAAATAAAATAAAATAATAAAGCCTTTTATTTCTTACATTTCTCAAAATACATTCTTTGATTGGTATTAAATAACTATTTTGTTTTTATGTTAATACCCCAGTTTGGGTGAAGGCCCAAACTGGGGTATTTATGCCCTCCAATTATGCCCAGTTCTGTCTTCTGTGCTGCTTGGTCCCAACCTTAGCCTCTAGACAAGTGGTATAAGCGATAGTCAAATCGAAAAGTCAAAAAATAAAATGTATGGAATTTGACGTGAGTCTACGATTTAATGTCGTAAACTTACTTCAAATCCCATACATTTTCTTTTTTGACTTTTCGATTCAACTATCGCTTAAAATATTATAGCGATAAAGATGCAAAACCTTACATACCCATTTTAATCGTTTAAGTATTAAAAATGCTCTTTCTAATTGGACTTAATTAAGTAATTTACCATATAATTAACATAATAAGGCTCAATATACCTATTGAATTGTATAATGAGCAAAGCCACATTGATTATGTCTAAGTCAATCAAGCGTAGTATCCGACGTACTAGTCCATTACTAAATTATAGTACTGAATATATTATTAATCTTAATTGCATTAAGGGTGTTTGTATGAACTCGATCAGGCGATTGCTACATAGTATGGTGAACTGGGCATTAAGTTAAAGAAGCGAGCGTTTATATATTTGAATAAAGAAAGAAAGAAGAAAGAAAACCATTTATTTGAACATGCTCAGGACATTACAGTGGACAAATAAATAGGTACGAAATAGGTATAATAGGAATTTTATTCTTTGACATTATTTTTTTTGACTGCCTTGGTGGTCCAGTGGCCGCAGTATGCACCTGCTGTGCACGAGGTTGTGGGTTCGATTCCCACACAGGACAAAACTTTGTGTGACCCACCAAGAGTTTTTTTAAGTCTGGGTGTAATTTGTGTCCGTTAATTGTATGTTTGTAAAGTCCCCCGCGACACAGCCCTTGTTCTCAAGTGTAGGAGTTGTTTTTTTAATAAAACAAAAATTAAATTCAGCCTCAAGCTATACAAGAACTGATTAAATAATATGAAGGACAACACACACATGGCTATCTGATCCTAAACCAGGCAAAGCCTGTTCTATGGCAACCCGACGATTGGTAATTATGCATAATATTAATAAATAAATGACACCCAAACACAGAACAAATAATCATGATCATCACACGGATTATAGGAATATTATAGGAATCACAACCACGTATCCCCATCCTTGGGGGAGACCTATATCCAGCAGTGGACGTCTTTTGGCTGAGATGATCATGATGATCCCCATATGTGGTTGTGAATCCAATCCAGGGCAAATATGAATCATGTGATGATCATAATTATTTGTTCTGTGTTAGGCTTAGCGTTGAGAAACACGAACCACTCGGCTAACAGGCCATTTATTTGATGATTTTTTAAAGTTTTACTTAAGATATAAGATATATAACAATAAGTTTTTCTAACAAATAAGAAATATAAAGCAATTTCACAAAATTAAAAACATGAAGGATGATCTACGAAAGGCTAAATTTGAAATAAAGAATGAGTGCATTATTTTGAAGTGAATAAAGAATTCGTAGTAATAATATAATTATGTTATATAGTAACAGTTGTATTCCAACAATGATAATAATCACGTCATTACGGATAAACATAATGTAAACTAATATAATAGTAATTAATTTAACAAATTGTTATTTTACACGCACGAACACCTACATACTAACGAAGCTATATTGTATGGTTTTGATTTGAATAAACATGTGTTTATTTCAGTATTCAGTTCCGCTTGGAAATTATATATATGTAATGTTTGACTAATCTTGATGGAGATTAGCCATCTGCATGGGAGATATTATAGTGCAAAAAGCGAGATGTACTCTATATTTTCCACTCCCATAGTCCGATGGGACGACAATATCTATCCCATACATTTTGTTTTTTGACTTTTTGATTCGACTATCGCTTATGCCACTTGTCTAGAGGCTCAGGTATAGAACCAACAGCTTTACGTGCTTGCATGGTTACGGGGGTGTAAACACCGCCAATTTTCACTTCGGGCATCTCTTTGAATTTATTGACAGAAATACTCGTTATCTTTTTTGGCTTGTCTCGGGAATTGATTTTGAGACCACAATGATTAGCAGTTGCACTTAGCAAATACTAAACCAATGGAACGCTGAGATACTATGTTTCTACGTTCTCTTCACCTAATACGCCCGTTTTTGTTTTCGTAATATTCAAAGTTGCTTCCAACTCTGATTTATAGAATTCTCTTTAACCGGATTAACTGCACATTTTGTTTACCAATATTAAAACCCACAGAAAACTTTCAAAGGAAAACAACTTCATACTTACGATTGGGGAGCCGGGAAAAAAAACAGCCAACGAATTCACTTAATTCAAAATAATAGGAAGTTTTTGGGCACAGTTGCTCATGGATTTCCCAATCGGGGTCCTAACTGGAAGCATTTTGTTTTCAAGATATGCGAAGTAAATTTACGCCCGGAGGCCGCTACTGGTTCAGATTGTTCGCAAAGGACCCAAGTTAAATCGACTTCCGAATTGTTACTCCCGTCGGATGTGTACCCCGATAGGGCCTATCGAGAGAAATTTTTAGGCTCCAAAGGGTTTTTCGAAGAGAGAAAGGTTCGTATAATAGTTATAATCAGTTTTAGAGAATAACAACTTTGCGAGATCGGGTTTCACATTGATATGTGTTGGGTTGATTTTGAGCTTGATCTAGGTAAAGATATAATGTGATTGACATTTAGAATAAATGCGAATGATTAATAAAGTAAATTTCTAAGTAAGTCAGTTTATTAACAATTTAATAAATGTAATGTGAATGTTTTATTTAAATGCTCTTATTATAATTCGTGCAAATTTTTATGAAATAAAAATGTTTGATACAAATAAATGGTAATATTTTCAACCAAGCAAATAATATACGTGCCATATTGCGTGGTTAAAATTGGATCTCCTCTCCTGTATTAAGTGAATTCGGATAATTTGAGTATTAATTCATATACACCGGTCCAATGTGGATTTTTGTATAAAATACGCCTTTACAATTTCTTCTAACAAATATTTAAAAAATTATCAAGCTGACATTTATACATCAAGACACAAACTAACTTTATCTACCCAATTAAATTATAAATGTATTTTGGCTGAAACAGTAACGAATGTTCCAATATATCTTTTACGGACAAAATAGAAAACATACTGCTTCACCCCCCATTAGGTTTATAGTTGGTACATCGTGTTGGCAAACAGTATTGCCCCGTCAAAATGTATGGAGCTGTGTGGGCGAGGATCCAAGAGTAACTCGCCAATGAAGCAGTGAATCGAGAAACGGTCACGTTATGCATCGGCGGTTGAGATTTAGTGAAGGCTTTGATTGATACACCGATTGATGATGCTAGTCATTAATCAGATCAAAATATATATTTTGCAGTGGATAGAATATGTTTTTTACGTTTCATGATCTATCGTCTAGCAGACGATTTATGGCGCAAAGTCTATTAGACATCGTTTCTGGGGGCTGAACAGACCGTTGCAAAAATTACGTTTCACATCTAACTGAAGATATTTTTACGTTTCATCATCACAACCCATAAACGTCCCACTGCTAAGCACGGCCGGCTGATTCTCTAAGAAACAGCGATGGCAAACTGACAGTTGTGATTGCTCGGTGACGGCACAATCTATTGACTAAACGTCAAAAAGGGCTCTTACGGAATATCGATTTTCAATCTGACAGCCAGATTTTGCTCGGTTTTTGCGGTGGCTCGGTTTTTGCTCTTACGGAATACCCCTGCCGGTCTCCTCCATACATTAAGAGGGATATTAGCCTACTATACCACGCTCCCTCCAATTGTATGGAGGAGACCCGTGCCCAGTAGTGGGACGTTTATGGGTTGAGATGATGATGATGATGATGATACCACGCTGGCCAGACAGTATAGGGTTTGTTTCGAGTTTTACCTCTCTTGCAGTGGATATAGCCAACCTGACTTACTCCCTTAGTCTACTCTTACGACACTTTGGGGATGGAATGGGATGGTGACATTTGTATTTTTAATCCTTCTACTACTAATATTACGTACGTTAACGCTACTCTAATATTACGGAGGTAATGTTATGTGAGATTGATAAGTTTTACTTAACACGTAAAAAATGTATTCCTATCCACTGTGGCTTCAGGTTTTTCCTAATCAATCACATAAAGTACTTAAAAACGGATACATTAAAAATATACTTGCAACTAGCAAGTATAGTTTTAATGTAAGCGTTTTTTAAGTACTTTTGCTTTATTGCTGAGTAAAAGATCATCTCAATTTCAAATAAGATCAAATTTTCAACAAAGTCAAAGTCAAAGTCAAACTCATTTATTCATATAGATCAAATACATGATACTTATGAACGTCATAAAAACAAATGCCAGCATACTTTTTTTCCTACGGCCAATTCGCTGACTAGGGTTGGGCCTCGAGAAGAATTGGCAAGAAACTCGGGCCACTCTTTTTAATTGCCAGAGTATAACATTTACAATTTGGTATGAGTTACAATATTAGTGTTAACAAAAAGGGACGGAACCCAATATTCCATACAAAATTAAATTTAAGTAAAAAAAAAAATTTTAATAAGGAAACAATGAAGGGAAAAAATGAATTTAGCTTTCCACTGTATGGCAATGAGGGATCCTTTCCTTTTGTATGTATAAGATAGAAACGTGTCGAGATCACATTGCGTTCTTAATAAGAATCTAAAAACTATATCTTTATTATTTAAAAATAAATCATGCCAAGATTGACCAGCCACCCCAAGTAGCACCCGTTCACGAGCATGACGCACGGACCAGCCATCATTTCCTTCGCCATATTAGAGGGAAGGAAATGACCCGGCCAATACGACACCACAAGCAATGGCATTTCAGTGAGCATGACAATCCAGGACATAATAATAAAAAATAAAAAAAACTAAATGGAAAGTCAATAATGATCACAAAACGTCTCCTTACAAATTTGTAGTTATTATTCTTATATAATTCTGTATCAAAATTAGCAACTAACCCCATGACTTTTTATCATTTAGAAAGTCATTAATAGTGTAATAACCCTTGCTTAAAAGATGATTTTTACCGCTAGTTTAAATTTGTGTAAGGGTAGGTTCATAACTTCAAGAGGTAGTTTGTTATAAAAACGTACCCCGAGTCCCACAAATGAATTGTGGACTTTATGTAGGCGGTGATATGTACCAACAAGTTTGTGTTTGTTTCTTGTGTTTATTGAATGAATATCACTGTTTTTACAAAACAGGTGTAAATTTTGTTTAACGAACATGATGTTGGCTAAAATGTACTGAGATGCAACTGTCAGAATGCCTATTTCTTTAAACCTTTCTCTAAGTGAAACTCGTGCTCCTAAATTGTAAATAGAGCGTACTGCTCTTTTCTGGAGTATAAATATAGTTTCAATATCAGCAGCTTTTCCCCATAGTAGTATTCCATAAGACATAACGCTATGAAAATAACTAAAATAAACAAGCCTAGCTGTTTCTATGTCTGTAAACTGCCTTACTTTTCTTACTGCGAAAGCTGCGGAACTAAGTTTCCCTGCAAGACACGATATATGAGCACCCCACTGAAGCTTGCGATCTAAAGTCAAACCCAAAAACACTGTAGATTCAACGAAATTTAATGATTCACCGTTCAAAATTATATTACTTAATGTAAGATTTCTAGTATTGGGCATGGTAAACTTAACACACTTAGTTTTTTTTGAGTTTAACAGTAGATTGTTTGCATTAAACCAGTCCAGAACTTTCGCAAGTGAACCATTCACAGTCTCAAGATTTGATTCTTTACGGTCTACCTGAAATATAAGTGACGTGTCATCTGCGAATAGTACAATGTCGCAAAAATCCTGTACATGGAAAGGCAAATCATTAATATAAACTAAAAAGAGAAAAGGACCAAGAATTGAGCCCTGTGGGACACCCATACCTACAGATAATCCTGAAGATCTACTTCCGCTAATATCAACGAATTGAACTCTATCACTAAGGTAGGTGGCAACTAGGTTGAGTGCAGCATCTCTTATACCATAATGCCTGAGTTTTCTCAGGAGCGTATTGTGTTCAACACAATCAAAGGCTTTTGACAGGTCACAGAAAACACCAATAGCATCCATTGAATTTTCCCAGGCTCTAAAAATGTGCTTTAACAATTTAACACCTGCATCTACTGTAGAACGACCCTTTCTAAAACCATATTGCTCATTATGTAATAAATTATTTATATTAAAGTGACTCTCTAATTGCAATAACATAATTTTCTCAAAAATTTTGCTAATAGCAGGCAATATGGATATTGGTCTAAAGTTATTCGGGTCATTTTTAGATCCGTTTTTAAACAAAGGTATTACTTTACTGTGTTTCATTAGATCAGGAAATACGCCTGTATCAACACATCTGTTAAATATTGCTGCAAGATGTGGAGCTATATTCAAAATTATATTGTGAACTAGTTTTACAGAAATACCCCATAAGTCAGCAGTTCTTTTTGAATTCAATGTCTTGAACGCTTTTAATATATCATTAGGGTCAATATACTTAAAACAAAATAAAACGCTACACTCTCCCACGCTTCCTTTTACCAAGTTCACGGCTTTAACTGGGCAAGAATCTAAGGAGCTAGTTGTGTTGATTGGTATGTTTGTAAAGAAATTATTAAACATATGCGCTACATCTAAATTATTTGAGACCACTTTATCATCATGCTTAAGTTGAAAGTTGTCATCGCGCAATTTGATTCTACCAGTTTCATTATTGATAATATTCCAAGTTGCTTTTACTTTATTATCTGACTGCTTAATCTTATTACTTAAATATAGAGACTTAGCTATAGAACAAGCCCTTTTAAAAGTTTTTGAATATTTTTTAACATAAAGGAGGAATGCTGGATTAGTATTGTATTGCTTCATACCATATAGCTCATATAGCCTAGCCCTACTTTTATAGATGCCGTTCGTTGCCCAGTCACAGAAATTAACTTTGATGTTTTTAAAGAAAGTTTTAGGCTTAAAAATATTTTCATATTCTAATTTAATTATATTAAACAAAGACTCGTAAAGCACATCTGGATCATCCAGAGTAATGTCTATATTGATGACTTTGGTGGCTATACTATCACTGAAGTGTTCTAGGCGTCCACAGGTCATTGGCCTACATGTGATCTTAGTAACTTTAGGTATTGTGTTTGTTTGAATTATAACCTTTTGGCCACAGTGATCAGATGTCAAATCATTTAATATAGATTTTCCTAAATACTGACAATTACAAAAAATATTATCTAAGCATGTAGCTGAATGCGAGGTGATCCTGGTTGGTTCAAAAAATAAATGATGTAAATCAAAAGACCTAAACAAGCTAATCAATCTACTGCAAATAGTTGACTCTTCAAGTAAGTTGACATTAAAGTCACCACAAACTACTACATACTTACTGCCAACACAAAGACGTTTTAATAAATCTTCCATTACTGTTTCAAATGTACTAAAGTCACCCTGCGGTGGTCGGTAAACACAAACTACGATATGTTGCTCAAGCTCAACACAGGATATTTCAATAGTGCGCTCGATAGAAAGTTTTGCTATATCTTTGTACATTTTGTTTTTTTTACATCTTGTGTACATTTTGTTTTTTTTTAAAGACATCTCCGACACTAAGAAACAAGCCCTTTGTCGCGGGGGACTTTACAAACATACAATTTACGGACACAAATTACACCATAACTCAAAACAAACAAACAATATCCGTCTTAGCAGTCAGGATCACTTACTACTAGGCCAATGGACCAATCAAATAAAAGTTTTGTGAAATATAAAGAAAAACAATAGATATACCTACAAATAATAAAATTCTGAATCTACATTTACAACTTACTGGGGTATGTTGATATGTTTTATATGTTGGCTTCATTTTAAGAGCCATATGCAAATATGTATGTGACAAATATAAGTCTGATCGGGAAATACATAAAAATATGTATATCAGCTATTTGTCATCTTTGCTTTTATATGTTTATTGAGTAGGTATAGTTATTCTGCTCAGTGTCGCGATGGCTCAACGTCTTTAATGGCTCAGTGGTCGATGTGTGAGACTGTTGATCACGAGGTGCCGGGTTCGATTCCCAGGTCGGGCCAAAATATTATATTTGGTTTTTCTATCAAAAAATTTACAATAGATGCCCAGAGATTGTAAATTGGCGGTATTTACACCCCTGTGACTCAGAAAACACGTAAAAACGTTTCTTTCAAAACGCATCCCTAAATGAGCGCTGGAGACCTGAAAACAAATGTATGGGATTTGACGTAAGTTTACGATACCTATAATGTCGTAAATTTACGTCAAATCCCATACATTTGCTTTTTTGACTTTTCGATTCGACTATCGCTTAAGCCACTTGTCTAGAGGCTCTGTACTGACACAGGAACACAACTACACCCCTGTGTGTGGTTATTTGGCTGTGATCTTCTGTGAGATGGAGCTCCTTCCCCAGGCTTGCCCGCTTGTATGGTCCCTACCTCTCTTAAAGAAGTGGGTAGGCAGTGGTAATAGACTACTCTAATCTCCTTATTGCATCTATTATTTTGCAATAAAAGAGCCGTGTATTCTACGCAAAATACTAGTAATGTTGGCCAAACCCCAACTTCATCCATACATTCCAAAATAGGAACCTAAATTCGTTCCACTTATTAAATGAAACAGGCCAGTGACCTAACGGGGATTGATTGCCATACCCTCACGGTTGCTGGCAACCACTTTGGTCGTTTGAGCCAAAACGGTCACATTTCATTGCCTCCTTGACCCGATAATACGGTTTACTTGTTTGTTAATTTATATCTACTTAATTTTGAGACCAGTTGAACATATGGGGTTTTATATTTGGCTACTGTAAGCTGCTTTGGTATACTAAATTATTCAGGTAAAGACAATGGTCGTGAGGTATGATTCAGAAACTGGCGTAATGAGAAATAAATTTGGTGCGAGTTCGATCCCGGGTGGCAGTACCAATGTTTTTCACTTTGTGGAGTTTATATGTACTAATCAAATGATTCGCCATCTTCTAACGGCGAAGGAAAACATCGTGAATAAACAACCCTAGAATGTCAGATTCACCAACCCGCATTAGGCCAGCGTGTGTGAATTAAGGCCCGCTCTCTCTCTTGATAGAGGAGAGGAGACCTGTGCCCAGCAGTGGGACATATATGGGTTGCTATATAAGGTCATTGTAATCTGTCCGGTTACTTTATAAGTTTGGGTACGAGACCCTGTCACGTAAAAAAAAAAAAAATTAGATGCGCAATTATATACGTCTTTTTTTATATAAAGTTCAGAAAAATTTGACCAAATAGCTTGCCCATTGAGTACTGTATATTCGCCCCAGGTCAAAAACAAACCAAACATATTTTGTCAGTATACTAAAACCTCCTTAAATAAACATTATCAACGTCAGCTTATCGCAGTCTTCTGCTAAACATATAATACATTTCCAAGTGTACACACAGCAACGGAGTTAGCTCTACAGGGCCGCTATATGAAGATTAGTTTTTTAAGAAAACCTACAGATAAAAAGACACTACCTACAGATATTTCACACAAATTCATACATTGGTTTTCCTAAAAATGTAATCTTTATACAGCGGCTCTGTACAGCTAACTCCGTTGCCGACCGTACATGACTTGCCGCAATCTTCGGCTTCTCACATTGAACTGCTCGTCTAAAAATTACGAGTACTCAAATATGTTATACAGCAATAACACTGGGACAAAAGCTCAAAACTCCTGATAAAATTCACCCAACAATCATCAAGCTTTATATTCCACGCATATATTCTTGAAATCATAACCTTTGTTCCCAAGACTTGGGCGTAAAACATAAAAAAAACGTTGTTAAACATTTTTTCGCCTGTTTTTCGCGTCACTCAACGGAACGAAAATGAAAAATCTCTAGCGTCAGGCCATCGATCTAAAAAGCCGTACATTGTGATAGACGGAACCTTTGCCGGTATTTATTGCTGTACCCAATCCGGGTAAGCGGTCAATGGTGGTTGATAGATGGTATTATGCAAATGTTGTGTACGGTTATGTTTCGTTTTGTTGCTGTGTTGAGATACGAATGTTTTTTGTTATTATGTTACAAGGTAGCCGTGTGAGCAAGTTAATAGCGAGGTAGCCATAGTCACATGTGCTGCTAAGTAACAAATTTACGAAATAATTTTGAAGATCCCAAGAATCGTACCCGGCACTTCTTCACACTTCAAGCATTGACTGGCCTGTTGGTCTAGTGGTTAGTGACTCTGACTGCTACGCGCGGAGGTCGTGGGTTCGATTCCCACCCAGGACAAATCTTTGTGTGATGAGCACGAATGTTTGTTCTGTGTCTGGGTGTAATTTATCTATAATATGTATGTATTTAGAAATATATAAGTATTTTTATCAGTTGTCTGGTTACCATAGTACAGGCTCTGCCTATTTTGGGATCAGATAGCAATGTTTGAGTTGTCTTGAAAACATAAAAATATTAATATACTTGTCCCAGCAGTCGTATGCATTTTTACTAAGCTTGCGAAGAAGTGTAATCAAATATGCCTTTTTATAATTAAAGCTTCAAATGTAAAGTAGTAGTTAAGTAAGCAAAAATAATACTATAAAAAATCACAAAATATATACTACAAGCATTTTACTTTTAAATATGAAATATAAAACCAGGAGCACACTATAAGAGCGCGGCAACGCCTCGCCTCGTAGTATGGCAGCTTTGATGATGTATAAATTTGTGCACGCCTCGCAAGGGATTTGCTCTGACCAGCCAACCGCAAATAGCGCATTATTGGTACTATTCTGTGTTTGCGGAATATGTTGCAGCGATGTATTTTACAGCGCTGCGGTAGACATATAATAAGATTTAGTTCACATAATATTTGTTTGAATTATTTAGTATTTTTGTACGTGAAGAGTATTAGATTTGCAGATAAAGTACTTTAATTTTTTTAAAATTAAATGGAATTATAAACATTGTATATTACCTTTTAAAATGTTAGGTAAGAAATTATGTATTTTGGTGTACAATAAAGAGTTATCTATCTATCTAAAGGACGTTGTGATATAGTGTGTATGATTGCCAGACTTAAAAAACTCCAGCCAAAATATGCTCAGTAACAGCCCAAAGCTTGCAGTTGATCAACTCTTAACAAATGAGCTCTACTATAGCTAGTAAAATGTATGTATACTTACTATTTAGAGGAAAATGGGGAAAGAATATTCAGAGAGTAGCAAAACCCGAAAATCAGCAATGAAATGACGTAAATAAACAAGTCAGTATATAATATATATTTTTATCTCTTTCATACTAAGGCAATAGATACATTAACATACGAGTAAAAGCAATAGACATGTTTGTACAGTAGTACACCTTTAAGTGATTCATGTGCTGCGGTAATTCCGATTACAATATATTACGGTATACAACCGACATGGGCTGGTGCAATGTTTGACACAGAGGGGTAATTGCGAATGTTCGTATGTATCGACAGTTTCAATTGTAGATTTACGATAGTGATGTTGTTACACATTGTATTGTGTTAGTCAAATTACCTGTTTCTGTTGGTTATTGGTTCACAAATACAGTTGCTAACGTCATAATAATGTCCTATTAACCGAATTTCGGTCATGGCGGCTAATCTCGACGGAGACTAGCCGGGAAATATTATAGTGCACAAGTGTGTGCACTTAATAATTATGTTGAACTAAATATTAAAATATTGTTTAATTTAACATTAATGAACAGTGATTTTATCATTATTTTGATCATGTTTTACTTATGCCTAAACAGCCTATTTTTTACATTATTTACATTTTAAACAGCCTTTTTGTTTTGTAGTCTAACCAGTGCCAACATTCCATATTTATGCTGCGTGACAAACGTCTAGACAAGATATAAGCTCACACGTGCGCTATACTCTCTGCATACAGTACGCCATTTTAAAATCACGCTCGATTTACCACGTCTGGAAATTTCTTTAAGCTAGTATCTATTTTAGTTTAAAAAAAACCATAGATTTATTAATGTAAAACTATTTAAAATAAAAACTAAAGTAAATTCTAACGCAATATCTACAAGCCTTTTTTTTACATCTACTAAAACAACTTAAACAAAATTAAAAACTTCACATAAAATGCATAATATTAAATTTTAAAACACTTTCAACTACATCTTTCTCCGTATCGAAAAGAGCTTTTAACAACGAAAGATGCGGCATTAAGTCGGCTTTGCCTTGTCAACGTGCGAGGCACTAGTCGCGACGGTGGATACTAAGCTTTATTTATGTTCTACTTTATATTAGCTGAGATTTTAGTTAAGGAGAAAATTGTCTCATTAAAATGCATAAAGATTCCATTAGATCGTGCGGAAGAATGTTGAGTTATTCAAAAAAGGAATATTGTATTTTAGTATTCAGTTTTTGTATTATATTGCTATATTTAAGAGAAGTAGGGTACGGCCGGCTGATTCTCTAAGAAACAGCGATGGCAAACTGACAGTTGTGATTGCTCGGTGACGGCATAATCTATTGACTAAACGTCAAAAAAGGCTCTTACGGAATACCGATTTTCAATCTGACAGCCAGATTTTGCTCGGTTTTTGCGGTGGCTCGGTTTTTGCGGTGGCTCGGTTTTTGCTCTTACGGAATACCCCTGCCGTACAACTAAGGAAGCATGACGGGGGACTGTATCTCTGCCTTATAGAAGACTATAGCCAAGTAACTGCGCACAGTGATGTCGTGGTCCTGTGCATGAGTGAGCTCCAATGCCCATTTGAAGGAAACCTAACTTTTTTAATATTGAAGGTAAGAAACTCATTCTTACAAGGTGTATTCAAAGCGTGAAAAAGCTCTTGGTATTGAAACTTTCATAAGCCACTGTAACTACTTACTATCACCACAGAAGACCTACCAACCAAGATAAAAATTGTCTCCGAAGAGTAAAAAACTGTCCTAGAAATCTGAAAGTGGTACCAAAGTGAACGTAACACAAAGAACCACAAAGTGGTAGTTGAAAAATGTGGGGTTACCGCGATGAATATGGTGGCAATTGCGATAGAAAGTACAAAGTTTACCTTTTTTTGAGTAATGTCAGCGGTTCCCAGGGTTTTCTGCTCCTTCACTGAAATCCTGAATAACAGACTTTGCGGCACCACACAGAACAACACGAGACACACACTTTGACACCAGAAGCAAACTTCTACGTTACGAAAAACCTATTTTTGCGATTTTTTAAGACGGAGCGTTTAGAAAACGATGCGCTTACGTACACAGCAGAACAGCCTCTCCCTTATCGTTTGGTTAGTGGTCAACCTGGTGACAGAGTTATTCAGATCGCCCATATTTAGGCCTCTGTCGTGATCTAACGACTGTTAACAGTCGGGACCGACTTTTTACGTGCCCTGCGAAGCACGGAGACGCTCAGATGAAATACCACTATACGGTAACCCATCTATAGGGTTACCATGCCTTTGATTGCTTAACCCGCTGATCGTTTACCGAACAGCGAGTGCATCTGGCAAGAAAATTTAATTATACATTAAATAATTTATAGGTAGTTGCGTAACTACGTAGAGATGTAACGTCAGAAACAAGCTCGTCAAGTGGCTATTGTGATGCTGACAGAAGCATTCATCGTTCAATCTCGTTGCGCAACCACGTCTGGAAATAAAACCATGTTTATTTCTTGTTTAATTTAAGCTCTTTGTTATATAGCAAAGTTTTAAAATAAACTAAAGATATCTAATGGATATTTTGTCATTTTTTTAAAGACTACTCCCGCACTAAAGAACAAGCTCTGTGTCACGAAGGACTTTACAAATATACAATTAACAGACACAAATTAAACCCAGTCTGACAGAATTTTTAGTTAAGACATTTTGTTGAGCTAGTGTTACTAAATTTATTATTTATACAAAGACTTTTTAATAAGACTTATAATTATATCACTGTATCAAAAATAATTCTTATTAATCTGACCTGTGCCCAACACAGTTGGCTCCTTTGATATACCAAATCGTCAATAAGATTTAATACACCAAGCCATAACACCAATGGAAATTTGCATAACCTTTTGAACCACCCCAAACTGAGCATCATAACGGTCTTTGAGCGTGGTCCAGGGATCCCCGGCCAAAATCGTAACACGTCCTAATTTCATCACATTCCAACCCTTTCTGTGTGTCAGTCATAACGGAATTGAATTGTACGGTATCATGGCGTATAATACACCTCTCGTATACACGTACAATTTTATTCATTTATGCTGTAGACTTGGTTCGTCCTTCATATTTTGTATTTTAGAAAGCAGATGTGGAGGTAGTTTCGAGATAGATTTATTGTCTTTTAAATAATTATAGAAAATACCCGCAAAAAGGGGAGGGACTGTTTAATAGGCATCATAAAATTCCTCCACATCGATGTCTACTGAAAGCGTGCCTAGAAGACTAGCAGCATTGCCACATTGAATGGCAATGTTTATTCCTTGAATTGATTTTAATTTATTGGTTCAAAAGATTTTTGAGCCATTTGGGGTCAAAATTCCAGGACCATGAGGCCCAAGTGCCCACAAACTGTATCGTGAGATATCTAAGCGTTCATCTCACGATCTTTACTTGGGTCAAAGAATTAGCCTTGCAATCTAGCCTGGAAATGTGGTCAGTCTTTTGGGCACCTTTCCTCAACGAACTCAATCAGATATTTTATTTATAGGTTAATTACAATAACCTTTAAATACAATATCTGATTGTTTGTAAGTAGGTTAGGTGACTTTAATTTTAATAACTATTCATGTAAATATTTCTAGTTAAAATAAAAATACTTTTAAATTATTTAGATATCAATAAAATAGTTTTGTTCGTAAAAGTAACTTGTCAGTTTTAATGAAAAAATTTTTTTCTCTGAACTCCATGACATGTGTCAGGATCACAGTGAATCTGCGTAAGGGGGAGGTGGAGAGTCTGTCCCTAATATTTTAAGATTAGTAACTAACATAAATATGTTATAGAATATGAATTGTGTCTGAATTATTAAAAAAAAACAAGTTCAATAAAATACAAGATTATCGAAAGAGAAAAATGACATTATACTCTTTTAGGAACTCGCAAAGCCTAACGTCAAGAGAATAAAAATGAGTGTAGTTTCGAAAAATTGAGTCAAAGAAATATTTTAGGTACCTTTAAAACCATTTGCAAGCGTAACAAACAAAAACTAACAAAACCAGAAACAGAAAAACCAATTAACGAAAAATCCGAACATAGTGAAGTCGAAGTTGTCGATCGCCGAAATATGTCGTCGCGTGTACCTTCCTTTATAACTCGTTAACGGAATAAAGTTCCATACGAAATAGCCCAATTCAGAAGGAAATAATAAAACACACTAAATTGACTATTTTTTTACGATTGACTTAAACGCAGACCGGTATTGAACCAAATATTTTGCACGAATAAATTTTGGCCCAGTCCTATCGTTAATATAGGCTTGTGTTAGCTAAACAAGTTGGAAGTTATGTTACGTTTAGGCTTCTAGTTGTTCCCAGGTGGGATATTAAGTGAATTTTGTTTGTCAGTGTAATTTATAAGCGCGTGTATAGTAAATTAAAAAGTTTTGGTGGCTTGTTGTAGCTGGTTATGAAATGACACTCAAGGAGTTTTGGGACTGGCAGTGAGAAGAATACCGACGGCTCTCTATTTAAGTTGTGTAATGTCATATCATCATCTCAATCTATAAACGTCTAACATAATATTTCGGTCTTTGCTAGGTTAAACTATCTTTGCACTCATAGTACTTGAAGTGCTACTACAGATTTACGTTGAAAAATAATATTTCTTTTTCCGCAAGAATGCATACACAAATCCCTGGAGTTAAAATTTTTTGGATCGGCAATACACGAATGATGCCCCAGGCAAAGCCAATATAGGCTACCGTGACAACATACCATCAATTAGGCCGTTTGTATGCTTGATTTCTACCTAAGAAGTTAGTAAAAAAGGCATTGATAGTAAAGGTTGTCTTTTTGGTCTATCTTTCATATTCAGGACAAATATTTCAGATATCAGTAGATAACATTTTTATTGATCGGAAATGCGAAATTCGATTTACTACAGACATAATCGATTACTAAAAACTTAAATTGAGCGCGTCGAATATATTTATTCGCACATCACTGTTTTACACAATGGGACCATAGACAATACATCATTTTTGCGAATGACAGTTATTCAAATTTTACGACTTAGATTTTTCAAATTAGTTTTTTTAATTGATTAAAAAGTAATTTTGGTATAAACAGTGCTAGTTTATCAAGTTGAAACTTTCGAAATTTATGTGAATGTGTTACGTGTTCCATTTAGTGACATTATGTGTGATAACTTTAAACAGATAAGTTTTGTTCACCTTATTTATATATTCAATTGACATAGGGTATAATATTTATTGCTCGAAAATTACGTACAAAAATATCAAATCAGTTTACGCCAAAACAGTTGAACAATTTGAAACGACACTTAACAAAGTCAAATTTTATAAAAAGAAAATAAAACAAACATAACAATAAAGGTAAATAAAATGAAGGCTCAGGTAAACTTAGTAAAATCGTCCCAAAGTCCATTTAAAAGAATGAATTCTATAAGTAACTGAAAAAAAAAAATGAGTGACTACTGAGTGCCTATGTAGCTATCAAATACTATTAAACGCAAATTAACTATATTACAGATTTATTCATTCTAAAGTAAACTTTTTACACATTCGAAAAAACAAAAGACCCGGGAACACCAACTACCACAGACTACTGTCAAACGTCATAGTGATGTTCCGATAACGCGCGACAACTAGTGATGTTCTATGTAGATCGATTTTCTTCATCTAACAGTTCGGCCATCCTGCAGTCCTTCGGTCCCCGAAGGAGATTGTCCTCAGCTTGGCACGCCAGCTCAGCCGTATGCTCGCTGCAGGATTCCACCGGCGATCTTCACCATTTCCGGCAAGAGATTTCAATACTGTGAGGCCCCGAAGGCAAGCGTAAAACAAAGGCCCCGAAGGCAAAGACTGAATACCCGACAGAGAGGCCCCTTAGGCAAGATTTAGGTATTATGGCTGCAATTTAGGCCCCGTAGGCAATCGTTTAGTGGTTGACGTATATGTGCTGTAAGGCTCCGAAAGCAAGCACGTTAGTAAACGCAGTGACGCCCCACTAGGCAAGCGTTTAATAGTTAAATTGCAGATTCTCGTGCTATAGGGCTCCGTAAGCAAGCACTTCAGTGAACGCTGTGTAGGCCCCGCTAGGCAAGCGTTTGATAGTTAATCTGCACATCCTCGTGCTATAAGGCTCCGTAAGCAAGCACTTCAGTGAACGCTGTGTAGGCCCCGCTAGGCAAGCGTTTGATAGTTAATCTGCACATCCTCGTGCTATAAGGCTCCGTAAGCAAGCACTTCAGTGAACGCTGTGTAGGCCCCGTAGGCAAGCGTTTGATAGTTAATCTGCACATCCTCGTGCTATAGGGCTCCGTAAGCAAGCACTTCAGTGAACGCTGTGTAGGCCCCGTAGGCAAGCGTTTGATAGTTAATCTGCACATCCTCGTGCTATAGGGCTCCGTAAGCAAGCACTTCAGTGAACGCTATGTAGGCCCCGCTAGGCAAACGTGTTAGTAGAGTTACAGATAATTTGTGCTATAAGGCTCCGTAAGCAAGCACTTAGGTGAACGCTGTGTAGGCCCCGTAGGCAAGCGTGATGGTAGAGTTAGAGATAATTTGTGCTATAAGGCTCCGTAAGCAAGCACTTAGGTGAACGCTGTGTAGGCCCCGTAGGCAAGCGTGATGGTTAGGCCCCTGAGGCATACGTCCGTCATGATATATATAAAACAAAAATGGATTACATGGTAATTAATACAAGAGCAACTCACGACTGCTCTGCCAGATCTTCATCAGATGAAGAGTCTCGGCGTCTATGATGCTAAATCTTAATTTTATCACGGGCAACTATATTTTTGTACGCTTGTTTACCCTTCGTGTACGATGTGACCTCATAGCGGTCGTTAGGTAACACAGCTGTAACCCTGTATGGCCCTGCGTATCGTTGGACGAGTTTTCCGCTTGACCAGGACGTAATATTTTCCGCTCTACCATAACCAACTGACCCATAAGTAGAGGTTCTACAACTCGCCGATCTTTATCATAACGAGTTTTCATCTGAGCTGCATTTGTTTCAATAGTTTGAGCAGCTTCGTCTCGAGAAGTCGATACGTTTACACTGTAGACTGCCTCCTGCAAATCATTAGGTAAACGGATTCTTAAGCCACACAGCAACTCTAAAGGTGACTTGCCTGTACCTTGACTTACTGTCGAATTTAAACCTAATTGAACCTTTGGCAAGTAGACATCTCACCCTTTTTGATTATCACCCATGTGGGCTGACAGAGAATTTAAAATCGTTCGGTTTAGACGTTCGATTCCTCCAATCGATCAATGGACGTTCGAATCCCTTCATTAACTAGCTGTCATCTGTCAAGTCTAACATCAAACGTCATACGTCAAATGTCATCTGTCACTCGTTGTCTATGATCGCGCCAAAGCTAAACACACTCAAGCAATAATAAAAATAACATTATCTTCAAAGAGTTTGCTTGACATTCCACTATCAGCTACGCTCAGGTATTGCACCCTGCGACACGGCCATTCTGACACTCATACGTCCTCGTGTGATACTGTAACTGAAACTAGAAATGTTTTTCGTGAGTCCACTGGCCTTCCTGACCAATACCAAACTATAGTAAAAAATTACAGAATCAGGTTAGCCCAGCAAAGTTAACACATTATGAAAGTTACATTAAAAAACAAATCAAACTCATATATTGGCAATATCTCACTTTACATTATGATATTTGAGGTGCTATAACTTTGTGTGTCTAAACAGCCATATTTAGGTGTCATGGCAGTACTCTGCATCATCGCTTAACCAGCAATGAAAATCATCTAGCACTTAACCAGCGCTCTACACACTCACTTAACCAGTGATAGCAAAACCAAATCACTTAACCAGGGCTACACAAACCAACTTAAACAGTGATTACACCACAATAACGCTTAACCAGCGATATTGAAAATTATCATAATTAAATCAACCATAGCCAATGTTAAACACAGTTTACACTCAAACTTTACTGTTCAGAACTAACTGATTCTTTCATGGACTACATCATTATCAAACTCATTGAGAGTGAGAGTGTCACTAATTACTTTATTTATTATGTTACTTGTTACTTGAAAAAAAAGACAACTCCCGCACTAGGGAACAAGCCCTGTGTCGCGGGGGACTTTACAAACATACAATTAACGGACACAAAGTACACCCAGACTCGGGACAACCATTCGTGGATCACACAAATTTTTGTCCCGTGTGGGGATCGAACCCACAACACGCCGCGCAGTAGTAAATGGCGAGGTAACCACTTAAGCCACTGAACCAACCGTGTAGTCATTATCTTTATTAACATCTAGGTGTACATTATGATCTAGTAATATCCATCCATATACATATCCCAGCAACCTCCAGTTGCTAAATACGTGCATCCCAAGTCATTCCACGAATTGACAGTGCTCTGGTACTGTCCAATCATCATGTAAACCCAACTATAACACTGTCATCAACAGTTCTGTCTCATTTAATGGTCTACCAGTGGTCTACCACTGGTCTACCAGTGCACGTCTTTTGACTGAGATCACTGCGCTGTGTAAATCCTTATGCTATGTAAACATAAGCATTAAGCTTACGTTTACATAAAGATTTACACAGCGCAAATAAATCCTTATGCTTATGTATACATAAGCATTAACTGGCCTGTTGGTCTAGTGGTTAGCGACTCTGACTGCTACGCCGGAGGTCGTGGGTTCGATTCCCACCCAGGACAAATCTTTGTGTGATGAGCACGAATGTTTGTTCTGTGTCTGGGTGTAATTTATTTATAATATGTATGTATTTGGAAACATATAAGTATGTTTATCAGTTGTCTGGTTACCATAGTTCAGGCTCTGCCTAGTTTGGGATCAGATAGCGATGTGTGAGTTGTCCCGAAAATATTATTATTATTAAGGTTTATCACAGCGCAGCGTTAGTATTCGACCACGTCTCAGATGTATAATGTTCATCACTGGTAACATACACGGGTCAAACATTTTTGTCTTGAGATACTGCGATATTTAGGACAAGGAGATATGGCTAAGCCATTCAAACACTACCCAGCCGAATCCGATTAGCGAGTAACCTGTTATGGTGTCCTCTTCGAGCTTTTCGGGGGTGTTGAATACGAATATAACATCTATTTCGTGATCAAAGATGGAGAACACGTTTTTTTCTAAAAAGTCAATATATATATATCTTTGTAGTTTAGAAGTTTTAATTTTTTTTTATTACTTACCCTTATTTTTGTACCTTTGATTAAACAATAAAATCTAAATCTTTTATTTCCTTTTTTTTTAAGGCAAGTCCCTCGCTAGGTAACAAGCCCTGTGTCGCGGGAGACTTTACAAATATACAATTGACGGATACAAAGTACACTCATACTAGGGACAACCATTGGCACCACCATGGGTCACACAACTTTTTTCCCGTATGGACATCGAACCTAAAACACGCCGCGTAGTGGTAAACGGCGAGGTAACCACTTATGCCACTGAACCAAATATCGTCTTATAGTCCACAAAACAATTTTTTTTAGGCTAACGAAGCTGCTTAAAATATCCTGACATTAATATTTAATACTTTTATCCTTCGTCAAGGTGCTTCTTCTATTTCTCAGCATAGATGTTGCGGTGGTGAAGCCGTCGATAGCCTTGGACACTACGACCTGTCATGCAGCAGGAGTGCAGGCCGCATATATTTTTATACTACTAGGATGGCAAACAAGCATATGGCCCGCCTGATGTTAAGCAGTTACCGTACCCTATGGACTTTTGCAATACTTACCAGGGGTATAACTTGTGTGTGTTGCCGACCCACCTTTTTACACTAGGGCTTTAAAATGGAGTATCCCTGAGACAGGAAAACGTTTCTTTCAAAATGAATACCTAAATGAGCGCTGGAGACCTGTATGGGTACAGGTCGCCAGCGCTCATTTAGGAACACAACTACATCGCTGTGTGTAGTTATTTGGCTGTGGTTTTCTGTAAGGAGGAGGTCCTACCCCAGTCGGGCTTGCTCGTTAGTATAGCGCCCTATATCTCTTAAAATACGGCACGCTAATCTAAATGACATACTCCGACGCGCTCTTGTCACCACTGGCGTTACAGCTGTACGGGAACCCAATTGTGTATATATATTGTGTACACAACGATGGTAAGAGACCTGCAGTAAAGACATACCGTCTTTACTGCCCTGGAAGATGGGTAGGCCTTTGATGTGGGATGCAGCATGTGTCTACGCCATCACGCCATCCCATCTCCCAAGCACAGCAGGTGGTGCTGCTGTTGCATCTGCGGAGACTCTCAAGGGGCGCAAATACAGCATTCTCATCGGCGATTATGTTTTTGAGCCGTTTGGGTGGGGTGCAAGTGCTCGCGGTCTTTTCAAAGCTCTGTCGAAGCGTTTAATCGACGCTTCACGTGACCAGAACGCTGGTTTATATTTGGCTTAAAGAATAAGCATTGCCATTCAGCGTGGCAATGCTGCCAGTCCCTTGGCCGCGTTTTCAGTAGACAGGCCGAGGTTTTTTTTTATTAGAAAATCGAACATTTTGAATTAATTACCATTATTATTTTTATATTTATTACAAAATTTATTAAATATGTTTATTCTAATCTGTAATAATATAGGCAATGAATGTTTTAATTATAATCAGAGTACTTCGATTTAGATTTAAATTTGTACGCTTCAATGCAAAACATAAACCATGTTCTATGATTACAAACAAAGATTTTGATTTTGATTTTTGCTGCACTAATGGAAAATAACTAATTTATTTTAAGTCGGCGCTAAACATTTATTTATTACCATTTCACTTTACGTAATAAATAATTTGTTTGTTAGATGGTTTGTTAGTAGTTAAGTAGCTGCTATAAACTATTGAAGAGTGCCCTTAACTGTCTTCCGTGTCGGTTGTAGATCAATTTAAGGTCTCCTTGATGATGTAGTGTCATTAAAACTGTATATGTTTAGCAAATTTTAACAAAATCGGTAAACAAATGTAAATGTTATGAGTGAACAATCAATTATTCCCTATTTATTTAACTGAGGGGTATTATTTCTAGTTGAAAATACGGAGTTTCCGAAAATCTAATAATTTACAATCAGAGTGCATCTTATGACCTCTCAAATAAGCCCAAACACGGCTAGAATACATTGTTTATTTATGGAGTTCCGATGCTTATGCCTTCCAAGTTCATCATCAGATTAGTTTAATGGTACCATTTTCATCAAAAACATTGAATTTACTTTATTACAGTCGCTGTAACTATCTTATTCGATATCTATATTATCCTATCGCCATTCACAAAATGCTTATTATTGAGAACTTCTGGCAGTCATTTTTGGTCTTCTTCATCTGTTTTACTTCACCAAATGATACTTTCTGAATGCAAATGCTTGACTTATTGTAGAAAATATCAAAATCGTTATATGTTTGCCTATAATATTTGAGGAGGTCTCTCAATTCCTCATGGATCCCATCATAAGAGCTGAATGTCGTTAAAATGGGACCAACTTCAAAGTATATCCTATCGAATAAAAAAAGAATTATCGAAATCGGACGCCCCTGTAAAAAGTTATGCGTGGTCATACATAAAAAAAAATAAAAAAAAAAAAAAACAAATATACGGGTCGACTTGAGAACCTCTCTTTTTTTTTTCGTCGGTTAAAAAGTATGGATGGACCTCACCAAGGAAGATTTGAATTTTGAATTGAAGCATTTGAAGATTTCAAGCAGGTAAAGTGGCGTGCACCACACAATCCTCGGCCTCGGGGATTATCAACCAAAGCGCAAAGACTTGGCTATCTCACCCAAAACCAGAAAATTCAACGAACAATCGAACAAGCCGGTGCGTCAGTAGCGCGACTAGTCACAACTTGTTCTGTGCGTAAGCGTTCCACAGCACACAAAATATTTATAAATATGTTAGATTGGGCACTAAAAGAGTTAGATAAGCATATTTACAATAAAGAGCATCCATTTTTGCAATCCGATATTAACGTTTTTCCACTTTTACAAGCACAATGCAATGGTAGGTAACAATATTCACAAAGTAGTTTTCTTTAGTAAAAATCACAACAAACCGTATGAATTACTTTGTAAGCGTAAGTAAATCGCACTTCTGAATACTATTAAACGCAAATTAACTATATTACAGATTTATTCATTCTAAAGTAAACTTTTTACACATTCGAAAAAACAAAAGACCCGGGAACACCAACTACCACAGACTACTGTCAAACGTCATAGTGATGTTCCGATAACGCGCGACAACTAGTGATGTTCTATGTAGATCGATTTTCTTCATCTAACAATACTTAACAATTATAAGAATTAAAGTGTGTATTTGTCAATACAAGATGTCAATCTGCGGACTTGGCTAGTTGATCAATTATAATTTTAACAAAAAAAAACCGACTTCAGTACGGCAAGTTGTAAAATTTTCAGATATTTGTTTGTTACAATCGAATAAAATCGACTGAGCGTCGGACTGAACACAGGTCAAGTAGGTATTAAAAGCAATATTTAATCTGTGCAGTCATTATTTCTTATTAATAGTTGCTTAGCAACAATAACCGAAACTTATCTAATCGCCATCAGTAAAATACTTACTGAAAAGTTCAGATGGCCATCTGTGGTCTTCTTCATCAGTTTTACTTCACCAAATTACACTCTCTGAATGCAAATGATTGATTAGTTGTTAAAAATATTGAAATTGCTATATGTGTGCCTAACTTTTGAGGAGTTCCCTCAATTCCTCATGGATCCCATCATCAGAACTTTTTTTTGATGATAATGGGACCAAACTGGAAGTATGTCCAGTCAGACAAAAAAAGAATTTTTCAAATCGGTCCATAAATGACGGAGTTATGCGGTAACAAACATTAAAAAAAAAAAAAAAAAAAAATATATATATATATACACACGAATTGATAACCTCCTCTTTTTGAAGTCGGTTAAAAATGATCGAGGTGCGAAAATGAAATCACAGATTGATCAGTTTTCGAGATTAAGATTGATTGCGTCATGACACAACAAAATAAAGATGACCAATAAGACTAGGTTCTTAGAACAAATTCTTTTTACTTCACTTAATTTTTGTCACAAGAATATATATTGCGCAACTTTTATTTTACTGCTAAAATAACATTTTAAACTCCAACGTCAAAAGATATTAGCTCAAAACAATTTCACTGCAGCTTCGAAGACATTACTGTAAAAGAACTTTCCCTTCTACTCCTTTAGAACTGGTGCATCTGAGATTAATTTTCCGAATCATTGGTCACTTTTACAGTACGATGGACTCAGAAGATGTTTCCATTTCTTTCTATAACTTAGCAATTCTAATTTGCCTGCATCGAAGTCTGCAAATTATGTATTCATTTCTTTTAAGTCTTAGTTATTTCAAGTTCCATTTCTTTCGAAATTGCGAGTGTATTTTTAACATCTTCATGTTTTTGTGAAGGAACCTCAGAACATTAAGTTTGATTAATGTGTACCGTTATATCTTTAATATTTATTACTGAATTTTCTCAAGCAGTTACATTTATTAGCAATTTTAGAGTTTTTACCAAGTCTTAAGATACAGAGAGCCATCATTAAACAGCGGACAAAAGTCCTTCAGGTCTCTTGAATAATGTGCTCGTGACCTATTTTAGTTGGTGACCACTCTCAAGAAGATATTAATCAACTGTGCAGGACATAACAAAATTACACTCTTTCTTATTTCTCAAAGTAAGATAGTTTGGAAATTTGGTGAGACCATAAAATGATAGCTTAACGTGCTATCAAAGTATTTTGAAAATATTTTATGTAACTTTTAAATAATTTATTTAAATCTCTTAAATTTGATATCATAATTTTTGTCTTTATAAGCCTTTAAGCTTGATTTACATCCAAAATGTACATCAAAGCGAAAATTAAATCATAATTCAGTAATTTTTTCACAACCGTATAAATTGGCTATTTAATTTGAAATTCACATATCATATTATTTCCCGTAACGCTGTTATCCAACACCACCCCCGTATTAATTTGCAGGGAACACACTGTATTATGCGGGGGTCTGGCCTTAACGATATCATACATATTTATGTCGGTAAGGTCGATAAATATTTATAAAGAGGTGTCGTTGTTGATCGGTATAATGCTCTAGTGGAGTACGTTATAATCGTTAGTGTTATAGGCTTATGAGAGTATGTATCGGAGGCTGATAGAGATGTTTTGTTACGTAATAGTGTTGGGTTAGGTTTAAAACTATAAACGGGTGGAATTTTAAATGGTAATATTAGAGCAATAAAGCAATTTCTGTCTCTATCCTTCGAGAATATTATATTGAAAGGACAGAGGGGAATTCTCCGAATTCTACAATGTTCTGCGCTATAGAGCTTAGTATTACTGACTCAGCTAAAACAAATGCTACTTCATCCATATCTCAATATCAACCTGTCCACTGCTGGACATAGGCCTCCCTAAGTGTACGGTCTTGGGCTTCTCGATTCCAGCTACTCTCAGCCACTTTGCGAAGATCTTCATTCCATCCTAGCCTGAGAGCATCCTACATTACATTGACATATTATTTTGTTTGAGGCCAGTGTTTAATATAGCACGTGTTAATCATCTATCATACATCGAAATGTGTTCAACGAATTACAAATAGTTAGTCTTATATATTTATCAGAATATTTGACGAACTATTTTAGAGAAACAGAGTAGTATCGACTACTTTGTGTTCGTCATTTCAGCTTACATAATAGTAAACAAAATTAATTTATTGATAAAGATTACATTGTGTATAGTATATGAGGTGCTTATTGCACGGTGCACTCGCTGTTCGGTAAACGATTAAGCAATCAAGAGCGCGGTTACCGTATATATGGATAACTACATTTCATAACACACTTTAATAATGGGTAAGGATTGTAAACTGTCATAAGATCACGACAGAGACCTAAAAAAAACTCTGCCACCAGGTTGACCACTAACTAAATGATAAGTAGAAGAAACTGTATACTAAGCAGGTTAATGAAACATGCCAAATAAGATGACAGCTAATTTGCCTTCTGCTGTAATCGTTGACTGAACAGACAGGGATCGATAAGGCCATTCTTTGCAATCGACACAGTCACACCTGATTTATATAACTGATTTTCTTCCACATATATTTCTGGTTAATACCGATACCTATTCGACCACTTTATGTCAACTGCACAAGCCACAAACCCAACACTTTATGAGCGAGGCCCTCACGTACTAAACTATTATATTCACATTACTGAAAACCGATAGTAGGCCTTCAGACAAGAATTGAAACGGCGAACACTCCTAATTCTTGGGATCCAATCTGGTTAGGGTTGCAATGTGATTTGAAGATGGGTTTACCGTTATTAGACATTTATTGTTGGTAAGCGAGTAATTTGAAGCAGCTATTTGATGAGATTTGTGATGCAGAAATTCTGAAATCAAATTAAGTTTTGGAATTCTTCATGTTTCACATTCTACCTTCTCATTGTCCAGAAACTACACGCAATAAAAACCTTTTTTCTCCTAAACAACTTTTCTTCTCCCAGAATTACCCATGACAAAAAACCCCCGTTACTATGTATTGTATGTGCCCATAGGTTACGGTTGCCAACAGCGTACAATCAAACAAACTTTGCTTCTTTGCCATCTAAGAAGTATAATATGTATCCCCTTTACTTCACACATGTCGTGTTCCATATAACTTCAGAGTCATATCAATGTTCACAAGACATCAATAGACAAGCAGAACATACGCATATTAAATGTGTCCGAATAATTCAGGCTAGCGCTCCGGGGTATATCAACAATGATAAGGGTAACACTAGTCTCAAATGTCATGAAGTAAAGGAGCTTGTACATTTGCCGAAACAAAAGTAAGGAACATTTTCATAATATAATGATAAAAAAAAGGAGGAAATAAATTTATTTTTTTAATATAAATTGGGTTGAACATATGTGGAACAATAATATTAAATGTATCCGAAAAATTCAGGCTAGCGCTCCAGGGAATATCAACTATAATAAAGGTAACGCTGATCTCAAATATCATGAGGTAAAGAAGTTTGTACACTTAACGGAACAAAAGTAGGAAACATTTTTGGAACAAAGATATATTTCAAAAAAAGAGGAAGGAAAGTAAATGAATGATTTATTTTAGAGTCCAAGAGAGTCTCACTACAGCAATAAGGAACAAATAATAAATCATCTTAATACTCAAATATCTTTTGTGTGACGCTAAAAAGCATATCTTAACATACTGCTAATATGCAAATTCGCTGATAGCCAGAAGCAGCCACTATTATGCAAGAAGGTGACAGCAAATTAAAATCAAATCTGAACAAACATTATAAATCAAACAAAATTTTCTCTCGTATAAAAATTGAATTATAACGCCACACACTACAGATAATGAGGAACATTCAGAACATTTCGTAACAGCGGTGGAAATCTTAAATTTATACAGTCATGTCATGTTATATTCACCTATTTACCTGTTTATCAAAGAGCACTGCTATCATGAAACTATTATACCTTTTAGTACGCGTAACCGGTTCTACGAGAGCTGTAGAGTACATCAGCAATGACGAGGGTAACGGTGATCTCAAACGACTTTGACTAAAAGAGCTTTTACACTGACTGGAACAAACGTAACACAATTTTGACTGGCCTGTTGGTCTAGTGTGAAGTGACCCTGACTGCTACGCCAAAGGTCGTCGGTCCACACAGGATATAACGTTTTTTTATTAAATTTAAAAAAAAAAATACCTTTTAGCTTTTCACGTTGTTCTAGTTTTATGCTTTATGGCGGCTATAAGTTATTCTGGTGGGCACGCCAGTCACTAGTTACGTGCGTCAAAATATTTACCTACACTAAATGCAAGATTAATTAAAAGTTATTTGTTTACTCACTTTACTATCGTCTCTCTCTCACGCATATATCTCACTATAGCAAGTATATACAAAAAAAAAATTAAAACCATTACTTTTTGTAAAACATAGCAATGAATAAATCAAAAAACAATTTAAAAAAAGTTTTCAAAATTTTTTATTTAAAAAAATAATAAAAATGTAAAAAGCATATCTAAAATAAACACCCAAAAATTATTTTTCAACGTGTACAGGTTCTGCGTTAAAATGTATTTTCAACAAGAGTACACTACAAAGCAAAATAAATAATGAAACTGAATCTACATCAAACAGCGAAAAAAAAACACATTCAAATAGTAAAGAATATGAAGAATTTTGGTATTATTCACAAAATAATATATAACAATCTTGACACTTTATTCCTTTGATAAAAGTCAAGTAAATTGAACTAAATATTAACAAAAGTCACGTACTAAGCACATTTACAAGGAATATCAAAATCTTGTGAAGTTTTAGCATTCAAACTTGCGAACTAAGTTTGGCATACCATATTATTATTATGTTTACTAATATTATAAATGTGAAAGTTTGTGAGAATGGATGTATGGATGGATGGATGTTGTTTCCTTTTTCATGTAGAAACTACTGAACGGATCTGGATGAAATTTGGCACAAAGATAGATTATGGTCTAGAATAAAACATCTGGCTACTTTTTACAGCGATAACCGAAATCCACGCGGGTGGAGCCGCGGGTAACAGCTAGTAAATAAAATTCTGCTATAAAGCGATAGCAATGAAAGGTTTCATCAAAATCCATCCAATAGTTTTTACGTGAAGAAGTAACAAACATCAATGCTCACAAAATATTGCGTTAATAACTTGAGGTTAGAAAAATCTATTTAAAAAAACGGGATGTCTAAATAACTTATGTACAGGAACACAACAGCACTACTCTGTTTAGTTATTTGACTAGTCGTCTATAAGATGGAGGTCTATCCCCATTTGGACTTGCTTATTTGTAATTAACGCTTTATCCTAGGCGTTTATAATACTTCTAGAATATTCTTCTTCTTATCGTTTGGTTAGTGGCCACTGGATGCAGGGCGTTCAAAACCGACCTTATTGAAAGCACATGAGGAACCTACAGCAATAGACGTTAACAGGCTGAGAAGAAGATGTGGTGACTATTGGTGACAGAGTAATTAAGACCACCTATATATAGAACTTGTTCTAGAATATAATAATAATATTTTGGGACAACTCACACAATGCCATCTGATCCCAAATTAGGCAGAGCCGGTATTATGGCAACCAGACAACTGATAAACATACTTATATATTTCTAAATACATACATATTATTGATAAATTACACCCAGACACAGAACAAATATTTGTGCTTATCACACAATGATTTGTCCTGGGTGGGAATCGAACCCACGTTCTCCGGCGTAGCAGTCAGAGTACCTAACTACTAGACCAACAGGCCAGTCATATAAAACTAAAGCGAATAAATGGAAAATAACTTGTTGAGCAATCTGTGAAGTCTGATTAGTATTTATATGGTACGACTGATGTCTGACCTTAGTAATCTGCGTGAAGCTAGAGGGAATACCAGTAATTTAAGTTTAAATTAGTTTTCAAAGTTTCAAGGTGTTATTATTACCTTGTCTGTCGAGTTGTTGTAAGATATACATATGGCTTAATATTTCATGATAAGCTTGATTTTATAAATATTTTATCAATAAGCTGAGCTTGTTTTATAAAAATACTAGGGGTCGCCGGCGACTTCGTCCGCGTGGTAATTTGGAATATTTTCCCCGATTTTGCAACATATCTCACTACTGCTCCGCTCCTATTGGTCATAGCGTGATGTTATATAGCCTCTAGCCTCCCTGGATAAATGCACTATTCAACACAAAAATATTTTTTCTAATCGAACCAGTACTTTCTGAGATTAGCGCATTCAACCAAACAAACAAACAAACTCTTCAGCTTTATAATATTAGTATAGATACAAAAAATATATATTATGCTCATACAGTCGACTCACCAGTGACCACATTCTGTGCAATTCGACTGAAATTCGGCGTAACAAAAAGGGGTACACCTATTATAGTAGAACTTTTGAAGTAATAATTTTATATTGCATAACAACTATTAGCATAAACTCTTTTCGCAGAATATCGTTTGGCATAAACTCATTTAGCATACATTGAAACCCATAATTTTGTAAGTCAGAATCATCTGTACGCATAATTTTGGTATCCATAATAATCACAATGTATAATCATCACATCGCAGAAAGTTCAAAACCATATTCATCTTTTGGCATATATTTCTTATCCTTATCTATTTAAAAGTAGAAGCATCATTTCGCATAATGCTTACAGCAAGAATCATATTTTATGATTATTGCAACACTTTTCTAATCAGGCGTTATCATTTTTACTATTGCTGTTTGTTGGAGGTAGTAATCACATGAATCATTATTAGTTGTCGGGTACCCTTAGTTGTCATATCGATATTGTGTTTGGTACCTTAAAGCAATAGGAGCTAATATAAGATTAGTTTAATTTTGTTTTCTGATTAATTTGATTGTTTTTTTTTAGTAATTGTAATAAATAAAAGTTAATTTAATGATAATTATTTGGTTTTTATATCCTTGCCCATGAGAGCATGTTCGTTTCATAAGAGGTCACAGTTCTAACCTAACCTAACCTACGCATTTTTAAAGAAGAAAGTAACCCAATCTATATTATTCTAATTGAAATTCTATGATCTTCATAGTATGCCTAGTCAAATTATGCCAAATAATCTGTACTCTAAATGAACGTTATGCTAAATGAAATTATACAAAATTTTAACTATGCCAAAGGTAATTATGACAATAAAAATTCTACTATCTTAAATGTATGCCATTCTAAATTCGGTCATAAGCACATTATGCCTAAAAATAAGAACTTATCGCATCTTTAAATAAGTGCTGTAGTCTTCTGTAAGATGGAGGTTCTTTCCCTAGTCGGGCTTGCTCAGTTGTATGGTGCCTTACCTCTTTTGACAATATATATTATAGGTATATAATCAATATAACCAACGCCACACGCAAAAGGCAACGGCTGGTACCTTACATAATACATTAATTACCTATTCCGAAAATTATTTAGCCTGTAGCCTACATAATAAACTCAGCAATACATGTGGAACATATAGATAGAGATTTGGAAAGTGTAAGAGCCCTTTAAGGCTTTGGCCCAAAAGTATAATATAAAGAATAGGTAGTAAAGAATATTTTATAGTTTTACAAAAATTTACAAATTTAATGGAGGTACAACAACATACTAGCCAGCAAACCCGACTGGGGAGGGACCTCCACCTTAAAGAAGACCACAGCCAAAAACTACACACAGCGGTGTAATTGTATTCCGGTATGTGAGTACAGGTCTCCAGCGCTCATTTAGGAATGCGTTTTGAAAGAAAGGGGATACTCTATCCTAAAGTCCTGGTGTATAAAAATGGGTCAGCAACACGCAAGTGATACTCTGGTATTGCAAGCGTCCATAGGGTATGGTAAAACTGCTTAACATCAGACCGTATGCTTATTAGCAACCCAAGTAGAATAATAAAAATAAAAAAACTATAGTGCGATTTCGCAAGCTCTCTGGTAACGCATAATGTAATCACAGAACAATAAATAGTTATAGTTAGTAATAAAATACCATTAAATTGTTAATATGAGATAGGTATTAATAGTTAGGTACTGTGAAGCCCCGCCGCCGCCAACCTTTCTGCTCCTCAGCTCGTACTATAATAGCAACCCATATATATCCCACTGCTGGGCACGGGTCTCCTCTCCTCTATCAAGAGAGAGAGAGATGGTTTAGGCCTTAATTCACACACGCTGGCCTAATGCGGGTTGGTGAATCTGACATGTCTTTAGGATTTCTTCCAAGACATGTGGGTTTCCTCACGATGTTTTTCTTCACCGTTAGCAGATGGCGAATCATTTGATTCGTACATATAAACTCCACAAAGTGAAATTCACATTGGTACTGCCCGGGATCGAACTCGCACCTCTTGCGTGCAAGTCGGTTACTTTCCCACTCGGCCACCACCGCTTAGCTCGTACTATGGGTAGCGTATACTCGCAAGGGGAGAGGCACATCAATATAGCGACGGATACTTCAACTGTGTTTTCTTCTTCCCAAATGAAGTACTTAATACTTTTACTTCATATATTATCTTGTAACTGCCCTACTTATATAATACATTTGCCACATGACTTCACTACTTGGAAGCCAGACCATAACTCTTATGTCAACTCCTTCTAGACTTAACTTGTCATCATTTCTTTCAATATTTAAATATAATAACATTTGCTTTTCTAAAATGCCAGAGGTTTTACTATGGTCACACGGCCAACTAGTGACCACCAATAAACCTTTACAATACCGTATATTATTGTTGTCATTATATAAAATTATATTGAAATAAATATAACGATATAAGTTGCAATAAACTGATGAAATACTGACAATTTGCACGCCCACGCGTGGTACATATAGGCTGATTATATTGGCGGAGTGATAGGTATTTAACTTGACATTTTGGCTCAGTTTCTTAACTACCTATTTATTTATTATATGGCAGAGGGTTCTAAGAACATCGATCCTCTCTGACCTTATTTCATGTTATTTTGGGTATGTTACTTTTGTTTGATGTTTTATCTAGAACTTGGAATTCTCTTCGATATCTTTTTTATGTTAGTTTTATGTCTTTGAGTTTATTTTAGTTATATTATTTCTTGGCTGTGAAATTGAGTTAATAAAAATATTGTAAACTATACCTAATATCGACAACTTCCACACAAGGGATCATTGTAGAGGTACAATGATCCCTAGTGTTGTGTGAACACGGGGTGTTATAGAGGTGTAACACCCCGTGTTACAAAGGTACAATGATACTAATAGCTTTGTATATTATTCATACCATTCATCTGGAAGAGATCGCTTTTAGCGATAAGACCGCCCATTGTACGTCATTTTTATTTTAAGGTTTTTTTATTGTCTTTTGTTTATTTTATTTGGTATACAATAAAGAATATTATATTCTATTCTATTCTATTCATTCATAGACACAAAGTACACCCAGATGTGGAAATTTTTTTTATGTAACGTACAAATTTTTGTCTCGTGTGGGTATCGAACCCATAATACTTGGCGCAGTGTAGGCGGCGAGGTTGGTTACCTCACCATGACTTTCCAACTTAGATACTACCGATTCCAAGAAAAAATTATCATTCAGAAAATGCTTTCAAGGAATTTCATTATTTTTCTTTTTAGATATTGTTGTGAAAAAATATCCTTTGCTATAAATCTCGACTCGATGTTTCTCTTTAAGTTTAGGAAGAGAGGTAGGGCACTAGGGTATTTTCGAGCAAGCCTGACTAGATAAGGACCTCTACCTTACAGAAGGCTACAGCCAAATAACTACACACAGCGGTATAGTTGTGTTCCTGTGTGTGAGTACTTTTAAAAACACGCAATTGAAAAAAAAACTCCGATGTACTGTAAACATAATAAGCTCACTTGTCTAAGCCACATAATACATACATCCACGTCAATGTAATACCACCGACAACAAAATTAATACACGTCACAGTATGACGTCACATAGGCTCAATATATTTCACATATACATAATTATTGTCGTATTATTTCACCTCGTTTGTCATCCGTCTAATCCAACCGTTACCACACCTGCGCTCGAGCACTTCGGGTTATGTCAAATACAATTTTGTTTTAACCCGTAATATGACAACGCATGGATAGAGGATGGGGAAGAAATGTTCTCAAGTGGCGACCACGTACAGGAAAACGCAGTGTAGGACGACTTTCCACTAGGTGGACAGATGACATCATCAGAGCTGCAGGAAAGCACTGGATGCAGGCAGCTCAAGATCGGCCATTGTGGAGACATATGAGGGAGGCCTACGTTCAGCAGTGGACATTATCAGGCTGAGATGATGATGATGGATAGAGGGGAACTAAAATATGTTACAATAGCTGTTGCCTGCGGCTCCACCCGTATGTCGGTTATCGCGATAAAAGTAGCCTATATGCTATTCCAGACTATAAATCTATCACTGCGCCAAATTTCAACCAGATCCGTTCAGTAGTTTTCCGTGAAAGTGTAAAAAACATACATCCATACATTTTTACAAACTTTTACGTTTATAATATAAGTAGGATAGGGTAATATAAGCAATGGTGGTTTTTTCAAATGAAAACTTCTTTTAGCACGGTACGTATATTTTTAGATGAGATAAAACCTCTGGATTTGCGACACCGCTACGAGACGCAGCTTGACATATCCGAAAAATCTTTTTTCGACTGTCACGTTTATAAAGCAAAGATGCGATATTATATGCATGTACACATAGCAGACCATGAACGCATCTAGATAATGAAATAAAAAACATTTATTGCTATAAAATTTATAACAACGTAGTCTAGTGTTCTCACTTCTGTCGGCACTCCCGGAGTGCATTTTTTTTTAATTCTACTTAGGTGGCAAACAAGTATACGGACAGCCTGGTGGTAAACAGTTACCATAGCCTATGGACGATTGCAATACCAGATATCACTTGCGTGTTGCGGACACATTTTTTTTCATTACACCAGGGCTTCAGAATGACATTTTCCCTGGGATAGCAAAACGTTTCGTTAAAAACGTATCCCTAAATGGGCATAACAAAACGTTTCGTTAAAAACGTATCCCTTAATAAGCATAGCAAAATGTTTCGTTAAAAACTAAATGAGCTCTAAAAACCTGTACTCACAGACAGGAACACAACTACATTATGTAGTCTTTTAGCTGTAGTTTTCTGTAAGGTGGAGGTCCTGCCACAGTCGGGCTTGCTCATTAGTATGGTGCCCTACCTCTCTTTAATATTTTAACTAAACATTGTTAATTTAGGTTAAGTTAGGTGAAGAGTAGGGAGGCTTTCACCCTGCAGTAGAACAATACAGGCATATAATAAAAATAAACCTTAAAAAGGTTATTGGCGTATACTGGATACTGGAGGAAAAAAAAAGATAATACAAAATTAAATTAAAAATATTTTATAAAGGAGGAAACATGCAACAAATTCATAGGAATTTGATGCATTATGATGATGCATTTGATTTGATTGTGTTGTCACAATTAAATCAAATTTATACGAGATAATTTATCACACTTATCAATAATACTATAACTTTATACCATAAAAGAATTTTCAGAATGTTATACAATTTCAGATTCCAGGAATGCGTTCGACTGCCCAAACCGATGGAACAATCGAATATTTTAATCGGACAGTTTCAACTCGATGGTTTATTCGATATCGTTCAATACGGATCTAGTATAAAAAAAAAACATTGAGATTAAAAGAGGTTTTTTAGGACTTCATATTTGGAATTCGAATCACTTTATGTTAGTCAATAATTTTATGACCATACTGGTTTGTAAATTTCTTTATTTAAAAAATAGACAGCTGCCCGTGTATGTCAGTTATTGCATTAAAATACCTACCCTATATCCTTCTTCAAGATACCATTTACTTCATCATCATAATCATCTCAGCCAAAAGACGTCCATCGCTGAACATAGGCCTACCCCAAAGATTTCCACAACTCTCGATCCTGAGGTCAGCTCTGTTGACCATCGGTTGCCCGCAACCTTAACCAGGTCGTCGGTCCACCTTGTTCGAGGCCTGCCCATTCTTCGTCTTCCATTTACCTATTTTCAATATATTTTGTAGGTACTTCCAATACGTCCATGTATACTTTGTGTATACAAAGTCTTGCTTGAAGAAGTTTCTACACAAATGTACATTACAATTACTCGTACTAGAGTCAATATTGCTATTTGACTTCGGGCGTAACCACGAATTTCGTCTTATAATCGCTCGAAGCAATCAATACAAACTTAACCTCAATACACATTATATAATATTATTACTATAATATTGCATACGTATATAAGGAACACATCTACTATAGTCTATTTCACATAGCATGGGTACTGTGACGATTAACAAATAAATTAAAGATGATAGAAAACGATTGAATCAATCTCTAACCAATTGGCGTATTGAATGATCAAGAGCCTAGAGCGTGGAGTATTCAATCAATAGGTTTTAATCTAATCATTTTTCATTTTTATTGATATTTATCTTCAAATGCCAAACGTCACAGTACCAATACCTAGTATAATCATGCCAATATCGATGTTGTTGTGTTCCTGTGTGTGAGTCTCCAGCGTTCATTTAGGGATGCGTTTTAAAAGAAACGTTTTCCTATCCCAGGGTTATTTCATCCTGCCCTCCATCAAGTCATTATCTGCCATCCGCCATCAAGCCTAGGTGTAAAATCATGGGTTGGCAATACGCAAGTGATGCTTCTGGTATCGCAAGCTTACATAACATAGGCTACGGTAACTGTTTAACATCAGGCGGGTCGTATGTTTGTTTCCCACCTAAGTAATATAAAACGATAAAATAAAATCTTTAGATTTATGAAGCAGAAAAGATTAATGTTTGGCATTTTTTCAATGTAACATAATATGTTTAACCTCTAAAGTAAAAAATCGTTCAACACAGGCGAAGCCGGGATGGGTTACTTGTTTTTAATGTACTAGGTACAATGGCAAGTTAATTTAATAGATAGAGATATAATAATATTTATTTTGGAAACTGTGAAATTTTGCAACGCTATCCTTTCGTTAGTAACAGTTATAATTGAGTGCAAAAAAGCTCTAATTTTCAAACCATACAGTTATTTACTAAACGCGAAGTGCAAACGCTTTTATAATTTCACGAGTCAACACTAAAAACACATAACACTTAAATTTTCATACCAATTAAATGAGCCCGACGAGGTTTCGCGTACAAAATGAAATTTGGCGAAACGCGCTGCGCGTCGGAACGAGATCGACCTGCCGTGTAAATTTATGAGATAAGTTTGGATTTTGTGACCCCTTTCACTCGCGCCTACCCCGACCGTTACCATGACAACCCCTCCAGGGAACCCACCAGTTTTACGCCGATTGGATTGTCCTGCCACGAAACACAAAACCGAACATTTTTTTTTTCATTTATCCACGTCACTCTCCAACTGTTTGTCAGGATTATTTATGTCTGAAATTCAATTTAAAACAGAAATTAAGATGGAAATTACAATTTTTATGATGCATACCCAAAACAGCGGCCATAATTTAGCCAAAAAATGAGCTTTAATATTAATCTTACGGCCGTAGTTTTTACAGACCGTAATAAAGGCAAGCTCATATCGTGAGTGACACTTAAGCCGGCTCCCAGGATTTTATTAAAACTCCTTACGGGATCCACCTTCATTTAGAATTTTTTAAAAACGAAGAATGCGTTTATCTTCTTCTCATTGGCGTAACTTCTGGATGAAAATTGAGGACAAACTAAAATATCTATAATAAAAGTTTGTTTGAATTAAACTCGATTATCTCTATAACGACCTGTCTGATTTTAAAAATATTTTTGCATTTAATAGTCCAACTACTACTCTGACTGCTACGCTGGAGGTCGTGGGTTTGATTCCCACCCAGGACATATCTTTGTGTGATGAACACGAATGTTTGTTCTGTGACTAGGTGTATCTATAAGAATATGTATGTATTTAGAAATATATAAGTATGTTAATCAGTTGTCTGGTTACCATAGAATCTGTAGAATCTTGGGTTTTTTGTATATCAATGTCTTTACCACTCAATCTTTTAAATTATTTCGTTCACGAAAACAAAACTCAATTAATTTAAATGTTTCGCATTTCGAATGTAATCCACGAAATTTAAAATGTATTCGAATTCCGAAGCGTTTCGCTGTTGTTTTCTCAAAGAGAAAAGAATGCAATGCTTAGTAGGTATCTATGTCTCATCGGAATATCTTTATTTTAGCTTACAATTTCCTTGCTGAGCAAATAAAAATGATTCTGGTACGAATAATAAAAATATTAGGAGTGCAGTGCACAGGTGCATTGTATCAAAAGAAAATATAGTTCAAACTTTCCTACATTGCTTTCAATACAGACTCTATTTTCTTTTCTTTTTCATCACCAAAGTGACAATCAATTATACAGTCCACCTAATGCCCTAAGAAACCCTCACTTTAATACTACTTAGGTGGCAAACAAGCATACAGCACGCCTGATGTTGAGCAGTGACTATAGCCTACGTACGTTTGCAATACCAGAGGAATTACTTGCGTGTTGCCAACCCCCTTTTTTTGCCCCAAGTCTTTACGATGAAGTTCTCTGGGATAAAAAAAACGTTAATTTCAAAACGCATCCCTAAATGAGCTATGGAGACCTGTACTCACACACAATAGCACAACTACTTTTGCTTGATCTTCTGTAAGATCCTTCTGCAGCCAGGATTGTTCACGAGTATGGTGCCCTACCTCTCTTTTATCTCTCAATTCAATTAGAAGTCCGTTACGCTACCCATCAGCTTACCTCCGCTTCATAGAATTAAAATACAAAAAGATTCACAAATTAAATTCATTCAAATTGCTTTTCAATGTGTATATTTTTTGATATTTTCATTTTCCATCATTTTTGTACCGATCCTTTTTGTGTCAGTACCATGTTTTTATAAATTAGATACGTATTTGCTTTTGTAAGTACTTATTTCTAAAATGAAAACCCTTTTTAATTAAATAACCGCCGATGGCTGAAAAGCATTGGACTTACGG
This sequence comes from Trisateles emortualis, assembly GCA_947095525.1. Classification (NCBI taxonomy): domain Eukaryota; kingdom Metazoa; phylum Arthropoda; class Insecta; order Lepidoptera; family Erebidae; genus Trisateles; species Trisateles emortualis. The sequence continues at coordinate 2,950,807 of OX352748.1, read as the reverse complement.
CCGAAAAGCTATAAGGGTTTTAATTCTCATTATAGGTATAATTTTTAGATATAATTATAATCTTTTTTGTCGTGATCACATTTTATTTTATACTACTTAGTATTAGGCATATAGCCCGCCAGGTGGAAGCGGGTATCGCTTGAGTGTTGCCAACCCAAAAAATTGTAAGGCCAGAGTTTTGTTTTCCCATAGGAATGTCCCCTTGAGAAAGTAAATGGGCTTTGCAAAACGCACCTATAAATAAGCTACAGATACCTGTAGCTTATTACACGTATAGGAACACAACTGTATGACTGGTCTGTTGGTCTAGAGGTTAGTTATCCGGGCTGCCAAGCAGGAGGTCGTGGGTTCGATTCCCACACGAGACAAAACTTTATACGTATAAACATAATATGATCACGCCCATCTCCCACTGGGGTAGGCAGAGCCTATGGTACATCGAAACTTTGTGTAAATTATAAATGTTTGTTCCAAGCCTGAGTGTAATTTCTGTGCCCTGTGACACAGGGCTGTTTTCCCAGTGCAGAAGATGCCTTCAAAGTACACTACAATGAGTAGTCATGTGGCTGCTTGTGTAAGTTCCACCTTCTCCAGTCCTTCCTCAGTCGAGCTTGCTCGCTTATGTGACCCAACCTCTTTTAAAACCCGCCGGGGTATTCCGTAAGAGCAAAAACCGAGCCACCGCAAAAACCGAGCAAAATCTGGCTGTCAGATTGAAAATTGGTATTCCGTAAGAGCAAAAACCGAGCCTTTTTGACGTTTAGTCAATAGATTGTGCCGTCACCGAGCAATCACAACTGTCAGTTTGCGATCACACTTGTCAGTTTGCCATCTGTTGCCATCGCTGTTTCTTAGAGAATCAGCCGGTCGCTTACCATTATGTGAGCTTTGTGTTTATTTGTCACCTTTGTAGCATAACAAATATTTCTTTTGTGCAACCAGCTCAGTGTATATTGTTGAATATTCTCTATGTCACGAACAATTGGTTCTCCTCGGGGCCACTCGGGCTTGTTCGTGAAACTTCGGTAACGCACGACACTTTCATCTTAATTTTTATCTCGTGAAATTCTTAAAGGGTTTTTAATTGAAAGACGTCTGACATCTGCGTAAGTAATTAACTTTTTTTTTCCTCGTCACAATGTTAGAAGATCATTTTACGCTGCTAACATAAAGAAGAAGGAAAAATCTTCGTTTTTACAAAGTATTTTTCTTAGAACCTCTTTGAGTTTCACGAGATGGTGTACAAATTGTTATTGATTTTGTCAATAAAAGCCTGTTAATCATTTTGTGAGATAAAAGGGAATTTATTATTTTTGTTACTGGCTATTTTTAAGCTATTGCATAGCTTCTATCGCGGGCCTTGAGCGTGGAGACCGAGTCCAGAAATTCCGTAACGAAAATAACCTAACATCCCCCACTCCGACCGGCACAGCGGTGATACTTTTTTTAATGACGAATTCTCTAAACGGCCAATAATAATATGTCAAATTTGTGTAAAGAGTTTTTGATCTAAGAGAATATTAATGTGAAAAAGATTATTCATAGTATGGAGTCTTAAGGAATTATTACAAGTATTCATTTTTATTATTATATATTTTTATGAATCATTGAGAATTAAATAATATGATTTAGATAATTCTGTAAAGTAATTTTTTATTTGTTTCGATAAAAAAATCATACTAAAATATATGCAATAGCTTTACCGCGGCAGCCACACGTCTTTTTTATACTATTTGGGCGGCAAGCAAGCATACGGCCCGTCTGATGTTAAGCAGTTACCATGGACGCTTGCAATACCAGAGGTATCACTTGCGTGTTGGTAACCCATTTTTTTAGACAAGGGCTTTAAGGTATAAGGTCCCTGGGATAGGAATACGTTTTTTTCAAAACGCATCCCTAAATGAGCACTGGAGACCTGTACTTACACACAGGAGCACAACTGCACCACTGTGTGTAGTTATTTGGCTGTGGTCTTCTGTAAGGTGGAGGACCTTCCCCAGTCGGCCTTGTTCGCTAGTATGGTGCTCACCTCTCTTAGTATGGTAGCCTACCTCTCTTCTTGTAATCAAGTTATGATAAAATGTTTTAAAATTACCATTTTGCCCGGCGCTTAGCTCCACAATGTGTCAGAGCTTGTAAAGATATACTTACTCAACTTCCACACTAAGGAACAGAAATTGCACCGGGCTGGTAGAGAGGTTTCTCATAACTGAACATTGCATTGCGTCTTTTAGGTATAAGCAGAGTTGTATAACACTCACGTTTTGTCAGCAATTGGAGCTTTTGAAGCGCTCATAGCTAGATGCACTCGCTGTTCGGTAAACGATCAGCGGGTTAAGCTACCAAGGGCACGGTACCCCTATAGATGGGTGACCGTATATTGGTATTTCATTTGAGCGTCTCCGTGCTTCGGAGGGCACGTTAAAAGACGGTCCCGACTGTTATCAGTCGTTAGATCACGACAGAGGCCTAAATATAGGCGATTTAAATAACTCTGTCACCAGGTTGGCCACTAACCAAACGATAAGAAGAAGAAGAAGGTATTGGAGCTTAACTATAAGAAGAAGAAGAAGCTATTGGAGCTTATATGGGACGATCTTATATTGCTGATCATCACAGATGAATAGACGAGATTTGTGGCCTCGAATCTTCACTCTGTGATGCTATCTATGCTAGGTATGCTGATATTAGGACCCTTTCTGACATAACACAGGATAAATTTTATTTTTTGTGTTGTTATTATGTATCTATTTTTTTTCTACCATCTGTTATCTTGTATATCGTTACTAATATTATAAATAATGTGAAAGTTTGTAAGAATGGCTGGATGGATGGATGTTTGTTACTCTTTCACGTAAAAACTACTGAACGGACCTGGATGAAATTTGGCACACAGATAGATTATTGCCTGTAATAACACATAGGCTACTTTTTGCAGTGATGACCGACATTCACGCGGGCGCAGCCGCGGGCAACAGCTAGTGTTTGAATAAATGCTTTTCTTTCTTTCTATCAAGAATTTTCTTACAGAAAATAAATAGGTACAATAACACTTTGCTCTAACACGTATCGCAACCAGAGCCTCTAGACAAATGACATAAGCGATAGTCGAATCGAAAAGTCAAAAAATAAAATGTATGGAATTCGACGTAAGTCTACGATTTAATGTCGTAAACTTACGTCAAATCCCATACATTTTTTTTTTTGACTTTTCGATTCGACTATCGCTTATGCCACTTGTCTAGCGGGGCTGGACCTCACAATCAGTAGCAAATATAATCTTAAGCTTCTACTGTGAGATCAAAGAGGCTTTTTCAAAAAGGAATATAAGAAGTATTTTGCATTTAATTTTGCAACTGATGTAGTAATATTTCGTTATTTAAAGATATGTATTTTTATATGCATCCCTAAATGAGCGCTGGAGACTTTACTTACATACGGGAACACAACTACACCGCTGTGTGTATTTATTTGGCTGTGGTCTTCTGTAAGCTGGAGGTTCTTCACCAGTCTGGATTGCTCGCTTGTCTACTACCTCTCTTTAAAGTACATAATAATACCTTATAAGCTATTTACGCAATTAGATGATAAAGTAAAAATACATGCATAACTGTAAATAGACAGTAGGGTTTTAACAGTCTAATGAAGACAGATATGTAGTTTTTTTTAGTTTCACAATATAATTAAATATGTAACTAAACTTACATAGTTCTTAATTGTTCTTTTTTATCGTTTTTCCACTACATTTAAATTATATTGTACTAGCTGTTGCCCGCGGCTCCGCCCGCGTGGATGTCGGTTATCGCTGTAAAAAGTAGCCTATGTGTTATTCCAAACCATAATCTATCTCTGTGCCAAATTTCATCTAGATCCGTTTAGTAGTTTTTACGTGAAAGAGTAACAAACATCCATCCATCCTCACAAACTTTCACATTTATTATATTAGTAAGGATTTGTAGCTACTACAGGTACTTTAAAAATTTGTTCCATTTAATTTAATTATCCCTTTTTTCATTTGTGCAAAACACATTTCGATTAATGAGCAAAATGTAAGTAACGAGTGTCAGATCTGTGTCAAGTGCCAATTACAGGAAAACGTTTATAACGTAACTGTAAATTTGTTTTTATCTTTATCTTTTCAGCTTCTACGCTCGGGCAATTCGTTTGGAATTACAATGGCGGATTTTAAAATGGTATTCCAAATTATTTGTTTAGAGAAAAAGGGAGTGAACAGTGGTGATAAAGACAAATTAGCAAACATTTTATTTTATTTACATTGATGTAATCATTATAGAGTTGGAAATGGTGCTTTAGAATAGGCTTTACATTTAGTTTTCTAATTGCAAAGTGATGATTGTACTTTTGTCTATGAATTCTAATAAAAACTCCGTTCTAACAACCACAACAAACACACAGCAATTATAGCAATCCATATATGTCCCACTGCTGGGCACGGGTCTCCTCTCCTCTATCAAGAGAGAGAGAGGGTTTAGGCCTCAATTCACACACGCTGGCCTAATGCGGGTTGGTGAATCAGACATGTCTTTAGAATTTCTTCTAAAACATGTGGGTTTCCTCACGATGTTTTCCTTCACCGTTATTAGATGGCGAATCATTTGATTAGTACATATAAACTCCACAAAGTTAAATTTACATTGGTACTGCCACCCACGGATTGAACCCACACCTCTTGCGTAAACACAGCAATATGCTGCCATAATGTCTCTGATTCTTGAGACTGTTTAAGTCTTTTTTCACTCACGCAAGTCTCATGTGGGTTGATAGATCAAATCAATTTTGCTTTTAATTGTGCTAAAATGCGTGGGGTTGGATGGCAGAGAGCATCACACAATGAGCAACTCAAACAGGTAGACACGGAAGGGCCAAAATTTCAATGACACTCATCTTAAATTTACCATTTTGAATGCGGCTTCCAGTATAAAATAGCTCATAAAACCGCATGGAGTCCAGTTGAAAGTAATAATTAAAACAATGTGCGGACTGCGCGTTATAAATAATTTGATTGGACAGTGAAACTCTTTGTATAATAATAATTTGATTATTTGCTTAAAATATGGTATTTAAAACTTAGATTGGTACAATTTTGGTAAAACTACATTAGATTTACACCTAAGTGCGGGTTACAAATTTTAAAAAGACCTTGTGAAACGACGCAAAATTATAATAACACTGTTATTTGTTGTTAAGATGAAATTGCATGTGAGAATCTGGTGTTCCGTAGTGAATAATTATAGTATAATTAATAACAACGAAATTAATTTATAAACAACACATAATAATAATAATGTCCTCCTAACCGAATTTCGGTCACGGCGGCTAATCTCAAAAGAGACTTGCCATCTGCGCGGGAGATATTATAGTGCACAAGTGTGTGCGCAAACAACAAGTGCACTCTTTATTCCCTCACTCTCATAGTCCGATGGGACGGCAAATCCGACACGACCGGAGAGAGATCAGGCGTAGGATCAACGGCTTTACGTGCTTTCCGAGGCACGGGGTGTAAACACCGCCAATTTCCAAACTCCGGGCATCTATTGTGAATTTCTTAACAGAAAAACCCAATATCGATTTTTGGCCCGACCCGGGAATCGAACCCGGGACCTCGTGATCAGCAGTCTCACACATCGACCACTGAGCCACGGAGGCAGTTAAAACACAACACATACTCGTATTACAAATGGTTAAAATTATCCAGAAGAGTGGACAAAACAGGCATGATAATTATAGGAAAAGAAATAGTTTTCTTAAAACTTATTCCGTCTAAATGAGCACTGGATACCTATACTCGCGCACAGGGAACTCAAACTCAAACTCAAAATTCATTTATTCATTTAGGTTACAAAGTATCACTTATGAAGGTCATAAATTATGAATAAACCAGAACGATGATGTCAGCTAAATTTTCCTACGGCTACCTCAACTACAGCACTAGTCATTTGGATGTGATCTTCTGCAAAATCTTTCCCTAGTCGGTCGTATAATGCCCTCTCTTCAATATAATACATATTTTATTCAGAACAATAATTGCCCGGAAAACCAGCGCTAAATTGATATAGGTACAGACAAAAGCGCCACCTACCGGGTCTAATTGTGTTTTCATACCACTTAGGAACCTCTTCTAGAAATTCCTTAAACACTACCTACTTCTAAATCGGTCTAGCCGTTTAGGAGTAGTTAGGTGACAAACACACGTACAGAAGAATTATATAATATTAACATAATTTATATTTCTGAATAAAACAAAACAATGAAACATTCAGGCCAGCGCTGCGAATTCCACAATTTATAACCATTTAAAACACTAATTACCTTCGCAAATCATATAAGAATCTCATTACTACGTCTAAAACCGTCATAAACCTCTCACTTGCTACCGCCGTAAACCGGTTATATGCCGACATAAACCGGTATAAACCGGTTCTTACCGGATCGCGGCAGTATTCCGCCGGCATACGTGTCAATATTTGAGTCGCATTAAATAAACGGCGCTAGAAATATAAACGTTCGTGTCACATTTCGGGTTAGTAAATATTTGATGATAGTTATATTTGAGGTAATATTAAGCTCGTGTAGTGTCGACATGCGTGGCTCGTGAGAGCACGCATTAATAGTTAAATAGAGATAGAGACACATAGCGTTGTCAGGTTTGGTAATATATTTTGTAATAATTGGGGAAGAACAAATTTGTTAAAATTTTAAATTTTATATAATGGTGACATCAAATAAGCAACCTCAATAGGTTCTTTACATGGTTTATATGGTGACATCAAAGAAACAACCTATTGAGGTTGCTTATTTGATGTCACCATATTATATAAAATTTAGTATAACCATAGATTACAGACACAGATGGCAAATCCATCTGAGTCTGTAATCTATGGTTATACTTTTTGACTCTGTGTCACTTCTTGATATATGTCATATTCATATTGCTCATAATGCTGTTTATTTATAAGGGTATGTAGTAAGTATAAAAAAGTTTTTTCTTGAATTAAATTTTGCTAAAAGTCCAAAATTGAAAAATCATTAAACACCTGCTAGTATTACTACTCAGACTTGTAAATCTTAGGTTTTACTGAAAACAGTCATGATTTACCGAAGTTTGAGTTTCTACTGTAACATTAAATTTTTTTAGTAATCAAGTCGACAAAATGCGTATATTTTTTAAACTGCCGCCCGAAATTGCCTTCCAGCAAACCCTAATATTATGATGTCGAATTTGAATATTTCAATTTATGTTCCATCTAGCCTTTCGGCTACGAATTTCAAGTGCAGTCATATTCTCGCCGCAGAAGGCCAACATTTCGCAGCAAATAGATACCAACGATTGCGTACCAAGCTAGTAAATGGAACGAAAATATTTTTGTTAGTTTTTCTCTACCGAGGTCGTCCCTACAGAAATTTGATTCGGCGACGGCACTAGAATATAGAATTTCCTTTGAGCAAGTTACCTTTTTGTAAAGAAAAATGGTTTTAAAATTAACGTCGAGAATACGAGATAGTCTGTGTCTTTTTTGTTCCTTTTTCAAATAGACATCGTCGGTAACTACGATTCTATTTTCTATTTTTGCGACTGTCTTTTATCTTTGGCGAATGATATTTAAAATGTATTTTAAGTGTTCTATCAGTTTTATGTTTAAAGTAAGGTTATGTAAATTAAGAAGAATAATGATTTTATCTTTTCGTCGTTCGATTTTATCGTTTGACTGCACGGTTGGTTCAGTCGTTTAAGTGATTACCTTGCCATTTACCACTGCGCGGGTAGTGTGGGTTCGATCCCCATACTAAACAAAAATTTGTGTATTCCATAAATGGAGGAGTCTGGGTGTACTCCGTGTCCGTTAAATGTATATTTTTAAAGTCTCTTGCGAAACAGAGCTTGTTATCTAGTTCTCTTTTTGAAACTGAACAGAATTTAGAGTAAGATATTTCACTTATAATTATTATTTACAATTGATAGTAATTAATAATAAGCAGCGAAGACATTATGTTTATACAGTAAAATAGTAGTGCATTGTGGTATTCTACCTGACTGTTACCACAGTAGTCGAATAGGACGGCAATCCGACACAACCATGGAGAGATCAGGCGTGGGACTGACGGCTTCATGATCTTGCTAAAGCACGATGAACACCACCAATTTCCAAACTTCGGTCATCTATTATGAATTTCTTGGCAAAAACACCAAATATCTGTTTTTCGTCTAACCCGGGAATCATATCCAGTACTTAGTGATTAGCATCCCCACTTGAAGTCCACTAGACCAATGAGGCAGATACTAGTTTTTTTTTTGTTGATAAGTTTCTTTTAATCCTATTAAAGAGAAAGAATAATATTTGTTTATTCATATTCAAACTATTACTGCTATGCTATAATAATAATATACACAACATATATAACAAATATATTATTAAAAACTTATTTCAACTAACTAAATCTAAATACAGAAACCCAATTAAAGAAATAAAACGTTTAGATGTCATAATATTCTTCCGCATCACTGTCAACTGGAAAAGTGCCCAAAAGGCTGGTGGCATTGCCATGTTAAATGGCAAAGCTGATTCTCTGTGCGAGAAACAGGCCGGCTTTCTGGTCACGCGAAGCGTCGATCAGTCGTTTTGCTATTTCCCTAAAAAGGAAGCGAGCGCTCGGACCCGATGAACCAATTGTCTCGACCCCAAACGGCTCAAAAACGTAATTTAATTACAGATTTTGCGCCCCTTAAGGCTCGGCAGCTGCAGCAGCAGCGCTAGCAGAACCCGCTGTACTTGGAAGATGTGAAGGTCAAAGGTATCGACGCACGTTGCGTCCCATACCAAAGGCCGAAGAGAAAGTAACTCTGTTTGTTTGTTCCCTTTTCACGACTAAACGGCTGAATGAATTTTAATAAAATTTAGCAAGAAGATAGAGAGTACGCTGGGAAATGACATAAAGTACTTGTTACCGCGACAACCAACACGCGGGCGGAAGGGGGGGCAGCAGCTAGTATACCATAAGCAATAACTCCATTTATTTTGAAATTTTTCTACAGTGGCTGGATGAAATTGGCTAACCTAATTCTTTCTACCATTATAAGATAAGCTTTCCCAGTTTATAGCTAGCGAAAATATAGTTATTGGAAAAATGTTTTTACGATTTAACCCCTAAATGGCGCGTAAGGGTAAAACTGTGATCGTAAAATAGTATTTTAAGATTGGTTTTTATTGTGTTTGTTTACTGAATTTCATCGACTGCGTATAGGTTAATCTTTAGGCGAAAATGTGAATTGCCAAGATAATAATTGTCGTAAAAAATAATCCTTCTAATAAATGTATTTTAAAATTAGGTAGCTTTTTAAAGTTATTTTGTTCCAATCGTAGAGCATTAGTTTAATTTTATATACCTAGCTTTTTTATACTAGTTATTTGGCAAACAAGCATACGACCTGGCCAGGTGGTAAGCAGTTACCGTAGCCTATGTACGCTTGCAATTTTGGAGGTATCACTTGCGTGTTGCCGACCCACGCCATGGCTTTAATATGGGATCCCTGGGATAGGAAAACCTTTCCTTTAAAAGGCATCCCTAAATGAGAGCTGGAGCTGGGTGTACTTACACACAGGAACAAAACTACACTACTGTGGTCTTCCGTCTTTAGCTTGTATGGTGCTCTACGTCTCGTTTCAAAATTTCTTAAATATCCATTAAGCATTTTTTTTTCTTTCTTCCATTTTTTAAAAGACGGCTACCGCACTAGATAACAAGCTCTGTGTCGCGGGGGACTTTATAAACATACAATTAACGGACATAAATTACACCCTGACTCAGAACAACTCTTTGTGGGGCACACAAAGTTTTGTCCTGTGTGGGAATCGAACCCACCATCGCGCACAGCAGGCGCATCCTGCAACTACTAGACCACCAAGGCAGTCAAATTATTATTAATATAATATCATCACATCCCATAAACGTCCCACAGCTGGGCACGGGTCTCCTCCATGCACTTGGATATTAGCCTACTATACCACGCTGGCCAGACGGATTGGCATAGGGTTTTGTTTCGAGTTTTTTCTCTCCTGCAGTGGATATTGTCTGCTTGACTTACTCCCTTAGTCGCCTCTTACGATACCTTCGGGATGGAATGGGGTGGTGACATTTGTTTTCTTAATCCGTCACCACACGGACATAATCCTTACTAATATTATAAATGTGAAAGTTTGTAAGAATGGATGGATGGATGGATGGATGTTTGTTACTCTTTCACGTAAAAACTACTGAACGGATCTGAATGAAATTTGGCAAACAGATAGATTATGGTCTGGAATAACACATAGGCTACTTTTTGCAGCGGTAACCGACATCCACGCTGGCGGAGCAGCGGGCAATAGCTAGTAATACATAAATTTTAGTTATTTATTATTAATATTATAAAGCATTATTTTTAGTATAAGTTTTAGTAGGTAATATAGTTTTATTTATAGCCGTTCAAACGATTAGCATTTTTCCTTATGGGGATGAAACCACCATGCGTTTCAACCATTTATAACTTAAAGTCATATCTTAAGTCAGCAAAATAATTTTGCGGAAAAGAAATAAGCTATAAAACTCCTACTGCTTCTGTGTTACCAGTCTTGTTTAGCATAAAATGATAATAAAATTATACTTTGGCACTATAGCGTTGTTCCTTTGCCACTGGACCGCAATACCGGTTAAATTAATTTGTTTCGTTGTTTACATCAAGATGAATGAGTGGTTAAGAAACGTGACTTGTGTTTGAGAGACTCCAAGTTCGAATACGGTATGCTTGATTTTTACGTAAGTAGTATAAAAAAAAGATTTTTGAATAGCTCGGCGAGTGATAAAAATTCTATAGACAAATAGCGATCACGGAAAAACAAAAAAAAGCCTTTTTATTTTTTGTACTACCGAGGAGGCAAAAAAGCATACGGCCCGCTTGATGGTAAGCAATGAACGCTTGCAAATATTGCAATATCCTTACTAATATTATAAATGTGTAAGTTTGTAAGAATGGATGGATGGATGTTTGTTACTCTTTCACGTAAAAACTACTGAACGGATCTGGATGAAATTTGGCACACAGATAGATTATAGTCTAGAATAACACATAGGCTACTTTTTGCAGCGATAACCGACATCCACGCGGGCGGAGCCGCGGGCAACAGCTAGTCAGAGATATAACTTGCATTCTACTTACATGTACCCAGTAAGTGTATACGTCACATGTCCCTGCCACATCACTTCCCATCCTTTTTAGGCCATCTCATGTCATTTACTCGCTTTGATCAGGATCCACATGATTTATTTTCCATAAATAATATCCGCTTTTGTTTTAACTTTGTCTTTAATTAAAATATTCTATAAATGGTAATTAGGTCATATATTTATTTAGTGTTTGCAATACAAGTCTCTAATTCTAAAAGCGGGTATCGCCTTGCCGCGCGAGGCAACCTCGTGATGTGGAGACGCGTTTGCCTCGCGAGCAAATTTAAGGCCCCTCTCTTAATAAATGATGAATAATATCTTTTTAACAAAAAATTGAACCGACGAAAAAAAAAGGATTTGAAAAGTAAAAAATAATAAAGTTTTGAGTCGGCGCCAAACAAACAAGCCATCGTCTCACTTTATGTATATGCTCTACGTTGGTGAATCAGTTACGGCGAGTATTATATGTATATGTAGGTATAGATTAATTTGCTTATTCATTAGTTTGGCGCCGACTCAAAACTTTATTATTTTTTACTTTTCAAATCCTTTTTTTTTCGTCGGTTCAATTTTTTGTTAAAAAGATATTATTTTTTAATTTTTTGTGACTTACATATACAAATCAATAATTATACATCACAAATTGGTTATAAAGTCCTTATGATCTCAATCAAAAGACGCGCACTGGTCTACCAGTGCACGTCTTTTGACTGAGATCACTGCGCTGTGTAAATCCTTATGCTATGTAAACATAAGCATTAAGCTTACGTTTACATAAAGATTTACACAGCGCAAATAAATCCTTATGCTTATGTATACATAAGCATTAACTGGCCTGTTGGTCTAGTGGTTAGTGACTCTGACTGCTACGCCGGAGGTTGTGGGTTCGATTCCCACCCAGGACAAATCTTTGTGTGATGAGCACGAATGTTTGTTCTGTGTCTGGGTGTAATTTATTTATAATATGTATGTATTTAGAAATATATAAGTATGTTTATCAGTTGTCTAGTTACCATAGTTCAGGCTCTGCCTAGTTTGGGATCAGATAGCGATGTGTGAGTCGTCTCGAAAATATTATAATTATTAAGGTAATTATTATAACACAGCGCAGCGTTAATATACGACCACGTCTCAGATGTATAATGTTCATCACTGGTAACATACACAAACATACTTTTTTGTCAAACTTTTTTGTCTTGAGATACTGCGATATTTAGGACAGGGAGATATGGCTAAGCCATTCAAACACTACCCAGCCGAATCCGATTAGCGAGTAAAACCTTTAACGAGTTACTACTTTTGACAAGTGACCTGTTATGGTGTCCTCTTCGAGCTTTTCGGGGGTGTTGAATACGAATATAACATCTATTTCGTAATCAAAGATGGAGAACGCGATTTTTTCTAAAAAGTCAATATATCTTTGTATTTTAAAACTTTTTTTTTTTTTATTACGTACCCTTATTTTTGTAACTTTGATTAAACAATAAAATCAAAATCTTTATTTTCCTTTTCTTTTAACGCAAGTCCCTCGCTAGGTAACAAGCCCTGTGTCGCGGGAGACTTTACAAATATACAATTGACGGATACAAAGTACACTCATACTAGGGACAACCATTGGCACCACTATGGGTCACACAACTTTTTTCCCGTATGGACATCGAACCAAAAACACGCCGCGTAGTGGTAAACGGTGAGGTAACCACTTATGCCACTGAACCAAATATCGTCTTATAGTCCACAAAACAATTTTTTTTTAGGCTAACGAAGCTGCTTAAAATATCTTGACATTAATATTTAATACTTTTATCCTTCGTCTAGGTGCTTCTTCTATTTCTCAGCATAGATGTTGCTGTGGTGAAGCCGTCGATAGCCTTGGACACCACGACCTGTCATGCAGCAGGAGTGCAGGCCGCATATATTTTTTATACTACTTGGATGGCAAACAAGCATATGGCCCGCCTGATGTTTAGTAGTTACCGTACCCTATGGACTTTTGCAATACTTACCAGGGGTATAACTTGTGTGTGTTGCCGACCCACCTTTTTACACTAGGGCTTTAAAATGGAGTATCCCTGAGACAGGAAAACGTTTCTTTCAAAATGCATACCTAAATGAGCGCTGGAGACCTGTATGGGTACCTACAGGTCGCCAGCGCTCATTTAGGAACACAACTACATCGCTGTGTGTAGTTATTTGGCTGTAGTTTTCTGTAAGGTGGAGATCCTACCCCAGTCGAGCTTGCTCGTTAGTATATCGCCCTACATCTCTTAAAATATATCTCGGCACGCTAACCTAAATGACATACTCCGACGCGCTCTTGTCACCACTGGCGTTACAGCTGTACGGGAACCCAATTGTGTATATATATTGTGTACACAACGATGGTAAGAGACCTGATGGTATGTCTTTACTGCGCTGGAAGATGGGTAGGTCTTTGATTTGGGATGCAGCATGTGTCTACGCCATCACGCCATCCCATCTCCCAAGCACAGCAGGTGGTGCTGCTGTTGCATCTGCGGAGACTCTCAAGGGGCGCAAATACAGCATTCTCATCGGCGATTATGTTTTTGAGCCGTTTGGGTGGGGTGCAAGTGCTCGCGGTCTTTTCAAAGCTCTGTCGAAGCGTTTAATCGACGCTTCACGTGACCAGAACGCTGGTTTATATTTAGCTTAAAGAATAAGCATTGCCATTCAGCGTGGCAATGCTGCCAGTCTCTTGGCCGCGTTTTCAGTAGACAGGCCGAGGTTTTTTTTTATTAGAATCTATAATCGAACATTTCGAATTAATTAACATTATTATTATTATTTTTATATTTATTACAAAATTTATTAAATATGTTTATTCTAATCTGTAATAATATAGGCAATGAATGTTTTAATTATAATCAGAGTACTTAGATTTAGATTTAAATTTGTACGCTTCAATGCAAAACGTAAACCATGTTCTATGATTACAAACAAAGATTTTGATTTTGATTTTTGCTGCACTAATGGAAAATAAGTAATTTATTTTAAGTCGGCGCTAAACATTTATTTATTACCATTTCACTTTACGTAATAAATAATTTGCTTGTTTGATGGTTTGTTAGTAGTTAAGTAGCTGCTATAAACTATTGAAGAGTGCCCTTAACTGTCTTCCGTGTCGGTTGTAGATCAATTTAATGTCTCCTTGATGATGTAGTGTCATTAAAACTGTATATGTTTAGCAAATTTTAACAAAATCGGTAAACAAATGTAAATGTTATGAGTGAACAATCAATTATTCCCTATTTATTTAACTGAGGGGTATTATTTCTAGTTGAAAATACGGAGTTTCCGAAAATCTAATAATTTACAATCAGAGTGCATCTTATGACCTCTCCAATAAGCCCAAACACGGCTAGAATACATTGTTTATTTATGGAGTTCCGATGCTTATGCCACCCAAGTTCATCATCAGATCAGTTTAATGGTACCATTTTCATCAAAAACATTGAATTTACTTTATTACAGTCGCTGTAACTATCTTATTCGATATCTATATTATCCTATCGCCATTCACAAAATGCTTATTATTGAGAACTTCTGGCAGTCATTTGTGGTCTTCTTTATCTGTTTTACTTCACCAAATGATACTTTCTGAATGCAAACGCTTGATTTATTGTAGAAAATATCAAAATCGTTATATGTTTGCCCATAATATTTGAGGAGTTCTCTCAATTCCTCATGGATCCCATCATAAGAGCTGAATGTCGTTAAAATGGGACCAACTTCAAAGTATATCCTATCGAATAAAAAAAGAATTATCGAAATCGGACGACCCTGTAAAAAGTTATGCGTGGTCATACATAAAAAAAAAAAAAAAAAAAACAAATATACGGGTTGACTTGAGAACCTCTCTTTTTTTTTTCGTCGGTTAAAAAGAGATGTAAATGAAACCATTTTTTCTTGGCATTTATAGACAAATGACTGCCAAGAAATACAGTATTAATCTACAAGATGTGTTTGATGATATGGTTTTGGCATAAATTATATAGTAATTCTAAATAGTTTGTAAAAAAATCATCGAATCAGCACCAAATTATTGAGATGTAACCACTTTATGATTTCATTTTTTATCAAATAATAAAAAAAAAAACAATATTTGAAGAAAACATACACCTATAATTTGGTAATATTATATTTTTTTTAATACCAATTAAGCAAACAAGCATACGAACCGCCTGATGGTAAGTAGTCACAATAGCCTAATATACATGTATAGATGACCGCACAAGCATATTTCTTTTCAATTAGCACCTCTTTGTTCCACAAAATCTTTTTAACATACTTTCTCCGCCTAAAATGCCAACAGGCATATTTTTCTGTTATCAAAGCGGGACTTTTTCTTTAATAATGCTTCGTCAGCATCATTGTACTCCCCTCTAGAGTAACTAGGGAGAAATGGGCCAAAGTAACGTCAATGCATAAAACGCTCGTAAAGTCACACCCGGTCTGCATCGAGCTACGTATATAATGTATAATGGTCGGAACATATCTTAGACTTTCAGGAATAACGAAGCTAAAATGAAATCTATACTAATATTATAAAGCTGAAGAGTTTGTTTGTTTGGTTGAACGCTCTAATCTCAGAAAATACTGGTTCGATTAGAAAAAACCTTTTATTGTTGAATAGTGCATTAATACAGGAAGGCTATAGGCTATATAACATCATGCTATGATCAGTAGGAGCGGAGCAGTAGTGAGATATGTTGCAAAATTGGGGAAAATATTCCGAATTACCACGCGGATGAAGTCGCGGGCGAGCCCTAGTATATTATAAATTTGACCGCCGCTGAAAATCAGCGCTGCTGTGTAGCAACCCTTACTGGTTGCAGCAAAATTAACTAATGCAGAGCAATGGCCGTTTTTAACATGCGTGTGGCGTACACCTGTACAGAAAACTCTGTTTTTGAATTGTTTACGTTTTAAAATATTGGTAAATAAATACTATAAGAACAGGCCAGATGTATTAATAATAATAATAATAATAATAATAATCATTTATTTCAGAAATACACAGATTACATAGTACAAAACAATACACGTAGCCTACATATTTCCATAGATAAATACCTTACAAACTAACATATATATATATAAAACTTATAACTAAACACATTTAATCGGTGTCGTGTTACACCTCGCTGTGTTGTGTAACCGACCGCGAAAACGTCGGTACACGACACCTTTCGGCCAAAACTCTTCCTCGAGGAATCTATCGATAGCATGCGTTGGCACCCGCACCACAAACGAATTGAAATTGGTGCTAGAACGCGGTACCAACTTTTCGACCCTCAAGGTCCAGTTGACTTTCTTCAGGATATACTCCACAATATCCTCGGTCTTCGTAGTGTGATGGAGACGGGACACATATAGCTGCGTCGTAGGTATTGCGGGACGCAGCAGCATATTGGGCCCTGTCAGCGCAGTACCGCACTGGTTCCGACAAGGAGGCTTCCTTTTCTTCTTCTCGACCTTGATGAAGCCATCCTTGTCCGTGTCGTTTTTGGAAACCCGCTGTTTCCGCGCCTGTTCTTCCTGTCGCGTCACCACTGAGGTCTTCTTGGTGGCGGCAATGGCAGCGTAGGCACGTTTAGGGGTCAACGTGCCCACACGATTCGACGCCTCAACACAGGTCGAGGCAGGGACGGCGGTGTCACATTTTGCACCGCATGCAATATTGGCGGCCGGTGACGCAACTGCACTCACCGACTTCAAACTGCTGATGGAAGCGTTTTCGGCCTCGCAACGACTGTTGACGTTAGAGGTGTCGGGTGTCTTACCGCTTGAATTAGCGTTGCGCAACAACACTACTTCGGCACGTAATTCACATATGGTGTTATCAGATACCTCTAATTTGGCTTTCACCTCTGCCAAGCCTGCTTTAAGGACTGTTATATCCTTAAGCAGCCTGGTGACGTCGACGTGGTCGAACGTGACGGGGGGCAGCTTATGCAGATCCTTCGCCACGAACGCAGGCACATCGTCGGGGTCGGTCACCTTTAGCAAGGTGATTATGTCTTGCACGCTCTTCTCAGTACCATCTCTTCGGCGTGATGGCATCTGGTCCAGTTTATTCAGTGACTGGTACAACAGCCTCTTGCCATTGCTTATTTCTTCCTCCTTAAAATTGGACCTACAGATCTGCAGAATGCTGACCTCGTCCATTGTGTCGATGGCATGTTGAATAAATGCCAACAGCTCGTTGGCTATGAGTTGCTGTGAACTCATAGCGACAGTATCGGGCAGCGGCTAGAGCCGCGCAACGCGTGAATTTACAAAATTTGTACGGTGTAGAGGAAGCGCGTCCGTACTGTAGCGCGCATCAACGACGACTCCGTATATTACTTTGTCTCTTTTAAAAATATAACACAAATAAGTCAATCTTACTAGCAACCCGCCCACGCTTTGTGTTGTTTTTATTTATCTATTTCTGCATTTTCGTACATAAGTATAAATCTTCCGTGAAAAATTGCAAACACAATGGTAAAAACTGCATCAAAATCCATTGCGTGGTTCAGGAGAAGTTAACGGATAAACAGACAGACGTGTAAAGCGACTTCATTTTAAACTATGTGAGGATAATAAATAGTAATTTTATAATTTAAAGAGAGGTAGGGCACCATACTAGCGAGCAAGCCCGACTGGGGAAGGACCTCCACCTTACAGAAGACCACAGCCAAATGACTACACACAGCGGTGTAGTTGTGTTCCTGTGTGTGAGTACAGGTCTCCAGCGCTCATTTAGGAATGCGTTTTGAAAGAAACGTGTTCCTATCCCAGGGTTACTTCCATCTTAAAGCCCTGGTGTAAAAAAATGGGTTGGCAACACGCAAGTGATACCTCTGGTAATGCAAGCGTCTATAGGCTACGGATACTGCTTAACATCAGGTGGGCCGTATGCTTGTTTGCCACCCAAGTAGGTATAAAAAAAAAAAATATATATATATATTTTATAAAAAACACAACTCCTGCACTAGAGAATACGCTCCGTTTTGCACGGGACATTACAAATATACAATTAGCGGACACAAAATACACCCAAACTCGAAAAAAAACATTTATAGATCACACAAAATTTTGAGTGTGAGGATCGAACCCACAACACACCGCACAGTGGAGAGATAACCACTTAAATCACTGAACCATCCAGTCAATAAATAGAAAGTTACCAAACAATATAAATAATTACAAACCCATAATCCTACATTAAAAGCTTTACGTCTTTGTAATTTAATATTTAATCAAATATTTATAGATACATAACTAACTTATCCTTAATATTATTAATGAGGTATAAATATTCTCTTTGAGGTTAGCGAAATGCTTCAGTATCTTATTATATTATGATATTGTTACAATATAAATTAATTTGGTATAAATATACTCTTGTGTACCTATACCTATACAAGAGTACCTATACGAGATGTAGGACGCCCTCAGGCGAGGTGAAGCGACGATCTTCGCAAAGCGGCTGGGAGTAGCTGGATGCAGGAAGCCCAGGATCATGCTAGGTGGCATGCAATTGGATAGGCCTATATCCAGCACTTGACTGCGATAGGCTGATGATGATGATGATATATCTATTAAGGTGGTATCTTGATCCGAGAGTTGTTTACTTAATTATATGTATATCTTACAGATGTTTCAAGCCTCAAGTTGAATGAAGCAGTATTTTGCGGTTTACTCGCGAGCAAGCCTGACTGGGCAAGGACCTTACAGAAGACCACAGCCAAATACCTACACACTGCGGTCTAGTTGTGTTCCTGTGTGTGTACAGATACAGGTACAGGTATCCAGCGTTCATTTACGGATGTGTTTTTAAAAGAAACGTTCTCCTATCCCAGGGATACTAAGAAAATGGGTCAGCAAGTTGAAATTACACACCGAGTATCAACATAATAATTATTAATATTAAACTAGTAATTATAATCTTACTAATATTATAAACGCGAAAGTTTGTACGAATGTATGGATGTATGTTTGTTACTCTTCCACGCAAAAACTACTTAACGGATCTGGATGAAATTTGGCACAGAGATAGATTTTAGTCTGGAATAGCACATAGGCTACTTTTTATCACGATAACCGACATCTACGTGGGTGGAGCCGCGGGCAACCACTAGTGGGAAATAAAATAAAATATTATAAAGATATTTAACCATTACTTGCGTCAAATTTTCAGCCGCAAAACATGCAGGCAGTTGGAACTGTTAAAAATATAATCACAAAATTAACTATCGTACAGTAACAGCATCTATAAATACATCGTAACAATGACAAGATAAATATCTTAGGAATAACCCAATAGAGGCACGCGATTCCCACATTACGGAATGTACACACGGCAACAGAGATACATATGTATAGATGGCCGCTATATGAAGATTAGATTTTAAGAAAACCATTGTATATATCGGCGCGACTTCAACAGTTCGTCTACAAAAAACTAGAATAATTAAGTTTAATCATTTGATTGTTCTAAAATTAGTTCATAAACCATCAGTTGGTCACTTTGTGATTATTACGATGTAAAATTAACGTTAAACAGCATGTCATTATTGCAATTTCAATACTTAACCTAAAAACTTGACAACTATAAATACGGTCGCACTAGCGGCGTTCGAACATTCACACTCGAACCGTCGTACAGTACGGACCTTTCTAAGATGTCATAACACTGTCGGTTGAATAAACGAAGCTTTTTAAGAACTCATGAAGTTTTCTTTCAAAAATAGAGTCATCCTCATGAAGATAACAAATAGTGACGTCATTAACGCTGACGTCACACTTTTTAAAAACACTACGGAGTTACCTCCTTCGTAATCAGAAGTGGGATTGCAAGAAGCTCCTACCCAAGCCACTTCCTCATCAGCTCGCTCATCACCTGATTAAATGGGAACAACCAATACCCAGCAGCAGGAACCTTGGTCACCCATGGATCATTTTAAGCTGTACTACAATCAAGACCGCAAACGTACCTTCACCATGGAGTGCAGATGGGAAGGATACCACCACAATTCCTGATAAAAATGATGAAGATGAACCATCAGCATAAATAAGTAAGTTACTCAATTCAATAGTTTCAAATAAAACGACGAGACCCTTAACTCTACTAACACCTCCGAGAACCCTACTAACACCTCCGAGAACTCTACGAGACCCTCCGAGAACTCTACGAGAACCTCCGAGAACTCAACGAGAACCTCCGAGAACTCTACGAGACCCTCCGAGAACTCTACGAGAACCTCCGAGAACTCTACGAGAACCTCCGAGAACTCTACGAGACCCTCCGAGAACTCTACGAGACCCTCCGAGAACTCTACGAGAAACTCCGAGAACCCTTCATTAAAACCTACTAATATTCTCAGAAGATAAAGCTATGCGAGTTGATAACAGGTGCGCTACTCAGAGGAAGTTGTTTCTTGTCTTGCAGGTCAACTAGAATCAACGAGAACCAACGAGAATCTACAACAATCTACGAGAAGCTACGAGGCTGGTGCAGAGCGCGCACCGCCTGTCAGTATGGCCGTATCGGCGCGACTTCAACAGTTCGTCTACAAAAAACTAGAATAATTAAGTTTAATCATTTGATTGTTCTAAAATTAGTTCATAAACCATCAGTTGGTCACTTTGTGATTATTACGATGTAAAATTAACGTTAAACAGCATGTCATTATTGCAATTTCAATACTTAACCTAAAAACTTGACAACTATAAATACGGTCGCACTAGCGGCGTTCGAACATTCACACTCGAACCGTCGTACAGTACGGACCTTTCTAAGATGTCATAACACTGTCGGTTGAATAAACGAAGCTTTTTAAGAACTCATGAAGTTTTCTTTCAAAAATAGAGTCATCCTCATGAAGATAACAAATAGTGACGTCATTAACGCTGACGTCACACTTTTTAAAAACACTACGGAGTTACCTCCTTCGTAATATATATTTCTGTGGAATTTTACATATAAAAATATATATCACACAATACACATACATTGATTTCTTAAAAAACTAATCTTGTTATAGCGGCCCTGTATACATTATCTTCGTTGCTGTATGTATATTATCTATCTATCGTTTTTTTGATACTGCTTTGGTGGCAAACAAACATACGGCCCGCCTGATGTTAAGCAGTTACCGCAGCCTATGGACGTTTGCAATACCAGAGGTATCACTTGCATGTTGCAAACCCATTTTTTAGAGATTTAAGATGAGAGTGTCTCTAGATAGGAATACGTTTCTTTCAAAACGCTACCTAAATGAGCGCTGTAGACCTGTACTCACACAGAATGTATACCTATAGGGTTTTATCCCAACATGTATGTACTTATAACTAAATGTTCAACATTTTAGTTATTACTCAGGTTCACAACACTCATATTACTCGTATATGTTCTTCTTATCATTTGGTTAGTAGCCAACCTGATAATAGTTATTTAGATCGCCCATATTTAGTCTCTCAGTCATCATCTAACGACTATTGACAGTCGGGACCGACTTTTAACGTGCATTGCGTGCGTAAAGCACGGAGACGCTCAGATGAAATACCACTATGTGGTCACCCATCTATAGGGTTACCTCGTTCTCGGTAGCCTAACCCGCTGATCGTTATCGAACAGTGAGTTCACGTGGCTATGATCGCCTCTAAGAGTTATTTAAAGTTCTGTAAGAGGGGCTCGTAGCTCAGGACTTAAATCCTAGTACAGGAGTTGTCTTCTTATAAAAATATCTTCAAATATATATTAGATAACTGAGATATATTCAGTCTCAAAACTCAAGCCATTATGCATACTCACACGCAGAGTATGCCAAAGACAACAAATCATTAAAAAAAACAAATCCATCATATTTGATGAAAGCGCTTCAGAGTCATCCCTCTCTTTACTGACTCGCAGAAAAGACTATTAGTCATCGACTAAGCATGGAGCCGCTTCGGCACATTTCGGCAATTTCCGACATCTGCCGATCGAACAGCTTCACTTTATTGATGGTGCTGAAATGAAGCCTACCCGAAGCTTTTATTGGACACTTGATTGTTGAACTGTAATTTCAATATGGCTTTGAACATTATCAATTTTATGGAAATGAAATACTTAGTTATAAAATGTTGTGAATTATAATTTATGCTACAACTTTTGTAGTAAGAGAAGCAGGGCACCATATAAGAGAATAAGCCCGACCAGGGAAGGACCTCCACCTTCCAGGAGACCACAACCAAATAACTATACGCAGCGGTGTGTGTTCCTGTGTGTAAGCATAAGTTTCCAGCGCGTTTTGACCTAAACGTTTTCCTACCCCAGGTATCCCAGATACAACAACCCTTAAAACGCTGGTATACAAAAATGGGTTCGCAACACGGAAGCCACGGTAACTGATTACCATCAGGCGTGCCATATAATTGTTTGCCACTGGTAGTCGTAGGTTGAATTCCCATCCAGGACAAATCTTATATGATAAGCACGATTCTATGTCTGGGCATAATGATATCTAAAACTTTAATATTTTTAGTATTTTTGCTATGCAATCAGCTCAAATATACCTTAATATTAAAGCAATGTGGAAAAAATACGAGCCCGAAGCAGGATCCGAACCTGCGCCTCTCGGGTTCGGGGCACAGTTGGTAGTGCGCAGGTTCGAATCCCGCTACGGGCGGTTTAACATGTACATAAAGGAATATATAAATATGTTTACTAGCTATCTGTTTGCCATAGTAGTAGTGGATAGATGTTGGTGACGGCGTGTGAGATGCCAAAAAAAGGTGTAATTTCTATAACTGAACCCTTTGAACTGACTACAATTTCTGTGTACCTTCAATACCTACGTATGTGGTCGAAATAATAAAACTAATCATACAACGTGGACAGTTACAAAGTTCATAATTGACGTAATACGTTTTTGTATCGTTTGTGATTAAAAATCATAGAATTTCAGAGTCCATTACACCTAAAACAGGAATGTCTAACCCAAAAAAAACTTTTTTAATCACACAAAATGAGAGGGAGCCTATAAAGTCGGTCACGCAAACGTAAAATCGTTAGCGGCTTTTGCGAACTTTAGATTTTTTAATTAAAAGTCCAAGCTCATAATTAAAATGCTTTTTTAGGTCTTCGATTTCGGGGTTCAGGTGACTCACAGGGAGAAAGGTGAACTTTATACCACAGTGACTTTTGCTAGTAGCTTTTTGAGCAGGCTTTATAAAACCAATATTTTAACATCTTTAAAGACTTGCTTGTTGCATTAGGAAAGAGACTATTCGCCGACTAAAAAGTTTAATAGACTTCTTCGTATTTTAGTACTAAATAACCTCTATTTTTATACGTTTACTTTTTTGTTGTTTTTAGTTTAGTTTATAGCTTAATGTCCGTTCGTCACTTGGGGTTACCACTGAAAATCAGCGCTGTGTTGTTACCACAACATAGCATTATGCTGAGTGGTAACCTCATTGACACATGACTCATAGTTATAAGGTACCCACAATGTACTCATACCAAAAAAATTTACTGTGTCAATAAATGTAATTTTCTTTCTTTCTTTCTCTACCACAATTATTATAACAAAAGTAACTCTGTCTGTATGTTGCCTTTTGAAGACTAAAAGGCTGAATAAACGTTAGTAAAATTTGGCTTCCTTTATATCAGACTACATACCGAACTATTTAGAAAAAAAACATCTTTTCATCTCCAAAAAACAGTCGGCCGTTCACATCAGTCTTTGTTTATAAATTTGTACTCTTAAATACTTGATATAAAAACAACCATTAAAATAAATCGTGATAAATTGCAGTTGCATATGAAAATATCTGAAAACATCCATGAACATTTGTCACGTTCATAACAAATGATTGCTTATAAGCAATAAAGCGATGTAAATGAATTACGTTTCGTGATTAATCGTTGGGAAAACTGTTTTAATTAAAAATAACTGTGATATTCAATCCGGGAGTTAGACTTCGAATGGAGGGAATTAATCTTTCGAAGTCGTGTTTCATAAGTCAAATTCCTTCTTTGTCTCATTCATTTATCCGGCTGTTGACTTGAGTTTATGTTATAACGACTATGACGCTCTACGATTTGGTTAAATAATACCCAATGTTGTTATTTTTTCATGAAAATTTTAATTGAATTTATTGATAAATTATTCAATCTTTTGTAAATAGCTGAGCTGAAAAGATGGTGAAAAAATGATGAATTCAAGGAAAAAATAAAGAGAAGTTTGATTAATTCTAAAAATTTTATACCGATGTTATTCAAAATATCCATTATGTTATTATACAGACCGCACTAAACTTTACCGAATTAACTTAAGCTTAATGTAAAAAAAAATACATAAATGCAAGAAACTACCTGGAACAGTGTAGTATATGTAGATTTATGTGTAAGAAATTTTTCATCATTCTATTAATTTAATTCAGTCTTAAGGTGAGTAATCGTATACTTTTAAAAATGGTACTAAACGTACTAAAGCATTACAAATATTGAGGCCAGTCTGGGGGTCAGGTAGGGGACGCCAGCGACTTCGTCCGCGTTGTAATTTGGGATATTTTCCCAGAATTTTCAACATATCTCACTACTGCTCCGCTCCTATTGATCGTAGCGTGATGTTATATAGCCTATAGCCTTCCCGGATAAATGCAATATTCACCAAAAAAAAGATTTTTTCTAATCGAACCAGTAGGTACTTTCTGAGATTAGCGCGTTCAACCAAACAAATAAACTCTTCAGCTTTATAATATTAGTATAGATATACATACACGTAAATATGTATCACCTATTCTGTATCAAAATATATAAGTGTCAATCAATTCGTATATTAAATATTGGTATAATAATTCTCATCTAAATTAAAAATATTTTATTCACAGAAAATTTGACGAGTTAATTGGGTCATACGTTGGTCATGTCTGTCATTTATGAAGGTTGAACTAAATCCCCGCATTGGACAAATATTTGTTCGGGCTATTTAATTGATCTGTTTTATATCATATTTATTTGTTTAATATAGTATTAGCCGTAACCTGGTATGATAATTTAATGCTTAGATAAATGTTTTGAAGTTTATCCCAATTTTTTTTCTTGCACAAGATTTTATTAGTTTTTACGGTGATGGAGAAACTCTAAAACTTGTACGACCAGGGTTTTGTTTGATTGGTTACATTTCCCTTTAATGAGTACTCTAGACCTATAGTCACATAGCAGAGAGCTCAACTATTCTACGGATTACATTATTTTTTTGTGGTCTTTAATGTCTAGGTGCTAAAGTGGGCTTCTGGCTCATTATATAGTTACCTAACCCTGTTTAAATTATATTTTAATAAACATATACCAGACTTGCACGCAAAAGGTGCGAGGTCGACCTCGGCCGGCTGATTCTTTAAGAAACAGCGATGGCAAACTGACAGTTGAGATCGCAAAGTTGACAGTTGTGATTACTTGGTGACGGCACAATCTATTGACTAAACGTCAAAAATGGCTCTTACGGAATACCGATTTTCAATCTGAAGGCCAGATTTTGCTCAGTTTTTGCGGTGGCTCGGTTTTTGCTCTTACGGAATACCCCTGCTGGTAGCAGTACCAATGTGAATTTCACTTTGTGGAGTTTATATGTACTCAAATGATCACCTGTTATCGGTGAAGGAAAACATTGTGAGGAAACCCTTTGAAGAAATTTTAAAGACATGTCTAATTCACATTCAGCATTAGGCCAGCGTGTGTGAATCAAGGCCTAAACCCTCTCTCTTGATAGAGGAGAGGAGACCCGTGCCCAGCAGTGGGACAAATATAGGTTGCTATTAATAGTAAATTAAGGTTCTCTCTCTCTCGATAAAGGAGATGATAGATGAAAGGAGAGGATTACTATTATTTTAATAATACCAAAATATATTTAATCCAATTCATATTGTGAAACTACCTTTACAAAAGAACCTACAGCAGTACTAACAAACGCCACGTGAGCGGAAAAAAGGAGAAAAAATTTTCTTCGTAACAGTGGACTTAATTCCGACAGCGGAACGGCACCACTAATTAAGGTAAAAGGGCGAATCTCTAAAGAAAAGATAATCCTTTCTTGTACCTACTTCGTTTTAATAAATGCCGAGTATTTTAGGTATATTTTAATTAAACATTCTCACGTCCTCATCCCTTGGGCGTTCGCACCTTGGCTACACAGTGATAAATTATTGTATGCAGTGAATATTAAAAGTCAAAAAGAAGTTGAGTTTTTTTTATGAAGGAAAATGAAGGCCTTTAGGAAGTACCTAAAGTAATTTGGTACGATACTTATGATTTTATACTTTGCGTCCTACATTAGATACATTTTCATTTGTTTAGGAACAGTGTTCAACATTTGAACAACTACATACTAAAATATATTATTAAATTATGTTTTTTTCATTACTGAGCAATTTTAACGGCGCCCAAGACACAAGCATAATATTAAGCTTAGTTAGGGGGCCAAAGAAAAGCTCGGTATCATTACATGTATTTTATTAAATAAAATAAATTGAAAACCCTGTAGGGAATTCAAATAAGGTACAAATGGAAAAGGATAACAAATTAAGTTAGCGACAGATTTTTCTTACTTACTAGGGTTCTTTTTTTATTCTTTTGATGTCATCCAGCATTCTATCTTACCTGAAACATAAAATTATCGATGTTATTTACAGTATTTAAAAAGTCTGTTTTCTTAATGGCTTCGATTAAGGACACTGTGTCTTATGGATGGGTGATCGCATATTGGTATTTCATCTGAAAGTCTTTGTGCTTCAGATGGCACTTTAAATAAATCGTTTTCAATTGTTAACAGTCTTTAAATTATGGCAGAAGCCTATATGGGCGAGAAAACCAACTATATCATCAAGTTGGCCTCTAACCACAAAGAAAAAACAGAATCAATCAATAGTATCATCAAATTTTACTCCATGCATTATTAATATTTTTAATAGAAACCCATATACGTCCCACTGCTGGGCACGGGTCTTCTCTTCTTTATAAAGAGAGAGAGAGAGGGTTTAGGTATTATTTCACACACGCTTGCCTAATGCAGGATGGTGAATCAGACATGTCTGTAGAATAACTTCTAAGACACGTGCGTTTCCTCACGATGTTTTCCTTAACCGTTGGAAGATGGCGAACCATTTCATTAGTACAAATAAACTCCATAAAGTGACTATAACATTGGTACTGCTACCAGGGATCGAACCCGCACCACTAGTACGCAACGCGGTCACCTTCAATTTGATTTGTTCTCAATTTTGTTATTAAGTTCTTAAGGAACAAAGTTTGAAGTGGTACCTTCTATATTGTAATATTCTGTGCCAGTACTACAAACATCTGTAGTAAGATTTAATTTATTCAGAGAATAAAATGAATATATTAGTAACGTAAATTGCAACACTTCTTAGCTGACGTAGAAATTCCGTCAGTTTACAACAAGAACAGTGTCACACAAACTGTACTTCGCAATGAAATTGAAAATAAGTTTACGTTCATAATGAGTGATGTTCAGTTTTTGTTGCGGTATTATTACACTTTCTTTCAGGCGTCAAAATGATTTCATAAATGTGATAGCTTACGCGGAATGTATACAAAAATATATTTATTTAATACAGCTCCCGCACTAGGTTACAAACAAGCCCTGTGTCGCGGGGGACTTCGCAAACATACAATAAATGGACACAAAGTACACTCAGACTCGGAACAACCATTTATGGAACACATTCTTTTTTTGGGATGGGGATTGAACCCTCAATACGTCGTCAGTGGGCATGTGGGTGTGATTGCCTCAAGATGTATCATTTCCATGTTACCAGTCAAAAAAAAATAACACCAGTGTTTTGTTATGGAGTATAACTATGTATCCTTGGGATAGGAAAATGTGTACGTAAAAAACGCGCACCTGTTCTCTTATGCCATACGTCTTTAAAATCTGCTTTTTTGTCTAATTCTTACTATAATATCATTAGTACTAATGAAAACTTCCCTTAATACTTTACAAGGAATACTAAAGAAAAGTCAACAACTTAAGAATATTTTGTAGCCACACAAGTACTCACAAATTTTGTGTAAACATAAACATTTAATTAATGTGTAAAACTAAGCTGTTTATGGGCGCGTGTTACTTGGTTTATGGCTGTACACTTCACTACACAATTGTTAATAAAAAAAATAAATTTTACTATAAACTTCGATGGTATGGGAAAATATGAAAAGAATTGAAACCATAACACTCTACATTGTAGTAAATAGTTACTACTAAACGGGTAGAATTACTGCACAAAAAAGTATGATAACAGAATTATTTCATACGTTCTGTGATAATGTTGGTTGTTTCAAGTCGGTAATAAAAGCTAATGATTTTAATGTTTAAAAAACCCAAGCGATACAGAGAAATGTTCCCTAGTGTTAGCTTTATAATTATTGTGATGTAATATTGTACTAAATTACTAGCTAGTATTAAAATCTTAAATAATTTTTAGGTTGACAATACTGATTCCGGTGTTTTAAAAAATACTGTATGTGATTTTAGAACGGAAGTCAGTCACAAAATTGATTAATTCAATCAACAAACCTGTTAAAAAGAACTTACATTGCTGGAAGTGGTTCGGGACGCCACTTTGTAATTTTTTTGGACAATTGACAATCATTATAAAGATTATTGAATGGCTATTGCTACTTTTGGTTTTAGTTTTGTGAGAAATAAATAGTTTAAACGTTACGTTGCTCGTTTTCTTATCGCCTACCGCTCTGATTTCCTATACTAGTGCGATAGTTGTTTTAAAAAACAAATGGGTGGTGAGACTACCTGATTTTACTCTTAGCTCATAATTTGATAACGTGATTTATTAATCTATACTCATATTATAACGAAATGTCTTTTTTTATACTACCAAGGAGCCAAACAAACATACAGCCCGCCTGATGGTGAGCGTACGTTATTTTGTTTGTAATGAATAAATTCAAAAACTAGTAGACCGATTTTTAAAAAATCATTTCTATATATAGAGAGAGAGAGAGAGAAAAAATATTTATTTCTTACACAATACATACCTAAATATAATACATACATAAGTAAAGAAATAAATGACCACCCATTCAGCTATTTGCTACCACAATGCATTAAGCATTGTGGAAGCGCTGGTTTTCAATGGGTGGTCCACATAATTAAAAAATACAAGTCGAGTACTTAATTTACTTAATAATTAAAATATATCAATAAACTACATTTACCAAACAAAACTATATTATTTATTTCATATGTTAACCTTATTATTATGTGCGTATTGTAATAATAAATATAGAAAGTTATGTTATTAGTGAGTAACATAGGCTGTTTTTTATGAAGAGATCATCCGTACGAAGTTATCAAATACCTAATTATAGTCTATTTCACATAGTATGGGCACTGTGACGTTTGACATTTAAACATAAATATCAATGAAAATGAAAGACGATGAAATTAAAACCTATCAATTGAATACTCTAGGCTCTTGATCATTCAATTAGCCTATTGGTTAGAGACTGATTCTATATATTTTTTTATCTTATATATAGCTAGGTACACTCGCTGCTCGGTAAACGATCAGCGGGTTAAGCTACCAAGGGCACGGTAACCCTATATTGGTGACCGCATAATGGTATTTCATCTGAGCGTCTCCGTGCTTCGGAGGGCACGTTAAAATTCGGTCCCGACTGTTATCAGTCGTTAGATCACGACAGAGGCCTAAATATGGGCGATCAAAATAACTCTGTCACCAGGTTGGCCACTAATCAAACGATAAGAAGAAGATCTTCATCGTAAACGTCACAATACCAATGCTATGTGAAATAGACTATAGTAATAGTAGCAGTGGCCGCAGTATGCGCCTGCTGTGCATGAAGTTGTGGGTTCGATTCCCACACAGGATAAAACTTTGTGTGACCCGCAAAGAATTGTTCTGAGTCTGGGTGTAATTTGTGTCCGTTAATTGTATGTTTGTAAAGTCCCCCGCGACACAGAGCTTGTTCTCTAGTGCGGGAGTTGTCTATTAAAAGAAAAAAAAAGAGTATACATATTATTAATAGTGTAGCCTAATTTATAAATGACTTGCGTCTTGTAAAAAACATTTTCTTAGTTACTAACAAAAACTTCTGGCTCTATAACTAATTATTACTTAGATTAATACAAAACACAAACTATTTACTATAAGCCCTTCCAAACACTAAAACTCTATTAAACTATCAGAGTTCAGAATATATTTCTGTTACAAAACTTTAATCCTTACTAATATTATAAATGTGAAAGTTTGTGAGAATCGATGGATGGATGGATGTCTGTTACTCTTTCACGTAAAAACTACTGAACGGATTTGGATGAAATTTGGCACAGAGATAGATTATGGCCTTTTTTTTGTAGAGGGGAAACGTAAACTAAAATGGTTTTTGAAAACTCAATCTTTAAACGAATCAATAAATTGTCTTAGCCCGGTGAAGTCAGGGCAAACTATTAGTTTATATACAATAATGTTCATACGAAATAGTCACTCAAGTCATGGAAGAGTAATATAACTAAATATATAATATTATTGTTATTGAAACATGACTTGCAGTGGCCATAACTCCCAGAGATCCTTGAAGGGCGCAAGTGTTCTTAACTTGTTTTTGGGTCTGTATTTATACAGATAGAAATACTGTTATATTTTTTTAAAGCTCGGTTTAAGAGACAGATATATTACTTTTGATGATTTTAAATCCAACATCACATCTAAACCGCTGGTCCGCGTGTTTAAAAAAAAACAAATGTTAGACTAAAGTATTAACTTAATTATTTGATATAAGAATATGTATTTATTTTAATGTAAATCATCGTGTAATTTATTTTTAATGTTACGTCTAACACTGGCAGAATTCCATAATCAGGTACAAACTATTAGATTTATTTTTATGAAACTTTCATAATCTAAAAGATAAATCCGTTTGGGTGCTCCTTGTGTTTCTCCGCATCATTGTCTTTGTGGAGAAGCCGTTGACAGTCTCGGACACCATGGGCTATCCTGCAGCAGGAAATCGCTTAAACAACAGTCCTCATTTGTATTATGTTTTTCCTTTTTTTGTATTTATGATTAAATTAGTTTTATGTATATAGGTAGTAAAACGTATATATGTATGTGATTCGATGAATAAAGAGTGCATCAAGTACTTAAGATAAATTAATGGTAATTTTTTTTAAATACTATTTTTTATACACCGCCACTTCTTCCTCAGTTAGGCTTGCTCACTAGTATGGTGCCCTACTTTTCTTAAAACTTCTACATATTTTCTTGGAACTATCAACTTCATCTTACTCTAAACTAACCAATCTTCTAAAACCGCTTCACTAAACAGTAAATCCGTAAACAATTTTAGTTCAGCAACGACATAAATTCCAATCTCACTCCTAAACAAAAATAAAACCCCAACACTTAACTCTACGACTGTACAAGTCATTGCTCTGTGGAGTAGTTTACGTGCAAGCTACTCTGTGTCGTAAAACTGGGGTCACACGGTTACAGGCACCGGTTAATATTTTGGGGTTAATGGAAATTAACCACTTTAATACAGGTTGTAATTTTCATGGGGAGTCATCAGGTTAAGAAGTACCTATTCTTAGGGAGAATAAAAATAATGGAATCTTACTTCCTACTTATAGGTTGAACTAAAATTTTATTCTACGTAGAAAAAATAAATACATTTTAGAACCTCTATCGTGCCACACTGTACTGTTTCATAGGATCCTTCCACGTACTATTAGTTGTAGAATGAGCTCCCTGCCGAGGTTTTCCCGAGAGACTATAGCATGGGGTTCTTAAGGAAGGAGTTATAAGGGTTCTAAAGGGTCGGCAACGCGCCAGTGTTACTCCCTGGTGTTGCAAGCGTCCATAAGCTACGGTAACTGCTTACCATCAGGCTTACCGTATGCTTGTTTGCCTCCGTGGTAGTATAAAAAAAAATGATTTGTTTATATGTATCATGCATTTGTTCTAAATAAATAAATCACTTTGAGTTTGAATAAGAAACGTCCATCATTGGGTTTAGGCTCAAAAAATATATTATGCCTTTTTCCCTGAAGAGATGAGGACAGAGGTGAATGTTACTTAGATTTAGCCTGCCATGTTAAGCTCCACGTAATAAAGGACGAAAATATTACTGAGCCAGAACTAAGTCCAGTGCTTCTAATATTTTTTTAACTAAAATACATTACTGTCCGTGTGGTGACGGATTAAGAATACAAATGTCACCACCCCCTTCTAACCCGAGGGTGTCGTAAGAGTCGACTAAGGCAAGAGACGAAAATCTCAAAATAAAACCCTATTCCAACCCGTCTGGCCAGCGTGATATAGCAGGGTAATATCCCTCCAAATGTTTGGAGGAGACCCGTGCCCAGCAGTGGGACGTTTATGGGTTAAGATGATGATGATGACCATTACACTACCCGGGAATCGACCGAGGACAAGCACAAACTTATGCCAAGAAACTAACGCAGCTGTCGTGCGCTGAACATCTAGTCAGTCTAGAACTCTTTAAAAATCTAGTCATGACAGTTGAAATCATAATTATTCTCTGTTAGTAAATATTACCTAAATTATAATGGTCATAAAAAATGCAATTCGAACAGACCTTGAAGATGGACAGATAGTTATTTCGAGTCTGGGTGTACTTTGCGTCTGCAAATTTTATGTTTGTTTTTTTTTCCTTTCTTTTCTATGTATATTTTACGTTTCGTTTCTAGTAAGTATCTATTATTTTTATTAATGTATCAACTTCACAATTGTTATTATATAATATTATCATTTCCTTATTTATATTTTAAATTTATCTACTCTTTACTTATTTATATTTTACATTTAACTGCTCCGCTAGGTGTCGAATACCTTCCCTAAGGAGTCCTACCAGAATATCAGCGCTGCAGCGTCTGCGATGTTGCAATTAATCGCTGAGCTAGGTCTTGTTTTGTCTTGTAACCATAATATATTTTTTTTAGATTACTGTAGTAAGATGTAAAGACAAAATAAATATTTTTTCTTTCTTTCTTTCTTACCTTAGACACAGAAAAAACTCAATTTTTCATTTACCTTATCTTTTCTCACATAAAGTAATAGAACGGTCTATTCTTAACTTTGGCCACAGAGTAAATGATGGAATTTAGCCGCCCTAATTAAACCTTAAGTAAAGCTGTTTAGTTCCCTGTTTCATTAAGATCCCGAACTGCGGTTTCCTGTGGCGTGTAGGGGTGAAAGGGGGGTGTGGTTACACATTGTACGAAGATCTATTCTATAGAGTTAGAGAAATAGGGTGGGAGGCTTCGAAAGTTATTGAACAGTTGGTTATAGATGGTTATTACGATAGTTTATTACTTTTAGTTAAATTCAAGTAGTTGAATCTACTCTTGCTATGTTTATCGGGGTTAAACGTTTAATTAGACAAGTGATATTTATGTGAAAGTCTTGGGTTCAATTCTCGAGTCGGGTAAATTGTTTTTAGGCTTTCAAAGAAGTGATTTTTTAGTAAAAGTACACTCAAACACAATGCTTAGATATAGTAGATACAAGTAGGTTAATAATTTGTTTTCGAAGTATTCCTCTTTCGGCACCAATAGGTATATGGGCTTGGATTCACCAAACCCAATTGGTGCTGTAAGTGGAATAGCTTAGGTGCCGAAACCATTGGTGCTCAAAAAATTGGTGCCGAAAGAGGAATACTTCTTATTTTCTCTATAATATGTTTTCTACTGCTACCATTACACATTTTTAGCATGTTATTCCAGCCTGCCAAGAAGTATAAAAAAATATATGCTAACTTCATACTAGCGCGTATGCTTATACTAATACTTAATATTGCGACTGAGTGTGCGGCGTGACGTGTCGCTAGTGACGTTTGTGTGGCGCATACTGCGCGGGCAGTTGCACCACCCGGCCGTGCTGGAGCTGCTGCGGCTGTGCACCCCCAACGAGTACGTTGGATTGCGCCGTCGTCCTGCAACGCTCAGCGTACCAGTGGCAAGAACGAATTTGCTCAAATATGCCCCAGTGTCGCGCGCCATACGTATTATTAATATCATTTCTAAAGAATTAGACATTTTTCACTGTAGCACGCCGAAATTCACAGAAGCTGCTCAAAAGTGTTTAACTATATCTAATGATATTTTGTAAGATAAAAATTTATTATATATTATTTTTAATCAGTTCTAGCTTACAATATTGTTTTGGAATACTGTAAAGATATTGTAAATGGGTTTAAATAAATAAATAAATAAATATTATAAAGCTAAAGAATTTGTTTGTTTGTTTGGTTGAACGCGCTAATCTCAGAAAGTACTGGTTCGATTCGAAAAAATCTTATTTTGATGAATAGTGCATTGATCCAGAAAGGCGCAGAGGCGTAGGAGCAGAGCTAGTGCTTATATATTTCAAGTATAAATGCAATAGGAAATGCGATTAAGAAAACAAATGTCACCACCCCGTTCCATCCCTATGGTGTCGTAAGAGTCGACTAAGGTAAGTCAGGCAGACAATATCCACTGCAAAAGAGGGAAAACTCGAATCAAAACCCTATACCAATCCATCTAGCCAGCATGGTATAGTAGGCTAATAACCCTTCAAGTGTATTAGCAAGTAAGTATTAGATTCTAAATGCATATTATTATTGTATTGGATAGAGCAAAAATATTAAATGTTGTTGTGCCCGACAGGGTCCATAATGTACATAGCTTTAAGCCACTTTTTACCACCTAATATCACGTTGTGGAATGCAAATAAATGATATGAATATGAATATGACAAGACCCGTGCCCAGCTGTGGGATATTTATGTGTTGAGATGATGATGATGAAAGGCAAAAAGTAAGAATTTAATTTATAAACGTAAAATAAAACGCACCATACCCCGGTTAAGTCTTAAATTAATCTAAAATATTTCGTGCTTCGTCAGAGCGGTTTGTGCTGTATAATATTGTCGAATTTACGGTTAAACCTGCATTTGAATTGTGCAATTCCACAGTGGAATATTTAATGTCGACATGTATCGCGGTGACATACTCAGTTATAAACGACAGTTAAAATTGTGCAAGTAACCCGCGAATTTGCTGTGGGAAATTGGATTAATACAAATTGGAATTGGAATAAAATGGAAATGAAATTAGTATTCCATATTTATTTTAACATAATATTAGTACTTTTGACTTTTGTCTGCACGTTGGTTCAGTGGCTTAAATGTTCACCGCGCCATTTATCACGGCCCGGCGTGTTGTGGGTTCCATCCCCACACGGGACAAAAATTTGAGTGAATCCATAAATGGTCGTCCCGAGTCTGGTTGTACTTTGTGTCCGTCAATTGTATGTTTGTAAAGTCCCCCGCGACACAGGGCTTGTTCCCTAGTGTGGGAGTGGTCTTAAAAAAAAAATAGGGGTTTCTGCCCCTGGTTTAACGAAAAAATTGCCTCACCAAGGTTTTACGACGGGGTATCCCACTGATATAAAAAAAATATGTGTTCCTAATTTAGGACTGGAGACCTGGTACTTATGCAGATTAACAAAACTGTGTCATTATTTGGCGATGGCCTTCTGTAAGGTAGAGCTTGTAGCCAAAAGACCAATATGGATATTACCTAAACCACTAAGTAGGTATTGTCTATTTATTTTTTTCTGAATGTCTCTATTAAGAGTAAGTTAATAACAACCTGGTACATCAATTAATTTAATTTTCAGTAGTTTTCACGTGAAAGATTAACAAACATCCATCCATCCATCCATCCATCCATTCTCACAAACTTTCACATTTATAATATTTGTAAGGATGTAACTGATATTAGCATGTTAATGCTATTAGTCTAACAAATAACAACTCCAAACAACTTTAAGTCTTAATAACAACGTCCTTCGGTTAATTATTCAACATATTAATAACGACAAGTTTCGATACTCAAATCGATTCATCATTATCGCTTGTTTTATCAAATATTCAACAAATTGTAGAACATGGCGTCTGTACCAACTAAAATTACTGTTTGAATTATTAAAAACAGTAACACTTTGGCTACTAATGAAAGGGTATATTCAAGGATATGTGGAGGTATTTTTTTTGGATTCCCTAAGTCATCGGCGTCAACGGAACCCTAATACATATCTCAACATTGGAACATAACCTCATCATTGTATGTAGTTATTTGGCTGTAATATTCTGTAAGGTACTTCCCCAGTCGGGCTTGCTAGCTTGTATAGTGCCAAAAAATTCTTAAATAAATGTTACAGTTATTTTTGTATATAATTTTTTTTTCGAGATTGGTTTCAGGTGCGCCATTTGTATGTGCAAAAGAATACAATAAAAAATCTATCCGCGGTTTCGATTTAAACGTATGCATGCATACTGCCCGTTGTAAAGATTTTTTTTTTAAATTCCGTAGTGATTGGCAGCCGGTTTCCAAAATTATGCTGCTGACATTGTAAAATATTACAATTCGTTACTGTATATCCAATTAGATAGAGTTTAATTGTTGGAGCCGAAAGGTTCTGTAGTGACTTTGAACCGGACGATGCAGTCAAAGTCTAACTCATTTATTCGAAAAAAAAAAAAACCAATAAATGAGTTAGACTTTGACATTAGTGAACGTTAATATAAACGTCATAAAATGCCAAAAACAAATGCCTGGCATTTGTTTTTATGACGTTCATATTAGATCAAATACATGATACTTCTGAACGTCATTAAACAAATGCCCATCATATTTTTTCCTACGGCACATTGTGGGCTCCAATAAGGTGGATCAAATGGACACCAGACCAACAAGAATAAAGACTAACAGATCAGTCAGTACATTATTTTCAGCCTGTGCTGTCCCACAAGGTTAAGGCCTCCTTTTCCTTTTTTCACTCAAACCAAATAGAGCTGAGCTCAGGCTAGAATAGACCAGTCTATTGTATGCATCAAGCTCATCCCGCCAACTTAGTAATAATATCGCCATCAAGTCAATATAATAATAATCGAAGCAAGTTGTTATAAAACCTTACAAAATGAGATTATTTTTATCTCTCATAATGAACTCTATGCCATACGGTTGGAGGAGTATTGGTAAAAGGTGACCATGGACATCAAAATTAAAAAAATCGAATTGTAAAACAGAACCCGTAAAACTTCAAAGACGTTAAACAATCACCTAATGTTTGTAATATCGGCTGCGTCTGTTTGTAAAGCTGCTAATATTGTCACCCTACTACCGTTTAATGAAGGAGCTCGGTGCTCAAACAAAAGGGCGCAAATGAAACGCTCGCGGCATTGCTCTGATGCTTTTTCGCTATTTTTTTAACAAGCCACGCTTTGTTCGTACTAAGCTCGTTTTGTAACGTTTGATTGAGATTTACTTTTGTAATGTGGTCTGTTTGTTTAATACTGAGCCTGAGTTCTTTGGTTGGGTTTTTGAGTTTTCTGGAAGCTGGTTTGCAATCTTTGTGATGCCCCCGCATAGGGTTAAGAATTATGAAATTTTTCAGTGACCTTGATATTTATATTACGTACAGGAATATCATTAAATAATATACAATGCAATGCACACAGGTAAGTGCATAAATTATATAACTTCATAATTCAACCTGACTAGCAAGAAATCAGGCACAGAACCACCTTATGACGTGCTCTTCGAGACAATATTTTTCTAAACATATAAACACAAAAACATTTCTTGAAAAGTAACATTGTAAGGATAAGAGCTCCTAACTTTTCATCTTCAATACAAATAGTTTAACATCATATTTTTTGCTAAACCATAAAGATACACGTTTCTCTTCTCAACCTTATCAAAAGGCTACATTAACAAAGCAAATGTATAAATAAGAACCAAAAGCATAATACATGAAAAGCCAATATTTCCACCACATGCAAATGTTAATACCCGATTCTCCGCTGTATACTCAAACAGAGCAAAAACAAACAGCGAAATCTGAGGATCCACCTAATTATACACCAAAGAAACCTTAAAGATTAACACAACGAAATAGGTGAACCGCCAACACAGCTTAAAGGGTTGTCTTTACAGAAAATTGGAATTGAAACCGAGCATTTGTTCAGTCGAGTGTGTGGGTCTAAGCAGGCGTAACGCGTTGAAACACAGAAATTACTGAGACACCTCCCTTTTAATTTCCCCGACAAAAGGTTTCATTATTTTTTAATTAAATTAGACTGTGCACGTACGGCTAATAGGTGTAAGGCAAAATTGTGTGCTGTTTTTATAGGGGGTAGGGGTCGGAAGATTTAATATTGGTGATTATTCAGAAATTTGATTGCTACTTAAAAATAAATTGGAACATTAATTATGTTACACAGCATTACGCCTTTTTCCCCCGGGGGAATGTCAGAAATATATCATACTAACTTTTACGAGCTACATTAAGTTGAGACCTAAAAAGGCAACTTATTGCATAAGTGGAATAGGAGGCAAGCCTATGAAGGATTTAATTCTTAATTCCAGGTAGATACAGAACTTTTCTCGAAAAAAATCTCAACTTACTTGATCCGGGTGTCCAATTCTAGACTTTTCTTCCTTGACTGATTAACTGATTTATTAACACAGAGCCTAAGCTTCAGAATTTCAGAACTGAAATTTGCAATTCCTCAAATCAAGTGGAGTGAAGTAAGTGAGCACCAAGAAATGATTTTTGGAAATTCAATTCTAAACCGGGTAAAAAATTGCCAAAAAGTCAAAAATGTTTGCTACATAACATTGGATGCAAACAGCTGAAATATCCAAAATGGCGTTGAGATTAAAGTAAACCAGGAGGAGGCTGCAAGCCGGAAATTAAAGCCGGAGCGAAACGTCTTACCTTTACGAGGAACACCTTCATATATTTTGTATTAATAATTAAAATTTGTGTTTATGCGTCTTTAAATATAAAAACAAGGTTTAATTTTACACTGCAAGAGGAGACATGAGAAGTTTTAGGACCGATAAAATGGGTAATTTGAAATGGTATAGAAAAAAAGCTATACAATGTTTAATGGGTGTGTTGGTCTATAGTATTTTTTCATAGTATGGGTACTGTAGCGTTTGAAATTTGTAGATAAATATCAATGAAAATAAGAAACGATTAAATTAAAATCAATCGATTGAATACTCTAGGCTTTTGACCATTATTAGCCGATTGGTGAGAGATTTATTCAATCTTTTTCATTCATCTTCAAGTGTCAAACGTCCTGTATCCATGCTAATGAAATACATTATATTTATTTATTTAAAATGTAGCACAAAATAATGTGTACAAGGCGGACTTAATGCCAAAGGCATTCTCTGCCAGTTGATTGATTGATTTGAACCTTTGGGTGATGCAGAGAGAAAACTTGGTAGGTGCATTTCAAAGAAACGTAGAAAGTAAAATAAAACAATCACAATACTTAATAATTGTGATACTAAATAGATATACATAATAAAAATAATATATACATGATATATATACTACGATACAATACATAAATAAATAACATACATATTTAATATACTATAAATGTTGTATTTGTATTATAGTGGTTAGTGTATCAGACGGCTTTGCTGGAACACGTGGGTCCGTGTGTAAGTTCTCTCTAGTTATTTTTGGTATTTTATTTATTTAAGTAGAATAAAAAAAATCCTTAGAGAGATAAGTGAAAGGAAATTTACAAGCATTCTATGTCGCCCATAATAACATACAATATATGAAATGGGAGCTTAAATTTGATGGGAACTCAAGGAAATCCGGAGCTGCACAATAAATTCAAAGACTCATCACATTTTTCATTTTCATAAAGCGAGACCATTGGTTGTGGCGATCGCTTAATATAAGGCGGCCAGTATGTTTGTTTACTGAATTTGTTAGGAGAAAAAGCAGAGGTTTTCCGATTTCCAAGACTGTAGTGTGACTGTATTATGATTGCGAGGTAAATACAAAGCCTCAAAACCATCCGGTTTAGAGGCTTTATTTCGCAATTGACCTCTCTCTTTATTCCCTCTGCTAGTGCTAGTTCGATCCCGGGTGGCAGTACCAATGTGAATTTCACTTTGTGAAGTTTATATGTACTAATCAAATGATTCGCCATCTGTCAACGGTGAAGACAAACATCATGAGAAAACCCACAAGTCTCAGGTGAAATTCTAAAGATATGACTGATTCACCAACCCGAATTAGGCCACCGTGTGTGAATTGAGACCTCTCTCTCTCTTTTGATAGTGGAGATAAGACCCATGCCCAGCAGTGGGACATATATGACTTGCTATTATTATCTAACATTCACAAGAAACAAGACAGTCTTTCTAACAATATCATTTTATCAATAAACATTCATGAATTTCTACACAAAGACCTTTATACACTAAATAACCCGCATTATCAACTAATAGACATAAACCAGTACCTCAAAGCGTTAAATTTCCCAAAGGATCTTAGTGCCATGACCTCTCAGATCGTATAACTATAACACAACTAATTGCATATTCTCTATGTAAAGCTTAGTATAGCAGCTACGGCTAATCTGGAATATAATTGTAGCTATTAGAAGTTGCTCTTCAAATTGAATGAATTGCTTTATCAATCATCTTAGCCAAAAGACATCCATCCAAGGATTTTCACAATACTCAGTTTTAAGCTGACCTTATCCATCGGTTGCCCGCAACCTTTAACAGGTCGTCGGTCCACACTACATAAAGGAGGCCTGTCCACTCTGCGTCATCATCGTAATGGAATCGTGTATTCATTATAATTTGATTTGACTGAAATTATGAAAATTTTGGCGGATCATGGTGGGTGAAATTGTTGGAAGAATTTTGGATGGCCTATTGGTCTTGTTGTTAGTAACCCTGAATACAAAGTGGAAATTTTGGGTTTGCTTTTGCTGCAGTCCGAAGCTTTCCCCAGGCCAAATTTCAACCACATTACCTGACGGTGACAAATTCGAACTCTGGAGTAGGAGCTCGGATGGCACAGTTGGTAATGCCGGAACCCGAGAGGCGAAGGTTCAAGTCCTGCTCCGGGCTCCTCTTTTTCCACATTGCTTTAATATTTAAGCACATTACCTGATCCTTAGCCTTCGAAATCTAGTCACAAGATCTTCATATACTACTTACTGTTGACGCACCTTTTATTATGTGCCTACGTAATTAAAATAGGGAATTCATTAAAATTAAAATTGCCGAACACTTGCTATGCAAATAAAGGCTATTTTCCTCTGTCTAAGCAAAAATCAATGCTCATAAATAATTCAAGCGGTCTCAAAACATGCGCTCAATTACAATACGTTTTTAAATCGATCGATACAAAGCTTGAACAAGGTAACGATTACTAATTTATAAATAATTGTTTTTTCAATTTATAAGCGAAACTTTGTTGGTTTAATTAATAGTTTTTGAATAGAAACGAATTCAAATAGTAGCGAGTATGAAGTATGTATTTATTTATAGCTGACACAAGGATAGATTAATGGCAGTCTACAGTTTTCAAAATCTTATATTTACCTGAACTTGAAAGTTCAATATTGTAAAATGATTGGTTTGTTGGTCTACAAGTGTTTGATGCGACTTTAGGTCCAGAGTTTGATACCCGGGGCGCGCCAAAAATAGATATTGGATTTTCTATCAAGAAATTTACAACAGATGTCCAAAGCTTAGCTATTAGTAGTGTTGCCACCCACACGCTTACATACCGTCATCACAAGACAGTCACATTTATTCAATTTACTAGGCAATTTTAATTAAACCTTCACGCGTTCCAGACAATACAACTTTAGAAAGGGCAAACTTGCTATAACGTGTAAACCATAATGAGCCCTTTCATTGCTAATTAGGACCCATAACCGTTGTTTGATGGCAAACATTTAAACTGAACGACAAACTCTAATAGTTTTAAGCGCCATTTTTAGTTTCAACATGGCCGCTTGCCCATTCTTTTCAGGCGTATTTAATACATCATGCACCATTAGACTTAATTCAAAACCTTACTCTGCTTCCTCCACCCCGTTTTATTCAGGAAGGCAATTAAGCCACTATTTCGTAGTTCCCCTAAATTTCAACTACAAAAGGTTCTGTGTGTGTGTGATGACTTGTATAAATTAACTCGGAAATGTTCTAGATGCTTCTTTATTAGTGATGGCGTTGCTGTGTTT
Source organism: Trisateles emortualis (assembly GCA_947095525.1). Taxonomy (NCBI): domain Eukaryota; kingdom Metazoa; phylum Arthropoda; class Insecta; order Lepidoptera; family Erebidae; genus Trisateles; species Trisateles emortualis. Next base: position 2,908,438 of record OX352748.1, on the reverse strand, counting down.
GTGAGGATAACAAATAATGTTTAGTCAATGTTGACGTTCTATTTTTGTCATACTACCACTGCTTATAATACAGCGGCTGAATGGGAAAGTAACCGACTTGCACGCAAGGGATGCGAGTTGCATCCCGGGTGGCAGTATCAATGTTAATTTCACATTGTGGAGTTTATATTATGTACTAATCGAATGATTCACCATCTGCTAACATAGTGACATGTCATAGTAGTAAATTTTAAAGACATGTCTGATTCACCAACCCGCATTAGGTCAGTGTGAGCGTTATTGAAAGAGGAGTGGAGAACCGCTGCCAGCAGTGGAACATATATCGGTTGCTATTATAATATTAAAATGGTGGTAACAGCTTTGAAAGTCTAGTGATCGTTGAGTGCCAGTGCTAGTCACTGAGGTTCAATTTCTGGGCCGGACCTAATATATATACTGGGATTTTCTTTTAAGATTTTCTCAGTAGATGCACAATGTTTGGATATTTGTAGTGCTAACACCCTCGTGCCTCGGGTAAACTCGTAAAGCCATTTGTTCTACATCTGATCTCTCCTCGTCTCATCGAATCTCATCGAACTATGAGAGTGGCAAAAGAGGTACTACACCTCTTTTCGCAAATATACTGATTGCCTTGGTGGTCCAGTGGTTGTGGGTACGATTCCCACACAGGACAAAACTTTGTGTGACCCACAAAGAGTTGTTCTGAGTCTGGGTGTAATTTGTGTCCGTTAACTGTATGTTTGTAAAGTCCCCCGCGACACAGAGCTTGGTCTTTAGTGCGGGAGTTGTCTTTAAAAAAAATATACTTGTGCACAATCATCATAATAATAAGTGCACATAATTTATTGAACTACAATCCCTTGACGGGTAAAAAAGGTTAGTTTTCTATATAAAACCTAAAGTAATAAAACGGCGCTCATAGCCATGTGCACTCGCTGTTCAGTAAACGATCAGCGGTTTAAGCTACCAAGGGCGCGGTAACTTTAGATGGGCACGTTAAAAATCGGTCCCGACTATTAACAGGCGTTAGGTCATGACAGACTAGGCCTAAATATGGGCGATCTAAATAACTCTGTCACCAGGTTGGCCACTAACCAAACAAGAAGAAGAAGTGATAAATTCGACGAGGCAGCTTCGTGATGCGGAGACACGATTGCTTCGCGAGCCAATTTGAACGTTGTCTGACTGACCGCATGCTCAATGCGAGCACCAGATGAGCTGCCTCGCGAGGCAGCTTCGTGACGTGAAGACACGTTTGCCTTGCGAGATAATTTGAACGTTATCTGACTGACTGCATGCTCACTGCGAGCACCATATGATGAGCTTCCTCGCGAGGCAGCCTCGTGACGTGAAGACACGTTTGCCTCGCGAGCCAATTTGAACGTTGTTTGACTGACTGCATGCTCAATGCGAGCACCACATGAGCTGCCTCGCTTAAGTTACTTACACATTCCAATTAGAAAACTTATACACAGATTTAACAATGAATGAAAAGCGTATCCTAACATTAGACATCCAGTGGGCGGATTATCTGGGATTATTAAATACCTGCCTTCAAACTTTGGCAGTTAGTACTAAACTGTGTAAGACATGAACATTACCTGAATGTTTGTTCGATCAAGTCATCTTTTATGTTAAACATTAGTTTAAATCTTTGGAATTGTTGTAATAATATTAGTAGTATTGTTATACTTGATGTTCTCGTGGCTTTACTTGGGTTAAAAAACTAGAATAAAAACACTAAAAAGATCGACTTGCACGCAAGAGGTGCGAGTTCCATCCCCGGTGGCAGTACCAAAGTGAATTTCACTTTGTGGAGTTTATATGTACTAATCAAATGATTCTCCATCTGCTAACGGTGAAGGAAAAAATCGTGAGGAAACCCACATGTCTTAGAAGTAATTCAAAGACATGTTAGATTCACCAACTCGCATTAGGCCAGCGTGTGTGAATTAAGGTCTAAATCCCCTCTCACTCTCTCTCTCTTGATAGAGGAGACGTGACCCATGCCCATCAGTGGGACATATATGGGATGCTATTATAGTATTATAACCTTTGGATGGACAAAAAGAAAGTTAAATATAACAAAGAAAAGTATAATATTGTACTAGCTGTGGCCTGCGGCTCCACCCGCGTGGATATCGGTTATCGCTGCAAAAAGTAGCCTATGTGTTATTCCAAACCATAATCTATCTCTGTGCCAAATTTCATCTAGATCCGTTCAGTAGTTTTTACGTGAAAGAGTAACAAACATCCATCCCTCCATCCATTCTCACAAACTTTCACATTTATAATATTAGTAAGGATTAAACAAACAAAACTATCCTCAATATTATTAATTCGTCAGATATTGATCTACATTATAGTTATACTACGGCACATTCACAAAATGATAGACATTAAGCATTAATTTACTCTCTGAGATAATGACAGTGGGAAGTGGAAACGATTACGCTTGGCCTCGCAAAATAGCCTCTATTGAGTGTTTCATCTTTCTCTTTAATTATTTGTTGGGAAAAATCTTAGATAAGTATATTGTGTATCATTTTCGGCTAAAGGTTATCTGCTGAAGAAGATCAGAAGTTAATTGGTCGGTGAATACGCTAAGGTAGACTTGTGATCTTTGGATTGGTACCTACAATATTATTTTTGGATAAATATACTTTTAGTTGTGACATTTCTCCGCATCTTCTCCGAATCGACTAAGTGAGTAAGTCAGGCAGATAATATCCACCGCAAGAGAGGGAAAACTCAAAGCGAAACCTATACCAACACGTCTGGCCAGCGTGGTATCCATCTCAGCCATAAGACGTCCACTGCTGGACATAGGCCATAGAGCTGACCTTGTCCATCGGTTGCCCGCAACCTTTACCAAGTCGTCGGTCCACCTTGTTGGAGGCCTGCCCACGCTGCGTCTACCAGTTCGTGGTCGCCACTCTAGAACCTTTCTGCCCCAACGGCATAGTAGGCTAATATCCCTCCAAGTGTATGGAGGAGACCCGTGCTCAGCAGTGGGACGTTTATGGGTTGAGATGATGATGTCTAGTTGAATAACAAAATATTTTATGAAATAACCGAATAACATTGCAAATGAAATGTATAATAATTAAACTAATTAAATGATTAATATTAATTAAACACAATGCAACTAATCTAAAACTAATTAGTTCCAAAATGCGGGCATACTTTTGAAAACAATGTTAGTAACACGAACCAGTTCTTATGATTTATCATTTAATGTAATATACCTACAATTATAATAAAATAATAAAACCTTTAGTATGTCGTTTACAACGAAAAGAAGTTCTCGTTTTCATTCAGCCAAAATATGTCCACTGCTGGACATATTCCTCCCCAAAGATTGTCCACAAGAACGGTCCTCAGCTGGTCAGTAACTTCTTCGAGGTCGTTTTATTTACAGGCCATTCTAGTATTTATATTATGTACTAGGGGTCGCCCGCGACTTCGTTCGCGTGGTTATTTGGAAAAATTTCCCTGATTTTGCAATATATCTTACTACTGCTCCACTCCTATTTATCATAGCGTGATGTTATATAGCCCATAGCCTGCCTGTATAAATGTACTATTCAACAAAAAAAGTTATTTTCTAATCGAACCAGTACTTTCTGAGATCAGCGCGCTCAACCAAACAAAAAAACTCTTCAGCTTTATAATATTAGTATAAATTCAAATTCTCCAACATTTATTCCTCTTTGCCTACTGATACCAACAAAATAGTTGTAGAATTTTTAAATACGAATGGACATAGAAATGTACGTACAGAATTTTTCCAATGCAGTACAATTCTAGTAATCCACTCTAATCTACCTATACTAGAAACAGAATGGAATAACACAGAGTCTAGAAAGTTCCAACGTTGGAAATTTTTCCAATACATTCCAGGTACAAGTTGAAATAAAATCAAATATTAGCCATTCGTGGCAACAGTTTGTTTAAAGGTATTGTTGTAATAAGAGTATAAGTCTTTCTAACTATTGTATATTATGTATTTAGGTTTTATTAGTATGTACTTAGTTGAGTTTATTTATTTTAAAGTCAAAGTCAACCTCATTTATTCATTTAGATCAAATACATGATACTTATGAACGTCATAAAAACAAATGCCAGCATACTTTTTTCCTACGGCCAATTCGCTGGCTATGGTAGGGCCTCGAGAAGAATTGGCAAAAAACTCGGGTCACTCTTTTTAATCGCCAGAATATAACATTTAAACATGAATTTAAATTTAAACTTTTGCACATAATATACATTGTACAACGGCGGACTTAATGCCTTAAGGCATTTTCTACCAGTCAACCTTTAGGAGTGCAGAGATAAAATATGGTAGGTGCATTTATACATGATATGAAATGAGTTATGACATAGACACAAATATACAAGCATATACATAAATATAAATATACACATATAGAATACAAAATAATAAATAAAATATAATAATACATTTATTATATACATAACTGTATACTATCTAAAATAATGATAAACATTAAGATCATTCTGATAATAATTTAAGATACTGTTGGCGTACTTTAGTTTTGAAAGTGTCACAGTTGGCGGACATCCTGATTTCGAGAGGGAGTGCATTCCATTGCAGGATAGACTGAATATTAAAAGAAGAGTGAACAAGACTAGAACTATAAGAGTTTCTTAATTTAACATATTTTACAGTTTTAGCCCCCCAACCAGATAGACCATTCCTTAATAGCAATAATATGTAAATTGGAGCCGACTGTACGCCATAATATTTTTTTTTACGACCAATACTATTAGTTTAATATCAATAAAGTAAGTACCGTGTTTTGACTGCATCAGTTTGCATGCTATCACTGTAATTTAAAAAGATTGTAACTATCTGGCGTCTGAGTTTCTTGCTAGTTCTTCTCATGGCTCCCCGTCAGCGAACTAGCCGTAGGTAAATTAGCTGACGTCGTCTTTTCATAAGTGTTACTTTGTTACCTAAACGAATAAACGAATTTTGAATTTAAGTTTGACCTTAAGATGGTTGCTGGGGTAGACTGGATGCGAAAAGCGGTGGCGTGAATTAAGAGACGCATTTTACCAGTAGTGGATTTAAATTAGCTGATTAATTAAAAAGCAGGTTTAAGTTCATTTAAATTAAGACCATAGTTGCTTAGCTATATAATAAAACTAGCTGTTGCCCGCGGCCCCGCCCGCGTGGATGTTGGTTATCGCTGTAACTTGACTTAACTTGCACCTATGTGTTATTCCAAACCATAATCTATCTCTGTGCCAAATTTCATCCAGATCCGATTAGTAGTTTTTACGTGAAAGAGTAACAAACATCCATCCATCCATCCATTCTTACAAACTTTCACCTTTATAATATTAGTAAGGATATTTTATCCAATATGAGATTGAACATAAAACGAAATGGAAAAATTCTAATATTAATAACAATAATAATAATGTGATTCGTTTCAGAGATAGACAATGGCTCGAAAGATCCTCCGTCAATCCCTTGTCATCTGGACTAACATAACATATCAAATAATAAAAATTTAATAATATTAATTCAATTTGTTATTTTTATATTAAGATAGACTAACACATTCTATATTTTATTTTATCTTTGTATTCTTCTTCTTCTTTATATTTGGTTAGTGGCCAACCTGGTGACAGAGTTATTTAGATCGCCTATATTTAGACCTCTGTCGCGATCTAACGACTGTACTCAGCCGGAACCGACTTTTAACGTGCCTTTCGAAGCACAGAGACGCTCAGATAAAATACCACTATGCGGTCACTCATCTATAGGGTTACCGGTTGGTAGCTTAACCCACTGAACGTGTCGATTTTAGTATTAAAAAAATAGATATGTAGAAGAAAGAATAGAAAGAGTATAATTATTATCTGCATCATTGTGTGTGTAGTAGTTATTTAACTACTTTATATTTGGAAATTACTCGTATAGTAAGATAGACGTAGATATTGCACTAGCGCGGGGAAATTGATGACACCATCAGTAGCTGAGTAGCTATATTTGATCTATCACTATCTCTTTCTGTATCATTATCTATAGCATTCATACTTGTTATCTAAAAGCAAGTACGCACGTGAACAAAACTGAAATCCGCTCAGGATGAAGGTTGCTTATCTTTTTTTAACTGACTTCAAAAATGGAGGAGGTTTCTCAATTCGATATGCTTTTTTATGTTTGTTAGCAGATAACTTCGCAGTTTATGAACCGATTCTCAAAATTATTTTTTTATTCGAAAGAGTATACTTTAGAGGTGGTCCCATTGGCACCAAGTCCGGATCTGATGATGGAATCCCAGGGAAATCGAAGGCAACCCTCAAATGTTGTAGGCAATGTTTTTCGTATATTTTTTACATTTATTTTATTACTAAAAATAGAAAAAAAAATTAATAAAAAAACTGAAACCGACTTAAAAACCTAAAAATAACTGAATACAGATTGAAGTCAAGCTTAATATTAGGTGACAGGATTAACTTAGCACCGACTTAAATCTGTATTCGTGTCTGTGTGTGTCTATGTATTTCAGGTTTCTGAAGTCGGTTTCAGGTTTTTTTTTAATAATTATCATCATTTGCAATAACAAGTTTGATATTTGCTCTTTCATCAAAATCAACACTTGTAAATTTGTAAATAGGTTATAAGTAGGTAGCAAAACACTCAAACTCCACCCTTCAAGGGATTCCCTTCATTAGATAAGCAGAGACAGTTCCAGTTTAACTATCGGACATTGCAAATTAGATAACAATTCTCTTTTGGAAATGTCAAAACATGACTTCTGATGAAGGTACCCCATGGGTTATTCATAGAGATAGAATGTTCAATTTACCCCAACATAAGTTTTAATCTTGTTATTTCATTGATTGTTGTCCTTTGCCATTACATTGCAAATGTAGGTTAAACAAACAAACAACGTAAGTACCCAAGTTAGTTTTTTTTTTTTAAAGATGACATCATTAAGGAAGAAAGATTGTATTGCGGCTGTACCACTCCTAGACACAAAAAATATTTTTAGTCCTCGGAGATCGAACTTCAGAATGCGAAGTGGTAATGTTGAGGAACTAAAGCCACTGAATCAACGGTGCAGTAAATTAAAGTTGAAATATTATTTTTTTGGTTCAGAAAGGTTTTACGAGTAGAGTGGCGACCATAAACTGGAAGACGCAGCGTGGGCAGGCCTTAAACAAGGTTGCCCGATGACCGGTAAAGCGGACAACCGATGGACAAGGTCAGCTCAAGTGGAAAACCTTGGGGGAGGTCTATGTCCAGCAGTGGACGTCTTATGGCTGAAATGGGAAGGTGAGATTTTTTTTAAATTTTATTCATTGCATTTGCTTAATTTAGAACAGCATCGAGATGTGTAGAATATTACCATAGCTGTGGCATGCACCACTATTGCTATTCAAGGTAATAGTATTATGGCCACTACCTAGTCGGCTCTTGTAATGAAAGGCCTACCCAAAAATCACGCTGGTGGTTACCTCATGGGCGAAAACGTTCAAGATTTAAAACAAAAAGAATCGCGTTTTATCCCGGTAACAAAGGCCTACCTAATTATTCAGCTACTTACATTCAAATACACTGGGCCACTTTTTGTTGGTATAGATTGTTTTGATTCAAGCATTCGGACGAAGTAGGCAGTGAGAGGGGGGGTTTCGAAATTAATTTTATGTTCTTTGTTCAGCTCCAGCAATTTTCCTTTCGCCTCCTTTTCTCGTTATTTGATTCCACAAATTTTATTATAGGTGCTTCAGTAATTTTATGGCGGGTATTTAAGATATTTTCATATTGTAAATATCACTTGTGCGAGAATGTTTTCGTTTGGTGAAGTTCCGTTATGAAACGAATGTTTTTGCTGGTATTTTTGTTATGTTTTCTGTTCAGAGGTATGCAGTGTATGAAGGGAGAAACAAACTGAAAGACGTGTTGTGGAATGTGGATATTAATTATATAAGTTTCTTTGTTTAGGTTTAATAGCGATCCATTTTAAAATGGAGTATACCTGAGATAGAAAATGTTTTATTTTCAAAACGCATCCCTTAATGAGTGCTGGAGACTTGTACTCACACACAGGAATATAACTACATCGCTGTGTGTAGTTATTTGGCTATGGTCTTCTGTAAAGACCATAGCCAAATAATTACACACAGAAGATGGAGCTCCTTTCCTAGTTAGGCTTGCTTGCTATTGTGGTGTCCTACCTTTACTTTGACCTGTATATATTAATTTAAACATTAATGTTTCATACTTTTACATTCATATTTGTTTAAAATATAAACTACTCTAATTATTTGGTAAAAAGAATGTATTAAAATTTATATTTACACCATAAATTGAATATCAACGAAATAGGAAACAAAATATTTATTTTCCTATAATACCAATCAAATTAAGGATGCATTGGCAATAACGATTAATTCTTAAATTCGGCTTTGTAGATGAAGTGGTACCTGAGTTGGAAAGTTACCCCTGTGACTTGTAACACCCTTACTGATAACTTTGTGAAGATAATAATATATGTAGAAATCAAATAATTTACTATCTGATAAGAGTGAAGAAAAAAACCTCTTTAAAAAATCCAAACGTCATGTTTTGAAAGAGATTCTAAAGGCATGTTTAATACACCACCTCACTTGGGCTTACGTATGTAGATTAGAGCCAAAACCTTCTTTCTTATGTATAAAGAGAAAAAAGACCCGAGCCCACCAGTGGGACATATGGGTTACAATGATCCTTTAATGGACAACTGAAAGCTTTGTAAGAATAGTTTACATATAACGTTTATGATCTTAAACTGAATGCAGTACATGGGCTGATACAATGTATGGAAAGTACAATATTATATTTTAACAAATTAAGTGGGTACAGTTCTGTTCTCCTAACTAGGTTACAAAGTAGCCTGTGTGAAGGAGCCACAGTTCCAATCCCCTATGGATAGGATGTTTATTGATAGAACGTACATCGTGTTTTTATTTACGAGTATAACTGCTACATTCATAGTTATACTTTTTTTATTTGTTTTTAGTTTAACAATGTCGATTAAATTATATTTTATTAAGAACATCTATTGGTTCAATAGAGTTCGTCAGGTATATCCAGAAGACTTGTATAATTATCTCCTTAACAGTACATTCAACAAACACAAGAAAAACAGATTTATCAAACCCAAAAACGTAATCAAACGAAATATTGTTGGAAAATATTCATTCAGTCAAATAAACAACTTAATGCCTTCACCAAGTTTGTACAAAACTTTTGCAGGGTTGGAGGGGGGGAGGCTGTCCCGCCCTTTCCTTGTTTACGGTCAGGGGTGACGGAAAGTGTGACATGGTTTGTTATTTCGCACTGCGCAGCGAACTTTATTTCAGCCTTTTGGTCATATAAATACGTATTTCTTGGAATCAGTTTTGTAATAAGTCCATATGTTTTATTGACATAAAATCCAAAAATATCACTGGTGACATTTCTGACCAAAAGCTACCCGAATACAAAGATTTGAAAATAAGACCCATCATCCGGTCCGGACCTGCTTTCATCCATTACTTCCCACGCTTCATCATCCACTTTAATGGTAGCCATAAACAGTAAATAGTTATAAATCTGTTTGCAGGCTCGCATATTACACCACTATTAAAAAAGCATAATTTGTATATCACTGTCTGTTTATAATGAATGGCTGACCCGTGCCCGTTGGGAATTTTTCGGGTTAATATACCTATGACTATTCTTTCTAACTGCTCCTATTTACTTCTGATTAAATTCGTCGCGGGGTCCAAGATAGTAGGCTTAGTTGTCCACAGAACGCACGAGTGTCAAAGCTCCAAGCAGTAATTGGTTACTCCGCTGTTAATCCTGGCTCACAGGAGTCACAGCGGTGGGCACGTGGGTGGGATTGTTCAGATACCTATGACACTTACAAATAATCTGACTTTCTATTGGTAAAAGAATGCTCAATCATCATCACATTCTGAACTGATCACTTTCCAATCTTGTCATATTCCAGATTATACTACTTTTCCAGATTCTTCTACTGAACAAAATTTTGCATGCCTTATAAGTAGAGATTTACAGGTAAATGAAAAATACAGAATGTACTAATAGCAACCCATATATATTCCACTGCTGGGCACGGGTCTCCTCTCCTCTATCAAGAGAGATAAAGGGTTTAAGCCTTAATTCACACACGCCGGCCTAATGCGGGTTGTTGAATCAGACATGACTTTAGAATGTGTGGGTTTCCTCACGATGTTTTCCTTCACCGTTAGCAGATGGCGAATCATTTGATCAGTTCATATGAACTCCACAAAGTGAAATTTACATTGGTACTGCCGCCCGGGATCGAACTCGCACCTCTTGCGTGCAAGTCGGTTACTTTCCCACTCGGCCACCACCGCTTTTTTAGATTCTAAATTATGTAAAACCTTATTGTAATATACAAAACAAAACCTTTTTATTTTTACTATTAAGTACACTTCTAACAAAATCATTCACACCTCTATCTATTATTCCATTTCCACTATTCACCATACAAGTCTTCACAATCAAACGCTTCAAACTAAACATTTACCAGCCGATTACAGCACCGTTAAAATAACTGATGCCCATTGCGTTTCATTCCTGTAGACGGCATTGTGTTGTCCCCTTTGTTCACTTGCTTTGTCCCTATCAATGCGATCGTGTACACAATGGACAGAAAAATTGGCTTTCTACAACCAGTTATTAATATTTCATAATAGAGTCTCGTGCGCTGTTTATTGTAGAGAAAACTAATCAATGGTGACGTTTCTCTATTGGTGTTTGTGAGGATTATATTTTTTCTTAGTGGGGTTGTTAAAACTGAAGCTTAATTTTATTCTGTATAGTTCTAGAGTACAGTCGGATTTAACAAATGAAATGCCACTTACATGAGAAACTGAAATGACTTAGGTACCTACAGTTATGGTCAAGACCAGGGCCAGCGTAACCGATAGTCAACTCTGTAAGGGGTTCATGGGGGCCAAAGAAGCACCCGTTCACGTCCTTTTCAAATGTAGGAGAGTAAAAGACATATAGAGCTCAGACTCTTAAAAAACCGGCCGGAAGCTTGCAGCTACTTCGGCCGCCTGCTGGCTTTCTGGGAGAACTTTGGTTGGATGGAATATCCTCAAGAAATTCACGTACAAAGGCCAGCAATGTTCATTTTGTTATTTATTTGGATCATTTTTTGTTGGATCATTACGTTATTCATTTATTTAGAACAACTAAAATGTAAAATGAGCCTGCCGAAGTTTTCCCAAGAGACTATAGCATGGGGTTCTTCAAAAAAAAAGGTAACAAGGTTTTTAAAGGATCGGCAACGCGTGAGTGACTCCCCTGGTGTTGCTAACGTCCATAGGCTACCGTAACTGCTCACCATCAGGAGGGCCGTATGCTTGTTTGCCGCTTGGTAGTATAAAAAAATAAAAACTAAGTGCTAATAATACATTGTTTCATGATAATATATATTAATAGTACATAAGTATTTCAATTAAATGATCAACATTTAAAGGTGCATGCATTATAAAAAAAATGAATGTAACGATAAAAACTTGTTAAATTTAATTAAAGGATTTATTAGTGATACTAGTATAAGATATATATTGTTTTCTTGTCCAAATAAGACATTTTACGATTACAACGATAAATAAAAAAAAATTGCTACATATCTCAATCAAAAGACGTCCACTGCTAAAAGCTGTCCTCAAAGATATCCACAGCATTATAATGAGAACCGATGTTACAATCATAATCCTACTCCTGAATCCAAACAAAGGTTGGCTTTATTGTAATAAACATGTTTGTTACTGTTATCTCGTATTACTAATTAATCATTTATCATATTTCTTGTAATGAATTATGGTATAATACATTTTACGCTCGGTAATATGTATTAGGAAGAAAACATCGTTAAAACTCGATGCGATATATCGATATGATTTTCTTTTCTAGAAACTGCTGACATTGAGATCTATTTCGACATCGCACAGGATATATTAATCATTTTGGCGTTCCATGTTGTTAATGTTAGTGCCTACTTCTTGTTAATTTTTTCACCTCTTTTTCTTTATGTCCTGTTTGGATAAACGTTTTCTTTCTTTCTTCTTTCTTTCTAAACACAAAATAATATGACTAAGCTCGATGGAGGTCGTGTGTTCGACTCCCATCGGACAAATCTTTATGTGATTTATAAATGTTTGTTTTGAGTCTGGGTGTAATTGGTGTCCGTTAATTGTATGTTTGTAAATTCCCCAGCGACGAAGGGCTTGTTCTCTAGTACGGGAGTTGTTAAAAATGTATCTTTGTTTGTAATAAGTGCACTCAAAAACTAATAGACCGAATTTAAAAATTCTTTTACCTATAGATAGCTACATTAATAGAGAGTAACATAGGCTATACAATAAGCTAAATAATAAATAAACAAACGTCAACCACCGCTCTTGACATTGACCTCGATTATAGTAAATTCTATTGATGGTTACGTGAGCTAAAGTGGGTGTTATTGAATGAAAGTAATTTATTTCTTAGGGTCGTTAGCAGGCCATTGCCATGTTGTACCTATAATGGACGTTAAGTAGTTTCTATTAAGGTTAAATACTTATTACATGCTTTTCTCCTAGATCGATGACCTGATCAACTCTTCGACAACTGACTGTCGTGGCATGTGGAATACATTTTCAGGTCTATATTATTCGTCGTTGTCACAAAATTACATCTTCGATTTCTCTTTACCAGCAGGCGTGTGAATGATAACATTTATTAACCGACTTCAAAAAAGAAAGAGGTTCTATGATCGACTGTATTACTTTGTGTGTTCAAAGATTTCTCCCCCATTTTCTCCCCCATGATTCTCAAAATTCTTTTTTTTTTTGACAGGATGAACCTAGCACCGACTTCAATCTGTATTCAGTTGTTAAAAACAACTGAATACTGTACTGTAATTGTTATTTCAAGTCGCTTAATTTTTTTTTCTAAAAAAAATTACATTACATCCATTTTTGGCCAGCGTATATGTATAATGGCAACAATGATTCAGCTCTTTTGTTGGAGAAGAGTTGATGTAGAAAGAAGTTGAGACATTAATATATTATTAGTTATAATTATTAAGGAGTTTTTTTTTGACTGGCCTGTCTAGTGGTTAGGTTGCTAGGTTGCTAGGCCGCTTGTGGGTTCGATTCTCACTCGGGACAAAACTTTATGTGATCCATAAATGTTTGTTGCGAGTCTGGGTGTAATTAAGTCGGTGAATAGTATGTTTGTAAAATTCTCCTCCACACATAGCTTGTTCCCTAGTGCAGGAAAAAACAAGTACCAAAAAACCAAGAAATTACGTGTATTTATACTTATATTCTGTTTTACCTCTAAGCTAAAAATGCTTATGCTTGGCGTACTAAAATATAATTACCTAAAGCCACACTTTCAATATTCCTGAGCTCATTTTCCGAAAAAAAGCTCTTTAAAATACCACTATATTAAACTTACCAAAGTGAAAATTCATGGCGAACCACATTAAACTCCGAGCAATCGCCGGACATTTTTGAATTTCAAATCGACTGTTTAACATTTTACAACGTTGAGGGTTAACGTTGTCCGTAAGATATATAATAGGGTTAAATTAATAAATGTGCCTTCTTTGTATTGTGTGTCACTTAACAATAGAATATTTTAGAAGATTTTGTGAAAACATGAGCTAGGTTTCCTTTAAAAATATGTGAAAATTAAAATAACATTCTTAGTTATCTAAATTTTTGCAATATTAAACTAATATTTTTGTATGTTTCTAATGGATAAACTTGAAATCTAATAGACCGATTTTAAAAAATCATTCGCCAGTAAAATTATGCATAATCCTGAGCATACGTTTACATTTAAGAATCAAAGCTTGTACAACCCACGATTCTAGGATTATTTCTTAACGTAGTCCTACGTTAAGAAATAATCCTAGAATCGTGCCTGAGTAATTTTCTGTGAAAAAATATTACGCCCTTGACACTTAAAGTTTTACTGATTTTATTTTTGTACAAACATTTATATTTTCACTGACACAGTGTACATTTTACATTATGTTAATGAATATATAAATTTTCCAACCCACAGTACCCTGCGTAATGACGAGGTGACTGCTTAATCATCCGTGCAGTTTGAAAACTATCAACTTTTAAAAATTGCAATGGCTTTAACCACTTGGTTACCTTGCTATACTGGCCCAACGGCCATCGGTTCAAGTTCCTTTTAACAAATGATATACAAAGATTAAAATAGAAAGTCCACTCATTACAAGCTCACGAAATAAACGAATACCAACTTTATTTTATAATTTAATACCAACATTAAAATGAGGAAACAAGCCTTATTCATGAATTATATATGTGCAGCCTTAATTTGTGGTAAATTATACTTTAAAAGACCTTTTGACTCGAATTTGCATGATATTGTAGAGAAAAAATATAATCTAATGTATACTAGCATGTTTTAAACAATCTTTTGTTAAAACATTCATTTTGTTTCTTTAATTTTTGCATGTATAAGTAATTTAAGGGTCTTTATTTTTCACAGAGGAAAGCATGCATGCTGTGTCAAAATTTTAATTGAATTATTTTGTTTATTTACTTAGCGTGTTTGTGGTGAGATTAAGCCATTTTTGTACTCATTAGACACGATACATTTTCAAGGGTCATACGCCACCTCGACGACCTGGTTAAGGTTGCGAGCAACCGATGGATAAATTCAGCTCAGGATCGAGTGTTGTGGATTTCCTTGGGAAAGGCATATGTCTAGCAGTGGACATCTTTTGGTTAAGATGAATGGATGAATATGTTAGCTCAACACGACACGAAACAACGACATAAGGTAAGTTAATTTCTAAGACTTTTAGTCTTTACTGAAAATAACTTTCGCCACTCTACAGTTATCGAAAAATAAATACCCAAATTTGGTGTGATTGATTGATGTGTTTTTATATAATATAATAATGCTCTTTTATCGTGGACTGATGATCGAGTAAAGGTTGCGGGAAAGTGATGGACAAAGTCAGCTTAAGGCCGAATGCTGTAGAAATCCTTAGGGGAGGTCAATGTCGCCTTGCATCGTGCCCCTCACTTGCACCCATTCGCGGAGGAGCAGCATCCCCGGTGCACCTGGACTCTGTCAGTGCTGACAGAACCAGTGTAGCGCGGGCAGCCGTTGGGTGGACCACTGATGTCATATAAGATTCTGGCTGTAGATGCACAGGGGGATTTAAGTAGTTATGCCGACCTACCATCTCTAGACTGAAAAGCGTAACGCATTTCTCCCCTAAAAAAGGCCTATGTCCCTTTACCTTTCTTTTGCATTTATTATATTAATTTGTATGGATACATCTTGATTCAAAACAAAGGTTTGTGCTTATGGTCCCATCAGGTACAAAATGTTATATGATGATCACGATCATGAACTAAACCAACGACCTCAAATTTAAATAATAATCCTTAAAGGGTCGAATCTAGGGTACATTATCACGGATGCTTATCGGAAAGTGGGCAACATTTTTTTTATAATAATCGTTATGAAGCAGAGGTAGCTGATTGAACTGATTGCTTACACGCAATGTTAAATTACGAGGTAATGGAAAATGTATATTCTTCATATTACTAGCTATTGCCCGCTGCTTCGCCTGTGTAAATGTCAGTTATCATTATAAAAAGTACTCTATGACCTTCCCTAGGATACTGTCTATATCTTTGCTAAATTTAATGAGGCGCTGCTCATAGCTAGGTGCACTCGCTGTTCGGTAAACGATCAGCGGGTTAAGCTACTGAGGGCGTTGTAACCCTATAGATGGGTGACCGCATAGTGGTATTTCATCTTGCGTCTCCGTGCATGGGCATGTTAAAAGTCGGTCCCGACTGTTATCAGTCGACGACAGAGGCCTAAATATGGGCGAACTAAACGATAAGAAGAATAAGATTTCACTGAGAACCGTTTATATTAGTTGTAAGTAATAAGCAAACAGAGTTTAACAATTATAATAATAGTATGGTTAAATTTATTAGTTATAGGCGATGGTGAAGGCAAATAGTAACTTTTAATACATAAGGTTTAAGTTCAATTCATTCCAACAACAGCTATATTTAAAAATAATAGAACGACATTATTAAAAATTCTACAAAATACTATTATCTACTAACTTCTACTAACGTTCTACTACGTTCTACTAACTATCTTTGTCAACCCTTATCCACCCACTGCTGGGTATAGGTCTTCTCTTTTTCGCGCCATCTGTTCCGGTCCTGTGCCAAGCTGTAAAACACAGCAAGCCTGTGTTAACCATATCAGGGAAAATACTAAAGTGCACAAATGTGCGTGTAAATATGGGTGCACTCTTTTTCCCCTACTCTCATAGTCTAATGCAGTAATAATCCGAGACTATCGGAGAGAGAACCAATACCTTCCAAAGTATCATTTTATTCTACTACAGTATGATAGAACTTATTATTTCACAGCCGTCTAAAGTAACTATGACATAACCATATTAAATGAAACAAAAAACTCCACAGATAGTTATAAACAAAGTTGCTGATTCATTTATTTTATTACATTTATTTTCGTTTGATCATCGAATTATTGAAGCTTAGTTTGAAAAATAAATAACTTTAAAGGTTAAATTTCGCGTTTGATTGTAACCATTTTAAATTTATGATCCTTTTCATTTGATTAAATTGATAGAACTAAAATTTATTAGAAGACAGAATACAAAATTTTAATGAAATTGAAATTCTAAATGTCATACTGTCAGTCTTAAGAAATTCATTATTTTAACTAATGTCTATCGATTTTGCACGGGTTAACATTTATTTAGTTTTTTTAAATTATTTTTTTATACTACTTAGGTGGCAAACAAGCATACGGCCTGCTTGATGTTAAGCAGTTACCGTAGCACGCTTGCAAAACCAGAAGTATCACTTGCGTGTCGCCAACCCATTTTTTTACTCCAGGGCGTTATGATGGGAGTATCCCTGGGATAGGAATACGTTTCTTTCACTGTAGATCTGTACTCACAAACAGAACACAACTACACTGCTGTGTGTAGTTATTTATCTGTGGTCTTCTGTAAAGTGGAGGTCCTTTTCCAGTAGGTCTTGCTCACTAGTTTGGTGTCCTACCTCTCTTAAAATATTATTTTCCTACTGGCTGTATGCGAGAAGAATTGGCAAGAAATGTAGATCCCTCAACCTTTTAGTAACATTACAAGAATTGAGTTTATAAATTGTTTCCAAAGCAGCCGGTGCTACTTATAAATTAGACTTTGTAATAATATTGTTCATAACTCAAAGTTTCATTGTAAACTAGATATATCTGCACAGATAAACTTCACAAAGTTCTATGCATACGACAGCTGGCGTTTCTTTTAGAACAGTCGTTTTGTATCTAGAATATTAATAACTTTTCTCTTTTAATTCAAATAAAGTCATAAAATGTTATCCATGCTTTGAACTTTTATTAAAAGCATTGTTCATCGATTTTCTTTAGTGCTTTTTAATGTGAAAACTAAATAAATATTTGAAGGCTATGTTCAGATGGCAAAATTCTGACGGGCGATTTCAATTCGCGCGTCTAAATATTCTTATATTTACCTAACAATCGATCAAATGCGCGCATGTTAACGGGTTAAGGCAAACATACATACAGCCCGCCTGATGGTAAGCAAGGATGGAGGATTAAAGATAGATAGACCTACATAGAGAAGAGAAGACACGTCTCCAAGAGTGGATCATCATGAGTTGGAATTATAAACTCTTTGTATAAATTCTTGCTACGGTTACTGCTAAATTACTGCACGGAATCGCGTCTTTAAGATTCATTTTCTGACATTTAGATTAGCATATTCACACATTCCGCACTGAGATTAGAATTTAAACAATCAATGTGCATAAATTAAAACATAAGGCTGGTTTCACGGCTGGGAGACCCGTACGGGCTGTCCGTATGGGCTCTCGGAGCGAAGACACGCGTGAGGCGCTAGAACATCGTTCAACAGCGACGCGGATTGGTCCGTACACAACCTTAGCTCTAGCGGACTGTACAAGTCTCCCAGACAGCCGTGAAGCCAGCCTAAGACATATGGCCTGAATTATTCATTCAGTTATTGTTTGCGTTTGATCACTGCGTTAACAAATTTAACTTTGTTATGAAGTTAAACATTTGATTGTACACACCGTTATGACTTGTTATTGTAACTGTGTTATAAATGTTCTGAACATAATTACCATAAATTTAATCAAGGTTCAAGTTACTTACTTTGGAAAAACAATGTGAGTTTTATTTAGAATAATGAATGTAGGATTTGTGGTAATGTAACTTCTTGTGTTGTACAACATTTTAATGTATTACAATTATTAACACGAAGTAATGATGTACTTGATGTTCGCAAAGAAATGCAACTTAAAAAATAACGAACAAAACTGTATTTCAATGCAAATTTTACAAATTTCTTAGCCAAAGCATAAAATAACGATAATAGCAAATTAGCTCATTTTAGTTCAAATAAAACAAAAACAATTGCTTGGATGTAGACATTCAATTGTTTTTTAATGTGAAAATACGTTGTTCTAAATTTAAATTAAATAAAACCAGCCAGCAATGTGGCACAAAAAGAATATTTGTTTTTTTTTTGTTTCGCTAAATATGTGATGTGTGTGTGTATGTTTAACCATTAAAACATCAAAAGGCCTACCTTTTTTGAGGTTTTAATACTTAGTCAAAGAAAGTTATGTTTCTTGGCCTAAGGTAACGGCACCTAATTCCGAGGGGTTCTGAAATTGGCACCTAATTCCGAGGTATTTAGAAAAACAGCATTTACTTGCGATATACAAGCTGTTTTTAACCAGAATATCTCTTATTTTGTGGATAATATATCTATATGTGGATATATTATCCAAGGTAAGGTGTAAAGTATAAGATTTTTAGGATTATCCGGTCCAAACTCACTCTTCATACATTTGGCACCCTGTGCACGTAAATACCACGTTTTTTTAAATAGCGTTTTTCTTGTTATTTTAGTACTGTGTGTGTAATTATTTGCGTTTAATTAGTAAAATGACTATATTTATTATAAGTATTAGTTTACTTTTTTGTATTTTACTGTATAAATAAAGGTGAAAAAACGTTTCGAAAATACCACGGAATTAGGTGCCATAAAAATCAGCCGGTTCCTTATTCCGATGTATACCACGGAATAAGGATTTCATAGACTTAGTTTCATTTTTAGTTATCAGGATTGTTTTTTAGATTAGGTACTTCACATTTTAGATTTACTAACTTAAGTAGTCAATAAATATAAGATCTAATTACGAGGTACACTTTTGCATCGCATTGACTAATTATAGCATATCAAAGGTGGTGTATTTAGGTATTTTGTTAATTCGTTATAAGAGTATTTCAAGACACAAAATCTAAGTTTATTATATTTCAATGTAATTTTTAGCAAGTGCGATACATATCAAGTAAGATATTACAATTGTGCACTAATCTGTAAATAAATTATGCAAAAATGTTGTAGCTTTTAACACTCGGAATTAGGAAACGTGATTTTTAGTACGAAACCTAATTCCGATGTATAGTTCACAATTCACTGCAGCATATAGTTATTTTTTCTTGGATGAAATTTCATTTAGGAAGTTTGTATTTTGGTTACTGATATTGTAAATTTGATTATTATTTCACTCTAGTAGAACGTTCACTAATAAAATTAATATATATTGAGTTATTTTATCTGTAAAATTCTTTTCATAGTGTTCTCGTAAAATGACATAATTTCATCATGTTAATGTTTAGATATCTTTGTTTTTTTTTTATATTACTTGCGTGGCAAACTAGTATACGACCTGGCTGATGTTAAGCAGTTACCGTAGCATAGCAGACACTTGCAATACCAGAGGTATCTCTTGCGTATTGCTAACCCATTTTTTTACACCAGGGCTTAAGGATGGAGTATCCCTATGATAAGAAAACGTTTCTTTCAAAAACCAACCCTAAATGAGCGCTGGAGACCTGTACTCACACACGGTAGGAACACGACTACACCGCGTGTGTAGTTATTTGGTTGTCGTGTTCTGTAAGGGGGAGGCTTTTCCAGTCCGACTTCCTTGCTAGTATGGTGCCCTACAACAAATAGCCCTCTCCTAATTTATAATAAATAAAATACAAAACTATTCAATTTAATAAAAAAAAAAAAACAACTGTAAATACTGAAAGTATAAGAATTTTCATAAACATTGATATCCCAAACTCCTAATTCTGAAATACTGAAATAAAAAATACATGAATTTTCTTACAAACTTTATTACCACCTAAAGACAGAATTTTATACCCTTTCGAACAAATAAAATACTTTTCAAGTCAGTTTATAATTGACGGAGTTCTGTGGTCTCAAAGATTTAAAAAAAACACGAATTGATAACCTCCTCTTTTAAAGTCGGTTAATATAAAAAATCAATTTTAATTTTATCAATTAAATTAAAGTAAATAAAAATAAAGATTCAAAGTCCAATAACATATTTATAAAGTAGATAGAGATTTTTTTGAACTCCATGTACCCGCTACATCTTGTTACCTCGGAATTAAAAACCAAATACATCGGAATTAGGATCTTTACCTCGGAATTAGGGGCTACGAAATTTTTTCATATTTTATTTATTATTTAATACAAATCAAGGTCTAATAGCCAAATCTTTAGTCTATTTCGAAATAAATCCAATTCGAAATATCCAAAAAGGTAGTGTAAATGCTTAATTTTCGATGCTCTTTCGAGTTTTGGTGAAAATACCACGGATCAAGGTGCCGTTACCTTACTTACTGAGCAACAGAATCACATTTGATACATCGACGATACCTAGCCCAGCTTTAGTAAGAATCAAAAAGTATCACAATATCACACTCTAATCTTGCCTACAGAATCTCGAAACATAATTACTCGAAACAGCATTTTTTATACTATCAAGGAAGCAAACAAGCATACGGCCCGCCTGATGGAAAGGAGTTACTAGTGTAATACCCCTAGTGTTGCAAGCGTCCATAGGTTACTATGGACGCTTGCAACACCAGGGGTATCACTTGAGCGTTGCCGAACTTTTAAAAACCTTATAACTCCTTTCTCCTAGAACCCCATGCTATAGTCTCTTGGGAAAACCTCGGCATTTTCATTTGATCCCTAATTCAACCATAAAACAACATGGAATGTTTTACCAAATACAATAAACAAAGGCAGTTCATTTAATAAATATTATAGTAACGCCAAACGTTAGGAGATTAAATCATAACACGGAAAAGTATGAAAACCGACCTCGTAATGTAACATATTTATAACTGTTTTAACATAATAATAGAACATTTCCCGTGTGTTCATCATTGTTTAGAATTTTAACCAAAAGCTAAAAAGAATTAACATAATATATATATTGAGTCCACCGAAAATATTTATCGTTTTGATAATATATAATGTATATCTGACAAATAAATATATATTTTTTTGTTATTAGAGACCATTGCCGCACTAGAGAACAAGGTTTGTGTCGCGAGGGACTTCACAAACATACAATTAATGGACAAAATTTACACCCAGACTCAGAACAACTCCGTGTGAGACACAAAGCATTGTCCTGTGTGGGGATGGAACCCGGCCACTGAACCACCAAGGCAGTCAAGTTTTGATTTGACTGGCCGATCACGCGCGTGGCGGTCTATCTAAACGGTAACTAACCAATTGCGAGGAATAAAACACAGTTACAATGTCTAGGCTACCTGCAATCTTTTAAGAGAGGTAGGGCACCATACTAGCGAGCAAGCCCGACTGGGGAAGGACCTCCACCTTACAGAAGACCACAGCCAAATAACTACACACAGTGGTGTAGTTGAGTTCCTGTGTGTGAGTACAGGTTTCCAGCGCTCATTTAGGGACGCGTTTTTAAAGAAACATATTCCTATCCGAGGAACACTCCCATCTTTAAGCCCTGGTGTAAAAAAATGGGTTGGCAACACGCAAGTGATACCTCTGGTATTACAAGCGTCCATAGGCTACGGTAACTGCTTAACATCAGGCCGGCCGTATGCTTGTTTGCCACCCAAGTAGTATAAAAAAAAACTTTCACCAGGTGGTCCGTTAACCTCATTAACGACCTGCCAAAGCTGCGTCTTCTGGACTTTAATAAGCTCAACTTATTATAGCTAACTTATAAAGATAAAACATGGAATTTAATATTCAGGCTTAGCCAGTTTGGGTTCTATTTATTAAAGAATAAAATAGGACTAAATAGAAACTGGCTTATTAAACCACATTATTTACCTAGATTCATTTCTACTACTGTATCTAATAAGAGAAAGAATTAGAAAATATGGCTGACCTGAAGGTCCGAAAAACTTAGTCACAAGCAAGAGGCTTAGGTATATAATTTACTTTATCGCTACAGTAGCTGCCTCGCAAGAAATGCCACGCGTGGCAGCCTCGTGATGTGGAGACGCATTTGCCTCGCGAGCCAATTCAAACGTTTCCTGACTGCCTGCTCAATGCGAGCATCAAATGAGCAGCCTCACGAGGCCTCGCAATGTGGAAATATAAATTATTAGCTGTTGCCCGTGAGTCCGCTCGCGTAGATGTCGGTTATCGCTGTAAAAAGTAGCCTATGTATTATTCCAGACCATAATCTGTCTCTGTGCCAAATTTCATCCGTCTATCCATCCATCCATCCATCCATTCATACTTACAAACTTTTACGTTTATAATATTAGTAGGAAGTAGGATTTACAGTATCTGCAGTCTCGGCTAATATAGCATGGCTGGTAACCGCCAAAACATAGCGCTAATGAATACGTTATTTGTAGAATGAAGATTATTTTTCAGCCAGGATGCTTAAATTTAACCTTATAATCTCACTATTACCTCTTATTGGTAATCACTTCTTTTGATCCATAGTGATAGTCAGCAGTTTAATGTCGTCATACGCAACGTACTACTGCATTTTATTCTAAGATATGTATTTAGGTTTTCTCATGATATTTTTTATCGTCAGCAGATGGTATGTCGTTTTATAAGTACTGTAGAGGTTTATTGGTGGTCTCTAGCTGGCCGCATACCAATAGTGAAACCTCTGAGGTGTTATAAAAATAAATCATAATTATATTTGAATTCAGGGTTTGGAAAAAAGGTGAATGATTGGAAGGTTGATTGGTTAAGAGAGGTAGGGCACCATACTAGCGAGCAAGCCCGACTGGGGAAGGACCTCCACCTTACAGAAGACCACAGCCAAATGACTACACACAGCGGTGTAGTTGTGTTCCTGTGTGTGAGTACAGGTCTCCAGCGCTTATTTAGGAATGCGTTTTGAAAGAAACGTATTCCTATCCCAGGTTTACTTCCATCTTAAAGCCCTGGTGTAAAAAAAAAGGGTTGGCAACACGCAAGTGATACCTCTGGTAATGCAAGCGTCTATAGGCTACGGATACTGCTTAACATCAGGCGCGCCGTATGCTTGTTTGCCACCCAAGTAGTATAAAAAAAAAAAAAAAAAAAAAGGTTGTCATGGGCAGACAGGTTCGGGCTTTGATGAAGCCAAGACACATATGAATGTAAATAATAATAAGCAGGGAAAGTGCAATAAATAAGTTATATAGTTATCCAGTTGTGCGGGGGCTTTATAGTACGTATAAATTCCACTAAGTGAAGTGGACATACACAGCCTTGATAAAACTCATAGAAAAGAAGAAAAGATCTAAAAGATTTTGTCTCAGTTGTTACTAGCCAGTTCTTTCCCACTTCGCTACCACCATCTTTTCTAAAAGAAATCTCTTTAAATATACATAAAATAAGCTCTGCAAAAATGCATTTCAAGCTCCAGAATGTTCTACAAACTGAGTGGAAACCAGCCTTGGTTAGGTAGCCCGAGAGCTCTGTCCTCGCATATTCATCAGTTCATTATTATTGCTATCCCGTTCTCGTGAAATATTCAATGCGGACGACGCCCCAATGAGTCTGTTTATTAGCTTTTGTTAGAGCAGTTTGATAGCTCTGTGATTTGAGGTTTATGTTGGATAGTTGGTGTGTTAGTGCTGGTGGGATTGAGATAGAAAATAGTTGTTTGATTACTGATAACAAGGAAATGAGAATTCTAACGAAGATGAAACTGACAATGGTACTTTTGTGATTCTTTTTTGATAGAAAAAAAAAAATCGTTTGCATGATCACATCGGTGCTTCGGTGTAAGTTGTTACCTAAAGAAAGGTAGGGATCTTTACGAAAAAAAAATTTGTGAAAATTGTATTTAATTAAGAACTTACTAACAAATTCTTATACATACTAAAAATTCCTTCTAACAAATTATTATAATAATGTCATTATATGAAGATTAGATTTTAGAAAAACATGTATGAGTTTGAGAAAAATATATTATTATAAATGTAGGTTTAGTCTAATTTTACACTGTTACCAAATTCCACAGAAATATATACAATGGTTTTATTTACATAACTAATCTTTAATAGCGGCCTTGTACAGCTATCTTCGTTGCCCTGTGTACCTATTTTTGCACTATTTCTGTGGATTTAGTAAGCAAATCTAGGGGGCCTAGGGGGCTGCATGACGCATTAAATTAATGTGACTTGTTAGACCGAGGAAAAGGGACGGAGCTATAAAGCGTGTATAGCTCCTCTTTCTCGATCGAATGACCCACGTTTTGACATATCATAGTAGGCCCCCAAGTGTAACCTTTAATTTGGATTGTCCGATGGAGAGAGACGGTTCTTTTCATTATTTTGGTTTTTGGTGAGCATCATAAAAGGTATTATATATAATGCCTTCCTTAATGCTCACCAGAACTACTAAACAAACTTCGTCAAATTACAAGAAATGAATTTCCGCATCTCGCTTCCACAATTGTCTATTCACTTATCCTTAATCACTCTATCATAACATCCCAACAAAGAAACGGCAGACGGCACAACGGCACGGCAAAACTGCGGCATAACGGCAGAATTTCAGGAAACGCACCCGCAACATATTAATACCGAGTGGAATGATATATTGCGAAGTCAATTAACAACAGACATTGAGTAATGTTAGTCGACATAATGCTTTGAAAAAAAAAAGTATTATTTATCTTCATTGGAGGGTTGAATCTCTGTGAGCTTGACAGAAATTAAGCTTGGAGATTCGTTTGTTTAATGGCGTTCTGGCTTTCGATTTATAGGATTTTTGTGATGTCTTGTGTTTTCGTCAACATTTTGTATTTGATTGTATTCGCAACAATAAATAAATAGATAGATAACCCTTTATTGTACACTAAAATACATAAATCCTTACATAAAAATATAAAAGGGAATGTAAAGGTATCGCTAAAAGCAATTTCTTACAGGCAATTTAGGATGGACAGAAAACTATATAATACGCCAATGGTGGGCAGGTTGGTGTAACTAGTCTAGACATAACCGAAAAATACAGAACCCCACCACAGTAGTCACCTACGCTACCGAGGCAGTCTTATATTTAATAAAATTAATAAACAAAAACCCAAAACTCTCAACATACGAAGAATTAATATCAATCTAAGTAAGATAACAACTGAAGCATATAAGCTTACAAATTACTCAAACCGTGTTTTACCGATTAATCTGACGTAACGAGACGGTTTTTGATTAAAACCGTTTCGAATATACCGTATTTTCTTGGAAAATTACGATTATTTCACAACTGCTTTTGATTTCGATCGTTACTCATTTGATTGAAATGCGAATTATTATTAATATTAAATTAATATTATTTAATGGTGAATTAATTTGATACTAAGTAAAATTTATTAAAATCAAATGTTTTTAACATTTCGTAAGGTTAACGTTCCTTTCTTACTGTTAAAACTATATCAATAAAAATGTATGTATGTATATTTTGTCTTCTATGCATTCCTAAACCATTTATCCGATTGCTATGAAATATTTGGTGTATATAGAGGATGGCCCATAAAAACCCAAACAGCTCCATCAACGCGGACAAAACCGCATACAAAACTTTTATTAAATCATTTTTGGCATACTAGAGAATAAACTTTATATTGTATCTTCTAATCGTATGGTTAGTGGTCAACTTGGTGACAGAGTTATTTAGATCGCTCATGTTTAGGCGTTCTTTGATCTAAAGACTGTTAACAGCCGGGACCGACTTTTAACGTGCCCTCCAAATCACGGAGACGCTCAGATGGAATACCATCGAAAGGGGTTACCACGCCCTTGTTAGCTTACCCCGTGAGCGTTTACCGAACAGCGAGTACACCTGGTTATGAGAGCGCCTCAAAAAATATTCTAATCACGGAAACATATTAGAAAAGAGAGGTAGGGCACCATACTAGCAAGCAAGCCTGACTGGGAAGGGACCTACGCAGACGAAAGAGCAGTACGCTCTATTTACAATTTAGGAGCACGAGTTTCACTTAGAGAAAGGTTTAAAGAAATAGGCATTCTGACAGTTGCATCTCAGTACATTTTAGCCAACATCATGTTCGTTAAACAAAATTTACACCTGTTTTGTAAAAACAGTGATATTCATTCAATAAACACAAGAAACAAACACAAACTTGTTGGTACATATCACCGCCTACATAAAGTCCACAATTCATTTGTGGGACTCGGGGTACGTTTTTATAACAAACTACCTCTTGAAGTTATGAACCTACCCTTACACAAATTTAAACTAGCGGTAAAAAATCATCTTTTAAGCAAGGGTTATTACACTATTAATGACTTTCTAAATGATAAAAAGTCATGGGGTTAGTTGCTAATTTTGATACAGAATCATATAAGAATAATAACTACAAATTTGTAAGGAGACGTTTTGTGATCATTATTGACTTTCTATTTAGTTTTTTTATTTTTTATTATTATGTCCTGGATTGTCATGCTCACTGAAATGCCATTGCTTGTGGTGTCGTATTGGCCGGGTCATTTCCTTCCCTCTAATATGGCGAAGGAAATGATGGCTGGTCCGTGCGTCATGCTCGTGAACGGGTGCTACTTGGGGTGGCTGGTCAATCTTGGCATGATTTATTTTTAAATAATAAAGATATAGTTTTTAGATTCTTATTAAGAACGCAATGTGATCTCGACACGTTTCTATCTTATACATACAAAAGGAAAGGATCCCTCATTGCCATACAGTGGAAAGCTAAATTCATTTTTTCCCTTCATTGTTTCCTTATTAAATTTTTTTTTTTTTACTTAAATTTAATTTTGTATGGAATATTGGGTTCCGTCCCTTTTTGTTAACACTAATATTGTAACTCATACCAAATTGTAAATGTTATACTCTGGCAATTAAAAAGAGTGGCCCGAGTTTCTTGCCAATTCTTCTCGAGGCCCAACCCTAGTCAGCGAATTGGCCGTAGGAAAAAAAGTATGCTGGCATTTGTTTTTATGACGTTCATAAGTATCATGTATTTGATCTATATGAATAAATGAGTTTGACTTTGACTTTGACTTTGACCTCCACCTTATAGAAGACCACAGCCAAATAACTACACACAGCGGTATAGTTGTGTTCCTGTGTGTAGACAGTACAGTACAGGTCTTCAACGCTCATTTAGGGATGCGTTTTGATAGAAACGTTTTTCTATCCCAGGGATACACCATCTTACAGCCCTTGGTGCAAAAATGGGTCGGCAACACACAAGTGAAACCTCAGGTATTGTAAGCGTCCATAGGCTAGCAAATCGTATACTTTTAACCACCCAAGTAGTATAATTTAAAAAAAAAAAAACTAAATTTAAATAATATATTGTGTGTCTCTACTAACATAGATTAAGATATGTATTACTAACAACAATGAGTACTGGTCACTTGAAATAAATAATTATTATTATTATGAAATACTAGCTGTTGCCCGCGGCTCCGCCCGCGTGGATGTCGGTTATCACAGCAAAAATTTGTAGTAGCTTATGTGTTATTCCAGACCATAATCTATCTATGTATGTGCCAAATTTCATCCGGATCCATTCAGTAGTTTTTACGTGAAAGAGTAACAAATATCCATCCATCCATCCATTCTCACAAACTTTCACATTTATAATATTAGTAAGGATAATTTCATAGTTCCTTCAAATCTTGTCCCGTGTGGACACCAAATTCACAACACCAAATGGCGTAGTAACATCCACAGTCATGTATGCATGTGTGTATATACTATGTATCTTGTCCAATAAGCGGTCAGGTATTACTAGCGACCACAGGCTACGGTAACTGCTTGCTTCATCGTGCTTGTACCTTGTGAGAAGCGACCACTTTAGCCACGTTGTTATACACAAACATAGAATATAACGTACAATATTTGGTATTAAACGCACTTTTAAAAGTCAATATGCATTTGTCTTACCATTATTTTTGGTAGGAGAACTAGGGTACTATATAAGTGAAAAAGTCCAAGACAAGACCTCTTCTACATTACATTTACATGTTTAATTTGTATTTTATTTATTTTTAGGGTTCGTACCTCAAAAGGAAAAAACGGAATCCTTATAAAATCACTTTGTCATCCGTCCACCCGTCTGTCTGTTAAGACCCTTTTTCTCAGAAACGCGTGAAGGTACCAAGCTGAGATTTATATCAAATACTCAAGACTACTGTCCCTTAAAGCTGTGAAAAAATCAAACTTCTAAGCCAACGCAATCATAAGATATGAGTGGTTTCAAACCACGACTAGTAAAATGTGAGTCTTTCGAGCGAGAAAGAGGAACAGAGCTATACATGCTATATATCTCTCTCTATCCCTCTATATCGCTTAAACTAAGTACGTTTTAACAGTTTATAGTACGGACCCAGACATCTTTTCTAAATTTTCTTGAAAAATGTTTTTTTTAGGATCGGCAGCACGCGACCCGCGCGCACCGTTGGTGTTGCAAGTATCCATAGACTACGGTAACTGCTTACTATCCAGTGGCCCATATGCTAGCTTTGTAGTTTTTTTTTTTTTTTTTTTTTTTTATACTACTTGGGTGGCAAACAAGCATACGGCCCGCCTGATGTTAAGCAGTATCCGTAGCCTATAGACGCTTGCATTACCAGAGGTATCACTTGCGTGTTGCCAACCCTTTTTTTTACACCAGGGCTTTAAGATGGAAGTAAACCTGGGATAAGAATACGTTTCTTTCAAAACGCATTCCTAAATGAGCGCTGGAGACCTGTACTCACACACAGGAACACAACTACACCGCTGTGTGTTATAAAAAGTTAGTTTTATTTTAAAAAGAAGCACCCAATATCTATTTTGGCTCGACTCGGGAGTCGTACCCACGAGGGCCCCCTCGTGATCAGCAGTCCCATTTAAATATCGCTAGTCCAACAAGCCCTACAAGTACGGGGCCACCGAAGAAGTTTCTAGAAAATCCGAAGTAATTCAAAGCTTTTGTTCAACTAAGAGAATTCTCCAGAAGGATAACATCCGCCACAAGTGCTTCCACTAAACTTACAACTGAACAGTTCTTCGTTAAAATCACAATCTAGTAAAATCTTATAATATTTATATAATATCTTATATTCATGAGTTTGCTAAGAGAATTCCTAAATGAATAATTCAAATGGTCTAAATACAAAAATCTTAAAAATATTACCATACAAGCATGACTGCATGGCTGGTGTGGTAACCTCACCATTTACCACTGTGCAACGTGTTGTAGGTTCGATCCCCACACTGGACAAAAATGTATGTGATCCATAAATGGTTGTCCCAAGTCTAGATGTTCATTGTGTCAGTTTTTTTTTATTCTTGGGTGGCAAACAAGCATACGGCCCGCCTGATGTTAAGCAGTTACCGTAGCCTATGAACGCCCGCAATACCAGAGGTATCACTTGCGTGTTGCAAACCTATTTTTTTACACCAGAACTTAAAGATGGGAGTATCCCTGGGATAGGAATACGTTTCTTTCAAAACGCATCCCAAAATGAGCGCTGGAGACCTTAGTTAGTTGTTTGTTTTAAATTCCCCCGCAATACAGGACTTGTTAGTCCGGACGTTGTCTTAACTATAACGTCATGGTACCTAAAAAAAACGAGAAAGCCCAAGGGAAGGGAAGGTACACACACAGTACGCGTTGCCATGCGACGCGTTGCAATATGACGCGTTGCAATGTGACGCGTTGAAATCTGACGCCAAGCTAAACCGCGTCTCACCGCAGACGACCATATAGAATGATACTAATAATATAAATGCGAAAGTTTGGATGGATAGAAATTTGTTACTTAATTACACCAAATCAGTCCAACGGATCTGGATGAAATTTGGCACAGATATATAATATAGTCTGGAATAGCACATAGACTACATTATCCCGGAAAATACTCTGTTCCCGTGAGATTGTACGCGCAGACAAAGTCGCGGGCGGAAACAAATTGAATAAATTGTTCTCAACATATTTACATAACTAAATCTGTTCATTAAATTTAGAACTTATTACGTCGGCATAAAGTTTAAAATAGCTTGAAGACATCTGACATTGACAAACGCAATTATCCAATGCTATGGACAATATTAAAACGAATTAATTGTCCGAATCTCCAAGTAAGATCGATTCGTCATCTCAAGATGTTGGCAGATTTAATTAATTCCGAATTCATTGTCCGAGTTGGGTCCTGTGTTCGTAACAGTTTTTGTAACAATGTTACTTTTAGAGTGTTAGGGGTGCGTGAAATATGGTATAGGAATGATTGTGCAAGCGTTGGGTTTTTCCTTTGAGGAAAATAGGTTAAAACTTTTGTATAATACCAGGCCGGACGACTGGTACCATCCTTACTAATATTATGAATGTGAAAGTTTGTGAGTATGGATGGATGGATGGATGTTTGTTACCCGTTCAGTAATTTTTATGTGAAAGAGTAATCTAGATCAAATTGGGCACAGAGATAGATTATGGTCTGTAATAACACATAGGCTACTTTTTGCAGCGATAACCGACATCCGCGCGGGCAGAGCCGCAGGCAACAGCTAGTTACAAATTTTTTTTCTCATTACATATATATTGCAAGATTGGCTTATTGGTCTAGTAGTTAAAGACCACGACTGCTAAGCCGGAGGTCGCGAGTTCGATTCCCAGACGGTACAAAACGTGGTGTGATGAACCATACAACATTTTGTCCCGTAAATGTTGAGGCGCTCATAGCTAGGTGCACTCGCTGTTCGGTAAACGATCAGCGGGCTAAGCTTCCAAGGGTGCGGTAACTCTATAGATGGGTGACCGCATAGTGATATTTCATCTGAGCGTCTCCGTGCTTCGGAGGGCACGTTAAAAGTCGGTCCCGAGTGTGATAAATCGTGAGATCGCGACAGAGGCCTGAATATGGACGATCTAAATAACTCTGTCACCACGTTGGCCACTAACCAAACGATAATAAGAAGAAGAATGTTTGTTTCAAGGCTGGGTGTAATATATGTCCGTAAATTATTTGTTTTAAAAGTCCCTTGCGATATAGAGCTTGTTCTCTAGTGCGAGATTTTCCCTTTGGGCACAGCCTATGTCCAACAGCGAAAGTATTTTGGCTCAGATAAAGCCACTACTTTGTTTATCATTGTTATCTTAAACTGTCTTATTTGGACAATGAAATATTATATATTTTAGCACTGAATGCAGGCAGTTTAAGATCGGTCATGTGGAGGTATATGAGAGAGGATTGCCTTTTTTAAAAGACCGTAATAAAATCCATGAAACTGTCGTCTAAAAAGTTTTTTTGTTGTTTCTTTGTCACCATTCGAATATTAATTGAATTAAATTAATTGTTTACAGTACAAGTTCTTTGAAATCTTTTTATTAAAGATTCTATGAGTTAGATGAAGACAAATTGTTGCCATGATTGGATTTAAATGAATTCATTGTGAATGTTAAGAGGTATTGAAGACATTTTTGATGAAAATAGATTTGATAACGATGGCTGCTGGGTTTTTTCTTCCTGACAAGATAACAAGGAAATACGATAAGGAGCCCATCTGGTGTATTGCTGCTGTAGATGTAAAGTAAAGGACTCTTACGTGATTATTTTGTCAGGGGTAAGACTGGGAATAAGATATTCTATATTCTCAGCTAATATTACAAAAGCTTGTAATATATAGAACTAGATATTGCTCTTGACTCTGCCTGCATGGATGTCGATTATTGCATTAAAAAGTATGTCCTTCCTTTCCAGGGTAATTTCTATCTCCTTGTCAAATATCATAAACTTGCGTTCAGCCGTTTAGTAGTGAAAAAGTAACAAACAGACGGATAGATTTTCAATATAAGTATGGATTTTATTAATACTAACTTTTATGTATATATGTCCCACTGCAAGGCACGGGTCTCCCTTCCTTTATCAAAAGAGAGGGTTTAAGCCTCAATTCACACACGCTGGCCTAATGCGAGTTAGAGTATCAGATATGATTTTAGAATTTCTTCTCACACATGCGAGTTTTCTCACGATGTTTTTCTTCACCGTTAGCAATTGGTAACTCATTTGATTAGTACACATAAACTCCACAAAATCAAATTTACATTGGTACTGCGACCCGAGATTGAAGTAACACGTCTTTAGTCGGTTACTTTCCCACTCGGCCACCACTGTGTTTTCAAATAATTTACCACCTAACAAGGAGGCAAAGCGTATTCTATGTATGGCCCGCCTGGTAGTAAGCAGTCGCTGTAGTTTAAGGACGCTTGTATCACATTTTATGGGCCCATGATAGCTTAGGTATTCTTCAATTGGTACATTGATATTGCTACTGTGGATCGAACTTGTACCTATTGCGTGCAAGTCGATTCCTTTCCCACTTGGATCGATCGATCGATAATTTGACTGCCTTGGTGGTCCAGTAGCCGCAGTATGCGCCTGCTGTGCACGAGATTGTGGGATCGATTCGCACACAGGACAAAACTTTGTGTGACCCACAAAGTGTTGTTCTGAGTCTGGGTGTAATTTGTGTCCGGTAATTGTATGTTTCTAAAGTCCCCCGCGACACAGAGCTTGTTCTCTAGTGCGGTAGTTGTCTTAAAAAAAAATGCGAACTTGCTGTATGGGATTTTATTGCTACATGCTTATATTGATGATCGTCATTAATTCGAGCTTATGCCAGTGTATTTCTACTTATATTTCTCCCGAAATACGCCATCTTGTGCGATTATTGGCTCCATACATAGAGTTTTTGCTAGCAACCCGTCGGAAATTGTCGCTCTATCTTGCGATGTATATAAATAGTATGTTAACGTTATTTCGATTCCCCGACCACACTCAGAACTGGTTATTTATAAAATCTCGTTTATAAAGTGAAATGTGTGTATAAATGTAAGATATATATGTACAGCGTACTCCTACACGAATTTATAGCACACCTTTTTATAGAGAGGTACTATTCTAGCAAGGAATTGAAGGAACTCCTCAAAAAATATAGGCACATATATAGCAATTTCAAAATTTTTAACAACACATCAAACATTCTGAAAGTAAAATATGATGAAGTAAAACTGATGAAGAAGACCACAGATGGCCACCTGAACCTCTCAATAATAAGTAGGTATTTTACGGATGGCGATTAAATAAGTTTCCATTATGGTTGCTAAGGTAGCTAGGTAACGGAACTTCATAATTAAACAATTTAATCTAGCCGTTTTTAAAGTTTTTGAAATTCTGCAACTTGCCGTACTGAAGTCGGTTTTATTGTTAAAATTATTTTTAAAGACAGCTCCCAAACCTCTTGTCGCGGGGCTTTACTAACATTCAATTAACAGACACGGAACAATCACTTATGCATCACAAAAAAATGTCCCCACAATACGTCACGCAGTGGTCAATGGCGAGATAATCACTTAAGCCACTGGACCAATCTTGCTGTCAAACCTTATTAAATAATTTATTGAAATATGAATCTAAATAATTTATTTGCGTTTTTTTAATAATATAATATTCCACAGCGTAGGTACCTATTTATATGTGACGTCACATTTTTGTTATAGGCACTACTTCACCATAATATACAATACAATAGCTGGAAAATCGACACCGTATTTCGACAATAACTCGGCGGTGTGCAAACATTTCTATTTCAATAATATACAGCGTATATACAGATACAACAAATTGACCGGAGGAGCCTGCGACGCGTAGATAGTGAGCCACACTATTATGTGCCACAAGTTATAGGATACAGCGATTTTTAAAGTTATTTAACTTATCTATTAAGTGCACGGCCATCGGTTTTGCTATGTATTCTGCCCATTGTCACTCAATTGAGGCAATTGTTTTAGCTATGTCGGGCACTTTGGTTCTTCTACAGATCTCCTTGTTTCAAGGTCAGGACTGAGTGCTGTGGAAAGCGAACTGAACTTGGAAGAAGTAATTAGGTTTTTAAAGGGTCGGCAATACGTGACTGACACCCCTGGTGTTACAAACGTCCATAGGCTACGGTAACTGCTTACCATCAGGCGGGCCGTATGCTTGTTTGCCACCTCGGTAGTATAAAAAAAAAAAAACTCCTACGGAATTTATGCCTATCGAAATGCTGAGTTGCCGATCCCTGTGGCAATAAATTGATTATACTATTACTTATCTTCACTACTAAAGTAACTGTGCATGTATTTTGCCTTTCAACAACTAAACAAATACTTTTTAAATTTTGCAAGGAGATATTGAGAAATAACTACTGACCATCCCGCAGGCATTATGCATGATAGCCACCTAAGTAGTACAAAAAAGCTCTAAACAAAATTAAATCGACCGTATGAACATAAAAAAAACTGATAGTGAAGCGAAATATTAAAGTATGGTACAAGTTAGAAGCTTAACGTAATAAACTGGCAGTCATTTATTATATTTGACCGGTTTCTACTTGATGGTTGCTGATCGATAAAGAGCATGGGTGTAAAATGTTTGCGGTGTTGGCGACGTTTTAAATGTAATTTATTTAATATAAAACAGAGCGTTTACATATTTCAAATACTAATATGATCCACTTATTTACTAGTAGTGAAATAATTTCTAAAATCATGCTTAATTTTTTTATTATATTAAGGATGGTTTTTTATGATTATAATTATATTTCTGAATTAGAATACTATTTGAATTATATTTAATGTTTACGGTAAATATATCCGCGTAGTGACGGATTACTAATACAAATTTCACCCGTTAAGGGAATAAGTCAGACAGACAATATCCAGTGCAATAGAGGGAAAACTCGAAACAAATCCCTATGCCAAACCGACTGGCCAGTGTGGTATAGTAGGCTAATATCCATTCAAATATAATGAAGAAGACCCGTGCCCAGTAGTGAGACGTTAATGGGTTGTGATGATGATGAAACAGTAACGTATATAGTACGTGTATTTTACACGAGTAATTCATTATCCATTAAAATCAATACTTTACTATTATGATATTAGCCGATTTATGCGTAATGTAGAAAGAATTCAAACGCCTCTCTCTTATATCTCACACCACATCATTAACAGAGAGTGTGGATGCATCTCTTACGTTGACGAGTATTAGTACATGTAGCTTGCTCTCAATAGGTCTCTTTTATAGTGCGAGAAACTACACTTAGAATATCAATTATTACTATCATGGGTCACATCACTACTTTCAACAGTGCAAATACCTTTCGTCAGGCTGCAATGATGACTATCGTGAAAATATAGCAATTTAAAACATATTATAATTCAGTTCTTAAGGGAGATAGGACACCATACAAGTTAGCTAGCCCGACTGGGGAAGAACCCCTACCTTACAGAAGACCATAGCCAAATACGAGTAGCTATATACAGCGGTGTAGTTGTGTTCCTGTGTGTGAGTACATCTCGAGTGCTTATTTAGGGATGCGTTTTGAAAAAACCGTTTTTCTATCTCAGGGATACTCCATCTTAAAGCCCTGGTGTAAGAAAGTGGGTCGGCAACACGCAAGTGATACCTCTAGTATAGCAAGCGTCCATAAGCTATTTTAAATTTTAATTAAATATTAAAAATATCGTGTAATATTTTTTTTCCACCTTACTTCAAATAAAATACATTAAAAAGCTAAAGTCCTACATATTACCTGCTTATCAAAAACATATTGTGCCATTCATACAGACAGGTTATTAGTATGTATAATCGCTCGTCTCTTATAACTCACCCCACATCATTTGTGACGAGCGAGCTTTGTTACGATGAAATACACCCACTCCGAAATTGTAGCTTGCTTTTGATGTAGTATCCGTTTCCTTCATACACAGTACTACATATATATTCTATAGTATGTGTGTAATAAATTTTCAAGTTCGTTGCTCTGGCGTTAAATTTAAATGAGTTTCACGCACTTTTTCTTCTGAGTTTTATGTGGTGTACTCGGCTGAGTTCGCTTGTTTGATGTTATTGGTTTGGTTTACGGAAGATTATTCTTACCCCTTTTTAAAAGCTTTTATTTAGCTTGCAATGTATGTTAGTTCGTTTGCTTAGGTCAAATCTTGTAAGCAAGAATTGAAGCACTTCTCGGGGTTTGATTCAGCTGAAGTTTAGTATATATCGACGTAATTTCGATGATAATGCTATAATATGGTACCATAAAGGTGGTCTGATGATGCAGTCGGAAGGTGGCCATAGGAAGTCTTTGTTTAGTATGACATAATATATATAGAGAATATATAATATATATATATGATGCGTAAAAAACCGTAACTTACAAAAATACACTATAAATACGCTTCTATTAAAAAAAAAAAAAAAAAGAAATTACTCACTAACAGAAACACAAGTACACCACAGAACTATTTATTTGACTATGGCTTTTTGTGTTAAAAGTCTTGCCATAATTTGAGCTTGCTCGCTTAGGTCCTCTCCTACATATCAATTCTATGTGACTGCAAACCTGCACCTCAGCCGTCCACTGCTGGACAAAGCCTCCCCTAAGGTTTTCCACATCATTCGGTCCTGAGCTGACCCTGTTCATTTACTAGGTCCTCGGTCCACCTTGTTGGAGGCCTGCCCACGCTGCAACTTTCAGTTCGTGATCGCCAATCTAGAATCTTTCTGCTCCAACGGCCATCGTGTGAGCAAGGCATCGTGTGATAAATAATATTCTTTCTTTCTTTCTTTCAATGTACCCTGCCCATTGCCACTTAATTGAGAGACCTATGTTTGGATTTTTCCTGCGAGAACGAATCAGAAATGAGAAGATCCGTAGAAGAACCAAAATATAGCTTCATCTAATAAAAATATCTAAATATATACCTATACCATAAGAGCCCAAATCGGTTCAATATATCCAATAGTTTTCCTCTAAGTTCCCCTTTCGATATCAACATAGCTATAATATGTGTAAAATACAACGAATATAAGGAATCATACGTTCCATCTGTTCGAATAAGTGTTGAATTGGCGATCGTACGTGCGCTGGGTACTGAATTCGATGCCTTAGTTAGGTATTCTTATGGTGTAACGATTATATGTAGGCTCATGCGAATCTAGATTTATTTGCTATTCGAATTGGTAGATGAACCGCGTTCGGGTTAATCGAAGGGTTATGGAATATTGAAGTTTTAGAATTTTACCTTTTATAATGATACTATGTGAAATTGACTGAAAAGAAAGAAGTCGCCACGCCTTATTGAACACAACCAGGCGTGGCGACTTCTTTTTTACAAGCTTTTATTTAGCTTGCAATGTATGTTAGTTTGTTAGTTAGTTTGTATGTTAGCAAATCTTGTGAGCTAGATTTGAAGTACTTCCCGGTGTTTGATGGAGCTGAAATTTGGTATACCTACGTAACTTCGGTGACAATGCAATAATATGGTACCATGGAGTTGGTCTGATGATGCAATCGGAGGATGGCCATAGGAACTCTTCAACGAAACAAGATAGCCGCGTCGGGTTTGAGTGTTTTGGATTTTTCTTGACGAGAACTATATTATTAGATGGGTATTCAGAACGTGATGATGAAGCCGGAAGGTGGCCATGGCAACTCTTCAAGGAAACAAGATAGCCATGTCATGTTTGGATGTTTTGGATTAATCCTGACGAGAACTATATTCTAAGATGGGTGTTTAGGACAAGATGGTGAAGCTGGAAGGTGGCCATGGCAACTCTTCATCGAAATAAGATAGCCGTGTCGTGTTTGGGTGTTTTGGATTTATCTTGACGAGAACTATATTATTAGATGGGTATTCAGAACGTGATGATGAACCCGAAAGGTGGCCATGGCAACTCTTCAACGAAACAAGATAACCGTGTCGTGTTTGGGTGTTTTGAATTTATATTGACGAGTACTATTTTCTTAAATGGGTTAAACACCCATTACGGACGTGATGACGTGATGATGAAGTCGGAAGGTGGTCATGGCAACTCTTTAACGAAACAAGATAGCCGTGTCGTGTTTGGGTCTTTTGGGTTTATCTTGACGAGTACTATATTCGTAGGTGGGTGTTCAGAACGTGATGATGAAGTCGCAAGGTGGCTACGGCAACTCTTCAACAAAACAAGATAGCGGTGTCGTGTTTGGGTGTTTTGGATTTATCTTGATGAGTATTATATCCCTGTTTAGGACGTGATGATGAAGTCGGAAGATGGCTCTGATGCTCCTTTAATGAAACAAGATAGCCGCGTCGTTTTTGGATTTGTTGATATAGCTTCATGGCTAATATATTTTTAGGTGGATGGAGTTCGGTGTGTGATGATGATGTTCAAAGGTAGTCATAGAAACTTTTCAACGAAACAATACAGCCGTGTCGTGTTTGGGCTCTTTTAAGAATATTTAATGCATAAACACCCATGTATTACAGAAATACACTATAAAAGCTTGTATTTAAAAATATTTTTTTAATATAAACTTATTTTCAGTCATACCATTTTTTGTAAGGACAATAAACATATTGTCCTTACAAAAAAATTATGTGACCCAGAAATGGTTGTTCCAAGTCTGAGTTTACTTTGTGTTCTTTAATTGTGATTGTGTATTCCCCCGTGACATGACTCGTTGTATATAAGTATACTTTGACGTTCATAGGTATCATACATTTTATCTAAATTTATAAATTACTTTGACTTTATTTCTAATTTATCTATACTAATATGTAAAGGTGAAGAGTTGTTTCTTTGTTAGTTTGAACGTTCGCGCTAATCAGAAAGTACTGTTTTTTTTATACTACCAAGGTGGCAAACAAGCCAAGTTCGATTATGAAAAATCTTTTTTGATGAATAGTGCATTTATCCAGGAAGGCTTTATAACATCACGCTATGATCAATAGGAGCAGAGCAGTGGTAAGATATGTTGCAAAATCGGGGAGAATATTCCAAATTACCACGCGGACGAAGTCGCGGGCGACCCCTAGTATTTGATAACCTCGGAACCTAATGTGAAAGTTAGTAAGTTGGTGGTGTTAAAGCTCAGTAATTCGAAAAGTACGTTAAACTGTTCCGTCGTCGGCCAGATCAGATCTCCTCGAATTACCGTCCTCTTAGACAATGTAGTATGGAACTAACTAAGGAGATATAAAGTGCTCTACGAACAAAAATGTTTGCATATATACACACAATTAAATTTTATTACGCCTAGCCAAAAAATATACAACTTTACATAAAATAATAATAAAAATAATTAACAGAAAATGTATGTATTTTGACGATCAAATAACCCAAGTATCAAACTCGATATTTGATAAACGCTCTTTTAACAGCAGATAAAGCTATTAATTTCAAATATTGACTAATAACTACATAAACAACGTATATACACGACCAATATTTCAAAAACTATGAATTACCACGCTATCAATGTATTGAGAGGTCTATCGTGATTGGTGAATATGCTACGGCGTAACTGTTTATTTGTAGCTCGTAGCTTGTCTACGCGGCTCGTAGCAAAAACGTAGCCGATACGGGTATCGATGTACTAAAACTATGTAAGTGCAATGTAGGTAGTTAAAGCTAACAAGTTCAATAGATAAACATCGAATAAAGTTAAGGGGTGATTTACAATATAGGGTAGGAATAATTTTCCAACAAATTGCTAAAATTAGTCGATGTATTCGATTGTATTTATAAGGATTCGTAGCCGTGTTGCAAGTTTGATGCCAGGTTGCAGTACCAATATGAATTTTACTTTGTGGAATTTATATGTACTAATCAAATTATTTACCAGCTGCTGATGAAGAGGCAAAGCATACGGCCCGCCTAATAGTTCGAAATCACCGCTTGCATCACGCCCCATGATAGCATGGATATTCTTCAAGAAAGAAGTTAAAAAGTTTGTCTTTAAGAAAAATCTTGGCAGTGAGCTCATTTTACCTTATTCTCTAACAAAGCAGTATCCAAGCGACTTTAAGTCTACATACTTAGTAAAGTGTTGTCCTTAATTTAGTCTTTTGAATGTTCACATGCCCACGAGAGTGTGCTGGCTGCTTAGCGTCTAGAACTTTCTACAATGTTTCAAAGCGTTGACGGTTAGGTGAGCGTGTCGTTAAGGGTTCCCTGTAGCCATATATTAGCTTTGACGGCTACTCCTAACATTACAAGGGTTAACTTGATAAGTGTTAGTTTTAGTTAGTGTTAGTTTTCATAATATTATTACCAAACTTATTTAAGTTGTTTTGATGCTTCTATATAATAGACAACAGTGGTCTAAATTCATTAAACACTTTATTTAATGTGCAGTTTTATGAGTGAGAGCTAGCGAGCATAACTGGAAAAGGACCTCCACCTTACAGAAGACTACAGTCAACTACACAGTGATGTAGTTATGTTACTGTGTGTGACATTGAGTCATGAGGCATTTTCGAGTCCCAGGGATACTCCATCTTAAAGTCCTGGTGTAAAAAAATGGGTCGACAAAACGCAAGCATGCCTCTGATGTCACGAGCCTCCATGCTTGTTTGCCACCCAAGCAATATAAAAAAACTAACTTCACATATTTTTTGCCCAAATTTTCAGACTAAAGAAAAACCACTGTTCATGTGGGATTGTACACGCAGGCAAAGCCGTGGGAGGAAACTAGTCCTACTAATATTATAAATCCGAAAGTTTGTAAGTATGGATGGATGGATGACTACTGAACGGGTCTGGATAAAATTTGGCACAGAGATAGATTATGGTCTGGAATAACACATAGTCTACTTTTTACAGCAATAGCCGACATCCACGTGGGCGGAGCCGCGGGCAACAACTATATACATATAAAGCTGCTAAAAAGCCACCATTATAAATTACGGCTTATATGTAAGTATTGAAGTAAACATACCATATAAGTAATGGATATCCCACACAGTGGCACCTTGCATCATTAATCTTGGCCAAAGCCGGCAAGTGCGTTCAAATTCTGTCAGACCCTATTAAACTTGCTTCGGATACTGTTTACTCGATGTTTTTTTTTATATTCCAGTTTTTTTGGAGTAGGCAGTATTTTATAGTGTTTCTTTTAAAAATTGTAAAAGTATAAAATAAAAGTAATTAATTTTTTTACTTTTTTTTTTTCGAAAAAAAGAAGTTATGCTATCTTACGAGTAGTCTAGTGGTCGTTAAGTGTGACTACTGATGACAATATCCTAGATTCCATTCCCCGCCAAAAAGTATAAGGTTTTCCATCAAGAAATTCTTAACATATGCGAACTTCGCCAATTGCCTAACTAGTGTTAGGCAATTGGCGAAGTTCACATCCTCATGCCTTGTAAAGCACGTAAAGGTTGGTCCTAACCCTGATCTTTCTCAGATTATCTTTTCATTGGACTATCCGAGTGGGAAAATAAAAGCCTTTATTTTTATTGCGTACCCACGTGTATTATATCTCCATCGAGACTGAAATTCGGTTAAAAGATCATTTAATTAATTGCGCATAACAAAATGTCCATCGCAGATTTTCCACCAATCACAAAGCCTTTTTTGACTGTCTCGGTGGTCCAGTGGCCGCAGTATGCGCCTGCACGAGGTTGTGGGTTCGATT
This sequence comes from Trisateles emortualis, assembly GCA_947095525.1. NCBI lineage: Eukaryota > Metazoa > Arthropoda > Insecta > Lepidoptera > Erebidae > Trisateles > Trisateles emortualis. Next base: position 2,866,481 of record OX352748.1, on the reverse strand, counting down.
CCCACACAGGGCAAAACTTTGTGTGAAAAGAGTTGTTCTGAGTCTGGGTGTAATTTGTGTCCGTTAATTGCATGTTTGTAAAGTCCCCCGCAACACAGAGCTTGTTCTCTAGTGCGGGAGTTGTCTTAAAAAAAAACAAAAAAAAGCAGGACAAGACAAAAATCCCTCACAAATATATCCCTAAAGCAATTATTTTGTGTAACCAAATTGTTCACGTACTGTTTAGCTCACCGGATCATTAAACAGAACGTAATTACTGCTTTCTTTGTAATAAAATGTGTTCGTGTATTACCTAACATTAGTTGATTGTTGTTAAAATATATTGTTCGTGATTTAAGCCCCTTTCTAAGTATTAATTAAGTATTTTAAGAGAGGTAGGGCACCATACTAGCGAGCAAGCCCGACTGGAAAAGGACCTTACAGAAGACCACAGCCAAATGACTACACACAGCGGTGTAGTTGTGTTCCTGTGTGTGAGTACAGGTCTCCAGAGCTCATTTAGGAATGCGTTTTGAAACAAACGTATTCCTATCCCAGGGTTACTTCCATCTTAAAGCCCTGGTGTAAAAAAATGGGTTGGCAACACGCAAGTGATACCTCTGGTAATGCAAGCGTCTATAGGCTACGGATACTGCTTAACATCAGGCGGGCCGTATGCTTGTTTGCTACCCAAGTAGCATAAAAAAAAAATGATTTGTAGCAACTTTTTATAATTAGTATAATAATTTAGTAGCCCATATACATAAGTCCCAGTTAAGTCAAGAGTGCCAAGAGAGCTGAGCGTTTTAGGCCTTAATCCACGTACGCTGCTTTAATGTTTTTGACAATTCGCACATTGATAAGAAGATCGACATTATTCAAAAAAGCTGTTTTGTCAGTAGAAGCATTTTTAGTTTTACCAAGCAGTATTTGCAATTTTTATACGAAAAAGAGTAATGAAATGATATTAGATGATAGTTTTTTATTATAGAGGGTAAAAATAATGACTAGAATATGTATTTTTTTTAAATGAAAAAGTGTTTTTAAATAACTGGTTTTTCCAAAAACATTTTTTTGTGACATTACATCAAATATTGCCTTATTCTTTAATAGCAATATGTACATTGAAGCAGACTTTAACACCATACTTTTTTTTTCTCGCACGACCAGTACTAAGTACGATTACCTTATTTTAACAATAAAGTAAGTATCGTGTTTTGACTGCATCAGCTTGCATGCTATCATACTTGTATTTTACAAAAGATTGTAACTATCTGGCGATTAAAAAGAGTGGCCTGAGTTTCTTGCTAGTTCTTCTCAAGGCTCCACGTCAGCGAACTAGCCGTAGGAAAATTTTGCTGACATCATCTTTCTGGCTTATTCATAATTTATGACCTTCATAAGTGTTACTTTGTAACCTAAATGAATAAATTAATTTTGAGTTGGAGTTTGAATTATTCCATTAATAAAAAAACAGCTTTTCTTAGTTAACGACAACCAACTGACACAATTACATAAAAAAATATTATTGACTGCCTTGGTTGTTCAGTGGCCGCAGCATACGTCAGCTGTGCACGAGGTTGAGGATTTGATTCCTACACAGGACAAAACTTTGCGTGACCCGCAAAGAGTTGTTCTAAATCTAATAATATTGTTCAGTGCCAGTTAATTCAGTAATTTTTAAAAGGCTTTTGTTGCGGGTGATTTAAATTTTTAATTTAATGTATTCAAGAGAATCCGCTAAGTGGTACTTACACTACTGTTATTGTACACCCGCACTTTGCATATTGTTGTTTTTAACTCTTTATCGCGTGAGTTAGGCAACGTGCCAGTTTTATACTCGTAATATAACTGAGGTTTATATAATACTTCCAAACAAACATACGGGCCACATGATAGCAATATATAATATATATGTATACTTATCTTATTATTATTATTTTTTTATAATACCAAGGTGACAAACAAGCATACGGCCCGCCTGATGGTAAGCAGTTACCGTAGCCTATGGACGTTTGCAACACCAGGGGTGTCACTCACGCGTTGCCGACCCTTTAAGAACCTTATAACTCCTTTCTTATAATCTCTTATTTTATTGGGAGTTGTTCTTGCTATTCAACCTTTTCTATGTAGATTTTTGCATTGTGCATACATCTTCATTTTTTTTTAAACTTAAGTACGATATAGAGATCAAGATGATCTTTATCATACTTAGTATCTTGGAACCGTGTTTAAATCATAGTTTTATTAATTTAACTATAAGACAGGTACAATGGAAGCGAGGAAACCCAACTGGGGAAGGACCTTTAACTCACAGAAATAACCTCTCAAAAATAAATACTTCTCAATATTTTTTGAAAAACTATTTAAATAAAACTACCCACGTGTATTATTGTAATATCTATCTGTTCTGTCTATTTTAAGGTTATCTAAATATAAGAAATTACTTTAAGGGACTAGGCCGCCCTTTATACATCACCATTTAAATAGGGTGGCAGACATTATGGTAGGTCAATTCGATCCAAACATTTATTTATTTATAATCAGAACCACAATACAATTACACTGATAACTTAATCAAAGTAATAAACATTTCACTCTTTCATCTCACAAAACCTCATGCATTCGACAAAATAATCTTTTATTCATTAGTAAACATATCCAGTCCAGGACTTGACTGGAGTAGCGCGTTGAGACTAATTAACAGACAGATTATATTATATTTATTTATATTTTAATTTATTATTATAAGCAATATGTATTTTGGTGTGCAAAGAAGTGCTATCTATCTATTGATATTTAATATTTCGATCGATTTTAATTTAAATTGATCGAAATATATTATTATTATTGGCTGTCGCTGCAAAATCAGCGTTATTATATTAGAAGCATAATGGTATTATGCTGAGCGGTGGCCATTTTATACATGCGTGTGTCGTACATCACAAAAAATATTATTGATTTTTGTTTTGGATCATATTATTTTATTTCTCGTCGTCCATATTACTATTTCTTTTATTGGTGTCTTCTATTTAAATGTTGTGCGTCATTTGTGTGTAGAAATAAGTAGTTTTTCTTACTAAAAAGTGTTTTAAATTCCCTCAACAACGCCCCAGTTTCATCAAGTCACTGCAATCTAAAATACTCGTACTTACACTATAACCTTGACAGATGGCGTTTCGAGGATAACGGTTGAAGAAAAATGATGTTACAGCTCATATTCTTATGCTAATGGCTACAGGGATAAGCTCGGAGACGTTACTTTCAGTGGGCATCTTAGAAAGCGGGAAATATGGGTCATAGAATTTGGGTTATGGAAAAATTTGCTTATTTTTTATCACTGATTGATTTTTTGACTTAAAAGGTAAGACGTCATCGTATTAGATTTAATCGAACCATTATACGGTGAGTAAAAAAATCATACTTATTTTGTGCACGACGCTGATTGGACAAATAATATTCTATGTAAACTCATAAACGTCCCACTGCTGGGCACGGGTCTCCTTCTGTACATTTAAAGGGATATTAGCCTGCTATACCGCGCTGGCCAGATGCGTTCGTATAAGGTTTTGTTTCGAGTTATCCCTCTCGTGCAGTGAATATTGTCTGCCTGACTTACTCCCTTAGTCGACTCTTGCGTGACATTCTGTATTCTTAATCCGTCACCACGCGGACAAAGAAAGACTGCAGAAACTTAAGTATTGCTAATAAAAGAACTCAAACAAAGTTTAAACTTTTTTTTTTTTTATTTTTTTTATACTACTTGGGTGGCAAACAAGCATACGGCCCGCCTGATGTTAAGTAGTTACCGTAGCTTATGGACGCTTGCAATATCAGAGGTATCACTTGCGTGTTGCCAACCCATTTTTTAACACCAGGGCTTTAAAATGGAGTTTATAGATAGGAATACGTTTCTTTCAAAACGCTTCCCTAATTGAGCGCTGGAGACCTGTACTCACACACAGAAACACAACTACACCGCTGTGTGTAGTTATTTGGCTGTGGTCTACTGTAAGGTGGAGGTCCTTTTCCAGTCGGGCTTGCTACTAGTATGGTGCCCTACCTCTCTTAAAATAATTTTAATTTATTTGGAATTATGGTCGAATTTCGACAGCTTGGTGATCGCCGCGATATTAATTGGATATCTAATTAATATCTAGTAATAATTACTCATAGAATTATAAGTCCAGAAACCACTGGTAATAATAAATATTGTCCTAAATTATTACTCGGCTTGGGCATACTCAGTGTCTGTGGTTTCAATGTTTGTAAAAAGCCCTGCGATAAAAAAATATTAGTATGCCAGTCAAATTCGCAACGAGGTAATCTGACAAAGAACCAAAGTTACCGACATAGCTCGCAGAATTAGTAAGCTGAAGTGGCAATGGGCTGGTCACATCTGTAGAAGGACCGACGGCCGATGGAGCAGATGTGTCCTGGAGTAAAGACCTCGACTCGGTAAGCGTAAGGTAGGGCGGCCCCCAGCTAGGTGGACCGACGACCTAAAAAAGGTCGCTGGGGCGCACTGGATGCGGAAGGCGGAGGAGCGTGTGCTATGGCGCGTGTTGGGAGAGGCCTATGTCCAGCTGTGGACTGCGATAGGCTGATTGATTAATAGTATGCCAGTTATTTCTTCCAAGAAAAAATTTAGTGGTTTCATAAATTTTCAATAGTAGTAGTCTAGCCTAGTAACTTCTCTGGGTTAAACTCGATTTGTGAGATTTAGATAGATAGGTGTTCAAACAGCTTTAGAAGTTTTACTCGCCAACAAATAATAATTCACTTTATTTGAACTGTTAGTTGATCCTAGCATGAAGGCACATACTCCAACATCATATTTTTTTTAATGTCCGCGCTTGTCTTTTGTTATTAGACCAAGAAGCTATTGATATAAAACAATTCTAGATTTTTACAAAAACAATAAAAATCACGGAACGATAAATAACTAAAGAAAATATATCAAGAAAATATTGTATCAGGTATTTATTTAGTCTGTAGGCAATATAAATCTAAAAAAAGGAATATTCGTTTAGTACAAAAACCTAATAAACGAATAACATCTCGCAGAGACTCGATAAACATTACATAGATAAAGAAATAATATTATATAACATTTCAAAGGCACTTATACGCAAGAATACGTCTTATTTTACTTGAGCCTTGAGCATACCTTTCGATCACCTCGTACAAAACAAACAGACAGAAAAAATATACAACATTTTAAATACTTTCTTTACCACCTGTACTCATTTTATTAGTCATATCATATCATATCCTTTAATATTATAAAGGTGAAAGTTTGTAAGAATGTATGGATGGATGGATGGATGTTTGTTACTTTTTCACGTAAAAACTACTGAACGGATCTGGATGAAATTTGGCACAGAGATAGATTATGGTTTGGAATAACACATAGGCTACTTTTTACAACGATAACTGACATCCACGCGGGCGGAGCCGCTGGTAACAGCTAGTTAGTCATATTTTAACTAATATTATAAAGAGGAAAGATTTGATATTTTGTATGTTTGTTTGTTCTGATTTAACTCAAAAACTACTGGGCCAATTTTAAAAATTCTCTCACCATTAGTAAGCTACATTATTAGTTTTTTGTAATAGTAATTGTTTGCCTCCTTGGTAGTACAAAAAAACCTGTCCAATGAATATATTATGCACTACTTTTTGTCACCTACTAATTCAACTTGGTTAAACAAGGTGTAGACTTGGTGACCAGAAATACACAGACCGCGTGCTGTTGCATTAAATTAAATTATAGTGACATAATGTAAGCAAAGTAATTTTGACTGCCTCGGTGGTCCAGCGGACGCAGTATGCGCCTGCTGTGCACGAGGTTGTGGGTTCGATTCCCACGTAGGATAAAACTTTGTGTGACCCACAAAAGAATTGTTCTGAGTCTGGGTGTAATTTGTGTCCGTTAATTGTATGTAAAAGTCCCCCGCTACACAGAGCTTGTTCTCAAGTGCGGGAGTTGTCTTTTTTAAAATCAGAAACTTATAATTTAATTAATGGTTAAGTATTTTATATTGTGAATAAATTATAATTATTAACTTAATAGTAATACAAGTACTCTTTAATATCTACAAACCACGTGAATAAAGTCTTATACAGAATCTAATATAAGATGAAAATCCTCAAATGTACTTACAAACTCACAAACGTGTATCTCTCTACACTTGAACAGACAATAAATAATCATGTGAATACAGGAATCGATTCGTTTGAAGATTTTGTCTTGCTATATATTTGTAGAGCCTTCGTGGTATTCGAAAGCGGATCATATTTGTGGAATTTACTGAACAATAATAGATAACATATTGAATTTTGTGAAGAGAGAATATTAGGATTAGATCTGAGTGAAGATATTATGATATATTGATTCTTATAATGATAATAATAACTGTTTTGTTTGTTGTTGTGTGGAATTTGTTCTATATCCTTACTAATATTATAAATGTGAAAGTTTGTGGGAATGGATGGATGGGTGGATGTTTGTTACTCCTTCACGAAAAAACTACTGAACGGATCTGAATGAAATTTGGCACTGAGATAGATTATGATCTGAAATAACACATCGGCTACTTTTCGGTAACCTACGGATGTAGGTTACCGAAAAGTAGCCGATGTGTTATATATGTGTTGCCTGCGGCTCCGCCCGCGTGGATACGCGGGCGGAGCCGCAGGCAACAGCTAGTATAACAATAAAATAATAGCAACCCATTTATGTCTATCCCTGTCCCACTGCTGGGTACGGGTCACCTTTCCTCTATCAAGAGAGAGTGAGAGGGTGTAGTCCTTAATTCACACACGCTGGCCTAATGCGAGTTAGTGAATCAGACATATCTTAAAATATATTTTAAGAAATGTGGATTTCTTCACGATATTTTCCTTTATCGGTAGCAGATAGTGAATCATTTGATTAGTACATCTCCAAAAAGTGAACCCCGGATCAAAACTGCATCTCTTGCGTGCATTGAAATTTCGAATTTCAAAAACACAGTGTAAGGTCAGTCAACGCAGAAATGTAACACCAGAGTATCTTTGGAATCGGATAGGGTTTCTCTGGAAACATATCGCAAAATGGATGCTGGACACCTCTAAAGGTACGAATTTCTCCTTCTCTTCAACACATCGATTTCATATTCCTTTAAAGACACAAAAAAATCATAATATTTGTTCTCCTAAAAGCAGTGATTTATATATTAACACTTCTTTGGAATAGGCTCTCTCGACAATAATATTTTCTCATCTTAAATTATTCCTTCAGGTATCACAAAAATGTTAGTAAAACTTGGCAAGTAATGCATTATTCATATATTCGGAGCTGAATTATTGCGTACACGCGTATGAAGTGATATGATTACTGTGATATGATGGGAAGAATCCATGTGTTTTTGTGGGTACATAAGAGTAAGGAGTTGAGGCGTGGAAGCATTATGTATATTGCAGAAATATACATTGAATTTTATTTTTGTTGCAAACAAGCATACAGCCCGCCTGATGTTAAGCAGTTTCCGTAGCCTATGGACGCTTGCAATACCAGAGGTATCACTTGCATGTTTGCCCACCCATATTTTTGTACCAGGGATCCCTGGGATAGGAATACATTTGTATAATTTCTTTCAATTTTATTTTTTTTATATTCCTTGGTTGGCAAATAAGCATACGTCCAACCTGATGTCAAGCAGAAACCGTAGCCTATAGACGCTTGCAATACCAGAGGTATCACTGTCACCAACCAATTATTTCACATCAGTGCTTTAAGATGGAGTATCCCTAGGATGGAATACTAATAATTTCTTTCAATACGTATCCCTAAATAAACGCTGGAAACCTGTACTACACTGCTGTTTGTTGTTATTTGACTGTGGTCTTCTGTAAAGTGGTTCCTTCTCCAGTCGGGCTTGCTTGCTAGTATGGTGCCCTATCTCGCTAGTATATTGCAGAAACATACATTGAATAAAAGTTGATATTTTGCTTTTTCAAAGACTATTCTTGCACTAGAGAGCAAACGCTGTGTGATACAAAACATAGGTACAACTAATGGACATAAAAGTTTGTTCATTTTTCGAGTTTTCTTCAAGTATTGTAGTCCTGAGGTCAATTCAAGGGCGAGCATAGTGTTGGTTCAATAAAATTTCAGAAGAATTTTAAAGGTAGGGCACCATATTAGTAAGCAAGCCCGATTGGGCAAGGACCTCCACCTTACAGAAGACCACAGCCAAATGACTACAAACAGCGTTGTCGTTGTGTTCCTGTGTGTGAGTACAGGTTTCCAGAGCACATTCAAGTTTGCGTATATAGTGATTAGTTTTTCCTATTCCGGAGAATTGCTATCATAAAACCGTGGTGCTTATATTTGGGTCGGCAACACATTAGTGATACTCGTACCTCTGGTATTGCAAGCGTCCATAGGCTAAGGTAACTGTTTACTATCAGGTTAGCCGTATATATCTTTTTTTTTTTTCTTTTTTTTTCTTTTTTAAAAAAGACAACTCCCGCACTAGAGAACAAGCTCTGTGTCGCGGGGGACTTTACAAACATACAATTAACGGACACAAATTACACCCAGACTCAGAACAATTCTTCGTGGGTCACACAAAGTTTTGTCCTGTGTGGGAATCGAACCCACAACCTCGTGCACAGCAGGCGCATACTGCGGCCACTGGACCACCGAGGCAGTCATTATCATACTCGTATATCAAACCTATTTTATGTTATAAATGTTACAAATTAATGAATTTAAGACTTAGCAGCAGTAATTAAATATAATTATACCATTAAAACGGCGACTGATTTAACACCCTGTTAATTACCTTTTAATAAATAAATATCTCAAATTACGAGAACAACGTAGACACTTGACACTGTAAAGTTTCAACTGTCAGTAATAGAAACATCTTACTTAGAGAAAGTCAAACGTCGAGAGGGACAATGGAAGCCCGTCTCAGGGAAATCTTGGTGATTCAATGAACAAGGTCGCTTTGAACTTGGAGAACTTTGATTTGCCTCATTGATTAAGTCGTCTTTCGGCTGCTGATTAAGAGGTCCTGGGTTTAATATCCAGGTCTGATCAAAAATAGGTTGTGATGTTGAAATTGGCTCAAACTTTGAAAATTGGAGGCTTTTCGGAAAGCATGTAAAGTCGCTGATCTCGCCCTATACATCTGGTATTGCGGTCCCATCAAATTATAAGAATAGGACATATAGATTGCACCTGTTTTTGCGCACACTAATACAAAATAATATTTCCCCGCAAATGTCTAGACTTTCTCGAGTTTGAACACCACGGCCGAAATTTAGCTACGAGAGCTTTACATATTTCAAAATTAATGTAGCTAAACATCTCTGTTATTGATCTGCTGTATTATAAATATTTGACTGTTACTAAATTTAATACCTCGCTCTCCAATTTTAGCTTTATATTAATTTCAAGAGCATACTTAAGTATAACAAAGCAAACTATGTTATCAATGTGTGAGTTTTTAATATTTTCTAGTGGAGTATTTTCTCGACTTTCAATATATTCAAGTTAAGCCTAAATGTCATGCCTAAAGAGCTCTGGGTTCTAGACATGATTTATGATTCCAATATCAAAATGTTTGCTTTTATTTTTTCTTTATTTTGAAATTGGAAAAGACAATGTACTGGCTGATTGTAAGTCTCTTTTAAATATATATGAAATCTCTTACCAGTCAGAGATTGATGATCACAAGGTCGTGAGTAAATTCAAGGTCAATCACGTGCAATGTTTCTAAACGTGATAGAATTGGAAATGAGGAAATCTACAGGAGAATCAAAGTCACTGACATAGCTCAGTAAGCTGGAAAGTTGGAGTGGCAATGGGCAGAGCATATATCTCGAATTGAATGGGGAAGAAGTTTCTCGAGTGGTGCCTACAGACCGGAAAACATAGTGTGGTACGGCCCCCTGTCGAATAGATCGACGTAATGATCAAGGTCGAATGAATGGGGACGAAGACATGTTGCATGATAAATTTATATTTACAGATGGTACACAGATCTGGGCTGTTTATGTGGTGTCACCCATATGATGTCCCACGTCACATCGTTCCCTGCGTGCCCTAATACTTGCACGCATTAGGACTTGATGGCTCCAATAAAGCAGTTAATGTTGCTAATTTTTGGGCCACAACATTATAACATTTATCTGCGTTTGCCGTTTAAATGCTAAAGAGAATTCATATTACTAGTAGCATGGTACATATTTAGACAAATGTTTTTTTTAAGAAAAATAAAACAGCTAGCATTTTAAAAATTCAACGTATATGTATACTACACATACGGTACCGCAAACTAATTTATTTGTCAAATAAACTACAAAGCGCACTGGCGCTTCGTACTCTCATCATAAATACACAGTCGACCACACATTTCTCGCGTACAAAGACAATTCTTTGTCCCGTCTTTTGTCCCATTCTCGTCCCGTATGTACCAAAGCTAACACCCAAAATACGGTTACGATGCAAATTAAGTCTCAGTGTTTTTGCAAAAGAACAGTAATGTTACAGCGAGCTTACATTTATGTAAATTGTACGCGAGCTGGATTTTTTTTGTTTATTAATATAAAAATGTCGTTAGTACAGAGCAGTTCAATGTTTTGTCACATTTGCTTTTGTCGCGGGTTTTTTAGGTTTGGCAGTTTTTGGGTAGGTCATTAGGACATTCACGCAAGCTTTTTCTAAAATTTGCTTACTCTGAAAGTATACTGTGACATAGCATATTTTGATATAATATATAGTACATAGGTATATGTATAATGTGGTATACATGCTCGTGAATATTACTTTTAAACTAATTGCCATATCAATGTTCAACTAAAATGGGAAATACAACTTATAGTATTTTGCAAAATAGTTAAGGAACTATTGTTAAATAGTTTTAAGTATTACACAACACAAATTCGAGTCTAACCTGGAGCATTTTTAAAATATCTGAAGTCCCACGTTCATTTTCGTGGACAGATAGTCCACGAAAATGAACCTGGGACTTCAATACACCAGTTATTCACAAGACTCATTTAAAAAAGTGAATCAAAACGCCAAATAAATTGGACCTTTTTAATAGTAACCATATCTACCAACGCAGAGCTAAACTAAGACTTGTGATGATCCAATAACTATAAAATGAACATAACTGATAGTGATTACATATAGATATCAGTAACAATGTCTACAAGCTTAATACGACTTTAAGTTGAAGTCGGAGTCGGTTTAGCATCGACGTCGAGTAAGTTTTCATGACCCCAAGTGTAACAATGAAATAGTTGGTAACTCTAATTGTGGGTATATGCGGATAAAGTTTGTATGATGGCTTGATTTATCCTTGCTTTTAATAGCTTTTGATGTAATAATATTGTCCAAAGGAATATAAAATAATATAAATGTCATGTTAAATAATAATTTTACTTAAGTAATAGAATAATACCCGTGATAAAGAGATAATCATAATAATAATTATCGTTAATGAGACGTGGTCGTTCACTATGGACCTCGTGCGAAGGCTCAAAGTCACCCAACGAGCAATGGAGAGAGCTATTGCTTGGAGTTTCCCTGCGAGATCAAATCAGAAATGAGGAGATCCGTAGGAGAACTAAAGTAACCGACATAGCTCGAAGAATTGCCTCTATTAAGTGGCAATGGGCCGGGCACATAGCTCGCAGAACTGATGGCCGTTGGGCAGAAAGGTTCTAGAGTGGCGACCACGAACTGGAAGACGAAGCGTGGGCAGGCCTCCAATAAACCTATGTATAATACATACAAAACACATGTTCCCATATTAAAGACAATTTTACGATGGGCTGTGTTGTGTAATCGTCCACGAAAACGTCGATTGGATTATCAGTATCATTTTTTTTCTACAATCACTTGCTTAAAAAATAATGTCTTAATTAGCACTGTATTATAATTCAAATCAGTGATAATATTATTATATTTATTAAGTCTTTTACTTACTAATTAGCTTTTATAAATTTAGAAGATAAAGTAGGAATAACTAAAGGCAGAATATTCTTGTACGTTATTTAAATCAACTAATTGCCAAGGGTTCGGAACTGTTACTCCTTAACACAGGTTATTTTATAACCTAGATAAGAGTACAGAACTACACCCACCAGATTGTAGAACTAGTATAAGAACATAATGTAACATTTGACTATGTACTTACCTACTACAATTATTATTTTGTTATCAATAAAGTTTATTATTATTATTATAATTAATAAGGAAAATTGCTGGCTAATTATTATTTTTTGAACGTAATTTTAATACGTAGTAATTTTTTCCAATAGAAATAAACTAAATTTAAATGTTGTCATAATCTGTTATAATCGCTCCAAGTGAACTCAAGAAAACAACGTTTAAGCGCTGACTTAAATGTTGCAATTACAAAAAATATATAGAAATTATTCTTTTGTGTGTTACCTCCTTTTATGAATTTCATGAATACTGTAAGACGAGGAGAGCTGATGTAAATTACCTGAAACAAAGAGTAATAATATTAATATATTATAATATATTCTTTTGTTGTTAAGTAATCTTATTTTAACAAGTTTCAAATTTTGATAAATAAAAATATCTACTGAATGTACTTAAATAATAACGAATAACCGTTATTGGTGTTTCGAATTTTTGTTAAAAACTTTGTAATTTTCAGAAACTACCTCTCTGATTTAAATAAACTAGTTTTGTATTTTATAGTCCTATTTACTGAATAATAATAATAATATCCTCTTACCGAATTTCGGTCACGGTGGCTAATCCGACACGACCGGAGAGAAATCAGGCGCAACTTTTCGTGCTTTCCGAGGCACGGAGGCAGTCTTGCCATATTTTTTAGAAAATGGTCACCCATCTACTGACCGTCCGTGACAAGCTTGCTTAGCCATACAGATCTATCGATACGCGGGGCTAACACTTACCTAACGAGCGCCTCAACTATAAACATAATTAAACAGCTAACTTTAGACCGGTAATACCTGATTTATCTCATCGCAACGGATCAGCTAGATCGACGTTCTATACTGCGATCGACGTCAGGAATTATCCTGTATCAGAATATCCAGCACTGCGCTGTAGAAGGGATCTGTGTAGCCACCATGAATTTATCGGATTACTCCCAGTTTGCGTTAGTAAGGTATACGTTGGAATATTTAGTGAAAATTGGTGGTTGAAAATCGTAGCACCCGGCAAACGGGTAACTTTATTTAATAACTATAGTATACTAGGGGTCACCCGCGACTTCGCCCGCGTGGTAATTTGGAATATTTTCCCCGATTTTGCAACATATCTCACTACTGCTCCACTCTTATTGATCATAGCGTGATGTTATATAGCCTTTAGCCTTCCTGGATAAATGCACTATTCAACAAAAAAAGATTTTTTCTAATCGAACCAGTACTTTCTGAGATTAGCGCGTTCAACCAAACAAACAAGCTCTTCAGCTTTATAATATTATATAGTATAGATGTCACATGGCATGGCATGGCATCAATCTCTAACCAATAGGAGTCTTATGAGGGAGGCCTATGTTCAGCAGTGGACATTATCGGGCTGAGATGATGAGGCTATGATAATTGAACGATCAAGACCCTCGAGTATTCAATTGATAGGTTTTAATTTAATCGCCTTCCATTTTCATTGATATTTTTCTTCAAATGTCAAACGTCACAGTACCCATGCTATGTGAAATAGACTATAGTAGTGACCTGTGGTTGAGGCGCTATGTGCAATCGCTGTTCGGTTAACGATCAGCGGGTTAAGCTATAGATGAGTGACCGCACCGTGGTATTTCATCTGAACGTCTTCGTGCTTCGGAGGACACGTTTAAAGTCGTTCCCAACTGTTATCAGTCGATCGCGACAGAGGCTTAAATATGGGCGATCTAAATAACTCTGTCACCAGGTTGGCCACTAACCAAACGGTAAGAGAAAGACCTGTGGTTTTACCTGCATTAAATTTGGATTTCATCCTATGTCACGTTTATTGTCACTGTTACCTGTTTGTCGACCCCCTGGGTCGCAGCAAGATGTTAAATAGCTTACGGCCTTCCTCAAAAATTGGGCTAACGAATGCAAAAATTGTTTTTTTAAATACAACTGGTAGTTTTACAGATTAGCGTGTTCAAACAAACAAACCCTGCTTCTTTATAACTAGCTTTACTAGCTTAAATAAAAGGAAGACTAAAGTACTGAAGGTTATATAGCTTCCTACTAGTGAAAGAATTTGCAAGTAATGCGCTTAGTATTACAAGCGTTCATAGGTAATAGCACCTACCATTATGGAGTTACACTTCAAGATAAAAACTCTTGTATCATTTGGCTGCCTTGGTCAAGTGTACGGCCACTTGACCAAAGAAGAAGAGAAGCCAAATGGCATGCTCCTGCTGTGCACGAGGTTGTGGGTTCGATTCCCATGCAGGACAAAACTTTGTGCGACTCACAAAGAGTTGTTCTGAGTCTGGGTGTAATTTGTGTCCGTTAATTGTATGTTTGTCACAGAGCTTGTTTTCTAGCGCGGGAGTTGTCTTATACGGAAAAAAAAGTTGAGCTGTTGATCAAGAAAAATATAAAATTTCCTTAAAATCCTTAAATTCTTTAATGCTTAAATTCCTTAAAATTATTATAAATTTACGATGTTCTTTTATGCTAATCTCTGAAACTACATAATTATGTAGTTTCGTTTACATCGTTAATAATAATTGCGTTTTAATATATTTTTACTAGTTTCTATATTCAAAAGCAAAATGTTGTACCCAAACAGTATTTGAATCGATGTTTTGTTAAGCGGGCGTTACCTTGCTAGATAGCGTTAGAAACCAATATGTCAGAGGTAGCTTCGGGCACCTAAAGTCGATAAATTAAGGGAGCATTGTATACGAGGGGCAGGTGCAGAGACGACTAAACTATTACTTAGTTATACTATACTTTGGCTTGTCGACTACAACGCCTTTATAGGTCTCCAGCGCTCATTCAACAATGCGTTTTGAAAGAAATGTATTCCTATCCCAGGGATACTCCCATTTTAAAAAATGGGTCGGCGACACGCAAGCGTTATCTACGCTTGCAATATCTGGGTTGCAAGGGTCCATGGGCTAAGGTAACTGCTTACCATCAAACAAGCCGTATGCATTTGCCACATCAATAGTAAAAAAACGAAATCCAACTAATATCATTACTAATATTCTAAATGTGAAAGTTTGTGAGTATAGATGGATGGATGTTTGTTACTCTTACACGTAAAAACTACTGAACAGATATGAATGAAATTTGGCACAGAGATAGATTATGGTCTGGAATAACACACAGGCTTTTTACAGCGATAAGCGACATCCACGCGAGCGGCGCCGCGGGCAACAGCTAGTACACATATAAATATGAAAGTTTGAGATGGACGTATGGAATTTTGTTACTATTTCCCGTAAAAACTACCTAACGGATCTGGATGAAATTTAGCCTAGAGATAGATTATAGTCTGGAATAGCAAATAGGCTACTTTATCACGATAAACGACATCCATAAAGGCAGAGCCGCAGGCAACAAGGTTTTATCGACAAGCGGATTAGATTTGTTCAATGAAATAAATGTGATAGTTTGAGATGGACGTATGGAATTTTGTTACTATTTCACGTAAAAATTACTAAACGAATCTGGAAGAAATTTGGCCTAGAGATAGATTATAGTCTGGAATAGCAAATAGGCTATTATCACGATAACCGAAATCCACACGAGCAGAGCAAAAAGGCAAAAGCTTCTATAAATATATAATATTTCATTGAACAAATCTAATCCGCTTGTCGATAAAACCTTAACAGCTGCAAATTCAAACACGTTAAAACGCTTGTGTTTGCAAATAAAACCAGGAACACATCAACTCAGCACTGCGACAGACGTTCTTCACATCTTTATGATAAACCTCTGTGAATATCGTATTTGCGATATAAAAATAAAATCACAGAAACACTTTTAAGTACCGCATATTTTATTCTTTTTACGTCATCATTCGTTGAGCTTCAGAAAGCACGTTTCGATGCAAAGTCCGATCGAACTATGGAGAATGTGGGAATAATGAGTGCATTTTATTTGCACACACACTTCGATGTCACTGTCGATAGCTAGTCTTCGTGGAGATTAGCCGCCGTGAGCGAAATTCACTTAGGAGGACATTTTTAAGTAGGCAACGCAACAGCACAACATGCGTGTGGCGTACTGCACACAATTTTTAGTTTTCATTTTTTTCCTTGTTATTAGTTCATTGTTATTTTGTTTTTATTTCGTTTTTTTGTTGTTATATTGACAAGATTAGTCACCGTGACCAAATATTTAATTAGTAGGAAATAATTATTATTAGTTAAACGGTCTTTTTTTTAAAGACTGCTCCCGCACTAGAGAACAAGCTCTGTGTTGCGGGTGACTTTAAACATGCAATTTACGGATACAAATTACACCCAGACTCCGAACAATACTTGGTGCGTCAGACAAAGTGGGTTCGATTCCCACACAGGGCAAAAGCCCTGTGTGGGAATCGACAACCTCGTGCACTGCAGGCGCATACTGCGGCCACTGAACCACTGAGGCAGTCACAATATTAGGTAAACGGTTGTCTAGCGTTAAGAGAAGATGGGTGGGACATCTATCTAGGCGGAAAGACGTAAGGTGGACCAAATCAGTCACAGAATGGTTGCAACGAAACGGAAGGAGATTGACAGGCAGACTACCCATCCGGTGATCAGAGTCATAAGAAGGACGGCGGGAAACCATTGATGAGCTTGGCACAGTACTGGAACAGATGGCACACAAAAGAAGAGACCTATATCCAGCAGTAAGTGGATAAGGATTGACGAAAAAATAGAGGGACAATATCATTAATGTCAACATAGGCAAAGCTTGAAAGAAGTCAACAACCAACTCAGTAATTCTAAAAATACTTGAGCAAAAGACGCAACTGTAATACGTTTTACTAACAGCAATATTCCTCTCCCACGTCTCTATGATATGCTCCAATATAAGACATATTATGTAGAAACCCAGTAACAAGTTTACCGCGTCGGCACCTCGTGATACGATAGAGGTTTAACTAACACCTGCTTGTAAGCTGTCGTACACACTGAACAGACATGCTTTGAAATCGATGCGACTATCTGATACTGGTTTTATTTTAAAAATAAATATTATTAGACTGCAAGTGTGGTTAGGTTGTCGTTTCTTCACTACAGTGGTCTGTGGGTTTGTTAAAGAATATTATTGTAAAATTAATGTATATTTGTTATTATTAATAATATTTGCACGCCGACATGGTAAAACATTGACTGGACAATGTTGTATACTAACACCTTACAATTACTCATATTTTAGCAAAATAAATAATAAAAAATAAAATAATCTTATTCACAAATGTAATGATTGTTTCGAGTCTAGGTGTTCTTCGCGGAAATAATTATAGTGCACACGTGAGTGCGTAACCATAGGTGCACTCTTTATTTCCTCACTCTCATATTCCGATGGGACGGAAATCCTACACGACTGGAGAAAGATCTGGGCCCCAATTACACTGCTAATTTACGGATGGCTCAATTGAATCTCAATTGGTTGGAAAACTTAAATTATTAGCAGAATCCAAAAATGCTACTGAGATTCAATTGAGATTCAGTTGAGTCATCCGTAAATTAGCAGAATTTAGGCCCAAGCGTAGGAACCTCGGCTTTACGAGCCTTCCGAGGCATGTGGCTGTAAACACCACCAATTTCCAATCTCCGGGCATCTTCTGTTAATTTCTTGACAGAAAAACCCAAATACAATTTTTTGCTGGCCCGGGATTTTTTTACCTGACGAAGTAAAAAGAACATAATAAATAACAATGTTTTCGTCAACACAACTGCGAAGAGAAATCTGTATAGAATGCAAATGTTTCGCAAAAACATTCATCAGAGCCGTTTGCAGGCCTTCACAAGAGTTAAAACGCAACGTGAAAGGTTTATAGCCATAAAATTCCATCACGTATCGTCGATCACTCAAAAATTGCCTCCATCCGAAGATTCATTGGATTACACAACGACTAAAGGCTGTTACACACTGGATGCATGTTGACAACTACTTTTACTTAGAAAATTGAGAAGGTTTTTAATTTTTTTCAATGGTGGCAAACAAGCCGCCTAAGATTGCAAGCGGTAACCGCCACTCCTGAACAAACATTAAAAAAATATTGAAAGAAAGAAAGCATACCACAGGCCAACAGATAGAAGACAAAATGGACATAATCAGAACACAAAAATTATCCTCTGTGATGTCAGAAAGGGCCTTGCAGTATTTCGACAGTTTTTTATAACTTTTATCTAGTGCTAAACGTACGTAGAGTAAGTCTTAGTATACTTCTCTATACTCTCACTATACCAGCCTGTATATAAAATAATAATAATAATATTTTTAGGTCAACTCACACACCGCCATCTGATCTCAAACTAAACAGAGCCTGTAATACGGCAACCAGACTACTGATAAACATACTTATATAGTTCTAAATACATATTATAGATAAATTACACCTGGACAAACAACAAACATTTATGCTCATCACACAAAGATTTGTCCAGTATGGGAATTGAACCTACGACCTCCGGCGTAGCAGTCAAAAGATCATAATAACATGATTAACATGATCTTCTTATGTTAGAGACACCGGTAAGCCATTGCCTGCTGCGAAGTCAAGGTTTTACAGGGCCGGCAAAGCATGAGTGAAAGCCCTGCTATTGCAGGTGTCCGTAGGCTACGGTAGCTGCTTACCATCAGAGTGACTGTGTAACTTGCCTTTTTGTGTAAAAAATAATATAATAGCAACCCATATTTACAGAATCTTTTTTTTATTCTACTTTGGTGGCAAACAAGCATACGACCCACCCGATGTTAAGCAGATGCCGTAGCCTATGGAAGCTTGCAATACCAGAGGTATTACTTGCGTGTTGCCAACCCATAGTTTTACATTGATGAGAGTATCCCTGGGATAGGAATACGTTTCTTTCAAAACGCATCCCAAAATGAGCGCTGGAGACCTGTACACACACACACACACACACACACACACACATAGGAACACAACTTCACCGCTGTGTGTAGTTATTTAGCCGTGGTCTTCTGTAAGGTGGAGGTCCTTTCCCCAGTCGGTCTTGCTCGCTTGTATGGTACCCCACCTGTTTCAAAACCTACCAAACCGCTCTCTCTAACGAGTGAAGATACTTATTTATTTGTATGTTTGCAAGTCATACAGTATGCACGTACCCTAAACAACGCTGTCACATCGCTTCCTACGTTGTGAATGGTTTCCAGGCATTACTTTGCTGGTACGCTGTGAAGTATGAATTCTTTTATTATATTTATCCGTGAATGAACGGAGATAGAACACAAATCCCTTCAACGGGATTACTTATCCTTAGAAGGCGAATCGAGAGGAATCTACACCGATAGTTCGATTAGGAGCGTCCGTATTTTATGGTTTTAGCAAAATGAAGACTCAAGTAAATACGATTTATCTTATTATATATTTTGTTCTAAAAATATAATGGAATCATTATTAAATAGACGAATTTATCCTTTCTGTAAAACGTAGATATATATAATATGTATATATATATGTGTGTAATATTATGTAAATATATATAGATTACTAAAATTCAGACAACTTAATTTAGTTAAAGTACGCCAACAACTATTATTCAATCCTACCACATGTGTCGATCCAAAGGTATAAAAAAATTTAAATTGTAATTTTTTTAATTTATTTTTATGATGTACTAAAGCGTAATAAAGCATTTAATAAATAAATAAATGGAAAATGGTGTTTTAACAGTTTGTTAACTAAATACTGATACGTAAAATTATTTTTGTCTACATTTGAAGCTATCATACTTTTTACAAAGACAACTATCGCATTATAAAACAAGCCTTGCGTCGCGCGAAAATTTACAAATAAACAATTAACGGAAACAAACTACATCAAAACTTGTAAAACCATTCGGCTCAGGTCAGTGTCAAAACACATTTTTTTGTCCCGTGTGGGAATCAAACCCATAATACTGCGCAGTGGTAAATGGCAAGGTAGCCTCTTAAACCACTGAACCGATTATCATCAGCATCTCAACGCATAGACGTCCCACTGCTGGGCACAGGTCTCCTTCATGCATTTAGAGGAATATTATTCTAATATGCCTTTATTCCACACATACATACTAAAACAAGTTTCGCTACTAACTTTACATTGTAAAATGAACCTTGTGAATAAGTTAGAGTTCATAAAGGGGAATCTTTTTAATCATTAACTTTCTTACCAAGATAACGTAGTAAAAGAGCTCAGATTAACTATCTATTTAACGAGTAGTTACATAAAGTTCGTTAAAGAAACGAGGGTAACTTACACGTACCGACATCTACCGAGTGCACTTCGATAACTATATCGTTACTAAGTGATCAATTGTTGCTACCACTTACTTTTTTTTTAGCCCGCGGCTTTGCCCGCAGTCAGTTTTTTTTCGGGATAGAAAGTAAGCATGTGCTATGTCAGGCTATATTCTATCTCTGTGACAACTATTATCTACAGGTCACAGTACCCATGCTATGTGAAATAGGCTATAGTTTTGCCTCTGCATCACCTAAAGAATGCCTCTGGCATTAAGTCCGCCATTGTACAGTATAATTCAGTTACTGCCTTGGTGGTCAAGTGGTCGCAGTATACGCCTGCTGTGCACGAGGTTGTGGGTTTGATTCCCGCACAGGACAAAACTTAGTGTGACCCACAAAGAGTTTTTCTGAGTCTGGGTGTAATTTGTGTCCGTTAATTGTATGTTTGTAAAGTCCCCTGCGACACAGAGCTTGTTCTCTAGTGCAGGAGTTGTCTTTTAAAAAAAGAGAAACAAAAGAGAAAGACAAGCATTGTGTCAGGCTACCGGTTAAGTTGACTAAAATTGTCTAAAACAGGTTTTTGAATAATATTTTCCTTTACCATTAGCAGATGTTTAAAATTGGCCGAAACGAAATCAAACTTGTTATAAACAGATTACTTTCCTACATGACTACCACTACCTAGCTTTAATTTGGTGTTTACAAATAGCGCTATAAAGTACTGAAACAACATTGCTGAATGTTGAAGTGAAGCAATCGTTTACTAATTAATTATCTGCCTCGGTGGTCCAGTGGCCGCAGTACGTGTCTGCTATGCACGAGGTTGTGGGTTCGATTCCCACACAGGACAAAACTTTGTGTGACCCACAAAGCGTTGTTCTGAGTATGAGTGTAATTTGTGTAGATGTATTTAAAAAAAAAACTTAATTTTAACCTGAGAAAGTTTAACATGGTTCACATAAGTTTTAGATGTAAATATGACAAGAAAATGTTACCCCAGATGATGGAATCAGGTTTAAAATACAAGAAGAAGAATTCTAAGCTAGTGTAATTGAGCCGATGGTAGAGGACTACCATCGGCTCAATTATCGAATAGCACTGAAAATATTTAAATGAATAGTTATTAAAATAAAAGTAACTTAACCTAAACTACTTACAAACAATCAGATATTGTATTTAAAAGTTAACCTATAAATAAAATATCTGATTGAGGTCGCAGTTCTGAGGAAAATTGCCCAAAAGACTGGCTACGCTGGATCGCAAGGCTAAGACGTTGAACCAAGTAAAGGCCAGCCTTCGGACCATGAGATGACTCGACTAAACGCTTAGATATCTCACGATACAGTTTTTGGGCACTGTAAACTGTGGCTGGAATGCAGCAATTGGCGAACCATAGTCTCTCTCTCTGCGCCAATGGGAGACAAGCATATTATGTATGTATGTGACTGGGTGTGTGAGCTTTACAACATTTTGTTTATTTTGTTACAAGGCTAAAATGAGAATAATGTTTTGAACATGGATATAAATATGTTTGGACTTCTCTTCAACCATTTCGGAAAACCCATGTCATACCCCATGACATTCACTGACGTAATGCTATTATGAATCCAATATGGCGGACAGCGGAAAATATATTGTATGGGTACATCATATGTGTGGGATCACTTTTGACAGCTTTTTAGAATTATTATGAAGTTTCTGTTATAATTTGAAGTTCTAATCCGTTTGGGATGTCCGCGTTTCATTCATTTGTTTGAAGGAATACATATTTGCTTTTGCTATTACAAAATAAACTTTATTTATTTGTACATACAGTTGATTTTATCAGCTGTTTCGTTGATCTATTGGTCATTGAGTGTGACTTCTGATCACGAAATTCCGAGTTTTATTCTGGGTTGAGTCAAAAAGATATACTAGGTTTTTCTGTCAAGACATTCATAAAAGATATTTAATACTATCTTGTGGATTGCCGTCCTAGGCAACCATGGTTTTTTTTTTTTTTGATAAGGCAACCTAATAAGGTTGGGTTGAAAATAAAACAAGCTTTCATTTAATATGTAATTAGATTAAATAACTTATGTGGGTAATAACGCTTCCTTACATGTTGTTTATACTTGGCAACTCTACAGCTGCATTAGGGGAAAACAGGCAACCTTTATTTTTTCAATTCCTTGGGGTATATCCTCTCGACTGATGTCTCGAATTTTCAATTTTATTTTCGAATTTCGAACTAATATTATAAAGCTGAAGAATTTGTATGTTTGTTTGGTTGAACGCGCATTATCTCAGAAAGTACTGGTTCGATTACAAAAAAATTTTTTTTTTGAGTAGTGCATTTATCCAGGAAGGCTATAGGCTATACAACATGACGCTATGATCAATAGGAGCGGAGCAGTAGTGAGATATGTTGCAAAATCAGGGAAAATATTCCAAATTACCACGTGGACGAAGTCGCGGGGGTCGCCCGCGACTTCGTCCACGTGGTAATTTGGAATATTTTTGTTAGTTACTAATAGGAAAAATAGAAAATATGTTTTATTTTTAACACGTTATTTAGTTAAGTAATGGTTTTGAAAGAAACGTATTCGTCTCCCAAGAATATTGTATTTTATTGCTCTTATGGCAAAATGGCTCGGTAACACGCAAAGTGATACCTCTGGTATTGCTAGCGTCCAAAAACTACGGCAACTCGGGCCGTATGTCTGTTTGCCATCCGAGTAGTTTATGTAGTAGATGTAGTTAAAAAGACATGATAAATATGATTAAAGCCTACTTAAAAACTAATATCGATGATATGATATGATATGATATTTTCGGGACAACTCACACATCGCTATCTGATCCCAAACTAGGCAGAGCCTGTACTATGGTAACCAGACAACTGATAAACATACTTATATATTTCTAAATACATAATATTATAGATAGATTACACCCAGACACAGAACAAACATTCGTGCTCATCACATAAAGATTTGTCCTGGGTGGGAATCGAACCCACGACCTCTGGCATAGCAGTCAGAGTCACTAACCACTAGACCAACAGGCCAGTCGATATGTGATAACTTTTTGATGCAGCTTTCAAGATGGCGTCATGATCGTTAACGACATTATCTTCACTTCCGCTCGTCACAGCCTCCTGAATATAGGACATAGGATGTCATTACAACAATATTAGCTACCTATACCATTGAATTTTTCCGTGTGGTGACGGATTAAGAATACTAATGTCACCACCCCCTTCCATCTCTAGGGTGTCGTAAGAGTCGACTAAGGGAGTAAGTCTAGCAGACAATACCTATCCACCGTAAGAGAGGGAAAACTCGAAACAAAACCCTATACCAACCCGTCTGGCCAGCGTGGTATAGTAGGCTAATATCCCTCCAAATGTTTGGAGAAGACACGTGCCCAGTAGTGGGACGTTTATGGGTTGAGATGATGATACCATTGAAACCCTTTGAGAAGAGAAATTTTCAAAAGAAATTTTGTTATCATTGTTTGTTATAACTTTACTGAACTACCTGCCGAGGTAAACATACATAACGAACGTAGTATTATATTAACACTAGCTTTTGCCTGCGGTTCCACCCGTGTAGACGTCGGTGTTCACGATAAAAAATGATGTTATTCCAGAATATAATCTATCTCTGATGGTAGTCCTCTACCATCGGCTCAATTATCGAATAGCACTGAAAATATTTAAATGAATAGTTATTTCTATTGGTCATTGAGTGTGACTTCTGATCACGAAATTCCGAGTTTTATTCTGGGTTGAGTCAAAAAGATATACTAGGTTTTTCTGTCAAGACATTCATAAAAGATATTTAATACTATCTTGTGGATTGCCGTCCTAGGCAACCATGGTTTTTTTTTTTTTTGATAAGGCAACCTAATAAGGTTGGGTTGAAAATAAAACAAGCTTTCATTTAATATGTAATTAGATTAAATAACTTATGTGGGTAATAACGCTTCCTTACATGTTGTTTATACTTGGCAACTCTACAGCTGCATTAGGGGAAAACAGGCAACCTTTATTTTTTCAATTCCTTGGGGTATATCCTCTCGACTGATGTCTCGAATTTTCAATTTTATTTTCGAATTTCGAACTAATATTATAAAGCTGAAGAATTTGTATGTTTGTTTGGTTGAACGCGCATTATCTCAGAAAGTACTGGTTCGATTACAAAAAAATTTTTTTTTTGAGTAGTGCATTTATCCAGGAAGGCTATAGGCTATACAACATGACGCTATGATCAATAGGAGCGGAGCAGTAGTGAGATATGTTGCAAAATCAGGGAAAATATTCCAAATTACCACGTGGACGAAGTCGCGGGGGTCGCCCGCGACTTCGTCCACGTGGTAATTTGGAATATTTTTGTTAGTTACTAATAGGAAAAATAGAAAATATGTTTTATTTTTAACACGTTATTTAGTTAAGTAATGGTTTTGAAAGAAACGTATTCGTCTCCCAAGGATATTGCATTTTATTGCTCTTATGGCAAAATGGCTCGGTAACACGCAAAGTGATACCTCTGGTATTGCTAGCGTCCAAAAACTACGGCAACTCGGGCCGTATGTCTGTTTGCCATCCGAGTAGTTTATGTAGTAGATGTAGTTAAAAAGACATGATAAATATGATTAAAGCCTACTTAAAAACTAATATCGATGATATGATATGATATGATATTTTCGGGACAACTCACACATCGCTATCTGATCCCAAACTAGGCAGAGCCTGTACTATGGTAACCCGACAACTGATAAACATACTTATATATTTCTAAATACACACAAATTATAGATAAATTACACCCAGACACAGAACAAACATTCGTGCCCATCACATAATGATTTGTCCTGGGTGGGAATCGAACCCACGACCTCTGGGGTAGCAGTCAGAGTCACTAACCACTAGACCAACAGGCCAGTCGATATGTGATAACTTTTTGATGCAGCCTTCAAGATGGCGTCATGATGGTTAACGACATTATCTTCACTTCCGCTCGTCACAGCCTCCTGAATATAGGACACAGGATGTCATTACAACAATATTAGCTACCTATACCATTGAAACCCTTTGAGAGGAGAAATTTTTAAAATAAATTTTGTTATCCTTGTTTGTTATCATTTTACTGAACTGCCTGCCGAGGTAAACATAACTAACGAACGTAGTATTATAATAACACTAGCTTTTGCTGGCGGCTTCACCCGTGTAGACGTCGGTGTTCACGATAAAAAATAGTCTATATGCTATTCGAGACTATAATCTATCTCGCTGCCAAATTTCATCCAGATCCGTTCAGTAGTTTTTGCGAAAGAGTAACAAACATTCATACATTCTTACAAACTTTCGCTTTAATAATATTAGTAGGATTTCAATGAATTACCCGACGTTCACCCGTGACTACGGTTGTTGCAATTCGTTAAAAGGTATGAAAACCTTTAAAATATTACACGATTTAGACCCGTTGTCCTATATAGCAATAATATGTGTCATCGCAACCTATAAACGTCCCACTGCTAGGCTCGAGTTTCGTCCATACATTTGGAGAAATATTAACTTACTATATCACGCTGGCCAGATAGGTTGGTATAGGGTTTTGTTTCAAGTTTTCACTCTGTTGCAGTGTTCACGGTATCACTCTAGCACAGATACCTTAACAGCAAAGTTGTTTATAAAGCTATATAATGAGCCGCATCGATGGCGTTTGACGTGTCTGCCTGCCCTATCTGCTCACCCACTGGGAATAATCTGACCGGTTGAGTAATAATGCGTGTTCTTTGTACCCTATATTAGCTATTTAGTTTCACCAGAAAGTTATAAAGGGTTGTAGAAATATCTGAATAAATTGTTTTGAAAAGTTACTTAGTTTGTATTTTGTTTGACTTGACTTTGTTAAAGATAAACGAAGTTATTATAAATACGTGAAGCGAACATTTCGATCCCTTAGAGCCGGTAATGTGGTTTTCAGAATCTGAATCTGAGTGGTACGAATGTAATGCAAAATAAACATTTTCCGTATATGTGTGTAACAAGCCTTAGGTGCTCAAGGAGCAGATTAAGGAATCTATCGTCTTTGGCAACTGGTTGAGTAGTAAGAATGTTTTTTCTCCTTTGGCAACTGGTTACGAAACTCAGTTGCCAATATGGCCGGCGGGATACTTTCTAAGTCTACTTGTCATACTTGTATTTTACAAAAGATTGTAACTATCTGGCGATTAAAAAGAGTGGCCTGAGTTTCTTGCTAGTTCTTCTCAAGGCTCCACGTCAGCGAACTAGCCGTAGGAAAATTTTGCTGACATCATCTTTCTGGTTTATTCATTATTTATGACATTCATAAGTGTTACTTTGTAACCTAAATGAATAAATGAATTTTGAGTTTGAGTTTTGAGTTAAGGAAAAGGAGTATCGAAAGCAATATTTTTTGTATGAATTACGAACACCTTAAATTATAAAATAGGTATTTATTTGGAACCACTACCAATAATATAAAGTACCTTTTTTTACATTACAAAACTAAACTGTCATTTAAAATAATGAGTCAAGATTTGTTTTGAAAAAAGGCGACTGCCGCCCTATTGTATGTTTGTAAAAACTTTACAAACACACAATTAACGGACACAAAGTACACTCAGATTCGGGAAAACCATTTATGGACCACAGAATTTTTTGTCCCGAGTGGGGATCGAACCTACAACACGCCACGTGGTAGTAAATGGCGAGATAATCAGGCAGTCCCGTATAACACTAACAATATCACGTAGTCATCATACATTTTAAAATAAAAAAATTAAGTACCTATATACAAAAACATGACATCTTTACACCAAATTCCAATTTCCACAAAAAATATTGAGAGTAAACGCGAACCGTCACCCTCCTCTATAAAATCTTACAATAAAATCGCAAAAGAATGAGCCACTAAACAAACATTAATAGCTCCTATAAACTACTCAAAAGCGTTTACAAACGTACATCCGTCTCGCTCTAACAATACCAGGGTGACAAAGACAACGCGGTGTGAAATACCGACAGAGCGCCGGGTTTCACCACAAAGAGATATCTAGTAGTACATCAGGAGAGATCGTTACAAGAACCGTCTAGAGTATAATATTGTACTCTGATTGTGGCCATAAAGTACTCGGTTAAAAATGGTGTAAAAATTGAGATTTATTTTAGTTTAAGATATGATTGGAACGTTTTGAATTCCCTGGTTTATCTCTAGAGAGATTAACTTAATCTGAGATAGCTTCTTAGTCGTAAAAATGGGTTGGCAACACGCAGGTGATACCTCTGGTAATGCAAGCGTCTATAGGCTACGGATACTGCTTAACATCAGGCGGGCCGTATGCTTGTTTGCCATCCAAGTAGTATAAAAAAAAATAAAAAAAAAAAAAAAAAAAGTATTGAAGTCTTCTTTTTCTTCCTCGCCATATCCCGCTACACGAAGTCGGCTTTCTTAATCAGACGGCGCCACTTCTGCCGGTTACTTGTATCGTCCACTGTAAGGGACATACTCTTCATATCCTTTTGGACAGTCGTTAGCCATGTCACTAAGGGTCTTCCTTTTTGTCGTTTTCGTGTTGCTGTACAGGATAGGCACTTTTTTACTACGTAATTGTCAGGGCGTCTCATCACATGTCCGTACCATCTCAGTCTTGCTTCAACTATTTTATCAGCTATAGGTGCAACCTTCATGCTTCCCCTTATGTATTCGTTGCGGACCTTATCCTTCATCGTAACTCCTGCAGACCATCGCAACATTCGCATTTCTGTGGTATGAAGTCGTAAGTATTGGAATGATCTAATAAAATCCAAAAAAAATAGTAGTATAGTTATAACTGTGCTATCTTAGTACCGCGCTATCACGAACATAATACATTTTGTATCAGCTCGATCGACTCGACAACAAAAATCCTACTAATATTATAAATGCGAAAGTTTGTAAGAATGGATGGATGGATGGATGTTTATTACTCTTACACGTAAAAACTACAGAACGGATCTGGATGAAATTTGGCACAGAGATAGATTATGGTCTGGAATTACACATAGGCTACTTTACTTACTTTTTACAGCGATAACCGACGTCCACGCGGGTGAAGCCGCGGGCAACAACTAGTAATTGTATATATCTAAAACTGCCTCATTAATCTATTAGTCGGTGAGTGCGACTGCTAATTCAATTCGACGAGGACACGGGTTCGATACGAGAGACAAAAGCATATTGACTTTTTCTTGTTTATACTATATTTTGGCAAACAAGACCCAACTGATGGTAAGCAGTTACCGTAGCCTATGCATGTTTGCAATATCAGATAAATAAAATAAAAAAATACATCATATGCCCGAAGTTCTAGATGCCTGATGTACGACTAGTCACAATTTATAACACAGCGCCATTTTATACCAGTGTACTTCCAACTGTGCTGGTCCAGATCTTGTATGCAGGTTCAAATCCTTACTAATATTATAAATGTGAAAGTTTGTGAGACTGGATTGATGTATGGATGGATGGATGGATGGAGGTTTGTTACTCTTTCACGTAAAAACTACTGAACGGATCTGGATAAAATTTGGCACAGAGATAGATTATGGTCTGGAATAACACATAGGCTACTTTTTACAGCGATAACTGACATCAATGCGGGCGGAGCCGCGGGCAACAGCTAGTTTCTTTATAATACAGTATAATGTCCTTCTCCCGATTTTTAGTCATGGCGGAGAAAAGCCATCTGTGTGGGAGATAATAAACAAATAATAACAAGTGCACTCTTTATTCCCTCACTCGATAGTCCAATAGGACGGCAATCCGACATGACCGGAAAGAGATCAGGCGTAAGACTAACGGCTTTACGTTCTTTTCGAAGTATGAGGGTGCAAACACCGCCAATTGGCTATTTGACAGTTTTTGAAAAAGTATTTTAAAGTTTACTGCTGCTTATCTTATACCTCTTACAAATATATTTTTTTTGATAAGAAGTTATTTAATACAAGAAAAAAAATATTTTGTTCATTTATTTGAAAACAGTCAAGTCGATCATGTCAATTTATGTCAGGTTTGAAATGTGACGTCATTATGGGAAACAAAACTATTTATTTAGGTTCTTATTCCAAAGTTTTTGCATTTTAAACCTCGGCACATCAATCAAAATGTTATAGTTATTATAACTCAGGTTGTTTTACTAATAATAAAACAGAGATGCCAAATGTTTTGTGCAATGTAGCGTCATAAGATACTCAAACATGGCCGCCCGCGTTTCAGTTCTTGTAATCCACAGATAAAATATCGCAAGTTTATTTTGCAAAAAAAAAATAGTTACACTTAATAGTTTCTTGCAAATAAAAATTACACAGTGCAACACGTAAAACCCCATTCAAATTATTGTAACATTTTCGAGTACAGGTCATCTGCCGTAGCCATAGAAAAATATTAGAATTTTCTGTCTACCCTCAGATAAAAAAATATTGTGACTTTTTAAAATTGCCATTTTATTTACTTTGCTCCTTCCGTAAACAGTCATTGTTGTGTTAATTACCTCAAATTGCTAATCAAAGTGTGTAAATAGGCTTCGTGTTACTAAAATGCCACGAATTTGTATCAATTCACCGGATGCATTTTGCTATGTTTGTGGAAAATACGTTACGAAACTACAAAAAAAGCATATTACCCCATTGATTCAAGAGTGTTACAAATTATATGTTAGTGTTCCAATCAGTAATCAGGACAAATCATGGGTGCCTCACATCTGTTGTGTTACGTGCTACAAGAATTTGTCTGATTGGTTTCACGAAAAGATTGCAGCAATGCCTTTTGGAAGACCAACCGTTTGGCGAGAACCAAAAGACCACGTAAGTCATTGTTATTTTTGTGTGACAAAAGTCACAGGACATTCTAAAAAGTCAAAGAAAAAAAATGAATACGCTAATGTAACATCGGTTGATTACACTGTACCACATACCGATAAAATACCAGTACCAACATACTGACATTCTCTCTACGAGTTCAGAGGAAATCGGCTCTGACATGGATTTTGTGTCCTGAAAGTTATAATTCGCCAATTTTAATTGGTCAAGAGGAGCTCAATGATCTTGCAAGGGATTTGCAATTGTCAAATGAGAAAGCTCTTCAAGGACCCTCACTTAATTGCAACTTTAAATGAAGCTGAAAAGAAAGCATGGCTCTCATTTGTTTGAACCATCTTTCTACAGACTACATGGATACAATACAGAAGATGCTTATAGATTACCGTGACTTGGGATGCAACATGTCCTTGAAAATTCACTGCCTGAACAATCATTTAGATTTTTTCCCGGAAAATTTGGATGCAGTTAGTGATGAGCATGGCGAGTGCTTTCATCAAGACATTGCATAGTTTGAGAAGCGTTATCAAGGCAAATGGGAGCTATCCATGCTCGCAGATTACTGCTGGACACTTCAAAGAGACACACCAAGCTAATCCTACAAAAAAATGCCTAGAAGTTCTAAAAAAACATAGGTTTTTAGCAATTTTACCAAATAAATATTATATTTTAGGGCAAAATTATGTAAAATCTCATTTCTTTAATAAAAAAAAATTGTGACGTGCTACGAGTTTTTTATTAATGGGGAAGTAACTTGACCACCCTAATGTAAACAGCCATAAACTTTTCGTATGAGTGGGTGAAAATAGCTAATTATTTGTTGCACTGTGTTATCTATAAGTTATGTGAATCTGTAAGCTGCCTTGACCAATACCAAGTAGCCAATTTCCGAACTCCGGGCATCTATTGTGATTTTTTTGTCAGACAAACCCAGGAAGTGACACAAACATCGACCACTGACCCACTGAGACAGTTACACAATATAATAAACAATATCTCACCATCTCATCACGAACTACACACTTTTGTCATCTCCATCAACTCTATAACATACCGGTATATATCCGTATTCCATTCCAATTTTCCTCAACGGTAAACCGCAAGCCATGCATGCATCCACAGAATCCTATACATCAAATCTCAGCCGCGGTTCCCGTGGCCATACGAGCAGAGTATGAGACGGCCTGAGGCATTTGTTTTCCATCACCCCTGTATTTTCCTCTTCCATTAAGCTGTATTAAAGGAGTAGTGAATATCGACGCATGTTTTTCTATGATTACTATGGGTTTACTACAGTAGTAAGAATAAGTCTCTCGTGAAATAGTTGCCTCAAAATATTGATATATATGTGATGCACTAGATAAGCATTAACCAAAAGATAGGGATATATAACATGATAAGGATAGGATATATAACCACCATACTAGCGAGCAAGCCCAAATGGGGATCGACCTCCACCTTACAGAAGACCACAGCTAAATAACTACTCACAGCGGTGTAGTTGTGTTCCTGTGTGTGAGTACAGTTCTCCAGAGCTCATTTAAGGATGCGTTTTGAATGAATCGTATTCCTATACCAGAGACACTCCCATTTTTTTACACCAACCCATTTGCATTTTTATGTATCACTTGCATGTTGCAAGTGATACTTCTGATATTACAAGCGTCCATAGTATACGGTAACTGCTTAGCATCAGATCGGCCGTATGCTTGTTTGCCACCCAAGTAGTATAAAAAAAAGCGCGAAAACCAAAACAATGTAACACCTCGGTCATATGCACGAGCGTCTTTTGTTTTTAATATAGAATGCAACACCGAGATAGTCGATGCAAGTTAGATAGTCTCTGTCATATATCGAATTGTTGTCATCGGGCTAACGAAATAGAGTAAAAGAGAAACCAAGTGGTGTCGTGGGACACCAGGTAGGAACGAAATTCCTTAAAAATATTTACTTCAAGTTCTATTCGAGGTATAAAGAAAATAATTATTCGAATATACATTTTGTATCATGATTTTTTTATCAATTAAAATAAAAAACTACTTTACAGAATAATCTACACAATTCATAAAAATATGTTATAAAAATGAATAGGTTACTTGAAATAATTCCTTAAGACTCCTTATACTTGTGATCGCCCGTGATAGAAATTCAACCATATTTCATTCAATTTTAAGCTACTATTTGACCTTTAATTTATTCTTTACTTACTTTACTCTTAGATCAAAAACCTCCTTACACAAACTTATCGTATTATTATTGGCCGTTTAGAGAATTTGCCATTAAAATAATATAAAAGTATCGTTACAACTTTTGGTCTTAATTTTTTCCGTCTAGCCCCCTTTCGCAACGCGCGATAAGGAACTTCTTTCCAATAAATATATATTTACTTCGAAATATTTGGTGCTTTCAAAGCTACGTCAGCATAATGGAATAACGGGAATAGCAGGCTTAAATATTTTGACATAAATTTTGTATGGGTTTACTACTCTATATGTTTGCCTCAAAATGTAGAGTTAAGTTGTTTTCAGGGATAGAATATGTACACTTTAATATTATTCGTATGGAATGAGATACTCGTAATAATAAAGTTGAAGCTTTTTTCATTTATTTCAAAAACAGAAAGAAAAAGTTATTTTAAATTGAGTCACTGCTGCAAGCTATCCACCTAGGTGCTAAGCAAGTGGCAGTGATTCACATACAAATAATCATTTGTTATTAGAATAGGAAAACTAACATAGAAGTAAGAAATATTTTTACTAACACACTAAGTCTTGTTACTTGTTGAATAAATTATTATTATTATATTTAAAAACAGTACTGAAGACAGCACATGAAAACAACTATGTGTAAACACTGTGTTGTTATTTGGCTGTGGCTGTCTGTAAAGAGAAGGTCTTTCCTCAGTCGGGTTTCCTTGTGTGGTGCCTTATCACTAAATATAATTCCTTCTTTTTTTTTCTATTAGTAAATGACCATTATAGTACAGCTAACGACAGAACCGTGGTAGGTGTATCGCTATAATGTCAGTGAAGTGATTTTCCCTTGAACGTATGAGTTGGGTATTTGATACACTTTGAAGGTATCTTTGTATTTTGTTACTTGCAAAAGAATATGCTAAAGTTGCATTGTTGTGATGCTGTTACAAATTACTGAAAATTCAGAGATTAAATGTTCAGAGTACTTGACTGCCTTGGTGGTCCAGTGGCTGCAGTATGTGCCTGCTGTGCACGAAGTTGTGGGTTCGATTCCCACACAGGGCAAAACTTTGTGTGGCTCACAAAGAGTTGTTCTGAGTCTGGGTGTAATTTGTGTCCGTTGAGTGTATGTCTGTAAAATACCCCGCGACACAGAGCTTGTTCTCTTTGTGCGGGAGTTGTCTTTAAAAGACAAAAGTACTTGTATTTACAGCGCGAGTCGTACTTTGACGTGTTAAGCATGAGTCTTTCAAGCGAGAAAGAGAGACAGAGCTATACGCGTTATATAG
The DNA here is from genome assembly GCA_947095525.1 of Trisateles emortualis. Classification (NCBI taxonomy): domain Eukaryota; kingdom Metazoa; phylum Arthropoda; class Insecta; order Lepidoptera; family Erebidae; genus Trisateles; species Trisateles emortualis. The sequence goes on along the minus strand of OX352748.1, from coordinate 2,832,732 downwards.
CTTGGTTTCTCTTTTCCATTCGAACTACTTACCTTGTATTACGTCATGGCGCATGGTCCTTGAGCAATGAACGGTGTGTTTCTGGTCTTCATTTATACAGTGTATAATATGAAGAAGTTGTGTTAATCGTGGTAAGTCCGGTTTGATTACAAGGTTGAGTAAATTGTTATTGGGTATTTCTGCTAGACAGTTCTTATTAGAGCAGTACAGAGTCAAGTTGTTACGAATCTTTAATATACATATATTAAAACTGCCGCTGATCTAGTGCTCATTGGTTACGACTGCTGACGAGGCACCAGGTTTGGTTGTATCAGATTTTCTGAGTGATTTTTTTTTTACCCTTTTAAAGATTGAATTTACAATAATCCTTTGTTGTTTTTCACTTACGAGTACGTCAATAAGGAACTTTTGTGCAAAATTTCAAGATCGTAGCTCCAGCGGTTTTAGCTCAGAATTGGTAAATTTGTCAGGACAATTGATTCTATATGTAATATGTATAGACAGATGTAAATATGTAACGTTACATGGTATGGGCACTAATATGAACCGCCTCATATCTCACATCACCAAACCATACGCTTAAATGTCGAACTCATAAATTTAAAATTTAGTTCGTGGGCATACACCTCGCGCCACTTCCGATCAACACATGCCATCGGTAACGATTGCCAAGATCCGAGCGAATTTCGTATTTCAAATGTACCAACCGGACGTCGTCGGACCGACGCCCGGCGGAAACACCCGAACGGACACGCTACGCCAGTTGCCGGTAACAGCTGATTTGGAAGGAACGGTGTGTTCCGTTTTCGAAATTTATATAGCCAGTATTGTTCCTGGTTTTTGAGTGTACAGCTCTTTTGAGGTTGCTTTGTAAGAAGTTCTTTTGAGTGTTATGGGTTATTTTGAGTGTTTTTCGGAAAATTATCTTTGAAGATGCTTTCTTTAGTAATATTTAAGTAAAAACTACCAAAATGATATATTTGTACTGCTTTGGTTTTTGTGTGTTTGTATGTTTGGGGCTTCAAGATTTTTTAATGCATATGAGAAAATGTCTCAAGGAGAAGCAACAACTCTATAGAGCGTCTTGTTGTGCAGGGTCAAGTTAACGGGAGTAGACCACGCGGAAGAGCACCAATGCGGTGGACAGATCTCATTAGGTCGTCGATAGGGATTCCTGTTCATGAGTGCACCAGACTGTCCACCCACAGGAATAATTGGCGAGGCATCGTAAGGCGAGCTACATCAACCTCTTCCACATTAAACAATCATCGTGACCACGACCGCTCTGCGAAGAGCGAAACGAATTAGAAGAAGAAGATGAGAAAATAAATACCCGTGTCGCAGCAGGAAGCAACAAAGTGGCAACTCCGCACATTAGTTATAAGATGGCGGTTGTGAGTTCATTCGATCCTTCAGCCTGTCAGTCACTGACAGCTGATGTTATTTTAAAAATATTAAAGGTCAACTGTCAGTTGTCGTCTATCATTTGATTTAAAACGAGCGGTAATTATTCACTTAGGCAGCGAACATGCATGTGGTCGAATAACCTCTCAACCATAATCCATTAACATCATTGATTGGTGTGATTATTGTGCAAAAAATTTAGTGTACAAGTATTAAAGAAGTCTAATACTATTTGGACTAGGTATTATTTCCGTTTGAAGAGGGTGTACGAGCCAGAGGGCGCCCCTGTAAATGATAATCTTATTGTTTCGCCGACATACCGTAAAATGCTAAACGTAAATTGTACCGCAGACTCAGTAAGTCAGTAACTAAGGAATATTATTTCTAAAGTCACCAATGGTCAATAAAACTTTTAAATTAAGTCTTTCATAATTAAAAAAATATTTTTCAGAAATAATATCAACACTCAAAATGTATAAAACATAATATTTTTAATCCAAGCATAGCTAAACTCCAACAATAAATCCAAGCGAGAAATCATTGAGACTTGATCCTGGCTTTTTCACCAATTTACACGCTCCCACCCTCACTTGAATGAAAAAGTTGTGTTCCATTTAGCTATAAGCCTCCCAGATAGCACTTTGAAGAGTTAGCGGCCGTCAGAGATGCTGACTGGTAGATTAGGCTACCCCACCACCCATCACACAACATTCAAATTCCAACTTTGCCACCGAAATATAGAGTCCCATTTCCTTTGATAGATCATACTTTTCGGAAGCAACGGCCACGCATATTCTTCCGAGGCGCCGAGCTGTTTCACACGCATCAAACTTTTTAAGTAATTTTCGACTTTAATACAAAACTTTAAGGTGTATTATCTAGTGTTTGGAGCGAACATACTCGGGGAGTTATAGGCCACAAATAAGTTTAGGAACGGTAATGGAAGGCTTTCGCTTAAAATGTGACCTAAAATGCTTTTGTAAAAGTTTGCTAAGTAGAAAACAAAAAGTTGTATGTGTGTTTTGAATAGTTTGAAAAGGTTTTTTGCGGTCTCATTTGCTAAATGCGACGGCGATGGCTTGTTAGAAGTATAAGTGAGAACTGATTTATCAAAAGTAAACTTTGCTATGAAAGTTGTTTGTTTGCGTACGTTTGGGGTCAAACTTTAGTTTGTATGTTATATTAATATTTTAGAGAAACTTCGTGGTCCTCTAGTGTTCGTTAATGTGACTATGGTGACTACTGATATCGGATTCCAGGTTCGGTTTTCAGGTCGGGCAAAAAAAAGATATTAAGAAGTTTTATAAGTCAATAAATTTACAATGGATACTCGCAGTTTATAATGCGTTTCGTGCGTTCCTCGCCAAATTCGTAAATCGGTTGGTCTGTTACGCTTGATCTCTCTCCGATCATGTCGGATTGCCATGTCATCAGACTATTAGAGTAAGTAAATAATGTGTTAACGTGTGTTTGCAAATTATAGTACCTATCTCCCGTGCAGATGCCTACTCTCCATAAAAATTAGCCACCGTGACGAAAATTTACCTAGGCGGACATTATTGTATAGGCTCTGCCTAGTTTGGGATCAGATAGCGATGTGTGAATTGTCCAGAAAAATATTATTATTATTATTATTGTAATTTGTGTATTTTTTTTATTTAGTAGAATAACCCAATCATCATCATCATCACCTCAGCTAAAAGACGTCCACTGCTAGACTGCCTCCCCTAAGGATTTCTGCAACTCTCAATCCTGATCCTACCTTATCCATTGTATTGCTGTAATAACTCAACGGGTAATTATTTTTGGCCCGGATCGGGCATCAAACATGGGAATTTTTTTCAGCATTCATATTGAATGACCAACGAGGTAGCCTTAGTTTATAACATCAAATCAAACCCACATACCTAACTAATACCATAAAATCTATCCAATCAATATTACTACAAAACTATTCACCATAGCATTGCCGCAATTAATTTTCATAGTTCCCTACTTCGTGATGAACTAGTTCGAACTGGATGAAATTGCTCGTAACTGCTGTGCTTTTGAATTAAGCGCAAATGGCGCCCAAATGTGCAGTGAAACTTAGTTTAATTATTTTGGTTAGACTCCGAACTGGATCTTCGGAAGATATTTTAAGGTAAGCTATGCTTGTGATGTATTTGGCTTTGTGTGGATAATGTGTACGGCTTTGTTACTCTTAAATCATTCGTTGTGTTTGTGTTCTATGCATCTTATAGGTGTGTTTAAAAATGAATCCCTATTTCCTTTGGTTTTGCCTCTTTCTTTCTTATACTTCGCAAGAACCTTCTTACGGGGTACTTCTTACTTCTTGCACAGAAAATAGTATAACCCGGTCAAAGTTGGGGCGGACTGCTAGTCATATCGTTAAGTGACGATCAACGTACAGCTAAAACTACTGAGTCTGAAAAGATAAAATTTGGAAAATATGTTTATTTTATTACGTAAACAGTTGCTACGAGAAGCGTAAGGTAGGGCGTCCCCGAGCTAGGTGGACCGACGACCTGAAAAGGTCGCTAGGACGAATGCGAGAGGCGAAGAACCGCTGTGGTGCGTGTCAGGAGAGGCCTATGTCCAGCAGTGGATTACGATAGACTGATTAATTGATTCGCTGAGAAAAGGTTTTTAGAAATTTAATCTTATTTTATATTACTCGAGCGAAGTCAGGGTGGGTCGCTAGATGAATACAAAATCACTTGCTGCCTTTACTTCATCAAATCAACAAAATCAAATCCAATAAGTACAAATATTAAACATTTTTTCTTCAATAATATAGCCTTACTGTTAGTCTTGTGGCATAAGTTGCATAATAATATGTCTGCGTCCAGTTGTGATCGTGAGGTCTTGGGTTTGATTCCCAGGTCGAACAAAGTCTAGTCTCTTTTTTTGTTATAATTAAATGACTTGAACTTGAAAGTGCTTTGGTTCTCAAATTGTACCCGATAAATACGTCGAGTGGGGTGAAGAGTAAGTGTGAATATAATGAGGCTCGCCCTTTTTCCATGGGACCTAACATAGCTATCAAAACATGAATATTATACTCTTCTGCCTACCCATTCGGAGTAAAAGGTGTTATGTTTTGATGATATAGTATAATTAGGTTAAAAGCGTACAACACTTCCAACTTTTTACCAGATTCTAACAGTAGGTAGTAACAATTTTGTACCTCAATAAAACACCTTGGCTGCCCAGAGGCGTAAAGTCATATATCACATATCGTAAAAAGTGGAAAGTTTTTTGATGTCCCCTCAAGGGTTTTATTAGTCCTGTTTATTGCATATTTTTATGTGAGGTACGAATTACTTCTGTGTTTATATATCGCTTGAGAGACATAAATTTCCTGTTTTACTAATCTTAGCATGACCCCAGTAAGACCGGTTTTACACGTTCGGATTTTGGTCCGGTTAAATTCGATTCGGTTGAATTTGAAAATTTTGACGTGCTTGAACTTATTTTTGAACTGTTTTTCTATTGTTTTTTTAATTTTTTTTATTAAGATCACTCCCGCACAATCCATGTATCGCGAGAGATTTCACAAACATACAAGTCATGGACACATACAAGTGCAAGTTATAGCATACACAAAGTTTTTTTCTGTGTGGGAACCGCTTAGCAATCAGTATCACTGGTTAGTGATACTGATTGCTAAGCGGCGGACCTGCTAGTTTACTGGTTAGTAGACTAGCAGGTCAGTTAAACTGGCAAGCAAGGAAAGCAATGGCAGTATTTCGAAAGTTTTTACAAATGTGGACACAATATATACAACTAATGGCTCATTTAATTACTACTTACAGTCCATCCAAAGGTTGTCCATCTAGAGATCGCGTATAGGGATGAAACATGCAACACTCTCCGCAGTTTTAAATAGTAGTATCTGCTTCACACACTGAGAGCCAAAATAATTTCATTTAAAATAAATAAAAACAAGAACTCTTAGAAAAACTGGTATTCAATTATTAAAACCAAAAACTTTCAAAATTATTGAAGCGAATAAATAAGTCATCAAAATAATCATATTTATTGGCTAATAGCTACTCAAAGCTTTTTCTCAGCTAATATATCTAAAACCCATTGCAAATAATATACTCAGCAGTTATTATGTATGGCATAAACTGACCGGTACGGTTCAATTCGGTCCAAACTATCGAACGTGTAACTCGGCCCTTATTATAGGTCGTATCGGCTTGGGTAGGGTATGGCTATTTAGGTCAGGACGTTGTGGTGGATCCGGTAATTCGGTTCTCTCAGGAGGTGATGCGAAATACTCTTCTGTTTATACCTACTAATATTTAAGTACCTACTTGTAAGTTGGCCTCGAAACTTTACTGACCCTTTAAATTATAAAATGTTGCTTTTCTTTTGATTTAGGTAGATTCTGTTTTGTTTTCTTCTTTTGTGAGATGTGTTTTTCTTTATATTGTGCTGTAATGTTCAGTTGAAAGAACTTTTAACCGTCGGAACCAATTTTCAACGAAGGATGGTTGATTAGAGTTCAGGTGAAAAACGATTACTATAGAAGCTGTGACTTTGCTAAGCTAACCTGCGGATAATTTACAAGTAAAGTAATATACCCTCAATGGCTTCAATTATCAATATTTTGTTCAGTATCAGAATCGTACTTCAAACTCGCTATGTACCTATTCTGTCCCTTTTAACGGGGTTTTGTTACACATTTTTTAGTTTTTCTCTTAAAATCTGATTTTTGAAGCAGTAGATTTTAGTGCAATTTTAGTCACCAAAAGGTAGTTAAAGTAGAGTCAAATAATAAAAAATAAAATAAAATAGTTACCCAGTTTTACGGCATTCACATTTTTTGTTTACTTTTCTATATAAAACGGCTACTATCAAACAAGCAACTAAAATCACCCCACAACTCTTACTCACACACACCTCACACTTTCAATAAAAGCTATTGCGAAAGCATAAAAAGCGTATGTCACGCATTTTGGACATAAACTCTCTTTGTTGCCTCTTCTCATCGTAATTGCATACACCGCGTATCCTAATTGCGTTTTTATCGTGCTATGACACGCATAACAGACTTTAAGATTAGGGGCTTAAAGTACAAATTGCCTTGTACTGCAACAATTCTACTATTAAAAACTGTGATGGGTTCTGTGATAAAATTGAATGCGACATTTTTCCCATGGACGCTTTTTCGTTAATAGGTATGTTTTTTTCGTACAGTTAATTACTATCACTCTCATTATTAAATGGTAAGTGGCCAAGCTGGCAACACAGTTGAGTCAGATCGCCCATAGGTCTCTACCGTAATCGAACGACTATTCAAAGTCGTTCTTACTAGACCAACTTTTAACAAGGTGCCGTCAATGGAGACGATCTGATGAAGCTGCGAGGTCATCAATTCAAAGGATGTAAGTTAATAACTAATTTAGTTTGAGTTTTAAAGCTTTTAATCGTTTGTTATCCTGAATTTATGCTACGGCGACCCTCAACGGACCCTAGACCACTATGTAGGACATACATTATGGTGCCCAAATGTATGCGTCACTACAAGTGTACTCTATCTCCCCGTAGTCGGTTGGCGCGATGGGACGCCCGATCCGATACGAATGAAGAGATATCAGGTACAGGACCAATGGATTTGCCTTGCCTTGCTGCTTGAAATAAATCTGGGAGCACGACAGTGCCCTTGCCAAGACGAGACAACGGCAGGGCAGGGCACTATCTACCTTTTCCCAAAGCGTTTCGTTGTATTTTTGTATCCTTATAGATTCGGTCTGGATCACAAGTCCAGATACTGCTAGATACTCCAAATTCTCAAGATATTTACTATTACAAAAATTGACTGCCTCAGTGGCCCTGTGGCCGCAGTATGCGACTGCTGTGCACGAGGGTTCGATTTCCACACAGGACAAAACTTTGTGTGACCCACAAAGAATTGTTCTGATTCTGGGTGTAATTTGTGTCCGTTTATTGTATGTTTGTAAAGTCCCCCGCGACACAGAACTTGTTCTCTAGTGCGGGAGTTGTATTTAAAAAAAAAACAATAACATGGCTCAGCTTTAAACATAAGCACCAATAACTTATAATACCACAAGACCGACAATACAGTATAATATAAGTATTATGTACTAATAAATGTACTGTGTTGTTGTAATAAAAGATATTTGAAAATGTCTGACATTAACAATCGTTACAAAAGCAGCCAATTAACCTGTAATGTAGCTTTGTTATCATTCGTCCGTTTGCTTCTTCGAAATCCATTATCTATCATTTATACCCAAAGGACGCTACTTAAACAAAATAATATATCAATCGCCCAATTTGCCGATACAAAAAGTAACAACACCCTGTTAACAATGCCGATCCTCTAAAAGGTACAGGCGAAGAAAAAACTAATTAATTATCAAGATTCGATCCCGGGGTGTGGAGATATATGTTTGGGAGGGACGGACTAAGGCTGCCATAAATGAGGATTTACTGGGACATGTCCTAGCTGTGAATATCAGTTTTGTTTTTATACACTATTCTGCCAAAATATTGGAGCTGGTGCCCTAGACCAGAGAGTTTGAAGAGAGGTAGAGCACCATACTAGTGAGCAAGCCCGACTGGGGAAGGATCTTTTTTTTTATACTACTTGGTTGGCAAAGAAGCATAAGGCTCGCCTGATGTTAAACAGTTACCATAGCCTATGGACGCTTGCAATACCGCGTCTTGCTAACCCATTTTTTGACACCAGGGCTTCAAGATGGAAGTAACCCTGGGATAGGAATACGTTTCTTTTAAAACGCATCCCTAAATGAGCGCTGGAGACCTGTACTCACACACAGGAACACAACTACACCGCTGTGTGTAGTTATTTGGCTGTGGTCTTCTGTAAGGTGGAGGTCCTTCCCCGGTCGGGCCTGCTCGCTAGTATGGTGCCCTACCTCTCTTAAAACTTTCGCCTTACTGAAGACCACAGCCAAATGACTAGACTCAGCGTTGTAGTTATGTCTCTACGTGTAAGTACAGGTTTTCAGAGCTCATTTATCGATGCATTTTTAACGAAACGATGAACGCTTGGAGCGAGAATTTGCCGAAAAAAGGAAAGCGCTGTTCGTAAAGCCTGAAAGACAAGATCCTTTCCCAACAAGATCCCGAGAGAGAAAATGCCAATATAACACAGATTCCCTTAGGAGTTCTGGAGACCCTACTCACCAGCAGAAACACAACACAATCTAGGTATTATACCTAATGAAAATGCATTAGGGACGGGTTCAATGTGACAGTCGGAGAACCGGGTGATGTATTGCTAAGGGAACACAGAAAGGCTGATCTACGTGCAGCAATGGATTGCAATAGAATGACTGTTTAATATAAAAAGATTTGAAAGGAATTATTCTTTTGTAATTCTCTCTCCCTCTCTGACAATATTGAATTTTTTTGGAACCTAGCTAAGTACTTGCAGTTCTAAGTTGAAGTTCGAAACATTCAGTTCAAGGTTTTTGGTAAGGTATTTTTTTAAAAAGCGTTGTGACCGAGTGGGAAAGTAACCGACTTGCACGCAAGAGGTGCGAGTTCAATTCCGGACAGTACCAATGTGAATTTCTGTTTATATGTACTAATCAAATGATTCGCCATCTGCTAACGGTAAAGGAAAACATCGTAAGGAAACTCACATTCCTAGAAGAAATTCTAAAGACATGTCCGATTCACCAACCCGCATTAGGCCAGCGTGTGTGAATCTAGGCCTAAATCCTCTCTCTATCTCTCTCCCTTGAAAGAAGAGAGGAGACCCGTGCCCAGTAGTGGGACATATATAAATTGCTATTTTTTTTAAAGAAGATACATACAAACATATCATTACGCCCGTCTCCCAGTGGTGTCAGCAGAGACTATGGTACATCAATTGCTTCAATCCAAACATACTTCCTTCGCCTCCTCTACATTAATCAACCTCTTCATGCATGAACGTAAGTTCTGGGTACTTTTAATTTGGCCCTTTTTTTAACCAAATCCTCTACTTGAAAGATAAAAAGATAATGAAGATTACAACATACTAGAAATAATTTAAACCTAAAAAAATTGCAGACTAAACCGTGACTAGGTAGATTCATTTCTAGTACGATACGTACGATATGATGCTTTACTTCTTTTTTATACTACTTAGTTGGCAAACAAGTCAACTAAGTAGTATTAAAAAGAAGGAAAGCCAACCTACAATACCAGAGGTATCACTTGCGTGTTGCCGATCCATTTATTACACCAGGGTTTTAAGATGGAGTAAATCAAGAATAGGAAAAAGTTTCTTTCAAAATGAATCCATAAATGAGCGCTGGAAACCTATACTCACACACAGGTGTTATTGGGCTGTGGTCTTTTTTAAGGTGGAGGACCTTCCCCAGTCGGGCTTGCTAGCTAGTATGGTGCCTTACCTCTCTTAAAACTACTATACTAACATATAAATTACTATATTATTATCAAACTTATTTTTCAAGCTAGCATCAGTAAATTTGAAAGTTTCATATATCTATCTTATCCTCATTTCATGCCTTTACAAATATCCTCCCTACCCATGGGAATGTGTTCTACAGAAAGAAAGATCCATCTCACCCAACCTGTTGGCAAATACATTTGTCTCGTCCGATTCGTCATTCGGGAGTTTATTCGGGTCAAGGGTCTAAGGTTCGATCCTCGATTCATTGTTTGCAGCCAGAGTTACACACTGAATGATAAAACAAATAAATTATGGCTGTTTTTTGAGTCAGAGGATTACAAAGGGTCTTAAGGACGTGTTCTCTTTAGGCGGATTGTTTGCAGCTAATTATTAGTATTATAATTCTACTAGCGACCCGCCCCGGCTTCGCACGGTTAATGTGGGTTATCCCTAAAAGATAAACATATACCATCGCGGACTTTTTTGTAGACCTTTTTATGGTGTACAATACTGTAGTACATTAATTTGATCTAACTCGTAGGGTTTAGGCAGCGTTTTTGCTAAATTGCTAAATAAGCCCAAAAAATAGGTTAATTTACGACATCACGTTAGAAACCTCTAAAATTAGCAATGTTGCCTTAGTATATGATGCATGTATTATACATATAAACCTTCCTCTTGAATCACTCTATCTATTGGAAAAAACCGCATCAAAATCCGTTGCGTAGTTTTAAAGATTTAAGCGCACATAGGGATATAGGGACAGAAAAGGCGACTTTGTTTTATACTATGTAGTGATGTAACTTGCATAGATTATTTTTGTTGACATAGATAGTAAATGGGGAAAAATGATTCTCACCCTCCTTATAACATGTTAATGAAGCCTTTGATCAGTGAGTAAATTGGGCATATTATTATAATAAATTATCATTTTTTTTATCGCTATTAATGGTAGACAAGCCACCAAGGTAGGATTTGTTGTAGAACTCGGGAAAATACCACAGCAGGCAGTATTTTTTTAATACAACCAAGAAAGCAAACAAGCATGCGGGCCGCCTGATGGTAAGCAGTTACCGTAGCCTATGGGCGCTTGCAACACCAAGGGTATCACTTGCGCGTTGCCGACCCTTCAAAAACCTTTAGTTCATTCCAGAACCCACATAGGAAAAATAAACGCTGAAAGCCACAAATTGAATTTTAGAGTAGAACATTATTATTTTTAATACCAATCCGTTTACGAGTAAGCGCAATGAACAGGTGGATATTGTATCAACCGCACTGAATATCACGAATAATATAATATGACGTAGGTAGGTAGGTATAAATATTCAACTAAGACATCAGAAACATTTACCCTGTGTTTAACTGAACTTGGATCTCAATGGATATTGGATTACCAGCAAATAATCAGCGACAAACTCTTAGCATAATCAGAACAAGCCCATAAGTGATACTACTTGCCAATTTGCGAGGGTCATGTTTGTATTGTATGTTTGGCTCTTTTATTTTACTGGAAAAGGACTAATATGTGATACTCAGGGTCCATGTTTTTCTTTTCCCTCATGTGTGATTATTTCGCCAATCATTTGGAATTGAAATATTTGTAACCTTTCGCATTTTAGATGTGTGCGATCTACTCTGCCAACATGATACTTATTTATATTCTTAATTTAACCGTCTATTTGGAACCGTATAAATTGAATTGTTCGATCAAAGTGACTGTAAACAGCTGGATCTTGGTAGTTACAACTAGCTCTTGTGGATTTTAGTTCTTTAATGTCATTATTTTGAGCTTAATTTATTTTATTATCTTTAATGATTGCTAAGGTCGTTCTACTGCTGATGTATGTATATTATGTAGATTTAGTAAGACTTTCAATTTAAATACTGTCACAGATTTGTTATTATTAATTGTTTATCTAGTAAATGATAAATTTGAAACTGTTTTTATTAAATAGAAAGATAAATAATGTGACAATGAAACAACAAATAGTGCAGTAAACGTGTATCACTAATCAGAAACTCACTTCGCCCCCAGAATCGTCCTCTATTTGATATACCAACAAGCATTACAGTAACTGTTTTAAAAAATCCATCACCAAACCATATTTAATAAATATTATTCTAAAATATGACGAATCGCTTGATCTGTTCAGCGACGGGGAACCGAGGCTTCTAACCATGACTATACGATACTTGGAGTCCAAGCACAATCTGTTCCAATTCCAGGATATTGTCACCAATATTTTTCCTGTTTTATTTTATGTTATAATCATAAAGGCAAAAATGGTAAAATAAAAATTATGACTGCACCTGTGGTCTAGTAATTAATTACACCACGTCGAATGTGTATAATCCATAAACGTTTGTTCGGAGTCTGGGTGTATATTGCGTCCATGAATTGTATCATAAATACTAAACGTTGTTCCTTAGTGTAGTATTAGTGTGTGAAAAAAGAACCCTGTTCAAGGATTTAAAGTAGAAAAAAAATAGAGAATGTTTTATAGAGAATTTTGTCTTATATACATTATACACAATGTCCCGTACTCCTCCGAAACGGCTCGACCGATTTTCGTGAAATTTTGTGTGCATATTGGGTAGGTCTGAGAATCGGACAACATCTATTGTTCATCCCCCTAAATGTTAAGGGTGGTCCAGCCCTAATATTTTTATTTAAGTTTTTAGACAACATTTTTTGTTTTTATTTTTTTATGATACAACATACACAAATACATACAAGCCTAAATTTTCTCCCCTCTACGATCAACCCCTATTTTTTAATAGCGATATTAGTATTTTAGTAGCAAAACAACGTTTGCTGGGTCAGCTAGTAATTCAATAAAAAAATTAAACTAACATTAGTTACGTAGCAAAACTTAGACATCGTACCAGCCAGCACAACTAAAATATATCATTAAACCAAAACGGAGTACAACAAATTACAAACTTGGAACGTCCATACATCTCAGCTGAAACAATAAACAGAAACATTTGGTACCAACCTCCTTTCACTCAATACATCAGACTGTCAGTGTGGCCAACACCACGAAACGAAACGTTCCAAGCCACTGCGCGCGGAATAGCTTTAGATATATTGAAGTGAGTATTGGATAGCGGGAAAAGACACTTTTCTTATATTGTTTATGTTGTCGATTTTATTTTTGCATTTTCAGCGGTTGGTATACGGTATGTTTTTAAATCTGTCATGTAATGTTTTGTAAAAGGGGAGTTCAGTTTATAAAATTATTGACAGCCGTAATGGATCGACGTGTACAAATGGGTATACTAAGGCCTGCTTATGCCTGCGTCAAATGAATAATTAAGGTTTTTCTGTAGAAAAATTTGCTCAATTTTACTTTTAATTTGTATTTAAATATGACAATAATCTCGCCCATTATTACATTATAACACTGTTGGCAAAACATTTGCCTACACTATTGCTTTTTTGGAAAGTATTTTGTCATAAGAATATTTTCCAAATTACACATTTAAGGTAAATTGTAATATAGTCTACAAAAGAAAGTAAAAACATTATTGTCACGTAGATACGATGAAAATAATGGTTCACAAAACTAAACAAAAATTCAACAGCCTAACGATTCTTGAAACTCTCATATTGATACTTCGTAGAAATGGAGCATTCACGTAAATATCGTCAGTATACATGCGCGTTTTTTTATGTGGTTCTTTTTACCATGTTGGTAGTTATTAGTCAATTGGTGACCGAGTTTTTCAGACCACACATAGCCTTAATTCACACTGGTGCAGAGCCGAAGTGTCACGACGCGTCATGTTTTTTACAAAAAAATTGTGTTATGCAAAATGGAATCGCGTGTCGACGCAGAAGAAGAAGATTTTTATAATTACTTAAGAGAGAGAGAAAGACAAATACAAACTACCATAACACGTACCTACATAAACATGTCCCGAAACATAGGCCTTGAGCTTACCTTAGGCACCAGTAGCCCACAATAATATGATACGTATACGTACGTATATATGATGATGATTTTATACGGTACCATTATATTATGACGTTCATAAGTATCATGTATTTGATCTAAATTAATAAATGACTTTGACTTTGACTTTGACGCTTTTCGTCGCTCGCGGGCTGTGACGCGTCGGACGCTGACCACATCAGATGTTCAAAAGCCTCTGAACCGGTCCAGCACTGTGATCGCCACGCGTTGAAGTTGAAAAACGCAACGTGACTCTGCGCCGCCATCGCCCGTATGAGTTGAATCATTCTGCTAACCTAACGACACGAAGACAAGATATAATACCACTTGGCGTTCACCCATACATTGTTTAATCACACTATTGGCAGCTTAATCTATTAATCGTTTACTGATCAGTGAATGCTCCTAGTTACGAACGCCTTCTTGTGGTGCTCCAGACAAAAGACATACGACACACGCATACATAATACATCCTAAATGACAAAAAGTCGTAAGATGATTTTATAAATTTATAACTTAAACAATGAACATAAAGTTCAAATTGCCAAATCTAAAATTTTTGTTCTACAAAGTGTGAAAAATATTGCGATACGTTGTTCTAAAAACACATTTCTATTCTTTTACTCATAAAGATAATATTTTATTACAGATTGTCGAACACCTGTGCCTAAATAGAAGCACCTTCTGAATAGACAAATATTAGTTAACAAACCTAAAATCACTTTAATTTATTAAACAAAATAGAAATGAGAAAACTAGACAAATAATATTAAGTACTATATTTAACAGTCTAGTAGACTAGACTGTTAAACATTTTATTTTTAGGCTCATTTGAATAAATAACGTCAAAATAGTGTTCATAAGTACTGAAATATCTAGACAATGGTCGTTTTGGTTATTTATGGGCTTTATCGTCTCAAATATAATTTAATAATTCTATTGAACTGCCAAGTTTATTAAGAGTAGTCACTAAAATTATTGTGAGTGTGATTGAAACAAACGAACGATATTGTAGCAAATGTAAATTCGTATTTTCTATAGCCGGGTGCACTCGCTATTCGGTAAACTATACTTATACCTATCAAGGGCCCAAGAGCATGGTAAGCCCATAGTGGTTTTCCACCTGAGCGTACTTTGGAGGCAGTTGTTAGATCATGACAGAGGTCTAAATATGGGTGATCTAAATAACTCTGTCACAAGGTTGACCACTAATCAAACGATAAGAAGAAGAATATAAATATGTTAACAACATTTACAAATTACTACTGACTACAGACGTTTCCTCAGTTTTTTTTTTAAAGACAACTTCCGCACTAGAGAACAATTTCTGTGTCGCGGGAGACTTTACAAACATGCAAATATCGGACACAAATTACACCCAGACTCAGAACAACTCTTTACGGGTCACACATAGTTTTGTCCTGTGTGGAAATCAAACCCACAGCCTCGTGCACAGAAGGCGCATACTACGGCCACTGGACTACCAAGGCAATGAAGAGCATGTTACACAACGCTGGCTTTGTGCGGTTTTACACACTTTGCACACGTCATCGTCCCAGCCAGATGACATTCACTATTATTATAGGCAGCCCCAATGTTTCCACATTAGCTGATTTTAAGCTGTTTATGCCAGTGCTTTAACTTCAGTTGTTACAATCATAATTTGTGTCTTTTCTTCCATTTTCTTTATAAATAATGTATGTAACTAGTAAGCAAGATAGATGTCATGTGACAGCCAATTTATCTATCGCTAATTCACTGAAAAAAGTAGTAGTGTAGTTGTTTTCCTGTGTGAGAGTTCAAGTCTTCAGCGCTCATTTAGGGATGCGTTGAAGGAAATGTTTTCCTATCCCAGGGATAATCTATCTTAAAGCCTTGTTTTAAAAATTATTTACATTAGTGATACTTAAAACCTTTTAACAATAGGAACTATTGTGTACATCGGCGCCCAGAAGGGCTTATTCCCGTGCGCTCCAAATCTATTGTTCTCTAAAATTCATATTTTCATACATTGATTACCAGGAGCTCCAAGGATGTTTGTATTAAAATAATAAACAAAGCCACATTTACCACTTTCATTCCCTAGAGCTCCAAAACATTGTCTAGGTACTTTGAGATTTTATTCCCAGCAGCTCCAAGAGAAAAGTCAATGCTTCAATATAAAAATCGTTCCCACGAGCTCCAAAGATTTTAAAGTAACGTAGGCAAAACAATCCCGAACGTAATAGTAAAGTACGAAATCTATCAGTGCGTCTACTCAGCGTTGTCGCATCACTCCCACCCCGCACCTTTTCCTTGCAATCTAACTTTGCCTAATGATGTGCAAAACAAATAGTTGACGTTGCGCCCTTGCAATGCGAACGTCCATCTTTCACAAATAATAATTTTAAGTGAGTCGTGCACGATGTGTGACAATCAAAATAACGCAGTTGCGGGTCCCTCCACACCTAAACAATTTAATTTCGTTGTTGGAGATGGTCAGTACATTTAATGTTTATAAGAGAGATACAACAATTAGATAGATAATTGTTTATTGTACACCACGATATGACAAAACTTATGTTAGATACATACAGAAAATAAAGTACAATGGGCGGCCTTATCGCTAAGCGCGATTTCTTCCAGGCAACCTTAGGATGGACAGGAATGACCAGAACATTTAAAATATGTGATGGTGTAGCTATTATATGTCAGTATACAGATATTACTAAGAGCTGCCCTTACACACACATACAAATATCTCAGTCCTACATTTGAGCAGATAGCCAGAAAAAGAGCTTATAGATTGATTTGACAGATTTAATTTGACGCCCACACTTGAGCATAAATTAAGAATAAGGATTTTAAGAGATATACTTCTGGGACTAAACATGTATTGTTTTCAGATCATGCCTTTTTTGGGTTATTTTGCCATTCAAATAATTTCAGAATTTGACAACCTTGATAAGTTGCATTACGAATATACGACTTGGTAATTACCAATGCTTTATTTCGAATTATTCTAACCCGTACCTCAATGTTAACTGTGTATGATTTAGACTACCGGTCTAACCATTAAAAATAATTATAATATATATAGTAGATACCTAAATAAATAATGAAAAATAACTTTTTTTTTTCAACTCGGAATTTTACATATTTTAAATCTTCTTGCGCATAAGAATTCGTTTTAAACAAGATTTTGAAACATGGTCTGCTCGGCTCAGCCAGATTTTGTAAAGGATTATATGTTTTTATTATTTGTTACTTTTTTAACTTTGATTGAAAAACTTTTGATAGATACTTTGTTACTTAAACTGAATGAGTTAATATTTGTGAATTTAGATTTTTAACGTGTCTGTGTTGTTGTCTTTAATATGTATGAATAGCTTAAGACTGATTGTTACTGCAGAAACTGTTTTTTTTATTATTTGTTATTTTTAAAAATTTTATTGAAACACTTTTGATAGATACTTTGTTACTTAAACTGAATGTTTTAATATTTGTGAATTTAGATTTTTAAAGTTTCTGTTTTGTTGTGTTTATTGTTTTTAATATTAAGGTAAAAGCACTAATGCTAGACACTTTAAGGACAAATCTAACTTCGTTCGCAAAAATTAAATGTATCTATTGAAAATTTACAGTTACAATTTGTTTTACTGTTAGAATAACATTTAGAAATTAACTTTTTCATATAAAATATTTTAAAATTGTCGTATTTTTAGCTAAAAAATCCTTTTTCTTAGGTTCGCCGTAGACACTAAAAGATGACAGCATCAAAAATCAAATTCACCAAAAATAGACATCAATTGGCACTAATAGTAGACATGACTATAAATAACATCACTATAATCACCAGGCGTGATCTTATTTTCCTTATGGTAATTTTCGTCATCTGTAGGTATATAAATTTTCTTCTTCATTGTCAATCTTTTTTTTTTTTTTTTTTATACTACTTGGTTGGCAAACAAGCATACGGCCCACCTGATATTAAGCAGTATCCGTAGCCTATAGACGCTTGCATTACCAGAGGTAACACTTGCGTGTTGCCAACCCATTTTTCTACACCTGGGCTCCAAGATGGAAGTAACCCTGGGATAGGAATACGTATCTTTCAAAACGCATTCCTAAATGAGCGCTGGAGACCTGTACTCACACACAGGAACACAACTACACCGCTGTGTGTAGTCATTTGGCTGTGGTCTTCTGTAAGGTGGAGGTCCTTCCCCAGTCGGGCTTGCTCGCTAGTATGGTGCCCTACCTCTCTTAAAATCTCACGCTCGTTAGATCATTTAAGCTATCTCCAGATATCAGTCTAATTAGTTTTCTTTTGCACAACCTTTTGACTTTCCTTAGCTAATTTCTGAGCAGCTTTAAGTTTTCTTTCTTCTTCATTCTTCTATTTTTTCTTCTAATCTCCTTTTTTCTTTCCTTTCATTTCATTCTTTTTTCCCTCCTTGTTTTCATAATATTGTTGCCATTGCTTGGAAAAAACCGAGACAACAGAGGGTATTTTTTCTTTCTTCTTTTTTTTTCTACATCTTCAGTCACATAACAGCTTCTTCCTATTTTACATCTAATAGGTAGCTTTCCCTTTACTTTGTTTAGTAAATTTACTCCAAATTTCTTCGCTGCAGCATTCTTCTATGGCTGCTTCCATATTGGTTTCGGAGTATCGAAACATCTGACCCTTTACTGGAGGCATCGTGCCTGAACCATAATCTGAATTAATGGATACTAATAGTTGACACCTAGTATACACTAATATTTGACACTGTCTTCTAATAGTTGATACCTAGTATAACCTAATAGTTGACACTGTCTTCTTTTAGTAAGGCTAGTGTAAAACAAACAAAACTCAGACATAAACTTTATTATTACAACAGAAAGGCTAAATTTGCATTAAAATAAGCTCACAAATTCAGTTCAATGTTACCCTAGTAGAAGACACACGTGTCATCTTTTAGGTCTTGTCTGTCACTTAAAATTTATACAAAAACAAGCCAAAATAACAAGGAAATGGTCCTTTTAAATCAATAATTTCATACATTTATAATTTTGAAACCAACAGTAGCCAATAATCATATATATAAAACAAAATCATACCTGTTAAAAGTCAGTTGCCTTAAGAAAAACGCTAAGGATTATGCGCATAATGTTAACCTGCTCATATTGTTTGTTGGCAACTGACGCCACTTTAAATTTGCTTGACAATGTATGCAAGCTTTTGAACACGTGTCATGGATGGCACTGGGTGTCTATAAGATCAGTAGCATTGTTATATAAATAATTAGAAAAGCTTTTATTCGAAAATGTCATCTATTAGTTCAATGTCGGGCATTAGTGCTTTTACCTTATGTAGAAATAGCTTAAGACTGATTGTTACTGCAGAAACTGCTTTTTTTATTATTTGTTATTTTTTAAAACTTAAATTGAAAAACTTTTCATAGATACTTTATTACCTAAACTAAATGTTTTAATATTTGTGAATTTAGATTTTTAAAGTTTCTGTTTTGTTTGTTGTAGGAATAGCTATGACTGATAGTTAGTACAGAAACTGTGATTTTTATTGTTTATTACTTTTAAAAACTTTAATTGAAAACTTTGTTACATTATTTAAAAAACTGAGATGTTTTAATATTTGTTAACTTAGATTTTTTAATATTTGTGAACTTAGATTTTTTAAGGAATCGCTTAAGACTGATTGTGATAACCCCAAACTGTTTTTTTTTAAATTGATACTATTCAAATTACGTTCAACATAATGTTGGTTGTGATGACAAACAGGTATAGTTTCAATACTATAATTGACCAAATGATTTTATAAATAATTTAAAGCAAATAATGTTAGTATTATTTATAAAAGAAAACATAATCTCTTTATTTATTACTTTCTATATAAAACCATGTTTACCGTTACCTAATAAAAAGGTAATATTATAGTATTAAATGTTTTAATTCTGCTAACCGTACACTTTGTTTTGGAGCTGTTGGGAACACAGTATTATGTGGGTCTTTTTAAATTGATGGAGTTCCTGGGAATTGATGTATGGAGATAAGAAGTTTTGAAGAAAAAACCTATCATAAGTTTTTGGAGCTCTTGAGAACGATTTTATAAAATAATAATAATATTTAATTTTAGTCTTGGAGCGCTTGGGAACAAAATCATGGAGCGGGCGGGAATAAGCCATCAGAAGGTATTGTTTAGTTACCTGCTTATAGTGTAGTCAGCAAAGATTTTTTTAATCGTCCCGCTGCTGAGCACAGGTCTATCCCATTGCCTTTCATTCCCGTCTGTCCATTGCCTTGTTCCACCAATCTTTCTCATATGCATCTGAGCCTCTAGACAAGTGGCAGAAGCGATAGTCGAATCGAAAAGTCAAAAAAACAAATGAGATTTGTTTTTTTGACTTTTCGATTCGACTATATTATATCGTAAACCTACGTCAAATCCCATACATTGTATAGGATTTGACGTAGGTTTACGATATAATGTCGTAAACTTACGTCAAATCCCGTACATTTGCTTTTTTGACTTTTCGATTCGACTATCGCTTATGCCACTTGTCTAGAGGCTCTGGCCGTCACACCAGCGTTTTCTTGGCCTGTTTCGGGGATCTTCAGGTACCTACTGTGTGATGACACGAGACTATCTCTTAGGATACAGAAAAGAAAACTATTATATTTTATTAACATAATATATAAAGAAACTATCAAATAAGTAATAAATTGCTTCTTGCAATAAAGTAAATAACTTTAAATAACCAAACCACTTAATCTCGAACCTCTGGCACAGGAAAGCCACTTGCAGTCAATATTAGATCTAGTATATCAGAAAAGAAATAAAGTTAAAGAAACAGCATTGCAGCGGGTACAGTCGAAACGAAATATATTGTTCTACTCGAATGTGGAATTGCTGAGAGTTGTTCTATTTGCTATTTCCTTTAGGGTTTGAAGCCTGCTCAATTTTATCTGTTTTCTTTACACATGTACTTTCGTATGGGGGAAGGTATAGGCGTTGTACGTGGATGTCGTTGTCGTTTTATACTGTTCTTGTTTGCATCATTGTTTTGTTTAAAAATTGAAAAATAACCTGGTTGGTTATACACGTCATCGGTTTAAACAAAACCTATTAAAAATTGAGAAATGAACAAGGACGCTTGTTATAAAGAAATCAACAGAGTTTTTTGATATGAATAGCAAAAGGAATAGTAAAAGTTTTGTTTAAAAATCCTTACTAATATTATAAATATGAAAGTTTGTGAGTATGGGTGGATGGATGTTTGTTATTCTTTCACGTAAATACTACTGAACGGATCTGGATGAAATTTGGCACAGAGATAGATTATGGTCTGGAATAACACATAGGCTTATTTATACTTTGCAGCGATAACCGACATCCACGCGGGCGGAGCCGCGGGCAACAGCTAGTATATCTATAAATAAGCTCTAAAGACCTGTATCTACACACAGAAATATTAATACAAACTAGTTAATTGTTTGTGATCTTCTGTAAGGTGTAGGACGTTCCCAAGGTGGCCCTGCTCGTTTGTACCTTGCTTTTTTCTAAGAAAGTTACAATCATTACTCTGATTTAATACACCTGAGTCACTTTCTCTATATCTAGCAACATCATAAAACCCATTAATCAAGAAATTGTGTGATGGTTGTCCCGAGTTTGGGTGTACTTTGTGTCCGTTTATTGTAAGCGTTCCCTATTGTAGGCGTTGTCTTTTTAAAAAGATAAAAAAGAAAATGTTATTTAGTCTAACCAATACCAATTAATCGCACAATAAAACATGGCGCCTTAAACTTTGTCGTGTCTATATATAACTGTAAGAACAAAAGTATAAAAGAAGTAAATAAACCAACGAACTTAATCTGAAGTCCACGATGTCCTAAAAGTAAACACAGAAAACCTATTAGCACTTCGTCACTTCATGTACTAATGTATTTTTAAGATACGATACAATAAAAATCCTTAAATCAAACGGTAAGGCTGGGTTCACACGGCATTGTCCTGCACGTTTTTTTTTTTGCATGCATTGTACATAAAACCATTCACATATCGTTTGTACTGCAAGAAATCGTACACCGCTTATGCTTTTAAACGAATACTCAACGGACTTGTCAAGCAAATCGAATGAACTTTAACGTATTCGGTCTGGTTCTTTCATATAATTATTAGCTAATTTGAGGCGTACATACTACACATAGTGATGTAGTTGCATATAAGTAAGTATAGTAATCTCCAGAACTCATCCGCAGCGTCCTGGTTAAAAGCTTGTACTTTTAAAGTTGCTATCGAACGAGTGATGCTTATTACACAGGTATATAGTATAAAAAGACGAATCCCGTTCTAAATAACTAATCTAAACTTATATTATAAAGCTGAAGAGTTTGTTTGTTTGGTTGAACGCGCTAATCTCAGAAAGTACTGGTTCTATTAGAAAAAAACTTTTTTTGTTGAATAGTGCATTTTTCCAGGAATAGCCTTTCGGCTATATAACATCACGCTATGATCAATAGGAGCGAAGCAGTAGTGAGATATGTTGCACAATCGGGGAAAATATTTCAAATTACCACGCGGACGAAGTCGTGGGCGACCTCTATTATTATTATTATTATTAGCCTATACTGTCCCACTGCAGGGCAAAGGCCTCCCCTTCTTTTTTCCATGATAGTCTATCTTTTGCCAACTGTAGCCAATCCCTTTTATAGGCGTCAAGTTCATCTCGCCATCTCATTTTGGGCGACCTCTAGTAAAAATATATTTACATAATAGAAACGTTCCTTTTAAGGCATAGGTGCATACTCAAAGAAAATAGCCTATAATAACCTTTGACATTCTGTCTTCTAGACTATTCGAACTTTTCTGATGATACCTATTCGTTTCAAGAATATACAATAAATCTACTCGTATTTTATTACACAAAATATAAATCATAAGAACGCCGAACAAAGAAATGTTACCTTCAAAGCAAGTATAAACACGTGTTAAATTTTCTAACATACAAATTCAATAAGTGTACATCTTTACTGAAAAATACATGAGCAATAATTGCGTTTCCAAGCTCCCGCCGCCGTCGTACCGTCTGCGAGGCTCAAATTAGATAAACCACGACGGGTGCTGAGTGCTACTCATGTCGGGCTATTGTACCTTTTTATTAACTATATTTTATTAAATGAAATAGCTTACAGTAGTATATTAACGAATTGTATTTTATTGTTATTAAGGACGTAGGACGAAAGTCGAAGATGTGGGTAAACGGTTGACTAGCATGAAGTGGAGATGGGCGGGACATCTAGTTAGGCGGGAAGACGGAAGGTGGACCAGAGCAGTCACACAATGGTGGCCGCGAAACGGAAGGCGATTGCCGGGTAGACCACCCGCCCGATGGTCAGACGATATAAGAAGGACGGTGGATGATGACAGATGTCGCACAAAAAAAGGAGACCTATACCCTGCAGTGAGTGGATAAGGGTTGACAAAGAAGAAGAAGAAGAAGGATATTTTGTAGAGTTCCTATATTGCTACAGGTTACCTTTATTGATTGTCTGGAATGGGCTGGCTAATGCGTTCATAGGACTCTCAATCTTCGGCCGGTCAGAAACTGATTGCTCTAAAGTAATAGTAAAGAAGTATTTTGAGGTTGGAAGTATCATTTTCAAGGCCTAAAAATTTTTTCGGGTGTGAGAGCCATTCATCATCTTCAGCCTATTGAAGCCCACTGTTGACAAAGGCCTCCCCAAAACAGCAATATTCGAAACCTATAGCGCCAATAGGCTACGAATATTAAGTAAATTTTTTATTTGATGTAACAAAAAATTTATGATTTCGCAATTTTTTCTTTATCTGTGCTATATAAGACGTTGCTTCGTACCGAATTTAAGATTCTGAGTTCATGGGAAGTACCCGTAGGTTTTAATTCGAAAATTTACAGAAATTTGCTGCATAGACGGCTGTATCTTTTGATTGCGTTGGCTTCGATGTTTGCTTTTCTCACAGTTTTAAGGGACAGTAGACCTATCTATTTGATATAAATTTCAATACGATACCTACAAAGTGATCCTCACTTTGTTGTAATTCAGGGTTCCGTTTATTCCTTTCAAGGTACGGAACCCTAAAAACAATTTTATACGAATAAAAACTTTTCATAAAGTATGAAAGAGTTTCTTTTTTTATGTTATTTACTTTAATAATAACTTAACATCGCATAATAAGATTCCGTCTCGATTTATAAAACTCGAGCCGGTACGGATAAGATACGAACATCTAAATGAAATCAATGTTCGATTCATTCGATGTTTCGAGAGGCATCTCGATTCGATCCATCGCTCCATCGATTTGCAGCCTATTGAATGCGAGTTTAGAATTCGAGATGCGGAACTGAAATTTTATTATTTTTCGTTTATTTTGCGTCTGTTTTGCAATTTATTCGTAAATGGAAGTATAATAATATGAGAATCTTTTATAGCAAATTGGATATTTGCTGAGAAATAATAAGGTTTTTGCCAGCGCTAATTGTGATTTGTTATAATGTATGTATGTGTGTGATAATATTCTGCTGCTGTGTCCAAAAATGAAATTATACAATTATGATTTGTGGTGACATCCTCTGTCATGTGACCAAAATATAAACTGTAATTGGTCCAGCGCTGAAGCATAAAAATGCCGCAGCACAATGCTGAGATTGGGACCTATTCTGACATCACACAGGATAGATTAATCATTTTGGCGTTCCATATTGTAAATTTTAGTGCCTATTTATTGTTTATTTTTACCTCTCTATTTTGAAGTCTTGTGTATGTTCGAATAAAGGTTTTTTTTCTTTCTTTCCATAGGCTAGTAGTCAGTCATAGGGATATACGTTCCGAATAAATTGGAAGACAAACTTACTATTTTCCGACTCTTTCAGTAAATAGCACTTACAAAGCCTAAGAATTATTCTTCAGTCTTAAATTTGAGTCAAATTAGATCAACGAGAATAAGTACTTACGACTTTACGTTAATATAAAAAGGGTCAAATTAAAAGTATCTACAACCGTTCATGCATGAAGCGGTTGATAAATGTAAAAAAGTGATGTAAGTATATTTGGATCGAAGCTATTGGCGTACTATAGTCTCTGCCTACCCCAATGGGACACGTGCGTGATGATATTTGATTAAGAGAGGTAGGGCACCATACTAGCGAGCGGGCCCGACTGGGGAAGCACCTCCACCTTACTGAAGACCACAGCCAAATAACTACACATAGCGGTGTAGTTGTGTTCCTGTGTGTGAGTTCAGGTCTCCAGCGCTCATTTAGGGATGCGTTTTGAAAGAAACGTATACCTATCCCAGGGTTACTTCCATCTTAAAGCCCTGGTGTAAAAAACTGGGTTGGCAACACGCAAGTGATACCTCTGGTTATTGCAAGCGGCCATTGGCTATGGTTACTGCTTAATATCAGGCGGGCCTTATGCTTGTTTGCCAACCAAGTAGTATGAAAAAAAAAATATATTTATGTATATACTAGCTGTTGCCCGCAGGTCCGCCCGCGTAGATGTCGGTTATCGCTGTAAAGTAGCCTATGTGTTATTGCAGACCATAATCTATCTCTGCGCCAAATTTCATTCAGATCCGTTCAGTAGTTTTTACGTGAAAGAGTAACAAATGGATGTTTGTTCATTTTTAGTTCCATCCATCCATCCATCCATGCTTACAAACTTTCACGTTTATAATATTAGTAGGATTTTACGTTTAGTGCTAAAGAAAAATGCTAATATAAATACGAAGTGCGAACACGTCACAGCGATACAGATTTCAATCAATCTCGATACAAATCAAGAAAGACGGGTTGTACGAAGCGTTGCTGCGGAGCTTCGAAGCTTCGAAGCGTCGAAGCAATTCTCTCTATTGCTATTCAAAGTTTGTAGGTTATTGCAAAGACTTACTACGAATGAGTTTCGGGATTAGAAAAGTTTATCATGTATTTTAGTGCTTGAATTGGTTTCGAGGGTTTCGTAATTGTTTAAGTTTTATTAAGTGAATTGTTTATCCAATTATGTAATGCTAGTTTTTGTTTGTAAATTTTCCTGGAATGTTTCACTTGGCGTATGTCTTATTCTAAGATTATTAGAAAATCTGTACCAAATATATATATTTTTTCTTTTAAAAAGACAACTCCCGCACTAGAGAACAAAGCTCTGTGTCGCGGGGGACTTTACAAACATACAATTAACGGACACAAATTACACCCAGACTCAGAACAATTATTTGTGGGTCAAGCAAAGTTTTATCCTGTGTGGGAATCGAGCCCACAACTTCGTGCACAGCAGGCGCATACTACGGGCACTGGACCACCGAGGCAGTCATAAAAAAGCGTATATGCCCATGGTGGCCATGGTACTATAACTTTACATCAGGCATCTTAGCCAAAACTATATACTATTTTTATACGGGTGCTAATTAAACAGGCTTCTTTTTAGTATCATTATTCGCCCCCAAAAATGTATGTTGCCTTCTAAATTACTAAGTCAGCCACAATTAACGAGCATCAAAATAATACTATCTTAGCCACTAGTTATCTTCTATGTGAACCACTCTAAATACTATTCAGCATAATGATTATTTTTTAGCATCTAAATTTGTAGCATGCATTCTAATAGTAAACTTCTAAAATACTATTAAATGACATCAAAATATATATTTATTTAGCATCTAACTTTTTAACTGAGTACGTTTAAAATGTAACTCATCCCATATAAATCGATAGTCAAAATTTTGCTAAAAATGTCATCAAATAGTCGGTATATTGGCCACTAATATTATCAGAAGCTATTGAGGAGATACAAAATAAAAGACTTTATTTTTGAAAAATCAATTTGTTTATTGAATAACCATCATTTTACTTATAGAAATAATAGAAACATATGAAAAGGGCTAGTATTTAAACGAGCGACTATAAATTCAATTTATGGGTGTCCAAATTACTGAATATGGCGTACAGAAATACTAAGTGAGTGACAAACTAAGGGCAAACACAAATTCAATTTATGGGTGCCAACATTACTGAATATGGCGCACAGAAATACTGTATATGGGGTACAGAAATACTAAGTGAGCTAAAAACTGAGGGCGAACACAATTTATAAAAATTAGCGCTTCGCCGGCCGCTGCCGCGGCACGCTCGCTTCGCTCGCTCGGCTCGCGCGTTGTTAGGGTCACAGTTCTAACCTAACCTAACCTACTTGTCTGATAGCATCTCGTTTCTGGTAGCAAATGCATGAATATATAATAATATTCAAATGCATGACTTTCTAGTCGGTCACTTAGTAATTTAGTCGCCCACCTATTAATTTAGTCGCAGGGCTAGAATTTACAGTATCTTATTTCACGATAAAAGAATATGATGTATTATTTTACATGCTAAGTTATAATAAATGGTGCTTTCTGTAGAAGCTTGAATTATATTTTTTTGAGGACATTGCGTAGAAGCTGTAAAACGTAAAATGGTGACGAGATGTAAAATCCGTGGCCGAGTTAGTAAATTAGGTGGTAATGCATAAATAAGAAGGACAAGTCACAATAATTGATGATCTTTACTTGACGCTTTCTATAGAATATTTAGCGGGCGTTGTAAAAAAGACGAATTAGTTTATTAGAGGCTATGTCATTTTCCCGTTGCTTAGTAATAAAATTAGAAGTTTAATCACGTGTCCAATAAATATTTTTGTGGCTAGACTTATAATTTCCCTTTTTATACTACGTAGGTAACCAACAAGCATATGGCCCGCCTGATGGTAAGCAGTTACCGTAGCCTATAGACGCTTGCATTACCAGAGGCATCACTTGCGTGTTGCTGACCTAATATTTTGTAACAACAGGGCTTTAAGATGAAGTATCCCTGGGATAGGGAAATGTTTCTTTCTAAACGTATCCCTAAATGAGCGCTGGAGACCTGTACTTACACACAGTAACACAACTACACCGCTGTTGTGTAGTTATTTGGTTGTGGTCTCCTGCAAGGTGAAGGTCCTTTCCCAGTCGGGCTTGCTCACTAGTATGGTGCCATATCTCTCTAATCCTAATAATATATTTTCTTACTAACGTTTTTCAAATAAAAACAAATATAATTGCCATTAAATTTGCATGTAGATTGAATTGAAGCTTAAGATCTATTAGCTCTACCCTACCATCGCCAATTAATTGGGGTTAATAGATCACTTACATAGCTACCTACACTACCCACATGTATAGAGAGAGAGATGACATGACAGGTGGTGATATGGGTAATAGCCATGCACTATTGCATTCTAATATAGTTGTCTTTTACATAGTGCTAAGTGTGGGTTGGTATTAGAAGGTGGAGTAACAAAAGTTTAAAAGAGAATTTGGAAAGAATGGATAAAAGAAGAATATAGATATAAGATTGCGTTGCGACGTTGCCAGACCGTTATAGAATACGCATCTACACACAACACGCACACATACACAATATATTACACTACACATTCATATTCAATAGTTCAATCACACAATAGAATACGCATCTTAACATGGGAAATAAATAATATAGTTTGGTTATGTAAATGTAGTTTATTAATATATTTTAAGTACTCGACTTGTATTTTATATTTATGTGGACCACCCATTGAAAACTAGCGCTTCCACAATGCTTAATGCATTGTGGTATCAAATAGCTGAATGGGTGGTCATATATTTCTTTGTATTTTAAAATTGTACCTCAGACTAATATTAGTCTTTCAGTATTAGTGAGAATTGTACCTATTGTATATAGTACCTAAACAAGAAATAAATATTTCTCCCTCTCTCTCTCATAAAAAAAGGTTTATCGTGCGAGAATGAATGAGATGTTGGTAGGAGCCGTTGACTTTGCGAGATAGTCGCATTGCATTGTGAGCAATATAGTAATATGGTCCTCCGTTACGGTGTCCAATCTGGATGGAGACTAGCCATCTGAGGGCTTGTACACAAAACTGCGATGCGCCGTCGCATCGTAAGAAAATACCAGCCCCTACGACGCAACGCAAGAATTTGCGAATTGATTCGCATCGCGCATTCCCGCGATTTTCCGTCACGACCTAGTTTCAAAATAAGTTCAGTACCTACGGTTGACGGTCGTTGAAGAAATGGTGGAATCGTGGAAGGGAGACGCCTTCGCATCGCAGCAATTCGTATTGCAATTTTCTGTGTTGCGAATTTGCATCGCGTCACATTGCAGTTTTGTGTACAAGCGCTTAGTGAGAATAATGCACAAGTATGTGCGCATACACAAGTGTTCTGTTTAATCTTTTACATTTTTTTTATTTTAACTAAACTTTGTGTTTTTTTTAAAGACAACTCTCGCACTAGGACACAAGCCCTGTGTCGCGGGGGACTTTACAAATATACAATAAACAGACACAAAGTACACCCAGACTCGGAACAACTATTCATAAATAGTTCACACGGAACAAAAAAATTTGTGACCCATAGGTCACAAATTTTTTTGTTCCGTGTGGGGATCTAACACTCCTCGAACCCACAACACGCCGCGCAGTGGTAAGTGGCGAGGCAACCATATAAGCCACTGAACCAACCGTGCAGACAATTGTCCTATAGAATGGCCATTCGATACGTCCAGAGAGATTGAACATTGCCAATTTCTGAACTATGCCAATTTCTGAAAGATGATCTTTGAATTCCTTGACAGAAAAGCCTAATATCAATCTTTGGCCTGATTTGAATTGAACCCGAGACCTCGTAGTCAGCATGACACTCAACGTCCACTAAACCAATGAAACATAAACAACTGTTCTATACGTATATTCTACAAAACGTTCTAAAGATATAAACAGTAAAATTAGACTTATTTTACTGTATAAAAATCCTTTAGTAAAACATCAAAGAAATTACCAAGCATTCTTTTGATTAAACAGAACAGTCCTATCCAACAAAATACAGTAAAACAAACATCAGTTATCCTCCAATCCAATCTCAGAATTAAACTTTACAACCGCAGCTTGTATGAATAAATAAAAACCGCATAAAAAACCACGGAACCATTCATGCCGCACCCAAATATTTTATGACGTATAAGCTTAATTAATCCTACTAGTCAACTCGGCATAATGGAAAAACGATGCAGTGCGGTATGAAGAATCATCCTGCTGGCATAAGCTGCACCTAGGGAACTATAATGTTAGGTTTGTCGCGAATACGAAGTCGATTGTGTGATTTGTGTGTTTAGAATTTGGCGCGCTCATAGCTAGATGCACTCGCTGTTCGGTAAACGATCAGCGGGTTATCAGTCGTTCGATCACGACAGAGGCCTAAATATGGGCGATCTAAATAACTCTGTCACTGTCTATCACCAGGTTGGCCACTAACCAAACGATAAGAAGAAGAAAAAATCAACAATTTTGTATGAGTATGACAACGATCAAGTAATACCGTTTCTGCGATAGCACTTGCATCTGAATAAAAAATCGGCATTTTGCGCCTTGCTAAAGAAGCTAACTGACTAGTAGGATTCATTAGACGTATGGTATAAGGCTAAATTTCCCTTTTGAGTTTACGACGTCACTGTTGGGCGACAAAAGATTTTATCGTCGCATAAATTAAATGTAGCCCGGCCCTATCATAGAGTTGAGTTTATTGCGTCTACTAAGTAATAGTTATTTTAATCTGCGATGTAATTTAATTTATACCGAAAGGAATTTTACTAGTTAGTAGCAAAGGCACTGGTGAAGCAGTGTCACCGTACAAGTTAGCTAGCTCAACTGGGAATTAACTTCCACCTTACGGAAGAATTATAAACAGTGGTGTACTTGTGTTCCTTTGCATGACTACCTATCATTTTCGAGAGACCATTATACCAACCCATAAACGTCCCACTTGGGCACGGGTCTACTCCATACACTTTGAAGGATATCAGCCAATTATACCACGCTAGCCATCTGGCTAGCGTGGTATAATTGGCTCACCGGCATACCAATCCATCTAAATTGGTATGTCGGTGAGTCCAACATAACTGCCTCGCTTCCCCAGGCGGGACCGTATGAGTAAAGCATTTTCCCTCTACATAAAAAAAATATATTCTCTTATGTCTACTAAATAATATCCAAGTTCCTTTTCATCATTTTAGTGAGGTAGCCTAAAAAATGTAAACGTGGCGCACATTGATATTAAAATTTCGTAACTTGCACTTTACATTAGCAGCTTTACATCATATTAAAAGACTTAAAGAAACACTCGTAAGACTTAAAACATAACTCGGAAATTAATGTAAAAATTAACTAGCCGTTGGGAAATTCCGCAAAAATATGCCCCGTCATTAAAATACCCGTGAAACGCTATTAAAGCTGCGACATAAAATCGCGTCGCATCACACGACGTCATTTTAATCGCAGACAGGCTTTCCAATTAGCGGGGCTTTGCGCGTCACTCATTACCGCTATAAGCCTACGAAAATCCCCCAGTGTGGAACAACAGTTAGGGAGCAGTTTCGTTTGCGCGAACGCTTGATATTTTTTTTTAATCAAGGATCCAGGATATGTTGCTTTGATTCCAAAAGAGGGGTTCGTTTATTTTTATGTTGTACTAGAGCGTATACTGTGATGTAATACTTCTAAATAATGCTTTGCGACGTCTCTGTACTGTATAAAGTCTGATCTATTATAATATTGTAGTTTTTGAAGCGTACAACGTTATTTTCTTGTTTTATTATTCAAAACGTCAAAAGAACATGACTTTATGTCACAGATAAATTATTCAAGAGTTTAGGTAGCATGGATGAACAGTTTTGATAAAACTTTTATGATACAATAGCGTAAATAATAAAATATCACCGATAAACGTGAGGCTACTGAATCATTCTGTCTGTTTTAAAATAATGCTAATAAAAACGCATTTTGACATAATCATCACCTTAGTCGAAAGATGCCTACTTCTAGACATAATTCCCCAAGGATTTTCATAGCATTTGATGAATAACGTACTTGTCATTTTATGAAATCTTTTAAATTAAATGTTTTTTTTGTTCTCCTGCAATTGGAAACAAGTCATATTGGCGGGCACTTTAGACACAAAATACACTGAGATTAACTACGAGTGGATCACACAAATTTCCTAGGTGGGATCGTAATCCACAACACGCCACGCAGAGTTAAATGGCGAGGTAACCACTTCAACCAATCATGTAGTCGAAAAATGAATTAACCGTTACAGAAAGACATAAAACGCGTAAATGAACTTCCACCCTTAACACTTTATTGGGCGAAATCAAATTGAAATAAAACTTAATTGGTGCGAATGAATTCAAATCCTTTAATATCTTTACGCTTCTGGTTGATATCATTTGATTAATAAAACAGGTGTTGTACGCGTTTTGGTTAGCAGTTGATTTTCATTCAATCATTCAGCTTGTTTCGGTCTGAACAATACTCGATATAGGCCTCCACAATATTTATGAATAGATAGATATTTTGTGTTTTACGCAAGATATTGTTTTTATTTTTACTGATATTACTGAAGTCTATTAGTGGCGGTTACTACTTATCATCAGGCAGGCCACTGTCTCTTCCTTCCTGATATAATTTATTATTATATATAATATATAAAATACATCCCTATTTCCCATGATCACGATATAAGTTGAGAACGACTTTACCGATTTTATTCATCTTTTCTGCAAAAAATACGCAGGAAATAGTTTAACCGAGGCAAAGCCGGGGTGGGCCGCTAGTTATCTATAATATTTTGTATTTAGAAATATATAATTATGTGGTTTCCCTATCTAATTTGGGACTGCTCAGTGTGAGTTATCCTCAGATATTATTATTCTATAGGTATATGAAAACAAACCTTTATTTTTCATTTTTCCAGTCGAGACAAAGTCAAAAATCGTTTATTTGTTACAAGTGCCGTATAAACTTATAGTATTATTTTATTGTGCATTTAGTAGCAATCTGTTATTTTGATATTAAAAACAGCCACGTGTCCTAAATCTAAATATTGTCCTATTCAAACGGACAGTGACAAAATTTAGAAGTGACCCAACATTCCATATTAATATTACAAAGTTCATAATTAAACTTACCTAACGCGTACACGTTCTAATAACCACGCAATTTCACGCAGAATTACCCGTGCGGCTAAATAATGCGCAGGTGTAATAATCGTGCGACTAATCGCACATACACATACATGGTAATAATATGGTGACTAAATATAACACGTCCTTCATTAACTACTCCTGTCTTTATTATGATGTTTGTCTTAATTCGTGTTTGAGGAATAAATTCCGAAATAAAATAATCTAGAGATATGTGTTTGTTGTTAAAGAAATTAGAACTTTAACATCTTAGAAATTGTAATAGGTTGTGGAGACAGTTATACATATTTTGGCCTTATTCTACAGCTGAATAGACATGGAAAATGATTAATACATAATATATGTTAGTAGGTACTGCAATTACTCAGAATGTTGTTCTTTAACCACTGCAGAGCTTATATTGTTTCTAGGTAAATTATCTTAGAGAGATTTTTGTATTTGTAGTAGTGTTCGTATATGTACACGGATTCAAAATTTGAAATTTGAATTCCACTATACGGTCAGCAAATAAGGTCTGTCACATTTTTATTATTTAAGTATTTATTTTGTGTAATATTTTTTGATCAATATTTTATTATTTTAACATTGTTAAATAAAAATGTTCCGATGATGATATATGCCCGAGGTAAACTTTGAAATCGTATGGTAAAATTAGATTCGAGAGATTTTTGCAGCTGTAGTAGTATTTGTTTATGTTTATTAACAGGATTAATAATGTAATGATTGTTAACTATTTTAGTCTCTAGCTTATCATTGTTTAATGTTATTTGATGCAGTTGGTGTAACTGACTATAAAAAGTATAAAAAATATAAAAGTTCTCAATTATTTATTTCCTTATGTGCTGACCGTACACAACTACAAATGCAAAAATCTCTCTAAGATAATTTACCTATACTTATCTAAATTTCATTCTGTGTGGTATATTGGTTTTCGTTCCTTTTCGTTACCACTAATATTGTAACTTAAACCAAATTTTAAATGTTATATTCTGGCGATTAAAAAGAGTGACTCGAGTTTCTTGCTAATTATTCTCGAGGCCCTACCATAGTCAGCGAATTGGCCGTAGGAAAAAAGTATGCTGGGATTAGTTTTTATGACGTTCATAAGTATCATGTATTTGATCTAAATGAATAAATGAGTTTGACTTTGACTTCATGGTTTCTTCCTTATGCAATTTCTACTAAAACCTTGTTAAGAAATGCTACTTGAAAGTATTTTTTACCTCATTTTAATTAGTGCAAGTACAAGTTTGATTTAAGGGAGTGCAATATTTTGTATGGAAATCTATATAGAGTTCATAATAAGGAAAATGTATATTTTTCAAAATGTTGAAATATTTTTCTCAAACCTATACCGGACCGGATACCCAATATACCCATTCGACGTGGGAATCAGGATCAACGAAGATATAGTTAAACATTTGACTAGCTCTAAGTGAAGATGGGTCTAGGTAGGCAGGACGAAGGAAGTTGGAACAAAGCAGTCACATAATGGTGGCCCCGAAACAGAAGGAGATTCCGGGGCAGACCACTCGCCCGGTTGTCAGACGACTTAAGAAGGAATTGGATTAGCTTGGCACAGGACCGAAACAGATAGCGAATAAAGAAGAAGCTTCTAGAATCGTGGGTTCCAGACAAAGTGAGAAGTATCTTAATATCAGTAGCAAAGCAATAAGCAAGCTTAAGTTAGTTCTACTATTCACCGCTAGAGCGCTAGCGTTCACTAGTGATATCGCTGGATATAAATCTTTATTTTTTTTTTTCTTATATCCAGTGCTTCTTTGATAGCCTATTCTTAACACAAATATAAAAACAAAACCACGAACATAAGATGCCTTTCTCTTTGATAGCTTGCCTTTCTGATAGCCAACGTATAACATTAACATAAAAACCGATGGTCAGTGTATACGGCACATAAACTTTAGTTTAACGTTCGTCTGTTTTATTAGCCATAGTTATCAGGGATTTGGCAGGATATGTTGAGATTGTGGTGCAGAAATCTGATGGTGAATGGTAGTAAAATCATAGCGAATGAAAGCGATAAAGATTTTAACACACTGAAAATAGGTCGTGAGTTATGGTAACAGCTGTAAAATATTCTTTAAGAAAATGCAACTTATTCTAGCCGTAAGGGGTCGAAACTCTAAATCCATGGGGTCCAAGTGCTCACAAACTGTATCGTGATTATCTAAACGTTTAGTCGACTCATCTCACGATCCTAAGACTGGCCTTTACTATGGTCAATGTATCAGTCTTGCGATCCAGAGTGGTAATGTGGCCAGTCTTTTAGGCACCTTTCCTTAAAACTGCGACCTTAATCAGATATTTTATTAATAGGTAAAAACCTTTAAATACAATATTTGATTGTATATAAGTAGTTTAGGTTAAGTTACCTTTATTATAATAACTATTCATAGAGAAAGTGAAGGGCTCAACCCCGCTCGCCGGTACGATACAGGCGAGCAAGCCCGGGTGAGGTAGGACCTTCATTTTAATAGCAGAACCATATCAAATCCATAATACGCCACGCAGTAATAATTAATCATTACGCCAGACGTACTGAATGCACGTCTGGCCTACCAAGCTGAAACTAAAAGCTAGGTAGGGCACTACACAATCGAGCAAACCCAACTGGGGTAGGACTTTCACTTTACAAAAGCCCACAGCAAATATGTATGTATCATTCACGGCACACGAAGTATTCTTCGGGACGGAATTTAACATTTTGAATATAACATATTTTTTATGTTTTATGTTTTGTATGGAGGAATAATTTTATATTACGAAAAATATACATTGATAAGCATAATAACGTTAAAAAACTTTCTCCTGTTATTTTATTAATAAATGAATTCAATATTGAAACATATTGTACCTATAAAATACAAATCTTTCACTCTCTTACTTACGAAATACGAAACTTATTTATTAAATACACAGTTTCTAAAGAACTTTATACAATATCAACACCAAATATTCGGCAAAACGTCACAGCCGAACTTCCAACAAATATTATGCTAATAAAATTACATAAGTTTTTATTAGACAAACTGAATAAAGCTGTATAAACGCTGTATAAGGAAACATCGTATGTATCGCGACAATAAGTAAATACACAAGTTTGTAAGTAAAAAGTTGGTACGCCAAAAACAGGGGACAAAAATGCTTTTACTTAAATTGTGAAATTAACTCCGAAATAAAAATAAAGTTTGGATTTGTTTATGGCTAAGGAAACGGTGTGAAACTTGTGTTTTAAAAAGGTTCAAACATTAAGTAGTTTATTATGTTTTAATATTTTAAAAGCAAGTTAAAATAATGTAAAAACTACGAATGAAAACATATGACCTTTGTGAAAATGTTTTACGAGTACTAAAATACGAACACGTTGGTTACAGTCAGAGTAGATTTGAAATAATTCGTCTAAAATGATAATTTCTTGTAGAAAAATAACCTTCTTTCACGGTAATCAACAATTTGAATCCAAAAAATCAACAATTATTGTGTCGGAGCTTCTTGAAAACCTTTTTACTTGGGTGGCAAACAAGCATACGGCCCGCCTGATGTTAAGCAGTTTCCATAGCCTATGGACGCCTGCAATACCAGAAATATCATTTGCAAGAGAGGGGTCCTTATCCAGTCGGGCTCGCTAGCTAGTAATAAAGCTAGTAGTGCCCTACCTCTCTTCTTCCTCTTATGCAATCCAATTCAACAAAGGGTAATGAAGGTTCATCATGACTTTATAAATTTATTTTGACTTCATCCATTCATTTGTCTTGACTAAAAGACGTTGGCTGCTGGATAAAGGCCATATTCTTACTTTTATGGTAATCCATTGTTAATTACTGTAGTGGATAGATGCTTACCTGAAACAATAAACAAACAATGATTTACTTACTTATCTACAACATTTTCAGTCAACTTTGCATTCACCACAAGTTTGTGTGCAAAATTTGAGTAAATTTAAAATTGATTTAAACATGTTTGAAAATCGCCGAAAAATATTCATCTCATAAATCATTACTTTAGAGTTTACAAGCTACTAAATCTTCGCACAATATGTGTCCAAAGTTAACTACTAAAGAAAACTGCTCACGTGGACGGACCCGACTAAGTTCGGACTGAATATACGAATTGCGAAGTCTCGATCTCTGGTGATTTTCAATAGAGATGTAATTCAAACTTTGAAAGTGACATACAAAATTTATTAGGACATGTTTGAGTTTTGTTTGTTGATGTTTTGGAAGCAAAGGGGGAAGTTAGGTTTTGGCCAGATGAATTCCAGCTGTCTATAATGCACCAACACATTTGGCATAGATATTGGAAATTGGTTGATGAAACTTTTTTTGGATAGTTTAATGCAATTTTATTTCATTTGAAGTATTATGTTATCAGAAGATTTTAATAAAAAAACGGTAATCGTTGCCAAGATGAAGGAAGTAAAAAGTTGATATTTTTAAACGTAAAGCTAATTAAGAAAAGCATAAACAAAATTTCATTAAGATTAACAACATACTGCAGTCTTGTCATCAACCATAACTATTGCATGAGCATGCTCTGGCATTAATCAGCGTGTTGTTACCTAAGCTTGATACGATAATATATTATGTCCTTATAGAACACTAGCATCATAAGTAATCGGGTAAGTAGTGACCTGGCTGTCTTCTTAGCATTACCACTTTCTATCAGTCAGGCTTTGCTTCATCTATCACCAATAACAATTAAAATAAACCTAGACTTTTCTATCCCTTACACCTTTGCACGCTGGTTCGCCCGAATCGATCTAACTTCACTATAACTTTTTGCATCATTTACCTTGCCAAAAGCCACTAGGCGAATACTATCAACACCCATATTTGGTACAAGTAATTCGGTTCTTATGATATATAGTCCATACTAAGTAGTCTTTAGGGCGCGGATGAGGTTGGCTTTTAGCCAGCATCAGATGAGTTGCCTCCTGGTAACGTTACGCGAACGACATATTAAACAGAGCTTTTAGAGTCTATAAAACGTTATTGGTGTTCGATATCAGCATATTTTGATGGTAAACAAGTATAATGTGAACCTGTTTAAAATTATATATCAGGATTAGTTTGTTAGTTTACACCATATTATTATGATAATATATTTATTAATCGTTGTAAGTGATTTTCCCTTGACAAAAACTATTTCAGCGCTAGGGAACAAGCTGTGTGTCGCGGGAACTGTGTGTTGGAATTGCTTAAGCTATGAAACTAACCATTTAGTGACTGAACCATATATAAACATTGCCAGCTATGTTAGTTATATGGGACCAAACATACTATAATGAGCAACAGGACAAGCTGATAAAACGTGGGTATTCCGGCCGTTGCCTTTACCTGTCACTTCGGAGAAAAATATGTTAGATTAACTTTCATACTGACATCAAAAAAACGGTAATATCAAGCACAGTTATGTTGTTATTTGTAATATCAAACATATAAAATCTATTCAGAGAATCTTCATACTCACAATTCTGTTTTTGCAAATATCACGAAACATTCTATCTGACGGCATATTTTGTGATATTTGCGAATACATAATATTTGTCTAAAAATAGTCTAACCGGTACCCGAGGAACACA
Source organism: Trisateles emortualis (assembly GCA_947095525.1). Taxonomy (NCBI): domain Eukaryota; kingdom Metazoa; phylum Arthropoda; class Insecta; order Lepidoptera; family Erebidae; genus Trisateles; species Trisateles emortualis. The sequence goes on along the minus strand of OX352748.1, from coordinate 2,794,278 downwards.
AACACAATTCAGTTTAGGTATATAAGCAAGAAGACAAGTGCTTACTCATACAGGGTTAGTAGTGCCTACTTAATATTTAAGGCGTTGTGATAAATTGGATTCGTTATTGCAATAATCTTGATAGTCATGCTACCCGAAGCCATTTTCCTCCTTTTATATTTTACTTTTGGAGAAATGTTGTATAATGCCAGCACTATAATGTTATTTTACGTAAAAAACAAGAATCATAATACATTTGATCGCTTTTTAATTGACGACTTTGCCTGTGTTATGCAAGCAAAATGCATTTGTGAGCTTTTGTTATTCTGGCTATTCAAATATTTGTGCGGAATTTTGAATCAATGTTCAGAAACTGACAAGAGCTCATGACCTTGAAGTTGAAAGAGAAGCAACGAATAACACATTACCATGTCACTCAGCTAAAATAAAATAAAATAGTAACTATAAGATTTTAGACGACAAGAATAAGTCGATTTAGTAATATTAATTTATAAATGGTGAAGATGAAATGCCTTCAGCATGCTTTAAATCTAGCTACAAACAAGCTACTAGTTGAGAACTTGAGATATATGACATGTGAGCGATAATAAGATTATGAATTAAACTTATTGTACTCAAATAAGTTTTGGAAAGCAATCTTCATGCTGTCATTATCACACTACGGCGAGAAAAATAGAGGAGAATTTACATTCACAAATAAAACCGCATTTACTTACTTGCAACGACTAGTTTCTCCCTCACAAAGAAGCTTACTATACAATTATAATTATATAGATATGTTCAGTCAATAATAACTTTTAACACAATGCTTCATTTTCAACAAGCACACAAACAAATTGGCAGTAACATCAACAACTCATCATTGCTTACACTTTACTAAACTAGTACTCGTCTTTGTTCAGAGGATCCAAAGTTTTGTTGTTGTCTAACACTCCCGTGGACCAACACAATCTTGCTACAAAATTATTAATCGAGTTACACCAAACTTGTAACTTGTACAGAGTTGTAACTCAATCAAATTATGCGCAACATGCAGCAGCATCACCCTGTAGCCCACTCTAAGATTCGCGTTCATTAGTCGGCGCTCATTTAGTGAACACCCTGTGACCTACATGTGGAAAGTGTGGGATTTGTGATGAGCGTATTCATAATTTTAAATGTCGAATTTCATATTTTGCAAAGGTAGTAACCATTTACCGTAGTAGTTAGTCATAATTTTAGGGTTGTAATAATTTTCAAGTTCTTTAAGTCTTGATGCATTAAAAGAGAGAAAAAATATTTAGACATAGGATAACACTAGAAAGTCGAAAACAATTAATATAAAAGAAAAAGATCTTATGCGATGTCAGAACGGATCCCAATCTCAACCCTGTGCTGCAGTAGCAGCACATATGCATGTTGTAGCACTAAGTTCTACGTCATAATTTTTGAGTCTCAGGAAAACGGGCAGCAAGCACATTCACAACCTCATCGAATGTGGATTATTGTACATTTAAAAGTGGATACATAATATCACTTAAGAAGAGCTTAGCTTATCCTGTATGGGACAATCTAAAAAAGATAATTAATTTAATTCCATTTATTCAGATAGACACTGCACTTGACTATGGGTTAGGTTACTAAGGGCGTGGTTACCCTACGGATGGGAGACCGAATAGTGGTATTTCATCAAAGCGTCTCCGTGCTTTGAAAGGAATATTAAAGAGTCGGTTTCGACTGTTAACAATAGGCGTTCTGAACAAGGTTAGGCTAACCAGTGCTCCAGTGAGGACGCCAATTTAAAGTATTTTCAATATTAAAGTAAAAGATTTAAGAAATTGAAAAACTAAAGATCTGTTTAAGTAAAAATAATGCACAGCACCAGAAATAATCACTTAAACTTATACCCAGTACTTAAACCCTATCAATTAGACTGTCCAACTGAAAAATCTTTTGCCACCATTTTCTTTGGAGAATTTGGAAGCTAACCAAGATTTGTTGTCCCTTTCACTCTTATGACTTGGGCCATAAGTTTTAGAGTGCAGGGAACAGCGGTCGCCCTTTCACTGTGACACTAGGTTTTAGTAGGCCGAGCGTTTGCGGGGTATATCGTGGCCGTCCTTTTGCTACTGTAGTCATACGTTGCATGTGTATGTGTGCGTGTGAGATTGTTTGTAGGTGGCTGGATTTTACATCTGTGTGTATATACGTGTAAGTTCACTAAGCTTTTGTATTATGTGGATGAGATTTTAATGCAGTTGAATGATGTGAAACATTCTTGCTGAATGTATTCTGTCTAATATGTAGATTTCATTATATGGTTTATTATTTATAATATGCTACTGTCATACAAGCATACGGCCTGCCTGATGGTTAGAAGCTACTGTAGTCTATAGACGATTTAATATCTGGAACATCGCTTGCGTGTTGCTTATCCAAAATTTGATGGAGTATCCCTGGGATAAGAAAAAGTTAATTTGAAATTAGATCCCTAAATGAGCACTATAGACCTGTGCCTTTGCACAATAACACAACAATACCTGTATTAACAGTGTATGTTGTAGTTGGTTCATCAACCCTAATAATAATGTCCTCCTAACCGAATTTCGGTCACGGCGACTAATCTCAACGGAGACTTGCCATCTGCGCGGGAAATATTATAGTCCACAATTGTGTGCGCAAACACAAGTGCACTCTTTATTCCCTCACTCTCATAGTCCGATGGGACGTCAAATCCGACACGACCGGAGAGAGATCAGGCGCAGGACCAACGGCTTTACGTGCTTACCGAGGCACGGAGGTGTAAACACCGCCAATTTCCACTACGGGAATCTATAGTGAATTTCTTAACAGAAAAACCCAATATCGATTTTTGGCCCGACCCGGGAATCGAACCCGGGACCTCGTGATCAGCAGTCTCACACATCGACCACTGAGCCATGGAGGCAGTTAGTAGCAACCCTAGTCCTGTCCTCGGGCACCCCAGTCTTGCACGCTTGTATGATGCCTGTATATGTAATGTGTGGTATCCGCAATAACATTACATATGTATATTTTGCGTTATGGATGGGTTACCCAGGATAAGATAAAGTTATTTTAGTTTGATTCTCTTATATTATTAAAAACACTAAAGATCTTTAAGTACTCACGCACAGAAACGCAAATATATCATCAAATGTATAGTCATCAATGCAGACGATTTATGGTGCAAGATCTAAAGACGACTAGTAAAGCAGGTATAAACGTAGTAGCTCAGTATGGAATAGATCTTGATACAGTAATATAACTGTAGGTATCTATAAACTACAACAAAGTTCGCATCACTTACTCATAAAACACGACACGTAAAGACAGAAAGATAGCAGTTATTCTTGCCTTCAAAACTACATCAGCAATATTGTTCTCTCACGCATCAATTTCAAAGTGAGAAAGTTTCCATAAAAACCGTCCGAAAATACACCCGCGGGAGGTTTTCTATCGAAAATGGAAGCATAACACTTCGGTAAACTCTTCACATGTCATACGGCCAGAACTCTTAACTCAATTAAAAGTTCAAAAGAAAAACATGGCTCAGCCGTATCTATGTAGTATAGTAAAACATGAGCGCACCACTAGTCGGCCGTAAAATGTTGAAAAAAACGTGACTCAGTCAAAAATTCAGAGGATGTCTACAGGGCGTAACATCGTGTTCAGATGTTACGGTTGTGGAGTAATTCTTTTGGACCGTAAATGTTTTGTAATCGAATTATACGATGTTACTATTTTTAACATTTGTATTAATTTTTTTTTTGGTGCCTTCTGAGCGTAAACTAACTTTTTTGAGAACACGTTTCAGTCTAACACTAAAACATTATTAAGGCTACCTTAAAAATGTATAGAGGTTCATTAGCTTCTATTAAGCAGTTTTCCTTTTGTGTATTTTTTATTTTTAGAATTTATTTCTAATTTGTGTAAATATAGTTTTACAAATATACTTCTAAATTTAATCTTGTGTGTTTACCAATACAACAAATCAATCAATGATTCATCAGAAAGAATAAAAAACAACTGTACATAACCTTTTCTTTACTTTTACCAAGAAAAAAATGGCGGCCATAATTCAAACAACAGGCTTACAGTCGCGAACAGTCGCATCTGTAGTATCTATACCGTACCGTAGACCGTAAAACCGAATGACCAACGTTACGGGAATTTTTACGACGTATCAGAAACACCACTGTGCACTGCGTATATTTAATATTAAACACGCACAGTGTATGCTTCATACTATGTTTTTAATATATTCAGTTGACAAAGTAGTACAGGTTTTTCTTTGGTGTTTGAATTTTGAATCACGGAGCGATTCATGGGATGGTAGAATTTTAGTAAGTACTTGAAAAATATAGTTTATTGCTATTGCTAGTAATATAAGCATTAATAAGTATAGTTTTACCAATAAACTATAGCATCAAACACTATTAAAACGTATACCTATACTAATATTATACGCCGCTATTGCCGCCACCAACAAGTCTGCGGTGGTGGCGAGACAGAAAGAAGGAACATCGATGAAACAGCGGGTTCCAGAGAAGAACACGGGCAAGGATGGCTTCATCAAGGTTGTGAAGAAGAATAAGAAGCCTCCTTGTAAGAATCAGTGCGGTACCGCGCTGACAGGAGCCAATATGCTACTGCATCCTGCTACACTTACGACGCAGCTATACGTGTCCCGTCTACATTACTCCACAAAGGCTGAGGAGGTTGTGGAGTACATCAAGATAAAGAGATAAAGAATCACGTTACAGCAGCTATTTCAATTCGTTTGTGGTGCGGGCACCGACTCAACATTTTGAGATGTTTCTCAAAGAAGAGTTTTGGCCGAAGGGTGAGGTGGTGTATCGTCGATTTCGTGGACGGTTGCACAACACAAGTCAGCGTAAAACGATGCTGTTGAAAAGTGTTTATAATAATAATAATAAATTCTTTATTTTCAGATAATTTACATCCATTTTGTTAGTAGAAAATTTCTTATAACTAATGTTAGTAATATAAAATTTAAATACGTAAAACACTCCGAGGAGAACACTATCAATCAGTATAAAATCTAATTGACAGTTTAGTTATAAGTTTTATAATACAAGTATATTATATATGTTGGACTATAAAGAATTTATCTATGGGTTATGTAATGTTTTTTGAAATTAATGATTTCTTATTATTATATTATTAAATAGGCAGAGTTTTTTGTTTGAACGCGGTATCTAAAACTACCGGTCGGATTGTTAAAATTATTTTTGCATCGATACCAAATTTTTGAAGATGATTATAGGCTATTTAACATCACGCTGCAACCCAATGCAAGCATGGCAGTAACAATAAACGTGACACGATAACAATAACGTGAAACCGCGGGGCACAGCTGGTAAACCATAAAATATTTTTTTGTGTTTCAAACGGTATTATTACGATTAGATTGTGGATAAGCTCCCTGCCAAAATTTTCCCGAGATACTATAGCATGGGTTTCTTCAAGAAAGGAGTTGTAAAGTTTCTAAAGGGTCGGCAACGCGCCAGTGATACCCTATAGGCTACGGTAGCTGCTTACCATCAGGCGGGTCGATGCTTGTTTGCCTTCTTGGTAGTATAAGAAAAAAAGATTGTCGTGACTCAATCGGTTAAAGAAAAAAAAACTTCTTACTAGCATTAAAGTTTACATATGAATAACTTCTTGGCAATATGCATGTTAACTAACTATTATTTGTTCATATTTCTTTGCCAATAAAACATTGCAATCACAGCAACATACTATCAAAATTGGAGCATGCCTTTGAAGATCAGACCAAATTCCTCAATGCGCCAAACGTGCACTTAAACGAGGAGCTTGCATAGCAAAATATTTGCTTAATTCTAGTCCAGTTCAAACATTATGCGAATACACACACACACACACACAAGTACAAATACTCAGTCTACAAAATAACAAGCTTGCATTCATGTTAAACGAATATACACAAAGATATTTAACATTCACTCCCGAAATCCAACTTTCAAAGATAGCAAAAAGGAATATTCCGAAAATCTCGCACCAGAAACGCAATTAGCCACATAGCTATTATAAATTAGAGTTTGGAATTAACAGAAGAAATACAGATCCGCCTTTGTGTTACTAAAAGGCTAACATTGTCTGCAGTTTACAGGTAAAAAAAGAATGGTGGAACTGTAAAAATACAAGGGAAAATAGACGAGAAAGACCCCAGTACTCAGGAACGTGCTTTTAAAAATACTAGCCTGATTTTTTTGCTCCCGCATTTGCGCCTTTGTACATTCTTTACTTATATAGGTTGTATAAAAATGTATTGTTATTAAAACACTTTGATGTTTTATGTTTGTGAAACTTAATTTTATAATGGAGATTTTAAATGAATTGAGATTGGAGAAAATAAAATACAATAGTGAAGAAAAGTCTTCAGTACAGCTTGAAATTTTTAATATACTTTTCATGGTATCTTCGTCTTATTTGCTGATAAAAACAAAGTATTTGCCTATATTTACAAAATAATATCTAATAACACAGATTTTTGACTGCCTTGGTGGTCCAGTGGCCGCAGTATGCGCCTGCTGTGCATGAGGTTGTAGGTTCGATTCCCACACAGGGCAAAACTTTGTGTGACTGATAAAGAATTGTTCTGAGTCTGTGTAATTTGTGTCCGTTAATTGTATGTTTGTAAAATCTCCCGCGACACAGAGCTTGTTCTCTAGTGCGGGAAAAAAAGAAAGTACGGGAAAAAAAAAGATTGAGTAGAGGAAATACTTTGGCTCTAAATTATCGTAAGATAAAGAGAACAGTTTCAAGGAAAAGTCTTGATAACCCTTTGAAAATAGTTTCATCTCTTAAACGTAGTTGAAATACAGTCACAACAAAACCGTGGTAAACACAAGCAGCGTGCAGTGAAGTTTTAAATAGTAAAGAAAACTTTAAATGCGTTAACTACAATAACCTCAATATTGACGCTACTATAAAGTACTGTAAATAGTTCTCCCAGATGTTATTTTTATTATGAACGATAATTGCTAAAGTTTTCTAACAGCAAATACAAAAAATAAATGGAATTTCACATAGTCAATATAATAAGAGAATATTTATCATATCACATTGTGAGCTCTACAAGAACAAATTTACGGGCAGAACATAAGACGTGAAGTCGCTGCAGTTTCCAATAATTCCTTTTGAGTTTCAAAGCATTATAAAAATAGAACTTAGAAAAATATTATCAAACGATATAACTGAGCTATTCTAGCAAACATGACATAAAATTCTTTCGTTCCTCTTAAAATTTCATATTATTGTTGGAGATTTTTAAAATGGCGTTGCTTAATCGTGCCTTGGCGTGTTGTAACATCTGGTCTACTTTGCTAAGACAAACGGCTCACCGGAGACATTTTACACAATATTCTGTCTTGTTATCTTGCTTAAATTTTACAATCTTATTGTGTATCTTATTTTGTTATTTAAAAATATTAAGTTAGTTTAGTTTTTCTGAATACTTTTTGAAGCAAATAGCTTGATAAAGGAAAACCTTACAATATTCAACATAAATTATTTACTAGATCAAACTTACTAAGTCTAATTTACCGTACAGAAACGGGGATATAACTCTATCCCAGTAAAGTGCCTCGAAGAGAGATTTCCTGAAGCGATATTTGCATACTCATGGCTTGTCAGGTGGATAGCAATCTGATCAAATTAGTACTCCTACATTTGGTATTTATGAAGCAACATGCACGCTGTTAAACTTTACTGAAATCCAAGTCAAAGAGGATAAACAAGATGAAGGATATTTTGAAGCTAATATTTTGACAGAAAGTCACGCTACTTTTTTAAGATTTCAGACTTTAAAACACACATTATTGATGCTTTGTTTATAGATCATGGTGTGCAAGCAGAAAAAAAACTACCAAATGACAGATGGGATTTAAAATATCTCAAACTGAATGAAGAATTGTAGGCAGGCAAACAGCTGTTAAAGTAGACAAATCATTTGATAAAAGTGACTGTTTGGGACTAGATGCATAGTGCCCAAGGTCGTGATAGGTGGTGTGTATAAGAAGAGATCTACACACAGCAATAAGCGGCTATATGTGAAGAAAAAAAGAATAATTTCTGTTTAGATTAATAAATGCTTACAAGTAGAATCTAAATTCACGCTTTCTATAACGTTTTTAATTATCTATTAAATATTTTAAACAAAAGATAAAAATTAACAATTGAATTCAGCAATGAAATCAATATCAAAAGTTATGATACCAACATTTTATTTTTGAACTTCTCTATTTATTTTATTTAAAATATCCAAAATTCATACAATGACAAATACAACTAAATAATATACCTAACAATATCACAACTTCCAGTTCACTAAACTGGACCATTTGCGATAAATGTAAGTCTCCAAACAAATTAGGTACCTATATAAATAGAAATACTAATCCGACTCCCACATAATCTGATTTCTAAATTTACTCAGCTTTCAAAGTCTTTGTCATAATAATAGAACATGCAATAAAAGCGTTCGCTTAGACCTATTCTTATGTTTATTGTTAAATATATTATCAATGTCAATAAAAGGTTTTAGTATGAATAGTTTTACACTTCTAGGTCTTGATGCTTTGTGTCACTCATAATAGAAATAAAAATATTGTTAAGAACTATTTAGTTTTTTTGCTGCTTTAGTTACTGGGTCAGTTGCAAAGGACGTAAACCGTAAATATTTTTTATTATTATTAGAAACCTATGAAAGAAAACAATTTAACAGCAGATTACAATGTCATTTAAGTAATACAAACATTAATAGTTTTAGTTAGAATCTAAGCAGAAAGAGATCTATTGCTGGGTAAAAATAACACTTACTCACAGTCGCTGTAAGTAAAAGTAATTAGATTAATCCCTACACGAGTAAAAACCATTTTTTACCCATTTAAGGATTGAGTTTTTAAAGTCCTTTCCTAGTGTTAGTGTTTAAGACCACAGCCAAATGACTACACAAAGCGGTGTAGTTGTGTTCCTGTGTGTGAGTACAGTTCTCCAGCGCTCATTTAGGAATGCGTTTTGAAAGATACGTATTCCTATCCCAGGGTTACTTTCATCTTAAAGCCCTGGTGTAAAAAAATGGGTTGGCAACACGCAAGTGATACCTCTGGTAATGCAAGCGTCTATAGGCTACGGATACTGCTTAACATCAGGCGGGCCGTATGCTTGTTTGCCACCCAAGTAGTATAAAAAAAAAAAAAAAAAAAAAAAAAAAAAAAAAAAAAAAAGTTAACTTACATCATTAAGGGAGCCTTTTAAATTTAAAGCTTCATCAGTTATTTGGCGTTATTTAATCATAACCTAACAGTGTTGGTACGTATAGTTTGTCGATGGTGAGATTAAGTCTCGCGATGCTCTCGATTCCAAACGAATACTCGGAATATGGGTGAATCTAGGATTTGTTCAGTTGTTAGCCGGGACCACTGCAATGTGAAAGATATAGAATATGTAGAAAAAAGAACTGTGAGCATCGATCAAAAAATAATGTATGAGTATACTGTAACAAAAAAAAGTTTTCTTGTATAATCGATTACGAATCTGAACTTTCTATTTAATTTGGAAATGGTCCTCATTTAGGAATACTTTTTTAAAGAAACAATTTTTATTTGATTTGTTCCAGATTCGTCATGTTCCAAATTGGTCATATTCCAGATTCGCCATATTCCAAACTCGTCACTTTCCAATCTCGTCTTTACCCTATACCAAAACACTGCTTGTCACTTGTCTTCTCTTCTCTCTCAAGAAAACAGAGCTGTCCGAATGCGAGTAGTGGATATTACAAACAATTACCAAAAATAGCCCACAGCTGTTAAACATAAGAAAGTCATTGCCATTTAAAACCTTATTCATCAGCTTCAAGTTTACCTACATCTAACAAGTCCCACTATCTCACTAATACTCTATGACAACGTACAAACTAGTAAAGCTAGTGTCGGAAGGCGATGGTTTCGTCTAAAGTTAATAAACAATAATTACAGAACGGCTAAGGGGCGCTGTGCCACCAAAGGTAATCTTCGTCAAGTTAAACTAAGTTTAATGTAAACTGTCGAGGTTTCACGGATTAGCGGTTAACAGTCGCTAAACCCTATCAAGGCTATAACACAGTGTAAGAAAACACAGTAATTCAGGTATAAAAGAAGAAAAAACAATTTTTAATTTATATTGATAATGTTAAACAACTATTCAATGTGATCAGAAAAACCAGCCTCATCATTATCTCAGTCTGATAAAATCTGGTAAATAGTATGGAGGCATATTACTTTTTCAATGCTGCAGCCGCTCGTCTAGCTTTCGGTGCAGTTGTTTTGATAGGTTTTTCTTTGTCCATGCACTTGATTCTTCCCAGATCGCCAAGGGAAGTAACGCGATGCCGATTGCCGTCAGAATCCAGGACATACACGCAGCCCTCTCTAGTCCAGCATTTCGCTACCCCGAACTTTTCCCGCGCTGCTATGAAAGTACGGTGGCGCGTTGGGGTTAGGAACTCCGACAAAGTAACACCAGTACCTTTTAATATAGTTTTTGTGAACCACATGGTGTCCCGTACTGCAATATTTTGGAGCTTAACTATTATGGGGCGAGGCTTCTGTGTGCTACTTTTCCGTCCCATACGATGACAGCGTTGAACATCGTCAAGCGTAAAGGTGTCCAGCTTGAGGCGTTCCTTAACGACGTCAGTGACTACTTGAGAAACTTTCTCTTCTTTCCTCTCTGGGACTCCATGAATCAGCAAGATCTTACGGCGGCTGCGCATCTCTATATTATCAACCTCACGAGCAAGATTTTGGACCTGTGCAGAGAATGATTGCAGCGTTTTGACAACAAATGATTTGAAAGCAGAAAATTCTTCTGCCAAGCTTCCTGTATCAGATGGAGACTTCTTTTGGAGATCTGCCTCAAATTTGTTCATCCTCTCATCAAAATATTGCTGCATATCCAGGATTGAGCCCTCAATAGTATCCATGATTAGTGTTGTGTAGTGTTGGAACTTTGGATAGTGGAGATAACACTTTACTAGCAGGTATTGGATGTTAGATTTATATTTTTATCATTAAAATTCACTTTTAATATACTTAATTATTTTAATTTAATATTATTTGTAGAGCTGTTTAAAATACGACTTTTTCCTTAGACTACCCACGAACGAAAAAAAAAAAACAAAAACAACTTGTTTAAACAAAAAAGATCAGATCGAATGGCTGGAGTTAGAAATAAAGAGATATGCTTTATTGTTTAATCGGTATTAGCTATTGAACATTTGAAATACCAAACGTATCAATTCGTTAATTATAGTTATACAAATCTATGTGCTGACTCTAAAGATATAATATTATGTTATTTATAATTTCTTATATTTTAGTATCTACAAAACCCCTTTAACCGAAATAAAATTATCTTTATTCTGTATCCATCTCAGCCATAAGACGTCCACTGCTGGACATAGGCCTTCCCCAAGGTTTTCCACATCATTCGGTCTTGAGCTGACCTTGTCCATAGGTTGCCCGCGACCTTTACCAGGTCGTCGGTCCACCTTGTTGGAGGCCTGCCCACGCTGAATACTAATTAAATGACAGAATAAATAATCAATAAAAGTTCTAAAGAATAATTTATTGTGTCGTGTGTAGGAGAGCTTCATAAATATAATTTAAATTCATCGTTCACGTGCGTTCTATTATGTGTTGTAAATTTCGAATATGTTTTTTTCGAATTTAATTTTGAAAAAGGTACCACTTGCCCGTTAATAAGATGCAGTCAATCACTAGCCTCGTATAGAGCAACTGGCGTTTGAACTCCGCGAACTAAATGTGTATACCTAACCTAGCCTAAGGTTGAGCAATTTGTCAGAACGTTTCAGGCTTACGACTGGCCGTAACGACTGTTATAAATGTTCGCATCAAAACCTCGAACGCTAGTTTAACGGAGACGTTAACGAGAAATGGAAACAGTCAACCAGAAATTGTATGCGTTTGTTGTTGATTAACGGGGTCAATGGACCTGTGATGCGTCTAACATAAATTATTTACTATCTAAAATGGTAACTGCTTTTTTGATCTAGTGGTCGGTGAAGACGACTGCTGATCACGAAGTCCCGGTTCGATTCTTGGGGTCAGGACAAAAATACATTATTATCTGTCAAAAATTCACAATAGATGCCTGAAGTTTGGGAATTTGAGGTGTTTACTTCCCCTACCTTGAAAAGCGCGTTATGCTGTTGGTAATTTGCCTGATCTTCTCCCGGTCATGTTGGATTGCCGTGCCGTTGGATAATAAAAGTGACGTAATACGCAGGGGTTAAGAAACGACCGTGGTTTAATCGGCCTTGTAGAGAAGCTAGTCTTATTAAGCAAGCTGCCTACAAGGCTTGGACTGCGGCTCGAGTTCAAAAGGACCCCAACATCTCTGATGTGAAACGCAAACTAAATGCTGCCTCGAGGGCCAGTAAAAGAGTAATTGCCAGGGCCAAATTCGAATTCGTCGGCAGAATTGGTGAACGGCTAGCAAGCCATCCCTCTGGGAGTCGTGCTTTCTGGTCGCTTGCGAAGGCTGCCGAGGGAAACTTTTGTCGGTCGTCCTTGCCCCCACTACGGAAGCCGGACAATAATTTGGCCTATAGTGCAAAGGAGAAAGCCGATCTTTTGGGTGCTCTCTTTGCCTCTAACTCGACTTTGAACGACAGAGAAGCCGTACCGCCCACGATTCCGTGGTGTGGTATCGCCATGCCGGAAATCAGCATAACCCAGCGTGAGGTCCGGCGGGAGTTGCTATCTCTTGACGTTCATAAGTCGAGTGGGCCAGACGGCATACCGGCAGTGGTGCTAAAGCAGTGTGCCCCTGAGTTATGTCCTGTATTAACGCGTCTTTTCGGACTCTCGTACAACAGAAGGCTAGTTCCGTCTTCGTGGAAGACCGCCAATGTGCATCCGGTGCCCAAAAAGGGCGATAGATCAGACCCAACGAATTACAGGCCTATAGCTATAACCTCCCTACTCTCGAAGGTGATGGAGCGAATTATAAACCGGCGGCTCTTGGGATGCCTAGAGGATCACGAGTTAATCAGCGACCGACAATACGGCTTTCGCCACAGTCGCTCGACGGGTGATCTTCTGGTGTATCTCACGCACCGCTGGGCTCTAGCCATCGAGAGTCAAGGTGAGGCGTTGGCGGTTAGCCTAGATATAGCTAAGGCGTTCGATCGGGTCTGGCACCGGAGTCTTCTGTCGAAGCTGCCATCATACGGACTCCCCGAGGGATTATGCGAATGGATTGCCAGCTTTTTGTCCAGCAGAAGCATACAAACTGTCGTTGACGGTTGTTGCTTGGATCGCCTGGACATCAATGCTGGCGTACCGCAAGGCTCTGTGCTGTCTCCGACGTTGTTTCTTCTGCATATAAATGATATGTTGTCTACCGACAACATTCATTGTTATGCGGATGACAGCACCGAGGACACTTTTTACACAGGCCGCGCAAATATCCCTCGTTCCATTGTTGATGAAAGTCGCGAAAAACTTGTGTCTGAAATCAGTAGCACTCTTTCCAGAGTCTCTGATTGGGGACGACTAAATTTAGTCCAATTTAACCCCAGTAAGACACAAGTTTGCGCGTTCACCGCTAAGAAAGCCCTATTTGCTATGGCTCCACAATTCCAAGACACAGCCCTTACAATATCCAAGAGCATTGGGATCCTCGGCGTCGACATCTCTAGTGACGTCCAGTTCCGACATCACTTGGAAGACAAGGCTAAGCTGGCATCTAGAAAGCTAGGTGTGCTCAACAGGGCAAAGTGGTACTTCACCGCGGGCCAAAGACTGCTGCTCTACAAAGCGCAAGTCCGGCCCCACATGGAGTACTGCTGCCACCTTTGGGCGGGAGCACCTGGATACCAGCTTGGACCCTTTGATTCTATCCAAAGACGCGCTGTGAGGATTGTTGACGATCCCAAGCTCACAGGCGGTATTGATCCACTAAGTCTAAGGAGAGACTTCGCCTCCTTGTGTGTGTTCTACCGCCTGTTCAATGGGCTGTGTTCTGAGGAATTGTTCGAGATGATGCCCACGGCCACATTTTATCAACGCACCTCTCGCCACCGACAGGGAGTTCATCCTCACATTCTTGCACCTCAAACTTGCCGTACCGTAAGATTCCAGAGGAATTTCTGACCACGTACGATTAGGCTGTGGAATGAGCTCCCTGCCGAGGTTTTCCCAAAAGACTATAGCATGGGGTTCTTCAAGAAAGGAGTTATAAGGTTTTTAAAGGGTCGGCAACGCGTGAGTGACACCCCTGGTGTTGCAAACGTCCATAGGCTACGGTAACTGCTTACCATCAGGCGGGCCGTATGCTTGTTTGTCACATTGGTAGTATAAAAAAAAAAAAAAAAAAAAAAAAAAAAAAGTAATAAAGAGCACACACTTTGCAAATGGCTAGTCGTCGCTGGGGTAGCCGGTTAGTCGTCAATATAAGTCTGAGTTAGTCTCCGTCTAGATTAAATGTCCGGAATTCGATTGGGAGGACATTAGTATTACTATTTAAAAGTATCCTTTTAAATAAATAATAAGAAGAAAGACAATACAATTTTATCAATTAGTTAACCTACTGTTTTGGTTATACTGTGACTTTTTTATTCTTCTAATCCGGATCGAAAAACGGCACAATACAGGCATTAAGATTAAAAGGTACTGTTGTCCTAAGAGCATTAATGTTGTTTGTTATTATCAGAATTAGTTCACTAACTTTGTAACAAAGGATCTGTTATTTCAGACTGTCAAAAGCTTTATTCAGCTCTTAGTTTAGGTTTGTCAGTTACGGTATCAATTTTGTGGATTTTTCTGTGTCCTAGGTGCTTAATATTGGGTTATGTTAATTTGGTTAATTTAATATCATCATCATCATCATCATCTCCAACACGTGCAGCACGGGCCTTCTCCATACATTTCGAGGAATATTAGTCTACTACCACATCAGACGGGTTGGTATAGTTTTGTTTCAAGTTTTCCTTCTCTTGCAGTAGTTATTGTCTGCCTGACTTACTCTGCTTATTTAATTATGCTAACGAATTAAATATGCTTGCACAAAATTAAACAATTATTGCTAGTTCAATTTGTTTGTCTCAAATGATGTTTTTTACGTTGACAACTTAATTTGGATACTTAGATTTACCAAGAATTCGTCAACGAAGTTGTACTCTGCTAGTTAAACTCGGGCCAATCGTAACAGTGGGAGAGTAGTGTAAAAATGAATAGATCAATAGTAACTATTTTGAGAACAAGGTAATCTTAGAAAAAGTCAGTTGAAGCTTAAAATACTAAAGTAAAGAATATAACAGACGTACTAGTTAAGTTTACGTAAACTGTATATAGCTATGTACCTTACATTGATTCTACTTGGGTACTCTGATTAACCCAAAAAGAGGCCAATAGAAAAACTTATCCCCGTTTATCGGTAAAGTTCCAAAGTAATGTCATTTGGAACTTCTGAAGTGTCATCGTTTAAAATGCAGATTGGGGCAGATAGAAGCCTTTTAGAAACCATTAAAATAGATTTTAGAAGTATTTTCTGTTCTTCTATTTTATTTTAGACACACATTTATACTCGTTTTTGTAATGCTAAAGAGAAGATAAAATTTATTTTTTCAGTATAACTTTAATTTTTATGTTAATATACACATGAAAATCATACTGAAAAAATAAATTTTATTTCTCTTACAGTATTCATTTTAAGATTTATTATACAAATATTAAAATTTGTAATTAACCTTTCCCTCATTATTTAAGCGCTTCGGGATAAACATTATAATACCAAAAATCAAACAAACGAACTACCCGCAATATTTAATAATAAAATTAATTCATTTATTAACGAAAATTGTAATCACCAGGACTGACAAGACAATGTAAATATTTTGAATAACAAATTTCACAAACGATTTTTCTAAAATTGAAACTTTCCAATGCTTTTACGTACTGAAAACATCGAATAACAAATAGAAGTCACTGTTGCAAAAACTGCAGCATAAAACTCACTGTAAGAAAATTGAAACCATTTTAATTTAGAGAAAATACTTCAAAACAATAGCAAACCTAATGTAAAGCAGTGTTTGCAAAAGATCAGAAGAAATCATTTTGTTCAACAACTTTTGCTTTTCACTAGAAAATTTCTTCACAGAGTTTGAAACAAATATCTTCGACGGACCCGATTCATTATACGTCTTTCAGTCGAGGAAAAGTAATTCAAAGTTGCCTCCATCGAACATTCGTCGGCGAGAAGAACTTTTCCTTCATTCTACTCGTTCAGTTTTAAGGTACATCAAATCACGATTAACTTGCTCTGAAAATAGTTTTGATCTAGATTCTGTCAAACGTCACCCTCAATAACTTTTAGAATTAGAATTTATATTAACCTTCTAGATCAAGAATGTTCTTAACTTTTATCATCTTTATTCTGTTTGAATTGACTTTCCAAGACTAACTTGGTTGACTAACATTCGACGACATTCAGAGTTTGACATTAGTTTTCTTTTTTTGTGAAATTGATGATCTTTGAGATATGTATGTATCAAACACAGTCTTGTTTGGATTATTCATTTTTGCGTTTATACATGTTTTGTACCCTATGTTTATTCTTTTAAATTGATGCCCGGTGCAGGCAATTCACCCGTTCTTATATTTTAATCAAGCAATTCTACGCAACAACTCACTAAACTTCTCCAGTAAACTATGTTGATAAATAAACTACCAACATGCAACAAAAAGCTGTCCTGAACGGTTAATACACTGCAACAGATAGTTTCTAACTGCAGACTCATAACAGCTTTTATATCGCCACAATATTCCATCAAGCGACAGGTTGCCAACGAACAACCTTTATTCAATTGTCGAACTTAGCTGTGAACTCTGAAAACCATCGTGAACACATGCCAAAAGATTTATCGGAAAATTCGCCACACGTAAAAGTATTAACATTCACGCGATGTCAACGAAGGCTTATACGAGAAGTTCGTTCTAAATAGCACCTGCCACATTTCACTTTGTTTGAAAATTGTCAAAAGTTGCCGACACTTGTACTCTCAAGTTGATGCTCTAAAAGCGTCAGCGTTCCTCGAACTTTGCTAATGTACCCCTAGAATTCTTTATATGAACTCCCGTGGAAATTCACGCACCTCATAATTAAGCTGTTGGCAGTTTTAAATGCATTCATTCTTTGTTGATCGGAAATCTTAAGACTCAAAAGGGGTAGAGCGAGAGACTAAAAAAGCACATACAGTAAGACTGAAGGCAAAGTGTTTTTTCTATTGAGAAAGGTACAAAGCTTTTTCTTAGTAACATTATAAAAGTCCAGAAACTACGTCATTGCTTACTCTTAGGCTGCCCATAATGCTTGTTTGATCTGAAATTGATACAAAAAATTCTATTCGATTGTTATAGAAACCATAATCTCTAAAGATGTAATGTTCATATATCGTAACCTCATTTTAATTCTACTTTAGATTTTATTTAATAGTGTAACAAGACTATAAAGTTACATGATGATAGCAAAAACCTACAATAAATCGGGTCGAACGGTAACTTGATAGTTCTTAGTTGTGAGTCTGCTATTACGTCACAAAAAATCCCATTTACTATCTTTATGTAACCTAAAACGACCCAATTTCTTGGACTCTTGGAGTAAACAATGTCTGTTCCTAATTTGCCAACATCGATAAATCTTTTGCAGCCGTTTGTCAAAATAAGCCACTGGTCAAAATGCTGCTTCACCATAAGTTGTAAGTCAAAATAATAGCAGCCACGTCGGCCATCGAGGCCGGTCGGCCAAAATGGCCACATTACTCAAGTTTAACTGGTCAATGTAGATATCCACAGTAGCCTTAAGTGGATTGCAAGTTTTGCTGCACTATGGCGTAAAATTTAGTCGGTCATAAATCTTTTGAACAAAATTTATTAAAAACAATGAAGTTTTATAATCATGCTGGTTTATGGAGAAATTATACGTGCCCTGCGTGCAACATAAAACTCTTCGTTTTATATTTTAAGAGAAAAGCGCATTTGCCTCTACTTCAAGATGTTTGCCTCGCCCAGCTAATTCTTTAATGACATCGTAAATTGTATGTTCTATGAATGTAACTACGTGTATTATTTTCTGTAGGTCCATTCATTATATTTTTTGATTGTTGGTTTTGAAAGGTGGGTATTTCAAAATTTCATCATCAGGTGAAACACATTTTGCATCTATTAGTGCATAATAAAATCAGTTTTTGTTTTTATAACTTTTTTGTACGAAGTGAAGTATACGATTATAGGATATTTTTTATTAATCCGGCAATCGTATTAATATTTTTATTCATACAATAATTGTTTTACTCTTCAAACCCTTTAAACTATCGTATTAATAGACTTAATTGTATGTTTTATTTGATAATCGAGTATATTACGTCTTATATCTGCATTGTTTGTTTAAGATTCAATTTTTTCTTATTGTATTTAAGTCCATTTTATAAAATGCTTAATGTTGTTAAATTTTATTCATAAAATAACTGACTTATTTAAAAAAAGTCCAAATCACACAATAAGTACAAATTCAATTAAGTTACTTACAAAATAACAAAGAAAACCGCAGGCATAAATTTATCGATACATTTATTAGTTTCGAGATAATTCTCGAATTTTACATTTTCTGTCAGCCACGTCCAAAACAGAGACGCGTTTATTAAACAGAAAACATTTTAAAGGAGAATAATAAAATTTGTAAAAAAAACAACTTTATAACAACAGCAATAAAGTATAAAATTTAATTTTGCTCGTGTTTGTAAAAATTTGTGATCCGAGCCCCGCCTTCGAGAATGAAATGAATATTTGATATGCCCTTCTAGTTTATGTTTTAGCTTCAAACGGATAACTATTATTTTTAAATAATAAAGGCAACAGAGGTTGTTGCATTCGCTGTGTGTACATTGAAGTATAATTAAACTAATTTATAATTACGAAATGAAAATAAACTTTGTTTGTGGAATTTTAAATTGGATTTACACTATTTTGTTAGAGTAAGTTAGATATTGAGTGGATTTAAAAGTAATTTGTGTTTTATACATTTGTTATTATGAAAACTTAGATTCTTATGTTTTATATAATAATAGCTCACAAGTAAACAATTGGCCATGTAGTAAGTGATATTCTGAATGCTAAGTTAGAGGTCATGGGTTCAATTCCCACCGAGGACAAATCTTTGCGTTTTTTTATATTACTTGGGTGGCAAACAAGCATATGACCCGCTTGATGCTAAGCAGTTGCCGTAGCCTATGGACGCTTGCAAAACCAGAAGTGTATAAGTACTAAAACCTTATCTTAATTATCTAAAGTAAATGTTGGGCCCTCCATAGAGGTCAAACAAGTACATCTAAACTTAGCATTGAGTCTAGAATTAATTTAAATGACATCAAAGTTATGCAAAGACAGAATTTGTAATCTTTCTAATTTGATGAAGGTAGTTTAGTAGCTCAGAGTGCTATTTTAATTGCTTAATAATCGTAATGTAATTTGCATGGAATATTACTGTGACTTGATGCTGCAGAGATTTTTGCAAGTTTTACTTATGCAAAGTCAAAGTGACTTCGACTGTCATGGTGGTCAAATTAAATCTAGATTAGCCAACGCCGCACGGGACATAATTTTAATGTATTGAGTGTCCGTGTGTACAAATATCACCACCCCGTACCATCCCGAGGATGCCGTAAGAGTCAACCAAGAGAGTAATTCAGGTCGACAATATCCACTGCAAGCGAGGGAAAACTCTAAACAAAACCCTATACCAACCCGTCTGGCCAGCGTGGTATAGTAGGCTAATATCCCTCCAAATGTATGAAGGAGACCCGTACCCAGCAGTAGGACGTTTATGTGTTGTGATGATGAATACTTTTTAGGTGGTAAATAAGCACACAGTTCGCCAGATGGCAAGCAGTTATCATCGCCCATGGAAGCTTGGAATACCTTGAATATCAGTTGTAATTTATAACAAGATTTTATAGCCGTCACAGCTAAAAATAAAAGTTGTAATCGCTTATTTAATTTATTTCAAGCCACATGGTAATATAGTTCAATTAGAAATCAACAAACTCTGTCACCAGGTTGACGATAAGAAGAAGAATCAGGATGTCCACCAGCCGTATCGTGTTTAAGGCAAAAGTTCGAGCACTGCTATTAAATAAGCTGACAGAATCATCAAAACAATAGTGTTTAATAAGTATACAATTTCTAATTGTTATTTCTTTAATTTATAAATATGTATTATATTTATTTATTATATGTATGTCCTTCTAAATACATAATTATCTATGTAGTAAGTATTACAATATTATAGTTTGATTTTATTTTAATATTTCAATTTCAGACTCGTGCACCTACTTTGTTTTATCTCTGCATCACTCTAAAGGTTAACTGGTACAGAATGCCTCTGGCATTAAGTCCGCCTTTATACCAGTTTGTGTATATGATGTATTAATAAATAAATAAACCATTTATATAATTTATAAATCATAACTTGCTCTTTATTTTCTTCAAAATATATATTTTTATAACATACGAAGAATCTAAACTTCAAAATAAATATAAACAATCCCAAATTTCAGCAAGATTTTCTTTAACAAGAACCTCGTAAAGTTACTGAACCATAAAACACAGTGCAGCATTCTGTAGAATAATCTAGAAATCTAGATTTCAGAGAGAAAATAAGGAGCCAATATTTTCTGAAGCTATTTTCAGTTGTAGTAACATTAGCTCGTGAGCCATTGCTATTATAAAATGTTTATAGTTGAATTTCTTGAATGAAATGGTTTATTTTGAATCTGAAAAAATAACAACTTATTAAAAACTTACTAAAATAATAGATATAGATCGAAAAAAAACGCGTTTTTTTTCTTTTTTTTTAAAGACATCTTCTACACTATAAAACAAGCCCTGTATCTGATATACAATCTAAACACTGTCAAACTTTGCAATTATCAACCATTTTTTTTTATTAAATTGTAATTTCATTTTGCAATAAATATTTTTAAATAAAATTAGGTACGTAACTAAATTTTCATTGCCGCGTCTTTTTCGTGACTTTTATGATACATGCTAATTGTTTTCATAGCTTCTATGTTCGCTTGTATTGCCAGCTGCCCAGGGATAAGAAGTCTGACAGCTGCCTGGATCTAGTTTAGGTTTAGGTTCAGTTGAAAATCAGCGTCGAACATCAACTTAGATGTTTAGACCTATGCTGCATTGGACCTATTTGGCACAGCTTTGAGGCATACACAGCATTTAATAACCTTCTCTTATTTTATTTCTTTTTTATTATATATGTTTTGTTTCTTTTTTTAAATTGTTATATTTAAGTTAATATAGCTTATGGTGTCCGTTTGTGTCCAAATAAATACTTTTTCTTTCTTCTTCCTATCTCTCTGCTTGTTTTTCGCTGACTCTTCAAGTTCAGATTTATTTTATAGAGATTTTTAAGTTTCTAATGCATAATACGAAATACAAGACATGTTCAGTATAAGCTTTCTGTTTAGAATTTACTTTGTTACACTCATGAACATATTTCGCCTTTATTTTTATAAGGTGTGCCTGACACCTAATACAATTTATGACTTTTCAAACAAAGTATTTTATTACGAGCCTTCTACCGTTATAAAAAAGGCATAAATACGATTACAAAATAGCTAAACGAATAAGTGTCGATAAAACAATATTATGTACATTCTTAAAAATCACTTCATGTTCGCAATTCTCCTCCCATACGTTTAAGAACTGTATAAAATTCTTAAGTATTTAAAGACCTATATGAACGTTCTTATCATCTGACAAGCACTCAACATTATATTGATCGCTTGCTTTCAAAAAAAAACTCGCTGAAAATCTTCCTTTATGTTTTACAAAATAACATTTGCCTACCACGAAAATTTCAATATCATCTTAATCCAAGTACATAAGGTCGATATTAAATTGATATTTACATTTTGCGGTTATTATACAAATTTGGTGAATACGTATCGTGTTTTTCCGTCGTCAAGCAGCTCTGAGGAAGAGTCATATCATTATATACGCACTTAATCTGTACGACCGTTCTACGACCCGTAAATATTGCTACTCGAGGCGAGGTGAATTGTTAATACGGTACTCGGAGCTTAAATGTTATGAAATAAACTGTTTTGAACATTTTAGGAATGATACTCTTGGGAGAAATGCGACCGTCTTTATTGTAAGGGGCTTTATGTTGCAGTTGCAGCGTAAACTGCTGAATCATTCATACAAGCGTCTACGGTACGCTTTGTGGATGCGAATTCAATAGCGCTATATCTCTGCTCGTTTTGTGCAGTTTGCCTGTGATCATATTTATCTTGATGCTGATTTGAGGATGAAATCGTTATTTGGTTTTTGTTATATTGTTAAGATGCTTTTAAAATGTTGAAAATAGATAAAGCTTAGCTGTCGGTATAATAATGAAAGATAATTTTGATTTCACAGTTGGTTCAGTGTACATTTGCCAATGCGCGGCTTGTAGTTCGATCTCCACATGGGACAAAAAAAATGTATGACTCATAAATGGTAATCCCGAGTCTGGGTGTACTTTGTGTTCATTTATTGTATGTTGGTATAGTCCCGCGCAACACAGGGCTTGTTCTTTAGAGCGAGAGTTAACTTTAAATAAAAAGATTAGTTGAAAGGTCATGCCGTTAAATTTTATTATCAGTCCTGGCACCATACAAGTGAGCAAGCCCGACTTGGGAAATACCTTACAAAAAACCACAGATAACCTGTACTCACATAGAAACACAACTATCTGGTCTGGTGTCCTGTGAAGGTCTTATTTTATATACTACTTGGGTGGCTAATGCTATGGACGCTTGCAAAACCAGAAGTATCACTTGCGTGTTGCCAATCCATTTTTTTACACCAGGGCTTTATGATGAGAGTATCCCTAGGATAGAAATAGGTTTCTTTCAGAACGCATCCCTAAATGAGCGCTGGAGACCTGTAAACTCACATAGAAACACAACTACATGATCGAGTCTTCTGTGTAGCTCCTTAGTCCTTACATAGTCGGGCTTGCTCATTTGCATGGACCTGGTGCCCTACACTCTAATACAACATAATATTATCTTCCAACATTAAACAGTCAAGTACAATCCCCATAAGACACAATATCCTTTGTAAAGCCGAAACTTAAACTTAAGCAAAATTTACTCACACGTATTTTGGTAACATCTGTACCTAAAATAACTTACCTGTATTTTACTACATTACACTAGCTTGTGTCTGGAGTAGGAACCCGTTTATATTAACTGGTTATATGTATAGAATTCTGGTAGTTTAAAATTAAGTCTTAATGCATTGTATTAAGATTTATTTTGACTTAACATTTTTGCACACACAAAATAAAATTATAATAAATTTAAAAATATGTGTCAAGGCGAGTTTTTTATCAGCAAACCTTGAAAAATAAAAAAAAATGAAAATGAAAAATGTTTTATTTTCAGCGTTTAACAATAACTTAATATCTAATACAAGTACTTTACATTTAAACGATGTATTTTTCAAGCGCTGTTAGTTTTAAACATAAATAACAATTCTGTGGTCTCCACACTAGGCAAGCCTGTATCGTGAGGACCTAAGCAAACAAATCCTTACTAATATTATAAATGTAAAAGTTTGTAAGAATGGATGGATGGATGGATGGATGTTTGTTACTCTTTCACGTAAAAACTACTGAACGGATCTGGATGAAATTTGGCACACAGATAGAATATGGTCTGGAATAACACATAGGCTACTGTTTGCAGCGATAATCGACATCCACGCGGGCGGAGCCGCGGGCAACAGCTAGTAAAAATATAATTAAAATTAAATTTGAATTTTTATAGGTATCTACTTCTATTCTATGGTTTACATATAACATCGAAATAAATATTAACCTTAGACTGGCTGAGGAAAAGAAAAATGAGAGAGGTAATAAAGTGTACATTTTAATGTAAAGCTGAAATGTTTGTTTGAACGCACTAATCTCTGGAACTAACAGTCAGATTACAAAAAAATTTTTTGTATTGTATAAACCATTTTTGTGGAAGGTATTTATGTTGTTTTCTTATACTTCTTAGGTGCAATATAAGCATACGGCCTGCCTGATGGTAAGCAGTTACCGTACCTATGGTTACTTAAAATACCAAAGGTATCACTTGCGTGTAGTTTAAAAAAAACAGCAATGACAGAGGTAAGATAAAAAACATAGAACTCCAAACTCTCCGAACTTCCAAGAAGTATAAAGAGGAATTGGAATATCACAGTTGGAAGTGCGCTGGGCCGGAACCCTAGAGGCGCGGGTTCGAATCTTGCTCCGGGCTAGACTTTTTCCACACTGTTTTAAATATTTAAATATATTTGAGCTAAACATATTTAAGCTAAGTATATTTAATTACATTTCATAAAATAACCATGCAATGCCCACAGCACAATATTAATTTGCACAAGTACTTTCTTGTTTTGTACAATCTTTTCAAATTAATAAGCAAGTGTAAATCAGCAAAAAATTGTTAAAGAATTTCAATTTTAACTACAACAAACAAAAACAAAGACATTTATCTTTTTACAGAACGGAAAGAACCATTACTTCATAAAACTCGGCATTTAATCAACAGAGAGTAGATATCTTAGAGTTCACACTTGACCGTTTTTTTGTTGGAGGCTGTGAGGCAACAAAAGTTTATCTCGTGGCATCATGCCAAGATTTCTAGAAGAATCCTACCAAGTCGAATTGACGTTTTGTTCAAATAACAAGAAGTATTTTGATAACATAGGATAGTTTCTTATGGGTAATATTTAAGCCTATTGTAATTCATGTACCTATTAAATATAAATAATAATAATATAACTATCAAATAACAAATATAGAGGAATTTTAAGTAAGTAAAACACCATAGAAGCGAACAAACCCGATTGGGGAAGGACCTCCGTCTAAC
The DNA here is from genome assembly GCA_947095525.1 of Trisateles emortualis. Taxonomy (NCBI): domain Eukaryota; kingdom Metazoa; phylum Arthropoda; class Insecta; order Lepidoptera; family Erebidae; genus Trisateles; species Trisateles emortualis. The sequence continues at coordinate 2,769,245 of OX352748.1, read as the reverse complement.
AAAAGACTATACAGTTTATTATATAATACTAGGGGTCTCCCGCTACTTCGTCCGCGTGGTAATTTGGAATATTTTCCCCGATTTCGCAACACATCTCACTACTGCTCCGCTCCTATTGATCATAGCGTGATGTTATATAGCCTATAGCCTTCCTGGATAAAATGCACTATTCAATGAATAGTTTATATATTATTTGATTGATCTATGCGATATATTATACATTTATCTATGAATATATCGCATATATCAATGATTTTTTCTAATCAAACAATTAAGATTCAATTGAGCCATCCATAAATTAGCAGAATTGGGACCTAGGTCTTTAAGAAAGCATTTAGTACAATGCTTTCTTAAAGACCTAGGTCCCAATTCTGCTAATTTAACTAAAATAGTATAACATTTACGAAGCTGCTATGTTTATTTTTTTTTATTTCTATTTATTTTTAAAAGACAACTCCCGCACTAGAGAACAAGCACTGTGTCGCGGGGGACTTTACAAACATACAATTAACGGACACAAATTACACCCAGACTCAGAACAATTCTTTGTGGGTCACACAAAGTTTTATCCTGTATGGGAATCGAACCCACAACCTCGTGCACAGCAGGCGCATACTGCGGCCACTGGACCACCGAGGCAGTTTATGTTGCAAGCTTTCATCAGCTATGGTAACTGCTTACCACCAGAAAGGAAGTATGCCTATTATACTTGATACATAAGTAAAACTCTTTTATACCACAAAGTAATATTGCCTCCTAAAAACTGCAAGCACTTTAAATATTCATAAAATGTTACTATAAACTTTCAGTTTTTTTACAACATAATATCCTTAAAATAGCAATCTTAATATTCGAAGTGAGGTACGGCAACATATCAGCGAGCAAGCCCGACCGAGGAAGGACTTCTACCTTACAGAAGACCACAACCAAATAACTACACGCAGCGGTGTAGTTATGTTCCTGTATGAGAGTACAGATCTCTAGCGCTCATTAGCTGCGTTTTGAAATAAATGTTTTCCTATACCAGAGATACTACATCTTAAAGCCCTGGTGTAAAAAAAAAAACTGCAACACGCAAATGATGCCTTTGGTTTTGTAGCCGCCCATAGGCTACTGTAACTGCTAAACAATAGGCAGGCCAAGTTGTATAAAAAAATCCTCTTTAGTGATCACCATAATCATATTATTCATGGAAAATAACACAGTAGATTTCCCCAAACTTTATTAAAACAGCCAACCACTTAATACAAAAGTAGCAAGCTTAAAGACGAAAAAAAATGGTCTTAGAAGACATCCATTATGGAAATTAATCAAAATTATAATACCATTAAGTAAAACAAATTAGGTTTTGTCGTGTCGTGTCGACGAAATGATAAAAAAGATAGCCAAGGGTTATGATACATTGGGTAGTTAATTTCAAGTGCTCTCGCGCACATAAAGAGCGAATTTAATCAAGCCCTGTTTGGGTAGGGCTTCAGTGTAAGCAGGGAAATTTCTTAAATCAAAATAATGTATTTTTTATGTTTAATTTTAGAAGCATAACAGTCGACATAACGTGAAAAAAAATTGTCTACTGTGCAAGAGTATAAGTTTGCATTGTTTAGGGAAAAAGAGCATACTAATACCAGAAAACCCAGGAGTTACAATTTGTGCATGCAGTAATTAAGCGCATGAGTGATGCAAGCGTCTATAGACTGTAAGGGTTATAGTAACTGCTTGTTATCTTGTTTGCCACTTAAGTAATACAAAAAATAACTGGTTTTAAATATTTTTCTTGATTTCTTAATGTTTTTTGTTTTAATTTAATTTTGATCTGAAAGTAAATGTATACTTTGTTAAGGCGGCAAAAATATATTATTGTAAGTGATTTATAAAAAAAAACTGGTAAATCAATCGATGGACAAAGTCAGCACAGGACCGAACGATAAGTCTTATAATCCTTTTTTGTTCTGTTAAATATTAACAAAACAAAAATATAAACAGTAGTTTAATTTCTTGTATTTTTCTCATTTCCCCACTTGCACTGTAGCCACACAAAACCGTTAGAACAAGCGTCTATAGCCGAATCCAAAATTGGTCCCGTTCACCCAACGTTTTATTGTTCCTCCCTTCAATTCACGCTGTTTGACGTTCGTTTTCAACAATTTGAATTACCATCACTACATGTCTTTATGGTATTGAATTTCGTGAGGTCGTTATTTTGAAGGTTACTGTTATTTCAAAAGCTAAATAATGTACTTCTTATTCTAAAGCCAGATCTAGTTTTAGTCTATCGTTAGTAATATTATAAATGTGAAAGTTTGTGAGAATGGATGGATGTATGGATGTTTGTTACTCTTTTACGTAAAAACTACAGAACGGATCTGGATGAAATTTGGCACACAGATAGAGATAGATTATGGTCTGGAATAACACATAGGCTACTTTTTGCAGCGATAACCGACATCCACGCGGGCGAAGCCGCGGGCAATAGTAAGTTAATTCATACTTAAAGAAAATAAGAGGGAAAATGTGTCTAGTGGCGTACTCTTGGGGAGGCCTAGGTCCAATAGTGGACTGCGATAAGCTATCGCAACTGCTTAGTTGCCATAGCCTATAGAAATTTGCAATACCTGAGGTATCATTTCCGTGTTACCAACCCTAAGACTATGAACACATGAATTTTCTAAAACACATGAAGGTTTCTTTAAAAACGCATTTCTAAATGAGTATTAGAGATCTGTACTCATTCGCAAAAAAAACACAACTTCATCACGGTGTTTAGTTATTTGGCTGGCTCTTCTGTAAGGTGAAGGTCCATCTTAAGTTGGACTTGCTCATCTGTTTGGTACTCTACCTCTCTTTAATCAATCAATCAGCCTATTGCAGTCCACTGCTGGACATAGGCCTCTCCGAACACAGCATCCAGTCCGTCCTAGTGAGGACCTAGCTGAGAGCCTTCCAATCTAAAGCTTACCGAGTCGCCACCTTTTCTAAAAATGTTATAACTAGGGGTCACCCGCGACTTCGTCCGCGTGGTAATTTAGAATATTTTCCCCGATTTTGCAACATATCTCACTACTGCTTCGCTCCTATTGATCATAGCGTGATGTTATGGAGCCTTTCTGGATAAATGCATTATTCAACAAAAAATATTTCTCTAATCGAACCAGTACCAGTGAGATTAGTGCGTTCAACCAAACAAACAAACTCTTCAGCTTTATAATATTATAAGTATAGATTTCAGATACTTAGTATGATATGTACCATTAGCCGAATTTAAAACGAATTCATGTCCATTCCACAAACTAAAAACCCAGCCATACTATCACATAAAATAAAAATTACATATTAATATACTCAGTCTCTCTTGATACTTATAAAACTTATTCTTTTCATACAAACTAACTGACACTTTTGTAGTAGTGAGTCGAATTTACGAGGAAACTTATTTCTTACTATCTGTCAAAGTGACTTGGGCATTGAACAAAATAGATCAAGAAAGTTTGGAAAAGTTACTTTTGGTGAGAGCGATAGAAAGAGCGCATTATGGCGATTTTTAACGTCGTGTAAGTATTTTTTAATAGTTTTGTGAACTAAGGAGAGAGGTAGGGTACTGTAGAGGTTTATTGGTGGTCACTAGCTGGCCGCATACCAATAGTGAAACCTCTAACGTGTTATAAAAGTAAATCATAATTATATTTGAATTCAGAGATTGGAAAAAAGGGGAATGATTGGAGGGTTGTCATGGGCAGACAGGTTCGGGCTTCGATGAAGCCAAGTTGTATTTTAAATGTGAATAATTATAAGTAGGGAGAAGTATAAAATAAACAAATCATATAGTTATCCAGTGTTCTTTATTTGCCAATGTAATCAAGAACACCTCGTCCAGTCTTATACCTGCTTTGACCATCTGGAGACTACGCCCATAGTACGTGTTTGAAGGAGGAGAATTAGCTGACGACGGTGGGGCTCTACAGTACCATACTAGCGAGCAAGCCTAACTTTGAAAGGATCTCCACCTTCCGTAAGATCACAGTCAAATAACTATACACAGCGGTGTAGTTGTGTTCCTGTGTGTCAGTACGGTTCTTCAGCGCTCATTTAGGAGGCGCTTTAGAAAGGAACGTTTTCCTATCTAAGGGATACTCAATTTTGTTAAGCCCTGGTGTAAAAAAAATGGGTCAATAACACGCAAGTGATACTTCTGGTATTGTAAGTGTCCTTAGGCTACGGTAACTGCTTAACATCAGGCGGGCCTTATGCTTATTTGCTACCTAAGTAGTATAATTTAAGATGGGAGTATCCCTGAGATAGGAATACGTTTATTTCAAAACGCATCCCAAAATAAGCGCTGGAGACCTGTACTTACAAACAGGAACACAACTACACAGCTATGTGCAGTTATTTGGCTGAAGACTTCTGTAATGTGGAGGTCCTTCCCCAGTCGGGCTTGCTCATTAGTGTGGTGCCCTACTTCTCTTATCCTTACTAATATTTTATGTAAAAGTTTGTAGGAATGAATGGATGGATGGATGGATGGACGTTTGTTACTCTTTCACGTAAAAACTACTGAACGGATCTGGATGAAATTTGGCACACAGATAGATTATGGTCTGGAATAACACATAGGCTACTTTTTGCAGCGATAACCGACATCCACGTGGGCGGAGCCGCGGGCAACAGCTAGTTTATCATATTTATGAATATCCCTAATACAGAAGCTTGTAACTACCGGTCTCAATAGTTATTAAAGCTATAAATTTATTCATACATCAGTAATCTTGCATCAGAGGGTACTTATAACATATATTATTCAATTGGGTGTATCCAATTATGGTGTAATTACTCGCCGTATTCAAACGCTCAAAGCTGATTGCAAGCAAGTCGAGTATAACATCATATTATATTAAGAAGGATTCAAGAACAATATCGAAAATTAATGATAGATAAAATGTTAGCAATAGGTACATACTAATATTGGACTGCCTTGGTGGTCCAGTGGCCGCAGTATGCGCCTGCTGTGCACGAGGTTGTGGGTTCGATTCTCACACAAGACAAATCTTTGTGTGGCCCACAAAGAGTTGTTCTGAGTCTGGGTGTAATTTGTCCGTTAATTGTATGTTTGTAAAGTCCCCCGCGACACAGAGCTTGTTCTCCAGTGCAAGAGTTGTCTTTTTTAAAGGAAAAAAAGGAAAAGGAAAAAATTTACACTAGAATCAAAAAGATAAGAAAGATAATGTACCATATAAGCAAACAAGTTTAACAAAGGAAGTATCTCCACCTAATAAAGCTGATGATAATTATTATGATTATCTAACTTTTTCTCATGGATCCACGTCAGCGAACTAGCCGTAGACAAATTTAGCTGACATCATCTTTCTGGCTTATTCATAATTTATCAACTTCATAAGTGTAACTTTGTTGATTCCCTCATTGGTCTCCGGTTTAAATTTGCACTCATGCCTGCTGCTAATCGAGAGGTTCTGAATTCGATGGATCGAACACTGGCTTTTCTGACAAGAAATTTTTAATTACAGCACGGGGTCATAAATTACGATAATTAGCTTTCCCTCTAATATGGAACACAAAATATTCGATATTATTATTATCATAATTTAAGATGAGTCGAGCTGACGGTTGTATGGTATCATACAACTCTATCACCTACCTATTCAGGGAAAAGGTTGCCTGGTAGAAATTGCTTTTAGCGATAAGGCCGCCGATTGTACATAAATATGTGAAATAATATCTTTATCATAAATGTAATTGGTGTACAATAAAGAGTTTTCTATCTATATATCTATGTATGTATCATTCTTAATTAACCTTAGATATTGCAACTATCTTGTAACTTAATTATTAATTACAAAAACATATACTAATAACATAGAAAAAAATAATTATATAACTAGTTATAACAATAAATAAATACCCAAAAACATAACACAAATCATGTGAATAGACAATCAAATACTCTTTAATTTTCTTCCCGGCTGTTCAGCAATCTAATTCTGCTATGAGAATAGGTGTAGATAGCAGGAAAACGGCACAAATGAATAATGTTTGTGTTTTTGTCTCCGCGTTTCGGAAGAGCCTGGCCATAATCATATATCGTATGGTCCCCAACACAGCTAAATTATGGGCCTCAACCGCACGAAAACATTTCTGAGGACCACACGTGTTAGGCAGTTTGCGGACAGAGCGATTTGTGGTCACAGCGAGGCGGTAATTGGTCTCTAATTAAGCGTGGAATTAGACAACCACTTCGATGTTGAATGAGGATTTCGAAGCCGGATTTGGGTCTAATTAACTGTTATTGTATAAAATTTATTAATTGGGTCACGTAGTTTAGTACTAATTGCTTTTTTTTCTGGAAGCACAGAATTAAAAGCTTTGTGTTAAATGTTGCATAATAATAGTACTTATTAATATTAACCCGTTATTAAAAGGTTCTGCTAAGAGTAGGCTCCGTTAACAATGCACCGGAAGATTAAAATCCTTCGAGATTTGGCCTTGAGTTTTATTTTTTACTACTGAAGTAGCAAATAAGCTTACGGCCCGGTATTGCTAACCCGTTTTTTTACACCAGGGCTTTAAAATGTAGCATCCCTGGAATAGGAAAACGTTTCTTTCAAAACGCATCCCTATTCTTCTTCTTCGTCGTTCCCTCACTGCTGAGGATTGCGACCACATAAGACACATCTCCAAGCTATGCGGTCTTCTTATGCATCCTATACGAGCGCTAAAAACCTGTATACTGTCACACTGGAACCTAACATTGCTGGCTATTTATTGTCATGTTAAGCGTTGTGTGTGGCGTAACCGTTAGAAGTACTAACAAAAAATCTTAGAATAGATAAAATTTAGTTATTTTTAGAAAAAAAAAACTACAAATTTTAAAAACGCGATCGTTTGTAAGGATGGATGTTTGTTACTCCTTCATGTAAAAACTATTCAAAGGATATTAATTAAAGTAAACGGATATTAAAATTTAAGTTGGTAGGGTTATAGTTTTCATACTGAAATAGACCATAGACTTATATTTTTATTTTAAAAAAACGACATTTATACTGGACTGTGAAAAAGATAGTATGAAATAAATGTCCTCACTCCTATCATCATAGCTGAGATGGCTTTAGCCTTAATCAACACACGCCGGCTTAGAAAAATACTAATATCAATTAATTTTAAATACTTTTTAAAATAGAATTCTTGAGGAAACACTCGCACACGATATAAAATAACATCGTTTCCTCACATAAAAGTACAATACCTTTTAATAAAACGGTACTTTCACGGCATCCTGGTTCGGAAGACTATTTAGTCATGCTTAAGCGCCCCTTAACGGAGGGATACCACAAGGCTCGCGTTAATTTTAGCAACGTCCTTCACCATCGATCGTGGGCAGCCACTTAATCCAGGCTTTAGTTGCGCACCGTTGCGACGTGTGGCCTCGCGTGTGTCCGGCCTTAGCTACCTATTAATGTTTATTTGTTAAGAAATTTCACAAGTAATTGTGGGCGTTAAGGTATTGTTTGTAATTACTTTGTTTTGTTAATGTAGTAATTATGTTTGAATATGGCTCTGCTATTGGTTTTTGAACAAAAATTTAATAAATACAAAACATTATTATATTGTGTGGATCAAATAAATGTACCATTTAGTTTGCGCATTGTAGTTGTGACATAGCATTTAGATAAAATGGGCGTTTACAAAAACTGTATCAGTCATAAGTTATTCTTTTGAATCTGGGTGCACTCTGTGACCTATAATTTTAATTTTTGTAAACGTTTCCGCAAAACGGACTTTGACTCTTAAAGACTAGAAGTGAAAAATCTTAATTACATTATTTTCTTAATCAGAAAAGAGTGGTTAGAACAGTTTGTAATTTTTGCATCAAATCATCTTAGCTGAAAGATGTCCATAACAAAACCCTCTCCAAAAAATACCATAGCATTCGGCATTGAGCTGTTCTTTTCCATCTTAGAAGAGCGACCAGGAACTGGTAGATATGGAGATCGACTCAATGATTACAAAACGTATGTGATGTGGTCCGTCCACTCCATCGCGCCACCTCCACTGGCCTACTCGCTCGGGTCACTTTATAAAAACGCACCGGACACCTCTAAGCCTCTTTCTTTTGACCTGCAAGCTGCCGTGCCAGTTAAGTGTGCAAATCACATAGCGGGCCCTCAACGAACCTTGTGCCGAAGAAACCTATACCTGAGTGTTCTATTCTGACAAATAAAACTTTTTTTTTTATTTAGACTAGTTTTTCTTTATCTATAATAAGGGAGAGAGGTGCAAGTTCGATCTTGTGTGGCAGTACCAATGTGAATTTCACTTTAAGGAGTTTATTGTACTAATCAAATAATTCGCAATTTGCTAACGGTGAAGGAAAACATTGTGAGGAAACCCACATGTCTTAGAAGAAATTCTAAAGACATGTCTGATTCACCAAGTCACCTAGGCTGGCCTAATGCGCCAGCGTGTGTGAATTAACGCCTGAACCCTCTTTCTCTCTTGATAGAAGAGAAGAGACCCGTGCTTCCAGCAGTGGGACATATATGGGTTTCTATTATTTAATATTATAGTTCTTTATCTACATTTAATCCTCAAAATTCACCAAGACCAAGCATATACCTCCAAATTATTTTACGATTCTATCATTATAAAAAGAAAAAAAGCTCCTCTATTCGATCGTCATACTTCTGGTATTGACAGGCACACAAGCTCGGAGACGGTGACCCCATACTATATAAGTACCTATACTACCTGCACGACCCTCTTCGCTTTAGACAGATATCGGCAATAAGAGAATTTTCGCCTTTATCAACCTAATAAATAGGCAGGCTTTGTCCGAAGTCTGTTGACATTTTACTGAACTTGATTTTGAGTTATAATATGAAAGGTTAACATATTTTTGATGATTCTTTTTTGTTAGACGTTTGAGATCGGTTTTTGATTTAGGTTTTGATGGACTGGTAGCAAATATCTGTCAGAATTGCTTGTTACTGTAATTGATGATTTAGGATAGAAATTTATAGAGTTGTATCCACCTTGGCTCTATTTAAGGATCGTATGAGTTTGTGAGCATTGATAGTACCAAGTACGTGAAATGCAGTACACCATCACCATCAACCCTTATCAAGGTTACATTTAAGCTTCTTTGTTGCGGCTTATTCATTGCTTTCTCAATGTAAAAGAAATTGAGAAAGCAACAATAAACAATGAATTATTCAGTATAACAAAAAACAATAAACAATGAATTATATAAATACATAATTACGATGGCAAGGTGACTAAATAAACCATCGTCCAGTCAAAATACATCGTCAGTAATTTATTTTCGGGACAATCCCACTCACATGCCCACCGCTGTTACTCCTGTGAGCCAGGATTAAAAGCGCAGTTAAGTAACCAACTGATACACCGAGCTTTGACACTCGTGCGTCCCGTGGACAACTAAACCTACTTACTGTCTTGGACCCCGCAACGAATTTAATCAAAAGTAAATAAGAGGAGTAAGAAAGAAAAGTTTCTACTTCCCTCCATAGCAAAGCGGCAGACAAAATAAATCTGTATAGGTCTTTTTATCGACAGTTCATTATTATATTCTCTAACTTTTTCTGTGCAATCAAACCTGTGAACGCAACACGGCTCTCCTAAACATCCACTTTATTTTACAAATCTTGAAAAATAAATATAAGATAGGTCCACTCCCCAACCCTCAGCAGAAGGGTCCACAACTATAACTATCAGTTCCTTTGCGGTATTTACGAGGCCGCACTGCTGCAATCTTAGAACTCAAAACACTCGCAATTGCCATTCTGGCTCGTCCTTATACCGTAAAGGACAATACATCGTAAAAGAAGCCATAGCCTCAAGTGTTATGGCCATCGTTGAGAAGATAGTGTGCACCTTGAATATGTTTCCCCTACGTTTTGTGTGACTTTTCTTCTAATATTGGTACTTCAAATTTTATTTAGCCAATAACCACTACCCGATTCTACAGCAGAGTTTGACCGTACCACCTGAAAATGTTTGTCTAGTACAATTCTCATTCAGCGTTTCAATTAAATAATGAATTTGGCCCATTCATCGTCTGATACGTGGTAGATAAAATAAGTCAGTTATTTTGTGAATAGTGAATTCTGTACCTTCTATTTTTTTTTTGTTTTTTTTTTAAAGACAACTCTTGCACTAGGAAATAAGCCCTGTCACAGGGGACTTTACAGCCAAACTCAAAACTAACCCTTATCAATCACGCAAAGTTTTGTACCATGTCGTGGAAATCAAACTTACGAGCTTAGCAGTCAGAGTCACCAACCAACCAATAGACCAACAGGCTAGTCACTCATTTAATAAATTAATAAGTACCTAATGTATTCAGATTATTATGTTTGTACCTCCAAAGTGGTATGCATATAGCCTGTCTGATGATAATCAGTAATTCACTCGTTGCCGAGTACGACTACATTATGGGTTAAAAAAGACCTTGTCTCTAAGACGGCAAGTTTAATGCATCAAAACAAACAAAAGACTCCCTTTTGCTAGTTTAAAAAGCTCTAGAAACTTAACTCGCTACAAAAACACAAGGTACAGTTTTCAAAAGTAGGTTCGAAGAGCTTGAATGAGGAAACCTCATTCAAGCTCTTCGAACTTGACAGAATCCCTGTACTGCTATATGGTAAACGATACAAATGCACCTGTTTATAAGCGCCTCTCTTATGATACAGGTCTATGAAAATGACGTATGTAACAATTTATATGTCAGATTCTAACAATATGGCTCAGAGAATCTATTACTGCTGGCAGCAATACTGTTCTGATAACGAAGAACAACGCAAACTACACGAAATACATTCAGGAAAAATGCATCTTTAGCTATGTATTTTAGAGACGTTTTTCCAGTAGACTGTGTCATGTAGTTACATCGTTCTTCCTTAGCAGGGCAGCAATATTCAAGTCCATTCTCAGTAGAAGTGTCATGTCTTCTAGAAACAGATAGTGCTCAGTTGAAAACTTTGCTCATAAACATGTCGCCTGCCTTTATAAAGTGGGCGCTCAAGTTCGAAGAACCAGTTACACCGAAGTGTAACATTGATGACGAATGGAGTAACAAAATTATTTCGAAGTTATATTTGCAAACACTCAATGTTATTTTTTCAAACGTTAAAATTAGCCTTAGATTAAAGTAACAATTGTTAAAATATAATATATTTAATTCAGTCAATAATATTGATCCTGTACTGTGTATTACAATATAGCCTTCCAGTCGACGCTTATAACGACGCGTATATTAATGTATGTATCTATCTATTCAGCCGAAAGACGACTTCTACTGGACATCAGACCCTCTAGACAAGTGGCATTTATGGTAGTCGAATCGAAAAGTCAAAAAAGCAAATGTATGGGATTTGACGTAAGTTAACGATTTACTGTCGTAAACTTACGTCAAATACGTCATTTGCTTTTTTGATGTTTCGATTCGATTACCGCTTTTGCCACTTGTCTAGAGGGGCATATTTCCATAGGATAACATATGTTTATTTATTTATTTTCTTTGTGAACTTATTTTAGCTGAAATGATGACGACGATGATGGTTTTCTTATATAATCTATTTTGTATAAGCCTTTCCGATAATCCGATACGATTTTAGTATCAGATACGATAACAGATATGAGTATAAATTTTTCATACATTTCACATAATATCCCCATATCAAACTGGTAACAGATACCGATATTGTGAAGTTGCTTGTGGAGATTCTTAATAGAATTTAATATAATCATCTTACAAAATGATTTGTAGCATCGTCAAAATCACAAGTCGATATTATCATGCACCTGCTATTGTTTTACTTCATGCATAAATTACTCGTACACCACACGCCGCATCATAGTACGCAGTAAAGTTTATTACGGCGGTACTTAAAATTTAATAATAACGCCAATTCTGTTCAGGTGTTGCCTAAAGATAGAGAATAAGACAGTGGGCTGTAACATTCGCTACGGTGTAACAGCAATCTTTGGTCTTTGGACACGTTGTACTAGAAAAGTTTTTGAGTAAATATATATCAGTTTCAGCGCTTTTTACGATACAGTTCCATTTTATTGCCAATCCCTTTTTGTTACAAATTAATTTGTTGACTTCCGAGTCGATGGTCATGGTTGAACAAAAGGCTTAGGCTATATGTCACGGTAGGCGGAGCTAAGACCGATTACTTATTGCGTCTTGCTCGTGTTTCTATGGCGTATTTGTGTCATCAAAATAAGTGTTATTGAACCGAAGAAAATGTACTTATATAATGATATTTTTATTTTTACTACAAATTGTAACTCAAATTAAATTTTAAATTGTACTTTGGCGATAAAAGAGTGGCCAGAGTTTCTTGGCAATTCTTCTCGAGGCCTTACCATGTCAGCAATTGGCTGTAGGAAGAAAATATACTGACTTTTGTTTATTTTGACGTTCATAAGTATCATGCATTTGATCTTAATGAATAAATGACTTTGAGTTTGAGTTGACGTTAATATTATCTGCGATATAAACGATGATGGCGATAACATAACAAAGAAACCAGACAAAGTAGATGTGCATAGCAAGAGGTGATCTATACCTTGCAGTGGGTGGTTGAATCAATAAATAAATTTCATCTTGTATGGTATATTGGTTTTCGTCCCTTTTGGTTACCACTAATATTGTAACTTATACCAAATTGTAAATGTTATACTCTGGGGATTAAAATTAAAAAAAAATAAAAGAGTGACCCAATTTTCTTGCCAATTCTTCTCGAGGCCCTAAAAACAGTATGCTGGCATTTGTATTTATGACGTTCATAAGTATCATGTATTTAATCTAAAGGAATAAATGAGTTTGACATTGACTATGATGAAGATAACAAATAAATATTAAAATTTGTTTATTTTGTTTGGGAATGCTCTGATGCGTACTAGACCTTATATATTTTATCAAAACAGGAAAATAGAGATGTCAATACTATATTGTAGATCATGTATTAAAGAAACAAAACTTATGTATGAAGTGTATGCCAGTTATTTATGTCAGTAGCTGTATTATGTTCATGAAGTTGTTTTCTAGAATGTTCTTGCTCAATTGCCGTACTCTCCCTGTTTCGCTTTAGTGTATCACTATCATAATTTATTTATCTATTCATTTGTTTTTACGATACGATGATAATAAAATGCTATGTTTTTTTTTCTTTCTCATTGTGAGCTTCAAAGTAAAATGTGTCAATGTCTTACGACAGTGTGAGAATTTTATATTTGAGAGTAGTTTCATAATGAGAGTCTTTTGGGTCTTTAGAATGTGATCGTCGTTTCGTTTGGTTTATGGTTTTATATTTGTTTTTACCATAATCGATCTAGTGGTGATTATAGGTTTAATGCCGATTCAAGACTAATCTTTGTGTATTTTATAATTAAAAATCCTACAGTTTCAGCAACTTTTGTTGTGCATAAGTTTTCGAATGCATTTATTAAAAACCTTTGTCTATAATCTTGGTGGTATACAAAATCTCCTTTAACAATGAATACCGTAAAATTTACCAGATCTTTAGTTTAAAATAAATCTAGATATATTGCAAACTGTCTAAAACAATAAACTGGAGCCATTTATACTTGATCATTTACAAATAATCATAATTATATTTTATTGGTAAGGGATTCTTACATGTCACATTTTGCATTATCAACAGATATCACAATAGCAATATTTGTTTATGACTAATACAATTAAGTAAACAAAATAATAATGTAGTTAAATATAGTAGAATCATAATAATTAAAATAATAAATAAAATAAAATAATTCACATGCCAAGTTTTCTCTCTGCATCACCCAAAGGTTGACTGGTAGAGAATGTCCGCCTTGTACACATTATTTTGTGCTAAAGTTTTAAATAAATAAATAAAATAATGTCAGTAGAATGATAGATAATTTAATAAATTCAGATGGCATTTTGTTGATTTTGTAATCTGATTCTCTTGTCATCTTAAAAGGCTACCAGGCTACACATTAAGGTCAAAAATACATTTCAGGTCCAAAAACAAACGGTTGGCAACTTATCAGTGTGCTTAAGAATGATATATTACCAATATGGCGGGCAGTCTAGCAGACCTTGCTATTGGCAGATTTATGGGACATAATCGCGGGATTTATATTATTATCCCAAATGAACATAATGAGTGTGACATGTGGAATAATTGGAAAAATGGGTTTTGGATTTGGTTTTTCCGTAATAGTTTTTGCGTAAAAAGGGTTAGCTTAATGGTACTAATCCTTACCGATTGCACGTGTTGTTGGTTTATTCCCGTAGTAGACTATATGTTATTTCAGACTATAATCTATCTCTATGCCAAATTTAATCCAGATCCGTTTAGTAGTTTTTGCGTGAAAGAGTAACAAACATACATTCTTACAAACTTTCGCGTTAATAATGTATAAGTATAGGATTCATTAAATTCTTTGAATTACAAAGTAATATCATAATGAAGATCATAAATTATGACTAAGCCAGATAGATGATGTCAGCCAATTTATCTACGGCTAGTTCGCTGACGACGCCTATATATTGTTGTTCATCATCAATATTATGTAGGTACTAGCATATTAAGTCAAAATTAGCTCAAAAGCACATGACTGTAACTTACAAAAACGATGCCAACCATAGCACAGTACATCATTATACAACTTTTAACTAAGCTCTCAAAGTGAATGCATGTAAAGTTTTTCGACTGACTCGGTTCAAATACGAGAATGTTAAAGATCCTTTACTATCTTTCAGTTACTTAAGACTGCATTTTAGTGGCTGTAACAAAGAGATGAGGTTTAATGCATATGCATAACTCTCTTTAACATGACGCTTTTCTTTTGCGTTGAGTATAAAGACAACTTGTCTCAGACATGATTAAACGACGTAAAGGCTCTGCAAGTAAAGTTTTAGTCTTTTTTTTAAATGCCTGCACTTTAGCAGCAATTAGGATATCTGCTTAGTGCAGGTAATAATGGGGACCATATTCTAAATTTACAACAAATATTTTGTTTATAAGTGTATAGTTGTTAATTTCACTACATACACTTCATTTTATTTATGTAGGTAGTATATGTACCACGTTATATATTATTTATATATATATATATATTTATTTATTTATTTATTAATTTTTGTATTATATTTATAAAGTCATATTTATCACATTTGTTAAGTAGTATACCATCAACAGCCGTTTTCTTCTAACCAAAAGTCCATCCTAAGGTTGTCTGGAAGAGATCGCTTTAAGTGATGAGACCGCCCATTGTACATACATACTCTTCGGTGTATTTTATGGATTTATGTGTCCTTAACATAATATGGTGTACAATAAAGAATATTATTATTATTATTATTACATAAAAGAGTAAGTAAATGTTTTGTTTAAAGGAATAATTTTAATTGTTTTTACCATTTCCTTTCTACTCGTGAATTACTCTTAAGAGATGGCATTATGCGTATCGTACATTTTGCGTATATGTCAAAATGCGTATTTATGATAAGCCAATACGCGTGTTGGTCATTATGCGTATATGGCATTATGCGTATCGTAAATTTTACGTATACATATGTCAAAATGCGCATTTATGATTAATCAATACGCGTGTTGGTCATCATGCGTATATGGCATTATGCGTATCGTACATTTTGCGTATCGTACATTTTGCGTATATGTCAAAATGCGTATTTATGATTAGTCAATACGCGTGTTGGTCATTATGCGTATATGGCATTATGCGTATCGTAAATTTTGCGTATAAGTCAAAATGCGTATTTATGATTAGTCAATACGCGTGTTGGTCATTATGCGTATATGGCATTATGCGTATCGTAGATTTTGCGTATATGTCAAAATGCGTATTTATGATTAGTCAATACGCGTGTTGGTCATTATGCGTATATGGCATTATGCGTATCGTAGATTTTGCGTATATGTCAAAATGCGTATTTATGATTAGTCAATACGCGTGTTGGTCATTATGCGTATATGGCATTATGCGTATCGTACATTTTGCGTATATGTCAAAATGCGTATTTATGATTAGTCAATACGCGTGTGGGTCATTATGCGTCATTATGAAATAGAGAGAATATTTGTTGTAAATTTAGAATGTACAACAGTTGTACCTTGTACATATAAAAATCAAGAACAAACGAAGTGGTAGGGCACCATACTAGCGAGCAAGCCCGACTGGGGAAGGACCTCCACCTTAAAGAAGGCCAAATAACTACACACAGCGGTGTACTTGTGTACCTGTGTGTGAGTACAGGTCTCCAGCGCCTTATTTAGGGATGCATTTTGAAAGGTACGTATTCCTAACCCAGGGATATTCCCATCCAAAGCCCTGGTGTAAAAAAAATGGGTTGGCAACACGCAAGTGATACTTCTGATATTGCAAGCGTCCATACTACGGTAACCGGGCCGTATGCTTGTTTGCCACCTAAGGAGTACCTATAAAAAAAAAACTCGCAAGGATGAAATGGCCAATAACTAAGACAATATTATTAAACACGCGTAATAAAAAGAAGTATTTGAGAACAAACAAATCGACACAATAAAGAAGTTACATGAGTGGTGACGTATTTACGAGTGTGACGTCATTTCGTTCCAGCTGTCCGACCACCTGATTGATCACTGTCTTCTTCAGATATATGACGCTTTGTATTTTAGGGCTTTTTGCATTTAGAGTACGTAAAACGTAAGTAAAAACGTATTGTCTTTATGTTTGTAGGTACTTTTTTGTGTTAGCTAACGATTTGTGAGACTACGCATTTCGTTTCGTATGAAATGACTGTTGTTTAACTACTCAGTCCAATGGCATAAGCTTGATTGAAGATTCCGGGTCGATAAATCTTTTATATTTGATTAGATAACTCTCGCATTAGAGAGTCCCACCACGTGTCGGTGATTTTACAATCATACAATTTTTCCCGAGAGAACTCATTTTACAAGAAAAAAGTTATAAGGTTTTTAATAGGGTCGACAACGCGCGAGTGTATACCCTTGGTGTTGAAAACGTTCAAAGGCTACGGTAACTGCTTTTAATCTGGTGACAAAGGTGCACTCGTTGTTCGGTGAATGGTCAGTGCAAAGCGTGGTAACCCTATAGATGAGTGACCGCATAGTGATATTTTCACTGAGCGTCTCCGTGCTTTGGAGGGCACGTCAATAGTCGGTCGCATTATTAGCAATCGTTAGATCACGACAGAAGCCTAAATATGGGTGATCTAAATAACTTTGTCACCAGATTGGCCACTAACCAAAAAATGAAAAGAAGACCTACAAACTAACACCCAGTCCACCTGGTCGGGTGCTAGTTTATTACTGTAGTAGTCTAGTCACTTAAATCTGTACTAATATTAAAAAGCTGAAGAGTTTGTTTGTTTGGTTAAACGCGCTAACCTCAGAAAGTACTGGTTCTATTAAAAAAAAACTTGTTTTTGTTGTTGAATATTGCATTTATCCAGGAAGGCTTTAGGCTATATAACATCACGCTATGAGCAATAGGAGTAGAGCAGTAGTTAGATATTTTGCAATGTCGAAGAAATGTTCGTTCAAAATTACCACGCGGACGAAGTCGCGGGCGAACCCTAGTTAGTTACATAAATTAGTCTTTAGAGTTACCAAACAATCATATTTCATACAAATAGCCTAGCTAAATAAGTGGGAAAAACATAACTTTGACACTAACATCACGTTTACTAAAGTTTCTCTTGCCAATTACACGATTTGCCGTCTTACTCACATACTAAATCAACAAACAATGGATACAAAACTTTCTTCTACTTAATCCTATACCCAATTACGAATTACTTTGTGTTTTTGTCGAGCAACACAGGCGGTCGGCAACTGATCGCGATCTGATTGATACGTTCACTAAGTTCGACAAAAACTATTATATATATTGCAAATGTTTTTATTCTTACTTACTTCTAGTCGCGGCATTGGTCCCATGATATGTTGATAAAAGGAAAAACAAGTACAGTACTGACAGACATCCTAAATAAAAATATGGTATACAAAAAGGCATTAAATTATATTACTCTTAAAAACTTTAAGAATGGTTATGTAATCTATGCGTAATTTCTTGTCAAATCTTCATAAGGTCTTGGAATTGATAAATATTAGAACTTGGAATTTAAATTACATAACTGTGTTGATAGAAACCCAACTAAAACTAATTTATTAACAGAAACAAAGGGAAATATATGTGGCATTGTAGTAATCAAACGGATGGTTAGATTTTTTAGTTCGTGAAATAAATTGGTTGCGGCTTTTCTATCCAGTATAAAATCATTTTTAGGCTACACGTGTAAAGTTTCCTTAAAATAATTTTAATTGTAAAAACTGATATTAGTTACCAATTAATCCCATATGTCTGCAAGTCCATTTTTCTGCTAAGAATTATTGAAAAAACCCTTCGAATTTCAAGTATATACGAAATATTTTAAAACTCCAAATCCAAAAATCAAAACAAGCAACAAAATTTCATCAAAAACAGTATAACCCAAACAAATCCCTTCATACAACTAAGTTGGCGAAAAAATATTCGTGTAAGCACCACTTTAATACGAGATTTGAGCGTATTACGTGCCTTGGCTCACATAATTGCCCGGGTCAGGACCCCCGGTATTATACCCTGCGTTTTTGTAACTCCTTAAGCTAAAACACATGGAACACGATTTGAAAAAAATGAAATCCCCAAGTTTAAATGGTGGGTAGGAGCAAATTGCTGCGTTTCTTTGTCTTGATCAAAATTAAGGATTTGGTTCTGTTGTTGTTTAAATTACTTAATAGGCATAATTTTGTATGTTGCTATTTCACGAACAAACTTTCTGTACTTCTTCTTTACGAATAGGTTTATTTCAGGTCAGTACATGGCCACGGCAATGGTGTTTTCAGTGGCATTATTGCTGTGTCTATAAGAGTACCTATATAATAAATTCTCCAGCCAACGTGGCAAATCGTTGAGAATTTAAAGAAATAACTGAGTAAGACTTCTCTGCCGAATAAGTTTACCAAATTTAAAATGTAAAATCAGTATGTTTGTAAAGTCCCCCGCGACACAGAGCTAGTTCTCTAGTGCGGGAGTTGTCTTAAAAAAAAAAAAAAAAAAAAAAAAAAAATGCAAAAAATAAGTGGATTCTTCTTTGTCAAAATGTCTCTTACTCTAATGGTAATTGGTGACTCGTCAAAAGTTTTACAAACATTTAATACAATGCATGCTGAAACTAATAAGAATTAGTGGGGAGCATACAATAGGTAAATGTTTGATCAGTTCAGGGATTAAATGTAATAAAAGTCAAAAGGTGTCCCTCAAGGCACATACTGGGTCTTAACCTTAACCCTAAATAGCCTTCACAACAGAGCTCCATTCAACACTGAGGATACCTCACCTAATTTCTTTTTATTATTATTTTTCATTATTACCACAGTATTGAATACCAATACAGTGGTTCCTTTTCATCCCGTAGTCTTTGTTCGCGATGTTTATTATTTCTTTTAAGGCCTTTATTTTGAAGACACTGTTGTTAAAAATATTTTCCGTCATATTGTTTGTAAAATTGAAAAATGTATTGGATTTATTTCATAATGACATGTGTAATTTGAGTTATTGGATTCTGGCATATTGAAGAAATTTTTTGTCGAGCTGTTTATTCTTTGTTGCATATTATATTGTTCAGTAGTTGCATGTTGCGGTATTAAAAATGTTCAGGCGATTTTTAAACTGCACCAAAATTACAAGAACTTGATACAAGCAGCTTATTCTCGCTGTAATAACCGCAAATATTGTAATAATTCAACTATTGCCCTAAACAATATCAACCGTATTAGTAGATTCCAAGGCTGGTTTTTCCTTCAAAACAATAATCCAAATGATTTCTACTTGTGCATAGTACAGTAACCCCAAAAGCAATGTACTTTATTTGAATGTGGAACACAAAACGTCGTTCGGAAGTTAAAAGAGCATTGCAGCATTGATGTCAAAAAAGCGTTTTTATTCGTTCCATTTTTAAGTTTTTTAGTAAATTACGACGTCCATGACAATAGTACAGTCGGCGATAATTACGTCTGTCTCGACGCTCCACTTCGGTCAAAGTTTTCCACTTTTGAAGAGTTTCTTTACTCTTTTTTTTTTAACTTAGCAGAACCTGCGGAAGTGCTGAAGTATCTCTTCGCCTCACCAAAAGACAACTTATTTTATTTATATTTTTATTTGAAATTTGAATGTGGTAAGAGTATGTAATAATAATTATATTTAAATTGAAATGTTACACAGTTACTCAAAGTATTCTCCATGGAACAGACGATGGAACATACAGAGGGAGACAGAGCCTCTCTGATGCGCTTACGTCTCCAGCCTGTCCGTAAGATTGAAATCACTGAGGATTCAAATGCCTTGCCTTTGGAGGGAGTCAAGTGGATGTAGTTGGTATTTGGGGGCTTCTGCCCAACGATGAGAACAGCACTCCACCTGGTATATGGACACGAATAATGCATATTTATAACAATACATTATGATAATAATTACGAATCCAATGTAATTTAATTTATTTTGCTTCATAACACATACGAATGCTAAACTAAATTATGAATACTGAACGAGAATGAGTGTTCTCAATAATTATTTTCACAATAATGTTATTATTATTCGAATGATGTCCTCGTATAATTTATTTAAAAGTTATCGATATCACAGCACCAATGCCGTCAAATCATTATAAATGCGGTAACATCATTAGTGAAATGTTATTTGGTATGGAATTATTTCACATTTGGAATTATATTTCAGCATACTGTACAAGATGTATTTAATTAAAATCTACTTAACGCAAAGTACCATTGGTTCATTAGCTGATAGCGTCATATCACCAACTCAGCTGAAAGACATGTCGATTTCTCCAAGATTTTTTAAACAACAGAAAACTTTCAGACGGGAATGGAAGTCAATGGGGGAAGCCTTTACTCAGCAGTGGGACAATACAGGCTAACAAAAAAAAAAACTTTCTAATTGAAAAAAAAAAACAAGCCAATAGTGTTCTATCCGCAGATCGACTGGTGCGATATCCCTCTACGTCACTGCATACGGCACAATCACACTTTTACCAAATAAATTACAGCAATCGTGAGAAACATTAGCCAACGCTTGTTAGAAAGTTAAACAGCAACGAAACAAAATAGCCCAGTTATTAATGTAATGTAACGCGTTACCGTGTCGCATTGCGGTCATGTGAATTTCCCACTTTTGCCCGGATTACATTTTTTATCCGGTCAGACACCCAGATAGGTGTCGTGTTTAAGCCATTTTTGTTGTTGACTGTATTTTTTTAGTTTCAACTAAACGATGTTTAGAATAAGAATTCATAATTTGAAATTTTATTTTTTTAAATTAAATAAAGAGGCAAAGGTCTTTCATATTTGTGAAAGAAAACAGTCTATATATTTTTTTTAAGAATTTGATTTAATCTCAGCAAGATACGCTTAGAAATTAGTTTTTTTTAAGAGTACTTAAATAACGGATAGAAAAGAAAAACACTGCAGCGGAACATTTTATGTTAAGAACCAATTTTATATGCACTAGCATAGATTTAGTCCCAGTATGTATTTCTGATTTGGTAAACAGAAAAAAAATCGGTGGTGGCTAAGTGGAAAAGTAACCGACTTGCACGCAAGAGATGCGGGGTCGACCCCCGGTGGCAGTATCAATGTGAATTTCACTTTGTGGAGTTTATATGTACTAATCAAATGATTCGCCATTAGGTAACGGTGAAGGAAAACATCGTGAGGAAACCTACATGTCTTAGAAGAAATTCTAAAGACATGTCTGATTCACCAACCCGCATTAGGCCAGCGTGTGTGAGTTAAGGCCTGAAACCTTCTCTCTCTTGATAGAGGAGAGGAGACCCGTGCCCAGCAGTGGGACATATATGGGTTGCTATTATTAAACAGAAAAAGGCCTAAGTACCCTGGTCTGTGATCAGAGCTGTTGTGTGTCATACCCATATATTAACTCCTTAACGGGAGAGACGAAGGGTGAAATGCTATAAATTCACATTAATGGTAAAGCTATCTTTGTCATTACGATCACATTAATACACAAATTTCCACAGAGTATCCTCTTATACTCTGAATTATTTTGCAAGATGCTATAAAATCTTCTCTTGTATATTAATATATTCTAACTCAGCAAATTTCTGTTGACGTGCTGTTATAAGCATATTATACGTTTAGCTCGTAAAATCCAGGAGAGGAGATTCATGCCCAGCATTGGGTCATGGTTTTTTCCATTGGCTGCGGTAGCTGCTTACTAACAGGCATTCCGTATGATTGAGTTGTACTAAAATATATATTATATACTATTTGACATTTATAATTCATGATCTCAACCCATAAACGTCCCACTGCTGGGCACGTGTCTCCTCCAAATAATTATAATTGAATTTCCATTAATATTATTACCTATTGACATTGTATTCATTGTAGTTTTTAGTGACATTGTAAATTAATATTAAATTTTAATTAATTATTTGTATGATGTGTCAGACCAAATACCTTGCATGCTTCCAAAGCTGTTTATGGTGATACTTTTTTTTTGTTAATAGTTGTAACATCCCTTTGTACCCATATTCGCAATAAATAAATTGAATTGAATTGAATTAAAATACCAATACGATTACGATTTTATTTCAGCGATCAACCAACGCATTTGCAAATATTACACATCAACATTGACTGTATGTATGGCTTACTGGTTAGTGGTTTCCTTGCCATTCACCATTGTGTGCGTGGTGAGATCGATCACACCACCAAAATTTGTGTCTTTGTGTCCGTAATTTCAATGTTTGTAAAAGCCCTCGGGAATTATTCTTTTCTTAATAGTTTATATCCATCAACGAAATCACCTCATCAAATTAATATCTTAACAAAAATTAATAAACCTCACAGATCGCTTTACAAACCTATAAAATTAAATGCAAATATATAAAATATTTGAAATAGAACCGTTAAGAGAACGACATCCAATACAAAGATAAAAACATTCAATGCAACACTAGCGTGAATTTTAGAATGCAAATGTAAATACAGCGCTACATCGCTAGATAAGAAGGGGATGAGAGCGGAAAGCAGAGCACTGAGCTCCTAAGGGAGCGGACGAAGGAATCAGCGGTAATAGTTGTATGCAAAGCAGCGATTCAAGCGCTATTCGCTAACACGACACTCGCGAGACCAACAAGCTTTTTAAAAACTTCCCGTTTTTTAAATTTGGATCAGAATTTTTTGAATCGAAACGGTCGTACGATGGCAGTGGAATAATTTTTAAATTATCGAATAGATTTCATAGATGATGCGAACGTGAGTGCAGGGTTTTGTAAAAATACTCAACATTTTTTGAATATCGAAAAATCTTTGAAATTCGAATAGTTTTTATTAGTGCTTAAATTTGAAATTGGAATCTTTAAATGGCACAATATTACTTTAAGTATTGACGTTCCATATTGCTTATTTTAGTTTATACCTGTGTTTATACGTGAAAAGGATGCAAAATCGTGGAATTTGACCAGAAAATTGATTCAAAGGCGATATACTATAGCACAATAGACGTTAATACCTTTGATAAATACACGAACAGTTCCTGTAACTCAAAGAACGCTACAAGTTGAACTGTTTATTAACTGATCGATGGACAACCGGAGTGCCAAGCATTCCTCACTATCGGTAGTTAATTAAGTACATCAAAGGACTAGCTTTGTTGAGATATTCAACGTGTATTGGCTTCGACGTATATTTGATTATTCTTATCAGTGTACTAGCTTCCACGCGCGGCTTTGCCTGCGTCTACATGCCCACGGGTACAATGTTTACTGAGTGTTTCTTTTTTAAGTTTCTATGAAATATTTTTTTAATGACAATTCCCGCTCTATAGGCAAGGAACGTATCGTGGGAGGCTTTAGGAAACACACAATTTGAACAAAGTATACCCAGTATTTTTATACTACTTAGGTGGCAAACAAGCATACGGCCCGACTGATATGAAGCAGTAATACCAGTGGCATCACTTGCGTGTTGCTGACCCATTTTTTACACCTTTAAGGGTATCACTGATTTTTTTTTCAAACCTTATCTCTTAATGAGTGTTGGAGACCTGTACTCACACACAGGAACACAAATACACCGCTGTGTGAAGTTACTTGTCTGTGGTCTTCTGTAAGGTGGAGGTCCCTCCCCAGTCAGGCTTACTCGCAATGGCGAGCAAATTTAAATGTTTAATATAATAATATTAAACATTTAAATTTGATAAATATGCTTCTATCAACCTATATAATTTTATCTATCATCTGCTTTCTGACCAACACATACCCGTTATCGAAAAACTATAAAACAAACCTTTTCATCTACCAATCGCCGAAACGTTCCCCGTAATCTTTATAAATCCACGAGTTGAATTAAACAGCTCTCATATTGGAATTTTATAGGAATCTTCACAAAATTCCAACATAAAATCTATATTTAATATTCAACCATATTATGTAAGAAATAGAGCACACTTTTCACTGCTTAATAGACTTGCCTGCCTGAAACTTTATCGTAACACCTGTTTTAATTTCCAACCTTATAATATAGCGTATTGCTATATTCGTTATGAGGAGTAAAATAAGACGATGATTTTTGCTTGTAATCGACTGGTCTTTATTCTTAATCTTAATCTATTTATATTAAAACATAACAAAGGAAAATACAATTATGTGTTGGAAGGGATTAAACGATGAACGTGAGTAATGTGCAGTGACAGCACTTTGCCATATTAATGTATTTACACGTTCACACGTTTTACAATATTAGTTATGGCTGTTGCCATAGATACTCCCTCCTTAAAAAAAAAATATTTACGATTAAACTTATTACCCTACACCACGTTGGTTTCTCGTATCACACGCATAAATCTCTTCTCGATTTTTGTTCCGATCGCTCGGAACAACATGTAGACACTGATGATGCATATTATTATTATTATTGCGATAATCGTTATTGTGATCCAACCTCGTATGCTCTGTAGGTCCTCAGCGAGCCTAGAGTGTATCTGCAGTAACTCTTCCGGAATGGCTGGCGCGTTGTTTTGCACCATGTTGACTTGTTCTTTCTCATGAGTACTTGTGTTGGATCCCATGTTGCGTGTGAAAACTTTTTGTCGTGAGTGGTGATTGTAGATCGTTTGTATAGCTTTATATATCATAGCTGGAATCGAACCGTTGGGCGTGAGATTCGCCCTGCACGTGTTTTTTTTATTTGCTAGATTATCTTGCGTTTCTACAACTATTTTCTTATCTACTGATGTGCGATTTCTTATCTCCTTATCGTTTATTACGAAGGCGGGTTTTATCCTGTCGATAGATACGGTACTGTGTCTTCCGTTTATCAATATCGTGAATAATTTATCGCTCCGTCTAATTACGAGATAAGGTCCGTCGTATGGCGGCGTCAAGCTCGGCCGCAATCTATCGCATCGTAAGAATACGTGCGTGCATTCTGCTAATTTTGGATGTACAAATATTTTGTCATTTGTGCGCTCTCTCTGTGGCACGGAAGTTATTCGTTCGATGTTTTTCTTCAACTCTTCTACCATTTCAGTGTAGGTTGTTAGGCTTCTTGTCTCGAAAAATGCTCCAGGTAACGTTATTGTTGTTCCATATACTAGTTCGGCTGCCGAAAATCCAGTATCCTGCCGTAAGCTGGTACGGATACCGAGTAATATTGTGGCTAGTTCCTTTGTCCAGTTTGTAGTGTTCCCTCTTGCCATTAATGCTGCTTTCATAGTTCTGTGTAATCGTTCGACTTTCGAGTTTGACTGTGGGTGATACGGAGTTGTCCGTATTTTATTTATTCCCATGAGTTTTGCCAAACTTCTGAATATTCTTGATTCGAATTGAGCTCCCTGATCTGAAGTTATGTATTCAGGACATCCGAATCGGGTTATCCACCCTTCGTATATCACTCTTGCAATTGACTCTGCAGTGATGTCTGACGCTGCGAAAGCTTCTGGCCATGACGTACATCGGTCAATCATTGTTATGATGTATCGTTTATTCTGGGATGTTGTGAGGGGTCCGACAATGTCGACGTGTAGATGAGAGAATCTTTCTGCTGGCATGAATTTTCCAAGTGGTGATTTGGTGTGCCGATGTATTTTTGAACGTTGACACTGTAAACATGCTTCAGTCATCTTGTTGATGTCCGTGTTCATGTTTTCCCAAATGTAGTTCGCTGCAATTAACTTCCTCGTAGTGTTTTTTCCGGGATGGCTTATATTGTGGAAACTCTCGAAAATGTCTCTTCTGAATTTAAGGGGAAGAAATGGTCGTTGTTTCCTGGTTGATAAGTCGCAGAATATCTTGATTCCTTTCTCGTGAAAATGTACCGTTTCGAACCGTAATGATTTATTTGATTTCAATCGTTCGAGTTCGTCATTGTTTTGTTGACAATTTGCTACCTCCTTCCAGTCTATATTGGATGGTAATGATATCGTTTCAACAACTCGAGACAAGGCGTCTGCAACTGTGTTTTCCTTGCCGCTAATATGTGTTATATTAGTGCTGAATTGCGATATGTAGTCCAGGTATCGAATCCGCCTCGGTGTGTCATTCAATGATGGCTTCTTATCGAATGCCTGAATCAATGGCTTATGATCCGTGTAGACGGTGAATTCTCGGCCCTCGATGAGTCTTCTAAAATGTTTAATTGCCATGTAAATTCCCAGTAACTCTCTGTCGTAAGTAGAGTATTTCGTTTGAGCTTCGCTTAGTACTTTTGAAAAGAAAGCTATCGGTTCCCACTTTCCTTTTTGTCGTTGCTGTAGGACGGCGCCTACGCATTTTAAGCTTGCGTCAGTCATCATTGCTAGTTGGGTTTGGCTGTCTGGGCAGGCTATTGACGTTATTTGTCGTATATCCTGTTTGCAGCGCTCGAAAGCGTGGTCCGCTTCTTTATTCCACTGAATGATTGTTTTATCATTTTTCTTCGAATTTCTCAAGTATCTATTTAGAGGCGCTTGATGCTTCGCTGCGTACGGTATGCTGCTTCGGTAGAAGTTTAACATGCCTAAGAAACGACGTAGTTCTTTCACTGTATTTGGTTTCGGATATTCGTTAATTGCTTGAACTTTTTCCGTTGTAGGCGTCAATCCTTGGCTCGTTATATGATAACCAAGAAAATCAATCTCCGATTTTGCAAATTCACACTTGTTTGTGTTAATTGTAATGCCGTTTTCTTGCAGGCGTTTGAATATTTCTTCTAAGTGTTTGTAGTGGACGTCGGTTTCTGAGTCAGCAATTAAAATGTCATCAACGAAAACATATACGTAGTCTAAATCTCTAAATATAGAGTCCATCCACTTTTGAAATGACTGTCCGGCGTTCTTTAAACCGAACGGAAGTCTTGTAAATTCGAAAAGTCCGAACGGCGTTATTATCGCTGTTTTCTCTGGTTCAGCGACAGCAATCGAATAGAATGCTTTCTTTATATCGATTTTACTGAAAATGGTTTTTCCGCTTGCGATATACGTAAAATCTAACAGTCGTGGCAATGGGTATCTATCCGGTACGGTAATTTTGTTGAGTGCGCGGTAGTCACCGCATGCTCTCCATTCGCCATTTTTCTTCTTGATCATATGAAGTGGGGATGCCCACTCACTGCTTGAGGGTCTGCAAATTCCCATATGCATCATCTCCTTGAACTCTTGCTTTGCGATTTTGTATTTGTCTGGAGGAAGAGGACGTGCCCGTGTAGCAACTGGGAACCCTTTTGTTATAATCTCATGCTTAACATTGTGTTTCGGAGGGTTCTTCATCGATCCAGGCTTTGTAATATCTTCATACTTTTCTAACAAGCACCTGATCGAATCTGGTAAGTTCGAGTTAATTGTTCGTATTGATGAAATATTTGCTACTATTATTCGTGCAGGCGTTTCTAATCCCGTTTCTTTGTCGATCAATTTTCGTCCGTGTATATCCACTAACAGCTGGAAATGCTCGAGGAAATCGGCTCCTAGAATCGGCATTTTCACGTCGGCGATGGTAAAACACCATTTGAATTCTCTACGGAGTCCGAAATTCAGTGTTAGCGTGCGTTCTCCATATGTGTTAATTGGGGTTCCGTTGGCGGCGTATACTTGGTATTTGCATGCGTCGCTATCATGTTCCGTGCGATTTAAAACGGAAATGTTTGCACCGGTGTCGACTAAAAATCTATAACTACTGTTTAAGTCGGTTATAGTTAGACGGTTAGCGGGGTGCATAGCACAGAGATCCGTCGCTTTCTGTGCTATTAGTAGTTTTCCGACATCGCATTCGTATTTTTCTTCCATGTACACGGCTGCCGGCATTTTATTGCATTTTGCTTGAATTTGTTATGATAATAACAAATGCCATTCTGCGGCTTTCGATAGTGCGACATTGACCGTGAGCGTGAATCATTACGTGACCGGAAACTGCTGCGTTGTCGCGTTCGAGACAGACGATTGTTGCGAAGCTCGTTTATTTCAATTTGCATCGCTGCAATTTGTGACGTCAGGTTTGTTATTAAACTGATGTCAGCTGTCGACGATATGGCGCTCGTTCGTGTATACGTTAGATTCTCGTGAATTTTGTCGGCTATTTCGCTCAGTTTTTCCAATGTCAAGTCTTCGGATACTGCAATGATAGATGTAATGGTGGCTGGGAGTTGTCGGAACCACAGGAGACGTATCGTATCGTCGTTCATCTTCCCGCTGCCTGCTTCCCGCATTTTTCGTAATAGCTGGGAAGGTTTCTGGTCACCGAGGTCCATCTCTGATAATAGCTTTTGAAATTTTCTGTGCTCGCTCTCCTCGTAACAGCTTATAAGGCGATCTTTAATAGCCGTATATTTTTGCTCGTCTGGAGGATGTGTCAGGATGTCGCTTACTTGATGGATCACCTCCTTTGGCAATTTGGCAATTACCATGTTGTACTTATATTCCTCTCCTTGTTTCTGGGGAGCCATGATTGCTTCGAACTGCGCGAACCACAATCTTGGTGAGTCAGTCCAAAATTGAGGCAGTTTCTCGGTAACTGATATCGCTGCAATACTATCAGTGCTGGCGTCGCCTTTCGCTGGAGTCGCTGGTGGAGCCATGGTGTCTTGTTTGTTTTCTATCACTTTCTAGATTTGATGCTGAAAACCAATTTGGGTTCCGGTCGTCCCGGTATTATATCAGCACTAGAGAAGCGGTAGCCAGTCGGGGTCACCAATTATAGCGTATTGCTATATTCGTTATGAGGAGTAAAATAAGACGATGATTTTTGCTTGTAATCGACTGGTCTTTATTCTTAATCTTAATCTATTTATATTAAAACATAACAAAGGAAAATACAATTATGTGTTGGAAGGGATTAAACGATGAACGTGAGTAATGTGCAGTGACAGCACTTTGCCATATTAATGTATTTACACGTTCACACGTTTTACAATATTAGTTATGGCTGTTGCCATATGCTCTTGGAACTGAATTGATTTTACTTTGCACGGTAGATACCGCCTGTATTACAACATCAATTCTGCATTTGATTTTCAAGCCAATGCTTTTGAAAACTGGGTCGATTTTTGAATAGTTTGTATATCTGTTTTTACATATTATACATATGTCACAAAACATTGGTACTGTATGTTTGTTTATCGAGATCATTAAGAGGCTGCGATCGACGGACGGTTTTATCAAAAGCCTTGCCTTTGACAGCACACAGTTAGTTCTAGTTAAAAAAAGAAGAGATTGATTAAGAAACTTTTTTGTAAAAGAAACTATGAAATATACAAAGACAAAGAAAGAAGAACCAGATTCATTAAGCAAGCCAGACTCAGATGAGACGGCAATCTGACACGACCGGAGAGAGATCAGGCGCAGGACCAACGGCTTTACGTGTTTTCCGAGGCACGGAAGGGTCTCGCTTTTTTTGAAAAATGGTCACCGATCTATGTACAGACCGCGGCGATACAAGTCCCTAAGTTAAAAGTTTCTGTTCTCAATTAAAATTATTATAAAGAAAGAAAGAAAAAGTATTTATTTTGTCTTTACAATATCTGATAACAATAGTAATCCACAGAAAAAAATCCTTAATAATATTATAAATGTGAAAGTTTGTAAGAATGGATGAATGGATGGATGGATGGATATTTGTTACTCTTTCACGTAAAAACTGCTGAACGGATCTGGATGAAATTTGACACAGAGATAGATATTATGTGGTCTGGAATACACATAGGCTACTTTTTGCAGCGATAACCGACATTCACGCGGGCGGAGCCGCGGGCAACAGCTAGTACATAATAGTTATAAGACAAAACAGGAGCTAGCTCAGCGATTAATTGCAACATCGCAGACGCTGCAGCGCTGATATTCTGCTAGGCCCATTTTGGGAAGGTATTTGACATCTAGCGGAGCATATAACGTAGCAGCATAACTTTATATTGCGACAGCTATACTCTAGTATCTATTTCGAATATCGAAGTAACAGTGAATGGTTTTTGTCATAGTACGTAGTAGGCTGTTATTGACAAGCTTTATGCTTCAGGGCACAGAGATATCGATGTATCAGACGATACCAGCCAATTTATCTGACGATGCAGAAATGTTTCGAGGTTTTAGACTGGTTTCTAGTGATATGTATCTCATATAGTCAAATACAAACTCAAATATGATATGAGACTGCCTTGGTGGTCCAGTGGCCGCAGTATGCGACTGCTGTGCACGAGGTTGTGAATTCGACTCCCACACAGGACAAAACTTTGTGTGACCCACAAAAAAATGTTCTGAGTCTGGGTGTAATTTGTGTCCGTTAATTGTATGTTTGTAAAGTCCCCCGCGACACACAGCTTGTTCGCTAGTGCGGGAGTTGTCTTTAAAAAAAAAATAGATCAAATAGCTGTTTAGTTAGTTGTTAGTTCTTTGCTGAATCTTACCGGCGCGTGACTCACTTGCTCGTTCAGTTTCCTCAATGAAAATCTAGCTTTAATCTTCAAAGAAACTGTGTGTAAATTAGCGTGAGTACTTGCATGAACATCGTCGGCTCATGCTGATTGCGTCAACCATGTGTTTAAATTGGCGCGAATAAGTAACGCGAATCATATGCTAGCTCGTGGAGCGATTCGTTAACCTCAATGCTTTGGGTTAGGCGAGTAAGCAAATTGCGCTGTGAGTGAACGAATGATTTTTTTTATACTACTTGGGTGGCGAACAAGCATATACGGCCTGCCTGATGTTAAGCAGTTACCGTAGTCTTTGGTATCACTTGCGTGTTGCCAACCCATATTTTTAATACCAGGGCTTTAAGATAGGTATGTCCCTGGGATAGGAAAACGCTTTTTTCAAAACGCACAGCTGGTGTGTAGTTGTTAGGCTGTGGTCTTCTGTAATGTGGAGGTCTTTCCCCAGTCAGGCTTGTTCTCTAGTATGGTGCCCTACCTCTCTTTGATTGCCCAGACTCTTCTTTCTATATGAGTGTGAGTAGAAATTTATTTATTCAGTGAAATCCACTGTTATACGTAGGCCTCTATGTTCTATATAGAGATTAGTACATGGCCCCGCTCTTTGCCGCGGGGTAAACAGCAACATTGCGCGTGAATGCATTTTCTATGTGTTGTACTGCGCGTATTTTCAATGCAAAGAGAACACGCACTCCCGTGCTACGCTGCGTATTGCAGTGCAGTGTGCATATCGCCTACAGGCTAGTTGAGCTGAGCGACCTACAGCCAGTATTTGCCTGCAGCTTTGACCGTCATCTGTTCACCTAGTGGGATTTTTCATGCTGCGTATTATACACGTGGTAGCCACTCGAGAACCTTTATTTCTCATCGGTTACCATTTCGTTGCGCGATGTAGCCTGGCTATAGTAATTTCAGCATTTTTACTATTTGATATTACTCTGGAACGTTTGCAGATTTTCCTCATTTAGGATTTAATCTTGCAGAAAACATGGGGCATAGTTTTTTTATAGCTCCTTGTATACTTGTGGTAATTAGGTATAATATATAATATCTCGTTGTATACTTTGCTGAAATTCGCCCGCTTGTAGCGTATTTCTGCAAAAAGATTGATGATAAAATATTTTCCGTGTCTGCTTGACGTGTAGTGTAAAATATTGCGTGTTACTTATTAACTTTAATTTGTTTTTGTTTTTAAACCACAATTTTAAAATTTTATTTATCCCAGATCTATTTTTCTTTCTTTTTTTTTAAATGAGATATTTCCCGCACTAGGTCACAAGTTCTGTGTCGCGTTCATAATTAATCCTGTTTAATGAATGTTTCAGCACGTAATTTTTGTGTTTTCTTTAGTATTTGATAACTCACATACCATGGCATGTAATAATTTCGCAATTTCAAGAATTTAAAGACCATTAAGAACACAGAACTTGTCTTAGAAGAAATTTTAAAGTCTGACTCATCAACCAAATTACATTGAGCTTACCTGTGGAATAAGGCCTACATTCTTTAAGCCCTCTTTATATTAGGGGAAGGCCCGTGCTTAATAGGATTGTGTTGCTATGGTTGTTAAAAAACTAAATCGTAATAATCGACGCAATATAAACTTTATAATAACATTTGTGACATATTGTCTTTTGTGTCAAATAATAACTAATTAATTTATAACAGCTAATTAATAATCCTATTAGTACAAATATACTGACAATGACAATTATTTATTTGCGAGTTTACAAAACTTACTGAATCGAAAAACGTATACTGAGTTATCCGCCATGATTACATGCTAGTATTAGTACTTATTAACCTACGAACAAACTGTTTTAAAATAGGGGAACTGTAGCTCTCCGCAACAGTTTTCAGGATGCTGTTGCGACTGTCTCTCACTCTTCTAAGTAGGGAGGCTGTCTTTTTGCGTATAATCGATATATCCCATTATATAATACACTAGACATAAAATGCTTTCTCGTTCTTCTCCTGAAGACATCTACAGAAGGACAGTCACTGAACTTTATTTATTTTGATGAAATTCGACCGTAATGGCTCACGGTCGAATTTCAACCAATGGGTGAGCTCTAATTGTAATAAATATTTAAATAAACTTACCGTTTTTAGCAGCCATGGCGAGTAGTGTGGCGCCTAACACCGCGGCGGTGACGAGCAGCCGACACAGCGCCGGCACCATGGCGAACATCACTAGCTCATCACTTCACATCACATCACAAACAACATCAGATATTAAACACAACTTTACGGACTTGAGGTGGGAACATCTGAAACAAACAGACAATAAAATGATCAATAAACAAAATTGGGACCAGTTTCTGTGATAGAGTCAATCGTATATTCATGTATTTAGAAATGTATAAGTATGTTTATCAGTTGTCTTGTTGCCAAGCTCTGCCTAGTTTAGGATCGGTGTGGAGTGGCGGTGTGTGAGTTGTCTTAAAAATATTAGTATTATATTTTAAAATACGCGGTGGTGGCCGAGTGGGAAAGTAACCGACTTGCACGCAAGAGGTGCGAGTTCGGTCCCGGGCAGTACCAATGTAAATTTCACTTTGTGGAGTTTATATGTACTAATCAAATGATTTGCCATCTGCTAACGGTGAAGGAAAACATAGTGAGGAAACCCACATGTCTTACCACGAGAATATTGTCGCTTTCGACCAAAAAAAGACCAGACAACAGCAGCTACCGTAGCGAATGGACGCTTGCAATACCAAAGGTATCACTTGCGTGTTGCCCACCCATTTTGTTTCCATCGAGGCTGATTTTTTTTACATGAAGATGGATTATTCTATGGATAGGAAAACGCTTCCCTAAATGAGGGCTTGAGATCTGTACTCACATACAGAAACACAACTACATCGCTATGTGTAGTAATTTGGCTGTGGTCTTTTGTAGGTCCTTTCCCAGTCAAGCTTGCTCACTAGTACCTTACCTCTCTTCGACAGCAGATAAATTATTTCAATACACAATTAATCTTTGACACGTTATCAGAGTACAATAGATGTAATTATTCTGTCAAACAACTAATTACTTATTATTATTATCAATTAGAAGATTGAAAAGCTGACATATTGCTGTCCTGTACAAATAATGTTAACATAACAATGTTGATTACAAACTCATAATGTAAACTGTCCAAACCATTGATGTTCAATTCTATGCCAATAAAGTGATATAAATCTAAATTGTTATACAATTTTAAACTTTATTTCAAACAGCTATAGATTTAAAATCATAAAATGCTACAATTCGTGTTGTCTCGTTTAGCGATGTAGACAGAATTATTTTCAAATTATTGTTTTGAATTTAGTAAGTTATTTGTGTTTTAATTACAAAGTTATACTTTCATAGAATAATGAAAACATAGCTCACTTTTTAACTTTGTCATTGTCAATTCCGTTTGTGAGATATTAAATGTTAAATGTATAAAAAAATTTGAAGAACAATAATATGAGGGTGAATTTGAATGATACAACTTCTTAATCAGAGTCCTGGGCATGCATGACGTCCTTACCTACCTACCCATACCTATTTATTTTTAATCTTGTTTTTTTTTTACAAAGTTAAGTAATAAATTAGAGATCTTACGGATCTAAAACGGCCTAAGTTTTATGCTAATTCTTCTCAAGGCTCTACTGGTGTGGGTTAGCCGTCGGTAAAGTACATCATTTTGCTGGCTTTTGTTACATTCATAATTGTTACATTGTAACCTAAATTAATTTTGATTTTGACCACTTGTGACCATAGCCAGTATAAACTGGTGGAAACATCACACGATCTAAAAGTAAATGATGCAGAATACCCTTAATAAATGAAATAATATAAAAATATCTGTTATACTCGTACTATTTTATTTTTAATATAAAATTTTGAATTTTAGAAAAGCTAAGTTTTAATAAATGTATCAAATTTCATATATGTAGGATAAGAGTTGTGAAGAAGATCCAGAAGTAGCTCGAAATGGTTTATATAATATTACACACTGCTGCTGCGTCCCCAGTTCCTTTTTCTTTAAACTTGGCTGGAAACGCTGCCGCGTGTCTAGATAAATATAAATATAACTGTTAGATAGAAAATATATAGGTATCTTGTTATACTAATTACAAACTCGTTTGACTCAGAAATAGGTCAGCCCGCTAATAACACTTCTACTACTACACTATTAATCTATCAGTTAACTTTCAAAGCCAGACCTCGCGAAAGACGTACCGCCAACATTAAGTCTTTTACACCTAACGATCACACGGTTCTATAAATCGAGACGATATGTAGGCGATAATTAAAATTTTAACTTATTTACGTAGATACATATGATTGATTAGTTCTTTAATTCTTTAATGTACACAAAAGAAATACAGATAGTGTTACAAAAGTATTAATAATATTATGTACAAAGGCGAGCTAAACTCAAAATTGAGTTCTCTTACAGCAAACCTAGTTGTGTTAAATAACAATTTTTGTACAGCCTAAGTATAAAACGACAAAAATCAGGTTTAGCCGTCTGTAGGCACTTAAAAAACCTATGATAAGGCGCTGATAACAGCTAAATAACCAAACTAAAAAAAATTTTTTTTGCGTATTCTGTTATGACATTGGCATTATTTTTATGTATTTTTTAAATATATCTCAAAAAATTCATCAAAAAAGAAATAGTGTTTTGTTATGCTAATACTCTAACAGTCCGGGTAGTAAGTACTTGAAACTATTTTTCTATTATCTTTTAGTTCGTACCCTCTTTTTATTTACTTATTTCTAGCACTGTTTATCCTTATCATAGTTTTACTTTCTAGTTTTGCCGGTATTAGCTAATAAAATTATTTTTATTTACATCAACTGTCAAAGTGTCAACATTGTGAACTGTCAAACTGTCATTACTTCTATTTCATAGTCTATGCTTTTCTTATTGTCAAAGTTTCCTTTTAGCTTTGGGTACGAGTCTTTTGTATTAATCTGTCCATTTCATTTTCTGTGTGTATTTGTTTTTTCTTTCTTTTACTTTTTAGTTTAATTTACTTTATTAATTAATTTACTATATATCTGTATTTATTTAATTCTTTCTTTTTCTATATTTACCGTTTTTTTTTTGATAAGCACTTACCCGGACTAAATAAGACAAAATATTACATCAAGATTATTTTTATAATATTTTTATTCTACATTTTTGTTACCACAACTGGCAGGTGGTAATATGTGCTGTAAGGTATTACAGTTTAAATTGGTTTTATAATATTGTATTATTTTTGTAATCTTACTTTGTATAGTATATTATTATATTTATTTTATTATATCTTATATTATATATGAGTGATATCGACTATGTCAGTGATTCGGATAGTTACTATTCAGTGAGTAGCTCTAATAATAGTTTTGTTAGTATACCTTCGCTATCAGATACTCTTAGTTCTTGGTTTTCTGATGTTCCTAAAAATTTCAATGTCGTTCATATCAATGCCCAAAGTATTCCGGCTCATTTCACTGATATGCTGGCAAATTTTGACTGTAAGAACATCCATGCTGTACTTGTCTCTGAGTCGTGGCTTAAGCCCTGCCTCCCATCCACATCTTATTCCCTTCCTGGTTTTCAACTTATCAGAAATGATCGTACGGTTGGAAACGGTGGCGGTGTTGCCATATATTTGCGATCACAGATTCCATTTTCTATTGTCAACATGTCAACACAGCCGCCTCCGTCTAACGCTGGCGAACATTTGTTTCTGGAGGTTGAACTTAACCATTCAAAAGTCCTGCTCGGCGTATATTACTGTCCTTCATTGCGTATAGATTTCTTTTCCTCTTTTGAAACCATATTGGTCAATCTATTGCCCTCTTACAGTCACTGTATAATCATGGGTGATTTCAATACTTGTTTATTAAAGAATGACTTCCGCTCCTTGTCTCTTTATTCTGTCTCTAATTCTTGTAACCTGTCTATTCTTCCTTTAAATGCCACTCATAACTTTCCAAACTCTACTCCTTCTCTGCTCGACCTAATCATGATTTCTTCGAAAGATCATGTCGCAAAGCATGGGCAATGTCCAGCCGACATGTTTTCCTACCATGATTTACTTTTTTTATCTTATAAAATTCGCCCACCTAAGATCAAACCAAAAATCTTAATGCAGCGCAATTTTGGTGGCATGAATCTGAGTGATTTACGGGAGGATGCCAACAATATAGACTGGATACCGCTGGTTACTTCTGGATCGGTCGATGAGCAAGTCAATGTTTTCTCTTCTAACCTTATAAGACTTTACGACAAGCATGCACCTATTCGTGCCGTAAAAATAAGACACGCGCCTTCACCATGGCTTACAGCTGATATAAAATCATTAATTGCGAAGAAAGCCGCAGCAAAGTTTAGGTATAAAATTAAGCCAGATGCCAACAATTATCAAAAGTATGTTCGGATTAGAAATCACTGCAATAAGGTGTGTAGGGACGCACAACGCCAACACATTCATAGCTCTGTAAGAAATGGAGACCCAGCTAAGGTCTGGAAATTTCTCAAAACTTTGGGGGTCGGAAAATCAAGACAAAACAACATTCCTAGTGGCCTAAATTTAGATTTACTCAATCAACATTTCTCTGCTTCGTCCAACTTTGATAGGACAATGAAAGAAAAAACAATAAACTATCTTTCGTCGCTTCCAATCCCCAGTTATTCACCATTTGTCTTTAATCTCTTTACCGCTTGTGATGTTAAGAAGAGCATCATGTCAATCACATCTAATGCAGTTGGATGCGACTGTGTCAGCCGTAATATGGTCCTTCCCATCCTTGATGAAATCCTTCCTATCATTTGTTATATCTTTAATTACTCCTTATCTAGTGGTGTCTTTCCATCCTCGTGGAAAGATGCCCAAATAACTCCCTTACCTAAAACACATAAACCTTCGTCCTTTTCTGATTACCGTCCTATATCCATCCTACCGTTCCTCTCTAAGACCCTTGAGCGTCTTGTCCATAATCAAATCAGCGCATTCCTTTGTAAAAACAATCTCCTTAATCCCTTCCAATCTGGTTTCCGTCCTGGACATAGCACCACTACATCCTTAGTCAATATTACGGAGGACATCAGGTTTGGCATGGAACATGGAAAACTGTCTGTACTTGCTTTGTTGGATTTTTCCAATGCATTCAACACTGTGGACTTTGACATTGTACTATGTATTCTAAGCTCTATTAACATATCTCCAACGGTGATTGATTGGTTTCGTAGTTACCTGTGTGGTCGCCGACAACGTATTCGTACTGACGATTTAATATCAAATTGGTGTAATACTACTGTCGGTGTGCCCCAGGGTGGCGTTCTATCCCCGTTACTTTTCGCGATTTTTATAAATTCTATCTCAAATAAAATTCTTTCTTCCTATCACCTTTATGCAGATGATCTTCAGATATATACGCAGGCACCACTGGCACAGATATCGGAGGCCTTTGAAAATTTAAATAGGGATTTCGCACAGATAGGCACTTGGAGTGAATCCTATGGGTTGAAGGTAAATCCTTCAAAAACGCAGGTGGCTGTAGTCGGGAGCTCTAGACTAATATCCAGAATAGATTGGCTGCAGCTTCCGCCAATTGTCTTTGATGGAATTACGGTCCCTATTAGTGACAAAATTAAGAACTTAGGAGTATTATTTGATCGTAATTTCACATGGGGCCCGCAGTTACAGGAAGTAAGTCGCAAAATTTTTGCTTCTGCCGGATCACTTAGACGGTTAAGGAACTTCCTTCCGACTGCCACCAAAACTGCGCTAGCAAACACTCTACTACTACCAATACTTGATTATGCAGATGTCAGCTATCTAGATCTCGCCGAAAACCAATTAGATAAACTTGAGCGTCTTCAAAATGTCTGTATAAGGTTCATATTTGGTTTACGCAAATGTGATCATGTCTCACAATTCAGAACACAGCTTAAGTGGTTATTAATACGCCATCGCCGGAATGCTCATATCCTTTAATTACTGTATAATGTATTATTTAATCCTACAGCACCATCCTATCTCAAGGAACGTTTCAAATTCCTTCATGACACGCACAATAGATGTTTAAGGTCGTCAGAAAATCTGGAATTAAAAATGCCACCACATTCCACAGGATTTTACGATAAATCCTTTACTGTGACTGCAACTCGCCTGTGGAATAATCTACCGGTGGAAATAAGACAAGCTCAAACAATATCCATTTTCAAAGCCAAAGTGAAAGATCATTACCTTACACTTTAATATTTTAATGTTACTCTTTCCTTAGTATACATCGTGTATAATATTATGTATTATATGTATGTAATAAATATGTATTTATATGTATTTTTTATATATATAATTTATACTTTATATATAGAAATTATTATTTATAAATATTGAGTACGCCATCAACTACCGCTAAATCCTACTCACATATCCATCCAAAGGTTGCCTGGTAGAAATCGCTGTTAGCGATAAGGCCGCCCATTGTACAGACTTATTTATAAAAAGTTTTTGTAAAATTATTGTAAATGGTGTACAATAAAGTGTATAATAAATAAATAAATAAATAAATATATCTCGTTTATTTAATGAATTTAATTGATAAGGTTAGGGATATTAGCTGATTATAACAAGTTTAAAAATATTAACTCTACAATTAAGTAGATATTATTTTTCTCAATTGTGTACTCAATTTCAGCGGTGCGCCGACTCGTTTGTATTATTTGCTTCTCTGTCATTCTTATGCAGATAAGACAGTGACCAAATGATCTATTAATTCTCAAGGAAGTTGGCTGTCAGCGAGCTAATCTAGTGGCAGGGGTAGGACCTTACAGAAGACCACAACAAAATAACGACACACAGTTGTATAGTTCTGATTTTATGTGTGAGTACAGGTGATAAAAAACAATATCGGCATCGTACCGTTGTCGTGTCGTGATTATGAAAATTCTTTATATTATCAGCATACCAACTCCGTTTAATAATCCTAATTAATACCAAAATACACAATACAAAATTTATTTGCCAACTTGACACGCAGCGAAAGCAAACACAATGAGCCTTGTCGACGTCATTGCCTAAAATTCGGATTTCAATTTCGAATGTTCTAGGGTTACCATGTTACCCTGGATTTTAGGGAAAATTTTAGAATCAGTTGCCAATTTCCTCAAATATTCGAATAAACTGATGTATACAGGGCCACTATATGAAGATTAGATTTTTAGGAAATCCAATGTATGAATTTGTGCAAAATTATATATTTTTTTATCTGTAGGTTTAGTCTAATTGTACAATGTTACCAAATATCACATACGTATATACAAGGGCTTTTGTAAAAATCTAATCTTTATAAGGCCTTGTAAACATATCTGCGTCACCGTGTGTGCATCAGCATCTAAAATAAACTCAGACAAAAGAAATATCGTCAAATGTTATTACGACTCAATCTTTAAAAATATATTTCTTGTGTGCGTGTGTATGTCACTGAATTCCTCCTAGACAGCTGGACCGATTTTGATGAAATTTTTGTGTGTTCGGGTAGGGTCCTGGATGGTTTAGATTTACAATTGGACTCATTAGGTGGCGCTGCTGTCGGTATTTCAGATTTTTCAGGCAGGACGACGTCTGCCAGGTCCACTAGTTATCTTATAATTTGCCGTTTAAAGGACATCTGTTATCGGGGTAGACCCAGACCGAAGAAGAACTCGGACTCATTAAACGAAGACGTAGCGACTTTAAATAGAGAAAAGTAACAAGAAAGTACGAGTAGCCTTTACCGTGTTGCGGGACAAAACTTTCTTATAATTAAAAAATAAAAAATAAACTATTTTATTGCAGTAATTTGTGAAAATAAAAATCCGGCTCGAAGGACCATGTAAAGGTTTGTTCTGTGTGTGTATGCAATAATACGGCTGATTAGAGGTTAAGACTTGTGGTTTATTCAGTTTCTACAAGCTTAGACAAAGAAGCGTGGAAGCACACGCGACGACCGCTAGTCATTAACGTGAACTGATTGAAATAATTATTATATTAATTGAAGTAGCGTAAAAACGCTGACGCTATAATGTGTACGGTTTCATCGTCATCACAACTACCTTGAAAATGTAATATTTAAGAATGCATCATATTATGTTTAAATAGATAACTGCAATAACAAGTCAGTTATGCAATAAAGATATATATATCTGCAATAAAGATTTTCTACTATTGAGCTCTTTAATTCTCTTGGTATGTGGTTAATAACGTTCTTTATAAAAGGGCTGTGTGCATCTTTCATAATGCTTCTCTAAGGTTGTCACAAGTAAAAACCTAGTTAAAAAAATATTATAGGTAAGTATTGTAACAAAAAGGTATAAATTGTGGATAAGGTTATTTTGCTATTGAAACCGACAGGGGTATTCCGTAAGAGCAAAAACCGAGCCACCGCAAAAACCGAGCAAAATCTGGCTGTCAGATTGAAAATCGGTATTCCGTAAGAGCCCTTTTTGGCGTTTAGTCAATAGATTGTGATGTCACCGAGCAATCACAACTGTCAATTTGGCGATCACAACTGTCAGTTTGCCATCGCTGTTTCTTAGAGAATCAGCCGGCGAGTCCAGTGTTTTGAAAAACTTAATTAAAATAACCCATAAATTATAGTGTGAGGGAATTTGTCCTCATATATTCCATCTGAACGTTAAACAAAATTCATGCAAATGGAAAATTTTGAATCGTTTACGTTCTTAAAGAGTATTTCGAAATCTATAAAACCTTGATCTACATCATTGTAATTCCGTATCTACGATTGATTGGCTATCGAGTATCCACTTATACGCGTCAAATCCTATCTCACGTCACCCACATCTGTAACTGGGTGTCCGATAATTTCGACTGGCAACCCTACGTACGTGCAACGTTCGCCGCGTCAAATGAAATGCGGTTCGTGCTAGAATTCCAATTTCGAAATTTGAACCTAGTATTGTAGGTGCACGGGTATTGGCTTAGTGCTTCTAATTCATTTTGCGTAGATATGATATTCCAAGGTTGAAATTTAAAAGTATTTTCAGTTATTGCATAGACTGAATAACTGAAAATATGGCAGACACATGTCATATTTCCTACTTTTTGCCTAATACCTGCCTTATGGCCATTGTTGAAATAAACGAATGAGGCAGACAGGCATACATCAGGCCACGTACCTGTACAAGCTCCAAGTTCAAACCTCATCTACAAATATGACCCTTTGCACCTTGCACCGTTTGGACCTTCAAAGCAGTAGATGTCATCAGGCTAAGATGATGAATGACATAGATATAAGATGCAGATTTAGAAATCTTCTTGCTAATTCTTCTCGAGGCTTTTTCATCAGGAAATAGGCCCCAGGAAAAAAATATGCTGTCATTTGACTTGACGTTCAAAAGTATATAACCTAAATGAGTTTGACTTTAACTTTGTTTAACCCTGTCGTGCTAGAATCAATAATAAAAGGTGAATTGGTTAATAATGTTGTAATAATATTATCACCATGTATGTATCTACAGTAGTAAAAATTATTGTAGGCAATTTGTCACTGCAATTCTTACCTTATGACAATTATTATAAGATATAATTCCCAATAAGCCGCATCTGTACTTATGGCATTTTTCAGCTGAAATTTCGTATAAGAAGGTACATAAAATTGCCAACGAAATTAAAATTTCTCTACTATTACAAACTAACTTTAACTTAAACGATGCCGTAAAATGTAAGTTTAATTCCCTCTAATATGTACAAACGTACCATTGCAGATGTTTTTATAAAAGGATATGGCAAGGGTTTTTTAATTTTAGGGGATTTTAAAGGGGAATTTTAATTTTAATAATGTTTTGTTGAACTAATGGTTAGTGACAACTAAGTGCTAAGCCGGAGGTCATGGGTTCGAATCCCACTCAAGACAAATCTTTGTGTTATGAGCACTACTAAGTCTTTATTCTGAGTAATTTGTCTATAATATATG
Organism: Trisateles emortualis; assembly: GCA_947095525.1. Lineage (NCBI taxonomy): Eukaryota > Metazoa > Arthropoda > Insecta > Lepidoptera > Erebidae > Trisateles > Trisateles emortualis. Next base: position 2,726,256 of record OX352748.1, on the reverse strand, counting down.
TTTATACTAGCTGTTGCCCGCGGCTCCATCAGCGTGGAAGTCGGTTACCGCGATAAAATCCATCTCTGCGCCAAATTTCATCTAGATCCGTACAGTAAGTGACGAGAAAGAATAACAAACCTCCATACTCACAAACTCTCACATTTATAATATGGGGAATTATAAAACGAACGAATAAAAAATAGCGACTGATGATGAGATACTGTTAATAACTTGAGCGGTATAAATTTGAGTAAGCGAAAAATTTACTAAACTAACGACGAATATTGATTAATAATAAAATACAGAATGAGCTTACTGAAAGTGGGTTGTGATTTCAGATATTAAAATTCTAGCCGTGCGACTAAATTACTAGGTGAACGACTAGAAATTTATGCATTTGTATATATGTATATGTGTATTCATGCATTTGTTTAAATTGCTACCAGAAACGAGATGCTACAAGACAAGTAGGTAAGGTTAGGTTAGAACTGTAATTTTTGATATGTTCGCTTAAAAATTATTACACTGATCGTTCTGAATAACACGTACCTCAAACTCGTATTTTTAAGTCACCTTTTTCAATATTTGTGTTCGCCCTCAGTTTTTTGCTCACTTAGTATTTCTGTACGCCATACTCAGTAATTTTGACACCCATAAATTGAATTTATATTCGCTCCTTTAAATACTACCCTTATAATATTAGTAGGATTTTGAATATAAGTATGTTTACGTGTTTTCTAGTTATCATAGTACACATACTACAGGGTCTGCCTAATTTAGAATCAGATGGTGTATAATAAGACGATAAATTGCTTAAGAGCCCAAAAAATACAATTTAAGTTACAGTACGAACAAAAAAGTCATTTTCTAAATGGGTCTCGCAGCACAGGCAGTTACATCTTGGTCCTTTCTACGTATATGGGATTTCTCTGTTAAGAATTCACCCCATAGTCTGGAAATTATGCTGGTATATGTACATCAAAGACTCACCCCCTATTCCCGTGTATGACATCCATGTCACGTCTCGCTAGCTACGTTAGTACGAGTAAAATACATCTCTGCTTATACCTTCGCCAAAAAAGCGTTATTATACCTACGTGAAACAATTTTGATCCTTTAACTAACAGCAAACAATACTTCATTGTAATTTTAGTTATAAGTTGGATATTTTTCGTCTATAGGCTGCGATAACTGCTTAACATCAGGCGGACCGTATCCTTGTTTGCCACCCAAGTAGTATAAAAAAGGCTTATCGAAATTATACAAGTAATGTTAAATCCCTCCATTCACCATAACACAAGTTACATGACCATGTATGTGGTCATTCAATACATCATTGTAGAACACAACCCTCAACCCTCTCTGTCAGCTCCCAAACTAAACAGACAAAGGTTCATTCACACAAAACTGAACAGTTCAATGCGAACTTCTCCGTTATATCTAGAGGTTGAATTCGTTCGCGTGGTAATTTGCAATATTTTCCCCGATTTTGTAACATATCACACTGCTGCTCCGCTTCACTTGATCATAGCGTGATGTTATATAGCCTTAAGCCTTCCTGGATAAATGCACTATTGAACAAAAAAAGATTTTTTCTAATCGAACCAGTACTTTCTGAGATTAGCGCGATCAACCAAACAAACAAACTCTTCAGCTTTATAATATTATTGTATAGATTTGATCCTCTATCGTATTTTTTTTAATATCCACTCTCCTTCTTATAGGTTGTGTACGTATTTGATATTATGATCACCGACGAATATACATAGTCATAGAAGACTCCACTCTGCTACTTTAAATTTGAAATCAATCGCAATTTTTTTCACAATTTTTTTTTTACTCCCTGAGTGGCAAACAAGCATATGGCCCGCCTGATGTAAAGCAATTAACGTAGCCTATGGACGCTTGCAATACCAGAGGTATACCACTTGCGTGTTGCCAACCCATTTTTTTACACCAAGATGGAAGTATCCCTCGGATTGGAATACATTTATTTTAAAACGCATCTCTAAATGAGCGCTGGAGACCTGTACTCACACACAGGAACACAACTACACCGCTGTGTGTAGTTTATTGGCTGTGGTCTTCTGTAAGGTAAAGGCCCTTCCCCAGACGGGCTTGCTCACTAGTATGGTGCCTTACCTCTCTTAAGATCCTTTATTGTATTTGTTTAATACCCACTCTAAACTGGCCTATTGAGGAATCTAACGAGTGATGAATCTAAGACCCGACAAATACATACACAACCTTAAGAAGAAACTCTTCTTTTTTCAAAATATGGTTACAAGAAAGGAGACCCACTCAGGTCTCCTTTCTTGTAACCATATTTTGACTACCTTGGTGATCCAGTGGCTGCTAAGCCACTCGAGGGTTCAATTCCCACACAGGACAAAACTTTGTGTGAGCCACAAAGAATTGTTCTGAGTTTGGGTGTAATTTGTGTCCGTTAATTTATAGTATGTTAGCTAGTTCTTTAGAGCGGGCGATGTCTTTCTAAAAAAGAAAAAAATATACTCGTAAAACAGTTAACAGCAAACTGCTCGACAAGTCAGCCCACACCCTTAACGGGGTGTCATAACTACTGAACAGCGTTAATGAATCATCCCCTAAGGTCGGCTTTTATGGGCCACTAAATTATGTCCGTCGTTAGGTCATAACTCTTGCGTTACAGATACTAGTTTACAGCCTATAAAGGTTAATTGCCAACTCGCAAAATTTTGCCCAAAAAAATTGGCCCAAAGTGCTCGTTATTTTATGTTAAGGAAATGAAGGAATAAGTTATAGTGAGAATAATTGTGACGGGCTAGCTGTTACCCGCGGCTTCGCCCGCGTTAATATCGGTTCGCGCGATAAAAAATATCCAATATGCTATTCCGGACTATAATCTATCTCTGTGCCCAATTTCACCCAGATCCGTTTAGTAGTTTTTGCGTGAAAGAGTAACAAACATACATCCATACATTCTTACAAACTTTCCCGTTTATAATATTAGTAGGATTATAATATTATTAGGACAGCTGTAAAGGCGGGTATCGACATCATGAGCAATGATTATATATTATGATATAATACAACGTAGCTTTAAACAAAACTATTATTCGCACATTATTATCCAATCCACATCAATGTTCACCGCCTGTCGAAAGCTGTTAATATTGCATTTCTCTTCCGAAATATGTTTTAAAATGTATTAAAAACTTGCTCCGCGCACTGTCGGTTGAACGAATCCAAATGTAAAATTAAGGCCATTACATTCGCGTTTCATTACTTACAGAAAGTGGGAAGTTGTATGTGAAAAGAAAATAAATGTCGTAATTTATAAGAGATTTTTTTCACCAGTCAGCTTGTGACCACGGCCGGTGCAACCTGGTCGAAACGTCAAGCAATCTAAAGATAAATAAAGCATAATCGTGTTAATACCCGAAGTATATATTATTTATTAAAGAGGTAGAGCACCATACTTGTTAGCAAACCCAACTGGGGAAAGGACCTTACAGAAGATCACAGCCAAATAACTACATACAGCGATGTAATGGGTGTGTGAGTACAGCTTTCCAGAGTTCATAGGCATGCGTTATTGCGTTCGTGGATTTAACCGAAACCGCTTCAGCACTCTTGATAGAGAGACTCGTGACCAGCAGTTGGATATTATGGGTTGTTATTATCGTCAAATTCGTTCGCGAGTCCTGGAGTAGAGACTGCAACTTGGTAAACGGAAGGTTAGACGCCCCGGCTAAATGGACCGATGACCTTAAGAAGACCTGGTGTTGTGGTGTGAATTAGGAGAGGCCTATGTCCAGCAGTGGAGGCAGACAGGCTTATTGAATACAATTTTGGATGTATGTGTGTTAGACATACACACAAAAGAGAAAAATACACATTTTTCGCTCGCAAAACCCCGTGGTCCATCTTTCTTTTTTATACTACTTGAGTGTCAACAAGCATACAGACCGCCTGATATTAAACACCGTATTGAACGCCTGCAATACCAAAGGTATCACTGGCGTGTTGCCGACCCATTTTTTTTTATTTCGAGTATTTCTGGGATTGGAACACGTTTCTTTCAAAACGCATCCTTAAACTACACCGCTATGTGTTATTCGGCTGTGGTCTTCTGTAAGGTGGAGGTCCTTCACCAGTCGTGCTTGCTCACTAGTATGGTGCCCTCCATCTCAGCCTTAAGACGTCCACTGCTGGACATAGGCCTCCACCAAGGTTTTTCACATTGTTTGGTCCTGAGCTGACCTTGTCCATCGGTTGCCCGCGACCTTTACCAGGTCGTCGGTCCACCTTGTTGTACCTGCCCACGCTGCGTCTGCCAGTACGTGGTCGTCACTCTAGAACCTTTCTGCCTCAACGGCCATCGGTTCTGCGAGCTATATGCCCTGCCCATTGCCACTTAATTGATGCAATTCTTCGAGCTATGTCGTCACTTTAGTTCTCCTATGGATCTCCTCGTTTCTGATTATGGTGCCCTACTTCTTAAAATCTACTTTAAGCTCTTAATAATGAAATTTTCGTCATCCCAACATTGTATTAAGTCTTTTTCTATTTTTTTAAAAAAGACAACTACCGCACAAACATACAATTAACGGACACAAATTACACCCAGACTCAAAACAAACTCTTTGTGGGCCACACAAAGTTTTGTCCTGTGTGGGAATCGAACCCACAACCTCGTGCACTACTGCAGGCGCATACTGCGACCACTGGACCACCAAAGCAGTCAACATACCACATTATTGTTTTACCCTAAGTACTCTATTATCCAGTTAACAGATGCCATTTAGTCGTAACAGAGAGTACATGATCTATTTACTACAAGTACTTACATAAATCATATTAATGGTCTGTTTACATCGCACACTGTAGTATATATACGACTGTAATCGTGGACGGAACAATGTTATGTCCAAATTTGAAATATATATAAAGGTAATGTTATTTATAATTAGGTATATTACTTTCACTTCTTATATGTTTATTTAAATTTATATTATTTTCTATAGTTAATACTAATCCTTACTAATATTATAAATGTGAAAGTTTGTAAGAATGGATGGATGGATGGATGTTTGTTACTCTTTCACGTAAAAACTACTGTACGGATCTGGATAAAATTTGGCACACAGATAGATTATGGTCTGGAATAACACATAGGCTACTTTTTGCAGCGATAACCGACATCCACGCGGGCGGAGCCGCGAGCCACAGCTAGTAATATATATTTACACGTGATTTACACTTACTATTTAATACGTTTATAAAATAGCAAATTACAATAATTACAAGAATTTGGAATTCCGTCGTCACTCATTGTAGTTATAAAGGTCCTGCGAGAATACCAGCGTTGTGGTCCAGGCCACAACATTAGAGCTGACGCAGGGACCTTATTTGCTTTTTTGAATTAAGTTTTATTAAAAGTAGTAATTATAAGTTTTATTTAATGTAAGAGCAAATAAAATGTTTTTCTTTTTTTCTTTCTATTGTATTATGTTAATTAAAAAATGAATAAAATGTGCAACTTTCATACAATGAAAATTATACCATAATTCAATGCTGTAAGGTTTAAAATCGCAAAATTTACAAATATGTAGTCAATATTATTGATTTGTGCTACTCCACATTACCTACACAAACAATGTCTAAATTGTATCTACAAATCATGTTTAGGTTATTTAAATACAAAGAGATTCTAGTCCTGATTTGTACCGACTATTTGTTCTAGTTCTGTTAATTTTACAAAATGGGAATCGTGGAAATATTATCTAAAATTGAGTAATATGATTTACATACCCTGCTATGTTTATGTAAAGCCACTAAAACTTGGTCGATAATACTGGATATATAAATAATTATTTACAATTAACTTATATGTATTACCGATTTTGGCTTCCCATGGGATGAATGGGCAATTATTTAGTTTTTATAGGAGTCCTTTAGTCTATGTTACTAGATGATGTCAGCTTTCTATAATTGAGAGATTTTTTCAAATAGGTCTAGTATGTAGCTTTTGAGTTTAGACAAAAAATACAAATATTTTCTCTATATCTAAAATAGCTGGAGCCGCGTGGATGTCGGTTATCGCTGTAAAAAGCCTATGTGTTATTTTAGACCATAATCTATCTCTGGGCAAAATTTCATCCAGATCCGTTCATTAGTTTTTACGTGAAAGAGTAACAAATATCCATTCATCCATCCATCCATATTTACAAACTTTCGCGTTTATAATATTAGTAGGATAATATTATAAAGAGAAAATTTCATATGACTTTTTGTTTGTTTTTAAACCAAAACTAAGTAAATGGCCACCTGTGCAAAACTGTGACTTGCCGCTAGTAGTAATATAGATATACAATGGGCGGCCGTATCACTAACCTGTTTTCTTAGGCAATACTTAATGAAGTGATAATAAAATGTTGGGACAACATTCACACTATGAACAGTTATTTACCAAACAATCTGCAATCTATTAAAAATGTAAGTACTATGTTCAATAATAACTATGTTGAATAAATATATTGATAACAAAACTCCAAGCCGCACAAGATCTTCTTGAGCGGCCAAGTGCGGAATACACTCAAGTTCTTCAATAGAAAACAAAAAAAAATGATATTTACCTATTTATATATATATACCATGCTTACATAAAATCCCAAATAATTCAGTTCACTTCTGTGCAAAAAGTTTTTCAAACAGCACAAAAGTTTTTGCACCAAAAATGTAAGAGAAAACGCTGATATATTTCAACGCCTAAACACCGCTCTATCAAGCTAAGCCCGCTGTCTCTGTGGCTCCACATCGCGTGTGACAAATGCATGCACTATTCCAATATATTCCACCTTACTGAGAAATAGTTTTTCTCGTCGCTCTGTATTTATTTGATATTAAAATTATTTTAGATTGTCTGAGTGATGCAGTCAGTAGGAATGACTGACGGTTTGCTGTTCGGGTGGTAGTGGAGTCTTTTTAATGCATACTCCGTTCCTCCTAAAAAAAACGTTGGGGTGGTTAACCTGGGTGCATTTACAGAGGACTAGACACTGTTGGCATCAATTAGACAGGTGTGGAAGACCATAGATGAGACCTCTGCCTAGTACTGAAGAAAATAAATAATTATTTCCTGATGACTTAGGTTCTACATTTTTTGTTCTCTTAGGCTTCGCGTAAACGAGCCACCAGTTTACAAGATTTTTCGTTCAATTTGTATGGACTCACACACGCGTTGTGAGTGGAAGCCAATCGCGAGTTAGTGTCAATCATACGCGACTGAGTGGCCGCGACACGCTACTGGTTTCCACCATTCCTTACTTAAGCTCCTGCTTAAATACGAGTAGAGTAAGAGTAGAGAGTAAGTAGTAGTAAGAATTGTGGAAACTAGTGAAAAGTGTAACACACTAAAAGCCGGCCTTGTACCAGCCACCGATCACCATCGTTTGCGCGGTACCAAATGACGTAGCGCGTGACAACCAATGGTGGTGCCCCGTTTGCGCGAAGCCTTAAAAGTAGCCATATGCACTGTAAGAAGAGAAGAAGGTCGGTTTATATTCAGAACTTAACGACCAATGCTAATGATAGATTAAAGATAAAAGTTGCTTACAATATAGCCTCATTTGGTTACAATAGCTAGTGAGATGGTGAGAAGCGAAACAATAAAATACCTATTTTTGTATAACGAAAATTAATAACATCCGTTTTTCTATAAGAAATAAGGATGAAATTGCCATGTCTATCTCAACCCATAAATGTCCCACTGCTGGGCACGGGTCTCCTCCTTACATTTGGAGGGATATAAGTCTACTACACCACGCTGGCCAGACGGGTTGGTATAGGGTTTTGTTTCGAGTTTTCCTTCTCTTGAAGTGGATATTTTTTTTTTTTTTTTGTTTTAAAAAGACAACTCCCGCACTAGAGAACAAGCTCTGTGTCGCGGGGGACTTTACAAACATACAACTAACGGACACAAATTACACCCAGATTCAGAAAAATTCTTTGTGGGTCACACAAAGTTTTTTCCTGTGTGGGAATCGAACCCACAACCTCGCGCACAGCAGGCGCATACTGCGACCACTGGACCACCGAGGCAGTCAATTGTCTATTGTCTGCTTGACTTACGTAAGTCAAGCAGACAATTGCCATGTAATCAGTTGAAAATCGTAATCATCTGCAAAAAAGGTTGGTTTGTGTTCTGAACTTAACGATCAATGCTAGTGATAGATCAAAGATAAAAGTTGCTTATAATATGGCCTCATTTGGTTAGAATAGCTGGTGAGATGGTCAGACGCCCTTCATGGCATGTGGTCCGTATTTCGGAAAACTGTAGGCTTGGCAACTGCTAGGGCTTGAACCCTTGTCGTATGTAGTTACGCTCCTCAACAGTGAAGGAACGACAACATTGAGTTAGACTAGAAAATACTAATAAAGAAAAGGAAGGAAGTAATTACCATTCTTTATCTTCAAAGACAAATCATCTACTTATCCATAGGAACTGCGCTTCAATAACTTAGTCTTCACTCGAACTGCAAAGAAAAATCATAAATTTTCCTTGGGAGAAAATTACTTACTTCGGAGTCTTACTCTCCAAGGAATTGAAGTAAACTATACTGTGTTAAAGATTGAAAAGGTAATAAGTACCAGGTGATATAATACCTTTTACTACCTTTTTATCCTACTTAGATGGCAAACAATCATTCGGGCAACCTAATAATAAGTAGTTACCATAGCGTATAGACGCTTGCAATGCCGGGAGAATTAGTTGTGTGTTGCCAATCTAAAAAAATGTTATATAGAGAGGGCACCATACTAGCGAGCAAGCCCGACTGGGGAAGGATCTTACAGAAGAGCACAGTCGAATACTCATAGCGGAGTAGTTAGTCATAGTCAAGCGTACATTGTCTACGGTAAATATATATAGATAGGGCACCATACTAGCAAGCAAGCCCGACTGGGGAAGGGTCTCCACCTTACAGAAGAGCATAGTCAAATAACTACACACACCGGAGTAGTTAGTCATAGTCAAGCGTACATAGTCTACGGTAACTGCTTACATCAGGCGGGCCGTATACTTGTTTGCTACCCATGTGATCCACAATAGTTATTCTGAGGCTGGGTGTACTTTGTGTCTCTTAATTGTATATTTATAATACTCCGTTATTTTCTCGGTTTGTACTCTCCAGAAGAGAATTGTTTTCAAAAATAGTACGTTTTTGATTCTACACTTCTCATTATATGTTTATATTATACAATACATTATACAAATATAATATAATAATAATAATAATAATAATTATTATTATTATGTCTCTCTTTATCACGGGTATTTTCCCATCATTCAAGGAGAATACCCGGGCCTTTGGAAGGCTTACGCGGGGAAATAGATCCAACACGCAGAGGCCCTTAGAGAATTTTAATTTAAAATGGGATGAGACGCTTACCATAGTCATGCCATAGCTGCACTATTGCAGTACAGCCATGACATGCCTATGGTAAGTGTAAAGCCATTGCAACATGAGAAATCAAATAATTTTGGGCTATGGGGTTGGGTGTTCGATGGACTGATTTACAATGATTATGGGATAAAACGTCGCCTGCCATCATTTAAAAGTTGGGATATACTCTAAATGTAAAATAGGCAGACGGTGACTCGCCTATACACTAGATGGGCTCCTTAAAACAACCGACATGGGCAACAGCCCACAGGCATAAGGGCAACACCATAGTGCGCGGCTAGGGGTATCGAGCGGTGCGGCGCCGGTTTCACCATCGGGGGTCTGAGACCCGAGAGCGGGTTTCCCCGTAGTTATGCCCTTGAAAATGACACTTCTACCCCCGAGCATATAGCTCTGGCGACCCCTCTCTGATCAGCCAATTAAGGCAAGCCAGAGCTGAGAGTCCTGCGGGCGCTCTTGTCAGTCCACTCCGGACCGCCAATAAAGGCAAGCCGGAGACGAGGCCCTGACCGACTCTCTGGGGCATTCGAGACCGCAGTGTCGCCACTCACATTCAGCCCGCCACAAGCTGCTCTGCGGTTTTTATTATTATTATTATTATTATTATATTATATATGTTTATATATTATATGTATATGTTTTGTTATGTATAGAAATATCGTCGTGACTAAACATTGCATATAAGTACCTATTGGTATTTAAATGAAAACCTATAAAATGGACAAACAAAAGCGTAATCTAGTCGTTTACATACCCACTGTACTTTATGGAAACTTAATACCACTAAAACCACCGTTTGAAAACCTATCTCTATATTTGTTTTACCCAAACTAATGGTTTATACAATTCACATATACGCCTTTCAAAAACTATTAAATTTTCTGCCTTAAGGGCTTTAAAATTGTGATTATTTTTGCTTGAACTCGACATTGAGATATGTTGTTGTATTTTTTGGAACATAGTTTAATTTTTTTCCTATAATTGTTGTCTATAAATTAAATATCATCATCATCATAGCCAAAAGACGTCCACTGCTGGACATAGGCCGACTCCAAAGATTTCCACAGCTGACCTTATCAATCCTCTACCCGCGACCTTTACCAGGTTATCGGTTCACCTAAAATTAATTAAATAAATTAATACGTAACGAAAAAAATAAAAAATTGCACTCAGGGAGTGCCGACAGAAGTGAATACAGATGTTATAAATTTTATAGCAACAAATGTGTTTTTTTAATTTATCTAGACGCGTTCGCGGTCTGCTATATGTACATGCATATAATATCGCCTCTTTCCTTAATAACGTGACAGTCGAAAAATGATTTTTCGGATATGTCTGCTGCGTCTCGTAACGGTGTTGCGAATCGAGAGATTTTATCTCATCTAAAAATATGAGTACCGTGCTAAAAGAAGTTTTCACTTCAAAATACAATATATTTAAGAAGGCATAAATATAGTCCGGCATCTTCGTGCGCGACCGTCCCGCGGGGTGACAGACGTTGGCGGGGGCGAGGTACCCACGATGTCAGCGGGTAGCGGGTGGTGTAGCGGGGAAGGGAAACGTGTGCATCGTGTGTAGCCGTGTACTAAGAATGACGCGCTACCTCGCCCCCGCCACCGTCTGTACCCCGCGGGACGGTCGCGCACGAAGTTGCCGGACTATAGTTGCTTGCTCTATTGCAAATCTAAAAATTCTTTTACATATTCCAACTTGGCCTATCGATAGGATATTTCGATATCCAATCACGTTTTCTACCTTTTAGAACAAAAATGTTATTTATGAAAATCTATTTTCACAATACGCGTGAAATGATCCGTTTTTCTGTTAAATGGAGTGTTGCTAATGCAATTACACGAGTTAAAATATTAATAAAGGCGTGTGAATGGTTTTGTTTATGTAAACGAGATTCGAACTGGAAGATGCAGTGGTGGGACTTCAAGGTGAACTGATTATCTGGTGAAAGTTGCAGGCCGCTAATTGATGAGGGTAGCTCAAGACCAAATGCTGTGATAATTTTTAGGAGAGGCCTACAATGGTTATTTTTATTTTGATTAGATAGAGTTTTTTTATATATTTGTTTTAAACTTTTTTTAAGACAACTCCCGCACTATGGAACAAGCCATGTGCTCATATTATAACTGTATTCTGCTCGTATTATAACTATAACCACATGGCTTGACCGAAACGTCGGTAAACAAAAAAGATAAAAATATTACGCGATTTAGACCCGTTGTCCATTATAGTTATAATATGAGCACATGAGCAAACCAGACAGATCCATGCATGGATCTGTCTGGTCACATTTCAATGCTTTTTACACCAAATGTTTGTAAAGTTCCTGGCACATTCCCCGCACCACATGGCTTGCTCTCTAATGCGAGAGTTGTCCTAAAAAATGTTTAAAACTAATAAGTATCTAAAAAAAAGGTCTCACCGTCCACCCCAGGGTCCGTTGAAATATTGTTTCGTGACTGTACAGTCACGAAACAATATTTCAACGGACCCTCAAGTAACACCTTGTTACGCATAATTACTGCATTGCCTGGCTTCAATTTTGCTTTGATTAAATAATTTCCACTATAATATTACTAAAACCCACCATTTTTATTTTATGGTTGACCCTCCAGATAATCCTGTAGAAATAAATGGCCACAACATCCACCAATAGTTGGTGCACATAAGCACCAGTCCTAACCCATCGTTTAGTAAGCTTCGATCAATTTCTCATGTCGAATCGGTAAGCGAAACAAGAAAATACCTATTTTTCTATAACGAAAATTAATAACACCCGTTTTTCTATAAGAAATAAGGATGAAATTGCCATGTAATCAGTTGAAAATCGTCACCATCTGCAAAACGAGTGGAAATGTTCGAAATTGTACGCTTACGGTTCGTTAAACAAGAATATTGGTTCATTGTTGGTAAGGAGAGATTCATTACTTGAGTTTCTGAGTCGGTACAGTCGGGACATTAAGTATTTACTTTTACTGAGTACTGTTGTGAACAAAATTGGATAGTAAGTTAATGGATAACCTATCTAGTACTTTCTTACAACCGTTAATTCGAATACTTGTTCACAAGCTCCAGTTTCAAGTGTTGACTTGCTTTGCTATGCGCATTTGGTAGGCCGCAATAAAGATTAATTTAGTTATTTCATTGCACTAGGTTAATAAAAACTCTACTTATTGCAATATTTTTATTGGTAGTCGTTCCAATTTATAACCGACTTCAAGAAAGGAGGAAGTTATATGTTCGACTGAATGTATAATTTCTTTTTATGTATGTTCACCGATATCTCCCCCATTTGTGGACCGATTCCCAAAATTCTTATTTTATTCGAAAGAGTATATTCTAGAGGTTGTGGGTTCGATTCCCACACTGGACAAAACTTTGTGTGACCCACAAAGAGTTGTTCTGAGCCTGGGTGTAATTTGTGTCCGTTAATTGTATGTTTGTAAAGTCCCCCGTGTCACAGAGCTTGTTCTCTAATGTGGGAGTTGTCTTTTTTAAAAGATTTAAAGATATCTACAAAGGCGGCACGTACGACAAAGACAGTTGTTTGGTGCTTAAAAAGACAATTTAACTAATCTTTAAAATGTAAATCTTAGTCTATTGTTACATTGTTAAGCCTTTTAGACTTCACGTAATTTGTTTAAGATTCCAATTCGAATAGTTCTTACATTTCTTAAAACTCTTTGAGAATTTTATTTTCAACTTGCGTTATTTAGAGACCACTTGAATTATTAACTTTATCTCGCATTTTCAACTTAATTTGATTTATTTTTAGTGTGCAAATTATTGAGTACCTTTTTGTGCTTTTATGAAGTTAACCTTTGCATGATAACGTATGTTTATAAACGTTTAACTCTAGTAGCATTATTTTAATCTTTTAAACCTATATTTTAGGTAGGTACTATGAAGCCCCCGCTGTCGTCAGCAAACTCTCCTCTTCTCCAGCACGTACTATGGGAAGCGTAGATTCCAGATGTATGTAGCAGGTACAAGGCCGGACGGATCTTGTCTTCATCGACAATTAAACACCACTGGATAACTATATAACTTGTTTATTGTACTTTTCCCTTATAATTATTTACATCCAATTACGACTTGGCTTCATCGAAGCCCGAACCTGACTGCCCATGACAACCTTCAAATCATTCTCCTTTTTTCAATCTTTGAATTCAAATATAATTATGATTTATAACACGTCAAAGGTTTCACTATTGGTATGCGGCCAGCTAGTGACCACCAATAAACCTTTACAGTACCTAAAGAACGACGTCCACCTCTGCCCTAACACATGCACGCAGAAAGATTTCAAGGCTATCTCTGATAATGCAGTCAATGTTTGACTGCCTTGGTCCAGTGGCCGCAGTGTGCGCCTGCTGTGCACGAGGTTGTGGGTTTTATTCCCACACAGGACAAAAATTTATGTGACCCACAAAGAATTGTTCTGAGTCAGCGTGTTATTTGTGTCCATTAATTGTATGTTTGTAAAGTCCTCCGCGACACAGAGCTTGTTCCCTAGTGCGGCAGTTGTCTTTAAAAAAAATGTGGCTTTGTTTTGTGCAACAACAATATAAATTTTAAAAAATAAAACCGTCAAAACGTTAAGAAAAAGAATTTACCTATTCACCTAGACAAAATGACATCAAGAAAATAAAAAATGAAGTCTTTTCTCGAAATAATCAGATTAAAAATAATCAAACTGACAGCGGTGTACGTGTACAACGCACAATTTAATTATCCAGAGATACGAAGGTTCTCCCTTGGGGTGTCGGTAACAAACTAAACTGTCAACTTTTGGATTTTGTTTAAATAGTAAATGTTTTTCGTGGCTTGTTTCGTTATCGTGTTTTGTTGATGACCCTTTGGGACAATGTTTTTGGAATTGTGAGTTTATTTTGCTTGGGTTAAACATATATACGAAATTTTGGGCCGGTTTTGTGTAAATATTAATATATAGTATAGCATACGGCCCGCCTGATGTTAAGCAGTTACCGCAGCCTATGGACGTTTTCAATACCAGAGGTATCACTTGCGTGTTGCCAATCCATTTTTAACATCAGGGCTTTGAGATGGAGTATCCCTGGGATAGGAATACATTTCTTACAAAACGTATTCCTATATGAGCGCTGGAGACCTGTACTCACAGGAAAACAACTACACCGCTGTATGAATTTATTTGGCTGTGGTCTTCGGGTCAAGGTCGAGGTCCTCCCCTAGTCGGGTTTGCTTGGTAGTATGGTGCCCTACCTCTCTTCTATATATTACAAGTCATTTTTACTATTTATCATTACATTTCTTACATCTCATTAAGTATAAACATTACACTATAAACATTATTTGAATTATTAACATTATGTAAACATCTAATGGGATGTATCTCTTTTGTTATGGTGGGAATAACCCCTGCCATGTATAATCCCATAACCCCTTTCGATGCAACTAACGGAGGGACATGGGATCGTTCTAATGGGCGGCATCTACATGGGCAATTAACCTTTTTCATTTTGTTCAAATGTACTCGACGAAACAGAAACGACATTTTGAACCCATATGGTTCACGCCTTTAGATATGATTTTTATTTAACTTTGTGATTGAAAAATTGTCGTTGGTTTTTCTTAATATTAAGTCTTATATGTGTTTTCATACAACGCACCTAATGATAAGCATACAGGTCTCCAGCGCTTATTTGAAAGAGTTTTGAAATAAACGTTTACTCCCATGCTAATGCCCTGGTGTAAAAAAAAGGGTTAACAACAGGCAAGTGATACCTCTGGTATTGCAAGCGCCCATAAGCTACGATAACAGCTTAACATCAAGCGAGCTGTACACTTATTTGCCACCCAAGTAGTATAAAAAAACCTAGCTTAAGATTTTCTATTTTCGTTAAATTCTCCTATAACTGCTGGACACGGGTCTCTTCCCTTCTATCAAAAGAATTAAAAGTGTTTAGACAATAATCCACAGACGCTTCAAGTTGAAAAATAATTAATGTAGGTTTCTTTGTTTCCTTGACCGTTAACAGATTCTACTAATATTATAAACGTGAAAGTTTGTAAGTATGGATGTATGGATGGATGTTTGTTACTCTTTCAGGTAAAAACTACTAAACGGATCTGGATGAAATTTGGCTCAGAGATAGATTATGGTCTAGAATAACACATTAGCTACTTTTTACAGCGATAACCGACACCCACGCGGGCGGAGCCGCGGGCAACAGCTAGTATCAAATTATTTGATTGGTTATAAATTTAACGTAAAATTCACATATGTATTACTGGCCGGCATATCCCCCATAATAATGTGTTACTTCTATTGCCATAATAGTTAATTATTACAATTAAACTTTGCCAAAGTCTCATAATAGGCATTTCAATCAAGCCACTTGGTCATTAAGACTTGTATAGAACTCAATTATACGCCAAATTGGCTTGAAACACTCAAACTATTCACTAGAATATTGAACAAATGGAATCAGACGGGCTCTTTATCTAACTTTCAATAGCCTAACGCGTAATCTAGATTATATTGAGGTGATAAACAGTATTATATATGAGGTATCTGATTTATTTCATTTAGTATTATTGATACGAATTGAGAACATTGAACAAGCTTTCTTGAAGTATAAAGAAAATAAAACAAGATTACAGAATGGGCAGACAGAGGTGTATTTTTGGGTGAGATACAATGGTATAATCCTTACTAATATTATAAATGTGAAAGTTTGTAAGAATGGATGGATGGATGGATGGATGTTTGTTACTCTTTCACGCAAAAACTACTGAACGGATCTGGATGAAATTTGGCACAGAGATAGATTATATAGAATAGCACATACGCTTTTTATCGCGATAACTGACATCCACGCGAGCGGAGCCGCGGGCAACAGCTAGTATTAAATATTTTCTTAATACTTATGTTTTTAAATTAACATAATAATAGAATTAAAATATAAAAGAATTTAGCAAAATGATTTAAGAAGAGAAGTTAAGTTTTTAAATATTGTTTGACTACGAGCTTAGTGCGTCAAAATTGTTTTGGGTGTGTATCTGTTATTGTGTACCTTTTCAATTTTATTTTAACTTTTTGACACAACTTTGATATTTTGTTTCAAACCAACAAAATTAGTAAAATACTAAGGTAAACTACCAAGGGCGCGTTACCTTATAGTTACGTGACTGCATATCTTTTGCACATCTCCGTGTCTTGGCAGGCACATTATAATTTGGTCTCGCCTGTTAGCTATCTATGTGGGCGATCTAAATGAACAACTCTGTCAACAAGTTGGCTTTTGCTACTATCAACTCGATAAAACAAAATAAACTTACTCTTTGTCAGGTTTATCAAGTCTATAGTTGCTAGAATCAATTTGGATACAAAAGGCCTACGTGAGTTTTATACATTTTCCAATTTTCTAACAGACACAGATAACGAAATACGAATCCAGAAAAAAACTTTGTTTTGTACTCTAAAAATTCCAATCACTTTTCCAATACACGTTGGTACTGCCTAACCCTCTAGTCGTCTACTAATTTATTTCCGAAATCTGATACCGAAATTGGGTTACACAATTTCACTAACAAATTCAATCAAGTCGAACAATAGTCAATTTTACGGTATAAGAGGCCTAAAATGATGTATTTTGGAGAACCACAAAACTGGATACGTTAACTAATCAGAATAAACGGGTTGTGGTCGTACGACCTTAATTTGCATCGATACCGGAATACTGAGTTTCGGTAACCGATACCGGAAATTGGGTACGTGCGCTGACAATACTATCGAACTGATTGCGTTATATTCTTTTATGAGATGAATGAAAATTAATATAAATTTTTGAAGGTTTTTGTGGTATCGCTTTTCTACTTTTTTTACAGGGTCAACTGAATTTCAATGAGGTTGTTCTGTTCCATTTTAGTTTTTTTTATTTTACCGATATTTACTCGTATTTACGTCCTGCTTTTATATTCTAAAGTGAGGTGATTATATTATTTTAAAATAGGCTTAATTTTAGTTTATGACTTATTTTATAAAATCTTAACAAAGGATAATTAAAGCATAATTCCAGAATCTATTGAAGTTCAGTAACTAGCCCTTAAACATAACAGGTATGTGATACCCCTCTGTCTACCTATGTAAAGTGTAAACTGCTTAAAGAAAGTAATTCAAAAGACTTGCGTTGTCTAGCCAAAAACCTTAAGATTGTCATTGCGCTTGGTTTATGGTAAACGGCCCATCATTAACACATTTAATACATCAATCTATTCCTATAGGAAGAAAGTGTTACATTAAGTTACGTATTTTACTTTATTATAAAATAATAATAAAAATGAGAATAAAATATATATTTTTTTAACAAAATATTAAACCGACACAATTCCTGAATGTAAATGCTTGATTATCTGCAGAAAATACCAATTTTTTTTTCTTTCTTCTTTCTATATATTATCTCAATTCCTCATGAATATCATTGTAATAGCTGAATGTGGTTAAAATGGGACCACATTCGAAGTACCCTATCTAATAAAAAAGAATGATCTGAATTGGACAGCCCTGTAAAAAGTATATACGAGTTGACTCAAGAACTTCTTCGTTTGTTTCGTCAGTTAAAAACTATTTTGCTTACAAACTTAATGACACCACATTTTTCCATATCACTATGTAGAAATAAATTAAAGTCCTTTCACAATAACTGTCACACGTACTGAACCAGTACCCGGTACAAATTGAATGTCCACCGAAGAACGGAATACAGTGTATTTTACAGTTGCCGGTATAGTGCGATAAAGTTCGTAGTGAAACTCTTTTGACTGGGTACTGAAACGACGTGGTAAAGTATCGGTACTTTTGCTACAGTTTGTAGCCTTTTTAGGGTTGTCATATTTTATGTGATAGTGACTTCGTTTTATATGACAGCTTGAGATGGTTGTGTTGGGTTTTATGTTCTATGTACTGTAACTAGAAAAATGATAATATTAATTATATTTTTGTAGCGTGTCGCCTCTATTAAGACGGACAGATGACTTGACAAAGGTGACATGCGGCCAATTGACAAGGCCAGTTCAGGACCTGATGCTGTGAAGTCCGGAATGCGTTTTGAAAGAAGCGTTTTCCTATCCAAGGGATACTCCATCTTAAAGCCCTGGTGTAAAAAAATTGGTCGGCAATACTTAAGTGATACCTCTGGTATAGCAAGCGTCCATAGACTACGATAATTACTTAACAACAGGCAGGCCGTATGCTTGTTTGTCACCCAAGTAGTATAAAGAAAAAGTAAACATCTTTTAGAGACTGATACTACTGAATATACGTACTCATTTAACATTCAGCGCTTCAATGATGCATTCCCTCATGTAAATGAATTTTTAAACAGCTATTTACGTAAGACCGATGTGTATAACGAACGCTTCTATTTCCATTGTCGGGTGAGCACAACGGCGGGACATTTTTCACTTGTACCAGTTTCTAGTTTGAAAGCGCCAGCGATGCTTCTTATTGTGTGGTGCAAGTTAGAACAATAAAGCGTTAATGTTATATAAAATATATTGTTTGTTTTTTGTTATTATGAAAAAACTAACAATATTATCGACTATTGACGTGCAAAGGTGGTAAGCTCGCCAGCCATTGCGCGGCGTGTCACGGTTTTTGATTTCCACATGAGATGAAAATTGAAATGGAATTTTCATCTCATGTCTGAAGTCTGAAGCCTGAGTGTACTTATTGTGAATGAATTGTGGTTTGGCCGCTACAATACAAGACCTGTTTCGTAGCGAGCGTTTTTTAAGAAACCTTAGCATTGTAAGGAAATAATAGAATATTACAAAAATATTATTTTTTTTAAATATTTTACTAAGAAGTTAAAATGATAGATACTTAATTAGAATTATGAGATGACGAGAACATTATGACTATGAATTATATATATTTTAAAAAATGCGTGGTAATGGTGCGCAGAAATTAGTTTAGTAAGTATGAAAATACGATCTGTTGCACGAGTTTCGCGTTGTAATGCAACGTAACGTACGTTGCATTACAACGCGAAACTCGTTACCATGCTTCAATTATGAAAAAAATCTACTATTCCAAAAACAAACAGCAAAAAAGCAATACAGATCAAAAAGAAATATATCCACATAACGCTATCCGCTTGTCGTGGACACCACAACTGAGGTAACAAATAACACGTCTGCGTGTCGCTGCGACGTTTCCAATTTAGTCGCTTTGTGTATGTGTCGCGTCAAGTCACATGTGCAACTGACTTCGCGCGTGTTTTTATACTTGCATATATTGTGCGTCTGTCTGAGAGCTTCCCAGGACACCGCTGAATATAAGAGCTTTAACAGAGATTACACAGTTCGATTTTATGCATCGATGCAAACGTGTTTTTCTAAGAGACAACCCTATGCACAATAATAATAATAATAATGTCCTCTTAACCAAGTTTCGGTCATGGCGGCTGGTGTACGAGTGTGTGCGCATACACAATTGCACTCTTTATTTCCTCACTCTCATAGCCCAATGGGACGGCAATCCGACACGACCGGATAGAAATCAGGCGTAGGACCAACGGCTTTAAGTGCTTTCGGAGGCACAGGGGTGTAAACACCGACAATTTCCAAACTCCGGGCATCTATTGTAAATTTCTTGTCAGAAAAGTCAAATATAAATTTTTGGCCCGTCCCGGGAATCAAACTTGGGCCTCGTGATCAACAGTCACACACATCGAGCACAGAGCCATCGAGGTAGAATATACTTAAAGGTGATAGCCCTGGTGTTGCAAGCGTCCATAGGCTACGCTGACTGCTTACCATCAGGCTGGCCATATCCTTGTTTGCCTCCTTGGTAGCATAAAAAAAAACTCAAAATTCATTCATTCGTTTAGGTTACAAAGTAACACTTATGAAGGTCATGAATAAGGCAGAAAGGACAGCTGAATTTGCCTGCGGCTAGCTCGCTGACGTGGATACACTAACTGACGCAGTCAAAACACGACACTTACATTATTGATAAAAAACTAATAAAAAAAGCTAATCTGCAGACCTCATTAATTGGGTCTGGTTCTTAATCAGTATGATGCTTCATACTAAAATTGCAACCGATTAAACAAAGTCTAAATCGGCTATAAATCAGCAGTTTATGGTACTCTGGACTAGCAATAATAATGATAGAGCCTGTTGACCTACGGAGGCATTCCACAAAGTTATAGTTAGTACCAAGTCTTTTTTTTTAAACACTCGCTTTGAGTCGCGAGAGACATAATATACAATTCATGGTTACAATGTACACCCAGACTCATACCAAACATGGGTCACTTAATTTTCTTCTCATCGTTTTGTTAGTCGCCAACCTAGTGACAGAGTTATAGTAATCATATATTTAGACTTTTGTCATGATATAACGATTGTTAACAGTCGGGACCGACTTTAACGTGCCCTCCGAAGCACGAAGATGCTTAGATCAAATCCCACTATGCAAACACCGATTCACCTGGCTCATTATTTTTTCTCTATAGGAATCGAACCCCTAACACGTCGTTGGTGTCGATGGCGGAATGACTACTAGACCACTCATGCATTCAAGCATAAAGATTAAAAGTCTTAACCTTATTATAAAGCAGTTAAAATTAGAAGGCAGTTAGCGGCACGTAGTGAAAATGCAAGAATTATGAAACATGTGCCGTGGTAACGATGTTTTGATGAAGTTTTGTTGATGCGCTATTGTCTAGGTAATTGCATATTAATACCTGACAATATGTTTCTTAAGAGTGAAATTTTAATTAAACTTAACTTTGAATACATACTTATACCTACATACTAGTTTTTGCCCGCGACTTCGTCCGCGTGGTTGTCGAAATGAGTCATCGAGGAGGTCAAAACGAATAAAAGGAATATTAATACCGATTTCGTTATAAGTGCCATGTTTCCGATTTTCAAACAGGACAAACTTTGTGTGTCCCACAAAGATTTGTTTTGAGTCTATGTGTAATTTAGTTAATTGTATGTTTGTAAACTCCCCCGCGACACAGAGCTTGTTCTCTAGCGCGGGAGTTGTCTGTTTAAAGACTACTTTTTTTAAGTACATATAAACTCCACAAACACGTAGATAATAATTTGCTAAAAATATATTTTCCAATGTAGTGGTATATTAATAGGCTGCTTGGTAACTTTCCTCGCGTCGTGTAACATACACTCTGTGGAGTACGCCGCATACATTACGACTACATTATTATTCTCGAAGATATTTTCTTTCCGTTGCCATTACATATTATGCGCTATATAATATACTAGGGGTCGCCTGCAACTTCGTCCGCGTGTTAATTTGGAATATTTTCCCCGATTGTGCAACATATTTCACTATTGCTCGGCTTCTATTGATCATAGCATAATGTTATATAGCATAGGCTATATAACATTAGCCTTCCTAGATAAATATTAAACAAAAAATATTTTTTCTAATCGAACCAGTACTTTCTGAGTTTAACGCGTTCAACCAAACAAACAAACTCTTCAGCTTTATAATATTAGTATAGATTATGATATGTATGTTTAGTGATGTGGTTTGAAATTGGGTTCGATAGTGACATATTTTTGAGTCATAACTTTTATTGCTCTCTAGCCTAAATAGTTTTTTTTTTAAGGAGGGAAATGCTTTACTCATACCGTCCGGGGAAGCGGGACGGTTATGTCAGGCTATCCGGCCTAAAGATGCAGCTACACCCGCCTTCGCAGCTGGTACACCGGACCCTGATATGACATCAGCGGTCCACCCAGAGCCTAACTAGCCTCTTTGTTTTGTAGAAGGGAAATGCTTAACGCATACCGCCCCGCCCGGGAAAGCGGCAGGGGTATTTCGTGAGAGCAAAACCGAGCCACCGCAAAAACCGAGCAAAAGCTGGCTGTCAGATTGAAAATCGGTATACCGTAAGAGCAAAAACCGAGCCTTGTTGACGTTTAGTCAATAGATTGTGCCGTCAACGAGCAATCACAACTGTCAGTTTGCGATCACAACTATCAGTTTGCCATCGCTGTTTCTTAGAGAATCAGCCGGTCGGACGGTTATGTCGGACATTCCGGTCAAGTTGGTAGGCGGCCGTAATCCGACTAAAACCCCCCTGTGAACCTGATATGACGTCAGTGGTCCACCCAGAGAGCCTAACTAGCCTCATCTAACCTAACTATAGCACCAGTATTTAATATTTTAACATTTTTGCTATGCATTTAGCTCAAATATATATAAATACTAGCTGTTGCCCGCGGCTCCGCCCTCGTGGTTGTCGGTTATCGCCTATGTGTTATTCCAGGCCATAACATATCTCTGTGGCAAATTTCATCCAGATCCGTTTAGTAGTTTTTACGTGAAAGAGTACCTAACATCCATCCATACATCCATCCATCTGTACCTACTTACAAACTTTCGCGTTTATAATATTAGTAGGATTCAAAGCAATGTGGAAAAAGTCACACTCGGAACAGGATTAAGATTCTCCTAGAAATCCTGCTCCAGATTTATATAAAAATATTATTTATCTAACCGATTTTTCTAACATAATATCGGTACACCTCCATCACTTGCGTATAAATGGGGCTTTAATATGAATATCGGTTATTATCACACACCGATTGCGTACATTCTCGCCATACTCGTAGAACGTACATCAATCATCTACGATTCTACTCACAACCCATCAGCATGAAAATAGTAATACAGATTTGTATGTACATTATATTACTGCATATATAAAATACTAGGGGTCGCCCGCGACTTCGTCCGCGTGGTTATTTGGAATATTTTCCCCGATTTTGCAACATATCTTGCTACTGCTCCGCTCCTATTGATCATAGCGTGATGTTATATGTATAGCCTGTAGCATTACTGGATAAATGCACTATTTAACAAAAAGATTTTTTCTAATGGAAGCAGTATTTTCTGAAATTAGCGCGTTAAACCAAACAAACAAACAAACTATTCAGCTTTATAATATTAGTATAGATATGTATGTATATCGGTCCTTCTGTAGCAAAAAAGGCATAAATTGAGATACAAATGTATAGCAATATTTATCTTGTAGTATTTAGAATAAGGTCAAAATTTATGCGGTACTTTTTATCACTTTGTGCCCTTTTTTTCATTGGCATATATGTTTTCAAATCATACCATATTCTTTTCTTCCTTCTAATCTATACTAATAATAATACGTGTGACAAAAGCTAGTGCAAAAGTATATTCAATGATAACTCTCGATATTTTTTAAGAATTTTTCCTTCTCGATCAATTTTTACGACTTACATGAGAAAATAAATTCTTAACATCAGTTCCTACGAGTATGTAGTAACGTTCATTAGATGCTCTTGGTGAGGCTTTTTTATAGTGTAACGTAAAAACCGAAGTGTATAAATTTATGTCGGTATACCTGCAGTTAAAAGAGAAAGTAATATAGAGAGTAATATTTTTTCTTGCGTTAATTATCATAAAGGTAAATAAATAAATAAATAATTGAAAGAAACGTATTTCTATCACAGGGATACTTCCATCTTAAATACCGTCAGGAAACCGGGCACTCTACCAGAGGCCTGCGGCGACCTCGGACGTCTGCTGGCCTTTTGGAAGAACCTGGGGTGGTTGGAATAGCCATAAGGAACCCCACGCACAAAGGCCCACTTAAGCGGCCAGGTGCGGAAAAGCCCTGTCAAACTAACTAACTATCTTAAATACCGCTCAGCATAACTGAGACATCCACAAGGTTCCTCGCTTACCAGTCACGGTCATATTCACTAAACCAACAGGTTATCAAAATATTAATAATTCTTTATTGCACACAAAATAAACAATAACTAATATCGTACATAACAATTTGATGTACATGGGACAAAAAATTGTGTGATCCATATTATTATATGGTTGTCCCGAGTCTGGGTGTACTTTGTGACCGTTAATTGTATGTTTTTTTTTATACTACCATGGTGGCACACAAGCATACGGCCCGCCTGATGGTAAGCAGTTACCGTAGCCTATGGATGTTTGCAACACCAGGGGTATTACTCACGCGTTGCCGACCTTTTAAAAACCTTATAACTCCTTTCTTGAAGAACCCTATGCTATAGTCTCTTGGGAAAACCTGCTCATTCCACAGCCTAACCGTACGTGGTAAGAAATTCCTCAGGAATCTTACGGTACGGCAATTTTGAGGTGCAAGGATGTGAGGATGAACTCCCTGTCGGTGGCGAGAGGTGCGTTGATAAAATGTGGCCGTGGGCATCATCTCGAACAATTCCTCAGAAGTTAGTTTATTAAGTTCCCCGAAACAGGGAGGTTTAAAAAAAAAAAATATTATACTTAAAAAGACAAACAAAATAACACCAATGTCAACAAAAACATCTCCATAAATCACCTAAACATTACACTAATTCTTAGTCGCTCAATCTGTTTAACTACCAAGATAGTTTTTGCTTTTATCATGGAGAAAGAAGTACCAATCATAATTAGCTTAAACGTTATATCTACACCTCTGCTCACCCCTGCGGGGAAAACAAGCATAATGATATGTGTTTTGACTGCATCAGCTTGCATGCTATCATACTTGTATTTTACAAATGATTGTAACTATCTGCCGATTAAAAAGACTGGCCTGAGTTTATTGCTAGTTGTTCTCAAGGCTCTACGTCAGCCAACTAGCCGTAGGAAAATTTAGCTGACATCATCTTTCTGGTTTATTCATAATTTATGACCTTCATATGTGTTACTTTGTAACCTAAATGAATAAATGAATTTTGAGTTTGAGTTTGTTATATATTTACAATCATAGTTGTTACTGCTAGCTAACTTTTTGCGCCTAGCTATATTACCAAAGTTGTCAACTTATAGAAGATGGTCAGTAAGTATTATTCAGTCCATTTAACTAAATCGATGGTCCCAAAACTCGCGCGAACATTATTGAAAGACCTCTTTTTTTCTTAAATATAGATTCCTTTGTGCGTTTAGTACGAGGGAAGTTTTAGCCAGTTTTTCAAGCGAAGTTATTTTTGATATATTTTATGCTTGAAATATTTTCGCTGATATTTTTCATGATTTATGGAGGCCACGGTTAATTTGGTTGATGTACTTAGCTCGGGCTTTTGTGAAGTAAACGAGGGTACTACAGTTGGGAACGTTCGAAAAATAGATTTTGTCTGCGTCTAACAAGATAATAGGATGGATTATAGATGAATTTACAGGTTTTGAATGTCAGTTATAGTTTTTGGTAATCTTAGCATGGAAATCATGCACGAACACGTCGAACACAGTAATGTTAATCTTGCTAATCGATACTTCGATTAGCAAGATTAAATCTATTATAATTAATAAACTAGAGAAAAGCCCGGGCTTAGTTTGGATGCAATATTTCATTTATCGATCTAGCCATGAGTGAAATCTGTATCGAAATTAGGGATACTCCATCACCCAACCCTTGTGTGAGTTGTGTGAGTCAGTTTTGGGTCGGTAACACACGATGAATAGTCCTGCATATACTCACAGATTGTCCAATACACATACACGATAGGTACACAATACAACAGAGATTAAACATAGATATTGTCCCTAAAAACTTTCCTGTAATGATGGCGGACAAAACACAAAGATTCATATTCTTAGCATACGCTATATTTTTTTTTTAAATAGTAATAAATAGAAAATAAGTTACGTTACTTAATTATAATATAGTATAATTAAGAATAGCATAAGAAATAGAAATAAAAATATTTTAGAACGTAAGTAGCATCATAGATAGTCAGTAAAGTAAATGTATTATATAAAGTTTTTGGTATATATAGAGATTATTGTAAAATAGTATAAGAGCTTAAGTGAAATAAAAAACCCCACCCCATCCTAGTAAAAGTATGAAAAGTGAAGTAAAACGGCTCTGTCCTTTATGGCAGAGGAAAATAGGCACAACACCCTGTGATGACGGGTGCATATAAAAAAACACGATGAATGCCCCAGGTATTGCAAGCGTCCAGTCTATGGTAACTGCTTACTATCATACGAGCTGTATATACTTATTTAGTATTATTATGTTTGGTTCCGTACAATCATAAGTCCAAGGTCATGGTGAGCCTGTCCACTGACCCTACCCCGCACAGTCAAACTACATTTTTCTTTATTTGAGTAAACAAACAACTTTTCCACGAGTGATTTATTTTCTTGTAACTTCTAAACACAGATGGCGTGCAACTAGAATTTGTTTGGCTAAATTAGTTTTGACAAAATAGCAATGACATATTGAGAGAATTACATGCATACAATGTTTTAGCCCGAGAATTAGACAGCGGTATAAAAAAGAACATCGATTTACAAACAGAAGTGAGAAACTATGTTTTTTTATTACCTATTTACGTTTTCTTTTTTAATATTGCCAAGGAGGCAAACAAACATATGGCGCGCCTGATCTCAAGCAGTTACCGTAGCCTATGGACGCTTGCAACACCAGGGATATGACTTACGCGTTGCCCACCCTGTAAAATACTTATAACCCCTTTCTTGAAGAACCTCAGTCTCTGTGGAAAAAACATACGTTAAAAAAATCCGAGCCATCACAAACACAGATTCAAAAACTAAACGTTGCATTGAAGTTATTATACAAATCGATATAGACCCCAACGTCGATGCAATCAGATCGCGGTTTGATGGTAACGTGTCTAAAAAATTTGTCGAATTTAGTTTTTGACGGACTTCCAAAATCGATGTATCGGTTTCACAGAGTTTTTTTGCTGACGAACAAAATTTCAGATCCGATTTCAACGATTTATTTCCAACGTTATTCCATTTGACTTTGTGGTTATTTGTTTGCTCACTTTTTACGTACCAACCACAGTTTAATGCTGAGCGCCATTGCTTTTTCTATCCGAGTTAAATATTGGCTTGGACTTAGGTTGGTTTTTTTGAATTAGGGTATTACGGTTAAGTTTATTGCTGCCTCCATTGCAAGCACTAAAGTTATCTTAAACTTTAATTTGTGCTTTCGTTTTAGCTCTACTGTTTGATACGAAAAAAGTGCGCTAATATAATATTTTTTGACAAGATTCTTCCTCTTCGTGACGGTAGGTACTGATGACAAATTTGATGTAATTTTTTTTCGCTTCCTCTATATTTATCAACCAATTTTGGTTGAATGTCAGTGTACGAGTTCTTTTCATTTGGCCTTTTTCAAAATGTTGCCTACATAGTCGATGTATGTTTACCTAGGACCCCTGCCGTCATCT
Source organism: Trisateles emortualis (assembly GCA_947095525.1). Classification (NCBI taxonomy): domain Eukaryota; kingdom Metazoa; phylum Arthropoda; class Insecta; order Lepidoptera; family Erebidae; genus Trisateles; species Trisateles emortualis. Next base: position 2,698,582 of record OX352748.1, on the reverse strand, counting down.
TCATGACATGTATCCTTTTTTTCATTCATCCCTTCCAACTGTCCCAAATATCTTAACATTTCCTTCTCAAAGATTTTTACTATATTTTGATTCAATCTACATCGTTCTCATAACTACAACGTGATTTTTCACTCTCTCTAGCATTTTGATTTCACCCATTGTTTCTAAGCTCTCATTTCTATTACATTATTCTTGCTTTTGGCTTGTTTTGTTATGCTCATGAATCACTGAATACATCAATTATGGCATCTATACCCTGAATTATGGCACAAATAGCTTTGTTTAATACATTATTGCTAGCTAAAACAGACTTTTAAGGACCTTTCATTTGATTTACTTAGCTTTTCTCTTTATTGTCAATATTAGTAACCTGTATAATATGTATAAAGTTTATATGCCGAAATATCAGCTTTATACGACATACATATTTGCAATTAAAAGCACTTGAGAGTACAGACGTCGACAGAATGCATTCGTTGAACCCAACTGAATCCTTTATTAAAAGTTTACGCCAACTTTTTTAATTTGCTTTGTATGTTCGGTGCAGATGGACCAAGTTTTGGATGTCGATACCAATTGAATTTCATGACATTCACCGAATAGACTGACGTACCTATCTATTGTATTTGAATTAACTTTAGTTTTGTTTATGAATTAGTTAATTTGCTCAGAGAATTATTATTTAAAATGTCTTTTTCAAATTGAAGATCCCTTCGTTCGATATAAAATAGACTGTCTCTTCTCTCAGATTCAGAAAATTTACTGGATTTGTCCAGTAGACTCAGAGAACTTCCCTCATTTCTATCCAGAAATGAGGAAAGTTCTCTGAGTCTACTGGACAAATCCAGCGTTTGATTGTATTGTTAATACATATGTATAAATGTTTTTTCGACAATAACTCGATTTTATTAAGTTGTAACATAAACAAAATCGGTCAAAGGTGAGTCGCAAGTTCACAGTTCGGGGCTAACAACTAGTTAAATTAGTTGACATTGATACAATACCTATGCTTTTATAACACCATATTGTCACGTGATATCATAATAATAATCATTACTTTCAAAAGAACATAATCATCGATCATGTTTTATATCAAAACTATCATTATAATACGTTCAAATCAATAACAACAACCTTCATTAGATATAATTACAAATTGAAATTTGATGGGTTGGCTATCACTACAATATATGATACAGTTTGTATTGCAGACAATAATATTGATGATACTAAAATATTGATAGGCGTTACAGACATTACGTTTATTTACAATATTTTTTTTTCAAAAAACAAGGATTGGGCCCGCCTAGTGGCAGGCAGTTATCGTAGTCTATGGGCGCTTTTAATACCATTATTTTAATAGGGGTATCACATGCGGGTTGCCGACCCTTTTTTAACTGAAGGAAAAAGAAGGAGGTTCTCAAATTCGACCCGTATATTTGTTTTTTTTTTTACACCAGGGTTCTAATTAAATACGCATTCCTATATAAGCGCTGGAAACCTGTACTCACACACAGGACCACAACTACATCGCGATGTGTAGTTATTTCGGTTCTCAATAGAATTGTTTAAATTGTGTAGTAGCTAATGTAATATGCTGTCAAATCTTGGTATCAAGCGGAAACCTGGTGACATGTAACACAGGTAATTTTACCACATGCACCAGCGGTCCACAACCGATATGTATTGTATATTATTATGTTAGCTTAAGTACTTTTGTAATGTCGGTTTTGGTAAGAAATAATTTTTATTTATTTTTTAAAAAGACAACTCCCGCGCTAGAGAACAAGCTCTGTGTTGCGGGGGACTTTACAAACATACAATTAACGGACACAAATTACACCCAGACTCAGAACAACTCTTTGTGGGTCACACAAAGTTTTGTCCCTGTGTGGGAATCGAACCCACAACCTCGTGAACAGCAGGCGCATATTGTGGCCACTGGACCACCGAGACAGTCATTATATTATATTATAATATATGTAAATGATTTTATTATTATTTTTATTACAATTTGGCTGTGGTCTTCCGTAAGGTGATAGTGTCCACCTATAAACTATGAATAATAACGATCTCTATAAGTGGGGACGTGTCCCCCATGTAGACGCTAATAGCAGAAGTTCACATTAAAATGATTATTGAGGTAAATATATTATACTAGCTGTCACCCGCGGCTCCGCCCACGTGGATGTTGGTTATCGCTACAAAAAGTAGCCTATGTGTTATTCCAGACCATAATCTATCTCTGTGCCAAATTTCATCCAGATCCGTTCAGTAGTTTTTACGTGAAAGAGTAACAAACATCTATCCATCCATCCATTCTTACAAACTTTCACATTCATAATATTAGTAAGGATTCTTAGATAAAGACAAAGTTTTATTACCGTAAATTGTGTCCGTTAAATGTATATTCATAAAGTCTCCTGCGACACAGGGCTTGTTTCCTAATGCGAACTTTTTTTATAAAAAAAAAGGTAAAATAATTATATGACATTTGAATCAGTTAAATTTCGACCACCGGGCGACCTCTAGTATCATTTATTATTTGTGTACTCATCTGTACTTGAAACTTATAAATATATAGAGTGGTTTATACCAAATATTATTTTTAAATGTGTATTTTTGAACACACAAATGATTTACTTTTAAATCGCATGATATGAGTGATGGAAGGGGCGTACCTGCACTCAATCCATCAAAAATAATGACCAACACTTTCAATGTCCATTTAAAACGAAGTTTTAGCTTGTTTAAGTGGAGTTGGTACATGTTTTAAAATAATGGACTCATATATTATTTCTAGAGAATTTCTAAGTTAATGTCCTTGTGATATATTTGTACTGTGACCTATTAGTCTAGTTGAAAACAACGTCAGTATGTTTTAATTGATTCTAAAGTAGACAGAGCTAGTTCTATGGCAACTAGGCAACTGGTAAACAAAATTCTAAATTGATATCTATGACTAGTAGTTCGCTAAGAACTCTAAACTTGACCGGTTGAAACAATAATCGCAAACTGACAGTTGTGATCGCTCGGTGACGGCACACACGATTGCTAAACGTCAAAAAGTCTCGGTTTTCGCTCAAACGGAATACCGATTTTCAATCTGACAGCCAGATTTTGCTCCGTTTTCGCGGTCGCTCGGTTCTTGCTCTTACGGAATACCCCTGCACTCTTGACAGATTCGACTCTTGTTCAAACTTAAAAATATTCTCGATGTTATGTATATCAACATTACTGGAAATTAATGTCAAACAAATATTTATACATTCAAAAAAATTAAAGTACCCAGAATCGACGTTTATGCATAAAAAGGTTGATGATTGTAGAGGAAGTGAAATGTGCCAACTTCATCATCATCAGCAAATACGAAAAGAGGCGTAGTACTTTTTGCATTTGGCCGTAAACACATACGTTCGTTAGAACATCTAAACGCCCGTACAAAGCCATTATAAATGGAAAAGTTTTGATGGACGTTTGTTACTCAATTAAGCCAGAGTGGCTAAATAAATCTGGATGAAATTTGGCAAAAATAGATTATGGTCTGAAATAACACATAGGCTTTTTATTTCGGAAAATGTAGTTTTGTGGAATAGAGTTAATTTTAAGCCGTTAACAATGAATTGTTACAAATATAATTTTAACAAAAAAAAACGACTTCAGTATGGCAAGTTGTAAAATTTTCAGATATTTGTTTGTTACATTTGAATAAAATCGACTGAGCGTCGGGCTGAACACAGGTCAAGTAGGTATTAAAAGCAATATTTAATCTGTGCAATCCGCGCTCAATTCATTCACGTCATTATTTCTTATTAATAGTTGCTTAGCAACAATAACCGAAACTTATCTAATCGCCATCAGTAAAATACTTATTATTGAAAAGTTCAGATGGCCATCTGTGGTCTTCTTCATCAGTTTTACTTCACCAAATTACACTTTCTGAATGCAAATGATTGATTAGTTGTTAAAAATATTGAAATTGCTATATGTGTGCCTATAACTTTTGAGGAGTTCCCTCAATTCCTCATGGATCCCATCATCGGAACTTTCTTTTGATGATAATGGGACCAAACTGGAAGTATGTCCAGTCAGACAAAAAAAGAATTTTTCAAATCGGTCCATAAATGACGGAGTTATGCGGTAACAAACATAGAAAAAAAAAAAAAAAATACACACGAATTGATAACCTCCTCTTTTTGAAGTCGGTTAAAAAGAGTTATCAACTAACTCAAGACAGATAGGGCACCATACAACAAGTTTGACTTGTGAAGGACTTACATCTTACAAAAGACACCCAGTGGAGTAGTTGTGTTCCTGTGTGTGATTACAGGTCTCTAGCGCTCATTTAAAGATGCCTTTTGATAAAAACGTTTTTCTATCCCATGGACATTCCATCTTCGGCAACACGCAATGCGTCGACAACACGCAAGTGATATCTCTGGTATTACAAGCGTCCATAGGCTGCGGTAGCTGCTAAACATCAGGCGGGCCGTATGTTGTTTGCCACCCAAGTAGTATAATAAAACATGCGGAGCAGTCTTTGGGGACTGCCAATAGGTGTGACAACTAGGTAACTTGTGAATTGCATCGTCAAGCTATTAGATTATTATTTTTGAATATGGAAAGCGTTCGATGACGATGACGCGAGTTCCATGATTTTTGTTCACCCAAAATGTTTAAATATGGAAAGCGTTCGGTGACGATGAAGCGAGTTCCATGATTTTTGTTCACCCAAAATGTTTAAATATGGAAAGCGTTCGGTGACGATGAAGCGAGTTCCATGATTTTTGTTCACCCGAAAGTGTTCAACGCACCTAAAGAAATTTTCACATTAAAAAATCTGAATTTTCCATCTTAGCTCAACACCAAACAGCATTAACGACCAATTACTTAGACTACACAAAGTTAGATAGACCAAGAACATAATACAAATCACAGAGAAACTTTCGTCCATGTTCAACATCTGTAACTAACTGCTCTCCATCTAAACCATATCTATAACAGTTCTGAACTTCCACTCAGATAGCTTTTACACACCTATTAAGCCTTATCTTTATACATTTAAAGTTCAATTTCAATTGTATATTTGTTATAGTAAGTTTGTAATTACTGTTGAGGGGCTAATGTCAATTACATTGTCACTTGAGAGTCGATGTTAAGCGTTCTATGATCGGGTCGTATACTGGTTGTATAATGATGATATTTTATCGGTTCATTTTAAAATTGATTTTTTTTTTTTTTATACTACTTGGGTCGCAAACAAGCATACGGCCCACCTGATGTTAAGCAGTATCCGTAGCCTATAGACGCTTGCATTACCAGAGGTATCACTTGCGTGTTGCCAACCCATTTTTTTACACCAGGGCTTTAAGATGGAAGTAACTCTGGGATAGGAATACGTTTCTTTCAAAACGCATTCCTTAATGAGCGCTGGAGGCCTGTACTCACACACAGGAACACAACTACACCGCTGTGTGTAGTCATTTGGCTGTGGTCTTCTGTAAGGTGGAGGTCCTTCCCCAGTCGGGCTTGCTCGCTAGTATAATGCCCTACCTCTCTTAAATTTCTCTTAAATTTCATATTGATTGCAAGTACGGAATTCAAAGCCATTCAAGCCTAAGGAAAGAACCGCCAAGTAACTCAGGCCACTCTTTCAATCGCCAGATATGTGGTTACAATTTGAAAGGGCAGAAAGTTTGAGGAAGCTTTTGTAATAGGGTAGGTAGGGTACCATACTAGCAAGCAAGCCCAACTGGAGCTCCACCTTACAGAAGAACGTAGTTGCGTTTCTGTGTGTGAATACAAGTCTCCAGCGCTAATTGAAGGATGCGTTTTGAAATAAATGTTTTCATATCCCAAGGATACTGTTGCCTATGGAGGCTACGGAACTGCTGAATATCAGGTGGATTGTACGTTTGTTTGCCACCTAAGTAGTACAGAAAAAAGTAAGCCTTTGTTAAATCCTTATTAATTAAATGTTTCTGAACCAAAAAAAAAAACATGGCAACGTGAAAATTTACACGCAGACGAAGCTGCAAGGAAAAGCTACTATAAAATAAACATTATAAGAATACATTACGATATAATAGATAAGAAAATCTTAGTAAATTGGCCAGCACTTATCGCAAACTATCGATATACAATATTAACAAATAACATTAATATAAGTGATCCATTAGCTTGTATTATATAACAATATTGTTTAATTCTCACATGTATTACACGCATTATGGTAATACATCAGTGTTTGGAAAGGTGACTGTTAAGAGTAGTGGTGGCCGAATCCTTACTAATAAATGTGAAAGTAAGTATGGATGTTTGTTACTCTTTCACGCAAAAACTACTGAACGGATCTGGATGAAATTTGGCACAGAGATAGATCTGGAATAACTTTTTATCGCGATAACCGACATCTACGCGGACGGAGCCGCAGGTAACAAGTAGTATTTAATAATGTTGTCTTATAAACAAACAACAAGCCCCGTATCGCGGAAGACTTTACAAACTTACGATTCATCATCATCATCATCATCATCATCAGCCTATCGCAGTCCACTGCTGGACATAGGCCTCTCCAAGGGCACGCCACCTAGCACGATCCTCGGCTTTCCGCATCCAGCTACTCCCAGCCGCTTTGCGAAGATCGTCGCTCCACCTCGCCTGAGGGCGTCCTACATTACGTTTGCCGAGCCGCGGTCTTCACTCAAGAACACGTCTGCTCCAGCGGTTGTCAGTTCTTCGGCAAATATGACCCGCCCATTGCCACTTCAGCTGGCTTATTCTTTGTGCTATGTCGATAACTTTGGTTCTATGTCGGATCACCTCGTAACTTACGATTAAAGGCCACAAAGTACACTCAGACTCGGGACAATCATTTATGGACCACACATTTTTGTCTCGTGTGGGGATCAAACCTACAACACGCGCAGTGGTAAATGACGAGGTAAACACTCAAGCCACTGATCCAATCGTACAGTCAATAGTATCGATATAAATTATAATTTCCATCACTCTTATCTCCAATAAATTCGAAACGACTTTTTTGTCATCAATCTTTTCATTCCAAAGACCTATCTCTTTCACACTCGATATAACCTCAAGGACAAACCGTCTAAAGCATCTGTTCACGAAACACGCCACAAAACACTCTATAAAATAAAAGGAAAAAACAAATATCCACTCTTCCAATATTAAGTACAGTACTTACTATCGTGAGATGTTCCATCGATCCTATCAAATCGACAGTTAAAGCGATGAAACTATCGATATAAGAATTTGACGATTTGCAATCGAATAAGAGTTTGTTTTATACGATTAAGGTCACAAACAAGCAAGCTAGTGCTCATAGACTACGGTAACTGCTTACATTACATTGGTTATAATCGTAGTAGTAAAGAAAAGGGTTAAGATAGGATAGATAAATAGAAAACTCTTTATGGTACACCAATTTTTTATTAATGATACATTTTTTTACTGAAACTACATGAACGGCTTTTTTTGCGTATAATAATTGTACCCAAAACCTAAATACTTTTGTTATCAGTTGGTCAGACATTATAAAATTTAGACTTTCAAATCGTTAAAGAATGTCTTTATATCGGTAGATTAAGCAGCGTCATTTTTCAAAAACAAACGAAAAAAATCGATAACCTATCAACCATCTGCACTTACCCTTACGAAAAGAAATGAAATTATTTATCAACGTCCAAGAAAATGGCGGGCAAGATGGCGAACGTTATGATGACGTTCCTTTTATAAATTGAACCAAATTATTGGGGTACCGTCCGATTTGTGAACGAGGTTTGTCACTCGGCTCTATGGTGATAACGGTAACAAAGACATGGTGTTTGGAATAATAAATATTGGTTGGGTAATGACATGTAGAAGCCGTTGTGTCAGTCATGTTGCTGACACTGAGAAAATAGATTTACTAGTCTTAGTGAGTGTAAAGGTGTTTTTACAAGAGATATTTAGCGCTCTAGCGCTTTATATTGTTGCCGAAAAAATGAGACAATAATCATTAGTATACTTTAGGAGACCGCCTTTTACTTCATGTGTTTATAGTCGGTTACTTTCTCACTCGTTAACTAATAAGGTTGTGGAATGAGCTCCCTGCCGAGGTTTTCCCAAGCGACTATAGCATGATGTTCTTCAAGAAAGGATTTATAAGGTTTTTAAAGGGTCGGCAACGCGTGAGTGATACCCCTGGTGTAGCAAACGTCCATAGGAAAAAAACGGCCCGCCTGATGGTAAGCAGTTACCGTAGTAACTGCTTACCATCAGGTGGGCCGTATGCTTGTTTGCCACCTTGGTAGTATAAAAAAAACAAAATAAATAAATATATATATATACCTAATTTTAAACATAATTTTTTGTGAGTAAATCTCTGGATCTACTAACCCGATTATGATTATTTACATAAAATAAAATAAAAACTGAAGCAAAATGAGGGCGGGTCGCTAGTGTAAATTTCATTGAATCAAGCTTTTACATTATTTTACGCGAAAGAGTGGAAGTTGTGGGTGATACATATTTAAATCCCAACCAATATTGTTTTACAAGTAACACATGTCATTTCACACTATTAACCAATTATCTGTAATATTTAAATGAAGTAATTACTTTACGCCGTGGCTGGCAGCAAGTTCCTTTGTAATATTTTCATAATATTTATAGTAATATCTTAGACTACTCACACGATGCCATCTTTTCTAAAACTAGATAGAGCATACTAGTTTTCAAATTTATTATACAACGTTATTCTTGGTTATAAAGTAAAATACTAAAACACTCCAAATTTGTTTTTATTAGAAGAGTAGGAATACAAAAAACCGGTTGTGTGTAAAGTCGGTCTACTGACGATAGTTGAACGTGACAACGTCATATGGCCGATTGTGCCTCTTTGTCGCTCGTTCCGCGCTCTCGCTTGCACAATGGAACGCCTCAGAGCGAGGTAACGCCGCATACGTCATCTTTTTAGTGCGTGCAGCCGGCTCCATCGAATTGTAAGACGTTGTCACGTCAAAAAGAAATATTTAAAAAATTAAGTCGCGATTTTTTAGGCTGATTTCACATTTTCCTGAATAAATATGAAAACCTAGTGGAAAGTGCCACTGCTACTGCTCATACCAGAGAACTAACTATTTAGATGCATTTGTAAAATTAAAATATGGCCTATTAAAATATGTATGTCCACTGTCCAACTTAAAGCAATTTTCATACGTCATTGGGACAAAAAATAACATATGTAGTTTAATATTATACACGAATCTATTACTGATTGTGAACAAACGACTTTCAAATGTCTCCTATACTATAAATAGCATTATATATTTCTTCAAACCTAATTGTCATGAAGCTATTTATATTGAGAAATACAATAAAATCAATAGGAAGAACGTTTATAAATAGGCAGGGGTATTCCGTAAGAGCAAAAACCAAGCCACCGCGAAAACCGAGCAAAATCTGGCTGTCACATTGAAAATTGGTATTCAGTAAAAGTAAAAACCGAGCCTTTTTGACGTTTAGTCAATAGATTGCGCCGTCACCGAGCAATCACAACTGTCAGTTTGCCATCGCTGTTTCTTAGAGAATCAGTCGAAGGGTCTAGGGTCTAAACTATGTCGTTCATCGAATTCAGTGATTATAATTACTCAATTACGCTTGTGTTTTCTGTATTAGAGAGGTTCTTTCCCAGTCGGGTTAGTTCGCATATTATATTATTAGCTGTCGCTCGCGGCTCCGCCCGCGTGGATGTCGGTTATCGCGATAGCCGATTCTCTATTCCAGACTATAATCTATCTCTATGACTAATTTCATCCAGATCTGTTAAGCAGTTTTTACGTAAAAGAGTAATAAACATCCATCTATTCCACAAACATTCACTTTTATAACAAAAAATAGAAGATGAATTTACGGTGAAGATACTTCATCCATTCTTGTTGTACCAATTTATACGATATATAAAAATAAATTCAATATTCCACTTCTATATAAGCAATCAATAGTACCGAAGCAGAGTTCTTTCTCATATTTATTTATCAGAGCGTTATAATTAAACGAATTGTTTATTAAAAGCCAACGTGACTTTTATCATTCGATATTTTCCGGCTTTAACTTTAAAGCCTTCTCATTATCAGAATAATTACCGAATCAATCAACATTTTATACAATAGACTTTTGTCCGAGGATAAATTTTACGGCTCAATTTATTATAAGGCTTAATTGATTTTCAACCTGGTCTGGAATTGTGTTACGGTTATTAATGATGCTTGTAATCAATGCAAGTGGTGGATGTAGACTATTTAAGAGAGCTAATTGCGTAAGTTATTTATTTTTTATTTTGTTTTATTTAACAGACACAAATTACTCCCAGACTCAGAACAACTTTTCGTGGGTCACACAAAGTTTTGTCCTATGTGGGAATCGAACCCACAACCTCGTGCACAGAAGACGCATACTGCGGCCACTGGACACCAAGGCAGTCTATTGCAATATATCAATATATTACACGGACACAAAGTACACCCAGACTCGAGAAAACCAGTTATGGAACACACAAATTTTTGTTCCATGTGTGGGTATCGAACTCACAACACGCCTCCTTAAGCCACTGAATCAGCCATGCAGTCAACTGAAGTCAAACTTGTGCGGGTTATTTCCAAAAAACATTAATTACTTGCTTGCAAAGTGCCTTGCCTCTGTTCATCCTGTGAAGGATTAAAGCAACAAAATGCAAATTATTGCAAACTATTCCATGTTATTTTCAGTAAAAACACTATAAAAAAGATACACATGAAAATATCTCGAGAATTTTATATCGAAAAACTGAAACAAGTATCGAATTACGACACCCTCGTAACGTTATTATAATAATCACATTTAGTTATAAATCAGTTTACCGTTTAACTTCCCGGTACAAAAACCTTTGTACGCCAATATTGAATTAACGGCAGGTCGACCGGCCATATATCGTCCACCGTAGCTAATATTTGTAATAGATCCTGTCGTAAATTATGTTTTTAGGCACGAATATTTATTGTTGCCCGCGGGTCCACCCGCGTGGATGTCGGTTATCGCTGCAAAAAGCCCATGTGTTAGTCCAGACCATAATCTATCTCTGTGCCAAATTTCATCCAGATCCGTTCAGTAGTTTTTACGTGAAAGAGTAACAAACATTCATCCATCCATCCAGCCATTCTTACAAACTTTTACGTTTATAATATTAGTAAGGATAGCTACACATGTAGTTGTTAAGATGGTGAACTCGACACTAAAACCACTTCAATCTTCAATCAAGTGTTGTGGATTCAATCCAAAGGAGTCCTCTGTGAACAGTATAAACGGTCGAATAGAATACAAATCAATGTATGGAATTTGACGTAAGTTTACGATATTATATCGTACACTATGTCAAAACCCTTTTTTCCTTTCTTTATGCCGCTTGTCTAGAGGGGCTCAGCTACAACTAAAGTTTGACAACCGATATTCTACGAGAAAATACGAGTATAACCAATGCGCTACGAAGTGCTACGATTTCACCGTAGCATTGTCTACGGCGTAGCCAACATTGGTTAGCTACTCAGTATTCTAAAGCGTTATGACCGCTTTTAGTATATAATTATTTAAGGACGTTAACTGAATAGTTAATTAATATATAATTCATGTACAATTTGATAGGCTCAACTTGTTCTGGAGGCTGTTAACTCAATTCTGGAGATCTTTGTACAAGTTCATTTTGTGTCAACGTAATTTTTATTTGGTGTCACGTAATGACAATATAATTGGTAAAGCCTCTTGTTCACGACTTTACTCAAAAGTGACGGAAAGGTTTAGACATTTACGGGAGCGCTGCCACATCGCGTCGCCCGAGCCGATATAACCCGTCGTGTATTACCTAAACATACTTATGCACTTATATATTTATTTTATATTTTTAACTGCATTTTCATACGTTTACTGTTTTGTTGTTTTGTTTAATAGCTTAATATCCGATCATCACTAGGGGTTACCACTGAAAATCAGTGCTGTGTTGTTACCACAACATAACATTATGCTGAGTGGTAACCTCATTGTCACAGTAATTATAAGTTACAATGTGTAAATACCAAAAATGTGACTGTGTCAATAAATGTAATTTTCTTTCTTCTTTTCTTTCTATTTAAAGTGACAAATAAATTTGTGACGCTGTTTCGTATACAGCGTTACCAAACGTATTGAAAACAGTCTCTAAAGAGTTTAGTGTTGTGTTGTTTGAAAGTCCTCAGCGACACATAGCTTGCAGAATAATGAAGGTAGCATAACCGATATGTGGCCAAAATAAAGAATATTTTACACTCGACACCGACAAAAGTAATCAACATTCATCAGCCATCAGCTTAGTTGCCGCACAAAAATGGAAAAAGAAACATCACCTGCATTTCCACTCGCAATTTTCCCAGAACTTTAAACTTGTGACGAACAAAATAACAAAATATTCAGCACAAACTGATTCAAGTCTCTCTATCGTATTTTCGTAGCTCACGTAATATCATAACGTTTAGGTTAACGCGCTCGAGCTAGTCTGCGAGGCCTCACGTATCCACATCTAGAATTTCCCAATATTCCCAATAATCTTCAACACATAGCCTTCATTCACACTTTCCAACTGCAATTTCATCATAAAATTATAGTGTTGAAATATTGGGTTGGTAACACGCAAGCAATACCTTTAGTATTGCCTGCGTCCATAGGCCACGGTCACTGCTTACTAAGATTTTTTTTTTTTTTTATACTCCTTAAGTGGCAAACAAGCATACGTCCCGCCTGTTGTTAAGCAATTACCGTAGCCTATTGATGCTTGCAATACCAGAGGTATATTGCGTGTTAACCAACCCATTTTTTTACACCAAGACTTTAAGGTGGGAGATCCCATTTCCATCCCTTTTTTTTTTTTTTTTTTTTTTTTTACGCTGGAGACCTGTACTCACACACAGGAACACAACTACACCGCTGTGTGTAGTTATTTGGCTGTGATCTTCCGTAAGGTGGAGGTCCTTCCCCAGTCGTACTGGTATAAAAAAAACTATATTTGACTTTTGACTTGAGAGTTGGGACAACTGTTTGTGGGTCAGACAAATATTTGTCGCGTATTTTTTTTTCTTGAATCAAAGCCCCAAACCTTGGCACCTTGTCAATTTCTATTTTTTCCACCCACGGCTTTGCCCTCACATACAATCTTACAGAAACAGTATGTTCTTCCTGGCTAAAAAAGTAGCTTATGTGCTATTCCAGACTAGAGTCTGGAATATGCATTTCATCCAGATCCGTTTAGCCGTTTTGATATAATATTCCTATTATACTGCAGCCACTGTAAAGCGGCACGTGTGGGTGAACCTTTACAGTGACTACATCAGCACAAATACGAGTACGGCTAAGCGACGAAATAGGATTTTTTTGAATTTCATAAGCGATTTTGTTGGATGCATTTCAATTTTATTGAACATTCAAATGCTTTATGTAGTAAACAATGTTTTAAATTTGTATTTTTGTGTTTGTTATTGACAGTTATGCAGGATTTAAATAATTTAAATGAATATTTGTATAAGATTACATACTTCTATCTATTTCAAAATCCCACACTAGAGAACAGACTCTGTGTTGCATAGGACTTTACAAACAAACAATTTACGGACACATATTCGACTCAGACTTGGAACAAATGTTTATATAAAATCGAACCCTCGAAACCTCCGTTTTAACAGTCTGAGTCCCTGACCACTAAACCAGCAGGCCAGACTGATAGACGTAATATTAAGAAAAGAGAAGATTTTTTAGGGTCGGCGGTAACGCGCGAGTGATACTCCTGTTGTTGCATACGTCCATAGGCTACGGAAACTGTTAATTGTTAGGGGTCTCCGTAGTAGTTTTAAGAAAGAAAATGAATTTTGATATTTTTTTATGTTCTGTAAAATATAAATTGTAGTTATGTTTTTTGTTTTGTATCACTTCTATGCTTCCACAAATTATAACAAGTACCTATTAGTTTCATATAATAAATTATAATACCTAAAGATTGGCGTTATTGGTCTGAGTAACTTGGCAGTTCTGTAAAATAAAATTTTCGAAATATATCTTGTACTAGTATATAGTTATAGACATCACTACCTACCAGGGAATACTTATAATACTATCTCACGTTACACATTTAAATGTAACCTAGATAAAAATCTAGAACTACTTTTTCCGGCTTAAACTATAGTCGTCGACTAGTTTCATGAAAAAAATGTGCTTAGAATTAAAATATAAAACTCGTAGCACATTTTACTGAGCACTACTCTGTGTGTAAGCCTCTAAATAGTGTGTGTGTGTGTGTGTGTGTGTGTGTGTCAGAAGCGTGCCAGTGACCTATATACGGACTCCAAGCCGAGCGAAGTGATGAGCAGCTAAATATAAATTTGCTGTTAGTATAAATACTTATCTCAACAGTTTGTAAGGTTGATAGGTTAAAAAAATTGTATAAAACTTATTTTTAACTCCTCAACTAATAAAGTTAGCTTTTAACATAGTTTGTCTGATGGTAGGCAGTTGCCGTAGCCTATGACTAGTCTATGTTTTCAGTACCCCACTGGTATAGGATTTTTTTTTTAAATCTATCTCTGGTAACCTGTACTCATGCACAAGAACACATGTACACCATTGTGTGTAGTGATTTGGCTGTGGTATTCTGTTAGGTAGAGGTCCTTCTCTAGTCAGGCTTGCTCGTTTGTACAGCGCCTTACCTATCTTATAGTAATTAAAAATTATATTATTGAAAGGACATCGAACAAAAAACATCAATCAGATGACACAAAATTTAAAAAAATATAATAAACTGTAACAACTTTACAACTTATTCGATTTTTTTCATTTATTTGGAAAAATGAAACTGAAAGACTGATGTTAATTTGTAACAAAACGAGAACGCCATGTTTAAATGAAATCCAATTATTTTTTTATTTATTGTTCCATAAAGATATATTTTTAACGCTGCGAGAGGATTCAATATATTATTATTACTTTTTTGTTAATAAATAGAACTACAAACATAAAAAAATATAATAAAAGCACATTTTACTCATCATGTACCTATGGGCTATTAAATTTAGACTGCGCGTGCGATTTAGCTGTTTAGGTTACCTTGCTCGCCTCTTGATGCTACTGGGATTTTTCTTACAGGAAAACCCATGGACTGGCCCGAACAGAAATTTAAACCCAGGACATCACAATTAGCTACAAAAGCACACGTTTCTGTCATGAAGCCAATGAGGCAGTGTTATACATTGTACTTATTTAACATGAAATTTTCTTTTTATACTACTTGGGTGACATAGAAAAATACGGTCCGCTTGATGTTAAGCAGTCACCGTAGCCTATGGACGCTTGCAATACTAGCGTTTCTTTCAAAACGCATCTCTACATGGGTGGTAGAGACCTGTAGCCACACACAGGAACACAACTACACCGCTTCGCGTAGTTATTTGGCTGTGGTCTTTTGTACGATAGAGGTCCTTCCCCAGTCGGGCTTGCTAGCTGGTCCATACTAGCTTCTCAAAAGTAAAAACAGAAGTAAAGCAGTAATGCTCATTTTTTTTACTTTTGAGAAGTTGCGAATATATGTAAAAAATAATTTCATTTCAGAATGATTCAATGAACAATATTAAAAATCATAAAACTATCTGTATTTCTCATTGTATTTATGTTATAATTGTTATTGTATGTATTTGTAAGAATTAATTTTATTATCAAAATTATACTTTATTTTATTTATTAAAGTTCCTCTTAGCAAAATATATTTCTTTTTGACAGTATGTAGAGGACAGCCAAATGTCAATACATTTTAAACACTACTAGTAGTTTGAAAATTCACATTGAATTTTGAGAAAATCTTCAAAGAGTTGAAGATGTTCGAAGCGTGAGCTCTCCAACGGTAACAAACATACAAATACACTTCTGACGTCATAATATTAGAGATACTAGACTGAGTGAAAACTCTTGTCGAGATACAAAGTCTCGAAAACTTATTGGCATTCACTTTTGTTATACAAACAAGGGATACGTTGTGTTGATTAAAAATATCAATTTGATACTTCTTATTTTTTAGTTAGTGGCCAACCTGATGATAGAGTTATTTAGATCGCCCAGATTTAGGCCTCTGTCGTGATCTAACGACTGATAACAGTCGGGACTCTTTTTCTTTTTCTTTTAAAGGACAACTCCCGCACTAGAGAACAAGCTCTGTGTTGCGGGGGACTTTACAAACACACAATTAACGGACACAAATTACACCCAGACTCAGAACAACTCTTTGTGGGTCACACAAAGTTTTGTCCCTGTGTGGGAATCGAACCCACAACCTCGTGCATTGCAGGCACATACTATACCCACTGGACCACCAAGGCAGTCCAACAAGGGACTGACTTTTAATGTGCCTTCTGAAGCATGGAGACGCTCAGATGAATTACCATTATGCGGTCACCCATCTATAGATTTACCGCGCTCTTGGTTTCTTAACCCGCTGACCGTTTACGGAACGGCGAATATATCTGGCTAGGCACTTCTGTTTATAAGGAACAAAGACATATATTTTGAAAACTCTTTTACTAGTAAAATGCTATATTATTAAAATCAATGAGTAGCATAGCTATGACTAATATGCTACTCAGAGTTATTAGTCATCAAGTTTTTGTAGGATTCTTTTATTTTTAAGTAAAATATTTTTTAATGTACATACGGCATGGAGATATGTATACAGAGCCGCTATATGAAGATTAGTTTTTTAACAAAACCAATGCATGATATTGTGTGAAATATATTTTTATCTGTAGGTTTAGTACACTGTTACCAAATTCCACAAAATTATATACTAAGATTCTTTATATAGCGGTACTGTTTACCTACTGTGTGTACACACCGTGCTAAGCCAGGCCAGACCGATTAATCAGTACTTTAATAAAAAGTAAATTTTCCTTTCATTTTTCATTTCGTATTTAAAATTATATATCATACATG
Organism: Trisateles emortualis; assembly: GCA_947095525.1. Lineage (NCBI taxonomy): Eukaryota > Metazoa > Arthropoda > Insecta > Lepidoptera > Erebidae > Trisateles > Trisateles emortualis. The sequence continues at coordinate 2,681,554 of OX352748.1, read as the reverse complement.
TTACCTAGCTTCAACTTTACCAACAAACAATTGCCTCAATTTTTCAAATTTTCGATCTCCCAAAATTTCAGCTTGTGAAAACATCTATCATATATGAGTGGACATATCCCGTATTAATCATTTTTATTGGACAAGAGGTCCCTTTATTGATTGTCGTGATGATAAAAACACCATTAACTCACTTGGTGTTTTATTCCGCATCGTAATGTTGGGCTCGATGCGTTGAAAAATGTATTCGGTTTTTAGCGAAAAGAAATTAATGATCGGTGTTTCGTAATACTGAATTATTAATCACGGGTTTTTGGGGAAATTGGGGATTGCTGTAAATATCTCTGTAGGCTTTTAATAAAGGTGATGTTTCAATCTCAGTTATTATTTTTATTCATTTAATCATTTAAGATTTTTTTTAAGACAATCCCCGCTCTAGAGAACAAGCTCTGTGTCGCGGGGAGACTTTACAGACACAATTAACGGACACAAATTACACCCAGACTCAGAACAACAGACTTTGTGGGTCACACAAAGATTTGTCCTGTGTGGGAATTGAGCCCACAACCTGGTGCACAGCAGGCGCATACTGCGGCCACTGGACCACCAAGGCAGTCCATTTTTTTTTATTGTTTGTTTGTTACAATTTTACTCAAAAACTACATGACTGATTTTAAAAATTCTTTCACCATTAGAAAGCTACATTATAAGAGAGTATCATAGACTACTTTTAAAAAAATAACTTTTACGTACGCTTTTAACATGGGACGGGCCGCTATCGGGACAATCCCACCCACATGCCCACCGCTGTGACTCCTGTGAGCCAGGATTAACAGCGGAGTAACCAACTGATACACCGAGTTTTGACACTCGTGCGTCCCGTGGACAACTAAACCTACTGTCTTGGACCCCGCGACGAATTTAATCAGAAGTAAATAGGAGGAGTTAGAAAGAAAAGTTTCCACTTCCCTCCATAGCAAAGCGGGAGACAAAATAAATCTGTATAGGTTTGTAACCTATGAAAAGGAGCACCACGGAGGACCTTAAACTACGGGACCTAAGTGAGCTAAGTTTGATTGCTATAATATGTATGGCAGAAACGTTTAAATGCATGGAAATTCCCTCTAGATGAGACTAAATCCCCATAGTAGGCCGCTCCAGGTGATACATGTAAGCTGTTCAACATAATGGGGACGGGCCGCTAGTTAAGATATTCAGCTACAAACAATATGCAATAGTGATAGAAAAGTAACAGGAGGCCAATTACACAGTAGTTACCGTAGCCTATGGACGCTTGCAATAGTGGTTATTAAATTGCTCTCGTAATATCATCACAATATCTCGACTTATACCAATAAGTATCAATTCCTTATTAATCCACACTTTTACGAAGGATTTACAAAGATCTAATCCCTTTATAGATATTACTTTGTCATAAACCTCTTATTATAAAACCAATTATGAAGGTACTAGCTGACCCGTGCCCACATTGTTGGGCATTTTTCGGGTTAATATATAGCCTGACACTCACAAATAACGAGTCTTTCTTTTGGTATAAGATATTTTTAAATCGGTTCAGTTAATCCAGAGTTTCACCTTGCACACCCCGCCATCTGATCCCAAACTAGTCAGAGCCGGTACTATGGCAACCAGACAACTGATAAACATACTTATATATTTCTAAATACATACATATTATAGATAAATATTACACCCAGACACAGAGCAAACATATATGCTCATCACACAAATATTTGCCTTGGGTGGGAATCGAACCCACGACCTCCGGCTTAGCAATTAGAGTCACTAACTACTAGACCAGCAGCCCTGTCAAACAATATTAGTAGGTATAAAAATTATTTGATACCAATAATTCCAAACAGGTTTGAATCCGATAAATTGTATCTATTTTCGTCCATTGTTGGGCTTCAGGAATTTTAATATACGATGCCTAACTAAAATTGGAAATGTTAGGTAATTTGAAAGGTATACTCGTACCGTTATAAAATGGCCAACCAAGGTTACTTGCGATTAGGCTTTACTTGGCTGATTTTATCCTGTTATAAATATAGCGCCATTGGGTACTCATGAGTACCCAATGTCGCTATATTTATATTAAATATAATAAGTTCTATGTGATGATTTAAATTAAATCATAAATTAAATCATAAAAATATTAAATCATAAACATTAAATCATAAATTAAATCATAAAAATATTAAATCATAATGTTGCTAATTATACATGTATAATTAGCAACATTAAATCATAAATTAAATCATAAAAATATTAAATCATAATGTTGCTAATTATACATGTATAATTAGCAACATTAAATCATCACATAGAACTTAAGTCTTATAATCGACTTATTCTTGTTCAAACTTCATTTCATTTAGCTTATATCAGATGTCAGGGAGTTGAGACCGGCTCCCTCTCGGCACCGGTTAAGCGTCGTAGCCACGGACTCCCCATTAGGCTATGGTGTTTTATTAGGGAACGCCTGTTCGGGTACTAGTTTAAAGGGATCTTAAGCGTTTTGAAGCAGGGTTTGTCTGGATACCCGTTCCAAAGGGTTATTAAAGGGGCATTTTTAAAAACTTCATAATACCGCTTTTTATTTACTACTAGTGGCACGACCCGAGTGGACATTTACTTAGTTTTTTTACGGGTTCCGTAATAAAATATAGCCCATGTTACTCACTTCTTCTTCTTCGTGTCGATGATACGATAAATAATTAAATTTTACAAGCCCAGAATTTTGCCACCTCTACGGGGTTATCAGTTGCTGCGCAGAGGTCACTCAAGGTGCAGGTATGTTACGCACTAATAACAGATGTCTATAATTGAAAGATTTTTTTAAATTGGTCAAATATTTTTAAGTTTATTAATCATAAACAAAACGACAAAAAGTTAAATATTTTCTCTATATAATAATACTATAGAAGCGGAAAAACGTTAAACATAAACGTTAAAGCTAAAAAGACGTGTGGCACTCGGATACTGCCACGGTTTGCTATTGCATATTTTTTAGTATGATTTTTTTATCGAAACAAATAAAAAATTACTTTACAGAATTATCTAAATCATTTTATTTTATTCTCAATGATTCATTAAAATATATAATAATAAAAATGAATACTTGTAATAATTCCTTAAGACTATAATCTTTTTCACATTAATATTCTCTTAGATCAAAACCTCCGTACACAAATATGTCATTTAATGCGGCTGTTTAGAGAATTCGTCATTAAAAAAAGTATCACCGCTGTGCCGTTCGGAGTGGGGGGTGTTAGGTTTATTATTTTCGTTACGGAATTTCTGGATTCAGTCAATCAAAATGAAAAACTTAGATAACTATAGAAGATACCTAAAATTTCTCAAATCAAATCTCAAAACTTCCAACAAAAGGAAACCTGTACTTACTTAACTTTCGCGTACCATAACCTATATACCTATATTTTTATCAAAACTTACAAGATACGGAAAATCTCATTAATCTAAGCCGTTATCGATTGGATCCCAATAAATAATAACTTTGATCCCTTTCACAAATTGAGGCGCTGTCAAACGGAGCCCTTCGCTTTTATCTCCTTACTCTCTAACATTTTTGTAGTAAGTTCCCCTCATTGATAAGACGTAATCAGCTATTTTAGCGGGTATTTGTGTTGGGGTTCTTGTTCAACTTAGGTTTTCACCATAGTAATTTAAAAAAAACAATTTGCCTTGTCAGTCTACTGGTGGACATACATAGGTCTCTTCCAATAACGCCATAGTGCATTGTCAGGCTTAAGCATAGTGCACCACGGTGGGTTAGCCTCAGAAAGTCTTATTCTGCTAGTCTTATTCTCTATGTTGGAGTGGTGACCCTTGTACTTTTTTATACTACTTAGGAGACACACAAGCATACGGCCCGCCTAGTGATAAACTGATACCGTAGCCTATGGACGCTTGCAACACTGGGGGGGTATCACTCACGCGTTGCCGATCCTGTAAAAATCTTTCAACTCCTTTCTTGAAGAACCCCATGCTATAGTCTGTCGAGAAAATCTCTTTACCTTCAAGTCTAAGTAACGATATTATTTTTAATACTTAGCTCTATGGATATACGTTTGCCGGGATTCCTTGCAATAAATGTGTGGGTGACAGTAATAGCTGTGTCAAAATAAATGAAAATTTTAACTTCTTACCATTACATTTGACTGGCTTAAAAACTGCTTACCTGCAACAATGAATAAAATAACATGATTTAATATACTACGTAATTATAAATTAAATGCTTCTGTGTCTACAACACAGGACCACAGGTCAATGTATGTAGAGACGCGAGTTCCTTGATGTTTGTTCACCCAAAAAGTGCTCAATGCGACTAAGGAAGTTCGACTGCCTCGGTGGTCCAGTGGCCGCAGTATGCGCCAGCTGTGCACAAGGTTGTGGGTTCGATTCCCACAGAGGACAAAACTTTGTGTGACCCATGAAGAATTGTTATGAGTCTGGGTGTAATTTGTGTCCGTTAATTGTATGTTTGTAAAGTCCCCCGCGACACAGAGCTTGTTCTCTAATGCGGGAGATGTTATTTAAGAAAAAAGAAAAGTAAAGACTTAAGTAAGAAAATACATAACTTATTATGAAGTATACACATATACACACATATTTCATAGTGTTTACGATATAGGACAATCTCTAATCATTAGATGGACTCTATACTTTTCAGCAACTGTTTTTGATACAAAAGAAAAACTATAACAAACTAACAAAGCGTTTCTACCGGGAAAAATACCCCTAAAATACAATATAAGCAAAGAATATAGACTAACAAGAAAGGTAAGGATGATAAATAATGATTATCTATTCGAACATTTTCGTTTCGACTCTTATCTGGACCTCTCGGCCCTTTCAAAGTGTCATTTGGTTCCATTGAACCGTTGTAGCACGAGTATTTATAATGTTTTTTGTATGTGTATGCGAATATTAAATGGATATATCTGACCTTAACAGTGATATATTAGGAGTTTTGAATTATAAATGTGTTTTCGTACACGGATTTTATAAAATAACTTTATTTTTGACTACGGTTATCCCATTTTAAATGGAAAATAATGTTTTTTTATACTACTTAGGTGTGTTAACAAGCAAACCCACCGGCTGATTCTCTAAGAAACAGCGATGGCAAACTGACAGTTGTGATCGCAAACTGACAGTTGTGATTGCTTAGTGACGGCACAATCTATTGACTAAACGTCTCGCTCGGTTTTTGCTCTTACGGAATACCGATTTTCTATCTAACAGCCAGATTTTGCTCGGTTTTCGCGGTGGCTCGGTTTTTGCACTTACGGAATACGCCTGCCGGTGTTGTTATTGATTTTAAGAGAGGTAGGGCATCATATTAGCGAGCAAGCCATATAACTACACATAGTGGTGTAGTTGTGTTTCTGTGAGTGAGTACAGGTCTCCAGCGCTCTTTAGGGGTGCGTTTTGAAAGATATTCCTATCCCAGAGAAACTCCCATCTTAAAGCCCTGGTGTAAAAAAAAATTGACAACACGCAAGTGGTACCTATGGTATTGCATGCATCCTTAGGCTACGGTAACTGCTTAATATCAGGCAGGCCGTATGCTTGTTTGTCACCTAAGAAGTATAAAAAAATAGGAAGACGACGCCCGCTTAAGCAAACAAGATTCATGTCAAGAGGCAACTTTTTAAACATCAGGTATGTTTAATGGCCGTAAAGCACTTGGAACAACTATCTGATGACCACAAAAATAATTGTCCTGTTTATGCAACCAACAACGCTTCTTCTTCTTCTTATCGTTTGGTTAGTGGCCAACCTGGAGACAGAGTTATTTAGATCGCCTATATTTAGGCCTCTGTCGTGATCTAACGACTGATAACAGTCGGGACCAACTTTTAACGTGCCCTCCTCAGCACGGGGACGCTCAGATGAAATACCACTGTGCGGTCACCCATCTATAGGGTTACCGCGCCCTTGGTTGCTTAACCCGCTGATCGTTTACCGAACAGCGAGTGCACCTGGCTACAACGCTGGTGGTTTATAATAATGTTCTGTGGTCAGGGCCGTCACGATGGCAAGGTAACCATGTTAGTCACTGCGCCACGAATGCAATCAATCTCAGAATCGAGTCTTGTGGTTAAATAATCTAAAGTCCTTGTGTTCAATTTGCAGGGTATTCTACTACTACTACTCGTACTGAGTACATATATTTTTATTCTTCTTGGTGCCTTTTCAATTGACGAGGTTGTGGGTTCGATTTAACACAGGACAAAACTTTGTGTGACCCTCAAAGAGTTGTTCTGAGTCTGGGTGTAATTTGAGTTCGTTAATTGTATATAACAGAGCTTGTTCTCTAGTGCGGGACTTGTCTCTATCAAAAACGAATTTAAAATTACATAATCTAACAAGTTTATGTTTTCATTAGACATAAAAGCAACTCAATTATAGTTACAAAACCCAATATTTTATTAAAAACCTGTACATCATGAATCATGACTGGACGACAAGCTGTCTTTACTCAATGATTTATTGCTAAAGATGCCAATATGACGTGACCTGTCACCCCTGCATTGTGTTCAAACGATTATTAATAAACGACAGGTCAACCTATCTTGGTTTTGTTGGGTTTTTTTAACAATACATCGGAGGAACATTTAAGGTGTATTAATAAAAGTTTTGTTATTTGAAGTAATAGTGTTAGGGTGGTTTATTTAATTTTTATATTAGTAATGGATAGGTTACAAACCTTTGTGGTTTAATAACTCAAGTCAAAATTAAGTTGTTAAGTCATGCATATGTATTAAACTTAGCATCGTCATCATGCTTTTTCGCAGAGGGGTAGGTAGAGGTGTAGGATTTCTACGTTTCATAAACTATTTTAGATATCATGTGTGCCATATATCTAGAAGATAACCTACCTTATTTCATTCTGTATGGTATATTGGTTGCCGTTCCTTTTCGTTACCACTTATATTGTAACTTATACCAAATTGTAAATGTTATATTCTGACGATTAAAAAGAGTGACCCGAGTTTCTTGCTAATTCTTCTCGAGGCCCTACCCTAGTCAGCGAATTGGCCGTAGGAAAAAAGTATGCTGGCATTTGTTTTTATGACGTTCATAAGTATCATGTATTTGATCTACATGAATAAATGAGTTTGACTTGACTTGACTTGACTTACCAAAAGTTTACGCATCCTGTATCATGGGGTACTTTATACATGGTTCACAAAAATATTTTTCAATTAGAAATCGAATAACACTCGGGTCGGTGTTGGTCGCAAAGCGATCACTTAGCCACCTAACTACACGTGCAAGCAAACTCTGGATTAAATATTAAAGCAATCTGGAAAAAGACGAGCCCGGAGCAGGATTCAAACCTGCGCCTCTCGGGTACCGGCCCAGCGCACTACCAACTATGACTTCCGAGCTCCTACTCTGGAGTTTGAATTTATCCACCGCTTGTTTACGTCTTGGACTGATTTCAGCTTCATGCTGAGCTGGAACCCGAGAGGCGCAGGTTTGAATCCTGCTCCGAGCTCATTTTTTTCCACATTGCTTTAATATTTAAGAATATTTGAGCTGATTGCATAGCAAAAATGCTTAAAATATTTAATAAACTCTGGATTAATATTGAGAGGTTTTCTTTGAGCTACAAAGTCTAGGCAGCATGTGAGTGAGCAAGCTAGATCTCAAATCAAGATACCAAAGCGAGACAAAAAGCTTTTAATTATCTGGTTCCCCAGCAGTATGAATGATTAAATCGTAATATATTTAAAATAGCATAGAAACACCACAATGTTGCCAATATATAAATAAAACATTACCGATACAGGCGTACTGGCAACCCCGTGCCAACGTTGCCAACTAAAAAAAGTAACAGATAAAATATGAACAGATTATGTTAAATATGTACGGGTTACGACCTAACCCTCGTTATTTTAGTGTTAGAATAGTTTAGACTTTTAGCGGTGCCTGAATATTTATCAGAACAACAGGTTTTATCATACTATATGGGTAACGATTTCGATTCGGTTCGAATGCCTTGGTGGTTCAGTGGCCGCTGTGCACGAGGTTGTGGGTTCGATTCCCACACTGGACAGAACTTTGTGTGACCCACAAAGTGTTGTTTTGAGTCTGGGTGTAATTTGTGTCCGTTAATCGTTTATTTGTAAAGTCCCCCGCGACACAGAGCTTTTTTTCTAGTGCGGGGGTAGTCTTTTTTAAGAAGAATAGAAAGAAAAGGAGATTTCAAATGTGCCAGTTCGAACCTGGGTGGCAGTACCAATGTGAATTTCACTTTGTGGAGTTCATAGGTATTAAATATAAGAGAGGTAGGGCACCATACTAGTGAGTACGCCCGACTGTGGAAGGACCTCTACCTTACAGAAGACCACAGCTAAATAACTACACACAGCGGTGTAGTTGTGTTCCTGTGTGTGAGTACAGGTCTCTAGCGGTCATTTAGAGATGCGTTTTGAAATAGACGTATTCCTATCCCAGGGATACTGCCATCTTAAAGTCTTGGTGTAAAAAATGGGTTTGCAACACGCAAAAGATACCTTTGGTATTGCAAGCGTTCATAGATTACTGACGTATGCTTGTTTGCCACCTAAGTCGCATAAAAAAAATCAAATGATTCGCCATCTGCTAACGGTGAAACGAAACATCGTGAGGATACCCACATGTCGTAGAAGAAATTCTGAAGTGGTCAGATATTACATTGTGGTATAAAAAGCTATCTTTAAAACGCACAAACCAACAGTGGTAAGTGACCTGATGCTACGCCAAAGGTCGCGTTTTCGATTCCCACACGGAACAAAAACTTTGTGTGATCCAGAAATGTTCGTTTTGGGTCTGGGTGTAATTTGTATTAGTGAATTTGGATGTTTGTAAAGTCCCCCGCAACACAGGGCTTGTTTTCTCATGAATGAGTTGTCGTTGAACCTTTTTTGCGTTATAGAGCAACAAACATCCATCCAACTATCCATCCATACTTTCGCGTTTATAATATTAGCATAGATTATAAAGTTACAATAATTCAGCTGCTCCCCTCGCGCATTACTCTAAAGGGGGTGGATAGAGGAGTGGTGACCTAATTAATTATCGCCTTCGATCTCTTGTCGAGTAGCTGAAACCGTAGTAACCCCTGTAACCCCTGTCAGCCGCCCCATAGTCTCGATAACTAGTCACTTTAGGGTAGATTAATTTGATGACGATAGCAAACTCATTTCCTGACAGTTTGGACAGTTTCCTCTTCATCAAATAGTTCATGAAGGTTTTTTCATATTAGAAAAGAGGCAAACAAGCATACGGCCTGCTTGATGGTAAGCAGTAACCGTAGTCTATGAACTCCATTTTTTTGAAACCAGTGCTTTAAGTTATCATACGGCGCTGGTGAGAAAAAAATGGGTCGGCAACACGCAAGTAATAGGCGTGCCGTATACTTGTTTGCCACCCAAATAGTATGGAAAAAAATGGAATTTATTAAAAAAATTCATTAGCTGTACACTATTTACTATTGAAATCCAAAAAATCTAGTAAATAACAAAACTGTAAGAAACGTTCACTAATAATTCTTTAAAAACCCACAAACACACCATGCATCTTAAAAATTCAACACCATACACAGCTGCAAGTTTCTTCGTAAATTACACAGTTGTCCCGGAACAACGGAACAGGGCCAAAACAAGCGGGAACATGGAACAAGAAACGGCCGAACTTCTTAACTCTTTCCAAAGAATTTATTGGTACGGTATGTTAGATTTAAGGCCGATTCGGAACATATTTAACAGTAATGGAACAGATAACGGCTCCAACTGGCTGAGTGATGTACTTTGTTATGATCTTGGCCATTTTAATTACGCCATTTTATCTCGTTGTTTATCGTGTTGTTTTAGTATTTATGTTATCATCACTAGCAACACTTAGTAAAAATAAAGGGAGAGAATCAAAATCCAGACGATTGAGATAGAGGAATATAGCAAGAGTAAGTAGCAGTCGTAGTCGTCCAGACTGATTTCAGTTCAGTCCAATCTCATCGGAGATTAGCTAACTGCACATATTATAGTGTACAAGTGTATGCGCAAACACAGATGCACTCACTATACCGTTACTCTTACAGTCCGATGGGACGGCAATCCGACACGACCGGAGAGATCGGGGGTTTTTGCTAAGTTTTAGAAAATGGTCACCCATCTACTGACTGACCACGGCAATCTTGCTTAACCTTGCAGATCTATCGATCCGCGCCGCTAACACTTAGCGTAGATGACTAGTCTCCGTCGAGATTAAGCGACAACTTGCGTGGTATTGCCTAACATCAGTTAAGCAGTTACCGTAGCCTATGGACGCTTGCAATTCCAGAGGTATTACTGGCGCGTTACAGTCCCACGTTTCTTTCAAGACATATTGCTAAATGAGCGCTGGAGACCTGTGACACACACAGGAACACAACTACACCATGGAGTGTATTTATTTGGCTGTGGTCTTCTGTAAGGTGGAGGTCTCTTCCCCAGTCGGGCTTGCTCGCTAGTATGAAAAGATTAACATCATACTAGCTGTTGCCCACGGCTCCGCCCGCGTGGATGTCGGTTATCGCTGCAAAAAGTAGCCTATGTGTTATTCCAGACTTTAATCTATCTGTGTGCCAAATTTCATCCAGATCCGTTTAGTATTTTTTACGTGAAAGAGTAACAAACATCCATCCATCCATTTTTACAAACTTTCACATTTATAATATTAGTAAGGATGTTTTCATTTATATTGTATTATACTTATCTTAAGGTATAATAAACAAACAATGCTATAGCAGTATTAAGTACTACAACGAAATCCTCTTACAAATTTCCATTGTATTCTATTGTACTCTGCAATGGAAGTTTTAAAATAACAATAATTTACTAGAATCAATATTCAATGGTTCATTGAAAATGTATAATAATATGCTTTGTTTTTATTACAAATTGAAATTGTTTCAATTGAGGAAATTGAAATAATAAACCAGTTAATCAGCTACAAGAACAGATAAAAAAACATTTCTTTCAAAATGTATCGTTCTGTTTCTGGGTATGAGTACTGCCCCTCTAGACAAGTGGCATAAGCGATAGTCGAATCGAAAAGTCAAAAAAACAAATGTATGGGATTTGACGTAAGTCTACGATATAATGACGTAAACTTACGTCAAATCCCATACATTTGCTTTTTTGACTTTTCGATTCGACTATCGCTTATGCCACTTGTCTAGAGGGGCAGGTCTCCAGCGCTCATTTATGGATGCGTTTTAAAAGAAACATTTTCCTATACTAGTTATACTCAAAGCCCTGATGTAAAAAAATGTGTATAAACAACGACTGGGGAAGGACCTACACCTTACAGAAGACCTCAGCTAAATAACTACATACAGCGGTGTAGTTGTGTTCCTATGTGTGAGTACAGGTCTCCAGCGCTCATTTAGGGATACCTTTTGAAAGAAACGTGGGTTGGCATCACGCAAGTAATACCTCTGATATTGCTACGCATAGTACTCTTATATTGATACGGTAACTGCTTAACATCAGGCGAGCCGTATGCTTGTTTGCCATCCAAGTCTTGTCTTGTCTTTTTAAAAAGACAACTCCCGCACTAGAGAACAAGCTCTATGTGGGGGACTTTACAAACATACAATTAACGGACACCAATTACACCCAGACTCAGAACAATTATTTGTGGGTCACACAAAGTTTTGTCCTGTGTAGGAATCGAACCCACAACCTCATGCACAGCAACCACTGGACCACCGAGGCAGATAAAAAGATTAAGATTAGAAGAAGAAAGAGAAATTTAAAAAAAGAAACCTACGCTAAAGGTTTCTTAGGTATTCAGAAATAATCCTTACTAATATTATAAATGTAAAAGTTTGTAAGAATGGATGGATGTTTGTTACTCTTTCACGTAAAAATTACTGAACGGATCTGGATGAAATTTAACACACAGATAGATTATGGTCTGGAATAAGAAATAGGCCACTTTTTATAGCGATAACCGACATCCGCGCGGGCGGAGCCGCGGGCAACAGCTAGTATTATAATAATTTTCAATAGTCTCCAATCCAAACGTTCAAAACGGATTTCGTTCTACACCTTATAACACGAAGATTAAAATATAAAGGAGGCAACATGTCGCATTATGGAGCTTGTAACACACCTGCGTAGACGAATTTATTAAATACCTCCTCCTTACAACTGACGGATCTTATGAATTATATACGTCATTCATTAATATTTTCTACTTGATAAATTATAATTGTTATGTATTGTGAGGGAAATAGGCTTGGTATAAAATATATTAAGTGTGCTTGTTACGTCACTGGTACTTAGTAAGTATGAGGTTTACTTTGTGACAGATTGACTGACAGATAATGTAAGCCTGTACCGCTGAAGATGACATATTAGGACTTGGAATTTATGTATTTTAAATCAACTTTTTTTTATAACTTAAGTACTAAAAAGTTTTTAAAGAGGTAGGGCACCATAATAGTGAGCAAACCCGAGTAAGGAAGGACCACTACCTTACAAAAGACCACAGCCAAATAACTACACACAGCGGTGTAGTTGTGTTTCTGTGTGTGAGTACAGGTCTCCAGCGCTCATTTAGGAATGCGTTTTGAAAGAAACGTATTCCTATCCCAGGGTTACTTCCATCTTAAAGCCCTGGTGTAAAAAAAATGGGTTGGCAACACGCAAGTGATACCTCTGGTAATGCAAGCGTCTATAGGCTACGGATACTGCTTAACATCAGGCGGGCCGTATGCTTGTTTGCCACCCAAGTAGTATATAAAAAAAAAAAAAAAAAAAAAAAGGAAGGACCACTACCTTACAAAAGACCACGGCCAAATGACTACACACAGAGGGCCCTCCGATGGAATGAAATCCGATGGAAAAAAAGTAATCTAGCTAGTTTAATCAAGTGATGCTGTTGGCACAGATAATATAATACTAGTACAGATACCCCATCCCATACAAAGAATTGGTTCCCTGCTAACTCGGGCTAACCGTGCGGCTAAATTTTTACTATTTATACGACACTAGATGTCTATATCCAACAGATTACGTGCATACACATAAAATCAACAGATGGCGACACTTTATAACCGAATTTATTTATGTTAAAGAAATTATATTCTTCCCAAAAAATAGTAGGCATCTACACCGAACACCGACCATAAAGGGTAGGTATCGCTTATTGTCTCGGGCTCGGGCCACGTTTACTCGCTCAAGGTCACGCGCTTTACGTACGAAATATACACTTATTTTGACTGTTTGCTTCCGTATTTAACTAGCGCTCCGCCCCGGTTTCGCCCCGGGCTAAACAATTTTTTCCCGTATCTTAACAGAAGTTTACGGTATAGTGTTAAGTTTTTTGTTGATGGCTTTAATTACGTATACCTATAAAATAAAATGTTTTTTTTAATTATTCGTGAAACAATAATAAACATTTTTTTTGTTTTGTCAGTTCAAATTAACAAATAAGTATATTATAGCTACCTAGCATCTATCAATTCAGTACCTACGAGATGAGTCGAATTAGAGTAATAATAATATTTTCTGACAATTCACATACCATCTGAAACCAGGCTTGGCACAGCACAACAAACAGAGCTCATCACACAAAGATTTGTCCTGAATGGTAATCGAACCCATGACCCCCCAACTTAGTAGTTAAGAGTCACTAACCACTAGACCAACAGGCCAATCAGGAGTATAGCATTCTGTGGTATTCGTCCAACAGTCCCATGGTACTGGGTTCGAATCCCAGATTCATGTCCAATTTTTGAAATTTGTTTTTTGTAGATGGTTTTAATATCAGATAATATTTTTTTTAATTATTAGGAAAAATATAATAAAACTGTAATTATTAAGTATCAGTTCGAATTCATAAATAGGTAATTTTCTCACAGTAAGGATCGTCGATACCTTAGCACATTACGGAGGTACCCGTATCCGGCCGAACCGGGTTCGAATCCCAACATCGGATACACTTTTTGTATTTTCTATTTGTTTAGTTTTTAAAATATTGAATCCCAACATAGGATACACTTTTTGTATTTGTTTAGTTTTTAAAATATTTATGATAATAAATCTTAAATTTTTGTTCATAATTTTGATAACGTAAGACATTTTTAAAGTTATTTTGTTGAGAGAAAAAATATATATACCAGTATTATTTATTTTTAACCTAACTTTATATATTTTTATACCTAGTATGACCCAACAGTAAAATTTTAATTTATAAAAATCTAAAAATGCATACAGCGCCAGCGCCATTACTCACAAGTCACTCGCAAGTTTCAACTTCTTAGTAGTACAAAATACTGCCGCCAGGACTACGGCGACATTATTGAATTTTGAAAATATATAATTATAATTTTGTTTTATGAGCCCTCTATTTCATTTTCCTATGCTAGTAGGATTTCTTAAAATATGTACGTATATGTTTCAGGCTATATTTCTTCCAGGTTTGAATTTTACATAAACGTAAATAACAAATCGATATATGTAACTTCATCTATTGGTATTTATTCGTACTAATTTTGATTTGTTCCTGATGAGACCCCATGCTGTTGGTGTATATAAGCTACGCGCTAAGTGCTTAAGTGCACATGATCAAGCCTGTATGCTTCTTAATACAAATATAACGGGACGTTCTGGGTGGCAAACCAGCATACGGTCCGCCTGACGTTAAGCAATTACCGTAGGCTATGGACGCCCGCAATAACTACCAAAGCTAACTTTTAAACTATCGCGTTGCATGATATACAATAATATATACTTCGGGTATTAACACACCTAATTGACGTGGTCAGCTTGTGACCACGGCCGGTGCAACCTGGTCGAAACGTCAAGCAATCTAAAGGTAAATAAAGCATGATCGTGTTAATACCCGAAGTATATATTATTGTATATCTACCAAAGCTATCACTTGCGTGTTGCCAACCCATTTTTTTACACCAGGACTTTAATATGGGAGTATCCCTGGGATAGGAATAGGTTTCTTTCAAAACGCATACCTAAATGAGCGCTGCGGACCTGTACTCACACACGGGAACACAACTACACCACTGTGTGTAGTTATTTGGCTGTGGTCTTCTGTAAGGTAGAGGTCCTTTCTCAGTCGGGCTTGCACGCTAGTATGGTGCCCTACCTCCCTTAAAATTCTCAATTCAACGTATAACTAAACTTCTAGTTATTGCTACATTCAATATACACATAGGCGTGTAAGAACCATAGACGCCTAATTAATAGCCTTGTCGGGAAGCGGCTGATGGTGTATGTTAATAATTATCGTATATATGTGCTTATATACACATATTACATATGAGGAACATGGTAAACATGTACCGAAGGGTTGTAGGGAGGTGCTAAATTGCCGCTGAAATATACCCCAGTACATAAACTAAGTATACAAGATTTATTATTAGTATCTTAGATATACCACGTATGTTGTGTTATTAATTGAAAATAATTAAGAGCATGGCCCTACACTAGCGAGCAAGCATCCATTACGACCTCGATCTCCATTTTACAGAAGACCACAGCCAAATAACAACATCCGGGTCATTTCCTTTCCTCTAATATGGCGAAGGAAATGATGGCTGGTCCGTGCGTCATGCTCGTGAACGCGTGCTACTTGGAGTGGCTGGTCAATCTTGGCATGATTTATTTTTAAATAATAAAGATATAGTTTATAGATTTTTACTTAGATCGCAATGTGATCTCACGTTTCTATCTTATACATACATTGACTTTAACATACAGTGGTATAGTTGGTTTCCTGTGTGTGAGTACAGGTCTCCAGCGCTCATTTAGAGATGTGTTTTGATCCCAGGGATACTCCATCTTAAAGCCCTGATGTAACAAAATGGGTCGGCAACACGCAAGTGATACCTCTGGTATTGCAAGAGTGTATAGGCTACGGTAACTTCTTAATGTCGTATGCTTGTTTGTCACTGAAATGGTATAAAAAAAATGTGAGCGGGAATTATATTTTTCGTTTTTGTACCCTACTTAGGTGGCAAACAAGCATGTTTTTTGTATTAGTATAAAAATGAAATAGTATTGTGAAAGAGAATTGTATCATTTATCATGGCAACATGACGCTTAGGGTCAGCTCACACTGTGACACGACACAAAAAGCGACGATGGTTCAAGAGACCTCCTTGCTCGAGTTGTTTAGCGCTGCGAGACCGCGAAGCGCAATTTAAACGCCACGTGCGATGCCTCGCTGTGCAGAAACAGGCTCTTGCACATCGTGACAACCGAAGAAACATCGCCGTGCAACGCCACGGGGCGTATTTTATTGATTTTATTTATTGGCTAACCAACTAAATACATACATGGCATTTAAATGAAACATACTTAATAATAAACAAAAATGTGTCTCGCATGCATCTAAATTAAAGGAAAGCACAGCAGTGCCAAAGTGCACAAAGTTAAATATAAGTAACTAGGTTAGTGTGATAGTATTATTATATTCTATCTATATTAACATGTTTGTTTTTGAGTAGTGCCAATTTTCTGAAAAGCAGCCTTTTACTGACAAACAAAACAATAAGAGATTTTTCAATCGTATTAAGTAGTTTATAATTTCCATGGGGTTTTGGTTCGTCATTACGCTATTACAAAATGCAACAATTATTTGGCGATTGATAAACGTGGCATATTACTTGCAGGTAATATGCCACGTTTTTCAATCCTTTCTTAGGCTCTACCTGTAATTTAAGCAAATTTAAAGTAAATTAGCTGATATCTTGACGTGAAGATCTGATTTTAATTTTTAATGTCGAATAAATATTGTTCTGTATTGCATCGCTATCGAAGCAAGTGCGCCATAGCTCGACGCGTCACGTCTCAGTGTTAGCTAACCCTAACAGCGAGTATAGGTTATGTCATAACAGATTTGGCTTCGAATCAAAACCATATATTTTCATACAGGGTTGATTCACACCCTTACATTAATATTTTTTGTGAAACGAATCACTCTTGTGTTTGATTTAACACGATTTGTTAATAAAAGGTTTAGATGTATAAAAATATACGTATTATCGGATTTTTTGCGGATATTTACGTAATGGATTACTCTTAGTTGTTTTGGGATGTTTGTTTTTTTAATTGTATTGTTTTGTTTTATTTTTGTGGTTTGTTATGGTTTGATTTGATAATAATAATTAACAAAAAAATCAATGTAATGTTACATTTTGGTCACGGTTGCTAACCTGGACTAAGACTATCCGTGAGATATATCTGTGAGATATTAAAGTGCACAGTGTATGCAAACATAGGTGCACTCTTTATTTCCTCACTCTTATAGTCCATTAGGAGGAGAAATTAGGACCAACGTCTTTATGTTCTAACCGAGGAATGATGCAGCAAACACTGACTGCCTTGGTGGTCCAGTGGTCGCAGTTTGCGCCTGCTGTGCATGAGGTTGTGTGTTCGATTCCACATGCACAGGACAAAACTTTGTGTGACTCACAAAGAGTTGTTCTGAGTCTGGGTGTAATTTGTGTCCGTCAATTGTATGTTTGTAAAGTCCCCCGCGACACAGAGCTTGTTCTCTAGTGCGGGAGTTGTCTTTCAAAAAAAACCTGTAATTTCCAAACATCAAGCATCTATTGTAAGTTGCTTGACAGAAAAATCCAAAATGTATTTACCAGACCTTGGAGTCAAACCCGGACTCCATAATCAGCATTCACTCTCAATGACCACTAAACCAACGAGGCAGTGTAAATATCAAATATCTGAATTCAAAATACATCACCTCCCTACCCCCTCTTCCTTTTAGGAGGTAATTCTACCTTTGCTCTCTTTACGTCGTTCCTGATATCTACAAATTCTGCTTATGTTATTATTAAGTGTTATTCAAATATACAATGAAATATGTGTTTTGTGTACAAAACGTGACCTTCTTAGTAAAAGTACACGTTTTGTTTCACGCTCTCAGTTTTTCCTTATACCGATCACTTTAGCCTAATGTTGATTCATGTGTGCAAAATGTTGTATAAAATATGTGTCTTATTTGTCAAAGTATGGCTTATCCAAGATTGTGGAAGAAAACTGATAATTTATTTATATGTTGATAAGTGACTTTTCAAGATTTTTTTAAGAGAGGTAGGGCACTATATTAGCGAGCAAGCCTGACTGGGTAAGGACCTCCACCTTACAAAAAACTACAGCCAAATAAATACACTCCATGGTGTAGTTGTTGTTGTTTGTGGAATTTCAAATTAGAAGTCATGATATAGGTTCAGTACATAGTATTTTATGGGCACCTCATTCGGAGGCCGCCAACAGAATTTATGAAATGTGTACTCATTTTTAGTACATTGTAATTATACAAGTAAATATAAGGTATTTAATTGTTAATGTTTTGGTATAATAGGACTGACATGTTATTAACAAAAGTCCTGTAAATAAATAAAGATAAAAAAAACCAAATAACTTCACACAGCGGTGTAGTTGTGTTTCTGTGTTCAGAAGCATTTTGAAAGAAATGTTTTCCTATCCCAAGGATACTTCTCACAGCCCTGGTATAAAGCAACACGTAAGAGATACCTCTGGTATTTCAAGCGTCCATAGGCTACGGTAATTGCCTAACATCAAGCGGGCCGTATGCCTGTTTGCCACCCAAGTACTTAGTATAAAAAATAAGAATAGTATATAATTTGAGCTTGATATCCAAAAACATCAATAAATACTCTCACTTGCATTTCTAAACTAAGACAGAATACAATTACTGCTAAAGAAATCAATACTAAAAAGAAAATGCCTCTAATTAATATAAAAACTAATATCGCTGAATCTATCAAAAGATCAAACGCAGGCAAAAACATAAAGGACCTACCCCATCCCCTCGTAACACGAGATCAATGAACCTCTGCGTTATTAATTACACTATAAATTATAGGTATTGTAGTAGATAAAAGGTGTTACATGAACAAAGACTCTGTAATATTATATCAAAATTTGAATAGCGGTATAATAGCTATGACTTTAGAACTAGAACAGCAGACTCATGAACCATTCCGATCCATCTAGATGTAGCTTTCTCTGAAGACTCATCTTATTGCAAATCTTTATATATATCACTAGGAGTCACCCGCGACTTCGTCTGTGTGGTAATTTGGAATATTTTTCCCGATTTTGCAACATATCTCACTACTGCTCCGCTCCTATTGATCATAGCGTGATGTTATATAACCTATAGCCTTCCTGGATAAATACAAAAAAGTTTTTCTAATCGTTCCAGTACTTTCTGAGATTATCTCGTTCAACCAAACAAATAAACAAACAAACTTTTCAGCTTTATAATATTATAGTATAGATTCTTCTGGGGTTTGTGTATGTTACTGAACTCCTCCTAAACGGCTCGATTCGAAAATGGTTTAGATTTACAATTTTACCCGATAGATGGCGCTGCAGGAGAACATCTGTTAGCTCCGCTAGTATCACACCGTTTTGCAGCGGCAGCGGTGAGCGGCGGCGGCGAGCGGTGAGAACAAACGTATTAAAACGTAAAGACAGATATATGATGCTGATTAGTAATGAAATCATTATAGACATAGGCATAAGAGAAGTAGAGAATCCTAATGGGGAAGCTTCTTTTTAGAAAACCATCACTAAATAACTACGCACAATGGTGTAGTGTAGTTATGTTTCAGTTTCAGTGCATAGCAGTAACCAGTGCTCATTTAAAAATGCGTTTTACATAATATCGTGAAGTTGAGGGTCTCTTTGACTCTTTAATGGCAATTTGTTAACAAATGTAGTATAAAAAAACCGAATAGTTATTCATTTCGATTAGGCTGTGGAATGAGCTCCCCCTTCCGATGTTTTCCCAAGAGACTATAGCATGGGGTTCTTCAAGAAAGGAGTTATAAGGTTTTTAAAGGGTCGGCAACGCGTGGTATTGCAAACCTCCATAGGCTACAGTAACTGCTTACCATCAGGCGGGCCGTCTGCTTGTTTGCCACCTTGGTAGTATAAAAAAAAAATAGCCAAAACTTTGTCAAAAATTCATAATATCACAAAGTCAATCTATGTCTCAAAATTCTATATTGAACAAGAACATATTTCAAAATCGAATCGAATTTCATTAATTTCCATTCAGACCCTCGTTCAAATCGATTTTCCTCACACACAAATCGTTCGTGGTCGTTTGAAGACAGAGGACTGTTATATTTTAAACCATATCTCATTACCCTGGCGCGTCAGCACAGAAATCGACAGGAGATTAATGCGGAACCAAGGGATGATCGTAATTGAGTTTTTTCTACCAACCCTTATAAAGGTTTTAACCTTTTAGTTGATAATGTTACCCTTGTTACATTTAAATGATTTTGTATTTCATTTCAAATAATAATTCATGGCATACTTTTTATGGCATTATTTTATTTTATGTATTTGTTCTACTTATATAAAGTCAAGAGGATAATAAAAATGTTTGAAAGACTTCAATTACTGTTGAATAATTAATTCATTCAGTTTGACTGCATGGTTAATTCAGTGGTTTAAGTGGTTACCTCGCCATTTACCACTGTGCGGCGCGTTGATGGTTCGATTCCCAGACGGGGCAAAAAAATGTGTTATCCAGAAATAGTTGTCTCGAGTCTGGGTATACTTTATGTTCGTTAATTGTTTGTTTGTAGAGTCTCCCGCAACACAGGGCTTCTTATGCAGTGCGGGAGTTGTCTTTACAAAAAATGACTTTAGAGTGTGGTATTATAATTAAAGTTACAGAGTACAGGAATACATCGGCTGTGGTCTTCTGTAAATTGGAGGTACTTCCCTAGTCGGACATGGTACCTAGTATGATGCCGTACTTGTCTACTGCTATACATGTACAAAAAATAATTTTCAAAAAAAAAGTTAATTGAAAAAAATGTCTCCTACAGAACAATGTTACTTAATGAAATTTTTGAACCCCTAAAGGGAGTATTACGACGTCCACTGAAATATATCCCCCTCGGAGGGTAAGTGTACCTTTGATGTTACCAGCGAACGTGTTAACTACCGGAATTATGTGTTTTAACGATTTGAACATTGTTACGTTCATGGTTTGTACCCTGGCCTGTTCTTGTAAAAATGGTTCTGTGATACTGTGTGAAAACTTGTTAATTAAAGTTTGATGCATACGTTTATAGATTTGATGAGATCTGTTTGAAAATCTGGATCTAAATTTATTAATGGTTGACAAATATAAAAAAAATGTTCAACTAAAATATTAAAAAAAAAAAAACTGCATCGTGGTAGGCCCAGACTGAGATGATGATGAGCAAGACACAAGAGACGAGCATTGATGAGTTCAGAAAGGACTATTTTAGCTCAAGATCGGGTGGATAAATTAATTAATTCACACACGCTGGCTGAATGCGGGTTAGTGAATTTGAATATGTCTTTAGACTTACTTCTAAGACATGTTGGCTTCCTTACGATATTCTCTTTCACCGTTAGCAGATGGTTTATCATTTGATTAGTACATATAAACTCCACAAAGTGAAATTCACATTGGCAGTGCCACCCATGATCGAACTCGCACCTCTTGCGTGTTAGTTACTTTCCCACTCAGCCACCACCGCTTTTTATATTGCTCTATCTAAAAACTCATTAAATAAGATGCTAATCCACTTCAAAGCTGAAAGAACTATCATGGCTAACCAGAGCGCGTTTCCATTATCCCGTGACATAACGCATGAACGAAATTAAATTAAATTTCAACAAGATACATCTCATTCCCCTAGCACGCTCTCCCCTGGCATGTTCACTCCCCTGCCAAACACCGGAGGTGAGCGTACAATTTATATTGTACCACCCCTGAATTTGAACCTTTTAAATTTATGTTGTGTTGTTAAAGCGCTGCCCCATTTCCAGGGGTGTCGCCAATTTTATTGTTTTCATAAAGGTTTAATTTCTGATTGGGGAATTGAGTGTGCCACATGTTATTGGTTCTAATATATTGTATAGGTAAATTCTAATATTAATCTTAATTTTTTTGGCTAAGCCCTTCCGTTATTAGTGTAAATGAAGCAAAAAAATCAATATCAAGATATAACTAATGACAATCCATAATCTTAGCCTGAGAAAAAAATGTGAGCCGCGAAGCCATTGGTTTCTACGCCTGATCTCTCTTCGGTCGTAGAGGATTGCCGTCTCATCGGTCTATGAGAGTGAATTTATCGAAAGTAGCTTCATGTACGCGGCCATTTGCGCACGTCCTTATGTCTGGCGTAGTTGGCTGAAAATCAATGAGTTTGGTGGCTGTGAAAAATTATCATTAGTAAGTAAATTTACCAGTAAAAATACAATTAAAAATAAAGATGACATCTTTCATTTTACAAGGACTCTTTTTTGTAAAATGTGTAGGTATTGCGTAAATTGCGATCTAAACAACTTTGTGACCAGATTTGTTAGTAATCACTCCATATAATTTCAATAGGTCTTTAGGCCTTATAAAACTGCACATCCCACTAATATTATAAACGCGATATTGTTGATTTTGATCGATATTTTGATTATGTTTGTTACTCTTTCACGCAAAAACTATTGAACGGATCTGGATGAAATTTTGTACAGAGATAGATTATAGTCCGGAATAGCATATTGGCTACTTTAGCTGACAACTACGCGAGCGGAGCCGCGGGCAACAACTAGTGTGTCAATAAACGAACTAAAAATATAAACGAACATCAATGGCACAAACTCTATTATCTATAATGTTATGCTTCACTGCAACAAATCATAATTTTAAGCCTGAATAAAACAATATGATAGGCAATCTATTTTCTATAATAAAGCACTGGCATAAAACTAAAATATGAAAAATCTAAATGAGCCAAGTGCGAAGACTACGCACAGTGAAAGGTTCCGTAGTTAAAAATAAGTTTCTATTTGGTGGTATTCATCAAAGATACTTTTTTTTTGTGCAGCTCCTAATCTCAAAAAAAGATGCCTCTTGCTAATCTCAAAAATAAAAAAATATTTTTTAAGGTGTTGTTTTATAGGTATATTTCTCTTTTTATAACATTATTCATTGGTTTAAGGCGACATAAAAACATACTTATTTATACTTCTTTATACCACTTACTTTAAAAACAAGCATATAGTTAGTCTGGTTAGCAGTTTCCGTAGCCTATAGGTAGAGACTTGTCTTGAGAATTATATTTAATATCAGAGTTTTTAAGTTAAAGGTAGCCTTGGGATACGTCCTACTGCGATTTTACTAGGATAGAATTATTGGACAGATTTTGTTTTTCTTAGATTAACACTTCTCTTCTTATCATTAGGTTAGTCACTCAAATAAATGACCACTATGCGGTTACCCATTTATAAGGTAACCGCGCCCTAGGTTGCTTAACCCGCTGTTAGTTTATCGAACAGCGAGTGCACCTGGCTATAAGCGCCTCAGATTAATTTAGAGCATTTATCTTTGAGTTTCTTCATTCGTAATGTTAATACACCACTACGGTAACCTTAATATGGTTAATACATACAAACTGTTTCCCAAATTAATCTTTATAGTACTTTTTTTAACCTGAGAATAAGCAGACGACGAAATTAATTAAGATTTAGCTACTTGGCTGCGGAACTGTAAAAATCACATACTAGCTTTACATCCAAATCATAAAATTCATTTTACGCATAAAAACACAAAACTATTCATAGCGGATTACTATAAAAGTATAGATAAAAACTGTTGAAGAATTGAATCTATTGGCGTTAACAAAACTTTTGTATTTTCCAATCAAATTCGTCAACGGGGGCTTTGAATAAATCGCAGTAAAGTTGAATTCAATTTCAATTCGACAGTTGGACTTTGTCCGTTTGAAATGGCACATGGGACAGCCGGATACATGAAATAAGTTTAGATACATACGAATAGTTGTTTTGGGAGCCATTATAAGCTTTTCAATAGGCTATTTCGTTTAAGTGATCGGAGGTACACATTGTTTGAATGACGGTATAAAAAGGACAATAGAGTAAATAACATCTGTAATCATATTATAAATGCGAAAGTGTTGTTTGTTATGCTTTTATGACTAAACAACTAAACAGGTCTTAATTAAATTTAGCAAGTAGATAGCCCAGAATACTATTTCTGGGAAAGGACGTCTAGTAGATGGGTACTTAATAAGGTACCTACTGAGTCTACTTGTCCCCGACATGACGTTAAACTGTGGCGCGCCTCCGATATGGCGTTAAATGAAAATGCAGACAACACCACTGCCAGAAAAGGAAAATTCGAAATAAAACCCTATACCAACCCGTCTGGCCAGCGTGGTATAGTAAGGCCAAAACCTCCAAATGGTAAGACGCCAAAAGCAAAGGCCCCCAGTTCCCGGTAGTCCCGCTGTCCGTGGCCACGGTAGCGGTCGCGGTAACAGCGGGGCAGGGGGTGCGAAGAATCTCCGGGCTACGATAAAAGGCTACCAAAAACAACTGACCCTGGCGACGTATAATGGACGCTCTTAACGGCTGGACCAACACCTCACCGAACTCGAGGTAGAATTAGGTCGCATAAACTGGCACATATTGGGGTTATCTGAAGTCCGACGACAGGGAGAGGATACGATAACCCTTGAGTCAGGCCACCTATTCTACTTTCGGGAAGGTGATCAGCCCTCTCAGGGCGGTGTCAGTTTCCTGGTCAACAAAGCTCTCTCTAACAACGTTGTGGAAGTCAGCAGTGTGTCGACGCGGGTAGCGTACCTCATATTAAAAAAAATTCTTTCTTATGATTGCTTGTTCTGACTGACTGAAGGATTCATCAAGCCGAAACTACAGCGGCTAGTACCGTAAAAGTTTGCATGTCTGTTCGTTTTTTACTTTAGTTGAACATCAAGAAAGTAATTTTTGACTCTGTAGCGTTACATTACAGGCGATTGCTATAAGTCAGGGAACAACTTTAGGATTTCTTTGATGGACTTAAACCATTGATCAATAAGTCATAATTCAATACTGTTTTGTATAAAAGTCCTTCATTTTTATGAACAATTGTGTTGTCTAAAAATGGCCCGAGTAAAGCGGCGCACAGTAACGGGCAAATTAAGTACACTTTGCCATAAATAGTAGCATAACAACCAATATCACAAGCTCGTCTAATTCCATGCATTTACCGTTCACTCACCGTTACCGCACTAATTAGAAGTAATAAAACCAAATTCAACCTCCGCTGCATGAAGCGGTACGGTACTATCGAGCACGAAACGTACTAGAAATGATTACATCCTTACTAATATTATAAATGTGAAAGTGTGTGAGAATGGATGGATGGATGGATGTTTGTTGCTCTTTCACGTAAAAACTACTGTACGGAACTGAATGAAATTTGGCACACAGATAGATTATGGTCTGGAATAACACATGGGCTTCTTTTTGCAGCGATAACCGACATCAACGCGGGCGGAGCCGCAGGCAACAGCTAGTAATGTTTATAAAAAGCTGATTGGTTGTCAAAGATTCTAAACCAAGCCTAAATATGTACTTAAATTTAGGCTCGGCTGCGATTTTATTATATGTATACATATCGGAATCATTTAAAGCGATTCTTAATAATTAATATTAGTTTTAAGCATAAATTGTGTGCATGCTTTGGCTTTTCTTTATTGTTTTGTTGTTCTTTTCTTTTTAAAGACAACTCCCGCACTAGAGAACAAGCTCTGTGTCGCGGGGGACTTTACAAACAGTTAACGGACACAAATTACACCCAGACTCAGAACAATTATTTATGGGTCACACAAAGTTTTGTTCTGTGTGGAAATCAAACCCACAACCTCGGGCCACAGCAGGCGCATACTGCGACCTCTGGGCCACAAACACAGTCAAAAATTAAAGGGCTAATAACTGTTACACACAACTGTTAATAAGTAGTTGTATTGACTTGTATCTTTTTAAATCGTAAACGTAATTGAACAATAGTCTTGTCAATCAAAAACTATATCAACAAACGAAAAAGATCACTTTATATGTAGAAATTGAGGTATATCTATAATGCTGCCGTAAAAACAATATGGCCACCTAGTCACTATTACAATTACCCGGTCGGTTTTGATACAGCTCGTAAAACGCCAGAGGATTATAGCAAGGGATCGGATGGGTAATAATATCCATGGGCAAACTAATCAGGTTAGTGTGTTGACAAGCTGATGACTTCTTTGGAGAAATTTTACTTAGGTCTAAAAGCATCAAGCCAATATCCGCAAGGCAACAGGCAAGTGATATCCGTGGTATTGCAAGGTTCCATAGGCTACAGTAACTGCTTAATATCAAGTGAGCATATGCTAGTTTGCCACCCAAGTAATATAAAAAGGGTTATATAAATCCATCCCCTATAGTATATATAATTATATTATATAGCTATAGGGGATGTTTTGACCTAAGTTACTTTTTTATACTACTTGGGTGGCAAACTCGCATAGGGCCCGCCTGATGTTAAGCAGTTACCATAGCCTTTGGCAGAAGTTGATGATATCTACCTTTTCCGCGCCACAGGGCTCGTTCGAAATAAAATTCGAAAAAAAAAACACAATCAAGGTACAAATGTTTCCTCCTTATAATATAAGTTTAGATATCAACACTCATAATACACACATTGTATAAGTATCCTACTAATATTATAAATGCGAAAGATTGTATGGATGTATGTTTGTTACTCATTCACGCAAAAACTACTGAGCGGATCTGGATGAAATTTGGCACAGAGATAGATTATAGTCTGGAATAGTATAAAGGCGTAAATTTTTATCAGGATAACCGATATCGAAGTGAGCGGAGCTGCGGGCAACAACTAGTTACAATATAATATACAAAAACAAAACCCAAAATACTACTATATTTTACATTTATATAAAAAATATCATCAAAATTTTAACCACGAAATACAGCCGCACTAAAATGAAGAGTGCACAAAATTAATACGATAATGTTATCGACTGTACTCGCCCGGACGCGACGGAAATTATAGCTAATGGATTTGGATCCGAGCAATATTGGTGCATAATTATATCAAGGGTCACAAGCGCATCACATTTTAATATCGTTTCGTGTAAAATCTGCGCTCTGATACCGTATATGTAGTTATTAATGCAAATATAACGCATTCTACAGTGATGGTGGTATTTTGGAATTATGCGCATCAGTACACTTGATATTAGAGGCTGGGAGTATAGATGCGGGAAGTCAAGGATCGTGCTAGGTGGCGTGCACTTGGAGAGGCCTATGTCCAGCAGAGGACTGCGATAGGGTGATGATGATGATGATGATGAAACTTGCTATTGCAAGTTGGTTTAGTGGTTATTGACCCTGAATGCTAAAAAGGTCGTAGTTTCTATTCCCACATGGGACAAAACTTTATGTGATTCATAAATTTGGTACAAGTCTAGGTGGGATTTGTGTCTGTGAATTTGTAAAGTGTGTTTGTAGAGTCCCCCGCGATACAGGGCTTGTTGTCTGTAAGAAAAAATAAAATTAAGTCATCATAGAGTGAAAAAGGTTAAAAAGTAAGTCGACAGAGAGAGGTGACCAATGTCAGTCTAGTCTGAAATTAATATAAGAAAGATTCTAAAGACATGTCTGCCCCCCTAGACATATAGGTCGTCGAATAGAATACAAAGCAAATGTATGGGATTTGACGTAAGTTTACTTAAACTTATGTCAAATCCCATATATTTATTTTCTATTCTCGACTCTGCTACCAACTCTACTACACAACTCGACTACCGTTTATGCCACTTATCCATAGGGGCAGATCTACCAACATTGCGCCAGTATCCTCTCAGCTCTCTTGATAGAAAACTAAAATCCCATGCCCAGCAGTCTACCATAATAAAGTGTATTTTAAACCCTACCCTACCCTACACTTTATTCACTATAACTTAATTTGAAAAAGACTTATTCTCGTAAGGAACGAAACCCAAATTAACTTAAAGATCTATTCTTGATATGAACTATACTCGGTACGACTCAACTTCAATATTGATCGATTGAATCGCGTAATGACTGACACCCATGGTTGCTATTCTTATAATTGTAATGTTAAATCAATATGTAAAAAAAACCCTCTAAGAGACCTTTACCAAAAGCTCTTAACTACTCATAATAGCTCTAAACAACACGTTTGCTCATTGTTATTTGTATATAATTTAATATCATCACTATCGCAGCCCACTGCTGTACAGAGTGCTCTCCATTTGCAAAGTCACTTAGCATAATTCAATAAAAAAAAATGTAATGAGTCAGAACATTAAAACATAAATTTACAAAGAAAATTAGTCAAGAAACATTATGAGAAAAACATAGAGTACTAAATACCGTCGTCAAATTAAATATAATAATTAAGAAGAGTAACAACATTACTAGCAGGAACATAAAGAAAGGCACTCCGGTTAATACAATCATAGAGACAAACAGACGTCAAGTAACAGTGAAATAAACGTATTAAAACTTTTGCGCGCCTTCAAAGTAATTGCGGTCTTGTTTCTCAGTACGACGCCATTTTAATTACACATCTCAACAGTCATTCTGTTCACGGGCGACGCAACAAAAAGTCGCAAAACTTTACACAATCGTAATTATGTTTTATTGTAATACTTCTGTATTTGAGATTTTATTTTTTATTAATGGCTGGGAGAATTATCTATTGCTGATAATGACGATTCGTTTTAAAGATTTAAAGAATCTTTTAATTGAGTATTACTAGTGAATTTACCTTTGGTAGAAATGGGCTTTAGAAATTTACTGCTATCTATTGAAAACAATTTATTGCTTACTGTTCCAACTGAATAAATCAAAATTAGTATTATTATAATTATTATTTTTGGATCGGCAACAGGCAAGCGGTGTCCCTGAAATTGTGTTCTGGGATATGGTAACTACATACTACTGGCCTATTGGTCTAGTAGTTAGTGACCCTGACTGCTACGCCGGAGGTTTGATTCCCACACGGGAAAAAACTTTATGTTATCCATAAATGAGTGAGCCGAGTCTGGGTGTAATTTGTGTCCGCGAATTGTATGTTTGTAAAGTCACCCACGATACAGGGTTTGGTCATAGTACGGGAGTTGTCTTTAAAAAAAAACATACCATTGAGGAGGCCGTATGCTTGTTTGCCACCTTAGTCATGCATTCTATTAATTTGTCGACCATCGTACAATGACACCAAACACGCCATGTGATATTATAAACATGTAACATTTTTAAAGCGACAAATTTAAGTTACACACGCGATAAGAGTAATGCGGCACAGGAATTGTAATTGTAATTACTATGTTGTATCACAAATAGCACTCATACCTATACATATAAATAATTAGTACCTATAGGTATCAGAACGAGTATGTTTATCAAAAGCGAGAGCTGGCACCTACATGAAATAATATATTTTCAGTCAATTCCTATTCACCTATATATGTTTATTATGCAAATCCGATTCAAAGAGAAAGTTAAAAGATACGACTGCCAAAGTTTACGAATCGGCAAAAACACATTACCATAATAAATTATTCTATATCAAAGCGATCGGACCGTGAATGGGTCGCTTTAAGAACCCTTACGAAGTTATACAGAGTTGCGACCTCCTTGTAACGAGTTATACGTATAACGCAAATGTTGTATGTAGCTTGGAGGATTTAACAACTCTGAAAGATATGACAGAATATAAACAAAACTTTGTTAAAACAACATGGCACTAGGGAACGAGCCCTGTGTCGCAGGGGACTTTACAAACATACAATTAAAGCACACAAAGTACACCCAGACTTTGAACAAACATTCATTGATCACACAATTTTTTGTCTCGTTGGGATCGAACCCACAAAACGCCGCGCAGTGGTAAATGGCGAGGTAACCACTTAAGCCACTGAAACAACCGTGCAGTCAACTTAGGCTGTAAAGCTGGTGTTTCTGTGATACTAACTCCAATTACGTGCGACCGATGCATAGGTTGATTGTACACTATTGTATTCCATAATGCATCTTCAAGATTCATCTTTAAGAGAGGTAGGGCATCATATGAGCGACCGTGTCCGACTAGGGAAGTACCTCCACTTTACAGAAGACCACGACCAATGTGTTCCTATGTGTGAGCAGAAGTCTCCAGCGCTCGTTTAGGGATACGTGTTGAAAGAAATGTTTTCCTATTACAGGGATACTCCATCTTAGAGCCCTGGTGTACAAAAATGGTATGGAAACACGCAAGTGATACCTCTGGTATTGCAAGCGTCCATAAATTACGGTAACTGCTTAACATCAGGCGAGCCGTATGCTTGGCCGTATTCTGGGTGTAATTTGTGTCCGTGAGTTGAATTTGGTAAAACTCCCCACAATACAAGGCTAGTTAAGTTCTGTAATGCAAAAAGTTGTCTTAAAAAATGTATTTGAAGTAAGTAATAGCAACTTATATATATACCACTGCTGGGCACGGATCTCCTCTTCCTATCAAGAGAGAGAGAGAGAGAGAATGTAGGCCTTAATTCATATAAAGTCCAAATTTTAAGTATACATTTTTTTTGCATTTTTTAAAATTATATTTCAAATTAAACAAAAGAGGCTGTATCAGTTGAATAATTCAAGTTTACTTAAAATTCTAAAGGTTCTTACTCAGTTCATTGTTTTGATCAGTTTGATTTAATTTATTTATCAATAATATTCTTTGTTTATTCAATAATGGGTAAATTTGGCTAAGACTTTATTTACAATCCTTACTAATATTATAAATGTGAAAGTTTGTGAGAATGGATGGATGGATGGATGGATGTTTGTTACTCTTTCACGTAAAAAGTCCTGAACGGATCTGAATGAAATTTGGCATAGAGATAGATTATGGTCTGTAATAACACATAGTCTGTAATAACGCATACTTTTTGCAGCGATAACCGACATCCACGCGGGCGGAGCCGCGGGCAACAGCTAGTCTAATCATAAAACAAAGCGTTCTATTTTTTTAACTCTCTTCAAACAGTAAATGTTTACGCTTCTACATGTACTCTAATACTACAAAAAAGTTAAGTTAAATAATTAAGAGAGGTAGGGCACCGCAGCGAGCATGCCCGACTGGGAAACGACCTTTACCTTACAGAAGACGACAACCTAATAACTACACAAAGCGGCGTAGTTGTGTTCCTGTGTGTGAGTGCAGGTCTCCAGCATTGATTTAGTGAAGCGTTTTGAAAGAAAGGTTTTCCTATCTCAAGGATTACTACAGGTAAAAAATTGGGTCAGCAACACGCAAGTTTTAACTGTGGTATTACAAGCATCTCTAGGCTAACTGAAAACTAGTATAAAAAAAGAAGTAAGATTTGTTTGTAATTTTGTATGTAGAGGGGTAGTACAGTGGTATTAACAGTACCAATGTACAGTTAGTACAATGATTCATAGACAAGTGCACTCACTATTCGGTAAACGATCAGTGGGTTAAGCTACCAAGGGCGCGGTACTCCTATAATAGATGGTGACCATATAGTGGTATTTTATCTGAGCGTCTCTGTTCTTCGAAGTGCACGGTCCTGATCATGACAGAGGCCTAAATAACTCTGTCACCAGGTTGGCCACTAACCAAACGATAAGGAAGTACGTTGACGTAACGAGCAATCAATGTATCTTTTTGTACGGTATAAAACTTGTCCCGCAACTTACATAAGCCTCGTTCACACGCTACTCTCCCGATTACTACACTAATATCAAACAAAGTTCAAGTCAGACACTTAAGGCCTTCACTCCCTCGTCCACGCGACGGGCTGCTGCTAATGTTCAGACACAACTACTTGGCCGCATCATCACTCAAAACACCGCAACTCTACTCCTCCATTTGCAGTAAGCACCCACAATAAATACAGAAGTTTGTTACCAAGAAACAATAAGTTAAGTTGTATTTAACAGGGGCAAACCACAGGCATCGGCCGACAATCCCCGAACATTTCCGACAAGATTTACTCGCCAACTCACTGGCAGGCTCTAGGGGTATGTTCACATTGAGATAGAATATAAATAACCTGGTAAAATCTTTAGTAGAACTTAAAATAGCTGGATAAAGAAGCAATTTTAAAGTCGTACGTAAATCCATTGCGCTTGCAAACCTATAGCGCTGTAGGCTTCTCAATAATGGACAAGTGTCCGAATAATCTAGTGGAGCAGTTGCAAATGCGCATTTTGTACGCGAATACAGTAAAAAATTAAAAGAGGCAGGGCACCATACTAGCTAGCAAGCCCAGGAAGGCCCTTACAGAAGACCACAGCCAAATAACTACACACGAAAGTGTTTTGTTCTTATGTGTGAGATCAAGTCTGCAGCGCTTATTTAGGAATGTGTTTTGAATGAAACTTTTTTCTATCCCAGGGATACTCCATCTTAAAGCACTGGTGTTAAATAAAATAAAGTTTAAAAACTAAAACCCGACTACTTAAAAATCGTCCTCTGAAAAGTATGAAATAAATAAATTTTATATAGGTACAGAGGGTAGCCGTGGTCGTATGCCACCTTGCCTTAAGGATAGATTTATTTATTTAACCACTTTATGCACAATCGCACACAGGCGGACTTGCGGATATCTTGTTTCCATGAAGAGTTCCTATAGTTCCTATATTGTTATGTAAAAGGTGGCATACGACCACGGCTACCCTCTGTACCTATATAAAATTTATTTATTTCATACTTTTCAGAGGACGATTTTTAAGTAGTCGGGTTTTAGTTTTTAAACTTTATTTTATTTGGATTATTTTGGGGTTTTATTTTTAAGACAATATTATACAATGCAGCTTTAGGATATATTCAATTTGCATTACATATTACATAACATAAATATGAGGGGCATTAAATATTAAATTAAATTTGCATTACATATTACATAATAGTAACATAATATAATATGGCAAATGAAAACATATTTAAAAACTATCTCACTTCAGCCCATAAACGTCCCAGTGCTGGGCACGGGTCTCCTCCTTACAACTGGAGGGATATTAGCCTACTATACCACGCTGGCCAATCGGGTTGGTATAGGGTTTTGTTTCGAGTTTTCCCTCTTTTGCAGTGGATATTGTCTGTCTGACTCCTTTAGTCGACTCTTACGACACCCTCAGGATAGAACGGGGTGGTGACATTTGTATTCTTAATCCGTCACCATACGGACAAACGGTTTAAAAACTATATAACTATATATTTATTCTTTTTTGTAGGTCATCAGACTTTTATAGTCTAAACTATTGGCACATGAGTTTTATGCCAAATCATTTTTATTATTTATTTTTGTAATTTACAGATTTTTTATATTCCTATCTTCCGAATTCAACACCACATCCTAAGCACCACCTAGAAATAAAGTTCTCGTCAAGATAAATCCAACAAACATGACGCGGGTATCTTGTTTCGTTAGAGTTCCTATGGCCAGCTTTCGACTTCATTATCACACCCTAAACACCACTTAGAAGTATTAATATGCTTCTAGGTCACAATTTAGAAGCATATTAAGCGTTTTGGTTTGATGGGTCATCCCGTCAAGTTAAATCTAATGAGCCCAAATAGGTACGATGCTTCTACGAGTATCTTGTTTAATTAAAAAGTACCTATGGCAACCTTCCGACTTTCATCATCACAACCTGAACACCTAACTAGGAGTATAGTACTAGTCAAGATAAATTCATCGCACCAAAACGCCGCGTTCTACCTTGTTTCGTTGAAGAGTTTTCATGGGCACCTTTCGACTTCATCATTATATACTGAGCACCCATCTAGGAATATAGTACTTGTCAAGATAAATCCATTGCACCTAAACACGACGCGGATATCTTGTTTCGTTGAAGAGTTCCTATAGCCACTTCCCAACTTCATCACCACGTCCTGAACACCTACCATAAAGTACTCGTAAAGATATATGTAACGAATCCAAACACGACGTGGCTATCTTGTTTCGTTAAAGAGTTCCTCTAGCCACTTTCCAACTTCATCACCTCGTCCTGAACACCCACCTAGGATTAAAGTACTCGTAAAGATATAGGTAACGAACCCAAACACGACGCGGCTATCTTGCTTCGTTGAAGAGTTCCTATAGCCACTTCCCAACTTCATCACCACGTCCTGAACACCCAGCTAGGTATAAAGTACTCGTAAAGATATATGTAACGAACCCAAACACGACGTGGCTATCTTGTTTCGTTAAAGAGTTCCTCTAGCCACTTTCCAACTTCATCACCTCGTCCTGAACACCCACCTAGGATTAAAGTACTCGTAAAGATATATGTAACGAACCCAAACACGACGTGGCTATCTTGTTTCGTTAAAGAGTTCCTCTAGCCACTTTCCAACTTCATCACCTCGTCCTGAACACCCACCTAGGATTAAAGTACTCGTAAAGATATAGGTAACGAACCCAAACACGACGCGGCTATCTTGCTTCGTTGAAGAGTTCCTATAGCCACTTCCCAACTTCATCACCACGTCCTGAACACCCAGCTAGGTATAAAGTACTCGTAAAGATATATGTAACGAACCCAAACATGACGCGGCTATCTTGTTTCGTTGCTGAGTTCCTATGGCCATCTTCCGCTTTCATCATTATATCCTGAACGCCCACCTAAGAATATAGTATTTGTCAAGATAAATCCATTGCACCTAAACACGACGCGGATATCTTGTTTATTTGACGAGGTCATTTGCCCACCTTCTGACTGCATCATCAGACCAGCTCCATGGTATTACATTATTACATTGTCACCAAAGTGCCGTCGGTATACCAAATTTCAGCTCAATCAAACATTGAGAAGTGGTTCAAATCTCGCAAGCAAGATTTGACTTAAACCAACTAATAAACAAACAATGCAGGCACACCAGCGGGCGAAAGCTAGTAATATTTACATATTCGAAACCTGCAAATTAAATCCTATCATTTGATACCCATCACGGCACTTTTTCAAAAAATTTAGTTTTTATTTTTAGGTTTCAGGTCCCACAGAGGACGCCATACTGATTTTATTGTGACGTCACATAGCCTATAACCAGCAGACAATCAAGACGTTTCTAACGATACCTCATTTGTCAAGTTATGATAAATAGTTTAGAAGTTATGCGGGAACAGATGAACATACATACATACATACATACATACATACATACATACATACATACATACATACATACAAACATACATACAGGTCAAAATCATAACCCTCCTTTTTGCTTCGCCGTAGTCGGGTAAAAAATAGGTAGGCAACACGCAAGTGATACCTCGACCTGGTTTTGCAAGCATCTGTAGACTACGGTAATTGCTTAATATTTTGTTTGCTACCCAAGAAGTATATAAAAAAATCTTTAAAAATGAATCTTTGTCAGTGCAAACGTATAGTAATCCTTACTAATCTTATAAATGTGAAAGTTTGTGAGAATGGATGGATGGATGGATGTTTGTTACTCTCTCACGTAAAAACTACTGAACGGATCTGGATGAAATTTGGCACACAGATAGATTATGGTCTACAATAACACATAGGCTACTTTTTGCAGCGATGACCGACATCCACGCGGGCGGAGCCGCGGGCAACAGCTAGTATAATTATAACAATGTCTTGAACAAAGATAAAAATGGTTTTGATAGTGAAAACATATGTTATTCTCGTGCAAAGTTCAAATAACTTTATGATGAAGCTTCGTACAGCTAAAAACAACAAGTTATTATTACAAACTTTTGTGTAATTTCGCTTTCTTTGAGTTGTTTTTATGTTAGTGCGTATATTTCAATATGTTATCATTAATATTGTAATGATGTTGATTGCATGGTAAATATTATAACGCAATAGTTAAGAATAGTTATTCAATACTTTGTCCTCTTCTTTCGAATGTCGAATTACTAAAACAATAATAATCATTTATTTGCGTTAAGTGTTGTATACAATGTAGGTCTTAAAATAAAATACTGATGACAGAAAAATCAGAAAGAAAATAAATCAATCACCGATGGTACTTTTTTTAAGTCTGTTTCATTTCTATGGTCTTTTATAAATAAAGCCACACGTTTTAAACAAACAAGACCCAAAAATACTTTACCTAATTAATGTAAGGTTGTCTGTGTAGACGTGCCTTATAAATTGTGCCTCTGACAGCTGTACAACTTTTTCAAATTAGACCCCGTTTGCGTGTGAGCTTGTATATCGTATTAAAATTTTTGGTAGCCAACTTGTTTTAGTAAAAGGTTCTGTTTTTATTTTTCTGAATTAGAATTGGTAAAGATAATTTTGCAAAGCTCTGTATGTACATACATATGTATAAAAGGGTATAGGGTATACGAATCGATTCATCCGTAATCATATGGAATGTGCCACAGGGCACGGGTATTTTTTTTAAATAATACTTCGGAACATAAGCATACGGCCCGCCTGATGTTAAGCAGTTACCGTAGCGTATGGACGCTTACACTACCAGAGGTATCCCTTGCATGTTGCACTAATTTTTGCACCAGAGCTTTAAGCTGTATTATTCTTAGGATTGGCAAACGTTTCTTCCAAAATGCATCCCTAAATGAACGCTGATTAAACATTCCTGCGAATAAATGTCTATTTTTATTTCTAATTTCTTAAATCAATTACTCCCGTAATACTATACGTATACTGAGCACAATTCTAGATTCCGGCCTAATATTAAGATACTGTGCATTATACGACGACCATCCCCGGGTTGACTATTATTATGAGGTATAATAATAGTCAACCTGCGATGGAACTTGG
Organism: Trisateles emortualis; assembly: GCA_947095525.1. Lineage (NCBI taxonomy): Eukaryota > Metazoa > Arthropoda > Insecta > Lepidoptera > Erebidae > Trisateles > Trisateles emortualis. The sequence continues at coordinate 2,644,817 of OX352748.1, read as the reverse complement.
ACCCTTCTGCACAACAGTCGTTGCGCACCACCAGAAATAAAAAATATTAAGGTATACACTGCGACCTCAATCAGATATTTTATTTATAAGTAAACCTTTTAAACCCAATATCTGATTATTTGTAAATATTTATAATATAGAACAGTACTCATAATAACTATTCATGTAAATATCTTATGAAAAATATACACATAAACATAAAAACAAGTCGAAGAAAGTGAAATTTGGCACATAACAAAAGTTTGTAATAATAACTTGTTGTTTTTAGCTGTACGAAGCTTCATCATAAAGTTATTTGAACTTTGCACGAGAATAACATATGTTTTAACTATCAAAACCATATATCTTTGTTCAAAACATTGTTATAATTATATTACCATTCGTTTGCACTGACAAAACTTCACGATTAATATTACAAGCTTTTAATTTGCTTGTAATGTATGTTAGTTAGTTTGTATGTTAGGGTTAAATCTTCTAAGCTAGATTTAAAGCACTTCCTTAAATTTGGTATATCGACGTAACTTTGGTGACAATGCAATAATATGGTACCATGGAGCTGGTCTGATGATGCAGTCGGAAGGTCGCCATAGGAACTCTTCAAAGAAACAAGATAGCCGCGTTGTTTTTGGGCCGTCATAGGTGGTTCTTTTGTGCGGAGCCTAATACCGAATAAAGTAAGTGCTCTCTAGAAGTTGTTGTGTATGTTTGTAAAGTCCCCCGCGACACAGAGCTAGTTCCCTAGTGCAGGAGTTGTCTTTAAAAAAAAATAGAAGATTCGCCGCCAATACATACATATAAAGGTTTTATATTAAAAACTCTTATGACTTAAAACGTATTTTCTTAAAAATTTCAACAGCATTTTGTGTATATTTTATTTTAAGTAAACCAAAATGTGTTTAGTTAATTTCATACTGGCAACCTCATCAGAATTAAGTGTAAACTAAATGGTTATTTTGTACAAAATTAAATTAACTAACAGTCCATTTTAAAGTTTTGCATTGAAGATGTTATCTAAAAATATTTTCACAAATTTGCTTTCTATTTTCTCCTATATTAATTGCTGGATTGTTCATATTAAATTTAAACACTCGTTTACAATAATTTTACGGTTAACTCTGTCTTTTTTGGTTTTAAGTTATATATTTGGTTAAATTTACCTTTTCACTTTCAATGTATTGGATAATTTAACATGGCGCATTATAGAAAATATACCACGATTACATATATTTAAAGTTTAACTAGGGTTCGCCCGCAACTTCTTCCGCGTGGTAATTTGGAATATTTTCCCCGATTTTGCAATGTATCTCACTACTGCTCCGCTCCTATTGATCATAGCGTGATGTTAAATAGTCTTTAGACTGGCTTTAGCCTTCCTAGATAAATGCACTATTCAACAAAAAAAGTTTTTTTCTAATCGAACCAGTACTTTCTGAGATTAGCGCGTCAACCACGGAGCGGTAGCGGAGCAGTAGTTTGCTATGTTGCAAAATCGGGGAAAATATTCCAAATTTCCACGCGGACAAAGTCGCAAACGACCCCTAGTTATTATATAAGATATGTGTTATTGTTTGTTTTGGGTGCAATAAGGAATAAAGAATTCGGTAATACCACAATAAATACAATACAGACTTTGAAAAGTCTTAACTTTTAATGCGTGTTTCTTTTATCAATTTTATTTTACGAGGAGTGCTGTGAGGAATTGTTTGACTTGTTACTATTTCAATTTGTTTTATTCAATTCACTTTTCTTCATACGCAAAGTTCACCTGTACCAACTAAAAACGATTTTGTCAAGCACCGAAGCTTCTAGAGTTTATTTCTCTTGTGTGCACGACTTGTAGCCTAAACAATACACTACCGCTGGCAATGAAAATCAAATAAAAATCATAGTTTCGTCTGCGGAGTCTATCTACCATGCAGAAGTCAATGTAGTTTTCAATTTTTTTTATTAGTGGCAGACTAGCAAGTATCCATTGTAAGCAGTAATAGCCACCCCTGGGTAATAATCCTGCCCAGGACATAGCTAAGCTATATTTTTGAACTTCATCAAATAAAGACATGACGTAGCTATCGGGAAACGCTGCAGTTGAATCATTGTCTAGACTAAAAAAGAAGAAAGTTCTAGAAAAATTAAATTTGAAAACAAATTGTGCTGGACGAAATCATTTTCAGGTAGTCCTATACCTACGTCAGAAAATTAATATCAATGATGAAAATAACCTTGTTTGATTACATTTAATTATTGTGTTACATCACAAAAGACTTGAAAATAAATTTAATTTTAGATTTCTAAAAATATAACCTGACAGCCCTAGCAATAATGTATCTACCTACACAATAATAGGCCTACCATTACACCGTTTCAGTAAATTGAATATAACACTTTTATATATTCATTAATACTTGTAACTTGACGCGTTATGTACAAGACATGATCCGTTTTATATCCATAGGATGTTAGGGTTGTCACGTACCATTAAGGGTGTCATGGATGAAGCTTTTGGGATCTCTTTGAGTTAATATAAAAGCCTCTCGGCTTACAAAATAATGTTCGTTGATGTTTTGTCAGTTAGTACAAACAATTAATTTTTAAAACGATTAATATAACGTAAAAATATATGCGTCTGTGCGTTATTTGACTTCATCACTTGGAAATCTCACTAAATCAATTTTTGTCTTGTGGTAGTCAACTGAAACCGGGTTGTGAGTTATTATAAGATGTAACTTCATAAAATAAATTATGAATACCCGTAATGTTAAGACTATGTCACATGAATTGGTAAATAACAAATTTGTACGAAATACTACACCTGTTAAAGCCACCAAGGTAGTTAAGAAAAATACTCGGTAGGCAAAATTCGACCGTAGTTGATTAAATTGAAAGTAGAGTTTTTTTTTTTTTGTTAATATCTACTAATTTTATAGATTACAGACAGAGGAGAAAAGTAAATTAAATAGTTTAAGCTTTAAATAGCTAAAGGTTTATTTTAAATTATATTCATACATTTAAAATAAAACAATTTATAATATAATATTATAAAAAAAAGAAATTATATCTAAGTATCGATGATTTTCCCAATGGACAACCCTAGTAAATAAGAGCCAGAAACTATACAAAATAAAGTCTTTAACAAAATAATGGGTAGGGTTCGTCCCACGTCATGCTCGGCGACGTGTCATGGCGTGACGCAAACAAGTTGTGAGCGTGACGGCAGATCTCGAAACACGGCCTAATGTTAACAAGTGGTGAAAATTGTAAGCGATTAGCGGTAATTAATGTGATAATGCGATATTAATCAGATAAGGTAATTGATAGTAATGTATTTGCTATGATGAATGGAGCGTTCTACTATTAGGCATATAGTTCATCATCTGCATCTAACTTTTAATACAGGCATTTTGTAGGACTTTATATAAACAGAATACAAACAAATAAAGTAAACAAATACTTAAACTTTAAAATTGTTCTGACATGCACAAAATTTAAATCAACAATGACAACGCAAAATTTTCATGACCGCACTCACTCGTTACTTAAACCACACAACAAGAAGACAACGTGATACAAGGAATAACTGTAAGAAACACATAGCACTCAGTAAACACGCAGTTTGAACATTTTGTATTTGCCAGTACTCTGCCTACAAATTAGACAGGTGACGCAAGCTATTTTATTGGCGACGACTGTACTTATGCCATATAGGGATGTCACTTTGACTTATTATTCGTAATTACTTCAAAATGAAAAAGTAATTGCTTTTGTTTTCATAATTATTTACTTGTTTATTTGGAAAGAACACTTGTGAATTATAATTTTTCCAAGTACATTTCTAGAATTATATACTATACATAGAGAAGAGTTTTAACTATAAATTTCTCGCAATCAATGATGAATAGAAAACTATTAAATTGTGTGTAGTGATGTAAATCTTATGTTTGCCAATACCTACCATTTTTATTGCTAATGATAGCAGAAATCCCGCAAATTGCATGATGGTAAATGGTATGCACTGCCTGAGTAACCCTAGAAACACAGCCAAGCTGCACATTTGGCAATACGAGTGATTTGTAGCTTATTAGGACTATTTTAAACAATACCTACAAATATACATATAAGCTCCTTATACTAGAGTCACAATATGATATTAAGAGGAACTGTTATTCATATTTTTACTATGATTGTAACCGGTGACAAGTTTTGTTATACCATCACGGTTAAAAGCGTACGGTCCGCCTGAAAGAAGCAGATACCGTAGCTTATAGCCGTTTATACATAGCACCAGAAGCTTTACTTGCGTGTGGTAAACTCTGGGTAACGCAAAGATAATGCAAATCCGTTGAATTTGAAAAAGGGAAAATAAATCGCTATTTAAATCGCTACCGCCTGTGACTTACAATCAACATGTAACATAAGACGCTAACATATTCAAAGAAAGACAGCACTCAAAGATCACATAATTTTGAAGCCGACTGTACTTGCTTACAAATTGGACAGGTGACGCATAATTGGTGACGACTGTACCCGCCCTAGTTTCGATTGCTCAAGATGGTGTTAATTGCGTGACACTGTTTATTGTTGCTACTCGTTGCTGTTTGTCGCTCGTAAACATGTTTAATAAACATGTCGGTGATTAGTTTTGGTGATTTATTGCTAGGAAACTTGTTAAAGCAGAAGGAATGCAGGGGACATTACTCCGAGGCTGCAAGTAACAACGCGTGAATGAGGGTCTTAAGTCTTCTTACAAATCAAACGTTATTAGCATGGAAACTAACGATAATACAATTCGAAAACGACGATAACTGCTGGCGAACTATTTTATTATAACCAAAGTTATATAAAGTGGAGTAAGAGTAGAACGCAACCTGACCGTTACACAGATGGAAAAAAATTAACGCGCGTTTTTAAATCGCACGTCTATAGTCCGGCAATTTTGTGCGCGACCGTCCCGCGGGGTGACAGACGTTGGCGGGGGCAAGGTACCCGCGATGTCAGCGGGTAGCGGGTGGTGTAGCGGGGAAGGGAAACGCGTGCATCGTGTGTAGCCGTGTACTAATGACGCGCTACCTCGCCCCCGCCACCATCTGTACCCCGCGGGACGGTCGCGCACGAAGTTGCCGGACATAACAACCGTTGACATGCGTGCGCGTTAACGCGCGTCAATAAACGTCAACGAGGCGCTCATAGCTAGATGCACTCGCTGTTCGGTAAACGATCAGCGGGTTAAGCTACCAACGGCGCGGTTACCCTATAGATGGGTGACCGCATAGTGGTATTTCAACTGAGCGTCTCCGTGCTTCGGAGGGCACGTTAAAAGTCGGTCCCGACTGTTTACAGTCGTTAGATCACGACAGAGGCCTAAATATGGGCGATCTCAATAACTCTGTCACCAGGTTGGCCACTAACCAAACAATAAGAAGAAGAATAAACGTCAACGCAGCACTTAGAGAAAGAGTCTGAGTGTACTTTATGTCCGTTAATTATATGTTTGTAAAGTCCCTTGCTTCCTAATGCAGACTATATTCTGAAAGAACAAAAAGAAAAAATATATTTACAGGTCTCCAGCGCTCATTTAGGGATACGTTTTGAAATAAACGTATTTCTATACCAGGGTAACTTCCATCTTAAAGCTTTGGTGTCAAAAAATGGGTTGGCAACACGCAAGTGATACCTCTGGTATTGCAAGCGTCTATAGGTTACGGTAACAGCTTAACATCAGGCGGGCCGTACGCTCGTTTGCCAACCAAGTAGTATAAAAATATATATGTATATAAAAAGTAGTTTAACCCAGGCAAAGCCAAAACGCTGTCACTGGAGTGGAGCTCGCGGAACGCGGGCAGCCGCTGGGTGGACCACTGACGTCATATCAGGTTCCGGTGGTCCACCCGTGAAGGTGGGTGTAGGTGCACAGGGGGGTTTTAGTCGGTATGCCGGCCGCCTACCACGTTTAGGCCGGAGAGTCCGACATATCCGCTTCGCTTCCCCGGGCGGGGCGGTATGCGTAAAGCATTTCCCCACTATAAAAAAAAAATGGCAAAGCCAAAACAAGTCGCAAGTATAAATTACTTATCCAAACAATACTTCAAACATAAACTTCTTTAATAATACAATCGAACTTGTCTAAGTCACTATTGTAGAACTATGTAGTTACTAGATAACTACAACACAGCTATAATAATATTATAACTTACTAAGTATAAGTTTTAGAGTTAGCAAGTTGTGCACGTCTTAAATTTATGTTGTAGCGGTTAAAAAGTTTACCGACCAATACTGCTGTATTTACTTAACTGCTGTACTGCTGTTTTTATTGCCTCGGTGGCTCAGTGGTCGAGGAGTGTGACTGCTGATCACGAGCTCCCGGGTTCAATTCCCGGGTCGGGCCAAAAATTTATATTGAGTTTTTTGTAAATTTTTTGAGGCGCTCATAGCCAAGTGCACTCGCTGTTTGGTAAACGATCAGCGGGTTAAGCAACCAAGGGCGTGGTAACCCTATAGATGGGTGACCGTATAGTGGTATTTCATCTGAGCGTCTCCGTGCTTCAGAGGGCATGTTAAAAAGTCGGCTCCGGCTGTTAAAAATCGTTTAATCACGACAGAGGCCTAAATATGTGCGATCTAAATAACTCTGTCACCAGGTTGGCCACTAACCAAACGATAAGAAGAAGAAGCCAAGAAATCCACAATAGATGCCCGGAGTTTGGAAATTGGCGTGTTTACACCCTCGTGCCTCGGAAAGCACGTAAAGCCGTTGGTCCTACGCCTGATATCTTTCCGGTCGTGTCAGATTGCCGTCCCATCGAACTATGAGAGTGAGGGAATAAAGAGTGCACTTTTGTTAGCCCACACACCTTTGCACTATTATATCTTTCGTGCAGATGGCTAGTCTCCGTTGAGATTAGCCGCCGAAATTTGGTTAGGAGGACATTATTATTATTATTTACTTAAGATGGTTCTTTCATTTATTTATGCTTCACTAAAGAATGATTTCTGTATTGTATTTTTGACCTGGTGAAGGTAACCCAGGTTTTTGAATCATCTCATGATTCTAAGGCTAACATTTACTTAGGTCAACGCATTAATCTCGCGATCCAGCGTGCCAATGTGGCCAGTCTTTTGGGCACCTTACCTCAGAGCTTCCCATCAGCAGACCGATCGCAGCAAGCTAACTTACAACCTTCTTCTTCTTATCGTTCGTGGTTAACCTGGTGACAGAGTTATTTAGATCGCCCATATTTGGGCCTCTGTTGTGATCTAACGACTATTAATAGTCGGGACCGGCCGGCTGATTCTTTAAGAAACAGCGATGGCAAACTGACAGTTGTGATTGCTAGGTGACGGCACAATCTATTGACTAAACTTCAAAAAGGGCTCTTACGGAATACCGATTTTCAATCTGACAGTCACATTTTGCTCGGTTTTTGCGGTGGCTCGGTTTTTGCTCCTACGGAATATTTCCCTGTGTTTTAACGTGCCCTCCAAAGCATGGAGACGCTCAGATGAAATACCACTGCGGTCACCCATCTATATTGTTACCGTGCCTTTTGTTGCTTAACCTGCTGTCCGTTTACCTGCTGTGCTTCTAGCTATGAGCGCTTCAACCATTAAACCAGAATCTAAACCCATTACATCAATAATTAATGTACCGTCAGACAAGCTAATCGTTGCTCTAACAAATCGTGCCTTATTTACTTAACACCTAGTAGTCGTTTGTCATAGCTGACACCTTCAAGTAATTTAGCCAAATTATACACCAACTTGGATGTTTTCAACTAAAAGAACATTTTTGATATTTATTACTACAATTTGTAATACAAAGTTATGATAATAATTTTACTTTTTTTTAATACTGTAACTGTGAAAAATTAAAACACGGGCTGCTTGATGGTAGGCAGTTACTGTAGTCTAAAAAGTATGCTGGCTGTAGGAAGTTTAGTGAACTAATATTAGGGATTTTTGGAAATCCCACCCCTAATCAAATAAGAGATGAATAATAATAATACTAAAAACGTTTATTCTCTTCCCACAAAGTACAATTTACAGATATAAAATTAAATTTTAAGTAAAAGGTGAACTTACTTTGTGAGAGACTGGTGCCTTATGTAGGTATTTAAAAAAAAACCTGTATTACAGGTCACCAGGTCCCTCCCGCCGCTGGTTTAACCAAATATTTACAAGATGTTAAGGTGACAATTAATGTGAAAAAAAAAATTAACAATGTAAGAAAACATTTTTTACGTTTAAAAAAAAAAGAAAAGAAACTTAGAATAACATAGGAAATGTATAGCAAGAGTTATTTATTAGGTATAAGGTTTGACGAGTATCCAGGTGTGTCGATGTGTGAGTGTTGTTTGAGTATGAGTGTAATACGAGGTCAAGTGTACGGATAAATCATGGATGAATGGTTGTATATCATCATCATCATCTCAGCCAAAAGACTTCCACTACTGGACATAGACCAAAGACTTGAATATAAGACTGTCATTTTTAAAGAATGAAGTGCTAAATTTCATATAGGTACCTGCTTCTGGTTAGAAACATAGGAACATTTATGTTGGGCTTTTAATTTTTTTACCCGGAGATAGTGACTTATTTTTTAAATCATCCTAAAATCAATATATAAACTTGTGATCTTGAAAAATAATGATTTTGAAAGAACATTACTCTCTATTGGGGAAGCCTTACAGCAACTCCAATAGAATGTACCATCTAATTAAATTCATTAAAAACATTTCAAAGCTTTCAATGTCTATAATATTTTATTTACGTGGTCGATTGATAAGTCGTTAGTAATTTTCCAATGTCAATATACTTTTGTACATGAATCCAACAATTATTTTGTAATTTCCTTCCCTGTTTGACCTTAGAAATACGGAACTGTACCTTTAATTATAGATTTACGAGGAAAATACGAACAAAGTACAATTTTGTGTTATTATGGGATATTTGTGTAAAAGAAGTGGGGGCAAATGTCGAGGTTATGTAATGTACTTAGGATCATATGTGAGAGAAAGAGAGATCGAGACAAGAGAGAGGGCACCATACTAACGAGCAGGCCCGACTGGGGAAGGACCTCTACCTTACAGAAGACTACAGCCAAATAACTACACATAGCTGTGTAGTTGTGTTCCTGTGTACAGGTCAAATGTATTCGTATCCCAGGGATACTCTATCTTAAAGCTTTGGTATAAAAAAATGGGTTGGCAACACGTAAGTGATACCACTGGTATTGCAAGCGTCAATAGGCTACGGTAAGTGCTTAAAATCAGGCGGGCTGTATGCTTGTTTGCCAACCAAGTTGTATAAAAAAAAACTTATGTGGCCAACAAGCAGAAGGCTCGCCTGATGGTAAACGGTTACAGTAGCCGCTGCGCTTGCAAAACCAGAGGTGTTCATTGAGTGTTGCCAGCTCAAAAACTTGAACACCAGGGTATTTATAGTAGAGTCTCTTTAGCATAGATAAATGTTTCTTTAAAAATGCATCCCTAAATAAGCGCTTGTGCTGCGCGAGGGGGTGGCAGCCTCATGATGTGGTGACGCATTTACCCCGTGAGCCATTTAAACGTTGCCTGACTGACTGACTGATTGACAGACTGACTGACTGACTGCCTGCTCAATGAGAGCATCAGATGCAACGTCGATACCCGGTTTAAGATTTGACCGCCAACAAAACAAAGGTTGCCTGTAAGAAATTTCTTTTTAGCGATAAGGCCGCCCATTGTACATAACTAAGTATAAATAATGTTTGTTATCAAAATGTAATTGGTGTACAATAAAGAGTTTTCTATTATATTCTAAAAAATTACATTAAACATGGGACAGTAAAATACATAAAACAAAATATACAGTTGTCGGTTGGAGCTTAATGTTTAGAAAGGTGATTACGTAAACAATTCAATATATTTTTAGGATAAAATTATGTAAATGAGTTTATTCTAAATTTTTTTACAATACTATATACGTTTTTATTTAGTTCCGAAATAACAATTTCAATTGAAATCCACATTTTTCATCGTCACATGTATAATCTAGTGGTGGTGGGTAACTTTGCCCAGGCTAAGCCCTTTTTAACTCATTTAGGAATTAAAATTCCCAAAAATACTTTCTTAGTGTCTACTTACGTCATTTTGTGTGAAATTTTAAGTTTGTAGCTTCAGCGGTTTAAGCTCTGGGTCGATAAATCAGTCTCGTACTCATAATAATATTAGGTAGCAAAACGTTTGCCCGCGATTTAGCTGATGAAGCATGTGTTTATACACACATCTGCCTACCCCTTCGTAGATTTTTAGTCATGTTTTTATGATTAAAAGCTTTGAAGCGGATCAAAAAGTCTATAAGAACAGTTTAGTTATTTACCACATGAATAGAAAACGAGAAACCGCAATTCGACTTATTAAAAATTGAACAAAAACAGTCCTATGTTTCTTTGAAGTAACCGCAACATAGCTGCTATAGGGCAACACCGTAGCAATCTGTTAATGGACGCCTTGGATTTTTACTTCGAGTCAAAGACGCCCAAGGGACGATACGAGAAATTTTCGAATTATTGCCACAAGCAAAAATTGCGGAAGTATTTGTAATTTTAAGGATTCTGGAGAATTTTGTCTTTGGACAAAAAGTGTTTATATGAAGTAATTTTGTTTTTTGTTAAGACTATTCCCACTGGAGGGAATAAACCCCGTGTTGCGGAGGACTGTACAAAATATTCAATTCACGGGCACAAAGTACACCCAGACAAAGACACAAACATTTAATCACACCCTTTCATCCACGTTCGTAACTGACAGAGCTATATTCCGGGTGGAAATCAAAAGCCGACTGCAAAGCCGGCGGTTGGGTAATTTTAACCGAATCCTAAAAAAAGGTGGTTTGCTGTTCGTCTGTATATTATTATATGTTTTTTCAACACAACAACAAAAAATTTATAATATATTTAATTTGAGAGGGTATTTTATTCATCTCAGCCATAAGACGTCCATTGCTAGATGTGTCTTTGAATTACTTACATAGATAGATTCTGTTCATTCATAATATCGCCTCTGGCAAAGGCCATCTAAGGCCTTATTTATCTCTTAATAATAATTAATTAAACCGACTTCATAAAGCGAAAAATAACTGAATACAGATTAAAGTCAGTTCTAAGGTTAGATACACTCCTGTCACCTAATTTTCGACTTCAATCTATATTCAGTTATTTTCGCTTTTCCAAGACGGTATTTTTTTAAAACAAATTAGGCCTTACATGGCGTTTGCCAGAGGCCATAATATAATAATAAATGAACAGAATCTATCTATGTAAGTAATTCAAAGACAGACTTGGTAACAAATGGCTTACATTTGCAACCACATACCTATGGACATATTAATTCAACGTTTGACGTTTACAAATTAGTAGAACGAGCAGCTAATGCATCACATCTATCTTCTTGTTAAGATCTTATTAATCATTACCATTATGTCTTTAGATTTATGTAAGTTAAAATTAACTATATAAACGACTTAGTCTAACTGGAGAAGGACCTTAATCTTAAACATCTTTTTTAAACACTTCTCCCGTACTAGGAACAAGCTCTGTGCCGCGTAGACTTTACAAATATACAATTCACGAACATTAATTGCAACTAGACTCGGAACCAATATTTATGAATCACACAAAGTTGAACCTAGTGGGAATCGAACCCACGACCGCCAGCTTAGCAGTCATGGTCACTAACCACTAGACCAACAGGCATTCTACTACTATGGTATAGTTTTGTTCCCGTGCTTGGGTACAGATCTTCAAATCTCATCTAGGAATACGTTTTTAAAAAAATGTTTTTAAATCCTGGTGTTAAACGTTTGGTCGGCAACATGTAAGTAATGCAGGCATTGCCTAAATAGTATAAAAAGCTATATCAAGAGGTAGGATAACAACTCCTGTACTAGGGGACAATCTCTGTGTGTGCATAAGACTTTACAAACATACTTTTAACGAACAAAAAGTACAGACATACGGACAAAACAACCATGTTCTCTGTTCATGTCTGGATCACACAATGTTTTGTTCCCTGTAACAATCGAACGCAAAACATGCCGTGCAGTGATAAATGGCCAGTATAATGGTACAGTCAAACACAATATACTAAGGTCGAATTTCGACCACCACACGACCTTATAATAATAAATACACACCAAAGATAATTATGTAATTTATTTCATTTAAACAATGAAAACCAACTGAATAAGTTCACGTTCGGAGAGCCTCGAAACTGCTCGAAACGGTGACCTATCGATCCTAAACCTGATACTTTAATTAAGCTACCTCCGCTTCTAACCGTTTACCTTTCATAATTAAAACGAAAATGTAAATATCCTCCTTCGAAATTGGGTCAGAACTCGAAAGGATATCACTCGGAAAAATTACAAACACTGTATAAGTTCGATCCCTTGGCGATAAAAAGATTCTTATAAAATTCTGCATTCATTTCTTTATCCCTTAGGGGGTATACTAACTTGTTTACGAGGAAGAAAGGAAAGAATGACGCACTTAGACTGTGTGAATTATGAATGAGTTAGCCCTTGATTTTGTATTCCATTACCTCTCGAGGGATTGTTATTGAATAATCATCTGTCTAACGTTTTGGGACGTTCCGTTATGAAACAAGGACCGTTTAAGAGATATGGTGATTCTATAATACGACATTGTATTGTCTAGGAAACATTGTTGTGGGAAATGGAGCTAGGTAATTTGACTGGCCTGTTAATCTAGACCCGTTTAGGACAAATCTTTGTGTAACGACTATTTGGGTATGATGGTGTTAAGTAGTCATCGTAGCTAATATCAGAGGTATTACTTGCGTGTTGTCGACGCAGTTTTTATACCAGAGCTTTTTTAGAGAATTTCCATAGGATAGGAAAAAGTTTCTTTCAATACGCATCCATAAATTTAATTAAATAATTATTTAATAATAATAATATTTTGGTAGTCTGGTCTCTGCCGGAGATTCTTAGCACCCCTTGTCCCACCGTTACCATGGCCCTGGCAACATATAACACGCGCACACTGCGGACCGACGAGAAGATTGCTGTAGCGAATAATATTTTCAGGACAACTAACACATCGCTATCTGATCCCAAACTAGGCAGAGCCTGTACTATGGTAACCAGACAACTGATAAACATAAATATTTCAAAATACATACATATTATAGATAAATTACACCCAGGCACAGAACAAACATTCGTGCTCATCACACAAAGATTTGTCCTGGGTGGGAATCGAACCCACGACCTTCGGCGTAGCAGTCAGAGTCACTAACCACTAGACCAACGGGCCAGTCAATAAATGAACGCTGGACATCTGTACACACGCATAGGGACACAACTACACCGCGGTGTGTCCTTCTCCAGTCGGGCTTGCTCACTAGTATATCCTACCTCTCTTATAATTTGTTCTATGTTTGGCATCCTCGAAGGTGTAGGTAAAGATGTCATACCCACGTATATTAGATCCCACATAATATGTAAACTTATTACTTGGCATCGAAGACAATTTCAGACATCGTTCTCTGAATTTTCTAATAAAAAACTCCCACTTACATTTTCTTGATCCGACTAATGAACCTAATACCACACAATCGATCGCAAACACAAACACAAGCTTATAGAGCAGTCTACACCTCAGACTGCCCTTAACAAAAACCTACAATATGTTGTAAAGCTCTCCTCTGTTAACAGAAACTCTAACACAAACCATTAAACAAGTAAACAGTCCTTGTTTTATTTACCATTCGTTAACAGTACATTTTTGAAGTAAAAACTTCTTTTAGCACGGTACGCATATTTTTAGATGAGATGATTATTATTATCTTTGGATTCGCGACACCGTTACGAGACGCAGCTTGACATATCCGAAAAATCTGTTTTTGACTGTCACGTTATTAAAGTAAAGAGGCGATATATGCATGTACATAAAGCAGACCACGAACGCGTCTAGATAAATAAAAAACAACATTTATTGCTATAATTTTCGACTGTCACGTTATTAAAGCAAAGAGAAAATATATGCATGTATGTACATATAGCAGACCGCGAACGCGTCGCGGAATAAATAAATTTAAAAAATATATTTATTCCTATCAAATTTATAACAACTGTTTTTCCAAGTGTGTTTCCACTTCTGTCGGCACTCCCGGAGTGCAATTTATTTTATTTTATTTAAGTAGACATCCATGGCTAACGAATATATTTTTCACAATATTAAGAGTTGTCTTTGTATACTGCTACGGAGTTAAACAACCATAAGGCCTGCTTGATGTTAAACAGTTACCATTGTCTATAGATGTTTGCATATGGTATGGTATTTCATCTGAGCATCTCCATGCTTCGAAGCATGCACGTTAAATTCGGTCCTGACTGTTAAGAGTCATTAGACCATGACAGAGGCCGAATAGGCGATCTTAATAACTCTATCACCACGTTGTCCACAAACCAAACGATAGAAAGAATTTTCACCAGTAAACAGTAAGTTTGTTTACTACCTTGGTATAAAAACCACAAACGTATACATATTAGTATAAGCAATGTGCCCAATAATGAACAATAAAAGATGAGTGACGTCACACACTTGAGTAGAACGTTCCAGACTAAATGTTTTATTATAGTAAGTGCTTTCTTATGTCTCGCACAAATCTTGTAGACGTTGTTTTTATTTTCAGATATTGAATTTTGTTTGTACTTTAGTTGATAGACAGGTCATTCTTTATCAAGTTTATTACATCTAGTTAAGGTACGAGTAAACTTTTATTGTTTAACAACTATAATAAATATGAAAAGTTTGTAAATTTGAACGTAGGTAGGGTAATCTCTGAAGGTACTCATCTAATAATACTAATAGATTAGGAGGAATTTTAAGCAGTCCCTCCCGTTTTTCGTGTATTTTCTATGTATATTATACATATATATTTTTTCCTTTTTTTAAGAAGTATCAATATATTAGATATATTCTATAAATAGATGTAAATAAATAAGTAAGAAAGCACATAATACTAATCCGTTTTTGATTTTTTAGCTATTGCATAGCTTCTATCGCGGGCCTTGGGCGTGGAGACCGAATCCAGAAATTCCGTAACGAAAATAATAAACCTAACACCCCCCACTCCGACTGACACAGCGGTGATACTTTTTTTAATGACGAATTATCTAAACGGCCAATAATAATATGTCAAATTTGTGTATGGAGGTTTTGATCTAAGAGAATATTAATGTGAAAAAAATTATAGTATAAGTAGTCTTAAGGAATTAATACAAGTATTCATTTTTATTATTATATACTTTTATGAATCATTGAGAATAAAATAAAATGATTTAGATAATTCTGTAAAGTAAGTTTTTATTTGTTTCGATAAAAAAATCATACTAAAAAATATGCAATAGCTATACCGCGGCAGTCCCCGAGTGCCACACGTCTTTTTTTTTTACTGAAATGAAGCTTCATTATCGCTAACTGCTATATATAGGCTACTTTTTATAGACACATAACGTTAAAAGTTTATTTGTTTTAAAGACTACTCCCGCACTAGATAGCTAAGACTACTACTGCTAAGGTACATTTTGACTCAAAAAAAAAATAATGAAGCACATAAACACTTATCAAAATATAGAATCGAATCCACAACACTAGCCGCAGTGTACCCAGCAGTGGGTGGATAAGGGTTGACAAAGAAGAAGGAGTTAACCAGACAACTGATAAACATACTTATTTCTAAATATAGACATATTATTGATAAATTGTTATTAGCTAAGGTATAATATTGCAATTAAAATATCAATTATAACCTAATACTAATTTCCAAATTTCGATAACCGTAATTTGAAACCGATACCCAATTTGTGTATATTATTACCACATAATATTATTAATGCGCTACACATTACATACTTATTTTATGTACTTTACTCAAAATATTTACTAGAGGATTTTATGCTAAAAAACTGTACGTCCCGCCTGATGGTAAGCAGTTACCGTAGCCTATGGATACTTGCAATAATCACTACTGGCCGAATGGGAAAGTAACTGACTTGCACGCAAGAAGTGCGAGTTCGATCCCGGGCAGTACCAATTTGAATTTCACTTTGTGGAGTTTATAATTCTGTTCTAATCAAATGATTCGCCATCTGCTAACGGTGAAGGAAAACATCGTGAGGAAACCCACATGTCTTAGAAGAAATTCTAAAGACCTGTCTGATTCACCAACCCGCATTAGGCCAGCGTTTGTGAATTAAGGCCTAAGCCCTCTCTCTCTCTTAATAGAGGTGAGGAGACCCATGCCCAGCAGTGGGACATATATGGGTTGCTATTATAATAATCACTAGCGTGTTGCCAACCCAACAAAATGAATACCAAGGTTTAGTGATAGAGTGAAAAAGTATTTTTAAAGAAACGAAGAATAATAATAAATAAATGCATGGTTGGTTCAGTGACTTAAGTGGTTACCTTACCATTTACTACTGCGCGACGTGTTGTGGTTTCGATCCCTACACAGGTCAAATCTCTGGCTGTACTTTATGTACGTTAATTATATGTTTGTTACGTGATGACGTGATGTAACTGGTTGATTTCGTTATTAACACTTAGAAATAACAGTAAAACCTTTTTGAGGTGAAAATTTATTTTAGCACGGTACGCATATTTGTAGATGAGATAAAATCTCTGGATTCGCGACACCGTTACGAGACACAGCTTGACATATTCGAAAAATATTTTTTTGACTGTCACGTTATTAAAGCTAAGAGGTGATATATGCATGTACATATAGTAAACCGCGAACGCGTCTAGATAAATAAAAAAATCTTATAAAATTTATAACAACTGTTTTGCCTAGTGTTTTCACTTCTGTCGACACTCCCCGAGGTCATTTTTTTATACTACTTGGCAAACAAGCATACGGCCCGCTTGATTTTAAGCAGATACCATAGCCTATGAACGCTTGCAATATCAGAGGTATCACTTGCGTTTAGCCAACCCGTTTTTTACCAGGGTTTTGAGATGGAAGTATCACTAAATGACTCAATATTTTATACAATATACCCAGCACTATATCTTTTTTGGAATTCATAACTATTGAAACTAAATTCTCAGCCCATAGTTCCGTACAATCCGCTCATAATATATATGATTTATCGGTTCCGAGGACGTTTTTATGAGCCCCCGCTGAACTAACAGGTAACTTTCAACAACTGCATGAAACATTCTAGTTTGGATAGTTTTTAGTCGGAACTTTTAGTTTTTAGGTTACATTATTATGTGTTAATGTTATAGCTACGCGAATAACTTGATCCAGAAGGTTATTTTTGTAATAGTTTTTGTCAAAAAAAACATGTACTTGTTCGAACACCATCATGGTAGAAGGCATCAACATAAAATAAAAACTATAACTAATAGAACGGCTCTCATCAATAAAAACATTCTATGTATGACATCAAGAATTTATAATAAACTGCCTAAACAATTGTGTGAAATACAAAATACTAATGAATTTAAATGTAAATTGAAAAATATTCTATTACGAAAGGCTTACTACAATGTTAAGGAATATATGGAAGATAAGAATATTGCAATAATTAACAATAATGAATAAATATAATTGTATAGTGAAGATTTTGACATTGTGTAAAATTATGACAATGAATTGACATATAAATTGACATATTTGACTATTATAAATAATTTAAAATATATAATTCATTAACTACACATTCTACACACAGTTGAAATTTGCATGCCGAAAGGTAGAATATGAATGAACTATTATCTAAACTGTAACACCCTTATCTCTGTACCATATTCATATACATAACTAGCTGTACCCGCGACTTCGTTCGCGTGTTCAGTCTTTTACTGTAAATCTGAAAACTACAAACTTTCATCGGCTGATTGTCATCTTTAGCGGTTACATTTTAAAAAACCTTTCTTAGCGGATGCCTATATCATAATAGCTATCTGAGTGTCTAGTGATTTAAACTGTGCGTTTGTTGATTTGTCAATTACGTTTTTCTTTTGAACATTAAGGTTCTGCAATTAATAAACTTCATAAAGAAATATTCCTTCTTTGTACGATTGTTCTGCTCTTCAAATTGTCTTAGCGCAAACGTGAACAATCTTATGGCCTATCGCATAGCTTATCTGTGCTTAGCTTATGCCCTGTAGAAATTTCTGCATCCATACATTTCGTTTTAAATTGGTCACTTCTAACCTGATAGGATTCCGTGTGGTGACGGATTAAGAATACAAAATATCACCACCCCTATCTATCCCAAGGGTGTCCTAAGAGTCGACTAAAGGAGTAATTCAGGCAGACAATATCCACTGCAAGATAAGGAAAATTCAAAATAAAACCCTATACCAATCCGTCTGGCCAGCTTGGTGTAGTAGGCTAATATCCCTCCAAGTGTATGGGGGAGACCCGTGCCCAGCAGTGGGACATTTATGGGTTGATATGATGAACCTGATAGATACTGTTACACAGTTTGGGTCAGCTAAAAATTTATTAAATTCATAATGGTCCACCGTAGTGCTCAAGGATTTCAGAAATTGAACTGCATAGTTATTAGATTCTTTTTGATTTATCATTCTATTAATAGAGATATAGTACTCTACATAAGCTCACACACACAAAACTGAATAAAAAACCAGTAAACTGAACCCTATTTATTATAGTCGACCATATTGGTGAGAGTTCAACGTAAATTCGATATATGTATATGTATGTAGGTATCTATTATTATGTATATCTCTGAAACCATGCATTTTTTTTGTAAATTGTTTAATTACGAAGTTTCGGTGCCTATATCCAGCTGTATAATCATATTAGTTTAATTGTACCATTTTAATTTGCTCATTGAATGTGATTAGTTACAGTCATTTAATTACACATTATGTCTGATCTCCATCGACTAATTATTTATCATTGAGAAGTTGGCCATCTGCACTATACTTTATTAGTTTCACTAACGAATTGATGCTTCCTGAATGTATTTGTTTGATTCATTGCAGTATGCCTAGATAGTATTTGAGGAGGTTTCTCAATTCCCTACGGATCCGATCACCAGAACTGTTTTTTTTTATGAGAACAATATGAAAAACTATCCATTCAATTGCAAAATGTTTTTTAAGAGAAATTTTACACCTTACAGAGAACCAACACTGTAGAAGACGACAGCCAAATAACTATACACAGCAGTGTAGTTCTATTCCTGTGTGTGAGTATAGGACTACAACGCTCACTTAGGGATCAATTTTGAAAGAAACGTATTCCTATCCCATGGATACTCTGCTCCCATCTTATGGCCCTGGTGTAAAAAATGGGTTGGTAACATGCAAGTGATACCTTTGGTACTGCAAGCGTCTATAGGCTACGGTAACTGCTTAACATCAGCTGGGCCGTATGCTTGTTTGCCACAAAAGTAGTTCTATCTCAGCCATAAGACATCCACTGCTCGACATAGGCTTCCCGCAAGGTTTTCCACATCAGTCGGTCCTGAGCTGACCTTGTCCATCGGTTGCCTGCGACCTTTACCAGGTCTTCGGTCCACCTTGTTGGAGGCCTGCCCACGCTGCGTCTTCCAGTTCGTGGTCGCCACTCTAGAACCTTTCTGCCCCAACGGCCATTGGTTCTGCGAGCTATATGCCCTACCCATTGCCACTTAATTGTGGCAATTTTTCGAGCTTTGTCGATCACTTAAAAAAGAATATTACAAATCGGCCCTTAAATGACGATGTTTAGGGATAAAAAAAACAAAGCAATTATTTTAGGGAACCTTTTAAAAGTCAGTTAAAAATATATATCAGTTAAGTATTCCGATGAGACAGAGGCCGATCACGCGTTTCGCTGTGAGTAATTTTTGTGGTCGCAGATAGACACATAGTATCATGGACTTTTTTTTGATCTATTTAGGAATAACATTGCCTCCTACGGCAAGATTTTGCCTAGTCGTTTAACTATCATCGTAATACTTCAGCCAATTCACACTCACAAAACTATAATGGAAGAATTACGCCATCACCTGGTGAAAATCGTATTAAATTTTATTGGGTAGTTATTGAGTTTATCTTGACCAGACAGATTCGGTGGAGTGTTTTCTTTTCTCTGCTGCTTTCCTGATTACCTAAATTAAAGTATTGTTAAATGTTAGCGCCTACCAAAAAATAAATAGCAATTATTTTATAGGCGTTTATTAGGCGTTACTAATTTAGTCAGTGATTGTCTGAGGTCTTGGCATTATTTACCCCTATTTTTTTAAAATAAAATATAGCCTATGTTACTCGCAGATAATGTAGCTTTTTAATGGTGAAAGAATTTTTAAAATCGGTCCAGTCGTCTTTGAGTTTATCCATTACATACAAACAAACAAACAAACAAACAAACAAAAATACAAATCTTTCCTCTTTATAATATTAGTATAGATATAGATAAAATGATTTGATTTGATTTGATTTAATTTTGAAATAATTGGGTGGAAAACAAACATACGGATCACCTAATGATAAGCAGTTATCGTAGCCTAAGTATAGGCGCTAGCAATATCTGAAGCATCACTTGCGTGATAGCAATCCATTTTTTCAACACCAGGGATTTATTTTATAGGTAATCCTGAAATTGAAAAAGGTGCTTAAAAACCGCGTCGTTTTTTACTACTTTGGTGGCAAATAGGCTTACGGCCCACCTGATGTAAACCAGTTACCTGTCTATGGACGCTTGGAATACCAGATATATCACTTGCGTGTTGCTCTTTTTTTATACTACCAAAGTGGCAAACAAGCATGCGGCCCGCCTGATGGTAATCAGTTACCGAAATTTTTACCATCAGCATTTTTATTTATTTAGGTATTTATTGTACACTATTTATAATACAAAACCTTCTAATAAATAAGTCTGTACAATGGGCGGCCTTATTGCTAACAGCGATTTCTACCATATAACTTATGGATGGATGGATATGGAGTAAGATTTAGCGGTAGTTGATGGCGTACTCAATATTTCTTCTAAACGTTTCTAAAGGGTCGGGCCCTGGTGTTACAAGCGTCCATAGGCTACGGTAACTGCTTACCATCAGGCGGACCGTATGCTTGTTTGCCTCCTTGGTGTATAAAAAAAAGCTAGACTCGAGACTCAGTCACAACTCACTTCCTTTATGACCTAAAATAACCACTAACTACTATATTATGATAACTTACATTTTGATCACACTCAAGAATTTCATTGTTAACTAGATAAGGGGAAACACGCGCCTGTTTGTATCAGGAACTAAACAATAGCCTATATTATCAGTCTTACTGTCCCTCCCTAGGGGTTGGGGTAGTTGTTATGTAACTAAATCATACAAGGTTTACGATAGGCACTGAATCCCAACTGGGGAAGGACCTCGACCATAATTTGTAGTGTTGTTGTAAGCACATATTATATTTTCTCCTATAAAATTAGACTAGTCGTTGCTCGTGACTTCGCCCGCGTAGATGTCGGTTATCGCGATAAAAAGTAGCCAAAATATTCCAGACTATAATCTATCTCTGTGCCAAATTTCATTCAAATCCGTTTAGTAGTTTTTGCGTGAAAGAGTAACAAACATCCATACATCCATTCTTACAAACTTTCGTGTTTATAATATCTATTATCAATAGATAATAGATATTATAAACACGAAAGTTTGAAAAAGGTGCTTTCATCCTTACTAATAAGTAAGGATGTAAGCACCGTGTCGTTTATTTACACTCTCCAATTACTATTCTAACAATATAGAGGATCACAGTCAAGTAACTACGCAGAACGATGTAGTTGTGTTCCAATGTGTAAGTACAGGATTTCATCGGTCATGTAGACATGCGTTTTTAACGAAACGTATACCTATACCAGATATACTCCATCAAAAAGCCTTGTTGTTAAAATTTTTGAATTAGCAACTGGAACTCTGGAATTGCAAGCGTCCATAGGCTACGGTAACTGCTTACCATTAGGCAGGTCGTATGCTTATTTGCCACCGAAGTAGTATATAAAAAAAACACTCCGGGAGTGCCGACAGAAGTGAAAACACTAGGCAAAACAGTTGTTATAAATTTTATAGCAATGTTTTATTTTTAATTTATCTAGACGCGTTCGCGGTCTGCTATATGTACATGCATATATCGCTTCTTTGCTTTAATAACGTGACAGTCGAAAAAAGATTTTTCGGATATGTCAAGCTGCGTCTCGTAACGGTGTCGTGAATCCAGAGATTTTATCTCACCTAAAAATATGCGTACCGCGCTAGAAGAAGTTTTCACTACCAAAAGGTTTTAATGTTATTACTAAGTGTTAATAACGAAATCAGCCAGTTACATCACGAACTATGTAAACAATAGCCAGTATTACCAGCCCTTTAACTATGTTTCCCAGGAGGTACAAGTTAGGGAACTTAATCATAAGAGGTATCATCAGGTTGTGTCTCCTGGGAGACACTAAAGACGCTCGAAGGTTGTTCTTACAACGGGGTTATTTATGGATGCTAAGGGTGAGCAACGGGTTGTAATAACAATTATTGGGACAGCTGTTATTTATTGAATTAATATTAACTAGAAAAATTGTGTCTTGAAGAAAAATACATTATTATAAATGTGAAAGTTTGTGAGGATGTATGGATGATTGTTACTCTTTCATACAAAAACTACTGAACGAATTTGTATGAAATTTGGCATAGAGATAGATTATAGTCTGTAATAGCGAATAGGTTAGATTATTTTTATAGCAATAACTGACATACACGCAAAACCGCAGGCAACAGCTAGTATATAGTAATATAATATCAATTTTATATATATTTATCAATTTTGTTACAGCAACCAAGTTTCAATCCCAATTGACATTGGCATTGAGTCTTTCTGCTCAGAAATGATCAGTTTCAGTCCATGCTCCGAAATTGTGTTTTTACATGGGACTCAAAATTGCCGGTGAAACGTTTTTGACAAATCAAAACTCGCTAGAATAATGGAACAAACTCGATTGCCACTAGAAACTATATTGCACTTTTTCAATCTTTCGATGCGGAGCTCCAAGTTAGATTAACCAGTAAGATTGTCAAATGGGCCTTTTTGTAGTGTTTAAATAAAATATTATTGGCAGTATTGCGAGTCATATCATAATTCCTATATTATATCGATGGAATGAACATAAAATCGTGGAAACTATAACATAAAGAAAAAAAAAAATTATCACACTTTAGCCAAGTGTGATAATTTTAATAAAATTTGTAATATTTTCTATAATTATATTATTTATATAAAATCGAAAGTAACTCTGTTTATTCGTAACCTATTCACCACTAAACGGCTAAACAAATCTAAATAAAATTTAGGTAAAACATACGGTACTTTTTACGGTGATAACCGATACCCAAGCGGGCGAAGCCACCTTAATAGCTTGTTATATGTATACCTCAACAAAACTTAACTTTTTGTTTATATTATTTGGTGTACAATAAAGAATACTCTTTTCTATTCTAATCAATTAATTAGCAATACTTATAATTCAGTGACCAAAAAATCATAATTTTGTGAAAATTCTAAGAGAAGAGTAAGTCCTAAGTGGAAATCAAACCTACAACTTTTGGCTTAGCATTGAATGTCACTAACCACTAACCTAAAAGTCTGTCAAAATGGCATCTTATTGTCTCATCTACGCTGTATAAAAACCTTTTCAAAATTAATGTTTAAAGACCCATCTTTTAAAAATGTGCGATTTTCGTAGATTCTGAATTTATCACGTAGATAGGTAAAGATTTAAAAATTTCATCCCCAAATACAACATTTAATTCATTTAACTTACGAAACAGAAAATATTATGTTATTATGTCAGATGATTTCAATCATATAGAAATTGAAAAAAAAAGTAGTAGTGAACTATATTAAACTTGGTACAGAACATACTGTTCCACATGCCTACACAAAAATTAGATGCACTTACATTGGACTAGAGTTTCCAACATATAGGGACACCAACAGACAAACAGATCACGGTTATTTTGTAAAATGTAAGTAATTTTGTATGTTTATACATCACGCCAAGTACACTAAATACGTTACGAATACTAAATAGCTCATTCAATTAACGCGAAATGAATATTGACAGATATGTATATAAAATAAAAATATTTATGAAATAAAAATGTACGTTAAATTTTGTAGGTATCAAAAAACCCCTAAACATATCTGACACATGTTTGATACAGCTACCCTGACTTTGATCAAAGTACGTCAAAAATGGCGAGAGAGAAAATACCGCCAATCCTCATAAAACATAGCTCACATTTTTAATAACAAATTTATATATTCCATCATAAAATCTTGTCTGTCTTACACAGAAATAGTATATACAAAGAATTTTCCTTATATTGTCATAGTAAATATACACGGTATTTACCTCAAAAGAAGATTTTATCCGCACTAACACAGCACTAGTTCACAAATCACATCACTAAGTGCGTTATAATCTGTAACTTTTACACTTTTACACTCATAATAGAATTACTATTACACTTTTATTATTATATCCGTAAATTACTATTACATTGGTAATACGTGCTACGGGAGCGCTTCGTAGCGTGTGGCATCGGCTACGCGTGAGCTGAGACTGGCGTAGACCCCACCCCGCGCTGCCTCTACGCCCCGTAGGCGCTACGCGATTCTGGGATTATTTTGATATTTTTTGTTTTCAATTGTTATGTTCATAGAAATATATATTTATTTCAGTATATGATTGTTTGATAAGAGAGTTACAATACAGTTAAATTTCCATACATTGTTTATGTAGCAACGTATTCATAAAAACACTCATTTCAATTTTCTTTTCAGCGTCAGCCAACTTAACCGTTGGCCTTACACATTGCTGGATACCTATTTTGCGCATGGAGGCACATGATGCACTGAAGCCACAAAATGATTATTATTTTTCCTATTCTTATCTCTATTATTGATTAAACTTTAGTATTTCGTGTTCAATTTAATCTTTTATTACTTTGTATCTTTCTTATGCTCGTCATCTTTTGTTAGCAAAATAATCATTTTCTTCTTTCTTTCTTTCAATTAACAAAATATATACGATGATTTTCGATATATTGTAATTCGTGAAACTGCGCTAAATGAACGTGTTGTGAATGAATTGATGTTAACAGTTCAAAGGGTGTAAATCAACCTATTGAACTTTTGATTATAATACCAATGTTTCAATGGCAGTCGCTGTTGAAAAGTGACATTACAGATATATTGTATTATTATATACTGCGTGCTTCGGAGGGCACGTTAAAAGTCGGATCCGATTGTTAACAGTCGTTAGATCACGACAGAAGCCTAAATATGAGCGATCTAAATAACTCTGTCACCAGGTTGGCCACTAACCAAACAATAAAAAGATTATATACTATATTGTACTTCGTTTGTTTTTATACTGTAATATCATTGCTTTCAATTTGGCTTTTGTCTTCTTGTTTTTTTTTTATTCTTATGTTTACTTTTGGTTTAGACAGACAGAAGTGGAAAGAGTAGGAGTGGGCCTTTGTGCTGCAGTGGGACATTACAGGCTTATGATAATAATAATTTCGTTTGGTTGTGTGTTAGTATTTCAATATTTTTTTTTAGCATTACTTACATCATCAATTATATAAAATACGTAATAAATTGTAAGGATTAAAATAATTACAATAATCATGTAATTATTTAAATCCTAACAATTTATTGGCCATATGCAAAGCTGCCTTCCTCTAAGAATTTTAATTTTTTGAAGTTTGGAATCAATCCTTTCTATTTAGTTCATCCCACTATCTACTTTTAAGGCTACCTGCTATTTGGGACCCACTATGTAGTTACTACAGCTCCATAGCTCTCGCACTAGGGAACAAGCTTTGCGTCGCGGGGACTTTAAAATTCACGGACACAAATTACACCCAGACTCGGAACAAACTTTCATGCAGCACACAAAGTTTTGTCTCGTGTGCGAATTGAACCCATGACATCCGGCGTAGCAGTCAGCGTCACTAACCACTAGACCAACAGGCCAATCATTCACATATTTACCATTTACTAGCAGTTGTCCACGGCTCCACCCGCGTGAATATCGGTTATCGCTGTAAAAAGCCTATGCGTTATTCCAGACCATAATCTATCTCTGTTCCAAATTTCATCCAGATCCGTTCAGTAGTTTTTCCGTGAAAGAGTAACAAACATCCATCCATCCATTCTCACAAACTTTCACCTTTATAATATTAGTAAGGATATGTTAAACCTAAAAACCCTTCTAATAATACTATTGAAACAACAAATCACGTGAAGAGAGGTCTTTGACCCTCTACCGTCATCTCCAGTTATATATTAGGGCCGCTCGTCTCAGCGAGCCCGCAGTCTAAGCCCAGGGCCGCGTAATCATTAACCCAATCAGGTGAAACATCTACATAAAGAAAAGAGACAGGAATACTCATGAAAAACACGGTTATTTGTTGTTTAAGAGAGGTAAGGCACCATACTAGCGAGTAAGCCCAACTGGGGAAGGATCTTACAGAAGACCACAGTCAAATAACTGCACACAGCGGTGTAGTTGTGTTCCTGTGTGTGAGTACAGGTGTCCAGAGCTCATTTAGGGATGCGTTTTAAAAGAAACGTATTTCTATTTCAGAGATACATCATCTTAAAGCCATGGTGTTAAAAAAAGGGTTGGCCACACGCGCAAGTGGTATCCCTGGTAGGTATTGCAAGCGTCCATAGGCTAGGGTAACTGCTTTACATCAGGCGGGCCGTAAGCTTGTTTGCCAACCAATTAGTATAAAAAAGGTATATGAAACATGAAATTAGTTATGCCTTAAACAAATTATAATTAATTAGTTAAGAAAAGAGTGTAAAAATTGTTATGTATGCGATTAGATAAGAAAATAGTGTAAAACATTGTTTTATACGCGATGTCAATATATAATTTGGAAAATAAAATATTTATCTCTTACTAGAACTGATAGGTGCTGTCGTTACTAATGTTTTCCAAGTTAGCTTTGAATATTTAATAATTTTTATATACATTAAACATACAAAATAGCAGACATGAATCTTGGTCAATAATTCAGGCATACTCACCAACTGAAGTAGACAGAAAAGAAGATGTAGACAAAATAGAAGACTTTTACCTAAAATTACAAAAAACTGTTGATACTGCTCACAAAAATATAATAATAATGGGTGATTTCAACGGGCAAATTGGGAAATGCCAAAGAGGTGAAGAGTACACAGTAGGAAGTCATGGTATTGGCAACAGGAGCAAAAATGGACAGAGACTGGTGAACTTCGGTTTAGAAAACAAATTAAGTATCATGAATAGCTTCTACAAAAAGAAAAAGAACAAGAAATGGACGTGGACTTCCCCAAATGGGCTGTATAGAAATGAAATCGATTATATTACGACCAATAAACCGAAATTATTTAAAGACATGTCAGTTATACATAATTTAAATTTTAACTCCGACCATAAAATGATTCGTGCGACGTTACAAGGGACACATGTAAAGAAAAGTAGAAGGTTGCAATCTGAATCAGTGCCCTATGTGAACATTAAAAATAACGCGGAGCTAATGAACCACTTAAAAGAAACTTTTAATAGAAGAGAAGGAAAAGAATACAATAAATCAATCCAGGCGAGATATTGCGATTTCATAAATATCCTCAAAACTGAGGCTCGAAAAGTATACTCAAATAATAAGGCAATACTATCCACCGAAACAACACAACTACTTAAGGACAGAAAATTACTTCTAAAAGGCACAAAAGATAAAGAGAAACGTAAAGAAATTGCAGAAATAAGTAAAAAGATAAACAAAAATATAAGGAAAGACAGAAAAAATAAACGGTCAAACACTTTTCAATATCACATAAAGAAAACCGGCGGAGTAAAGAAAGCATATAAAGAATTAGAATCGATGAAAAATTGGATGCCAAATATGAAGGATAAACTGGGAAAATGCACTAGCAAAAGGCTAGAAATATTGAATATGGCTACGGATTATTATAAAGACCTGTACAAAAGCAAAAATGATAAAACTACTATGATTGAGACAAATGACAGGAATGATTCTGAACCTATACCACCTATCCTACATGAAGAAACAGAAAGAGCTATTATTACGCAGAAGTTAGGAAAAGCTCCAGGTCCCGACCATATCACCAACGAACTTCTTAGAATAGCAATGCCAGTGATTGTCCCCAAACTAACTAATTTATTTAACGACATAATAAAAACAGAAAATATTCCCGAAGATTGGATGAAATCTATTATAGTTTTATTACACAAAAAAGGAGACAAAGGAGACATTGGGAATTATAGGCCGATAAGCCTCATGTCTAATATATATAAGATCTTTTCTAAAATACTACTATTTAGACTAGCTAACACCCTTGATGAAAATCAGCCAAAGGAGCAAGCTGGATTTAGGAGCAACTTCTCGACTATAGATCACATTCACGTCCTACGACAGATACTCCAGAAATACAAAGAATATAATAAAGTATACTATCTGGGTTTCGTAGACTTCAACAAAGCGTTTGATTCCCTAGAACATCAATATATATGGAGATCATTAGAGAGACAAGGGGTCCATAGGAAGTACATACAAATACTAAAGATCATTTACGGGAAATGCACAGCACAAATAAAATTGGAGATGACAGGCGATGAGTTCCCAATTGAGAGAGGCGTTCGCCAAGGCGACCCTATTTCGCCAAAGATATTCTCAGCTGTTTTGGAGATGATCTTTGCGAGACTGGGTTGGGATAATTTTGGACTTAACGTAAACGGGGAAAAATTAAGTCACTTGAGGTTCGCCGACGATTTAGTACTATTCGCAGAATGCCCTCATACCTTGGAAAATATGTTACAACAACTATCAGACGAAAGTGCAAATGCTGGTCTCACAATGAATACAACAAAGACGAAAATAATGAGCAATTCTCCACAAATAGAATCAATTAAAATTAATAATCATCAATTAGAATACGTAGACGAGTATATTTATTTAGGGCAATTAGTATCACCAACAGAAAACATGCAGAAAGAAATAGAAAGAAGAATAGCTAATACCTGGAAGAGATTTTGGTCGTTGAGCGAAATAATGAAAAATAAAGAGATGCCAATGTCGGAGAAGCGAAAAGTTTTCAATTCCTGTATACTGCCCTGTCTAACATACGCATGCCAAACTTGGGCCTTAACCGAACAACAACAAAATAAAATTAATATCTGTCAGAATGGAATAGAGAGAAGCGTGTTGGGAGTAAGAAGAAGAGATAGAATACAAATTAAAAAGATTAAAGAAAAGACTAAGTTCGGAAAAGTCCAGTCAATATGCAGAAAATTGAAATGGCGTTGGACGGGACATATGTTGAGGGAAAATAAAGATAAATGGACCAGAATGATAACTGAATGGTATCCTAGAGAAAGCAAAAGAAGCAGAGGAAGACAGACAAAGCGATGGGAAGACGATTTGAAGAAAGTAGCAGGTCCAGAATGGTTACGTACAGCAAAGGATAGAAACAAGTGGAAAGCCCTAGAGGAGGCCTTTGTCGAAAGACGAGCTGTTAAGAGGGGAGACCAACCGAATGCCGAGAATATAATTTAATTTAAGTTAATTTAGTCTACTTACCTCTAAAAATTTTTTAAATAATGTAAAGTTAAATATGTTAAAACTAACAGCAATAAAGGCTTATTTTATTTTATTTTATTTTATTTATTTATATACATTAAAATGATAGCCATTTAGATCCGGTCATTGTCAAGTATTGTGCTTACCTATAAACGTTCAAGTTTTATTCATACATACTCTTATATCAATTAATCGGCCTATCGCAGTCCACTGCTGGACATAGGCCTCTCCCAAAACGCGCCACAGCACACGGTCCTCCGCCTGCCGCATCCAGTCCGTCCCAGTGACTTTTTTAGGTCGTCGGTCCACCTAGCTGGGGGCTACCCTACCTTACGCTTACCGAGTCGCGGTCTCCACTCTAGGACACGTCTGCTCCATCGGCCATTGGTCCTTCTGCTGATGTGACCAGCCCATTGCCACTTCAGCTTGCTAAGTCTGCGAGCTATGTCGGTAACTTTGGTTCTTTGTCGGATTACCTCGTTGCGAATTTTATCCTTCAAAGAGACGCCGAGCATAGCATACTCTTCTATATCGCAGTCAAAATATCGACCCCTAACCCTGTAGCATATATTACGCTTTTCACCCATCCTAACACGGAAGCTGTCAATTTACGAGCAAAACATTACTCGCTGCGGGTAAACAGTAAACTTGAAAACATTTCTATTATGATACTCTATAAAATATTATATTAGAAACAAACTAGCCTTGTGCATAGTATAAATAAGTATATAGTAAAGAAAGTAAGCAAAAATGATAAATTAAATACCTACCTCAGTGACGTACAATTGAGTAACGTTGCCAGTACGTATGGCTGGCAACGTTACTCAATAGGCAACGCAAGAAGTTTATGTTATCGAATGGTTTTGGTATATTTATATATCTATTTCATAATAATTAGATGGTATTTCATTCAGTATAATAATTACATATTGCGCTGTGACAACCATATTATCGGTGCTGTAGGTATTTCATTATCGGCTTTTACGAAACTATAGAGGATATTCACTACTACCTATCCTATATACTATGCTTCGTGTTCGCGCAGCAAAACTCAATGTTTTCTTGTTTTCCGATCTATCTATACTAATATTATAAAGAGGAAAGATTTGTATTTTTGTTTGTTTGTTTGTTTGTATGTAATGGATAAACTCAAAGACGACTGGACCGATTTTAAAAATTCTTTCACCATTAAAAAGCTACATTATCTGCGAGTAACATAGGCTATATTTTATTTTAAAAAAATAGGGGTAAATAATGCCAAGACCTCAGACAATCACTGACTAAATTAGTAACGCCTAATAAACGCCTATAAAAAAATTGCTATTTAATTTTTGGTAGGCGCTAACATTTAACAATACTTTAATTTAGGTAATCAGGAAAGCAGCAGAGAAAAGAACTACCCAATAAAATTTAATACGATTTTCACCAGGTGATGGCGTCATTCTTCCATTATAGTTTTGTGAGTGTGAATTGGCTGAAGTATTACGATGATAGTTAAACGACTAGGCAAAATCTTGCCGTAGGAGGCAATGTTATTCCTAAATAGATCAAAAAAAAAGTCCATGATACTGTGTCTATCTGCGACCACAAAAATTACTCACAGCGAAACGCGTGATCGGCCTCTGTCTCATCGGAATACTTAACTGATATATATTTTTAACTGACTTTTAAAAGGTTCCCTAAAATAATTGCTTTGTGTTTTTTTTATCGCTAAACATCGTCATTTAAGGGCCGATTTGTAATATTCTTTTTCAAGTCGATCACTTGAAAAAGAATATTACACAAAGCTCGAAAAATTGCCACAATTAAGTGGCAATGGGTAGGGCATATAGCTCGCAGAACCAATGGCCGTTGGGGCAGAAAGGTTCTAGATTGGCGACTACGAACTGGAAGACGCAGCGTGGGCAGGCCTCCAACAAGGTGGACCGAAGACCTGGTAAAGGTCGCAGGCAACCGATGGACAAGGTCAGCTCAGGAGCGACTGATGTGGAAAACCTTGCGGGAAGCCTATGTCGAGCAGTGGATGTCTTTTGGCTGAGATAGAACTACTTTTGTGGCAAACAAGCATACGGCCCAGCTGATGTTAAGCAGTTACCGTAGCCTATAGACGCTTGCAGTACCAAAGGTATCACTTGCGTGTTACCAACCCATTTTTTACACCCGGGCCATAAGATGGGAGCAGAGTATCCATGGGATAGGAATACGTTTCTTTCAAAATTGATCCCTAAGTGAGCGTTGGAGTCCTATACTCACACACAGGAATAGAACTACACTGCTGTGTATAGTTATTTGGCTGTCGTTTTCTAAAGTGTTGGTTCTCTGTAAGGTGGAATTCCTCCCCTATCTGAAAAAATTCTCTTAAAAAACATTTTGCAATTGAATGGATAGTTTTTCATATTGTTCTCATTAAAAAAAACAGTTCTGGTGATCGGATCCGTAGGGAATTGAGAAACCTCTCAAATACTATCTAGGCATACTGCAATGAATCAAACAAATGCATTCAGGAAGCATCAATTCGTTAGTGAAACTAATAAAGTATACTGCAGATGGCCAACTTCTCAATGATAAATAATTAGTCGATGGAGATCAGACATAGTGTGTAATTAAATGACTGTAACTAATCACATTCAATGAGCAAATTAAAATGGTACAATTAAACTAATATGATTATACAGCTGGATATAGGCACCGAAACTTCGTAATTAAACAATGTACAAAAAAAATGCATGGTTTCAGAGATATACATAATAATAGATACCTACATACATATTATTATTATACATATATCGAATTTACGTTGAACTCTCACCAATATGGTCGACTATAATAAATAGGCTTCAGTTTACTGGTTTTTTATTCAGTTTTGTTCCGGGAGCTTATGTAGAGTACTATATCTCTATTAATAGAATGAGGAATCAAAAAGAATCTAATAACTATGCAGTTCAATTTCTGAAATCCTTAAGCACTACGGTGGTCCATTATGCCCTTTAGGAATTTAATAATTTTTTTGCTGACCCAAACTGTGTAACAGTATCTATCAGGTTCATCATATCAACCCATAAATGTCCCACTGCTGGGCACGGGTCTCCCCCATACACTTGGAGGGATATTAGCCTACTACACCACGCTGGCCAGACGGATTGGTATAGGGTTTTATTTTGAATTTTCCTTATCTTGCAGTGGATATTGTCTGCCTGAATTACTCCTTTAGTCGACTCTTAGGACACCCTTGGGATTATTTATTTATTTATTTATTTATTTATAACACAGATATCTTATTGCTAACAGTGAAAACCATGCACAATAAGTGGTATAATTATTACAATATTGGATAAAATTAATTACAGTTACAATTTAATTAAAGATTTTAAAATAATTTATTGAATTAACCTAAACATAATATTAGTAATAAAATTAATTAATTGTTATGAAATTGAATGATCAAGGTGTGAAAGATTAAAAAATATAAATATGTATTAGTAGGTAGCTATTATCATAATGGGATAGATAGAGGTGGTGATATTTTGTATTCTTAATCCGTCACCACACGGAATCCTATCAGGTTAGTATTGACCAATATAAAACGAAATGTATGGATGCAGAAATTTCTACAGGGCATAAGCTAAGCACAGATAAGCTATGCGATAGGCCATAAGATTGTTCACGTTTGCGCTAAGACAATTTGAAGAGCAGAACAATCGTACAAAGAAGGAGTATTTCTTTATGAAGTTTATTAATTGCAGAACCCTTAATGTTCAAAAGAAAAACGTAATCGACAAATCAACAAACGCACAGTTTAAATCACTAGACACTCAGATAGCTATTACGATATAGGCATCCGCTAAGAAAGGTTTTTTAAAATGTAACCGCTAAAGATGACAATCAGCCGATGAAAGTTTGTAGTTTTCAGATTTACAGTAAAAGACTGAACACGCGAACGAAGTCGCGGGTACAGCTAGTCTTTACATATTTCAAAAGTACTATTCAAAATATTCTAGCTCAGCGTGTAATTTTACATCTTAGATTTCTACGATCGTATAACAATTTTGGTGGAAAAGGGGCTTAATGTGTGATACTAGTAATAATTATGTTGGTTAACAGTTTTCTCAGGGTTACGCACTTATAAAAACAACTATGCCATTAGGTGTAGTTGCGTGTAGTCTTCTGTTAATCTAATAAAATAACTCTTTGTGACAAAGAGTTGTTCTGAGTCTGGGTGTAATTTATGTCCGTTAATTGTATGTTTGTAAAGTCCCCTGTGACGCAGAGCTTGTTCTCTAATGCAGGAATTGTCTTTTTAATGAAGAAAAAAAAACGTATATAAATATATATAAATACATTTTTTAAAGACAACTCCCGCTCTAAAGAACAAGACCTATGTCGCGGGGGATTTCACAAACATACAATTAACAGACACAAAGTACACCCAGACTCGAGACAACCATTTATGGGTAACACAAATTTTTGTCCCGTGTCAAACCCACAACATGCCGTGTAGTGGTAAATGGTGAGATAACTACTTCAGCCATTGAACCACCCGTGCAGTCAAAAAATCTACTAAATGTTTAACTATAACTTTGGTTAGTCTATGATGGAGGTATTGATGGTAAATGTTATATAATTCTGATTAAGTAGACATTCGTTTGTGAATGAAGGAATACATTAAGATATTAGTAAACTACACACGTCTTGATGTAACGTATAGAGCTATCAAATGTGAGAGGGAACTTTACTTAGAATATAGTTGTGTTTGTGTATCGCTTACGCGTTGATGTACCTTAGCTACTGTTTAATATATTATAGTGAAAACGGCTCGTCACGGCTTCGCATAGGTGGACATTTATCCCGTAAATATTTTTCAATAAAATGTAGACTATGTTACCCGCTGATAATGTAGCTTTCTAATGGTGAAAGAATTTTTGAAATCGGTCGAGTAGTTTTTGAGTTCATTCGTTACATACAAATCTTTCCTCCTTATAATATTAGTGTGGATAAAAGTAGTTGTCGGTAGGGGCAGCCCTAGGCAGATACATTGACCAAAGTGATGTAGTGAAAAATTATATAAAACAATTAAACTGACTTCAAAAAGCGAAAAACAACTGAATACAGATCGAAGTCGGCGCCAAGCTGAATATTAGGTGACAGGAGTAGCCTTAGCACCGACTTAAATCTGTATTCATTATTATATTTTTGAAGTCGGTTTTTTTTTATTTGATTTACTTCAGTGAGGGTTGTAACACACAGGAACACAACAACACCGCTGTGTGTAATTATTTAGCTGTGGTATTTTGTAAGGTGAAGGTGCTTACCCAGTCGGGCTTGCTCGCTTATATGGTGCAATACCCCTCTTATTACATTTACGGGTGATGATTACATCATAAATTACTAAAGTTCGTAGTAGTAGTAGTAGTGCGTAAGTAGTAGTAAACTTGGAGAGGCCTATGTCCAGCAGTGGACTGCGATAAGCTGATGATGATGATACTTGAATAGGCTTACCTAAGCGGTGTGCTAATAGAACAGCAGTTGTAATTTTCTGAACTGCAAGTATTGCTGTCTCTTTCGCGCTCAAAATTCACACGATACTCTTCGGGAATGGTCGCAGCCATAAGCTTTAGCGATTTCATGCTTTAATTTTATTTTCTGAACTATGGAACGTTCTATGTAAACGACCCTATGGCCACTTTAACATATTTTAGTTTAAAAAAAATATTTATTTATTAAGCATATTTCTTAATTAAAATGGTTAAAATTAATAAAGTAGTTATAAGTTTTTAAAATAGTAAATTTGGACTTTTCATGGTGATCACCACGCCGCTAACACGAACAAATATTTTATTATCTATGATCGAACAAGAAGTAAATATAAATACAATGAATTAATTGAAGCATCATCAGTCTATCGCAGTCCACTGCTGGACACTTGCAGCAGTTTATTGAAATCAATATCATGAAAAAGATCTTTAATCTATTTTTACAATTAATCGATCATTTTTATACGATTACAAAGACAATAATAGTGTACTAGGTATTAATTTTAAAAACGTAATAATTTTGTTAATGTTTGTGTGGTGACGGATTAAGAATACAAAGGTCACCAACCCTTTCCATCCCGAGGGTGTCGTAAGAATCGACTAAGGGAGTAAGTCAGGCAGACAATATCCACTGCAAGAGAGGGAAAACTCGACACAAAACCCTATACCAACCCGTCTGGCCAGCGTGGTATTGTAGGCTAATATCCTCTTTAAATAGAGGAGACTCGTGCGGAGAATAATTTTATAGTTATATTGCTATGGATTGCTGCAAAGTGATTTGTTAGCGGGTTGTTATTACGAGTATGCGTAAGTAAATCAGCAACGTTTTTTATCTATAGCTTTATGTATTTAATTTGACCCTATTGTTCTCGGTACTGTGTGTTCGCAACTTTTTGGTTTATTTAATTTTGTCATTATTATTATTATTACTTAAATAATATTTTTTTTTATCCTAAAATACCTAATTGTTTTAAACTATACCTACTCAATATGTTAGCAACTATTTTTTAATCCAATCATACAATTATACCCAAACTTCGAATGACTATTTTTTGTGAATCATTTTTGTTTTGTAACCAATTCCCCGTTGGTTTAGTAACCAACCTAAACTAAATTAGCGTCTTTATACAAAATACGATTGAAGTAAAAAATGTGAATATAAAAACAAATGAAACAACCGCTATCACCTCTTCACTTATACCAAACTCTCCCGCTATTGCGTAACGCAAGCGCAGTAAACGCGTTGTAGACCTCGCTAAAAACCCCTGACTTGCGTATTCCCGGTTTTTTCAGTTAATTACAAATAAAAACTTCTGTTACCATAACGTTTACAGTCGCGTTTCGGGTTAACAACAAGGTGTAGCGGTTGACTAGAAAATTATGATTATGGTTTTTAAAGGATCGGCAATGCGTGAGTGACACCCCTGGTGTTGCAAACGTCCATAGGCTACGGTAACTGCTTACCATCAGGCGGGACGTACGCTTGTTTGGTAGAATAAAAAAATACTCTTGCTATATCTATTTTTTTATATAAATAATAATATTTGTTTCTTTTTTAAAAGACAACTCCCGCACTAAGGAACAAGCCCTTTAGAATTTAGGGATTTCTGTGCTTTTCAAGGCATGCAGATCTTGCAGTGATTTATAAAATGGTCACCCATCTACGGACCGACCGCGACAAGCTTGCTTAACTTTGGATATATATTGATCCGCGCCGCTATTACTTAGCTACGAGCTTCTTTTATTTCTTGATAAAGAAAGTGGGTAAGTAGGTTTTAGATTTTTGATTAGCCCGAGAGTTTTTATCTGTCAAGAACTCTTCTTAATACTTAAACTTATTTATTGATTTATTTAGATGAAATGCATAATAAAATGTTTAAAATGCTGCAGCACAGAGCTGAGATTAGGACCCTTTCTGACATCACACAGGCGATTTTTTTGTGTTGTTATTATATGTCTTTTTTTTCATCTGTTATCCTGTGTATGTTCGAATAAAAATGCTTTCTTTATTCTTTCTTTGTAATACTTTTTATGAAAGTACAGAAACAAGAGTTAGTTTATTTAATTTCATTCAGTTTTTAGACAAA
Source organism: Trisateles emortualis (assembly GCA_947095525.1). Taxonomy (NCBI): domain Eukaryota; kingdom Metazoa; phylum Arthropoda; class Insecta; order Lepidoptera; family Erebidae; genus Trisateles; species Trisateles emortualis. The sequence continues at coordinate 2,607,532 of OX352748.1, read as the reverse complement.
ATTTTTGCTTAAGTGGCTTTAGTTACCACGCCATTTACCACTGTGCGGTGTATTAGGGAACAAAACTTTGAGATTGACAAATATTTGTTCGGAGTCTGGGTGTACTTTGTGACCATGAATTGTACGTTAGTGGAAACCCTTAGTGCGTTTGATGTTTGTGTACGATTGCAAATTATTGCTGCAAATCATTGTTTTGATGGCCGTAATCTCAGATATTTCCATTCGGAATATTTGTGTTGAGTGGTATATACGGAGACGGCCTAACAGCAGCTGAAGGACATTAGAACCAATTGTTAGAACTGACTAAAACGTATTATGTTATTCGGAGAACCATTTTAGGTGTATATTCAGGTATGCCATTAGTCGTGGAATTCGTGGAAATATTCATTATTCTATATTTCTTTAAGATATACGTACTGGAGTAAAAATATGAATTAGGTTATAACTTAAAAGAAATAGGGCACTATACAAGCGAGCAATCCCGACTGGAAATGGACCTCCACCTTACAGAAGACTACAGGCAAATTACTACACACAGCAGTGTAGTTGTGTTCCTATGTGTGAGTACAGGTCTCGAGAGCTCATTTAGGGATGCGTTTTTAAAAGAAACGTTTTCCTATCCCAGGGATACTACATCTTGAGGCCCTGTTGTAAAAAATGGGTTGGCAACACGTAAGTTATACCTCCGGAATTGCAAGCGTTCATAGGCTATAGTAACTACTTAACATTAGGCGGGCCGTATGATTGTTTGCCACCCAGGTAGTATAAAGAAGGTGACAACATCCTTGATATTAATTTATGAATAATACATTCTTTTAATTACACGTGTAGATATTCGAACGGATGGATTAAGGTTGGTATGGGTTTCAATATTTGCATGACCAATAGATTCAGAATCTAGATGTATTTTGTGTCTGAATTATAATAATAATAATAGGTACCTATATATCTTTTCTTCCACAAAGGTATTTTAAAATTAACACATGTTTATAGGCACATTTTTACAAACAAATCCTTTGTGGGAGACTGGTATCTGAACTAGGTTTCCCTGTCACACAGATTACCAGAGCCTCTAGACAAGTGGCATTAACGATAATCGAATCAAAAAGTCAAAAAAGCAAATGTATGGGATTTGACGTAAGTCTACGATATAATGTCGTAAACTTACGTCAAATCCCATACATTTGCTTTTTTGACTTTTCGATTCGACTATTGCTTATACCACTTGTCTAGAGGGGCAGGTCCCCCTCCTTGAGGTAAGTAGTACAAATTAATACTTTAGTAATGCTATAAGTTGGATACAGTAATATGCGGAAGTAAGTAAGTAAGTAGAATTGTATGTATGTAAAGTACTCAAGACTGGTTCGCTAGTATAGGAGTGACTACTCCTTAACAAGCCTTATGTGTTTTAAATATCAAAAAATAATATGAAAAGAAAAAAAAAACTTGTAAACTCCTTGTACTTTGTTCATAACTTTAAATGGAACAGCTGATAAACCAAAGAGCTTTTCCCTCCAAATTTTTGGCGGACAAAATAAACAAAAATACTTGAAAATAAACTTTAACGCTAAACACAATGCCCAAAGCAAATTAACCATAATTAAGAAGCACCGAAAATTGTTAGATACACAGAAACACATAGACGAACTTATTAACCTGAAAAAAGTAAAACAAAGCAATTTATAAAATTAAACTTAATTTGTTTGACAAACTTCAAAAGATACAATGAACGGTAGAAAAAAAGTTGTTTTAGAAGAAAAAAAGAAAAATCTCGTTGGAATTTATGCTCCGTAGTTTCTTTTTCAATTTGCTTGGAGGGGTGTTCGTTAAAAATTCAGAGGACAAGCGCTGAGGGTATAGATTGGTCGTCGGCGTCGGGTACCTTTTTCCTTTTGGCGGGAATCTTTGTTACTGTTTTGATTTAAATTTAGGTACTAAAGTTTGAATTAGATAAGAAGGTTGATTAGTTGCCAGGCGGTAAATTCAAATTCGAATATTTTATTTGCCATAAATCCTTACTAATATTATAAATGTGAAAGTTTGTGAGTATGGATGGATGGATGGATGCTTGTTACTCTTTCACGTAAAAACTACTGAACGGATCTGGATGAAATTTGGCACAGAGATAGATTATGGTCTGGAATAATTTATAGGCTTTTTACAGCGATAACCGATATCCACGTTGGCGGAGCCGCGGGCAACAGCTAGTAGGGTATAATTTATTTACCATTATAGGTGTTACAATAATGATAATAATCTTAGCCTTATCCTATTTGGCTATTTAAACAGCAGGCAAATGTTTTACAAAATATTATATACAGAAACATTTATTTTATTATTTTTTTTTAGCATTTTTACTATGCAATAAGCTCAAATATACTTAAATATTAAAGCAATGTGGACAATGACGAGCCCGGAGCAGGATTCGAACCTGCGCCTCTCGGGTTGCCACAAACGTTGACGTCACTCCAAGACGTAAAAAAGCTAGGAGCTCAGGTGGCACAGTTGGTAGTGCGCTGGGCCGGAGCCCGAGAGGCGCAGGTTCGAGTCCTGCTCCAGCCTCGTCTTTTTCCACATTGCTTTAATATTTAAGTACATTTTTTTTTTTTTTTAAGAATTTCCTTTACCGTGTAAATGGTGTTACCTGTTATGTTTGTTTATAGTTCACAAAGCTAACGCGTACGATTTATTTATATGAATAATTAGTTTTATGACTACCTTGGTGGTCCAGTGGCCGCAGTATGCGCCTACTGTGCACGCGGTTGAGGGTTCGATTCCCACACAGGATAAAACTTTGTGTGACCCACAAAGAGTTGTTCTGAGTCTGGGTGTAATTTGTGTCCGTTAATTGTATGTTTGTAAAGTCCCCCGCGATACAGAGCTTGGTCTCTGGTGCGGGAGTTGGCTTTTTTAAACAAAAAAATATGTAAGTAAAGCCTAATGTGGAAATCCTTGGGGGAGGCCTATGTCCAGCAGTGGACGTCTTTTGGCTGAGATGATGATGATGATGAAAGCCTAATAAGTTAACTAAGGGATGTAGGTATACGGGACTGTTGTCTCAGTAATATAATAATAGCAATCCATATAATTATGTCCCACTACTGGGCACGGATCTCTTCTCCTCTATCAAGACTGCCTGGCCAATCAGACTGGCCTGTTGGTCTAGGTAGTGGTTATCGACCCTGACTGCTACGTCGAAGGTTGTGGGTTCGATTCCCACACGAGACAAAACTTTATGTGATCCATATATTACATATACATACACTCGGAACAAACGTTCCGAGTCTAGGTGTGATTTGTGTCCGTGAATTGTGTTGTAAAGTCCCCCGCAACACGGGGCTTGTTCTCTAATGCGGAGTTGTCTTTTTAAAACAAAAAAAATGAAACAGTGCAAATATTTCGGTTTTTTTGAAACAAAAAAAACTGCACAGTGTTTTCACTTCTGTCTGCACTCCAGGAGTGCCGACAGAAGTGCAAACACTAGACAAAACAGTTGTTGTAAATTTTATAGCAATAAATGTTTTATTTTTTATCTAGACGCGTTCGCGGTCTGCTATATGTACATGCATATATCGCTTTAATAATGTGACAGTCGAAAAAAGATTTTTCGGATATGTGACACCCCTGGTTTTGCAAACGTCCATAGGCTACGGTAACTGCTTACCATCAGGCGGGCCGTATGCTTGTTTGCCGCCTTGGTAGTATAAAAATAATGTCAAGCTGCGTCTCGTAACGGCGGCGGCGTTGCAAATCCAGAGATTTTATCTCATCTAAAAATGAACGTACCGTGCTAAAAGAAGTTTTCCCTTCAAAAATAACAAAATAGCGCACACATTACGAACGTACGTATTTAAGTTCAGAAACAGCATGTTAACTTGTTGTTTAGGTACAACTATCTACTCCGTTCGGAATTATTTCAATCTGAAAGTTTCCTGTCAAATAGTTGACCGGTTTTGACTTTCATTGATCCTTAACTATACAACTTTTAATATTGCTTGTTGTTGAGAGTTTCTTTGACGATTAAATGAGGTAAACGTTGATATATAATAAATAAAAACTTAGATGCATTATATATTTGCCTACCTTTGTACCGTTACCAAAATCTGCCATTTCTAGAATCTGTCATTTACCGAAACATTTGATGTTTAAAATGATTTTTCATCATCATCATCACCTCAACCCATAAACATCCCACCGCTGGGCACCTCCATACACTCCGAGGGTTTTTTTTTACTACCAAGGTCGCAAACAAGCATACGGTCCGCCTGATGGTAAGCAGTTACCGTAGCCTATGGACGTTTGCAACACCAGGGGTGTCACTCACGCGTTGCCGAAAAACAATAAATGGTTATAAGGATATTAAATGATTGCCACACGAGTCAAAAGAAACGAATGATGTACTTTGAATATAAAAAAACAATAACAGCCTAATAAGTACCTAAAAAGGTTTTGGGAGGCACTGGATGAGGAAGACGGAGGGCCGTGTGCTATGGCGCGTGGCTTTTGTCCAGCAGTGGACTGCGATAGGCTGATTGATTGAAGTACATCGAGTGGTATAGTTGTGTTTCTGTGTGTTAATACAGGTCTTCATTGTTCATTTAGAGATAAATTTATACAAGAACGTTTCCCTATTCTAGTCATACTCTTTCACGAATTTATACATAAACGTTTTCCTATTCTAGTCATACTCTTTCACAAATTTATACAGAAAAGTTTTCCTATTCTAGTCATACTCTTTCACAAATTTATACAGGAACGTTTTCCTATTCTAGTCATACTCTTTCACAAATTTATACAGGAACGTTTTCCTATTCTAATCATACTCTTTCACAAATTCCTGGTGAATTATTTTTTTGGTGAGTGATGCTAGTATTGCGAGCATCCATAGGCTTAAAGTGGTAAAAAAATATTTATTCATAAGATATTTACATGAAAGTTATTCAAATAAAATCAACTTAACCTAAACTACTTAAAAAGTATTTTTTTTTAATAAAGACGACTCCCGCACTAGAGAACAAGCTCTGTGTCGCGGGGGTCTTCATAAACATACAATTAACGGGCACAAATTACACCCAGACTCAGAACAACTCTTTGTGGGCCATACAAAGTTTTGTTCTGTGTAAGAATCGAACACACAACCTCGTGCAGAGTAGGCGCATACTGCGAACACTGGACCACCGAGGCAGAAGATTGCCACGCTGGACCGTAAGTCTATTGCGTTAAATCTATTGAACGCTTAGATATTATAGCTAGTTAATAATATCTGTCGATATAAATTACTAAATACGTGATTTACATTCCCAAAACCTATTTATGATAACTGTAAAACTGATATTTCTGAACTATTTCCAGCTGTAGCCCGCGGCTCCGCCCGCGTGGATGTCAGTTATCGCTGTAAAAAGTAGCCTATGTGTTATTCCAGACCATAATCTATCTCTGTGCCGAATTTCATCCAGATTCGTTCTGTAGTTTTACGTGAAAGAGTAACAAACATCCATCCATCCATCCATAATCACAAACTTTTACTTGTATAATATTAGTAAGGATGGATGAACGTAGATATATCTTAAACAAGGAATATCTGTTCAAAGTTCATAAATAAAAACATAATATTGTATTTTGTTATTCACGTGTGACAGTTTTATCGCGCGTCACAAACTAAAGATACAAGGCTATTTGATACAAGGTGACGGCCATCTTTAATTAAAATCTTCAATATAATAATACTAGCTGTTGATCGCGGCTCCGCCCGCGTGGATGTCGGTTATCGCTGTAAAAAGTAGCTTATATGTTATTCCAGACCATAATCAAACAAACATCCATCCATTCTTACAAACTTTGACATTTATAATATTAGTAAGGATAGGTTTGTGAGGTTGCAAGGGATAATTTTGACTGCCTCGGAATTATATGGTCCAGTGGCCTTAGTATGCACCTGCTGTGCACAAGGTTGTGGGTTCGATTCCCACACAGGACAAAACTTTGTGTGACCCACAAGGAATTGTTCTGAGTCTAGGTGTAATTTGTGTCCGTTAATTGTATGTTTATAAAGTCCCCCGCGATACAGAGCATATTCTCTAGTGCGGGAGTTGTCTTTTTCATAAGATAGAAGATAAGATAAGATTTCTGGATCTGCTGAACCGATTTTGAAAATACTTTTACCAATAGAAAGCCACGTTATTTGTGAGTGTCATAGGCTATATATTAACCCGAAAAATGCCCAATGAAGTTGGCACGGGGCAGCTAGTAAAAATAAAGTATATTATGTTACTTTAACCATGACTTTATACGCCAACAAAGCCACGACAATTTCATCACTTGTTTCTGAACAGAAATTCATAAACGACAAGCTGCAGCTATCGACTCAGTAAAACTCGATAGCTATCAAATTAAAAGCTATCAATCAACCGGACGGGCGGATCCGGCTCAATCGGTCCCTGACAGGTCGACCAGGCCGACCGGGCCGATCCGCCGATCCGCCGATAAGCCCGTCTAAACGGTGACAACTTATACTTTTGACGTTCCCATCTCGTAGCTAACTTGTTCCGAATTGGGTTAGTAAGACGTTCCTACAGTTTATATTTTTGTAGACTACATAGATAGTGCAGTGGTTACCTCGAAATTTACTACTGCGCGGCGTGTTGTGGGTTCGATTCCCTCACAGAACAAATAATAGTGTGATGCATAAATAGTTGCCCCTTATTATGTCATTAATTGTATGTTTGTAAAGTCCCTTGTGACATAGGGCTTGTTCCCTTGTGCGGGCGTTAAAGATAAAAAAAAATACCAGGGCGAAGTCAGGGCGAGCTGCAGTACAAATGTAATTATCATCAGCCTCTAAAGAAAACATTGTACTAAAATAGTTTTCGAAGGTGAGGATTTTGCTTATTTTGAGAAAAGGTGCCAGTTCATCAATAAGAAGTTAATAAACAAAATTAGTTGCAAAATTGCTTAAAGCTATGTTATTGTATGTAAAATGTTTCTTATTTACTTTAATTTGATTAGTTTATTCTATAGTAAGTATAAGTCTAACTTTAGATATCGTAAATTAATTAAACTTTGCTATCCGTTGTTGCTAAATGAAGTCAGTTGTGACTGTTGTATGACCATATTTTACTCTAACTTGTGCCCGCGACTTCACTCGCGTGTACCTCTATTGTCCCACAGGAAAAACGCAATAGCATATAATATATGCTATTTCATACTATAATCTATAACTGTGCTAAATTTCATCCAGATCCATTTACCCGATCGGTTAAACCGACGGGAACAATCAATACAATTAACGGACACAAAGCACACCCAGACTCGAGACATCCATTTATAGATCACACAAATTTTTGCTCCGTGTTGGGATCGAACCCACAACACGCCGTGCAGTGGTAAATGGCGAGGTAACCACCGTGGAGTCAAAAACAATATGTCTGCCGGAGTACAATTTTTGCCGGAGTACAAACACCAATAAAAATGACTGACGCAGTAAACCAATCCTAAAATCATCCATTTTAATCCACACATCATTCTAAAACTATGAAGTTTGATACAAAAAAGTGTCCACTACATCATTTCATAGGACACCTAGCGTGCTTTTAATCCGTCAATCAATCTGCCACCGCGACTGATGCACATCTATCATGATGAGCTTTACTGACGAACTGACCATTACGGGGATTTTTGCGAGCCAGTTTTTTTTAAATCAATTTATTGATACGCTTGCATTTTAGTGGAAATAGATGGGATATAGCCTTTTTTGTACGATTCAAGTGATAAAGGAGTGCGTTGCGTTGCGCCTAGTGGTGAGATATTACAGAATCTCCTCTGGTATGTAAAAGTAATCTTTATGCTGATATGTGTCTAAACCAAAAGACGTTTACAGCTGGATTAAAATTGTCACAGCATTCGCTTTTGAGCTGAACTTATCCTTCAGCTGCCCTCAATTTATAAGATTTTTAAAGGGTCGGCAACGCGTGAGTGATACCCCTGGTGTTGCAAGCGTTCATAGGCCACGGTAACCGCTTACTATCAGGCGGTCCGCATACTTGTTTGCCACCTTGGTAGTATAATATAATATAATAGTATAATATTTTCGGGACAACTCACACATCGCTATCTGATCCCAAACTAGGCAGAGCCTGTACTATGGTAACTAGACAACTGATAAACATACTTATATATTTCTAAATACATACATATTATAGATAAATTACACCCAGATACAGAACAAACATTCGTGCTCATCACACAAAGATTTGTCCTGGGTGGGAATCGAACCCACGACCTCCGGCGTAGCAGAGTCACTAACCACTAGACCAACAGGCCAGTATAAAAACCTTCACTAGGTCGTTCATATACCATGTTCGTTTTATATACCATGCCCATTGGTACTTAATTTAGGATTTTTTTGAGATATATTATGTCTATCACTTTAGGTACTTAGTATCGGAAGGTAAAAATCCTTACAAATCTCTCTGTGCTCACTTTGAAGCTTTTTTATAACCGATCATGCAAAAATCACTGCCTTATTACGGTATATTTGATATAGCTATAATAAACCACCGCCCTCAGATTTGTCAGGAAAATCCTTTGTAACATATCTCGAAACAAATTTCTTAGAATAATGACTCCCGATCCAATAATACATTCGGTACAAGGAAACAAGGATATCTTTGACACAAATGCGACACAACGCATCGTAACCGTATTACGTCGGTGTGACGTCACACTATCCTCCTCAACAGATCGTCCCCGAGGCGAGGTGTCTATCCCCCACCAATTACCAGCCACGTGAGGATTACCATCTGTATCGTCTTTGAAATACGTTGTTTGAATATTTTAACTGAAACTTTTAAGTCTTTCTGATGTCAGTTATTAGATGAATGGCCATTTCTAACCCATATATGTCCTACTGTTGGGCACGGATCTCCTCTCCTCTATCAAGAGAGAGAGAGGGGGTTTAGGCAGATGGTTAATCATTTAATTAGTACATATAGCTTTCAGCGATAAGACCGCCCATTGTGCCTACATTTTTTTTGTTTCTTGTATTAGTTTTAGTACTTAAGTGGTGTACAATAAAAAATATTCTATCTATATAAACTCCACAAAGTGAAATTCAAATTGGTATCACCCGGGATCGAACTCGCACCTCTTGCGTGCAAGACGATAACTTTCCCACTCGGTCACCAGTGGTGACCGATATCTATAGCGTTAACACTATTCAATGGTGCCCTCGTATCGTCCAGTCAAATTAGCATTTTACGTCGGTATTTGAGATAATAAGCTGAAAACTTACAACTTATACATTCTATAAAGCGTTGTAATGGTTGTCACAAAAGTCTGACAAAATCTCGTGTCTGCGTCGTCAGTTATTCAAGGTCAAAGGTCACAAAAATCTTTGCAATTATTTAGGTTACTATAGCTTTAGTGGTGTTATCGTCTTTTATAATTGTGAAGCATTTAATTTGAGACAAATTTCGTTACATTTTTTTTAACGCTTAACAGTTTTTAGGATAGAGGGAGGAGATTGATTAAAATATATGTTTTTGAAGATCCAAAGGGTACTAAAAAGAGGTCCAATGGGCACAGTGATTATTATATTTTAAAGAGAAAAAGAGGGTCCAAAGGGACCATAAAATGAGGTCGAACAGGTAATTCTGTGATAGAGTCTAATCTTGGAGTTCCAACAGGCACGTAGCCCAAAATTATTATGTTATATATAGTAATTTAATAATACTTATTTTTTATAATACTTGGGTGGCACACAAGCATACGGCGCACCTGATGTTAAGCATTTACCGTAACCTATCGACGCTTGCAACACCAGAGGTATCACTTGCGTGTTGCCGACTGTCTCATCCAAAGGCCGTCGGATCCACCAGTGTACATATATTAGCTTGCAGAACCTGCCCATTGTGATAATAAAAAATAATTAATTAGACTAATTTAACTCCAGATATTACGAAGAATAAGTAATTACTAGTGGTGTACATTCAGAGTTGAAGTTACTCGTGCAGCAGCAGACAGAGTTCCCCCGGGACTTGACCGCACTAACTAAGCTTAAGATTGCAAAGATTAAATATTGTGATATTAGTTATTTAAAACACGGATCAATTCAAAAGTATTTAGTAAGTTACCATATAAGCAAGCAAGCCCGAATCGGGAAGTACACAGTGGTATGGTTGTGTTCCTGTGTGTGAGTACAGGTCTTCGCTCATTTAGGGATATGTTTTGAAAGAATCCTTTTCCTATCTCAGGGATACTCTATGCTAAAACCCTGGTGTTAAAAAGGGTCAGCAACAAGCAAATAAAACCTCTAATATTGCAAGCGTCGATAGGTTACGGTAACTGCTTAACATCAGGTGCGCCATATGCTTGTGTGCCACCCACGTAGTATACAAAAAATAATGTTTTCAATACTACAAATATTGTTTTTTTTATACTGCTATGGTAACAAACAAGCATATGGTCCTCCTGGTGGTAAGCAGTAGCCTAAGGACGCTCACAACACTTTATATAACTACTAGCTGTTGCCCGCGGCTCCACCCGCGTGTATGTCGGTTATCGCTGTAAAAATCAGCTGTGTGCCTATGTGTTATTCCAGGCTATAATCTATCTCTGTGCCAAATTTCATCCAGATTCGTTTAGTAGTTTTTACGTGAAAGAGTAACAAATATCCATCCATACTTACAAACTTTCGCGTTTATAATATTAGTAGGATTGCTATAGATATAATTTATAGATGGTTTTATTTTGTTTAAATTATATTTATTATGAACACACTTTTTTATTTTTATCCCGTAATTAAATCCACAACACGCCACGCAGTATAAAATAACAAAGTAACCACTAACCAAAGACTGCAAGCATTATCAATGTGTATCTTAAAACAACCCATGCCGTCAGATAACTAACTTACTAAAGAGATTGACTACAAATCGATACCAAACTCCACCTTAATTGTCCCACGATAGACCTGTTATCTACCCATTATTAATTGTCTTACACTAAGACAATATACTCATTGTCTCTGGCGAGTGTCACAAGGATCCCTTCTGTTGACTGTCAAGCTAACAACGTACATAGTCCCCTGGGAGAGCTGTCTATCACACTATCAATTAACTGCGTGAGGATATTTCTAGACTTACTTGCTTAGTTCGTTTGAAGATTTGTCTTGTGTAGCAAAATGTTGAAGTAAATTAATAAAAGATCTTTTTTTGCGAGGAGGACTGTTACATCTTTTTTTTTCGCCTGATGGGAAGCAGTTACCGTAGCCTATGGGCGTTTGCAACACCAGGGGTGTCACTCACGCGTTGCCGACCTTTTAAAAACCTTATAACTCCTTTCTTGAAGAACCCTATGCTATAGTCTCTTGGGAAAACCTCGACAGGGAGCTCATTCCACAGCCTAATCGTACGTGGTAAGAAATCTAAGGATAGGTTTGTTCAAATAAAATGTAGAAATCCATTTTAAAGCTAGTAAGGTGCTATACATGTGAACTAGCCCGACTGGGTAATGACCTTCGCCGTCAAATGGAGTTCATCCCCTGTCGAGCTTGCGTAGTACTGTTCTACTTCTCTTAACTTTACTATCTCCTACTCTAACACAACCCGTATCGTTCATCACCGCAACCCATAAACCCAAAACCACTGCTGGGCACGGGTCTCCTCCATACATTTAGAGGGATATTAGCCTACTATACCACGCTGGCCAGATGGGTGGGATCTGCCTGACTTACTCCCTTAGTCGACTCTTCGAACACCTACGGGGATAGAATGGGATGGTGACATTTGTATTCTTAATTCGTCACCACACGGAACTTTGTACATGTTATATTTATATGTATTTGTTCTCTTTGTTACTGTGTACAATAAAGAATTTTAGAATTAAGAACTGCCAGTACCCGTATCGTTACTACCTTTACAGTTTAATTAGATAAAAGCATTATCACCGCGAGCTGTGAAGATTTATGGAAGTGCTATAGACCTTATTATCAATCTATTACTCTACTCTAAACTACCAATAAAAAATCTGATTCAGTTTTTATAAAGAAATGCAGAAATAATACAGAAATGCCTGTTCAATAATACTTTTCTCTCTTTGATACTGAGGTAACAGCTCAGTAGATTTCCTGGGCTTCAAATGCAGTATAAAATATTTATTGGAAATGTCTTAGGCACGCGACACAAGCCGACGCGACGCCGGTAGTTTACTCCCATCGACTAGTAATTTTTGCCTCTGTTTCTTTATTGTTATACAAAACGAAATAACTGGCAATATTTATTTCGTTGTTATATAAAAATATAGGCAGGGGTATTCCGTAAGAGCAAAAACCGAGCCACCGCAAAAACCGAGCAAAATCTGGCTGTCTAATTGGAAATCAATATTCCGTAAGAGCCCTTTTTGACATTTAGTCAATAGATTCTGCCGTCACGGAGCAATCACAACTGTCAGTTTGCGATCACAACTGTCAGTTTGCCATCGCTGTTTCTTAAAGAATCAGCCGGCGCGTCTTTAGTTGGTGCTAAGTCTAATATGTAGAAGATAAATAGGCTGTCTACTTCCGTCACCTATACCTATTTGCCTTGGTACTTTTATTTTAGCAATCATGGAATTAAATATGTTATTCTTTGTTTTTAATACAGGTTTTTTAAAGTCGCTTTAACTGTTTTGAAGTGCAAATAACTCTAAATACATTTATGGTATTCTCCTAATATTATGTCTACCATTAATAATAAGCAGAATAGAATAGAGTTACCGTTTATTAATAAGTATTGAATTAATTAATAATAAACACCGACGGAGGTACATTAACATTTGTATTACATTTTGCATATATTTTCAACCTACTTCAAAAATCTCAAATCGACTGTATTTTTTATAGGTATGTTGGTACCGTATATCCGTGACACTGACTTCAATAATATATAATTCATTTCTATTTCGTATTTTTAAGGTGGTAAGTTTTTTTTTGCCTCAATTTAGTGGCAACGGTCAGGGAACATAGCTAGTAGAATGGCCTTTGGGGCAGAAAAGTTCTGGAGTGTAAACTACGAACTGAAAGACACAGCGTGGGCAGGCGTCCAACAAGGTGGATTGACGACCTGATGAGCTCAGGACCCAATGCTGTGGAAAGCTTTTGGGGAGGCCTATTTCCAGCAGTGGACGTCTTTCGGCTGATGATGTTTTCAGTTTATTATAAATTTTTTTTTTAGCAATACTCAGCAAAAAAATGCCACTTACCAATTCCTTACATAGACGAATCGCACAGAATGTACCGGCGCGAACAAAGCAGTTTGTTAGTGCAGTACTTTTGCTTTACACCGCACCGCCTCTCAAAACGTCGAGTGCTTTTTCATTTCCGTCGGCCAGAGGGCGCGACCGTCGCCTCTGTTTATTTTATTTTCGCTAATGCCTCCCAACCGGGGTTATGCAATTAAATTGTTTTTTGGTGCTAGCTATTATTTTTTGTTCAGGTACCGTGTTTTGAAATGAGAGAATGTTAATTGATTGTGTTTGGATTAAGCACTTGTTGGTGTTAAAGTTACGAGGTTTTTCATTTTATATTAAATGAAAAAATTAGGTAACATTAGCACAAAATGTTTTTATATACGAAATATTGCGGGCCGCGAAATTTGGCTTTGGAATATAATAATATTAATGTTTTGGTAACCGAATTTAGGTTATAGTGGCCATCCTCGACGGAGACTCACTATCAGTACAAGAGAAAGGCCGTAGGAAAATTATTGCTAACGTCATCATTCTGGCCTTCATAAGTATTACTTAGTAACCTAAATGAATAAATGAATTCTGAGTTCAAGAGATATTATAGTGCACTAGTGTGTGCGCAAATACATGTGCTCGACTATTATTTAACGTATGTATTTTAAGAAATTAATTAATTTACGGCGTTTTGCCGTTAAATCATCCGACGAAGGCGAGGTGTGCGTTGATTGGTTGAACGACTCACGTGCTTTTACACCGCCAGCCAGAATGTTAGAAGAATACAATCTTGCTAACATTTTAAGTTATGTTAGGTTTATTAATTATTTAGTATACATGAACTTTTACATCTCTATCTCTAAAATATCAGTATTAAAATAATATATCTAAGTGTTTGTTTACTCTATGAATAAACACTTGCCAAATGCTTATGATTAATGCCGTCGACCAATCAGAGAACAGTGTATTAAGTGACGGGTAATAGTGTACCGTTAAAATAAATATGTAGTACACTGAGCAACGATTGGCTCAATTGTGTATGATTTTACTTGTAGCAAAATCGTGAATTATTAAATTACTGCTAGGTACCGCAAGTTGACCAATTAGCCAAAATTCATTGCGTTGAATAATACATTTCAACTGCCGTTTGTTATATTCCGAAAGTTGATCAACTACCTCGAAAATTGATCAACTTACAATTCTTGCTATTTTCCGGTGACATATACTCGTATGTACCTACAAGAAGGCAGACTACCTCAGCCTACACATATCATATTAATAGTCTTCAATAAATAACCATTATCTATATAATGATAATAAAATTGCACATAAAGTGGGTCCGAAAACAAAGAGAGATATTCTTTTGTTACAGATCATGTGCACATGTGCGCAATGTCCTAGTAATTTGATCGTACAACCATGATATATAGATTATAGAAGAGCCTGTGCAATAAATAGTAATTGCTGCTAAGAGAGGTAGTAGCAAGGCTGACTAAGAAACCTCCACCTTATAGAAGACCACAGCCAAATAACTACTTATAGTATCACTTATAGTATAGTTAGGTTTCTGTTTGTGAGTACAGATTTGCATTGTACGTTTAAAGGGAAATGTTAACAAATTACTATTTTTCTTATCCCAGGGTTACCAGTAACATAAACTAATAAACGGCAAATAACTACAAACAGCAAGTTGTGTTTCTGTGTTGCCCGAAAAAATGGGTCAGCAACACGCTAGTGAAACCTATTGCAAGCGTCCATAAGCTACGGTAACTTCACATCAGGTGGGCATACGGCTGATGTTAAGCAGTTACCGTAGCTAATGGACGCTTGTTTGCCATCCAAGCTGTGTAAAAAAAAATCTACGATGACGCACTGTGTACAGGCCTCCAACAACGTAGACAGACGACCTGGTGAAGGCTGCAGGAAGCCGATTGACAAAGTCAGTTCAGGGCTGAATGCTGTGGAAATCTTTGACTAAGGCATATGTCCAGCAGTGGACGTCTTTCGGCTAAGATAATGCGGACTAAATTATGATAATTATACTTTTTAAATATACCACATCTAGTAACTACTTTACATCCGTGTAGACAATTCATTGCGCCTATTATTTCTTGCGCCGATAGTGCCGTCATTAATTTACGATGAGCCTGTAGAAACAGCCTTGTACATTGTTTGAAAATTATAATTACAATTGATCCCGATTGTTGGTTTAGGGTTCCGGTGTACCAATGGACCCGGTTGTATTAACATTTTATGTTATAATAATTAAGTATTCCAAAATTTATGTAAGAGGGTTGGACATTTAACTGTTGTGAAATAATTGTTATGTCATTAAGCTTAGCTGTTTTGCTTGTAAAGGTACATACAGAAGTTGATTAGGAAAGTAGTAGGTAATGCGGCTGAGGTTCAGAGTTCGATCCTGAGTTTCATCATCACAACCAATAATATTATTAGTAACAACAAATAATATTAGTATAGATTTGTGCAACCTACAGATACTTGTGACTAGACTGTTGACAAAGTTGGTGCTCGATCGAGCGTAGAATGTTTATTAATTTATTAAACACAACATGTTACAGCAATGTAAAATTATAAGTGGTCTATTGGGAAATAAAGTGACATAGTAGAAGCATAAGATTTTTTATTTAAGCTATATAGGCCGTTAAGGTCAAAATAGCTTGATGTGTCTTGATTAAACTTTTTCAATAGTACTATGAGTGCTTGATTTCAATGTTTATGAAGGAGTCAAACCTAGCTTCGATCGCCCTTTTCACAATAGTTGTCACCCAAATGCTAAAAAAAGAAAAAAAATAAACAAAAGATTACTTATGAAAATGTACAGACTTACTTTTGGATTTAATTTTACAAATGTAAACCTAAATCGTTGCCTCAAAAGGTAATTGAAGCAGATTTTCTACTTCAGTTTCTATTTCAGTACAGCGTAAATGTCTGAGATGACAAATTTTCAGTGTTAGCCTCGGGAGGCCATCGCTAGAGGCGCTTATTCTGCATCACATTAGTTGGACCACAAGCTACGAATAAGGCAACTTTCTTGTGCCCTTTCTATTATATAGATATATACATACATATCGTCACTGGAAAGGCAAAATTACTGAAGTGAAAATAGGTTGTTTCGAGATAAAGCCGATCAAAGTTTTTATTTTTAGAAAAAAAATCATATCTTTTTACACAATCATCCGATTTCAATGAAATAACTTTATAAATAATTCTATTTGTAGCATGCGTTTACTGGAAGTGGTTGAAATTCGTTTTTTTTACTGCTTTCCAAGATAAGTGGCGCTTCAGTAATTTTGACCCAATAACTTAGTAAGCCAAATTTTCTTAAACGCCACCAATGTAAACAACGATTGTATTTTAAAAGTACTGAACACAATACTATTAGTAAATTTGAGTAGGATGAAATTTCTTTAGCATAAATTTTAGTGTCGTGTTGGTGTATCAAAATAACTTCAAGGGAAATATTTTATACTCCTCATGTCTAGGATTTTGACTCATGAGGCGATAGGATAACTAAGTAACTTCAACTAAAATTACTTAAAATGTTTTTTTTTCGTAATCAGTTAAAATTTCTTTAGCTGAATTTTTATTACATTCAAGGTAAGCACAAATTACTTAAAGGCCATTCTTTTTTAGGCTACACAAAGGCAATTTTACTCAAGCGCCAAACTTAATATTTAATATTCAGGAAATATTTCTTGAGCGACATGAGTGAAAAATTGGCCAAAAAACGCGTCGCTTCAGTAATTAGGAAAAAAAAGCAGCACCTTTTTTTAGGTTACTTAAACGCCACAAAAATGCTCTGATTGCAATGGTTCCTAGGCAGATCGACGCAGAAAAAATCGCTGATTCCGAATATGTATATAACTCAATTATGCCCACTTTGTATGACAGAAGTAATTTTGCCTTTCCAGTGACGAATTATCATCACGACCGTCTCCGATTGGGGTAGGCAAAGACTATGGTACGCCAATTGCTTTGATGTAGACATACTTCTTTCGCTTCCTCTACATTCATCAACCATCTGTTCATAATAACTAATGCTAATTCGTAGTAATGGTGATGGTTAAAAAAACTATTAGAATATATTTTTGGATAATTGCATGATTTACAATTTTGTCTAACCTGTTTTTATGACAAAACAGTTTGGCTATACCACGAAAAGCTCATATTTGGAACTGTTGACTCAGAATTGTTTCTTGAAAAAGTGGGATCGATGAAGACTTTTCACATTTCATTTATAGTGTTCCCAACATTCGTAGGTACCAATTTTCAGTTTTATAATTTTTTTATTATTTTTTTGAATTAATTACTAAACCACTATTATTATGCAGATTTTACCGGACTATGTGTCAAGATAATAGTGAAAAGTTTTTATTAATTAAGTTATACAGCGCTTCAATAAGTTCAGTCTCAATCGCAAACAAACTAACCACCAGGTTTTTAAAGGGTCGGCAACGCGTGAGTGACACCCCTGGTGTTGCAAACGTCCATAGGCTACGCTAACTGCTTACCATCAGGCAGGCCGTATGCTTGTTTGCCACCTCGGTAGTATAAAAAAAAACTATGAATTTTACGCAAGCTTCCATAGTAAAACTTCCTTAACTTCTGTTTTTTCAATGTATTATGTATTGCGACCAAAATAAGACAAACCTTTGTTAAAAATGAAACATGCTGACGTTCGAGACTTGTGTAATTCTATTATGAGGACTTCGTCTGGAGAGCTAAAATAGAGGCAATTTTTCTTGAAGATACTATTTATTAATATTGATGTTCTTTTTCTTCATACTACTTAGGTAGTAAATTCACTAACACAGCTCAAATAGTAAGCAAGTTGAAGTGGCAATGGGCAGACCACATCGTTCGAAGAGCCGTTAACCGATGGGGAAGACTGGTTTTCGAGTAACGACCTCGTTCAGAAAAGAACCTCCCACGAAGTCAGATGACGTGTTCAGAGCTGCAGGCAGCCGCTGGATGCAGTTCAAAAACGTTCCTTGTGGAAACATATTAGTAGTAGTCTTTGCCTATTTTTTTTTTAATTTTATTTTATTTATTAGGCATATTAACAGTGAAGACACATACATTCCATATATTTAATTCTTTACTTAACTTAAAACTTGTGCTACACCAATTACAAATATGCAAAGCATTCACATGAAACAACCAGTAATTTGAACTAATATTACATAAATCTAAATTAATATAAGAATTAACAAATTATAAAATCATGATTAATTAATTTTTAAAAAAATAATTTAAAAAATAAAAAAAAGAGATCAAATGAGATATTTTTTTTTTGTACATTTGCATCTAAAACAGTTGGAATGGTCGTGAAATATATCCAAATTATGTTGTATCCAACAGCCATTGTACGTTGCCGTTTGCCTATCTATCGGGGCTTGTTTTTGATCCATTATGTCACACTGATGGTCACAGGTTCTCTCTGTATTCAATGTTAAATCTACCTAGTCAGCAAAGGTATCTGTCCTGCCTTCCCGCCATCCATCCTCCGTCCCTAGGAAAAGACTACGTTTCTTTCAAAACGCATCCCTAAATGAGCGCTGGAGTCCTGTAGTCTTATAATTATAGTATAATTACGTTATATTATATCCAACATAATGAAAAGCAATATAATAATAATGAAGCGCGTAGTTATAATAATTGTTGAACAAATTTATTATGTCTGCCGAGTTGGCTAACAATGTTTCAATTTAAGTTAAATTTCCCGCCAAACCTCGCTTTGTTCAGTACAAACACGTTGATTAATTCTCAGATTAGATTTAATTAGATTCTTATAAATTAATACGGGGTTAGGTATATTGGTACATTTTGAGAGTACTTACTTTAAAATCTTAGAGTGGATTGGAAGAGTATAACTTGGTTGTCTGCAGTTATTTATGTTAACAGAAGATTTATTTGTTAAAGAGTGTATCTTGTAAGATTTTATTTATGTTGAATCAGAATGTGACTTATTCCTAAGACTGCCTTGGTGGTCCAGTGGGCGCAGTATGCGCCTGCTGTGCACGAGGTTGTGGGTTCGATTCCCACACAGGACAAAACTTTGTATTGCTCACAAAGAGTTGTTCTGAGTCTAGGTGTCATTTGTGCCCGTTAATTGTATATTTGTAAAGTCCCCCGCGAAACAGAGCTTGTTCTCTAGTGCGGGAGTCGACTTTAAAAAAAAAAGAAAACGAAAGAAGAATAAGAACTATAACGAGAAACTTGAAGATAAAGACCAAAAAATAACTAGACACTAGACACACATATCTAGTTACTACTATTACACACTCGTCTAAGGTCTAGTTAATACTATTACTTTCGATTTAACTACCATTTATGCCATTGACATAAACGGTAGTCGAATCAAAAAGGCAAAAAAGGAAGTGTATGGTTTGACGTAAATTTATGTTATAATGTCGTAAACTTACGTCAAATCCCATACATTTCCTTTTTTTAATCGACTACCGTTTATATCACTTGTATAGAGGGGCAGTAGTGTAAGCTGGGATCATTCCATGACGTGTTAAAAGTAAGTCGTTCGAGCGAGAAAGAGACGAAGCTATACACGCTATATAGCTCCGTCCCTCTTTCTCACTCAAACTATTATGGTGCACAAGTGTATGCGCAAACACAAGTGCACTCCTTATTCCCCCACTCGCATAATCCGATAGGACGGCAATCCGTCATGACCGGAGAGAGATCAGGCGTAGGACCAACGGCTTTACGTGCTTTTCGAGACACGGAGGTGAAAACACCGCCAATTTCCAAACTCCGGACATCTATTGTGAATTTCTTGACAGAAAAACCCAATATCAATTTTGACCTGGCCACTAAGGCACCGAGGCAGTAGGCAGTTGCTATATTGTACGGAGGACGCAAAAGTTTGTGAGACTGTATGGTTGTTTGTCACTCCTTTACGCAAAATCTAATTGACGAATTGATGTTCTTCTTATCGTTTGGTTAGTGGTCAACCTGGTGACGGAATTATTTAGATCGCCCATGTTTAGGTCCCTGTCGTGATCTAACTACTGTTAACAGCCGGGACCGACTTTTACCGTGCCCTCCGTAGCACGGAGATGCTCAGATTAAATACCACTATGCGGTCACCCATCTATAGCGTTAACTGCGTCCTTGGTTGCTTAACCCGCTGATCGTTTACCGAACAGCGAGTGCACCTGGCTATGAGCGCCTTGATATGAAGAAGAAAGAAGAAAGAAAGATATATCAGTCTATATTAAACATCTGAAAATATACTCGGACAATCGCTGACAAAGGCTAGTCCTCAATAAAAAGTAATATCTTCATTTTACAAACAATATTAAAGTAACTAAGTACTCTTCTATTCTATACGACGCCATTTTCACATTGTATAATATTATGGAGCTAGTAATTGTAGTTTGAACAGTATTGCAAGCTCCAATATGTTGTAGCACGTGACCTCAAGCTTCAAATAGCAACACTGCTTCACAAAGGTTTCCGTTCTGAAATTATTTTCTAGGAATTGTGACCCATTTTGCTTTGTACTCTTGTTTCAATTTCACTGGAGTTTGATCGTGCAGAGTTTACAAGTAACCTATACATGTAATTGTTATAATATGAATACACATACTTTAGGTTTTTTTTTTCTCGCACGACCAGTACTAAGTACGATTATCATATTTTACCAATATAGTTAGTATCGTGTTTTGACTGCATCAGCTTGCATGCTATCATACTTGTATTTTACAAAAGATTGTAATTATCTGGCGATTAAAAAGAGTGGCCTGAGTTTCTTGCTAGTTCTTCTCAAGGCTCCACGTCAGCGAACTAGCCGTAGGAAAATTTTGCTGACATCATCTTTCTGATTTATTCATAATTTATGACCTTCATAAGTGTTACTTTGTAACCTAAATGAATAAATGAATTTTGAGTTTGAGTTTGAGTATATAAATGTTTTTGGAGAACACGCTGTATACAATATATACACCGTAGCAGGGGAACGCTCTCGGAAACAAAGACAGGTGATAGGGTTAGGTTAGTGATATCAAACAACATAATCATAAAAAAATTGCGGAAAAAAACACGTTTTTATTCACTATCACATTTAAACAGTTTATAATATATATATAATATAACGATAATTCAGCAGTGGGACCAATAAAATCAGTGTTTTCAAAACGAAAGTAATGTAAATAAATCAAAAATCAGCCGCTCGCGCGCGGGTGGGGTCAACGTTCGCGCTCAGCTGTCGCCGGCGCCGGCGGTGCAGTGATGCAGCAGCGAGCAGCGCCTATCGCGATATCTCCCGCTTATCTCAGTCTGTCATACTTACTAAGTTACTTATTTATTTTAAAAGAAGTACTAATCACCAAAAGACGTTGAGTATTAATTTGTGTTTAGATAGTATATTATTATTGTTCCGGCTCCAAGAGCGTTCCCCTTCCACCTGGTATATCACCACTTGCTTGATTTTTTATCTATATCTTAAGAACCCCATGCTGTATAATCTGTAAGCTACAGGCATTTGCGAAGTTATAGGATACTAGCTGACCCAGCAAACGTTGTTTTGCTACAAAAATAGTAATATCGCTATTAAAAAATAAAGGTTGATGGTAGAAGAATAAAAATTGAGGGTTGTATGTATTTTTTAATGCTGAGTTATAAAAAAATAAAAACAAAAAAAAAATACAAAAAAATATAGTAGTGGACCACCCTTAAGATTTAGGGGAATGAAAAATAGATGTTGTCCGATTCGCAGACCTAACCGATATGCACACAAAATTTCACTAAAATTGGTCAAGCTTGTTACCTTTTCCGTAACAAAACGTATTCCTAACTTAATTGACAATTTCGTAAGTGACTTGTAAAGCTGCTGATATTACAAACGTATATACGTAGTCTACGTTAACTGCTTACCATCAGGCGGGAGCCGTATGCTTGATTGCTACCTAAGCAGAATATAAAATGTCTAACTTCTCTCCATCTTCAGAATAAACTCAAATTTACACTAAAGCTCGGTAATATTATGATATTTTGTTGAGCTAGCATAATAGTATCTAACTAATACTCTACTAGGGAGGATTTTCTTTAATTATTTTTACTGAGAACTTCAAAACTCAACGACTGAAGCTAATCCCCAAATAAATCAGCATTCAGCATCTTTAAGATACAGTACATTCTGACTCAGATATGAATAATTTAATCCTAAGGCTGTGCATTGACTTGGCTAACAGTTCAAGTATAACTGCAAATTAAAGCTTGTATAAGTAGGCCATAACATTGTAGAGTTTCATCAAAATCTGTCTAAAAGTTTTTGCGTATAAGTAAGGAGTATTAAATAACAGTCCTCAAAAACTTTCGCTATTATAATTTTAGTAGGATTATGTACAGAAATTTGTTACGCAGTGAGACCAGCCCCTCTAGACAAGTGGCATAAGCGATAGTCAAATCGAAAAGTCAAAAAAGCAAATGTATGGGATTTGACGTAAGTTTACGAAATTATATCGTAGACTTACGTCAAATCCCATACATTTGTTTTTTTTACTTTTTGATTCGACTACCGTTTATGCCACTTGTCTAGAGGCTCTGGAGACGAACCTTGCGTGAGGAACTGGACGTCTTTGCAGAGGACTGGGTAGATTTGACATCTAGTAGAGAGGTGTGGAAGACCATGGAAAAGACATTTGCCTAGCAATGGGACATAACGGCTTAAAATATGTACAGAGTTCCTAATTAAGCGAGACCCGCCGGCTGATTCTCTAAGATACAGCGATCGCAAACTGACAGTTGTGATTGCTCGGTGATGGCACACACGTTTGCTTAACGTCAAAAAGGCTTGGTTTTCGCGCTTAAGGAAAACCGATTTTCAATCTGACAGCCAGATTTTGCTCGGATTTTCAATCTGACAGCCAGATTTTGCTCGGATTTTCAATCTGACAGCCAGATTTTGCTCGGATTTTCAATCTGACAGCCAGATTTTGCTACCATTTTCAATCTGACAGCCAGATTTCGCTCCGTTTTCGCGGTCACTCGGTTTTCACTCTTACGGAATACCCCTGCCGACTCGCTTGTAGATAGATAGAATATTCTTTATTGTAGTACTATCTAAATACAATAAGAATTAAACACACAAACAAGTAGGCACAATGGGCGGTCTTATCGCTAAGAGCAATCTCTTCCACACATTATTTGAAGTGTATGATCATCATCTCAACCCATAAACGTCCCACTGCTGGGCTCGGGTCTCCTCTATATTGACTTGTATGATACAATACACAAATATTATTTTTATTTAAAACTAGCGGCCCGCCCCGACTTCGTTCGTGTTAAACTATTTTCAGCGCAACTTTCTTTTTTTTTACATAAAAAGATTGTCAGGTGAAGGCTTCTGACAATAAGAAGAAAGAAATGAAAACGTTTATTGCTACAATTAGAGACATGTAACATGTGAACATAGAGGTAATATTATACATATATAAACTAAAAAATTAAGAACCTATCCTAAACTAGTCATAAAACAAAGTGCATGTGTCTCATAGTTGTAGCAATCAGTTGTCCAGTGCAGCATTAGTCAGATCTTTGGGACCTGATGCTGGTTTTCAACTGGAACCTTATAAAACAGGTTATAATTAATTATTTGCCATTAGCTTATTAAAATAATAATTGTGTATTAAAAATAACAAACACAACAAAAAAAGAATTCCTGAAATCGGTCCAGCCGTTCACGCGTGATGCCATGACAAAGGGAAATAGGGATTCATTTTTATATAAGAATAAATTCGCCGCAATCAGTCTGCCTAATACGAACCTTGTACCTTGTTGTGCTGACGTAGATGAAGCCAGCGACGCCGAAAAACACCAAGTATCGCGGAGTTAGTCCGAATTAATTAATTTGTGTGGAAGATGGTGCAGTATTCTGATAGTGATGATATGGGGCAAAGATTAAATTTAATAAATAGAAAAGAAAATAGGTAATAAAAGTAATAGTAGCGGCAACTTTTTGATCATGATCAGCCTATTGCAGTCCACTGCTGGTCATAGGCCTCTTTAAGTGAATACCGTGAAAGTTGAAATCATTACATAGCATTATTACCTAACTCACTGTTTTTGTTTTTAGAGTCAAGGTGCGACAATTTTCTGTGCCGCTAGAAGAACTGTGTTGTACAAGAAAAACAAAATAAAAGCAAGAAGAGAGAAAAGGATTTTTTAACAAGACAGACATACTGGAATGACAATAAACTAATATTATAGATTAGGTCGTTGGAGGACTACAGCATGAGGTTCTTCAAGTAAAGAGTTATAAGGTTTTTAAAGGGTCGGCAATGCGTAAGTGACACTCCTGATGTTGCAAACGTCCATAGACTACGGTAACTGCTTACCATCAGGCAAACAGTATGCTTGTTTGACGGGAGTATATAAAAAACGGTTCTTTGTTCATAATTCCATACAAGATATTAAGTACCTTTATCATGTGTGATACCAAAACTGTGTGTAGCCCGGTAGTACCCAGTAGGAACTAGCACTATGGTGTCATGGTCAATATCAGCAAGCATACGGCCCGTCTGATGGTAAGCAGTTACCGTAACCTATGGATGCTTGCAACATTAGAGTAATATTTTGCGCATTATCATATATAATAAGCGGTGCTTTTTTATACTACTTGGGTGGCAAACAAGCATACGGCCGGCCTAATGTTAAGCAGTTACCGTAGCCTATGGACGCTTGCAATACCAGAGGATCACTTGCGTGTTGCTAACCCATTTTCTTACACCAGGGCTAAAAGATTTAAGTGTCCCTGTGATATGAGGTTTGCTTAACATTTAATTAAAATCCTCAACGAATGAAGCACGTAGTAGGCAGTTACTAAGGTGTCTACAAGTCTATGTCAATGAGTAAGCCGCTGCAAAGTGTCCACATTACTCTTTAAGTGAATCCGTAAGGATAAGTGCTCAACATTCACTATTCAGCAAATAAAAGAGCCATTTTCCTTGGATCTGACCGGGTAATGGAAAAACAGAGGGCTTTGATCCGACACGAAAACTATGAACATCTTAGTGTTAGAATAGTGCGACATACCGTAAAATTATTGATCAATTCATATACAAGAAAAAGTAGGTGGGTCTTTTTTTTTATACTACTTGACTGGCAAACAAGCATACGGCTCGCCTGATGATAAGCAGGTTTCTATGGACGCTTGCAATACCAGAGATATCACTAGCGTGTTGCCAATCCATTTTTTTACACCAGAGTATCCCTGGGATAGAAACAAGTTTCTTACAAAACGCATCCTTAAAGGAGCGCTGAAGATCTGTACTTACACAGTAGTTATTTGGCTGTGGTCCCCAGTCGGGCTTGCTCGCTAAACTCAAACTCAAACTCATAGTCATTTATTCATTTAGATCAAATACATGATACTTATGAACGTCAAAATAAACAAAAGTCTGCATATTTTTTTCCTACAGCCAATTCGCTGACATGGGTAGGGCCTAGAGAAGAATTGGCAAGAAACTCTGGCCACTCTTTTCAATCGCCAGAGTATAATATTTACAATTTGGTCTAAGTTACAATTTGAAGTAGGTAACAAAAAGGTACGGAACCAACACACCATACCAAAAAAGTAATTAAGTAATTAAAATAAACAAAGGTAGTATGGTGCCCTACCTCTCTTACAAACATACCATAGTATCACGCCTATTTTCTCGATATGTTTGTGACACCCAGGATTCGCCAGCTATGTCAGAATTGGCGAATCTATTGTAAATTTTCTTACATAAAATCTCAATGACATAAAATCCTTACTAATATTATAAATGTGAAAGTTTGTAAGAATGGATGGATGGATGGATGTTTGTTACTCTTTCACGTAAAAACTACTGAACGGATCTGGATGAAATTTGGCACAGAGATAGATTATGGTCTGGAATAACACTAAGGCTACTTTTTGCAGCGATAACCGACATTCACGCGGGCGGAGCCGCGGGCAACAGCTAGTCTTACATAAAATCTCAATGACACCTGTACTAGGTATTGATCCAAGGAATCAGACTCATGCCGTAAGATCAAGCCTATTTCATAAATCAAAGCCACATGTTTTTAGTGTCCGATTAAAATAAATATTGTGCGGTGTCCGTGGTTTTCGCGGCAGCTAGTGCCGGTTCGAGTGTTCGTCGGAGATAAATGTGGTTAGACGTATAATTTGTACTATTTATCCAACAGTTAACAATTATTCGGTCAACCGGTTTTAATTTATTTCAACACAAAACCACTATTTATTTTATATGAGTACTTTTTTTTAACGTCGCACTATAATTTGTGACAACAATTCCCTTTTGTTTGGTTTAAACGTTTACTTATATATTTTAAACGAATTTTGTATTTAAATTTATTTTATAAAAATGAAAATGTACAGGTTTTTATAAATGTATTTTAGGTGGAATTTGTATATTATCATGGTTTAAAATTAGAATATAATAATAATAAAGCATTTTATTATCGCGTCGCATAAACGCATAGATATATACCTTACAGACTAACGTACATATTAATATAATCCTGTGTTAGTATTAAAAACTTAAAACTATGTTAGTACACTTCGCTTGCACTATGTCGCAGTGCGTTCGTGTGGCACTTGTCCACAGAAGCGACGGAACACTACACCTGTCGGCCAAAAACTCTCTTCCAAGACGAGATTTAGGTAGACTGTTGGTACTCGAACCACAGCCCTAAAATTGAGGTTGCGTCGCGACACCAACAGCTGCACTCTCGGCAAGTATTTGGTCTTGTTGCGTACGTAATCTGCGATGTCTTCTGTCTTCGTGGTGTAGTGCATACCAGGCTGCGCTGGAGCCGTACCGCAGCAGTTCTTGACAGGACGATGACGGCGCTTCCTCCTTTGCACCGTCACGAAACCATACTCTTCAGCCCGGTTCGATACCTTTTCAGGCGGCTCATTTGGCGGATCGAGCAATTGGAGTGCTCTGCGTGACCGGTCGGTCAGCTGATCGCTCGATCGATAAATTTAGTTTAAAATATTTGATGTTTGTACCGAAAGACGCAGCGTGGGCAAGCTTTCAACAAGATGAATTGACGTGGTAAAGGTTAAAGGCAGCCGAGTCTAGGTATATTAGATATACATTCACATTTTTTTATTAAAATCGGTCCAGGCGTTTAGGAGGAGTTAAAACATGTACAGAAGAATTATTAGCAGCATGTCCCGGCTTCGCACGAGTGAACTGTTTTCGTATAAATCCATTAGTTTTTAAATAAAATATAGCCAAATAATGATAAATTTTGAAATCCATCAAATAGTTTTGAGTTAAATTGTAACAAACGAATAAAATAAAAAATCAAATCTTTCCTCTATAGAATTCTATTATTTTTTCTTTTTAAAAAATAATAGAATTCTATATTCCCGCACTTACCCAGACTCGGGACAACCATTTATGGATCACACAATTTTTTGTCCCGTGTGGGGATCGAACCCACAACACACCGCGCAGTGGCAAATGTCGAGGCAACCACTTAAGCCACCAATGAACCAACCATGCAGTCAATATATTATAATTTTTTTTTAAATTTACAAATACATAAGTATTATGTTTACTAGTTTTCTGTTTCTCATTACCATAGCACAGAAACAAATATTATATAATATTACATCAATTCTAGGTCTGCAACTAAATCTAAGACCACTTCATTCCACGTCAAATATTTCACATAACACTCTAACGTCTTCATACGTTATTAACCCTCTGCTATTCAAATGTTGGGCACACAAGGCGAACACCAGCTTTCACTTACTGTTAATCGTAGGAGTATCGAGAGTGCTTCACGGAAGCATCGGTCGAGGGTTTGGAGCGCACTCACTGCCAAGCCATTTGCGATGTATATTATAAACTTGGAGCCAAATAAGATGGTTATTAGAAGGTTTTTTTTAGACTTTAGACAAGTAAATATTCTTTATTTATTTTAGAAAATCATAATAAAAGAACAGAAGGCGTGCCAGGTGCTCTCTCAGTCTTTTCCTTGCTTGTGTTTTTTAAAAGTCGTGGCCGTCGTGTCGTCTGTTGCAATCGGCATGAATTCACACAAATATCATTGTTTTTACTTTGTTACCAAAATGTTTAATTTGGTTAAGACTTATTACTTATGTAAAGATAGGCTGCATCATTGAATTGGTAAATCACTGTTAGAATGATGCAGCAAGTGGTACCTAAATAAATAAAAATAAATAAATAAAAATAGTTAACGGACACAAAGAACACTCAGATATTTTTAAATTTTTGTCCTGTGTGAGGATCGAATCCACAATACGCCACGTAGTAGTAAATGGCGAGATAACCACTTAAGCCACTGAACTAAACGTGCAGTTTAACAAAATTCTTATTATATATCGTCCCATAAGAGCCAAAGGAACGTATCACCAAAATATCGAAAAAAATTTTTTTTCGTAAATAACTTGTTTAAATGGTCCTACACCATCTGCCAAAAGAACGTAGTCGTACAGTCAATAGTTTCAGAGTTCAATTGTAACGTATCATAAAAAAATATTATTTTCTTTACAACCATATCAACTTAACTTTCGATTGGTTAATGTCAATGTCATCCGTTTAATTTTTAGTTACTTCCAAATGAACGTACACTGACGGACTCATAAACTGCATCAAAGTTCAGGATTATTTTTAAAATGATTTTTTAATAAGTATGATAACTTTTTAGATTAAATTATATAAATATGGAAAGACTGGCTCTTAATCTCAAAAAAAAGGAAAATTTAAAAATAGAACTGCAGTAAAACAAATGAATATAGCCGGGAAAAGAAAATTTACTCGTAGTATCAGATTTGCGTGTTATTTATAGCAAAGTTTTAAATTGATTATCATTGATTTTTTATTCTTTTGTCAATTGAATTATTGTTACCAGCAGAATTGTTGGGTTAGTTTTTTAACTCATCGAGAGTTTTTGAACCATAATATGGATACTTCGTCCGAACAAGCGGCTCAAATTGTAGCATTGGTGCGGGAGGGCTTGGATCAACGAACGATTGGTAGAAATTTAAATTTAAACCAGTCTACGGTTTCTAGAATATACAGAAGGTTTGTGGAGACAGATTCTTACAGAAGGAGACGTGGTACAGGCAGGACTCGAGCAACCACCGGTCGTGATGACCGATTTATTGTTACAACTTCCCTGCGAAATCGTTTTCTCACGTCTGTTAACATCAAAACAGAGCTTAATGAAGTGCGTGGAGTAAACGTGAGTGCACGAACAATAAGAAGAAGGTTAAAGGAAGCGGATATCACCCCTTTTAGACCAGCAAATGGTCCAAAGTTGTCTGTAGCTCACAGACAAGCTCGCTTAAGATTTGCGCGTGATCACCTGAATTGGACAGAAGAGCAATGGACCTCCGTATTGTTCACGGACGAGTGTAGGACATGTTTATATGGTGCAGATGGTCGCAGAAGAGTCTATCGTCGACGTGGGGAGCGATATGCTCAAAGTTGCATTGAGGAGCGTGTTCCTTTTGGAGGCGGTTCGTGTATGGTCTGGGGTGGTATATCGATGAACGGGCGAACAGAACTTGTGTTCATAGACATGGTCCGTCAAAACGGTAATAGAGGGGGTTTGACTGCACATCGCTACATAACAGAGATCTTAGAAGATCACGTGGTGCCTTACATGGGATTCATAGGCGAAAATTTTACTTTAATGCAGGATAATGCCCGGCCGCACGCTGCTGCACAAGTTCGACAATATTGCGAAGAGGTTGGGATACGTACAATGAATTGGCCAGCACGCAGCCCGGATCTTAATCCCATTGAGCATGTTTGGAACAATTTAAAAAGAGCTGTATATGCGAGAAACCCTTTGCCCACGACAGTGGCAGCACTAAGAACAGCACTTTCAGAAGAATGGGACAATATTCCGCAAGATCTTTTAATAACCCTAATAAAATCTATGCGGAACAGATTAGAATCCGTAATAAGGGCACGTGGAGGTAATACACCTTATTAAAACATAAATAAACCCTTGCATAAAGTTTGTGTCTATTGTTAAAACCAATTTTTTAATTAAACCAATTTTCCTTAAATTTCTGTTTTTCTTCAAAAAAAGTCTTAAGGTCCTTTCCAGTACACAAACTTAAACTTAAGGATATGACCCTACACTGTTTTAAAGTTCACGAACCAATCTAGAGGTTTCAATTTAAATCTGTATAGAAAGTTTGACTACTTGGTTAAAATATTTATTTCAAAGTCGTCTATTACTTTGATGCAGTTTATGAGTCCGTCAGTGTATATGTTTATGAGATCATACTCTCGATAATTACATGTTCCCTAATTGACAATTTGTAAACAACCATAACAATGCAACAACTTATACGGTACTATAGTTTTAAACAATATGTGAGCTAGTTGTTTTAATTAAGAGCCATATGAACGTATAAAAGTTTACGTTAATTTAAAACTTATTTCGAATAGCATCTATCTTATTTAACTGATTGCCAATGCCACATTAAACCAATTACGTTACTTTGGCAGTAATATTTATGTATTAAACTCTGTTCTTAGGTAGACTTTGATTCAAATTACGTTCTAATGATTCTGAAAAGGTCAACATGAAAAGAATTAGTCGCTCATGGAAGATTTTGGAATCTTTGGGCCTACCTGGATTAGCCAAGATAGACTGCAAAGGAAACCCTGTAAACTGGCTCAAAATAAAGTGATTGCAGTATAGAAAGGAATTCAATTCTAACTAATATTATAAATGTGAAAGTTTGTGAGTAGGTATGGGTGGATGGATGGATGTTTGTTACTCTTTCACGTAAAAACTACTGAACAGATCTGGATGAAATTTGGCACAGAGATAGATTATTACAGCGATAACCGACATCCACGCGAGTAAACATATATTTCAAATATGACGATGATTATAATGAATCTGATTTTAAGAAAATAAAAGGATTGAGAAGAGGTAAGAAGATTGCGTTGGAAAAATTAAAAATACAATTTTTCGGCAAAAAAATATGCGGATTTGCAAGACTTATGTAGACAGGGATCATTCCTACGCAATATCACAATTTTTATTGTAGTTTTAAAGTTGGTTTGACAAATGATGTAGATCTTGATAGATTTAATAGAGGTTCGGCACCATACTAGCGAGCAAGCCCGACTGGGAAAGGACCTCCACCTTACAGAAGACCACAGCCAAATAACTACACACAGCAGTGTAGTTGTGTTCCTGTGTATGAGTACAGGTCTCCAGCGCTCATTCCGGGATGCGTTTTAAAATAAACGTATTTCTATCCCAGGGATACTCTCATCATAAAGCCCTGGTGTAAAACAATGGGTTGGCAACACCCAAGTGATACCTCTGCTACGGTAACTGCTTAACATCAGGTGGGCCGTATGCTTGTTTGCCACCCAAGTAGTATTAAAAAAATACTTGATGGACTGTAAATCCGCAGGCGTCACTTTAAAACTGCTTTTAATAAAGATATTTAATTAATAAATTTATTTTATTTTCTCTTCCCAAATAACGTATTATACTTAGCTAAAGTTAATCTATTTAAAAAAAAATAAGAGCCAGAAAAACGTAAACCTGACACTTTTTTAAAATCCATAAATATTTTATATATTTGACAATATTATTAATACTATTTTTTGCTATTTTAACTTCCTATTTAGTAGTTTAGTCTCTAATTCGGCATTTTTCTTTTCTCGATTAGCTGTTATATAATGTATAATAAAGTACTTCAAAGTTCAGAATAGTGGTATTTGCACAGTTTTTTGTCTCTCCTGTAAAGTTGTCAAAATGTCAATACGTTCGTTTGGCTTTTATGGGACGATATTCGTCTAAGTTTACAAAAATAACTGAATTACATCAATCATGAAGTCTGTGCCAAGAATAGGTCCACTCCTGCCACCTACTATTTGTTCAAGCACCGACTTAAATTCAGTATTTATTTTTGGTTTTTATTAATGTCTTTGCATATTTAAAAGAAATTTTATTTTGCCGTACTAAGATTGAGAACAAAGTAATTAAATTATAAATTTCATTATTTTAAAATATTTTTTGAAATACGACTTGGTATTACTAACTTTTTCCAAAATTTATACGATAGCTGTTTTGTCTGGGTCTTCCCCTTTTTTTTATTAAATTTTTCTTTTTAAATGGTCTTCAAAAAGTTCTCGTGTCGTTTCAAGTGGCCAATCATCTTTCCCCTCTTTGCTGTCTATGGTTCTCAACAACTTCTTTCTTTCATCTTTCCTCGCCAACCATTAGTAGCACTTCATTATATTTTTTTTTTGTAAAACTGTTCTTCATTTAAATGTATACTACTACTACTACTTACTACTTGTGTTGCAAACAAACATACGGCCCGCCTGATAATAAGCAGTAACCATAGCCTATAGTGGCTATTGAGCGACTTGTGGTCCAGGGAAAGGTTGAGGGTACCAGGCCACGTGGAAGGTCGCCTATGAGGTGGACTGACCAAATAAAAGCGGCAGTAAATGGCTCATCATCACTGCATGAATGTACGAGGAAGGCGGCCATCAGAGAAGAGTGGCGGCGCGTTGTTAAGCTTGCCACTAATACCTGAAGTGATGACCACGACCACTCTGTCAAGAGTGATACCGATAGAGAAGAAGAAGAATAGCCTATAGACGCTTACAATACCAAAAGTATACCCAAAGATGTTTAGTTTTCATTGGTAATTTAGTTTACAAGTAACGAAGAAATAAACATTATAGCCTTTTTTAAACACTGACTTTATTTTTTTCCAACAACTCCCGCACTAGGGAACAAGCCCTAAGTCGTGGGGGACTTTACAAACATATGTACAATTAGAGGCACAAAGAATACCCAGGCTCGGGACAATCATGATCACACATTTTTTTTATAATAATTAACATCGATTCATTCCTTTCTGCATTTTCTGCACACATTTGTGCACTATAATATTATGTCCCACGAGTTTAGTCTCCATCAAGACAAACCCCCGTAACCGAAACTCAGCTAGGAATACATAATTATAATATGTATGAATAGATACCCCTTTTATACAATACTAGCTTCCGCCCTCGGCGTCGCCTGCGCGTACATTCCCTCGGGAACAGAGTTTTTTTCCGGGATAAAAAGTAGGCTATTTGTTATTCCAGACTATAATATATCTCTATGCCAAATTTAATTCAGATCCGTTTAGTAGTTTTTGCGTGAAAGAGTAACAAACATCCATACATTCTTACAAACTATCGCGTTTATAATATTAGTAGGGTTAGCATAAACTTATCCCATGTTCACCCATATCGTTGTTTATTCTCATTACTTATTCTACACTTTTCATACATCCTTTCAAGTTTACCAGTATTTAATTATCTGCAAAAAGACATCACTCGAAAAGTACTTTGGTAAGCAAACACTGGGTATCGTAAGATCGCCAACTCAGCCCTTGATTACCAACCAAATTGGGACAACGTTTTTATTTTTAATAGAAAGGTCCTGCTGACTAAAGCATTTTTTTCACGAGGCAAACACTGGTCGAATACAAGGTGGGTGTCGAGTGACGTTCGATAAGGTTGTTGTGTTTATTGAGATTTTGTACAATGTACAAGATTGTAAGAGATAAAACATGTTTTAAAGTGTGAAAGAAAGTAAAACTGTGTTTTTTTTTAATTAGATATTTTTTTTTTAAAGACAACTCCCGCACTAGAGAACAAGCTTTGTGTCGCGGGGGACTTTACAAACATAATACAATTAACGGACACAAATTACACCCAGACTCAGAACAATTCTTTATGGGTCACACAAAGTTTTGTCCTGTGTGGGAATCGAACCCACAACCTCGTGCACAGCAGGCACATACTGCGGCCACTGGACCACCGAGGCAGTCAACTACTACAACAGTTATACTAATTGGGTGACAAACAAGCATATGGCCCGCCTGATGTTAAGCAGTTACCGTAGAGTCTACCAATTATGATTCACACACTGACACTGCACAGAGGAGACTAGATTTTATTGTATTTTATTTAGTTTAGGTATATTGTATTTTTAATTTTTGAGCTTGCCCAATGCTTTTCGTAGAGCCATCCCATTGAAAATCAGCGCTGTGGCATAAGTTTTTTATACTTCAGCAAGTAGCTGATTAGGGTGGCCAAAATATAATAAGTGCTTTGCTTATCTGTTTTTTTTTAATTATCAACAATAAATATTTTTCTTTATTTCTTCTTTCTTTCTTTGTTCTTTCTTTGTTCTTTCTTCTTTCTTTCTTCTTTCTTTCTTCTTTCTTTCTTCTTTCTTTCTTCTTTCTTTCTTCTTTCTTTCTTCTTTCTTTCAATGGAGGCCGATTTTTATTGTTTTTTTAATACAAGATCGAAAAACTATTGGTCATTCTTTAGTTGGTTGACTAAACAATTGACGTCCTAGCATATGAACGCTTGCAATACCAAAGGTATCACTTAGGTGTTGCCGACCCATTTCTTACACCACAGTTTATGATGGAGTATTCCTGGTATAGGAAAACGTTTCTGTCAAAACGCATGCCGAAATGAGCGCTGGAACACACACACAGGAACACAACTACCGCTGTGTGTAGTTAATTGACTGTGGTCTTCTGTAAGATAGAGGTCCTTCCCCAGTCGGGCTTGCTCGCTAGTATGGTGCCTTATGTTGCAGTACCTCTCTTAAAATTTAAACATGTTGAAGTATAGAGATAATAACACATAGCCATTACTCGAAATTAAATTCATTATGGTTCGGTCTTTGTAAACAGAACTGAGAGGATGTAGACCTTATTCTACTCAATATTCTCGTCTTAATTTGGGTTGGTATGTGGGTTTGTGGACGAGACATATCTTTAGATTCCTTAATAAACATATAAGTTTTCTCGCTATGTTTTCCTTCAACATTAGCAGATAGCAAATAATTTGGATAGTATGTTTATAAAGGTGAATATAGACTAGAGCATTTTCTCGAGCATTCCTGTGTAATGTAATGTTCTCACGAATGGTACAATACAGGTAAAAAGCTCAGTTTCCAAAGCATTTTTATGTAATGTAACGTTCCTGTGAATGCTCGGCGTAATGCTCACAGCGAGTGTGCATTTATTTCGTTGTACCGCGTTCATTCTTCCTTGAAATGTCGGACCTACAAGGCTCGACGAAATGTTACACCAATACGATCGTTAGTTTGTACAATTATTATTGTAACAAAACGGCGAGCGTGCTTGACGTCTGGTTCGTGAAGGGTGATACACTAGAACATATCATAGAGCGGCTCGTTGTTCTGTTACAAGTAAATGCTCTAGTCTATACTCACCTCTACCAAATGAAATTTACATTTACACATGTAATGTATTAATGAAACATGGACGATCGGAGAATTATGATACTTTTATTGAGTAGTTTTGTCCCACGTTTATTTTTGGGGCTAAAACGGAATAAAATATAGGACGAATACGGAATTATTACGTAGGGCAAAACTTCGTGAGGCGAATGCGGAACAAATCAAAATAATACTGCCGATGAAGGTAGTTTTAGATAGAACTAGGTACCTACTATATTCTACATACATAACAGCATTAATTTCGTACATCGTTGCAACTTACGTTAGCGTAAACCTATATATTTGGTGGCTAACAAGCATACGGTCTGCCTGATGATAAGCAGTTACCGAAGCTCCATATGCTTTGGTAATTATTTACTTGCTTGCCCGGGGCATCAGCCGCGTAATGTCGGCCCAAGTTATATATGTATGTGTACTAGCTGACCCAGCAAACGTTGTTGCCATATAAAGTAAAAATAGTAATATCGCTATTATAATAGGGGTTGGTGGTAGAAGGGTGAAAATTAAGGTTTATAATGCCACATCATAAAAAATTCAAAAATGTCTGAAAAAATAAAATTCGTTGGGTGGACTACCCTTATCACTTAGGGGTATAAAGAATAGATAACAACGTATTGTCAGATCTACTGAATAAACATATAAAATTTCATGAAAATCGGTCAAGCCGATTCGGAGGAGTATGGTAGCTAAAACTGTGACACCAGGCATCGACGTACACAGGCGCCTAAATACATAATAATATTCATTGTATTTAATTATTCAACTCATCCCATATTATTAAATAATCAATGTTTGCTTACTCTTGCGAATTCCTGCTGCCTAACACGGCCCACATTAAAATAAACACGGTGAAAATTGCTTTTCTTTTTTAAATCTACTATAATAAAATACAATGTCTTCAAAAAATACAATCAAGAATATATTTTTGGTACAATTTGGTAAAAAGAAACGACTCATTTGACCTTTACCGCTTACTTGGATGTTAGCCTAAGGGGCTAACATTTATAAGAATTTTATTTATTCCAGCTAACAGCGTTTACTTGACTATCATGGTTACACGTGGTGTCGCAAAAGGGTCGCCATTTTGTCATAAGAAGGCAGATAACCCTACAGGCATGTTTTACCTACTTTATCCACTATTCATGTGAAGGGTTTTAAAATATTGTATTGTGTTAAACTATAATGCTTTAAAGTTTAAACATTAGTCGTTAAAGCGAAGGTGATGAAAACCTTTATTGAAAATTTGTCACCTCGCCACTACGAGAGCTGTGGGTTCGATTCCCACACCAGACAAATGTGTGACTCATTGTTATACAAATGTTTGTTGCGAATTTAGGGGTACTTTGTGTGTAATTGAATGTTTGTAAAGTTTCCCACACACACGACACAGGGTGTATTGCATTTTTTTTAAAGGCTACATCTGTTAAAGGAATTGCCTTTTTAAAATAAAAAGGAAAAGAACCTAGGTGTTGTTGATCGGCGGTAAACATAAACGCAAAC
Source organism: Trisateles emortualis (assembly GCA_947095525.1). Taxonomy (NCBI): domain Eukaryota; kingdom Metazoa; phylum Arthropoda; class Insecta; order Lepidoptera; family Erebidae; genus Trisateles; species Trisateles emortualis. Next base: position 2,570,476 of record OX352748.1, on the reverse strand, counting down.
TATCATGGGACTAGCAAAACAGGCTAAACCTTTAAAAACATACTAACTCAGGTCTCCGAGTACACTGACCATTTATTACAATGTCGCCCTCCAAGGTTAACTGAGATCCACGAGCTATCGATCTTTTATTTAATTTCCCACTTAGACCAAAACCCAATACAACCCAAGACGCAAAGGTCGAAACGAAATCAAACAAGCCAATCCACTTAACACGATATAAGGCTATCACACCACACACAGCGAGGCTATCAACAGTTAGAACTGAATCCAATCTAATTTGGTGAGGCCGGAGCTACATTAATTGAGCATTATGAAGAAAGCTACATGCCCAGCCACTTCTAGGAGCTATATAAAAATCTATTTGCTGCTGTATAGCGTACACTGGTGGGTAGGCGTTAATTAGTAGGTGTTTTTGTTTGTTTTCAGTTGGAAAGAGATTTATTTTTAATTTATGTGAAACGCTTTTGAGCGCGGTTTTGTTACGTGCGTCATGATTATAAAATGAGCTTTAATTATATACTTTGTTTTATTTTAAGGTATTAATTCTAATTGTAGGTTTGAGATGCTTATTTAAGTGTAATGTTTCTTAAAAATCATTTTTTTATAACACGAAAACCAGGAGTAAATTGTAATGTCGAGAATGAAAATAGATACGTTACTCAAAGAGGTTCTTTACGTGCGTCCTTAAACCGTTTCTTAAAACCCGCTCAAGTGGGGATTTATAGACGATTCCAACCTGGAGTGTAAATATAGAGATGAGCCACAAATCATGGGACACTTGATATCATGTCCCGCGTGTTACCTGCATCTTAGAAAAGCTTATAGACGCTACTGAAAATGAAAAAACTCGTAGGTTCTGGTAATTTTTGAGTTCTGGTTCAATTTAGGTTGCTATCGACACGCTAAGAAGAAGAAGTGTTGCTTGTGGGTTCTAGGTTCTGGGCCGACACAATTTAGATTGCTATCGACTCGCTAAGAAGAAGAAGTGTTTCTCGTAGGTTCTAGGTTCTGGGCCGACACAATTTAGGTTGCTATCAACACGCTAAGAAGAAGAAGTGTTTCCCGTAGGTTCTAGGTTCTGGCCCGACACAATTTAGATTGCTATCGACACGCTAAGAAGAAGAAGTGTTTCTCGTAGGTTCTAGATTCTGGGCCGACACCATTTAGGTTACTACACGCTAAGAAGAAGAAGTGTGTCTCGTAGGTTCTAGGTTCTGGGCTGATACCATTTAGATTGCTATCGACACGCTAAGAAGAAGAAGGTGTTTCTTGTAGGTTCTAGGTTCTGAGCCGACACAATTTAGGTTGATATCGACACGCTAAGAAGAAGAAGTGTTTCCCGTAGGTTCTAGGTTCTGGCCCGACACAATTTAGATTGCTATCGACACGCTAAGAAGAAGAAGTGTTTCTCGTAGGTTCTAGATTTTGGGCCGACACCATTTAGGTTGCTATCAACACGCTAAGAAGAAGAAGTGTTTCCCGTAGGTTCTAGGTTCTGGCCCGACACAATTTAGATTGCTATCGACACGCTAAGAAGAAGAAGTGTTTCTCGTAGGTTCTAGGTTCTGGGCCGACACAATTTAGGTTGCTATCAACACGCTAAGAAGAAGAAGTGTTTCCCGTAGGTTCTAGGTTCTGGCCCGACACAATTTAGATTGCTATCGACACGCTAAGAAGAAGAAGTGTTTCTCGTAGGTTCTAGATTCTGGGCCGACACCATTTAGGTTACTACACGCTAAGAAGAAGAAGTGTTTCTCGTAGGTTCTAGGTTCTGGGCTGATACCATTTAGATTGCTATCGACACGCTAAGAAGAAGAAAGTGTTTCCCGTAGGTTCTAGGTTCTGGCCCGACACAATTTAGATTGCTATCGACACGCTAAGAAGAAGAAGTGTTTCTCGTAGGTTCTAGATTTTGGGCCGACACCATTTAGGTTACTACACGCTAAGAAGAATAAGTGTTTCTCGTAGGTTCTAGGTTCTGGGCTGACACCATTTAGATTGCTATCGACACGCTAAGAAGAAGAAGTGTTTCTCGTAGGTTCTAGATTCTGGGCCGACACCATTTAGGTTACTACACGCTAAGAAGAAGAAGTGTTTCTCGTAGGTTCTAGGTTCTGGGCTGATACCATTTAGATTGCTATCGACACGCTAAGAAGAAGAAGTGTTTCTCGTAGGTTCTAGGTTCTGGGCTGATACCATTTAGATTGCTATCGACACGCTAAGAAGAAGAAGTGTTTCTCGTAGGTTCTAGGTTCTGGGCCGACACAATTTAGGTTGCTATCGACACGCTAAGATGAAGAAGTGTTGCTTGTGGGTTCTAGGTTCTGGGCCGACACAATTTAGATTGCTATGGACACGCTAAGAAGAAGAAGTGTTTCTCGTGAGTTCTCGGTTCTGGGCCGACACAATTTAGATTGCTATCGACATGCTAAGAAAAAGAAGAAGAATAAGTGTTTCTTTTCGTGTGTTTGTAGACCGGCCACGCGGGTCTACTAGCCCCCGTAGCTGAAAACCCACATAACACCACACATCTTTACCAGGTATATTATTATTATGAAAGATATAACTCGTCACCACTGTACACTAACCATAGCAAAGCTTCTGGAAAGCTGACGAATATACAAGGTATTTGCGTTCGGCCCACACTCAATAACAATCGGCTGTAATCGGCTTTTTCCGCCGCCCAATAACGTTTCACGACCTCTCTAAGCTACACCTACCCTGCCACTATTATTGTGTATTATAAACCTGTTTTGAGCTGGCTCCCTAAGAAAAGAGGCTTTGTGTTTTTGGAGTTGTTCATTTATTTTCTTTATTTATTTTTAGTGAATTAGTTTAGTTTAGAGAGGTAGGGCACCATACTAGCGAGCCATCTGAGGAAGGACCTCCACCTTACAGAAGACCACAGCCAAACAACTACACCCAGCGGTGTAGTTGTGTTCCTGTGTGTAAGTACAAGCCAGCGTTCATTTAGGTGCGTTTTGAAAGCCCTGGTGTAAAAAAATGTGTCGACAACACACAAGTGATACCTCTGGTACCTATTTCAAACGTCCATAGGCTGCGGTAACTGCTTAACATCAGGCGGGCCGTATACTTGTTTGCTATCCAAGTACCTTGTATAAAAATAAGTTTCCGAGGCATGGAGGGATCTTGCTATGTTTAAAGAAAATGGTCACCCATCTATGGACCGACCGCGGGAAGCTTGCTTAACATTACAAATCTGTAGATAATAATAATAATAATATTCTTTATTGTACACCATATTATGTTAAGGACACATAAATCCATAAAATACACCGAAGAGTATGTACAATGGGCGGTCTTATCACTTAAAGCGATCTCTTTCAGACAACCTTAGGATGGACTTAGATCCACGCTGCTAGCATTTAGCTACTATATAAGTAAATTATACTGTACAAGTATATACAAAAAGCAGTTACCGCAATGCGATGCCCACCTGTGTGAGGAAGCCTTTTAACTCATAAAACCATCGCAGACTCGGGCTCAGCGTTTAATTAACTAAGTATGAATTAGTACGGGCTGCGAATATGTGGGGCTGTCCGTGAAAAATTACAAGCTATGTGTTACGTCATTTATAGATACGAGTACGATGTATATTTGGTACGTAAGCAGTCTTTTTAAGGTCGGCCGTGTTCGGACTACGTTCACTTATATTTTTAATCAACTTCGAATAAGGTGGAGGCTCTTAATTAGTTAGAATCTTTTTGTTTATGTATTCACCTTGTGGACCGACGACCTGGTAAAGGTTGCGGGCAACCGATGGACAAGGTCGGCTCAGGATCGAGAGTTGTGGCAATCCTTGGGGGAGGCCTATGTCCAGCAGTGGACGTCTTTTGGCTGAGATGAATGAATTCACCTTTATGCGTTCACCGATTACACGCACCGTTTTAAAAAAATATTTTTTTGTTTCAAGGGGGAATACTTTTCAGGTGGCTCTATTAAGATTGTTTGTTTGTTTGGTTGAACGCGCTAATCTTAGAAAGTACTGGTTCGATTAAAAAAATATACCCAGGAAGGCTATAGGCTGTACAACATCACGCTATGATCAATAGGAGCCGAGCAGTAGTGAGATATGTTGGAAAATCAGGGAAAATATTATTCTTTTCTGAGTTTCCGTTGTGTACGCTGCTCAAACGGTTAAAGTTATGAAAAAAATATGTACCTACTGGAAAATTATTTATTTACGTTAAAAGATCTACAAAAATGTCCGCGACAGCATATTATTATGTCTACCTCTTAAAATAATTAATTATCTGCGAAGCTATTTTTAAGAACACGGTATTTATCCTTATCCAAACAAATACGCTATTCGTTAAGATTTAATTTTGAACAAATTTGTCCTTTACATCATTTGATTTCAACGAACGAGTATCTAAGGAGATATCATAGATTTAGTCAATTACCATATTTGTAAGGCGGAAGGCGGGCGACGATGTGGGAGTGCGCATGCGCAAGCCATGCGGTTAAAGTCCGTATAATGTACGTTCCAAATTACCACGCGGACGAAGTCGCGGGCACCCCCTATTCTATCATAAATCCCCGGTGTAAGAAAATTGCTTAGCAACACGCAACTGATACCTCTGGTCTTGCAAGCCTCCATAAGCTACTGTACCTGCTTACAATCAGGCAAGCCGTATGCTTGTTTGCCACCCAAATAATATAAAAAAATTAAGTAAATCTAGTATTTAATTTTGCGTCGGCAATGCGCAATTGATACCTTTGATATTGCAAGCGCCCATAGGTTCTGGTAACTGCTTACAATCAGGCGAGCCGTATGCAAGTTTGCCATCTACATATTATAAAAAAATCTTTTAACTATTCTCAAATCAAAAATCGTAATACATTACTTTACCGCATTTATTAAATCGGTATACATTAAAAAAAACATCAATCTGTACACCCCATTAGATTATCGACGCCTTTGACAAACGACACTTTAAATCACGGCTTCGAATCAGACCTTAATCAAGTCTATAAAACGTAACGATAAGAGCAACACGAAAAATGTCACATAAAACACTGGGTTATTTTTAAAAATGTTCAAATACATTAAAAAGGCTGATCCGCTTACGTGTAAGCTCGGCTTCTACTTTTTATTAACGAATTGACTGAAAAAAGATTACAAAAACGTTGTACAAAATATAATTGAAGGATAGATACATTTTTAAAGAACGTTTTATGGTTATAATAGTTATTCTCTTATTTTTTACACTGACGCGATGATAAGCAGTCATCGTAGTCTATTGACGCTTGTATCACCTTTTAAAGAAATAAAAAATATTTTTTGCTCTCACATTAAAACTTGAAATTATAAACATCATTTCTTTTTAAAAAAGACAACTTCCGCACTAGGGAACAAGCCCTGTGTCACAGGGGATACAAGCATATTGCTCGCCTGATGTTTAGCAGTTACTGTTACCTATGGACGCTTTCAATATTAGAGGTATCACTTGCGTGTTGCCAATACATTTTTTAACACAAGGGTTTTAAGATGGGATCCTTGGGATAGGAAAACGTTTCTTTCAAAACGCATCCCTAAATTAAATAAGCACTGGAGATCTATACTCACACACAGGAACACAACTACACCGCTGTGTGTTGTTTTATATCCATGGTCTTCTGTAAGGAGGAGGTCCTTCACCAGTCGGACTTACTCGCTAGCATGCTGCCCTACCTCTATAACATAATTAATTTGAATTTGAAATGGACACATTCAATACACATTTTTTTATACAACCCATATAGTTCCACTGCTGGGCACGGGTCTCCTCAACCACATTTAATATTACCATAACAAACATTTAGTGGTTTTCCAACACAACAAAAGAAACTCATACTAAAAACCACGGAACTATAAAAGATTGTTCAACGAAACACCCCCTTAAAAAGTGGGGGAAACAATAACTTTCGCTCAGTTGACTCGGCCCGAGATGAACGGGCTCGGATCCTGTGTGAAATTGATTTTTAAAATATTGCTAAAGCACCGCTACAGTTCCTGCTTACTTCGAAGTTGTTATAAGAGGAAATTGTGTGCCTAACGCCCTTTCCAACTTGGTTGGTTTGTCGGTTGAAACTTAGAAATATTTTAAAGGTAAATAACTTTCTGTTTGCTTGCGGGTAAACTCATCAACTCTTGTGGGAAGGTAAAATGTTTTGATACACATTTATGTAGGAGTTTAAAAGGAATACAGTTATATTATAAATAATTTTGTATTAGGAGATATTATATTGAATGTTTTGAAATAATTTGTTTGATATAAATGTTGGTTTGTAAAAGTCGGACTTTAAATAAGTGAGCAATGAGGGTAGCAGGTTTTGCAGTGATGGCCAAGAACTGGAAGACGCTTCTTAAAGGCCTATGCCTCTAACAAGGTTGACTGATGACCTAGTGAAGGTTGCGTGTGATAGATAAGATCAGATCAGAGCCTTGACTCGGTGGTCCAGTGGCCGCAGTATGCGCCTGCTGTGCACAAAGTTGTGGGTTCGATTCCCACATAGGACAAAACTATGTGACCCACAAAAAATTGTTCTGAGTCTGGGTGTAATTTGTGTCCGTTAATTGTATGTTTGTAAAGTCCCCCGCGATACAGAGCTTGTTCTCTAGTGCGGGAGTTGTCTTTTTAAGAAAAAAAAAAAAGAGCCGAATACCGTTGAAATCCTTGGAAAATCCCTTCGTCCAGTAGTGGATGTCTTTCGCCTGAAATTCGCTTGCTCCATTGACGCAGATACGATGTGTATGTTTTTTAAGTCAGCAATCTGCAATACCAACATGTCTGTCCCTCTAAATTAAATTATCATACTTTCCTAAAACTTAATCGATTGTATTAATTCATCTTAGTCAAACGGTATAAATAAATCGAATATAAGTAGAACGTTTTATGTCCGTATCCTTACTAATATTATAAATGTGAAAGTTTGTAAGAATGGATGGATGGATGGATGTTTGTTACTCTTTCACGTAAAAACTACTGAACGGATCTGGATGAAATTTGGCACACAGATAGATTATGGTCTGGAATAACACATAGGCTCCTTTTTGCAGCAATAACCGACATCCACGCGGGCGGAGCCGTGGGCAACAGCTATACGTAATAAATGTGTTTTTATATCGGTTGTTGGAATGTATTTTAAACAAGTTAGCCGTACAAAGCTTTACACCTATAAATCTTCGGTACATCACTACAATTTTACCTTTTTTTTCAGAATTTATAACTGACAAAACATAGTATTGAAATGCTAGGGTTCCGTAGGTATGGTATGAATTAGTTTAATAGTTTATGCAGCTTCAGTGGCGCAGTTGTAGTGATGCACACGATGGATGGTCCTAGGTTTGATCCTTTTTTTTTTGTAGAGGAGAAATGCTTTACGTATACCGCCTTGCCTGGGGTAGCGAGGCGGTTATGTCGGACTCTCCGGCTCAAAGATGGTAGGCGGCCGGCATACCGACTAAAACCCCCCTGTGCACCAACACCAGCCTTCACGGGTGGACCACTGGAACCTGATATGACGTCAGTGGTCCACCCAGGTTTGATCCTTTTTTTTTTGTAGAGGGGAAATGCTTTACGCATACCGCCCCAGGTTTGATCCTAAGGTAAGGTAAACTGGTTATATAATTTCCTATAGAGAAATACTCTACAGTGTTGGTCAGAAATCTGGAATTGTGTTCGTTGTAATTAGCTGTGACCTGCGTGCCCTTATCGCGATAAAAGGATAACCTTATGTCCTTCCTTAGGATACCACCTATCTCTTTACAAAATTTCATTAAGATTCGTTAAGCCGTTCAGTCGTGAAAATGTAACAAACATACATACAAACAAAGTTACTTTCGCATTTATAATATTAATATGGATTTTGCAATACCTAAGGTATCACTTGCGTGTTGCTAACCCATTTTCTTTCTTGGCTTCTGGATGAAACTTCCCTGAGATAGGAAAACGTTCGTTAAAAACGCGTCCCTAAATGAGCTCTAGAAACCTGTATTCACACACAGGAACACAATGACATCGCTGTACGTAGTAGTAGCATTTGGCTGTGGCCTTCTGTAAACTGGAGGTTCTTACCCAGTCAGACTTGCTCACTAGTATGGTGCTGTACCTCTCTTAAATGATACACCCCTACCTACCTCTTCGTCGAAAGAATAATATAATAATAATAATATCTTTATTTGCACCAATACATATATCTTGCAAGCACTTATACATACACTAAAAAATACGTCATGTTTATGGTTTATTGAATGAATACAATTTAATTCGCAACTGGCATCTTAGCTAGGCTACAGGGCAGCCTGTGTTAAAGATACCAGTCCCTTTCATTTAATGTTGCAATAATAACCATTATTTAAGAAGCGTAATGCTACTCTATTTGAAGCATATACTTTAGGTATTAAATCGAAATGATTCAGATACCGCTCCGACGAACACTTAATACACCTGTACCAGTACGCACGGCACCGCAATATAAACCTCGGAAAATACGCCATTCATTGAAAGAGTACGCTTTCACCGCTATTGGCATACGCCCATACATATTATTTTGTTTCTAACAGAATGTGTTCGCACTAATAGTATAAGAGCTTGTAAGAATATTGTTATTTAGTTAACCTATTTTCACTTAATCATTGCACATTTTGGTCTATTTAAAGTTAATTTGATGCATTACATATATATGTTGTAATATTTAATGAATATTAGGTACAAACAATTATAAATGTATGGTTTATAAATCACTTTATAGATTAGACTAAAGTGAGGTTATTTTGTGAACAAAGTCGTGTTTTATTATTGTTCATAAATATTAGAATAACTATTTAAAATCATGTTTATTATTATTAGAATATTATGGAAACTATTCCAGACCTAAATATGTAATTTGATAGGTAGATAGTTTATATTTAGTTTGACTAACCTCTAAATAAACTGTCAGATGGTATGATATAAATACTGTGCCGATTTGAACATCGGTCATTCCATTTTGAGCTGCAATACTGAACAGACGTTGTCTACAGGATATAAGTTAAGTACCTACCTTTAATAAGTTGCTTATTAACTGCTGCTGTAATTGTGTATAAATCATATTGTGTAATATGTATTGTATTATATTGTTTATTACCATACCTAATGGTAATTTATAAAGATGTAATTATAATTGTAACTACCTAGTGATTTAAAGGAGTGGCCATGAGTTTCTTGCTAGTTCTTCTCATGGCTCGATGTTAGCGAACTAGCGGTAGATTCATTAACTGAAAGTCATTGATTCTACAATGCTATAAATATAAATGACTTATAACAGATGTTCTTGCTTTTATTTACATCCTATTTGCTATTGCTTATGCTACTTGATACAAGTTATAGTACATAACCAAGTATATATTGAAATATATCCATAATATATTGTAAATAACCTCCAAATTCAATTGTCTTAACGTAAATGTTTAATTAGTTGTATTTCACCACACTATTGTGGTATATAAGCTTTTACCAAATCTAACATCAGAAGTGGGATCACCTATAGCCCAAATACTAATACATTTATTTCAAGTTTCAGAATGGATTCTGCTGTCTAAGAAAGTCTCCTCAACGCGGTTCTTGATGCTGTCTCAGCATATCACCGCGCCGCTCTGATGACAACGTGGCACTTCCGATCTTCGGCCCTGCAACCAACTTATGGTGGTGCAGAGGGTTGGTGTCACAGCATCAGGAAGCTGTCTAAGAAATTAAGATGGATGCTGATCCAACAGTAGCAGAAGCCGGTAAGGCTAGTGCTGTTTAATAAGGTTTGTTTTTGTAAAGATCTTAAAGATTAGTATTTAGAAAAATGGTTAGACAGTGACTGATAGAATAGAATATTTATAATATAATAGAATGTAGGTATACATTAGTGTGAGATGTTACAGAGCTTGTTTGAGGCGCTATGTTTGCCTGTCTTCCTGACAGGGAACGTAGTGAGACTCAGGATGTGGTTTTAGTCTAGTTTATTGTGTAAAAAGTATAACTTATATAGTTCTCGAATAGATAAGACATATACATAGATACGGCATAAGAAATCGTGTTGTTTCTAGTGTGGCAACGCTATGCTTTGCCATATAGCGTACAAATGTTTTACATGAATTAAGTTTTCTTTCTGCTGATTTGCAAATTACTAATTATACAGGATTATTATAGTCGGTACTTAAGTTTACATTGATGTCAATTTCATGTTATATTAAGCATAATTTACAATTTAGATTGAATAATGTCAATAAATGTCAAATAAAAACTTAATACCAATTTTGACATAAATGAATTTTAAATATATCTGATAATAATATACTTGTAGGAGTTTGTTTTCAAAGTATATCTATGGCTATTAATAATCTGTGGTTATTTTTAGCAGAACTTATTTTTTATTTGATTTTCCTATTATTAATAATAGTAGGAATATTAATAATTCCTATTATTTTGTATCAATTAATGTCTTATAATTTAAAACATGATTTATTAAGTATCTACGAACTCCCTCTGGGTACTTATTGTAATAAAAGTATTGCTAGTCCCGTACAAAACATGTAAACATTGGGAACGCCATTTTGACGCCATTTTGTTATCGTAACATTTTATTTCTTTTAATTATCAAATATTAGATTCTAGTAAGTAATTGAGAATGTTAGTACCATAATTATGTTACTGATATTTTAAAAATAACGAATATGTTTTACACTGTGCAACTCATTAGAATGAGATAATTTAAATGATTTTCCAAACAGTAAACGCGTGGCGCACATTTCCGGGTGCCCATGGACAGAGTTGTCGTTGTCGTCGTTGTTGTTGTTGAGGGAAATCTTCCTATAAAAGGCCATGCATTGCCCTAGATCGGCAGTCTCTCTTCGGACTGACTCATAAGTGCTCCGGCTCCCGACAAAACTGTCGGTTTACTTGGTACAGCTTGGCTGTATATTCTGCATAGCTGTATTGCTGCGGTTCCCGCCGATACACTTTGCACATAACTGGGTAGCTCTGTGCTACTGTGTACTGTACGAACTGTGACCAATTTACTTGGTCTGTTCGCATACATACTGGGCGGCTCCGCCGCTATACAAACTGTGACTCCCAGAGTCTGTTCGATATTAATTGGATGGCTACACGCCATTATACGGACTGTGACTCCCCAGAGTCTGTTCGATATAATTGGGATGGCTATACGCCATTATACGAACTGTGACTCTCAGAGTCTGTTCGATTTATTATTGGATAAACGACTATGCGCCATTTTGCGAGTTGTTGTGACCTTGCACTACGAGATTGTTTGATTTATGAAAATCATACCTTAGTTTGTTATTAGTTCGTTAGCCTTATATCAATAGCACTTATTGTGATTTTGTCTTTAATTGTTATTATTATTTTCTTATGATTTTAATTATTTCTTGTAATAAAACTTTGTTAGATTTCATCGTATCTATGCATATCTTTCTAAAATGGATACTTCTAACTCTGACGATAGGCCCCTCGGCACTCCTGATCCTACATACATACTACCTACATGTGATAAATAGTCAGATTGGCCGAACGTTATGTGGAAGGACCCACAATTGATTAACACAGCTATATAAAACGTATGTAATTTCTCTAAAGATAATATTTAACTACTTGGGAATTAATTTATGAAAACATAATTATCGAAAAAGCTTTATTAAATGTAGATGTCATATTGTAATGATATTAACAAAAATAGCATTGTTGTGGTGTAGGTTGTGATTATCTATATATATTATCTAAACTAAAATAAAACTAGATAAATATATTTTTTAAATACCGCTGGGCGATCGTTTACTTGGTGTCAATTATCTCATCAGCAGCGGGTGAATGTGATTGACATGTCGAGGTAACCGATAAATTATGTTTTATGTTTCCGCTGGTCGGTCATTTGCTTGGTGCTAGTCTGGCCCACTTGCAGCGGGTGGATGGGGCTTGTCATGTCGAGGCAATTGGCAAAACATAAAAATAATTATATAATTATGTTTCCGCTGGTCAGTCATTTGCTTGGTGCTAGTCTGGCCCACTTGCAGCGGGTGGATGGGGCTTGTCACGTCTAGGCAATTGGCAAAACATAAAAAATTATGACAAAATGTGTTTTGTATTGAATAATATTTTTTTTTATTGGTCTTAAGAAAATAATTTACATTAATATAATCACAACTTACAGTATACAATGTACTTTTTTTTATTATGTACTTTGAGAGCAAGGTATTTGATCAGACTACATGTTTGATGGCGCAAACATCAGGCTCAATATGATGACTATACCATGACGATTATGATATGAAATTATGACTAGTTTTGTCTTAACTGTTGTCCGGTATTCACTGTCAGCGGGTGATTAAGCTTCACTGACGGCGGGTGTTTGACCGTATACAGGGAGACTGATGATGATGATGACGATAACGATGATGAAAATGACGATGATGACGATGATATGATGACGATGACGATAACGATGATGAAAATGACGATGATGACGATGATATGATGGTGGTGATGATGATGATGACGAATTAGCCTATTAGCTAATATTGTTGTACTTATAGCAGTAAATATATTATATTGGGGCGGGCGAGTATCTATGCTTTTACGGTTGCACAACGACATGTTTTTAGTTTGGCCTTCTGCCCTACTCGCATGGTAGCATAGATACTGGCCTACTTTGTCCACTCACTAGGAGGGACAAGGGGGTATGGTCTTAAGGGTGAGCGCTACAGTCGTGTAGATCCTTAAGGCAAGTCTGATGGATATCCTTCCCGAGGTTGCCAGCCCTGTTATTGGTCTAGTTCACTAGGAAATAGACGTAACTGAAACCATCAGGCGTATAGGTATGCGCGTTACTCTTACACACATAATACACAACGCGCGACACATACAACATACAATACACATACAGTGACACACCAGCGAGGGCGAGTGCAGCGGGGGTATGTCTGAGACATGCACCCGCCACCGCCCTCGCACACACAATACACTCATGCCACACACATCCACACCCAAGCCGAACCGTGGCGGCATAACCACAAAAGGGTCCTCACAAGGCCCTGGGGTCCAAATAACCCCAGAAAGTTGTACCTTGCGGTCAAGGGTAAACCGCAAGCATATCCCAACCCACCCCAATTTTCCATGATGAGCTCGTTAAAAAAAGTAAATCCCCAGGGCGGTCCCGTTCCTAGTAGCGGGGAATCCGCCCCCGAGTCTGACTCGGGCAGCCCCTCGTACTCTGGGGGGGGCAAGACTAGCTCCACGGTCAATTTTGATCTCTCAGGCCTTAGGGAGGCCATAAACACCCAAAACTCTTCTCCGGGACCTGACACATTCCACCCCAGGACAAACTGGAAACTCCCTGTCCGTCGTGTCAAGCCTCGCGGCTACAACCGAGAGGCTCCCCGTCCCCCCACCACCACCACCACTAATACCACCACCACCAACACCACCACCCAACCCAACAGCGGGAATCACCGCAGTCGGTGCCACCGAAGGAACAGATCGAAGAGGCGGCGTCCTACGCCCGCCTCCGCCGCCACTGCCACTTCGGCCACCTCCACCTCCACCGAACCGACACCACAGGCATCCGCGGCTGTCCCATCACAGCCCGGGCCTACTCCCACTGCGCCCTCGGTGCCTACACCGAGCGCCCCCAGACCCAACAATGGACCCTCCCAACGACGCCCAGCGGATCGCCCCAGACCTGCTGCAGTCAGCGAGCCCACCCCAGCCGTGACCCCTCCTGCCCCTGCAAAGGAGCAGTCGGCGGCCGGTAAACGGCCACGCCCGGACGACACCATGTCGCCCCGGGGAGAGCGGAAGCGTGCCAGGGAGGATATACGCATGAGGAGGCCGGTGAGCTACGCAGATGCGACTCAGGCGCATCTGCAGCTAGCGATCACCACCGTGCCTCCTCAGGACTTCAGTAAGGACGAGGCAGATGAGCTCCGCTTAACTATCGACGATAGATTACTTGCGGAGCTTATCGCCCGCAAACCGGGTGATCCTCCCGCACCGTCCTTTCGTGGACGACCCTTCCTATATGAAGGGGCACTGGCGGTATGGTGTGAAAACCAGACGGGAGTCGACTGGTTGACACGCAGTATCGCCCAGATACCGTCTCCCATCAAGGGGACCAAGCTGACCGTCATTAGACAGGCGGACATGGTCAGGAAGGTTAAGGCCTCCCTCCAGCTCAAGTCCCCAGTGACCGACCCCGTACATATCAGGAGTGCGCTCTGCCATCAGAACTCTGACTGGTATGATGTGGACTCCTGGGCTCTGTACGGTGTTGCGGTCATTGAGGATGAACATCTTGGGAAGAGGGAGCAGAATTGCCTCCTCAATCTTGGCATCCCCGAGAGTCAGGTCGAGGCCATCAAAAACAGAGATCGCCGGGTGTCTTTCCTCTCCGGCAGCGGATACATCCGCTTTTATACTGCGCCGGAAGCACCGACACCCGAGAACGAAAACGCAAGACCTGGCACCTCTGTGCCACCACCACCACCACCACCACCTCCACCACCACCAACACCATCGGCCGTCAAGGTAGAGGGAAAGGAGCAGCCGCAGTCCATGGAGGAACGACCATCCGCCTCCACACCTACGGCAGTTCCCGGACCGTCGCAAGTTTTCCGGGACAAGGCCCGGAGCGACCTCTCCGATCTCTCCCTGTCGGACGACGCAGCGGGGGAGCTGAGCATGGACGAATAAATGGCGTCGTCCATGCCCAGCCACACACAAAACCCCCACCCCAACACAACCGCACCCACTACCACCGTCATTCAGACCAACCTCCAGCATAAGCAGATAGCGTCGGCCACCTTGCGCAGGCTGCTGGAGGAGGCTAAAAGCCCGACGGTTGCCCTGATCCAGGAACCATGGATCAGGAAAAACACGATCTGCGGTCTAAACAACATTGGCGGTAAGTTACACTATAACACCACTATCGAACACCCGAGGACATGCAACTACACACCTAAAACCTTAGACGCATATCCAATAACACAATTCTGTTCTAGAGACATTACTACCATAAAACTCGCCCTTGAGGGACGCACAACTATAGTGCTGGCCTCAGTCTACATGCCCCACGACGGTGATCCGCCGCCTCGGGAGATGGAAGAACTGGTGCTACACTGTGAGACCAATGGCTGGGAAGTCATCATCTCGGCCGACTGCAACGCGCACCACACGCTATGGGGTAGCGCCACTAGAAACAAACGGGGTGAGTTGTTAACAGAATACCTCTTCACGACTAACCTAAACATCCTAAATAAAGGCAATGAACCTACCTTTGTTAGTTCTAGGTATCAAACCATAATAGACGTAACACTAGCGACGGAAGGTGCAAGCGACCTAGTGTCCAACTGGCACGTGTCACCAGAACCGTCGTTCGCAGACCACCGGCGCATAGTATATGACCTGTTTCTTAAGCTACCAGAACCAACGCCACACCGCAACCCCCGTAAAACGGTAGTGACCAGGTATGTCAGCTTACTAAACACAGCACTAGAAGAAAAAACACTGCCAGAGACCATCACAAACACCACAGACATCGAAAGGTTCTGCGGTACTCTAACATCAACTATTATGATCAACTACGAGCAAACGTGCCCAGTCACGAGCACACAAGCAGCTAACAGAGGGAAATGGTGGGGGCCAGAGCTCGAACGGCTGCGAAAAGGGCTTAGGAGACTGTACAACAGAGCTAAAAACACCCGGAAAGATGCTGACTGGGACAACTACAAGTCAGCACAAAACCATTACAAACACCGCATCCGCTTCCGCAGAAGCGAAGCATGGAGGCGCTTCTGCAGCAGCATAGACTCGACGAACCAAGCGGCCAGAGTGAAGAAAGTCCTAGCAAAGGGTAAACCTATAGAGCTAGGATCACTCAGGAAACAAGACGGCTGCTTCACTAACTCGGACCAAGAAACCAGCGAACTACTACTGGCAACCCACTTCCCAGGCTGCCGGATAGTAGACGACATCAGCTGGGACGATGACAACCCGCATACTCCTACAACCTTAGATTGGGACGTAACCACTAACATAATCACAAAGGAAAAGATCCTCTGGGCCATACAGAGCTTCCTCCCGTTCAAATCCCCAGGACCGGATGGCATCTTTCCTGCACTACTGCAATGGGGCCCACCAAAGATCATAGACCACCTACAGACGCTTTTCAGAGCTTGCGTAGCGCACAGGTATACACCAAGACCATGGAGAGAGGCTAAAGTCATTTTTCTCCCTAAACCCGGTAAGGAAGACTATATGCAAGCAAAATCCTTCCGACCCATAAGCCTAACTTCATTTCTACTAAAAACCCTGGAAAGGCTAGTTGACAGACACCTGAGAGACGGCGCGCTAAAAACCGCACCGTTACACCCACAACAGCACGCATACACCAAAGGCAAATCCACTGAATCAGCCCTACACCAAGTGGTGTATAAGGTAGAGACGGCCCTAAGTGCCAAACTCTCATCAATAGGTGTCTTCATAGATATCGAGGGTGCTTTTGACAAAACACTTCACAACTGCATAGACCAAGCACTACTCAGATATGACGTCAATCCGACAGTCAGAGGCTGGATAAACAACCTAATAAGTCATCGGGCAATACAGCTTACAGTAGGCGTGACCACCAGGGCAAAGGTGACGAGAGGCTGCCCACAAGGGGGAGTCCTGTCACCGATCCTTTGGAACATAGTAGTTGACGGCCTGATCAGACGCCTAAACGATAACGGTTACTTCACTGTAGGCTACGCAGATGACTTAGTAATCATCACCAACGGCAGCGCGGAAAACGTACTATGTAAAGTACTACAGACCGCACTGAACATTGTAGAGAAGTGGTGCACCGAACAAAAACTGTCGGTAAATCCTTCGAAAACGGAGCTCGTCCTTTTCACTAATAAAAGGAAGATACCAGAACTACAAACACCAAAACTGTTTGGAACCAGGTTGGAGCTGTCGACGGAGGTAAAATACCTGGGACTTACCCTAGACAGCAAACTAAACTGGGCAAAACATATGGACCAAAAGATAGCCAAAGCCAGCATGATCTTCTGGCAGTGCAAAAGACTGGTAGGCAAAACATGGGGCCTGAACCCAAAGATAATGCTATGGCTATACACATCGGTCATCAGACCAACTATTACCTATGGCTCGGTTGTGTGGTGGCCCAGGACACTACTGACCACAGCAAAAACAAAACTACAGAGCCTCCAACGCATCGCATGCGTCGCGACGACCGGCTGCATGCGCACCACACCCACGGCTGCTCTGGAGCACCTCCTGAACCTGAGACCACTGCACCTAGTAATACAGGAGGAGGCCACGGCAGCGGCACTAAGACTACGTGGGTGTGGACTGTGGAAGCAGACAGAAGCCACACCACACATGAGCAGACTAACTGCAGCGCTAAACAAGTATCCGCTGCTGGAAGCACCGTGTGACAGGATCCCCTGCACCTACACCTTCGATAGACAATACAAGATAGAACTGAAACCAGAAGCAAACGACAGCTCTGGAACCAAAGAAGTAAGGATTTACACCGATGGTTCCAAGACGCTGACGGGCACTGGAGCAGGCGTCTACTCGCAAGACCTGAACATTCACATATCCACAACACTCAGCAAACACAACACCATCTTCCAAGCTGAATGTATGGGCATCACCAGAGCTGCAGGAGCGATCGCTGCCAGGGACATAGAAGACCTGGATATCAAGATAGTCTCGGACAGCGCCTCAGTACTAACAGCTCTAAAGAACACTAGAAAGACATCCAGCCTTGTACTAGAGTGCCATAGGGCACTACAAGCGGTTGCAAGCACCAATAAAGTCACCGTGCAGTGGATAAAGGGACACAGCGATTCGGCAGGTAACGACGCCGCGGACGCACTAGCGAGACATGCCTCCGCCACTGCGACCGCGGGGCCGGAACCCATAGTCCCCATCCCGTACAGCCAGGCTCTGTCCTGGCTTAAAGACTGGACAACACAACTGCACAAGGAGGAATGGTACAAAAATGGAGGTTGCAGACAAACCAAGGAGGCGGTACCATCCGCAACCTGGAAACTCTCGCGAAACCTTCTCACGCAAACCAGGTCAAACCTCAGGATGATAGTGGGCGTCCTCACAGGACACTGCCCACTAAACAGACACTTTCACAAACTAGGCATAACCGACAGCCCACTCTGCAGGGGATGCATGGAAACCGAGGAAACACCCGCCCACGTCCTTCTGGAATGTAGGAGCGTAGAAGACCATAGGATACGAACTCTCAGGAAACCGGGCACTCTACCAGAGGCCTGCGGCGACCTCGGACGTCTGCTGGCCTTTTGGAAGAACCTGGGGTGGTTGGAATAGCCATAAGGAACCCCACGCACAAAGGCCCACTTAAGCGGCCAGGTGCGGAAAAGCCCCGCCAAACTAACTAACTAACTAGCAGTAAAACATGTTATATTGTCAGGGGACTCGCTTGTTGTGGCCAGCCTTCTGGGCACGTTCCCAGTAGACAGTGATTGTTAAAAGAATATTTCGACGCTTAAACAACAGTCTTCATTTGTATTATGTTTTTCCTTTTTTTTGCATTTATGATTAAATTACTTTTATGTATATAGGTAGTAAAATGTATATACATAACCGGTGTTACTATGATAAGATAAGATAAGATCATTTATTTATGAAAACATGAGTATACATACAAGGCATGTAGGTTATACATATTATAATATTAGATCAGTCATGTTTGGCCATTGAGGCATACAAATATTATTATTGAAATTTAATTACATACATTATAAATTACATTATTACAATATTAAGTTAAATAAATTAGGTATTATAATTATAAATTAGATTCAGAATACAGTTAGAATAGGTAGAGACATTATTGTAAATATTATTATTATTATTGTATGTCAACGATGCATAAATAATTTTGTTGTCTGCTAGATTTTATCATTTATAAATTCTGATATACTATAATATTCTCTTTCCTTAAGGTGGGATTCTTATTTCTTTTTTAATAAACGAGAGTTCTGTTCTTTCCAATTTTTTGGAAGCTTATTGAATATTTTAGGGGCCATGCAAAAAATACTTTTGTGCATTAGTGTAGTTTTTGAGCAATGTAGAGAGAGTGTACTATCATCGCGTCTGTTAAAGTTGCGATTGACTACTTCTGATTGGCGTTTAAATAAGTGTGGATTAGATTTTACAAACATGGCAACTTCCAAAATATAAAGACATGGCACAGTTAATATTTTATATTTTTTAAAGTAGGGTTTGCAGCTATCAGTCAAATCTACTTTAAACATTGTGCGGATGCATCGTTTTTATGCTTTGAATGGTACCTCCTTATCTGTCGAGTTCCCCCAAAAAATTATTCCATATCTTAAATGTGACGCAACTAAACCGTAATAGGCTATAAGCAATGTGTCAATATTAATTATTGGCACTAATTTGTACAGAGCATATGCAGAATTGCTCACTTTCTTACTGAGCTGTTCAATATGCTGTTTCCAGTCTAAATTTTTATCAATTGTCATCCCAAGAAATTTTGTGTTATCGACTTCCGTAATAATATTGTTATGATACTGAACTTGAATGTTATTTATACTGGGTAGTCGTTGACTGAAATGAACTACATTAGTTTTATTAAGATTAATTATTAAATTATTATTATTAAGCCAATTAATTATAGATGTAAGAGAATTATTTATATCATTATTATAATTATCTATATTATTACATTGAATTGTAATTGTGCTGTCATCAGCAAAGAGCGTTACTGGTTGTTCTACATGTTTGGGTAAGTCATTTATGTATACGCTGAAACAATATTATTATGTTACAATTTTTTGTAATTTTATATTGAGTGATTTTGTTATATTGTGGTTTATCAATATCTACTAATTATGTGGTACTTCGAGGACGAAGTACATGTCAGTATGGCCGTGTAAGAATATTGTTATTTAGTTAACCTATTTTCACTTAATCATTGCACATTTTGGTCTATTTAAAGTTAATTTGATGCATTACATATATATGTTGTAATATTTAATGAATATTAGGTACAAACAATTATAAATGTATGGTTTATAAATCACTTTATAGATTAGACTAAAGTGAGGTTATTTTGTGAACAAAGTCGTGTTTTATTATTGTTCATAAATATTAGAATAACTATTTAAAATCATGTTTATTATTATTAGAATATTATGGAAACTATTCCAGACCTAAATATGTAATTTGATAGGTAGATAGTTTATATTTAGTTTGACTAACCTCTAAATAAACTGTCAGATGGTATGATATAAATACTGTGCCGATTTGAACATCGGTCATTCCATTTTGAGCTGCAGTACTGAACAGACGTTGTCTACAGGATATAAGTTAAGTACCTACCTTTAATAAGTTGCTTATTAACTGCTGCTGTAATTGTGTATAAATCATATTGTGTAATATGTATTGTATTATATTGTTTATTACCATACCTAATGGTAATTTATAAAGATGTAATTATAATTGTAACTACCTAGTGATTTAAAGGAGTGGCCATGAGTTTCTTGCTAGTTCTTCTCATGGCTCGATGTTAGCGAACTAGCGGTAGATTCATTAACTGAAAGTCATTGATTCTACAATGCTATAAATATAAATGACTTATAACAGATGTTCTTGCTTTTATTTACATCCTATTTGCTATTGCTTATGCTACTTGATACAAGTTATAGTACATAACCAAGTATATATTGAAATATATCCATAATATATTGTAAATAACCTCCAAATTCAATTGTCTTAACGTAAATGTTTAATTAGTTGTATTTCACCACACTATTGTGGTATATAAGCTTTTACCAAATCTAACAAGCTCATTTAATAACCCAATTTAATGTTAATGTATGTGATGTTGGAGGTTTTGTAAGTATTTTGTCAGAACCAATGTCGGATGCAGCCGTTGTTTTATATAAACTCATAGATAAGTTAGATAATAGTTAGTTATAAAAATTGAACCTCCTGGTTCAATTTTTTATATAAATAGTATTTAGGAAGTAATTTTAGTTCATAAATTTGATTGTGTTATAAGAACTTTACGGGACTGACATAGTCATTTATGGCTCAAAGTCCCTTAAAAAAGAGAATAAAAAAAAAGTTTGTAAGAATGGATGGATGGATGTTTGTTACTCTTTCACGTAAAAACTACTGAACGGATCTGGATGAAATTTGGCATAGAGATAGATTATGGTCTGAAATAACACATTGGCTACTTTTTGCAGCGATAACCGACATCCACGCGGGCGGAGCCGCGGGAAACAGCTAGTATACTTATATACAAAAGCAGAAACTGACTGACTGATCGATCAACGCACAGCTAAAGCTCAGTCAATACAGAACCATGTTGCACAAATATTCCTCAAGTGACGTCAACAATCCTTTGTAACCGCACTATTACATACCGTATTACATACTGCCTCCGTGGCTCAGTGGTCGATGTGTGAGACTGCTGATCACGAGGTCCTGGGTTCGATTCCCGGGTCAGGCCAAAAATCGATATTGGGTTTTTCTGTTAGAAATTCATGATAGATGCCCGGAGTTTGGAAATTGGCGGAGTTTTACACCCCGTGCCTCGGAAAGCACGTAAAGCTATTGGTCCTACGCCTGATCTCTCTCCAGTTGTGTCGGATTTGCCGTCCCATCGGACTATGAGAGTGAGGGAATAAAGAGTGCACTTGTGTTTGCGCACACACTTGTGCACTATAATATCTTCCGCGAAGATGGCTAGTCTCCGTTGAGATGAGCCGCCGTGATCGAAATTCGGTTAGGTGGACATTATTATTAGGTACATACCGAAAATTCGTCCTCTAAGAGGTCGAAAAAGGGTTGCAAAGTTTATATGGAACAACGTGATTTCTTGGTCTGATTAACTTGAAACTTAGCATTATTTATTCCTATTTTTATTTTATTCTTTAAAAGATTCAATTAAATTAATGTTTCATCGTTTTTAAATATTCTACCCCTAAAATGATAAAAGGGGTTGCAAAACATTTTTATTTATTTATAACTTCATACAATGGTTTGTATAGGCGGACTTAATGCTAAAAGCATTCTCTACCAGTCTACCATAGGGTGATGTAAAGATATTATATATTTCAAAGAAGTAGGTGCATAAATAAAAGTTACTTAAAGAGGTTACTATTTTAATAAAACACCGACGGTAATTATTAACACAATATAATTTATTCAAATATTACTGCACTACATATGTATATTTCACTAGGTACATATACTCTATAATACTACTGCTTACACCACTTCAAACTCAAACCCAAAAAGGCCCGTTTCGTGTCTCATCCCTCCGTTTTATATCTTGACAGCGCGCGCAACCTACCGACGCGTTCACAATATGTTGCCAGTGCGTAGAAATAAGTAATCTACCGATATCTAGTAATAATTTTAATCGTAACACCTAACATTCGTCCATCCTGACCTCATAGGCATGTCCTCATGCACGCGAAATAAATAACATCTAGTCGGTAAGTTACGCGTGTCGTCAAAAGAATCATTTCTTTCACAAGATAATTAAGAGAATAGTTACATGTAAAAGCAACTTAACCTAAACTATTTTCAAACAATTACATATTTTGAAAATAACATATACAGCTTTTATATAAAGTATGAATCACATAAATACACAAATCATAAGACCTATTGTGTCCTACAAAATTTTAGCTATGAATAAGTCCAATTCATAAACTCATCCATTTTTACGAACTGGACACATTCTTTAAAGTTTAGTGTGGTACACCTCGCCAGCCCTGACACAAACCCATCAATTCTTGTGACAAAAGCGTACGAAAAGACAAACAGTGAACCCATCAATTCTCACCGTTATGCCAATGCTCCACACTAACTTATTAGCTAATAATCTTACAAATAATTTTGGAATAAGTCCGGTTTGCTATTAAGTATGAACCACATAAATCATAAGTATAGACCTATTTTGCCTAACAAAATCTTAGCTACGAATAAGTCCAATTAATAAACCCATCCATTCTTACGAACTGGACACATTCTTTAAAGTTTAGTGTGGTACACCTCGCCAGCCCTGACACAAACCCATCAATTCTTGTGACAAAAGCGTACGAAAAGACAAACAGTGAACCAATCAATTCTCACCGTTATGCCAATGCTCCACACTAACTTATTAGCTAATAATCTTACAAATAATTTTGGAATAAGTCCGGTTTGCTATAAAGTATGAACCACATAAATCATAAGTATAGACCTATTTTGTCTAACAAAATCTTAGCTACGAATAAGTCCAATTCATAAACCCATCCATTTTTACGAACTGGACACATTCTTTAAAGTTTAGTGTGGTACACCTCGCCAGCCCTGACACAAACCCATCAATTCTTGTGACAAAAGCGTACGAAAAGACAAACAGTGAACCCATCAATTCTCACCGTTATGCCAATGCTCCACACTAACTTATTAGCTAAATATCGACTACAGGCACTCACCCGTAGCGAATCTCTCTTATGACTAAACATCGACTACAGGCACTCTCACCCGTAGCGACTATCTCTTATGACTAAACATCGTCTACAGGCACGCTCACCCGTAGCGAATCTCTCTTATGACTAAACATCGACTACAGGCACTCTCACCCGTAGCGAATCTCTCTTATGACTAAACAGCGACTACAGGCACTCTCACCCGTAGCGACTATCTCTTATGACTAAACATCGTCTACAGGCACGCTAACCCCTTGCGAATCTCTCTTATGACTAAACATCGACTACAGGCACTCTCACCCGTAGCGAATCTCTCTTATGACTAAACATCGACTTCAGGCACTCTCACCCGTAGCGACTATCTAGAAAAAGAGAAAACTATTTATTTTCATAAACAAATGACGCACAACACACAATAAACACACATTTAGACAATGGACATCAAAACAATACCTAATAATAATTAGTGTGGCGTACGTCATACGCATGCAAAAAATGGCCACCGCTCAATATAATGTGTCACTAATAACTTGATTTATTATCTTAAAATCAACACAATCTAGATTATCCATAGCCCAGCAATGTCCAGTTTCTTAATACGTGCATCCCCGCGGGGATCACCCAAGTCACTCCATGACTTGATAGTATTTTGGTACTGTACAATCATCATGTAAACCCAACTTTTACACTATGTCATCAAAAGTTCTGTCTCATTTAGTTCTTTTACAATTTCATCAGTCACACTCTTTCTCCTGGCATCGATTACATACGCTCTAAGTAGTCTTGCTTCTTTACATTTAATTCAAACAGAAAACGGTTTTTAAACTTTTAAAGATAATAAATCAAACCAGACAATTCAAGTTAGATAACCAGAGTCATGTACCATTCGTCTCACAAATCAATGCGACTACTTACATACTATGTCAGCTTTAAATGACCTCGAGTTACCTCTAATGCCACAGATCTCGTAGCCGAACAGCGTTCCTAGTCACTTACGTGCGTCCCTCTAAGTGGAAACTGCACTCGTGTGCATCAACTCTGACTACACACTATGCTCCTGATAAACTACGACCTCCGCCACGGACTACTCGAGTTTCCTCAAGAGACACCGATTTCTATCAGGCTACGACTGCGTAATAACTACTGGTATAGTCGACACTTATTACGACTATTATAGCACTACTCGAGCCACACAACAAATTCTCCCATTATCAATCGGGTCACAATGTACTTGTACCTCAATCGCGACTGCTACATGACCTTCTGGCATCTTTCACAATAAATCGTGTACGTACTTGCAAGTTCGCATGGAATTCAATACGCATGGATAACATCTCAGCCTAATGATATTCGGGTCATTCTCAGAAAAAGTGTACATTTTAAATTTGTAACGAAACTGATGCATAACGATACTGATGATCGGTGTAACAAAACTGATATCATTACCACAATGAATCGTAGAAACACTAAAAAATAATAATTTTATTTAAGATTCCGAGTAATAAAATGTATTTCAATACAAATTCTGGACTCAAATAGACCTATATTGCAACATTCAAACTTAAATTAATTGTTTAAAACTAATAACAAAAATCTTTGAATAATTAAAGTTTCTATTCAAAGTTTTTCTTTTTTTAAATAATTTAAAATAAGATTTGATAACAATATCGCATTATTTCAAAAGAAATAACTGTATTTATGACTAAAGATACAAACAAAGATGAATAAAAATACTTGCCATTATACTAAATTTTTTCAATTTAATTTTGTATTATTTAAACAAAAAGTGCTAAATGTACAATTTCTATGGTTATGACCCATTCGCGTCTAATAATTCCTTTACTATGATATACTACGAATAACTCGTACGTTCGTCCGCAGGAATCCTATACGGTCGTTGGTACGATTTGGATCAATCAATCGAATTTTAAGTTACCTCGCGTAGTAGGCATGCAGCTAATAAAGACTCTTACCTGACTACCCGTGTAAAGGAAAATAATAATGGTTCCGAAAATCAAATTAATCTCCAGCGATCTGTGGTCGACTATTATTCTAATTAACCAGCGTTATAATGAATTACCGACAAAACCCAAAACATAAACGAAAAAAAATATCCAATTTAACAACAAATAAGAGCATGATCAAGTTAGATTTTCTCCTAAAAAAAAATATTTATCTTCGATTTACCAAACTGAACGTCCGGATAGAATACTGAACTTCCGATAAAATCATTGTAGCTGTGCGACTAAATTACCAGATGAGCGACTGGAAATTCATGCATTTGCTACCAGAAACGAGATGCTATCAGTCAAGTCAAGTAGGTTAGGTTAGAACTGTAACCCCAACAACGCGCACGGCCGGCGAAGCGCTAATTTTGATAGATTGTTTTCGCCCTCAGTTTTGCTTACTTAGTATTTCCATATTCAATAATTTTGTCACCCATAAATTGAATTTGTGTTCGCTCGTTTTAATACTAGATACCCCTGTGTAAACCTGTCACATCCGTGTCGTTAGCCGTTTTGTTAAGTAAAGGTGAAAACCGTTAAAAATTTCGTTACCTTTTTTATAATTTAAAGCAATTTCCACTTTACAATTATAACGATACAAAAATATTATTATGCAATGAAAAATAGCTCTGTTTAGACTAATTTGGCTATGCATACAGGTAGAGGGTATTTTTATCAAATAGACACCACGAGTGAGCTCTGTATAGCTGCGCGACAGCTTTTATAGACGAAATCGATCACTTGATCTTGTCTGAATGGTACAAACCTATCTAAGCCAGCCCATTGTTGGCTGTCTGCACACATAACGGCCCTCAGGCACACACGTAGCTATGAGAATAATGCAAAACACATACCATAGGTGGCCGCCATGCGGCAGGTGAACGTGGTTACCAGAACACGCTAAACTCGCCATAGTTATGCTCTAGCGTGAACCGCCGTCGCTCGGCCGCGTGTGTGCGCTGCTCACTGCACCGCACCGCTGCCCTGAGCGCGCAGTACTGGCGCTGCTCACTACGTCGCACTGCCGCACCCGTGACCTGCTGCTTTGTAGGGACGCCACATGCCGTAGTCCAGCTTGCCAAAAGCCTGTGAAATTCACATCAAAATATATACCTTCCTAAGGCTCAGCCGTAACTGACCACATCGCCCCCTGACCATCTGGTCACGGCGGCTAATCTTGATGAAGACCTACCATCTGCGAGGAGGTTATTATGCTGCACAAGTGTGTGCACAAATTTGTTTTCTAAGAGGTTTTATCAAAGTTCGAAAAATAATAAAATTGGTTTGATCTCACCATCGTGTCAATAACAGCGCTTACGAAACAGCCCGGCAAGAGCGGAGCTATCGACGCTCTGTCGCAGATCCATGATGCCGGCACCGGTGCAGCTGCCTCCCGCAGCCCGCGGCGACGTAGTTGGATCCGCATCAGCACTCTCGCAGTGACACCGTAGCCAACGCGCCCTTACTCGCCTTACAAGGTCGTGACCGCGATGAGCGAAGTCGTTTCTCTATGACGTCACTCGATCTGGAGTTTGTAATGCATTTATTGGATTAATACAAAGCGACGTTTACGGGTAGCTTGGCTTGGTGACCTGAACACTAATCACGGTTGCTAAAACGCGACTTACTGTTATTAGAACAATTTCTAATTTTAAGGCTGTTGTTAGGCATTCTAACACTTCTATGTACGCGTGAGCGCGACACGGTTATTGTAATAGCTTAATAAACAGAAAACTAAAAAAAACTCAAAAAGAAATAGTTAACCTATGTAAATAGGTAGAACACTGTTACAAAGTAACGTTATGAAATTATAAGCAAATTGCAAAATAATGTTAAATGTTTAACTGTGAGAACACTAATGTATTCGTTCTTATTGGGCAGATCAAGCCAAATAACTTAAATAGGTCAAATCCACACTGTAGCCACAAAGTAATATTATAAAATTATCAACTAATTGCAAAGCAATGTTAAAAGTACCTATACCCGAAAGTATCTACACTAATGAAACCGTTATGAAAGTCAAACCAATTGGAACGTACTCACCAGATTATTTCCAACGTATACTTTACCACATCCTCTAATTAGTAAGGATGCAACAATCTCCTAGTGACATCGGATTGTTGTAACTGCCCGTACGCTCCAACAATTTCGCAGATATCCACGTGGCACTCACTCGTTGAGCTACCATCGTGACCAGCACCGCCAACTATTGTACACCACGCACGTGGTTAGCAATGTCGGTGCTCGGAGATGCTGTCACGTCGGTTCCAGCTACAGCTGAGTCTCAGCTGGCTGCTCGAAGCTCGTTCCTAGCGCGATCTGGAGTCATCAGTCTCCGCCGCTGCGAGATATTCTCACGCTCCATTGTACCTGACACTCAAAGCAAAGCCAACTATGTACATATTCACTTATATCTTAAAACTATTTACACATTAAAGGTAGGTAATAGAATATTGCATCCTTAAATCAACGTAAAATATTCATAGATCTTAACCTTAAAACTGAATGATTAAGTAATCCAATAATTATTATTTTCAATAGAAAATCCAAGGACAACCTACTAATTTAGGTATCATGTAGGTATAATATATTATCCCATACACCGCCGATGCATGTGTAGAAAGGTACATACCTACTAATATAATAATATAATGCAGGTAGGTACTAACTTAATTATGTCTACCAACGTAATAACTGTTGTAGGTACTGGCAGGGTAAACTTATCGAGTATTTCTATAACCAGACAAAACCAACAACAAAACGAATACTATACTCATGCTAACTGTCGCGTTGCACATAAATAGTATTATTAGTCCATATAAAGTACATAAACGAAGATACTAAGTAGGTGGGTAACTACTACTACTACTACTACTACACAAAGTTATTATATTAGACCGTTATATATTGTAGGTAATGCTTAGACAAAGAACTTTCCAATTATTTACTTAATTTAATAAGCACACATTGTAAATGACTACACATACACTACATGAATGTACAATTATGAATTCAACTTGGTATTGGGTTCTATCTATTATGATTGCAAAATATTAAAAGGATTGATTATAACCTATGATTTATGTAGATAAAATTTAATAAGGTAGGTTGAATAACGAATATCAATGATATTCCACATTAGCAATGAAAAAAAATTAATAGCCTATTGCTATTACATATTATATTCACAGCTACTTAATTTAATATTGTAGAATATTAAATTAAAATAGGGGGTACTTACCACTTCTGAAGTTTAATAAAACACCGACGGTAATTATTAACACAATATAATTTATTCAAATATTACTGCACTACATATGTATATTTCACTAGGTACATATACTCTATAATACTACTGCTTACACCACTTCAAACTCAAACCCAAAAAGGCCCGTTTCGTGTCTCATCCCTCCGTTTTATATCTTGACAGCGCGCGCAACCTACCGACGCGTTCACAATATGTTGCCAGTGCGTAGAAATAAGTAATCTACCGATATCTAGTAATAATTTTAATCGTAACACCTAACACTATTATATAATTATACAAACTAAATACGGTATATAGCACAAAATATAGGTAAAGAAATAAATATTTATTATTGAATCTGGCAAATTATTTATTTAAGTAGATAGATAGAGGTACCGAACTTTCACATCAAACCAGACTTAATTCGGAATCGGTATTAAAACTTATTTTATTCGTTTTAACGTCTTCGATGTTTAATTTCGACTACTACGCGGGCGAAGTCGCGGGCAAAAGCTAGTATATAGCTTTAGCAATTATTTGGCTATTAACACATTTTTTATTGTTCAAAGGTGTTTTTAATTAGCCTCAGTGTTTAAGTTTTTATTGTTATTCTTTTATGATTGTGTTTTATGTTATTTTTAGTGGCAGTTTTGTTTTTAAGTGTGGGCTAAAAGGTTATATTTAAGAATAGGATCTAATTATTCTTGGTTAGAGGATAGTTATTATTTATTTTATTTTTTAGGAAGACAATTGCCGCACTAGAGAACAAGCTCTATGTCGCGAAGGACTTTACAAACATACAATTAACGGACACAAATTGGACCCAGACTCAGATCAACTCTTTCAGGATCACACAAAGTTTTGTCTTGTGTGGAAAACGAATCCAATATCTCGTGCACAGCAGGCGCATACTGCGGCCACCGGATCACCAACAACCAGACAACTGATAAACATACTTATATATTTCTAAATACATACATATTATAGATAAATAACAACCAGACACAGAACAAACATTTATGCTCATCACACAAAGATTTGTCCTGGGTGGGAATCGAACCCACGACCTCCGGCGTAGCAGTCAGAGTCACTAACCACTAGACCAACAAGCCTGTATTTAATTGTAACATTAAAAACATAGCCACTTCTATATCTCTCTTTTTAAACATTCAATAAAATTAACGAACACAAAGTACACCAAGACAGATCAACCATTTGTGGTTTTTGTCTCAAGTGGAGATCGAACCCACAACATGTCGTACAGTGGCAAATGGCCAGGTAATAACTTAAGCTCCTTAACAACCATGCAGTGAAGTTAAACTTTTTTTTCTTAAATCAAACTGACCTCGATCCGCTCCATACACGTGATTAAACGGCTACAGCTTAATAAAACTAGTTTATTTATAACAAAAGAATGTTATACAACAAAATCTGTACTTTATTAAAAATATAATTTTGTCCGCATTAATTAGGGCATAGCTTTAATCTCAGACTAATTTACTTTTTTATCCTTTCTGCTTCGCTACTACGAGAAAGTTTGGCCGTATCAGATTTACTGGAGCTTAGTGTAGAAATATGGTTTTTTAAATTATATTTCTTAACTGTAAATGTTAAATTATATACTGCACAGTTGGTGCAGTGGTTTATGTGGTTACCTTGCCATTTGCGCGGAGTTTGTGGGTTCAATCCTGGGTATATATTATGTTCGATGCAGAAGTAATATTTTTAAAACATATTTTAACAAATATATAAATTAATAAAAAACTGATTTACACAGACAATCCATCAAAGTAGTGACGGAGTTTCAAACAATGATCGATAAATCAATCTGTGTGGATCGATTAATAACTCTATACATACATATCTACCTGCTTAGATATTTTTTTACATACACAGTTTTTTTTACTTTAATGCAGTTTGTTTAATGTGTCCGAGTCTTCAGTAAGAGAATTCAACGATCAGTAGATACCTACTGATCGTTGAATTCAATTTAAATCAATATATGTAAATAAAGTTCTGATTTCATGTATGAAAAAGTTTTCTAAAATGTAACTAATTTATTATGTCACTTATTTATGTAAGAAGCCCATAGATTTCAGCATTTTTTTCTACGCTCAATCCATTAGTTTAGAGCTATGAGAAGAACCGGCAAGAAACTCAATTAGACATTCTACCTTGGATGATTAAGTTGCTCATTCCTGTCCATCCTACGGTGGCCTATGTAGAGAAGAGATCATACTTAGCAATAGGGCCGCTCATTGTAGATACTTTGAATGATCTACTATTATTATTATTATTAGCCATTATTGTCCCACTGCAGGGCAAAGGCCTCCCTTTCATTCTTCCATTGGTCACAGCCGAGACCTCTCACTTGCCAGTCAGCACAGTAAGTGTCAAGCTCATCCCGCCATCTTTTATGATCTATTTAAATTATTTATAGTAATGTACATTTTTATTTTGGAGTACAATAAAGACTTTTTAAATTATTTTTTCTTAAGTATGATTATAAGTCAATGATATTATAATGAAAGATAAACTAACTTCATACTGAGCGGCGTTCCGTTTTATTCTATTGTTTTTGTGCGTACTTGCTTAAATGCATGAATGCGATATATCATACGGCACATAATGAACACGTACAGAAAGAGAGATCATCATATATGAAATGAAATACTATAGCTATTTTTCTCTTTTTTTTTAAAGACAACTCCCGCACTAGAGAACAAGCTCTGTGTCGCGTGAAACTTTACAAACATACAATTAATGGACACAAATTACATCCAGACTCAGAACAAATCTTTGTGGGTCACACAAAGTTTTGTCCCTGTGTGGGAATCGAACCCACAACCCCGTGCACAGCAGGCAAATATTGCACCCACTGGACCACCAAGGCAGTCAAACAGATACTGTTAAAGGTAACAGTTAGCACGTGCTAGTGTGATAACTACGTCTTTCTTACCATAATATCATTGCTATGAGTCCATTTATTGTCCAGAACTAAATTGCCCACCAATTCGTCAACGCCGAGGTTTCACACTGAATATTTAAAAAATCAAATAAATAAAGCCACCGTTAACCTATAAAAAACATTTCCTAAAATCATCAAAAGACACGCAATAATGTATCGTGGGTACACATTGGGTAGGAAATAAAAAACACGTGGACGATAGGGTGGGCTGGTGAAATTATAAATCATACGAACCTAAACATGTCCAGTTGACAAAAAGGGTGATTTCTCACAATTTATGGCCGCCCTGGCCAGCTTGGGGCAAGTACACTGTGATTTTGTTATTACCAAGCTTGTTTTTTACTTAGATATGTAGATATATCGTGTGGATTTAGATAGAAAAAGCCTGTATTATGTGATGGAAACAGTTGTCATCAAATTGTATTACTTGGATGTAGATGTTGTGACGTGAGCCGTCTTGCAATAGCATTATACAATCATACCTCGTCTCACCATTTGACAATGTTGTATCCATACTAAAGTAACGTTTAAGTAAAGTTTCTTTATATTTATGTTTGTTTGTTACCTTTTCACATCAAAACAGCCAAACGGATTCTAAAGAACTTTGGTAAGAAGATAGATGGTATCCTAGGAAAGGGCATAGGGTACTTTATACCGCGTTAACCGACATCCATGCGGGTGGAGCCGTGGGCAACAGCTAGTTTTCTCATCTCTCTCATCTCAACCCATAAACGTTCCACTGCTGGGGACGGGTGTTCTCCATACACTTAGAGGGATATTAGCCTACTATACAGCTAGTTTTATAAATTTAAAAAGAGGGAGACAAAGCAGGCTAACAAGCCTGATTGGGGAAGGACCATTAAAACAAAACCACAGTCAGTGCTGTAGTTTTGTTACTATGCGTAAGCCTTCAATGCTCATTTAGGGATTTTTAAGAAACAGTTTGCTATTCCAGGTATTACGAAACTATAGTATTAAATTTTTTGTGTCGGCTACACACGAGAACTGCTACAGTAACTGCTGACACACAGCATCAAACAAGCCGTATGCTTATTTGCTACCAAAGTAGTATAAAAACAGATTTTGTTTAAATACATTTTATGCTTGAATTCATTTGTTTTATTTTGTTGTTTATTTCATTTGATGAATGAAAATGAACATCAACATTGTCTCCTCAATATTCTGCTAACCAATTTCCACGTGAACGAATCCCGAGACAAAGGCCAGCCGCAGGATATTGTACAAATATAATATATTCTAGTTCACATTGAACTCGATGCATCTGTTATAATGCATGAAAATGACGACATAGATACAGGGTGAATATTTGTGATGGGGCAGCTTACTTTACCGACTTCGGTTACGGCAGCCAATTTTTAAAAAAAGGGTGGTCAATACGCAAGTAATATCTCTGGTATTGCAAGCGTCCATAGGCTATGGTTACTGCTTTACATTTTCATTAACATATTTGCCACCCAAGTAGTACAAAAAAGAAAAATTCCGACACGACCAGAGAGAAATCAGTTGCAGTACCAACGGATATTACTTGCTTGCCGAGACATGCTGATTTTGTAAAATTATCGATATTACTTAGCTAGTCGTTTGTAGATATTGAAGAATAGATACTATATTAATTAATTAACATTAAGCAGCGCAAATATGAGGGTCTCGATGAGACTTACATTTTTGAACCTTTTGGGGTCGAAACTCTAGGACCATGGGGCTCAAGTGCCCACAAATTGTATCGTGAGATAGCAAGGCGTTTGGTCGAGTCATCTCACGATCCTAACGCTGGCCTTTACTTGGGTCAACGTATTAGCCTTGCAATCCAGCGTGGAAATGTCGCCAGTCTTTTGGGCACCTCATTTATAGGTTAATAATTTTAAATATAATATCTGATTGTTGTAAGTAGGTTAGGTTACTTTAATTTTATAACTATTCATGTAAATATCTTATGAAATAAATGTTAATTAATTAAATACTTATCTAAATTGCATTCTGTATGGTATTAGTTTCCGTGCCTTTTCGTTACCACTAATATTGTAACTTATACCAAATTGTAAATGTCATATTCTGGCGATTAAAAGGAGTGACCCGAGTTTCCTGCCATTTATTCTCGAGGCCCAACCCTAGTCAGCGAATTGGCCGTAGGAAAAAAGTATGCTGGCATTTGTTTTTATGACGTTCATAAGTATTATGTATTTGATCTAAATTAATAAATGAGTTTGACTTTAACTTCGACTTAGCTTCAGCTATTATTATGCCGTTATTTAAAATTCGTGTTCACTATGTTTCAAATTCAACTTGCATGCTGTGGTATCCATCAATTGAAGGAGTACACGAAATGTGATATGGCATAAAAATATTGTGATAGTGTTGTGCATGTCCTCTGTTGGAGATCTAAATAAATAAATAAATACACACTGTATATGCGTCAAAGGTACATATTGGATCCTCTTGTTCAGGGAACAGTAATTTCGCTTGATATCCTATTGTTTTGTATTGAGTACAGTCATGTCTAAACTAAAGAAACGTATTCCTATCCCAGGGATACTCCCATCTTAAAGTCCTAAAAAAATGGGTTGGCAACATGCAGAGGTGTCTAAACACCAGAGGTCTCTGATACCTCTGGTGTTGCAAGCGTCCATAGGCTACGGTAACTGCTTAACATCAGACGGGCCGTATGCTTGTTTGCCACCCAAGTAGTATAAAAAAGAGGACAAAGCATTTCGTTACTATTCACTCGCTACACCACAAATAAAAATAAAGCGCCTTTAGTTTAGACACCTCTGCGTGTTGCCAACCCATTTTTTTAGGACTTTAAAATGGGAATATCCCTGGGATAGGAATAGTTTTTTTCAAAATGCATCCCTTAATGAGTGCTGGAGACCTTTTATTTTGAATGTCTAGTTACTGTAGACAGAATGAGAGACAATATAATAAAATCATACCTATTCTATTCCAAGTTTATTTATAAGCCTGAAGGTTTTTTTAATACTATTTAGGTTGCAATCAAGCGTGCGGCTCGCCTGATTGTAAGCATGTAATACCAGAGGTATCACTTCCGTATTCCGGAGCCAAAAATAGACACCAGGGTTTCATGATGGTATTTTCCTGGATTTAGGAAAATGTTTCATTAAATGGGCTACGATAACTGCTTATCATCAGGCGGGCCTTATACTTGTTTGTCACTTAAGTAGTATAAAATAGTCATAATTTAAACCTATGTCCAGCAATGGACATGGGTTTAAATTTTGACGACATTAGCTTTTCATAAATCGAATTCAATAATTAAATATACTACTTCAAATTTTTTTGAATATCTTTCAAAGTAGCGTTTGAAATTACTCATTCAAAGTTGGAGTAAATTAATAAGTACCTACCTACACGTTCACTAAGGCGCTAATTATTCGGTAACCTAATTAATAGAAGGATCAATTATTCACTATTAAGTAACCGGCCTTGTGACGTCAGCAACAAGCCTACGACCAAATAATTATTATAGACTGGCCTTTTCTTGAAATTGTTTGTTTTTAAGAGATATCGTGAAATCATTGACTTTTACCAAATGTTTAAAGTACACACAGCAATGGAGTTAGCTGTACAGCCTCTCTAGACAAGTGGCATAAGCGATAGTCGAATCGAAAAGTCAAAAAAGAAAATATATGGGATTTGACGTAAGTTTACGACATTAAATCGTAGACTCACGTCAAATTCCATAAATTTTATTTCAGTCAGGGCCGCCATATGAAGATTCGTTTTATATATACGTGTAGTTATTTTGCTGTGGTCTTCTGTAAGTTTTAGGTCCTTCCCCTGTCGGGCTTGCTCACTAGTATGGTGCCCTTCCTCTTTTAATTACTTGTTTTAAACTAATATAATACATTTATTTCGATCCTACTAACAATAAACAAAAATACTTTTTTTTTTCATTAATAAATGGTTAAGAAAGACCCGTCTATAGTTATTATTCAATCAAAGCAAGAAACTACAATTTAAATTATGCCCTATTTAGATAATTACACATCGATAAATAAACAAAGAATGATAATGATTGCGTGACGAAGGTCACAAAGAACAGATTTGACCATTCCGACCTTTATAGCGAGCACCTTTGTGGTTTGCATGGCTACCACGCTGTTGGGTCTGATCCTGGGGTTGGGTGAAATTGAACAAGACTAACTTTAGCCTTGGCAAAGCCAACCCGAGAAATAAATAAACAAAAAAAAACCGACTTCAGTACGGCAAGTTGTAAAATTTTCAAATATTTGTTTGTTACAATCGAATAAAATCGACTGAGCGTCGGGCTGAACACAGGTCAAGTAGGTATTAAAAGCAAAATTTAATCTGTGCAATCCGCGCTCAATTCATTCACGTCATAATTTCTTATTAATAGTTGCTTAGCAACAATAACCGAAACTCGTCTAATCGCCATCAGTAAAATACTTATTATTGAAAAGTTCAGATGGCCATCTGTGGTCTTCTTCATCAGTTTTACTTCACCAAATTACACTTTCTGAATGCAAATGATTGATTAGTTGTTAAAAATATTGAAATTGCTATATGTGTGCCTATAACTTTTGAGGAGTTCCCTCAATTCCTCATGGATCCCATCTTCAGAACTTTCTTTTGATGATAATAGGACCAAACTGGAAGTATGTCCAGTCAGACAAAAAAAATAATTTTCAAATCGGTCCATAAATGACGGAGTTATGCGGTAACAAACATAAAAAATTACAAAAAAAATACACACGAATTGATAACCTCCTCTTTTTGAAGTCGGTTAAAAAACCCAATGCATTTTCTAATTCTTGTCAGAGTTTCTTGCCAATTCAGCGAATGGGCTGTTGTTATAGATTTTATAGCAATAAATATTTTTTTATTTTTTATATGCATATTTCGCCTCTTTGCCTTAATAACGTGCTAGTCGAAAAAAGATTTTTCGGACATGTCAAACTACGTCTCGTAACGGTGTCACGAATCCAGAGATTTAATCTCATCTAAAAATATGCCCACCGTGCTAAAATAAGTTTTCACTTTAATATTAAACATTTAAAAAATCCTATTTTAATAATAACATAGTAGGTACTGTAGAGCCCCACCGTCGTCAGCAGATTCTCCTCCTTCAAACACGTACTATGGGCATAGTCTCCAGATGGTCAAAGCAGGTACAAGACTAGACAAGGGGTTCTTGATAACATTGGCAAATAAATAACACTGGATAACTATATGATTTGTTTATTTTATACTTCTCCCTACTTATAATTATTCACATTTAAAATACAACTTGGCTTCATCGAAGCCCGAACCTGTCTGCCCATGACAACCTTCAAATCATTCCCCTTTTTTCCAAACTCTTAATTCAAATATAATCATGATTTAGCTAGTGACCACCAATAAACCTCTACAGTACCTACCCACAATTACCTGTGTAACCACATACGTAGATACATAAATTCATGTTAGGTAAGTTGTATGATTCAAGCCGTCAATGCCCTGACGTCATCTCAATCAGATTACGCGCATCAAGCTCCACTAAGTCCCGATTAATATCTAACGTAGTGCGAGCTGCGTTCCGTTAGCACTGAACATAACCTAATCTGTATTTATGTGGAACCAACTAGGTTATGCTGGTTTAAATACTGAAACTCAAGTGAAGACAACAGTATTTTGACTGCCTCGGTGGTCCAGTGGGTGCAGTATGAGCCTGCTGTGCACGAGGTTGTGGGTTCGATTCCCACACAGGGACAAAACTTTGTGTGACCCACAAAGAGTTGTTCTGAGTCTGGGTGTAATTTGTGTCCGTTGATTGTATGTTTGTAAAGTCCCCCGCGACACAGGGCTTGTTTGGCGGAGGTTGTAGGGCGGGAGTTGTCTTTATTAAAAAAGCAACGTATTCCTATCCCAGGATTATTTCATCTTAAAGCCTTGGTGTAAAAAATGGGTTGGCAACACGCAAGTTATACATCTGATAATGCAAGCTTCCATAGGCTACGGCAACTGCTTAAGATCAGGCGGGAAGTATGCTTGTTTGCCACCCAAATATTATTAAAAAAACACAAAACATCATCATCATTATCATCGGCCTATTGCAGTGCTGGACATAGGCCTCTCCAAGTTTACTTTATTACATAATATTATTTACATTTTTAAATATATAAAAGACAATAAAAGCAAAATTAAAAATATTAAAAAATAGTTTGCCACCGGAATCGGGCACAAAGTACATGCCCCCGGCGGTTAGGGCTCCAGAGACAGGAATCTCTATTATTATTAATAGCCTATTAACTGCCCCACTGCAGGGCAAAGGCAGATGTAAATTATTCAATTAGTACATATAAATTCCACAAAGTGGAATTCACATTGATACTGCCACCCGGGATCGAACTCGCACCACTTGCGTGTAAGTTAGTTACTACCCCACTTGGCCACCACCGCTTCATAGTGTCTCAGGTTATGCAATGTGTGAGTTATACTAGCCTCACAGAACGCTCCCAGTTTGCCAAAGTACAAAAAGTCTCTCCCATGGGCGTAATGCCACAGACAGAAACACACATAGGCTTTTAATATACCCCTTTTTGTATTGGGGGCTAATAAATAAATCATTGACTTAGGGACCAATAATAACGAGCGCTCCAAGTCTCTAGCGCTCATTTAGAGATGTGTTTTGAAAGAAACGTATACCTATCCCAAAGTAACTTCCATCTTAAAGCCCTGGTGCCAAAAATTGGTTGGCAACACGCAGGTGATATCTCTGGTATTGCAAGCGGCCATAAGCTACGGTTACTGCTTAACATCAAGTGGGCCGTATGCTTATTTGCTACCCAAGTAAAATAAAAAAAAAATCGACTGATTGGTAGGTTTATATGTAAAACAGAATATAGAAATTAAGAGCAATCTGAGGAAAAGAGTTTTAAAGGTTTTACAGGGTCGGTTTTACGAGCGTCCATAGGCAACGGTAACTGCTTCACATCAGGCGGGCCCTTTGTTATTTGCCTCATTGGTAGTACAAGAATCCCACGATTCTTTGTTTTGTGTATATTTATCCTACTAGGTAATATTAGAAGTAAAAGATTGTAAGAATGCATAAATGTATGTTTGTTACTCTTTCACGTAAAAAGTACTTATAGAGAGATATATTGTAATCTGGAATAGCACAAAGGCTACATTTTTATCGTGATAACCGACATCCACGCGGTAGCCGCAGACAACAGCTAGTCTATCTATAAATTTAGAAATTGGGTGGGAATCGAATCCATCGCTGTTCGGGATCGTTAAGGTTACTAACTACTTAACCATTGCTGCATTGGCATGCTAGGGCTCAACAAAATATCTAATTATATCAAAACTCTCTCAACATAACATTCCTATCTTTCGGCTATGTATTTCTTTGAGAACGAAATCATCCTAAACAAATATATTGTTTAATTTAAATATTATATTTATATAATTCTCCCTTTTTACGGTATCCAAGGGCACGGAGAAGGTTTCAAATATACATGGTTTATAAATTGGACTTATGAATGATGGCAGCCATGTTTATTATTCGAAAATATTGTTATGTTGCGTTTTTATACTACTTATGTGGCAAACAAGCAAACGGCCCACCTGGTAGTAAGCAGTTACCGTAGCCTATGGACGCTTGTAATCAAAGTGATATCACTTACGTGTTGCCGATCTAAAACATCTAACACCGTTTGTCATCGAGTATTCCTGGGATAGGATTACGTTTCGTTCAAAACAAATAGCTCTGGAAACTTGTAATAAAAAAATAAATAATAATACCAGGGATACTTCCATCACAAAGCCTTGGTGTAAGGTCTCCAGCGCTCATTTAGAGATGCGTTTTGAAAGAAACGTATTCCTATCCCAGAGTAACTTCCATCTTAAAGCCCTGGTGCTAAAAATTGGTTGGCAACACGCAAGTGATACTTCTCGTATTGCAAGCGTCCATAGGCTACGGTAACTGCATAACATCATGCGGGCCGTTGTTTGCCACTTAAGTAATATAAAAAAAATGTCCTAAACGAATTTCGATCACGAAACTTAATCTCCGCAGAGACTAACCATGTACGAGGGAGATATTATAGTGCACAAGTGTATGCGCAAACACAAATGCACTTTTAAATTCTCTCCCTCTCTTAGTGGATTGCAATCCGACACGATGGGAGAGACGACCAGCGGCTTTACATGATTTTCGGAACACGGGGGCTTAAACTCCGCCTTCAAACTTTCAACGATTACGGCAATATAATGTGAATTTCATGACAGAAAAACTTAGTATTTTTTTAGCCCGAAATTTAACACCTCATATATGTATTATTATTATCATATATGTACACACGGCACTGGAGATAGGTATACAGGAACGCTATTAATTTACTTTACGTGGCTTCGCCCACGCGTACATTCCCTCGTGAGCAGAGTATTTTTCCGGGATAAAAAGTATTCCAGACTATAATCTATCTCTATGCCAAATTTAATCCAGATCCGTTTAGTAGTTGTTGCGTGAAAGAGTAACAAACATCCATACATACATTCTTACAAACTTTCGCGTTTATAATATTAGCAGGATGATTCTATGGAATTTGGTAACAGTGTATAATTGGACTAAACCTTCTTCTTCTATTCTAAACCTTATCCCATCATCTGGAGTCGGCTCTCCTTGTCTGCCTTTTCCACTTATTTCTATCCCGCGCAGTCGCGGATTATAATTGGACTAAACCTATAGATAAAATTATATTTCACACAAATTCATAAATATTAGTTTTCCTAAAAGACTTATCTTTATATAGTAGCCCTGTAAACATAATCTCCGATGTCGTGTATACCTATAATATGATATAGCCTTGAGAAGGGTGGAGGCTTAACAGATTCAGTGCTGGTTAATCGAGCTATGGCCAAACAATAGTGTTGTTACAGGTTAGATACCTGACCGCTGTATACATATTGCAGTCTCTGTGTGCCTCACAAGAGCACAATACACTATATACGAGATTAACTAGGCCTGCATTGACACTTGTGGGGCTGTGACCAGTTTCATGTGAGATGAAACTTAACCCAAATATTCTTGAAACTATTTTGCAACTCAGATTATTTTGATTTTTGAGGGTAAAACTTCTTTACACACGTTGAGCACTTTTTGGGTGAAAAAAAAACAATGGAACTCGCGTCATCGTCACCGAACGCTTTCCATATTAAAAATTTTTGGGTGAATAAAAATCATGAAACTCGCGTCATCTACACCGCACGCTTTTTTTAACCGACTTCAAAAAGAGGAGGTTTTTTTTATGTTTGTTACCGCATAACTCCGTCATTTATGGACCGATTTGAAAAATTATTTTTTGTCTGAGAGGACATACTTCCAGTTTGGTCCCATTATCATCAAAAGAAAGTTCTGATGATGTGATCCATGAGGAATTGAGGGAACTCCTCAAAAGTTATAGGCACACATATAGCAATTTCAATATTTTTAACAACTAATCAATCATTTTTGTAAAGTCCCCCGCGACACAGGGCTCATTTAGTAGTGCTAGAGTTCTCTTTTAAAAATAAAAAAAAAGCTACACCTGAACATGAGCAACTACATGCTTGCCTTTTAAATGCAAACTCCGACTATTTAAACGCCTGAAAGCCTTCTGTAAATCCTTAAGCCGTTAGCTTCTGAGACTGAGTCAAAAGAACAAATGAACAACTCAACAATTGCTTGACAGGTTGTTCGTGTCGGCGCGCAGCGTCGGGGATTAACGCGACGCCATTATTAAACTGAAGAATATTTATAATCTTTAGTCGAATATAAACACTCTTTTGTATTTCTTACTAACAACCTTTATCTATCTGTGGGATCGCAACTTCCAAGAATGATACAGCTATTTAATGCAGTTGGTTTAATTCGAAAAGTTTTTAATTAAGATAAATTTTACTATCCTTTATTTCAAACGCAATCATTATCATAATCATCATCTCAGACAAACCGAATGTTGTGGAAATCTTTGAAGAAGGCCTATGTGCAGGCCTCCAGATAGACCACCAGATAGATAAAGGACCACCTTGTTGGAGGCCTACGCTATAGTCTCTTTAAAATAATTATTAAAGAAAGGAGTTATAAGGTTTTTAAAGGGTCGGCAACGCGTGAGTGACACCCCTGGTGTTGCAAACGTCCATAGGCTACGGTAATTACTTACCATCAGGCGGGCCGTATGCTTATTTACCACCTTGGTAGGATAAAAAAAAAGTTTTTTCTCATGCCAAGTATATTAGTTTTCAGGCAAAAACACCATTAAAACCGGTTCATCCATATAAAGCTATCAAAACCTCACGCCTGATATAATTTACCCAAAGGGTTTTTTAAACGCATGTTCAATAACAAAAAGTATGAGAGATACGTCTATTCGACAGATTTGCCCTTGTTTAAAAAGGACATAGTCAAAGTCAAACTCATTTATTAATTTGGATCAAATACTCATTAACGTCATAAAAACAAATGAGATGATATTAGATATAGCTGGAAGCCGACGATCGTGCTAGGTGGCGTGTACTTGGAGAGGTCTATGTCCAGCATAGGACTGCGATAGGCTGATAATGATGATAAGATACGTCTTTGTATATTTTTTACTTGTATAAGCAGCATAATGTAGTTAGCTGTACAGGGCCGCTATATGAAGATTAGTTTTTTAGGTAAACCAATGTATGAACTTGTGTGAAATATTAATATAATTAAAATTAAAATAATATTTTTTATCTGTAGGTTTAGTCTAATTGTAATCTGTTACCTATGTCCACAGAAATATACAATGGTTTTCTTAAAAACTATATAGCGACCATATAATGTATAGATATCTCCGTTGCCGTGTGTACATGTTAATTATTTTAAAGCCTTTTTTCTACTGTGGGCGATATATAAACGTTAGTGCTGAACATTTCAAATAAACATTATGGATACACATTTACTTAAGGCTAAGGTGACCCCAATGACACCGTAGGTGTTTTTATAAACATATTGATAAAAGATACAGCTTTATTCGCAAAACATGACAAATTATATACAATAGGGTTGTCGAAACTATAAAATACCTAGTGGATAATTCAGTTGAACATCTGAAATTGTCAAATGACT
Organism: Trisateles emortualis; assembly: GCA_947095525.1. Classification (NCBI taxonomy): domain Eukaryota; kingdom Metazoa; phylum Arthropoda; class Insecta; order Lepidoptera; family Erebidae; genus Trisateles; species Trisateles emortualis. The sequence goes on along the minus strand of OX352748.1, from coordinate 2,527,588 downwards.
AGGGCGTTTACACTAAGTCTTAATATCACACTTTTTTTATCTTGCATGACCGATAGGGGTATTCCGTAAGAGCAAAAACCGAGCCACCGCAAAAACCGAGCAAAATCTGGCTGTCAGATTGAAAATCGGTATTCCGTAAGAGCCTTTTTTGAGGTTTAGTCAATAGATTGTGCCATCACCGAGCAATCACAACTGTCAGTTTGCCATCACTGTTTCTTAGAGAATCAGGCGGCCGTTACTTAGTACGATTAGCTTTTTTATCAATAAAGTAAGTATCGTGTTTTGACTGCATCAGCTTGCATGCTATCATACTTGTATTTTACAAAAGATTAGAACTATCTGGAGATTAAAATGAGTGGCCGGAGTTTCTTGCTAGTTCTTCTCAGGGCTCCACGTCAGAAAACTAGCCGTAGGAAAATTTATGACCTTCATAAACACATTCATTTATGTTTTTTTTTTTTTTTATACTACCAAGGTGACAAACAAGCATACGGCCCGCCTGATGGTAAGCAGTTACCGTAGCCTATGGACGTTTGCAACACCAGGGGTGAATTTTACCATTTGTCAATAGTAAAAACCCAATAGAAAGTTAAATCCACTACATGGACCAAATATATATATGCCAACCCTTAAAGAAAAAAGGCATGATATAAGATAAGGATTAGATTAGATTGAATAGACTTTATGCAGCATTTTCACATTATGCCTTTGTGCCAGCCCTATAGCATACGCGACACGCAATCAGATTACTACAAATAGGCAATTTTACGTAAGTACAATAACCGTAATTATTTGGATATGAACATGTTTAAACGTGAAACAATTGGACATGTTTTCTAAATGGAATTTGCCTTTGTATCTGTCCCATTTTAGTTAATACAGTTATGATGTAATTTCAAAGGGTTATTTCTATAAAACCATGCGGTTCGTTGACGGTTTCCCATCAGATCACGTGATTGAAAATGACTACATATTCATTGTTAATGATTCCAATTGACAATCGTCTAACGGGACCTTACGACGGAATTTGACATAAGGTTACAACATTATATCGTAAACTTCCGTCAAATACCATACATTTGTTTTTTTGACTACCGTTTATGCCACTTTTCTAGAACTTTCCACTGTTCCAACTACTTTGTCGATAGGTATTCAAACTTTTCTATCCCAATATATATCACGGTTCGATTTTTTGATGACGTGACGTGACATGATAATAAAATCAAGTAAAATAAAGATGGCATAAGAATTGCCTACTGTAAATAGTGATATAGATTTTTTGCAATCGCTCGAGTAGTTTTAATCGTAACAGCCAAACAAAATTATTACATATTTTCAGCATTTTTGCTTTGCAATCAGCTCAAATATACTTAAATATTAAAGCAATGTGGAAAAAGACGAGCGCGGAGCAGGACTCGAACCTGCGCCTCCCGAACTCCGCCTCAGAACCCGAGAGGCCGTTTTCGTGCCATCCGAGCTCCTAATCGCTTGTTTATGTCTTGGAGTGCTCCTCCGGGCTCGTCCTGCTCCGTGTTCGTCTTTTTCCAAATTGCTTTAATATTTGAGAATATTTGAGCTGATTGCTGATTGTACAAGAATCAAATATTTCCTCTTTTTAACCGACGAAAAAAAAAGAGAGGTTCTCAAGTCGACCCGTATATTTGTTTTTTTTTTTTTTTTTTTGTATGACCACGCATAACTTTTTACAGGGTCGTCCGATTTTGATAATTCTTTTTTTATTCGATAGGATATACTTTGAAGTTGGTCCCATTTTAACGACATTCAGCTCTTATGATGGGATCCATGAGGAATTGAGAGAACTCCTCAAGAATTATAGGCAAACATATAACGATTTTGATATTTTCTACAATAAGTCAAGCATTTGCATTCAGAAAGTATCATTTGGTGAAGTAAAACAGATGAAAAAGACCACAAATGACTGCCAGAAGTTCTCAATAATAAGCATTTTACGAATGGCGATAGGATAATATAGATATCGAATAAGATAGTTACAGCGACTGTAATAAAGTAAATTCAATGTTTTTGATGAAAATGGTACCATTAAACTAATCTGATGATGAACTTGGGTGGCATAAGCATCGGAACTCCATAAATAAACAATGTATTCTAGCCGTGTTTGGGCTTATTGGGGAGGTCATAAGATGCACTCTGATTGTAAATTATTAGATTTTCGGAAACTCCGTATTTTCAACTAGAAATAATACCCCTCAGTTAAATAAATAGGGAATAATTGATTGTTTACTCATAACATTTACATTTGTTTACCGATTTTGTTAAAATTTGCTAAACATATACAGTTTTAATGACACTACATCATCAAGGAGACATTAAATTGATCTACAACCGACACGGAAGACAGTTAAGGGCACTCTTCAATAGTTTATAGCAGCTACTTAACTACTAACAAACCATCAAACAAGCAAATTATTTATTACGTAAAGTGAAATGGTAATAAATAAATGTTTAGCGCCGACTTAAAATAAATTAGTTATTTTCCATTAGTGCAGCAAAAATCAAAATCTTTGTTTGTAATCATAGAACATGGTTTATGTTTTGCATTGAAGCGTACAAATTTAAATCTAAATCTAAGTACTCTGATTATAATTAAAACATTCATTGCCTATATTATAACAGATTAGAATAAACATATTTAATAAATTTTGTAATAAATATAAAAATAATAATAATAATGGTAATTAATTCGAAATGTTCGATTATAGATTATAATAAAAAAAAACCTCGGCCTGTCTACTGAAAACGCGGCCAAGGGACTGGCAGCATTGCCACGCTGAATGGCAATGCTTATACTTTAAGCCAAATTAAACCAGCGTTCTGGTCACGTGAAGCGTCGATTAAACGCTTCGACAGAGCTTTGAAAAGACCGCGAGCACTTGCACCCCACCCAAACGGCTCAAAAACATAATCGCCGATGAGAATGCTGTATTTGCGCCCCTTGAGAGTCTCCGCAGATGCAACAGCAGCTCCACCTGCTGTGCTTGGGAGATGGGATGGCGTGATGGCGTAGACACATCAAAGGCCTACCCATCTTCCAGGGCAGTAAAGACATACCATCAGGTCTCTTACCATCGTTGTGTACACAATATATATACACAATTGGGTTCCCGTACAGCTGTAACGCCAGTGGTGACAAGAGCGCGTCGGAGTATGTCATTTAGGTTAGCGTGCCGAGATATATTTTAAGAGATGTAGGGCGCTATACTAACGAGCAAGCCCGACTGGGGTAGGATCTCCACCTTACAGAAAACCACAGCCAAATAACTACACACAGCGATGTAGTTGTGTTCCTAAATGAGCGCTGGCGACCTGTACCCATACAGGTCTCCAGCGCTCATTTAGGTATGCATTTTGAAAGAAACGTTTTCCTGTCTCAGGTATACTCCATTTTAAAGCCCTAGTGTAAAAAGGTGGGTCAGCAACACACACAAGTTATACCCCTGGTAAGTATTGCAAAAGTCCATAGGGTACGGTAACTACTTAACATCAGGCGGGCCATATGCTTGTTTGTTTGTTATTAAAAAATATATGCGGCCTGCACTCCTGCTGCATGACAGGTCGTGGTGTCCAAGGCTATTGACGGCTTCACCACAGCAACATCTATGCTGAGAAATAGAAGAAGCACCTAGACGAAGGATAAAAGTATTGAATATTAATGTCAGGATATTTTAAGCAGCTTCGTTAGCCTAAAAAAAATTTTTTTGTGGACTATAAGACGATATTTGGTTCAGTGGCATAAATGGTTACCTCACCGTTTACCACTACGCGGCGTGTTTTAGGTTCGATGTCCATACGGGAAAAAAGTTGTGTGACCCATAGTGGTGCCAATGGTTGTCCCTAATATGAGTGTACTTTGTATCCGTCAATTGTAAATTTGTAAAGTCTCCCGCGACACATGGTTTGTTACCTAGCGAGGGACTTGCCTTAAAAGAAAAGGAAAATAAAGATTTTGATGTTATTGTTTAATCAAAGTTACAAAAATAAGGGTAAGTAATAAAAAAAAATTAAAACTTCTAAAATACAAAGATATATTGACTTTTTAGAAAAAATCGCGTTCTCCATCTTTGATCACGAAATAGATGTTATATTCGTATTCAACACCCCCGAAAAGCTCGAAGAGGACACCATAACAGGTCACTTGTCAAAAGTAGTAACTCGTTAAAGCTTTCGTTTGAATGGCTTAGCCATATCTCCCTGTCCTAAATATCACAGTATCTCAAGACAAAAATGTTTGACCCGTGTATGTTACCAGTGATGAACATTATACATCTGAGACGTGGTCGTATATTAACGCTGCGCTGTGTTATAATAATTACCTTAATAATTATAATATTTTCGAGACGACTCACACATCGCTATCGATCCCAAACTAGGCAGAGCCTGAACTATGGTAACCAGACAACTGATAAACATACTTATATATTTCTAAATACATACATATTATAAATAAATTACACCCAACACACACACACCCACAGAACAAATATTCGTGCTCATCACACAAAGATTTGTCCTGGGTGGGAATCGAACCCACAACCTCCGGCGTAGCAGTCAGAGTCACTAACCACTAGACCAACAGGCCAGTTAATGCTTATGTATACATAAGCATAAGGATTTATTTGCGCTGTGTAAATCTTTATGTAAACGTAAGCTTAAGGCTTATGTTTACATAGCATAAGGATTTACACAGCGCAGTGATCTCAGTCAAAAGACGTGCACTGGTAGACCAGTGCGCTTCTTTTGATTGAGATCATAAGGACTTTATAACCAATTTGGGATGTATAATTATTGATTTGTATATGTAAGTCACAAAAAATTAAAAAATAATATCTTTTTAACAAAAAATTGAACCGACGAAAAAAAAGGATTTGAAAAGTAAAAAATAATAAAGTTTTGAGTCGGCGCCAAACTAACGAATAAGCAAATTAATCTATACCTACATATATAATACTCGCCGTAACTGATTCACCAACGTAGAGCATATACATAAAGTGAGATGATGGCTTGTTTGTTTGGCGCCGACTCAAAACTTTATTATTTTTTACTTTTCAAATCCTTTTTTTTCGTCGGTTCAATTTTTTGTTAAAAAGATATTATTAATATCATTATACCTAGTTCAGATAAACTACCTTTTATTGACCAACTACTAGCCACGTTCTTGCCTAGACGTAATAACCAGAACCAGGACAAAAGCACTCAAATATAAAATCCTTATTCACACAAAACTCATAATCACCACAGACCCTACCATTGAAATCACGTTATGCGTACAATGCACACCCCTAAATGTAAATAATTGAGACTTAAATGTTGACTGGGGAATAGAATTATTGCATTAATCCCGACGCGGATTGACGGGATAGCGAATTATATCAGCACTTGGATTTTCAACTCTATTCTTGTGTAACTAAGATGTATAATCATTTAGCAGTTTAAATGCATTGTCCTGACGGCCCTCATGCATTTAAGTCTATATTCAATCACGAGACTTTATTGAATCACATCACATTTGGTCAAGGATTTATCTATTACCCCAGCATGTCGAAATTTGGCCGTCTTTCTGTTTTAAATCTGAAGTATGAAATACTAGCTGTTGCCCGTGGCTCGGCCCGCGTGGATGTCGGTTATCGCTTTAAAAAGCCTATGTGTTATTCCAGACCATAAACTATCTCTGTGCCAAATTTCATCCAGATCCGTTTAGTAGTTTTTACGTGAAAGAGTAACGAACATCCATCCATCCATACTTACAAACCTTCGTGTTTATAATATTAGTAGGATACTACGCCCGGGCGTACAATCATTTCTTTTTTTTTATCAACTTTTTCACTATGGAATAAGCCCTGTGTCTGTGTGATCCATACAATTGATGGATACAAAGTACCTACGTCCAGACTTGCGATGACAACCATTTATGAATCTTGTATTTTTTTATCCCGTGTGGGGATTGAACCCACAACACGCCGCGCACTGGTAAATGGTGAGGTAGCCAATGAACCAACTGTGGGGTCCCACGAGCACAGTGATTTTTCTGAGAGTAAAAGAAACCCATTTTTTCAGACTTTAATTGTTTGCCAAATTTTATTCGTTCTATAAACAAGTGGTATAAACGGTAGTCTTATGACAACTACAACCAACTTATGACATTATACTAGGGGTCACCCGTGACTTCGTCCACGTGGTAATTTGGAATATTTTCCCCGATTTTGCAACATATCTCACTACTGCTCCGCTCCTATTGATCATAGCGTGATATTATATAGCCTTCCTGAATAAATGCACTATTCAACAAAAAAATATATTTTCTAATCGAACCAGTACTTTCTGAGATTAACGCGTTCAACCAAACAAACAAACAATCTCTTCAGTTTTATAATATTAGTATAGATAATTAAGCTTATGTCAAATCCTATATATTTTCTTGCTGTTTTATTCTATTTGACTACCGTTTATGCCACTTGTCAAGGGAAGCGGATCCCTTTCAATGATTTTAAAGCTATAATATTCAAAATCCTCCAACAAACCTAAGTACAGGTTCTATTTCCACAATTTTTTTTTATAAAACCTTTTTCTACAAGAACATGCCTGTGAACATCATACCCATCAACACAATCGACTACTGCCCACCCTATGAAGGAAGCAGGCCGTGAAGATAAGGAAGGAAGGAGCAATAATTTACGTACGCACCCCTGCGACACTCTGAGCCTCGACCCTCGATGCAAAAACTGAACGACAAGCCCAAACAATGACCTGAAATGATGATTTTTTATTATGATTCTACTGATATTTCATGAAGCGTATGGTATTCACAGATTGACTGCATAGCTGGTTCAGTGGCTTAAGTAGATACAGTGCAATTTACCACTGCGCGGCGTGTTTGCGGATTTGATCCCCACCCGGGACAAAAAAAATTGTGATCCATAAATGGTTGTCCGGAGTCTGGATGTACTTTGTGTGCTTTAACTGTTTGTTTGCTTGCTCCTTAGTGCGGAAAATGTCTTTTTAAAGAAAAAAGCTTTATAAAGTTACTAGCTGTAGCTCCCGCTCCGCCTGTGTGGATGTCTGTTATCACGTTAACAAATACCTTGTATCCGGGAGTAGATAGATGGTATCCTGGGGAAGGTCCCCAGGATACCATCTATCGCCTTGCCAAATTTCATTAACATTCGTTAAGCCATTTAGTTGTGAAAAGATAACAAACACACACAACGAAGGTAACATACAAAAAAAATGCACTCCATGCAAGTAAGCAAAATATTTAATAATATTGAGTGGTTTCATTCTTTAATAACATTCTTTCCTCACAATTGGAAGATGTTGTACGTATAGACCTGTAACGGCTAACGTTTGAATGAAACTTACGTCACTCCAAGACGTAAACAAGCGGTGGACAAATTCGAACTCTGGAGTAGGAGCTCGGATGGCACAGTTGGTAGTGCGCTGGGCCGGAACCCGAGAGGCGCAGGTTCGAGTCCTGCTCCGGGCTCGTCTTTTTCCACATTTAAGTATATTTGAGCTGATTGCATAGCAAAAATGCTAAAAATATTTAATAAGGGGGTATATCTTTGCCCAAGAGCGCCGGCAGTACTAAACCCGGCACTAGTCGCTAGTCACTAGTCACACATTATATAGGTAAGTAAAGTGTACCAGTACATATATGTATTACAAAAGGTATTGTGTTCCCCCTGTATTTCCACGTTCCACCGAATAAAACAATTGCTTTCAGTAAACAGTCGGTATTGCAACTATTTAATCATTGCGTCGAAATAGTGTGTCTAAACGGCCATAACATGGAATTGGTAGGGTTACATTGACAGAGAGACGGTATAAGGAGGTAAGCGTTGTTTTTTAAGTAAAATGTTCTTTAGGCATATTCATTAATGTATTCTACCACATTTATTTAATTAGATTTACCAACATATGTATACACAATGATCTTCTTAAATTATTGTACACAATAATAAAGAAAACATCACTCATAGCCTTTTCGTCTATAGCAGACGATTTATGGTGCAAGGTCTAAGAGGCATCGGTTTTGATGGCTGAACAGACCGATGCGAGAACGACATGCTCTACCACAGGCCTGACAAGAGAAACTTACGGCAGCTGGTGAAGCGCTGACTTGATGTCGTTTTTGTCTCTTGTCGGCAAGTATTGCGAATCAAGCTTCATCGCAATACCCTCGACCCTCCACTAAGTGTTTCCGCCATTCTGTACACAAATAAAACATATACATATAAATATAACATGTACAAATCTTAATATATATATTTCTTGTGTGCGTGTGTATGTGACTGAACTCCTCCTAGACGGGTGGACCGATTTTGATGAAATTTTGTGTGTGTGTTCGGGTAGGGCCCTGGATGGTTTAGATTCACAATTGGACCCGGTAGGTGGCGCTGCTGTCGGTATTTCAGCTTTTTCCGGCAGGACGACGTCTGCCAGGTCCACTAGTAATCTTATAAATACGTTACGTAAGTAAGTAAGTACAACCAAGTGCAACAAATTATAGCTAAATATAGTATTTACGAGATATTTACACTTCTGGCGTGCAGTTCTACTGACAGTTTTTTTTGTTTTTATATTACTTAGGTAGACCTAAAAAAACAACTGTACCACTGCAACTGTGTCTAGTTATTTAGCTGTGGTCTCCTGTAAGGCGGAGGCTTTCCCCAGTCCAGCTGTCTCGTACCTACAATGTCTTACCTCTCAGCAAACATGCCTTGAGATTTTTTTCCTTAAACATTTGGGTTACCTATCAATGTTCTACTTCACCGTTAGTACATGGTTCAAATTTGCTGAGTGCTTATAAATTCTACAAAGTGATATTCACTACCACACGCAAGAAATGCGGCGAATACTGATTTTTTTTTACTGCCTCGGCTTCGATTCCCACACAGGACAAAACTTTGTGTGACCCTCAAAGATATTTTCTCAGTCTGGGTGTAATTTGTGTCCGTTAATTATATGTTTGTAAAGTCCCTCGCTACGCGACACAAAGCTTGTTCCCTAGTATACAAAAAATACAATAGTATACAAAATATAATCTTTCTCTCTCTCTCTCTTATTCAAGTACTTAAGCCGTAATAATTGTTATGCAACTTTATACAAAACATTCGCAGTATTAATCTCTTACACTGACACCGCACCCCAGCCACAGTCAAAGCGACCATCTCAAAGCAAGCGGATGCAACCAAAATTCATAATCACAAGATACTGAGTGCACAATGAAATTCTCCTCACTATTAAAATTTAAACAGAAGAGGTGTGTACTAAGCTAGTGTTACAAACGTTGTGTTTTAGCGCTCCTTAGTACTCAAGATGTGGTTTTTGGTAACTGAAATACCTCTATCATACCCTCTAGACAAGTGGCATGAGCGGTAGTCATATCAAATATAATAGAAAGCAAATATGTATATGGGATCTGAAATAAGCTTACGTATATGATGTCGTAAATTTACGTCAAATCCTAATCTCTCATTCTGTCATCAGTAATTTGACATTCGAAAGAAGAGGACTAAGCATTGCGTAACTGAAAGAAAGAAAGAAAGAAACATTTATTTGATACAACCAAAGAAGAACACAGCACAATTTTATTGAAATGACAAAAAACTATTTAGGTACTAAAACTAGCATTAGTGCACTGCATGCCCCACGGCTGCCTCAAATAGGTGTCCAGTTCAGCGTGTGCCAAGCAGAAGCGCACTGTTTTTCAACTGGAACCTACTTATATATATATATATATATATATATATAGGTATTATGGTATGTGACACGTTGGCGCCGAACCCAGTGTAAACGCGTATATTTTACATAAATGTGCGTGTGTGTGTGTGCGTGTGTGTGTGTGTGTGTTTGTGTAAGTGTGTGTGCTGCATATTATAAAGTGTGTAACATTATTAACTAATCTGTGTATATTATTATATATTATAGTAGTTATTATTATTATTATTCGGTATTAAATTATATTATTATTATTAAATTATTATAACTATTCACTTGCTACACCACGTTTATTAAAAAAACAGTTAATGTCTAATAACTTATCATCTGTTAAATAGAAAACGACGTGTAGTAACACACAAGACAAGTCTTAGAAAAAAATCATCAACCCATCCTCACATAGGCCTCCCCCAAAGTTTTCCACATCACTCAGTCCTGAGCTGACCTGATCCATCGGTTGCCCGCAACCTTTACCAGGTCGTCGGTCCACCTTGTAGGAGGCCTGCCCACGCGTCTTCCAGGTCGTGGTTGTCACTCTAGAACCAACAACCAGAATTCTACTATAGTCTATTTCACATAGCATGGGTACTGTGACGTTTGGCCTATTCTATGTGAAATAGACTATAATTAATTCATTTATTTATTCATCAACTGAGGGCACCATACTAGCGAGCAAGCCCGGCTGGAGAGGGACCTCCACCTTCAAAAAAACAACAGCCAAATAACTACGCACAGTGGTGTAGTTGTGTTCCTGTGTGTGAGTACAGGTCTCCAACGCTCATTTAAGGATGCGTTTTGAAAGAAACGTATTTCTATTCCAGGGATTACTCTCATAATAAAGCCGTGGTGTAAAAAAAATGGATTGCCAATCCATTTTTTTTACACCACTGCAAGTGATAGGTACTATTGGTATCGCAAGCATCCATAGGCTACGGTAACTGATTTACATCAGGCGGGCCGTATGCTTGTTTGTCATCTAAGTAGAATAAAAAAAAAAAATTGCCGCCATTTTTGATCCTCACGTCTCTTGATCGCAATAATTGCGTCGTAATCCGCGTAAATCCAATAGAAATGGCTGGCATACGATCGCGCGCGTCCGTGGTAACTGGTTGACTTTGTTTGACTTGTTTATAACGCAGTTGGCTGCCATTCAATCAAGCCTGTCCACTGCTGGACAGAGGCTTTTCCTAATTTACCGTAGTCCGCTGATCCGCATCCAGTCTAACCTAGTTACCTTTTTGAAGACATGCCATTGTTACTTCAGTTTGCGTAACCTACAAGTTATGTCGGTAACATTGGTTTTTTGTCCGAAATATCCATTGCGGTGGTAGCTCAGTTCATTTTGTGGATTTTATATGTACTAATCTAATGATTTACCATCTGCTAATGATGAAGAAAAACATCGTTAGACCCACATGTCTTAGAAGAAATTCTAAAAGACATGTCTGATATATCACTCCGCATTAAACCCTCCCTCTCTCTTAATAGAGGGAAGACATAGTTATAATAGCAACCCATATAATATGTTGCTGGGCATGGGTCTCCTCTCCTCTATCAAGAGAGAGAGAGGGTTTAGGCCCTAATTCACACCCACTGGCCTAATGCGGGTTGGTGAATCAGACGTGTCTTTAAAATTTCTTCTAAGACATGTGGGTTTCCTCACGATGTTTTCCTTCACCGTTAGCAGATAGCGAATCATTTGATTAGTACATATAAACTCCACAAAGTGAAATTTACATTGGTACTGCCGCCCTAGATCGAACTCGCACCTCTTGCGTGCAAATCGGTTACTTTCCCACTCGGCCACCACCGCATCTTAGAGACATAGTTATTGTAACCTGATTTCGAAGTTTTTTTTTTATACTACCAAGGTGGCAAACAAGCATACGGCCCGACTGATGGTAAGCATTACCGTAGCCTATGGACGTTTGCAACACCAGGAGTGTCACTCACGAATATAATAAATAATAAATAAATAATTCTTCAGTTTTAAATTTGTGTGCAAGTACCTAGTAAAAGAAACCCAACGCTCTATATACATGTATAAACACGAAACAGTAAGTCCCGAGATGCAATTGAAGTTACCGGTCGCCGACATCGGAACACTAACACCCACAGCCCAATTACCAGTCACACATATATAACTTAGTACCTAACACTTAGGTTATACATATCAAGATCAATGCCCAGTAATTACTTCACCAGTCTACCTATAGTTAGCTCAATAGGTATTCTAGACCCAGGCTATTGTTAATGTTTAATTAATGGACCTGTAATAACTATTGTTGAGTGTTCAGTCGAATTGTTACATTTGATCCGTACTGAAGTGGATAGTTTAATAGACTGACTTTGTGAATTCGTAAAAGCAATATTAAGATTTGATTGTCAAGAAATCGAAGTATTCCTTATTGGGCACCCGTTTTAATGGCACCTGAGTGAATGGCACCTAAGGTATTCCACATTAAGCACCTACCGATATTTTTATATCGATATGTTCCACTAATGGCACCTGCGAAAAATATCGGTAGGTGCCCAATGTGGAATACCTTAGGTGCCATTCACTCAGGTGCCATTAAAACGGGTGCCCAATATGGAATACTTCAAGAAATCGTATCGATAAGTCTATAAACACATACCTACATGTTTCCAGACTCATCTGTATTAGATACCTACCTAATATATGTAGCTAAGAGATGTAGAGCACCGTAAAAGCAAGTAAGCCTGACTGGGCAAACACCTCCACCTTACCAAGAACCAAAAAGAAGACCACATATCCAGTCCTATAGTCGGCATAGCATAGAAAAACGTTTCTTCTAAAACTTTTTTTTTTATACTACCAAGGTTGCAAACAAGCATACGGCCCGCCTGATGGTAAGCAGTTACCGTAGCCTATGGACGTTTGCAACACCAGGAGTGTTACTCACGCGTTGCCGACCCTTTAAAAACCTTATAACTCCTTTCTTGAAGAACCCCATGCTATACCCCACTTATCCTTAAATGTGCGCTGGAGACCTGTACTCACCACATACAGGAACACAACTACACCGCTGTGTGAAGTTTTTCGGCTGTGGTCTTCTATAAGGTAGTCGTCCTTCCCCAGTTGGGGTTGCTCGCTAGTATGGTGCCCTACCTCTCTTATGATGTAGGAGGCTTAAATATGGGCGATCTAAATAACTCTGTCACCAGGTTGACCTATAACCAAACGACAAAAAGAAGAAAAAGCATTTCATTGTCAGAAATAAATGTTATTTTTTCTGCATCTTTCTACTTCTTTCTTTCCTAAAACCATGTAACAAACAGCCCCGACAACCATACACTCAAGGCAAGGCGCGGCGCAGAGCAGATACAAAAAAACGCCTTGTATAAAATACGCGCCATTTTATATCATTTACCAGAGATATTATATTATCTGTGCCACAGATAACGTTTAAAAGTTCACGCAAGTAATTTCCGAGATAGGCGCAACTTGCGACTTATTTTTTATTTTCCCCCTTTTTTTAATTTACGACCATCTTGTTGGGTAAAAGTTTTTATTTGTAAAAGTAAATTACTTAGCGTTGCGTTAAGCGTTGACCGCGGGAATTAGCGGGAACTCACCGTGTCGTTTGTTCTTGACAAAACCAAAATGGCCGACGATCTGTCATGTTACGTTTGTTGTAATTTAACGGTTGTTTATTTTCAAGACACTTAAAACATCATTATTACCTACTTAATGAATTAAAATGTATTTATTTAATTGTGTTTTTTATATAGCGTATAACACATAATTAAGTAATACTGGAATAGTTATAATAAACGAGCGAGTAGGTTGTATAGTCGCCGTTATCGAGCGCACGACTGCACGCATCTCGTGCGCCGGCAGAATGATACGGGAGCGCCGCGTCGCGTCACCCGGGCCGATACAACCTGCCGTGTGTGTGTTGCCTATGTTACCTATACCTACATATTAAACTCACTATGTATTTATTTATTTTATATTTTTAACTGCATTTTTATATGTTTACTTTTTTGTGTTTTTAGTTTAGTTTAGCTTAATGTCCGTCCGTCACTTGGGGTTACCACTGAAAATCAGCGCTGTGTTGTTACCACAACATAGCATTATGCTGAGTGGTAACCTCATTGGCACAGTAGTTATAAGGTACCTACAATGTACTCATACGAAAAAAATGTACTGTGTCAATAAATGTAATTTTCTTTCTTTCTTTCTTTCTATATATATTGTTCGTATACCATAAGTTTTTGTTCGTTCCAAAACTAATGAACACCCGAGGTGTAGGTATTGGGACAAGGCGATTAGAGATTAGTCTTCGGCTTTACTTGCCTAACTTTACACCGTCAATTTTCAAATTTTGAATACTTACATACCGCTTTTTACGCTATTCATAAACCCAGTTTCCATTTTAAGCACGACCTGGAAATCAAACCTATGACCTCGTAATTACCACTCGCATTCAACGACCACGAGACCAACAAGGCAGTCAAAATCTTACCTAGTAATATTCTACCTAATAATATAGTTTTATATATGTTATGTTAGGTCTGTAAGATCGTCAAACTATATTTTATTTGATAGCCTACACAACTCCTTCAAGACAGCATCCATTATTTTAGTACTAGTAGGCTTTAGCGATTTTTTAATAGACAACTCCCGCACTAGAGAACAAGCTCTGTCTTGCGGGGGACAAAAATTACACTCAGACTCAGAATAACTCTGTCACACAAAGTTAAGTCCCTGTATGGTAATCGAACCCAGTCCAGTTGTTGCAATATGCGCCTGCTATTACACCCCGTGGACCACCAAGGCAGTCAAGATTAAAAGTTCCCTATAAACTGCCCTAGGATACCATCTATCATCTTACCAAATTTCATTAACATCCGTTAAGTCATAAAAAGGTTACAAACAAATAGCGTTACTTTTGCCTTTATCTTATACTAGGGGTCGCCCGCGTGGTAATTTGGAATATTTTCCCCGATTTTGCAACATATCTCACTACTGCTCCGCTCCTATTGATCACAGCGTGTTGTTATATAGCCTATAGCCTTCCTGGATAAATGTACTATTCAACAAAAAAAGATTTATTCTAATCGAACCAGTACTTTCTGAGATTAGCGCGTTCAACCAAACAAACTCTTCAGTTTTATAATATTAGTGTAGAATGAAGATGGCTGTATTATGTACATTATATTCATGCTTTACAATAGCAACATAAAGCGCTTGATGCAGCGCTGTGTACTCCTGAAGTGAGACGTTAATTTCGCTGACGTTTAGCGGTACACCGCATGTTCCGCTGTCGTGCAGCGGTTAGGGTGCCCTATCTAACAGCTTTAGTGTATTTACATGAATTGTCATCGTCATATACTGATGTATTCTGTTTTACTAGCTTTCGCCGCGACATTCCCTCGGGAACAGAGTTTTTTCTAGGATAAATAGTAGCCTATGTGTTATTCCAGACAATATCTTATGCTCCTGTTATGTTCGCTCTGATGAAATTAAATGAATGAAAAATTATTTATTTGAACACAGACAGAGACAACACAAGCTATATTGACAGAAATATAACAATTAAAAGAAAAAAGAAAGAAGAACCAAAAATATATATATATAGACAAAATAAGACAAGTTTAATAAATGCTGTGTATGCCTCAGAGCTGTGCCAAATATGTCCAGTTCACCATAGGTCTAAACATCTGTTGATGTTCGACGCTGATTTTCAACTGAACCTGATCGATCTCTGCGATGTTTTAGGATAACTAATACAGTAGAAACTCGATTATCCGGCCCTTAGTTTTACGGATTCGCGATATTATGAACGTTCGAGTATTTAATCGTTCGATTTATAGTAGTCGATCAATTGATATTCGTTAATGTGGCATGTGATTTGGCGTAGTACCCGTCGGAACTGAGCCTCTAGACAAGTGGCATAAGCGATAGTCGAATCGAAAGGTCAAAAAAGAAAATGTATGGGATTTGACGTAAGTTTACGACTTTATATCGTAGACTTACGTCAAATCCCATACATTTTATTTTTTGACTTTTCGATTCGACTATCGCTTATGCCATTTGTCTAGAGGCTCTGGCATTACCCCGCTCGCCAAATGACAATTACCAAATATTTTAAATAAAATTAAACTTATTATTTTGCTTTTCTTCATACATTTGAATATCCGGATTTTCGATTATCCGAATGCCTAACGACAACAATTAGTCCGGTTAATCGAGTTTCCACTGTACTAACATCCTACTAATATTATAAACACGAAAGTTTGTAAGAATGTATGGGGATGTATGGATGTTTGTTACTCTTCCACGCAAAAACTACTAAACGGATCTAGATTAAATTTGGCATAAAGATAGATTAAAGTCTGGAATAACATATAGGCTACTATTTATCCCGGAAAATATCTCTGTTCGGGCGAAGTCGCGGGCGGAAGCTAGTGCAAAATAATTACAAATACAATAATGACTACCGTCCAGTACCATATATAATACGTCACGTACAATATATCACATCCTTAGTTGAAAACTGGCGTAACTTGAGAAATGTCACTGGGCAATATTGAACTTTAGTTGTTAAGAATAAGATATAAATTGCAAAAGAAACATCCTTTAAATTAAGTCATTTTTCCACTGTGGGTGAGATATAGTCTGTTCCACGAACATTATGTCGAGGATACTGTTGAGTTTTCAATAACAAACAGCTATGTACAAGATTTGTTGTCACAACGGATTGTGGGCGAGCACCAACGAGCACCGAACTCCGTACAACACGTGGCTGCACACACATTATTATTATTGTACGACAACAGCTCCACTAAGATTATGCTACTCGCAGAACTGACTTAGTCTTTAACTACACTAATATTTGGTTTGTGCCTACCCGTCCTTCCACTTAGACTTATCCTATGTTCGTGATTGGCTATCAAAGCAAGAAAAAAAATCCATGTGCATAGCTGGTTATTTTACATAAAAAAGACAATAAAAATATTTATAAACCGAAGATTAAAACAACGTACAATCACTCGGGAACAGAGATTTTTTCCGAGACAAAAAGTAGCCTGTGTTATTCCAGACTATAATCTATCTCTATGCCAAATTAAATCAAGATCCGTTCAGTAGTTTTTTCGTGAAAGAGCAACAAATATACATCAATACATTCTTACAAACTTTTGCGTTAATAATATTAGTAGAATAGTAGCATGCTATGCTTTAGAAAATATATTTACATAATAGGCAGAATACTCTTTTCCACAAGACCTCTCTGCTCTCTAGTCTATGTTATCGGTTATGAATTTTTCATGGTGCGGCCAAGAGCCCATGTGTTCGCGGCGGTAATGCGCACCCCGTTGTTTTTGGACGTCGTGTTATGTACGCCTTGCTTCCGAATACCGACGTCGCATTCGATACTAGCTCCCACAAATATTGGCTACAGTTTTTACTTGAAAATAAAATTCTTCTACAGATTTTTTCATACTTTTTTCTTTCTATTTTGATAAAACTCCCGTATTATAGAACAGTGGTGGTGGCCGAGTGGTGAAGTAACAAACTTGCACGCGGGTGCGAGTTTGATCCCGGTGGCAGTACCAATTGAATGTGAATTTCACTTTGTGAAGTTTATATGTACTAATTTAGTGATTCGCCATCTGCTAACGGTGAAAGAAAACATCGTGAGGAAACCCACAAGTCTTAGAAGAAATTCTATAGACATGTCTGATTCACCAACCCACATTAGGCGAGCGTGTGTGAATTAAGGCCTAATCCTCTCTCTCGTGAGACATATTATATGGGTTGCTGTTATTATATTACTACTGCTGTTAGAGCAATGCTTCTACTCCATAAAAGATTTAATGTCAAATGATTTATATTTATTTATCTATACCTTGACATTTTATAATTTAAAAAAATTAAAATACTTAATTTTTCTTTTTTGTAATAATTTTGATATTTTTTATTTTTAGTTTTTAAATTGAATTCTAAAAAGTAAATTGACATCAATTTACTTTTTAGAATTCAATTTAAAAACTATGAAAATTACCTACCCCATAGACATGAATTAATGCATTAAATTATATAAATATGTTAAATAATATGTAAAATTGTAATTAGACGTAAGAAATATTTTTTTATTGTATTTTAATTAATTTGTGTAAACATTCAAACACAACGCAAGATGAATAAATAAATGAAATGAAATGTACGACATGTCTTCAAAAAGATCATTTAGGAAGCTTAACAAGCCGACGTACATTGTCACCAGATCAGTGGGACGTAAGCATAGGCTGAAATACTCAAACCGTGTTACTATTTTTTTTTTAAGACAACTCCCGCACTAGTGAACAAGCTGTGTCTTGCGGGAGACACAACCTCGTGCGCAGCAGGTGCATACTGCAGCCACTGGACCACCAAGGCAAAACTAGTCTGTGTAAACAGGTCAGTTTGCAAGAGAGGTAGGGCACCGTACTAGCGAGCAAGCCCGACTGGGGAAGGACCTCCACCTTACAGAAGACCAGAGCCAAATAACTACACACATTGGTGTAGTTGTGTTCCTGTGTGTGAGTACAGGTCTCCAGCGCTCATTTAGGGATGCTTTTTGAAAGAAACGTATTCCTATCCCAGGAATACTCCCCACCAAGGCCTGGTGTAAAAAAAATGGGTTGGCAACACGCAAGTGATACTTTTGGTATTACAAGCGTCCATAGGCTACGGTAACTGCTTAACATCAGGCGGGCCGTATGCTTGTTTGCCACTTAAGTAATATAAAAAAAAACCTTATGCTAATGCCCTAAACTCTTGGGCATCAGCGTATATAAGATCCTTTTCCAGTCGGGCTTGCTCGGTAGAATGATGCCAACCACTCTTTTTGTTTTATGGCTTCGCACTCGCGTACAATCCCACGGGAACAGTGATGATTCCGGAATAAAAAGCCTATGTGCTACACTCAAAGTCATTTATTCATTTAGATCAAATACATGATACTTATGAACGTCAAAATAAACAAAAATCATCATATTTTTTTCCTACAGCCAATTCGCTGACATGGGTAGGACTTAGAGAAGAATTCGTAAATTACTCTGACTATTCCAGACTATAATCTATCTCTATACCAGAATTCATCCAGATCCATTCAGCCGTTTCGGCGTGATTGAGAAACAAACATCCGACCACACTAGGCGCGATAGCGTTCACTTTCAACCACCAGTCCCTCATTTGCAATCAAATCTTTTTAAATTAAAAATATAGTATTTTTAAACCTTTTTCATTTGTAAAAATACAAAACACAATACCAATGACATCAACGCAACTGCGTACCAAATAGAAGAGGCGCGGCACATATCATAGGCATCTGATTGCATCGTTCAGTCTCATCTTACGGCTAAGTTACCGGCCTCGTTCCCACCATTGAACAGAACGTGTGAGTAACCGAATAAATAAAATATATCTACTATTCATAGTCGCTGTTTTGTGTATAATATGACAGTGATTAGTATAGTTATATAGTGATAGTTGATAACTGCCTCCGTGGCTCATTGGTCGATGTGTGAGACTGCTGATCACGAGGTCCCGGGTTCGATTCCCGGGTCGGGCCAAAAATCGATAGCCGCCGTGACCGAAATTCGGTTAGGAGGACATTATGACAGTGATAGCCTAGTGGGAAAGTAACCGACTTGCACGCAAGAGGTGTGAGTTCGATTCCAGGTGGAAGTACTAATGTAAATTTCACTTTACGGAGTTTATATGTAACTAGCGGCCCGTCCCGGCTTGGCACGGGAGGACATAAAGAAAGACGTTTTAGGGCACTTTTTTACACCTTGGCTTACGTTACCTAAGTTTTAGTAAGGATCCCTAATCTTTTCTAGCAATAAATATAGCCTATTTCACTCAGGGTGAATGTAGCATTCCAATAGTGAAAGATTTTTTGAAATCGGCACAGTAGTTTTTGAGTTTATTCATTACAAACATATACACACACAAAAATACAAATCTTTCCTCTTTATAATATTAGTATTTATATAGATGAAATGATTTACCATCTGCTAATGGTGAAGGAAAACATTGTGAGAAAACCCAAATGTCTGCCCTGTCATGTCATGACCGTATGTCAAGAAATTCTAAAGACAACGTTCACCAACCCACATTGACCAGCGTGTGTGAATTAAGGCCTAAACTCTCTCTCTCTCTCTCCTGATAGAGGAGAGGAGACCGGCAGTGGTATTCCGTAAGAGCAAAAACCGAGCCACCGCAAAAACCGAGCAAAATCCATCTGTCAGATTGAAAATCGGTATTCCGTAAGAGCCCTTTTTGACGTTTAGTCAATAGATTGTGCCGTCCCCGAGCAATCACAACTGTCAATTTTGCAATCACAACTGTCAGTTGTCATCGCTGTTTCTTAGAGAATTAGCCGGCTGCAGTGGTATTCCGTAAGAGCAAAAACCGAGCCACCGCAAAAACCGAGCAAAATCCATCTGTCAGATTGAAAATCGGTATTCCGTAAGAGCCCTTTTTGACGTTTAGTCAATAGATTGTGCCGTCCCCGAGCAATCACAACTGTCAATTTTGCAATCACAACTGTCAGTTGTCATCGCTGTTTCTTAGAGAATTAGCCGGCCGTGCCCAGCAGTGGGACATATATGGGTTGCTATTATTATCGTGTAATATGTAGCTGTGGCGTGAATGCCGATGCTATAAACGTCTCTATATCATACACATGGTTTGTATTCAAATTAATTTTGTGTTTATTTTATCTTACGAGAGAGATTGACCACTTACACAGTCACCTCGGTTGTTAAACTATGATGGTAGACTACATTGGCAAACGTTGAGTGCGACTACTGACCATGATTTTCTGGGTTCGATTCCTGGATCAGGCAAATTTATTGGACGACATAGATTAGATAGGTTTTATTGACACTAAATTCACAAAAAAAATCTATCCCCTCTAACGTAACGATGATGGATTGATGGCCCATCGGATAAAGAGAGGGAATCAATCTGTGTTTGCGCACACACTTGTGCACTATAATATTATTATCTTCCGCGATGGTTAAGCCTCCATTCGGTTAGAAGGTATGTTATTTTACTCATATCATGTCATGGAAAAAAAACGAGTGTGCTTTAGACCACAAGACTGAAGTAAAATTTATTTTGCTATCTATATGTCTGTCATTTGCCTCGCCCTATCACACTTTTCGTAACGCTCCTCGTCACGCATTGACCAGCTTACTCCTCGAATGCGTCAAGAAGTTTTGCTTTCAATAATAGATTTTATATTATTAAACATTTTTACCATTTTTGCTATGCATCAGCTCAAATATACTTAAATATTAAAGCAATGAGGAAAAAGACGAGCCCGGAGCAGGATTCGAACCTGCGCCTGGTTCCGGCCCACAGCACTACAAACTGTGCCATCCGAGCTCCTACTCTGGAGTTCGAATTTGTCCGCCGCTTGTCTTGGAGTGATGTCAGTTTCATTCAAACGTTAGCCGTAACAGGTCTATACGTACAACATCTTCCAATTGCGAGGAAATAATGTTATTATAGAATGAAATTTTATTAGATTTATATGAACGTAAACTTTACCCAATATCTCCACCCTATAATTTAACTACCCAATCTCACTTGCAAAATTATTCACACTCATAAATCAAGTTTAATTACTAATGAAAATATACAATCACGTAACGAACCTATATACAATTCAATTAACACTAGGGCTACTATGTAAATTAGGTTTCTGTGGAGCCCAGACGCGTTTCCGTTAAGATACAATAAAGGCCTTATCTGTACGGTACACCCTCGTAGCGTCGAACAATAGGGATTAAAGTACCTACACGCGGTTATAGTTCATCACTTTGATTGGGAGAAATGTTGGATAAGGAATAATTATGGGGGATTTAATTGTTCCCCTTGTCTATACTCAGGGCTGGCTTTAGGGAGAGGGCGGTAGGGCGAAGGCCCTAGGGCGGCCCCTTTCTTGTTCTGGCGCCTGTTTAACCATTTACTTTTCAGTCAGAATTTGATTTGATCATCTATTAGGCTACCACAGCAATTTGATGTTTTCAGAAAATGGTACTCCATTTTTTTTATACTTCTTAGGTTGCAAACAAGCATACGGCCCGCCTGATGTTAAGCAGTTATACCGTAGCGTATGGATGCCCGCAACACCAGAAGTATCTTTTTTTACAACCAGGCTTTATGATGGGACTATCCCTGGGAAAGGAATACGTTTTTTTCAAAACGTTGAATAAGCGCTGGAGACCTGTACTCGCACACAGGAACACAACTACACCACTGTGTGTAGTTATTTGGCTGTGGTCTTCAGTAAGGTGGAGGTCCTTCCCCAGTCGGACTTGCTCGCTAGTACGGTGCCCTACCTCTCTAAAAACATCTACGTTCTGACCACTGAAAGCTTGCTTAACTAGCCGCTTCATTCCTTTCCTCCCAAAGCGCTGTAACTATAGTATTATAATATTTAAAAGCTAATTATTCTTTTACTTATTCCTATACCAAGGATACTCTATCTTAAAGCCCTGGTGTAAAAAAATGGGTCAGCAACACGCAAGTGATATCTCTGGTATTGCGAACGTCCATAGGTAACTGCTTAACATCAGGCGGACCGTACGCTTGCCATCCAAGTAGAAAAAAAAAATCTCTGCCCCTCGCTTCTTCAACCGTTCTATCCCAAAAACAAGAACACTTGAAATAACAACATAACCACCAACGTAATTCCATATCCACCCTTACCTATTCCACGATGAACACGGTACGGGGTAACCCCTGTGTGAGCGATAAGTGTTGATGCTACAGGGTGACGTGAATACGAATACGGCTTTATGATGGTGTCGTCACCCACTTTATGGGCAAGAGGCGAGACAGGGACCAAAGGAATATTGTTGTTTTTTCATCTCCATAGATAGTAGCCGGTCAGATTTTGTGATAGCGTCGCGTTTTGGGTAGTAAAAATAAGATAAAGGTGGAGTTTGATACGTTTTATTGTTAGGTATAATACGACAAAATGTTTTGACTGGCCTGTTAGTTTATTGGTTAGTGACCCTGACTGCTAAGACCGATGTCGTGGGTTCGATTACCACACAGGATAAAACTTTTTTTTTTTTTAAAGGCACCTCCCGCACTAGAGAACAAGCTCTGTGTCGCGGGGGACTTTACAAACATACAATAAACGGACACAAATTACACCCAGACTCAGAACAATTCTTTGTGGGTCATTCAAAGTTTTGTCCTGTGTGGGAATCGAACCCACAACCTCGTGCACAGCAGGCGCATACTGCGGCCACTAGACCACCGAGGCAGTCAAGATAAAGGTCATGTTTTGATACGTTTTATTGTTAGGTGTAATACGACAAAATGTTTTGACTGGCCTGTTAGTTTATTGGTTAGTGACCCTGACTGCTAAGACCTTTCGTGGGTTCGATTACCACACAGGACAAAACTTAGTCTTATTCATAAATGTTTGCTTCCAATCTGGATGTAATATGTGTCCGTGATTTGTATGTTTGTAAAGTGCCCCGCGACGGCTTGTTCTCTAGTGAATATATAGACTATAGCATTCCTCAAGAATAGAGGGATCGAATGCAAAATATGTTTTCAAACCTCATATCGTATTACATCTCGTCGATGGACAAATTTAATTATAATGCACAACACATTTTGAGTACTATATAGTATTATATCCGTTGAGAATGGCCGCCATGACCGAGATTGGTCGCATCGCTAGTAGGTAACCATTATAATTATATTTATAATCTGTGGTCGGAAGAATATTATTCGGCAAGGCGACGCCGACGTTAGCTGAGCAGCCCCTCTAGACAAGTGGCATAAACGGTAGTTAAACGAATCCTATCCTACTAATATTATAAACGAGAAAGTTTGCAAGTATGGATGAATGGATGGATGGATGGATGTTTGTTACTCTTTCACGTTAAAACTACTGAAGGGATCTGGATGAAATTTGGCACAGAGATAGATTATAGTCTGAAATAACACATAGGCTTTTACAGCGATAACCGACATCCACGCGGGCGGAGCCGCGGGCAACAGCTAGTAGAATATAAAGGAAATGTATGAAATTTGACGTAAGTTTACGAGATTATATATTATCGTAAAGTTACGTTAAACCCATGCATTTACTTTCTAATCTATTCACTCCGATTACCGTTTATGCTACTTTACTAGAGGGGATAAAACGCCATATTTATATCCTTCATTCATGGATTGCTGTAAGCGATCATTATCTACACATTTTCATTAAATCCAGAAAAAAAATCAATAAAATACATTAAGGAAGTCACTAGGACAGTCCTTTTTATTTTCATAATTTTACAACGTATTCAAAAAACGATCAGTGCGGTAATCGTTTAGCGATTTAGATTTTCTGCAAAACCCTCTCAAAATATATATATATTGAATACAAAGTAAATGTTTATTTAAATACTTATCATCTGTCCGTACGTCACACCAGCTGTGCAATGCATCGGAAACCGTATCTTGCATTGCCGTACCATTGATTTTAATGTCGACATTTATGATTCTCGTAAAATACGAATTCCCAAAGTAGGTATTGCTCTCGTAAAATCATTTCGTCTATTGGAATTTTTCAGGTAAAACTGAGTGATGCTATTTAAATTTAATAAAAGGCTTTTCGAGAATTGGAGCTCAAAATATCTGAAATATTTCTCTTTAAAAATTATTCGTGGAATTTATAGATTTAAATTAAATAAATGGAAAATACTAAACTTGCATAACTTTTCTTGAATAAACTACTACAAATTGCGATTTTATTTAATTCTTGGTGGTCCAGTGGCCGCCGTATGCGCCTGCTGTGGACGAGGTTGTGGGTGCGATTCCCACTCAGGACAAAATTTTGTGTGACCCACAAAGAGTTGTTCTGAATCTGGATGTTCTTTGTGTTCGTTAATTGTATGTTTGTAAAGTACCCTGCGACACAGGGCTTGTTCCTTAGTGCGGGGAATTCTTTTTAAGGAAAGAAAGAAAGAATTCGTAATTTAAAATTTTAACAATTCAGATTTCTTCAAAACATTTTGACGCAAGGATATTTAGGTATGGAATTCTGATATAAGTTTTTTTTTATACTATTCGGGTGGCAAACAAGCATACGGCTCACCTGATGTTAAGCAGTTACCGTAGCCTATAGACGCTTGCAATGCCAGAGGTATCACTTGCGTGTTGCCAACGCATTGTTTTACACCAGGGCTTTATGATGAGAGTATCCCTGGGACATGAATATGTTGGTATAAGTTATATAAGCAGGTGATTTGCTAAAAAAAGAGCTAAATTAAAAGTACCCAGAATCGAAATTCAATAAAATAAAAAAAAATATATAGTTGATAAATAAATGTAGAGGAAGCGAAAAAATTATGTCTGGATTCTGGATCGAAGCAATTGACGTAGGTAGGTACTTATAGTATCTGCCTAACGGAGTGGGAGAAGGGCAGGAAGATATGTAATGTAAAAGTACACCTAATAACAACTCATATATATCCCACTGCTGGGCACGGGTCTCCTCTCCTATATCAAAAGATAGATCCTATATTAATTCACACACGCTGGCCTAATGCGGGTTGGTGAATCTGACTTTAGGATTACTTCTAAGAAATATGGGTATCTTCACGATGTTTTCCTTCACCTTTAGCAGATGGAGAATCATTTGATTAGTAAATATAAACTCCAAAAAGTGAAATTCACATTGGTACTGCCACTCGGGATCGAACTCGCACCTCTTGCGTCCCACTCGACCACCAACGCTTTCTGAATGAAAGTACACCTAATTATACAAAATCCCTACTACTTAACTTTTCACTTATTTATACATCATACACATAATTGTGTACTTAAGAACACAAGTTGGTGTCGCACATAACTCTAAGTTAACAGGAGAGCTGTTGGTGTTAGTCAACGCACAACTTGGGACAAACGAAGCTAAATGTGACATTAAATTTAGTTTATTGATATAAGCTAGTGTATACATGATATGTTTTTGTTCTGTCAAGGAGGCAAACAAGCATACGGCCCGCCTGATGGTAAGCAGTGACCGTAGCCGGCACTCACACGGTGCCGATCCTTTAAAAATCTTATAACTCCATTCTTAAAGAACCGCATGCTTATAGTCTCTCAAGAAAACCTCGGCAGGTAGCTAATTCCACAATCAAATCGTACGTGGTAGGAAATACCTCTGAAATCATACAGTACGGCAAGTTTGAGGTGCTGAGATGTGAGGTTAAACTCTCTGTCGGTGGCGAAGGGTGCGTTGATAAAATGATGCCGAAGGTATCATGTCAAATAATTCCTCGGAACACACTCATTGTATTTTTTTTTTTTTTTAATATTGCCATATATTAAAAAAAAATATATCAAAATAAAAATTTATTTTGTATTGCCCAAATATTTGCTCATTATATATGACTAGTTGTTGCTCGCGGCTCCGCCCGCGTGGATGTCGGTTGGTGCTGCAAAAAGTAGCCTATGTGTTATTCCAGACCATAATCTATCTCTGTGCCGAATTTCATCCAGATCCGTTCAGTAGATTTTACGTGAAAGAGTTACAAACATCCATCCATCCATCCATTCTTACAAACTTTCACATTTATAATATTAGTAAGGATTACTACTTTCTGCCCGCGGCTTCGTCCACGCGTAAAATTCTACAGGAACAGTGATATTTTCCTGGATGCTGACCTATATGCTATTCCTAGCTATAATCTATATTTATGTCTAATTTCATCAAGATCCGTTTAGCCGCTTAGGAGTAATTGAATAACAAAAATACATATACAACCATTCAAACTTTCGCATTATAACACTAGTGTAAACACGATTTATACGAATACGCATCCATCACATATATATTATTAAGACGGCATATCTCTTCAAACGTCGTGTTACATAAGGAAACAATGTACATATGAAATGCTTCTTAAATTATTTCTCGAGGTTCCCTTTGTGTGTGTGGCATTACACGCTCTCTTTGTTGTCGGTTAAGCATGTCTTGACGCGTATTTTAATTTGGTGTTGAGTGTAATTTTATCTTTGTGTGTATTCCGAGTGAATTGTTCTTATTTTATTGTTAAATCGTAGAAATTATAACAGAAACATTAGAATAGAATAGAATAAGCGTTTATTATGGTCTTTCCATGTCTTAGAATTTCTTCTAAGACCTGGGTGTTTGCTCACGATGTTTTTCTTCACCGTTAGTAGATGGCGAATCATTTGATTAGTACATGTTAACTTCACAAAGTAAAATTCTCATACTTACTACCACCCGGGATCGAATCGGCACTTCTTGCGTGCAAGTCGGCAACTCTCCCACTCGACCACCTCCGCTTTAGAAATATAGATTATAGTCTGGAATAGTGAATAGACTACTTTTTTCGCTATAACTGCCACCCACGTGGTTGGAGCCGCGAGCAACAGCTAGTTTTTTTTTTATACTACTTAGGTGGCATAGAAGCATACGGCCCTCCTGATGTTAAGCAGTTACCGTAGCCTGTGGACGCTTGCAATACTAGAAGTATTACTTGCGAGTTGCCAACCCATTTTTTTACACCAGGGCCTTATGGTGGGACTATCCCTGGAATAGGAATACGTATTTTTCAAAACGCATCCCTAAATGAGCGCTGGAGTCCTGTACTCACACACAGAAACATAACTATACAGTGGTATAGCTGTGGTCTTCTGTAAGGTGGAGGTCCTTTCCCAGTCGGGCTATGCTATGCTAAGCTATGCCCTACCTCTCTTGTCTATTCTAAAAAATATTATAAAGCTGAAGAGTTTGTTTGGTTGAACGCGCTAATCTCAGAAAGTGCTGGTTCGATTAGAAAAAAATCTCAATTCAATAGTGCATTTATCCAGGAACGCTATAGGCTATATAACATCACGCTATGATCAATAGAAGCGGAGCAGTAGTGAGATATGTTGCAAAATCGGGGAAAATATTTCCAAATTACCACGCGGACGAAGTCGCGGGTGACCCCTAGTATATTATAAACCTACATTGCTCTTACTTACATAGGTAATCCTTGTACAATTAGCGGTGCACTTTGCTCACGAGATTATAGTAAACACTCCTTGTGAAGCAACTCATTTGCAACTTAAGTAAAACTTAATACACTGCGGTACTTCACTTGATTTATTGTTAGCATAATAATTTCTCTAGGCAATTATTGTTATAATGGCTTCTAGGTATTTTAGCTGTTGTTTTGAAATGAGGTGAGGATTTAAAATAATTTTCCTTGCTCGGGGGTTTTATTGTCATATTTCTCATGATAAATAAGGTATTATCATCATCATGAGAAATATGATGATAAAACCTTACCAAAGCTTGTGGACGCCTTCAATACCATGGGTATCACTTACGTGTTGCCGAACCAGTTTTTGACACCAGACCTTTAAGATGGAGTATCCCTGGGATAGCAAAACATTTCTTTCAAAACGTATTCAAGACCACAACTACACTGATATGTGTAGATATTTGGCTGTAACCTTCCCCAGTCGGGCTTGCTCGCTAGTATGGACTACTACCTACCTACTCCAGAGTTCGATTTGTCCACCGCTTGTTTACGTCTTACACTTACTTCTCGTAAACAAGCGGTGGACAAATTCGAACTCTGGAGTAGGAGCTCGGATGGCACTGTTAGTAGTGCGCTGGGCCGGAACCCGAAAGGCGCAGGTTCGAGTCCTGCTCTGGGCTCGTCTTTTTCCACATTGCTTTAATATATAAGTAGTTGTTGCCCGCGGCTTCGCCCGCGTGGATGTCGGTTGTGTTATTGTAATATTTATTGGTCGCTGTAAAAAGTAGCCTATGTGTTATTCCAGACCATAATCTATCTCTGTGCCAAATTTCATCCAAATCTGTGCAGTAGTGTTTACGTGAAAGAGTAACAAACATCCATCCATCCATCCATTCTTACAAACTTTCACATTTATAATATTAGTAGGATATTATTAGTGATATAGAGAAGTTCATAATAACCACCTAAAATACCACAATCTCAGTATAAAATATTTTTCACTCGCTTAACGAGCAAAAAAATTATAAATCGACTAACAAATTAGCCGGCTTGTACCTAAATAAGAGGCACGTAAACAATAAAACACAACAAGAGGACAGGTTTATACCTACCTTCCTCAAACAAATAGCTTAGACGTAACATTGCGAAATTAAAAGTTGCCCCTTATTATACATAAATCAGGGTCTAAATCAGATGCTTTTTATACAATAGTGATGTGCTCGAGTAGAGTATGAGGAATCGAATGATTATAATTTGATTGTCATCGAAAAAAATCGACTAAACTTCTGCTCGATTTCTTAATTTATCAAGCAGACTTTCTATCTACTACCCAACTCTAAATGCTAAATTTATAGTCATTGATGATTTATCACAATAACATACTATCAGTTTTATTAATCATGTGTAATTTACCTATCTTTTAAAATGTTTAGGTAAAAAGTGTAATTTATCAGAACGCAAAGCAATAAATTTATAAACATTTGTATGATCCACACAATAGTGATTATTCCGAGTCTGGGTGTACTTTATGTCTGTAAATTATATTTGAGTAAGTATTTTAGCTCCCCGCGACACATGGCCTGCACCTGTCTTTTTAATCGAATAATCGACTAAACCATAATAATCGATACTTAAAATGTCCCATCACTATTTAATTTCCTGTAATCACGTACGTCTCTAAAATTTACCTATAAGTATAAAAATGGTAATTTTTATGTCCCTCTCCGTAATAAAGCTAAACCTTAATTCTTTTTGCTAAAATATTTTGTATAATAATAACAGCCGGAGTGCGTATCGCGACATTATTTACGCGTTTATAGGCGTCATTAAATTTTAGTGTAAAACAAACGTGATTAAAGTGTATAATGTCAACGATATTATTAAAATTAGTTGAACTTTTATTGTAATTTATATAGTTTTTCATTAATTTCGTGCCATTGGAGTAGTAAGCAGCTATAGTAGCCTTAGATGCCTATACTGCCAGGCCGAGGAAGGGGCAAGTTATGGCCTAAACGTCCCTAAATTGACTCTCGTCACTTTCCCGTAGTGGTAAACAAAGACTTTCTTTCGTTTTTTTATACTCTCATCTCATCATAATTTATTGACACACTTCTATTTCTGGACGTGGAGAATTTTTCTAGGCTTTCCTACACCAATATAAGCGCTGCAGCATAAAATGACACAGAGCTGTGATTAGGACCCTTTCTGACATCACAACATAGGATAATTTTTGTGTTCTTAGTATGTAGCTATTTTTGTCTACTATTTGTTATCTCTTATTACTTCTTTTGTTTCTTTCTTTCAAAACAACTAATCTTATGGGACTAAAAATTATGTGATCCATAAATGGTTTTCCCGAATCTGGATGTACTTTTTTTCCGCTGATTGTATGTTTGTAAAGTCTCGTGCGACAGAGGACTTATTTCGTAGTTCAGGAGTTGTCTTTAAAAAAACTCTCTTTTACCAATCTATACTAATATCACAGTATAAAGAAAAAAATAACTGAAAAGCAATCCTTAAATTGTTGTATATAACTAATGTTATAAAGAGAAAATATTAGTACTGTTGTTTGTAATGATTAAACTCAAAAACTACTGAACCGAATATAAAAATTCTTTCACCTATAGGAAGCTACACTGTCAGCGAATAACATAGACTATATTTTATTTTAAAAAAAAGGGTTCCCGTACAAAAATGGGACATGCCGCTAGTTACCAATAAAGCTATTAGGTTTTAAATAACCAACTAAAGCGCTTATTCAAAGCGTCCTTTGTATAACAACAAGAAAGTTTAATGCAATGTTACAAAAAGTCTGATATTCATAAATCAAGCTAGACCGTCGGACGAAGGCGTTTCCTAACTTTTTGCCTAATTAAAAAGTCAATTAAGGCAATGAATTTTAGTAGAACTTTGTTGCTAAATCTACTGAAGCACTTTGCGATAAATCAAAACACTCGCAAATGAAATTTTGTAAGCTCAAATATTAACTAGTAACTTACCTACTTAAAATATTTTACGTTCATTAGCATTTTGCTTACGAAATCATACTAGGAACAGTATTTTTCTGGGACAAAAGTAGCCTATAGCTTTTGACTGCCTTGGTGGTCCAGTGGCTGAATTATACGCCTGCTGTGCACGAGGTTGTGGGTTCGATTCCCACACGGGACAAAACGTTGTGTGACCTACAAAGTGTTGTTATGAGTCTGGAAGTATTCAGCCATTCAGCCTTTTTGGCGTATTTGCATAACAAATATAGCCATTAATACGAACATTTGGATAGATGATTCAAACTTTTGCATTAATTAATATTAGTATAGATTTTATTTTAATTAATTTCAAGAGAAATACATAGGGTACTATGCACTAGGCAAATACCACCACCATAAAGAAGACTAAAGGTACATGAGTACAGTTCTCCTGTGCTTATTTTTTTTATACTACCAAGGTGGCAAACAAGCATACGGCCCGCCTGATGGTAAGCAGTTACCGTAGCCTATGGACGTTTGCAAGACCAGGGGTGTCACTCACGCGTTGCCGACCCTTTAAAAACCTTATAACTCCTTTCTTGAAGAACCTCTTGGGGTATTCTTATCACAAGAATACCCCACCAATATAACTCTGGTGTTAACGATTTTTGAGCCCACATCGTGTTTTTTTTTCTTATTTAAAAAGACAACTCCCGCACAACGTCCATAGGCTACGATAACTGCTTACCATCAGGCGGGCCGTTTGCTTGTTTGTCACCTTGGTAGTATAAAAAAAGAAGCTCTGTGTTGCGGGGCACTTTACAAACATACAATTAACGGACACAAATTACACCCAGACTCAGAACAACTCTTTGTGGGTCACACAAAGTTTTGTCCCTGTGCGGGAATCGAACCCACAACCTCGACCACCAAGGCAGTCAAATCCCAGGTATTGCAAGTTTTCATAGGCTACGGTAAACTTTACGACTGCGGGTCTGATTTAGATCTAAATACCCCTTGGCAGAAAGCCGTGATGCTATTTTAATTTTATATGTTAAAACTCAAAAAATATTCAAAAAAAACTAGCTTCCGCCTGCAGCTTCGCCTGCACGAACAAACCTGCAGGAGAAGTGATTTATTCCGAGGTAAAAAGTAGTCTATATGCTATTTCAGACTATAATCTCTCCTTTTGTCATCCATCCAAATCTATTCAGCAATTCCGGCATGTCAAATAATTGTTATGTTATTTATAAATGGCTAGAATTTAAGCTTAAGTCATAAGCAATTTAGGCATTAAGCAATTATGACAGTCATATAGACAAACAAACACATTATCCTATGTATATGTATTTATTCATAAGAAAGGATTTTAACCATACCTACTCTTAAAGCATTAACTCCTCGTCCAAAACAAAGACGTAATATTTGAACCTTCTTTATCTTGCCCACCACTGTAGTAAGTATTTACTTAACCCAGTAATTTCCCGTAAGCCCACTATAGTAGCGGTCTAACCGAGTGTAGTGTTGCGTAGCGCCTGATAATCCTGGGGTCCCGGGATATCTTATGGCTTGATATTCTGCATTTAAAGACTGCGGGATTTTATGAGGTATTTGTGAAACTAAGGATGACTTCATTTTATATTTTGATGCAGAACACTGTTTTGGTATTAAAATGTTTAATTTTATATAGATTAATGTATTATGCAAAATAAAATACCATATATAAGCTTGTTATTGGCGTTTTTTGATATATTTACTATCATATTAAAATTTGTGTTGAAGCTGTAAGATCCCTAAATAAAGAAAATAAGAATTAAATATATATTTAATATAACACTCTGTCTATGTGTATGCATAGTAGTAATATGTAGTTTGAATATGTTTACAATAAAGAAAATGAGAAAAAAAAAGAGATTAAAAAATATACGTATATATGTATATAACTGATCAAATATATTTATCAACTCCGCCAATTTCCTAACTTGTAATCTATTGGTAATTTTTTGACGGAAACATCCAATTTTTATTTTTTGCCCGACCCAGGCATCGATCACGGGACCTTATGATCAGAAATAACTCTTGACAACCACTAAACCAATAAGAAAATTTACTTATAGTAAAAAATGTCTTCCCTCCGTGCATGGAGGACATAACGCAGATAAATGAGAGGGCATGTGAAGCGTGGTCACGGTGTACCTCGCCGCCGTGACGGTCTCGTGAAACGTGCCACGGTCGGACACGTCACGCCAACGTCATGTCACGCTACTGGACAGACAAAATGTTGTTTGGATGGAAATGTATGGAATTTTTTCAACGTAGGACGATTTTTATGTCAGCTCCAATTATGTGCTAGTGCAATATGTCAATACAGACAATTTTTTTTGTGCTATTTGGGTGGCAAACAAACATACGGCCCGCCCGATGTTAATCAGTAACCGTAGCCTATGGACGCTTGCATTACTAGAGGTATCACTAGCGTGTTGCCAACTCATTTTTTTACACCAGAGCTTTAAGATGGAAGTAACCCTGGGATAGGAATACGTTTCTTTCAAAACGCATCCCTAAATAAGCGCTAAAGACCTGTACTCACACACAGGAACACAACTACACCACTGTGTGTAGTTATTTGGCTGTGGTCTTTTGTAAGGTGGAGGCCCTTCCCCAGTCGGGCATGCTCGCTAGTATGGTGCCCTACCTCTCTTAAAAGTAGATTAAAGAGAGATAGAGCACTATGTAAGGTATTTTTCAAACTACTTGAATGGTAAACAAATGTACGGACCACTTGATGTTAAGCAGTTACCGTAGCCTATGGACGCTTGCAATACCAAAGAGACTTGCGTGTTGCCGAGCCATTTTTTTACACCAGGGTTTGAGATAGCGTATCTCTAGAATAACAAAAACTTTCTTTCAAAACGCATCCATAAATAAGTGCTGGGGACCTATAATCACACACAGGAACACAACTACATCGCTGTGTGTAGTCACTTAGCTATATCTTCAGTAAGGTGAAAGTCCTTCCCCAGTCGGGCTTGCTCGCTAGTATCCTACCTCTTAAAATCTTGAACCTTTATGAAATTTAGCAAGGACATACGACATGTTTTATCACGGTAGCCTACATCCACGCGGGTGGAGCCGCGGGGAACAGCCAGTATTATACAATTTTGTAAGTATACATTCTTACACAATTTCTCCCCAGTTACATTACCTACATATATATATTTTGACTGCCTTGGTGGTCCAGTGGCCGCAGTATGCGCCTGCTGTGCACGAGGTTGTGGGTTCGATTCCCAAACAAGACAAAACTTTGTGTGACCCACAAAGTGTTGTTCTGAGTCTGGGTGTAATTTGTGTCCGTTAATTGTATGTTTGTAAAGTCCCCCGCGACACAGAGCTTGTTCTCTAGTGCGGGAGTTGTCTTTTTAAAATAAAAAAAAGAGACAGAAAAAAAAATACGACATAAGTAATAAACCATATGGCATTATAAAACATACAAATCTCTATAAACATACGAACCTCTTACCTACATTTACTGTAAGCAAGAGACACCCATATTTTTTCGCCACCCAGCACAAACATAAGCTACAATACATTTGGTAGCGAACATAAATCTAACGGGAGTATTGTTAAATATTCGTTAAGTCTAACCATCGATGCGTCGTCCATTATAATATCGAATACATTTGCTATTTGTTAATATATAAAATATATACTGTTTTGTTTGTTTTTTAAAAAGACAACTCCCGCACAAGAACAAGCTCTGTGTCGCGGGGGACTTTACAAACATACAATTAACGGACACAAATTACACCTAGACTCAGAACAATTCTTTGTGGGTCACACAAAGTTTTATCCTGTGTGGGAATCGAACCCACAACCTCGTGCACTGCAGGCGCATACTGCGGCCACTGAACCACCGAGGCTGTCAAACTCGTATATCTACGTTGTGAATTTAGGGTAGTAAAGCAAAAAAGGGTATAACAGAGAGGTAGGGCACTATACTGGTGAGCGAGCCCGACTGGGGAAGGAACTCGACCTTACAGAAGACCACGGCCAAATAACTACATACAACGGTGTAGTTGTGTTCCTATGTGTGAGTACAGGTCTCCAGTGCTCATTTAGGGATGCGTTTTAAATGAAACGTATTGCTATCCAAGGGATACTCCCATTTTAATGCCCTGGTGTAAAAAAATGGGTTGGCAACACACAAGTGTTACCTCTGGTATTGCAAGCGTCCATAGTCTGCGGTAATTGCTTAACGCCAGGCGGGCCGTTTGCTTGTTTGCCACCGAAGTAATTAAAAAAAAATTAAGAGTTGCCAACCTACCCAGGTTGAATATTTGTGTGATAAGCAGATTTTTTCTGGCGAGGAATCAAACACCACCTCTTTTTTAGCAGCTACAACCTCCGACAGCTACACCAAGCCCAGTCAAAAATATACATTTCAATTACTTTAGGCTACATCTTCTTCAAATATATAAAATTCTCGTGTCACGGTGTACGTTATTGAACTCCTCTGAAACGGCTCGACCGATTTTCGTGAAATTTTGTGTGCATATTGGGTAGGTCTGAGAATCGGATAACATCTATATTTCATCCCCTAAATGTTAAGGGTGGTCCACCCCTAATTTTTTAAATTAAATTTTTTAGACAATATTTTTTGTTTTTTTTTTGTGATTTAGCATTAAAAAATACATACAACCCTTAATTTTCACCCCTCTACGATCAACCCCAATTTTTTAATAGCGATATTACTATTTTAGTAGCAAAACAACGTTTGCTGGGTCAGCTAGTCTCTATATAGATTACCTACACATAAATTGTGTAAGCCACTTTATAAAGCCCCGTCACACAATAAGCAAGGGCTTCCTCTTCACAATATTAGTGAAGCAATAGTAGATGATGTATTGTAGCACCAAGTGTACGAAATTGTATATTTTACGCGTATTTTTCGAGTGAAAAAAAGAAAAAAAGTATATTCGTTTTCTTCTTAAAGCTACCTGTAAGTTATTGCAATGGTTTTGATAAAGGTAAATTATAGCCTTAAATATAACTCTTTATTGTATGTACTTAAATATACATTACATCATAAATAATCATTCGTGTCGGCCCTACCTCTTTAGAAACCTAAACTAAAGAGGTTCTGAAAATCAGCGTCGAACATCAACTTAAATGTTTAGATCTATGCTGAACTGGACCTATTATAAGTATTTATTAACCTTTTCTTTTGTTTCTTCTTCTTTTTAATTTTTTAAGTTAATATAAATAATTATTAAAAAAAACATTTATTTTCAGAACATGAGATCCATAGTGTTAGTAAAAATATAACTTATACTATGTTAGTAACTAAAACTAAAAATTAAGTTAAGTTAAGCCTAATGGGCAGGTTCACCGAACCTTTCCAACATGTGAACTCAGTGAACTTGAATAGCTTGTGTTGTCTCCATTTGTGTCCAAACAAATACATTTTCTTTCTTTCCTTTCTTTCACTTTTTGGTAGGTACGTCACTACAAAAAGTATTGCAATTTGCAACTTAGTCGTATAGCCAGAATCTTTGTAGCTTCTTGTATAACAAAAATGTACGTTCTTTTGTTCTACGTTTCTATCAAACGCGCTAACCCGATATTAAGTGGCCATAAATTGTGGAACGTCGGGAATACTCCCGCTTCACTCTTAACCTTTTGTCACATTATTTTTACATTATATATCTGTCTCTTTTACTCTTGGAGTTTAGTAAAGGTAATGAGGACAACGACAGCTTTGCAAAAGTAAGTTTAGTAGCAGTAACATAATGAATACTGAGCTGTAGAGAAAGAGAGAAGAGAGATTAAGATTGATAGAGAAGAGAAAGATTAAAAGAGGTAGGGCACCGTACTAGCGAGCAAACCCGATTGGGGAAGGACCTCCATCTTACAGAAGACCACAGCCAAAAATTACACACACAGTGGTATAGTTGTGTTCCTGTGTGTGAGTACAGGTCTCCAGCGCTCATTTAGGGATTCGTTTTGAAAGAAACGTATCCTATCCCCGGGATAGTCCCATCATAAAGCCGTGGTGTAAAAAAAAATGGGTTGGCAACACGCAAGTGATATTTCTGATATTGCAAGAGTCCATAGGCTACGGTAACTGCTTAACATCAGGCACGTCGTATGCTAGTTTGCCACCTAAATAGTATTTAAAAAAATCTTCCGCACAAGGGAACAAGCTGTGCATCGCGGGGAACTTACCAGTCGGTCCCGACTGTTAACAGTCGTTAGATCACGACAGACGCCTAAATATGGCCCTAAATAACTCTGTCACCAGGTTGCCCACTAACCAGACGATAAGAAGAAGAATTACTATACAAATACTGTATGAAATAGAATATTTAATCCATGTAAATCGACAGCATACCCCAAAAGTATAACTTTAGTCAAACTTTACGTATAACTTTAGTCAAACTTTACGCCACTATTACCGAACGTGGTTTTGACGCTTGACGCATTACTTTGTCGCGGAGTAAATGTTACATTGTGTTATACGACTGTTTTACACGAATATAGAACATTTGCATTGTACTTTTTATTAATGAAATAAAAACGAAATCTATCGTTTTCTCAGTCTGTGATATTTGATTCTCTTGAATACCCTGTCTTGAGATTTTGCCTGCAGTGTAATCTTCTATAATATAAAAATGAATCGCTGAATGTGTTGCTAAGCGCAAATCTCGGGAACAGCTGAACCGATTTCGCTAATTCCTTTTTTGTTGTGTTTGTTATTGTCAGGAGAAGGTTCTTATGTAAAAAAAGACAGTCGCGCTGAAAATAGTTTAACCCAGACGAAGTCGGGGTGGATGTTAAGTTTTTAACATATATTATGAGCCTTTTTTTTATTTACCCAGACTCAAAAAAACTCTTAATGCGTCACACATCGATTTGTCCTGTGTTGGAATCGAACCCTCAACCTCGTGCACAGCAGGTGCATACTGTGGCCACTGGACCTCCAAGGCAGTCCTTAAGAGAGGCAGAGCAGCTAAGAGAGGTTGGACAGCTAAAAGAGGTAGGGCACCATTCTAGCGAGCAAGCCCAACTGGGGAAGGCCCTCCACCTTACAGAAGAACCACAGCCAAATAACTACACACAGCGGTGTAGTTGTGTTCCTGTGTCTGAGTACAGCACTCAATTAGGGATGCGTTTGAAACTTTTTCCTATCTCAGAAATACCCTCTCTTAAATGCCTGGTGTAAAATCATGGGTCCAGCAACACGGAAGTAATACCTCTGGTATTGCAATCTTCCATAGGCTACGGTAACCACTTAACATCAGGCGAGCCGTAAGCTTGTTTGCTACCCAAGTAGTATACCAGAGCATGGACGGCAGTAACACGGCACGAAATACAAGTTAAATATAGTGAAAACCACGTGGAGCAGTTAGTCACAGACTCCATCCAGTTGATTAATAATATACAATACTTTTCAACAACTATATTAACTTTATATAAATTTCTTGAACGTAGGCATGATAAGCCAAAACTGATTTAGCAAAGAAGCGGCTGATTAAACTTCAGACCTAATTTAACAATAATGTTTTGTTGGTAACTTTTAAAGTTAATTACCAGTATTAGTGATTAATAACATGAGAATCTAGTTTGAAGTCTATATTAATAAATGATACGAACCTAATATATCCTTACTAATATTATAAACGTGAAAGTTGGTAAGAATGTATTGATGTATGTATGGATGTATGTTTGGATGTATGTATGGATGTATGTATGGATGTATGTATGGATGTATGTATGGATGTATATGAATGTATGTATGGATGTATGTTTGGATGTATGTATGTATGGATGTTTGTTACTCTTTCACGCAAAAACTACTGAACGGATCTGGATGAAATTTGCACAGAGATAGATTATAGTTTGGGATAGCATATAGGCTACTTTTTATCGCGATAACCGACATCTACGCAGGCGGAGCCGCGGGCAACAACTAGTATATAATATACAAGTTTTTGCCCGCGGCTTCACTCCCACGGGATAAAAACTAGCCTATGTGCTATTACAGACTATATTCGATTAATCAATCAGCCTATCGCAGTCCACTGCTGGACATAGGCCTCTCCCAACACACCCCATAGCACACGGACCTCCACCTTCGGCATCCAGTCTGTCCCAGCGACCTTTTTTAGTACCTAATAAAAATTACTTCGCAGAATTAGTAAGCTGAAGTGGCAATGGGCTGCAGAAGGACCGACGGCCGATGGAGCAGACGTGTCCTAGAGTAGAGACCGCGACTCGGTAAGCGTAAGGTAGGGCGGCCCTCAGCTAGGTGGACCAACGACCTATATTCTACGACCAATCATTTTCTTTTTTCTGTTGATTTCATCAAATACATTCTTTTACATTCGATGGTATTGAACTCCCTTTAAAGCAATGTTTTCATTGTATTTAGGGGAACTGCTGTTAGTAAAAATATTTTGAACGCTTTCGTCATAAATTGTAAATAAATAAATATGCACCTACTTTGCTTATCTCTGCATCACCCAAGGTCTACTGGTAGATAATGCCTCAGGCATTAAGTCCGCCTTTACCATGTATGTGTATAAAGTTTTAAATAAATAAATAAAACTGCTCTCCCTTTAACAAGTGCAATTATAAATGAGTAAAATAATTTTACGAGTATTGCTATTTCACCTAGATCTGCTCAACCAAGTTACAAACATCCATCCATCCATACAAACTTTTTGTATTTAATGTTCGTATTTAGTATAATTACCTATATTACTTACTACACTAGACAAGGGAACGAAACTTCAACAAATGAAATATGATGGTTAGCAGTAACCTTTGGACGCATGCAATACCAAAGGTATCACTCGCGTGTAGCCGACTCAAAATTTGTTGTTATCAATCAATATCAATCCTGGAATTTTGTACACACAACTATGTGTAGTTATTTGGCTGTGGTCTTCAGTAAGCTGGTCTTTCCTCGCCAGGCTTGCTTGTTGATATGGTGCCCTACTTCTCCTACAGCAAAATCGATAAAGGTTCAAAGTTTTAATTTACGACAACATATGCAACGTATACAGGTGAATATAGACTAGAGCATTTTCTCGAGCATTTCTATGTAATGTAACGTTCTTACGAATGATACAATACAGATAAAAGCTCAGTTTCCAACGCATTTCCATGTAATGTAACGTTCCTGCGAATGCTCGGCGTAATGCTTACAGCGAGTTTGCATTTATTTCGTTGTTACCGCGTTCATTCTTCCTTGAAATGTTGGATGCAAAGGCTCGACGAAATGTTACACCAATACGCTCGTTGCTTTGTACATTATTATTGTTGTAACAAAACGGCGAGCGTGCTTGACGTCTGGTTTGTGAAGGGTGATACACTAGAACATATCATAGAGCGGCTCGTTGTTCTGTTACAAGTAAATGCTCTAGTCGATACTCACCTTAACACTAGCCATTATTGTAAACTGTTGGCCCAATTTTCAGTCCATACATTGCCCTCAAGATTCTAGGCACGTACCGCACGTGAGTGCGTCTGCACTTACCCCACGCACCCCACCCTACATTTATACCCCTTCTGGATACATTGTCAAGTAATAAATTAAGTTTCCTTCATGCGTATTGTTGAAATCATATTTTGGAAGTCTGTATGGCTGTTTTTATGGGTGACCTGAGAGTCAATGACTTTTTTATATTACGTAAGTGGCATACAAGCATACGGCCCGCCTAATGTTAAGCCCTACCTTTCTTACTTTTATTAGACTTATCTAAATTAATATTATAAAGAAGAAAGATTTATTTTTTTATATGTTTGTTGCTGTAACTCAAAAACTAATAGACCGATTTGAAAATTCTTTCACCATTAGAAAGCTACATATTAGCGGGTAACATTGGTTATATTTTTCTGAAAAAAAAAATACGGGATCCCTACGGACATTAAATAAATGTACCCACCCCTGTGGGAAGTCGGGACGTGCCGCTAGTCATAAATACGTTTAAGAAAAGTTCTGCCTTCTCTAATACGAGCAAGGAGCCTGAATGAAGAAGGATCTCTACATTAAAGAAGGCGACAGACAAATTCCTGTGCGTGAGCCTAGGTGAGGTACGATTCTCGGACAAGTACACCCAGACTCAGAACAACCATTAATGGATCACATAAAGTCGAGTTTAGCCGTCACGACTAAAATTCGATTAGGACATTTTATTTATAAAACTAGGGGTCGCCCGCGACTTCGTCCGCGTGGTTATTTTCGGAAGTTGTGAAATATTTTCCCCGATTTTGCAACATATCTCACTACTGCTCCGCGTTATATAGCCTATAGCGTTCCTGGATAAATGCACTATTCAACGAAAAAAGAATTTTTCTAATCGAGCCAGTACTTTCTGAGATTAGCGCGTTCAACCAAACAAACAAACTTTTCAGCTTTATAATATTAGTATAGACTAGCTGTTGTCAATCCGCTTAGTATCACGTTAAAAGGTAGGCGTTTTATCGCGATTACGAGTGTTATATGTAATTCCAGACTATAATCTATCCCTGTGCCAAATTTTATCCAGATCCGTTCATTAGTTTTTACGTGAAAGAGTAACAAACATCGATACTCACAAACTTTCAACATTTATAAAATTAGAAAGTCAGCTAGCTAGTTAAAAAGCCACACTATTTAGAATCAGTTCACGACAACCATTTAAAAGCCAGCCTCTATACAGCAGTGGGACATACATCACAGTATTGGTGCACAGTCAGTTAACAGTAAATCAAAACCACCCACCTGGCCGATGACAAACATTTCCGAACTAAACAAGAGCCATTAATCTGAAACGTTTTCGAGACCATTCACTGGATTGTGACTAAAATTGCGCTTTTCAAAAATATTATATCCTTTATTTTTTTGTCTTGCAACTAATAATAATGATAAAAAATATTTATTTTATCTTTAAAAGGTTTCATAATTCTAGGTAGGTACATGATTCGGTTTTTTTTCTAAATTAATTCTTTATTGCATACAGTTACAAATTAGTCATGTACAAATGCGAGTTTAGATTAGAGAAGATTGAGTTTTCTATCGGTGTGTATAAGTGAAGTGGACAACCAAAGAAAAAAGTTCGTATTTTATAAATAATTTCTTAGTTAATAACTTTTTAATTTTTTTTTTTTTAAAGAACGAAACTTGCATTTTTTTTTCACAAAAGATATGATACACACTAAGAAAAAAAATAAAACAACAAAAGAAATAAACTTTACATCATTTTTTAAGGGATGTAGGGCATCACACAAGTAAGCAAGCTCGACTGGCAAAGGACCTCCACCTTACAGAATCATCATCATCATCATCATCTCAGCCAAAAAACGTCCACTGCTGGACATAGGCCTCTCCCAAGGTTTTCCACAACTCTCGATCCTGGAAGACGAAGCGTGGGCAGGCCTCCAACAAGGTGGACCGACGACCTGGTAAAGGTTGCGGGCATCCGATGGACAAGGTCGGCTCATGATCGAGAGTTGTGCCTTACAGAATGCCACAATTAAATAACTACACACATCGGTGTACTTGTGTTCCTTTGCGTGAATACACTAATGCGACTGATATTGCAAGCGTCCATAGGCTACAGCACTGTACCTACTATAGCTCAGACAATTGGTAAACATATCTATGGATGGATTGATGGTTATAAGGATGATGTACATATATTTGTTAAGCAATCACGCAAAAACGGCTGAGTGGATCTGAATGAATTTAGCATAGTTATAGATTACAGTGTAGCACATAAGCTACTTTTTATATCGGAAAAATTGCCGTTCCCATGGTATTGTACGCACGGGCAGAGCCGCGGGCAGAAACGAGCAAATTTCTAAATTTCACACAATACAATTAATATCCTAAATTAAAATATATATAAACAAAATAAATAATATTTTACGAATATATATTATAAATATATATTCGTAAAATGTTATTTATTTTCATACTTTTTCAGGTTGGCCACTAACCAAATGATAAGATAAGATAAGATACTTTTTATTATTTTTTGGACAGCTTTTTGCCCGTGTATGTCACTATTGGTATTAGCAGAATATCAGTGCTGCTTCGCCATTCGGATTAGCAGCTACAAAGCTGAGCTAAGACCATTTTTGTTCTTGAACAGCGTTATTACACTTAACATAATCTAGGTTAATTATAATTATTAATTACTTACTTATAAAGTATATTATTTGTTAAGTATTTGTAATTTTGTTTAGGTACAAAATAAATAAATTTCTTTCTTTTTTTCTAAAAAATATTAATGGAGAAATAAAAAAAAATCACATTGCCTTTGCGCAAAGTTTAAATATAAAAAACACAACATTTTAGTGACCTTAAATTTCACTTGTCACGACTAGGGGCACCTAAAACGCCACTCAGTTTTCAACAGTCAAAAGACACTCGGACCGATGGTATACTTCAAAAGACTCCTTTTGGCACAAGTGCAATGGACAATCATTAATGTCGGGCTCCCTGGGACTTTCAGGTAATGGCTTTTATATTTGACGTTTAACCTCTAAATGGAGCGGTAAAACGGTGCGTACATCGAGTGGAAGTTATTTTTACTTTTGCTTAAAAAATTTCATGTTTTTGTGTAACAGAAGAAGAAGAAAAGACAATTTACGTCATCGTTGCCTTCACTTTAAGAAAAGATATTATCGTTTTAAAGTAAGGTTTTATTGTGATTTTGATGATTTTGAAGAATAAGGTAACTGATCTTCTTTATTCTTTATTTAAAAAGACAACTCCCGCACTAGAGAACAAGCTCTGTGTCGCGGGGGACTTTACAAACATACAATTAACGGACACAAATTACACCCAGACTCAGAACAATTCTTTGTGGGGCACACAAAGTTTTATCCTGTGTGGGAATCGAACCCACAACCTCGTGCACAGCAGGCGCATACTGCGGCCACTGGACCACCGAGGCAGTCAATCCATCAATCAATTCTAGTTGGTTTTTATGCTATTTATCTTCTTCTTCTTATCGTTTGGTTAGTAGCCAACCATATTTAGGCCTCTGTTATGATTGTAAATCCCGTCCCGTCCCGACTGTCAACAGCCGTTACGGGTTTGTTTTTAACAACAGTCTGTTTTTAAGGTAACGGTAATATCTTACCACCACTTACGGGCCGTATGCATAACTGCCGCTTAAAAACGATTATGGTTATTGTCTTAAAAGTACCCTATTTTCTTTCCCAGAATACTGTGTACCTCCTTGCTAAATTTCATTAAAATTCGTACAGCCGTTTACCCGTAAAAAAGTAACAAACAAACAGAGATACTTTATTCTTACTTCCTTACTAATATTAGAAATGTGAAAGTTCGTGAGGATGAATGGATGGATGGATGGGTGTTTGTTACCCTTTCACGTGAAAACTACTGAACGGATCTGAATGAAATTTGGCACAGAGATAGATTATGGTCTGGAATAACACTTTTTGCAGCGATAACCGACATCTACGCGGGCAACAGCTAGCAATCTATAATATTAAGTTTAGACAAGATACGCACTATTATATTCTCCTTTAATAAACGCTTATTTATTATACTAGTATCCAGGCAAATGTAAAATCTAATAATAGATTAAATTTCTATGTGAAACTATCGAATATCGTGAACATTTCCTTTGAACCCGTATCAAAAGTATCTTTGTGTTGCGTGACTGTGGAGTATCATGTCGACAATTTATTGTAGATGACAGAACTAGTGCCTAACTGGTTCTGGAGGCCTACTATGGTGCGTTAAATCGTTAGCCATTCGATCGAGAAAAAGAAACGAAGCTATACAGCCTGGATACCAGCTTGGACCCTTTGATTCAATCCAAAGACGCGCTGTGAGGATTGTTGACG
Source organism: Trisateles emortualis (assembly GCA_947095525.1). NCBI lineage: Eukaryota > Metazoa > Arthropoda > Insecta > Lepidoptera > Erebidae > Trisateles > Trisateles emortualis. Next base: position 2,482,958 of record OX352748.1, on the reverse strand, counting down.
ATGCCAAGCTCACAGGCGGTATTGATCCACTAAATCTAAGGAGAGGCTTCGCCTCCTTGTGTGTGTTCTACCGCCTGTACAATGGGCTGTGTTCTGAGGAATTGTTCGAGATGATGCCCACGGCCACATTTTTACCACGCACCTCGCCACCGACAGAGAGTTCATCCTCACATCCTTGCACCTTAAACATGCCGTACCGGAAGATTCCAGAGGAGTTTCTTACTACGTACGATTAGGCTGTGGAATGAGCTCCCGGCCAAGGTTTTCCCAAGAGACTATAGCATGTGGGTTCTTCAAGAAAGGAGTTACAAGGTTTTTAAAGGGTCGGCAACGCGTGAGTGACACCCCTGGTGATGCAAACGTCCATTGGCTACGGTAACTGCTTACCATCGGGCGGGCCGTATGCTTGTTTGCCACCTTGGTAGTATAAAAAAATACAGGCTATTTAGCTCCGTCCCTTTTTCTACGGCGAATAACTCACGTAATACACCATGGTAGCCCTCCAGGATTCAGTAGGAAATAATGATAGCCACAGATAATATAAATTAACAAACAAATGATAACTAGGAATCTGAAACAACCAGTTTTAATGTTAATCGTCCTTTGTGTTTAGTTTTCAATTAAAGAAGCTATTGTAAAGTTTTTATTATTGTTTAAGCTTTTGTTATAACTTATTTTATGTTTGGAAACTGCGGTCCAGTGGCTGCAGTATGCGCCTGCTGTGCATGAGGTTGTGGGTTCGATTCCCACACAGGACATAACTTTGTGTAACCCCACAAAGAGTTGTTTTGAATCTGCGTGTAATTTGTGTCCGTTAATTGTATGTTTGTAAATTCCCCCGCGACACAGAGCTTGTTCTCTAGCGCAGGAGTTGTCTTTAAAAATAATGGGCACACATCAGCATCAGCCACCTTTAGGGTGATGCAGAGATAAATTAAGTAGGTGCAAGATTTCAGCAAGCTTTTCACCAACGCGCTCGAGGACGTCTTCAAGACGCTGGACTGGACTGGACGGGGCATTAACATCAATGGCGAGTACATCTCACACCTTCGGTTTGTTGATGATATCGTCATCGTTGCAGAGTCGCTGGAACAGCTGAGCGGAATGCTGCATAGCCCGAATGGAGCCTCACGACGTGTCGGTCTCGGTATGAACTTGGACAAAACCAAGATTATGTTCAACGAACATGTCACGCTGGGACCGATTTACGTTGACGGTTCGATGCTCGAAGTTGTTCGGGAATATATCTACCTTGGGCAATGTGTCCAACTTGATAGAAACAACTTCGAGAAAGAAATCAACCGCAGGATCCAGTTGGGTTGGGCAGCATTTGGCAAACTACGTCGGGTTTTCTCTTCGCCTTTACCGCAATGCCTGAAGACGAAAGTGACGATCAATGCGTCCTACCCGTTATGACGTACGGTGCCGAGACGTGGATGCTCACAGTTGGACTAGTCCACAAATTGAAAGTCACACAGCGGGCTATGGAGCGAGCTATGCTCGGCGTCTCTTTGAAGGATAAAATTCGCAACGAGGTAATCCGACAAAGAACCAAAGTTACCGACATAGCTCGCAGAATTAGTAAGCTGAAGTGGCAATGGGCTGGTCACATCTGCAGAAGGACCGACGGCCGATGGAGCAGACGTGTCCTGGAGTGGAGACCACGACTCGGTAAGCGTAAGGTAGGGCGGCCCCCAGCAAGGTGGACCGACGACCTAAAAAAGGTCGCTGGGGCGCACTGTGTGTTGGGAGAGGCCTATGTCCAGCAGTGGACTGCGATAGGCTGATTGATTGATTGAAGATTTCAAATAGTGATTTATCAACCACAGAAAAATGATCGCCACGTACAACTAAATAAACAATTTTAATTTATCAGAATACAAGAAAACAACACAGTTTCTGTAAATATTAGCACAAGTTATTACCGACCACTTTGAACGTCAGAGCTAAGCCGGGCTTCAGATATTAATCCCTGGGACTATTCCCGACAATTGTTTATCTTCCACTATTTAGATAGAAAGGTTAATGTTTGACTTTTACTGTTATTTTTATGTACGTAAGCGGTGGTGGCCGAGTGGGAATATAACCACACTTACACGCAAGAGGTGCGAGTTCGATCCCGGATGACAGCACCAATGCGAATATCAGTTTATGGAGTTTATATGTACTTGCTTTATTATATTCAATTTTCTCTTTAGTCAATCCAAAGGTTGCCTGGCAGAAATTGCTTTGTACATAAATGTGTAAAATCATATCTGTAATGTAAATGGAATTGGTGTAAAATAAAGAGTTTTCTATTCTATTCTAATCAAATGATTCGCCATCTGCTAACGGTGAAGGAATACATCGTGAGGAAACCCACATGTCTTAGAGGTAATTCTAAAGACATGTCAGATTCACCAACCCGCATTAAGTCAGCGTGTGGGAATTAAGGCCTAAACCCTCTTTCTCTCTTGATAGAGGAGAGGAGACCCATGCCTAGCAGTGGGACTTATATGTAGTTGCACATTTTTATGTAAGTTGCTGTGCAGATGTCCTCGGTTTGATAATTATGTTTTTTCGACAAAAATAGCTCATTATTTCTTTTAATGCATCCGGCTAGAAAAAGGGGTGGAGCATCTTTCCGGCAATAGTAGATAATATTATTTATATTTTTGAAGTGAAAACTTCTTAAGGCGCGTTGAGCACTTTATCGGTGACCAAAATCATCGAACTCGCGTCATCGTCACCAAACGATTCTCATATTCAAACTTTTTGGGTGAACAAAAATCATGGAACTCGCGTCATCGTAACCGAACGCTTTCTATATTCAAAAATTATAATCTTATAACACAAATTACTTAGTTTTCACTTCTATCGGCAGTCCCCAAAGACTGCCCCGCATGTTTTTTTTGTTTTTATTTATATTAGCTCAAAATAAAATAAAATTATAGGGTTTAATTATAATTTTTGTGCATTCAGAATTTCATTGTCAGGAATCAACATAGTTTTCTTTCTTTCTTTCAGGGGAAATAAACTGTCCATCAAATCTACTTACCTCATGTTACCAACATTTAAATTTTTCATCAAACATAAAAAAATGTCCCAATAATTCAAACACTCTCACCTAGAGGTCTACTATTGTACTCAACATAAAATACTGTAAGATGTTTCGAGTCAATTACACTGCCCATAATTACTTTGATGTATTGATGTATGATTTGTTGGTTGTGCTTAAATTAATTTTTAAAAAATGATATGCGTTCGTAAATCAGTGCACAGATAATCGATAATATAATCAATTTTATTTTGCTAAACACGGGTACAATTAATGTTGTTAGTATCTTATCATAAAAAATGGTTTCTCTTCATATTTTACTAAAAACTTAGTGTAAAAAAGGTTAGTAAGTAGTACTTAACATTTACATTACATATTGTTTTATTAAAAAAATATAAATTTAGTGAATGTTAATATTTATATAAAAAATAAAAAGAAAAATATTTTTTTTATACCACTTGGCAAACAAGCATATGGCCCGCCTGATGTTAAGCAGTTACCGTAGCCTATGGACGCTTGCAATACCAGAGGTATCACTTGCGTGTTGCCAGCCCATTTTTTTACACCAGGGCTTTAAGATGGGAGTATCCCTGGCATAGGAATACGTTTCCTTCAAAACGCATCCCTAAATGAGCGCTGGAGACCTGTAAATATAATTAAATAACAGTCTTTAGATTTTTTTAAATCATTTAAATATAAATTTAAATGATTAAAAAAAAATAATTTAAAAAATCTATATATCTAAATGTCATTTAGGCTTTTATCTATTGAATTGTTATTGTAACACTTATTAACAAAATTTCACTGTGTCGTGCATGCGCCTGCAATCAGGCTCGTAGCAATGTACGCTGGCGCTGTCTTGCAATCCATTATTTAGGCTAAATGATTTCTTAATTTATGCAGTAACAAGTTTTCTAGATTTATGTTGTGATAAGCACCTCAGGGACCGTACCATGACATCCTCAAATCTATACTAATATTATAAAGCTGAAGAGTTTGTTTGTTTGTTTGGTTGAACGCGCTAATCTCAGAAAGTACTGGTCCGATTAGAAACAATATTTTTTTGTTGAATAGTGAATTTATCCAGGAAGGCTATAGGCTATACAACATCACCCTATGATCAATAGGAGTTGAGCAGTAGTGAAATATGTTGCAAAATCGGGGAAAACATTCCAAATTACCACGCGGACGAAGTCGCGGGTGACTCCTAGTCAATTTATATTCGTATCATAATTTGAAAGAAATAAACATTTATTCACATCTCGCACAATATAAAAAGTATGTGCGAGCCTGAATAGGCCACCATCTCAGCATAATGCTACATACCTTTTAGTATTTAGCGCTGGTTTTCTGATGGCGCCTTCATGGTGACGTCACTAGCGTTACATACATACAACATAACAAAATATAATTATACAACATAAAAAATATACAACCACAAAAAAACAAAAAAAAAATGACTTCGGTTGTAATATCAACCCATTATGTCCCACTGCTAGGCACGGGTCTCCTCTCCCCTATCAATAGAGAGAGAGAGTTCGGTTACTGACAACCTAATAAATTGTCATTTTACGAATTTAAAATTAAAATCGATACTCGATTGCTATAAGGACGACATGGTACGGCCTCTAGGATATAAAAAAATACTTCAATTTACACGCACCACAGAGGCAAGCAGTATCCCTCCCATGCGGTATACATTTGTTTTGTAACCCATCCCAGTTATCAGTGCGGTATGTCGCTCTCGGCTATAAATCCATGCCTATCACTTTATACGATATAAAACATAATTTTCTGTTTGTTTCGAGCTCCGATTACACATAACATTGGACAATGTAAATATTATTAGACTTAAAATAGATGTACGAGTATTTACATAAGATATAAATTTGAATTTGAATTTAGAAAGAAAGAAAGAAAAAAAAAATTGCACTCCGGGAGGGCCGTCAGAATTGAAAACACTAGGCAAAACAGTTGTTATAAATTTTATAGCAATAAATGTTTTTATTTTATTTATCTAGACGCGTTTGCAGTCGGCTAAATGTACATGCATATATCGCCTCTTTGCTTTAATAACGTGACAGCCAAAAAAATATTTTTCAGATATGTCAAGCTGCGTCTCGTAACGGTGTCGTGATACCAGAGATTTTATCTCATCTAAAAATATGCGTACCGTGCTAAAAGAAGTTTTGACTTCAAAAACATTGATTGCCAAAAAAACTCTTTTTATTGCGATAACAGACATCTACGCGGGCGGAGTCGCGGGCAACAACTAGTATATAATATTTGACAAACAAAATCGTATATATTTTATATTTAATTATTAACACTGTGCTAATAATTAATAACAATTTTAACTCTTGACTTGTCGTCTGCGGCTTGAGAGGCTACGATCCCTAGCCCTTGAGCGTTATTAAAGGTCATAGAGGAATTATTGTACCTACATAGAAAATCGTAAATCGCACTTTATTTTTGTCATTGTTATACCTACTTTTTGAAAGAAAAAAAGATTCTCACATTAATACTCAAATGTATTACATTTAATAAAACAGTAGGTATATACCTGGATGACCGAGCGTTGCTCTGTATTTATTTTTTGGAAATTAACGTTTTCTAAAAATGAAACCTAGATCCAATAATCGCTCCCGAAACCCCTGCATACTAAATTTCATGAAAATCGTTAATAGGGTCAAGCAATTATATAGGTATATGTATTGATAGGTTCCACATCATTGAGCAAATATGTTGTGTATAAAAACCAGATTGAAGTGTCGCAAGACGTGCGCCCGCGCCACTCAGTGCACTATCACAGAAATAATAAAAACTGGTGCCAAATTTTGGGTCATCAACTCGCGTCCATAAAACATAAAATAACTAGACAATTACCTCTTGACTAAGCACTCTAACAATAACAATCAATTGTGAACAGGTCAGAATAAATGAATATGATAAAGATAACAAACAAATAATGATCCAATAACTATAAAAGACATTAGAAAGGCATAACGACGTTATAATAGGAAATTAACAACATCTGACTATTCAACAGTTATCAATAACATTCCATAAATCAATTAAATTCTCATAAATAAATAATATAGGTATTCGTATATAAAGGCAAAATTCTTTGACAAGAACACATTATCAATAGAGGACTTCAAGACGAAAGGTTAAAAGAGGTGCATTAAGTGTAAAAACGAAAACCTATTGTGTTTAGACCACAGAAGGACTCCTCGTCTTAAAGTAAAGATGATCCCTATCTTCGTTTTTGCTCTGCTGGTCCACACCGCTATCTCTCAAGGTCTTCCTTGCAAAGACGGACAAGAAATCACCACCCACGTTATCTATGATGCTGACTACATGATCGGCAAATGGACGTATATTTACCATTGGGATAACAAGAACACATTCAACACCGAATTTGTGAGTAATTCAACAAACCGCGTGTTAAAGTGCCCGAGGATCGAAATTCTGTCTGCTGACCCAGAATTTGTGACGGAGAAACAGAACAAATGTGGTGATCAAAAAATGCCTTTCAATTGGACTGATGCTAAACTGAGACTGAATGCTCCTTTAATGAAGATCAAAGATAGCATCATTTTCATGGGAGAGAAGGAGAACTGGTTGATGGTGGACTGTAAAAAAATGATTCGTGTAGAAGCTAAGAGAGTGTCCGAAAATATAATGGTGATGATTAACCCAGATGTGGCGCAAATCTCGGAGCTGATGTCAAGGAGGCCCGTGGAATTGGAAGAACTGAAATGTTTGGCTCACAATGTGGATGTTGGTAAAGGTATGAGTGGAATTGGATTGTGTCAGTAATAGTTTAATAAAAATGTCATAAATGGCTTAAATTGTTTAATTAAAATTATCTTTTAATCAATATCTTAATTAATATTCAATATCTTTACATTTTGTATTTCCCTACGTGTGTATAATTCCTGTGCAATCATAACTAAGCAAACTAAGGCAAACTTTATTTTTTATAAATAATGTTTTTAATCGCCGAGTCGCTAGCCTAGAGTGGAACTGGGCCATAGACATAGACATATCTGCCGTATGTCCGATGATCTGTGGGCAAAGACCACAACCAGGTGGCTGCCACAGAACATTAAGACCGCGCGGCAGGCCCAGGATAAGATGGCGGGACGAGCTTGAGTCCTAACGTGCCGACTGGCAAGTGAGAGGTCTCGACCGTGACCAATGGAAGAATGAAAGGGAGGCCTTTGCCCTGTAGAGGGACAGTAATGGCTATTAATAATGTTTTCCTTTTGGGAGGGAGTTATATACTTTTCCAAGGTAATCCTTACTAATATTATAAAGGTGAAAGTTTGTAAGAATGGATGGATGGATGGATGTTTGTTACTCTTTCACGTAAACACTACTGAACGGTTCTGGATGAAATTTGGCATTTGAGATAGATTATGCTTTAATTTTTTTATATATTATAATTTATTTAATTAATAACACATAAGGAACTTTATACAGCGATAAGCGACATCCACGCGGGCGGAGCCGCGGGCAACAGCTAGTCATAACATAGAACTAAAACATAAAAAAACTTATTATTAGTTAATTAATATGTGGAAACTGTTTTGGGTTATGTGCTGTCTAATATTATTATTTATTCATAGTATTTGTTTATTTCTTAATAAAAATAAAATAAATAAATAAAAGATTTTATTACGCAAAGTACAATAAAAATTCTACTTCAGAATCTTCATGCAGAGTGGAAACTGTTCTCTGCATAAAGTTCCTAAGTAGAAATATATGCTAATATCTGAAACAACCAATCGGATTTGTATTTTTTTTACATTTGAAAGCTATTAAGAAATTAAGACTGCTGAAACTGAGGCAAAAATTGCCAAATTTAAATATGATGACATGTTATATTCCACTCAAACGAAGAACACTTAGCTTTTTAATATATTTTTCTTTTCAAGTCACCACACGCTTTCCATATTAGAGCCGCAGACTCTTGGTAGATAAAGTTTAAACTGAGGAATATCGTGATTTTTAAACTATTGCTAAGTACAAGACCAAGTTTCTTAATAAAACTGCGTTTATCGTGGCCAGCTTCCAACTTGCCAACTAAACGCGGCCTACCTCGCTTGCTTGCTTTCAATAAAAAGTTTAAAGTGAGTTATAGATGGTCAATCATCGGAATGCTTTACGTAGGCACTAGTTGATACTTAACGTAACTTTATTAAATAATTATACCATTTTTGGTATGCAATTCGCTTTAATTAATTTAAATATTTAAAGCAATGGGGAAAAAGACGAGCTCGAAGCAGGATCTGAAGCTGGGCTTGGTTCCGGCCCAGGTTCGGATAGCACAATAGATATTTCACCAATTGTGCCAGCCGAGCTCCTACTCCAGAGTTCGAATTTGTCCACCGTTTTTACGTCTTGTAATGACACCAGCTTCATTTAACGGTTTGCCGTTACATACAAGTCACTTCAGGACGTAAAAAGCGGTAGACATTTTCGAACTCATGAGTAAAAGTTCGAATTTGTGCCGTTTGTTTCGACTACCGTTTATGCCACTTGTCTAGAGAGGCCGGTGACAGAGTTCTTCTGATAGCTTATAATGCCTCTTCGTTATGTAAGGACTGTTAACAGTTGGAACCGACCAGCTCTTTAGAGCCAATATTTGATCAAACAAGTGATGCTAGATACAACAGCAACAAATATTAGCGTACTAAACTTAAGTGGGCAGGAGTATGGAGTCCCCGTATAAGTACTTGCAGAATGTTATTAGCTTTGTTATTAGTTCGTGAGGAGCCGCCCGTCTTCCCTACCGTGCATGGATATTGCACCCGTGAGAAGTTTGGTGGACCTTTACTTTTAGGGTTCCCTAGAGGTACCTCTTGCGTGTATCCGTTTCTTTCAAAACGCTTCTCTAAATGAGCTCTGACCTGAAGGTCTCACACATAGCGGTGTAGTTATTTGGCTGTAGTCTGTAAGGTTGGGGTCCTTCCCCAGTCAGATTTTCTCGCTAATATGGTGTCCTACTCCTCTTAATCTACATCTTAACTTACAAACTTCACTTCTTTATAATATTGTCATATTTTGAAAAATATTAAAATAATTATAGCGCTACGGACTTTTGACCATTTGACCTTTGACTTTCGGTGAACAAGTCTTAATAGTAGTTGGTTGATTTTTGTAGGTACAGTTGGCACTTCTAATGTCTTTGGCCACAACATTAATTAGTTAATTATTCGAACACTATTATTAATAACAACTGGTTTTCATTGGGGATTCCGTTAGCAGATGGTAAATCATTTACTGCCTCTGTGACATTGTGATGGTGTGTAGGTCTGTCGTGCTGAATTAGGATTTTTTGTAATGAAAGTTGTCCAGAATATACCCGCCGGCTGATTCTCTAAGAAACAGCGATCGCAAACTGACAGTTGTGATTGCTCGGTGACGGCACACACGATTGCTAAACGTCAAAAAGGCTCGGTTTTCGCTCTTACGGAATACCGATTTTCAATCTGACAGCCAGATTTTTCTCCGTTTTCGCGGTCGCACGGTTTTCGCTTTTACGGAATACCCCAGTCGGAGTGTGGCACCTTACCGTAGCCTATTACAGAACTTCAGTGCTTATTTTTATTTATAATGCATTTTAAAGACAGGTTGTGCACCATACATGTAAGCAAGCTTTATTGGGAAAGAACTTACAGAAGACCATAGCCAAATAACTACAAACAGTGGTGTAGTTATATTAGTGTACGTGAGTACAGGTCTCCAGTGCTCATTTAGGGCTGTTTTTGTCTAAGCTACATATTTTAGGTCTAAGACTAAGACCTAGTGTTAACATGCAAGATATACCTGGTATTGCAAGCGTCAGCAGCTACAGTAACTGTTTACCATCAGGCGGGCCGTATGCTTGTTAACCACCTGCGTAGTACAAAACACTTTTTCGTCTCCTAAACCATGTCACCAAATCCCTTAGTTAGAAGTATGATAACTATACTACATAATTACATGATATCTAACAACGGCAACTCGAAAAACGAAGCGTCAGCTTTCGCGTGATTCTCGTCACGACATAGTGACACGGGTTCGGACCGGTCAGCACAATTTGTCTCCGGACCGCAATACATCCATCAATTACTGCGCAGATATCGGTAGGACCGAAAAATACGGACACGCGTTACTGATACTTGACGTATGTGTGAGCTGACCCTTAGTGAGTTTACTTGATGTACTGTACAGTCAACAATGGAAAATAAATATCGATAGAATTTTGGATGTGTATTCCTTTTGCGTGGGATACAGGTTAATCTGAGTATTGTCGTTGGACTAATTTATTTGACAAACTTCCAAAGTATACCTATGTTTTTTTGAAGTGAAGGATTCACTTCTTTAGGCACGTTGAGCCCATTTTTGGGTGAAAGAAAATCATGGAACTCGCGTCTTCGCCACCGACCAGAAAAAACATGCGGGGCAGTCTTAGGGGACTGCCGATAGAAGTGAAAACTAAATAACTTATGAATTGGCTATTTGACAGTTTTTGAAAAAGTATTTTAAAGTTTACTACTTGAAAAAACGTTACTTAATACAAGAAAAAAAATGTTTATCTATTAGAAATGTAGCGCGAAAACGTCACGTCAATTTAATAATAACGACGTCACATTTCAATGTGACGTCATTATGGGAAACAAAACTATAAATTTATTTAGATTCCATTTTCAAAGTTTTTGCATTTTAAAACTCGGCAAATCAATCAAAATGTTATAGTTATTATAACTAACGTTATTTTCCTGAGACCGCCCGCGTTTCGGTTCTTGTAATCCACAGATAAAATATCGCAAGTTTATTTTGCAAAAATTAATTTCTTACTTAATTTCCTGCAAATAAAAAAGCAAAACTGCTGTAACCAATGCATTTCATAATTTATTGTAACATCTGTCAAGTAGCCAATTCCATATTTTTTGTTAATTCAAACAGTGCTCAACGTATATAAAGAAGTTTTCAAGTGTGTTAATTTCTTATGTCATTTAATATTTGACGTTTATATTATTTTTTTTGTGCTTGAGTGTACATGTATACTTTTTCCAAGAATTGTTCCTGGCATGTTTGTAGTAAGTACAGCAAAAGAAATAATATATTATGTAAAGGGACTGCTAGAATATATAAAGGTCGTTCTTAAGCTAAAGCTACGTGTACATTATCTGTGACAAACTGCACGCGATACTGTTTACCTACCCTTCTGTTCTATATTTGTATACAAACTTAAAGTAGACTTTAAATAATTAGTAGTTACGGTGGCTAATTTCGACGGATACTAGCCATATTATGCGTGGTAGAGATCCAGGTACAAAAGTACAGAGGTAAAGGTCCCCAGCGCTCATTTAGGGAAGTTTTTCGAAAGAAACGTATTCCTATCACAGGGATAGTCCCATCATAAATAATGGTGATAAAAAATGGGTTGGAAATACGTTAGTGATACTTCTGGTATTGCAAGCGTCCATAGGCTACGGTAACTGCTTAACATCAGGCGGGCCGTATGCTTGTTTGCCAACTAAATAGTATAAAAAAAAGAGTATAAGATATTTTTAGTTTAGTGGGTTAAGTGGTTACCTCGCCATTTAACCACTACGCGGCGTGTTCTGAGTTCGATCCCCACGTAGGACAAAAAATGTGTAATACATAAATGGTTTCGGTTTTTTAATGTCGTTGGTCGCGCAGATAAAAATAATAAAAGCAACCTATTTATGTCCCACTGCTGGGCACGGATCTCCTCTCCTCGATCAAGAGAGAGTTTAGGCCTTAATTAGGCCACACACGCTGGCCTAATGCATGTTGATGAACCAGACGTGTCTTTAGAATTTCTTCTAAGACCCACGATATTTTCCTTCACCGTTAACCAGAGATGTACAAAATGGTTTTAAAAAAGCATTTAAATACAAAATGCAAAATACTTTTCAGATTTACTATTTCAAATGCAAAATACTAAATAGTATTTCGTTTTGTATTTCAAATGCTAAATGCAAAATAGGTATTTTCAAAATACTTTTTTAAAATAAAATACCTTTTGACCAAATCTCAGATATTTTTATTTATTTTAGGTATTTATCATGAGAAATAGAAGACACAATGCCGAACCGAACCAAAACGTCTAATAACATGGCACCTTATTCATGACATTTGGTCATATTTATCAGTACGCGTATCAATAAATTCTATTATGTTATTAATAATAATAATACACACTTAAACTATGTAAAAAAAAACTAGACTAACGAAAAGAGAGCCATGGCTCCATTTTGTGAAAATTGTGTAGGTACCTAGCCATTTATTTCAGTTGATTGTGCATCTAGTTCTTATTTTTAACCGACTTCAAAAAGAGGAGGTTATTAATTCGTGTTTTTTTTTTTTTTTTTTTTTTTATGTTTGTTACCGCATAACTCCGTCATTTATGGACCGATTTGAAAAATTCTTATTTTGTCTGACTGGACATACTTCCAGTTTGGTCCAATCGAATGAAATCGACTGAGCGTCGGGCTGAACACAGGTCAAGTAGGTATTAAAAGTAATATTTAATCTGTGCAATCCGCGCTCAATTCATTCACGTCATTATTTCTTATTAATAGTTGCTTAGCAACAATAACCGAAACTTATCTAATCGCCATCAGTAAAATACTTATTATTGAAAAGTTCAGATGGCCATCTGTGGTCTTCTTTATCAGCTTTTCTTCACCAAATTACACTTTCTGAATGCAAATGATTGATTAGTTGTTAAAAATATTGAAATTGCTATATGTGTGCCTATAACTTTTGAGGAGTTCCCTCAATTCCTCATGGATCCCATCATCAGAAACTTCTTTTGATGATAATGGGACCAAACTGGAAGTATGTCCAGTCAGACAAAAAAAGATTTTTTCAAATCGGTCCATAAATGACGGAGTTATGCGGTAACAAACATTTAAAAAAAAAAAAAACACGAATTGATAACCTCCCCTTTTTGAAGTCGGTTAAAAAGAAGAAAAAAAGGGCACGCATGGCTAGCAGGCGTCTCTATCGGTCAAATTCGAAAATACAAGCGTAATTCGTTCATTTCATTTTGATTGACTGGTAATGTTGGCAAAACTTGATCACAAAGTATTTTGCATTTTGAAATGAATATTAAAAATTCAAAATACATCTCAAAAGGTATTTCAAATAAAATACAAAATGCTTTTTACTAAAAGGCATTTAAATGCAAAATACAAAATAGGTATTTTGCATTTTGTATTTGCATTTTAAATAGAAGTATTTCAAATAAATCGCATCTCTGCCGTTAACACATGGTAAATCATTCGATTAGTACATATAATTGGTGCTGCCCGGGATTGAACTCACACCAGTTGCGTGCAAGTCGGTTACTTTCCCACTCGGCCACCACCGCTTATGTATGTTTATCTGTCTCGCAGAATGGCCCAGATACTATCAATAATGCCAGGTGGTCAAGAAAGTTTTCTTACAAATTATTTTTTTTATTTATTAAACTTCATACACAAAATTTATATATAGGTAGACTTAATGCCTGGGGCATTATCTACCAGTCAACCTTAGCGTGATGCAGAGACAAACAAAGGAGGTGTATAGAAGAAGTCCGGGTGAATCAGATATTACTTAATTATGATATAAAACACTTTAGACAAACAATCACATTAATATACTATTATAAAATATATTTATAAAAAGGTATTCAATACATAAACTGAACAATAATAGATTAATAGGTTCACTAAGATTATTATGATCGGCCGCCATTTATATCTAGTCGGCAAAATAATTATTTCTAAGAAGAGAGACTCGATATTAAAATTAATGATCGTTAGAAGCTTGCTAATAAGTAATAATGATGCGAAGCTCCATTATAGGTATTAACAATCGTTCGCGATGATAATAGAGCTAAATATATATAATAGCTGTTACCCGTCACTCCGCCTGCGTAGATGTCGGTAATTGCAATAAAAAGTAGCCTATTCGTCATTTCGAACTATAATCTATCTCTATGCCAAATTTTATCCAAATCCGTTTAATAAATTTTACGTAAAAGAGTAATAAACATCCATCCATCCTCACAAACTGGGGTATTCCTCGAAGCGCACCCATTTTAAAACGCACCTAACAAAGCGCACCTAAAGTATTCCTCGAAACGCACCATTCAGGTGCCCTAAGGAAATCATAGCGCATCTGAATGGTTTGCTTCGATGATTACCCCCACAAACTTTCACATTTATATTAATAGTAGGATTTAGAAAAATAATAAGAGAATGAACATGTTGGCAAGGTGACGATGCCGCAAAACAGTCAATATAACAAAAAATAAAGACAACTCCCGCTCAAGAAAACAAGTTCTATGTCGTCGGGATCTTTACAAACAAACTTGACTTAAAAAATGCTAGAGTATGGCTACCGACACATAAGACACTCATCATTTCTACCCTACCAGTTCACACAATTGTGTTTGTATGAAGTTTTTGGTTGCATCACTTTCTGCGCTCACAAATTGTTTCCCCATATCTGGCGACTGAAAAGAGTGGCCTGAGTTCCTTGCCGGTTATTTCCTTAGGCTCTACTGCGGTCTCTTCAGTCAGCGAACACGGCAGGCAAATTAGCTGCCGTCTCATTTGACATTTTTCATTGACCTGCATAAGTGTCACAGTGAGATCTATATGAATTAATTAAAACAATTTCACGCATACATTCACGCGCATGTCAAAAACCCAAGCTAGTTATTTCGCAAACGATATTATAGCACAGATTACTAAATAGTTACTACGTAACAGATACATCACTTCCATACAAAAGCGAAAATACCTACGCCATAATAGCCTACAAAATCTTAATAATAATACCTGCTGTTCGCAGCGAAAAGAAATGTACCATAAGTACGCGATCAAAGAGTCGAGATTGTGTTGCCTGCCGTGCGACTCACGTGCAAACTCGTCATCGCACGAATGCGGTAGGGTTGTCTTTCTAACTTTCTCGTAAATTTTTAAGAAAGAGTACCTACACACAAGAAGCATTTTAAAATAACTAGGTACTACTAACTGAAGCCAGCTGAAATGCGTACCTACTTTCAAATACCGTAACGTACCTTTCTTCATCTTTCGGCAATGAAAAAAAGACAATTTTTTATTTTTCTTTTGACTATGACATCCAACGACTTCACAATAATTACCCATCGTGTCGTTAGTCAAAACTTAATAATATTAACTTAATATACGTAGTGTACGTAAATATCGTATGCGTTTTGAGCGGGAAACGTGCTGTGCGCGCTCTGTGTCGCGTGCGGCAGCCCACTGGCGATCGGCTCGTTTACGAGCTACATAGCGGTAGGCACATAACGCGTGGCCTTGAGCGAGTGACGGAGGCCTGATTATAGTGCATAGGTGTGTGCACAAACACAGGTACACTCCTATAGTAAGTGTTCTGTCTTATAGCTCATATTGTTTTTTTCCGAGGTGCGCCAATTTCAAAATTTCGAACATCTATTGTGAATTTCTCGACAAAAACAACCAATATCTATTTTTGGCCTGACTCGGCATTGAACATACAACTAACGGACACAAAGAATACCCAGACTCGGGACAATCATTTATGGATCACACAATTTTTTGTTTCGTGTGGGGATCGAACCAACAGCACGCCGCTCAGTGAAGCCCCTCTCTCAAAAAATGATGAAACAGAGGTGTAAATGAAACCATTTTTGTTGGCATTTATAGACAAATGACTGCCAAAAAATACAGTATTAATCTACAAGATGTGTTTCATAATATGATTTTGTTATAAATTACATATTAATTCTAAATAGTTTGTAAAAAAATCATCGAATCAGCACCCAATTATTGAGGTGTAACCACTTTATGACTTCAATTTTTATCAAATAATACTATAATAAATACCAAAATTTGAAGAAAACATACACCTATAATTTGGTAATGTTATATTTAAAATAAGTTTGAATTTTAATTTATTAAAAATCAATAAGACGTCCATTCAAAGAGCACATTCGTTTGTATTCCCGCGCTCGCCTAGAGAATAGAGTCGTGTTTGCTTCGCCCAAATGCTCAAGATCGTTGGCGATATCCCAAGCCTTAACTGAACCAACCGTGCAGTTAGTCAGTATGGTTATAATAGATTTAAATAAATAAATGCGGTGAATACAACGATGTTATGGCCGACCCCCGAGAGTTTGCATTGACAAGCTGACAATACCGCAATTTGACCTGTTTACGCGACTAGGATATAATTGCGTATTGATTAATAGTACTGCTATTAATTATTCTACCTAATAACAATGTTAAACTAGTCATTAATTGTTGCTATTCCCATTAAGAGTGGTATAGTATAGTTTTGACTGCCTCGGTGGTCCAGTGGCCGCAGTATGCGACTGCTGTGCACGAGGTTGTGGGTTCGATTCCCACACAGGACAAAACTTTGTGTGACCCACATAGAATTGTTTTGAGTCAGGGTGTAATTTGTGTCCGTTAATTGTAAGTTTGTAAAGTCCCCCGCGACATAGAGCAAGTCTCGTGCGGGAGTTGTCATTTTAAAATAAAGAAAAAAGAAAAAGAAAAGAAGAAGACTATAGCCAAATACCACGCAGCGGTGTAATTGTATTCCTGACTTAAAGATAAAATAGCGAAAAGCTTATGTAATGGTACATAAAGTGACACAGCCAAAACGAGCAAAAAGTATTTGAAATTAAAGAATTTTCAAAATTAAACAAAAAAAACCGACCTCTAATGTTCTGCGGATTTTAAAACAAATAAAATGTTTTAAACTTTGTGCACATTAAGAACAATACTTGCCAAATGTTCACTGAGAACTTGCATAAGGTCGAATCGCACTTTACCATTTTTACTACGCCACTAGTTTGGTACTCAAATATTCTAAAGCCTCAACGAAAGCGTAACACTTGTTTATAACCATTTAAAAACTTTTAGAGTAACACTAAAACTACATTTAACAATGGCCATACAAAAACGGACTTTATTATTTAAAGATTAAGGTGTAATTTTCTTTGTTAGTAAAAATTTCGACAGCGTAAGTCTTCTATTTGAGTAGGAAAATGAAAAACCTTTTTCGACACTAAAAACGCATTTAGGATATTACTATTAAAACGTCTTAAGTTACCTTTGTGAAACTTTTTATACGTAATTTAATATATTAGAGACCTGTTAAAGACAGCTCGTTATAATTTTTGTGACCTAAATGTGCATAATGTGCATGCTGGTAAATATTCTGGCGATTAAAAAGAGTGACACGAGTTTCTTGCCAATTCTTCTCGAGGCCCTACCATAGTCAGCGTAGGAAAAAAGTATGCTGGCATTTGTTTTTATGGCGTTCATAAGTATCATGTATTTGATCTAAATGAATTCTTTGACTTTGATTCAAGTTTTTTTTTTTTTAAAGACAGCTGCCGCACTAGAGAACAAACTCTGTGTTGCGGGGGACTTTACAAACGTACAATTAACGGACACAAATTACATCCAGACTCTGAACAACTACAACCCTAAAATACCCACTGGACCACCAAGGCAGTTTATAAACGCATTACACTTTAAAGAACTACTGCGGTACAAGCGATTCCTCACAGGGATATGTTTTGATTTTCCTTCAGATTATAAATGAACTCCCGATTTCAATATGTAGTTGCCTAATTCGCCCGGTCGATTGCCCATTACTAATCTTAATTAAAAAATTACAGATCTACAACTCTAAACTATAAAATGCCTGAAAGGTACTTGAGGTCGCCCATTGCAATTGATTTAATTTATTACATTTCATGCAAATAGGTACATGGGCGGACTTAATACTATAAGCATTCTCTACCAGTCTACCACAGGTGATGCAGAGATAATCGAAGTAGGTGCAATCAATGCAGTAAGAAAGACAAGTATAACATAATTACCAAATAAAACAAAGCAGTAAATACTAAGCTACACAGATAAATATACAAATTTTATTGTCAGTATTTTTTTTTTCAGACATTAAAGACAAACATATTAGCTAATTATTTTTAACCTGTGTTAAAAGAAAGAGGCCTTTGACTTGCAGTGGTACAACTGCAAGGCAAAGGCCTCTTTCTTTTTCACTCACTCTCTCTTTCCTTTTCACTCAACCTCAAGTATATATCAAGCTAGTCTAAAAAGTAAATGTATCAAAAAAACTCCCAGTAGTATTGCGATAGGCCCAGGCTAAGGTAGTGATTTTAGCCTGGGCCTACCGCAATACCACTGGGAGTTTTTTTGATACATTTACTTTTTACACCAAATGAGCTCCAAATGAGCTCTGGAGACCTGAACTTATACACAGGAACACAACTACACCACTGTGCATAGGTATTTGGTTGTGGTCTTCTGTAAGGTGGAGATCCTTCCCCAGTCGGGCTTGCTTGCTAGTGCGCTCCCTACCTCTCTTATACTATTACAGGGCACATTTTTATTTTATTGTATTTTTTTTTTGTTTTAAAAGATCACTCCCGCACTAGAGAACAAGCTCTGTGTCGCGGGGGACTTTACAAACATACAATTAACGGACACAAATTACACCCAGACTCAGAACAATTCTTTGTGGGTCACACAAAGTTTTGTCCTGTGTGGGAATCGAACCCACAACCTCGTGCACAGCAGGCGCATACTGCGACCACTGGACCACCGAGGCAGTCAATTTAAAAACACAGTACACTTAAAAAATACATTGACATAACTAAACTTATATCTACCAACGAATACATTACACACTGAGCCAGCCACTCAGATATAACAAAAGACTATCAACTCAAAAACTGCTGAGCAAAAACCGACCATATCCGAAAATCCCCGACAATATCGTGATGATACACCGCATTGAATGACAGACACAATCGACGCTGCTCCCAGTAATTTTCCTGCCTTGTTTTATCTACGAGAACAATACAACTCATTTTTGGGCCACAATGAATTTCATTTTGAACGCAATCCGCCGAAATACATCGCCATTAAAATCCTTCCTGAGGTCTGCGTACTTTTAGTCGGGAACACTTTACTCTATAGAGGATTCGTAGGATTTTATAAAAGCTAGTTTTATAAGCTATGGTGAAGATTACAACAACTATATAAGTGATACTTTTGATATTGCAAGCGTCCATAGGCTGTGGAGACTGTGGATTTTAAAAGATTCAGTATTTTTTGTACTAATATTACACAAAATTCCACAATAGGTTCATCTAATAGTCGTATTTGAAATGTCAGAGACTACCGGAAATGATGACCCACGGATTAAAGGACCACCCATGTCACTACATCAGTACCGGAAACGAACTTGTCCTGGCCGGGGATCGAACCCGGAAGTATAAGATTTTAGGATTCAATGACATGGCTTATTTTAGCATGTGAGTCAATCATTCGATATAGTATAGATATATACCGTATGCTTGTTTGCTACCGAAATAGTATAAACTAGACAAAAATTATTGTGATCCATAAATGATTGTCCCGAGTGGACTGAACCCTGGGTTTAGGTACTTTATGTCCGTTAATTGTATGTTTGTAAAGTCCCTCGTAACACAAGACTTAATCCCTATTACGGGAGCTGTCATAAAAAAGAAGCAATATCTTACTAAACTCTCTTTTTTTTTTGTTATACTACCAAGATGGCAAACAAGCATACGGCCCGCCTATTGGTAAGCAGTTACCATAGCCTATGGACGTTTGCAACACGTTTGCACTCACGCGTTGCCAACCCTTTAAAAACCTTATAACTCCTTTCTTGAAGAACCCCATGCTATAGTCCCACACTATACAAAAGAGGCACAACAATAACATTCATCGACTACTCGATACATGTAAGTCGATATAACATAACAATAGGATCATCCCTTCCAACCACATATAAACAAGTGACCCATAAACAATCGACATACTGTTTATGTTTAACACAATCTACAGTATCGGACCACATTAGGAACGTTTAAGATTCGTCCCACGTTCTTGCCAACAAAAACAATCTACACGCAACAAATCCGGCGAATGTTCGCCGGGACTGGACCGTCACTATTATAAAGCTGTGTATACATAACTATTTGCACATGCCTCGGGAATCTTTACTAATATAATAAAAATATATCGTACTAGCTGTTGCCCGCGGCTCCACCCGCGTGGATGTCGGTTATCGCTGCAAAAAATAGCCTATGTGTTATTTCAGACCATAATCTATCCCTGTGCCAAATTTCATCCAAATCCGTTCAGTAGTTTTTACGCGAAAGAGTAACAAACATCCATCCATCCATCCATCCATTCTTACAAACTTTCACATTTATTATATTTTTATTTTATTTTATTTTATTTTATTTGGGGAGCTTACAGCTTCAAAACAAATATGATAATATATATATCAAAAAACGCCAATAACAAGCTTCCACTAATCTATATTACTAAGGATTTGGTATAGTACCACTGCTGGTTATGTTTCTAAGCTGTGGTATAACTATATGTGTGCCGCAGCAGTGGTTGATAAATGAGCAGTAGATATAATAGCCCAGCAATCATCGATATAGTAGAGAGGCCAATGCATTAAAAAAAAGTTTTCGTAGGACTGAAAAGGTTTATAGCGACAAGTGGTATCGTTGGAATCGGCATGGTCTGCTGATACTCAAACTGCTTGTTGTCGCTTTCTAAAGTGGTGGAGGGGGTAGCTATGACGTCATTTGTGACGTCACTCCTGGATTTAGATTTTGTCGATTATTGCGGTAACTATTCATCCGATTTAAACAATATGGGTATCAAATGACAGGTAATTAAATTTCTAACAAAACATGGAAAGCAACTTTTATTGTAGGTATTATATTTTTAAAGATATTTTATAAAAAACGGCAAAAATGCCGTTTTTTTTCTGAACATAAAATGTTTGGTGCGCAATAAACCTAATTAATATAAATATTAGACCAACACTTGGTCAGTAAAAAAAATAGCTATATTATCAAAGTATACAATAAACTTTGAATTTTGTAAATTGCTGTAAAAACAACAAAATTATGACGAAATTAAACGCCGCCATGCCCAGCGGAAAGACGCGAGCCGGCGAGTTGTTTCAGCGTCAGACGCTTACAAGCGATGATTCTGATGATGATGTACTTGCGTACATTTGCCAAATCATTGCCTATGTTAATGTAAATTTCAGTAAGTCATGGATTTATGTATTGAAAATTAGTTGATTTTATTTTATGTATTAAAAAACAACACAGGTAGGTACATAGGCAAACTTAATGTCAATAACATTTTCTACCAGTCAATCTTAGATTGTGCAAAGATAATAATAAAATCCATGCAAGTGTTGTAAAAAGAGCTTATAGCAAAAATGCTAAAAATATGTATTTAAATCATTTAGGTACGTACTAACATATTTAACGCATATAGACCGAAAACGCTCATTGAGCGACAAAAATAATTGTGTGTTCATTTACGCTCTAACTCTGTCGTGAAAGGTTGCATCGACTATAAGACATTATAGGTTTTCTATGTTGCCATATCGCGTTGTGGTCATATACAATAATAATATTCAAGATAATATACCTATGAACTTCGCTATGTGGTCTTTCTGTGTTTGCCACTATACGTCATGAGTGTTTTAATTAAACCAATAACATGAATGTCGCGATGTGAATGTTTTTAAGCTACCGCAACCAATTGTGATCTGTTTTGTTTTTACTTATTGAGCCTTTTCGGTCCTTTAGCGAAACATTTATTTTATTACAAACTTAACAACTATCATTTGTACATAACATACTAGCTTCGCGATGCCGGCGTGTTAGAATACCACCATTCCTAATCATCTCGAGGGTTTCACAAAAAGGGAAGGAACATGATGCTCTATAGGTATGGGGGGCAGCAGCGCCATCTTCAACTATATTACCTATCTAATCAATCAAAATGCGGTCATCAATCTACATTTCAGGCATGGTGATTATTCGCAAAACCCCGTTAACGACAGACACAGCACAGCCTCTAGGGGTCCTTCGCTGTTTGACACCACGGATTATTGACACCATGGTGTCAATCGCAGAAAGACGTTTTTTGACTTACCTGTTTGGGACCACGGTGTCAATCGACGAATATCTTATTTGTCTTCGTTGATTGACACCAAGACGTAAAACAACAAAGGACGGTCGCATTGGTATTTTATTATAACATAACAATCACGCACAAAAGTGTTTACACGATTTTCATTTAATTTTTTTTCTGAGAGTGGTTTGGTAAGGCAAAACTCTTTAGTTACCCACAACAGTTTTGCGATAGTAACTACTACTACGTTTTACTACTACATCTCTTAAAATTTAATTTTAATACTCAAGACATCAGCAGGTAAAAAATAATTAAATATAAATTATTATTATTACATGCCCTTATATTTTTATATTGGCAAGAACGTTTAAGAAAGGGTAGAAATACCTGAGTTCGAACAAACAAAAATCTCAGGTAAAAAAACGAGAATGTGCTGACCACACGGCAGAAGTGAAAACTTCATTGGACTGTCAATAATGGATGGAGTATTAGCATTCTGTGGTATTAGTCCAACGCAAACGGTCCGATGATACTGGGTTCGAATACCATATTCATGTCCACTTTTTGGAAATTGATTTTTGTAAATGGTTTATTAATAAAAATATGTATAGTAAAACTGTACTATTAAGTTTCTCACAGTACCGTACGGAAGTAGCACCGACCGACCGACCGACGATGAATATTTTTATAATAAATGCAATTTAAGCAATTCTTTATGTACTTAGACACGGTTTTTCTGACGTGGGGAAACCAGTATTTTGATCGAATTCTTTCGATTGTCTTGTCTACTGCAAAATGGCCTACGTCATCATGATTAGCACGAATTACATACCATATACACCTTTTGGGTACTAACCACCGTCTTCCAAATTCAGTCCTCCTATATACTTTGTTTCCTAACAATTCATACTCTTTAAAAATTTGTTTATTTGTCTCGGCCTCACCTGACTGTAATATCTCTCTAATGCTACATATACTAGCATCCTGTAATTGTACTGAAAGTAACCAATCACCCTCAGTGACTGTAATTGTCAAAACGCTTTCTGTCGGCTCAGATGCAGGAATACTATTGCTTACAGGGTTTCTACTTAGGGCATCAACATGTTGCATTTGTGATCCAGCTCTATGAATGATCTCAAATGTAAACTCTTGTGTATATAGCACCCACCTACTTATTCGCGGTATGATCTCTTTTTTGCTTAAGGCATGTCGTACAGCATTGCAATCAGTAGTAATTTTAAAGTTTGTCCCTAATAAATAGTGACGAAATTTTTGTAAACCTGCTACAATTGCTAAAAGTTCTAGTTCAAAAGAATGATACTTCTTTTCGTCGTTACTTGTTTGACGGCTATAAAAATACACTGGTTTTTCACCATTATCAGTGCATTGAGCCAGAATACATCCTATACCATCCAGGCTGGCATCAGTATATAAATTAATAGGTAATATTGGATTAAATATCTTAAGGACGGCATTGTTTATCAATGCTTCCTTTAATCTAGTTACTGCCTCATTTTCTTGAGTACCCCATTGCCAGACAGCCCCCGTTTTTAATAATTTTGTTAATGTCGAGCAGAGAATAGCACAATCTTTTATAAATCTTCTAAAGTAATTTACAAGTCCTAGAAACTGCCTCAGTTGATGGACTGACCTAGGGATAGGAAAATTTGATATGGCATCAAGTTTACGGGTGCTTGGTCGGACACCTTGTTCAGAAATATCATAACCCAAAAACGTACATTGATTTTTAAAAAAGATGCATTTATCTAAATTAATAGTTAACCCATTTTTTACAAAAATGTCTAACACTATTTCTAGACAGGCAATATTTTCTTCAAGGCTTTGAGTTGCAATCAATAAATCGTCCATATAACAGACTATCCTACCAAAACGAAGATTACCTAGCACCGTATTCATTAGTCTTTGGAAAACAGCTGGTCCATTACACACTCCAAACGGCATTCTTAAAAACTCAAAATGACCATCATTTGTAACGAATGCAGTTTTATGTACATCTTCAGACCTAATTGAAATTTGATAACCACTTTTAAGATCTAACGAAGTAAAGCATTTACATCCCTGCAATCTATCAATGAGATCCTCTATCATAGGCATAGGGTATTTTTCCTTAACTGTTATTTTATTTAACTGCCGATAATCTACACACAGTATTTTGGCCCCAGAAGCCTTATTTACTAATAATGCAGGACTTGCATAAGCAGAGTTGCTATGGCGAATTATTCCCGCGCTTAAAAGTTCGTCAACTAATTCGCGAGTGATTAACCTTTCTGATTCTGACATTCTATATGGACGCTGGTAAATAGGTTTACCTGATGTCAATTGTATCTCTAATTCTACGCATGAAGTTTTTCCCAAACATGATAAATCTGGAGATATTGACTGAGGGTATTTTGAAATAATATTCTTTAATTTAATTTCATGTTCCCCTGATACTAATTTCGAAACATCAATGGTACAAATATTTAATGACTGAACTGCTTTAAATGTTAAAGTATCTCCTACACGAGCGTACATTAAACTCTTATCTTCTGTGAAATTTCTTCCGATTAAAATATCGCATCCAGATAGTATGTCTATGACATATAGGTTAATCACTAACTCTACAGAATCGACCTTAAGGCTGGCTGCTACAGCCATAGTCACCTGAGCAGAAGACTCATTTGTAAACCCTACCAAATTAATAGGGCTACACAATGAAAAGGGTTGTAAATAATTTTACCAACGCAGATGTAATTAAGGAACACTCACTTCCCATATCAAAGAAGGCTTTGCAAGTATTATTATTTAACAAAACTTGTTTAATATATTTTTGTTTGCTATCTAGATTAGAAATCATTTTCACCTCAACTTCCTTCTCGACTTTCGTTTTTAATTTTGATTTGCAGGCTGCCTCTAAATGCCCTAGCTTACTACATGAAGAACATCTAACATTGTCTTTAATATTGCAGTTGTTTCTTCTGTGCCCTATTTCCCCACAACGATAACAGGTAATATGATTATTAGATGAAATACCAGGCAAGGGAGGTTCCGATTTACTGTCAGTTCTAGTTGACGAGTTGTAATTGGACTGATTCTGTCGAGAAGTATGTTTCAATGAAGATGAATTTTTTTGAAGGTGTTCTTTTTCAATAGGACTATGAGTTTTCCCATGTAAGAAGGCTGCTAAATCGTCACAATATCGGAAATTTCCTGCTTCTGCAGCGACGCTAATATTTGTGTCACCGCTTGACCCTACAATTAAGGATATTATATCCTGTTCGCGGAAACTCAACTGCAGTCGATCGACTTTAGATTTTTGTTGGAAATAAAATTCGTACAAAGACTGATTAGGTACGGGTTTCGCATCTATTAATTCTTTTAGTAACCTATACATATTCCGTTTTATTTGAAATGTATCTGATAACGTATCACGCCATTGTTTCCACTTCCACGAAGTCCACCTAGTGTCATTTTTTTGCAATGAGTCTAACCATGTTTTTGCGGTATTGCGTAATTTTTGTAATGCCTGATATTTTATCATATTATCAGACCATCCGAAAGAACGAGCATTAGCATCCACAACATTAATCCACATATCTACATTGTCAAAGAGCGGGTCAAATTCAGGTATCACTGATGATAAAACAACATTTTGACTCACAGTTGGCGATCCTTTACGACGTCGCTTGTGCCGCCGTCGTTTCTCATCTTCACTACTGCTAGAGCTAGACGAAGACGAGCTTGAAGATGTTTCTCTCCTTGATTTGCGTTTCCGACCACGTGGCATTCTGTAGGCGCAAGGTTGTCCAACTTCTGATAAGAGAAAAATACCGTTAGTCAATCAAGAAATTCCTTTATTGTATAATACCTAACTATGCACAATCATCTAATTGCTAATAAATCAATACAGAGTACATATTTTACAATTATATGCTAAGCAAATAAAGAGGGTAAATAACAGTTTACTTTTAAAAATCATAGACAATCTTACTTTAAAACAATTTGAATAATGATAATTAACAATCTAGAAAAATATATTTAAATTACTATTATGAACTAAAGGCAGTTAATATACGTTACGTAAGAGCGAACACGACTGTTCACTAAGAGGATTGAAGGGCAAGTGGCCGAGTCTTGCCGCCGCTTCCTTGAGGTGCGGCCATCTTGACTTATTGCGCCACCACATCGTTGTGAAGTTGCACCCGTCAGTGTCAACTGTCATTGCCAACTTCATTGAAAACAACAGCGACAACAATCATAAAATTAAAATATAATTGACGAACCAAACAAACTGTAAGACTATTCCACGAAACTCAAAACGAACACTTTTGACTTTTATTTTGGTCTGTTAAAATGTCAAACTGCATTCGTTCAGTTCTTAATTTTAACTTATTGATAATAATAATAATATTTATTTGTTCAGAATGCAGATAACACAATGACATGGTAACAATATAAATCAGTTTCTTTATACATTCTGCCTCAATAAGGCATACAAATATTTAAGGACATGCATTATATTGAACAGGCATCAAGAAAAAATAATAATCAAAATTCCAATTGTTAACACATTGAGATTTCATACACATAGATTATCGTTACATTGACCATCAGACAGCAATTATTATATTTTATTATGATCGAGCCCATTGTTAATCATTTTAATTATTACATTAACATTATTTTATAAATTCGGATACAGAGTAAAATCGTTATTTAATTGTTTGTTATTGCATTTATTTACGGTTTATTAAAATGTGATTTGTACTAATAAATATGTATTCCATAACAACCAAGATTCCATTAAACATTTGATTGTAATTGTTTGTTGTAATAACCGTTTTCTTTTCGTCAGTACACAAATCACACTTGACCTTTAAATTGTCAAAAGTGGTTCAAATTAACGAAGCCAAAAGCGCCTTTCGCAGTTTCACACCGTGGTGTCAATCGACGAAAACAAAATAAGATATTCGCCGTTTGACACCACTATCGATAATTAATATGAAAATGGTGCCAAACAGGTAAGTCAAAAAACGTTCTTCTGCGATTGACACCGTGGTGTCAACAAGTCGTGGTGTCAAACAGCGAAGGACCCCTAGTCACCGATAGCCCCGCTAATCCTAGCTACGGTAGTGATCAAGGGTACGGCAGGGCAGGGAATATTAAAAATCCTCGACAGAGAACCGGCTACCATCCCCAACAAGGACTGGCCCTAGTGATATACAATGCACGCACGTTGTGATCTGAAAAAAAAAAATAGTTGGGAGAAAAACTAGATAAAAATATAGTTGGACTATCTGAAGTCCTTGAGCAGGACTCGATACTACTTGAATCTTGTTCTACTACCGGGGGGACAACTGTCCCTTGTTGATATCGAGTCTATCGTCCACAAGTCCATCATAAACAACTTCTTACCATCAGGCGGGATCCGTATGCTCTTTAGATAAGCAAGTAACGCCAAGACCATCGAAAATGTGTCGACTAGGGCAGGGTATCTTGTGCTTAAACACCAACAGGTATTCACTGAATTCACGATGACGAATTCACGAATATATTGGCTAATATAACTATACAATACAATACAATTTTATTATATGAATAGTTATTAAAATGAAAGTAACTTAACCTAAACTACCGCGAATTATAATTATTCACAAATTTATATATAGGAAGATAAGATAAGATAAGATAAGATAAGATATATTTATTTGTCATAACATGTGTACAATAGTTGTTACAAAAAATTATAATTTGACTCAACATGCTCTGCCCACACTTATAGGCATACAAATGTAAAAAAATTAAGTCAGCATCTACTAAATAATTACAAATAACAGGTCAGATGTCAATAGGAGACAAAGATTAGCAGACTTTATGGAAAAATTTTGAATTTAATGAAAAAGCCTTTATTTCATGAATTCGAAGCCACAAGCGACTTTATCCTGTCATTGAACAAGCAAATATTATGGTGATGTACCTATCTGTTATCAATAGGGCACACTAAATATTAACTAGACCTTAAAAAAGTCGGTTGATGAAGTCTAGGTACCTACGTATTGTAAATGTTTAGCTTTGGTAAGTCCACAATTACTTTGAATGCCTAGAAAACCATATATAAATGACGGGTTTTCGGGACAATCCCACCCACATGCCCACCGCTGTGACTCCTGTGAGCCAGGATTAACAGCGGAGTAACCAACTGATACACCGAGTTTTGACACTCGTGCGTCCCGTGGACAACTAAACCTACTGTCTTGGACCCCGCAACGAATTTAATCAGAAGTACTTAAATAGGAGGAGTTAGAAAGAAAAGTTTCCACTTCCCTCCACGGAGGACCTTAAACTACGGGACCTATGGGAGCTAAGTTTGATTGCTATAACATGTATGCCAGAAACGTTTAAATGCACGGAAATTCCCTCCAGATGAGACTAAATTCCCATAGTAGGCCACTCCAGACGATACATGTAAGCTGTTCAACATAATAGTACGATCATTATGCCAAAGACTACACTCCCAGAGTATGTGATGAGCACACTGCTCCTGATCGGAGCCAGGTGTTGAGCATTGACAGTTCGGCGAATCAACTAGCTTAAATGAGTATAACTTGCTCCGAAAGTTACCATGACCCGTAAGAAACTGAGCGACACTGTGGATCAATCTCCTCAACCTTCAAATGACGGGTTGGCAGTTTAAGTGGTTGTAGTAAAGCTTTTAGAAAAAATATCTTAGCTCAAACTCTCAATTTATGAAAGTTTAGCTCAAAATGAGAGCCCCGTATTTCAAGTCTTTCAGAAGCTTTTTAATTCCGTAATCGTTGAATGAACCTAGTCTAAAGTATGGAAGATATGGATAAGAGGAGTAGAGCAAGCCCAACTAGGAAAGGACCTATACCTTACAGAAGACCATAACTAAATGACTACACACAGCGGTGTAGGTGTGTTCCTATCGTTTCGTCTACTGTACTATCGTTTTAACGAACGTTTTCCTGTGCCAGGGAAATTGCAGAAACCCTGCTTAATTTTGGGTCAGCAACACGCTAGTGATACCTTTCGCATTGCAAGCGCCCTTAAGCTACGATAACTGCTTACCTTACGCTTGTTTGCCACCGTAGTTGTATAAAAAAATGGACCAGAAGAGTGGTGGTTCTTTTCTTTAAAAACCGTAATAAAAAACTAGACCCATTTCGCTTCTTAACCATATCTACAAATTGTTCTCCCAGGGTTATCGTGATTTGTCAGTAAATCAGATTTTTAATAAAAAAAATAAAATCAACTAACTTCACTGCATAAATCCATGAATTACTGAAATTCACATTAACACATGGCAATGATTAGACAAATGCATGTACGTACATAAATCATCGCTTGTAAGCGACTGACGCTGAAACAACGCGCCGGCACGCGTCTTTGAGCCCGGCATGGCGGCGTTTAATTTCGTCATAATTTTGTTCTTTTTACAGCAATTTACAAAATTCAAAGTTTTTTGTACACTACGATAATGTAGCAAATTTTTTACTGCCCAAGTGTTGGTCTAATATTTATATTGATGAGGTATATTGCGCACCAAACATTTCGTGTTCGGAAAAAAAACGGCAAAAAAGTTACATTTTTTAAAATATCTTTAAAAATATAATACCTACAATAAAAAATGCTTTGCATGTTTTGTTAGAAATTTAATTACCTGTCAATTGATACCCATATTGTTTAAATCGGATGAATATTTACCGCAATAATCGACAAAATCTAAAACCAGGAGTGACGTCACAAATGACGTCATAGCTACCCCCTCCACCACTTTAGAAAGCGACAACAACCAGTTTGAGTATCAGCAGACCATGCCGATTCCAACGATACCACTTGTCGTTATAAACCTTTTCAGTCCTACGAAAATCGTAAATAAGCGACTTTTTTACAATTGGCCTCTCTACTAATAGGACGACATTGGAACTGACCTTTCTAAGTTTGAATATAGGCGGCAATCTCTTAAACTAATGATCTAATTTAAAAAAAAATTACTACGAAGCTTCATTTTTCAGAGTGTTATGGACTGCTTATTTTCGACATATCAAGCGAGTGAAACCGCGGACGGAAGCTAGTTCTACAAATAAAATCGATGATTTTCTACTTTACAAGACTCTGTAGGCGTTTTATTGCAAAGACCAACTGAGTAGAACTAGATTCTCACAGTTAATTCTGATGTCCCTATTCTCTTCCACTCCATCCAGACTACAATCATCATCATCAGCCTATCGCAGTCCACTGCTGGACATAGGCTTCTTCAAGTGCACGCCACCTAGCACGATCCTCGGCTTCCTGCATCCAGTTACTCCCAGCTGCTTTGCGAAGATCGTCACTCCACCTCGCCTGAGGGCGTCCTACACTACGTTTGCCAAGCCACGGTCTCCACTCAAGAACACATCGTCCCGACTACAATAGTAGCTCCGAACTGATTGGGACCTTTGACTGCAAGGTGCAAACGTCACTATTTGATCAACAAGTCTCTCTTTTTCAGAAGTGTACTAACAATCGTTCCTGTAGAATGATCTCACTTCTTTTTTAGGAAGTGTAGCTTAAAACTATAACTATAGCTGACTTGTTACACTCAAAAACAATTTTTGAAGTGTCACCTCAGACTCCACCTTTATCTTCACAAAAGGCAGTTATATAGCTGCGATCATAGCACTGTCAATGACCAGCAAGGCGACTAATAAATTAAGCACGACCGAATACCGTGGAAATCTTTTGGGTCTAAGTCCAGCCACAGATTACTAAATAGTAACTAAGTAACAGATACTTCATTCAGTACAAAATTACCAATACCTACTGACTATAATAGTCGTTATAGTCGCGTCAGCAACCGCTGCACGCTGGATGCTAAAATGTGCCTAAATGCTCAAGCGCACAGTTGTGATTGTTTCGCACCGCACTGAATTAGGTCCGCAAACGGCCCTAGATCGCTCGGCCGGGCGGTAGGTAATTATAGCGCGCAAGTACATGGAGTAACGCAGGCCTGGTCCAGCAGTGGATGTCTTTCGCAAAATAGAAGACAGTAGCCTGGATCAATTCAATGGAAACATCCTTAATAATCCAGTGTACACTTTTCTTAACAAAACCGGACCGGTTTTGGGCGGTTCCGGACGGATTATACTAACGGCCGCCTAATTGCTACGTGGGTTGAATTTGAACGGACTGAGAAATGCCTTAACTAATAGTCTTCGAGTTAATGTTGAATTTAGAATGGTTTATTTGAATCGGTACTTTTTATAGTATGTTGTTATAGGGTGATTTTATGGCGGGGCAAATGGGGTGGGTGAAGTATGGTGTTTGATGGGTCGGGGAAGTCGGGGAGGTCGGGCTGTCGACATATGAGAGTGTTATTTTAACTTTCCGAACATTTACTCAATGGCTCAGCGGGAGCAGGCCATTTGGTAAAGCATTGTGTTTTTGTTACAAGAAAATAGCTCTTTATTTCTGAACAACGTTCTTGTCGGTGCAGCATTTTCATTTTTTTTTTGTCAGTCTTTGTGTGGCGTACCGTCTGCCTATGGTGAGCAGATACCTTAGCCTAAGTACGCTTGTATTCTTAAGGCGCATGTTGGTGACTTAAATTTTTGTAAAGCTTTGTGACAGGGTATCCCTGAGTTCTGAAAACGCATACCTACATAAATGAGTACCTATACTCAAGCACAGGCACACAACTATACTTATCCTTACTAATATTATAAGTGTGAAAGTTTGTGAGTATGGATGTATGGATGTTTGTTACTCTTTCACGCAAAAACTACTGAACGGATCTGGATGAAATTTGGCACAGAGATAGATTTTAGGCTGAAATAGCATATGGTCTACTTTTTATCGCGATAACCGACATCGACGCTGGCGGAGCCGCGGGCAACAACTAGTTACTGTATAATTATTTGACATTAGTCTTCTGTAAGGTAAGGCTTCTGTAAGGTGGCCTTTCCCTAGTCTTCTAATCATACTAAACCTTTGATGAACCTGACTATCGGAACAAGTCAGTACTGTATATATTGTAATTTAAAACTTAAATAGTAACGATCATCATTATCACAAAGTTTTCCAATCCAACCGCAATTTTTCTTGAGCCGTAAAACTGTGAGACGTCGGGTATCCGTTAAATCTTTACGGTTTCTACTTTCCGCCTTGCACTCGAGCTTTATCCGAGTTTTCCGACTTATCCGACGCTGACAACTGAAGCCATACAAACTTGAATGGCATACAACTTGTTCATTCAAATAAGTTAGCTAAGTAACAATGATAAATGAGAGAAAATGAAGACTACCTCGATGGTGTAGCGGTAATTCGTTTGACTGGTGTGCAGTGGTCGAGGGTTCAATCTCCGAGTGGTATGGTTTTTTTCCGTTAGAAATTACGTGAAGCCAGGTTTTGTTCTGATGAGCTTCGTATTGCAAACAACAGTACCTACTTACTATAAAGTTTTATGATGGTCAAAAAGTCGGAAAGAGTCTAAAATTTATTAAGTTTATGTGTTTGAACGCATTTAATCTCAGAAACCACTAAACCAATTTGAAAAATTATTTTACTTATCAAAAGCTACACTATTTCTTAATGGTATAGGTTTTTATCAATATACCGGTCTTGCTAACAGCCAGGCTAAATCTATTTTAAATTAAATTCCTGGCGGCTAGTTAAAATAGCCAACAGTGTGTCAGAGGATGTCTGATATCTCGAAGAAATGCAAAAACATTTTTTAAACATAAATATTCAAATGAGTAGTTCTTATCAAAACTTTATAAAAGATTACTATTAATTTTCAAGTACTGGATTCTTTCTTTATGTCTAGGTACTTACAACTGACAAGTTTTGTAATGCTCCTATTTTTTTCTAAATACAGACAAACGGATAAACATTTTTGTATATAAACAAAACCATGACCACTTTAATTTCAACGACAACGAAATAAGATTTTAATCAAACCTCTTTTTATAAACATAAAATAAAAAACAAATCTTGACAATAAAATGATCATGACAGCTTAAACAAAAATTGACAATAACCGCAACCATGGATCTAACTTGTTCATTTTATATAAAAAAATAGTTCACAATAGAATGGATACACAATAGAAACATACACGCATAAGCTCCATAAAATAAAACATAGAAATAACCAACAGGTCAGTGAAATTATATATTTTCATTCTGTATAAAATTAAGTTCATCGCAGTATTCGGAAGATAGACAAGATCAGCTCAGAGCCGAATGCTATGAAAATCCTAGAGGGCATAGAATATCCAGCAGTGAACCTCTTTCGACTGACATAATAGTGATTAAGGAAGGACAACGATAGTTCAGTACTGAATGCTGTGGAACTCCAGTAGTGGACGTGTCCATATCCAGTAGTGGACGTCTTCGGGTCAGATAATAATGATAACTCCTCTTGAGTCTTGTTTGCCTTTGCCCCGATCTCGACTTTCCATATTTATACGTCAACATATGCGTCTAATAATATACGTCTCCCTAATACTTCATATGCATAATAATATTTCATTTATAAATGCTTGTACTACTAACATTTAAAGGTGCTCCCTCATCTGAAACATTCGCCTGGAATGTAACGTTACAGAGTCGAGCATTACATTGGTAAGGGAACAAAGAACAAACAAGAACCAAGTGTTACACTGCGCTTGATGATACATTATTTTCAGCTACAACGTTTCCTTTCATTTTTCTTTATTTGGATTATATAAAAATTGTGTAAAATAAAAGATACCAACACAACTTCTTCTTCCGACGTCTTGAATACGCATGGCAACACATCCGGAGCACGGGCCAGTAGAGTTTGAAATGAGCGTTTTACACGGATTTTATCATACGGTGTTACGTATTATGCTCGCTGCGAATGGTACTCGTAACAGTCGTAACACCGATATCCACCTTTACATTACAAAAAATGCTCGTCAAGGCAAGGCAGCAGTATTTTAACGTAATGCTCAAATTTGGATCTGAAATGTTACATTACAAGCGAAGGGAGCACCTTATTAGAAATTTAGAACTCGAAGAAAATCTTAGCGTCTGATTTATTAATATTATCTTAAATGTTCTTTAGGCAGAAGACTGAACAGCTCAAACTCGTAAAATATTTCAAGATGTGTATACAGTAAGAGCTCTACGATGTCTAGAGACCAAATGTCTATTGGAACAGCTATTGGTCGTTCATCGGTTGACGACTGCGCGAACAAATTGAGCGACAGCACCAGCAACGTATTGGTACTTACCTTTAATCTATTAACTAGTTTATTTTTTAATTTATGGTAGCATACGGCTGCTTGATGGTAAGCAGTTGCCGTAGCCAATGGACGTTTCCGCTGGCTGGATCACTGACGTCATATCAGGTTTCGGTGGTCCACCCGTGAAAGCGGGTGTAGGTGCACAGGGGGGTTTTAGTCGGTATGCCGGGAGTGCGACATATCAAAGCATTTGCCCTCTACAAAAAAAAGCCTATGGACATTTGCAATACCAGAGGCACCACCCGTGGGTTGGGATTAGGAAGAAGTTTCGTTAAAAACGCATCCCTTAATGAGCGCAATATTTAAATTTTGATTCCATTTTTTTTAGTGTGAGATTTATTTATCACTAGTTAATGTCTGCGGCTCTGTTCATGTAGAACTCGGTTATCGCGATTAAAAGTACACCATGTCCTTTCCCAGGGTACAATATTTCTCCTTGCCAAAGATTCAGTCATTTTTTAGTCATAAAAAGGCAACAGGCAGATTGAATTCACTTATAAAATACTGGCAGGCATCGCTTCGCTTTGGTTTTTTTAGAATTTCTCAATTATAATATGCATGTATTAACAGTATCCTGCGCACTTTCGCCGAGCGTTTTGACTGCCTGTATATGTACCACTGTGACATGGTACATGTACGGGCTAATATACAAATATTATTTTAATTCAATTTATTTTATTATTATTATTATTTTGTTATTTTATTATTATTTAATTTTATTGTAATTTAATGTAATTTTTAACTGTAATTTTAAATTAATTATTTATGTATGTGTAATGTGGTCCATGTTTGACTTATAAATAAATGAATGAATGAATGAAATTAAACATACAAACCTTCCTTTTGAATTGCTCTATATATTGCTGAAAACTGAATTAAAATCCGTTGCGTAGTTTAAAAACCCTAAGCGGACAACGGAAGCGACTTGTTTTATACTAGTTTGTCTAGATTGTTTTATACTATTTTTTATTTTATGTTTTTATTTTATTTTAAAGACAACTCCTGCACTAGAGAGACAAGCTCTGTGTCGCGGGGGACTTTACAAGCATACAATTAACGGACATAAATTACACCCAGACTTAGAACAAATCTTTGTGAGTCACACAAAATTTTGTCCTGTGTGGGAATCGAACCCGTGCACAGCAGGCGCATACTGCGGCCACTGAACCACCGAGGCAGTCAACGTGCATATGCAAAGATTATCACATTTTAGCGTTAGTGAGTGCTGAGAGATCTCTGTGACATCGGATTTCTGATCTTATTTCGGGGTAACTTGAGGAGATAAATATAAAAACTGTTGTTAGGTAAAATACACTGTATTTAATAAATTGTTAACGCGTGTTCACTACTGCCCTGTCGGTTCGTGACTGGTTACATGGTGACGCAGCGCCGCATCGCTTACTGTAATTGCTATGTCAGGGTGCTTACAACATTAAAACCCGTCGTTGCGTATTATATAGCGTATTGGTAATAACTAGATCATCAAGTAAACTACTCAAAAGAAACCGGTTACAAACTCAAATCACCAATGAGTCAACTAACAAACAAGTTATCAACGCATTAGTAACTAATCACCCGCGGGCCGCGACCCCACGTGCTGGTCGAGCGCGATTGGTTTTTAACTATAGTCTATTTCACATAGCATAAGTACTGTGACGTTTGACATTTGAAAGAAAGAAAGAAAGAAAAAAAAATTGCTCTGACATTAAATAAAACTTATAATTACTACTAAATTTATTGTGGAAACTAATCTTGTAAGCGACTTGGTTTTTATTTTGTCCTTATTTTTACCCCATCGTACCTTATTCGTAACATACAACATTCTTATTAGTACTGTGACGTTAGACATTTGAAAGAAAGAAAGAGAGAAAAAAAAAAATTTGCTCTGACATTAAATAAAACTTATAATTACTACATTTAATAAAACTAAATATAAGAAAGCAAATAAGGTTCCTGCGTCAGCTCTAATGTTGTGGACTGGACCACAACGCTGGTATTCAAATCACAGAATTTGAAGACAAATATCAATGAAAATGAAAGACGATTAAATTAAAACCTATCGACTGAAAACTCTAGGCTCTTGATCATTCAATAAGCCCATTGGTTAGAGACTGATTCAATCATTTTCTTTCATCTTCATCGTAAATTGTTAAACGTCACAGTACCCATGCTATGTGAATATTTCTCTCTGTCTGTGTGTGATTCTTGACACATTCCATCAGCAAATGATGCACATCTTCAGGTCAATTACAAAGCACACAGGTTAATTGACTTTTTTAATTAAGAACGCAAATTTTGCTGATGGATAGTGTCCCGAACGTAAGCGATTTGGATGTAACATACTCGTATGTTAGCTTGGAAGGTCAAATGAATAAATATATACAAATCAAACAAATCTTTGTGTGATGAGCACGGATGTTTATTCTGTGTCTGGGTGTAATTTATCTATAATATGTATGTATTTAGAAATATATAAATATGTTTATCAGTTGTCTGGTTACCATAGTAGGTACAGGCTCTGCCTAGTTTGGGATCAGATGGCGATTTGTGAGTTGTCCCGAAAATATGATATTATTATTATGATACCTAAATAAATTTATTTTGTTGGCTATACAGAATTATCCTAAAACTGAAAAGCACATGCAGTGGTGGCTTTTCGGGCCAGTGGTGCTGGCTATCGTTATGTTTCTACTAATGGGAACTATATTTGAAAGAAGGATTGAGGCTTTCTGGCGACACATATGTAAGTACTTAAGCAGTGTTAAGGTTTATTTACACCCTGCTGGTATTGTAAACCAATTTTTATGCTGACAAGTTTTGAAAGGTGTTTTTTTGACATCCCTGTTGGGAGGTTCACACGTTTCCACGAGTCCTGTGATTGGACGCGGGTTTTCAGTTTGTATATAAACACAAGTGGCACACACGGCAACGGCACGCAAGATGGTTGTACAGAGCCGCTAAATATGAAGATTAGTTTTTTAAGAAAACCATTGTATATCTTTCTGTGGAATTTGGTAACAGTGTACAATAAGACTGATACATTAATTTTCCTTAAAAACTAATCTTCATATAGCGGCCCAGAGCCTCTAGGCAAGTGGCATAAGCGATGGTCGAATCGAAAAGTCAAAAAATAAAATGTATGGAATTTGACGTGAGTCTACGATTTAATGTCGTAAACTTACGTCAAATCCCATACATTTTCTTTTTTGACTTTTCGATTCGACTATCGCTTATGCCACTTGTCTAGAGGCTCTGTACAGCTAACTCTGTTGCTGACCGTACCTTGTCCACACCATATTACACACGCAATCTCGTTTGGGACGGCAGCATTTTATTAAAATGTATTTTTTTTGTGAACCACTGCGCCGTGCTCCGTGCACACGCAGATGCGTGGTGACAGCGTACGTAATAATGTGTGATCCACCTTAATATCTCGATAAAAAAAATCATATAACCTGTCTTTTGAAACTTTCATGATGTATGTTAAGTTTCAACCGAGGAACAAAAAAGACTGCACAATAACTGTCTAAACTTGCACGGTGTAAATGCAACCTAAGATTGTCTATCTGGCAGGTCTGGCTCTCTGTAATCAGCTATAAATTTATTAAACCAATTTATAAATAATTTGACAACAGAATATTTTTTTGACATAAACTAGCTAAAGAATATTATAATCATGACGTAAACTTCTGTCATAGGTGGTCAGACAGAGGAGCAATGAACAATCTGACGGCCATATTGGAAACCACAAATAAGTAGGTAGCAATTATTACGTGTGTGCTTCTAGGCCAATCAAAAACGTTTAATGATCCCATAATCCTACGTTAGGTAGGCCAGTTGAAGTCGAATCCAACTCGGCTGGGCAGTGTTTAGGAAGCTACGTCATATCTTTTCGTCCCAAATACCGCAGTGTCTCAAGACGAAAGTCTTTGACCAGTGTGTGTTGCCAGTGATTACATACGGATTTGAGATGTGGTCGTTCATTTTGGGCCTCGTGCGAAGGCTCAAAGTCACCCAAAGAGCAATGGAGAGAGCTATGCTTGGAGTTGCCCTGCGAGATCGAATCAGAAATGAGGAGATCCGTAGGAGAACCAAAGTAACCGACATAGCTCGAAGAATAGCCTCTATTAAGTGACAATGGGCCGGGCACATAGCTCGCAGAACTGATGGCCGTTGGGGCAGAAAGGTTCTAGAGTGGCGACCACGAACTGGAAGACGAAGCGCGGGCAGGCCTCCAACAAGGTGTACCGATGACCTGGTAAAGGATGCGGGCAACCGATGGACAAGGTCGGCTCATGATCGAGAGTTGTGGAAATCCTTGAAGGGGGAGGCCTATGTCCAGCAGTGAACGTCTTTTGGCTGAGATGATGATGAATCCCACGTTAATCTCATTCATATAACTGGTATACGATATTTACTTACTACATGATAAGCTTTCATAGAAATATTGTGTAAGTTTTTGGTTTGCAAGAAATAGTAGCGACGACCCATTTTGAAATGTATTTTTTAATCAGCAATGTCTGCAAATATGCATACCGATCTGATAGTTAGGGGTTACCGTATTTAATGCATGCTAGCAATAATAATGCTGGCACTGAGACATATATTCTACTAGCTACTCCTCAAAAGTCAACAAATTATTTATAATTTGTCTGATTAACAATAGCAATATGTATGCTAACTATGTTATGCGGTGGTACCAAATACCTAAATTACCATCCGATAGGCTAATTAAATAGGGTAATTTAAAGATAACTTACTCGTAAACATATTTTTTATTCCAGTAGCACGTCGGCAAGCGGTGTTGTCACAACAAACTGATTGCACAGACCCGCCATTGGCCACCAACTCGCTTCACACCGTCAAGACACCTTCTCAAAGAACGATAGCTAGTAACAATAAAGACATCACAACAACAACTGGAGATAATGAAAACAAACTTGAATCCAAGAGCTTGAATAAATTAGATACTAGAAGTTTTACTTACGCTTTTGGAATCAAAGATTACAAAGATGAACCTATTCTAACACAAATTTTGAAATCGTAAGCAACATTTCGTCCATCAAAGGTAACTTTGTCATCAGGCCAAAAATACCTACTACTTCTACAAGAATTTTTCCAAACTAATTTTACTAAAAATTAAGTGTAAACTAAAACTGTAGCAATATAAAAGATGTGTAAGGTAATTAAGTTGATGATGTGTGTAACATACATAGATAAGATTGCTTGACTTCCATAGATTAAGTTGGGCCTGATGGAAAAGAATTGAACTTAGTTTTCACATCCTCGCAAAAGCGAGGGATGCGAGCTAGAGATGGCAGGAAGAGGGCAGAGAGCGAGGAATTTTAGAGTTGTTTTGCTCTTGTTCACTATTTAGCTACATCACAATGTCTGATGAAAAGACAGCCTTACACATGTATCTTTGAAAAAAAAAATGTTGACCATATTTACATAGAAGCCCTTGCAATCATTTGTTATAAAGACGTCATCAATATATACATACAAATCTCATTTGAATCTTTGAATTTCGAACTACTATTTCTATCACAATTTCATTTTGTTGTTACCTCTCCTTTTCTTTATTAGTAAATCAACCACAGCAGAAAAACTGACTTGCAAATCATCATCATCTTAGCCAAAAGACCACTGCTAGACATAGACCTCCTACAAGGATTTCCACAACTCTCGATCCTGAGCCGTCCTTCTCCATCGGCTGCCCGCAACCTTTACCAGATCGTCCGATACCAAATACCAACTAAATTAAATCAGAATTGTTTAAAATCTCGTTTTAATTCAATAACCAATATTTTAGACAGTAAAATCTAGACTGGATCTTTTAGATAGTTAAATCGAGACAGATATTCGAGACTTGAGCTAATTCTCGATTTAAATTAGCTGATTTTAGTAAGTGTAAAACCAAATTAATCATTAAAATAGTTAATTATACTGTTACTAATAACAAAAAGCAACTAAATAATGTAAGAAGTATTAAGTGTAAAATTTGCGCAGTATGCGATTATTTAATAAATATCTTCTTACCTCTCAACCTAGTTATTTGAATTTTATTTATGAGAAACAACCTTGTTTTCCCCTTATTTCTCCTTGTCACCTTCTGACGACATATGTATATCTAATAATATTGATAGATTGAAATAAATTCTGTGAATTTCGTCTTCGGAGTTTAATATAACAAAGGTAATATAGTCCTTGTCGAGTGGCTTGGAGGCATAGTTGGTAGTACGAGTGACTTATATATGTCGTCAAACGCGAGCCTATACGTAATAAAATGTCTGCGATATAAGTGATTCAATTTTGTTACATACCACTCAAAACCAAATCCTACTAATATGTTAAACTAGCTGTTGCCCGCGGTTCCGCCCGCGAGGATGTCGGTTATCGCTGTTAAAAGTAGCCTATGTGATATTCCAGACCAATAATCTACCTCTATGCCAAATTTCATCCAGATCCGTTCAGTAGTTTTTACGTGAAAGAGTAACAAACATCCATACATCCATCCATCAATCCGTCCATCCATCCATTCTTACAAACTTTCGCGTTTATAATATTAGTAGGAAGTAGGATGTGAAAGTTTGTGAGGATGGATGGATGTTCGTTATTCTTAAACGTAAAAACTACTGAACGGATCTAAAAGAAATTTGGCATAGAGTTTATAGTCTTTTTTATCGCGATAACCGACATCCACGTAGATGGAGTCACGGGTAACAGCTAGTCTATATATAAAAATAGATCTTGCCTTGGTCACGCCATAACTTGAGAACTACTGATTTCATTGATGTTTTTTTCTAAAGTTTTCTAATTCTAATACTTTGTAGACGGTTCTTAAGGAAAAAAAAAGTGAAACAAAATTACACAGAAAATAGAAAAATTCCACAACTTAATCATACGTGTTAGGAAATTCCTCTGGAATCGTACAGTTCGGCATGTTTGAGATATAGTATGACCATTAGTGCTGTGCACTCCCTGAGGTATGCGCGCGGTGAGACGGGGGGGTTAGAATCGGCTGCTGCGCTGTCAGTGCGCCGTCAACGCTTGTGACGGCAGGTAGTGTTATTTGTATCGGACTGTCTATGTCAGACGCACACGAGATAAATATTCAAAGATGGGTCGTGCGTTATCTCGTGATATGAAGACTGTCATTTTTAAGGTGGCTGAATATTTTAAGAAAAGAAAAGCAGACAAAGAAAGCTTTGAATTTAAAAATGACGTGAATATTGCTAAAATCGTTGCGGAGGCTACGGGATACAGCAAAAGAACCGTACATAATGTGATTTCTGCGGGTTATTTATCAATTGAAAATTCAAGCCAATTAAAATTTCAATCGCCAAAAAAACCAAAAGTTCTAAAGAAAAAACACGTTGTGGATGATTTTGACCTTGGAGTTATCAGAAGAAAAATTCATCAGTTTTACGAAGTTGAAAAAAAAATACCAAGTGTCCGTAAGTTACTATCAAGTTTGAGACAGGATGGCATATTGAATTGTGGACGGGAATATTTAAGACAGCTTTTACACAAAATGGGCTACCGTTACAAAAAATGCAAATCAAAGAGACATCTCCTTATAGAGCAGCCTAATATTACAGTGTGGCGGAAAAAATATCTTACACAAATCAGAAATTACAGAACGGAAAACCGAAACATATATTTTCTTGATGAAACATACATCAACGCCAGTCACCATGCCAGCAAATGTTGGCAATCATCGTCAGAACCCGGTATTCATGCTGATATTGGGAAAGGACGGCGACTAGTAATACTCCACGCTGGGTGTCGAAATGGCTTAGTGGATGATACATTGACTATATTCAAATCCGATGCTAGAACCGGTGACTATCATGGAGATATGAGCGGACCTACTTTTTATAAGTGGGTAGATGAAAAGTTAAAAGATAAGTTGCTGCCGAATTCTGTGGTTGTAATGGACAACGCGTCTTACCACAGCGTTCAGATTGAGAAGAAACCAACTATATCAAGCCTCAAAAGTGAAATGCAGAACTGGTTGCTACGCCATAATGTAGAATTTTCAGGAACCATGTCAAAGGCTCAACTGCTACTTCTTATCAAAAATACACAAAAAGAACCCGTGTATAGAATTGACGAACTCCTGAAAGCCAGTGGACACACTGTTCTGCGTTTACCTCCGTACCATCCAGATTTAAATCCAATCGAGTTGGTCTGGGCTGATATTAAAAACAACATAGCCCAAAACTATATTAATTCTTCTCTAGACGAAAAGATAATCTTATTGGATAAATTGTTTTCGGAATTCACGGCGGAAAAATGGCAGAAATGCGACGATCATGTCCAGAAAAATGAAAATGATTACTGGAGTCGCGATAGTAGGTTCGATAATGTTATCGATTCATTCATAATAAATTTGCAAGACTCTGATTCAAGTTCCGGTGGCGAAGAGGAAGATGAAGATGATGACGAAATGGAAGATGAAGTTGAAACAGAATCTATGTCAGAATAACTTTCGTTAGAATATATAATTGTTTGTAAATATAAAAAATGTTTAATAAAACAAGTCCTGTTGTGAATTATAACTTTCAATTCTTATTTATCACCTGCATATTTTTAATAAAATATGAGTATATTTGGGTTACATTTTAATCAACAAAGTAAGTATATATTACAGATAGATAGCCTCCGACCAACGCAACGTCCCGCCACAAGTCTTGCCTTAGAAATGCAAACTGATATCGTAAGATCTGTCCGACATGTATCGACCTCATGTGAACTCATGCACTTTTTTCTTCGCCCCCCACCTCGCCGTGCATACCTCAGGGAGTGCACAGCACTAATGGCCACACTATATGAGGATGAACTCCCTGACGGTGGAGAGAGGTGCATTGATAAAACGTGGGCATGGGCATCAAATCGAACAATCCTTCAGAGCACAGCCCATTGTAGCCCGTTCTAGTTATAATTCTGTCAA
Source organism: Trisateles emortualis (assembly GCA_947095525.1). Lineage (NCBI taxonomy): Eukaryota > Metazoa > Arthropoda > Insecta > Lepidoptera > Erebidae > Trisateles > Trisateles emortualis. The sequence goes on along the minus strand of OX352748.1, from coordinate 2,439,645 downwards.
CAAAAGCAGCAATATCGTGGTGTGACCTTGCCAGGACGTTACGGGTCTGATACCGGTTGCCTACACGGCTATAAGTACCTCGGCCAGGGGTAATTTCCCAAGCGGCCGCGGTTTTGTGACCGTTTGAACAGAGGACAGTACTGGCGCCAGTTGCAAATCGGCTTTACGCAAGGGGAATGTGCAACTGTGACGATGGCGATAATATATCTTCATTGCCACAGTTTCAAGTTACTAAGTTGCAACTTAGTAAATAACTACACTAAAGGAACAACACTAAACTAATTTAACTATTAAAAATACATTCTATTTTCTAATATGAAGGCTATGCATAGCATTCTTATTAGAAAAATAATGTATTTTTAATAATTCCTTTATCATGGTAGCTATGTGTTTGAAATTGTAATTAGGTATAGACATGCCGGACGATAGATCAAGATTGCTGCGGCCATGCGTGCTTCGAAAAGCATGTAAAGCCGTTGGTTCTGCGATTGAACTCTCTTTGTTTGTGTTGGATTGCCGCCCCATCGGACTATGAGAGGTAATAGTACTGCTAAAATCTGTGTCCATCAGAATGAACGGTCATTAGGCGTATTTAACGTTGAATTTATGCCTAACAATTGCTGCCCTATTGCTTCTATTTGCTTCCTATTCTCAAACAATTGCTTCCATCTTATTCTAGAAGAAGAAAAAATTAAGAGTGACCGTTCATTCTGATATCAGGACGACCGGTCACTGAATCATAGTATCCTTGTTAAATAGAATTATTGAAATTCACGCTGGCCATTAATTGCTGCCCGTTTGGTTCCCTCAATGTTTTACAACGTTAATACTGTAACTATCACGGCAATAAAGATATCGACAAAAGTATGCGATTATTTAATAAATATCTTCTTACCTCTCAACCTAGTTATTTGAATTTTATTTATGAGAAACAACCTTGTTTTCCCCTTATTTCTCCTTGTCACCTTCTGACGACATATGTATATCTAATAATATTGATAGATTGAAATAAATTCTGTGAATTTCGTCTTCGGAGTTTAATATAACAAAGGTAATATAGTCCTTGTCGAGTGGCTTGGAGGCATAGTTGGTAGTACGAGTGACTTATATATGTCGTCAAACGCGAGCCTATACGTAATAAAATGTCTGCGATATAAGTGATTCAATTTTGTTACATACCACTTAAAACCAAATCCTACTAATATGTTAAACTAGCTGTTGCCCGCGGTTCCGCCCGCGAGGATGTCGGTTATCGCTGTTAAAAGTAGCCTATGTGATATTCCAGACCAATAATCTACCTCTATGCCAAATTTCATCCAGATCCGTTCAGTAGTTTTTACGTGAAAGAGTAACAAACATCCATACATCCATCCATCAATCCGTCCATCCATCCATTCTTACAAACTTTCGCGTTTATAATATTAGTAGGAAGTAGGATGTGAAAGTTTGTGAGGATGGATGGATGTTCGTTATTCTTAAACGTAAAAACTACTGAACGGATCTAAAAGAAATTTGGCATAGAGTTTATAGTCTTTTTTATCGCGATAACCGACATCCACGTAGATGGAGTCACGGGTAACAGCTAGTCTATATATAAAAATAGATCTTGCCTTGGTCACGCCATAACTTGAGAACTACTGATTTCATTGATGTTTTTTTCTAAAGTTTTCTAATTCTAATACTTTGTAGACGGTTCTTAAGGAAAAAAAAGTGAAACAAAATTACACAGAAAATAGAAAAATTCCACAACTTAATCATACGTGTTAGGAAATTCCTCTGGAATCGTACAGTTCGGCATGTTTGAGATATAGTATGACCATTAGTGCTGTGCACTCCCTGAGGTATGCGCGCGGTGAGACGGGGGGGTTAGAATCGGCTGCTGCGCTGTCAGTGCGCCGTCAACGCTTGTGACGGCAGGTAGTGTTATTTGTATCGGACTGTCTATGTCAGACGCACACGAGATAAATATTCAAAGATGGGTCGTGCGTTATCTCGTGATATGAAGACTGTCATTTTTAAGGTGGCTGAATATTTTAAGAAAAGAAAAGCAGACAAAGAAAGCTTTGAATTTAAAAATGACGTGAATATTGCTAAAATCGTTGCGGAGGCTACGGGATACAGCAAAAGAACCGTACATAATGTGATTTCTGCGGGTTATTTATCAATGGAAAATTCAAGCCAATTAAAATTTCAATCGCCAAAAAAACCAAAAGTTCTAAAGAAAAAACACGTTGTGGATGATTTTGACCTTGGAGTTATCAGAAGAAAAATTCATCAGTTTTACGAAGTTGAAAAAAAAATACCAAGTGTCCGTAAGTTACTATCAAGTTTGAGACAGGATGGCATATTGAATTGTGGACGGGAATATTTAAGACAGCTTTTACACAAAATGGGCTACCGTTACAAAAAATGCAAATCAAAGAGACATCTCCTTATAGAGCAGCCTAATATTACAGTGTGGCGGAAAAAATATCTTACACAAATCAGAAATTACAGAACGGAAAACCGAAACATATATTTTCTTGATGAAACATACATCAACGCCAGTCACCATGCCAGCAAATGTTGGCAATCATCGTCAGAACCCGGTATTCATGCTGATATTGGGAAAGGCAAATCCTCACAAATAATAGCACCAGTCCTAAGCTATATTATTAACCTTTCAATAGAATGTGGCGTTTTTCCATCACAATTAAAAACTTCGATTGTGAAGCCAATATTTAAAAAGGGAGAAAAGGATTCTATGGATAACTATAGACCTATAGCCATAATACCCATATTTGCAAAGGTTTTTGAAAAAATTATACATAAGTCCATATACGACTATTTTGAGATAAATCATATATTTGTAGCTGAGCAACATGGATTTAGAAAAAACAAAAATATTAATCTGGCAATATATGATATGCTACACAAAGTGACGACTAATCTTGATAAAAGAGTACCTGTGTCTGCTATGTACATGGATTTAACAAAAGCCTTCGATTTCGTGGACCACAATATCCTAATGAAGAAACTGTACACGTATGGCGTTAGGGGTAATGCTTACAATTTGATAAAATCGTACCTTAATGATCGACACCAAGTCACACAAATAACTAAAATTGACACAAGACTAAAATATGAAATAACACACACATCTACACCTAGAAATATTATATATGGAGTACCACAAGGCTCAGTAATGGGACCTCTGTTGTTTCTGATTTACATAAACGACATGCCAAAGGCTATTAATCAACAAATTATTCTTTTTGCCGATGATAGTACGGTTTTATTTGAGGGCCATGAAATTAATAAATACGAAACAGAAATGAACAATACATTACATGAAATAGTATCTTGGCTTAACAATAATAATTTAAATCTCAACCTCAAAAAAACTAACATTATGCATTTCAGACAAAGAGAGAATAAAAACGGTATTGATCCTCACGTAACTTATTTGGGGCAAAAAATTGAAAAAGCACTCACAACGAAATTTTTAGGAATTCATATTGACAGCAATCTTACATTTCATACCCAAATTAATGACATTACTAATAAAATATTGAGATTCTCGTATGCCTTATATAAACTTAGTAAAAAAGTCAATCAAAAAGCTGTAATATCTGCATATCATGGTTATGTAGTGTCAATATTAAAATATGGAGTAATCTTCTGGGGAAATGCTACTGGTAAGGAACGCGTATTTTTAGCTCAAAAGAGGTGTATACGGGCAATATGCCACCTACAAAACACAGCTTCGTGTAAACCACATTTTTTAAACTTGAAGCTACTAACTTTCCCTTCAATTTACATATATGAAGTTGCCATATTTGTCAGGACTCAGTCACATCTTTTCGAGAAAACAAGTAGAAATCGCAACAAAGCACGTCTATGTGTAGTTCCTTCAAGGACAACACTTATGCATAGTAGCGTATTTTGTATGGCTATAAAAATACACAACAAACTACCGACATCTATAAAAGAATCTGAAAACTTAATAACCTTTAAAACTAATCTACGTAAATTTCTAATTAATAAAACCTACTATACTATAAATGAGTTCCTAAATGATACTGTAAATTAAATGATGTACGATTTTGTGATACTATCTTATTAATATCTATGTAAATTTAATCTAAAATTGACTAATAGTTATATATTTGATATGGAATGATTGCTAATAGTTATTGATATTGTATTTTTATTTTCTATTATAATTAAATGAATATGTCTTAATGATATCATAAAATGTACCTATTTATACCTATATAATGTAACATTTGCACACCAGTGTCATGGTAAAATGCAGAGAACACTTTTGCTTTGTACCAACCTTAATAACCTGTATTTGGCAAATAAAATATTTGATTTGATTTGATTTGATTTGAAAAAGGACGGCGACTAGTAATACTCCACGCTGGGTGTCGAAATGGCTTAGTGGATGATACATTGACTATATTCAAATCCGATGCTAGAACCGGTGACTATCATGGAGATATGAGCGGACCTACTTTTTATAAGTGGGTAGATGAAAAGTTAAAAGATAAGTTGCTGCCGAATTCTGTGGTTGTAATGGACAACGCGTCTTACCACAGCGTTCAGATTGAGAAGAAACCAACTATATCAAGCCTCAAAAGTGAAATGCAGAACTGGTTGCTACGCCATAATGTAGAATTTTCAGGAACCATGTCAAAGGCTCAACTGCTACTTCTTATCAAAAATACACAAAAAGAACCCGTGTATAGAATTGACGAACTCCTGAAAGCCAGTGGACACACTGTTCTGCGTTTACCTCCGTACCATCCAGATTTAAATCCAATCGAGTTGGTCTGGGCTGATATTAAAAACAACATAGCCCAAAACTATATTAATTCTTCTCTAGACGAAAAGATAATCTTATTGGATAAATTGTTTTCGGAATTCACGGCGGAAAAATGGCAGAAATGCGACGATCATGTCCAGAAAAATGAAAATGATTACTGGAGTCGCGATAGTAGGTTCGATAATGTTATCGATTCATTCATAATAAATTTGCAAGACTCTGATTCAAGTTCCGGTGGCGAAGAGGAAGATGAAGATGATGACGAAATGGAAGATGAAGTTGAAACAGAATCTATGTCAGAATAACTTTCGTTAGAATATATAATTGTTTGTAAATATAAAAAATGTTTAATAAAACAAGTCCTGTTGTGAATTATAACTTTCAATTCTTATTTATCACCTGCATATTTTTAATAAAATATGAGTATATTTGGGTTACATTTTAATCAACAAAGTAAGTATATATTACAGATAGATAGCCTCCGACCAACGCAACGTCCCGCCACAAGTCTTGCCTTAGAAATGCAAACTGATATCGTAAGATCTGTCCGACATGTATCGACCTCATGTGAACTCATGCACTTTTTTCTTCGCCCCCCACCTCGCCGTGCATACCTCAGGGAGTGCACAGCACTAATGGCCACACTATATGAGGATGAACTCCCTGACGGTGGAGAGAGGTGTATTGATAAAACGTGGGCATGGGCATCAAATCGAACAATCCTTCAGAGCACAGCCCATTGTAGCCCGTTCTAGTTATAATTCTGTCAACAAAAGCAGCAATATCGTGGTGTGACCTTGCCAGGACGTTACGGGTCTGATACCGGTTGCCTACACGGCTATAAGTACCTCGGCCAGGGGTAATTTCCCAAGCGGCCGCGGTTTTGTGACCGTTTGAACAGAGGACAGTACTGGCGCCAGTTGCAAATCGGCTTTACGCAAGGGGAATGTGCAACTGTGACGATGGCGATAATATATCTTCATTGCCACAGTTTCAAGTTACTAAGTTGCAACTTAGTAAATAACTACACTAAAGGAACAACACTAAACTAATTTAACTATTAAAAATACATTCTATTTTCTAATATGAAGGCTATGCATAGCATTCTTATTAGAAAAATAATGTATTTTTAATAATTCCTTTATCATGGTAGCTATGTGTTTGAAATTGTAATTAGGTATAGACATGCCGGACGATAGATCAAGATTGCTGCGGCCATGCGTGCTTCGAAAAGCATGTAAAGCCGTTGGTTCTGCGATTGAACTCTCTTTGTTTGTGTTGGATTGCCGCCCCATCGGACTATGAGAGGTAATAGTACTGCTAAAATCTGTGTCCATCAGAATGAACGGTCATTAGGCGTATTTAACGTTGAATTTATGCCTAACAATTGCTGCCCTATTGCTTCTATTTGCTTCCTATTCTCAAACAATTGCTTCCATCTTATTCTAGAAGAAGAAAAAATTAAGAGTGACCGTTCATTCTGATATCAGGACGACCGGTCACTGAGTCATAGTATCCTTGTTAAATAGAATTATTGAAATTCACGCTGGCCATTAATTGCTGCCCGTTTGGTTCCCTCAATGTTTTACAACGTTAATACTGTAACTATCACGGCAATAAAGATATCGACAAAAGTGTTGTATAACAATATTTTTAGTGCCTGACAAAAAATAAAGGCAAAACTCTTATTTAACATTGCAGTTACGCTTGCTTGGCGATAAATCTATGGTATTGTAGCGGTGACCTATAGCTAAGTATTATGTTATTAATAAATTATAAGTAAAAAATATTTTTAAAAACAAGCTTTTATTTAAATGCTCTGAAAAGAAGAAAATAAATTTTGAAGAAAATAAAACCAAAGAAAACTCATATTTTTAAAAATTTTACAGTTGTATTATGATATAAAAGCTTGTCGCGCTACATTTGTAGGGTTTTTTTTAAGGAAATACGTGTTCTATTTTGAACTGCTTTCAAAGTTCGCGACAAGCTTTTTATATCATAATACAACTGTAAAATTTTAAAAAATATGAGTTTTCTTTGGTTTTATTTTCTTCAAAATTTATTTTCTTCTTTTCAGAGCATTTAAATAAAAGCTTGTTTTTAAAAATATTTTTTACTTTTAATTTATTTTCTTCTTTTTAGAACGTAAATAAAAGGCTGTTTAATAAAAGTACCTACAAGATAATATACATATATTAATTTATGAAATATACACAATTTTAACAGCTATTGCTAGACATGATGTTTCTAAGCCTGATCATTTCTCTTAATGCATCATTGTTACACGGTCGCTTGCCTGTTAATTTAGTACAATCAAGTTCCTCTATAAGCAGACCTTCTAGAGACTTGCTCTCTAGAAGTTCTGCTTATACTCAAAGCTCTTCGCGGCTGGCCAAGCATGTGTTATGCTTGGCCAGCCGCGAAGAGCAATGAGCCCAAATAGACAACGGCGTGGTCGACAGTACTCCCCTGCATTTTGTGTACTGTGCAAGGTCAACATTATATAATTGGCAACATTCTTCTTTCAGCAGTACGGTAACTATATTTTGCCGGAAATTGCACAGATTTTGGCTGAATTTCTGTAGTGTATCCAATAGCACCATTCACCGGACCTTTAGACACATCTACATTGCAACGCAATATGACTTTTGCACCAACGAATATATCTAATTCTTTAGGTAGCCCCTTCTGTCTTGTTTATAAACAAGACAGGGGGATCTAAATAATATTTTACCAACTGATATATCAAATGGTAAAATATTATTTAGATCGGTGTTGTCATTTTTTCGAGTACAATCTATTAGACTATCTTGTGCTATTATTTTGTTAATAATTACTCCACGAGTACGAAAATGTTAAAAGACAGTTTGATTATGATAGTATGCTCGTTGATTAGTCGGATACATTCGGAGAGCTTTTTCAACTGCAAATTCGCCAGTTGCTTCTTTTTAAGCCGACTCATTAGAATTGCAAAATGTTCTGACTGAAGTTAACCTACTCGTAATGCAAGGAGCTCTTTAAAATTGGTACTGCCATATTGCCGCATGTTTTCGGGCAATTCAAATAATGAGAAAAAACGCCACAGGTTTGTTGCTGGGACAAATCTAGTGGGTTGATCGAATACTTGATTGCCTCGCACTGGAGGTAACTGCATCAAATCTCTGAAAACACAAATATTGATTCCGCCAAAGAGACATTCAGTGTTTTTAAGTTGCTTTAGTCGAGAATCCACCATACAAAGTATTTCATATGGGACCATAGAGATTTCATCCAGAAATAAAAATTGTATATGTTGCCATTGTTGCCGCATCAATCTTAAGTAATTACCCGTAAGTATAGGCATCTGCACTATTCTACCATCATTTTGTACTGGCAATCTTAGTGTAGAATGCATTGTAGTTCCCCCGACTAAGCGCGCGGCTACTCCTGTTAGTGCACAAACCTTAACAACTTGCTTGCCATAACAACGATTTACTTGATTTTTTAATAAGTTAAAGAGGAATGCTTTTCCAGTCACAGCATTAGGTACCCGTTATGAACAACCTCAGACGCTCATTGCTGTTATTATTTAGCTGTTTTAGACGTACTGTGTGTCCGTTTATTTTATGTTTGTAAAGTCCCCCGCAGCACAGAGCTAGCAGTCAAGGTCACTAACCACTAGACCTACATGCCAGTTATTATTCTTGTTATGTTGAGGAGTTCCTATGACTACCTTCCGACTTCATCGTTACACCCATCTAAGAATATAGTACTCGTCAAGATTAATTTAAAACACCCAAACACAACACGGCTATCTTGTTTTGTTCAAGAGTTGCCATGACCGCCTTCCGACTTCATAATCACGTCCTGAACACCCATCTAAGTACTTCTATCTTAATCTAGTACTCGACATTTTTTTATACTACTTGGGTAGCACACAAGCATAAGGCCCACTTGATGCTAAGCAGTTACCGTAGCCTATAGACGCTCGCAATACCAGAGGTATCACTTGCGTGTTGCCAACCCATTGTTTTACACCAGGGCTTTAAGATGGGAGTACCCCTGAGATAAGAATACGTTTCTGTCAAAACGCATCCCTAAATGAGCGCTGGAGACCCGTACTCACACACAGGAACACAACTACACCGTTGTATCTAGTTATTTGGCTGTGGTCTTCTGTAAGGTGGAGGTCCTTCCCCAGTCGGGCTTGCTTGCTTGTATGGTACCCTACCTCCCTCAAAAAAGATAAATTTAAAACACCCAAATATGACACGGCTATCTTGTTTCGTTGAAGAGTTGCCATGATCGACTTCCAACTTCATCATCACGTACTGAACACCTATCTAAGAATATAGTGCTCGTCAATATAAATTCAAAACACCCAAACACGACACGGCTATCTTGTTTCGTTGAAGAGTTAGCATGATCGACTTCCGACTTCATCATCACGTCCTGAACACCCATCTAAGAATATAGTGCTCGTCAATATAAATTCAAAACACCCAAACACGACACGGCTATCTTGTTTCGTTGAAGAGTTACCATGATCGACTTCCAACTTCATCATCACATACTGAACACCCATCTAAGAATATAGTGCTCGTCAATATAAATTCAAAACACCCAAACACGACACGGCTATCTTGTTTCGTTGAAGAGTTACCATGATCGACTTCCGACTACATCATCACGTCCTGAACACCCATCTAAGAATATAGTGCTCGTCAATATAAATTCAAAACACCTAAACACGACACGGCTATCTTGTTTCGTTGAAGAGTTACCATGATCGACTTCCGACTTCATCATCACGTCCTGAACACCCATCTAAGAATATAGTGCTCGTCAATATAAATTCAAAACACCTAAACACGACACGGCTATCTTGTTTCGTTGAAGAGTTGCCATGATCGACTTCCGACTACATCATCACGTCCTGAACACCCATCTAAGAATATAGTTCTCGTCAAGATAAATCCAAAACACCCAAACACGACATGGCTATCTTGTTTCCTTGAAGAGTTGCCATGGCCACCTTCCGGCTTCATCATCACGTTCTGAATACCCATCTAATAATATAGTTCTCGTCAAGATAAAGCCAAAACACTGAAACCCGACGCGGCTATCTTGTTTCGTTGAAGAGTTCCTATGGCCATCCTCCGACTGCATCATCAGACCAGCTCCATGGTACCATATTATTGCATTGTCACCAAAGTTACGTAGGTATACCAAATTTCAGCTCCATCAAACACCGGGAAGTACTTCAAATCTAGCTCACAAGATTTGCTAACATACTAACTAACTAACTAACTAACATACATTGCAAGCTAAATAAAAGCTTGTAAAAAGAAGTGCCTATCGTATTTAGTGACAAAACCGGCCAAGTGCATGTCGGGTCACGCACAATGTAGGATTCCGAAATTGCCGTTTCCAATAATGCGGACTAAGAATAAAGTAGGTACCTATCTATGGTTTCAGTATTCATGACTTCTCAAAACATAGTACAATGGTATTTGGTAAAGGCTTGAAATAAGGCGCATTAAAAGGGTCGCGGGGAAGGGGAAAAAATATATCCCACACAATTGCTTTAGTCCCCGTTGCCGCAGCATCTTCCAAATGTTTACTTTTTTGTTGTTTTAGTTTAGTTTATTTATTGCTTAATGTCCGTCCGTCACTTGGGGTTACCACTGAAAATCAGCGCTGTGTTGTTACCACAACATAGCATTATGCTGAATGGTAACCTCATTGACACAGTAGTTATAAGGTACCTACAATGTACTCATACCAACAATTTTTTTTACTGTGTCAATAAATGTAATTTTCTTTCTTTTCTTTCTTTTTTCTTTCTTTCAAATAACGAATTAGTCTCATAACATTTCTACTAAATCGTTATTTGTCTGAATAGCATCTTATCTTATTAGGGCTGTCCTTCCAGAGTAATTCGACTCTTTGGGATCTTTTGTGCATGTCCTTTCCTTTCTGCTCATATGTGCATCTTGATCCCTAAATATCTCTAAAGTTCTAGTTGGTACGGCACATTCCAAAATGCTCATCCTTCTTACAGCTAATGCTGTAGGTTTTGGTACCGAGAAAATAAATCCGTAATTATAATTCTGTTAAGTAAGAATATGATTTACTAGCGGCCGGAGTTCGACCCGACGGCTGATTCTCTAAGAAACAGCGATGGCAAACTGACAGTTGTAATCGCAAACTGACAGTTGTGATTGCTCGATGACGGCACAATCTATTGACTAAACGTCAAAAAGGCTCGGTTTTTGCTCCTACGGAATATCGATTTTCAATCTGACAGCCAGATTTTGCTCGGTTTTTGCGGTAGCTCGGTTTTTGCTCTTACGGAATACCCCTGCCGGTGAGAGTACTTTTTATCTATTGAGAGAAACTGATGTTCCAAATTTCTGCTTCCTAGACGTAATTAGAATATAATAATGTAGGTACTTATAACTCATAGGTATTATTCGCTCCTGCTAGCGTAAGTGACTCGCACAGTCAAGTAACTCTCCCGTGTAAACGCTCCCGAGCCCAACGCATACTATTTACCCACAATGCTCAGGTTAAACGAACAGATTTTATTATTTTAAGCTCGCTCCGTTACCTACTGTTTATACAGATACTAGTAACATAAAGTACTATGTAAATTTATATGTATAGTCTCATATTAAACGTTATTTCAATAATTATATATATTTCTAGCTTCTGCCAGCGGCTTCGCCCGCGTAAATGTCGGTTTAATCATTGGCTTAAGGACAAAATTTGAAGATCTTAACTTCGAAATTAACGGACTTTCATACAAACTTTAGGGAGGTAACCACTTAAGCCACTGAACCAACCGTGCAGTCAAATCTGATCGTTCACTCCCTTTTTCATTCCTATCATTCCACACACAATCCATCCATCTTTTCTTTGCTTTCCCTCTCCTCCTTCATCTGCCAACACACAGTCATCACTCTTTTAAGTCACATGTCTATGCCAAGACAAACGATTTCCTTTCTATGAATGATAAATCCATATATCAAAACGTGAAGAACATATTGCCTGCATTAGAAAATAAATAAAATTTAGCATCGTTAAAGTTTACTAGCGGGCAAGCCCAACTGGCATAGGACCTCCATCTTACAGTAGACTACAACCAAATAGAAGAACACACAGCGGTGTAGTTGTGTAAAAATAATAATATTGCTATTGAAAAATAGGGTTTCGTTGGTAGAAGGGTGAAAATTTAGGGTTATAAGTATTTTTAATACCAAATTTTTGGAGTGGCCATCCTTATCACTTACGGGTAAAAAAATAATTTACGACCTATTCTGAGACCTATACTAAATATACAAAAAAAAATCATAATATTCGGTCAAGTCGTTTTGGAGGAGTTTGGTTACAAACAATTCTGTAACACGAAAATTCTATATATAATATATAGATATGAAGATTTTAAAATAAATAAATATGGAGAAAATACATTTCAAAGTCAAGAAAAACATATTTAACATACACCTTCTAGCAGATGTATTTAATTAAATGATTAACTAAAACTTCATGACTTATTTGAGTCTTGTATTTTAGACTCCAATCCTTTGATATTAATTTCGCAAAAGCAACGCCCTGACCTCTACAAAACTTTGCTGAAATCTCCTAACAGAAAACAACTTATACTGCAAATACATTTAGCTGAAATTAGATTAAGAATTTGCTTTGAATATTTTTCTATTTGATTATTTCATTTGCATAACGAATTTAGTTTGATGTTTTAAGCAACTTGAGAACATTATTAATTTGGCTTGGGCAAACATCTGTCTAAATCTGTATTGATTTGATGACTGTTCACTTTTGCCAAACTCTGACCGTTTATATTTAAAAGGCTGATCTGAGTTTCATTTTAAAATTTTAAGTTTGGAAATTACAGATTCTATGAAACATAACACAACAAGACAAATAAAAAACTGGAATAAATTAAGCTTTCAAACAAATAACCTACAAATTTGTCTGTGTTTAGCGGCTATAGTGCCACAGACATACAGTTAAAAGCGTCAATTTACAAGCCCGACTGAGGAAAGATCTCCACCTCACAGAAGGCCACAGCCAAATACAGCGGTGTAGTTGTGTTCCTGTGTGAGGTCTCCAGAGCTCATTTAGGGATGCATTTGAAAGAAACGTATTCCTATCCCAGGAATACTCCATCTTAAAGCCCTGGTGTGAAAAGAAATGGGTCGGCAACACGCAAGTGATACGCCTGGTATTGCAAGCGTCCATAGGCTACGGAAACTGCTTAACATCAGACGGGCCGTATGCTTATTTGCCACTCAAGTAGTAGGTATAAAAAAACTTATACCACCTGTCGTTGTTTCTTTCGTTAAAAGATAAATCATAATTTAACAATCGTAAAACACATTGATACTGTTGTTAAAACTAATAGGTAAATAAAACAGAACTGAGGTTTAATCCACATATTATACTACTGAACAGCAAACATTTAATTGGATTTCGACAGTTTGTTTTATTTATAATCATTGGAGTAGACATCACCTGGATGGATAATATATGAAAGTCACAATGTGAAAAAGCTAAGTTTTAAATTTGTCGTGTCGTCGAACAAATATATTTCTGTTTGTTGCATCAATTTCATCATTAAACGAACGTTTCTTTTTCAGCTTAAAAGAGGTATTGTAACACAAGCTAACAGACCGGCAGGGGTATTCCGTAACAGCAAAAACCGAGCCACGGCGAAAACCGAGCAAAATCTGGCTGTCAGATGTAAAATCGGTATTCCGTGGGAGCAAAAACCGAGCCTTTTTGACGTTTAGTCAATAGATTTTGCCGTCACCAAGCAATCACAACTGTCAGTTTGCGATCACAACTGTCAGTTTGGCTCGCTGTTTCTTTTCCCCACCTCTCAGAATAACACAGCCAAATTTATTTTATTTTCAAACAGATTTAATAGATAAATGGATATTTAACATTTTATATATGTTACCGTCATTTCAATTGTCATTATCGAACGATATTTCCCAGTCAAAAGTACTTTTGATTGTTTTTTGCAGTCCAAAGTAGTTTTAACGGGTGCGGTCTATTTGAGAATGGCATACATTTAAGATAGTAGAATTTTTATTGTCATAATTACCTTTGGCATAGTTAAAATTTTGTATAATTTCATTTAGCATAACGTTCATTTAGAGTACAGATTATTTGGCATAATTTGACTAGGCATACTATGAAGATCATAGAATTTCAATTAGAATAATATACGAGTAGATTGGGTTACTTTCTTCTTTAAAAATGCGTAGGTTAGGTTAGGTTAGAACTGTGACCTCTTATGCCAGAAACGAACATGCTCTCATGGGCAAGGATATAAAAACCAAATAATTATCATTAAATCAACTTTTATTTATTACAATTACTAAAAAAAAACAATTAAATTAATCAGAAAACAAAATTAAACTAATCTTATATTAGCAATAGTAAAAATGATAACGCCTGATTAGAAAAGTGTTGCAATAATCATAAAATATGATTCTTGCTGTAAGCATTATGCGAAATGATGGTTCTACTTTTAAATAGATAAGGATAAGAAATATATGCCAAAAGATGAATATGGTTTTGAACTTTCTGCGATGTGATGATTATACATTGTGATTATTATGGATACCAAAATTATGCGTACAGATGATTCTGACTTACAAAATTATGGGTTTCAATTTATGCTAAATGAGTTTATGCCAAACGATATTCTGCGAAAAGAGTTTATGCTAATAGTTGTTATGCAATATAAAATTATTACTTCAAAAGTTCTACTATAATAGGTGTACCCAGTTTTAACCGGTTAGGGATTTCGACTGTATAAATAAAGCTAAAGAGTTTATTTGTTTGGTTGAACGCGCTAATCTCAAAAAGTACTGGTTCGATTAGAAAAAATCTTTTTTTGTTGAAAAGTGCATTTATCCAGGATGGCTATAAGCTATATAATTTCACGCTATGATCAATAGGAGCGGAGCAGTAGTGAGATATGTTGCAAAATCGGGGAAAATATTCCAAATTACCACGCGGACGACATCGAGGGCGACCTAGTATACTATACCCGAGCTGATCTGAACAATAGGAAAATGAATTCCCATTAGCTAGACTAGTATCGCCAACAATCTGTCTGACAACGGGTTGTGTTCCACTGGTAATTTAGGGATGCGTTTTTAAATTCACGTTTCCATTCAGAAAACGTTGGCGTTACAAATTGTTGACTGCTAAAGTAAGAAAAACGTTATCTATTATAAACAGAGCAGTTCCATCTCAGCCATAAGACGTCCACTGCTGGACATAGGCGTCTCCCAAGGTTTTCCACAATATTCGGTCCTGAGCTGACCTTGTCCATCGGTTGCCCGCAACCTTTACCAGGTCGTCGGTCCACCTTGTTGGAGGCCTGCCCACGCTGCGTCTGCCAGTTCGTGGTCGCCACTCTAGAACCTTTCTGCCCCAACGGCCATCGGTTCTGCGAGCCATATGCCCTGTCCATTGCCACTTTATTGAGGCAATTCTAAGAGCTATGTCGGTCACTTTAGTTCAGAGTACAGAGCAGTTAATTAAGTTTAATTAACAGTTAAATCCAATTATAATGATGTATGTATATATAAATACTCAATATTGGTTGTTAATTGACGAACATAACGATGAAAGATGTCTGCTCTCTGCATAACTCGGTACAAATAAACATTTTGACGCCAGTCATGGATGCATAAAGCCTCTACTCTACACTCTTGCTATTTTATCGCAAGCTATATTGTGATTGACCGCTCGGTTGGTTCAGTGGCTTAAATGAAAGAAAGAAAAACATTTTATTTGTCTTGATAATAAGTACAATAATTAGGTTATTGCTTATTTAAAAAGAAGAAATCCCGCCAGCACTGAATCAAACTATGTAGTAATGTAATTAAAGTACAATAAAGAGTTATCTATTCTATTAGATATTATATAAACTGATAACCAAACTAAAAAGAAGAAAACAAAATTAGGGACAAAGAACAGACACTCAAGTTACCTCGCCATTTTCCCCTGCGACACAGGGCTTGTTCCCTAGTGCAGGAGTTTTTAAAATAATTTTTTTTCTCATGAGAAAAGACGTAACAAGCAGGTCATCCAGTAGATTTTTTTGGATTGGCGGTAAGTCAATGCCGCTGCCCACGGTCATAGATAGTTCCAAGGGCATAGTCATGTCGCTCTCCGTGTGGTGACGGATTAAGAATACATATGTCACCATCCCTTCCATCCCGAGGGTGTCGTAAGAGTCGACTAAGGGAGTAAGTGTTATCCACCGCAAGAGAGGGAAAACTCGAAACAAAACCCTATACCAACCCGTCTGGCCACCGAGGTATAGTAGGCTAATATCCCTCTAAATATTTAGAGGAGACCCGTGCCCAGCAGTGGGATGTCTATAGGTTGAGATGTGTATGTGTAGTCATGTCGCTGCCCACCGTAAAATAGAGGTTTTGCGGCAATTTGAACTAACATGACTTTACCACAAGTGAGCTGTTGGGTGTCGTCGATGTTCAAAACTGTGGCTTTAAGTATCACCAAGACCTCTCACCTAAGGTAAGAAAAAAAAGAAAGAAAGAAAAAGTATTTATTTGGACACAAACGCAGACAACACAAGCTGTATTAACTTAAATATAGCAATTAAATAGAGGAAGAAACAAAATAATTTTAACAAAAAAAAAACCGACTTCACTACGGCAAGTTGTAAAATTTTCAAATATTTGTTTGTTTTAAAAAAAAAATTCAAATCGGTCCATAAATGACGGAGTTATGCGGTAACAAACATAAAAAAAAATACACACGAATTGATAACCTCCTCTTTTTAAAGTCGGTTAAAAACAGACATTAAATAAGACAAGGTTAATAAATGCTGTGTATGCCTCAAAGCTGTGCGAAATAGGTCCAGTTCAGCATAGGTCTAAACATCTAAGTTGATGTTCGACGCTGATTTTCAACTGAAAGCAAGGTAGGAAGTAGAAATACAGGCACGACTGTTTCTACCCTTACTTTAGATTTATTCTTCCACCAACATAGTAGTCAGCATATAGGTTGTACAATGCGAACACTGCTATAAAAAAAAACAAATATACTTACGACAGGGGTATTCCGTAAGAGCAAAAACCGAGCCACTGCAAAAACCGAGCAAAATCTGGCTGTCAGATTGAAAATCGGTATTCCGTATGAGCAAAAACCGAGCCTTTTTGACGTTTAGTCAATAGATTGTGCCGTCACCGAGCAATCACAACTGTCAGTTTGCCATCGCTGTTTCTTAGAGAATCATTCGGCGGGTCGACTTGAGAACCTCCTCCATTTTTTGTCAAAATACGCGTCGTTAGAGTAAGACATAACATTTTTAAGACCTGTGATATTGCAATGTCTGTTTAAAGTATATTTTAAACTAGTACCTACACTGGCGATATTACATACACCTGCTAATAATGCCAGGGGAACGCAATTTATAGTTGGGACGCTATAATAGCGAGTGCAATAACACGGTAGAAAAGGACGGCAAACTATTTTTGAAATAAAAAGCGACTCCTGGACTATAGAATATTTCTTACAAACTTTTTAGTCAGAGATACAAATAACACCCAGACTCAGAATAATCATTTGTAGATTAGGTATACAATTATTATCTTTGTAATGAAATTGTCCACGGCTATGTTTTACCGACGTACACACGGCAACGGAGTTGGCTGTAAAGCCCCTCTAGACAAGTGGCATAAACAGTAGTCGAAACGAAAAGTCAAGAAAGCAAATGTATGGGATTTGACGTTAATTTACGATATAATGTCGTAAACTTACGTCAAATTCCATACATTTGCTTTTTTTACATTACCATCAAATAATTGTCTGTCTGGTCTGTAGTTTTTTTTTAAGAAAACCATTGTATATATTTCTGTAGAGTTTGGTAACCGTGTACAAACAGACTAAATCTCCAAATAAAAACATATTTCACACAAATTCATATATTGGTTTTCCTAAAAAACTTATCTTCATATAGCGGCCCTGTACAGCCATCTCAGATGCCCACCGTACCTCCGCCACCGACAGGGAGTTCATCCTCACATCTTAGAACCTCAATCGTGCTGTACTGTACTCTGTGGTATATTGGTTTCCGCTCCTTTTCGTTACCACTAATATTGTAACCTATACCAAATTGTAAATGTTATATTCTGGCGATTAAAAAGAGTGACCCGAGTTTCTTGCCAATTCTTCTCGAGGCCTATGGTAGCATAGTCAGCGAATTGGCCGTAGAAAAAAAGTATGCTGGCATTTGTTTTTATGACGTTCATAAGTATCATTTATTTGATCTAAATGAGTTTGAGTTTGACTTTGACTGTTTCTAAGGTATTCCCTCCCACGTACGATAAAATTGTAAAATAAGCTGCCTATCGTGTTCGTATCGTAGATCGTAAACAGCTGAAGCGATTTTGATTTAGCTGAAAACTTGATCGTTAGTATTCTTAGCTATGATAAATAGATCCAGATAACTCAAAATGTCATTTATTTATTTACAAAGTAACACTAATGAAGATCATAAATTATGAATAAGTCAGAAAGATGATGTCAGCCAATTTGCCTACGGCTAGTTCACTGACGTAGAGCCATGAGAAGAACTAGCAAGAAAATCAGGCCACTCTTTTTAATCGCCAGATAGTTAAAATCTTTAGTGAAATAGGTACAATAATTATAGAAGCATGCAAACGGATGCTATTAAAACACGATACTTACTTTATTGATCAGAAACTAACCGTACTTAGTACCTATTGGTCATGAGAGATCAAAAAATACGGGGCAGTCTTTGGGGACTTCCGATAGAAGTGAAAACTAAGAAATTTGTGAATTGTATCGTCAATTAATTTGTCTCATATGCGTTCGGTGACGATGACGTGAGTTCCATGATTTTTGTTCATCAATAAAGTGCTCAACGCGACTTAAGAAGTTTTCACTTTAAAAATATTTTGATATTTGATGATTCTTAGGTTCTTTTCTCACTTAACTCACGCGCAGCCGACTTCATAATTAGTACGAAACTACACCACTGACTGTGGACTGCTCACTCCTATAGCGCCCAATATTTTTTTAATTAGACAACTGTCGCACTAGAGAACAAGCACTGTGTCGCGGGGGACTTTACAAACATACAATTAAAGGACACAAATTACACCCAGACTCAGAACAAATCTTGTTTTGTCCTGTATGGGAATTGAACTCTAAACCTCATGCACAGTACGCGCAGCGCGGCCACTGGACTACCAAGGCAGCTCCCTTAAACAAAAGTCAACTCCTATTAATATTTGCTAGTTCATCTGTTCGTCACTGAAACAATTTGCACCATCACTCGATTAATGATCCGACATTTATTTATGCAGCTTTGAATGCAAAATAAATTAATGTTACTTTTGTTTGATATCAAACTATTAAACCATTAGCACACAGCCGCCATTTTTATCGCGCGCTATATTAAGGTAATTTTGACGACAGCCAGATTTTGATTTTTCAATCTGACAGCCAGATTTTGCTCGGTTTTTGCGGTGGCTCGGTTTTTGCTCTTACGGAATACCGATTTTCAATCTGACAGCCAGATTTTGCTCGGTTTTTGCAGTGGCTCGGTTTTTGCTCTTACGGAATACCCCTGTCGTAAGTATATTTGTTTTTTTTATAGCAGTGCTGCATTGTACAACCTATATGCTGACTACTATGTTGGTAGAAGAATAAATCTAAAGTAAGGGTAGAAACAGTCGTGCCTGTATTTCTACTTCCTACCTTGCTTTCAGTTGAAAATCTTGTTTTGTCCTGTATGGGAATTGAACTCTAAACCTCATGCACTATACAAATATCATCATCATCATTTGATGATGAAATATCATCATCATCATTTGATGATGATATTTCACAAAAATTCATAGATTGGTTTTTCTAAAAAACTTATCTTCATATAGCGGCCCTGTACAGCCATCTCAGATGCCCACCGTACCTCCGCCACCGACAGGGAGTTCATCCTCACATCTTAGAACCTCAATCGTGCTGTACTGTACTCTGTGGTATATTGGTTTCCGATCCTTTTCGTTACCACTAATATTGTAACCTATACCAAATTGTAAATGTTATATTCTGGCGATTAAAAAGAGTGACCCGAGTTTCTTGCCAATTCTTCTCGAGGCCTATGGTAGCATAGTCAGCGAATTGGCCGTAGAAAAAAAGTATGCTGGCATTTGTTTTTATGACGTTCATAAGTATCATTTATTTGATCTAAATGAGTTTGAGTTTGACTTTGACTGTTTCTAAGGTATTCCCTCCCACGTACGATAAAATTGTAAAATAAGCTGCCTATCGTGTTTATCGAGGTTTTCACGAGGTGTTAGCACGGCTTCTTCAAGAAAGGAGTTTGTGTTACTATCAGGTTGACCGTGTGCTTGTTTGCCTCTTTAGAAATCCTACTAATATTATAAACGCGAATGTTTGTAAGTATGGATGGATGGATGGATGTTTGTTACTCTTTCACATAAAAACTACTGAACGGAACTGGATGAAATTTGGCACAGAAATAGAATATGGTCTGGAATAACACATAGGCTACTTTTTACAGCGATAACCGACATCCACACGGGCGGAGTCGCGGGCAATAGCTAGTATAAAATAAAGAAAATTAAAGACCAAGCTACAAATGTCGTCAAAATTACCTTAATATAGCGCGCGATAAAAATGGCGGCTGTGTGCTAATGGTTTAATAGTTTGATATCAAACAAAAGTAACATTAATTTATTTTGCATTCAAAGCTGCATAAATAAATGTCGAATCATTAATCGAGTGATGGTGCAAATTGTTTCAGTGACGAACAGATGAACTAGCAAATATTAATAGGAGTTGACTTTTGTTTAAGGGAGCTGCCTTGGTAGTCCAGTGGCCGCGCTGCGCGTACTGTGCATGAGGTTTAGAGTTCAATTCCCATACAGGACAAAACAAGATTTTCAACTGAAAGCAAGGTAGGAAGTAGAAATACAGGCACGACTGTTTCTACCCTTACTTTAGATTTATTCTTCTACCAACATAGTAGTCAGCATATAGGTTGTACAATGCAGCACTGCTATAAAAAAAACAAATATACTTACGACAGGGGTATTCCGTAAGAGCAAAAACCGAGCCACTGCAAAAACCGAGCAAAATCTGGCTGTCAGATTGAAAATCGGTATTCCGTAAGAGCAAAAACCGAGCCACCGCAAAAACCGAGCAAAATCTGGCTGTCAGATTGAAAAATCAAAATCTGGCTGTCGTCAAAATTACCTTAATATAGCGCGCGATAAAAATGGCGGCTGTGTGCTAATGGTTTAATAGTTTGATATCAAACAAAAGTAACATTAATTTATTTTGCATTCAAAGCTGCATAAATAAATGTCGAATCATTAATCGAGTGATGGTGCAAATTGTTTCAGTGACGAACAGATGAACTAGCAAATATTAATAGGAGTTGACTTTTGTTTAAGGGAGCTGCCTTGGTAGTCCAGTGGCCGCGCTGCGCGTACTGTGCATGAGGTTTAGAGTTCAATTCCCATACAGGACAAAACAAGATTTGTTCTGAGTCTGGGTGTAATTTGTGTCCTTTAATTGTATGTTTGTAAAGTCCCCCGCGACACAGTGCTTGTTCTCTAGTGCGACAGTTGTCTAATTAAAAAAATATTGGGCGCTATAGGAGTGAGCAGTCCACAGTCAGTGGTGTAGTTTCGTACTAATTATGAAGTCGGCTGCGCGTGAGTTAAGTGAGAAAAGACGTAAGAATCATCAAATATCAAAATATTTTTAAAGTGAAAACTTCTTAAGTCGCGTTGAGCACTTTTTCGATGAACAAAAATCATGGAACTCACGTCATCGTCACCGAACGCATATGAGACAAATTCAAAATTAATAATCTATTAGCTCGACGATACAATTCACAAATTTCTTAGTTTTCACTTCTATCGGAAGTCCCCAAAGACTGCCCCGTATTTTTTTATCTCTCATGACCAATAGGTACTAAGTACGGTTAGTTTCTGATCAATAGTATGCATCAGTTTGCATGCTACCATAATTGTATTTTACAAAAGATTGTAACTATCTATAGGCGATTAAAAAGAGTGGCCTAAGTTTCTTGCTAGTTCTTCACATGGCTCTACGTCAGCGTACTAGCCGTAGGCAAATCAGCTGACATCATCTATCTGGCTTATTCATATTTTATGATCTTCATTAGTGTTACTTTGTAAATGAATAAATGAACTTGTGAGTTATCTGGACAGATTTTCTTAAATCATAGCTAAGAATACTACCAATCAAGATTTCAGCAAAAAAAAACTAAATCAAAATCGCTTCAGCTGTTTACGATCTACGATTCCGCAAACAGACACATATTACACACGTTAACATAACATCGCTGTCTGCACCAGCAGTTAAACACACATACTTATTCCATAACTCAATAGTACAATTTGCGGCGAAAATAATCGAGTTATAGGTCGTTTCGCCCGCCATTTGTTCGACCGAGCGGGCCAAACGACCAAATTACAAAATTTATAATATTTGATTGGGCGTTTCGCCCGATGGAGGTTTTATTACTGTTCATGCACAGACAGCATCAAAATCTGTATGTACATGAAAAGTAATAAAACCTCCATCGGGCGAAACGCCCAATCAAATATTATAAATTTTGTAATTTGGTCGTTTGGCCCGCTCGGGCGAAAAAATGGCGGGCGAAACGACCCATAACTCAAATAATCACATTTCTTCGATATCTCGATTACATTCACATAGAGACCGCGAAAATATTGAAAAGCAAATTAGGACGCGACACACTGTCGTATACATTAATGACATTCATAAATTCACGAGCATGGAACAGTGTATGTGCCATCAAATATTCAACACCGGTGCGCTCGTGTGTAATCAGAATATTAAATATGTTTTCTTTTTGTCAGTTATCTAATGATTTTTGGTGTCACGTCTTCGTCTTTCTTTCTTACAGATAGAGTCTGTCTTTCATGATCATTCGTGTACGCTGCTGCTAGCATAGCTGTTGTCCGCGGCTCCACTCTGGTAGATGTCGGTTATCGCGATAAAAAGGAGCCTATATGCTATTCCAGACTATATATATCTCAGTGCCAAATTTTATTCCGAAATTGCATTCCAAATTTTGATCCGTTCGGTAGTTTTTACGTGAAAGAGTAACAAACATCTATAGGTACTAAAAAAAACTTACTATGACTATGATCATGGATGATCATAGTCATAGTAAGTTTTTTTGTTACTTATATCCTTATAAATATAAATGCAAAAATAACTGTCTTTCGATTGCTTTTAACGAATAATAAAATTTACCGGTATCCTCAAATAAAGGAAGAAAAACAAGGAAAGGGATACATCTTAATATATATATTTCTTGTGTGCGTGTGTATGTGACTGAACTCCTCCTAGACGGGTGGACCGATTTTGATGAAATTTTGTGTGTGTGTTCGGGTAGGGCCCTGGATGGTTTAGATTCACAATTGGACCCGGTAGGTGGCGCTGCTGTCGGTATTTCAGCTTTTTCCGGCAGGACGACGTCTGCCAGGTCCACTAGTTTTATCATATTTTTTTATAGTTAATAAGCTTTGAAAGCCAGTAGAACATACACACAGAAACACAGCTACACTACTGTGTGTAGTTATTTGGCTGTTGTCTTCTGTAGAATGGAGGTCTTTACTCGTGTTTAATTGTATGGTGTGGAGGCATGGAGGAGGAGGATGGTGGATGGTGGTCACACACCTCCAACGAAAAAGAGGATCCTCCGACCAGGCTAGCTTTTTATACTACTTGGGTGGCAAACAAGCATACGGCCCGTCTGATGTTAAGCAGTATCCGTAGCCTATAGACGCTTGCATTACCAGAGGTATCACTTGCGTGTTTGCCAACCCATTTTTTTACACCAGGGCTTTAAGATGGAAGTAACCCTGGAACCCTGGAAGTAACGCTAGAGACCTGTACTCACACACAGGAACACAACTACACCGCTGTGTGTAGTCATTTGGCTGTGGTCTTCTGTAAGGTGGAGGTCCTTCCCCAGTCGGGCTTGCTCGCTAGTATGGTGCCCTACCTCTCTTAAAATCTCTATATGGTGCCCTACATCTCTTAGCTGATCGTGCCACTTCAGCCTCCACAGTGCACTAACTCTCCTACTCGTATCTATAGCAAGCGTCCATAGGCTACGGTTACTGCTTACCATCAGACAAGCCGTACGCTTATTTGTATGTAGAAAAAGGTGGACATCTTGATTGGTGAGTCCTTATCGATCTCCATAGATATTCATAATAAGATTATTCTGAGCCCTTTTCGATCCGCACCCAATTCCATTGAGGTGTTTTCCAATTGAATTTCGGTAATGAAAGAAAACTAAACTTGTTTTTATTACAATTACAGGACGCCAATATTAGTTTGTAATCCAATAAATTCCTTTATACGCAAAGGTTTTAGATATTACCTTTTATAAAAAGTGAATTATTAGCTGAATTTTATAAAGGGAAACTTGTTTATTTACTTAGAGTTAAGGGTAAGAGGATTAAGAATACAAATGACACCATCCCGTTCCATCCTGAGGGTGTCGTAAGAATCGACTAAGGGAGTAATTCTGCCAGACAATATCCACTGCAAGAGAGGGAAAACTCGAAACAAAACCCTATACCAACCCGTCTGGCTAGCGTGGTATAGTAGGCCAATATCCCTTTAATTGTATGGAGGAGACCCGTGCCCAGCAGTGGGACGTTTATGGTAGAGCACGTTACTAGCGAGCAAGCCCGACTGGGGAAGGATTTGATAATTAACAGCTAAAGTGCATCTCATAACCACTCAAATAAGCCCAAACATTGCTAGATAACATAATCTGTAAAATGAAGCCTTACAAAAAACCACTGCCAAATAACTACACTGAGTCTGTACTTAGTGCAAAATGCATCCCTAAATGAGCGCTGGACACCTGTGTCTGGTGTTAAAAAGTGTCGGCAACACGCAACTGATTGATACCTGTGATATTGCAAGCGTCCATAGGCTACGGTAACTGCTTAATACCCGGCGGACCATATCCTTGTTTGCCACACAAGTAGTATAAAAAACCCATACATACTGCTACTTATTTATTACGGCGCGGCGTCTACCTAGCAATCTAAGAGTAGAAAAGCAATTCAGACTGTTGTTTCTGACGTTTCTACAAAACTGCTGAAGCCCTGACCTTTGACCCCGACAAACTTGACCTCAAACTTGCATTAAACCATACCTAATAACCAAACCTAAAACACAAGAGTATTAAATTAATAAAACTCACGTAAACGCTGAAGAACTGCAGGAAAGGAAAGGAAAGAAAGAAAGGAAAACAACCAACCCATTACGTATTCCAAACAACTTTTTTTATTGGAAACATGTTAAATACAACTCAAGGAAGAGGCGTTCGTTTGTTTAGGACTAGCCAAATAGCCTAGTCTAACAACTTTAACAATACACATACAGAATTCTAAAAGCAACTTTAAATGTACTACAATAAAGTTGGAAATCGTTTCGTTAACGGTTTGCTGGTAGCAAATATAAGTTGGTGGGGGAAGTCAAGTCTTGATAGAATTAAAATATAAGTAGGGAATGTTGGCGTATCTATTTGAGACGTGTTTGTCTTATTTATGGATGCTTTCAGTTCAGAAACAGTCGTCTTGTGTGTGGTTTCATGTGTCATATTTTGACTACTGTTTTATACGGTTGGGCTTGCATTTTGGTTGAGTTTTTGGACGTATTTGTATTATTATTGAAGGTTATACCTACCTCCTTAGTGCCCTAGCAATAATAAGTTTATATTTTAAAAAATATTTTAAATACAAGCTTTTATAGTGTACTCCTCATACTCCGACTTCATCATCAGACCAGCTCCATGGTACCATATTATTGCATTGTCACCGAAGTTACGTAGGTATACCAAATTTCAGCTCCATCAAACACCGGGAAGTACTTCAAATCTAGCTCACAAGATTTGCTAACATACAAACTAACTAACAAAAAACTAACATACATTGCAAGCTAAATAAAAGCTTGTAAAAATATGAAGATTTCATTTGTACCGAGTCTACAAGTATCTACTTTTTGTTTTTTTTTTTAACTATTTAGGCGGCATACAAGCATACTGCTTACTGCCTATCTGATGTTAAGCAGTTACCTTCTACGCTTACAATATTAGGAGTATCACTTGCGTTTGGCCGACCCATTTTTTTATACCAATGCTTTAAGCTGGAGTATTTCTGGGATAGGAAAACGTTTCTTTCAAAACGTATCCGTAAATGAACGCTAGAGGCCCGGAACACAACTACACCGCTGTGTGTAGTAATTTGGCTGTGGTCTTCTGTAAAATGGAGGTCCTTTCCCAGTCGGGCTTGCTAGCTTGTATGTAGCCCTCATCATCATCATCATCATCTCAGCCCTTTCAAATATATTTTTTGAGTGTTTCAAGGTTACCTACCTAAGATAGGTACTACGAATAGAATTACAGTAATAGCGTGCAACTGAGTGTGCTGTGCAGTTCAAGTACTTACTTCAGGCTTACTACAAGCACGTCTTAACCGACTTAAAAAACGAGGAGATTATCAATTTGTGTGTGTTTTTTTTATGTTTGTTACCGCAGAACTCCGTCATTTATGAACCGATTAGAAAAAAACTTTTTTTTGTCTGAGAGGACATAATTCCAGTTTGGTCCCATTTCCCAAAGATAGTTGTGATGATGGGATCCATGAGGAATTGAGGGAACTCCTCAAAAATTATAGGCATATATAACAATTTCAACAAATCAAACATTTGCATTCAGAAAGTGTAACTTAGTGAAGTGAAACTGATGGAGAAGACCATAGATGGCCATCTGAACTTCTTCTTCTTACATTAATTAACTACGACCTTCATTAGTGTTACTTTGTAACCTAACTGAATTTTGAGATTGAGTTTAAGTAGGCCCTTGTCAACTAGACAATCATTAGCGCGGTAGAGTAACGGCCTAATTCATTTACTATTTAGGAGCAGCCCTCTGTCCTCAGTCTTGGCTAATCTATTTATAAATAGGGAGAGACAAAGTAGTTCAATACCCTTTTATCCATTGTTTGTCTCTCATTTTTTTATTTTGTAGCTGTTACCAGCTTTTCCCTAACTTCGATTTAATGAAATACGTTTGAATCTCTACTACATGTACATTTTAACTAGCATTATAACTTCAAAAACAATTCTGTCTGTCTGTGGTATTTTTTTAAAACCAAAATTATTTTATAGTACCAAGGTGCAAACAAGCATACAAGCATGTATGGTGTCCTACATCTCATAAAAGGCTGCGATTACCGAGTTGCGCAAAGTGATATTAGTAATACGCAGTATCAGTTTTTTTTTCTTTATACTACCTACTTGGGTGGCAAACAAGCATACGGCCCGCCTGATATTAAGCAGTTACCGTAGCCTATGGACGCTTGCAACACCAGGGTGTCACTCGCGCGTTGGGACCCTTGAAAAACATACTAATGTTTTTCAAGGGTCCCAACGCCCAACGTTCCCAATGTGGTAGGGCATAGTAATTATATACTTTTATCGTATAATCGACATCCACGCGGGTGAAGCCGCGGTCATTACCTAGTTTATACGTATATTTCGAATATCTTCATCGTATTTTTTAACAAAAGAAAATTTCATCACTTAACAATAAAATTTAAATATATATATTGAAATAACCACTTATTTCCAAGTCTGTATGTAAATAAATACAATTATTCATGTCTAACGCTTACTCAAACGTAAACAATACAAATGATTTGAAATTGTAATGAGTCACTGTATGCACCTACCTTATATACTGTCGGTACATGATTAGTTGCATCTAAATGCTTAACGACGAAGACGAAGCGTGGGCAGGCCCCCAAAAAGGTGGGCCGACGACCTGGTAAAGGTTGCTGGCAACCGATGGGTCAGAGCCTCTAGACAAGTTGCATAAGCGATAGTCGAATCGAAAAGTCAAAAAATAAAATATATGGGATTTGACGTGAGTCTACGATTTAATGTCGTAAACTTACGTTAAATCCCATACATTTTATTTTTTGACTTTTCGATTCGACTATCGCTTATGCCACTTGTCTAGAGGCTCAGGTCTGTTCAGGACCGAGTGATGTGAAAAACTTTGGAGGGAGGCCTATGTCTAGTAGTGGACTTCTTTTGGCTGAGATGGATGGATGGATAGGTTGATGAATTTAATAATAATAGTTTTATTTTGTCACCATAGCCTAGTTACAAAATATTGTTTCTTACATGTTACGGTATGAACTTACATGGTCATGGATCGCTGGTGCCTGGGATAGGTAAAATATTACCTGTGTTACTGGTCGCAAGGTCTTCACTCAGAACTTGGTCTAGTTATATTACAGAAGAGACTGTAATTATGAAAAAAAAGTAATGAGCGTAAGCAAGATACTGTGTTTATATGTGTGTTTGTGTGTGATATAATAATAATAATGGCCTCCTAATCGAATTCGGTCACGGCGGCTAATCTCAACGGAGACTAGCCATCTGCGCCGGAGATATTATAGTGCACAAGTGTGTGTGCAAGCACAAGTGCACTCTTTATTTCCTCACTCTCATAGTCGGGACGGTAATCCGACACGACCGGAGAGAGATCAGGCGTAGGACCATCCGCTTTACGTACTTTGGTGTGTGTGTGTAGGATATATACAGAGAGAGCAACATTTTCGAAAAGGTATTTGAGGTTGTCTAGCTTTTTGATATTTCGTTTCTTATTAACATTGGGAGGGATACAGCCCATCATCCAGATGTGCCGCATCTCTAATACCAATCTTCAGTAGCAAATAAATGGCAAAAAACCAGATGACCCAAATTTATGCCGTCTATTTACGAGATGTAGTCGCCTGTGAACATAAATGTATGAAGCACATGCTCTTAGCACGGGCATACCTGAAGTTTTCGGGTCTGGTTCATAATATTTACATCTGGTTCGGGTCAGCAGTCGATGCAACGTACCATCAATAAGGAATATTTCATTTTTTTTCAATTTCAATTTATTTCGTGAACAATATTACATTGTGTTGAAACAATTACAAAATATAACTAAAAACTAAAATAGACATTAATTACATGGCAATACTAAATACTGTCGATAATGTCGATTCATCACCCAATGATAGAACATTTTCGATACATTTTTATACCTACTACCAACGAGGCAAACTAGCTTATGGCCCGCCTGATGATAAGCAATTACCATAGCCTATGAATACTTTTAACACCAGAGATAGCACTGGCGCTTTGCCGACCCTTTTCTTTCCCATACCATACTATAGTCTCTCGGGAAAACCTCGAGAGGGAGCTCATTCCACAATCGAATCGCCTAAGACCATAGTACGGCACGTTTGAGGTGCTAGGATGTGAGGATCAGGACGCCGTGGGCATCATATCAACTCGGAACACAGGCCATTTTAAAAGTTGTAGAACACACAAGGAGGAGAAATAATGCAGTTTCATTCTTTCGAACAGCGCCATCTGTGTTATTACAGCTAAACTATATCAAGAATATGACAGCTATCTTCAAAGCTATATTATCTGTTGCGCCTAAACTCACGATAGATGGCCTTCGGGAAAAACTTTGAAATTATAATAACTTTACCTTAGCTTCTGAATATTAAGATTATATTTATAAT
This sequence comes from Trisateles emortualis, assembly GCA_947095525.1. Taxonomy (NCBI): domain Eukaryota; kingdom Metazoa; phylum Arthropoda; class Insecta; order Lepidoptera; family Erebidae; genus Trisateles; species Trisateles emortualis. Next base: position 2,410,110 of record OX352748.1, on the reverse strand, counting down.
TATTTATATTTAATGCTAACATAAAATAAGGAAGATAGTACCTATAATAACAATATGATTTTAGTTTTTGAAAGCGAAGCGCTTTGTCGAATAGTCGCAAATTGAAAGTAACAATATTTTAGACTCTCGGAAACGAATATCGGCAAACAATAAAATTCACAGAAAACGCATCAATTATATTTTGTAGTAGGTACAAATCACAGGAGACAGAGGTAAGCCACTATTAAATTATTTCACAAAAGAAAACAGTAGCATCTTTTTGTAGACTAAGCTCATGTTTTTATAATTTAAACACACTCTTTTAACTTTGATTTTCGAAGTTTGTGAGTTTATTCATCAAAAGTTCTCAATCGTCCTACTTTATTGTTTATCTTATATTAATTTTTAGTGTCACACCTATTTTCTATGAATTAAATAAAGGTCCCACTGTAATACTTCCTTCCTTCTATTCCCAGTCCCAGTTTGATTATTTTGCGATCAGTATGACCTGTCGCAAAATACATCTATTACTAACATAGTTATTCTTAGCCTTTACTAACACTATTGGATCATGTTGTCTTAAATAAATAAATTATTATTATTATATTATAATAGTACGAATTTATATCTACTACTAGTTTTTCTAGCGGAAAATAAGACAATCTAAACAATATCTACTAATCTTTGTCATCATAATTTTTGTAAGGATTTTAGTAGTACAAATTGTAGTCGTCGACTAAAACGTCAACTTTTTTAGAATTATAAACTCGTATTATTTCTTGTAACTTGCACGGTAACCTGTCAGCCTCAGTGAGTCATAATCCCACAACATACGGCGCTGTTGGCCATTAGCAACTTATCCGCACCGCACAAATATCTGCCATACTAGTTTATTGCGGATATTGTTGATTTACAACATTATTTCCACTCTTCTAATGAACTGTACGTTTTACTGCTCGTATAAATTCATACTTTTACTGTTACATTTGTATTGGAGATATATTGATACTTAATTACTCACTACTGTGGTGTTCACAACTTAGAAGTTAGGTTTTTTGAGTAAAACTCTAATAATACTAGCTCTTGCCCGCGGCTCCGCACGCGTGGATGTCGGTTATCGCTGTAAAAAGTAGCCTATGTGTTATTCCAGACTATAATTTATCTATCTCTGTGCCAAATTTCATCCAGATCCGTTCAGTAGTTTTTACGTGAAAGAGTAACAAACATCCATCCATCCATCCATCTATACTTACAAACTTTCGCGCTTATAATATTAGTAGGATTACGTAATCAAAGTAAGTATTTTGTAGATGTCTATGTCCATCATTAGACGTCTTTCGACTGGTATGATGATGATGACGATCTAAAGTAATCAATAAAATAATGTCAAGGGTACCTAACTAAAGCAGACAAATTAATACCATATACATTATACAGTGCAAAATTCTAGATTTTAAACTGGAACTAAGCATTACTTGACGCGGTGATCGAACACGGGCCATCAGCGTGGTAGCTGTATTTACACCACTATGTCATTAAAGAGATGTAGGGCACCATACTAGCGAGCAAGCCCGACTGTGGAACGACCTCCACCTCACAGTAAACCACAGCCAAATAACTACACACAGTGGTGTAGTTGTGTTCCTATGTGTGAGTACAGGAGTATTATATTATCTGTGGTACAGGTCTTCAGCACTCAATTAGGGATTGAGTCGTTTTGAAAGAAACGTTTGCCATCATAAAGCCCTGGCCAAAAAAAAATGGGTTGGCAACACGCAAGTGATACTTTTAGTATTGCAAGCATCCATAGGCTACAGCACAGATAATATAATACTAGTACAGATACCCCATCCCATACAAAGAAATGGTTCCCCGCTAACTCGGGCTAACCTTCGGGCTAAATTTTAATTATCTATCTATCTGTAGATGTCTGTATCCAACAGATTACGTGCATACACATAAAATCAACAGATGGCGACACTTTATTTAAAATTATATTTTTCACAAGATATAGTAGGCACCTACTTCATCACTCACATAGATCTACCGACCATAAAGGGTAGGTATCACTCATTGTCTCGGGCTCGGGCCACGTTTGCTCGCTCAAGGTCACGCGCTTTACGAAATATACTTATTTTGATTGTTTGCTTCCGTATTTAACTAGCGCTCCGCCCCGGTTTCGCCCGGGCTAAACAATTTTTTCCCGTTTAGGTATATTAAAATGTTAATATACCTATTAACCTAAGTTTATTTTTTTGTTGATGGCTTATATTAGGTATACCTATAATATAAATTGATTTATTAAAAAGAATATTCGTGAAACTATAATAAGCAATTAATTTATCAGTGCAAATAAACAAATAATCTGTTTGAAGTGATAAGGGTCTGTTTGAATTGTTTCTGTCTTAGTCAAATTAGGTTAATTATAATATTTTGTGACAACTCACACACCATCTAAATCCAAACTTGGCACAGCCTCAGACGACAGACAGAGCATATCACACTAAGATTGGTCCTGAATGGGAATCGAACCCTCATGGATTAGATTCACTAATCACTAGTTACGTAGTAACTCTTTAGTAATCTGTGCCACTAGTACAACAGGCCAGTCGATGTCATTAATGGATGGAGTAAATTATAGCATTCTTTGGTATTAGTCCAACAGTCCGATGGTACTGGGTTCGAATCCCAGATTCATGTCCACTTTTTGAAATTTGTTTTTTGTAGATGGTTTTTATATCAGATAATATTTTTTTGAATTATTTGTAAAAATATAGTAAAACAGTAATTATTTAATATCAGTCTGAATTCACAAATAGGTAATTTTCCCACAGTACGATACCGTAGCACCGCAGCGCTGCACCGTACCGGCCGTAGAACCGGCCGAACCGGGTTCGAATCCCAACCTCGGATACACTTTTTGTATTTAGTTTTTGTTTAGTTTTTAAAATATTTTATTATAAATATTTTATATATCTTGGATGCAATATTTTTGTTGATAACTTTGATAACGTAAAACATTTTTAAAGTTTTTCTTGAGAGAAAAAAACATATACCCGTATTATTTATTTTTAACATAAGTCACTGTTTCACATAGCTTTATATATTTTTATACCTACGAGTAAGTAGTATGACCCAACATTAAACTTCAAAACCAGGTAGGTATTTTAATTTTTATAAAAATCTGAAAATGCATACAGCGCCAGCGCCATTACTCACAAGTCACTCGCAAGTTTCAACTTCTTAGTAGTACAAAATACTGCCGCCAGGACTACGGCGACATTATTGAAATTAGTAAATATATAATTGTAATTTTGTTTTATGAGCCCTTTATTTCATTTTCCTATGCTAGTAGGATTTCTTAAAATATGTACGTATATGTGTCAGGCTATATTTCTTCCAGGTTTGAATTTTACATAAACGTAAATAACAAATCGATATATGTAACTCCATCTATTGGTATTTATACGTACTAATTTTGATTTGTTCCTGATGAGACCCCATGGCTACAGTAACTTCGGGTAGGCCTACATAAATTATTACTATTCATAATATATTATGTATTCTTGTGTATAGCTAAATGTATGTACTTTTATACTGTATAGTGCTATGTTGTATGTATATACATAAGAAAGAAAGAAAGAAAAAATATTTATTTTGTCTTTACATCTTACTACATTAATCTAAAAAATATACTAGCTCGCCCGCGTAGATGTCGGTTATCGCTGTAAAAACCTATGTGTTATTTCAGACCATAATCTATCTCTGTGTCAAATTTCATCCAAATCCGTTCAGTAGTTTTTACGTGAAAGAGTAACAAACATCCATCCATCCATTCTTACAAACTTTCACGTTTATAATATAAGTAGGATTTGTTGTTTGTATTGATTAAGAGAGGAGAGAAAAAAAACTTATTACTAAATAAATAAAGATTTAAAATAAAAAGAAAAAATGATGTTGCATTCAATAGCAACAGTTAAAGCTCAACACCCTGTGATGGCACAAAAAAAGTGTAAAGCCACCCTTTAATACAAAAAATACATCAGGCGAGCCGTATGCTTGTTTGACACCTAAGTAGTAAAAATAAATGAAGACAGTCATGATTCATTCACAAAGGTGTCAAAAGGTATAAAGTGTATTGTTGTCAAGTAAATATTACACAATAACAAAGTTTATCACAATAAACATTACACAAAGTGAAAGTGGGTTACAGACGAGACGGACATATTTGCAGATTGACATTTTAACTATGCATAATGATGGTGTATTATATTTCGGTACTTATTTTGCCATTTGCATGAACAGTTTAAATGTTAGAAACATTCAAGCATTTCTTCAGTGATTATTATGTAATTATAACTATACCTACTAGCCTTTGCCCGCGGGTTTGCTCGCGTGATTGTAATTTTTTTAAAACAAAGTACCAATAACTTAAGTTAAATTAAGATTTTTATTCGATTCAAACAAACAAAATTTATATGTTTCTTTAGTTAAACGTATTTATTTTATTCTCTTCATTTTGTTTTCTTAATATATTTAAACACATTTAAAGTTATATTATATTCTGTTTCATAAATGTATGGTGTACAATAAAAAGTTTTCTATCTATTTATTTATCTATATAACTGACCGTGACTTCACCAAGGCCTGATCAGAAAATCAGCGCTGCAGTATAAAATACCGCAGCACCGAGCTGAGATTAGGACCCTTTCTGACATCACACAGGATAATTTTATTTTTGTATTGTTTTTATGTGTTTACCGTCTGTTATCCTGTGTATGTTCGAATAAATGCTTTTCTTTCTTTCTTAAGTTCTTTCCTAGAATATAATCTACCTCTTTGTTCTTTTTTTTTCTCCATATTCTAAATTTGATGATGGTCAATTCAGCAGTTGGGCCGTGAAAGTGTTACGGAAAAGAGGACCTGCGCCGCCTCGGTATTAGTATTTATAGTGAGGTATATTTGCAGTCGATCGTTAGGGTCTAAGATCTAATAGTGTTATTGGGATATTCTGATAATTCTAGCAGTAGCATAACTATACCGATTGAGACCGTCAGGCCGGGGGCTCGTGGCATTTTGCCTGTAATGCCACCTTATTGTTACACCACTGAATTCTAGAAAGAAGGCAGGGAATTGACGATGACATACCCTTATGCCTCGGGCACAGTCTCTAGGACTGATGTCGGTCTCTTCCCGGTCACTTCTAAATAGACAATGCATCACACTTGTGCATCACCTTTATCCTACGTAATCTTCGCGACTAGTGGAGAAATATCTATTATGTAATTATACTTCTAGCTTACGTTTAAAACTTTGGCTACGTACCTACAAGGGTGCTGTAAAGGTGAAGAACGAACTCGTTCTAGCTAACGAAGAAAAACTAACTGGTCTGTTCGGCTATTGGTTAGTGTGAGTATTATCACAATATCACTTTGCCCAACTCGGTAATCGTATTAAGGCACAGCTATCTTTTATAAAAGTAGGGCACCATACAATTGAGCAAGCCCGACTGGGATAAGACCTTACAGAAGACCACAACCATTCACAGCGATGTAGTTATGTTTCCAGCACTCATTTAGAAATGCATTTTTTTACGAAACGTTTTATAATCCCACGGATACATCATAAAACACACAAGTTGACTGCCTCGGTGGTCGAGTGGCCGCAGTATGCGCCTGCTGTACACGAAGTTGTGGATTCGATTCCCACACAAGATAAAACTTTGTGTGACACACAAAGATTTTTTCTGAGTTTGGGTGTAATTTGTGTCCGATAATTGTATGTTTATAAAGTCCCCCGCGACACAGACCTTGTTCTCTAGTGCGGGAGTTGTCTTTAAAAAAAAACACAAGTGGTGCCTCTGGTATTACAAAAGTCCATAGCCGCTTACCATCAGGCGGGCCGTAAGATTGTTATTATGCACTATCATTATTGCACCACCAAAGCAACAATATAAAAACGCCAGCAGTCAAACAATATTATGCCTCACTGTTAACAGTTTTTTTTTAAATAATAATGCGTAGGTACATAGCAAATGAAAATAAAAGTATAATTATAACTAGTAGGTACTTACTTCTTACGCACAAAGCTACAAAAAGTACGTATTGTAACTATTAAATGTTATGTCATTATAAATAGTAGGGCGGCCATCTTGTTTTGTTTTAAAGACTTTTCCAGTTTTGTATATATTTATATTAGCTGCAGTTTACAAGTATAAAATTTAAAGTATTTTTATACTTTTGAAATTAGAACAAACATATGCAGCTTTTGTAGCAGGGCGGACACACGCAAGTGATTCTTCTGATAATGCAAGCGTCCATAGGCTGCGTTTTACTGCTTACGAACAGGTATTTTTTTTATACTACCAAGGTGGCAAACAAGCATACGGCCCGCCTGATGGTAAACAGTTGCCGTAGCCTATGGACGTTTGCAACACCTGGGGTGTCATTCACGCGTTGCCGACCCTTTGAAAACTTTATAACTCCTTTCTTGAAGAACACCATGCTATGGACGCAGACTTCGACAATGCTAGGGATAGACAAGACTCTGTCTACTGTAAAGTTACTGCTTTGTAACTCGTTTGAATCATTCATCACATAAGAATAGCTAGGAAGTGCTAATAAGCTGCAATCTTTTGTAAGGTGGAGATACTTCCCCAGTGTAAAAGCCCGATTTAAGCGACGAAAAGACAAATACAATTTTTTCTCATTTTAAATTCTATTATACATATTATTACAATAATAATGACAACGAGTCTAAATCGCGTAATATTTTGAAGGTTTTTATATCTATTTGTTACCCGACGTTTCGGTCGAATAACACCGACCGTGGTCAGGGGTCGAAACATTAGGTAACAAAAAGGTATGAAAACCTTCAAAATATTTATTTAGACCTATCTCATTACTATATCCGTCTGGCCAGCGTGGTATAGTAGGCTAATTATATAATAAGTTGTGATGATGATGATGAGTCTATGTATCTCATTTTAGTCTATTAATTTAATATTTACCAGCCCTCTTTTTTTTATATAAAAGACAACTCCCGCACTAGAGAACAAGCTCTGTGTCGCGGGGGACTTTACAAACATTCAATTAACGGTCACAAATTACACGCAGACTCAGAACAGCTCTTGGTGGGTCACACAAAGTTTTGTCCCTGTGTGGGAATCGAACCCACAACCTCGTGCACAGCAAGCGCATACTGCGGTCACTGGACCACCAAGGCAGTCATCTTCTCACTTCTTTGCACTTTCTTTGTTTGTTTCTTATTTTATTGTTGTATTTCTATCGGCAAGTAACGAATTGATTTTGTATGCGCGTTGTTGCATTCCAGTAGTGAAAGTTTGAGTTCGACCGCGACACGTTTCGATTTCGGAACTACACCATAAAGCCCTATAATAAGGTCATTATGAGTAAAGTAAGTTAAACATGAATATTAATGTAAAACAGAGTAGCAATAGAAATACGTCACTAATTAAACCAAGTCTAGAAGAATTTTGTAAGATTAAATGCAATAAAAATATACTTTACGGTTTTGGGTTCAATTCTCATATGGAACTACATTTTTGTGTTCTTCAAATTATATTTCCGCGTCTAGGTGTAGTTTGTGTTAGTAAATTGTATGTCTGTAAAGTCACCTGTGTTTGTGTGTCTGTTAAGTTTCTTGTGTCTGTCAAAGATCGTTAAAAAAGATTAATTAAAAATAAAACTTTACAAACATCAAGGTATTACATTTACAAACCATCCTACATCATAAGATTAAGGAGTTCCAAATTAAAATAGCAAATAAATATCAAAAAATCAAATTAAGTATTAAATATAAAATTTAAATATCTTGTGTTAGTTTTGCTTGTTTTTTATCGAACTAAAATACATTATCAAGGCTGCATTTGGCGTGGCTCATCATCATCATCTCAACCCAACCGTCCACTGCTGGACATAGGCTTCCACCAAGAACTTCCACATCATTCGGTACTAAGCTGACTTTGTCAATATGCTACAACCTAATGCAAATTAAATCTTTATATATAAAAATTAATCCCTATTTCCCTTTATCACGGCATCACGCGTGAATGGCTGAACCGATTTCAGTAATTCTTTTATTGTTGTGTTTGTTATTGTCAGGAGAAGGTTTTTATGTAAAAAAAAAGAAAGTTGCGCTGAAAATAGTTTATAAGTCCGCTAGTAAAATAATTTAATATGTTAATAACATCGTTACGAAGCCTATACCTCTTTCACGCCGGATAGTCTCAGATGATCACAACGCATGGCCACAAGATTGGAACGTACACAAAGTATGATGTTGCAAGTGGAGAGTGAAAGCTCGCCACCAGTCGTCACTGTCTAGACGTCAACGGAACAGCACACACGGCACCATGGTGAGTCAAATGCACTTTGTATTATTCAACTTATATAATCTTCTTCTTATCGTTTGGTTAGTGGCCAACCAGAGCCTCTAGACAAGTGGCATGTGCGGTAGTCAAATCGAAAAGTCAAAAAATAAAATGTATGGAATTTGACGTGAGTCTACGATTTAATATCGTAAACTTACGTCAAATCCCATACATTTTCTTTTTTGACTTTTCGATTCGACTATCGCTTATGCCAGTTGTCTAGAGGGACTGGTGACAGAGTTATTTAGATCGCCCATATTTAGGCCTCTGTCGTGATCTAACGACTGTTAACAATCGGGACCGACTTTTAACGTGCCCTCCGAAGCACGGAGACGCTCAGATGAAATACCACTATGCGGTCACCCATCTATAGGATTACCGCGCCCTTGGTAGCTTAAACTTTATAATGATTTCATAAGATATTTACAAAAATAAATGTTATATATAAAAATGAATCCCTATTTCCCTTTGTTCACGCGTGATGCCGTGCATCACGCGTGAACGGCTGGACCGATTTCGGTAATTCTTTTTTTGTTGTGTTTGTTATTGTCAGGAGAAGGTTCTTATGTAAAAAAAGAAAAGAAAGTTGCGCTGAAAATAGTTTAACCCGGACGAAGTCAGGGCGGGCCGCTAGTTATTTAAATAAAAGCTACTTACAAACAATTAGATATAGTTTCTGGCTCTGTTTTTGTTGACGGTCTATCTAGTGGGTTCGATTAAAACAAGGGACAAAATAATGTTTGTAACAAGTCTGGGTGTAATTTGTGTCTGTTAATTGTATGTTTGCAAAGTACCTCCAGACACAGGGCTTGTTCCCTAGTGCGATAGTAGTCTTTTAAAAACATATATTTTTTAAATTGTATTTAAAGGAAGTAACCCTAAATTGTAAAAACATTTAATCTGATAGTTCTACAAGCCTTAAAGGGACATTTTGAAACGTTTATTTCTTGGTACAGAACCGTCCTTATAGCGATTAATTTCCAATCTTAGTATGTAATTCATAAAATGTCAAGTTTATTACCTGGTTGGTGGGTATACAAATATTAATTCAAATAAAGATTGAAAATACATGCTACATATTAGCCCATCATGGCACGGCCTCAACCTCCTCCGTTTTTTTTGTTGGTTAAAAATAATTAACCATCAGCTTGATATTTGAAGAACCAATTGATGTTAGTTGTTGATTGAATGTATTTACAAACTCTACATATTTCAACACAATTCTTGATTTAAGAATAATAATATATTTAATAATAATATATTTATTGAACAAAAGTCAAAGTCAAAGTCAAACTCATTTATTCATTTAGATCAAATACATGATACTTATGAACGTCATAAAAACAAATGCCAGCATACTTTTTTTTCCTACGGCCAATTCGCAGACTAGGGTTGGGCCTCGAGAAGAATTGGCAAGAAACTCGGGCCACTCTTTTTAATTGCCAGAGTATAACATTTACAATTTGGTATGAGTTACAATATTAGTGTTAACAAAAAGGGACGGAACCCAATATTCCATACAAAATTAAATTTAAGAAAAAAAAAAAATTTAATAAGGAAACAATGAAGGGAAAAAATGAATTTAGCTTTCCACTGTATGGCAATGAGGGATCCTTTCCTTTTGTATGTACAAAATAGGAGTATACATGATATATAATTACACTGGACCTCACACTAGGATTCCCTGTGTTGTGGGGTCCAGTCTCTTTCGTAATCAAGTAACAATATTACAAGTTGTTAGTAAACAGGTTTGTGACACAATACAGTTCAGTTTTTTTTATTTAATACTTAATGATTCGTATAAATGCACCCTCACATTATTTGTTTATGCCTCTTGTCTAGAGGGACAGGTTAAGTCTTCGTTTGTGTAAGCCATCTGCGGCTAACAACTACACCTACACATAAAAATATTAGTTTTCCACGTACTGACACCGACACATCACAGTCAGTCAGTGTCCCTTTACTCGTAGTTTTCCATCTTCACAGCGACACGCGACCGTGTAAACAAAAATTTAAATTGCATAAGGTTAGTGACAAAATATAATATAATATTAATCTATATCTACGTTAATTAAAATTACAGTTAATTGAATAGAATAATAGAATATATAATACAAGTAATTTACAACTAAAACTATATTTACACAAATTAGAAATAAAATAAAAATTAAATAAATAATTGCATAATAATATCTAATTTCTCTCTCTCTCTCTATCTCTACGTCGTAAATAATCCGCGTGAAGAAACTCGTAGTCAAAAGCTAAAGTACCTACTTTTTCCTACTACGCTAGATCGACTTTTCTTCCTTTATTAATTTATTTGTTACGATTTAACTCTAAAACTACGCCACTGTTTTAAATAAATCTTTTACTATTAAAAAGCTACAGTATCAGCGGATAGCATAGGCTATATTTTATTGAAAAGAGATTTGGGATCCCTACGAAAACTAAATATTATGTCCACCCTGCTAACACGGGACATGCCGCTAGTGCTCAATAAATACACTATTGTATAATAATAATAATATTCTTTATTGGCTTTAAATGTAGGTACAAAACAGGTAAACCAGTGAAAAAAGATCCTATACATTTTGTCATGCAAATACATAATACAACACATATTTAAAAAAAAATCAATTATTACTTTTATCGTATATTATTGAATCATTAAACATCTTAATAATATTATTATTAATATATTTTACTAATAGATACATGTAAGGTTATATGTTTATGATAATAAAAATTAAGAAAAAAAAAAAAATAAACAATGCTACTTATTGCATTAAAATGTATCTATAAAACAATGTTAACACTTCAAACATCAATTCTTTCGACATTCAATAATTGATTTTAAAGGTAATTCAAAAGAACATTCTGGCAACACAGTCGGAGGACAGGATGATTAGAATGGGGTTTAGTTAACGTGGAAAATAAAATGTCTGTGAACTAGAGGTCGCGTACTGAGAAACAAGTAGCATTCTTACTGTGTCCTAAGGTTAAGTAGAATTATCCTTACTAATATTATAAAGGTGAAAGTTTGTAAGAATGGATGGATGGATGTTAGTTACTCTTTCACGTAAAAACTACTGAACGGATCTGGATGAAATTTGGCACAGATATAGATTATGGTTTGGAATAACACATACGCTTTTTACAGCGATAACCGACATCCACGCGGGTGGAGCCGCGGGCAACAGCTAGTGTACAATATATTATGTTGAAGTGTGTAATAATAATGTTTATTTTTCACTAAATTTTTACAGTTACATAAAGTTGTTACAATTAATACATACTGTGTAATTACTCAGAAAGTACTGGTACTGATTCCCAAACTAGGCTAAAGCCTGTATTTTGGGAGACAGTGCTCATACAAAAAAGAAAGACGCAGTAAACACAATAGTGAATGCGCGTTAAAAAAAAAAGGTAAGTTACAAATAAAAATACAATGTCTGTTTGCGTGTATGTGTGTGTGTGTGTGTGTGTGTGTGTGTATGTGTGTGTGTGTGTGTGTGTGTGTGTGTATGTGTGTGTGTGTGTGTATCAGTACTAGTATGGGAGATTTACTCTAGGAATTTTAGGAGCGCTTCAGTGCCTTCGTAGTCTAGTTGGAGTAGCGAACTGTTAATTTTCTTTTTAGCCTCGTGGTTGTTAAGACCAACAAAGTTTTCCTTTTTGTTTAGTGTGTTGTAGAGTTTACGGCTTATACTCTTAAATTGCCGTCTTGCAAAAGTGGTTCTGCATCTGACACTAGGGCAAACTGGTTGCCTACTGCGTTTTTTAGGGTTTGGTAGAGGTACGCTTTGGTGTATTTTTAGTATTGTTCTTAGGACAAAGAGTTGTCTAACTGTTAAGACGTTGTTTTCAGCGTAGAGTTGTGTAGTGGGGTATCTTAATGGCTTCTTATTCATGACTTTCAACACTGCTCTTTGTGCTCTTTCCAACTTAAGAAGTTGCATCTTTGCACACCCACCCCAGACCGGGATGCAGTACTGGACAATGGACTGACATAGGGCAAGATAGACCATTTTTATCTTTTCTTGGCTGGTCGTTTCCCGGAGAGTCTTAAAAATATGTATAAGCCGTCTGGTTCTCATTATGACAACTTCGACCTGCTTACCCCACGTCAGCCCACTGTCTATATGAACACCAAGGTATTTCGCGTTAGTGGTTTGAGTAAGTTCCTGGCAGTTGCAGGTGTCGCATGAAAGGCAAGTGTGAGCTTTTATAGAAAAAAAATTAGGTGGATTGTTAATTTTGGACAATGAAAACGGGACATATACCGTTTTATCTAGATTTAATTTAATGTAAGCAGGTTGTTAGTAAGCCACATCATAACTTGTTTTAGTGAGTGTTCAGCTCTCTCTTTCACCGCTGGCCAGTCTGGACCCTCCACTACAAGAGCAGTATCATCTGCGTAAGTAAATATGTCTGTATGTGGAAGATTCATTGAACAGAGGTCATTTGCGTATAACAGGAAGAGCGTAGGGCCTAGTATACTCCCTTGGGGAACGCCATAAGAGTTAAAAGCCTCCTTACTCATCTGACCTGCAATCTTTACTCTTTGTACCCTATTTGTGAGATAATCTCTAAAGAGATTATAAGCGACACCTCGAATGCCCAGTTTCTCAATTTTATCTAGTAGGATTGGGACAGAGACCGTGTCAAATGCTTTGGAGAGATCTAAGAATATGCACAAACATCTACTATTACTGTCTAAATTCTTGACAACAGTTTTAGATAAATCAAGAACAGCGTCTTCGGTGGAAATGCCAGACCGGAAACCATATTGGTTTTTAGATAGAATGTTGAATCTGTTAATAAACTTTTTAAGGGCATTGTTCAGGATCTTCTCCAATATTTTTGAGAGTGCAGATAGTATTGCAATAGGGCGATAGTTATTGACACAGTCTCTGTCCCCACCCTTGTAGATTGGGTGTATTAATGCCTTTTTAAAGGCATCTGGAAAAACTCCAGTATTTATGGCAAGATTACAGATATGTGTTATGGGGGGTACTAGTGTTTCTCGAGAGAGTCTTAATACATAAGATGATATACCATCCCACCCCAGAGCACAGTCAAGGCGCTGCTGTAAGATGATGGTCTCTACTTCAGCCTCAGACACCTCAAGAATAACCATCGAATTACCCGAGGAAACTGGGGCGAGTTGAGGCAGGACTGAGGTGCTATTTGCAGAACCAGATAGGATGATTTTTTCGGCTAAGTTTTTACCAATGGAAGAGAAAAAGTCGCATACATAGTTAATGGACTGTTTAGGATCACTGCTAGAGCTCAATAGATGTGTTGGACTGTCATTACTCTTTTGAGTGTTAGTAATGTTTTTTATGGCTTTCCAAAGGGCTTTTGGATTGGAACCAGCTTTATCTATGAGGCGTTTGTTGTAGTCAAGTTTTAACTTACGAAGAAGACAGTTACAGAAGTTGCGGTAGCGGGTATAAGTTAACTTAATCGTCATATTATCTGGTGATTTTCTAGACTTAATGTGCAATCTGTCGCGGTTCCTAATGCATCGAACCAGACCAGGTGTAACCCATGGTTTAAGATTTCTGTTTCTATTAGAAACTTTGGTGATTATTGTATAAGTGGTTATTATAGTTGAGACAGTATGAATAAAGCTGTTTGCAGCAGTATTTGCGTCATCCATTTTAAGTATTTGTGAGAAATCGGTGTTATCTATTTGTGTTTTAATATTAGGGTAATTAGTGCAAGATTTTGTATGATAGTGTTTACGGGAAGATTTTGTTTGATCTAAGAATAGGGCTATGGGGGAGTGGTCCGTTATGTGGGATTCTAATACTAGTGTTTTAGATGTAAAACAAGATTTGATAAAGATATGGTCTACGCATTTTTGGCTGATTCTTGTAGGAAAGGTGTGAGTGGGAAAGAGCCCATGGGATGCATTGAGAGTTAAATATTCCTCACATAAGAGATTTGTACTATCAGGACGTATGTTGATATTCATGTCACCAATAAGTATCAAGTGTTGTGTCGTTAAGGTGAAATAACATAACGAAGTGTGGTACCTACCGTGTTGGAGTTTCATTTCATTTCTAGACTGAGGGTAGTATTTCTACACTATTAAACCTCGTAACGCACACTTGTGCCGCTGAAACAAATAAGTTTATTATTTGACCGTATAATTTTTATATACATAATCATCTAATATAATCTACATAGTAGCACATTATATATGTAAATACAGCCTTCACCTTGTCTCGTTAGATTCGGTGTTAACTTTTGTTACATAATATTTACATTAATTAGTTATTTAGCGTGTTTGTAACTTCTTTTCGTGTTTTGTAGGTTCTTCAAGAAAGGAGTTATAAGGTTTTTAAAGGGTCGGAAACGCGTGAGTGACACCCTGGTGTTGCAAATGTGGTGTGCCCTCGTGGCGAGGCACGGTTAGGGAGATATATCTAAATTATAAAACGTCCGTATACTTCAGTGTCTAATTTATTAGTCTTTAAAATACATGTATTAGGTATATATTACATTACACTATGCTGATACAAATATTCTTAAGCTACTTACACACTACATCATCCCCCTATAACAAAAAAAAAATTGAATTTAAAACATATTTTTTTTAGAAACCCCCCTTAAAATTAGTATTAAACTAAGGATCCTTATATAACTTAGTTCTATTCTTATGTACTAAAACATTTTTATCATTTATATTAATTATAACATTAGGTTTTACATCTTGAATTACAACATATGGACCTGAATACAAAGTATCAAGTTTGTTACCAGTCTCATTTTTCAATAACAATTTATCGCCAGTTTTGTAAACAATTGGATTAATAGACTTATCATAATTTAACTTTCTACGTTGTTTACTAACAATTAAATTATTTTTGGCATCATTTTGAGACTTCTGTAACCTGTATTTCAACTTCAAGGGATAGTCATCGAAGTTGTATAAAGGTTCAACATTATTACACAGGTTATTAGGCAATTTACACACTTTTCCAAAAACTAATTCATAAGGCGTATATTTAGTCTCAGAATGTACAGTAGTGTTATAAGAAAAACACCAGTACCGTAACCATGTACTCCAACTTGATGGATGGTTATCAGTCTGTATACGTAAATAAGCACCTAACGCTTTATGCGAATTTTCTAATGAACCAATACTTTGATGGTGGTAAGCAGTAGAAATAGTTTGAGTAATATTTAAAATTTTACACATATCAGACATTACCTTAGAAACAAATTCTGTACCTCTATCACTAGCAATTTCTGTTGGAATACCGTAACGCAAGATAAAATTTTCTACGAACGTTTTAGCAACTTCTGTTGTTGTCTTAGTTCTTAAGGGATATGCTTCAACATATTTACTTAACTCACACTGTAATGTTAAGATGTAATTATATCCTAAGTCATCCCTATCTAATGGTCCTACAACATCTAAGAAAATTTTCTCAAAAGATGAGGATGCTGTAGTAGTTATTGTCAATGGTTCTTTGTGTATTTTGGTATATTTTTGTTTTTGACATTTTTCGCATTTTTCAACATAACATCTAACGTCTATTTCCATAGAAGACCAATAATAATATTTTTTAATATTATTAATCATTCGTCTCACACCTACATGTCCACTACTAGGTAATAAATGAAAGTCATTCATTATTATCTTTTTTTCATCGTCATCATAAATTCTTTGTACATCCTTCACAACACATATTCTTGGTAACTTATTACATTTATTTTTCGCTATATATTTTGTTATATACTCTATATACTTTTTATTTTTATTTGTTTTTATAATTATAATTTCTTCGATATTTAATTTATTGCATAATAATGCCATTTCTTTCAGTAAATCGTCTCGCGATTTTACCGATAAAGAAGATGTGCAAGCAAATAAATTATTTGTACGTTTACAATAAACAAAATTACCATTCTGTGACGCATACAAAGCATCTTTACTTTCATTCTGTAATACTCTACGCAGGTTTCTTTCTGGTAAAAATATTACTTCTACATCCATAGCACATTTTTTAAGCACTTCTACCACTTTAGGTTGATCAGGCCTATCGTTAGTAATAGTACGAGAGTTTGTCAAATCCGGTAATTGATTACTAATTATTTTACTCTTTTGCGCCCTAGTCAATACGCATAACAGTTTGTTACCCATCTCCTTTAACTCATCAGAAGTTAAAATTATCCTAGAAAGCGCATCCGCAAATACATTCTCCTTACCTCTAACATATTCTACTTGAAAATCATATTCCTCTAGTGAAAGACGAAACTTTGTTAAACGACTTGTCGGATTTGTGATATTAAAAAGATAAAGCAGAGGTCTATGGTCAGTTTTGATAATAATTTTTTTGCCAAATAAATACGGTCGGAAGTATTTTATAGACCAAACCACAGATATAGATATCTATATCTGTGGACCAAACTATCGCCAAAAGTTCTTTTTCAATTGTAGCGTAATTCAATTCAGCTTTATTTAAACTACGGCTGGCATATGCGACAGGTTTTCCATTAGAATTCATTAAAACACTGCCGATTGCAAAACCAGAACTATCTGTTTGTAATATAAATTCATTTTTCTTTGAAAAATTGGGATAATCCAAAACTGGTGGGCTACAAAGTAACTTCTTAAGAGTATCGAAAGCATTCTGACATTCCGAAGTCCATTCAAAATTAACCTTCTTTCTACATAATTTGTTTAGTGGCAAGACAATTCCTGCAAAGTTATGAATAAATTTCCTATAATAATTACTAAATGCAACAAAACGCTTCACCGCATCGACTGTCGACGGTGTCGGATAACTTTCAATGACGCGAATTTTTGTCGGGTCGGGTAAAATACCTTGAGCTGATATTACATGACCTAAGTAAAGTATTTGTCGCTTTAAAAACTCACATTTAGAAGGATTTAATTTTAAGTTGACTTTACGCAACCTTGAAAATACTGACATAAGATTATTATTATGTTCCGTCAAATTTCGACCAAATATAATTAAATCATCTAAATAGATAATACATTTATCATAATTTAATCCTGACATAGCAACTGTCATCAGTCGGCTAAAAGCAGATGGACTAATTTTCAAACCCATAGGTAATCTACACATTTGAAATTGTCCTTTATCAGTAGTAAACGCAGTATACTTTCTGGAATTTTCAGACAAATTGCATTGATAATAACTACGGCTTAAATCACAATGACTAAAGTAAAAAGCTCCAGATAATGACTCTAATATGTCTGTAATATTAGGAAGTGGAAATTTGTCATCTTGCACTCTGTCATTTAATTGTCTATAGTCTATAACTACTCTCCATTGACGTTTACCGCTCCTATCTAACTTCTTAGGCACTAGCAACAAAGGACTAGACCACTCACTACTAGTTTTTTCTATAATTCCGTCTTTTAACATTCCATCGATCTGATTATTAAGTTCCTCTTTCTGCATAAATGGAATTCTATACTGTTTTCTGTATACCGGCGTAGAATTCTCTTTTAAATGAATAGATTGTTCGTACACATTAGTAACGCCTAACTTGTCTCCTGGTAAATGAAAAATATCCGAATATTTTGCAACAATTTGTTCAATAGATAATTGTTCCTCTTTATTTAAATACGAACCCAAATTAAGTAAAGAAAATAATGTTTTTATCCTCTCTACGTTAACATTCGGTGTGTCAAAATTACAAAAATCATAATTCTCTAATTTATCGATCTCTAATTCTTTCAAACATAATGATACTTCGTTCTCAGTAGTATTTAAAATTCGTATTGGAATCTTACCATTCTTCGGCCTAGCTACAACACTAGCCAAAAAAACACCTTGTGTAATCTCTTTAGGATAAATAACACAATCATAATCAACACGCGTAGGTACATATTTAATTACCTCACATCGCGGTCCGATTTTTAAACAATAGTTATAATAATGTAAAGGTAGTGTAACCCTACTTTGTTCCATTTTAAGAGACAAAGTGTCTGTCTCGTAATCTACAATACCGCTATATCGCTTTATAAAGTCTTGACCTAATATACCAATTGCTTTACATGGTAAATTTTTAAATACGTAAAACTTATGCTTAAAAAATATATTTTCGTAGTTTAACGTCAAATAAACGTAACCTACCGATTCCAAACATCCACCAATACCATGAATCTTCAAATCACACTTATGTAAATATAACCTAGCTAAATCTAAAACTTCATATTTAATAGCTGATAAAGAGGCCCCTGTATCTACTAAAAATTCTAAATGTAATTTATCTAAACTTAATTTTACCCAATTAATACTATCACAAACTAAAACCTGATTAGTCCCGAAAAAACTGATCGGAATGATGGTCACCCTTCTCATAATTATTTGCCGACGTATTGGCCATTGACGTATCATTTGCCGTAAAATGATTTAACTGTTTATTTGCACGGTTGCAATTATAGTTTCCTCGAACATACCTGGAATTCGATGCACCTTGTCCCCGCACACCGCGTCCTCCCCGCGCGTACGAACCTCTTGACGCAGCCGAAATCGGAGGCGGTTGCGACACTTTCCTACTGTTTGAATAATAATTGGACGAAAAATAATTACGATGACCAAATCCATGTGCCCTATTATTAAAGTACGGCCTATTATTACCACGCCAGGGTGATTGGCGATTATATGACATGACCTGATGGTCAGAACTCGAGCTCGATTCATCCTCGGCTACTCTAATAGCATCCTTCAAAGAGGTCAAATTCCTCGCGGCAATAATTGTACCTAATTTTTGGCTCCTTAAGCCCTCTGAAAAACATTTTATGGCGTTCCTTTCATTTGCCGGACGAAATATCTTGTATGATTGTTCATCACCATTAGCTTGTGAAATGGTTAAATCAACAAACAATTTTTCTATATCTTTACCAAACTCTGTAATAGTCTTTTCTCCTTGCCTAGCCTTTTGTAATTTGGCTTGTAAAGCCGTATCACATTTGCGAGTCAGTAAATGTATACGCATATCTTCTAACAGCGAACCAACACAACTATAAGAAGTAGCTAAACGCATTTTTGCTCCACTCGTTAATCGAGTTTTTAAGACAAATTTAATAAGCATCTGCTTATCACTCTCGTTAAGATTTGACTCATATAATACAATCGCATCAATTAAATCCTGAGTTATCTCTTCATTACCAGTCATTTTCGGTAAAAGACTGACAGCTGTTTTGAAACTAAACCTTTCACACTCCATTTTCAATATACTACTGCTACTACTGTTACCACAAAGCTTTGATTCGTTCTCGTAATCTTAATTTTTTCAAAACATTTATCTATGCAAGAACACAAAAATAATAATTCATTCGTAACACTTTTTGGTAAATTATGTAAAATACTCTTATATGACTCATACAAACGCTTCGACTCTACAATCTTTTTATCAAAATTACTGCCTACTCTTCTCTGAGGACCTAATTTAGTTATACTATCTTTATAATGTTTTAATTGGTTGTAAATGCTAGACAATTCTAATTCTATGGTCATAATATATTTAAAAAAAAATAAATGTAAGGATAATAGAAAAACAATTACTATACAATTTATATGACTCTTAAATCACATAATACAATATTTAATTGCTTACCCCAATAACTTTAATATTTAACGCGATAATTCCTTATATCTAATCTATACTAATATTATAAAGAGGAAAGATTTGTATTTTTGTTTGTTTGTTTGTTTGTTTGTTTGTATGTAATGGATAAACTCAAAGACGACTGGACCGATTTTAAAAATTCTTTCACCATTAAAAAGCTACATTATCTGCGAGTAACATAGGCTATATTTTATTTTAAAAAAATAGGGGTAAATAATGCCAAGACCTCAGACAATCACTGACTAAATTAGTAACGCCTAATAAACGCCTACAAAATAATTGCTATTTCATTTTTTGTAGGCGCTAACATTTAACAATACTTTAATTTAGGTAATCAGGAAAGCAGCAGAGAAAAGAAAACACTCCACCGTATCTGTCTGGTCAAGATAAACTCAATAACTACCCAATAAAATTTAATACGATTTTCACCAGGTGATGGCGTAATTCTTCCATTATAGTTTTGTGAGTGTGAATTGGCTGAAGTATTACGATGATAGTTAAACGAATAGGCAAAATCTTGCCGTAGGAGGCAATGTTATTCCTAAATAGATAAAAAAAAAAGTCCATGATACTATGTGTCTATCTGCGACCACAAAAATTACTCACAGCGAAACGCGTGATCGGCCTCTGTCTCATCGGAATACATAACTGATATTATTATATATTTTTAACTGACTTTTAAAAGATGAGGTTCCCTAAAATAATTGCATTGTTTTTTTTTTATCCCTAAACATCGTCATTTAAGGGCCGATTTGTAATATTCTTTTTTAAGTGATCGACAAAGCTCGAAAAATTGAGTGGCAATGGGTAGGGCATATAGCTCGCAGAACCAATGGCCGTTGGGGCAGAAAGGTTCTAGAGTGGCGACCACGAACTGGAAGACGCAGCGTAGGCAGGCCTCCAACAAGGTGGACCGAAGACCTGGTAAAGGTCGCAGGCAACCGATGGACAAGGTCAGCTCAGGACCGACTGATGTGGAAAACCTTGCGGGAAGCCTATGTCGCGCAGTGGATGTCTTATGGCTGAGATAGAACTACTTTTGTGGCAAACAAGCATACGGCCCAGCTGATGTTAAGCAGTTACCGTAGCCTATAGACGCTTGCAGTACCAAAGGTATCACTTGCGTGTTACCAACCCATTTTTTACATCAGGGCCATAAGATGGGAGCAGAGTATCCATGGGATAGGAATACGTTTCTTTCAAAATTGTTCCCTAAGTGAGCGTTGGAGTCCTATACTCACACACAGGAACAGAACTACACCGCTGTGTATAGTTATTTGGCTGTCGTCTTCTAAGGTGTTGGTTCTCTGTAAGGTGGAATTCCTCCCCTATCTGAAAATTTTCTCTTAAAAAACATTTTGCAATTGAATGGATAGTTTTTCATATTGTTCTCATTAAAAAAAACCGTTCTGGTGATCGGATCCGTAGGGAATTGAGAAACCTCTCAAATACTATCTAGGCATACTGCAATGAATCAAACAAATGCATTCAGGAAGCATCAATTCGTTAGTGAAACTAATAAAGTATACTGCAGATGGCCAACTTCTCAATGATAAATAATTAGTCGATGGAGATCGGACATAATGTGTAATTAAATGACTGTAACTAATCACATTCAATGAGCAAATTAAAATGGTACAATTAAACTAATATGATTATACAGCTGGATATAGGCACCGAAACTTCGTAATTAAACAATGTACAAAAAAAATGCATGGTTTCAGAGATATACATAATAATAGATACCTACATATATATCGAATTTACGTTGAACTCTCACCAATATGGTCGACTATAATAAATAGGGTTCAGTTTACTGGTTTTTTATTCAGTTTTGTTCCGGGAGCTTATGTAGAGTACTATATCTCTATTAATAGAATGATGAATCAAAAAGAATCTAATAATTATGCAGTTCAATTTCTGAAATCCTTGAGCACTACGGTGGACCATTATGCCCTTTAGGAATTTAATAAATTTTTAGCTCACCCAAACTGTGTAACAGTATCTATCAAGTTCATCATATCAACCCATAAATGTCTCACTGCTGGGCACGGGTCTCCCCCATACACTTGGAGGGATATTAGCCTACTACACCACGCTGGCCAGACGGATTGGTATAGGGTTTTATTTTGAATTTTCCTTATCTTGCAGTGGATATTGTCTGCCTGAATTACTCCTTTAGTCGACTCTTAGGACACCCTTGGGATAGATAGGGGTGGTGATATTTTGTATTCTTAATCCGTCACCACACGGAATCCTATATATAGGAATAGGTTAGAAGTGACCAATTTAAAACGAAATGTATGGATGCAGAAATTTCTACAGGGCATAAGCTAAGCACAGATAAGCTATGCGATAGGCCATAAGATTGTTCACGTTTGCGCTAAGAAAATTTGAAGAGCAGAACAATCGTACAAACAAGGAATATTTCTTTATGAAGTTTATTAATTGCAGAACCTTAATGTTCAAAAGAAAAACGTAATTGACAAATCAACAAACGCACAGTTTAAATCACTAGACACTCAGATAGCTATTACGATAAAGGCATCCGCTAAGAAAGGTTTTTTAAAATGTAACCGCTAAAGATGACAATCAGCCGATGAAAGTTTGTAGTTTTCAGATTTACAGTAAAAGACTGAACACGCGAACGAAGTCGCGGGTACAGCTAGTAACTAAATAAAACACATACCGCAATATCTCTTACGCACATGGTTTTCACTTAACTATGCTTCCTGATCTTCCCGCTCTCTTATTTCTCCGTGACGGCGACGACGGTAGCTCATCCGGGATAGTACACGCTCTAGAGCGTCGTTCCGCAGCTGTTGGGTAATCCAATTATTGTGGAATTTCTTGTAAAAATAAAAGAAACCGACCACAATAGCCAGCAGCATGCACGCACAAATAATTGTCAGCAGCACGTTGTTTGTCTTCAGATGCTCTGCTGTGGCCTGGGCATGATTTTCGCCAAGCGACGTCTGTGCAATCACAACTTGCTCTTTGCTTTGGGTCTTCCCCATGTCCAGTTCTTCACAATAAAATCTAACCAAGTCGTAGTATCATCTGGCAGCAAAACCTTGTATCTATGGCAGTCAGTGGCATGGTCGTGGTGGCAGGGTCGCCATGTGGTGTGCCCTCGTGGCGAGGCACGGTTAGGGAGATATATCTAAATTATAAAACGTCCGTATACTTCAGTGTCTAATTTATTAGTCTTTAAAATACATGTATTAGGTATATATTACATTACACTATGCTGATACAAATATTCTTAAGCTACTTACACACTACACAAACGTCCATAGGCTACGGTAACTGCTTACCATCAGGCGGGCCGTATACTTGTTTGCCACCTTGGTAGTATAAAAAAAAGCTCGTTAATACATGTTTTATATTACTATTAGCAGCCCGCCCCGACTTTGCCCGGGTGAAATTGAAGGCCCTTACCGAGATAAAAAATCTCCTATCTTTTAAGTTGGATTAAACTGCAAACAGTGTGCAAAATTGTATTAAAATCGTTTCAGTAGTTTAGGAGTCTATAGCGGACAAACAACGTAACACGTAATTTATATATATGAAGATGTTAATTTAAAAATCAGAAAAAAATTCGGTACCTAATACTATTACCAAACTATTTATTAATCTGTGCTATTACTTTAGTATACCTAGTGTGTCTATAGGATTTGCTAACGAATTCAAGAGAGGTAGGGCACCATACTAGCGAGTAAGCCCAACTGGGGAAGGCCACAGCCAAATAACTACACACAGCGGTGTTTATCCCAGGGATACTCCATCTTAAAGCCCTCGTGTAAAAAAAATGGATCGGCAACACGCAAGTAATACCTCTGATATTGCAAGCATTCATAGGCGCTGTTTCCTATCAAGCTTGATTGATATCTTAGTCGTTTAATAAAAACTAATCTTTTGCGAGCATTAGGCTATCTCACGATCTATCTACAGGCATGTAATCTTAAATTATTTACTTACTAGCTGTTGCCTGCGGCTCCGCGCCCGCGTTGATGTCGATTATCGCTGTAAAAAGTAGCCTATGTGTTATTCCAGACCATAATCTATCTCTGTGCCAAATTTCGTTCAGATCCATTCAGTAGTTTTTACGTGAAAGAGTAACAAACATCCATCCATCCATTCTCACAAACTTTCACATTTATAATATTAGTAAGGATTGTATAATTTAACTGCACCAATAAGCATTTAGGACAATCTGTGGCTTTGTCTCATCAGTACTATCCATTTTGATTAATGTAAACCACAGGCAGTATTTCTCTTTTCTGTTTTAATATGTGACTGATATTGCGGTATATTTTAAGTACCTATTTGTAATTTTTATTGTGTAATTCATAGATATAATTATAGTAGGTTGGTATAAGGCAGAAATTTGATTCTTGCTAGGCTGTATAATGTTGCAAACAAAATACGGCCCGGCGCGGCGTAAGGCTGCGTTTATAACAGAGTAGTTGTTTTCTTGGATATTTTATAACATTTTCTTATATACAAACCTTGTCCTGACAATAACAAACACAAAAAACAAGAGTTATCTAATTCGGTGCAGTCATTAGGAAGTTATGTGCGTTCATACATTTGGGGGGTTTAATTTTTATTTATATAGATTGAGATATGCGACAATACGTAGCGACTAACGAGAGATGTGTTTGACACATCCTCGCACATCTTTGGTGGAAACGCAGCCTAAGTCTAAGGACACTTCCAAGCTTAGTTCACACAGTACACGCATGTTGCAGAACCATATAACTTACTTTCTCAACCCATAAACGTCCCACTGCTGGGCACGGGTCTCCTCCATACATTTGGAGGGATATTAGCCTACTGTACCACGCTGGCCAGACGGATTGGTACAGGGTTTTATTTCGAGTTTTCCCTCTCTTGCAGTGGATATTGTATGCCTGACTCCCTTAGTCGACTCTTACGACACCCTCGGGATAGAAAGGGGTGGTGACATTTGTATTCTTAATCCGTCACCACACGGACAGCCATATAACTAAAAAGAGAATTCAAGAATTCTGGTGTTTTAGTTACCATATAACTAAAACACCAGAATTCTAGATATAGACAACCCTAATGTATATTTTTTTAATTTTTAATAGACAGCTTTTGCACTACGTAACTGTCGTATTCTGGGGGACTTTACAAATACAATTAACGGACACAAAGTACACCTAGACTCGAGACAATCATTTACGGATCACGTAAAATTTTTGTCCCGTGTGAGGATCGAACCCACAATACGCCGCGCAAAGGAAAATGGCGAGGTAGTAACCAACCGTGCAGTCAATTGTTTCTTTAAAAATCACATTCCTGATTGAGCACTGGCGACCTGTAGGTCGTCATGCACTGTAACACAACTACACTGCTGCGTGTAGTTATTTGGCTGTGTTCTTATGTATGGAGCTTGTGTGGTGCTACCTCTACCTTTACTATTGCTTTTGTCCGGCAAAATTAAATTGCAATACTACTAAGTAATATTATGAAAGCGAAAGTTAGTGCCTGTAATTATATTTTTATTTTTGTCAGATTTATGGTTTCATCATTTATAATTAATTATAATATTAATATGTAAGAATGTTTAGTAATAATATAATTCAAATACAATTGTAAAATTGTTTAATGAATAAATGAAATGAAATGTTTATAAAGATGTTTGTTGAACAATCACGCAAAAACTATAGAATGGATTTTGATAAAAGTAGTATTTATTAAAAACACGGGCGAGTCCGAGTGCAAAAGCTAGTAAAAAAATATTAATCGAAAGAACGTCTTGAAACATAAGGCATATTAGTAAGTTCAAGTTAAAATTAGTTATTGTCTGATTCCAGGGAGCATCACAAAGCGATAACCCAGGGTCTAAGGCGGAGAAGGCGGACCTGGTGGGTCGCATCAAGGCACGTGTAGCTGCTGCTGATCCCAACAAGGCACGGGAACTGGGGGGAGTGTTCCTCTTCAACATTATCAAGGGCACATCAGTATACTCTTGGAGTAAGTTAATTTTTATGTATAAAAATGCAGCTTCACCCGCGTGTATGTCGTTTATACATTAAATATTTTTTTCAATGTTTATTTATAGTTATTCTAATATTCAGGATGTAGACAAATCCAATAAAATAAAAACCATGAAAATCGGTCAAGCCGTTCTCGAGTTATAAGCGTTCAAACCAACCCGGCTATGTTTAATATATAAGTTTTAGTAAGGATCCCTAATCTTTTCTAGCAATAAATATAGCCTATGTCACTCAGGGTGAATGTAACTTTCCAATGGTTAAATATTTTTTGAAATCGGCACAGTAGTTTTTTAGTTTATTCATTACAAACATACACACACACAAAACTACAAATCTTTCCTCTTTATAATATTAGTATAGATAGTAATGCTATTTATTTTCTTTACATACAAAAACAAATATTCTAAACATAACGACGTAAAAATTCAACTTTTAGAAACTGCATACAAAATTCTTTGCAGCAAGAACTCTAACAATATCGTAAAAGGAAAGTGTACAAACATAATAATAACAGATGCAATCTTCTGAAACTGTCTCACTATTTCATACGTTATTGTTTAAATTCCAAGGAACTTGTATACCATTATGTATATAATTTGACTACATGTGTGATCTAGTGTTAGTGTGTAGTGATATACCGCCGAGTGTTCTGGATTCGATTCCCACACCAATAATAATGTTTGACTGCCTCGGTGGTCCAGTGGGTGCAGTATGCGCCTGCTGTGCACGAGGTTGTGGGTTCGATTCCCACACAGGGACAAAACTTTGTGTGACCCACAAAGAGTTGTTCTGAGTCTGGGTATAATTTGTGTCCGTTGATTGTATTTTTGTAAAGTCCTCCGCAACACAGAGCTTGTTCTCTAGTGCGGGAGTTGTCTTTAAAAAAAAAAGTTATACATGAATATTTGTAAAGTTATTATCAGCTGTCTGTGGTCTTATTTATATACTTTTTATATGGCAAGCTAGCATACTGCCCGCCTGATAGTAAGCAGTATACTATGGACGCTTGCAATATCAGTGTTATTGATTCTAAAGATTTAACACTATAGGTTTGTGATGTAGTATCTGTGGATTAGGAAATCGTTCCGTTGAAAACGGATCCCTGAATGAGCGCTAGAAATCTGTAGAAGTGTCTCCGTGGTCATCACCTTCTCCGATCAAGCCAGCTTGCTTGGTTGGTGTTCAATCACTCTCATAAATTGTTCTTCGTCTGCCGGTAACCTTTGCTTGGTCGTCGGTGCATCTCGTTAAAGGTCTGCATCTCTCCAGTTCGTGGTTGCTAGAATCGTTTTGCCTCAATGACCAGCAGTTCTGCGATCTTTCTACCCTGCCCATTGCCACTTAATTGAGGCAATCTTTCGAATTATGTCGTACACATTGGCCCTCCTATGGATCTCCTAGCTTTTCATTAGATTTCGGAGGGATAATATAGTCTTATAGTCCTTTCCAAAATAATTTTCTCCATCGCTCACTAAAATATTGACCTTCTCTAACCTGAGTAAGTGCATCTCGAGCAATAAAGATAAATTCAGGACCAACTTTCGAAAAACAGGACTTTTATTCTTATATAGACAACTCCTGCCCTAGGGGAACAAGCCCAGTGTACTTTACAAACATACAATTCACGGGCACAAATTACACCCAGACTCGGAACAAACATTTATGGACAGCAAAGTTTTCATTAGTTATTAAAATGTTAATTTTCTTTTCTTTTCAGCAATGGACCTGAACAAAGTGCAAGTCTACGAAGGCGAGCCAGAAGAGGATCCAGACACAACCTTTACCCTCAGCGAGCATTACTTCAAGCAGCTAGTCCACGGTCGAGAGGATCCACGTGTCATCATGCAAGCTGGACGATGTTCCGTCACAGGAGACATTATGAGAGCGATGAAACTTGAACCATATATTAAGTTAGAATAGAGTTTAGTTTAGATTATTTGTAAAACAACAAGCTGAATTAGATCAGCGTGTGTAGATTGAGGCCTTAGCCTTCTCAGCTCTCTGGATAGAGGAGATCCATGCCCAGCAGTGGGACTAATATTATTATTGTAAAAATCAACTATACGTTACATCGTCTTCGTGATTGTATTACGGTTGCGAAAGAAATTGCAACCTTATCTTGTATGCAGTACGATGAGTTTTAGATTGATTTAGTTATAAGCCTACCATTTAACTAAGTTGGTTTCTTTATAAAATAATAGTTAAATAATCATGATCTCTTGATGTCCTACCATAGTTCGAAACAAATTTAATGCTCTTTAATTCCGCCATTCATCTCTCCCACACCGTGCAATAAAGTTATACCTACAGATGTCTCGACTAAATGGTAGGCATTTACTAGAAGTTTGAAACGACAATGATGTTACTTAGCGTGTCGATGGCAAACTTAACACTTTGAAGGAAAGTGAACGCTTATAAACGTCATGACAATAAAACATCAATTGTGTCTACGTTACTGTCCGTCAAAGTGTTAATAGTGACGGAAAACATATATAGCAACCGTCTAGTGTTAAGAGATTACTGTAACCGAAAGTGCTTGCTGCTTGGGTCTGCAGAGCCTATGAGATCTGGAAGTCTATTCACTAGGAAAAACACAACAAACAATAACTCTCAGTTAGTGTTGTTCAGGTGCAGTATTCTGTAGGAATAGAGAGTGGTAGCTTGTTTTTTTTGTTCGGGCCGTTCAATTTAAAGCAAATGCACAGATAAGATAATAGTTACTACGCAAAAGTCTCGTTTTTATTCTTTTTAAAAGACAACTCCCGCACTAAAGAACAATCTCTGTGTCGCGGGGTACGTTACAAACATACAATTAACGGACACAAATTACACCCAGACTCAGAACAATTCTTTGTGGGTCACGCAGTTTTGTCCCGTGTGGGAATCGAACCCACAACTTCGTGCAAGCGCATACTGCGGCCACTGGATCACCAAGGCAGTCTCGTTGCTCCTGTTATCTGTTATCCCTCACGAATATAAAATAAAACCTTTTTTTAAGGCGAAAACGTTTAAAAGTACAACACATTTTGGCGCCAATATATGTCCAATTGACATTTGTAAAATCCAATATGGCGGTCGTACAAATAGCCCGAATTGAATTTGTAACATGTTTCTGTGACATACACTAGGTACTCATTGTTGTAGTTTTAATTTAAATTTAACAAAAAATATAATACTCTACTATTACTACTACTATTTTAAATTTAAATACAAAAGATCTGTGTCAGTTTTTTTTACATTCATTGCTTTGTTTAATTAGTTGCTTATATCTTTTGTGTTTATTAAATCATCATCATTATCACCATCATCATATCAATCATACCGTAATAAATTAAGTAATTATAAGTTTTTCTAAGCTTTAAATAAAGATATACTTTTTGTTATTTTAAATGTTTTATTTTTTCTCATAAAGATATACTTTTTGTTCTTTTTAATGTTTTATTTTTTCTCATTTCAATTTCGATAAATGTGATTAGAAGAACAAACCACCGATTTTGTATCCATTATTTAATATACTTCGCACTACGACCAAGTAAAGAGTAATTGTGATAAAAACAATACACCTATATCACAAGATATCTATAAGAATAGTTATTAAAATAAGAGAAACTACTTTCGAACAAATTCATAACTTTTTTATTTAAAAGATAATTTGTATAAGTACTTATTCTGAAAATAGACTTATTCATCTTCTTGATTAACCAGCCTCGGAACTACACTAAATATATAGTACCCACTAGTGTATCTACAATTTATAAATACTTTTTCGTGCAAAAACCTTGGACCCTTTGATTCAATCCAAAGACGCGCTGTGAGGATTGTTGACGATCCCAAGCTCACAGGCGGTATTGAACCACTAAGTCTCAGGAGAGATTTCGCCTCCTTGTGTGTGTTCTACCGCCTGTACAATGGGCTGTGTTCTGAGGAATTGTTCGAGATGATGCCCACGGCCACATTTTATCAACGCACCTCTCGCCACCGACAGGGAGTTCATCCTCACATCCTTGCACCTCAAACATGCCGTACTGTAAGATTCCAGAGGAATTTCTTACCACCTACGATTAGGCTGTGGAATGAGATGAGATGAGATGCCGAGGTTTTCCCAAGAGACTATAGCATGGGGTTCTTCAAGAAAGGAGTTATAAGGGTTTTAAAGTTTCGGGAACGCGTGAGTGACACCCCTGGTGTAGCAAACGTCCATAGGCTACGGTAACTGCTTACCATCAGGCGGGCCGTACGCTTGTTTGCCACCTTGGTAGTATAAAAAAAGAAATACAAGCTCAGATATTTGCCACTCTCTCACTCTCTGTGGCGTTATCAGTGCCTGTGGCAGCATAGTGCAGGTGATAAGGAACGAAGAAAAGTACCAGTAGGTAAGGCATTGTATTTTTTTTATATACTGCTTTAGTGGCAAACAAATATAAGGCCCGCCTAATGGTAAGCAGTTACCGTAGCCTCTATGGACGCTTGCAATACCAGAGGTATTACTTGCATGTTACCGACCCACTTTTTACCACCTTACAGAAGACCTATGCAGGGGTGTAGTTGTATACCTGTGTGTAAGTACAGATCTCCAACGCTCATTTAGGTTTTTCTATCCTAGGGACACTCCATCTTGAATCTCTGGTGTAGGATTTAAGATGGAGTGTCCCTGGGATAGGAAAACGCTTCTCTATGAGTGCTAGAGACTTGTACTCACACACAGAAATACAACTACACTGCTGTAATTGGCTGTGGTCTTCTGTAAGGTGTAGGTCCTTCCCCATTCGGGCTTACAAACTTGTATTTTTTTTAAGTTTAAGTCCCGCTTTAGCTCACAAGCTCTGTGTCTCGGTGTTATTTATAAATATACAATGCACAAACACAAAGCACATCCAGACTCGGCGCAAACATTGATGAATCACACAAAATTTTGTACCGTGCAGGAATCGAACCCACAACACGCTGCCCAATAGCAAATGGCGATGGTAACCACGTAAGTCACTAATCCAAATGTGCAGTCATAGCGTACCCTACCTCCCTTAAATTACTGAGTTACCTAAAAGCGTTTTAATTACAGTAATCTCGTTCTATCGAATGTTAAATCAGTTTAACTCCATGACCCAGTCCTAATAAGGCAATAATTCGAATTATTTTTTGTGTAGTAGTACCGTTACTAACGGTACTTTGAGATGCGGGTACATTAGTGTCTGAATGACTGATGTAGGGCAAAGAACAACTTTTACTATTAGATATCAATCAAAATTTGGCGTTTGCTTGTATTCAAGCACAGACAATATCTATATATTTTGAATGGCAGTTCGTAATTTTAATCTTAAAAGAGAGAGCGCGCTAAGGCTTTTTTTATACTTCTTAGGTGGCAAACAAGCATACGGCCCGCCTCATGCTAAGCAGTTACCGTAGCCTATGGACGTTTGCAATACCAGAGGTGTGAATACTTGTGTGTTGCCAACCCATTTTTTTAGACCAAGGCTTTAAGATGGGAGTATTCCTGGGATAGGAATGCGTTTCTTTAAAAACACATCCCTAAATGAGCGGGATAACCACACACAGGAACACAACTACAACTAAAAATCAACTTTTATAATTAATATTAAATGTTTTAATTTAATAAAGCCTTGGTATATAATATTGGTAACACGCAAGTGATACCTCTGGTATTGCAAGCGTCCATAGGCTGCGATAACTACTTAACATCAGGCGGACCGTATACTTCTTTGCCACCCAAGTAGTATAAAAAAAACGTGGGTCAGAACTTTAGGACAAACGAAGAACAATTCAAAGTCAAGATCTACTATAAAGACCCACACGGGGTTATTATAAACTTAATAAACCAATAAAAAGAATTAAATCAAAGTGGTTGTATACCTCTAACGTCGCCATACGCGAGGGGACTGGTTTGCGAACGGTATCACAGGTTCATCGCTAGGTCATGCACCTCTCGCGACTCACTCGAAATAGAGTCGTGATAGATGTGAATATGTATTTGTTAATATGGTTCTGTATATCATACTACTAATTTGTTACTCCTTCACGTAAAAACTGCTAAACAGATTTGGATGGAACTTTACTTTCTTTCTTTCTGACTATTTATCTCACATGGTGGTGGGGTCAGCCCTTATCGTGTTCTTCTTCCACTTCGGCCTATCCGTGACGTGGTGTACAATGTTGTAGCTAATATTTAGTTAGTTTGACGGGGCTTTTCCGCACCTGGCCGCTCTAGTGGACCTTTGTGCGTGGGTTCCTTATGGCTATTCCAACCATCCCAGGTTCTTCCAAAAGGCCAGCATGCGTCCGAAGTCACCGTAGGCCTCCGGTTGTAGCTTATATATCAGAATGCCTATGTGCTATAGACTATTTTTTTTTTTAGACAATGGACCAAGGTTAGTATATAATAACTAGCTGACGTAGCAAACGTTGTTATGCCATATAAAGTAAAAATTGTATATCGCTATTAAAAAATAAGGGGTTATCGTAGAGGGGTGAAAATTAAGGGTTGTATGTATTTTTGTATTCTGTATCATAAAAAAATTAAAACATAATATGTTGTCTAAAAAATAAAAAATAAAGTTTTGGGGTGGACCCTTAACATTTAGGGGGATGAAAAATAAATGTCCGATTCGCAGACCTAACCGATATGTACACAAAATTTTACGAAATACGAGCCATTTCGGAGTTTAATTACAAACACCGTGACACGAGAATTTTATATATTAGAGAGATATAATTTTTAACTGATCAATACCTTGACTGACTTTTGTAGCGTTATGTGATTTGAGGACCAAGAAATGTCAACGAAATAGCTCTCAGTATTAGTTCAAGCCCACAATGATCTCCACTCAAGACAACATAGAATAATAACTCCTTTGTAAAACACTTTAGCTACTATTTCAGTGACGACTTGATAACCTCGGTAGTACAGTGGTAGCGCGTAAGGTTCGAGGTCTATTGTGAAGAGTAGAAGAGGTGTCTAATTCGGTTCTCTATCTCGAGTTAGGGTGTTTCTTTTTATACTAACAAGGAGGCATGTCTGTATGGTGGCGGATTAAGAATACAAATGTTACCACCCCATCCATCCCGAGGGTGTCGTTAGAGTCGACTAAGGGAGTAAGTGTTATTCACCGCGAGAGAGGGAAATCTCAAAACAAAACCCTATACCAACACGTCTGGTCAGCGTGGTATAGTAGGCTAATATCCCTCTAAATGTTTGGAGGAGACCCGTACCCAGCAGTGGGGCGTTTATGGGTTGAGATGTAACAAGGAGGCAAACAAGCTTACGGCCCGTCTGATGGTAAGCAGTTACCGTAGCCTATGGACGCTTGCAACACCAGGGGTATCATTTGCGCGTTGCCAACGCTTTAGATACCTTATAACTCCTTTCTTAAAGAACCCCTGTGGATGTATTGGATTTCTGGAATTGATCCAGGTATATATAACGCTCGCTTCCAATTACATGGAACCCAACATGGGTGTGGTTGCGCTAACTGACAAGAAACAAAGGCGATATCAAGTCGGCCCAATACCAGCTGCCGTAAATATGGTTTGCAGTAAATGTAAAGAAAGACCCTAATCTAATGGATGTGCGGGGTGTACCTACTATACCTCTGTCTATCCCTTCCGAAACAATAGCGTTATGCTATATGCTTAGTATGTTATGCTAACTAAACGTTTATTGTTGGGAGTGCTCCAACAATCTTGTAATTATATTAAGTTGAGTTAATGGAAATAAATCATTTTTTTATTTTTTTTTTTATTTATTTATTTATTATTGTTAAATTGCTAATTTTCATTGGTCTGTTAATCTAATAGACTTCGTTGAACGCATACGGAACCCTAATCATAAAATTAATTTTATTAAAAACCAGTTGGCTAAGGTATTGCAGATGAGAACAGGCTTGTATATAATTATTTTTATTATTAAACTAGTGCAAGTTTCTAAGTGTATATGTACCATTGATTTGCTAGTATTTGTGAGAAGGGCAATAATATTCTTTGTTTATAAACTAATCACTGTTGTACAAAGAAATAATTCGACGTCATTGAGAAAATTATATAGGGGAGTAAAAGTGTAATAAATAAGTACCTATATAAATCCTTACTATCCTTACTAATATTATAATATGTGAAAGTTTGTAAGAATGAATGGATGGATGGATGTTTGTTACCCTTTCACGTAAAAACTACTGAACGGATTTGAATGAAATTGGCACAGAGATAGATTATGGTCTGGAATAACACATAGGCTAGTTTTTGCAGCGATAACCGACATCCACGCGGGCGGAGCCGCGGGCAACAGCTAGTAAAATATAATGTTTAATTTCTAAATATAATATAGTCGGAAAGTACCTATGTATAAATTTAATGATGTGTGAGTGGGATCCCAGATCCCAGGTAGCAATAGACACCAATGGGAATTTCACATTGTGGATTTATACGTAGGTACAAATCAAATGATTTACCTAATGTTAATGGTAAGAAAAGCATCATGAGAGAACTTACCTGTCTTAGAAACTTTAACTTAAAAAACTTACTATTAACGATACTTAAAAATTCTAATTTAAAAAGCATGTCTAATTCTCCTATTTCCACTTAGTATAACACTTAAATAACGACATTACAAGGACTTCAATGAAGTAACTCTCACCTAGTCTCCTAAAAAAAAGGAAGCGGCGGCGCGGCGCAATGCTTTTTTCTTTAAAAGCCCAGAATTTTTCTTAAATAAGTTTACGATGCAGATTTAGAAAACTCTAGCGTGATGACCTAGATGTGAGAAGGATTGGTGGAATAGGGCAATGGACAGGCGGGAATGAAAGTCAAAGGGAGGCCTTTGCTCAGCAGGCAGCGGGACAATACAGGCTATATATAAGCTGTGGCTACTAGCAACTCATTTTTAGGTCTACTGAAAATAAACAGCCTCCTTTGTTTTCAGTAGACAAGCAACACAAACTCATCCCAATTAATCGAGTAATATTTTTTTAAGAAGTCTTAAGATATTCTTGGCTGAGGTTTAATTTGTTGATTGACTGCCACTTATTTTGAAAATCTACAGATATAATACCCGTTTAAAATTGTCAGCTTGTACTTAGAAATATATACCAAATTAAAGTCACTATAGGATTAAACAAGACTTTTTATGTTTTTTCTAATGACTGATTAAACAAAGAAGCGTAATACAGAATCAGTAAGACTACTAATATTATAAACGCGAATGTTTGTTAGGTACTCTTTCACGCAAAAAGTACTGAATTGATTTGGATGAAATTTGGCACAGAAATAGATTCTAACCTAAAATAGCACATAGGCTACTTTTTATCGCGATAACTAACATCCACACAAGCAGAGCCGCCAGCAACAGCTAGTTTAATCTATAATCTTAGCACTTCATACTTGAAGCAACATTTATAAATGTCACAAAATCAAAGTTCGCAATATTATACCATTAACCATGTCACATCGGCTCAGGGACATAATTACCCGCAGTAGTTAGATAATCGTCAGAGAACGGCTGTTAGATGTTAAGGACGACTACACTAACCCTTTGCAAGGAGTAAAATATGCACTTTATATTGTACGCTCACTTACACAAGTGTTTTGCAACTAATACAACATAATTACTTATATTGAGACTAAAAGGTGCAGTGTCGGTAGTTTCATTGACGATCTTGCATACACAAGCTCGTTAGAACAGCTGAAAGTTACGTCCTGAATGGAAAGGTGAGTGAAATTCCTCAACACAAGCAAACAACTAAATGTGACTTTTTTTTTTAAAGACAAGTGCACTAGAGAATAAGCTCTGTGTCGCGAGGGACTATACAAACATACAATTAACGGACACAAATTACACCCAGACTCAGAACAATTCTTTGTGGGTCACACAAAGTTTTGTCCTGTGTGGGAATCGAACCCACAACCTCGTGCACAGCAGGCGCATACTGCGTCCACTGGACCACTGAGGCAGGCACTTTAGTCCACTTAAAAGGTTCGCACTACGCGAGACATGTCCCTGATCATCCAAACTTTCACTAAGTACCTTTGGTAACTGCTTAATGCAAAACCTATATGATGGAGTGGCTTTTTTATTAAGCCTTATTAGCTATTAATTGTTCCCCTGAAAGGAGATTTTCCACGATTATTATCTTTTAAAATTACATATTTGAAGCAGAACATTGTGTTGTCTCAAAAATAAGAAAAAGTTAACAAAACTTATCAGCGGTCGTATATTGTATTTCTAAAAAAATTGTAATAATGATATTGTTGACAATTTTATAGTGTAACATAAATGTCTATTTACGCACATTAAAATAAATAGATAAACATAAAAATGTTTTCCTTAAGACGTAAACTTATATTTTTTTTCATTCATCTCAGTCATAAGACGTCCACTGCTGGACATAGGCCTGCCCCAAGGTTTTGCACATCGTTCGGTCCTGAGCTGACCTTGTCCATCGGTTGCCCGCAACCTTTACCAGGTCGTCGGTCCACCTTGTTGGAGGCCTGCCCACGCTGCGTCTGTCAGTTCGTGGTCGCCACTCTAGAACCTTTCTGCCCCAACGGCCATCGGTTCTGCGAGCTATATGCCCTGCCCAAACTTATATACACCAACCAAAAACCGTACAAAATTATAAAGACGGGCATTTCATTTAAACCTACATACCTAGTAAAAGTCTATTACTTTTACTGATGCAAAAAAATCAACGTCCTTTTCCACATAACAGTTTTGTTCTCGACTGCACCTGCAATACCAGCTGGCCGGTCCAAAGTGCCTTATTTTATTATTTACACGGAGCTCTTACAAGTCGCCAGTGTCTCAGCGTACAAGCTCACACACACACACACACATCGTTCAAGTGATATATTATACTTACATTTAATAAACAAGTTCAAAAACATACAATGTTTAAGAAAATCTGCTTAGTATTTTTGGCTGTTATGTTTGTTAGCAGTGAAGGTGAGTACATTATATTTATTATTGTTTAATGATAGTACTTTTGATTTAATATGATTAGTTATTGTTAGGAAATTATAAAAGATACAGTGAATTAAAAATCTAAATGTAAAATATAAAAAAGACGATGTCGTATTTATGCAAGAGTCAGTTGAATTTATTGATATTATTATAATAACACATGCCGTTGTTGTAGTAGGAAACTAAACTTTAATACTTACCTACTATTAAATTATATAACTACTTATATGTATAATAATTATTAATCTATAAATTATAATTTTGCGAATATGAACATTACTTTCTTCATTATTATTGTTTACACAATCAAACTTTAAAATATACTAGATTTTTTGTTGTTTTAATATTTGAAAGCAAAGTAGAACAATATTAATTTTAACTAACTTATTTAATATAGTCGATATAAATATAAGATATTTTAAATATTATCTAATACTCAGATTAATAATACAATTTAATAATTAAATTATATTATGAATTATCATTTAATTTATCTGATAGATGATGATACTATTCATTATAAATTATGTTTTATTAATATTTACAAGCTCAGCTCATATTTCAATTTGAGATTCATGTTTTTACAAAATACAATCTCAATCAATAGGTGATCCATCTACAAATTACGAATTAAGCCGAAATGAATACGGCAAGCAACTAGGCAACCAACTAGGCGGCGGCGGCGGTGAGTCTGACAACATAGTAATCACCACCATCACCAATGACAATGAAGTTCATCACCATAAATAACGCCATCATTATGTGTCATACATTTATTCAAAAATGCATTCATTCATAAAAGCATGTTTTACTTATGAAACAATTTATAGCTCATGTTTGCCACATTATTTATCATGCTTATTACAAAAATGGTTAAAGGCCACATACTCTATCACCACGGAGTACAGTCTATCACCTATATTAACTACTAGCGCGACATCCCGGTTCGCACGGTTACTATTTATTGAGGTGTGGATATTTTTTTAAATAAGCAATACTAGTCGTTGACAATGTAACTTTTTTAATCGGTCCAGTAGTTTTAGAGTTTATTCATTACAAACAAAAACACTAAAATGTAAATCTTTTCTCTTTATAATATTAGCGGAGATGTATAGAAGTATATTCCATTTTGAATTGTTCTAACTACAAACAGCGCTAACGGTGTAGTTAACGAAAGGATTTCCTATCCCATACTTTATTACAAAACCCACACCTAAAATTTTAAAACCAAATTTTAGGTGTCTGTGCGTGCCTAACACTAGGTAGGATAGGTACCAAGCTCTAGTATTGCATGCCGTAGACCGTAGGCTACGATAACTGCTTACCATCAGGTGGACCACCATAGTAGTATCTATAAAAAACCTCAAAAGAAACGTAGCGGTCAGGCATGTTTGACAATTCTCAATAATTCTCAAATGTGTGTGAAATCTATCACAAAACTTGTATACCGTGCAAGACGCCAAGACTCCACAAAATAGGTAATAGGTAACCAAACCCAGGTTCAAACAAGAATAACCAATATGTACCTACCTATAAATTATATTATTATAAATTTTATTGTACGCGTGGGTGGTTACCTCGTGTTTATCACTTTCCCCGAGAACTATTGGTTTAATCTCCACACGAGACAAATATTTGTGACATCCACAGATAATATTCTGGTGATTAAAAAGAGTGGCCCGAGTTGCTTGCCAATTCTTCTCGAGTCCCTACCCTAGTCAGCAAATTGGCCGTAGAAAAAAAAAGTATACCAGCATTTGTTTTTATGACGTTCTTGTATCATGTATTTGATCTAAATGAGTTTGACTTTGACTTTATATGTTCCAAGTACTTTAAAGTCCAAGTGTAGATAGATAGAATATTATTTATTGTACACCAAGCATAAAATACAACAGTATAAAATAACAGTTTGATTATAATGTTTGTAAACTCATGCAACACATTATGCAGTTAGATCAAAAAATGCCAAATTAGACATCAGCTAATTTGCTTACTGCCGGCTTTGCTGACTGAACAGACAAGGGTAGAGTCTAAAAAAAGAACTGACAAGAAACTCAGGCTACTCTATCAATCACCAGATACATTTATATTACATTTATTGAGGCGTTGATGAAAATCAGCGCTGCGTCCTCGTCCAGTACGATGTAGCTTTAGGCTGAGCGACATCTTTTTTTGATGAATTCGAAGACACAATTTGCTCTAGTATTTATTTGTCCTCGTAATGTTAGTTATCATTTTTATTCCTATTTTTTTTTTTGTTTAATTGTTGTTTTTTAAATATTATTATAATAATTGTGTTATTGAAATTCGTTCAAAATAAATGAAGAAAGAAAGAAAATTATATTTATTGACACAGTCACATTTTTGATATTTACACATTGTACCTACCTTACAATTACTGTGTCAACGAGGTTACCACTCAGCATAATGCTATGTTGTGGTGACAACACAGCGCTGATTTTCAGTGGTAACCCCAAGTGACGAACGGATATTAAGCTATAAACTAAAAACAACAAAAAAAAGTAAAATACAAACATTCAAAAAATTTAATTTAATTTAAATGACTTTTCTTTCTTACTTTTCAATCACCAAATAGTTAGAAATACATTTTCAATTTGCGATAACGCATTAAAGGCTGACTCTAACAAGTTTAAATGATAGATTTGATTTAATTATCGCGCGTCTATATCTTTTACATTAAAATCATATTGGTGCTATTATTTTTTGTCCCGAAAAACAATATACGATAATGTGTCCCGAACGAACGAAAAACAATATACGATAATGTGTCCCGAACGAACGAAAAACAATATACGATAATGTGTCCCGAACGAACGAAAAACAATATACGATAATGTATACTTATTATTAGTACTTAATGTTATATTCTACAAAAACATATTTAAATTACTAATTAGAAGCTATGAATTCGTTTTAAAACGTAATATGAGGTTTACCTTGTGCATTAATACAATAGTTTGTTCTGCACGAGTGGCTCATGCGTTGAAGTTGGTGTGGTTCATTTTTCCCTGCGCTGCGTATAGTTGGTTCGATTCCTACTCGGGACTTGTGTATTGTGGATTGTGTCCGTGATTTGACTGCCTGTAATTCACCTGCGATTCAGGGATTATTCCCTGCGAGAGTCATTAAAATAAAAATATTTAAGTATTAGCTACAGCAGTGGACTGAAGCAGGCTGATTGATTGATTAACTAGCTTAACTTATTAGCTCTGGACACATGCTAATTCTACATGGCCGAAAAGAGATCATGCGTAGAACCAACAACTTTACGTGCTTTCTTAGGCACAGGTTTGTAAACTTAGAGGTTCTATTGTGAATTTCTTGTCAGAAAACCTCTATTTTCATTATTATTTTCATTTTTGGCACTATCCAGCAAATCAAACCTAAAACCTTGTGAAAAGCAATCGTACTCAGCGACCACATAACTTAGAGGGGGAGGTGTTTGCGATGAAAATTACAATTTATACCCCGTATAAACTACCTTAATATACTATAAATCAAGTTTTCATAAACAATGCTAGGTACCTATGCGTAGTAAATATGTAAGGTAGATACAAGTGTCAGTTACCAAAAATACAATGATGAGACAGTTTTTTGCCCAAAAATCTGAACATGTCATGTTACAAAAAAACTTCACGGTAAACAATCGTTAATTAACCAGCCAGACTAATTATAGAAAATAAGGAAACATCACAAGGTCATTTTTCATTAATCTTTTTATATAGTTTTGTGTAAAATTAATTCGTTACATACGTAATTATGATTTGAGTAACTAAATTGTACATAGATAGGTATCTGTTTCACATTATGAAGTTTAAACAATAATTATTATAATAGTTTAGTAGCTAGTAGCTTCCCATATAGTTAAGGGAGATTCGGATTCGTTTTGTCAAGGTTTTTGTATTGTTATGTTAGTGATTGTAATATAAAGCAAATTATATAACATAAGTTAGCTTAAGAACGGTTAAGGAAAACATCGTGAGGAAACCCACATGTCTTAGAAAAAAATCTAAAGACATGTTTTATTCACCAACCCGCATTAGGCCAGCGTGTGTGAATTAAGGCCTAAACCCTCTCTCTCTCACTCTCTTGATATTGGAGAAAGTACGTAGAGACCCGTGCCTAGCAGTGAGATATATATGGGTTGCTATTATATTATTAAAAGTTAGCTTAACGATAACTTCTTTACTCTATCGAATAGACAATAGAACTAAGAAGGAGAAATAAGACGTTAGCAAATTTTCCTACTGTAAGATTAACTGACTAAATACATAGGATTAGAGCCCTAAGAAACTCAGTCTACTCTTTTCTTAGATAGACATTTTTTTTCTCAACGTAGTAAATAGAAAAGGTTTCACCAACAAGGATATTAGAAGTGAATTTAAAGTTTATTTTTAACCATTAGCGAAAATTACCGACGGGACGTCAACCGCTCGGCTTTTCTCGGTTGTTCTCGGCTTTTCTCGGTCGGTCACGTGGGGTACCTACATGTAATGTGATTGGTCATTTCGTTATTAAGACATACCTAACCTCCCCCAAGAAAGGAGTTATAAGGTTTTTAAAGGGTCAGCAACCCCTGGTGTTGCAAACCATCAGGTGAGCCGTATGCTTGTTATAAAACAATTTCATATAAAAACTTTGTATTGTCGGTTTATCTCTTCTAATGTCCCTGTAAACCACGTTTTCGTTATAGATACCTACCTACTATTTCATCATCATCTCAGCCAAAAGACCACTGCTGGACATAAGCCTCCCGCAAGGATTTCCATAACTCTCGATCCTAAACCGACCTTGTCCATCGATATTACTATTTATTTATAGGGTAATTGGGTTCATTTTGCAACTGCTGAAACTCATTCAAACCATAACTTGCATCGGTCCATTGGTCACTAACCATCACCATCATCACTCATTTCATCAACAGGTTTCGGCATAAGAGACTTAGTGGATCTTTTATTAGGAGGCAACTACGGTCATCACCCGGGATACTACCCAGGCGGATCTGGATACCCAGGGGGATACTACCCTGGGCAGCATGGACCGCCAGGACCGCCAGGTGCTCATCCAGGATGCCCTCTCTGCGATTCGTCGGTCTACAGTTACTGTTCACATAAGCAAGCCCATGATTCCTGTTGTTGTGGTTCTGGATGTAAGTATCTACTTAGTTACCTACTTAGTCAATGTGACTTTGACTGGCCTATTGGTTAATGACCCTGACTACTGCCGGAGGTCGTGGGTTCGATCCCCACATAGAACAAATCTTAATGTGATTCATAAATGTTTGTGCGGAGTCTGGGTGTAATTTGTGTCCGTGAATTGTATGTTTGTAAAGTCCCTGCGACACTGGGTTTGTTCCCTGTTACGTAACTAATTAAATTTACAAAATCTTGCAGATATCTGATTCTTGCGTTGAAAATATTCTAAAATAGACTAACCCATTCGATGAAATCAATTAATGACTTTGTATCCCACAACGTCGTTATGACTTTTCATAAGCAACTATCAATTTACCGAAACATCATCATCTTCTAGACAACCTGTTCTCCTGCGGCAAGACTGACTGCAACTTCCTCTACGCGAACTCATGTCAAGAATACCAGCTGATCACCAACTGTTGTTGCGTCGACTTATATAAATCCTCCGGCCAGATCACACCCACTGATGTCATATAATCACCTTTATTTATGGTATTATTAAGAATCAAAATAGTTTGTAAGAAAAAACTGTGAGTATCCCGATTGCATTAAACTGAAATTATCTAAAGTTCGAAAAATTATAAAGAAAACTTCAATGAATTCTGTATTTTTTTGTAAGGATTCTTATTATTTGAATTCCATTGTTGATACTACCTATACATACGTGAGCTGAGAGTATTTAGTAATTTGTTACTGCACCTTATTTAATTAGTCCAATAAATTATGGTGCCATTAGTTTGATGCAACGGGATTTTAAAATATTATATTTATAAGTTACATAAAATCATAATCAAATGAGTCATCCATTATAGTCATTAAAGAAAATTATAACCGAATTCCTGTATTTTCATTACCACTCTGATTGATATCACCAAACAGTTACATATCAGAGATTATGTATGTACAGTTATTGACATAAACTAGTTTTATAAGATGGCGGACTTGATCTTGTTCTATTTTTAATTATCTAACGGCTGAAGTAACTGGCCGCTTTAAAATTATAATAAAATCTACTATGTATGATGAATGAATGAATTCCAAAAAGTATAGAATCGGCTTATGGCACTCATTTTTGTTAGGATACCCTATCCATCATTCATTTTTCGTCTAGGTTCTCTAGGAGACATGAGATAGGTACGTTTACAAACATAGAGGGACGGGGAATAAGAATCTGCCGCACCTGTCTAACTACCAAAAATGAGCTGCAAATGTTGGCACATGTTATCTGGCTAATAACAGCGCTAGTAAATGCCGCGTGCATTTGAAAGAAATAAAGCAAAACAAATTTTATTTTAACTAACAAATTTGCACCATAAGCAGAAAATCGACAGAACGTCCGACTGGCAGGCACATATACAAGTAAGTGCCATCCCAATTTTATTTTATTGCAAAAGGTGGCAGACGAGCCAGCATCCACCTAATGGTAAGTGGTAAGCGCCGCCCATGTACTTCAGCGCGACGCCAAGGACACAGTAAAGCTGCTTCTTCTTCTTATCGTTTGGTTAGTGGCCAACCTGGTAGAGTTATTGAGATCGCCCATATTTGGGCCTCTGTCGTGATCTAACGACTGATAAGTCGGGACCGACTTTTAACGTGCCCTCCGAAGCACGGAGACGTTCAGATGAAATACCACTATGCGGTCACCCATCCATAGGGTTACCGCGCCCTTGGTAGCTTAACCCACTGATCGTTTACCGAACAGTGAGTGCACCTAGCTATGAGCGCCTCAAGCTGCTTTCCACCTTGAAGTTAGTGCACTTTAAACCTCGTTTGAAGGACATGACACAACAGGCCAATTTGATGGTCTAAATGGGTAGTTCTACGGTGGGGAAAAATAAAACCACGTTATGCTTAGGTACTTACTTATTCAT
Organism: Trisateles emortualis; assembly: GCA_947095525.1. NCBI lineage: Eukaryota > Metazoa > Arthropoda > Insecta > Lepidoptera > Erebidae > Trisateles > Trisateles emortualis. The sequence continues at coordinate 2,366,032 of OX352748.1, read as the reverse complement.
GAATGCACCACAAATATTCATACTCCACATACACACAGTCGCTTATCGTAGAAATTAGCTTACATTACGTCACTGAGTGACAACATTGGCATAGTACCTTAATCTATTGACAACTGTAGCTCCTCGTCTAACACTGGCACTACATTCACCATATTTGTACAAACATTTGCGTTATTGAGCCAACACAACATTACTTATGCAGCTTTTGGAATTTGTACAAACATTTGATCAAATATACTGAATGAAGTGCCAGCAGTACTATTTGTTGATGGCAGTTTTAAGTTAAGGACCTGTTTCACCACCGTTTAACAGCTAAAATTACAATTTTATCTCTAAACAACCATACTAATTAAGTAGAATAGAAAATAGTTCCACCCATTTTGTTATACCGATGATGCTTCCAACGCCAAAGTGGAGAGATTAAAGACTGGTTGGTGGATATCTCTAGCTATGGTTTCTTTTGAGGAATGCGAAAGGAGATAACCGAAACCCATAATATAAAAAAATATAGTATGGTATATTTCATACGTTTTATTAAAATTGGAGTAAGTTTCGTGTACACTTTTGTACAGTTGATATAAAAATCCAAAAGGAAATCTTTCAAAGAATTATTAGCAATATTTTCTGACGGTGAAGCTGAGCAATGGTGAACCAGATTCTTAAGTCAACTTTATTGTGGGGTACTAGCGTATTTGAACTATGTCGTCCGGATAATTAATTTTATATACAAAAACTTTTACCAGTCTTGTAATTCAACCTCTCAAAAAATTAGAAAACCTACATTATAAATCAATAATGTTGAGGTTGCAAGTGTCGTATGAAATTAATATCAATTTTGTCATGCATTAAATTAATATCACTGGCACTTATTTAGTATACAGATTGGAACCCATACATCTACATGCCTCAGAAGCAAACGTATTAAGAGCGACAATTTGTCATTATTGGGAATTTCCCAGATTATATGAGCGTTTTTACTGCAGTAAGAACACTCACAACACTAACTTATGAGTGCTTATGAGTCATGAGTTGTGTGTGACTTATAAATCATAAGTTACACACAGCTTATGAGTGATAATGAAATTATAATGTACACATGCATAAGTATTAGTGCATTTGTATATTTGTTTGTCACCCCTGCAGTGTACCTAGGCAGCATAAACCCCCATTTTTCTGATTTGTACCAATTTATATATTATGTAATCGAAGTACATTGTCATATGAGTCCTAAAAGTATGCCATACTATACGTCAAAAGTTCAAAACTGCCATCAACATAAAAACAAGGATAGTACAGGTTATTTATGAAAATCTACATTGTAATGTCGCGCAAGCACCTTGCAGGACAAACACGTTTATTTAGGCGGTCATACAAACTGAGATACCTTAACTAAATAGTACATCGTCACAATAACAACTCACTCTGTTCGTGAAAATATATAATAAGAAAAATACTGAAAGGTATTATAATTATCAACTAATCTGTCAATTTCTTTTTTCGTATAACACACAATGAACAAAAATGGTTCAGATTTCCATTAGGGAGCTCTTTTTTTTTAAGAAAGTTCCAGGAAGAATTTTATCCAACATATTGATTCGGGTTTTTATTCTTCACTCAGAAATAGAAGCTCCGGAATACTCCATCGAATATCCTCAAAAAACCTTGTATAAATCTCTTTATCGAAACCCAGACAATGTAGCATTACCACCAACAGTGCTTTAAAATAGTCACTAACAAAAGTGTATCGTCTGCGCCGGGCGCTTACTTACATGCTCTACTCATGATACAAAAGTATTAATTTTAGAAATACGACCGAAAAGTCTTTATATAACGATAAACACCAATCCTGATTTGACCCATCAGAATTATGATAAAACATTTCATTTTCACATAGAAAAAAACCACAGAACATTCTCGAACAAAGTGAGCCGACAACTTATAAAATACACAGCGACCATATTTCTTAATATTCCTGTTACAAAATTCGTTTATTATTACCAGCCTTCGGACATTATTATATTTGCCCTTATATACAAAGCGTCGATAAAAACTTCTTATACATAAAGGCTTACAGGTATACAGTGAAGATCTACTACATTAAGATCTAAAAATATAATAAACGAATATTTTTAACATCAATTTAAAAAAAGGCTAAAATAAAATGACATTCGAACACATACAAATTAGTCTAAAGTTGCCACATTAGCTTATATACCTACTTATTATACGACCATATAATTTTCAAATTGTCACGTGTAAAATACGGCTTGAACCAATGAGAACTCACCTCCGACAAAAACTAAAAATAAGTGCCAGCTATTATGTATTAAGTCAAATATAGGTACTAGCCGAATTGGTCACTTTTGACTTATTTGTATGTGCATTAAAATAACTTTTTTTTGTAAATCTGACTGTACCTGCAGTATCAAATATTTTTAGAACATACATTTTATTGCCAATTGAGGCAAAAAAGGAACATTATGGTTACTGAAGCCGAAATTACAGGGTCAACACAAATTGAAACGCTCGTACGAATATTTGCGATGAGCCGAATTAAAATGAACAATATTATTCGTAAAGTTTATTTTGTTTCGGCAAAAACTGTTGCAATTTGGTTCGAGTTACATATAATTTCGACATCAACAAATAGCTCTTTAGCAACAAAAATAATTTGGGTCTGTCAATAAGTGTATTACGACAATGTTTTTATACAAGTTTAGCCATCGAAATGAACTTCAGTAAAATAGTTCAAACAATAATAGCAGTAGGACGAAATACAAAAGAACCTTATGGTTTCGAACCTTCGGGGTTTCTTTAAAATTGGGCTGTGTCTGCGAAGGCTGAAGGTAGGCAGGGGTGGCCCCTGGTCCCTTACTCAGCGCATCCGGTAGTGGTTTTTCTCCCGAACCTGGCACAATTCCCCTTTGAAGTCGATCTCTACTTCGAAGTCGAGGTCCCGATTATTCCGTGCGTTTTGACGCATCGAGAACGTCCCGGTAATCTCTTCAAATTTCTTAACCTGTAGAAGGAGTATTTATCAATAAATGAGTCGGCAAATTGCAGTCCAATGCTGGATCAAGATCTAGTAGTTAAGATTAGGGAATTAATAAGGAGATACATGATACTCTTCGTTAGTAACGGTGTTTTACGAAATGTGTAACCGAAACCTATTGATAATATAAAATCCAAAGTACATTCAGATTTTGAACAGCCATACAAACACAATTGAGTAAAAAAATGAAAGCTGACGATGTTATAAGCTGATTTCACTATGTAGGTTTTCCTGCACTACTATGGTCACCTAGCGAAAAGTGCCGCTAGCACCGCGTGTGACAAAGTACAAACCATTTTGATGAATTGTGCATTTGTAAGTATGGCCCGTTTAAACATAGGTATCCCAATTTGAACTATTTTCATACATTATTGGAATAAAATATAACATGGTTTAAAAATTAGTGTATTCGAATCTATTATGAACAAACTACTTTCAAATTTAGCCTATACCATGAATAGGATTGGTTGCCTCGGCGATCAGCGCGCCAAATGTTTATATTCACAAGGGATTTTCAACTCACCGTCATATAATCGTCGAAGTAGAAGACAGTCTGTTTCCAGTGCGTGTAAGGGGCCTCGGGAGCCGTGCTGAACCCGAGACGCTTGTGGGACTTCGTGAACTCCACGTTGAAGAACGTCACCAGCGCCTGGATGAAGTCGTTGCGACGGACCTGGCGATAACAAATAATTCATCAGCCAAGACATCATAGGTACAATCCTACTAATATTATAAACGCGAAAGTTTGTAAGTATGGATGGATGTTTGTTACTCTTTCACGTAAAAATTACTGAACGGATCTGGATGAAATTTAGTACAGAAATAGATTATAGTCTGGAATAGCACATAGGCTACTTTTTATCACGATAACCGACATCCATGCGGCCGGAGCCGCGGGCAACAGCCAGTTAATTTATGAAGAAGAGTCGTTGTACATTTATCACAAAGAAAATTTAGCACAAAAAGTATGTGTAAATTCTGTAAATTCGCAACAGTTCTAGACAAATTTACACATACTTTTTTGTAGCAAATTTACTTTGTGACCAATGTACAACAACCCAAAGAAAATACCTGCTATAAGTAACTTAAGAGGTTAACAAATGTAGAGGAACGGAGGAGGAGAGTATAATGTCTGAACCAGAGTCACTGGTATACTTGGTATCATAGATAACATACATACCCTGCCTCCATTGTTCTTATATAAAACTGTCCCTTTCTCATGGTGTCTTATTAAAACAAAGTGAATCCCTTGAGAGCTTAAATGATGAAGCCCTAACAGAGATTACATGAATGCACAGGCAGTGTGTGTATAATTTTAAATTATCTTAGAATAAAAAAAAATACAATGTTGTTCTAAAAATCTGCATAGATAGGTGCAAAGACGATCACGTGCTAATAAATCAAATATTACAGGTATAAATTATAATTACCTGAAGATGAAACTTGGATTCAAAGTTAAGATCCTCCTTCTTCACGGTGTATAAATCTATTTCTTTTAGTAAACACGAGTTGGTCACCACCTGGAAATAATAACAATACAATTTATTGTGTGATTCATAAAATAATCTATACTAATATTATAAAGGTGAAGAGTTTGTTTGTTTGGTTGAATGCGCTAATCTCAGAAAGTACTGGGTCAATTAGAAAAATCTTTTTTTGTTGAATAGTGCATTTATCCAGGAAGGCTATATGCTATATAACATCACACTATGATCGATATGAGCGGAACAGTAGTGAGATATGTTGCAAAATCGGGGAAAATATTCCAAATTACCACGCGGACGAAGTCGCGGACGACCCCTACTTTGTTATATTTATCTAAGCACCAAAAACAATACTAGGACTTGACAAACATAGTGACTAACTGGTAAGTTGGTCTAGTAGTTAGTAACCCTAACTGCTAAGCCGGAGGTCATGTGTTCGATTCCCACAGGTGACAAAACTTTGTGTTTCATAAAGGTTTGTTCCACATAGAAAGCCATGTTATTCTTGAGTGTCATAGGCAGGCCTCCGTCACTCCATGTACGGTCGTCAACGGAGTTAGTTGTACATGGCCGCTATATGAATAGTTTTTTAGTAAAACCAATGTATGAATTTGTGTGAAATATATTTTTATCTGTAGGTTTATTCTAATTGTACACTAGTACCCAATTCCACAGACATATAAATAATGGTTTTCTTAAAAAACGAATGTTCATATAGCGGCCCTGAACAGCTAAGTCCGTTGCTGTGTGTACTGGCGCGCTATAATTACCTACCGACCGGCCGAGCGGTCTCGGGCCGTTTGCGGACCTAATTCAGTGCTATGGGATCGCGCGGTGCGAAACAATCACAACTACGCTTGAGCATTTAGCCACATTTTAGCATCCAGCGGTTGCTGACGCGACAGAGTAGCCTATTATAGCAGTAGGTATTGGTCATTTTCTACTGAGTGAAGTATCTGTTACATAACTATTTAGTAATCCGTGTCATAGGCTATATTTTATTGACAAAAACATTACGGGATCCCAAAAAATACCACCTGTGCGAAGAAGGGCGGCTAGTATTTTCTAAAATAGATATAAATGTATATTCTCACCTGTTTAGCATCAACAACATCAACTAGTGGCTCTGATATAGCCACCTTCCTGATAGAAGACATGTCGAAACCATACACATCATCCCACCAGTTGATCTTCTCGTCCTTGTACTGACGGTCTTCTATACCGCAAATGAAAAGTGTGCATCTGTTGAATAATATTGCAGATTAGCTTGATAATCCTTTTAATATTATTAAAGTGAAAATTTGTCTGTTTCTTTTTCTTTTCTTTCTTTTAAAAAGACAACTCGCGCACTAGAGAACAGGCTCTGTGTCGTGGGGGACTTTACAAACATACAATTAATGGACACAAATTACACCCAGACTCAGAACAACTTTTTGTGGTTCACACAAAGGTTGTTCTGTGTGGGAATCGAACCCCCAACCTCGTGCACAGCAGGCGCATACTGCGGCCACTGAACCACCGAGGCAGTCTGAAGTCTAGTAGACAAATACTTGTCAAAAACTTTAATTTTGATGAAACAATGTCATATGATTATTGAGAATAGCACATGAGCTTTAGGTGGGTAAACGAGCCTAATGATCAGTAGGTACCATAGCTTATAAATACTCGCAATACCATGAGGGCCATGATGCACTACTCATGAGGTGCTGACCCTCTAATTGGAAACTTGGTTTTTATGTTTTTGATAACAATAAAAACATAAAAACCAAGAGCACTGGAGACCTATATTAACATACATGAACACAACAAAGCCACTGTATGGTCACTGGAGTACAGGTTTCGGTGACCACCGGCGCAGCAGTGTGCCGCATGATTCCACAAGTTTAAAAATGTAAGTATAAAATCAAGTTAATATTTAACCTGTCTGGGAAGAGCATGCCATCTTCCCTGAGCCACTTGTCCCTGGCATACAGCACGGTATCCAACATACTCTCGTAGAATAGACAGTAGCCCATCCATTCTGATATGATTATGTCCACTTTGTCCACCGGCAGCTCAACTTCTTCAACCTGACAAGAGACGGACAAGTATTACTTCCAAGTTGATCAACAGAAATATGTTTAAGAGTAGACTGATTGACTCATAACATTATTCATTATGAAAGAAATACCATATACCTAACATCATTTTTTTTAAATGTAATCATCCCACTATTTTATATGTTGTTAATCCATCATGTGAAAAAAGTACAAATGTACTTTTAGTCATACTACTCAGTTGGCAAACACTCATTCAGCGTACATGATGGTAAGCAGTTACCTAGGTAGTAGGTAGCCTATGGAGTAGCCAACTCAAAAAAATACCAAAGCAGTGTTATGAGATGGTTGCTTCGCTGTCTGTATGATTTTTTTTTATACTACTTGGGTGGCAAACAGGCGGTCCGCCTGATGTTAAGCAGTTACCATAGCCTATGGATGCTTCAAATAACAAAGGTATCACTTGCGTGTTGCTAACCCGTATTTTTACACCAGGGCTTTAAGATTGAGTAATCCTGGGATAGGAATATGTATAATACATGCAGCGAAGTGAGGTCTGGCCGATAGTTATTACTAAAATAAAAAAGTAAGCAAATGTGAAGGTTTTCTTTTCTTACCTTTCCTTTAACAATTTCAATAATATCACTGAGCCTGTTAGCCTCAACGATCTTGCGCGCGTAGTCCACAATGTTGGAACACTCCACGGCAATCACTTTAGCTGCACCTGCCTTGGCTGCAAACATTGACAGGATACCTGTGCCACAGCCTATGTCTAGTACTGTCTGTTGGATTAACAAATATTACATTGTGTTAAATACAAAATTACGGGGTGCATGAATGCACTCTTTCAGGTTTAAGATCGTTTTTTTCACAAAAGAATTACATTCACTTACATGAGGAACATTGTTCTGAGTCTGGGTGTAATTTGTGTCCGTTAATTGTATGTTTGTAAAGTCCCCCGCGACACAGAGTTTGTTCTCTAGTGCGGGAGTTGTCTTTTATATAAAAAAAAAAAAAAAATGTGGCGACTACACTACTGTTTATTTATTTCGTCAATCAGCCTATCGCAGTCCACTGCTGGAGGACATAGGCCTCTCCCAACACGCGCCATAGCACACGGTCCTCCGCCTTCCGCATCCAGTGCGTCCCAGCTTTTTTAGGTCGTCGGTCCACCTAGCTGGGGGCCGCCCTACCTTACGCTTACCGAGTCGAGTTATTTATTTGAATACACATTATTATATTAATAAAGTTAAATCAACTGTTTTGAAAATAATCATTTCTAAGTAGTATCTGAGCATTTTTTATTGATATAGGCAAGCTTGTGGCTATGAATGACTATTCAAGAACCTCAGCAGTGCCCGAGACATGGATAAGACACTGCCCTCTGTGACATCTGAGCTCTCTTTGCAACATTTGAGGTCAAATGTGGTAAACAAATTCATATATAACTTCATCATTATATTTTATAGCACACACTACACTGTGTGCAAAAAAAAAATTGATCTCATTGGCATTCATTGAAATACCTAAAATATTTACATGTATCTAAAATTCAAGTTATGGAATTCTAACAACTGACATGGAAACAAATAGGCTGATTGATTGGTTGAAAATATTTTTTTAAAACAAAATAAAAAAGTATATAAAATAATACATCTGGATGTGCCAAAACCAGTAATGATAAAAAAAAATTTAAATTAATTTTGGGTAACTTTTTTTTTTAAACTAAAATATATATTAACAAAGTTATCAAAATAATCACATTGAGGGAACAATCGACTGCCTTGAAAATATCTAGAAATTTTTTAAAGTTACTCAAGCTGAATGTGTTTTAGATGCAATATTCAACTCAAGGAATCAAATTCTGTGTTACAATATGTATGTATCACTGTGTGAAAATGTTTCACATGCTTTTTGTTTGTATAAAGGTGTAACTGGTGCACAATCAAGAGTTTACTAATAATCTATGTGGAACTAACATGTTGATCACATTGAGTCATATTGTGCCATATGACAGAGGTAAATAGGCTTATTTACCTCTTCACTTTAGGCTTAAAGTGAGGTATTTTTGTGCCCGAATGTGTCCTGATGTAAAGCAGTTACCGTAGCCTATGGAAGCTTGCAATACCAGAGGTATCACTTGCGTGTTGTCAACCCTTTTTTTGCCAGGGCTTTAAGATGGAGTATCCCTGCGATAGGAATATGTTTCTTTCAAAACGCATCCCTAAATGAGCACTGGAGACCTGTACTCACACACACAGGAACACAACTACACTGCTGTGTGTAGTTATTTGGCTGTGGTTTTCTATAATGCAATTTTTTGACTGGCCTGTGGTTGTTGGTCTAGTGGTTAATGATTGTCACTGCTTAGCCAGAGGTTATAGGTTTGATTCCCACATGAGACAAAACTTTGTGTGATTCATAAATGATTATTTCAAGTCTGGGTTACTTGTGTCTGTAAATTATGCTTGTAAAGTCCCTCGCGACACAGGGCCTGTTCCTTAGTTCAGGATAACTTTTAAAAACAAAAAAGTTATAATGCTAAGTGTAAAGTTAAACTAAGTAAAGGGTATGTAAGTGATATGTCTAAAGCACAATGTTTATTATGTAGCTTAACCAATGTGGTCTCCATAATAATACCAATGAATATACATTTGAGGTAGATATTACATTAATCAAACGTTAATAATCTCACATTTCATATATCGACACTGTCGTAGAACAATGTCAGATGTTATGATACTACGAAATCTTGTTTTTAACACAATTGGCTTCTATAAACGATTATCTTTCCCAACAGTTTTTTTTTATTTTTTTTTATACAGTAGTTTTGAAGATATTGAATCGAACAAAATCGTACTTGGACATGATTCCGAACGACAACATCGCGTGCCAACATGCGCTGTTGTCTCTTTCTCGTAAAGGACGCGTATGTGCGGCCGCTGTCAATTTAACGTCACATGCGACGACGTACGACGGCAAGTGGTCATGTTTCTTAATGTTTTTAAAGATAATGCCTAAACGTATTTGAAAATTATTTTTATAGTTTTAATGAGTTTGTAATATTACAAAATCAATACAAGATGTCAAGATCAAAGCAGATATTAAATTTAGTTCTAAATAATAAAGAATTAATTAACCGCTCAACCGAGGAATCTAGTATTTCGACTAATTTAAACGAAAGTACACATAATCCTGGTAAGTCATTCTTATAATAATTAATGTTCGTAACAGTAATTAGTGATATTAATATATATTTTATTATTTCGAACCAGTAAAAAGATTTTATTCTAAAATACTCAAAAATCATGTCGTATTGTAATGAACGACTATGTTCTATGGAAGTCAAAAATAATCATTTATATTATTAAATCTAATCATAGTGATGGTGTAAATACGTATATTACTTTATTTTAGCAACAATATTTATGTCTATTTATTTTGTTGTATCTTAAAATAGTGTCGTTTTATTACAAAGTTCATTTTAATAATTGAAGTCGGTTGGGCAAATACGACGCTGTACTACGGAATAAATGTCTCAATTTTTTGTCGTACAATTAGAACCGACCGTATTCTTTGGCGGCTTTCGAATACAATTTTGTTCGGCACTTTCAATTATAAAAAAGTAATAGATTTAATTAACAGATTTTTTTTATTTCTTGTATTTATGATTTTGTGATATAGACTTCTGATTTTAACATGATTTTTTTAAGACGTTGCAGATTTGGAGGTTGATAGATCTTCATCACCTATACCACCAGGTGCAGATAAAATCGCAGATGAACTAGCCTACCACTGCCTGATTATTCGATCAAGTACCCGAAATTTATTTTCCGTACCAAAGTTCCTTATTAATATTATAAATGTAAAAGTTTGTGAGTATGGATGGATGAAAACTACTGAACGGATCTGGATAAAATTTGGCACAGAGATAGATTATGGTCTGGAATAACAGTTAGGCTACTTTTTACAGCAATAACCGAGAACCATGCGGGCGGAGCTTTTGTACACCAATGACATTTATGATACAGATATTATTATACTGCGTTTTATTCTAGATTAGCTTGTATTAAAAATAATATGTCTATATCTAATAAGTTTTTTATAAGCTCTAAATCCCCATGATTTAGAGCTATAATATTTTGTTAGTATACAAAAGACATGTAATTTACAGAAATAATTTACAATGTGGCTGTCTTATTTGGACGCAATGACCCTCAGGTGAAGCAGCGCGTTTACGCCTAATCACTGCAAAACTGTCCGTGTGTGCATCGGCGAACATGCCTGAGGCGCTGCACATCCATGGCAGTCCCAACAGCATCCTGAGTGCATTGTTGTATTGGACTCGAAGAGCACTGATGGTCTTCAGCGTACAGCTAGTCCAAAGACTGCACGTGTAAAACGTTTGACAATACGCTTTAAAGTTTTAATTTTACGTCACATGTGCAACGTGCAAATCTTGGTACAAGCATGTTGCTTCTGACCGCCTACGCTCTTCGTTCCCTTTCTACATCCAAATCATCTCTTATGTTTTCTGTAACTATATGTCCCAAATACTTAAACTGTTAAACACGGTTTAAGGTATTACCCATTAAGGTAAGGTAATTTGCCTCGAAGACTAGTATTTCGCTCTTTTTGGCATTGTGCTCTCCAGCATACCTCTCACATACCTCCAGTAAGGCAACCAAACCAGCAACTGAGGGGCTTAGTAAAGCCATATCATCGGCATAACTTATATTATTAAAAGCTACGCCATCTATGTAGCAACCTGAATTCATACTGCTAAGCTCACTAATCAGTGCATTAATATATAAGTTAAACAATATTGGAGGTGTTAACCCACCTTGTCTAACCCCACATTGCAGCCTATATTACTCCGATTCAGTATCTGCCCATTTTACAAAGTTCATTTGGTGCTGATACTCATATTTAAATATGTTAACAATGTCTAATTGAACATTTTAATTGGACATTTTCTCCCAAAGCTTGTCGTAATTCACCATGTCAAAAGCTTTGGACATATCAAGAAAGCATGTAAACACAGGCGTCTTTCTATCGGTGTAGTACCTCACTGTCTCTTTTAAACATAAAATTGCCGTTTCGGTTGACACACCCTGGCTAAAACCGTGCTGTGCATCGTGCAAAATGATATGCTTCTGTAAAAAAGTGTTCAAAATACTATCAAATACCTTGGCAACATTTTGATTTAACATTTTATTTTTTTTGTACAATCCTACTAATATTATAAACGCGAAAGTTTGTAAGTATAGATGGATGGATGGATGGATGTTTGTTACTCTTTCACGTAAAAACTAGTGATCGGATCTGGATGAACATAGATAGATTATGGTCTGGACTAACACATAGGCTACTTTTTTCAGCGATAACCAACATACACGCGGGCGGAGCCGCGGGCGACGGCTAGTGATACAATAAAGAAAGTTGATTATTATTATATTTTTGTTTTTTTTTTTTAATTTAATAATGAAAAACTTAACATACAACACCAAATAAGCATGAAATATCGAAGAACAAAGTGACATATGTACGTAGGTAACCTCATTTTCCGTAGGACAACGTCGTAATGTGACATAAGCTATCTAGCGTAAGTAGAACAAAGTTGGATGATAACAAAAGAGGACTATTTTTTTTATAATAAATAATATGTACTTGTAATTTTCTGGGAATAACTACAAATATGATAGCAAAAGCTATTTGCAAGTTATAATATGCCAAAATAATTAGGTAAAAAAATATGCCGAAAAATCTGAGTTCAAAACTTTAAAGTGCTCTCCTGTAAAGTAGCTATTTTGTAGAAGCGACATTGTTCTATGACAGTGTCGATATATCTATAAATCAATTGCCACATGTATTGTATGCTTAGTTTATTTCATAATTTTCAAAACAAGGTTTGTATGAAATATGTTTTATGAAAACAAGATGTTTTTTTTTTGGTTTTTGTATGACAATCCCCCCCATGACGCCCATGTAAAGCCAGGTGTCACTAAGTCTTAAAATTAAGGGCTCTTTTTATTTAACAAATGACCAAAATCATGTAAGAAACATTCATTACATCAAAAAATGGTACTCTAAAACTTCTCTCTCATCATACATACATAAAAACTTGACCTTCAACTTTATTCAAGGTTAAGTTCGAGTCAATTTTGAATAATCTTACTGTAAGCCAGACACAGATCTTAGATGCAGCTTGCCTATTTGTATGATAAATTTAAATATATATAATTTTGCTACCTTGCTCCTAATTCCAGCTTTATAGACTGGCTAAGCATTGATCGTCATAACATAGGATAAGTTCCATGTGTATGAATTTAAAGACAGCAGTAACCATTAATGGTAATCACAATCCATTATGTGTCCCACTACTGGGCACAAGTCTCATTTAGTCTATCAATGAAAGTTCCAATGATTTGGTCTTAATCTACACATATGGAGTACATATGTGGGTTGGTGCATCAGATATGCCTTTAAAATTTATTCTAAGACATTTTTCTTAAAATGTTTTCCTTCACCATTAGCAGATAAATCATTTGATTAGTGTGTATAAATCCCACAAAGTGAAATTTACTTTCGTACTGTCACCTGGTATTGAACCCGCACCTCATGAGTAGCCTCAAATTGGATACTTTTCATTCTACCATTGATTTATTCTATTGGTGGTGGTTGAATGTGAAAAGAAGAGTTTTTAAAATACAACTAGAACAAGCCCTTTGACTTTACAAATATTCAATTAACAGACACAAAGTACACCGAGATTTTTGTCCCATGCAGGTACCGAACCCACAACACAGTGGTAAATGGCAAGGTAACCAGAGATTTAAGCCACTGAACCAACGGTGCAGTAATCTTTAGATGTCACATATTTATTTCGACAATTTTCCAATTTTGTATGAAATGTCTGTCAAAGAATTTATAGACCATGAGTGTAACTTTTTTTTTTTATCTTTTATTTTTTAAAGGCTTGGGCGCACTTAATGTGACCATGTCAGCCTCATGAGTTTACAGTAGATAATTACAATGTGTCGCCTAACTGAGAGGCATGTTTACAACACTTAAATATAGCAATGGCTCCTGCAGACAGGTTGAGTGTAACTATTTCATACAAAAAAAATTTGGCAACAAGGACTTTTGAGTATGAAACAAAAATGTACGACTCATACAACATAATCAAAAAAGTAACAACATAAACTAGCATTGAGGTAAGGTTTCAATTACATACACTACTGTAGCTAATCAATAAGAAAATCTAACTACACACAATGGTATATACAGTCATTCAACTCTGCTAGTAACTACACATACATAATATACCTATATGCTATAGTTAATGTGGTTGTTGTACTTAAGTTTAATAGCAAAGTACTATATTTACCGTATAGCTGTATAACTATAGTACATAACATTTTTGTAGGTTAGAATGCCATTTTTTTTTAACTTTATGTACACGATTAGGTACACATGATAGTACATAAAACTGGTAAATTACATAAAGAACAAGCTTCAGTGATCATTTCATGTCGTATTCCTTGAGGATAAGCACAAAATATACTCACTTTTCCTTTGAATAGGTGCTTGTTGTGGTACATGGCGTTCCTATATGTGAGTGTTCGAACTTCATCCTTCAGCATCTCTTCGTGGATGCCAAAATGTGCGTAAGAGTCAAAGTAATAATCCCTAGAGGTCATTTCCTCCGCAGTTACATTCTTATCAGGCCCTACGCAACAAAAGAAAAGAAAAATTCCATAAAAAAACTGAAGCACGTTTCCGCGAACCCAAGCGGCCATGTAAAACAAAACTTTTCTTACCATTTTCAGCCACCGGCGTCGTCGCTGCTGAAGTTCCTTCTTGTGCAACGTCCATGCTCTCCATTTTAATGATTGTACAAGAAATTAATCAATCTAATCAAACTATTTTTATTATAACCTGAAACTTTGCAACGCCGATCGATCTGTCAGTAATTCACTAGCAAAACTATTAATCTTTGGATGAATAGTTGTATCTAACAATAACTAGTATCTTACAACTAAATTATGAGATTAGATGAACAATTATCACAAAATAAAACAATAATTTTGCGTAAAATGCTCGAATCGCTCAATGCGATACAACGAGCTTTTTTCACAAAAATTGAATGAAAGACAGCATAAAGTTGCCAGTGCAAAACAATTGCAGAAATGTTTTTTTAAGGTTTAAAACTTTAAATTAAAGATTACTATTTCGTTAATTTGTTATATGTAATGCAATATCTTTTTTTAGAATATTTTATATTTATCTAAAATGCAGAATCCTACATTTACTCAATGCGACAATAAAACATGATATTATTTCAAATGCGAAATCATAGATGTTATACATATGGCAGCACATACAATTCTAAAGCCCGCACGGCACCGGGCGGCCATCGGTAATAGATAGAGGCCGCGCCGGCCGGCCGTTATGCAAGCTGCACTTATTATCTTAACATTTGCATATGCATGCAAGGCACTTTGAAGCCGGCGTGATATGCATTGTGCAGATTTCTAAATCATTTTCCAAAGTGGATTATTCGTATTTAATTGTAGCACACACTCATTACCGTTTTTTTGTTAGTGATGTACCTATGCTAAAATTATAGATGTTAGTAGTGCAACTATGGCGTACGTGAAGGTGAGTTTGGCCCTAAAAATTAAATTAATGAAATGACGCCCACGCCATTTTAACAGAAGTAAGTAGGTTCTTAAGTACGTACGACTAAAAACCTATTATGTACCTTCTTATCAAGCAACTCAAATTTCAAAGCTTGAGTCGATTACATTCAATGTAAAAAAAACTTGTTTATTTATTCATATACATATAATAATTTTTAAAAAATCTTTTTACTTTATACAAATTAGAAATAATTAAAGATTACTATTTCTAACTTTACACGAATTAGAAATAGATTCTAATAATAAAAACAACACAAAAAATTGGGCGGATTGATGATTAAGAGGCGTCGTTAAAATCCTCCGCATTGATGTCTACTAAAAACGTGCCCAGAAGACTGGCAGCATTGCCACGCGGAATGACAATGCTTATTCTTTGAGCCAAATATAAGCCAGCCTTCTGGTCACGTTAAGCGTCGACTAAACGCTTGGACAAATCTTTAAAAAGACCGCGAGCGCTAGCTCCCCACGACCCAGGCGTTTCGACTCCAAGCGGCTCAAAAACATAATCTCCGATGAGATTACTGTATTTGCGCCGCTTGATAGTCTCCGCGGATGCAGCAGCAGCGCCAGCACACTACTGTGCTTGGAAGATGTGATGGCGCGAGGGTGTCGACACATGATGCATTCCACCCAAAGACCTACCCATCTTCAATGGCAGTAAAGACATACTATCAGGTCTCTTACCATCGTTGCGTACCAAACCGTAGGGTTCCCGTACAGCTGGAACGCCTGCTGTGGCAAGGGCACGTCGGAGTAGGTATGTCATTTATGTTTTGTGTTATAATATGTTGACTGCTTCGGTGGTCCGGTGGATGCAGTGGATGCAGAGGTTGTGGGTTCGATTCCCACACATGGACAAAACTTTGTATGACCCACAAAGAATTGTTCTGAGTCTGGGTGTAATTTGTGTCCGTTGGTTGTGTGTTTGTAAAGTCCACCGCGACACAGAGCTTGTTCTCTAGTGCGGGAGTTGTCATAAAAAAAGAAAAGAAAATATTTTAGTTTTAAGATCCTTTATTCATGGAGTCCTAGAATAAGAAGAAGTAGAACAGAATCAGAAATCTGAAGTGTAGATTTAACTGTCTAATTTTATTTGTTACAATCATTATGACGGTACCTATTAATTTTTTTAATATTTATAGTTATGCAGGACATGACAAGTGTATTTTGCTGATATTGATTTAATTTCTGTGGTCGTGCGTCGACGCGTCGGTGGTTGCGGTATAGAAACGGTCAGGCGCTTAGATTAGCGAGTGCAGAGCGCAAGGCGTACATCGGCAATTTTCAAACTTTAAAAACGATACGTATATATATATTTTAAATAAATATGTATCTGTTATTAATTTTAGGAGTAGCTAGACACTATCGAAACAGTATAAACAATAGGAGATTGCCGTTTTCAAGACCCTTACCCGTTAACTGCAATCGACTGCTGCTAGAGCAGCAGCTCGAAGGCCTTGAGTGTAAGGCTTAAGCTCTAAGCCTGCCGAACTCTTTCGAAAAAAAAGACATCTCTCGCACAAGGGAACAAGCCCTGTGTCACGGGAGACTTTACAAACAACTCACAGACACAAATTATACCCAGACTCGGAACAAACATTTATGGATAACACAAAGTTTTGTCTCGTGTGGGAATCGAACCCAGAACCTCCGGCGTAGCAGTCAGGGTGACTAACTACTAGACCAACAGGCCAGTCGAGTTTTCCACCGTCTCTTGCCTTACATTCGCTCTTTTCCATTGGCCACTCAGGGCAAGTGCCCAGGGCACCCTAACTCTTGCTAGAATACCAATCGATAAGTCGGTTATCGCTCTAAAAAGTAGCCTATCTGTTATTCCAGACCATAACCTATCTCTGTGCCAAGTTTCATCTAGATCCGTTTAGAATTTTTTAACGTGAAATCCAACCATCCATCCATTCTTACACACTTTCACATTTATAATATTAGTAGGATGAATATCTTATTCATTTAACTGGTATCTATGATTGTAAAGAAATAAAAAATCTTAAATTTTGCTTTTGGTCTGTTTTTTTTTATATTATTATGTCACAGGTAGTGACTATTTAGTAATCCGTGTCACAGGTAAATTCAGGTAATTATAGGGGCCCCAATTTCCTAAAGTACACAGGGCCTCCAATAAGTTAAAGCCGGCCCTGACTACACTTTAGCGTTGGCGATTTGTAACAGTTACGTGATTAGCGAAGTGATCACAATATTTACTTAACTACTTAATAATTAATTTATATAACACGATTTTAACACGACTCGTGTTAACACCCGTAATAGTTAGGAGGTCGTGACATACCATCGAAAACCCCTAAAATTCAATAAACCGGTTTTATGTGGTTGACTGATGTTCTACGTACATGTCTAAGTCGAAAATCGCTTGCACCTGACATTGAAGGACCGAGGTTTATTGTGTAAAAACGCATTCGGATGTTGTCATTGAATGCACACGATTTTCGCCCGACGATCGATTGGTAAAATTGCTGATTGTTCATTTAAGAGGTACTCTCGCACTTCCATCTACACTATTATAAATACACAATATTATAAAGAGGAAGGATTTGTGAAAACTACAAATCCTTCCTCTTTATTAGGTATGTAACGGACAAACAAAGTCAAAAACGATTTGCCCGATTTTAAAAATTCTTTCACCACTAGAAAGCTTCATTATCAGCGAGTAACATAAACTATATTAATAATTACGGGATCCATACGCAAAACTCAATATAAGTATGTCTATATTTAGAGAGCTAGGGTACCATACTAGCGAGCAAGCGCGACTGAAGAAGGACCTCCACCTTACGGACGACCACAGCCAAATAACTACACACAGTGGTGTAGTTGTGTTCCTGTGTGTGACTACAGGTCTCCAGCGCTCATTTAGGGATGCGTTTTGAAAGAAACGTATTCCTATCCCAGGGATATTCCCATCATAAAGCCTTGGTGTAAAAAAATTGGTTGGCAACACGCAAGTCATACTTCTGGTATTGCAAGCGTCTATAGTCTACGATAATTGCTTAACATCAGGCGGGCCGTATGCTTGTTTGCCACCTAATTAGTATAAAGTGCGAAACCGGCACGTGCCGCTAGTATGCCTATATTTTATCACTATCGCTCTAAGGTTTCCTGTTAGACAATTCAATTTTGAATTTAGTTCGTGTGCATAGAATTTCTTAATTTGCTTAGCATCAGGCGGGCCGTATGCTTGTTTGCAACTTTGGTAGTATAAAAAAAAAAAAAAACAAATGTACTTTGATCGAAGAAAGAACACAATCCAAGAAATTTTGAAGTCTCTAAATGCTTATGAATCTGGATGTCCGCTTGTGGATAAAGTGAACAAACCGATAATGATGGAGCTTACAGCAATCCATTTTACTTCGTATTTGCCTCATTGGGATACCCCGGGGGGTCTACGAACATGATGTTTTATTTTTGTTTCAAAGCTTTTTTATGTGCTCGGTGTGGCTATGTTGATGGAATCTGTTTGGTCGGTGATGTTTTAAATCGTCTTATTTTTCTTTGAGATCTTCGATATATTTAAATTTTAATGTAAGTTGGTATTGATACTTGTACCTACGAACTGAAGGAAATATAAACGTAATATACCGGGTACAATTTCAGAATCCCCAGACTGATAAGTACTAGATCACTCCATCCGCGGATTAAACCCGAGCCGAGATGCCATTTGGGATTTGACGTAAGTTTACGATGTGTAATTTGATGCAACGTATAGAATTGGAAATGTAAAGTCAAATCTTGATACAACCTACTCGATAAGCGAAACGGCACTGTCGACAAACGAATTCGCTCATCAAGATGGCGGATATTCGATCAGCTGATATATTTTGTGGAAGTTTTGTTACTGTTTGTTAATGTTTTAAGAGGTGCATAATGGGCCATATGCCTTAAAAATCAGATAACTGTAAACCCTTATTTTCACAGTTACATTATTATTAACACTACATTAACATAGGTACCATGTTTGTACATTTTGGAGGACAGAGACATTCTCAGTGCTGTATCAACCATAAACTACAGAATGTAAATTTTCATTGTTTATCAATACGATCCACTTCTTTACTTTAGGTATAAGTTAAATAAAATTAACATGGAAACAATCTTTATTTAATTAAGGCCCCTATCTCAAAAAAAATATAAAAAAGAGGTGTAAATGAAATCATTTTTGTTGGTATAAATGACTGCCAAAAAATAAATTATATTATATTATTATCAACAAGATGTTTCATAATATGGTTTTGTCATAAATTGTATATAATTTCTAAATAATTTGTAAAAAAATCACCGAATCAGCACCAAATTATTGAGATGTGACCACTTTATGACTTCAATTTTTATCTAATAATACAAAAAAAACAATATTTAAAGAAAACATACACCTATAATTTGGTTATGTTATATTTAGTAATAAGTACGAATTTTAATTTATTATAAATTAATAAGACGTCTAGTCAATGAGAATTTTATTTTATTTTTATTTTCTTTATTGGGAAAACAAACAATTGTACAGTATGTATAATATATCTTAATTACTAAATGAATGTATTAATGTACAATCCACGACGTTTCCTCAGATTACTAAAATTAAAGATAATACTATAAAACTAAACTAAATTAAAATGTTAACAAGACAAACTTTGCGTAATTTTGTGTTTTGTTAAGAGTAAATATTATTATGTTTGTATCCCCGCACTCGTCTGGAGAATTAGTGCGGGAGTCGTGATCGCTTCAATCAAATGCTAAGGTCGTTGGCAGTATCCTAACCCTTAAACAATTAAAATTTTAAATACCTAGATAGTACATTTTGGAAGTGTTGCTATTTGTTAAAAAAATATATACTTTTTCTTTAACAAACAACAACCCCTCCACAATGTTAAAACTGTATAACTTTGTAAATATAATAATATAAAAGTATATAATTATTAACACTACCATGTTTGTACATTTTGGAGAACAGCAACATTCTTAGTTCTGTGTCAACCACAAGCTACAGAATTGACTTTTTAACTTCAGGTATAAGTTACATAAAAAATAATAAAAATAAGATGGAACCAAACTTTATTTAATTAACAATTAAAATTTAAAATACCTTGTACATTTTGGCAGTGTTGCTATTTGTCTAAAATATACTTTTTTTTAACAAATAGCAACCTCCAAAATGTTAAAACTGTTTATCTTTGTAAATAATATATATATATTTATAAAGATATACAGTAAAAATAATATACACAGACTATGATATGTTCCTCAAGCTCAACACAAGACATTTCAATAGGGCGCTCGATACAAAGATTTGCTATATCTATCTATATATGCCACCACGAATAGCCTTATTTCTTACAAATGCACTAGAAATAGTGTAATGTTCATTATTGAATAATAATAATTGATCACTCTTTAACCAATGTTCAGTAACATAAAGCACATTAATACTATGTTTGTTTAAAAATAAATCTACTTCTAATTACTTGCCGGATAATCCCTGAATATTCTGGTGCACTATGTTTAGACTATATGTCTGCTGCTTATCCTTTGTCACATCTAGTAGTTTAAATTACGAGTATTAGATGTATGTAAATTGCTATTGGTAGTGTTCATACTACAGAGTTTTACCAAATCCTGCAATACCCTATGAGTACCTGTGTCGGTAAATAAATGAAATGCTAATAATTTAGCAATTTGTTGCTTATAAAATAAGCAAAGGTATAAAGTATCTTCGGTAAAAAAAACTAATAAATATTATACTATTGTAGAAAAATAAAATGAAGTCGCGAAGGCGACATGTACTATTATAGATACTCTATATGCCTGTTTTGTTTATTTAATAAGTTTATTAACTACCGTTTATGCCACTTGTCTAGAGGCTTATCCGTTTATTCTACTTAGCATTTTATGTATGACTAGCTGTTGCCCGCGGCACAGATTAATAGTTACTACGTAAGTACTTACACTTTACTACGCGGCTCCGCCCGCGTGGATGTTGGTTATCGCTGTAAAAAGTAGCCTATGTGTTATTCCAGTCCATAATCTATCTCTGTGCCAAATTTCATCCAGATCCGTTCAGTAGTTTCTACGTGAAAGAGTAACAAACATCCATCCATCCATACTTACAAACTTTCACGTTTATAATATTAGTAGGATACAGACGGAATGCCAGATTCGTTTTGATATATGAGTAATAAACTACAATTATCATGTGTTTTTCAATAGAGTTGGTAGTAATTACATTGATTGTAGGACTGACAAATAAGATAGGAGTACCTATAGAGATTATAACAGATAATAAAACATGTCTGCAACATTCACTGATTAAATAAAATTTTGCTAAGCTACTGCAATTATAGTCTTAGTACCTACTTATTATATTACTAGGAGTCACCCGCAACTTCGTCGGCGTGGTCATTTGGAACGTACATTTCCCCGATTTTGCAACATATCTCACTATTGCTCCGTTCCTATTGATCATAGCGTGAAGTTATATAGCCTATAGCCTGCCTGGATAAATGCACTATTCAATAAAAAAAAATTCTAATCGAGAATCGAGGAACCAGTACTTTCTGAGATTAGCGCGTTTAACCAAACAAACAAACTCTTCAGCTTTATTATATTAAGTAGAGTAGGTATAGATTGATACTTATTGGATAAACTAAAAATGGTTTATTAACAAACAAAAAGGGAGGTTATCAATCTGTGTTTTATTTGTAACCTTAGAACTCCGTCATTTATGAACCGATTAATCATTATTTTTTGTTTGAAATGCTTGTTAGAGTTTCAGTTTTTTTTATACTATCAATGAGGCAAACAAACAAACGACCCGCCTGATGGTAAGCAGTTACCGCAGCCTGTTGACGCTTGTAACACTACAGGTTTCCCTCCCGTGTTGCAGACCCTTTATAAATATTTTTTTCAGTTAGAAGTTAGAACCCATTAGCATTAAATCAAATTCTGATTATGGGATCAATAATAAATTGTAATCAATAATTTAGAAAGTTTTACTTATTTAGTGAAGTGAAACTGATGAAGAAGACCATGTAATATTAATATGTCGACCAGAACTTATTAATGATGATGATTTAAGTTAATTTTTTAATTTTTAGTGGTTTTTATTCTTCTAAAGTGTCTGTAAAGGAACAAAATTAACAGTTGAGCAAATCAGCCTTTTATATTAGAGTTTTCCCTAATATAATGAAATAGTCCGTGTGGTGACGGATTAAGAATACAAATGTCACCACCCCTTCCATCCCGAGGATGTCGTAAGAGTCGACTAAGGGAGTAAGTGTTATTCACCGCAAGAGAGGGAAAATTCGAAACAAAACCCTATACCAACCCATCTGGCCAGCGTGGTATAGTAGGCTAATATTCCTCTGTTTGGAGGAGACCCGTGCCCAGCAGTGGGGCGTTTATGGGTTAAGACGTAATGAAATAGTTTTCTGTCATACGGCCCTTAAATATATAGGTATACTAGCTGTTGCCCGCGACCCCGCCCGCGTGGATGTCGGTTATCGCTGCAAAAGCCTATGTGTTATTCCAGACCATAATCTATCTCTGTGCCAAATTCCATCCAGATCCGTTCAGTAGTTTATACGTGAAAGAGTAACAAACATCCACCCATCCATACATCCATCCATCCATGCTTACAAACTATCACATTTATAATATTAGTAAAGATAAAGAAACTATTTAATTTCATTCGCATTATCCTAAGTACCCAGCGCCTCAAATAAGTTAATGGCGGCCCTTGGAACTAGGCATAGACAGCTATAACTCTATACAGGCTGCCATCACCCCGTTCCATGTTAATTAAAATGGTATGATTTCACCCTGATCGATGTCTGGGTCAGCTTGCGTCATCCACCAATCGACTGTCCCAGATCAAAACCCAGTAAGTGATTTTTAACCAACTTTACAGGAGAGCGCAAAAACATAAATCGGAGTAGCCTTACAAAAGTATATGTTTTAAACAGAAAAAATGCATGTTTTTACTATCTTTACTACTAGGTTTTTGAAATAGTTTATGAAGGGAATATAACACTTACTTGGTTTCGTGATATCAAAATAGCTCGTATTTTTAAGATATTAAAGCTTAAAAAAAAGACTACTCCTGCACTAGAGAACCAACTCTCGTCGCGGGGGACTTTATAAACATACAATTAACGGACACAAATTACACCCAGACTCAGAACAACCCTTTGTGGGTCTCACAAAGTTTTATCCTGTGCGGGAATCGAACCCACAACCTCGTGCACAGCAGGCGCATACTGCGGCCACTGGTCCACTAAGGCAGTCCGAAGCTGGTGTCTTCACAATTTGGTGAAACATACTTTGAAAAATTTAAATATGCAAAAACAAAAATTGAAAAAATTACCGTTACTGGGTTTTGATCTGGGACAGACGCAATGCTTACAATGGTTTGTAGGCGCCGTAACACTAATATTTGCTGTCAATTAGGTCGCACTGACCAATAAGCCTTTAAAAGCTAATTACAATTTTGTACTTTGAAGTTATATAGGTACTACTTTTTATACTATTTATGTGGCAAACAAGCATATGGTCCGCCTGATGTTAATCAGTTACTAGCCTATGGACGCTTGCAATTCCAAAGGTATCACTTGCGTGTTGCCGACCCATTTCTTATTAAACAAAGTATACGAAAATGTTTCTTTCAAAACGATTCCCCTAAATGAGCGCTGAAGACCTGTACTACACACAGGAACACAACTACACCGCGATGTGTAGTCATTTGGTTGTGGTCTTCTTGGTGAATTTAAGTTTGGCACCGACTTCAATCTGTATTCAGTTATTTTTAGGTTTTTTAAAGTCGGTTTAAATTTTTTTTTCAATATTTTTCTATTTTTAGCAATAAAATAAAAATGAAAAATATAGGTACGAAAAACATTGTTAATACCGACAACATTTGAGGGTTGCCCTCGAATTCCCTGAGATTCCATCATCACATCCTGATTTGGTGCCAACGGAACCACTTCTAGAGTACCTATACTCTTTCAAATAAAAAAAGAATATTGATAATCGGTTCATAAACAACAAAGTTATCCGCGAACAAACATAAAAAGCATATAATACGGTCGAATTGAGAAAACTTCTCCTTTTTTTTTGAAAATATTTCCCACACTAGAGAGTAAATCGTTTGGAGCTATAAATACGTTCTAATTATGGATACAAAGCACACCCAGTCTCGGAAAAATTGCCTGCGTTATCCACATTTTTGTTTTGTTTGGAAATCGAAGCCGCATTTATCGCTCAGGGGTCAATAGCATATCTATCTTTATACTCCGGAATTTTAAAGTATAAACTTTTTTGTTGGTTGTTGTGAGTTTTGTATATCTTAGATATTATTTTTCACAAACTAACGTAGGTATTTAAGCCCTAAAAAAATAATGAAGCAATACTTAGCAATCTCACTATGAATGAGAAAATGGCAGCCAAACGGGAAATTCATGTATCTACCATTATTTAAACATGAATAATGTACACCTCGGCTTATTGAATTGAACATCTCCCACAGATAATAATGAAATGGTTTATATTAAGTACTTAAATTCACAACACAGACAGCCAATAATAAAAAACAAAACAGACTTATTCATTACTGGAAGTGTATCATTTAATTAACAATAAACAACAGCAGTTTTACACAAATTACAAGCCATTACTTAATTAAAACTACGTGGAACTATCAAAATAAGCCAGTCCACGCGCCAAATTAACGGCCATAAATCAAATGGTAATAATTCCAATAAATTTACACTCGAGGCTTATCTTTTTAAAACTTTTTTATTCTTGTTATCAAAGCATCAAGCATCTGTGTATAAGATTACTTCGAATTATATTATACAGCCAGTATTTGTACAGAAGTGGTCGAGGACGGACGTCGCGTCATCGTGTGTTGTGTGTGAATAGTGAACATAACACGTAACGAGAGTGTACAGGATTTGAAAAACATTATTAAGGTAAATTAGTTACATTATTATTTGAGGATATTTTTAGTAAAAGTAATGAATAATTATTTTTAAGTAATGTTATAGCTCTGTACGTCAGTATATTTTTAAATCGAATAATAGTATCTAACGAACCGATTAAAATCGTTTGTTTTGTTTTGTATAAGCAAAACTCTACACGTGGGGAATTGATGAAATATGAAGTATTGCAAATGGAACGAAGTTTTAAATTTTATACCTGTGGCCTGATTTATAAATAACCGGGATGTTCGCATTTCCTGAAACATTTTGTTAGCACTATTAGCTTATTAGATAGGTATGGTTGTATGACGCGCGTGAGTTACTAAATAACATAATTTGACGTAATTCTTTGAGTTCACCTACTTTTGTTTAATTATGAAATTATCAACAACTCTGTGCACAGTTTATAATTTAGCTATTCTACATTTATAATCCAAATCCGTAGTAGGAAGGTATCTATCTACATACTATTATGGAATAAAGTAAATAAGTACCTATGTAGTTAGGAAGGACAAGTACGTAAAATAAACTATAAATACTTATTCGTCAAAAAATAGGTAATTTGTTTAATATTTACTAATTGTGTATTAAAAGTTCTTCAGCATTTTTTCAAGAATTATCATAATAAAAATCATCATAAATTAAATTTGCCAGGTATGTATTTAACCTAACAATTATAATAAAGCAAATATTTATGTTACCTACATATAAAAATAATACCTATTAAAATATAAAAATAAGTGGTTGGTACCTCTATGGTATTGCTAGCGTCTATAGGCTACAATTACTATCAGGTGGGCCGTTTGCTTGTCTGTCACCTAAATAATACAAAAAAAAATTGTGGAGTTTGTAGAGTTGAAAACGAGCTGCGAGCAACCTTATTAAACCAAGTCCATAAGTTTCTGTACTGTTTACAGAATAACATAAATCATTATCAGAATAACGTTGCTACTCTTATTCTTATCGTTTGGTTAGTGTCCATATTTATCGACTAACAGCTATCTAACGACTGTTAACAGTCGGGACCGACTTTAAAAGTGCCCTTCGAAGCACGAAGACGCTCAGATGAAATACCGGTCTAAATAAAAAAAAAAATATGTTGTCACCCGTCTATAGGGTTACCGTGTCCTTGATCGTTTACCGAATCGCGAGTGCATCTGGCTAATATTTCTATTGACTAATGAGTTCATTGCCTTGCAAAATAAAACGTGCAAATTTGAGTTTGTTATTTAAATTTACACATTACCTCACAAGATTATCTTACGAGGCTATTCCATGATGTTAGCGTATGTAAGATAGGAATAACAAGTCATGTGGCTATTGTAGCCCAACAGCGACAAGGCAGAGTTAATAAAAAAAAAGGATTGATGAAACTGGTTGACTGTCTTGTTGGTTTAGTGGTTAATGACTCTGACTGTTTAGTTAGAGGTCATGAGATCGATTTTAGTCAGGAAAAATCTTTATAGAGCACGATTTTTTGTTCTGTACTTGGGTGTGATTTAACTGTAAGTACCTACGTTTCTATTTATTTAATTATAATTTTTTTTTTTATTTTATAATTAATTTTTTATTTTATTAGTATTATTATTTCAGTATTATAATAAAATTGTATCTATAGTAATCTTTGTAATTGATGAGAAGATATGGACTGAACTGTTTGAAATAAACGTATTATTATTATTATTATATTATTTAAAAATATATAAATATGTTTACCTGTTACCTGGTTGCCATTAGTAGAAACAGACTGACTAGTTTGGGATCGTGAGTGTCTCATGATATTATTGTTTAAAATGTTTCATGTAGTTTCACGTCCTATATAATGTACACCTTTTTACCTACATAAAAGTGACCGCAATTTTGATAATCGTCTTTAGTTATTTTAAATATGAGAAATATAAAATAAAATAACGACTCTTTTTTTCCTTATTTCATAATAAAATATAAAATCATTTGTTTTCCGTATTTTATTCGATGGAACTAAAATACATAGTTCCAAATTCAAATAATTCGGTAATAATTTCGTTTTTTCTGTAAAATAGTTTCTTAACGGCCATTAAAAATCGAAGAAATAGAACAAAATCATAATTTTATGAATGGTTTGTTTTTAAAGCATAACATACTTGAGGGCACAGCTGCGTTATGTATACGATAATATTATCATAAAAATATTACGATAACAGTATTAACTGTAAAACATTAGTAGGTAACTATAACGTTTCAAATAAAACTATAAAAGTGAATTAAAGGTTGCCATGTTATGATGACTTAACAGGATAATCCTGATTTCAAATTTTCTAGTAATTCACAACACAACTATTCGACAAAACCACAACACAACGCGGAACGAAGCAATAATATAACATCCCGAAATAAGGTGACCCTGGAATGATACGATGGCAAACGTAAATAAAAAATATATACTAACATTTACGCTTACGTAATGGATAAAATGAAAGTTAGTTCGCTAGAAACGCACGCCTATAAATCAATCTAGATATTTTATAAATATTTTAGTAATAATAGTGTAGAATTTTATATAAAGACGATTTAAGAGAGGTAGGGCACCGTACTAGCGAGCAAGCCCGACTGGGGAAGGATCTCCACCTTACAAAAAACCACAGCCAAATAACTACACAGGGTAGTTGTGTTCCTATTTGTGAGTACAGGTCTTGAGCGCTCCTTTAGGGGTGCGTTTTAAAAGAAACGTTTTCCTATCCCAGGTTTACTCTATCTTAAAGCCTTGGTGTATAAAAATTGGGTCGGCAACAAGCAATTAATACTTCTGGTATTGCAAGCGTCCATCAATCAATCAATCAATCAGCCTATCGCAGTCCACTGCTGGACATAGGCCTCTCCTAACAAGGGTCCATAGGCTATGGTAACTGCTTAACATCAGGCGGGCCGTATGCTTATTTGCCACCCAAGAAGATTTAAAAAAAAAGAATCTGGACCGAAATACATAGTATCTTTTGAAACCAATGTTGAGCCAAAAACTACCCACCTACAAGGTTTAATCGAGCAAGCCTGACTAGGCCAGGTTCTTTTTCACAAACTTCTTCTTATCGTGTGGTTTTTTTTTTTAAAGGCACCCGCCATCACTGGGTGTTGAGCTTTAACTGTTACTATTGAATGCAACATGATTTTTTCTTTATATTTTAAATCTTTATTTATTTATTTAGTTATGTGTATTTATTTATTTAATTAACTTATCATCTTATGTGTGGTTAGTGGCCAACCTGGTGACAGAGTTATTGTGATCGCCCATATTTAGGCCTCTGTCGTGATCTAACGACTGATAACAGTCGGGACCGACTTTTAACGTGCCCTCCGAAGCACGGAGACGCTGAGATGAAATACCACTATGCGGTCACCCATCTATAGGATTACCGCACCCTTGGTAGCTTAACCCGCTGATCGTTTACCGAACAGCGAGTGCACCTAGCTATGAACGGTATATTTTCACAATTACGCCACTATTTGTTTTCATTTAGCTATCGACATGACTACAATCAGTGTATGTACAGGTCTCTAGAACAATGGTCTGGAAGATACAGGTCTCAAGTGCTTATTTAAGGGAAACTATTTTAAAACGTTTTTCTTATCCCATGGTCATCCATTACATACTCTGGTGTTTCAAAATGTAGAGTCGACAACAAGTGAGAGTGACAATGGGCTACGGTAACTGCTTATCACCAGGCGGGCAGTATTTTTTTTTGCCACTTAAGTAGTATAAAAAAGCGTTTCCTGAAATTCCCACTAGAATAATAATCTACAACTGCCTCGGTGGTCCTGTGGCCGCAGTATGCGCCTGCTGTGCACGATTGGGTTCGATTCCCACACAGGACAAAACTTTTTGTCACCCACAAAGAATTGTTCTGAGTCTGGGTATAATTTGTGTCCATTAATTGTATGTTTGTAAAGTCCCCCGCGACACAGAGCTTGTTCTCTAGTGCGGGAGTTGTCTTTAAAAAAAAACAAATCGAAATAGTGAGTTCAAAACTATCCCAGGTTATTCTCGATAATGGTTAACCTACTTTCTAAATGAAGCCTTACATTCCTTTATGACGTCCGTGTGCCTTTCCATCTCGCCTCGTAGCCTGGCGCGACGAGCGACGGGGTAAAAATTCCGACAGTAAACGAGGTTTGTGATCCCATGTTATTATGAGTACCGGATCAGTTATGTAAATAGAACCTTGTCTCGTACTCGCCTCGCTAGCCAGAGCCTCTAGACAAGTGGCATAAGCGATAGTCGAATCGAAAAGTCAAAAAATAAAATGTATGGAATTTGACGTGAGTCTACGATTTAATGGCTTATGCCACTTGTCTAGAGGCTCTGTTACTTTACTATTTATTTTTATTTATTTATTGAATAGAACGGTACAATGTCCACTTACACTATTCACAATATTTGACAAGTTTATATTATATAATGTACAATAAAAGTTATAAAACAAACTACTTTTACATCTCTCTCGCAGAACTTCAAACATTCTAACAAAATCTTTCTTCTATCACTGGCAAACACATCACTCTCAGGGTTGGTGTCCAGGAATCGGTTTAGATAGATAGATAGATAGATAACTCTTTATTGTACACCAAAATACATATTGCTTACATAGTTTTGCTTAAATAGTAATGCACAATGGGCGGCCTCATCGCTAAAAGCAATTTCTTACAGGCAACCTTAGGATGGACAGAAATGATAGATAAAGATATTTGTAGAGTGAGCAGTTTGGTGTTGCTAGTAAAGGGAAATATATATTTGTAGCTAAACTCTTTGCCTGCCTAATGGAAATAGGCAATGCATTCTACAGCCGGGCAGACTGTACAGTAAAAGATTTGTCGTAGAAATTTGTGGAATGCATTGGTATTTCCAGTTTCAAAGTTTCCGCCGACCTTAGGGATCTCACATGTAGAGTGCGGGGCAAGGGAGAATTTGCTCTAGCCACTGTTCTGCTTGATGGTAGAGAAAAACAACAGTGCTTCTGACCTCGCGTGGCGAGAGATCGAACAATATGTCCTTACGATAGAACCTTATCTCACTAACCTTTTACTTTACTATGGAATTGAGAAGACTCGATAGCGTTGAGATTCGATTGAACAACATGTCCTTACGTTTTTATCGAAAAATCTCTATACGGCTGATACAAAATTAGGCGTAAATAATATGGTAATAAGCATACCTAATTATCGCGCCTTTTGCAACTACGGGATGGGCAGTAGTGTTTCAAGTATCACATTTCGCCAGCAACAACAAAAAGTACAAACCTATTGATGAGCGCTATTCCAGGCTATGGACTAAAACTATTATAGTTTATCCTGACGTACAGGGTTTCCTCTAGCTTAGGACTTACTCCACTGCAAGCTCCACCAACAATCCCACGGGAACATTTTTTTTGATGAAGTAAAATATTAAATATTATTTGTCTCTGTGCCAAATGTCATCTAGATTCGATTAACCGTTTTTGTGTGATTGCGTAAAAAACATCAATACAGCCATCTATCTTTCCATTCTTTCAGTAATATGTGTTTTTTTTTTTTTTTTGTACCTTAGGTTGTATTTACCCTAACTGCGAATACACCAAAGACCTTACCACGGCAGTCGTCCTCACAACTATTGCGCCACACAGCACCGAGGTCATCTATTTTGCGTAAATCGTTTGATGAAACAAAAATACCTATCAGTCTTTCAATTAGATTTTTCACACATACCCTGTACCAACGTCACAATGACGATATATTGTTAATTTGTATCCGAAATGATTCTCGTCAATCATTTCAATACACATACACAACACATACATTTAAGTGGCATACTTTAAAAAGAATTATTATTTTGACTGCCTCGGTGGTCGAGTGGCCGCAGTATGCGCCTGCTGTGCACGAGATTGTGGGTTCGATTACCACTCAGGACAAAACTTTGTGTGACCCACAAAGAATTGTTCTGAGTCTGGGTGTAATTTGTGTCCGTTAATTGTATGTTTGTAAAGTCCCCCGCGACACAGAGCTTGTTCTCTAGTGCAGGAGTTGTCTTTTAAAAAGATAAGACAAAAAGATTTTGCTGACTATACTGTATCTAATATTATTATTTACCTTTAATATGCACGTGCTAGAATAATGTCAATAGGCTATGAAACTACGCAGCATCACTTTATAACCTTGACTGATTTTACAATCTACGTAAGAACCTAGGTAGAGCTAGATAGGTAGCTATATAGGTTTAGTATGTAGACATTTGACAGACAAGTCCTAAAAAAATTGAACTACACTTACAGGTCCTATAAAATTCTAATTTATGACGTTCAAAACACTACATAGTATAAGTAGCTTCCCGCTGTCTCTCTGTCCCTATGTATGCTTAGATCTTTAAAACTATGCAACAGATTTTGATGCGGTATTTTTAATAGATAGAGTGATTCAAGAGGAAGGTTTATATGTTTAATATCCAGAATAAACTGAAGCAAATCGAGGTCAGGTCGCTAGTCTTATCAAAAATGGAAATCGTCATTTTTGAGCTTCTTCATAATTCTAACTAATGAAATGAAAGATTGGGTTGCGGAATTAAAAGACTATAGCATGGGGTTGTTCAAGAAAGTATAATATAAAATATATATATAAGTAGTTAAGTACACACATTTGTCAATAAATTTTCACTTATTTGTTATTGTTAAATAATAATAGCAACCTGATAGAGAAGGTTTAGGCCTTAGGTAATCGATCGAGGACTAATGCGAGTTGGTAAATAAGACATGCTTCAGAATTTCTTTTAAAACATCTTTCGGTGAAGGAATTTCAAGTGAGAACCAAAATAATTTGACTGCCTTGGTGCCTGGTGGTCCAGTGGCCGCAGTATGCGTCTGTTGTGCATCTGCTGTGTGACAACTCCCTCACTAGAGAACAAGCTCTGTGTCGCGGAGGACTTTAAATTACACCCATACTCAATTCTTTGTGGTTCACACAAAGTTTTATCCTATGTGGGAATCGAACCCACAGTACGCTGCACAGTGGTAAATGGCGAGATAACGAACCAACCGAGTAGTCCAATTTGCCGAGATGCAACTCATTGTTTTCCGCTTGAATATCCAAAGTAACATTCACGAATGTAATTCTTAGTTTTATTAACATCTGACAGTAAGAGTGGTTAATTTATAAAACCTTGGGAAAACGTATAAAAGATTTAGAGTAGGTATATTATTTAAAAAAAAAAACAGCTGAATCTAAATCCGACACATGTATTTACCTACACATTGACATTGTCCAAGATCACGAATTCGCAACATACAAATTGATCTTAGTCTTTTACACATCATACAAATCAGTTAATATACCTAACTATTATATGATTAAATAAAACGTCTTCAATTACATATATTTCATACTTAGGTACCTCTAAATTCTTAAAAATATAAACAAATTTCCTTGAAACCGGTCACAGTACAGTACAGTAGTAAATGGCGAGGTAACCACTTACGCCACTGAACCAACAACCAACCGTGCAGTCAAATCAGATTGATACTTTACAATATTCAGAGAATAGTGGGTTGCGTGCCGTCCAATAAGATATACAGTGTTTGAATCAATGAATGTGATGACTGCCTTGGTGGTCCAGTGGTCGCAGTATGCGCCTGCGGTGCACAAGGTTGTGGGTTCGATCCCGCACAGGATAACCTTGTGTGACCCCACAAAGAGTTGTTCTAAGTCGGGGTGTAATTTGTGTCCGTTAATTGTATGTTTGTAAAGTCCCCTGCGACACAGAGCTTGTTCTCTAGTGCGGGAGTTGTCTTTTAAAAGATAAAGATAAATGTAAGAAATTTAATAACTTCAATGATACAATGGTAGGTTAATCCTTCCTGATTGATTTTTTGCTTTAGAGTTTCCATACTACTATTACTATTATTAAATTTAAAATATTCAGATATTTCTTGATCTGATTACATAAGTAACATGGTTGCAAATCGCATTGTCAAGCCATGCTACAGTATCAAAGTTTATTTGGTATTCAGATTTTTCTGGGTCGCCGTTTTACAACACATTGTATTCATCAAATTATTATTTTAATATACTTATGCATGACATTTCCACATATTATGTCTACACTAAATCCTCCGAAAGTGTCCGTTTGAGATTTAAGAAATAATATATTATATTATCTTTTCTCGCTAATGCTCTTAGAAGGTTAGACAAAATAAAAACAAACAATTGAATTATTTACATATCCATTCACATACTTAACTGACAGGATCTACCAGTAGAGCGTCGACGGTGGATCGTAGTGGAATGAGCCATGGCAAAACATCACGACTTTATTCACAGAAAAAAGCAAAATTATATTTTAATCACAATTCATTAAGAGCACTACACTAGCAAGCAAGTCCAACTGGGGAAGGACCTCTACCTCACAGAAGGAAGTATTCCTCTTTCGGCACCAATTTTTTGAGCACCATATGGTTTCGGCACCTAAGCTTTTCCACTTACAGCACCAATAGGTATAATGGGCTTGAATTCAACACCAAGCCCATATACCTATTGTTGCTGTAAGTGGAATAGCTTAGGTGCCGAAACCATTGGTGCTCAAAAAATTGGTGCCGAAAGAGGAATACTTCCACAGAAGACAACTGCCAAATAACTACACACAGCGGTGTAGAGTGTTCCGGTGTGTGAGTAAAGGTCACCAGAGAAAAATCTGTATACATATCAGGGTTTAATTTTAGGTTAGTATATATTTATATGTTTGCATTTTTATATCTTCTCTCCATTTTCAATCAATGTAGGTAACATCCACAAAACTCCAAGTGTCCTATATTCCTTCAATTTGAGGCAGAGGTCAATGACATGTAGTGACAACGTCGCTGTTTGTATATTGTTCACACATCAGGCTAGAGTCGGCTAGACAAGAGGGCGACCCTTACGTGTCCGACCTACTATTGTGCTTACCAGTGCCGGATTAGCCATATAGCAAGAGTAGCAAATGCTACGGGCCCCGCGCTCTAGGGGGCCCCGCGCCTCAACGCCTAACCGTAAAAAATAACAATTTAGATAGGAGCGTATAATGTCTTGCATGTCTTAAACTTAAAGCGGCTATGCTTCACTCTCACCTGAAAATGTAAAACTCGATTTCGTCGCGGTAAATTGTAAAAATAAGTTGTTTACTAACTTTTTAATGTTAACGACCTATTACAATTACGTCATTTTTTTTAGCTTATTTTTCTTATTGTTCATGATACTCTTGAGCTGATCCCTTTTGAAAATTGCGATTCATTCGTTTTCGGTTCAATTATAATCGATATATTTAGACTAGCATCTACCACATTTTTACTCTTCAAGTGGCCAGATTTTTATTTTTTTATATAGGTATCTCAGACTAATAGAATTTAGTCTGAGATAGGTATGTTATACATTTGTTTTGCGAGTTTACATAGCCGAGATTATACTTTTTTAATTAATCGATTATATTTTTTAATTATTTAGGAAAAGGAACTATTTAAACTTTATTAACTCAGTCACGATCCAAACTATAGTAGTTTATTTATTATAAAATTGTTAGAAAAAAATTAAAACGTCTCCAAAAAGCTAAAAATAACAACTACTACTACTAAGTCGGTGCTGTGTTCATCTTGTCACCTAATATTCTGCTTGGCATCGACTTCAATCTGTATTCAGTAATTTTTAGCTTTTTGAAGTCGATTTTTTTTCTCAATTATTATTTTTTCTATTTAAAGTGATTAAATAAAAGTAAAAAAATATGAAATATAAACATAGTTAACATATAACATTTGAGGGTCCCCGATTTTCCTGGGATCCCATCATCAGATCCTGACATGAAAACAATGGGACCACCTCAAGAGTACCTATACTCTTTGAAATAAAAAATGTCCTCTCCGAAAAAAAGGATATTTCAAATCGTTTCATACGACGGAGTAACAAACATAAACAAAACTTACGATTCGATAACTTTCTCGTTTTTGAAGTCGGTTAAAAATTTGTTAAGAAACACGATGGGCCAAGAACGTCTTTCTCATCTGATTTTGATGAATATACAGCATACAAAGTGTTATCTCTAAATTTACCCATGTTTAATCCAGAAAAGTTTATTTCTAACTGTTTTGTTTTATTTAATAAGTACCTAAAACTTGAGAACGTAAAGCAAACTAAGGGCCCCTTGACAGAATTTGCTACAGGCCCCGCGCTGGCTTAATCCGGCACTGGTGCTTACACACTTGGCAAGACTCCAGGCGCCAATATATAAAATACTGAGTCTGTTTACTGCTTTCGTTCATTTATTTTGGTATCTAAACTTAAAACGCGGGAACTTTCTTGTTGACGTATTTTTCCTGAGGAATATGGTACACTACTATTTATTGAAAATTGGTTTTGTGACATTGAAATATTATTTGACATTAAATTGAATTTCCATTGGCATTATAATTACCTATTGACATTGTAGTTTAATATTAAATTTTCATCATTAATTATTATTTTTTATGATGTCAGACTTAATATTTTGCATGCAGCTTTGTAAGCTGTTTATGGTGATACTTTTTTGTTAATAGCTGTTCTCGTAACATCGCTTTGAAATTAAAATCAAAAAAATATTTCATAATTCTCAGTCTGCTTTTGTCCACTGCTGAAGCGTAGACCTCCCATGTTTCCACCTACAACCAAGTCAGCCAACGTTACATTATAGGTACGTCTTAAGTACCTACATAAGTATCTAACAATTTATTTGTTACACATTCTACAATAATACAAATAATATTAAAGATAAATATATAGCTTATGACACTCACAAATAACGTGGCTTAATAGGTATATATGTTACGGTAAGAGTGAATAATTGAAGATTATTAATAATTATCTATTATTATTAATAATTACCGAAAGTCGAGGTTAAACTGATAAATTAATCACATTTGTCGGTTATTATTAATAATTTAACCCCAGTAGTGATAAATGTAATAAGTGGCCAATGATTGCGGGGCGGGGCGGTGTGTGCGACGTGCGAGAGGCGCGGGGGGTTAGGTTAGATTAAATAAATAAAAACCTTTTTTTTTTGTAGAGGGGAAATGCTTTAAAAAAAAAAACCTAACCTAACCTAGGTTAGGTTAGGTTAGGTTTTTTTTTTTATAACTTTTACCAATATGTGTCGTGAATTATTAATAATTACACTTGACTACGGCTCACATAAGGTTAAAAACCTAACCTAACCTAACCTAGGTTAGGTTTTTATTTATTTTTTAACTTTTACCAATATGTGTCGTGAATTATTAATAATTACTACTAAAAGTAATAAATTTCGATCGATTATTCACATTTACCAAAACATGTGGTTATTATTAATAATTTTGTAAAAATATTAATAATTTTCAATTAATCAGATTTACCGTAACATATACATAATTTTCAAAATCGGTTTAGTAGATCCAGACTCACAAATTTTACCTCTTTTTAGATGAACTAAGACTGTGTCTTACACTATGAGCTGCATCTGAAGACAAACTTCTTCTTCTTCCATCTAGACTACCTTTCCACCTTAGCCAATTTTCGGCCTTTCTTGACATCATCCTCCATTTAACACAATCTTTATTTTTTTAAATTTAGTACTACGAGCATAAGCACATAATATACTCGTACAATGGAGGGGCTTAATGCCAAAGGCGTTCTCTACCAGGCAACCTTAGATAAACAATAATATAGGCAGGTGGAAGGTGTAGAAAATAATATTAAATTGAATAGAATATGAACACGACCTTGTGCTTCCTTTTGGACCATCTAAAGACACACTAATATGAACTTTTTTTTTTAAAGACAACTCCCGCACTAGAGAACAAGCTCTGTGTCGCGGGGGACTTTACAAACATACAATTAACGGACACAAATTACACCCAGATTCAGAACAATTCTTTGTGGGTCACACAAAGTTTTATCCTGTGTGGAAATCGAACCCACAACCTCGTGCACAGCAGGCGCATACTGCGGCCACTGGTCCACCAAGGCAGTCTATCTTTCTAATCATTGAAATCTCTACTAATAATTTTATTCTGCTTCTAATCGGCGTCGCTCTTGACAGAGCGGTCGTATGGTCACCATGATTGTTTCTGTGGAGGAAAATAATTTCATATAATAAAAAGAAATAATTTTATTACATACTTAAATAATATTGCAAATGCTACAGTAACAGACTGTGTCTGCCTGGTAATAATATTGTGATGTAATAAAAAAATAATCAATATCCAAGCAAATGTTGTGCCCTAGATTAACTGATATTGACGAAAGTAATGTCGGTATCAAATAATTTGATACTGACTATCTTTCATGAGCTGCCGCTTTATCCTTACTAATATTATAAATGTGAACGTTTGTGAGTATGGATGGATGGATGTTTGTTACTCTTTCATTTAAAAACTACTGAACGGATCTGGATGCAATTCGGCACAGAGATAGATTATGGTCTGTATTAACACATAGGCTACTTTTTACAGCGATAACCGACATACACGCGGGCGGAGCCGCGGGCATCAGCTAGTTATTTTATAAAGTTATCATTTTCCGGCCAAATTTCGTAAATATAGGTTATAAAAGGTTCAAAAAATTTTTTTTTATCTAGCTGCAATTCAGATAGCGCTACTATCTATGCTATCTCTTTAATTAATTTATCAAAATATATATATATATATATCAGTCGGCCAATCGGAGCGTTTGTAGGCCAATAATATAAAATCTGGAAGACGAAGCGTGGGCAGGCCTCCAACAAGGTGGACCGGCGACCTAGTAAAGGTTGCGGGCAGACGATGGACAAGGTTAGCTCGGGATCGAGTGTTGTGTTAATCCTTGGGGAAGGCCTATGTCCAGCTGTGGACGTGTTTTGGCTGAGATGATGATGATATAAAAAATGGGATATAGGTACTTTCTGACTGAAATTTATTATCCCGTGTTGTGTACCCTACATTTTAAACATATTATCCACTAGCTGTTGCCCGCGGGACCACCCGCGTGGATGTCGGTTATCGCTGTAAAATGTGTTATTCCAGACCATAATCTATCTCTGTGCTAAATTTTATCCAGATCCGTTCAGTAGTTTTTACGTGAAAGAGTAACAAACACCCATACATCCATACTTACAAACTTTCTTAATTGTTTAAACTTGTATGTGAATAAACTCTCATTCAGTAGTGCAAAGTTGTAAACACTTCCGAGGCGACAGAAGTAGACGATCTTTGAACTTGAACAACTCAGTTATCTCAAATTAATGAAATGCACTCTGTTTATATTATCTTGGTAAACAAATTGGCCAAAGTGTACAAAGAGTACAAAGACTAATTGCGTTATTAAGATGCGTTTTATTAACTTAGATAACGTACCTACTTACTATTAGTTGTTCAAAGATCGTACATGTCTTGTCTGCTCTCTGTGGCGTGAGTAACCGCCTGTCTGACATGTCAACTTTGACCTAGTCATCCAACATCATCTTCACATCATCGTTTTATCACGTCTTCGAAAACATACTTATCTGAGGAAGTGAACTATCTCCGACATCATCCTGCGAGCGCGTGAATTCAATTATCCCAACGTTATGATTTTGACGGCTCCAACTCCAATTCATCTTCTTTTTTTATACTACTTGGGTGGCAAAAAAGCATACGGCCCGCCTGATGTTAAGCAGTTTCTATAGTGTATGGACGCTTACGGTACTAGAGGTATCACTTGCATGTTTTCGACCCATTCTTTACACCAGGCCAGGCTTTAAGATAGAGTATCCTTAAAAACGAAAATGTTTCTTTCAAAACGCATCCCTAAATAAGCGCTGGAGACCTGTAGGTAGGTACATACACACATCTACAGTTAACTACACTGTCGTGTAGTAATTTGGCTCTGGTCTTCTGTAAGGTGGAGGTTCTTTTCCAGTCGGACTTGCTCGCTATTATGGTGCCCTACCTCTTTTCATTGTCTTCAAGTCAAATTAAAAAATGTTTTGCTCCTATATAATATTGTAGCATAAAATGCCGCAGTTCAGAGCTGAGATTAGGACCTTTTCTGACATCACACAGGATATTTTTTTGTGTTGTTATTATGTATCTATTTTTTATTTACTGTCTGTTATACTGTGTATGTTAGGTAGAATAAGTGCTTTTCTTTCGATAAAAAGTAGCAGTAGTTTGTATTAGTGTTTTAGGTAGTGCGACAAAAGGTTCTCAAAGGGTTGGCAACGCGCCAGAGACATGCCTGGTGTTTAGGGTTGCCACCCGTACTTTATAATAAAGTATTACCTTATTTTAGGTATGTAATTGTACTCTATACTTTATTTCGCATGATGTGATTTCTTTATGCTTTTGAAAAGTTTCGTTGTAAATATTTATTATTTATTTATTTTACACTTTATTGTACACCACTATAAATTACACTAAATTAAACTTAGAGTACAGTACAATGGGCGGCCTTATCGCTAAAAGCGATTTCTACCAGGCAACCTTTGGATGGAGATATTGTTGGTAGAAGTTACTGGTAGTTGTTGGCGTACTAATATAAAAAATAAACTGGTTAAACCAAATATACAATTTTTATAATACATACATATATACATACATAAAATTAATAATCATGAGTGTTACTAAATTGTTAGGTAGTACTCCTTCACTTTAGTTTTAAAAATAGTTAGTGTTTGTGCCTTCCTTATTTCTACAGGTAGTGCGTTCCAAAGGCGTATTGCAGTCACTGTAAAAGATTTGTCAAAAAATACTGTAGAATGAGGTGGCATTTTTAGCTTCAGGTTTTCTGATGATCTCAAATCTCGAATATGCGTATCATTAAGGAACACGAAACGTCCTTTGAGATAGGAAGGTGCTGAAGGATTGAATATTTAATATTTTGTCGTTAAACAGAATTTATCGATTGGCGCTGAATCGATGTTGCCACTGCCAGCGCCACATAGAAAGCCAGCGCCATAAAAAAAGATAAATTGTACTTTATTTTGATACTGTGTACTTTTTTTTCTTGTGTAATATAACCAATGTACTAAAAATTGTAGATTAAAAAAATACTACAGGTGGTTTAAACTAACAGCGTAGTATTCTATATAAAAAAAGCTCAATTGCAGCTACCAAACAATCCAAGTCACCTTGAGAGTGTTAATTGGCCATGAGACACTACGACACATAGAAATTATCTCTGCATTCGATTTTATTACTAAGAATTATATTTTTTATCTATTTAGTCTATACAAACTTTATAATACTTTGATTTCAAAATGCGATTGTGTACAGTGTAATTATATAAAATGCGTTTATGTGTCTCATAATGTGAGGAAAGTCACATGCCTTAGAAGAAATTCTAAAAACATGTCTAATTCATCTCATAATTAGATTTTATAATGGGAATTTATTAAGGTGGTGGCAGAGTGGGAACGTAAACCAACTTGCACGCAAGAAGGTGCGAGTTTTTTTTTTTTTTTTAAGACAACTCCCGCTCTAGAGAACAAGCTCTGTGTCGCGGGGGACTTTACAAACATACAATTAACGGACACAAATTACACCCAGACTCAGAACAATTATTTGTGGTGTGGGTCACACAAAGTTTTGTCCTGTGTGGGAATCGAACCCTCAACCTCGTGCACAGCAGGCACATACTGCGACCACTGGACCACCGAGGCAGTCGATCCCGGGTGGCAGCACCAATGAAGTGAATTTCACTTTGTGGAGTTTATATGTACTAATCAAATGATTCGCCATCTGATAACGGTGAAAGAAAACATTGTGAGGAAAGTCACATGCCTTAGAAGAAATTCTAAAAACATGTCTAATTCATCAACCCGCATCCTCTCTCTCTTGATAGAGGACTCGTGCCCAGCAGTGGGACATATATATGGGTTGCTATTATTATTATATAATTTATTTGATACGGATTTACTTTTACGTACACGTGCAATATTGACATACCTATAATTATATTATTAACTAGGGGTCGCCCGCGACTTCGTCCGCGTGGTAATTTGGAAAGTATATTTTTTCCCGATTTTGCAATATATCTCATTACTGCTCTGCTTCTATTGATCATAGCGTGATGTTATATAGCCTATAGCCTTCCTGGATAAATGCACTATTCAACAAAAAAAGATTTTTTATAATCGAACCAGCACTTTCTAAGATTAGCACGTTCAACCAAAGAAACAAACTCTTCAGCTTTATAATATTAGTATAGACTAATGTACATTGTATTACAAAGTCATGTGCTTAAAATATTATACAGAATCACGAAAATAATTAAGAGACATGACATCGTTTTTGGCATCGTTGATTTTATAATTTATATTGTAGATATATTTGATGCCAAATAAGTTTCTTGCAAACATACTTTTCTCTCTTCTCATTATTAAAAGCTACCTTAAATAGGTAGGTACAAGATTTACTTTGCGAAATATTATGCTTAGATGTACCTTAGATCTTGCTCTTAAAATTAAAAGCCTTCAAAATTTACATTTAGAACTATGCTATGCATTTCCAAAACAACAATTTGGTCTGGTCTTTTGGCCAAAGCCATAATTAAATTATAGAGTGACGAAAGAATAAAAAGTTTTCCCCAACATATAATTTTACACCGACAATAAATTACAAAAATGGAAACATCTGAAAAAGGTTACACGCAATTTGCAAGCTTGATGCATTGCACAGCTTCAAGTTTCAAATTCGAAGAAGCGCAGTACGGCGCCATAACTCATCCAATTACAATAAAAAAAGTACTTACTTACTTATTTTAAATAATTGAAGTTAAATTCGAGGAAATCTCGTTTAGCCTGTTTGTATGTTAGCCTGTGTTAAGTCAGTATGTAATGGCGGAACTCGTTTTGAATTTTATCACGATGCACCATGCACCGGCAGTGCATGTAATTATATTCGTTTTGTGTACAACGCGAGTGCATCTAAAGCATACAAACGAAACAAAGAACGTAAGTAAGTACCTATATATTTTATAAATAAACTATGTGACGTATTATTCGATACAAAACGCAGGATGCAGGTCAGATAGCGCGAAAATAAGCACATTTACGCTATTCATGGATCGTAAATGTGTGAAATGTTGCCGTGTCGATGCACTCGCCACGAGGTCGTTAAATGTACCAATTTTGTGATGACTTTCGTGTTTTCAAGGTCTCGGTTTTACATAAACAAATGCCTTAGTATTATTTGTTTACGTTTACTCGAATACTGCACGCACTACACTACTTTTGTATAGCTCGTAAGTGGCTATTTTCTTTGTTTAAAATTGTATTCAGTATTCTTTTATCTCACATTTTTGTCAGGTTTTCAAATGAGATACTTCCATATTTAAAATATTTAGACTGTACTTGTTGCTGCTTAATAACAAATTTATCAATACCAAAGGCGATATACAATGAGGGTTTTTGATTTGAGTGGATCTATTAGAATTGTGATATGTGGAAAACGACCAAAACCATTTTCTACTGACCTATGTCAAGAATTTTAAGAAATAGAGAAAATGTTTGATATCATGCCATCGCCAATTGGTGATGGGAAAGTTTTCAAACTTCATGAATTAAATGTATGGGATTTGACGTAAGTAAGGCATTATATTGCAAACTTACGTCAAATTCCATACATTTGCTTTTTATTACTGGCCTGTTGGTCTAGTGGTTAATGACTCTGAGTGCTACGCCGAAGGTCGTGGGTTCGATTCCCACCCAGGACAAATCTTTGTGTGATGATTTGTTCTGTGTCTGGGTGTAATTTATCTATAATATGTTTGTATTTAGAATATAATAAGTATGTTTATCAGTTGTCTGGTTACCATAGTAAACAGGCTCTGCCTAGTTTGGGATCAGGTAGCGATGTGTGAGATGTCCCAAAAATATTATTCTATTCGATTCGACTACCGTTTATGCCACTTGTCTAGAGTGGCAGGTCTTGATGTATATCGTCAACAGCAGCAATAATAATGCGTTTTATTAGAACTTACCACCCACTTGCACTCTATCGGAATAGAATTTAGTAAAGCCGGGAAAACCTTGAATTACCTACACGTGGCCCGTGAGTAATATACCTACTTATAAATAGGTTCGGAGAAGATAGGAAGCTAGTTTTTTAATAATTATGAGTCATCACTGTTTTTTTTATACTAACAAGCATACGGCCCGCCTGATGGTAAGCAGTTACCGTAGCCTATGGACGGTTGCAACACCAGGAGCGTCACTCGCACGTTGCAGAACCCTTAAAAACCTTATAACTCCTTTCTTCTAACCCTATGCTAGTCTCTTGGGAAAACTTCGGCAGGGAGTTCATTCTACAACCTAATCGTACGTGGTATGAAATTCCTCTGGAATCGTACAGTAGGTACGGCATGTTTGAGGTGCTAGGATGTGAGGATGAACTCCCTGTCATTGACATGGTTACGATTATTTACTTACTACGAATTTAATTATTGGAATCAAATAATACAAAAGGTCTTTGATCTTGCTTTAGGAGGGAGGATCGTAGAAAGACGAGTCAAGGTTCAACAAAATTCAATCAAACAAAGAATTTGAGACCACAATGAAATCAGTATCAATGATGTAAAAAAATAGCTGCAACAAGAAAATGATGTCGTTTAAAAACGTTAGAAAATATATCGTCAGGATACATTATGACAACATATTATTTAAGTACCTACATCCTATTAATATTATAAACGCGAAAGTTTGTAAGTATGGATGGATGGATGGATGTTTGTTACTCTTTCACGTAAAAACTACTGAACGGATCTGGATGAAATTTGGCACAGACATAGATTATGGTCTGGAATAACACATAGGATACAGCATACAGATATATTTTTACAGCGATAACCGACATCCACGCGGGCGGAGCCGCGGGCAACAGCTAGTATATTATATACCTAACATGGCATCACGCCTTTTCCTATAAAGGATAGGAAGAGGTGTAAGATACCTACGGTTCATCGACTCTACCTGTTATTATTCTGTTTTTAAGAACAGTGTTATCGAGATGGCGACCTTATGACTTGTTTCTTTGTTCCTATACAATAAATATATTTTTGTGACAACTGCCCCGCGTGACCTACTTGATCGATAAATTTATATTTAATGACTTACTTTTGCCCGCAGCTTCACTAGCATGATAATATAGGTACACTACTTAATTATTTTACAACGTAGTCTGTCTCTGAAACATTTTTTATATTATTCGGGTAGTTCATGATAATCGCGTATTGGTTCAGTGCCATT
Source organism: Trisateles emortualis (assembly GCA_947095525.1). Taxonomy (NCBI): domain Eukaryota; kingdom Metazoa; phylum Arthropoda; class Insecta; order Lepidoptera; family Erebidae; genus Trisateles; species Trisateles emortualis. The sequence continues at coordinate 2,321,523 of OX352748.1, read as the reverse complement.
TATCACAGCGCAGCGTGTTGTGGTTGGAGGTTCGATTCCCACACGGGGAAAAAAATGTGTGATCCATAAATGGTTGTCCCGAGTCTGGGTGTACTTTGCGTTCGTAAATTGTATGTTTCTGAAGTCCACCGTGACACCGGGTCTGTTCCCTAGTGTGTAGGAGTTGTAAAAAAAAGAGATAAAGAAAGAAAAAGAGAGATATAATGATCTGTGTGCTTGGCTGCCACCTAAGTATGTGTCACACTCGATTTGTGGCCTATTATAGCAATAATGTGTACAAATCGTGAAAGATTAAAAGATTTTATCTTTAGAGTATTATTTTGAAGTATTGGACATTATGTGGTTTTATATGAAGGCCAACAACTTTAGCTCGCAAGTGCAACACGGCTAGATTATTTTCCGAACGGACATTGAGCCAATCAAAATTCTATGACCGGTTTTTAAGACTATTTTGCACCTATTGCTTGTGCATTACTATATATGGCGACTGTTGACAGTATAGATTTAGCATTCAAAAAAATATGGTTTTTCCTTATAACTTACGTGGTGTGCTAAGGCTTCCAAATAGTAAATAAATTAATAGAGTTACCGGAATTGTCGACGACATAGGTCATAAACAAATGACATAGTCAGAGGCTAAGCTAAATAAAATGGCAATGGATTGCCATATTTGATGTACTGATGGCCACTGAAACGAACGAATCCTAGAATGTAGATTGCGACAGGACGTTTCTGAGCCAAACCCTCTAGACAAGTGGTCATAAAAGCGTTTGACGTAAGTTTGCGACATTAAGTATAACGTAAACTTGTCTAGAGGAACAGGGCCTCTAGACAAATGGCATATGCGATAGTCGAATCGAAAAGTCAAAAAAAGCAAATGTATGGGATTTGACGTAAGTTTACGATGTGTAATTTGATGCAACGTATAGAATTGGAAATGTGAAGACAAATCTTGATACAACCTACTCGATAAGCGAAACGGCACTGTCGACAAACGAATTCGCTCATCAAGATGGCGGATATTCGATCAGCTGATAAATTTTGTGGAAGTTCTGTTACTGTTTGTTTATGTTTTAAAATATATTATGTTTTAAGAGGTGCAAAATGGGCCATATGCCTTAAAAATCAGATAACTGTAAACCCTTATTTTCACAGTTACATTATTATTAACACTACATTAACATACCATGTTTGTACATTTTGGAGGACAGAGACATTCTCAGTGCTGTATCAAGTGTATCAACCATAAACTACAGAATGTAAATTTTCATTGTTTATCAATACGATCCACTTCTTTACTTTAGGTATAAGTTAAATAAAATTAACATGGAAACAGTCTTTATTTAATTAAGGCCCCTATCTCAATAAATATATAAAAAGAGTGGTGTAAATGAAACCATTTTTGTTGGTATAAATGACTGCCAAAAAATAAATTATATTATATTATTATCAACAAGATGATTCATAATATGGTTTTGTCATAAATTGTATATAATTTCTAAATAATTTGTAAAAAAATCACCGAATCAGCACCAAATTATTGAGATGTGACCACTTTATGACTTCAATTTTTATCTAATAATACAAAAAAAAACAATATTTAAAGAAAACATACACCTATAATTTGGTTATGTTATATTTAGAATAAGTACGAATTTTAATTTATTATAAATTAATAAGACGTCTAGTCAAAGAGTATTTTATTTTATTTTTATTTTCTTTATTGGGAAAACAAACAATTGTACAGTATGTATAATATATCTTAATTACTAAATGAATGTATTAATATACAATCCACGACGTTTCCTCAGATTACTAAAATTAAAGATAATACAATAAAACTAAACTAAATTAAAATGTTAACAAGACAAACTTTGCGTAATTTTGTGTTTTGTTAAGAGTAAATATTATTATGTTTGTATCCCCGCACTCGTCTGGAGAATTAGTGCGGGAGTCGTGATCGCTTCGCTCAAATGCTAAGGTCGTTGGCAGTATCCTAACCCTTAAACAATTAAAATTTTAAATACCTAGATAGTACATTTTGGAAGTGTTGCTATTTGTTAAAAAAATATATACTTTTTCTTTAACAAACAACAACCCCTCCACAATGTTAAAACTGTATAACTTTGTAAATATAATAATATAAAAGTATATAATTATTAACACTACCATGTTTGTACATTTTGGAGAACAGCAACATTCTTAGTTCTGTGTCAACCACAAGCTACAGAATGTAAATTTTCATCGTTTATCAATACGATCCACTTTTAAACTTCAGGTATAAGTTACATAAAAAATAATGAAAATAAGATGGAACCAAACTTTATTTAATTAACAATTAAAATATCTAGTACATTTTGGCAGTGTTGCTATTTGTCAAAAATATACTTTTTTTTAACAAATAGCAACCTCCAAAATGTTAAAACTGTTTATCTTTGTAAATAAAATATAAATATATTTATAAAGATATACAGTAAAAATAATATACACAGACTATGATATGTTCCTCAAGCTCAACACAAGACATTTCAATAGGGCGCTCGATACAAAGATTTGCTATATCTATCTATATATGCCACCACGAATAGCCTTATTTCTTACAAATGCACCAGAAACAGTGTAATGTTCATTATTGAATAATAATAATTGATCACTCTTTAACCAATGTTCAGTAACATAAAGCACATTAATACTATGTTTGTTTAAAAATAAATCTACTTCTAATTCCTTGCCGGATAATCCCTGAATATTCTGGTGCACTATGTTTAGACTATATGTCTGCTGCTTATCCTTTGTCACATCTAGTAGTTTAAATTATTAGATGTATGTAAATTGCTATTGGTAGTGTTCATACTACTGAGTTTTACCAAATCCTGCAATACCCTATGAGTACCTGTGTCGGTAAATAAATGAAATGCTAATAATTTAGCAATTTGTTGCTTATAAAATAAGAAAAGGTACATAGTATATTCGGTAAAAAAAACTAATAAATATACTATTGTAGAAAAATAAAATGAAGTCGCGAAGGCGACATGTACTATTATAGATTAATAGATTTAGATTTTCTCTATATGCCTGTTTTGTTTATTTAATAAGGCATAAGAATATGGCAAGGCACAAATAATAAATCTACACCCTAAACTATCATGAAGTGATATCATTACTTCAGTTAACTGTAATATCTTTTTTTGTGACAGATAAGCTGTCACCAAGTAAAATAATCCCTGTGGATTGATCATTAAAATGAGCAGACTAGTGAAAAACTAGCAAACTATCTTCCAGGTGAACAAATATTTGTGACGCGGTACTCAGTATATTTATTTTATTTTGTTCGGAAAACAAACAGTATTTCTAACTAAATTAATAATAATAGTATGACTATTAATTAAACTGCCCAAATCCTTGACTAATTGGTCAGAAAATATAATTACATTCTTGCTATAAGATTCTGAATGTGTTATTGAGTCAGTGGAACCACAGTTACAGAATCATTATAAAGTAGTTGTTCACCGTTGAGCGACTGTGACACATCACAAACAACACCTAGCATTAAAGTGTTACATTTTAATGCTAGGTGTTGTTTGTGAACACGATAAACACATCTTATTATTGGTATTTATTTATTTATTAGGGACAACAAACAACTACAATATAATGTGTTCTTGGGTGACAATAACTAAATAATATTAACAATATTGCAGTCAACCACATTATCCACAGAATAACAAAAAAATATTAATGAAAGCATGCCACTAGGTAACTATTAAACAATATATTCTTTTGATGATATTTGATCTTAAAGATGACATTTGAGAAACAAAAAAGTATGGGAAATAAGCTCTGTTTTTTTTAAATTTAAGCTCATGACTGTATCCTGCTCATACATTAATTTACTGCTAAGTAACTGTTAGCTACAATTATCAATATCTAAAAGAAATGTCACACGCTCTTTGATTAAATCACAGTTAATTTGTGATAATTTTTAATGGTTGTTGACCTCTTAAAGTTGAATTCAAGCTTTCTAATTAATTTTCTTAATTTCAAATGTTTCCTTTATTTATTTCTACTATTTACAACAATATTTTTTATATTTTTCAAACAAACAATATTATTATTTTTCAAAACATTTAACACATTTATTTTATCACATAAGAGCTCAGAAACAGGTTTTGAGTTTCACTATTGTTGAGAACCCGAATAGTGTCATCAAGTAAACTATTTTTTAGAAATGCTGTGTTAAGACATTATTTTAACTCTGGAATGCAATGCAAAGAACTTAAATACATATCACTACAACTACTGAAGGACTCCACTTCTTCCTGTAGTTTATCGCGCTGGTCCAATTATTCTACATATTGATGGTGTAGTGTAGATAGCTCTCCCTTCAACTCAGCAACTCTGTTATTAATTGATTGTAATTCTTCTTTACAGTCACTGCGTTTCTTTAACAGCTGGCTGTTGTCCTCATTGTATTTCTTCAATTCAAGCAGCGTTAGTATAAGCTTGGTTTCAGTCTCCTAAGCCATTGCTCTACGGGTCTTCGTATAACAAGGCTTTCTGTATCACCAAGTACCTTAAAAGTAAATGAAACAGCTGAGAGATAGAAAGAAAAACAAATGTTGAGATGACAAGAGTGAAAATGTAGGTGTGTAAAGTGGAAAAGGACAGTAATTGTGTTAAAAATTATTGGATATTGAAAAAGAGTGGTACTATGTTTTGAGTAGGTGTGTTAATTAATAATTTCAATATGTTTTACCAAGAAAAATGACAGTAGCTGAGCGAAAGTGAGTCTATTTAAGTTTATGCTTAGGGCAACAACATTTAACAACTAAGTAATACAGTGTGCATATGTGTTTGCTGTAATGAAGCAAGTTGTTATTCGTCAATCTTGCTTCCACATATTATATTCGTCAAGCAAAACGAGAACGAAACTACCAGTGAGTGCTGCATGTACGTGGATCACATACGTAAATATCTCTATGAGCTCATATAGAATACATACAATATGGGCCACGGGCAGAGTATGTAGGTGTTGTGGGGTGCTAATTACGGTAAATATGTAATATACTCCCTGCGTCTTACACTTATACACGATGACACTTCAAATAACAATAAACAGCATATTCAAATCACTGTTCGGGGCAGTTTCTATAGTACTTATTTATTAACAAACAACCAAACACTGTCTGTGTCAGCAAAGATAATTATTCTATAAATTTCACGTACATATTAAATTGGAATTTAATTGAAATTACACAAATTATTGTAAAAAGGTTAAAGTTGAGAGCATTTTTTGTCGTCTGGCGATCACAGTGTTGCCAGCCTTCTAAAAATAAAATAAATTTATTACAATGGAATAAATGTTATTACTCAGGCGATAAATATTTAAGTGATAAAATAAAATAGGTACTTGCACGCTTAATTGAATGTTTTCTATCATTTCATTTTGTCATGCATTTATAATTATAATAATACAATAAAATTTACATTTTCATTGGTAGGTCCTAATGTAGTTTATAAGCATTAAATATTTATTGATATGTAACATAATATGTACTTACAATAATATGATTTTGACATATAATAAAAACAAAAAAAATCCTACATACTTTACAATAATATTTATTGTAAAGTTAGTTAGCGATTTCATATAGAGTCATATCATATACCTACATTGTAACGTTCTTCTGCCAGTCTAATGGTCGAAATATGTGGTAATACCCTTTAACCTGTAACAACTTTTATTGTACACCCATATATCGCAAATTATATGAATTAGTTTTTTTTAATGCATAAAAATAAGACTTTTGTGGGCTGCGCATAATGAAAAGATATTACTCAGGAAAGCCAAGAGAATTATTTCTTGTCAATGTTTAAAGCAAATAAGTGTAATGCATGCCGGATTAATTGTTTATAGAGAGATTTACAAATAACGAACGTTATTTATGACGTTGAAACATTTTTATTATTTTTTAATTTTTTGCGACAAAGCCGCTAAAATGGTAACACTAAGCGCACTTCCCAAAAAACGCTAACGCCTTTGCAATGTCGCTAACAATTTGGGAGTCATGTAAATAAGAACTCGTCAAACTCTCAGTCTACTTGATTTTACTAGTGAATGTTATTTTGACATTTTGATTCGTTTGTGAAGTGCGCTTAGTGTTGCCAATTTGGCGGGTTTTGTTAAGGCTTTACCGTCTCAAAAAACGTAATAACAACTTTTCTAACGACTTTTGGTCTACAAATCAATATACCTACTAAGTATATAATATTTTAATAAATTTAACCAATTAAACAGTAAAAAGTAAAAGTTTATATTTGACCTCTAATAAATTTAATGAATCAATAAATCGAAACAATTCTCAAAATGACTGCTATATAAACACAAGTCAATAGAAAATAATTATGACGAATTAGGGCAGAACCTTCGCTCGATTCTTTTATACTGTGACTAGGTACAGCGCCATCTACTCGCGGTTGTTGAAAGTAATTTGCAGCTTATAATAATATCGTCAATAAATATTTATTTTGCGGCACGTGAGCCATACTTCTTTATTATGCGCAGCCAACAGCAGTCATACTTTATGCATTTTACGAAAAAACAAACAAAGAATTACAGTAAAATAATCACAAAACTTCCACAACATATATCAGCTGATCGATTATCCGCCATTTTTTAGCGTCAACTACAAGGTGTTAGTGTTCGCTAACGTCAGGCTCATTTACGTAATAAGAAGAGCGAATTCGATTGCCAAAACTGCCGATCGGCTTCAATTTATAAAAAGAATATAATATAAGTCGACTAGTTTCGAAGGTGGCAATCAGAATTTATGACAAATGTTGGTAAAATCTTGACACTTGTCTACGAAATTGGGATCGACATTGTTGAGGCGGTACCGTTTGTAGAAATTTAATCGATTTGGAGCTTATGCCACTTGTCTAGAGGGGCAGAGCCTCGAGACAAGTGGCATAAGCGATTGTCGAATCGTAAAGTCAAAAAATAAAATGTATGGAATTTGACGTGAGTCTACGATTTAATGTCGTAAACTTACGTCAAATCCCATACATTTTGTTTTTTGACTTTTCGATTCGACTATCGCTTATGCCACTTGTCTAGAGGCTCTGACCAGAAGAACCTATAGCATGGGGTCCATAAAGAAAGGAGTTATAAGGTTTCTAATGGGTCGGCAACGCGCGAGTGATACCCCTGTTGCAAGCGTCCATAGGCTACGGTAATTGCTTACCATCAGGCGGACCGTATGCTTGTTTGCCTCCTTGGTAGTATAAAAAAAGAAACCTACGGTAAAAGAAAGGATTTAACACCTCAGCTGCTTGGCAGTGATTAATAACCACAGAGGCCAAATAAAACTAAGATACTTATTACCGTAATTACCTGTTTACTGTTCGCAAAGATTGTCTACACGCAAAGAAATGATAACGAAGAACATATTTGCTTATGGCAATATTCGGTAGGTATATTTATATAAAAGCCACGGTGTTAGCTTAACTTAATTAAATCAAACAATTTTTTTAGGCCCATCATAAAAGTTTGGCCTTATAATTTAATCTATGACAATGACACGTGAAAAATATTAGTGACTGTAAAATAATCTAATGTAATATCTTTTTTTTATACCTAACGGCGCGTACACATACAACGTCCGATTTTAAAGAAAGAAAGAAAAAAAAAATTTGCTCTTACATTCAATAAAACTTACAATTACTACATTTGATAACACTTAATATAAGAAAGCAAATAAGGTCCCTGCGTCAGCTCTTTTTTACAGGATCCTTTTTAACTAATCCGTCGCTACTGGAGGTGATATTCTCGCATTATTAACAGGACCGATTTTAAGCTTCGCGCAGTTTCGATCAGATAAAACGGATCAGTATTTCCGTTGTGTGAGGGATTTTTACTGGATCCGGAATATTGTCATGTGTGTGAACTCGCTCATACAACTACATACCCTAATAACATAATAATATACGTTTAAACGGACCTGTAAAACAGACGTTCTATGTGTACGCGCCTTAAGTACTACTTGGGTGACAGACAAGCATACGGCCCGCCTGATGTTAAGCAGTAGCCTATGGACGCTTGCAATACCAAAGGTGTTGCCAACCCATTTCTCTCATTAACAGCGGAGTAACCAACTGATACACCGATTTCACACTCGTGCGTCCCGTGGACAAACCTACTGTCTTGGACCCCGCAACGAATTTGATCAGAAGTAAATAGAAGGGCAGGGCATATAGCTCGCAGAACCGATGGCCGTTGGGGCAGAAAGGTTCTAGAGTGGCGACCACGAACTGGCAGACGCAGCGTGGGCAGGCCTCCAACAAGGTGGACCGACGACCTGGTGAAGGTTGCGGGCAACCGATGGACAAGATCAGCTCAGGACCGAACAATGTGGAAAGCCTTGGGGGAGGCCTATGTCCGGCAGTGGACGTCTTATGGCTGAGATGATGAAATAGAAGGAGTTTCCACGGCCCTTTATATGTAACTAAGTATATTATAATTAATCTGAGCGTTAGACCTTTTGCACCTGTTTTTTAACTATGTAATTTCGCTGCACTTACACTTAGGTTGATTTGTATCGCGAGGCTACCTGGCGAGGTAGATGCGTTTGCCTCGCGAGCCAATTTGAACGTTGCCTGTCTGACTGATTGCCTGCTCAATACGAGGCAGCCTCGCCAACAACGCCTCAGGCATTAAGTCCGTTTTTATACATCAGTTTATTCCATGTATAATAACGTTTAATTAAATATAATAAAGTACTGATTTAGTAATCTGGTATTATCTAGTAAAGACTGGATAATGAATATACAAACAATGCCTCGCGACGCGACGCGACGACGTCCTGATTCTATGTTAAGCAAACAACAAATGATCTTAAGGATCGGTTCATATCTGACGGAAAATGCGTTGCGGATTATCGGTCACGTAACGCCAAAACAGACAAATATATAATAAAACATTCAACCTTTCACAATAAACCGACGATGCGTTAGTGCATTAAGCATACGAAAAGACGCGACCGATGATATTTATTTATTTATTATTTGGAAGACCAACAGCAAATAACAACAATAATAATATTAACTAAATTGCAACATAAAGCCAATTAAAGGTCTCCACTTTTATATAACTGGATACAACAATTTTTTTTTATACTATCAAGGTGACAAACAAGCATACGGCCCGCCTGATGGTAAGCAGTTACCGTAGCCTATGGACGTTTGCAACACCAGGGGTATCACTCACGCGCTGCGTTGCCTATTGTGACCACGTCGATGTAACTAAATTAAATAAACTAATATACTTAGTATAATAGATACAGTAACATATTATTTATATTTTGCAAAGAAATCTGAACTGAGCACCCGTCTGACCGGTTCCACTTTAGTAACAAATATATCTAAGTTTAGTATTTATAGTATATGCCCGACGCATTTTCCGTCAGATATGAACCGACCCTAAATCTCTACTACATGTTTACATGACAAACCACGTTTGTATCTCTTGAAAAGCTGAGTAGATAATGTTACAATTCCACCCAGTTGGTTTCTTGGGAGCTAGCTACCTAAGGCTAGACTGCTTTTTTTTATTAGCAGTAGATTTTAGACTGGTCTCCAGCACTAAATTAGGGATGCGTTTCGAAAGAAAAGTTTTCCTATCCCAGGAATACCCTATCTAAAAGCCCTGGTTTTAAAAAATGGGTCGGCAACAGTGATACATCTGGTATTGCAAACGTCCATAGGCTATGGTAACTGCCTAACATCAGCCGGTTCGTATGCTTGTTTTCCACCCAAGTAGTATATAAAAAAAAATTGTGTGTGTGTGTGTGTTTTGACTGCATCAGCTTGCATGGTATCATACTTGTACAAAAGATTGTAACTATCTGGCGATTAAAAAGAGTGGCCAGAGATTATTGCTAGTTCTTCTCAAGGCTCCACGTCAGCCGTAGGATTATTTATTACAAAGTAACACTTATGACCTTCATAAGTGCTACTTTGTAACCTAAATGAATTTTGAGTTTGAGTTTAATTGTCTATAAGTTTGCAAATACGGGCAACGCTATTCTGAGTTCATAAGCTAGCTTCCAAGAAAACAGCTGGCTGGAGTATTTGTAACATTATCTAGTAACCTTTTCAAGAGATATTGGAGATCATTAATTATATAAATAACATAGAATCACGACGTTGTTGTGTGTGAGATGGTGTTGTCATACGCTACTCATTGACTCATATTCATTCCTCCGTTTTTACTAGATAGGCCATTATATACGGCCTTTACGTCTATAGCAGACGATTTATGGTGCAAGGTCTGAGATGACTGCCTTGGTGGTTCAGTGGCCGCAGTATTCGCCTGTAGTGCACGAGGTTGTAAGTTCGATTCCCACACAGGGCAAAACTTTGTGTGACCCACAAAGAGTTGTTCTGAGTCTGGGTGTAATATGTGTCCAAATTAATTGCATGTCTGTAAAGTCCCCCGCGACACAGAGCTTGTTCTCTAGTGCGGGTGTTGTTGGCTGAACAGACCGTTGCAAGAACGACATGTTCTACCATAGACCTGACAAAATAAATTAACAGCAGCTGGTATTGAGCTGACTTGATTTTGCTTTTGTCTTATGTCAGCGTCGACTGCTGCTAACAAAGCTTAGCTCCTCTATGGGTTCCTGCCATTCTGTACGTTTCTCAGCGTGATCCTCCTAATATTGGTGGTTAATTTTAAATGCCGCCATGTCCCTCTAGGCAAAGGTCTTTTGACACCACTTTTTGCGTTTGCTATGGCACTCAGAAAACACGACGTAGTTTCATCAAATAATAAGTTCAATAGCTGACTAAATTCAAATAAAACTAATTGTAAACGACTCATTAGGTACTACGTATAAGACAGATAATTTATAATACTATACGAGTGTATTATCTATAGAGCCAAAGCCCAATACACTAAGGGTGGGATACCTTTTAGCAGGATTGATTCCATCAAGTCAATACGGTAAGATAAAAAGAAGATACGACAAAAACAATAAATATGTTTTGTCTATTCAATAGTGGAAGATAATCTTTTGGTCTTGTGTTATCTTTGTTAGATACATTTTGTTTAAATTCAAAATTTGTTTTTAATTGTGTTGGCAGTCCATAGAAACGGAGCGTTTAGGCTCTGTATTCGCTGACGTAATGGAGAAAGAACTTGGCGGTTTTGTACTAATGATCTTTTTATAACGACTTATTATCGACTTATTCGAGACTATTATCTATTTCTGTGCTTAATTTCATCGCGATCCGTTCGGTACGTGTAAGAGTAACGAACATCCATAATCACAAACTTTCATATTTTAATTTTAGCACAGAATACTTGATAGTAGGTACATAATATTAGTAGGATTTTAATTTGTAATAAAATTGACACCTTACTAATTTTATAATCGAACATCGCTATAATGGTGCTCCCACATTGCCGTTAGAAAATATTTAGTAACGTTAGTAAACATTTGTTAGCAAACATGTAATCACAAATGTTAAAAAATGTTTTCATGTTAAAAAATGTTTAGTAACGTTAAGTTAACAAATTATAACAAAATAGAACATGTGTTACCTTTTGTTTGTAAATCTTAGTAAAATCTTAGTAAAATGTTAGTAAACATTAGTAAACATTTTCTATTAGTGTAGGAGCACTGTATGTACAATGTAACAATTGACAACATTTGTGACTAACTGTTTTTATGTTGGCACTGTGGGAGCATCATAAGGCATAAGGTATTGTGTGTGCACTGCTCCAGAGCTTAGATGTATGCTAGCTAACGTTGAGCACGAGACATCGATGCGTATATATGCCTATATATTGTTAAGCCGTTTTAATCGATATTTTAAAGCTATAGGTATCGATAGTTAAAATCTGTATCGATATTCCGATTTAGATATCGCTACATAAATTAATCTAGGTACTGTGTTAATCACTGATGACGATTAATGCCATTTGACACTGACATTTTAATGACAAAGTGAATTATTAATCCATATAATAATATATCTTGAGCTGAAGTGAATTTTACGTATTTGTTAACAAATAATGTTATTAACTTTATATAAATAACGTTCAATAACTAAATAATAATAAAATGTGGTCAAAACAATGCCGTTATCAGTAGTTCTGTTTCCACAAGCGAATAATCTGAGTCATAAATATCGCACCTACTTTATTTAGGTATAATACGAGTATGTTCGACAGTTTGTAATTATAACGACCAGGAACAGAATGCACTATTATGGTAAGTTAATCCATACTAATAATATAAATACGAGAGTAACCCTGTTTGTTGACTCCCCATCATAGTTGCTACAAACAAATACACGACAAAATGTAAGTTTGTTTGTTACATTTTGATAACTAAACGGCTGATTTCACACACACCTATACACTATAATATCTCCCATGCAGATAGGCTAGTCTCCGTCGATGCGTCGAGATTAGCCGCCGCCGTGACCGAAATTCGGTTGGCATTACATACATAAATAAATAATAGTTACGCTTTTTTACACGCCTTTTATTAGCGTCACCTGTATGTTTGTATGTTGGAAACCCACGCTTTTTTTTCAATATTTTTTTTTTATTCTTAATTTAATCTTAATTTAAATTTATTAAACTATTTTTTAGGTTGGTTTTCTATAAAGTTTTAGTTTTTTTTAACTATTATTTATTTTTTACCTTTTAGTAAGTAATATTATTTATAATTTTATCAAATTAGTGTATTGTCATCGGTCGAACGAAATCTGGCCGTTTGAAGTGGGTCAAATTCGCGCCCAAAGAAGTCGGTTACAAACATACAGGTGAAGCTAATAAAAAGCGTGTAAAAACACAATGCGAAATAGTAGATAGAAGTCATTAACACTTTCGCGGACAGTAACGTAGACCTACACAATAGATGTTTTATTGTCATGACGTCTATAGGCGTTCACTGTCCTTCATAGTGTTAATAATAAATACTGGGTATTTTTAAAAAGCGCTGGTGGCCGAGTGGGAAAGTGACCGACTTACACGCAAGAGATGCGAGTTCGATCCCGGGTGGCAGTACCAATGTGAATTTCACTTTGTGGAGTTTATATGTACTGATCAAATGATTCGCCATCTGCTAACAGTGAAGGAAAACATCGTGAGGAAACCCACACAAGAAATTCTAACGACAAAAGGTCTTGGAATTAGTTGCATTATATAGTTGTTTTTTTAATTTAGAATAAATCAGCTTAGTACATAACTTCTATTTTGTGACGTGAGGCATATTGTGAATTCTAGTGATAATTCTGTACTTCCTTTTGCTTTTCTTTTGTTTATTTATTTAGTAGCAAAACGTTAAATTTTACAATGAAAATTTTCACATATTGCCTTATACTTTAATAGCAATATGTAAATTGAAGCAGACTTTAACACCATACTTTTTTTTCTCACACGACCAGTACTAAGTACGATTACCTTATTTTAACAATAAAGTAAGTAGGTACCTATCGTGTTTTGACTGCATCAGCTTGCATGCTATCATACTTGTATTTTACAAAAGATTGTAATTATCTGGCGATTAAAAAGAGTGGCCTGAGTTTCTTGCTAGTTCTAGTTCTTCTCAAGGCTTCACGTCAGCGAACTAGCCGTAGGAAAATTTTGCTACTTCATTTTTCTGGCTTATTCATAATTTATGACCTTCATAAGTGTTACTTTGTAACCTAAATGAATAAATGAATGTTGACTTTGAGTTTGATATCTGATTCACCAACTTGCATTAGGCCAGCGTGTGTCAATTAGGGCCTAAACCCTCTCTCTCTCTTGACCCGTGTCCAGCAGTAGGCCATACTTATATGGGTTGCTAATATTATTATTGTGTATTTTAACAGTTTTCCTGTTTATATTAAGTATTTGTACGTACTACAGACAGAGTTTAACATTATCTTAATGACGATTAAAGTGCATAGGTCCCGTTGTTTTATTTATTGTAACATTATTACCGCTAAGATAACAGCTTTCACACAAAGCACATAAGGGTGTAACTATCTGGCGATTAAAAAAAGTGGCCTGAGTTTCTTGCTAGTTCTTCTCAAGGCTCCACGTCAGCGAACTAGCCGTAGAAAAATTTTGTCCACATCATCTTTCTGGTTTATTCATAATTTATGACCTTCATAAGTGTTACTTTGTAACCTAAATGAATAAATGAATTTTGAGTTTGAGTATCGTACACTGTAACCTAGGTAGGTATATCACAAAGTTATTTTTTTTCATTTTATCAAGGTGTCAAACAAGCATACGGCCCGCCTGATGGTAAGCAGTTACCGTAGTCTATGGACGTTTGCAACACCAAAGGTGTCACTCACAAGTTGCCGACCCTTTAAAAACATTATAACTCCTTTCTTAAAGAACCTAATGCTATAGTCTCTTCGGAAAACTTCGGCAGGCTGCTCATTCCTCAGCATAATCATATTGTTGAATTAACGATTTATTTACGATCTTTATTTAAAATTCGTTAGACATCAACATTCCCATTTTAGGTGACGTTATCATTTTATGCAATTCTATTCTAATCAAAATCGAAAATAAATCGCTACTTATAAGGTCATGATACGGGCACAGAAACAAATATTTCTTGTGCATTTATGACGTCAAAGCAAAAGTCAAAGCGTCAACTCTCTATTTTGTGTTTTTGTCTTATTTTTGTTATACAAAAAGTTATACAAAAACTTGCCAAATTCACCAATTTTCTGTAAACACTTCCATATAGAGAAAGTAAGTAAATGAACTTGGCATTCGTTAGCTCTTGACACAAATAACGAACAATAAACTTATACATAGGTCGTTTTGCAGAACATAAAGTTTTAAATTGTTACTAGCTACGAATGGGTGAATATTGTTATCAAGAATTTTAGTACCTACATAGGTATAAAAATGTGGATGTGTATTCAGAGAGATAAAGTAGCTATATACCTAGTAAGTACCTACTTATGATTACCTGCCCGTTCCGGCTCGAAAACTCGTTGAATCCGTACGGCTGGTATTTCCCGGGATCCCATAATGTTTTTGTCAATAAAATATTGCCCACTAGCTGTTGCCCGCGGCTCCGTCCGCGTGGATGTCGGTTATCGCTGCAAATAGCCAATGTGTTATTCCAGACCATAATCTATCTCTGTGCCAAATTTCATCCAGATCCGTTCAGTAGTTTCTACGTGAAAGAGTAACAAACATTCATCCATCCATTCTCACAAACTTTCACATGTATAGTATAAGTAAGGATAACACTCACAAATAACGTGGCTATCTATTGGTAAAAGAATTTTCAAAATCGGTTTAGTAGATCCTGAGATTACCCTTTACAAATTTTGTGACGTGAGATTACCATCTCACGATCTACTGAACCGATTTTGAAAATCCTTTTTCGAATTTACTTACAAACTTTACCTCTTTATACTAAGTATAATTAGTACAGAAGTATAGATTTATTAAGACGTCTTTCTTACTTAACATCATTGGTTTAGAGATTCTATTTCCAAAAAATCCTTCTTAGTACTTACTTACGTCATATAAGGAAATCACAGAAATAGATCAGGATCCTGATCTATTTATGTGAAGGAAACATTGTCCCATATTTCAAACTAGCCGTACCCGCGTGGATGTCGGTTATCGCTGTAAAAAGCCAATGTGTTATTCCAGACCATAATCTATCTCTGTGCCAAATTTCATCGAAATCCGTTCAGTAGTATTTACGTGAAAGAGTAACAAACATCCATTCATTCATCCATCCATCCATACTCACAAACTTTCACATTTATAATATTAGTAAGGATTTGTAGCGCCAGCTGTTTAAGCTCTACATTGATAAATGTAGAGCCTAAACAGCTAAACATTTTCTATCCATGGCTAATCAGTAATATTATTTATATATTTAGATAGTATATATGTTTATGCTTTATATATTATATGTATCATATTAAAATATATATGTAATAATATATGTACATTTATGAGAGTATACATTGTGGTATACTACATAGTTAGGTAAGAACTTGCTCTCTCTCTCTCTCTCTTTTCTTTATCTCCTTTGTCACAGATTAATAAATAGTTACTCCGTTTTTTATTTCTTAGTCTGGTGTACACTTCATTTGCTCTCTCACCTTATCTTTTCCTCTACCACTCTAAGGTTTGCTGATAGAAAACTCATTATGAGTTAAGCTCGCCTTTGTACATGATTTTTATTTTTAAGTATATTGTAAAGTTTATTTGTGTGTACAATAAAGATTTAAGAATAAATTAGTCAGTCAGGATATATATTTATAGATTTTTTATACTACCAAGAAGGCAAACAAGCATACGGCCCGCCTGATGGTAAGCAGTTCAAGCAGTTACCGCAGCCTATGGACGCTTGCAACACCAGGGCTTGCAAAACCATGCGCGTTGCCGGCCCTTTAGAAACCTTATAACTACTTTCTTGAAGAAGTAAGTCTGGGCACAGATAATACTTATAATACTAGTATCTGGGTAAATAGGTAAATATTATATTGTGGAATTGTATAAAATACATACAGATAAAATAAGTATATAGAATGATATCATCGGGTTTTATCCAAACACAATTTAATATCTATACTAATACTAGCTGTTGCCCGCGGCTCCGCCTGCGTGGATGTCGGTTATCGTTGTAAAAAGTAGCCTATGTGTTATTCCAGACCATAATCTATCTCTGTGCCAAATTTCATCCAGATCCGTTTAATAGTTTTTACGTGAAAGAGAAACAAACATCCATCCATCCATCCATCAATCCATCCATACTCGCAAACTTTCACATTTATAATATTAGTAAGGATTATAAAACTGAAGAGTTTATTTGTTTGGTTGAACGCGCTAATCTCAGAAAGTACTAGTTCAATTAGAAAAATACTTTTTTGTTGAATAGCGCATTTGTCCAGGAAGGCTATAGGTTATATAACATCACGCTATGAGCAATAGGAGCGGAGCAATAGTGAGATATGTTGCAAAATCGGGGAAAATATTTCAAATTACCACGCGGATGAAATCGCGGGCGACCCCTAATTTACTATATTACAATTATTTTCTTGTCACTGAGGGCGCTAATAATGACAGTATTATTTATAATCTTTAATGAAATTCACGTTATAAATTAGATAAGTATAATATACGCGTCATATGTCAATCATTATCAGTTTATTTATGTAATAAGCTGTAATACAAAATTGATAAAATATCTATCGGTTGCTACTTACTAAACTCTGAAATGGCAATCTGATTTTGACGGAATTTTCACAGGCAGATAGCTGATGTAATAAGGAGTAACTTAGGCTAATTTTATTTTCGTTTTTTTTTAATTTATATGAATAAATAATTCCACGCAGACGAAGTCGCGAGCACTGCTAGTATGGAAAAAGTTCGGAAATAACGTACACTTACCTCTCGTTTCCAAAAAAATGCACATTCATAAAAATGAACACAGCCAGAATTTTTTCTCTTAAATTCAAAATTATATTCTTCGCATGGGTGGACATTTACCTATTAAGTTTTCGTAGGAACCCGTATTTTTTTAAATCAAAATATAGCTTATGCATATAATAATGTAGCTTCCTAATGGTGACAGAATTTTTAAAATCGGACGAGTAGTTTTTGAATTAATTGAAAAAAATAATAAAAAACAAACAAACACAAATATCCTTCCCGTTGTTATATTACTTTAGATTGAATTGTTATTGTTTTAAAGTTTAAATGAATTAATTAATACCAAAAATATATAATATTTATGTAGAGACTTAACTTGATAGAAATGAAAACTGCGTGCGCTAACGTGAAAAGCACGTGAACTGATAACAAGAATATAATAATTATTATGTACCTACCTAATAGTACTTAGATAGGCAAGTACATAATTATATACTTAATATAATATTAGTACCTAATAGTTGTACTTGCTATCAAAATAACAGCTTTCTTATAAATGCATAATATGATTTTTATAGAGCGCTTAGTTACTTACACTTTTGATGAAATCGTTACAGTGCAGTGTTGATATAAGTAGGTATTTGATCGAAGAGATAGAGAGAGAGAGAGCGAGAGGATTATTTCTAACAAGCTCTGTGTCGCGGGGGACTTTACAAACAATTACAATTAAACGGACACAAAGATACCTACACCCAGGATGGATAGATGTTTATTACTCTTTTACGTAAAAACTACTTCACGGATCTGGATAAAATTTGGCATAGAGATAGATTATAGCTTGGAATAGCGAATAGGCTACTTTATCGCGATAATCGACATACACATAGATGGAGCCGCGGGCAACAGCTAGTTTTAGAATAAAAGTGATTGAAATTGTCCATGAAATATTCTTCGTCAAAAACTATTATGCATAAAAATGCACAGGTGATGATAACAAAAGGTTAATTTCCGATAACAGAATAAAATAGAGCTAAGTGGTAGATACTTATACGGTTACGCCTTTAGCTAGGTACCTACCTAGACTCTGAGTGTGAAGTTGGGTGTAGCCACTTCAATTAATTATAGATAAGGTAATAATAACCCAATTCAAAAGCGCGCCTAATGAGGCGCTCCTTTTTATTCCTCGGAGCGCACCTTTTAGGAGCGCTCCCGATAGCAATAAAATTGTATTCCTCATAAAAGGTGCGCTCCGAGGAATAAAAAAGGAGCGCCTCAATAGGTGCGCTTCAAAATGGTAGCGCTTCGAGGAATACCTCAAAAGCTGGAGTCGACGGAGATTAGCGGAAGATAATCGATCAAACCCAGCTTATAGGGAGAAATTGTAAAAAGTTCGCATTATAGGAATAAATGTTTGGTGTTTTAGAAATATGGCAAACTGACTAAAGTCGCCATTAATTACCATACATAACTCATTAGATTAAGTGTGTGTGCAGCGCAAACACAGAAGATGCATTCTTTACTCCCTCACTCTTATAGAGCGATGCCCGACACGTACCAAAGCGTACGAGTTACGATCAAGGGTAGACACATTCAAACATCAGTCATCTATTATCAATTAATAATATTTATTAATTGACAGAAAAATCCAAAGTCACACTAAATATCTAGTTTTGGTCGGAGCCGGGAAATCGAACCCAGCCTAGTATTCAACAGTCGTGCTCAACGACCACTAGACCACCGAGGCAGTCTATAAATCTATACTAATATTATAAAGCTGAAGAGTTTGTTTGTTTGGTTGAACGCGCTAATCTCAGAAAGTACTGGTTCGATTATAAAAAAACATTTTTTGTTGAATAGTGCATTTATCCAGGGAGGCTATAGGCTATATAACATCACGCTATGATCAATAGGAGCGGAGCAGTAGTGAAACATGTTGCAAAATCGGGGAAAATATTCCAAATTACCATGGGGACGAAGTCGCGGGCGACCTCTAGTATATATATATAACTTGGGGCACGTTCCGGCTTTGCACGGGTGGATATATATTTATTTAGTTTTCGTAGAAATCCCGTTTTTTTCAATAAAATATAGCCTAAGTTACCCGCCGATAATGTAGCTTTTTAATGGTGAAAGAATTGTTAGGTCGGTAGAGTAGTTTTTGAGTTAATCGTACCAAAAAAAAACATTCCTCTGTATAATATTAGTATAGAGTAAAGAAGAATAGATAGAGTAGGTAAGGTATAGGTATATCGATTATTGACTGATAAATCGATAAATAAGTACCGATTAATCGGTGTATACCTACCTATCAGTCAGATAGGTACATATCAGCCAATAATGTGATAATGATAACTGAACATAATTTAATATAAAAAATGTCAATGCACGACAATTTGTGAATGAAAATATTGTTGGTATGTTGTGTGGGTGTTTATATTGAAAACACGTTTACTATATTTTTTTATCACGATATTCGTCATACTCGAATTGTGTTAATATTTGTGTAGTAGCTGTTCACTCGTTGTTATGCATATCGACATAAACCTTGGTCTTATTTTTCTCTTCTCTTAAGTACCGAGAGATTCGTAAAGCTTGTTTTGTGTAAAGATTTAAGATTAGAAAAATAATTTGTTAGAAAACAGTTTTATCATAATTTTATTTAGTTTAAAGTTATTTCAAAACAGACGGGTCTACTGCAGTCCACTATCACGCTAAGACTCACCTTCTCAGACGGTTTAATTAATCATAACATAATAATACATAGGTACCAACTTTATATTTTTGAATTATTTTTCTTTCTTTCTATTGCTCGACATTGTTTATTAGTGATTTGACTTGATACGCCTACCGTTCCACGGAAGTTCTGCAGATGCAGATATCTGTATCATCCCCCTGACGACCTAATGCATAATGCACAATAATATTTATACATTAGTACAAATCAAGGACTGTTTTAGCTAGATAGATATCTATTTCCTAACTGAAACAGTTAAAAAAATCCCTGGATTGGATTACCAGATTGCGTTGTTAAAAAGATCTTTTGATATACCTAAACATTTTGTACGCAGTAACAAATAACTGAGACAACCCTATCCAATGTCTATTATATTCTCAAGTGCTTTATCTGACTGAACTGACTAAGTGAATTCACCTTCCTTAATTTAATGATGAGGTCAAACATGTTCCCACGGTACACAACCCGTATTATCCTTAGTGGGACCGGCGACAACGGGCAGAGAAGTTCATTCACATTATACCGGCACCGGCAGTCATTTATATAAAGGAATTTAAATCTTGAGTATACTCCATTGTTGACTGTGTCACTGACGGGTTTTATAGTAGCCGGCAATTGCAACAATTGTATCGTTTTATGAGTTCATTATGTAATAGTAATAGCAATATTTTAAAGAGGTGGGGCACCATACTAGTAAGCAAGCCCGTCTAGGGAAGGATCTCCACTTAACAGAACACCACAGCTAAATGACTACACACAGCGGTGTACCATAGTTGTGTTTCTAGGTCTCATTTAGGTATGCTTTTTTTTGTTTTCCTATCCCAGGGAAATCCATCATAAAACCCTGATGGTAACATTTTTGGGTCGGCAACACGCAAGTAATACCTCTAGTATTACAAGCGTCCATAGGCTACGGTAACTGCTAAACATCAGGATGACCGTATGCTTGTTTGCCACCTTAATAGTATAATAAAAAAAAACTGTATTGGTTCACTAGCACAACTAAAACACCTATAAGACCAGGAAACCTTGACCCACAAGAATTTAAAGTAATCGGTAGTTTCTTGTTTCGCAAAGAAGTTAGTCGTTTACATTCATCAGCGCAACAAGAAGCCATTTAACGTAATTGCCACGTCCGTATACAACACGATACTTTTAGAATAGAAAAATACAATACCTATCTAGTCTTAAGTGAGGTTTAAATTGTATTTTTTATAGTATAAGTGGATATGAAATGTGATACAGAAACCACGCATGCGTTTCGTAAGCACATGGTTCTTATTACTTATTTATTCTGCAGTTTTTCTGTGTTAGAAATATATCAACATCTGTAAGTATTTTAAATTAGTATTTTTATTGTTTCAGATAAACAAAGATGACAGACAAAGAGGCTGAATTAATTACTAAAACCGAAAATGGCAATGGTATGGTTGCCGCCGAAAGTAATGTCAAGTTAAAAAGAGAATTGGGTCTATTCTCAGCTATTAACTTGATACTTGGTGTTATGATCGGTTCTGGGATTTTCGTGTCTCCGTCATCTGCATTGGAACATTCAGGATCAGTCGCCTTATGCCTTATTATTTGGGCGGTGTCCGGAGTAATATCCTTATTAGGTGGGTGTAGGTAAGACACCTATAAAATAATTACAAATATTATCCTATTTAGAATCGTATATATATTTTGACAATCGTATATTTTCTTTTTAAGGAGCACTGTCATTTGCTGAATTAGGAACTGTTGTTGGAAAATCTGGAGCGGAATATGCGTATTTTCAAGAGGCATTTGGAAAAATGCATAGATTTTGGGGGCCTCTGCCCGCTTTTATATGCGCATGGATATATGTTGTGATTCTAAGACCCGCTGAAGTGGCTATTATCGTTATGACATTTGCTGAATATTCGATTCTGCCCTTCACTGAAAATATACATCCAGATTACAGGAATTACGCTATAACTTTGGCATCATTATCTGCATTATGTAAGTACCTTATTTTAACACTATAGATGACGTCACCATTTTGTTATCATAACACACTATGACAAAAACTACCTACTTATCTAATACGTTTATATTCATAAAACGAGTCTAAAGAACAAATTTAATGTGATCCCCAGATCTGAGGGCTACAGATCAGATAAAACGCACTGGACATGGTTCTGTTATGGATTCCTATTACCAGCTGCTATCATAACAAATTACATCCTACCTTAGAACAATGGGCGAATACCTTCCTATTACATTCTATTGATGCATCTTACAATATATGAGTTGCATGTGTAGATTTAGTCTATTCGTAGATCTTTATAACAACTTTATCTAACAATAGTATACGTAGATAAGTATTTTTATTATTACTATAATACTTATTCATTTTCATTTAAAGCTTTATATTAATATAGCACAATTAATGTATTGAGATCAACAGTTCACCTAATAATGTCGAATAACGTGATGCGTAGGTATACAATATTATAACGAACGATATATAATCTCAAAATAAACATGCCTATATTCAAAACAAATTAGATAAATATGTAGATAGAACTGTAAAATAAACATACCGTCCCAAGTTACTCAAAGATCTGAAAGTCTCTACGATAACTCGACTGAGCATCGCATCGTTTTTGATAGCGCGTCACTACAAGCGTCAATTCCTCAATTGTCATTAACGTCAGTGTCAAATTCAAATTCATAACACACACCGATTACTGGTCGTCAGTGTTTGTGTAACTTTAATTAAAGTTTTTTACGATAAAACAGTTCAAATTAAACCCAAACAAGATTAATTTTTGAAATAATTACGTGAGCATTATATTTCTAATAACAAAGTAAGTAATTTTACTGGTTTTTTTACGAGTTTTTGAAATATTTTCCTATAAAGTGTTGTTGTTATTACATGTTGTAAAAAATAATTTCTAGAATGTCTACTGACCGGAATAATGCAACTCGAGAGGCAGTCAAATGCGAATTAAAAGAAATACGAGCTCGCTGTATGCATATGTGGAATAATATAATCGACAATTCGCCGTTGGACGCACCTAACGTGAGCCTTGAACAAATAAACGAGAAAACTCTTTGTTACATCGAAGGACTTCGTACAGACTTACAGAGTACAGATACGCCAATCCCTGTTGACGATAACCTCCGTACGAGTCAGTTTTTAAAAGAGATACAAGATAAAACTGGTCAAGTGGAAGAACTAACGGCGTATACAAGAGGGTCTATTCATGATCTTGACGCTGAAATAAATAGGTAAGGTTCATTATATATTTACTTCTTATCGTTTGGTTAGTGGCCAACCTGGTGACAGAGTTATTATATTTAGATCGCCCATATTTAGGCCTCTATTGTGATCTAATGACTGATAACAGTCGGGACCGACTTTAAACATGCCCTCCGAAGCACGGAGACGCTCAGATGAAATACCACTATGTGGTCATCCATCTATGGGGTTACCGTGCCTATTTTTTCACACAATTAAAAATAGTGCTGTAATAAAATAATGGTAAACACTAGAAGAGGCCTGTATCCAGCAGTTGAATGTGATAGGCTGATGGTGTTAAATAATATGAAAAGTTATTAACACTTTGTTGGACAGTAACATAGACACAATAAATGTTTTATTGTCATGACGTCTATAGTAGTTCACTGTCGTTCAAAGTGTTAAAAAAATAGGTATTCTTAAATATTTTAAAATAAATAATCCTAAATATTAGACTTTTTATTTCAGATTAAGAACACTAATAAAAATATCACAAGAAGCTCAATCTCGTCCAAAAAGAAACAAGCGTGAGATAAAGCTAAAACACATAAAAAAAGCAAAAGAACGATTTCAAATGATGAAAGATGAGCTGTATGACTTGATACGATCACTGTTTCCAAAATGTGATAACACCATTATTGATATTATGGGGGTAAGTTCTTCAATCCTTTAAACAGCCTCCTAGCATATCTTACTTGGCACTATTACTGGCCCTGAGCTCTTACTCTAACCAAAACCTTGCTTGAAGTCCGACATGGTCATAAATAAATACTTTTACCAACTTACTAATATACATCAAAAACGATAGGGCATCAAATACACAATGCAAGCACAACCGAGGAATGACCTCTGCCTTATAGAAGACCACAGCCAAATGATTACACACAGCGGTGTAGTTGTGTTCCTGTGTATAAAAACAAATTGCCAGCACTTATTTAAGGATGTGTTCACCATAAAACCTCGGTGTTAATTTTTTAAGTCAGCAACTTTTTTTTTTCCTACTACTTGGGTGACAAACAAGCATACGGCTGTATGCCGTAATATATATAGTATATATAGTTTAAAAAAAAGGTACCTAAATAGTATTTTTAAAACCGTGATTGACACTATATACCACCATTAAGCCACCATCACGAAACATTAGATTACATTACTGAACTACTGCTTACCATGTAAAAATACATACATAAATACCATTACACCCGTCTCCCAGTGGTGTTGGCAGAGACTATGGTACGCAATTGCTTTGATCCAAACATATTACTTTGCCTCCTCCACATTCATCAACCTCTTCATGCATGAAAATCGATTCTGGGTACTTTTAATTTGGCCCTTTTTTTAGCAAATCCTCGACTTGGTTGCTGTATGTTCTCCTAGGGCGGACCCTACGGACATCTCCATTCATTCTTGCACGATATACCTCTTTTGTTATTCTTCTTTTATCCATCCTTTCTAAATGTCCAAACCATCTTATCATCTCCTTTTCAACTTTTGTTACTACATCTTCTTTCAATCCACATTGTTCTCTTATGTCACAGTTTTTTACTCTGTCTAGCATTCTGACTCCACACATATTCCTCAAAGCTCTCATTTCCATGTTAAAATGTGTTGTAATATGTACTTAAATACACTCTTGGACACTCAACATTCACAATAACTCATTAGTAACATACACATGTAAGAATAATTACTATTTTAATTATTATTTCATGGAGTGAGTTTGCAATACTTGGTTTGTCTAAAACTCGTATCTTAGACTGTTATAATTACACTGTATGTTTTTTTTATACTACTTGGGTGGCAAACAAGCATGCGGGCGGCCTGATGATGAGCAGTTGTCGTAGCCTATGGACACCGTCAATAAAACATTACCTTTCGCTTGTTATATCTACTCCTTTTTTTTTTCACACGACCAGTCCTAAGTAAGATTAGCTTCTTTTATCAAAAAAGTAAGTATCGTGTTTTGACTGCATCAGCTTGCATGCTATCATACTTGTATTTTACAAAAGATTGTAACTATCTTGCGATTAAAAAGAGTGGCCTGAGTTTCTTGCTAGTTCTTCTCAAGGCTCCACGTCAGCAAACTAACTATAGGAACTGTAGTTATTTGGCTGTGGTCTTCTGTAAGATAGAAGTCCTTCCCCAGTTGGGCTTGCTTGCTAGTATGGTGCACTACCTCTCTTAATTAGAATGACTGTGCAACAAGATAAATACAATTTCTACAATTTCTAGTTTTTTTTTATACTACTTGGGTGGCAAACAAGCATACGGCCCGCCTGATGTTAAGCAGTTACCATAGCCTATGGAAGCTTGCAATACCAGAAGCATCACCTGCATGTTGCCAACCCATTTCAACCTAATGTTGAAATAATAATATGTATTTCCATTTTCCAGCAACTAATGTCAGAACAGCTAAATGAAGAATCAAATGGATACATACCTATCACAGCGGAGACTTATCAGATTATAGAATTGTTGAAGGACATGAAAATCGTTACAGCCAACCCTTATAATAATATGGAAGTTAAATTAGCATACTGATATTTGACACACAGTCACCAAAGGCCAAATCTTAGGTGTAGAACATACTGTTATGTACATGCGATGTACTGGGGACTGGGGAACAAGCCCTGTGTCTCTGGGGACAGTCATACATATTCTGTAAATATACATACATACATACATCTAGACTAAACAATAATTTCGTCTCTGTAGAGTGAATATGAACTAACTGACAGGATGTTAATTTGTTAATTTTTCGCTCTACGTGGATGAAATATTAGCGTAACTTAATCAGTTAACATCTGTCAGGAGAAAATTGGTAGATAACACATTTTTTTATCCCGTGTAAGGATAAAACCAAAGAGACATTGTGCCGTAATAAATGGCGAGATAACCACTTAAACTAAAAAATAATAATAAAATATTTGACTGCCTTGGTGGTCCAATGGCTGCAGTATGCGCCTGCTGTGCACGAGGCTGTGGGTTCGATTCCCACACAGGATAAAACTTTGTGTGATCCATGAAGAGTTGTTCTGAGTCTGGTTGTAAATTGTGTCCGTTAAATGTATGTTTGTAAAGTCCCCCGCGACACAGAGCTTGTTCTCTAGTGCGAAGTTGTCTTTTAATAAAAGAAAAGAATAAAGAATTGAACAATGATATTGTGAATCAGACAAAAAACATTTTCCCATGTGGGAATTAAACCAACTAAACGTTATACAGTAGTAAATGTCAAACCGTTCGACTGCACGGTTAGTTCAGTGGCTTAAGTGGTTACCTCGCCATTTACCACGGCGTGTTGTAGGTTCGACCCCCAAACGGGACAAAAATCTTTTTAATTATTTTTTCATTTTTTTTAAAAGACAATTTTCGCACTAGAGAACAAGCTCTGTGTCGCGGGGGACTTTACAAACATACAATTAACGGACACAAATTACACCCAGACTCTTTGTGGCTCACACAAAGTTTTTTCCTGTGTGGGAATCGAACCCACAACCTTGTGCACAGCAGGCGCATACTGCGGCCACTGGACCACCAACGCAGTCAATTAATCTGTGTGATCCATAAATGGTTCTCCCAAATTTGGGTGTACTGTCCGTTAACTGCATGTTTGTAAAGTCCCTCGTGAAACAGGGCTTGTTCCTTAGTGCGACAGTTGTCTAGACAGAAAAAAAAAAAATCGTATGCAAGTACGTCTGTACATAACACATTAAAGACATATTCCCGCGTTGCGTTGCAATGCGCATGTCAGTATGCAATCCGCCTAAGAATAACAATAAAAAAGAGTCAACAAGGAGACCAACGGCGTGGAGAAGACCCTCGCTAATATCTACCTCGTTAAAATCAACCCTGAATATTACGATTATACTTAGTTTAGTATGTACCTATATTATTATAAGTTCCATGAATTAAAAGACGCGGTGTGGACAGCCCTCCATCAAGGTGGACTGACGAGCTGGTAAAGGTAAAGGCAGACGTTCAAGACCAAATGTTTTGGAAAACTTTGGAGGAGACCTTTGCCCACCAGTGGACGTCTTTCGGGTCTGATGATGAATATAATTAGTTTAATGTGTCGACCTTACTGTTAATCATAGTTTAAATAAAAGTTACTGTAAGTTTTTAATGATGTGTTTTATTTGAGAACCACCAACTACCCTAGGTCTAAGAAAATTATGGTCACCTGTGCCATATATTCTTAGCTACCCATACTTACTTCATAGCTCATTCTATTGTTGTAATATGTTCGCGAGTATGCCTTCGACAACAGCCCATTTTTTATTTACGACCAAGAACTGATTGAAGAAAATGATTTTACCAGTAATATGAAGTGGAAATTACCAAATCTTTAAAAAAAATACTGGACGAAAGAGCGGTATAGGCTAATTTCTATACGCCACTGATGTCATATTAGGTTCTGGTGGGTGTAGGTGCACTAGAACCCCCCGTTCTAGTCGTTATGCCGGCCGCCTACCATCTATAAAGTATAAACAGACGATCGAACTTGGTTCGGGTCGAACCACGAACATAGTGCGCTCCAAACCATATTATAATGATATTAATAATAATAATGTCCGGCAGACCGCGCACCACACGAGCGAATTTGGTTCGATTATATTTTTAGGCCGGAGAGCCTGACATAACCGTATCGTGAATGGCATGTCAATAAAATTTTGCCTGTTCAACTTTACTTCGTACCTAATTTTTTACCCTTTACTTCGCATTTAGGTTTGATAACTAGAGGGCTGGTGATCGAAATTCGACCCTATATAAAAAAATAGAAACAAAACTTTTTTTAAATATTGTTGGTAATTAAATCTAAAAAGTATGTGCAGAAACCTATTTCCTTAACATAATTATAGAGAAATTAACAGATATGAAAAATATACTGAACTGTTTTGTCTATAGTAATAAATTAAAAATTAAAAAAATAGTTTTGTTTTGACTTTGGAGGTCCAGTTGCCGCAGTATGCGCCTGCTGTGTACGAGGTTGCGGGTTCGATTCCTACACAGAGTTGTTCTGAGTGTGGGTGTAATTTGTGTCCGTTAAATTGTATGTTTGTAAAGTCCCCCGCGATACAGAGCTTGTTCTCTAGTTGGCACATAGCACGTAGCGGGAGTTGTTTTAAAAAAATAGAAAAAGAAATTGTTACTAGTCGATAATTTTTTTGAGTTCATTCTTTACAAACAAAACTACAAATCTTTTTATAATATTGTTGTAGATAAATTTGAATTATTTTTTTGTTTCAGTTGTAATGACATACATAAACATAACAAGTGTGAAGTTGTTCGTCAAAGTTCAGAACGTATTTGGTGTGTGTAAAGTGTTCGCTTGTCTCGTCGTCATCGGAGGAGGCATCTATGAAATAGCTAGAGGTATGTGTATTCAATTCTATTATCAATAGCTCTCTGTGCAAATTCAAGAGGACGTTATCTTCATCAGCCTATCAAAATGACTGCCTCGGTGGTTCAATGGCCGCAGTATGCGCCTGCTGTGCACGAGGTTGTGGGTTCGATTCCCCCTCAGGAAAAAACTTTGTGAGACCTACAAAGAATTGTTCTGAGTCTGGATGTAATTTGTGTCCGTTAATTTAATGTTTTTAAAGTCCCCCGCGACACAGCTTGTTCTCTAGAGCGGAAGCTGTCTGTTTAAAAGAAAAGAAGTAAAAGAAGTCTCGGAGTTTGGTGTGCCTCTTGGTACAGGCCTCCTCTGACGACTTCCATTGATCCGTTGCAACTCTTCTCCAATTGCAACGTGCTGTTATTTTAATTTCGTCCTCCCATCTTTTGCGTTGCAGCAACGCAAAACATCTGTACTTACTAAGATTTATTTGTTGTAGGTAACACAGCTAACCTTAGCAAGGGTTTTGAAGGAAGTTCATGGAATCCAGGCAACATCGCTCTAGCTCTTTACTCAGGGCTGTGGGCCTACGATGGCTGGAACAGTGTCACAGTCGTCACTGAGGAGATCATCAATCCTGGCACGTAAGTTTATTGATATAATTATTACTAGCTTCGCCCGCGCGTACATTCTACTCTCACGATAAAACTTCAGATGTCTTGTTTAGTTTTACTACTCCTATCATAGAATAATGCATACATACACCTCAGACTAATAGAATAAGATAGACGGAGCGTGTAGAACTCGCGCGTGAAGCCGCCAAAAGTCATACCAAATAGCAATGTCATACGTTTTCGTTTTCGCGCGCAGTCGATTTGAGCGTTTTACTACACAATACGGCATTATAATAATATTTTGTCAAAACGTGTTTAGACGTGCGTACTCACTAGCGGCTCAAATCGACTGCGCGCGAAAACGAAAACGTATGACATTGCTATTTGGTATGACTTTTGGCGGCTTCACGCGCGAGTTCTACACGCTCCGTCTATGTTATTCTATTAGTCTGAGTCATACACATACAATGTAAGACTTTTACCGTGTAACGGAGGCCTGGTTATCCATAACACAGGTATCCTTACCTAGCTTGGAAACCAGTCTCCCACTACTTTGTCATGACAACATTGTACCTTATATACTGTAAATTGGTAGATAATAAATACATTTATTATTATTATTATATTCCCTCGGGAACAGAGTTCTTTTCCTGAATAAAAAGCCTATGTGTTATTCCAGACTATAATCTATCTCTGTGCCAAATTTCATCCAGATCCGTTCAGTAGTTTTTGCGTGAAAGAGTAACAAACATTCATCCATCCATACTTACAAACTTTCGCGTTTATAATATTAGTAGGATGATGGACGTTTTTATTTTCCAGTAACGTGCCTCTCAGTATATCAATCGCAGTGCCAGTTATCACAACTCTGTACGTATTCATGAACGTAGCGTATATGACGGTGCTAAGCTTCACGGAGATGACGTCAGTGCCCGCGGTCGCCGTCGCCTTCGGGAACAGAGTATTGGGACCAGCCAGCTTTTTGATACCGCTTGGCGTCTCCATCTCTACCTTCGGTTGTGCTATGAGCGTGCAGTTTGGTGTTACTAGGTAATTTTAAAATTTAATATTATGAACAGACGAACTGCTTGCCGCGGTTTCCCCTGTGTTAAATTTAGGATGTAGATTTTGTTTTCCATTTCAGAATCAGAAATCACTTATTTGCAAGAAATGTAGGTAAAAAAATAAAGTCCAGCACATTCTGCCAATATGGCGTGAAAACTTATATAATTATAGAACAATTATAATTATTTCGCGGAACTCTAAATTATTTTCTTAAATATAAGTAGCCTAAGTTACTCCCAGCCAGTAAAACACCTCAAAATTCGGTCTAGCTTTTGCGTTGATTTTCCGGAACAAACAGACAGACAAACAAAAATTATGTGGTCTTGTAAACAATTATGCTTTTAGTAGAAGGCTGTTATTTTGATATTAAAGTTTTTTTTAATATATCGATAAGTGTTGTAAGGTCACAGTCCTAATATAATATTATTCTATGTTATTTCAGGGTTTGTTACACGGCTGCACGCGGTGGTCACATGCTAGAAGCATTGTCGTTTGTTAATGTTAAAAGGCTGACACCAGCCCCAGCTGTTGCATTCCAAGTAAGTATTAAAAGTTCAAGGTACCTGTTCTAATAAATGTCTGATGTATGTATGTATATCGCCCTCCCTTTCTAATGAGACGTTAAACAGATAGGTATAATAGTGATAGCTATATCACAGATTACTAAAGAGTTAGTACGTAACTAGATACTTCACTTAGAAGAAAATTACCAATACCTTCTGCTATAATAGCCTACTCTGTCGCGTCAGCAACCGCTGCATGCTAAAATGTGCCTAAATGCTCAAGCGTACAGTTGTGATTGCTTCGCACTGCGCGATGCCACAGCAATCGCGGGGCTGCCTCTTTGATAAAATTAAATTAACATAAATAACTATTTGTGCCTATTTTATTGAAAACTGTGAATATGTTCTGACTATAGGTGGTAGTTTAAAATTGTTGATTGTGCAATACATCTAAAACATAATTATATAGGTCAGTATGTAGGTAAAATAAAAAAATCTTTAAAAGTTACGAGTTTTATTTTTATATAAATTTCTTATCCTTTCTAAATTCTCGGTTATTAATTTTTAGTGTAGAAAAAATTAATAGAACGATTAGAATTGAACAACGTGCGTGCGCTTCGCTTGCGAAAACCGCATTGAATTTGATCCGTCGGGGGTACGACGAGCCGTAGGTAATTATAGCGCGCAAGTACATGGAGTGACGGAGGCCTGGCTATATGTTCTAGTATCGATTAGTTATTCTGAATAGCGCTCTAACTCTGTAAAGTCGCAATAAATGTCGTTAATCGAGGCCAAGCGTATTTGCTATCTTTTTTATTCGACTAAGGTGACAAATAAGCTCATACGGCCCATCTGTTATTAGGCAGTAATAATCTGTTTTTATATCTGTGCAACTGTCAATATCAAAATATAATAACAAAATTTCAATGATAATTATACATTTTTATTATAACATACTTCTGAATCCATAAATTAATATTTCACTTCCACTTATTATAATAATGTATTTTTTGTTTCAGGCTATCCTAACAACAATATTTATAGTAGTGGGCAACATTAAAACTCTAATAGAATTCGCGAGTTGGTTCCTATGGTTCTTCTACGGGCTCGCCATGGTCGCATTACTAGTCTTACGTAAAACACAGGCTACTAAACACAGGCCGTACAGAGTGCCTACTATCGTCCCATGCTTCGTGTTGCTCGTCAGCATATTCCTGTCAGTGTTGCCGATTGTACACGACCCGTCGCTCAAGTATTTAATGGCGATTGGTTTTATTTTCCTTGGATTTACTGTTTATACAGTATTTGTTTATTATAAGAAAACTCCTACTGCTATTTTAAGTGAGTATTTATTTTTTATTTTTATAATAAGTATGTTGTGAAAGTCTGACTGGCCTGTTAGTCTAGTTTTTAGTTTTTTTTTTATAATGTCCTCCTAACCGAATTTCGATCACGGCGGCTAATCTCAACGGAAACTTGCCATCTGCGCGGGAGATATTATAGTGCACAAGTGTGTGCGCAAACACAAGTGCACTCTTTATTCCCTCACTGTCATAGTCCGATGGGACGGCAAATCCGACACGACCGGAGAGAGATCAGGCGTAGGACCAACGGCTTTACGTGCTTTCCGAGGCACGGGGGTTTAAACACCGCCAATTTCCAAACTCCGAGCATCTATTGTGAATTTCCTAACAGAAAAACCCAATATCGATTTTGGCCCGACCCGGGAATCGAACCCGGGACCTCGTGATCAGCAGTCACACACATCGACCACTGAGCCACGGAGGCAGTTTTTTTATACTTGCTGGGTGGCAAACATGCCTACTGGATGTAAGGTAGGGCGCCCACGATTAATTTGGTCTCTGCAACTTATTTATCTCATCATATCAAGTCTATGGGCTAGTATTAAAGTGCGCCTACGTAGCGAGGCGACAGCCAGGAGACTTTTCATACTAACCCATACACTTGATGCGATGAGACAAATAAGTTGAAGAGACAAAGTTGCTCGTAAGCGCCCTACTTTACGGGGGAGCTATACACGTTATATAGCTCCGTCCCTCTTTCTCGATCGAACGACTCTCGTTGTAACACGCCATGATCGCCCATATAGACTGCAGGATGTATTGCAGGATGTTTGAGACAATAAAACATTTTTATTTTATTTATTATAGACTCTTCAAGCTTAAAATTCATTTAGGGTACAAATTTACAATTATGAAGGTCATAAATTAATAATATGCAAGAAAGATAATATCACCCAATTTTCTGACATCACACAGGATATACCTACTTATATATATATATATCTTTTTTGTGTTCTAAGCGTTTTTCGTGTTGCTATTATGTGTCCATCTTATGTCTACCATCTGTTATCCTGTGTATGTTCGAATAAATGCTTTCTTTCTTTCTTCTTTCTTTCAATTAACCTACAGCCAGTTCACTGACGGTAGGTTAATTGAAAAGAACTGGAAAGAAACTCAGGCCACAATTTTTTTTGTCATTTACTAAAATGTATGTTTCTTTTTACAGGAAATTTCACATTCCTGACTCAGGTCCTGTTCGAAAGTGTACCGCCAAGCGATCGTCAAGACTGATTTTATTTTTATTATAATATTATACCTATCTGTAAATATAGTACAAACAATGAAATAATAAAATAATTAAGTATACCTACGTCTACACACTTATTTTCCCCGTGTTTTTATATCTTAAAACAATTCATATTCCCCTAATCTTTAGTGTTTTTTTTATCTATATACCTACTAGTTGACTGGAATGTTGGTCTAGTGATTCCTGACCCTGACTGCTAAGCCGGAGGTCGTGGATTCGATTCCCACACAGTACAATACTGTTTGTTTCGAGTCTAGGTGTACTTTACGTCCGTGAATTACATGTTTTTGAAGTCCCGCGCGACCTAGGGCATGTTCCTTAAGGCTGGACCGCACTGAGCACGGTGGAGCGACGCGACATGTCACGACACTATTAGGTATACTATACCGCACTTGAACTGCAGCGCCGCGACAGTTTGCAGCTAATTTTGTCTGTCAGTCGTTTGGCAATATCTGAGGAAGATGGAAGAATGTTGTTTTTCCTAAGAGAATTACTGTAATGTTCATTTTGCTGTTCATAAATCTCAGGATACTGACTGACTGATATAATTAATTTCTTTTCGTTGAAATACTTGCTATACCGCACTAACGGCAGCGGAACTACGCGACGCGACACGGTGCGTCAGATTTGATGAATTGGTCAACTTTGATGCACAGTGTCGCGGCGCGTAGTTACGCTGCTGCGTAGTGCGATATACCTCATACTTTTCTTACAAATAATATTTGATTGTTACGTGTCACGTCGCTCCCCTGCCGTGAAGCGTCACCCAGTGCGTTCCTGCCTTTACTGCGGGAGTTGGAGGAACCAAAAAATAAAAAAGTATATTAGGTACCACTTAGATAAAGGTATAGGTAATACATCTAGGATTAATGTTTTTAAAAATAAATACTCTATGGTACGTACCTACTGACATTTTCTTAGACTCGGTCACAAAGTAACTAATCACTACGGACTCTAGTTTTAATGACAGCAAATTATCAATCTTTTTTTATTAAATATTTAATATTTTAATAAATCTTTTACATATCAAGTTCTTTGGAAGATATATTTTTATTGTTGTGTATCAAATAATAACAATTGCCATTAGGTATTACACATTTAATATAATGTGGTCGGAAGGGAGACTTTGAAATTCCATTAGGTAAGTAAGTATAATCCATGTAAGTAAGCGAAAATTTGAGTCAGACATCTTTGAAAGAATGAAAGAGGCAGGGCACCATACATGTAAGCACCTTACAGAAGACTAAAGCTATACAACTGCACACAATTGATATTCCTGTGCCCTAGTGCCTCTAACGGCCCGGCTACGACTTGGCGCGGCAGCGGCAATAAATGTACTGAAACCGCACGACGCCTCATGGCGTCATAGAACGATTTCACCGCTCGCCGCTGCCGCTGCAACGGGCAACGCGGCGGCGACGTGTTCGTGGCCGGAAAACTTTTAAAAATAACGTTTTATCCCAGGGTTACCTACCTATGAAACACAAAACCCTGATGTTGCAATAAATTTATTTAATCGGGATGGTTCTTAGCCACGCTTCATGAAAATCTATTCAACTTCTTTGACTATTGTCATTGGTGTGGGGATTTTATTAAATAAATTTATTTTGGATTGTTGTTTGTTACTTAATCACGCCAAAACAGCTGAACGGATTTAGACGAAATTTGGCACAGAGATAGAATGTAGTTAGGAATAGCATATAGGCTTTTTATCCCTAGAAACTATGACCGTGGTACACGCGGTCGAAGCCGAAAGCGGCATCTAGTTTTAAATATATAGCAATAATTTTTGTTTTAAAAAGAAAGGCGTGTGCATGTGGTAGGAGAGGCCCATATCCAGCAGTGGACTGTGATAGGCTGATTGATTAATTAAATTGTTAATTTGATTCGTTGTTCCAAATAGATAAAAGAAGCTTCCTAAACCAAGATGACGGCCAACGATATTGAATTAAATAGTAAAATCGAAAAAGGCATGAAACCCTCTAGCAGTGTTGTCAAGTTAAAACGTGAGCTGGGCCTGTTCTCAGCCACCAACTTGATACTTGGTATTATGATCGGTTCTGGTATTTTTGTGTCTCCATCATCAGCATTGGAATATTCAGGCTCAGTCGCCCTGTGCGTCATTGTTTGGGCTGTGTCTGGAGGAATATGTTTATTAGGTGAGTGTTTGATTTTTTTTCTTAGGGTTTTATAGTGAAGTAATAATCGCGGGGAACTATTGATCTACCTAAGTACTTGATGCGATCAGCTCATAAACTTATAAGCCTCTGAAAGCACATGAACCCGTTGAGATTGCGTCTGATCCATAAAGTATCCTTCTAATATTATAAACGCGAAAGTTTGTAAGAATGCATGGATGTATGTTTGTTACTCTTTCACGCAAAAACTACTGAACGGATCTGGATTTGGCATAGTGATAGAATCCCGAGGGATTGTACGCACGGGCAAAGCCGCGGTCGAAAGCTAGTACTTAATTAATATAATAACCCATTGCTCTGATCAGTAGGAGGGGAATCTGACGGTCGTGTCAAATTGCCCTTCCATCAGACTATGAGATTAGAATTAAAGAATAGAGAGTGCAGTCAACAAGATTCATAGATAGAGATGGTCGGAGCGACCGATGGCAGCGCCGAAAGCCGTTAGAAGGACAGTGTTAAATTTAAGACAAATTTTAACAATATTAATTTATACTTAATTAATATTTGATGTTCCGGGCACATATTAGGTACCTCCCAGAACTGATGGCCGTTGGGGCAGAAAGGTTTTGGAGTGGCGACCACGAACTGGAACACGAAGCGTGGGCAGGCCTCCAACAAGGTGGACCGATGACCTGGTAAAGGTTGCGGGCAACCGATGGACAACGTCGGCTCAGGATCGAGAGTTGTGAAAAACCTTGGGGGAGGCATATGTCTAGCAGTGGACGTCTTTTGGCTGAGATGATTTGATGTTCAAACTTATAATTTCTTTTTAAGGTGCGCTATCGTTTGCTGAATTGGGAACTGTCGTTAGTAAATCCGGCGCTGAACATGCTTTTTTGCAAGAGGCATTTTCAAATCTCCATGGATTTTGGGGGCCAGTGCCCGCGTTTTTATTCTCATGGGTAAATGTTCTTGCTCTAAGGCCGGCCGCCGTCGCCATTGTCTCTATGGTGTTTGCACAATATTTAATCCTGCCTTTCGTTCAAGATTTAGAAGATTATTATAAGAATACCGCGATTGATTTGACATCTTTAGCTGCTCTTTGTAAGTAGTTCTTCTCCTTATAGCTTGGTTGGTGACTAAGGGCCCTAATTCTGCTAATTTACGGATGGCTCAATTGAATCTAGAAAGACCAAAAGTTGGAAAATCATTGGTCTTAAATTGTTTAGCAGAATACCAATAAAGTAATATCAAATATGCTAATAACTTAAGACCAATAGTTTTCCAGCTATTGGTCTTAAATTTATTAGCAGAATACCAAAAATGCTACTAAGATTCAATTAAGAATCAAATCAGATTTAATTAAGCCATCCGTAAATTAGCAGAATTGGGGCCCTCTGATGACAGAGTTATTTAGATCGCCCGCGATTTAGGTCTCTGTCGTGATCGTAATATTAAGTAGTTATTATTTTTACAATAAAACGCAACGACTCTATCGTTTTACATAAATATACTTTTTATTATACATACTATAGGGACCGCCTGACAAACGCAAACCCGTTATCAAGTATGCATGAGCAGCCTAACCCGATTACAAGACTCAAGAGGGCCGATTGGCCGATGTAGTGATTTAATGAGGGGAGTAAGAGCAGTGGCTCTACCTCGCAAAACCCCAACCTCTTTCAACTTACCTGATTGTAGTTTAAACGACTGATCGCAGATCTTAAGATAACGTAAAAAATAACTTTTTAAATTTCAGTCTGTTAGCCACGAAGAGCGAAGTTTAACAACTTGTTAAATATTATTTCTCTTTCAGTTATAATGACGTACATAAACATAAGGAGCGTAAAACTGTTCATCAAAGTTCAGAACGTATTCGTTGCGTGTAAAGTGTTGGCATGTCTTGTCGTTATTGGTGGAGGCATCTATGAAATAGCCAGAGGTAATAACATCGTAACTTTACTTCTGTAACCTTATTCCTCCGGGAAATCTCAAAACAAAACCCTATACCAACCCTTCTGGCCTGCATGGTATAGTAGGCTAACATCCCTATAGATGTATATAGAAGACCAGTGCCCAGCAGTGGGACGTTTATGGGTTGAGATAATTAATCTTATTCTTCCAGTGTATGTAGGTAGGTACCTAATAAACGAATACAGTGACTTTGTTGGTGAGATACCGACTTTTACAAAAGTAACCCAAGAGCGGCAGACGTTACACGAGGAAATCATCTTTTTTATAGAATTGTTTAAATAGTAGTAATTACGCAGATCTTAAACCACCCAAAAAGTGATCTTAATGCAGAATCCTCAAATTATAATTTGAGACCTTTTAGGATTGCCAGGAAGTGGGTTTCGGCATTCAGAGCTTCCAAGAAATAAGTTCATACTTAGTCATCTACAATACCTATTTAGTTTAATTAAATTCAACCTATTTTTACGTACGCCAAATGGTTTTCAAAAGTAGTTTAAGTAGTTATTTCTTGCTAAAAAATCTAATAAAATAACCCTACAATCTTCTATATTTGTAGGTAACACTGCTAACCTCAGCAAGGGTTTTGAGGGTAGTTCGTGGAATGCTGGTGACATCGCCCTCGCTATGTACTCGGGACTTTTTGCTTATGACGGCTGGAACCAAGTTACTGCCGTCACTGAAGAAATTATCAACCCTAGTCGGTAAGTAGGTACCTAATACCTATATGATAATACATGACCTAAAATATTTGATGCTCGAAATCGTGTCTTTGAATGGTCACCATCGCCTATATCATTGCAAACCTACTCAGGTGAGGATTTAAGACGATTCCAACCTGGAGTATAAATGTGGTGCTGAGCCACAATCTGTGTGTGTGTCTCACGTGTTCTGAAACCTGCACCCTAGAAGAGTTTATGGACGCTACTGAAAATGCAAAATTTCTTGGCCAACACTATTTAGATTGCCATCGACACGCTAAGAAGAAGTAGATTGCACATATCTCGACGAGTTGAATCGTCTTCTAACCATCTGCTCGCTGATAATTCGCGTACCTAATATTGTGAAGAAAATCTGGAGTCAATTTTTACAATTCTATTGCTTGGAAACATTATCAAACAAAAATCCGCCTCGTCTTCGCACTGGTAACATAACAAAACCAAAACAAAAACTGTTTATCCGATACTTTGACCAAATTTTATTATACTATCGCTACCGAACGCACCCGCTGGGCAAATCTGAATATTATGTTATTTTGGAATCCACAGGAAACATACATAATAATATAACTATTTTTATTGCTTACTAAGTAGGTACATTAATTCACAGAGGACAACTAATGATGAATCAATTTCTTTTTATACTTTCAGGGTGGAAAATAAGCATACGGCCCGCCTGATGGTAAGCAGTTACCGTAGCCTATGAACGCAACACCAGGGATGTCACTCGCGCATTGCCTACCTTTTAAAACCTTTAAAATAATTAAATTTTATTAATTTTCAGTAACATACCCCTCAGCATAATGATCGGAGTGCCATTAATCACAGTGCTGTACGTGTTTATGAACATAGCCTACATGACGGTGCTGACCTACAAGGAAATGACGTCAGTGTCGGTAGTAGCCCTGGCATTCGGCGCCAAGGTGTTGGGACCGGCCAACTTTTTAATACCACTCGCAGTGTCCATCTCGGCCTTTAGCTGTGCATTGGGCGTACAGTTTGGTGTCTCTAGGTATTCAATAAAATTCTCTTACAGTATTAGCAAGTCCATCAAGGTCGGCTCAGGATCGAGAGTTTTGGAAATCCAGCAGTGGACGTCTTTTGGCTGCGATGATGATGATGATGATTAGCAAGTCATCAAATATGTAATTACTTGACTATCTGCGTGTCTGACGCATTTTGCACAAGGCATTGACGTCACTGGAAAACGGTTGACAAATTCGAACTCAAGAGTAGGAGTAGTGCGCTGGGCCAGAACTCGAGAGGCGCAAGTTAGAATCCTGCTACGGGCTTGACGTTTTATTTCTTTAACTACCTACCTAAATTGTCAGGTTCGCGGTCAGTCGCGAACCTGACAATTTAATATTAACAAACACTCACCTCTCGAAATGTCAATATAACTGTCAATATATGTATATGAAAATCGAATACCATTTCCCATCAGATAAGCAGCTTCCTCGTTTAACCATCACCAATAAATAATTAACATAGGCACCTATATAGGCCCGAGATGCATACCTAAACAAAGAAATTAACTTAAGTGTTTACCTCGCCATTTGTGGGTTCGATTTCCACACGGGACAAAAATTATGTCATCTATAAATGGTTGTCCCAAGTCTGGGTAAACTTTTTAAAAGAAAAAGAAATCCTCAAGAGGATCAAGCTCTGTGTTGCTTTATTAATCTGTGGTGTTGCGGATGACTTCACAAAGATACATTCACGGACACATTTGTCACCCAGACTTGGAACAAGTTTAATCCCGTGTGAAAATAGACCAACAGGCCAGTCGAATCATGAGTCTACGAGGCAATGACGTGTAATTTAAATAAGAATAATTTTAGGATTGGTTACGCGGCCGCACGCAGTGGCCACATGATGGAAGTATTAGCGTTTGTCAACATTCACAGAAACACGCCTGCGCCAGCTGTTGCACTACAAGTAAGTCTGTGATGAGAATTCCAAGGGGCTACGTGTTAAATTTTGGTCATTCGAGCAAGGAAGAGGGACGGAGCTATATACGCTATATAGCTCCGTCTCTTTCTTTTCTCGCCTGGTAAACCACTAGCTCTTTTATTAATGAAAGGGATAAGGCCGTTACCACATGGACATAGGGAGAACAAGCTCTGTGTCGCGGGGACTTTACAAACATTGAATTAACGGACACCAACTCAGAACAAATCTTTGTGGGTCACACAAAGTTTTGTCCCTGTGTGGGAATCGAACCCACAACCTCGTGCACCGCAGGCGCATACTGCACTTACTAGACCACCAAGGCCGTCAATATAAAATAAAATAGAAGTTCTATGTCCCTATGTTCATCTCGTAACGTTGAAAATATCTGACAGTTTATAAAAGACAACTCTCGCACTGTGGGCTATCTACAAGCTCCGTGCTATGGGGATTTTACTTTCAATACTACTTGGGTAGCAAACAAGCATAAGTCCCACCTGATGTTAAGCAGTTACCATAGCCTATAGATGCTTGCAATACCAGAGGTATCACTATCGCGTTGCCAACCCTTTTTTTGTACCAGCCAACCCAGTGCTTTAAGATGGGAGTATCTTTGGGATAGGAATACATTTCTTATCAAAACGCATCCCTACCTAAATGAGCGCTGGAGACCTGTACTAAACACAGGAACTACACCGCTGTGTGTAGTTATTTGGCTGTGGTCTTCTGTAAAGTTGAGATCCTTCCTTTCGGGCTTGCCCGCTAGGTTGGTGCCTTATACTTACCTCTCTTAATACATTTCTGATTAAACAATGGGTTATACATACAAAACAAAATATTTGCCTCATGCCAGGATCGAACCCCCAAAACTCAACGCATTCTCAGTAGCACACGTGTAGATACAAAATCCTTTAATTTTTTATTGTTTTATGTATGATAGCTGTTACCCGCGGCTTCGCCCGCGTGGATGTCGGTTATCGCTGTAAAAAGTAGCCTATGTGTTATTCCAGACCATAATCTATCTCTGTGCCAAATTTAATTTTACGTAAAAGAGTAACAAACATCCATCCATCCATCCATCCATACTTACAAACTTTCACGTTTATAATATAAGTAGGAATAGCTTACATCTTCCTACTAATTGTCATTTTTGTTACAGGCGTTTATAACGACGATATACATAGTTGTGGGCAACATTAAGGAACTAATCGAATTTGTGAGCTGGTTCCTATGGTTCTTCTACGGGATCGCAATGGTCGCATTACTAGTCTTACGTAAAACACACGCGAAGAAAGCTAGGCCATTTAAAGTGCCTACTATTATTCCATTCTTTGTAATTCTAGTCAGTATATTTCTGTCAGTGTTGCCAATAGCACACGACCCATCTATAAAGTATGTAGTGGCGATTGGTTACATTGTTCTTGGATTTACTGTATATACTATATTTGTATATCACAAGAAAACGCCTACTGCTATTCTAAGTGAGTACCTACCGATTTTAATAGATTTTTTATAATTATAGCCTGTAAAAGTTGTGTATAAGTAGGTATATAAATAATAAGACTTACACTATGGGCCTCGTGCGAAGTCTATTGCTGTTTGAGTGGCTTTGAGTCACCCAAAGAGCAATAAAGTGAGCTATGCTTGGAGTTTCCCTGCGAGATCGAATCAGAAATGAGGAGATCCGTAGGAGAACCAAAGTAACCGACATAACTCGAAGAATTGCCACCATTAATGGCAATGGGCCGGGCACATAGCTCGCAGGACTGATGCCCGTTGGGGCAGAAGGTTCTAGATTGGTGACCACGAACTGGAAGACGAAGCGTGGGCAGGCCTCCGACAAGGTGGACCGACGCCGACGACCTGGTAAATGTTGCGGGCAACCGATGGACAAGGTCGGCTCAGGATCGAGAGTTGTGGAAATCCTTGGGGGAGGCCAATGTCCAGCAGTGGACGTCTTTATTTTGGCTGAGATGATGATGATAATCATAATCATTTATTTGTGTGATTTTGGGTGGTACAAAGATCTTAAAATTATTACATGATTCTCCAAAACCTGCTGCCTGATAATATTGAAGACTTAATACTACATTCCTTCCACCTTACCGAGCCGCTAAGGACCAGTCTTTGTTAAATGTGATTATCTTATCCCGCCATTCAGGTGGTACGCTGTACACCTTCCCACTTGCCTGAGATAAGCGCGGAAAACCTTTTAAGCTAAAATGTGTTATTTTTTTGTTTACAGATAAATTAACATTTCTGATTCAAGTTCTGTTTGAAAGTGTACCGCCAAGCGACGATCGTGATTAAATATGACCTAAGTATATCTTAAAATTTTAGTACAAACAATTACATAATAAAATAATTAGATAAAAGTATATTTTGTCAATTTATTTCTCCAATACACCTACCCTAGTAAGTATATTTTATCGATTTATTTCTCCAAAATCCCTACCCTCTGAATCAATATTCAAAATAAGTATGTATGCAATGATATTAAAAAGAAGCAATTATACGAGGGCCTTGATACTAAGCGAAAAGCGTTCAGTTTTGTTGCAATGTTTTTGTGGT
Organism: Trisateles emortualis; assembly: GCA_947095525.1. NCBI lineage: Eukaryota > Metazoa > Arthropoda > Insecta > Lepidoptera > Erebidae > Trisateles > Trisateles emortualis. The sequence continues at coordinate 2,278,623 of OX352748.1, read as the reverse complement.
TTTGCTTGGATTTCAAGTAGGTATAAATGCGATATAATACGAAGCGTAATGATACAATAAATTAAGCTACCTACTGTATAGCTATAGCTACTGTTGACGGTAGCAATGTAGTTTATCGTCCGTTGTAATAACTTTCGTTTTCTTTTTCATCGGCAAATATTTTTTCAGATCTGTCCCTGATATAATTATATAGGTATCGATATGACGTTCAAAAATCGCCTAATTTCATCTTTGTTTTTTTCGTCATAAATGTCTATGGAGCAACTCTAGCCCATAGATTAATATGTATCTCTAGCCGCAAACGACCGTATCGGCAAATTGTTTGCTAAATCTAAATAAAAATCGAAATAAACGTTTATTTGTGGAAAATTAATGTGAAATTCGTAAAATATTATCATGGCTTACCACTACGTGGTCACTGCACAGAAACCAACTGCCGTAACATCATGTATTACAGGTAAAATGTCCATTTTTGCTATGTTATTGTCACGTTGAGGTTATCCAATATAGTATATATCTCGCTCTATTTTCAGAGATCTAATGGCGTTATAGATATTTGTAGTCTTCGAAAACCTATAACAAATTATTTTGATGCATTGTAGCACTGATAATATAGTGAAAAACTTATTAGACTGAGTAAAATATCATATTGCGATTGCACTTTCATCTCCATGCTTAATGTTATTGTGTAGTCACTTTGATCATGTCGCTATTCAATAATATCGAAAAATCTTTTTGAATAATTTTAAAACCCAGTCCACGAAAATATATAAATTGTAGCAATGTTGTTCTATCTATGTTCATGCCCAATACTTCAATTTTACTTTGTGTAGATATCAGAATGAACAGTAAAAAATAAGGGTTAAATTATTTTTGTTACCGCTCATTTATTTTTGTTTATTTAAGAGCTAATTGCACAGGTAAAAGTAGTAAAAGTCTATTTTAATGCCAGTTGAAGTAGCTAATATTAATATGAGGTAGTTGAACAAGTAGATATAATTCATTGGTCTGCAATACTCTGCAAGTACTACTAAAAATCTTTTTAATTTTAATACTTTACTTGAGTATGCAGCTACAACATTTATTGTTGTTATTATATGAACTGAATCTGATTCTGACTAAATCATGTCCGACTGAGATATACAATACAACAGGAATTAAGTCAGAATCAGATTCAATATTATTATTATTTTTAAAAATATGTTGAATTGCTTAATCAACCCTTTATTTTTATGAACAGTAAGTAAACTGGCTTATATTTTGGCTCAAAGAAAAATCTTCATCCAAATATTCATTTGAATCGATACAGCGTATCAATGCAGATTGTGACCCATCGTATTGATTCGACAATATATTGCGACATTATGTATTGATACAACAATATTTATTGTTTTTTTTCTAAAAGTTATAATTCAATAGTCTGAAATCAATGAAAATGTGGATTATTCTTGAAACTGTAACAAGCATGTTTTAATTGCTAGTAAGCATTTCAATTGGCATTGAGAAGCGCTTAAGCTATGTGAAAACAATAGCTTAGACAGTTGTTGTGGATTTGAATGATTACGTCTGTCAGTAAAGGTGTTATTCAGTATTTAACTTTTCTTTATAAATGTTGTAGCTTAAAAGAAAGATTTCACTGGAATGAAGCTGAGTGATAGATAATAAACCATGTTGTGTCAATGTTTTGTTATTCTAAATAAGATAACATAATAATAAACATTTATCATCTACCCACAAAATATATACTTAAACAAAGTTTTGATTTCTCTTGTTGCCGCCAGCTCTGTTTTTAATGATTGTATTCATTATTTTATATTACTAACAACATATAAACCTAAGTAAACTAAATTTTATGCAGTGATTAACGATCCAACATTTCAACTAAAGGAATATGATATATCAATGCGTATCATATAGTCCTGTATCAATACAAAATATATATATTTTTTTTAAAAGACAACTCCTGCTCTAGAGAACAAGCTCTGTGTCGCGAGGGTCTTTACAAACATACAATTAACGGACACTAATTACACCCAGACTCAGAACAACTCTTAGCGGGTCACAAAAAGTTTTGTCCTGTGTGGGAATCGAACCTCACGCACAGGACTGGACCACCAAGGCAGTCAAATTGGACATCTGTCAGCTAAGGCTAAATCAGTAGTGCCCAATTTGCACATTACTACTAAGTAGTGTAAAGTACTGCAGTGGTACTCATGTAGATGGTCATTGCAATAAATAGCCTACTATCATCCAAAATGAGAACCATCCCTAAGTAGTCTTCTAAAATGTTGTAGGAAACTTCACGTCACCAACTGACCTGAACCTTCTGGTGGCGAAGGTGTCTCGCCTAGAGATGTACCTCGTGACGCCGGAGGGACTGCGACCCATGAAGGAAGTGGGGCTATATGGACGGGTTGCTAAAATGAAGCTATTCAGGCCTCCAGTAAGTAACTATCTAAAAATATTAAATGTTGACATTCAATGTGTATGAATGCTCTAAAGTCTGCTCTTAGTTAGTGAAAGGATAAGAGAGCTTGTGTAACATTGGTGGCTTCTCTATGAAGCAATTGTAAGCCAGTAGTCTGCAATGAAATTTTTTTTTTTTATACTACTTGGGTGGCAAACAAGCATACGGACCGCCTGATGTTAAGCAGTTACCGTAGCCTATGGACGCTTGCAATACCACAAGTATCACTTGCGTGTTGCCAGCCCTTTTTTTTCTTACACCAGGGTTTTAAAACGGGAGTATCCCTGGGATAGAAATACGTTTCTTTGAAAACGCATCCATAAATGACCTGTACCTACACACAGGAACACAACTACACTCCTGTGTGTGTAGTAATTTGGCTGTGGTCTTCTGTAAGGCGAGGTCCTTCCTCAGTAGGGCTTGCTCGCTAGTATGGTGCCCTATCTCTCTTAGAACTCCTACCTCTCCGCGCACCACCTCTATTTCGTTTCCCGTTTCTAGGATACCAATCGTCAAATTTGGTTTATTATCATGTGTTAATTGGGTTTTTTACATTTTACTTTTATATTTTGCAATTCTATAATAATTTTTGCAAAACATTTTTTTTGTAGTATTTTTTTTTTTTTTTATAATGATTTACTAAAAGTACATCATTAGAATTACAATCTAGCCACAAAGCTAATGAGTAATTTAAATATAACCTAAACTGCTAAGTAGAGTAAAATATAAATTATAAGAATGTGTCCATTAACACTTTTCCTAATGTCTCTATTAAGGCGAAGTCACTTTGTTCATGTGTTCTTTACAGGTAGCACTCACATTACACACTACATTACACTAGCACTTTATGAGACTAATTCGAAGGGTTTAGTTCTTTTCAGTCTTCTCACTAAGTCCGTGTTGTCGAGGAGCTGGATAGCTTCGACGTTCACATGATGATGAAGCCTGCGATGATGGGCTTCGGCATGTTTTTGAACAACGCTAATTTTTTTTTTGTAGTATGAAGACAAAGATCTAGTATTTATCCTGACAGCCCGCTACAATGCCATGATATTAGAATGGAGGACTGCAGCAAATGGCGAGTTGGAAGTAGTGACTAGAGCCCATGGCAATGTCTCAGACAGAATTGGAAAGCCTTCAGAGAACGGCATCCTAGCGGTTATTGACCCGCAAGCAAGAGTTATCGGTTTAAGACTATATGATGGTCTTTTTAAGATTATACCACTTGATAAGGACTCTACAGAGCTAAAAGCTGCTAGTTTAAGGTTGGTACTTGCATTTTCCTATTTTAAATTTAAATACTATTTAGAATAGCGAAAGAAGTAAACCGCATCCTTAGTAGAAAACTGGCATAACTTAAGCAATGTCACTGAGCAATTTTTAACCTTAGATGTTAATAGATAAGATGTAAATTGGAAAACAAACAGGCTTCAAAGTCATTTTTATACTGTGGGTGCGATTATTTAATTAATAAAGAAGTTATAAGCTTTTAAAGTTTGCAAATTATTTATACTGCTGTCCTTTTTTATGCAAAACTGTCAACTACTATGACGTCATAAAACAGTAGGGTTGTCTCATTATTTATAAATATGAAAATGCTTGTAATTGCTACAGTATTTTTGAATGAATTATTTTCAGGTTGGAAGAATTAAATGTTTATGATGTAGAGTTCTTGCATGGCTGCTCAAATCCTACTATTATTTTAATACATCAAGATCTCAATGGCAGACATATTAAGGTAATTGATAGATACTTTTTTCTTTATCTTGGTGATGCAGTCTGTGGCAATACACTGCCTGAGGTTTAGATTCTTCGACGCTTTTATATTGTATAAGAGCGTCGGCTGTTACATACATACGGTTTTTCCTGTACAGATTTATTTTCAATCCATTCGTTTGTGTGATATTTGTTCTGTATTAAGAATAGGGTTTCATATTCAGAAAACTGCATGTTTGTGGCAGCTCTACGGTAGTTAAATAAGTTGGAAATCCCTGGTTCCTGGCAATGGCCGAGGTTACTATTATTTTGTACCATTGACTATAAAAAAGGAAACTTTTTTGCTAATAAAAATATGTATGAATACAATCCAAGTGTATACCACTTGTTTTTGGCTTCACACATCCAGCTAATTTGATGGTGTTACATAGTATTTATTTCTGTTTTTATTTAGACACACGAAATAAATCTAAGGGATAAGGAATTCATGAAGATACCATGGAAACAGGATAATGTTGAAACTGAAGCTTCTATATTAATTCCAGTGCCGAGCCCACTTGGTAAGTTATGTGCAGGCCATAACGGGTATATTGGCGGTTGAACATTTAATTAATCATTCAGTAACGCCCGAAACACTGTATGCCAACCCAGGAGTCGAGCTTAATCTATTGTGAACCTAAAAGTTATTTATTATTATTATTACTCACTATTGGATTTAACTACGCATGATTGTACATTGTCTATGGGTAAAAAAGTGACACAGTGAACTCAAGATATTTCAATTTTAGCTAAGCAGTTTTAGTCTTTATGGTCAAAATTATTAGGCTAAAATGTTAGAGTGGTGAAGCGCCAATTTTATCCTTCGTATCTAGTTTAGTCTTATGGTTCCCATCAATGTGACCAATAAAATATTTTTCCTCATTATCATATTTATGGAAACACAAGAAAGAAATCTTAGTCTTCATGCTATACAAAAATTTGCTGTTATTCTACTTTGTCTTATATTTAAATTAAAGTGCGTAGAAGCGCGTACCAAACCCAAGATATACAATCCGCTTCTCAAAACCGTCCATATAAAACCCAGGCATTCCATTGTTAGGTCTATTTCAAATAATTGGTGGTCCAGTGGGCGCAGTATGCGCCTGCTGTGCATGAGGTTGTGGGTTCGATTCCCACACAGGGACAAAACTTTGTGTGACCCACAAAGAGTTGTTGTTTGTAAAGTCCCCCGCAACACAGAGCTTGTTCTCTAGTGCGGGAGTAGTCTTTTAAAAAAAATATCGCGTCGTTCGAGTCACTACATTACACTACAAATTCAACTTTATATCAAGCGCGTAAGGTTGAATTTAAAAAATAAGTTTTATTGAGTGTTTCTTTTATTCGAGAATGTATATTTTGGGTGTTTTGTATAAAAATAGTAATATGTAAAATATTTGTTTCTAGGTGGTGCTATTGTGATAGGTCAAGAATCAATCGTGTACCATGATGGTCAGAGTTACGTGGCTGTTGCACCACCACAAATTAAGGTTAGTAACATTTATAATACACTGGATTATTACTTATTCTATTCCATTTTTGTATGTTGTCTGTAGCTATATGGCTGTGGTCTTCTGTAAGGTGGAGGTTCTTCCCCAGTCGGGCTTACCTTTCTTAATATGTATGTACTAGGGGTGGCCCGCGACTTCGTCCGCGTGGTAATTTGGATTATTTTCCCCGATTTTGCAACATATCTCACTACTGCTCTGCTCTTATTGATCATAGCGTGATGTTATATAACCTATAGCCTTCCTAGATAAATGCACTATTCAACAAAAAGAGATTGTTTCTAATCGAACCAGTACTTTCTGAGATTAGCGCATTCAACCAAACAAACAAACTCTTCAGCTTTATAATATTAAGTATAGATGGTGTGTTGGCTTCACTTTTTGTTAGGTCACTCATACCAACTTGTACATAATTATTATTATACTAGTTGTTGCCGCAGCTCCGCCCGCGTGGATGTCGGTTATCGCTGTAAAAAGTAGCCTATGTTAAAAGCCTATAATAACTTCCAGATCATAATCTATCTATCAGTAACAAACATCCATTCATCCATCTATTCTTACAAACTTTCGCATTTATAATATTAGTAGGATACTCTGGCAATTAAAAAGAGCGGCCAGAGTTTCTTGCCAATTTACGGGTGGACATTTATCCTGTTGTTGTTTTTTTTTTTCAATAAAATATAGCCTATGATCTCAGACTAATAGAATAAGATAGACGGAGCGTGTAGAACTCGCGCGTGAAGCCGCCAAAAGTCATACTAAATAGCAATGTCATACGTTTTCGTTTTTTTACAACGTTTTACTACACAATACGGCATTATAATAATATTTTGTCAAAACGTGTTTAGACGTGCGTACTCACTAGCGGCTCAAATCGACTGCGCGCGAAAACGAAAACGTATGACATTGCTATTTAGTATGACTTTTGGCGGCTTCACGCGCGAGTTCTACACGCTCCGTCTATCTTATTCTATTAGTCTGAGCCTATGATATTTATAATAATTAATAGTTAATATTATAAATTGTTCCAGTTAACCCCAATAAACTGCTACTGCCGCGTGGACACGCGCGGACTGCGGTACTTGCTGGGAGACATCGCGGGCCGACTGTTCATGTTACTGCTGGAGCTGCAGGACAAGATGGACGGCACCCAGGCGGTCAAGGACCTCAAGGTCGAACTGCTTGGTACGTACATGACCACATATTATCTTTTTATCATGTGATTTGGGTGTGAGGGTTGATAGGCTTTATTTGTGTATTTTCTATATTTTTTTTGACAGTGTGGTAGACTGAGACAGTCTTTAAAACAAATCATATTTATTTATTATCCAATACGTGTCACAACTTTTTTTTTTTTTTTCTTTAAAAGACAAACTCCCGCACTAGAGAACAAGCTCTGTGTCGCGGGGGACTTTACAAACATACAATTAACGGACACAAATTACACCCAGACTCAGAACAACACATTGTGGGTCACACAAAGTTTTGTCCTGTGTGGGAATCGAACCCACAACCTCGTGCACAGCAGGCGCATATTGCGGCCACTGGACCACCAAGGCAGTCAAGTGTAACTTTAACAACTGTAACTTTAGTTAACATAAACAAATAAATGTGTAAAAATAACCGGGGAAGACACTAAATCCTGCAAGACAGTTATTACTAGCGCAGGAGTTAGGGAATTCTTTAATAAATAAAATGTTAAAAATGTTTATGTCAATAAAGAATTTGAATCCTTTATCGTTCTGGAGACCTATACTACGCGTCTATGGAGTTTCTATTTTAATTTTGTCTTAACGCGTGGTTAGTGGCCAACTTGGTGACAGAGTTGTTTGGATCACCTGTCAGTGGTTGCAGATAAGCTACCAATAAACGTTGCTCCTGCACTGGCCTATATTTTTATTTATTTATTTTTAAAACTTCATACCTATATAAAATGTACACACGGCAACGGAGTTAGCTGTACAGAGCCGCTATATTAATATTTTTTTTTTAGGAAAACTAATGTATGAATTTGTGTAAAATATATTTTTATTTGTAGGGTTAGTCTAATTGTACACTGTTACCAAATTCCACGGAAATATATATAACGGCTTTCTTAAAAAACGAATCTTCATATAGCGGCCCTGTACAGCTAACTCCGTTGATGTTTGTACATAGCGGACTTAATGCCAGAGGCATTCTCTACCAGTCTTCCTTTAAGGGTGATGCAGAGGTATACAAAGTAGGTATACTGCAGGACTCACGTTTTAAATTGGTATACAATCATCGAATGCTAAAAGCACTAGTTAGTCTTAAACACTTTATATTAAAAAATACTATATAGTTATTCTTGTTCCTAGCGATTGTTCCATTCTGTGACGGGGTCCGCTTCCCCGCCCTTCCTCCTGTACGATGTGGTGTTGTAGGTAAATACAACCGAATGTCTAAATAATGATAGACTCGTATATTTCCATAGCTTAGTTATATATAATTACTAGCTGTTGCCCGCGGCTCCGCCCGCGTGGATGTTGGTTATCGCTGCAAAAAGTAGCCTATGTGTTATTCCAGACCATAATCTATCTCTGTGCCAAATTTCATCCAGATCCGTTGAGTAGTTTTTACGTGAAAGAGTAACAAACATACATCCATCCATTCTTACAAACTTCACATTTATAATATTATTAGTAAGGATAGTGTAAAATAGACAAGTATTTTTTTTTCGTATTATTTGTTGATTTTGTTTAAATTTAGCAATCCTAATGGTTGCATTGCATAGGCCGTCTCCAAATTCCTCGTCCACCTTTTACCGTGCCTCTGAAAAAACATAAAGCCGTTAGTCAAACGCCTAATTTCTCTGCGGTCGTATCGGAATGCTGTCGATAATGAAGGAATGAAAAGTGCACCTGTAGTTGCACTATAATATCTCCGGCGCAGATGGCTAGTCTCCGCCGTCACAGAAATTCGTTTAGGACGATTTTAATCTTGCGCCACTTGTCTAAGGAGACACGCGTCCTTTTAGAAGGGCTGGTGCGTCCGGCTCTTCTAAATAAATGGCATAAACGGTAGTCGAATCAAATAGACAGAAAATTTATGGAGTTTGACGTAAGTTTACGACATTACATCGTAAACTTATGTCAAGTCCCATACATTTGCTTTCTTTTCTATTCGACAACCGTTTATGCTACTTGTTTAGAGGCGCTGGTCATCTTGCCACCTCTTTCTAGCACTTTCTCGATGGTGCTCTCCATCTTCATACACCACCCATATTCAACGAAAAATACTATTTTTCTTACGAATGTTTGGGCATTAATTAAAAAAACGATACTTACAATTAAACAGGGTAAGTGAAAGCAATATTAAAATTATTGCATTAACTCACCCTGTGTTACAAACAACCCTCACACACCTCTATACCTGTATCTAGCCGTTGTCTTCTACATATTATAAAAACAAAAATCAATTTTAGGTGACATACCAATCCCAGAATGCATGACGTACCTGGACAACGGCGTGGTATTCATAGGATCACGGTTTGGTGACTCCTCACTCATCAGACTGTCGGCTGTTAGAGAAGAAGCAGGACAGTACGTCCAGCCCATGGAGAGCTTCACCAGCCTTGCTCCAATCGTCGATATGTGTGTCGTGGACCTGGAGAGACAGGGACAGAACCAGCTCATCACTTGCTCGGGAGCGTTCAAGATGGGTTCACTGCGCATCATCCGCAATGGGATAGGTATACAGGAGCAGGCGTCTATCGACCTGCCCGGCATCAAGGGCATGTGGGCGCTCACGCTCGATACCTCGCAGAGCTTTCATGACACTCTTGTGCTGTCTTTTGTTGGACAGACCAGGTAATTTATTACACTTAAGCTAAAATAGCTATGTTTTTACATTGTACTATTTACATACTAGTTGTTGCCCGCGGCTATGCCCGCGTGGATGTCGGTTATCGCTGCAAAAAGTAGCCTATGTGTTATTCCAAACCATAATCTATCTCTGTGCCAAATTCCATGCAGAGCCGTTCAGTAGTTTTTACGTGAAAGAGTAACAAACATCTATCCATCCATTCTCACAAACTTTAACATTTATAATGTTAGTAAGGATTATCGTAGAATAATATGTGTATAAAATGATTCGCCATCTGCTAACGGTGAAGGAAAACTTCGTGAAAACCTACATGTCTTAGAAGAAGTTTTAAAGACATGTCTGTGTTAATTGTGTGTGAATAAGGCCTGAACCCTCTCTCTCTATCTCTTGATCGAGAAGAGGGACCCATGCCCAGCAGTGGGACATATATAGGTTGCTATTATAATATGTATATTGTACGTTTACATAGATATTTAAGGCTCTTGTGGGGATTGATATAAGTTGTTGTGGTTAAATTCAATGATGCACATATTTAAATATATATAACTTTTACTGGTACCAGATTTGACAAATAATTACAATATATATTTCGACCTAACTACATGATTGCGGGGAGACGACTGCTGCGCCACGCTAACCATCGTGCGCTTGTACACAATACTAATGCGTCAGCAGTCTGTCCCCGACAAGTACATTTGTCGTGTCGCCACACTCTTTTAGCAAACCAAAATTATAGGTTTTTGTATTTGAAGGTCCTTAGTGCCTAGTGCCCTCAGATCTCTGTGTATTATTCCAGACCATAATCTATCTCTGTGCCAAATTTCATCCAAATCCGTTCAGTAGTTTTTACGTGAAAGAGTAACAAACATCCATACTCACAAACTTTCACATTTATAATATTGGTTATGACAAAATATATGATCCCCATTTCACTTGCACTTCGTTTTCAAATACAGAATCTAGTGTTTTGGCATTTAATTCTTCATAATGAATTCAGCTATTATTTTCGCACAGGGTTTTAACGCTCAACGGTGAGGAAGTAGAAGAGACAGACATAAAGGGTTTCGTGTCTGATCGTCAAACTTTCTACACGGGGAATGTGTGCCACAATCAACTTGTACAAGTAAGTTGTTTATCTAATCATTTATTTTGCGAGTATGTTGACTTAAGCTATTGGACCAAACGGTCCAGACAAACCTGAATCAAAGTGCTGACCAAACAGTATCAGGTACGGCAAGTTGCAGAATTTCAAAAACCTTAAAAACGGCCAGATTACATTGTTTAATTATGAAGTTCCGTTGCCTAGCTACCTTAGCAACCATATTGGAAACTTAATTATTTAATCACTATCCGTGAAATACTTATTATTGAGAAGTTCAGGTGGCCGTCTGTGGTCTTCTTCATCAGTTTTACTTTATCATATTATACTTTCTGAATGCAAATGTTTGATGTGTTGTTAAAAATATTGAAATTGCTATATGTGTGCCTATAATTTTTGAGGAGTTCCCTCAATTCCTCATGGATCCCATCATCAGAACTTTCTTTTCATGAAAATGGGACCAAACTGGAAGTATGTACTCTCAGACAAAAAAATAATTTTTCAAATCAGTAACAAACATCAAAAAAAAATACACACGAATTGATAACCTCTTCTTTTTGAAGTCGGTTAAAAATACACTATGTCTCGCATTGAGGTATAAGTAAATAGAGCAGCCTCGTTGAACTAAAGTCATGTCAAGTTTTAACTCTATTAAAAAAGTAAGAAGCATTTTTAAAAGAGTTTAAATTTTAGTTCGCTTGCAGCGCTGAAATAATAATAGTCGTCTAAACAAATGGTTTTATTCATGCAGCGCTTTTTTGCTTTAAGTCAATTTCTATCAACCAATCAGCTGCAGCGGTAACAAAAATATAAAGTAATACAGACCGGACAGTATACCTACTAATAGTTTTATGCCTAACGAACTTAATTGGAATTCGGAAACTTTTTATGTTTTTGTTTTTATTTATGTGATCAATGTCTTGTTTTTATTTTCTTACGGTTAAATACTTTACAATATTATAAAGGATTTTTTATACTACTAAGGAGGCAAACAAGCATAGAGCTCGCCTGATGTTTGTTACCGCAGAACTCCATGATTCATGAACCGATTTTATTATTTGATTTAATATGTTGTGTTCCTGTACCAATCGAACGAAACTCGTAACTCGAAACGAAATCAAAATACGTAGAAAAACACATCAAACCATAAATTAAATAAACAATGAAATCTAATTTAGATTTCATTTTTTATTTAGAAACATTAGTATTCAGATGCACGGTGTAGGTACAATACTATGTTTATTATAGTATTGTACCTATACTTTGCACTGTTTTTTTTTTTAACTAATTGCTTTGGATGTGGTAGTATACCTTGTGTTATTAGTGCATTATCTTAACGCACACGATGACATATTCAAGGAGTTTACCAGTTTTTAGATTATAAACAATGGAAAATCTTGTGGCGTCCAAAAGCTAGCGAGAATAGCAAGTGACTGACAGGTGATAAGAGCGCGCACTTATGATGAACTGACTTCAATTGTTAAGCAAGCGTCGACTCTATTTAAGTATACCTCAATGGTGTCTCGAGTAGGTTTGCTTTGCGGAATTCGAACGATCAATACTTGAATCAACTTATCTGATAAAAACAAATTATAAAGAAGGAGGTAGTTCTAAGATAGCGGCATTTTTTTTAGCTAGCCTATTTTATTTACCGCATGGTTTGGTCAGGATTCAAATCAGAATACGATTTGGTATTAGCATGGTTTGATCAGTCGGTATCAGATATACAATGTTTGCAGGTGACAGACGAAGGCATCCGACTGATAGCCCCGTCGGAGGAGGGGTGGCGGCTGGCGCACACGTGGCAGGTGGGCGGGGCGCGCGGCATCTCCGTGGTGGCGTGCGGCGCGGGCCGCGTGGTGGCCGCGGCCGGGCCTCGCATCTACCTCGTCACCATACGGGAGCGGGACCTGCAGCTCACGGCGTCAGTACTACATACTCACGATACACTACACTACACACACACCACTATATACAAGGACGAGTTGTCCTAACCGACTGTGTACTTTTATGTGCCCATCACAGAATACTTCAATTTTAACGCAGCTCGCTGTTTTGCACCGCGTGATCTCCGATAATCCGTAAGATTCCTTGTTACGATCAAATCTTAAAAACTGTTTTTTTTTTAATTCATCTTGCAAGATTTCATCACTTTTTCTTCTCCTACAGAATTGAAATTTGGTACACTTACGGAATATTAATAATAATAATAATAATAATGCATTTATTTGTAAGAATATTGTACAATGTTGTTATAAAAATAAATGTCCAAAATATTCTGCTGTTTCCAGCGTACAGATATTAGTAGGTAGCACAAAATTAACAAAATTACAAAAGAAAAAATAAATGTCACAATATAATAATAAGAATCAAAACTAAATAAATGTCAAAAAAAAATCATGTCACAGGTTAAAGTCAATTTTAGAGTCACAACATTCACTTAGAAAGTCTTTCGTTGAGTAATAACATTTTTGTAGGAGAAATTGGAAGAGCTTACATTTGAATGTTTTATAATTTAATGCTTTAAAATAATCGGGTAGTTTATTATAAATACGAATTGCCATACAGTATACATTGTTAGAATATATTTGAAGACATTTTCGTATTTATGTAAAGATTGTTTAATTTTAGCCAATTTACAACGTTATGCAGGGTCAAATTAATCTCATCTTGATATTCTAAGTAATTTTTATTTTTGGACTGAATACTAATAGTGGTATCATCAGCATACAAGATGCATTTATGCGAAGCGATACTGGGTAAGTCGTTTATGTATACTAGAAACAAAAGGGGACCAAGTATACTACCCTGGGGCACTCCACAATTATTAGCGCGATACGGAGACCTATACGTAGTAACTTGTATGATGATGCACTTGATAAGTAGCCACAGCCCGCTACGAAACAAAATTGCCTACCGCTTTTGCGCTCGATATTTAAACTCAAAATTCATTAAGGTTACAAAGTAACACCTATGAAGGTTATAAATTATGAATAAACCAGAAAGATGATGACAGCTAAATTTTCCTACGTCTAGTTCGCTGACGTGAAACCTTGAGAAAAACTAGCAAGAAACTCACGCCAGTCTTTTTAATCGCCAGATCTTTTGCAAAATGCAAGCATCGAAATTTCCCTACTTTCTTTCTTGCATCGCGCTATGTTACGCATTGTTTCTTAGAAATACTCAGTAGAAACATCTCTTTGTATCTACTCTATGGACATTATCTCGTCACATTGTATTTATAATAAAGCTGATTTCAAAACGACGTAATTATCTTTGTCCCAGTGAAGTGTGCATGGAAGAAGAGGTGGCATGTTTGGACCTTGGTCCCGGCGATGACGAAGCACTGCTGGGCGTGGGACTGTGGACAGATATCTCCGTCAGGGTACTCAAGCTGCCAGATCTTAAACCTATGCACACCGAGAAGTTGAACGGAGGTAGGTAACTTAATTAATATCTAGATGGTTTTGCATGCGTCAGAACCGGGCTCCAACTCTGCTAATTTACGAATGGCTAAATTGAATCTCAGTAACATTTTTCGTATTCTGCTAAATAATTTAAGACCAATTCAATTGAGCCATCCGTAAATCAGCAGAATTAGGGCCCAGTACTGCGGGCGGAGCTCGTAACTCATTATAACATACAGGCTGTATTTATTTATTTATGGGATAACATTAAAACTGTAAAATAAATTGCGTTGCAGTCATATTGTAACCTTATGTTTCCAGTCGTTGATCAAAGCTTAAGTTTAAGCTTTATTCATGGTTTTATATAAAATCATGATCATTCGCGCTGTGCCCTAGTGTCTAACAGAGAGAGAAGTAAACCGGTTCCCAACGCTGGCTTGGACCGACCTCCATATTTATTCGCCTGTCTATCCTCTTATTGTCGATAACAACGGGTGGACCCATTTATTTTTCTTATATTGTATATTTAATTGAGTATTGTGCAGTCATAGTATAATTATTTTTTATCCATTTATTCGGAGTTTTAATACAACGAGACTTGAAGACGCCTGGTCTTTGCTTCGACAAAAACAATAAGTACTTATATATTTTCCGATAAATTTCAACTGTACGATTCAATTAGGGTTGCCACCTTTTTTTTTGTAATTAAAGTACATTGGTTATATGACACAAGAAAAAAAAGTACACAATATGAAAATAAAGTACAATTTATTTTCCTTTATGGCGATGGCTTTCTGTGTGTTGCGCCAATCGACATTTCGTTTAACGAAAAAATATTTACAACTAAACTTTTCAAAAGTATGAAGAAATCACATCATGCGAAATAAAGTATTTTCGTGTACTAGTATTTTTTTTTTAAAGACACCTCCCGCACTAGAGAACAAGCTCTGTGTCGCGGGGGACTTTACAAACATACAATTACCGGACACAAATTACACCCAGACTCAGAACAACTCTTTGTGGGTCACACAAAGTTTTGTCCCTGTGTGGGAATCGAACCCACAACCTCGTGCACAGCATGCGCATACTGCACCCACTGTGCCACCAAGGCAGTCAAGTATAGAGTACAATTACCTGAAATAACGTACAATACTTTATTATAAAGTACGGGTGGCAACCCTAGATTCAATGTAAGAAATGTCCGTCTGTCGGTGCGGTCGTGAGCTCAGTGTCCGGGGCGAGGTGCGCGCACCCCATGTCGTCGGTTGTATGGCGCCGACAACACCCCAGTACTCAACATCATTTTGGCACAATTTTTATTTGCGCAAAATAAACTATGATAAATTAATTTTTAATTGCAGAAATAATTCCGCGGTCGTTGCTGATCTGCGTGCTAGAAGGAGTCTGCTACTTACTTTGCGCTCTGGGAGATGGTTCTATGTTTTACTTCACAGTAGACCAGCAGACCGGGGAGCTCACCAACAAGAAGAAAGTTACCTTAGGAACGCAACCCACTGTGCTCAGAAGCTTTAGGTAAGTAGAATAGATATAGCTGGCGAAATAGATTCCCGGTCTGAAAAAGTATAATGCAATGCGTATTAACCTGCCACTGAAATATTAACATTACGAGCATTGAAATAAAACTCAAAATGAATATGCTACGCACTACTGGCGATAAGGTTTTTATTGTTAAGGTCACTAAAGTACGAGACTTTATTCAACCTACAGAACAAACACTTGTTCAGTGTTCAAATCAGCATTATAATAACGCAATCTGTGCATTATTATATGCTGATTTGAAGGGTACCTTGTTAGTCAAAATACAATTTATGTTACATATATGAACAACCATTAATCTTGATACAATAGTAAATCAAGATCAATGAATGGCCTTTGATTTGCCATGTTGTTGTCAACGCGTAAGTAGTAGCTTAGTCTAAACTAATAAAGAGGAAAAATTTTTGTTTGTTTGCTTGTTACGATTTAACTCAAAAACGGACGCTTGCAACACCAGGAATATTACTACTATATTATTTTTCTTGTAGTTGTACTTATGTCGTACCGTTGGTATGTCCCGCAGGTCGCTGTCAACAACAAATATATTCGCATGCTCGGACCGGCCCACAGTGATATTCTCGTCGAACCACAAGCTGGTCTTTTCCAATGTTAACCTTAAGGAAGTAACACACATGTGCTCGCTTAATGCACAAGCATACCCTGACAGGTGAGTTGGCGTATATTTATTTGACTTATTTCACCTTGCAGCAATATTAAACAAAATAACAATAAAAAAAATTGAAGAAAGAAATATGTATGTCATAGAGGACGAAAAAAATTAAAAATATGACATGTTAAGGTAAGTATAGACTAAAGCATTTACTTGTAACAGAACAAAGAGCCGCTCTATGATATGTTCTAGTGTATCACCCTTCACGCTCGCGGTTTTGTTACAACAATGATTGTACAAACCAACGAGCGTATTGGTGTAACATTTCGTTGAGCCTTGTAGGTCCGACATTTGAAGGAAGAATGAACGCGGTACAACGAAATAAATGCACACTAGCTGTGAGCATTACGCCGAGCATTCGCAGGAACGTTACATTACATGGAAATGCTTTGGAAACTGAGCTTTTACCTGTATTGTACCATTAGAAGGTTACATTACACAGAAATGCTCTAGTCTATATTCACCTTTACACAAATCATGTTTACTTTTGATTATTATGCGAACAAAGTCACAGGCCAGAGCTAGTAGATAATAATACTGTTTCTATGATGAGCAATTTGACAGATATTAATTTTAATTTTGTATGCAATACACTAGTCATTCACGTGTTTACTGAGGGGAGGATGATCTGAACTATTTCCACCCTCTCTTTTACCCTCAATGGGTTTTTGATAGCCAGAAGAATAAAAAGAAGGATTACCTTCCTCACCTTAAAAAGTTTAAATTACTATACAACTTAATTTATGTAATAGTAAGTCGTTCCAGCTGTACGCTTAGATCTTTTAAATTACACAACGTATTTTGATGCAGTTTTCAGCAATAGATAATAGTATTAAAGAGGAAAGTTTATTGTATAATACATGTATACATTTACATTAAAAAAAAAACTAAGTAAAGCCCGGGTGGGTCGCTAGTTAGGAATAAGTATGATTTATAAACTAGTTGTATCCTGAAAATTCTCTTTTTCGTTGTGTGGTACAGTTTGGCGCTGGCGACAGACAGTACAGTAACCATAGGCACAATCGACGAGATACAGAAGTTACACATCAGAACTGTTCCCCTAGGAGAAACACCAAGAAGGATCGCCTACCAGGAGGCCTCACAGGTACTGTACAATTTTTTTTTATTGTAGTCTTTCACAGCACATTTCGTCATTGCAAATTTTTAATCTGTGTCGTTATTGCTTAAATGAGATTTTAAGATTTCAATGATACTCTTTCAAATACCTCAAAATACAAAGACTTTCTGACTTCATTTGATTAAAATATTATGTATATGCTGTATTCCCACGAAACAGACAGACTAAATGTCATGCATCGCACATATTTGTTGCATTAAACATAGTCGTAGTATTGTGTTATAGTATCAAATTTCTTTATTTTTTTTAAGAATAGAATTTGGATATGGAGATTTTAAATTTGCAACAACCATTTTGATGTTTATATTAAATGTTGTATAATCGTGAATATGGTCACCATCATGATGATAATATCTTATATTGTCAATTGAATTGTAACACACTAGCAGGCCTACACTTGACTCTCCATTTCGTTTAAAATTTGAAATTAGATCAATTCCTAATACCTTAGGTTACCTTTAAATACAATATCTGATTTTTGAATTGAAGTTAGTAAGTAATTTAGGGTAAGTAATTTTTATTTTAATAATTATTTATGTAAATATCTTATGAAATAAATAATTCCTAATGTCATTTTGTACTGCGAGCTGTGTGCGTATATAATTATGGCACTCTTGAACACAATCGTGATTGAAATTGGAATCGAGTTCACGATCGACTATACTGGGCTGCCATACAAATAAAACTAAATAAACTAAAAAATAAAAAAATAAAGTGAAATATTTATTAAATATGGCTTTTCATATTTATTACAACATAAATTACCATTAAAAGTATTTTTCGCACTTTTTTTATGGCAGCCATCGCAACTTGCGCCTTGTGCACGTGTGCATTGTCGTGTAAAAGCAGCACCCTTTTTAACAATTTACCCCGCCTCTTCTCCTTCACAGCATCTCTCAATTGTTCTAGCAGTGCTGCGTAGTACTCTCCGGTTATATTGACACCATTTTTCTTTAATCTATCACCAAAATTTATTCTGTATCCCAGAAGATCGTCACCATAAGCTTTCCAGGCGATCGGGACATCTTGAATTTCTTGCGAGGTGGTGTACCCTTCTTGTGCCACTGCATGGACTCTTGCTTTGACTCAGGCTCATAATGGTGAACCCAAGTTTCCCCAGTCACAACCCGGCCCAAAATGGCTTGGTTCTCAGCACAGAGGTCCAAAAACTCTCGACAACACGCAACTCGCCGCTGCTTCTGATGTGGCGTGAGCATTCACGGTACCCACCTTGCGCTCACCTTTGACATGCCAAGATTGTCGTGTAGCATATTTAAAATGGTTTATGTCGGATACTCTAATCTGCAAGTTGTTTATTCTTTAAACGGGCATCTTCCAATATAATTTTTTCAAGTTTATCGACGTTTTCTGCTGTGATCGCTTCAATAGGCCTTCTAGTGAATCTCTGCCGTGCTTGAAGAGGTTGTGCCACTTGTAAATCAAGGTTTTACCAGGGCAAGAATCCCGGTAAATAGAAGACATCTCTTCTAAAATGGTTTGAGGAGACTTTCCTTGCTTGGTAAGGAACTTGATGGCAGCACGAAACATGATTTTCTCAATTTTTCTAGTTTCTTCCGGATTGACTTGTTTGATCGATGATAGCTCAATGTAAGATGACCCGATTTTTATGAAATTTGGTATTTATACTCATAAGTAGACCCACAGTTAGTGCAGGTAAAAAAAATTGACCCCACCCTCCAACAATACCCCGATTCCGCAAACTGTTTTGACCGACCCTCGTATATGTATATATTTTTAATTATCAGATTCGGTGAATCCCTCCAGATAATCGTCAGATTATGAGACAGCACATCTAGGACATAAAGATGAATCATATATATCTTAATCTGATGCGCTTGATTATGTCAAAATGATGATTTTTTTGCCATATTCTAATAATGGCCGCGAGTTTGCTGCACATCCAAATTGTCAGATTTATTAGATGAGAGCTTTTTTTAGGTTCACTTAATATCCCCTTAGAAAATCTGACGCGCTTGATATTTTTTTTTCTCATTTACAACCCTTACGTACGACCATCCCCATCATGCAAAATGATGGGGATGATCAGATGAAAAGGATACATTTTTTTTTCTTTTTATCATCTAAGTTCGCAAATCAATAGGTCTCTACGATGCTCGAGTAAATTTAGCATCGTAATTTAGCATCGTGGCCTTCCCTACTATTAATAAATCACACGTTAACAATATACAGTTACTGTTGTAAGTTAGTTATTGGCAGGGCATCTATCCGCGCACACCTTAGGCGACAATAATATTTCGGAAGGCGGGAATGCATGCGCGTTATACACATAACAATAAACTCGATTCCAAAAAAGCGAGCTAATGTCAAAATCGCGTCAAGAGTGCCAAATATTATTAGGATCGAGCTAATACCAAATTTTAAACGGAATTGTGAGTTAAGAGTAGGCCTGTCCTGTTTCTGTGAGTTGATAGTGTGGTCAGATTTCGATTGTCACGTATACATACTTTGGCGGTCAACTGCCAACGGCTACCCTATGCATTTCAGGGCACGCTAACAGAATTATGCTAACATACACGTGTTTATAATTGCTGCGCTTATTAAGTTACCTAAGATTACCGCGAGGCAAGCAATCCACCGGTTACGCTCGCGTTAGTAATTGTTTACTGGTGCCAGCGTAACCGGTGGATTGTTTTGCCGTTAAAGTCAGGTGTTCACCTATTTTTGCGCGAAGTTAAATGTTTACGCGTACCTGATTACACGTACTATGGAGCGCGGTGTCTGTACAATAACATAGTGTGTTGTGGTGTGGTGGGTGTGCGCAGACGTTCGGCGTGATCACGATGCGCGTGGACAAGCTGGAGTGGTCGCTGGGCGGCAGCAGCGCGGCCGTGGCGGTGCGCGCCAGCGCGTCCACGGCGGCCGCCAGCTCCAGCGGCGCGCCGCTCGCGCCGCCCAAGCACGCCGCCAACGCGCTCGACCTCGAGGTGCACAACCTGCTGCTGCTCGACCATCACACCTTCGAAGGTCTCTATTGCTCCTATTTACCTTCCTCACCACCCATTCGATACACAGATACACCATACATTTCAATACGTCCCTTACCGTTTATTACTGCGTTACATATTACTCGTATTATGACGTGGTTTGAGATTCAATTTCTGTTCATATTTCAGTATTACACGCGCATCAACTGATGACGAGTGAGTTCGCGATGTCATTGGTGTCATGCAAGCTCGGTGACGATCCTAACTACTATTACGCCGTCGGCACTGCTTTCTTGAATCCTGAAGAATCGGAACCCAAACAGGTACCCTAAAACTAGAATAAGAATAATAACATATTTTTGGATGATGCTACATTGAAATATTATTCCTTGTACAGGGCAGGATTCTACTATTTCACTGGTCGGAGGGCAAACTGGTACAAGTAGCTGAAAAAGAAATAAAAGGTGGCTGTTACACCCTAGTCGAATTCAATGGAAAACTACTTGCGTCGATTAATAGTACGGTAAGTAAAAAATATTTAGTTTAGTATACTGCAAGAAATACAAGCTAAATTGAATTCTACGAGAATGTACGAAAGTCGCAAACTGTATTTCATTACTATATTACGATTGACTTACAGCAATGTAGTGTATAGGTACATCGTACGTATACATCTATGCATACATTAAATTGAAACGTAAAAATATTTTTAGATGAATATAGTAGGGTAATGTGGGAATACCTGGTACCTTACCGCTCACCCTATGTCTTGGTCCCTTAATAATTACTGCATGAGTTTCAGTACATCCTTGACGGGGGCGCGCCGGTAATCCTCTGGTTCAGGGTATGCCAGTCCCAGAAGGCTCACATTGTTATTTGTTTTTATGCCACGTTTTAGTTTAAAGTATTGATGTAAACAATAGTTGGTTATTCTTATTAATAGTAGGGGAGGCCACGATGCTAAATCGGGATTTACTCGAGCGTCGTAGAGACCTATTGAGTTGCGAAGCTTAGATGATAAAAAGAAAAAAATGTTATATAATGTATCCTTTTCATCAGTGGGGGAAGCAGCTATAGACTTTCCAAAATGTAAAAAAAAACGGTTGCATGGACATACTCGAGCGCGTCAGATATTGATAGCCATCCATGTCCTACGTATTTTTAATAATGTACGTATGTTAATCTGATCGTTTGAACGATGGGGGTGGTCGTACGTAAGGGTTGAAAATGAGAAAAAAAATTATTTAATCGAGCGCGTCAGATTTTCTAAGGGGATGTTAAGTGAACCTAAAAAAAGCTCTCATCGAATAATCTGACGATTTGGATGTGACGCAAAGTCGTGGCTATTATTAGAAAATGGCAAAAAAAATCACCATTTTGACATACTCAAGCGCGTCAGATTAAGATATATATGGTTCATCTTTATATCCTAGACGTGCTGTCTCATAATCTGACGATTATCTGGAGGGATTCGCCTAATCTGATAATTTAAAAAAAATATATATACAAGGATCGGTCAAAAAGTTTGCGGAATTGGGGTGTTGTTGGGGGGTGGAGTAATTTTTTTTACCTGCACTAACTGTGTGACTACTTATGAGTATTAATACCAAATTTCATAAAAATCGGGTCATTATTCATTAAGCTATCATCGATCAAACAAGTCAATCCGGAAGAAAACTAGAAAAACCTCCTCAAACCATTTTAGAAGAGATGTCTTCTATAAATTTACGGGGCCCTTGCCCTGGTAAAACTATGATTTAAAAGTGGCACAACCTCTTCATGCACGGCAAAGATTCACTAGAAGACGACCCCAGTGTAGGGCGGCCTATTGAACGGCCTATAAAACTTGGGTTTACCATTATGAGCCTGAGTCAAAGCAGGAGTCCATGCAGTGGCATAAAAAGGGTACACCACCTCCAAAGAAATTCAAGGTGTTAAAGCTCATATCGACGATTTTCTGGGATACAGAATGAATTTTGCTGATAGATTATAAGGAAAAGGGTGTCAATATAACCGGAAAGCACTGCTAGAACGATTGCGAGATGCTGTGAAGGAGAAGAGGCGTGGCAAATTGACCAAAAGGGTGCTGCTTTTACACGACAACGCACCCGTTCACAAGGCGCAAGTTCCGATGGCTGCCATACAAAAAGTGGGCTTCAAAATGTTGGAACATCCTATCTACAGTCATGTAATGGCAACAGAAACCAGAGTGGGAACAGAGTTAGAGAGTAATAGATAGAGAAAAAGTGAGAGAGGAATAGAAACACGGAGAGGGGAATATGAAAATGAGGCATCACGCAGCTGCACGTATTAAACTTCATGGACAATTTTTTGTTACTTCGGCTTGTGGAAATCGTCAGATTATATATTTTTTGTCATCCTTGAATTATTTCCTTCAAAATAAAAAAAAAATTAGCCACGCTCGAGAATGTCGAGATGACGTTTTTTTTTTACAATTTTGAAGTCCTCCCCTTTTTTTACGTCACTCGAAAATTGTCAGATTAGTGGAATATACACTTTTTAGCATGTAATTAACTCATCCTACCTTAATCTGACGCGCTCGAGAAAATCTGATGATTAATTTTTTTTTACTAATCTGATCCTTTATCCTTGACGGGCGGCCATATATATGGTGCTCATATTTGGTGGAGGTACTTAACAGGGTACAAGGTATCCCCCTGTATATTAATCTGCCGCGCTTGAGTAAATCCCGAAATCCCTTCATGGGCTCCCCTGCTATAAACAAACCAAATTATAAAGTCACATTGCTCCAGACTTTTTCCTCTACATTCATAAATCTCAGTTCCGATTTATTGATTACATATCAATAAATCGGAACTGAGATTTATGAATGTAGAGGAATCGTAAGAGGTATGTTTGAGTCACCGTTATTGGCGAGCTTTACTATCTACTGACCCGAAGCAGACTTGATGGCATACATTAGTAATATCACAGTATATGGAACTCTTTCGTACAGTAGTTCGACGGACATAGACCGATTGCTCTGTCTAGATGAGACAGAGCAATCGGGTGGGGTACGCGGAGTGAGGGGGGAGAGGTAGCAAGCACAAGCTAACATACACTCACTGGGGACAAGTCGTTTAGGGTTTACGCAATTTGAATTACCTTTTGTTAAATAATAAATTTCTTTTTTCGTTTTATTCGCGATGAAAATAGTACGCACAACATGTGCTGTAAGAAACTATATTTCATCATAATGTTTAAATAAGAATTTAAAATTCCATCAATTTACTCACACGCACGAAAGGTTAGATAAAATTAATTTATAATTTCACCAATTTCATTCAGAGAAAAATATTGAGACAGCAAAATGGCGGATGTCATAAAAACATTATAAAAATTAATAGTTAAAATTTATTGACTTAACATCGATTTCGTGATCCAAGATGGCGGATGCGAATTTTTCGAAAAGTCAATATTTTTAAGTTAGAATGAGCTGTTGGTTTTCCATAAATAAAATAAATAAATAAATAGGTCTCGTTTTCGTGGTTTTTGGGGGTGCTGGAAACGAATATGACATCTGTTTGGTGATAAAAACAATTTAATCTAGTTAGTTAAACTTAGTTTAGTTGTTAGTTAGCAGACTAACTAACATCGTATATTTTGTGGATATTTTGCGGCAAATATCCACGTTATAATTATTGTAAGATGTATATGTAAAATATTGTCAAACTTTTATTCATTTAGACTTATTCATCATTTTGCAAATAATATACTTATTTTTCTTTCTGATGAAACAATTTAATAATTAATATTTGTAATGTTCATTTTCCTAGTTCTTAATATATTTTAGTAATACATTTTATTGCAGGTACGTCTATTCGAATGGACGTCAGAGAAGGAGCTACGATTGGAATGTAGTCACTTCAACAATGTAGTGGCCCTGTACCTGAAAGTTAAGGGAGACTTCATCCTGGTGGGTGACCTCATGAGGTCCATGTCGCTACTGCAGTATAAACAGGTGAGGATTAAAATACCTTTTTTAGTATTTGTACGTCTATAAAAATTAAATTAAGTGAAATAATACGTTTTAATTAGACCAATTCGATGAAATACGAATATAATATTATTTATTTATAATAATATACAAAAACCATTCGCTTATTGTTTGGTTTTCCAGTGGTTGTATTTTCAAGGTTTAATATCGTTAGGCAGAATCATAAAAGTGTCATCCAACATTACAGATGGAGGGTAGTTTTGAAGAGATAGCACGCGACTACAGTCCCAACTGGATGACAGCCGTCGAAATACTGGACGACGATACCTTCTTAGGAGCTGAGAATAGTTTTAATTTGTTCGTGTGTCAAAAGGACAGGTATGTTATAGTGTATCTTATGTTTATTAAATTAACATGATGTCTCTAATTACCGCCCAGTTTTGGCATTTTTTTTATGGTTACATTTACAGTCATATTTATAATAATATAAAACATTTAAAGTCCATTACAACATGATTTTATAAGAGGTAGTCTATTATACTAATCTTCTTTGTTACTCAAATTATTTTTGCGAATCGTTTAATAATAAAATACAAGTAGACTCAATATATACTCACTTCTCTAAAGCGTTCGATCGTGTTGACCATTTCAAGCTGCTTGCAAAGACCCATCATGTTGGAATACATGGAACTATGTATCGATGGCTCTCATCTTCCTTACTTAATCGAACACAACTGGTTGCATTTAGTGGGTATGAGCCTATTCCTTTTCTAGCGAGGTAAGGTGTGCCGCAAGGATCAAATCTTGGTTCTCTATTATTTTTTTATATTTATCAATGATTTGTTATTATTGATGTATTGATAATATTCTGAAGTGGACTACAATATTAAGTGAACATTTTCTTGATTCATTGTTGCAAACAAATTAAAACTATTGTGACTCAATATATACTGACTGCTCTAAAGCGTTCGATCGTGTTGACCATTTTAAGCTGCTTGCAAAGGTCCATCATGTTGGAATACATGGAAATATGTATAGATGGCTTTCATCTTACTAACTTAATCGAACACAACTGGTTGCACTTAGCGGGTATGAGTCTATTCCTTTTCTAGCGAGATCAGGAGTTCCACAAGGATCAAATCTTGGTCCTCAGTTATTCTATTTTTGAATTACCTACTCACTGTGACTTTGTAATCTGTGAATGCTGTGTACAGTCTTAATTGGGCTTCAGATTTAAATTTATATGCTGTAAACAAAATTTATGTACTTTTTGATCTGTAGTCTGTGTCTGTACCAAATAAATAAAATAAAATGCCTATATTTGTACGTTCTATGTTAAATAGTGGAGTTATCACCCCACAATGTTTAAATGGAGAAAATGTCGTCTAGCGCACCCTGTAGCCTCGATCCGAAAATACTAGTATTAAAAAAAATGGCCAGTATTGCGATTTAGAGGCTAGGATTAAAGCTGAAAACGGTCTCCTACTGACAATATCTTGGCTAAGAGCAAATTTATTAACACTGAACACCTCTAAAACTAAATTCGTGACTTTTTCGATTACTAAACGAGACATACCTGATAACAACTTTCAGATTAAAGTTCATTATTGTAATGTTAATAAGTCTTCACAGCCATGTCAATGTGTAACCCTGGAACGTACTGAGACTTTCAAATATCTTGGTATTCTATTAGACCAAACTTTAACCTGGAAACCTCAGATAAATTTGTTAGCTGGAAGAATTCGGAAACTTATTTACGTTTTTAAAACTCTAAGACATGTAGCTGATACTAGCCTACTTAGAACAGTTTACTTTGCCTTGTCACAGTCAATACTATCCTACTGCATAACGGCATGGGGAGGAGCCAAAAAGACTCATATGATTAGAATAGAAAGATCACAACGAGCTCTATTGAAGGTAATGACATTTAAACCGTACAGATATCCAACGAATGACCTATACTCCATATGTGACGTACTGTCTGTCCGTCAATTATTTATATTTGCGACGATCGTTGAGCAACATAAGAAGCTTCCCGTAAATTCAGATTACATGTTGACGAGAAGATATTTAAACAAAGCCTGTCCTTGCGCGAGTAGTAGAACATTCTTTTGCAACAAATTTAATTTTTTTGTCGGTCCTCTCTTGTATAACAAAATAAATAAAATATTAAATTTTTATACTTCGAATCGCTTTGAAGTTAGGAATAAATTAATAACATGGCTAAAATCACAATCTTACCATCAAATTGAAAGCCTTTTTGAAATAATAAAATAGCTGTGCTTTATGAGATAATTAATAATTATAAATTAATTAATTAAAACTTGGTTAAATGATTATATTATATTATAATACATATTAAATAAGTTATAGTGAAATAGCAACAAGCTTAGTTTATTTCTAAGTTAAAATAATAATGTCTATTATTCATACTGTTTTATATATATATCATATACACATATTTCATAAAACTAATTTTAATAAACATACCTATTATACATTTATACATTGAACATGTGGTGTCTTTGCGGTTGTTGGTTAAAATTGTGCCAAGTTCACACATTTAGTAGTCTTGACTTTTGTAATGTTGACTCGAGGGTACACCAATAACCGTATGGCATAATATTATTGTAAATGTATTATAACTACCTGTCATTATAAGATTATCTATGAATGTTTAATAGTCTAAAAGTATATTTGTTAACGTCACTGGAAGAAACTGGCATCTAAAATACAGGCTCGGCCTAGTTTAGATGTTAGTGCTATGTTTTTGTTTTAAGTGCATGTGATTGTGCAAAGTTGTGAGAACGCACAAGTGAAACTTAAATATGTAAGTAATTTCGATTTGTGTCAATAAAGTATTATTATTATTATTATTTGTGTTATATGTGATACATGTTGTCGTGCAGTGCGGCGACCACAGACGAGGAGAGACAGCAGATGGGGTACATGGGGCAGTTCCACGTGGGGGACATGGTCAACGTGATGCGCACCGGCTCTCTCGTGGGACAACACGCCGACACCGCCGCGCCCGTCGCGCACCCCGTGCTGCTCGCCACCGTCACCGGCGCCATCTGTACGTGTACATACGTACGCACCTACTAACAACGTGCACGGACCAAATTTATATACAGAACTGATATTCAATACCTGATGTTAGACAAATAATCACTATATTTTATAAGATAATTGACCTACAATATAATAACGATCTATCTCCGCAGGTTTAGTAGTTCAGCTGTCACAAGAATTATACGAGTTCCTCCACCAGCTGGAGGAGCGTCTAACCCACACGATCAAGTCTGTGGGCAAGATCCCGCACTCGTTCTGGCGATCCTTCAACACAGACATTAAGACAGAACCAGCAGAGGGTTTCATTGATGGAGACCTTATCGAGAGCTTCTTAGATCTCACCAGGGAAATGCAGAAGGAGACGGTCACAGGACTCCAGGTACGTACTAAAAATAATGGTTTTTTCTATTACCTAGTTAAACAACCATTAGGCCAAAACTTATCAGGGTTTTGTGGTATGGCAATGGTACCTGGGATAGGAAAAAGGTATCCCTAAATTAACACGAAAACCTGTAAATACATACTTTTTTGCTCACATAATCACGTCATTGATGGTGATTATATTGTCGCTAAAAATAATGTCCTGACCGGATTTCGGTTTCCGAACCGGGTTAATACCTACGTATTTAACTTGGAAGCAACTTACGTTTGACATAAATCCCCGAATGATTAGTAAAATGTTTGTTGTGTACAGATCGACGACGGCGGCGGTATGATGCGCGAGGCGACCGTGGACGACCTCATCAAGGTCGTGGAGGACCTCACCAGGATACATTAGACTTTCTTGTGATTATACTATAGTTCGTAGGAGATTTAATTAAATACTATATGTACGTCAAGCTTCCTTTATTTAATTAAGCAAACTGTTTTCCAACTATTCTTTTTTTGTTTTTAAAAATACAACTCCCGCACTCTGTGTTGCGGGGGACTTTACAAACATACACATAACGGACACAAATTACGCCCAGACTCAGAACAACTCTTTGTGGGTCACACAAAGTTTTCTCCCTGTGTGGAAATCGAACCCACAACCTCGTGCACAGCAGGCGCATACTGCAACCACTGGACCACAAAGGCAGTCAAAACTATCTGCATAATTAACCAAAATCTTATATTTAAGACAGCTGGACCGATTATATAGTTTGTTATTTCAGCTACACCTTTGATCAAATATAACATAGATGCACGATTGTTGAAAAACGGCACCAAAAACATGTCTCATATAAAACTACTTTTAGCAATATCTATAATATAAAAATGAATCGCTGAATGTGTTGCTAAGCGCAAATCTCGAGAAAAGCTGAACCGATTTTGTTAATTCTTTAGAAGGTTCTTATGTAAAAAAAATTTAGAAAGTTGAGCTGAAAATAGTTTAACCCGGACGAAGTCGGGGCGGGCCACTAGTATTTAGTATTTTGGTTTATTTTCAATTGCTCTTTTTACTCTCGCGTTTGCTTTCCATAACGCGAACTCGCACCGTTCGCGTGTGGAATAGGTCCTGTTTGTTTGTCCTGGTCATGTTAGCCAAGAGACTATAGCATGGGGTTCTTCAAGAAAGGAGTTATAAGGTTTTTAAAGGGTCGGCAACGCGCCAGTGATACTACTCGTGTTGCAAACGTCCATAGGCTACGGTAACTGCTTACCATCAGGCGGGCCGTATGCTTGTTTGTCACCTTGGTAGTAACAAATAGTCTAGTTTATTTTCTGTGCCGTGTGGTGACGGATTAAGAATACATAATATGTCACCACCCTATTCTATCCCGTGGGTGTCGTAAGAGTTGACTTAGGGAGTAAGTCAGGCAGACAATATCCACTGCAAGAGAGAGAGAAAACTCGAAACAATACCCTATACCAACCCGTTTGGCCAGCGTGGTATAGTAGGCTTATATACCTCAAAATGTTTGGAGGAGACCCGTACTCGTGTCCAGCAGTGGGACGTTTATGGGTTGATATGATAATTATCTGGACGGCATTATACATTTATGCACATCTTTAACTACGTTACGGACTGGGTGCCAATATTTGATCGAAGGCTACACAACTATTTAGAATAGCGCGTAATTTTTTTTTTTATACTACCAAGGTGGCAAACAAGCATACGGCCCGCCTGATGGTAAGCAGTTACCGTAGCCTATGGACGTTTGCAACACCAGGGGTGTGTTGCCGACCTTTTAAAAACCTTATAACTCCTTTCTTGAAGTAATAAAACAAACATTTGATATTTGAAACAAACTTCACACGGACGAAGTCGAGGGTAGAAGCTAATAAATAATAAACAATTCACCATTCATGTTTTAAGATTTATTCACAGAAAAGCATTGCAATCACAGTTATCATGTAGTTATGTACCAATTGTTATAAGCA
Organism: Trisateles emortualis; assembly: GCA_947095525.1. Lineage (NCBI taxonomy): Eukaryota > Metazoa > Arthropoda > Insecta > Lepidoptera > Erebidae > Trisateles > Trisateles emortualis. Next base: position 2,248,819 of record OX352748.1, on the reverse strand, counting down.
AACCAGGTGATGATGACAAATATAAATAATTATAACAAATTAAATTATAATTAAAAATAATGTTACTACTGTTTTTTTTTTCAACATGTAAATGTGCATTATATCAAAAACATTGAAATTACCAAAGAGAAAAGGCACTTAAATTCTTCGGGGATATAGTTAATTACCATCTTATAGGTATCTCAGCGTAGTATATCTTATTCCGTCTTAATGCAGGAACTACTATAGTGCAATAAATCCGCGTAAGCACCAATGTGAATGTTTTCTAATCCATATTCCAAGCAGCTAGGTCCTAAACATATTAATTTATGTTTAAATTGCATTTTACGATGGAGAAAAGAATAAAATGATAATTGGAAACGGTTTTTATAGCCATCAAGATAAATGATCGCTTTGTTCGTCATTGGAGAAAAAATCATCATGATTGGTAGGTAATTAGAGAATTTGCAATTACCAATTTGTGTCTTATGTAACTGCATTATAAAATAATGCCTTTACATTATGTCGATAGTGCGTACCGCCTTCGAGCCAATAAATCACAGCTTAAAATCTTTTTAAAAGACGACTCCCGCACTAGGGAACAAGCCCTGTACCGCGGGAGACTTTATAAACATACAATTAACGGACACAAAGTAGGGTGTAGTTTGTGTCCGAACGAGACTTGGGTCAACTAATTATAGATCACAAATTTGTGTCCCGTGTGGGGATCGAACCCACAACAAGCCGCGCAGGGGTAAATGGCTAGGTAACTACGTAAGCACAGAACCAATCGTACAGTCAGTAATTAACATTAGTAAGTGAATAAAAAAGTTACCAAGTCCCCTGGCTTGTTCTTAAAAACAATCCCCAGGTAAGCCAGCGGAGTAAACAACAATACCCGACAGAAAATTTGTATAATGAGTGGAAATGTACACTAAATGCATTAAAAATAAAATCTTTTTTTATACTACTAAGATGGCAAACAAGCATACGGCCCGTCATGGTAAGCAGTTACCGTAGCTTATGGACGTTTGCAACACCAGGGGTGTCACTCACGCGTTGCCGACCCTTTAAAAACCTTTATAACTCCTTTCTTGAAGAACTCCATGCTATCTCTTGGGAAAACCTCGGCAGGGAGCTCATTTCACAGCCTAATCGTACGTGGTAAGAAATTTCTCTGAAGTCTTACGGTACGACATGTTTGAGGTGCAAGGATGTGAGGATGAACTCTCTGTCGGTGGCGAGAGGTGCGTTGATAAAATTTACAATACAATTACGATGTTTTCAATTATTCTATTTAACAATTTGAATTAGCATTACAATATTATCTCATCATTACATAAGTACTTACAATGTTTGTTTTTATTATGTTCGGAAATGCATCTACTTGTCTACTAGGAATCATTAATTATTATTACTTTAACATGACCTCTGAACATATGATATATAATTAAACATAATTGATAATATCTAAGTGTATTTATATGAAGAAATACGTAATGATTTGTTACCACCACAAACATTCATCAATATATTTACTTGCTCAACAATATTAACGCCTTATATATTGACAAAATATATCTATAATAATAAAATAAAAAAGAGTTTTAAAAAGACGCGATTTTGAATTTTAACACCTGTTGTTAGAATTCAAAATCGTGATAGAGTGTTTGTGTGACAGTAACAATTGACCCGAACCAACAATTTTACTAACTAAAAACTAGATACAGTATGACAGAACTAGTAATCTACAATAATAACGTTAACAAAATAAGTTTATATATTACCATTCATATATTTTTCTACTTATGAAAACCGCTCATGTTGGGGGAGCTGCAAATGCCGACAAAAAACAAATAATTCATAGATATACAAATAAGGGTGTTTCCAATACTGACAACATGTAAATTCATAGTTTTTTTATAAAGACATTATTGGTCTAGCTCACTATAGTCTATTTCACATAGCATTGGTACTGTGATATTTAACATTTTACGATGAAGATGAAAGAAAATTATTGAATCAATCTCTAACCAATTGACTAATTGAATGATCAAGAGCATGGAGTATTCAATCGAAACGTCACAGTACCCATGGTATGTGAAATAGACTATAGTAACATGGGACCTTGGTTATAACGCTTGGTTGGCAATCCAACGTTTGCTGCGAACAGTTACATTACAATACATCACGTTAACTCAGCAAGCTGGACCATTGTGTACTCTCTCTACACGGTGGCCCAATATGCGCCAACACTAGCCACAGTATACAAGCAGTATACAAAAAATGAAGGTAGTTCAATGTTTCAATTTTAGTTTCGAGTATACTGCAGTCTGTATTGGCTTACGTTGGCCCAACGTCAAGTAAGCTTTAGTATTCTCCGAAATATTTCCGAGCAAACAAATTTCACCTCAAATATCAACTTTAAGTTCACAGCAACAAAGTTTAAATTTGTCAAATCGCCTAAAGCGCCTTTAAGTTCTTAATATTCTAATACAAGTAATGTATCTTATTTTCGATTGCATATCAACATGTAACTCACATACCTATGTTAAATATTTCCGTGCTCCCAATAAAAGGGGTCATCATATATAGGCTCCCTACATTTACCGCAAGTTCTTTCATAGGACCTGCGGCGATACGAACATATTAAGGTGCGAATTATCCAACGAGCGAATAGTACACAGTGCCTTCTACTGGGACAGTATATTTGGCTATTTGCTTATGTTTATAATATTGAGCCGATACAAAATCAACCTTGTGATTAATTCACAAAGTTGATATTGCTTTGGCGAAATTAACCGATTGTAGGTGTCGCCTTTCTAAGTGCAATAATTAACATAGAATTTGCGAACAGTGCATATTACAAGCAGCAGTCATTTTAAACCGTTCGTTACATTTGGTGACCGAGACTGGCAAAAGCGCATGTCTGGACACACCTTTATGCTAGCAAAAGTTTATTTTTTTATATACTACTAAGAATTGCGCTAATTATATACTACTAAGAATTGCACTAACAAGCATATGGCCCGCCTGATGGTAAGCTGTTACTGTAGCCTATGGACGCTTACAACACCAGGGGTATAAGATACCCCTAAAAACCTTATAACTCCTTGAAAAACCCCATACTATAGTCTCTCGGGAAAACCGGCAAGAAACTCATTCCACAACCTAATCGTAAGTGGGAGGAAATGCCTGTAAAACCGTACAGTACGATACGATAGAGGTTCTACAATGTGAGGATGAACTCCCTGTGGATATGAGGGGAGGTGCGAAAGTTAACGAATCTTTTCTAGACTTTTCTAAGGTATTAACATAAATATTCTAATAAAATCAATATTAATATGTGATCATCAAAAAATTTAAGTTTCTGCTTATAATATTAGAAGAAGGTGAATAAAATTTATATAATACTAAAGATATTATGCCATAGACGTCCAATTATCGATAACAAAACAAATTTCGATCGGTATAATTCAAATTTACAGTTTGAACTATGAACAGATATAACATGTGATTTTATTTATAACGTTATTTATCACATATTTTGTTTCCTACTGTGATTTATGATTTTGATATAACTATAAAATGTAAAGGTCTGTCCAAACATTGAGTAGCAAGTGTGCGGCATACGCAACGTTCGCAAGACAGACGAATGTTTACTAAAAATGTTAAGTGTGGCAAGTAGCCAGGCGCTCGTGCGCGTCAGAACGTGCAATCGCAGCGCACCATTGCCGCTTTATGTTTAGACACACCTCAAGGTACCTCAGAGTAATTATGTATAAGTTTGCTTGCATTTGTGATGGTTGGTCAAAACAATTGACGGCTGGTAAAAATAATTTAACTAGGTATGTGTAAATTAATTTCATGCCTATGCATAATCTTGTTTATTTTTTTGTTTAATTAAAATACATTTAATCAATTTTGGTTTACTCACCGTGGGTAAAATATACCAAACGTAAGTGCCTAAAGATATATTGCCTATTACTCTAGGTCATTCATGTATAATTACTCTGGGTGATACAGGTTAAAAATTATAAGCATGTAGAGAAACTATTTAATTTAATTCTCGAATAGAGGAAATATTTACTCATTGAATAGGATTAAAGTTCTCTGTACAGACTCCTTTTAATTTCCAACCTGTATAATACAGTAGCAGAATAGCTAAGTACCTGATTAGCCATGAGTGGAGTCAATTATCAAAACAATTGTTTTACAGTAGAGATTGGTATTTATTTTTAATCAACTATGCTTTTCATACCAGATACTAAACGACATCGGCTGCAACGATCAAATAGCACACACAGACTTGAATTAAAACTGGAACATAATATAATGGAGGACAACATTTACACACATTTTTCCGTTTAAATCACCAGGCCTAGACGGTATATTGCCTGCACTAGGGCTAATTTATAGCAGGCTAAGGATTACGCAATAATGGTCAATGGAGATGCACTCTTTAAAAGTCACAAGGAAGAAACTGACATACTAATGGACGATTGTTTCACTACCAAAACATCCACCAAATTATAATTTTAAAAGGTCATTCACAAGGAGTTTTAATAGGCACCTACCTTATTGTTCTGTTAAAAACTGCCCTGTCCCTCTAGACAAGTGGCATAAACGGTAGTCGAATCGAAAAATCAAAAAGCAAATGTACGGGATTTGACGTTAGTCTATGATATAATGTCGTAAACTTACGTCAAATCTCATACATTTGCTTTATTGACTTTTCGATTCGACTATCGCTTATGCCACTTGTCTAGAGAGGCTGGACATAAATAGTCGATTAAAAAATTACCAGTCTACTGCATTACAATTATTTCGATATTTGATTCCAATACTTGCTAATTAGGTACGATTATGTGATATCTTAGTTAAATTATGTAACATTCCTACTAAAACTTGTTAGACATCTGGACCTACTTTCTGAACTTATCGGCCTTGTTCCTCATAAACCACATGAGAGCGAACAGACAGCTAGGCGGACTGTTGATTGGGCCGCGGAAACTCAGCATCGTTTCTACCTCCGGAATGGTCTTTTCGACTACTTCTATTATTTCATCGTCGACACCACCACCTATAATCAATAACAGTTATTGAAAATAATTTACGTAATTTGGCTGGCTTGTTGGTATACCCTGGTTGCTACTTGCTAGGTTCGGCCTAGTCAAGGCTCTTATTTTTGGACAACTCACACTCAGCTATCAGATTTAGAGCCTGTATTTGTTCCCTGATTTGTTCTTCTCAAGGCCCCACGTCAGCGAACTAGCCGTAGGAAAATTTTGCTGACAACATCTTTCTGGTTTATTCATAATTAATTGTTACTACCTAAATGAATAAATGAAGTTTGAGTTTGTACAAGCCCCGCAAATAGGTATTATGCCCAGCAAACATGACAACAAATTGCGCAGAAAGCGTTTTTAGGACTGGTGGATTGTGCGGGAGGCGAAGGGCGACAATAAACCAATCATACGATTGTAGGATTCGCCTCATTGGTTAATATTGACTAACTATGCACCTCGCAATTGGACCAAGTATAAGATATGCGCGAACAAGACTACTATTCAATATCTTTGCTGAGCTTAATACATACATATATTATAAATGTCCACCAAACACTAAACAAAGAATCGTGCTTAACTCACAATTGTCCTGGATAAGAATCAAACCCGATGGACCTGAAGCTTAGCAGTCGGGGTTACTAACCACGAGACCGTCTGACCAGCCACATTGAAAGCATTTTTATCTTAATATATAAAACAAAGTCGGGTTTGTTCGAACACTTATAACTTGAGAACGGCTGGACCAATTTTCATGGTTTTTATTTTGTTGGATTTGTCTCCATACTACAAAAACATTGGAAAACTTATTTTGTGTATAACCGACATCCACGCGGGCGGAGCTGCAGGCAGCAGCTAGTTTCATGATAAATATCTGTTTCATAACAACATACCTAAGTAAGTACACGGAAAGATAACGATGGCGTTAGTAATAATAATAACTTAATGTGTATTTCATGGCTGATAACAAAATAGCGGTCGATGTAGTCGCTATAGATCTATTAAACGATAACACTGTTAAACAAACACCGCTAACGACGATTGCTCATTTCTTATACCTATTTATTTGCTTTTTAATAATTTTTTTATACTAACAACATATCGCCCGCCCTATGGTAAGCAGTTACTGTAGCCTATGGACGCTTGCAACACCAGGGGTGTCACTCGCGCGTTGGAAACCCTTTAAAAACCTTATAACTCAACAAAAAAAACTTTTTGCTAAAATTACAACATGCGAACGTAACCAACATTTGACGACGAAATTTTGCAGAAGTGACGTTCTGCATCAAAACCATTTTGCCTTGAACCTGTGAGGCAAAATGGTTTTGACGCAGAACTTTTGCGTTCTCGTTCCCAACACAAACTTGTAGAAATAATATTATTAAAAGTATGATAATTCAACTGATAAATGTATGTCTATATGAATATTATAAAAAGGCAGAGTTTGTTTTTTTAAACGCGCTAAACTCTAAAACTACCTACCAATGAATTTGAAAATTTATGCAGAAATAATAAATGTGACACGAGACAAAATCCAATATCTACAGGTGAAACAAAACCACGGGGAACAGCTAGTATAGAATAAAACGTATTGACATATTGTTCACTTACCTTGTTCCGTTTTCATTTCATCTGTTACTTCGCAGTAGTACAAGGTCTGGAGTGCACCCTGAATGCCCACTCCTGCCCTAAGGGAATTAAAGATAGTATTATAAGTGAGGTGACAAGCATGCGGCCCATCTGGTGATTATAATGGTGTGGATACTTAAATTGCGATACTAGACACTACTAATACTAAACTAATACTATTACTACGGCACTTGCCCATTTCTTATCCTAAAATTTGTGTTGAAAAAATACTACAGGTGATAGAAATTCGACTGTAATTGCTTTCTGGATTCCTTCTCTGTATGAATTCAAATTCAAATATTATATTGCATTAATGTGTAAGAACAAAGTTATTACATAAGGTTTTATTGGTTCAACATTAAACCCTGTCAGGGCACTGCAGCAGTCTCTATTATAATAATTTAATCTACAGTTAATTGAAAAAAAAAAAGAAAATAATAATTTTACATCAATTAAATTTTACGTAAATACATTTATATACCTACTTTATTTTTAATCTTTATGGAACTGCCGGGTTACTCTTTTTTCAGAAGATAGCTTTCATAAACACGTAAAGATATTGGTCCTGTGCCTGATCTGTCTCTGGTCGTGTTGGATTGCCGTTCATTTAAACAATGAGAGTGAAGGAATAGTGAGTGAACTTGTGTTTGTGCACACACTTGTACACTATAATATGCTCTGCCCAGTCGGCTAATTTCCGTTCAGATCAGCCACTGTGACCAAAATTGGTCTGGACAACTTACTATAAGTATAAATGAAATCCTTCTCTTTATGCTTTAAATTTTAAGCACTGACTAAAGAATTAAGTACTTCAACAAACCTACCTGTATGATGTAATCCTCTGCAGACTTTTAACATCAACGTTATATCCGCACTCTTCCATCACTTCTTCCTTAGCAATCCACTCTATTGATGATTTCTTGTCAACAATACCTGCGCACAACTCCAGTGCACATGCTGTTGCAGCCGAGTACTTACTTGTGTCAATGTTCTCTTTTTTACGGTCTTCGGGTAACAGTAAGTTGTAATATATTGCTGTTGGAATACAAAAAAATATTGAATAAAATATTTATAGTCTGTAATATCAGTAGAAAAACCAGATTAAATATAATATGAACAGTAGGTTAAGTTAAAATTGTGACCCCCTACTTAGAATTATTGTTAATCATAATAATGTCAGTCACATATGGTAAACAATATAAATTTTTGGCTTTAAAGCCGCCCATTGTACATAACTGGGTTTAAATAATAATAATAATATTTTTGGGACAACTCACACATCGCTATCTGATCCCAAACTAGGCAGAGCCTGTACTATGGTAACCAGACAACTGATAAACATACTTATATATTTCTAAATTACACCCAGACAGAACAAATATTAATGCTCATCACACAAAGATTTCTCCTGGGTGGGAAATGAACCCACAACCTCCATCGTATCAGTCAGAGTCACTAACCACTAGCCCAACAGGCCAGTCAAATTGTGAGTTTAGAGTACAATAAAGAGTTTTTTATCTATCTAACAGTATAAATTTAAAGGCCATATGTAGAGAACTGAGGTAATTTGTATAGGATAAGTTACATTATTTATACCTATTCCAATCAGTCTTCCTATAACCCAATAACATTTTGATAATTGTCTAATAAATAGGACTGTACTTATAGTAGAAAAAAAAAAATATAAAATCAAGTCATTCGAATAAAATCACATACCCGGACGAAATTGCTTCACGAATATCAAAACTTTCCTGGTGATGTTAAACAGGATGATCATGACACTGTCGTGCACCTCCATTAGATCCCATGACTTCTCTTTACCATTTTGAGTGTAGATCATGCGGCAAGGCTTCACATAAGAGGATTCCGGCATCGGTATGATACTAACTTTGCTTATGTCTTCCATGTCAAGATCTCTCTATACGGAAACGTTGACGGATTTAATAATAATTAATTGTGAATAAAATATTTAAAGTATTAAATGGAGCAAATATTTTTATTTTTGAGCACCTTTATTACGACTTGCAAAATAACTACACAGCACGGCACGACAAAAAACAAAATCTAATTTTGACAGTTGGCACTTGGCAGTACGCTGACACTTTTATGGAACATAGACAAAAGCTCCACGGAAAGGAATCGCAAATAGCACTTTGTAAGTTTACATTTATTTCGTTCAGATTACAAGTACCTACGATAATTTTTTACTATTGCTATTTTATAAAATAAAACTTAAAAATAACCTTTCGATAGTACCATCTTCTGTTTTCCTTTCTTTGTAGACGCAGCAAGTGCCGTCTATAAAAGTAAATAAGTATTCATCAAGAGCTTAAATTGACGAGAAAATTACTAAAATCATCCTGATTATTTATTAAGATGATATTATACATCTGTTCTGATTGTTCTGAAACTTTTAGATTAATGAAAAGGACATCATCCATCACCAAACGTTAGTCGATATCAATACTAGATTTAAAATGTGATTGCAACACTTGAACCACAGTCATACTAATAAATATTAACTTTTTTATTCTGTTATAAAATGATTGTCAGTGTCAACTACGGTAAAATAAAACTAATAAAATAAGAACGTGAGTCAATGAAAGACTTTGTGAATATCACTTGCAAAATTTATTGAACTTACATTCTTATTTGTACCATCTTACCTTATTAATCCGAACGGAATAAACATGAATATTAGGAAATAAAATGACCAAACAAGAAAAAGGCCCAAAGTCGGGCTTTGTAATAAAGCTTTCAAATGAAACTGTTCAAAAATTGGTCGAAGAAGACCAACAGGCTAAATCTCGGCACGAAGAAGTAACTACAGGTAATATAGAAAACATAGACTCAATTGAACCAGATAATAAAGCAATAGAGTCAATATCAGCTGATAGCGACAGCAAAAAGGATAATACTGAGAATGTCAACATTGCTTGTAAACAAGACAAATTAGAGTCAGATTCTAAGTCAAAAGTTGATTTGATTGAATCTGTTGTCCCAAAATCGGTTATAGAAAGTGACAATAAGGAGCCTGATTCTACATCATGGGGTGATCACACGCCTTATATAACATATGAAGGTGAAGTAGCTATTTACACAGATCCCTCATCACATCAGAAATATATCTGGAATAAAGAATCTAATTCCTGGGAGCTCCAAGAAGGGGACCAAAGAGTCTACAGCTATGAAGATGACACACACATATACACAGAAGTTGATGGATCCAAATTCTTTTGGGATGTTGAAAAAAAAGCATGGATACCAAAAATTGATGATGAATTCATAGCTTATTATCAAATGTCATATGGGTTCATTGACAATAAGGCAAAAGATAAACCTGAAATTGAGGAAAAAAAGAAAGAACCGAAGAAAGCTGAACCAACACCAGGAACCATAAAACGTAAGCAAGATCCACAATGGTTTCAACCATGCGAAGATACAAATACTAAGGTTTATGTGTCTAACTTGCCTCTAGAATTAACAGAAGAAGAGTTTGTTAATTATATGCAGAAATGTGGACTTGTTGAGCGAGACCCAAGCACACAAAAAATGAAGGTCAAACTTTACATGGATAAAGAACAAAATTGTTTTAAAGGTGATGCATTATGCACATACATCAAAATTGAGTCTGTTGACTTAGCATTAAAGTTATTAGATGGTGGCGATCTCAAGGGCAACAAAGTTAAAGTTGAGAGAGCCAGTTTCCAAATGAAAGGAGAATACAATCCTGCTCTCAAACCTAAAAAGAAGAAAAAGAAGGAACTTGAAAAACTTAAGAAAATGCAACAAAAGTTGTTTGATTGGAGACCGGAAAAGTTTATTGGTGAGAGGTCTAAGCATGAAAGAGTTGTTATTGTTAAAAATCTATTCCATCCTACAGATTTTGATAAAGAGGTTCAGTTGATTTTAGATTATCAACAGGATCTAAGAGAAGAATGTACCAAGTGTGGTGAGGTGAGGAAGGTAGTCATTTATGATCGGCATCCTGAAGGAGTTGCACAAATCACAATGAAAGAGCCAGAAATGGCTGACGCAGTGGTCCAACTGATTAATGGAAGATGGTTTGGTAAAAGGCAGATTACCGCTGAAATATGGGATGGTAGGACAAAATACAGGATTGCTGAAACTGATTCTGAAATAAGCAAAAGAATAGGTAAATGGGACCAATTTTTAGAAGGGAAAGATGGAAATGAAGGTGCAAAGAAGGTAGAGTCAGATTCAAATGAGAGCTCTAAAGATTTATCTGATAACAGTAAAGAAATAAGTACAGATGTGAGTATGGAGGTGGTAAAAGATGTACATGTAGAAGATAAGCCTGTTAAAGAGAGCTCTAAAGATTCATCTGATAACAGTAAAGAAATAAGTACAGATGTGAGTATAAAGGTGGTAAAAGATGTACATGTAGAAGATAAGCCTTATAATGAGAGCTCTAAAGATTCATCACATGAAAGTAAGGAAAAAAATACCGATGGAAATGAAGGTGCAAAGAAGGTAGAGTCAGATTCAAATAAGGACTCTGGTATTTTATTAGATGACGCTAATGAAAAAAGTACAGATGTGAGTATGGAGGTGGTAAACAATGTACAGATAGAAGAAAAGCCAGAAAGCACAAGTGAATAGTTCATTTAATTAATGTATTTTTTGTTTATTTCTGTGTGTAAGTATAGTAATAAATCAATAAAATCTGCTTGGATCTTTATACCTATCAAAGGTACCACTTTTAATAAACTTTTGTTTAGTGGAAAGATTTTTTTCCTAGGACACACAGTTTCTGAGATAATAAAGAAAAACGCAAAAGTGGTACCTTTGTAACACTATTCCCTTCCCCCTCCCTCAATCCGGCTCACTTCTGAGACGTCAGGACTTTTAGAATGTTTTCTTCCTAAGCACCCTTAACAAGTTACAGAAGAAACCACTTAGGTTACTCATTACCCCCTCATTCACTCTACATCTACTTTATAATACCTATGTGTGTGCAAATATTAATGGATATTTTAACTTCCACCCATTCATTCATCTACCAATTCATTCATGGGCTTTACCCTCTCAAATTCACACTACATGCACGTCTTATTCACTCACACCAAAGTATTCTGTGCTCACACATTCACTCACTTGCTGTTGACAGAACTATGACCAAATAATTGATTCAATACATAAAAACAGTTTTCTTGCCATGACGACGGACAATCGGTTTTGTAGTCATGACGACCGGGACAAAGTTGAAGAAACAAACTAGTCAGAGTACCAATCACCATACAATTGAGCAAGCCCCACTAGGGAAGAACCTTATCCTTTTTTATTTAGAGACAACTTCCGCACTGTGCTGTGTCGCCGGGTACTTTACAAACTTACATACGTAATTTTGATGCGGTTTATGGGTATAATGCATGTCATATTTACCGTAAATATTAAAAAAAGTTGCTAATTAGTACTCTGCACTCGTGCGAAGCCGGGGCGTACTAATCTATACTATATAATATTATAAAGCTGAAGAGTTTGTTTGGTTGTACGCGCTAATCTCGGAAAGTACGGGTTCGATTAGAAAAAATATTTTTTTGTTGAATACTAGGTAAATTTATCCAGGAGGGCTATAGACTATATAACATCACGCTATGATCAATAGGAGCGAAGCAGTAGTGAGATATGTTGCAAAATCGGGGAAAATATTCTAAATTACCACGCGAACGAAGTCGCGGGCAACCCCTATAACGGATAAAAGGCCTGAATTGTATCGACCGCGACCGTGTTCAGGAATGCGGTCCGGTGTGGGCAAAGTGAAGCTAGAAGCGTGAGGATCGGCAACTACCCGCAATAGGTCAATGCGTTTAAAAAGTTCAGAACTGTATAGCAGATTGGATATGTCCAATCTTTAATGTTTTATAAATTATTAGGTATGCCTACAATAATGGACACAGGAGTCACAGCGGTGGGCAAGTGGGTGGGATTGTCCCGAAATACCTACAATAATATAAAAAACATAGACACGGTCCATACGTCAGCTCAAGGCAGCTGTGCTGGACACGATCGTGCGCGCATCCAGCATGCTAGTTATAGTCGAATGAATTAAGCATCTTAATCACGATTTATCCCGGTTGTACGTCTGTTCTAGGCCGGTGTGCTGGACGCACAGCTTGATGGACCGTATATATGATGCTGCAGCTGGTTCAGGTTCTGGTTGGATCGTGTGCATCCAATTAAAGCTCTAGAATATTTGTTTGTCGGTTCTTGTACTGTGATAATTATGTACGATGACCTTTTGGCTATCAATAAAATAAAATAAACGTAATAGTGCAATACACTTTTATGCTAATTTTACTAATTTATGTGCAAAAAAAACACTTAATAAACATATTTTTATTTTATAATAGTTGTATTTAAAATTCTTAAAAGAGCATAAACATTAAATTGTGAACCTAATATAATTATTTATTTATTTTCGATCAAATATAACATGCATATTTGAACGAAGGTCTATTGTAAAAATGAATCAAGGAGGAAATATGGAATAATACCTAGTTGCCTTTGCGCTTAAGTCATTTTAAATTAAAAATAATCATACCATAAACACCAAGCCGTCATGTTGTCTGACACCTGACTTTTTAGTTGCATACACAAATTTATCTAATTCGACGTTTTGTAATCAAAAACGTTCACAATAACGCTTGTCAACCGAAAGGCAGATGAATTAAGTTTTTACAATTGTATTGTTCCATAGTCGAAGTCGTCTACAAACACTTGAATATGCGTCTGTACTGGGAGTGAGGTGTCACGTCTAATCAGGGCTTCTCTAGCGGCCGACTCCATGAATAATAACAGGATAATATGTTAACATGGCGGTCCAATCGGACTCTGGAGGGAAAGACGACGTGAAGACCCAGTTTGTGACCAGGGAGGGCACTTACCGCTTGATGACTTTGTCAGAGTATTCCAGGCCTAATCGTGTCGGTTACACGAGTGGATCAGGGTCTTCGCATGTGCGCGTATCTCTGGTCAGTCTGCCGCCGGGGCCCGGGGGTGGAGCACCCGGCTCTGACGGACAGGGCTCCGATGATAGAATATGTTTTAACCATGGGAAAGAACTTTATGTTTATGTGTACAGAGGAGTTAAGAAGGTAGAGTATGCTGTGTATTCTATTTTGAAATAGATTAACATAGTATAATAATGTTATTGATTATTATTGTTACTCACTTTCCCATTGAAAGTTCAAATCAAGATTATTTTATATAATCATATTTACCAAATTGATAAAATTATGTTAACACATATTTTTCCTGTAGATTATTTAAAAAAATATGATTTAGTATATGAGAAGGTGAAAAACATTAAGTTCTTGGGCTTGCTGCTAGCTGACTGGTCAATAAATATTAAAAATATAGAAAATAATAAATATTTAAATTAAATTTAAAACGTGGTAGGTATATACCTCTACCTACAGGAAAAGCTTCAGAAATAACCTAATTATAAAATTAATATAATTAATAAATATATTAGAAAAATACATTTATAATGGTATGGAAATACTATTTAGTGGTTTTACTATCATACCTATGTTTTTTGACAAAAGAATAAAATATTGACTTGCCTTCCATAAAGGAATTATATTAACTGTTTTATTAATTAATGGAAGGAATATAAAACAGTTCTTATTAGGATGCTAGCTTACTCCAATATAATCATTCTGCCAGGTCTCCAGTACACACATCATTTTCTTTTGTATTGTAGGGTTTTATAAGAATTCCAAAAGTTTGTACTTTAAAAGTACACTTGCATATTGTCAAGTGATACTTATAATATTGCAAGCCATAATATATGTCATTATAACTGCTTGCCATCAGACAGGCCATATACTTGTTTGCCAACTAAGTACATAGTTAAAAAAACTTACTATATCAGAAATTGACTTAAGACTTATTGATGTAAAAATAGCTACTAAGTTGTGGAATGAACTCCTTGCTAAAGTTTTCCTGAGATAATATAGCATGGAGTTCTTTAAAAAAGGAGTAAATCCCACATTGCTGGCCTTTTTAAAAAGGTTTTAAATTGATGGAAAATGACCAAGTGATATCCCTGGTGTTGCCACCTTGCTTAAGTATTCCTGAGATAATAAAGCACGGAGGTTTAAAAAAAAAAGTAATTCCCATATTGCCGGCCTTTTAAAAGGTTTTTAAATGGCCAATAAATGTGTAAGTTATATCCCTGATGTTGCAGGCATTCCTAGGCTATGGTAACTGCTTACTATCAGGCAAGCAGAATGCTTGTTGCCTCTTTAGTTGTTTATAAAAAAAGATACTATTAACACTTTTAGTGCCAAGAACCCGGCTACTGGGTTCTTTGATACGCTTTACGCCGAGAACCTGGCTACTGATTCAATCTATAGACAGTAATTAATTACCTGTCCTTGTGCCTAGCGCTTGGCTACGGAGTCCTATAGTTTGTTTGCAAAATAGTACATAATAGTCGATACCTTTCTTAAACCAATTGAATAAAATTATTTTTTCACTGTAAAAAGTCGGAACGGCCTTCTTGGCACTGAAAGTATTAATAGCTAACCTCTAAGCATCAGTTAATTTATGCTGAAAACTAACTGGATATCTTTATATATCCAACAGGAAATGTCACTATACTACCAATTTACTTGGCAGGCGGCTGATCTCACTAAGCCTGTGGACAAGAAGATGTACAAAGGCACGAACCCAACATGTCATGACTTTAATACGGTCACGATGACACCGGACAGTGTGTCGTTAGTTATAGGATTTTCTACCGGCCAAATACAACTCATAGACCCTATTAAGAAAGAATTAAGTAAATTATACAATGAAGAGGTAAGTAATATTTATATTTTTAAGTTTTGAAGTGCTCATAGCCAGGTGCACTCGCTGTTCGGTTAAAGATCAGTGGGTTAAGCAATCAAGGGCGCGGTAACCCTATAGATGGGTGACCGCATAGTGGTATTTCATCTGAGCGTCTCCGTGCTTCGGAGGGCACGTTAAGATCACGACAGAGGCCTAAATATGAGCGATCTAAATAACTCTCGTCACCAGGTTGGCCACTAACCAAACAATAAGATAAGAAGATAAAGTTTTGAGTAGAATATTAAAATTTGGATCTAGTTTTGTGTTTATATTATTATTGAACTGGAAATAGTAGCCTTAATCACTGTCCGTGTTTATATAAATTACTATAAATGACTGCACAGTGGGTTCAGTGGCAAAAATTTTAGGTACTTTTTTCAACCAACAAATGTTATGACTAATACATGCTTTTAAACATAAATCTATTAAGTGACCAGTGTAACAATTAATTACGGGTTTACACCACATGTTCAAATTATAGAGTACAATTGATGAGCAAAAAAGTGCATTATAAATATATTAATGAAACATAAAACTAATATCACATGAATTAACATTAACATGAATACTGAATTGTAAATAAGGAGACATATGATAATTTATTATTAAATTAATAATTAGATTGTGATTACAAATAAAATTTAAGTTAACATTAATAAAATGAGTACAATAAAATAATAAAAAAATAAAATTACTACATGTGATGTGAGTTCTAACACCACACAGGACAAAAAGTCCTGGTTGTTTAGAGTCTGGCTATACTTTGTGTCTGTTAATTATATAGTAAAGTTCTTTACAACACAGGGCATGTTCCCTAGAGCTTGAGCTGTAAATAAAAAGTACAAGTTAGGAAGAAAGACAAAAATACACTTGACTCAGTCACAGGAATTACCCGTACCGTATAGATACGATTTTGACGTTCCCCGACGAATAAAAAAGCTGCTGACGTATTTTTCCAGCTTTATAATATGTGCTCTATCAAAAAAAAGTATCATTAATATGATCTATCAGTCTTTTGGTTGTTAGTTAGTTTGACGGGGCGTTATCCGCACTTGGCCGCTCAGATGGGCCTTTGTACGTGATTTCCTTTTGGCTATTCCATCCAGCCCAAGTTCTTCCAGAAAGCCAGCAGGCGGCCAAGGTGGCCGCAAGCTCCCGGTAGAGAGCTCGTTTTCTTTAGAATCTGTGCCCTATGGTCTCCTACGCTCCAACATTCCAAAAGGACGTGGGCGGGTGTAACCTCGGCCTCTATGCAGCCCCTTCAGAGTGGGCTGTCGTTCAGGCCTAGCCTGTGAAAGTGTTTGTTGAGTGGGCAGTGTCCTGTTAGGACGCCCACTAATGTCCTGAGGTTTGACCTGTTTTGCGTAAGGAGGTTTCGCGTGAGCTTCCAGGTAGTTGTGTTCTGGTTGTTACCAAAGTTTTGGTCCCGTGTGGGAATCGAACCCACGACTTTCGGCGTAGCAGTCAGGGTCACTAACCACTAGACCAACAGGCCATTCAATCATAACAATAAAATATTACAAGAGTAAACAATATAACAGTAATGAATTCGTATTTGACATTGTATGTACTGCCTTAATCAGAATCCCTTTGTCTAATCAATATTAATCTGTCGAGTTGAATTCACGACTTAGCAGTTTATTGATCTCAAGTGTCTGTTTCTGGCCTTAATTTGGTTGTTTCATTGAAACAGAATTCTAACTATTGTTATAATTGGAATTCAATCATTCAACCAAATTAAAATTTATCATTATGTAGGGAGTACCTATTCCAGATTGATGCATATGACCTTTTTAACATTTATACGACGCCCCCTCGCTCGTTTTGATGACTATCGCCGTAGTCGGTGCTCCGTCCGGCCGCACTACGCGTCGGTACCCATTTTAATTCCCATCCTATTTGATGATGGCTATATGCCTATCTATACATTAATATAGATAGAGATAGATAGAATATTCTTTATTGTACACCACATAAGTACTAAAACTAATTACAAGAATAATTAATTAAACACACAAATAAGTAGGTACAATGGGCGGTCTTATCGCTAAGAGCGATCTCTTCCAGAAGAATATATAACTTGTCCTGACTGATTCTTCAAGCAGCTGGGGCTATGGAGCTTGGAATTTTGTATAAAGTTTCATTATATGACTTAAGTAAGCGACTTTTGGAAATTTACTATATAAACTATTATATGAATATTATATGAATAATCTTAAAAACGAATTGGATTGACTGCACCAAATTAGATAATTCTTTTTTATGTGTTTATTATTGTCGGGATGTATAGAAGAAAAAAGATCTTTTTGTTTATATGGCGGTACGAAGTTCGCCATTGAACATCACATTTAACATTTGAATTATCGTTACTATTATCATGACCATATGCTATATAGCTACGTATATCTCGTTACATGCTCTGTTATATAACAACAGGCACAAATAGGATATGTGTGTTGATAACAGCCGAGGTTATTCGCTTCGAGTATGTGAAATTGTCGATTAGATACTTGATCGTCTGTAACCAATTGCACAGTGCATTAGTGGTATACATTTAATTAAACTAGACCGATATATGTTTCAAAACGTGGCATACGCTGCGTATGCTACACCGGAAGTCGCGGGTTCGATTCTCATACGGGACAAAACTTTATGTGATCATTAATGTTGTGCCGAGTCTGGGTGTTATTTGTGTCCGTGAATTGTATGTTCGTAAAGTCCTCGCGACACAGGGCTTGTTTCATAGTGCGTAATATTCTAATAAACTAATATTCTATCTAACACATTTTGTTGTTTCTGCACTGCAACTACATACATACAACTCTGAACTCTAAAAACAACACTCTTTGTTGGCCATTTATTTTGTGGGATATAAGCCTTATTACAATTACGCCTACTATTGGTCGAATGTCACTTACTGATTTAATTGCATTTCCAAATATAGTCCGGAACTGTTATGGGATAGTTTTATTTTAAGTAGGAGTGAACTTTGAAATACCATATAGATAACATCTAGGTAATCAGTTTATAAATGTCTGTTTCATAATATTTCAGAGACTGATCGATAAAACTCGAGTGACTTGCATCAAATGGGTGCCGGGCTCAAGCAACCTGTTCATAACAGCGCACGCGTCCGGACAACTTTATGTGTACAACGAGGAACTGACTTGTGGGACCACCGCTCCGCACTACCAACTGTTCAAGCAAGGGGACGGGTACTCCATACATACGTGTCGAACTAAGTCTACTAGAAACCCGCTCTACAGGTGGGTGATAGGTGCTGAAGGCAGCTGCATTAATGAGTTCGCTTTTTCACCATGTGGAACCAATCTAGCAGTCGTGTCACAAGATGGCTTTCTTAGAGTATTTCACTATGACACGATGGAGCTCATCGGCAGAGCACGCTCGTATTTCGGCGGATTCCTCTGCGTTTGCTGGTCTCCAGACGGAAAGTATGTGGTCGTCGGCGGAGAAGACGATTTAGTTACCGTTTGGTCATTTAGTGAAAGAAGAGTGGTGGCTCGGGGGCAGGGGCACCGGTCGTGGGTTTCCGTCGTCGCGTTCGATCCCTACGTAGTGAGCTTCAGCGAGCCGGAGAGTGAGGAGGGAGTCGAGGACGATAGACAAAAAAGTGAAAGCGTACAGTGTTATAGGTTAGGCAGTGTATCACAGGACACACAGTTGTGCTTGTGGGATCTCACCGAGGACGTACTGAAGCCTCCCGTCCGCGCGCGGGCCTCGGCGCATCTCTCGCCAAACAGTCAAACGTTCTCACCGAACGGAGTGCCCGGGACGAAGATGCCGGCGAAGGGCGCCAAGACGAATAAAATAGGACACAAACACGCCGAGCTCAGCGGGAACACGAACGCGTCGGGCGAGCCCTCCGGCGCGAAGCCGACGAAGGCGAAAGTGAACAACGTGTCGACGCTCAACATCAGCGTCGGCAAGGCGAAGGAGGAGACGTCGGGCTCGCTCGGGGTGAACTCCCTGACGCAGCGCCTGGCCGGCTTCTCGTTCGGCGAGCGCCGCTCCGAGCACCGGCGCAACTTCAGCCTCACGGCCAAGCCCGGCGAGCACAAGGCGTCGGCGCCCTCCAGCGTGGCGCTGCGCGGGCGGTCGGCGGGCGCGGCGGGCGCGGGCGCGGACTCGTACGACCCGCTCAAGCTCATCGGCACGGCGTCGTGCCCGCGCTTCGACGAGTGCCCCGTGCTGGAGCCGCTCGTGTGCAAGAAGATCGCGCACGAGCGGCTCACGGCGCTGCTGTTCCGCGCCGAGCACGTGCTCACGGCGTGCGCGGACGGCTGCGTCAACACGTGGGCGCGCCCGGCGCACCCCGCGTCGCACGCGTCACACGCGTCACACGCGTCACACACGTCGCACGCGTCACACGCGTCACACGCCGCGCGTCAGCACAACGGTGACGCGCGCGCACACAAGCGCTTCGACCGCATCGACCTGGTGGACTAGCCCCGCGCCGACCGCCCTTAGTCCGCCGACTGTTCTCTCGTGTGCCGACTGTTCCTTTCTCGAGTCGTTTTCCTTTTAGGGCCGAGTTCGCGGTCAGTACAATATAGTTCAAATGGACGGGTTTCGTTTCGAGCCGCATTTCGTAGCCGTTTTATAGTTAGATGACGTATTACTTTGTCGCATTGGTAGAGAATTATGTAACGTTCTAGTGACGTTTTTGTTATGATCACGTTGAATAGACTAAGGCGTTATAATATATAAAGACACTCCAGGTTGTATGCGGCGGGCGGTACTGTTGTTTGTTAGTTAAAAGTATATGATGTGGTGTTCGCGTGCTAATAATATTCCATGTTGACACATTGTTGGGTCGGGATCGTGCGAGTGTAACGTTGTGATCTGGAGCTCTCCTGTCTACTTATATACTCTACGTGTACATTCCCGTATCATCGAAAGATAGGGCTTAGGATATATACATGCACTATTGCTACATTTGTTACGTCACGATTGTCTTGCGTGTTGGGTACAGCTAAAACTTAATGGTAGTACTCAATTTATATAAATTACAAATTAATTATGTTACAATGATTGTATAAATGTGAAACATAAATACTTCGAATGTGTTGCTAAATTGTGATATTCCCTTGAATCAATTGGACAATCTGTCGACTGGCTTAATTAATATTGTTGATGTAGTGTCCTTACAGCATACCTGCTCATTCTATTATCAGTTATTATATGACACATGCCTGTTCTGATTAGTTGGTATTTTGTGAGGAACTTACATATCTGTATAGTTCTATGAAAATGTTGTGGATAAATATGTATAGCACTATAAATGATCAATTAATGACAAATAAAGCAGGAAAGTTCCAGTCGTGTGTAAAGTTCCACTAAGCATTTCTAGTGTTGTAACGATATACGATTAAAAAAAAAATAGATAGCAATAGACAATGAGAACAGTAACTATGTATAGATATTGTGTATATTGTAATTAAGGAAAACGTTTTTTTTCTCGGCTCACTCATGTAAATATAGTTGATAGGTACTAAGCGATTTAATCGCTTAATATATCGCAAAACGCACTCGTGCGCTTTCACTTTAAAGCTATTTATTACGATTTTTTTATCGATTAAAATGTTGTTGCATCGATTGACGCGTCTGTAAGACTTGCAGAGTTTAATCGTTTAACTATTTTTTTTTTAAATATTGTGAGACTCTCATAAGTTGTTGATTATTTAGATATTAGTGTGTAGTTTAGTAAATTTATTTTATCATAGATCAATATTTGGTTCTATATTTTGCTCTCGTGTTTTATATACATTGTTTTGGCGCGGATTTGAAATTGTTTTTTTTCTGGAGGGTAGGTTGGACTGTAATAATACCTACTAATAATATAATATTTAAACTATTCATTTTATTTATTGCACAAGACTGAAATTACTGTATTTAAATTTTCACAGCTTAACAATTTTTATATTTATATTGCGTTAATTTTACTGTTGAGACTGTACTATCGACCAAAATACCGCTCGACAACTTATAACATTTTAACCAAGTGATTCCGGCGTCAACAGTCAAAATTTTTTAACTAAAAAACTTTGTAAATTAATTTAAATTACCTGTTGACTATGTCCAATCTTATATGATCCAATCAATGACCTATGAGTGGTCGAGCGCCAACGTTGTCGATAGTACCTACATACATCATTAAGTCGATAGTATTTCCCCTTTATTAACGTGATTGAAACTACCTGTATAAAATTATTGCAACGCTGTGTTATTACATTAGTTTCGGATATAAAGCATATCAAAATAACTTAAAATTTTATTATCAGCTTCAAAGAGTCTTAACGAGCCGTAAAGGTTTTTATTTTATTATATATCTCAGAGTAATTATGTATGGCACAGAAATATACATTAATATAATTTAAAGCACACAAAATGGCGCGCAATTTGATGACAGCCGCGCATGCGCAGAGCGGGAGCTCGCATTGCATATACGCGCAGATATCGGTTTTGTAAGCAACTAAACAGATGGAGCCATAACACAAATAAAAAACACTGAAAAACAATCTAAGTTTTTCTAATTTTGACTTAAGGATGTTCGCTAGCTAGCTTATGAGATCCGTAATCTTAGGTGCCGCCGTAGATATACAGTTTTTAAAAACTATTGTTCCAAAATAACAAATATAATGACGATCAATACGACCATTTCAAAATAGTAGATATTAAATCAATAGTATCGCAATTTATTACTAACTAGCTGTTGCCCGCGGCTCCGCCCACGTGGATGTCGGCTGTCGCTGCAAAAAGTAGCCTATGTGTTATTCCAGACCATAATCTATGTGTCAAATTTCATCCAGATCCGTTTAGTAGTTTTTACGTGAAAGAATAACAAACATCCATCCATCCATTCTTACAAACTTTCACATTTATAATATTAGTAAGGATATATTATAAAGAGGTAAAGCTTGTGAGGTTGTAGGGGGTAATCTCTGGATCTAATGAACTGATTTTGAAAATTATTTTACCAATAGATTTGCAATATTTAAATAAAATAAGCTAAGCAAGGGCGGGTCGCTAGTTATTTATATCATTAAACGTTTGGCATAGACTTATGAGTTAAAGTGCGTGCACTCTAACTCTTGTTAGAGACAACCTAGATAAAATATCTCTAGTACGTAGTACATTTAAACCTTAAATTATTTGAAGGACCTAAGTCACTTTTAAGTCTAGTCAAATACTAGGTAAGTCAAAACTCATTTATTAACCGACAAAAAAAAGGAGAAGGTTCTCAAGTCTACCTGTATATTTGTTTTTTTTTTCATGTATGACCACGCATACCTTTTTACAGGGCCATCCGATTTCTATTATTTAAAAAAAAAATCGAATGCATGATACTTATGATCGTCAAAAAATCCGATAGATGTCAGTATATGTTTTCATACTCACATTTGCTAACAATGAGCCTATTGCAGTTCACTGCTGGACATAATAATTTATTGGCACCTCTTTGCTATGCCTCCTCCGCCTTCCGCATCTAGTCTATTAAAGCAACATTAATGTAATGTAATTAGTATCTTCTTTTTACTACTTAGGTGGCAAACAAGCATACGGCCCTCCTGATGTTAAGCAGTTACCGTAGCCTATGGACGCTTGCAATACCAGAGGTGCCACTTGCGTGTTGCCAACCCATTTTTTACACCAGGGCTTTAAGTCTCTGTGTCTCCAGCGGTCATTTCGCAACGCATCCCTAATGCGTTTTGAAAGAAGCGTACCCCATCTTCTTAGAAACACCCACAGGTTAATTGCAGAATTATATATAATCTAGAATCTAGGTGTAGGTTCCTTCGGTGCAGGTTTTGTGGGGAGCCCGATAAGTGATTAGCACACTTAACTGGCACAACAGCTCGCAGGTCAAAAAAAGGGCTCGTGCTGCGTCCGGTGCTCCTTATATAATGGCTCGAGCGAGCGGGGAAGTGGAGGTGAACGTCTCCACGTCACAATATAATGTAATAATGTCTTTTTTTTTTTTTTTTTTTTTTTTTATACTACTTGGGTGGCAAATAAGCATACGGCCCGCCTGATGTTAAGCAGTATCCGTAGCCTATAGACGCTTGCATTACCAGAGGTATCACTTGCGTGTTGCCAACCCTTTTTTTTACACCAGTGCTTTAAGATGGAAGTAACCCTGGGATAGGAATACGTTTCTTTCAAAACGCATTCCTAAATGAGCGCTGGAGACCTGTACTCACACACAGGAACACAACTACACCGCTGTGTGTAGTCATTTGGCTGTGGTATGTCTTGAGACAACTCACACATAACCATCTGATTCCTAACAAGGCAAAGGCTGTACTATGCCAAACAGCTGCCAAACATACTTATACATTTTTAAATACATACATATTATAGATTAATTATACCCAAACACAGAAAATTGTGCTTAGCACACAAAGATTTTTTTCTATAAAAACGCATCCCTAAATCAGTACCTGCAGTTTTCACGTACAGGGTCACAACTCAAATTCTGTGTATGGTCGTTCCCAGTCGGACTTGCAAGCTTGTAAGGTGCCTTACCCTTCTTCAAAAGTTCTAGGTCATACGTAATTACTCTGAATATAATACCTATAGTCGAGTAGTTAAGGTAGGTACATAATAATGACACCCTCCTTCAAGTCCGCGCTTTAAATAATATTTCTAAATGTATACAGTGGACCCTCAGTAATCTGGCCCCAGTCTAATCCGACATTCCTATCACTGTTGAATCTAGGTACATAATTTGGCAAATCTTGTAATATGATTTGTAGCTTAAAAAAAGAACACGTCATTTATTCATTTAAATCAAATGCATCATACTAATCAAATTTTAATACAGCCAATTCGCTGACAAGGGATTTAGATAAAATCTGTAATTTGTCGCATTACAATTACTATTTTTCAATAAAATCCGGACTATATGGGCTCTTAGGCAGTGCTCTAAAATCCGACATATTCGATAGTCCGACACTGCAAAACTATTGTCGGATTACCGCGGGTCCACTGTATTTAGATACTTCGACTGTCCATCGTTATGCAAATACTTAGCAACAATATAATAATAAAGATAAATACCTGTTATAACAATGCAATAGTGTAGTTACTAAATAACTATCATTTATTCGACTAAATTATTTGTTATAATCAACACATTTTATAGTCACTATTATTTATGTGTATAGCGTATAACGTTTTTATTTTTAAAATAACAGTTAATTTGTAACACCGTTATTTCTGATAAATGATGTTATAATTATGGACCAAGCAATGAATTTACTTTTGTAATTTTAAAAAGTCATGAAAATTCATAAACTACCTAAATACCTGCAGAATAATGAAACCTAAAATAACGAAGAGGGTATGAAAAAAAAACCTAATTTGGTTAGGTATAATATCAGTTCTAAAACTTGTAGTAAATTATATTGACAGTATTTTCTATTTTATATTATCTTCTATTTCTTACCCTCTTTCTCTGGCCGCAAAGGGCCAGAAGAGTCTTTTATTATTCTACAGGTATATAAGAGTTTGTAAATTTTCATGACTTTTGAAATGACAAAAGTAAACACGTCGCTGGCTCTCCCTCTATAACTGTTGTGAAATATTTCAAAGTAATTAATAATATGTCCCCTCGACTATACTGTAACACATTTATTTTATGTGGCCTTATAAATGTTACTTATTATAAATAATAATATCAGGTGGCTACATCTAAACTTGCCTATTTTATTTATGTATGTCTAATTTTATAAGTTTCAAATAAAGACAGTAGTGATACCATGTTTAATATGACCAACTTTGTGAACAACCTTGGTCCAAATTGTTTATTGGTATTTCTTAGCCAATATTGGTCCCAAATGTGTCTTGCACATCGTGATTATTATTTTAATGACTTGGATTAAGGCTTGTTTATGGTACTAATGTGCTTTTGAATAAAGAAGAATATTTTCGAAATGTTGAATATTAAAGAACGAAATAAATTATTTTTGAAGCAAAATACGTAATATGAATGACAAGAATAATTATAATAATTATTTCAATTAAATAATCACGGTGTGTGATGGTAAGATACATTGTATGGATCGTTAATGTATTCACGAGTAATTCCTTGTATTGTTCTTAACAATAAACGCTTCTTTAGAAAGCGGGCAGCTATAACATGTATGTTTCAATGAGCCATTTGTGAAGTTTTAATTTCATAC
This sequence comes from Trisateles emortualis, assembly GCA_947095525.1. NCBI lineage: Eukaryota > Metazoa > Arthropoda > Insecta > Lepidoptera > Erebidae > Trisateles > Trisateles emortualis. The sequence goes on along the minus strand of OX352748.1, from coordinate 2,223,078 downwards.
TTAATAATAGGTTGTGCTCATAATTATAGCCTTTGAACAATCAGTAAGGCGCTGTTTTCACCATGAGCGATAAATAATTAAGCGAGGCAAGTCTTATTTACGATGAGGCGTAATCACGCCTCAAGTCATGGATGAGTGCCAGTCATTTATTGCATTTAATTTTGTGTGATATTTGGTTTAAAAATGGTGGATAATTCCTATATTTTTAGTTTGATAAAACGTACATATTTAAAATCATCAAGATTGGCTGCCTAAAGATTTATAAATGCAAATATGCCTTTGGTATTTTGTTTTCGCTTGCAGTTGAAACAGCGCTTGATTTAATAATTATTTCTTATTTTCCGTTCAACAATGCAGTAAATAAATGCAATACAAAATTGATGTTTTGACTTGAGGAGGAGATAAATATTTGCCTCAGTTACGCCTCGGATTTACTAACGATGATTTCTTAAGTGAGTTTACGCCTTGTTTTGCGTAACTAAAGATATCCTCTTTGTATTGTGTTGTAATATTTATGAGTTGCGTTTTGAGCAAGATATCAAGACTAATATTTGTTTGATTGCACATAATATAAAATACTAGCGACCCGCAATGGCTTACATGCACGGGTAGCACTAAAAATAAACTGTTGATCCGATCACTGCCTGAAAACTACATTAAAATCGGTCTAGCCGCTTTGGAGTTCAATCATAAACCTACGCATTTAGTTTTTATTAACATCTAAGTCAAAATACATCGGTATAAAGATATACGATTGGCAAGTTTGTAAGAAAATGTATACAGATTTTTCCATGGTGTAATATAATTGGTGCTTAAAAGCTTTAAATCTATTGGGTACTAGTAGTTTTGTATGTACAGTCAAACAAATGGTCTAATAAAAGGTAACTATGTCGCCGATGTATTCAACAGTAAATATGTTTGTTTAATAATTAATTTATTGGAGTTTGTTCAATAATAGTGAGACACGAATTACAAGCCTATCAAATTAATATTTAAATAGAGGATTCTCTTTATAATATGGTGGTTTTATTTTTACTATATAGTTTTGTGTACTTGTTCTTTTTAGCGAATGCCGGCTTTAGCACTACCGGCGCTCTTGGGAACATATGCCTTGAATTTGAAGGTAAGCAGATATACACCGTAGAAGGGGAACGCTCACGGAAACGAAGACAGGTGATATAAAAAACGCGAAAAAAAAAATCGTTTTTACCAATTATTTTTCACGTTTTTTATTCACTATTAACTCATTTGGACAGTTTAATCAAACGATAATTTAGCAGTGAAACCAATAAAATCAGTGTTTTCCCAGCGAAAGTAATGTTAAAATAAAAAATGAGCCGCGGGCGGAGTCAACGTTCGCGCTCAGCTGTGGGTGCAGTGGTGCAGCAGCGAGCAGCGTCTATCACGATATCTTTCGCTTATCTCAGTCTATCATACTAAGTTATTAATTTAAAAAAGGACTAATCACCAAAAGACGTTTAGTATTAATTTGTGTTTAGATAGTATATTATTATTGCTCACGCTCCGAGAGCGTTCCCCTTCCACCCAGTATATAAATATCCATTGTAGAGGAAAAAATATACCAACCCGTCTGGCCAGCGTGGTATAGTGGGCTAATATCCCTCCAAATGTATTGAGGTAACCCGTGCCCAACAGTGGGACGATTATAGATCGAGTTGATGAGGTAGACAAATAAAACTCAATATAACTAACGAGTACATATACTAGGTGACACTAAAATCCCGGGTCCCAGGCGGTACGGTCGCTGGTGTCCACCATCTTGTAGCAGACGACAGTGTCCCCGGCCTGCACGCTGAAGGTCGGCTCACTGAACCTCAGGCCACACTCCATGTCGCGCTTGATTGTCGGTACTTCGTCTTTTAAATGTTTCATTGAAGCTAGTTTACCTGAAAGATAAATAAATAAATTGAAATAAGAAAAGAGGTAAGATCGTAAGCATGGATGGATGTTTGTTACTCTTTCACGTAAAAACTACTAAACGGATCTGGATAAAATTTGGCACAGAGATAGATTATGGTTTGGAATAACATATAGGCTAGGCTTTTTACAGCGATAACCGAGATCCACGCGGGCGGAGCCGCGGGCAACAGCTAGTCAAATAATAAATACAATAATATATTTTTTTTTTAATTGTGCAGACAGAACAAAATTTCAATGATAATTATAATCATATTGATGATTGAATAAAAATCATTTTTATTATATCAAAGAGGGATATGAATACTCAAATAGCGCAGACGACAAGAAAGAGCAGACGGTACTGACAGGGACAGGCGCCTGCGCGGAAGTAGGAAGAGAGGTAGGGCACCATACTAGCGAGCAAGCCCGACTGGGGAAGGACTTCCACCTTACAGAAGCCAAATAGCCAAATAACTACACACAGTGGTGTAGTTGCGTTTCTGTGTGTGAGTACAGGTCTCCAATGCTCATTTAGAGATGCGTTTTGAAAAAAACGTATCCCTATCACAGGGTTACTTCCATCTTAAAGCCCTGGTGTAAAAAAATGGGCTGGCAACACGCAAGTGATAACTCTGGTATCGCAAGCGTCCATAGGCTACAGTAATTGCTTAACATCAGGCGGGCCGTATGCTCGTTTGCCACTCAAGTAGTATAAAAAAAATAGAAAAGTTCAGTAAGACATTTTTAAATTAAGAAGCATTTCTATAAATGTCAGTGACCTTCAAAGACGACTTGTTGATCTCTGATGACCCTGTACAAAGCGTTGCGCGCGAGTGTACCCTTCGTACACCTGCAACCTGCCACCGGCACCTTCTTCTTGTTCTCCGTCACCACGAACTCTTGGAGGACGTTCGCTTCACCTGGCATTGAAATTATATTTAACATTGAAATTATGATTACTTCGCGTGGGTTATATGTATGGTAGGCAACGGAGGTGGCTGTACAGGGCCGCTATATGATAGATTAGTTTTTTTTTATTTATTAGTTTAGGAAAACCAATGTATGAATTTTTATGAAATAGATATTTATCTGTAGGTTTAGTCTAATTGTACACTGTTACCAATTTACACCAAAAATATATATAATTAGCTGTTGCCCGCGGCTCGATTTTCTTACAAGATTTAAAAAGTTTGTAACCCCAGCAGTTTAGATTCTGCGTTGATGATCAGTCAGTCAGCTTAAACTCTAACCGCTTTGTAAACGTGGTGTAGTGAGTGAATAGTTACGCCATGCTCTGTCCTCTTCTTTCGAATGTCAAATTACCGATGACAGAATAAAAGATTACAATCTTTATATATAAAAATGAATCCCTATTTCCCTTGGTCACGGCAACACGCGTAAACGGCTTGACCGATTTTAGTAATTCTTCTTTTGCTGTGTTTGTTATTGCCAGGAGAAGGTTCTTATGTAAAAAAAAAAGAAAGGAAAGCCACTAGTATATATTAAAATGACACTTTCCACTTTTATTAATGTCCTCCTAACCGAATTTCGGCCACGGCGGCTAATCTCAACGGAGACTAGCCATCTGCGCGGGAGATATTATAGTGCACAAGTGTGTGCGCAAACACAAGTGCACTCTTTATTCCCTCACTCTCATAGTCCGATGGGACGGCAAATCCGACACGACCGGAGAGAGGTCAGGCGTAGGACCAACGGCTTTATGTGCTTTCCGAAGCATGGGGGTGTAAATACCGCCAATTTCCAAACTCCGGGCATCTATTGTAAATTTCTTAACAGAAAAACCCAATATCGATTTTTGGCCCGACCCGGGAATCTAACCCGGGACCTCGTGATCAGCAGTCTCACACATCGGCCACTGAGCCACGGAGGCAGTTATATTAACAAGGTCACTAACAGAGGAGCCACTTTTATTAACAAGGTAGTAAAAAGTTTATTTAATACTTTTTTTATTCACTCAACGTGCACCTTGTGACGTATACGCTCGACACAATTCATACGTAGACACACACTGAAATAAGTATACCAAAACTTACCGATTAATTCTTCCTCCTGCCTCTTGGGTATTCTAAGATTGAGTTCTTCCTTAATGTCGTCGACCATGCGGTAGATAACGTTGTGCTTCTTCACCGGTATGTTCTTCTTCTTCGCCTGCACCGATATGGTTGAAGGACACTCCACGTTGAATGCGTAGATCACTGCCTTGAACATTTCTGCTATCTGTAAATTAAGATAAACATTGTTTACCACTATTCTACGATTTGTTTACTTCTATATATTCCACAGCTGGGCATGGGTCTTCTCGTCTCTATTAGCGGAGAGTGTTAAGGTTTTACTTAATATACGCAGGCCCAATACGGGTTGATGAATGAGACCAGGGGGAAAAAATACATAGTTCGACTGAATTATTAAATAATATAATCGATTGAAAATCTTACGTCATTCAAAGAAAATAACTTTACCTCTAAATCATTAGGTGTTACTGGTCCAACTCCGAAATGCACTAGGTCCAACCTGACACGTTCGTGTTCGTCATACGTTTCCAATATATCCAGGATCGCTTCCACAGACCCATCCACGTCACCTGCAAAGTATCAAACTCAATTTATTTATTGGTCTTGTATTCTGTGGGCCTGTCCCTTAGGCAGGAGTTTGTGTCCTTATGGTATTTGAAAGTAGTTGTAGAAAACACGTGAAGTACAACACATTGAAAAAGCATTCACGCGTAGTGTTTTGTTCCGTCGTCACGCACCCCGCAGCGTGGTGCGGTGCAGTGTGTCAATCATCTTAATGTTCTGTATAAATAAATAGATAGATAGAATATTCTTTATTGCACACCACAATATAACATCTCAATCCATAAAAGTCTCACTGCTGGGCACGGGTCTCCTCTCTCTCCAAATGTATGGCATTCATTAAGTATACAGTTTATATACGTATCTTTGAACTATTCTGGAGCAGTAATTCACTTCTTTTCGATCTAAATTGTGTATATGAGTTCGAAAATGTCCGTGTGGTGACTGATTAAGAATACAAATGTCACCACCCCGTTCCATCCCGTGGGTGTCAGGCAGACAATATCCACTGCAAGAGAGGGAAAACTCGGAACAAAACCCTATACTAACCCGTCTGGCCAGCGTGGTGTAGTAGGCTAATATCCCTCCAAATGTATGGAGGAGATCCGTGCCCAGCAGTGGGACATTTATGGGTTTGGACAAAAGTTCGAAAAAACGTCGACACTATTAAGTTTATTGTCATAGAAATTACACGAGCGTCTTACTGCACACCGTAAAGATACGAAAGGAAAGGTAAGGTAAGGTACGAAAAGGTACTCATAAGACATGAGGAGGGTCGCGGTACTCTAAACGTGATTTTCTCTAATAAAGATGATGAGTCAATTCTGATAATAATAATCTTAAACAGAAATATTATATCGAGGTAAGAGCGATACCACGCCTCGACGCAGCAGTCTGGTAATTTATAAAAGTATTTCCAGTACGATGGTCAAGAGATTTCAGGAAATTGTTTTGTATTTTCTCCAAACGTTCAATGTGCACCGTATACTGAGGATTCCATACAATACTTCCGAACTCCAGAATGCTGCGAACGTAGGCGTAATATAAGACCTTTTATGTGAGGGAACTTTTAAAGGGTTTAGATAACCGGAGAACCATACCAAGTTGTTTATATGCTCGAATAATTGTGAATTATTGGATTAGTTTTGCGAGAAAAAGTAATAACATGACACTTGTCTGAATTTAGGTAAATTTGATTATAATGACAATAAGTTTCAAATTTGGTTAAATCACTCTGTAGTTCAATGCAGACTGACTCCGAAGCTACGACTTTAAAAAAAATTGTGTCATCAAATTAGCGTAAAGCAAATGACATGAACTAGCAAAGATAGCATCAATGTCATTGATATATAATATAAAAAGAAAAGGTCCTAAGTGTGATCCCTGGGGAATTCCTGAAGGTATTTTTAGGAATCTCGATGTATAACCCTCAAGAGCCACGGCTTGACTAAGATTCCTAATGTATGAGTTCAGCCACCTCAAAAGATCACCATGTATACAGAATTTTGCTAATTTCTGTAATAGTCTGTAATGATTTAATTTGTCAAATGCTTTGGAAAAATCAGTATACACGGCATCGACCTGACATCCGCCGTCTAGAGCATTGAGAAAGTCGCGGCGGCTTTCTTCTAAGAAAGGCTTGTACCTTTGACGACGACGCTGAGCGTGGGATGCGTGTCGTGCTGTATCATCTTCTGGCGCGGCCCGTCGGGGCGCAGCTTGTACCGGCCGAGCGCGCGGCGCCGGGCCAGCGCGGCCGCGTGCTGCTGCTGGTGCAGCGCGCCGCGCGCACTCTGCTCGTGCAGGTCGGCGGCTTGCTTCTCCTTCATGCGCACGTTGTGTCGCCACCGCATCACCTCGCTGGCGCGCTTCTACAACGATCACAACAACTATGTACCTACTACCGCTCATACGGAAGTTTAGAGACCTGGATGAAGGATGAGCACATGGGAAGAGGCATGGACAAAAAATCCGACGGGTCAAAATGCTCTGGCAGCCTCTAATATAAATGACAACGCATAAATGTTTTTAAGATACGACGTAAGTTATGAACAATCCATAGTAGTGGGTTCATAATCTCAATACAACATTATTTCCTCGCAATTGGAAGATGTTGTCTGTATTGATCTGCAACGACTAACGGTTGAATGGAGCTGACTTCACTCCAACGTATAAAGCGGTATTAATGAGTTAGTTAGAAAGTTTATTCAGCTTAGACAAGAAAGATGGATGCTTCTAAAATTCGAGTGATTTTTGAATACGAGTTCCGACGCGGAACTAACGCGGCAGAAACAACTCGCAATATCAATATTGCGTTTGGAGAGGGGACTGCTAATGAACGCTCCGTGCAATTTTGGTTTACACGCTTTCGTGATGGAAACTTTGATTTGAAGAACAAACCACGTGGAAGACCGCCCACACGGGTGAATAACAATGAATTAAAAGAGATTGTGGAAGCCGATCCAAGCCAAACTACCCAGGACTAAGCGGCATGGTTTAACATTACCTTACCAACAATATAGACTCATTTGCGTCAAATCAATTTAAAAAAATATATGAAAAATGGGTGCCTCATGATTTGAATGATCTGCAGAAAGAAACGCGTGTTGAAACTTGTGATGCCTTGTTGAATCGATACAGAAATGAGGAATATTGGATCGAATTGTGACATGTGATGAAAAGTGGATTCTTTACGATAACCGTAAGCGAAAAATGCAATGGCTGACCCCAGGTCAAACGCCGCAACAGTGTCCTAAAGCAAAGCTTACCAATAAAAAGGTAATGGTAACTGCTTGGTGGTCTCAGCATAGAATTATTCACTATAGCTTTATCTGATCTGGTCAAGCAATAACGGCAGATGTCTACTGTGCCGAACTCCGAACAATGATAGCAAAACTAGCAGTGAAACAGCCTCGACTCATGAATCGATCTTCACCATTATTGCTCCATGATAACGCGAGACCTCATACAGCACGAGAAACCGTTGTAACTCTACAGGTACTGCAATTAAAAACTATTCGTCATCCTCCGTAATCGCCAGACCTTGCAACGGATTATAATTTTTTTCGTGATTTAGACAATTTTCTACGTGATAAAAAGTTTTCTTCTCAGAAGGCAGTACAAATACAAAATGCTTTTACACAGTTTTTGAATCTAGATCACCAGAGTTCTATCGCAAAGGCATAAATGTTATTTTTATATTTTTTATTTATATATTTGGGATAACAAACAGTAGTACAAAAAAGGTAATGTTACATATTAAACTTAAATACAAATGTGCTGATTATACTACCAACAGCATTATCCACTTATTACTATGAACAGATTTATTAAAAACGGAACATGCTACGTGATGTGAAATATATTAAGTATATTAGAAGATATAAACTATCTCCAATAGGAGACAGAAAAAAAGAGAAAAAATAATAATAGGAACTAATTAAGGATCAGTTACATTACAAATTACCTATAATAAGGGATAACATACTTGTATAAACTGATAAGAGCAAAATAATAATGTTAATGTATAAAGCAGGTTCTTAGATGTATGTTTAAAGTTGTAAGTTGTAGAGTATATTTTATAAGTTAGGAGCATGATTTATGTACATATATTATTCAGAGTCTCCAGCAAACATTCTTTATATTTGATCGCAGAATGGATGAAAATATCGTTATTGATAAACTAGGCATTATAATTATCGACAAGCTGCCATAGAGGTGTCCTAAGGCCAGCGTTAGTTTTAGCAACACTATTAGAGCTAGTGTTGACCGTTAAGAGACGATGTGAGCGTACCTGTCTACGTATGACTGTTCTTGGGACAATGAAGCACAGTTTGTTTGACAATTCTGGACAATCATACCTATTGTGAACAATACCATGTAAGAACATAGCTCCAAGAAGAAGCCTCTTGTTTTTCAGTGACAACAATTTGTATTTTTGGAGTAGGTAATCATGTGACTGGTAGCTGTGGCAACGTCTAAAATGAAGCGTCCTTAAGATTTTCTTTTGGACGTTTTCTATCGCTTTGACATATTTATTATAATATGGATGCCATATAACGGTAGCGAACTCAAGACAAGATCTTACCAGCGTAATATATAAGTATCTACAAGTATTGGGGTTTTTGAAATCTTTGGTATTACGTATACGTTAATAAATAAAACGAAAAATAGAGGACCTAAAATAGACCCTTGAGGGACTCCAGATATGACCAAAATTTGGTCAGATTGAAATCCATTAATAACTACTTTTTGCGTACGATTTGTTACATAAGAAACAACCCATCTCAAAAGATTTCCACGAATGCCATTAAAGGCGATTTTGTGTAAAAGCAACTTATGGTCCACTTTATCAAATGCTTTTTGAAAGTCTGTATAAACAGCGTCAGTTTGGTGGCGATTGTCCATGTTTTCGAAAAGGCAGCTTACAAAATTGGTTAAGTTAAAAATAAACGAATTTCAATTTTTCAGTACAAATCGGCAATTACATACTTTAACCCCTCATATGTTTTATTTGCATGAAAATGTTACTTACTATTTTATTTTTACAAAATATAAATTCGCGATTTTTTATTTGTGGATTACAAGAACCAGCACGCAGGCGGCCATGTTTGAGCTAACGCTACATTTTACATAAAATCTGACATTTGTGTTTTATTAAATGAATATTTCGTAGGAAAATAAACTAAGTTATAATAGCTAGACATTTTGATTGCTCTTTCAATTTTCAGTATGCAAATATCTTCCGCGTTTTTTAGAATTGTTTTGTTTTGCTTCTTGACGTCAAAGTGCAAAAGTCACGTGACCTACTGTTTTAGCGCTACATTTCAAATGTATGGTTAAAAACTACAATGTTTTTTATTTTATTAAGATTTTTCAAGAAAAACAGGTACCCTGTCCCATGAATAATATCTGATACATAACAATAGATTTTCTATTGTGTCTAACTTGGGACAGTGGGGTTCAAATACTTTTTCATAAACAGTCAAGTAGCCAATTGCATAGCGAAAATGCCAAAAATATTGAAAAATTGATACTGTCAGCGAAGCAAATCAACTATTTGAATACCGGGACGAAGTAAGCGCTCGGCTAACCTCCCGAAATCGTGCTACATCGGCCACCAGCCGAGCTGTCTTTTGTTTTTCTAGAACATTCAGTCGCATATGTGAGCCGCACAAGCAGTACGCTTCCCACACATTGCTTTTTACAAAATTATTTTCCCTATTACATTTAGTCCGGTCAAGAAATGGCTCAAAAGAGGGTATAGAGTGCGTGAGCGGGAACCTAAGCGATTTCTTCAGAAACTTATTCAGAATACTTAGAGAGATAACATACTAAAAGTCCTGACGCCTAGGAGGTGAGGCGGAGGGAGGGAGGGGGGGGGGGGGGTGACAAAGGTCTCAATTTTAGGTTTTTCGCTAATATCTCAAAAATGGTGCGTTTTAGCAAAAAGTGTTCTAAGATGAAATGAAAGTTTATTAAATTTTCTATAACTTTGATTCCTATACTTTTTCCATATTTCCACCCATTTTCGATCTACACGCTCCAGAAATGTAGAAATTTAAGTTTTTCAGCGTGATGACCATTACCTGATGCGAAAATTATCTTAAAATTTATTTTTACATAAGCTGGGAGTACCTCCACGTGGTGAAGGCGGTAACAGTAAGATATCGCGTTTTTTATAATAGCGAATAACTGAGCTGAGGCGGGAAACACAATCATGAAGATTGCTTTTTGCTCAATGTCTCTAATGCTCAATGTTCCTACAATGAGCAATAGAGACATTGAGCGACTTTAGAAAAAAAGAAAGAAAGAAAAACGTTTATTCGAACAAACACAGGACATTATGGAGGAAAAAAAATTGGTACAAAATAGGTATTAAATAAAAAAAAATTTACAACATAACTTTAGGTATATATCCAATTTTGTTATCCTGTGCGATGTCAGAATAGGTCCCAATCTCAGCTTCGGGCTGCGGCATTTGCATGCTGCAGCGCTGATTTTCTGGCTAAAACTCCCATTAATATGGTATACATGCCTTATCGGGCTTATATTATTATTGGTATTCGTCATTTTATTTTGTTTGGCACGGTAGCGGTACTACGGTACCCGGTAACACAGGGGAGCGACCAGCCACAAAATATTATTTTATGATATACACTGTTATTAGTAACACAATTGGGTTATCTAATGTGAGTACTAAGTAATAAGTGTCCTGTATGTGACGAGGATGTCGGTAAAAGTAAGGACGTCTCTGAGGTGAAAGAAAAGGGAATACTGGGCCTTATTAAAGCGTGTAAGGAAAGGAAAGATAGGAGACTCGTTGCCTTAATGCAGATATAAAAAAGCCTTTGAACAATAGGAGGGTTGTAAATTCAGTTGAGACTCTTACTGTAAATATGGTACCAGGGAGGTATGTCCTTTGAAAAATTATACCTGGGGAAACGAAGTTCTTGGTCGTTTGTCCTGCATTAAGGATCTTGTTGCTAAAGGAGCAAAATATCACAAAGACTGCTATTACTTATTTGTCTGCCTGTCAGTTACCCAAAACTAAATTAAGCTGAGATCCCTAGAAATAAACAGGGAAGAATCTCATCGTGGGAAAACTGAGTATATGAGTAAGAGGGCTTCCCTACATGTAAGCAAAAATTGCTTCCATAGCCTCTACAACGTGAGTCTCAATTGAATGTATGTACAACCCTCCTTTTCTTCAAGGGCTTTTGCATATCTTTAATAAGGTAACGTGTACATAAAAAACAATGATTCTTGAAGTCAAATGGCAGAAGCCTTGTCTCTTCATTAGATAAAGATGATTGATTGATTGATGATTTATTTTTAATGGTGTCACTTCAGGTGTAATTTTTACGGCAGCTGGTGCGAATCAAAAGGGATGTCAAGTCAAGGAAACTTCGATACTTGTCGCCTTTCTTTTCCTTACACGCTTTAATAAGGCCCAGTATTCCCTTTTCTTTCACCTCAGAGACGTCCTTACTTCCTTTACCGACATCCTCGTCACATACAGGACACTTATTACTTAGTACTCACATTAGATAACCCAATTGTGTTACTAATAACAGTGTATATCATAAAATAATATTTTGTGGCTGGTCGCTCCCCTGTGTTACCGGGTACCGTAGTACCGCTACCGTGCCAAACAAAATAAAATGACGAATACCAATAATAATATAAGCCCGATAAGGCATGTATACCATATTAATGGGAGTTTTAGCCAGTAAGGTCGCTCAATGTCTCTAATGCTCATTGTAGGAACTTTGAGAATTAGAGACATTGAGCAAAAAGCAATCTTCATGATTGTGTTTCCCGCCTCAGCTCAGTTATTCGCTATTATAAAAAACGCGATATCTTACTGTTACCGCCTTCACCACGTGGAGGTACTCCCAGCTTATGTTAAAATAAATTTTAAGATAATTATCGCATCAGGATTACCTGAGTAGTCAGGAGTACCTAAGTTTTTCAGCGTGTTGACCATTAGGTCAACACGCTGAAAAACTTAAATTTCTACATTTCTGGAGCGTGTAGATCGAAAATGGGTGGAAATATGGAAAAAGTATAGGAATCAAAGTTATAGAAAATTTAATAAACTTTCATTTCATCTTAGAACACTTTTTGCTAAAACGCACCATTTTTGAGATATTAGCGAAAAACCTAAAATTGAGACCTTTGTCACCCCCCCCCCCCCCTCCCTCCCTCCGCCTCACCTCCTAGGCGTCAGGACTTTTAGTATGTTATCTCTCTAAGTATTCTGAATAAGTTTCTGAAGAAATCGCTTAGGTTCCCGCTCACGCACTCTACAACTACTTTATTGATTGGACCTATTTGTCAATAAACGCGTGCTTCATTGCAAAATTGTGTCTTTTAAATATCTTTTAAAAGAAGACAACTCCCGCACTAGTGAACAAGCTCTGTGTCGCGGGGGACTTTTCAAACATACAATTAACGGACACAAATTACACCCAGACTCAGAACAACTCTTTGCGGGTCACACAAAGATTTTTCCTGTGTGGGTATCGAACCCACAACCTCGTGCATAGCAGGCGCATACTGCGGCCACAGGCCACTGGACCACCAAGGCAGTCTAAGTCTGTGTTATTCATTCATAAAGCAAAGCCCGCTTCGCAACACCTTCAGACACAATTTTAACAAAAACATTATTATTTCCATTGCTTGATTACTAGTATCACTTACTTATTAATATTTTAAATATAACTGCTCCGCTGGGTGTCGAATACCTTTCCAAAGTGGGCCTAGCAGAATATCAGCGCTGCAGCGTCTGCGATGTTGCAATTAATCGCTGAGCTACCTCCTGTTTTGTCTTGTAACCATTATGTATTTTTTTTTAGATTACTGTTATAACATATTGTAAATTTATAAAGACAAAATATATCCTACATTGTTATGTGTACAACTAAAAACCCCCGCAACATAGTTTTAACACACTTTTGCCCCATCTCTAAAAGCCTTACCTCAGAGTTAACTTCCAGCACTTGGTCTCCCGCAGAAGGCATCTCCCTCCACCCGAGCACGGAGACAGGTGTTGACGGTGGTGCTTCTTGAACTAATCTACCATCCGCTGAGTTCAACATTCGAACCTGTATTCAACCATTTTTAAACAACTATTTCTTAATTCTTATAGTCTTTGTACACAGTTACAGAAATACAAATAGGTACATTATAATAGGTAGAGGAGAAAAATACAAGAGTAAGTGAAGTGTACAACCGAAGAGGAAAGTGGAATAAAAAATAGAGTGAATAAACTTAATGTACAAAGAAAAAGCACAAAGTTTTGAGTGTTACATAAGAAATGAGTATATATTATATAGTTAGTTTGTATATATATATATATATATATATATATATATATTATAACACTCAAAAGTTTGTGCTTTTTCTTTGTACATTAAGTTTATTCACTCTATTTTTCTATTCCACTTTCCTCTTCAGTTGTACACTTTGTGCAATCACACGAACACCCTACATAAACATACATATAATACATAAATTACTTATATACGACATTTCTTTTTAATTGAAAACAAGACGAAGCGCCCACAAGTGAAACATAATATTAAGGATTGCTATTTTTTTCAGTCAGAGTTTATAAAAAATGTATATTATATATTTCTCTATTTAATTTATAACTTTATACTCCATTATATAATAAAATAAAATATTAGGATTAAAAGAGAACAAAATTAACTTTAAAATTAGATGAATTAATTATAAACACAGGAGATTCCTTAGGCTCTACCCCTGTCTGTTTAGTCAGCGAATACGGCAGTAGGCAAATTAGCTGACGTCTCATTTGACATTTTTCATTGACCTGCATAAGTGGCACAGTGTCATCTATATGAATAAATGATTTGAATTCGAATAAAGCGAAAGAAGTATGTCAGGATCGTAGCAAGTAGAGAGCCGTAGTCTGTGCCTACCTCTCTGGGAAACTGGTGTGATTCTATGTATGTAATATAAAATATAATAGAGATACAGTTACCTTAGCCCAGCCGGTGCCGGCGACTATGATGCTACCTCGCCTCAACGTGCCACGTTGCACTAATACTGTTGCTTGCTTCCTGGACAAACAAATATTACGTTCATTGGTGACCTTTACAACTGTACAGATTTTTTTTTATACTACTTGGGTGGCAAAAAAGCATACGGCCTGCCTGATGTTAAGCAGTTACCGTAGCCTATGGACGCCCGCAATAGAAGAGATATCACTTGCGTGTTGCCAACCCATTTTTTTACATCAGAACTTTAAGATGAGAGTATCCCCGGGATAGGAATACATTTCTTTCAAATCGCATCCCTAAATGAGCGCTGGAGACCTGTACTCACACACAGGAACACAACCACACTGCTGTGTGTAGTTATTTGGCTGTGGTCTTCTGTAAGGTGGAGTTCCTTCCCCAGTCGGGCTTGCTCGCTAGTATGGTGCCCTACCTCTCTTATTTATCGCGATTTTCTGCTTATTATTAATTATTATTATTATTGTTCTTTCTTTTATAGTCATAAGCGTAGGTATGTTACCGGACATAGGCCCCATTTTGCTTATTTGCAAGGTGGTTTATTAAAACAATACTTCTCAATAAAGTTATTTTATGTTTCTGTATATTTGTAATCTTCTGTCTTGATAGCAGAGAGGAGACCCGTGTCCAGCAGTGGGACATATATGGGTTGCTACTAATATACATTTGTATATCACAGATAGAAACTCATCCGGGATCCTTTGGGAAGATTTACGTGATGATACGGGACTTAGTATAAATGTAAAAAAATACAAGGAATTGTGGAGTTTCAAACTGACCCACTCCTAGCATCCAACTGGGCCTCAATCACCACCCCTTCGACATAACCACCAGGGTCTGCCTTCAGTTCCATCAGCTGTGCCTGTAGCGTCAGCGCCTCGACCAGAACATCCAGGTTCTTCCTCTTCAGAGCTGACACAGGTATGGCCTGGATGTCACCCCCCAGCTGTTCGCAGACGATCCCGTGTGCTGACAGCGCACGTAGCGTTCTGTCCTGGTGACGTGTGCTCGTATGAATGCCTTGTATTATACTAGCTGCACCGTGCCTACTTCGTTAGGCGGTAAACATTTTTACTTTTAATGAAATTTTTTTTTTTTTTTTAGAAAGACAACGCCCGCACTAGAGAACAAGCTCTGTGTCGCGGGGGACTTTACAAACATACAATTAACGGACACAAATTACACCCAGACTCAGAACAACTCTTTGTGGGTCACACAAAGTTTTGTCCTGTGTGGGAATCGAACCCACAAAAATTATGAGTGTGGTTCGGTTAATACTGAGTGCTATTATTTATTTTCTGACTGCCACAAGGAAAATACTTGGCTTGGAAAATAATGACACTCAAAAGTAACTTGGCATTCTATTGGTAAAAGAATTTTAAAAATTGGTTCAGAAGATCCAAGGGTTACCCTCTACAACCTCACAAAGTTTACCTCTTTGTTAAGATAAGCTGAAGTGTTTGTATGTCCGAATGAGGTAATCTCAGGACCTATCAGTCTGATTTTATAAAATATCTATAAAATATAAATACTTAGTAAAAAATTAAGCATTTTTGCTAAGCAATCAGCTCAAATATACTTAAATATTAAAGCAATGTGGAACAAAGACGAGCCCGGAGCAGGACTCGAACCTGCGCCTATTATATATTTAGGTATATAAATACTTGTCTTGATCGACTGGTGTCTTATTCATCAACGCAGATATACCACTGCGGCTATAAACTTGAAATCTTGTAAGTAATCACTAACAGGTGATTTTTGAAAATTAATTCCCGAAACGGATAAAAAATTGTTGGTGAAGTGGGGCGAGACGTAACTAAAATCTATATATGATTTCTGATTCTGATTACTAGCTTCGTTAGTTCCGAGGCATAAGCTAGCCTAAGTAGCCTAAAGATGCTCGCCTCGCGCGTTGCCGACCCATTAGAAACCTTATAATTCCTTTCTTGATGAACCACATGCTATAGTCTCACGGGAAAACTGCAACAAGGAGCTCATTCCACAACCTAATTGTGCGTGGGAGGAAATTCCTCAGAAACCGTACAGTACGGCACGATAGAGGATCTGTTTGAAAATTCTCAGTAGCAAGAAAGACTCGCTTCTTCTTTTGCCTAGCCTTGTCCTTTTATTTGGGGTCGGCTCTCCGCGGCGCCGGGACGCTCGGTCCCGGGTTCTTAAATTCTTTATTGTACACAGTAACAAAAAAAACAAATAGGTACATATAAATACTAGCTGACCCAGCAAACATTGTTTTGCTACTAAAATATAGGGGTTGATCGTAGAGGGGTGAAAATTAAGGGTTGTATGTATTTTTTAATGCTGAATCACAAAACAATAAAAATTGTCTAAAAAAATAAATAAAAAAATTAGGGGTGGACCACCCTTAACATTTAGGGGGATGAAAAATAGATGTTGTCCGATTCTCAGACCTACCCAATATGCACACAAAATTTCACGAAAATCGGTCGAGCCGTTTCGGAGGAGTTCAAAGTTGAACACTATGACACGAGAATTTTATATATTAGATAACATGCACAAAGGCGAGCTTAACTAAAGGGTTGTCTGTATATCTAGTTGTGCCCGCTTGGTGTGTTATTTACGGTTGTCCACCACGTAGAAGGTGGTCTCCCTTGGCCTCTGTTTTTATTAGGAATGGCTAAAGCCCTTTAAATGCAATAGTCCTCGTCTCGCCTCATCACATGTCCAAACCCAAACCACCTCATACGACTCTCCTTCATCTTTTCTGTTATGGGTGCCACCTTGAACGAGCCCCTTATGTACTGATTTCTCACTTTAACGATAAAGAAAGACTCGCATTCTAGCCAAATATGGATATCACATAGCTGTCAACATATATGGGTGTTTCATACACCTCTGCCTGCCTGTCCCTTTAAGGGGAATAGGTGTGATGCTTTATATATATAAAGTTTAACAACATAGATATAAAATAGTGGCATACCTACAATGTTCACACCTGGCTTGTCGATTTTGTTGATCGCCACCAATATTGGAACTGTAACAAACAAATATAAATATGTTTATTGCTACATAAAAACGGTAGGGCACCATACTACCGAGCAAGCCCGACGAGGGACGGTCCTCCACCTTACAGAAGACCACAGCAAAATAACTGCATACAACGGTGTAGTTGTGTTGTGAGTAGTAGGGATGCGTTTTGAACGAAATGTACTCCTCCCTATCCCAGGCATACTGCATCTTAAAGCGATAGTGTAAAAAATGGGTTGGCAACACACAAGTGATACCTCTGGTATTGCAAGCTTCCATAGGCTACGAGCGGTGGTGGCCGAGTGGGAAAGTAACCGACTTGCACGCAAGAGGTGCGAGTTCGATCCCGGGCAGTACCAATGTGAATTTCACTTTGTGGAATTTATATGTACTAATCAAATGATTCGCCATCTGCTAACGGTGAAGGAAAACATCGTGAGGAAACCCACATGTCTTAGAAGAAATTCTAAAGACATGTCTGATTCACCAACCCGCATTAGGCCAGCGTGTGTGAATTAAGGCCTAAACCCTCTCTCTCTCTTGATAGAGGAGAGGAGACCCGTGCCCAGCAGTGGGACATATATGGGTTGCTATTATATTATTATATATAGGCTATGGTAACTGCTTAACATCAGGAGGGCTGTATGCTCCCAAGAGGTGGCAAAGAAGCAGTATAAAATTATTTTTTTTCATCTTGATATTAAAGCTACTGCTTCCTTCTAGTTGTTTTTATCATTACCTTACTGATTACTTACTTATTAATTTAAAAAAAAGGAAAAAGACAACTCCTACACAAGAGAACAAGCTCTGTGTTGAGGACTTTACAAACATACAATTAACGGATTCAAATTACACCCTAGACTCAGAACAACTCTTTGTGGGTCACGCAAAGTTTTGTCTTGTGTGAAAATCGAACCCACAACCAAGTGCACAGCATACGGATACTGCGGCCACTGGACCACCAAGGAGATCTTCGAGTACCTCCATTGCGCAAGAGCTCATAGCTTCTCACGTTGCCTTTGATGAGAGCATCAATTCTACTTTAATAGCGTGGGTGTATGTGTGTGTATCATCTAGTAGGAGTGCTAGAGTAGGACAGAT
This sequence comes from Trisateles emortualis, assembly GCA_947095525.1. Lineage (NCBI taxonomy): Eukaryota > Metazoa > Arthropoda > Insecta > Lepidoptera > Erebidae > Trisateles > Trisateles emortualis. The sequence goes on along the minus strand of OX352748.1, from coordinate 2,204,912 downwards.
ATAGTATTCCCTCACCATTAGCTTCTCTAGCCATCCGTATAGACTCGACGGTCTGCTCCATGACGCCGTCGTCGGCCGCCACAACAAGCACCACGATGTCGGTGGCGTGCGCGCCCCGGGACCGCATGGACGTGAACGCGGCGTGACCCGGCGTGTCCAGGAACGTCACCTTGTCGCCGGACGATACTTGTACTGGACAAAACATCAATTATATAAAGTACTAGTTGTTGCTAGCACTCCACCGGCGTGGATGTCGGTTATCGCTATAAAAAGTAACTAGCCTAACTGCTATTCCAGATTATAATATATCTCTGTGTCAAATTTCATCCAGATCCGTTCAGTAGTATTTGCGTGAAAGAGTAACAAACATACATCCATACATTCTTACAAACTTTTGCGTTTATAATATTACACTAGTCTGGCCTTATCGGCAAAAGAAAAAGAGGACGACCGCCTGAAAAATGGCTTCACGAAGTTAAAAGCAGCTGAATAATACTGGGTATCAAGGCTAAGAACAGAAAACTGTATAGTAAAATGGAGGAAACCTTTACTTGTGGATAGATCCTTAATATCCTTACGAATATTATAAATGTGTTTGTAAGTATGGATTGATGTTACTCTTTCACGTAAAAACTACTGAACAGATCTGGATGAAATTTGGCACAGAGATAGATTATGGTCTGGAATAACACATAAGCTTTTTGCAGCGATAACCGACATCCACGCGGGCGCAGCCGCGGGCAACAGCTTGTGTTATATAATAAGTAGTCTTTGTGAACTCATTCGGCGTACAGTTAAACAAATCCATATGTTGTGACACTATGTTAAAAGCACGCAGGGCGCGCGTAAAACAGTAGTAAACTAACGAATTTTGCAAACTAACCTTCAAAAGCACCAATATGCTGTGTAATCCCACCAAACTCCTGGTCAACGACTGAGGTGTCTCTTAACGAGTCCAGCAGGGTTGTCTTGCCGTGGTCCACATGTCCCATTACACACACCACCGGGGGACGAGGCTTTAGGGCTTCAGGAGGTGCTGGAGGTGCAGGCACTGCGTCCTTGTTCTGGTCACGAATGAAGTAACATTAGGTATTGACGCTAAAATTATAGCTACTGTGATGCAAGAATTTACTAGCAACGGTAACTGTATTTTATACTGCTAAGGTGACAAACTGGCCCGCCTGATGGTAAGCAGTTATTTTAGTCGTGTTGTTTTTTCTTGATTCATGCTTAAAAACCCCAATATAGGGAATAACTGATCGGGAAACGGTTTTTGGTTTGATACGCGTTGAGACGCACAGAACGCAATGACTGATGTATATGTGGTTACGATTGTCACTATATACCCTGATAACAAGAAATATGAGGGTAGGCTTACGGCTCTGCACAAACGGTCCACCGACCATCAGCCACCAGTGGCTGATGCACCACGTCGTTTAGTACGAAAGCGAAACGAAGGTAGTCAGTGGCAACTACAATTAAATTTTGTTTCACTCTCCTGCTGTAAGTAGCGAGGCTGGCTTGGTGGTCCAGTGGCCGCAGTATGCGCCTGCCGTGTGCGAGGTTGTGGGTTCGATTCCCACACAGGACAAAACTTTATGTGACCCACAAAGAATTGTTCTGAGTCAGGGTGTTATTTCCCACGCAACACAAAGTTCTATAGTGCGGGAGAAAAGCAGAAAAAAAAAAGAGTATTCAGTCAACACTAAGTCACGACTGGCAACCACTTGGAATGCGTGTGATATGTCAACTGTGGTAAGAAGGTTGAAAAGAGACCACATACTGTAAATAGGAGGTGCAGTAAAGGCTGCTCCACCATGATGTCAACTCAACTCTAAACTAACTTGCTTATGGTCTGGTGACCGATTGCACATAGACGAAACATTAGTAATAAATCTACAACATGCACCAGTCTCTCACAAAGTTTTGAAATTTTTTTATTTTCTTTCCTTATTTCTTTGTCATAATGACTATTTCTCTAACCCTGTTCCTACTACATTATAAACGCAAATGTAAGAAGCTTTGTTTTGACAAAAAAATAAATGGTTTTTTATTATTATTATTAAGAAAAAAAAATGTATTTACTAATCTCAGTAGTACCATGGACCTAACATATGGAATATGGGTGTCATATACATCTTCCTACCTCTTCCAAGAAAAGAGTGTAATATTACATATTTTATATTAAAGCTGAGTATAAGTACCTCTTCTTCTTCCAACTCCTGGTCAGGCCTTGCTACAATCTTAAACCTACATCCAGAAATCTTGACAATATCTCTTATAATCTGAGGGTTGTGTATCACAGTGTTTTTGGTATAATCTATAATGGAATCTTTGTCGGCAAACTCTAGCGCCTTCAGTACGTGGTCTGAAACAAATATTTTTTTATTTAACTGACACCATTATAATAATAAGCATAACATATCATATATTTACGAAAATAATACTTACCAACATCTTTTTTGAGAACGCTGGCTATTTCTTCTACAGTCATGTTTCGCCATATCCCCACCACTTCTGAACTCTTTGGGGAGTATCTGATAGCTGGTCGACTTTTACTTTCTGATACCTAATATGAAAAAATATAAATGAATTCAGATAATTATTCAATTGTATTCTATTTTATAAATTATTTCAGATAATTATTCAATTGAATTGTGAAAGGCAGAATTGTTATAGCCAGATCCATTCACTGTGCTATAAACAATCAGCAGGTTAGGCTAGGTTAAAGATGGGTATTTGATCTGAGGATCTCCATACCATATAGGGCACAGTAAAAGTTGGTCCTCACTGTTAACAGCTGTAAGATCACAACAGAGGCGTAAATATGGGCGATCTATTAGCTCTGTCACCAGGTTGGTCATTAACCAAACAATAAGAATAAATAATTATAAATATGATATTAAACCTTTTCTTCTGGTGATCTCCTCTTCTTACAATACACATATGACACTGAAAGCTGTCTTGCCCATTGGTGACTATTATTAAGAGGAACTGCTTTGTTTCTATGTACTTGTGCGACAAATTCATTTTTTAATAAATTTACTGGTAACCTGGAAGAGAAACCGTGTTATAAATTAGTTGAACTAATGCATGTTTAGGCAATCATGTTAAGTAAAAGTCTATTACAGGCATGATTGCTTACCGTCTAAATAGTAGACTTTTGTACATGTTTCCTGTTATGAAATACAGAATATATATCTTGAAATGATTAGGACAAGGTTATGTCATAGAAGGTAGAGGTTATTAGTTATTAATTATAACTAAATGTGTGTATTAAGTCAGTATCTATGTAAATGTAATATCATATTGCGTCTACTGATAACATACATAGCTAATTAATAAAGTATTTATTTGTTAGTACTCCATAATATAACCTCTAAAATCAAATTGCTATTTTTCAACTTGACACATTTTTACCAAGTTGCCAACCTTTTTATTAACATTTTATGAGTTGACTATTAACAAATATAGTTGAGTAGGACTCACACTGGCGGCATGTTATTTAGGTACTTGCATGTGACTTTAGCCGTTATCAACTAAATAAATTGTAAAAAGTTCTGTTGGAATTATGTAAAGCTAGTAATAGCTACCACATTTGATAGTAAGAAATTGTTAACCCCACTGTTAGTTCCTTTAACTCCGTTTTGCAATCAAATATATTATAATATTTTTAGTATTTACCTATTATGTGGGAATCGAAAAAAGTATGTCTTAATCTTTCTCGTCTCAGCCTACTCCGATGGGAGAAGGGCGTGATGATATTATGTATGTATATGTATTAACAGTAATACTGTATTACCTATTTATGAAGTTCACCATTTAAATTATTTTAAAGGTTCCCACTAAATACACTATTTATGGTTCTTTTCATAGAGTATAGTAATAAATACTATATAAGCAGAACAAAAAAACACAATATAGTATTTTTCTTTTGCATGTGGAATTAATTATTATCAAATTAAATATTCATCTTGAAATCGAGATTTAACATCATAAACAATATGCCGTGAAACTTTTTAAAATTCTTAATCATAGACAATTACTATTTATGTCCGCCATTCATTCTTTTGAGTTGCTTTTTCGTTTTACGATATCCGAGAGCACGATTTGTCATCGACATCTACGCAACACCATCGCGTAATTAATTAACCTACGTAGAAGCCGTTATTACAATAAACTGCACGCTTTGAGGCATCGCCACCAGTGAAGTGTAATAGACATCTGACGTGATCATACTGTGAGATAGTATCTATACCAGTGATGCTTTTGCTTGCCTTTTACGTTATCGGTTGCGACGTGAGTTCGAGTGCCTGATGGTGTGAAAGCTATGTGATGTGCGATTAAACTTAATAGAATCAGAGGACTCAGCATGGGGGCGTTTTTGAATAAGCCCGAGACTAAGAAATACAACGAGAATGGGGAAGGGAACGGTCTTCGTTATGGCGTGGCGTCGATGCAAGGTTGGCGCGTTGAGATGGAAGATGCGCATCACGCGCAGTTAACTCTAAATGGTACTCTATCCGACTGGTCTTATTTCGCGGTGTTCGACGGACATGCGGGAGCGCGGGTGTCCGCGCACTGCGCGGACAACCTCTTAGAATGTATCCTTCAAACGGACGAGTTCCGGCGAGAGGAAGTATCCCAGGCTATCCGCGCCGGCTTCCTGGATCTGGACAAGAAGATGCGAGAGCTACCGGAACTGTGTAATGGAGAGGAGAAGTCTGGCTCGACAGCGGTATGCGCGTTCGTTTCACCGAAACAGATATACATTGCTAATTGTGGCGACTCACGCGCCGTGTTGGCGCGTAACGGCGCACCTATCTTTGCGACGAGAGACCACAAGCCAGAGCTGCCGTCGGAGAAGTCGCGTATAGTGCAGGCCGGTGGGTCTGTCATGATACAGCGCGTGAACGGCAGTTTGGCCGTGTCTAGGGCACTGGGAGACTATGAATACAAGAAGGTGCAGGACCGTGGTCCATGCGAGCAACTCGTGTCTCCCGAGCCTGAGGTATCTGTTCTGGAGCGATGTGAGGGGGAGGATGAATTCTTGGTGCTGGCCTGCGATGGTGTGTGGGACGTAATGAGTAATGAGGCACTGTGTGCATACGTGCACTCATTACTTCTGCTGACCGATGACCTAGTGGCCATCACCAACCAGGTCATTGACACCTGCCTGTATAAGGTAAATAATTCCTTTAATAATAACAATTTTAACTATGTTCACATTATTGTTTGTAATTGCTTCCTAACTAAACTTTATCACTAATTAGAACTAAGATATGCCCACAGAAGCTTCCATTGGAAACAAGCTTTGAAAAAAGAACTATGGAATGTTTTAACTTTAATTAGTGCCAAATCATTAACATGAAACTAAATGATCATAAGAAACCCATTTTAAACAGTTTGGTTTTTGTCATATTTTTAATTTAGTTTACCTAATACTAATTATTAATATTACTCTGTTACCCCATAAATGCTATCTGCATATAATTAAAATAGTAGGTCATTACCTGCTATTTTAATTGTAGCCATGAAAATGTAACCGCATGCAAGAGCTTAGTCTGTGGCTGAATGTCACTAATGCCTTTGCATGTCTGTGGTATAACAACATCTACCAAGGATACAGATTATTTATATTAAAAAGTATATTTTTCTACCTCAGGTAAATAAGATTTCCGAAACAGTACTCATATTTCACAAGATAACTACATATGCCTACATTGTTTCTTATTTTACTTTAACAAGACAAGTTGTTTAAATCATATCAGGGCCTTTATTTACATTTACATAATGATTATAATTTGGCCTTGTGTTTAACAATACAGTTACACACTTATACTGAATGAAGAAGTCACAATCGGACTCATCTGTCCATAGAGATTATAGCATATGAGAGAAACCTAAAGATAACATTTTTCTTAACACTATTTGGTCTCCAAAGGAAATTTCTAAATGCGGTTAAGGTAACATAAGGATAGAAAAACATTATACAGAATAAAATATAACAACAAAGTATGTATGCAATTGTCATTACAGTTTATTACATTTTGAAATACTAGCGGGCAGTAGCAGGCCACCCCGACTTCACCCGAGTTAAACTATTTTCAACGCAACTTTCTTAATTTTTCATTAAATAAAAAACTTCTCCTAAAAATAACAAACAACAAAAAGAAAATAGCGAAATTGGTTCAGCTGTTCTCGACACATTCAGTGATTCATTTTTATATTATAGATTATTTTGATATTTTTAACTACCAATTTTATTGGTAATTGAGACTATTGTATTTGTGAAAGTATCTAGAAAAATAAAATAGCAATCTCAAAAGATAATTACTTGTTTATAATTCACACTATTATGAAGTAAAAACAAGATAACTACTTACATAATCACAAATAAGATAATATAGATAGTTTCTTTTTTTAACTTCTGTCTGGTCTGGATGAATAAATTTGTAAACAATACATTGTAATTTATTCATCCAGACCAAGGGCCATCTTGCTTTGCAAAGGCATATTGCTTCAATAATTTAGCATCCACATCTGTAAAAATCAATGCAAATTTTTATTCAGTTCTGAGGATTGAGCCTTAAAATATGCACTATCACATCTGCAGATGTAAAAATATGCATGTATCACTAACAGACTCAAACAAAGTTTGAGCAAGTATCTTGAAAGAATATAGTTCATTGTAAATGGTTTTAAAAATGGTATCATACAAATTTATGTTACTTAATTGTCAATGTAATTGATAAAAATAAACAATTATTTCATCAATTTTATCTTCATGCAAGTCATTTGTCTTAATGATTGCATCACAATCATGAAATATGCAGTATAATGTATAGATGGCATCATTAGATACTGAATCATTTCCTTAATGCTATTTTAAGATTAGGTGTCACAATTACTCTTATAAACCACACAAAATGGTTCATTTGTCAAAAGCTTGATGACTATTGTATATTTGCCTTATGCACGTACCACATGTGTTCACTGTCAAGAGTTACCCTTTTGGATTTGCTCGTTGGTATTGGTCTCTTGGTCGTCGAAAATCCAATTTGGATATTGTTTTGAAGCTAAGCTGGTGAGCGTCCACTTATTTAAGTGGACGTCATAAATAGAGATATTTCAGAGATAGAGGTACTTTATGTCCAGGCACCAGCAAGCTGTTGCTGGACATGGAGTACTGCTTTCATTTTTGATCCATTGAATACCTGTTTATTCACTAGACTGCTTCCCAAGGGACCCGTTAAATTCATCAGTGCTTGCAATCTCACGGATAGACTGGAGATGTTTGAGCAGCAGACAGACTTTAGCTTTCTTTTGTCTGTGCCACACGGAGTGCTCCGAGGAACTGTTTGACCTGGTGCCTTCGTAACTTCTTTATCAATGCACCACTCGATTCTGCAGCAGTACTGCTGGCAAATCAGACACAATAGAAAAATCTTTTGCAAGATAAGATTTATAATTGTGAACAGTTTCTTTTTGTTTAGATACAAGGTATATCCAAACTTGAGACCAAATCAATCTAAATCTGTGGACCATACAGATTTTTGCCCCTATGGGGATCGAACCCACAATACACCGCGTAACCAGTACACCACGTGCAGTCGAAATATTTATATGCTGTTTTGCAATTTTCATTGTTTACTTGATGAGCATAAGGATAAAAATTACTAAATGGCATTTCTCATATTACGATTTTTATATGAGGGTTCGAAGCGCGATCCAAAGGAATAGTACCATTTTGTATTGAATGACTTGTATTAAATGATATTTAAATTATTTTCCCTGAATGAGCTTGTTGACTCGAGCAATAAATTCAAGCCAATAGGTAGTTCATTGTATTGATTGAGTTCATTCGCTTTTTATATGTTGAGTAATTTTATCTTATTACTTATGGAGTGTAGTACCTACATATGTGACTCTTTTTTTTATTTTCTGCAATTGATTTTGTTTTAGGTTCACATAATCTACGTTTTAAATTCTTATAGATTATGGGCGACGCAAACATTACCCTAGATTTATGTTGCAAAGATCTGAAGAGTATAATTATTTAGAAATTTTATGTGCATTATGGCAATGTATTAAAATGTTGCGTCTCGTGAATATTAAGCTTTGCGTACGTGGCCCAAGTATACAGAAGCCATCAAGCAGAGCAATTAAGATCGAAAATAATCGCTAAAAGAACTTCATGGTGTGGCCTAGTCCCAAAAATCGACTTTCTTTACATTTTTCAGGGTGTTACTGTGATACGGATTGTATTCAGTGCATTTTTTTTTTCATCATCTACCTAGTATGATAAAGTTGGTTATTATTAACATCTTTTCAGTAAATATGTCTTTTTATCATATTTTTTAAAGCAATCAAGCAGCTCAATGAACATAGGAACACATTCGACATAATATACAAATACTTGTTCCGTCGTCGTACTCAGTGTGGTGTCAATGGAGAAGCGTCACACGTCGAGTAAATCGATAGACTTCTACAATGAAGTGTTGTAAATAATGCTGATCCTCACAAATGATTTACAGGGCAGTAAAGACAACATGAGCATCGTGCTGGTGGTGTTCCCCGCAGCGCCGAAGCCCAGCCCGGACGCGCAGCGCGCCGAGCGCGAGCTCGACGAGACGCTGCGGCAGAGGCTCACAGGTTGCTATCATTCACTACTGCATGCCTGCTCACACAAACACAGAGACAGACCGACTAACAAACATATAGACAAACACCTTCCTGAATGTACGGGTAATAACAATGCTAAAGCTTAAGTCTGCACAGATTTAGGAGGACATGACTTGTCTTGGAGTAAGGGTATAACGTGGATGATCGTCTGATGTTTCCATGTGTATACTTTTAAAAGACGGCCTTATTAGAACGATTTTTGATAATAATATGGAATTTTAAAACAAAAAGCCAATAAATAATCACCACTTGTCCCGATTGTCTATTGGGGATTGGTGTTGATATTAGTTTAATTTTTTTAGGTTTACGATGTATGTCAAAATATGCCCACGTTGCCAAAACTAAGTTATATTTTAATAAGGTAAGAGTACATTTTTAAGTACAAATCACTCGTTTATTTTGTTCGCATGTAGGGTAGTAATAATGCGATTTGATCGCCTTACCTTTTTATCAAGGGAATGTAGAATAATAATGTAATGGAAGGAAGTGTTCAAAGAATGTGTATGTGAGGCCTTGCAGATTTTAGGGTAACTTTGTATTTTCCCGCGCAAATAAATTTTATTCGAGAAATTCGTATATGGCACAACATGCTCTCTAAATTATTTATCTAATAATCAGATTATGCAACAAACAAATTGTGATAGTTAGAATTTTAAAGTATATTCCAACCAAAGTGTTAGGAAATTCAAATCTCTTTGTAGAGAGGTTTAGTAAACTTTCGCGCTTCCCCGAATTAGTCAGATTCTAAATTAAGAGCCATTCCGATCGTTTGCGATCAATCTTCATAACGTATAGGTGTTTGTGAAACGACTCAAAACCTACTTGTTCTCTATAATAGTCCACGTCAAATACTTAGGTACATTTTCACTCTTAATGCACTGTTGCGAAGGCAGCTCATATTCTAGTACTCGTATACTATATACCTATAAATAATATGATGTTATTTATTTCCACGACAACATCACGCCGTTATTTCGAAGGGTTAAGCAGTAGATGAATGACTATCACATTTTACCAGCTAGCTCTTGTCGGTGGAGTAAACGACAACTTATTTATTCTTGTGTATGTGGCTATATTTATGTCCCATATAATAGTCTACGTCACCATTCCACACTTTGCGGCTGATCGATACTAAGCATTTCTAGTTCAAAAATCGAACCCGGAGCTTTTGTATAGCAGCAATGCGAATTAAACACCTTTCGGTACAGATTCATAGGAAAAAAAAAGTAGGCAAGACCTCTATCGTGCTGTACTGTATGGTTTCAGAGGAATTTCCTTCCTCGTACGATTAGGTTGTGGAATGAACTCTCTGCCGAGGTTTATCCGAGGGACTGGGGTTCTTCAAGAAAGGAGTTATAAGGTTTTTATAGGGTCGGCAACGCGCCAGTGATACTACTCGTGTTGCAAACGTCCATAGGCTTCGGTAACTGCTTACGAACAGGCGGGCCGTATGCTTGTTTGCACAGTATGCGCTATCTATTCTATTAGAACGGTTCTTTTTAAGTTATTGCATGGTGATGCAACAAGAACTACGTCACAGATTGTACTTATGTCTCATAAAATTATCTGACGTATTGATGTCTTATGAGACCAATAAGAAATTACTTAAATTTAACAAAAAGATAATTACTTATATTACCGAACTCTATACGATATGTCCATATTAAGAGGTTTCCAGAATGGTAACTTCATAGTAGACAGTGGTTTGCCAAGAAGGAAGAAGGGAAGAAGGAGCCCTCTTTTTTCCCTCGCTGCTATACTGGCCTGACCTGGATATGCTGGCCTATGAGACCATAGGCCAGCATATCGACACGACCAAAGAGAGATCAGGCGTAGGACTAGCGGTTTTTCATGCTTTCCGAAGCACACATACAATTTCCAAACTTAGGACAACTATTGTGAATTTATTGACAGAACAACTCAATATATTTTTTTTGACCCGAATCGTACCCGGAACCTCGTAATCAGTAGTCGCACCCATTAGACCAGCGAGGCAGACTAAAATCTCAATAAAGAGCATAATAGTCGATAGTAATAGTAGTAATGCTTCGCTCCGATACATAGAGGAAACAATACAATAACTTTCTAAACTGAAGCAATACGTAGGTACCTACGTATTATACAAGACATAATTATTGTAATGTACACTTGTGTACATACAATTTCAAGGGTAAATTTACTGAGGTATTCCAATAATCTAAATTCACTCAAATATGAACTTAAAAATATTATAAAGGCATAATTAAGAACATAATACATAATTATATGAGATTTGAGTTATGAATATTATGATCTTACAAAAATACAGATAGCCACATATATATTATACTAGCTGCCGCCCGCGGCTTCGCCCGCACGTACAGTCCCTCGGGAACAGATATTTTTCCGGGAAAAAAGTAGCTTATGTGTTATTCCAGACTATAATATCTCTATCTATGCCAAAGTTAACCTAGATCCGTTCAGTCGTTTTTGCGTGAAAGAGTAACAAATATACATCCATACATTCTTACAAACTTTTGCGTTTATAATATTAGTAGGAAGTATACTATAATTCGTAGAACAACAACGCATCAAATTCATAGGAAAGTTGATATTATGATGTTTTTGTAATTAAATATGATTGCTTCAGTTTTCAAATGATTTTGTTTATATATATTTTTTTTTTACCATTCTCGCATTAAGAAACAAGCCTTCACGACAGGAGAGAAGCTCCTGTCGTGAAGGACTTGGTATGGTATGGCGGGCGGTTTTCGACAACCCTGGTGTTGCAAACGTCCATAGGTTACGGTAACTGCTTACCATCAGGCGGGCCGTATGCTTGTTTGCCACCTTGGTAGTATAAGAAAAAAAAAAAAACTCCACGTCCAAGCACGTATTTTGCGTTGTGGACTTTACAAACACAATAAATAAATTCAGCTTTGCAACAATCATTTGTGGTTCAATGCTTTGTCCCGTTCGGTGATTGAACCCACAACGCATCGCGCTGTATGTGGGGAGGTAACCACTTAAGCCACCAAACCAACCATGCATTCAATACTAATAAAGCATAGTTAGTCATAACTGTAACAATCTTTCAACATTAGATACGGAGTTTTTAGATCGTTATCAAAATAATGACAATCATAGCAATATTTACTATCAGAGTATGACATCATTTTCATAAGTAATATACGTACGCACTATGTTTTGTTATGCTACATACTGATAACTACTCGACTGTCGCGAAGTACTGTTACCTTATTTGTGACTTATCCTAACAAAGTTAATCTATCCCCTTATAAAAGGAATTTTCTGATTTGCTTTGTCTCCCCTCTAGACTAGTGAGTCCTATGTATTCACATATTATCTGTTATTATGAGAGAGGCGCTCATAGCTAGGTGCACTCGCTGTTCGGTAAACGATGAGTGGGTTAAGCTACCAAGGGCGGGTAACCCTGTAGATGGGTGACCGCATAGTGGTATTTCATCTGAGCGACTCCGTGCTTCAGAGGGCACGTTAAAAGTCGGTCCCGGCTGTTAACAGTCGTTAGATCACGACAGAGGCCTAAATATGGGCGATCTAAATAACTCTGTCACCAGGTTGGCCACTAACCAAACTATAAGAAGAATCTGTTATTATTCAGATTCAAAATGATTTATTTCATATTACAATAATGGAGAATATTATAAGCATAGAAAGAAGAACAAACAAACAGAATATATAAAATTACACACATAGGACTAAACAAAACAAGTGGAAACGGTGTAAGCACAGCTAGAGCTGCTTTTAAGCCCATCCGGAGTTATAAATTAATCTTAAACTCTTCTTTATTTTCTTGATGTTTCGATGGCAGTCTAATTCTTAACTGTGTCAGCCCAGAACAATAAAATATATTGTTGCTGATGCTGTAGGGTTTTTTGAGAAGTTCTAATATGTCTATAATATTTTGATAATCTGGAAATTTATGCGTGATTGTTTTAAACAGCATAGCAAATCCAGGTCTCACCGTTGACGGGCTTCTGTTTCGTAGCTTCAACATAAAGAGGAATAAGAATTTCTCATCTTACGTCGTGTACATTTCGTTGATGTGCATAATAAATGTCTTATCTATACGATACACTTATACAGTGGTGAATAAATCTATACATAATCTGAATTGTATGTAAATTACTAGTCGAGATATGCATTACTCGATCGGAATTCGATATCAACCGCAAAATACAATCGTAGATACATCCGGGAATCAGATGCTTAGTACAATAATATATAATGTATCTACAGTTACACATATATCATGTAAAAATCCACTAAGTATATAATGTCATGTTATGCAAGTCTTTACAGGGCGAAATTGAATTTGTTAGCATAATTTTAACCCGATTCTATACAAGATACAAAGTGAAGAAAAATAATGTTGAGAAAATTTTAATTTAAAAAATGAGTGCGAACATTATTTTGAAGCAAACAAAAAAAATTATTAATTAAAAATTATTAATTTGTATATTGTAAACAATATTTTATTTTTTCTGACTTAATATTATGTACAGTCTCGGGTTAAATTTATGCTTACGAATTCAACTTCCCTCTGTATGTATTTTACAAATGTTTGTCAAAATAAAATATTAATATACATAATGATTGAATATACAGAGTTCATTGACATAATGTCATAAAGTAATGTCAAATGCCATTCATCAATTGTCTATTCTATTCTATTTTATGCCACTTGTCTAGAGGGCTGTTCTTTTAAATCTATGTGAATATATATCTGCCATATCTGAAAGGATTTGCCCAAGAGTAGGTTTTCGTTATCTTTTTTATCTAATGCTAATTCCAGGGCCCTGTTTAATAAAGCTGACAATTCGACAAGTCCGACATATGTCAAAAAGTTACAATTCGACAATGTTTCTGTTTAATAAAACTTACAGGTGACAAAATTGTCATAGTGGAAAATTCACAAATATGTCGGTTTGTCACGACAATCCGACATATTTCTGTTTAATAAAATTTTTTGAGCGACAGGTGACAGGCGACAATTTGTCGCCTGAAAAAAAGTGACAACTTGAGCGACTTATTAGCCTGAGCGTGCTCAAATGTATACGAGGTTTAAAAGTTATGAATAGTAATTACACATCGCTGATACTTGTGTGCTCCTATTTATATTAGGTACCTAATCTTTTAATAAATAAATAAATAAATCGTTCATATACCTCGCAAATAATTTCCTATTTTAAATATTATTTTATAAGTAATAAGCCATGCATTGCATAATATACTAATTAATAAGCCGAATAGTACTTACTATATTATCTACCTCGAGATTTTTCTTATAAACAACCCTAATGAGGCTTTTGACGTTTGCAACTCTATAGTATTTTTTACATATCATAGGTACATTAGAGATTTGGAGACAAAGATAAATGAAAATTATAGAAAAAATAATTAATATTATCAATTGAATATTCTAGGCTTTTGATTAATTAATTAGCTAATTGGTTAAAGATTGATTCTATCATTTTCATCATCTTCAGATGGCATATGATACTCACGGCCACATTTTATCAACGCACCTTCCGCCACCGACAGGTAGTTCATCCTCACATCTTAGAACCTCTATCGTACTGTACGGATTCAGAGGAACTACCTCCCACGTACGATTAGGTTGTGGAATGAGCTCCCCGCTGAGAATTTCCTGAGAGATTGTAGCATGGAGTTCTTCAAGAAAGGACTTATAAGGTTTCTAAATGGTGTTAGTAATACCCCCGATGTTGCAAGCGTCCATAAGTTACGGTAACTGCTTATCATCAAGTAGGTCGTATGCTGGTTTGCCTCCTTGGTATTATAAAAATTTATAACAGTTGCTATGTAAAAACAATACTATAGATAGGCACTCACTTTTATTTGAATATTAAAGACTTCTTACAAAATTCCGGCATGTCCTAGATCAGGCAGCTAACTACATTGAAGTGACATAATATTATAATCTGTTTAGATACATTTCGCACGCACCACGTGACCTCTACTATAGCTATTGTAAATTGTGATTTCATACATCGATTAGATTGCCGAAGCTATTGCCTCGCTACCATGTTATTATGTTTTAAATCACGCGTCGAATACTAATGAGCCATTATTATAATAAATATAAACAATAATATGGGTAACGTGTATAGTATGGGCTCTTTGGTTTATTTATATTATTTAGCTTAGTAATGCTCTGTGTAGTTTTTTTTTAAACGTAATAGCAATGTTAAAGATCTTTCTTATTTAACAAAATCTTAACTTCTTTGCGTTTCTTCTTTCTTTTCTTCGTGCTCATTTATGGATTTGGTTTTTATAAATTTTCCTTTCCCAGGGAAATTCTGTCACTATACCCTGGTGTTAAAAGTTTTTGAGTTTGTAACACGCAAGTGATACTCCAGGTATTGCAAGCGTTCATAGGCTACGGATATGCTGATAAACAGGCGGACCGCATGCTTGATTAAAAAAACTTTTTAAATCAATCTCAAATGAACCTTATCTTCATTGTCTTACAGTTAGTATTTGCATGGTGTGATTCTGCCCAAAAATAGCATTGTATGCATTAGTTCCATTCATAATATACTAGAGGGCAGCCGTGAGCTATTTACATTTGAACGCCCTGTAACTGAAACAATTTTTGACTACACGGTTGGTTCTGTGGCTTAAGTGGTTACTCCGCCATTTAACACTGTTTGGCTTGTTGTGGGTTCGATCTTCACACGGTACAAAAAATGGGTGCACTTTGTGTTCGTTAATTGTATGTTTGTAAAGTCCCCCGCGACACAGGCCTTGTTGCCAAGTGCGGGAATTGTCTTTTAAAAAAAAGAAATGGATCTATCTATAAGCGATATAAGTTACTGGTCAGTGGTTAGTGGCGACCAATAGCCATAATTAGAAAGAAAGAAACGATTACTCTTCCTGGAGATCATTAGTCATTTATTTCTCTTTATAAATAATATAAAAATTAATCCCTATTTCCCTTGATCACAGCATCACTTGTGAACGTCTGGGCCGATTTCAGTAATTCTTTTTTTTGTGTTTGGTATTGTCAGGATAAGGTTCTTATGTAAAAAAAAAAATAAAGTTGCGCAGAAAATTAGAAAAATTTTAGACGGTACAAAGTTAGCCGGGACAGCTAGTAAATAAAAGATTATATTTTCCCACCTTAGTTGTATTATAAAGTTTGCCATTTATTATTTTATAGCCAATAAACTCATTGTAGATATCCTAAATACTTTCTAGAAGAACTAAAAAGTAACATCAACCTTTATGTAAAACTGAATCATGCACATATCTAAAAAAAAAATCGTATCATCAAGAAAAGAGATCTATACTGGGTATACCTAGTATAGGTCTCCTCTTTAGCGACCTATCTGTTTCAGTCCCGCACCTAACTTATCCATTCCTTTTTCGCTGTTCTTTCATGTCGTCCCCGTTTCCCAGCAATCTCTTTCGTAGCTACTATTCTGTGTCTACTTAAGAAAACTCTTTAAAATACTTATTTATTTGTAACGTAATGAGTGTTTAGTAAACAGTTAGCCAGTCAGTACTTATAATATATTAATTATTATCTGACACGTGTATAGTAAATTGTGACGAGAGATAAATAAATAATGAGCCATAGTACTATGTGCTTCATTCTACAGAATAATAATGAATTAACGATCGCTAACACTGCTTATAACTAACTAGATGTTGGATTTCGTCACGTCTATTGTTACTATCATGTTCCCCTTTGGATCTTAGCGTGGTATTAGATAGCCTATAATTTTTCGCAGTAAATTGGCTATAAAGGTCAAAAAGAATTTTCCAATTCGGATTGGTAGATCCTGAGATAATCGCATTGAGGCAAAAGTTTCAGGTTTTTATTAGTTTAGATATTTGAATTAAGAATTAATAGTGATGCGATATTTTCAATATTCTGGGATACAATCGAAATAAATTTATTATAAAACAAATAGCTGTTTAAATATACTTAATTGTTTAAATTAATATAATAAATGTATCTCAATGTCTCTTAAATGTTAGATAAAAGTTAATTTAATTACAATTATTGGTAAGCTGAAAAATCTAGAAAAAAATATAATTGTTCGATGTCGTATTAAATTCAATGTTCGTAGCAAATTTTGTATGTATTGATGTGCTTCTGGTTTCATATATTCACACCTATTGCAACACTTAACGTATTTAACCAACATTCACGCTGTATTTAATAATACCAAAATAAATGATAAGTGAATCTTAGAATAACATATATCATTGTCATACATTTTTCTAAAAAATATCTTCCCAATATTTTCAGAGGTCCTTATATCTTCCAAAATTTATCATTTAAGATTATTTCTTACCTTTTCTAAAACCCTTTTGTATCTACGAGGGGAGGTCCAAAAGTTCGTGGAATGGAAGGGTTTGAAATAAAATGAAACAACAAAACTATTTTTCCTTTTCAATATAATCACCCTGAAGTTGAATACATTTATTAGATCTATGAATTAATTTTTCTAAACCGCCGTAAAAATATTTTTTATCTTTTGCCGCAAAATGAGCCAAAATTGCCTCCTTTACTTCATTGTCGTCGGAAAATTTCCTTCCCCTTAGGTCTTTTTTTAAATTAGGGAACAAATAAAAATCACTTGGGGCCAGATCTGGACTGCAGGGTGGGTGGACTAGCGATTCGAAGCCATGTGTGTGCAGAGCAGCCATTGCAACTCTGCTCTTGTGAACCGGTGCGTTGTCTTGCAAAAGCAAAACACCTTTGGTCAGTTTTCCTCGACGTTTTTCCTTGATGGACTCCTTTAATTTTTCTAGAATCGTTGCGTAGTATTCTCCTGTTATGGTCCTTCCCTTTTCTTTATAATCAATTAGTAGAATCCCTTCACAATCCCAAAAAACAGTAGCCATCAACTTTCCAGCCGACTCCGACACTTTGAACTTCTTTGGCGGTGGTGTCCCCTTTTTGTGCCATTGCATGGACTCTTGTTTGGACTCAGGCTCAAAGTGATGAACCCATGTTTCATCTCCGGTAACAATTCGCTCCAAAATCTGTGCAGGCTCGTCTCCACACAACTCCAAAAATTGTTTTGAAGCATCGACGCGTTGCTGCTTCTGAATCGGTGTGAGCATTCTCGGTACCCATCTTGCACTGACTTTTGTCATACCCAGATGGTCATGTAGGATTCGCAAAATGGTGGTATCTGATACTCCAACTAATGCAGATATCTGTTTTTTCTTTAAACGGGTATCTTCCAGTACAATTTTCTCCACTTTTTCGATGATGTTTGATGTGGTGGCCTCAACTGGCCTTCCTGAGCGAGGGTCGTCTTCAATCGACTCCCGACCATGTTTAAAAAGACCATGCCACTTGTAAATCATTGATTTACTAGGGCACTGGTCCCCATAAACGGTTCCCATTTCATTCAAAATGGTTTGAGCGGTCTTTCCTTGCTTGGTAAGGAATTTTATTACAGCACGGTGTTCAATTTTCTCCATAGTTTTAATGTTCTTCCGGATTGACTTGTTTATCAGGCGAGTATTCGTAAACGAATGACGCAATTAGGCTGAAACTCAGCTTATATACTAATGATGAGTCCACAATTAGTATGACACTAAGCAAGCATCCCTATCCCCACTCCATCCCCTCCATTCCACGAACTTTTGGACCTCCCCTCGTATGTATACTTATATAAAAACTTAGAATTTATTAATAAGTAGGTCAATCAATCTTATGCTTGCCATTCTTTATTATTATTATTTTTTATTGTAGAATTTAAGAGTAAAAACGATACAGGTATTATTCTATTGTACATACCTAGTAATTATAAGCTTTATTGAAATTCAGAGATTTTATTAAATGCTATCTGAGTCTAAAAGACATTATCCTATTATATATTTATCTGTAGAAAATATTTTCGCATAGTAGTGATGACATCCCTATGGCTTAGTTCGATAAATGTCGTTACATTTAAATATTTTAATAGATCATGAATGTTACCAGTATATTTATTTATTTATAATACACAGTGTATATTTATATTGTTATACTTTTGTTGACTATTTAAAGTTTTTATTTATTACATAGATATTATTATATGAACGTATATAATATGACATAATTTATAGTGCTGATGCAGTGGAGGCTTTTCAAAATGATTTTATTACATTACGTATTAAGGCATTATTGTCGTAAATGATAATAATAAATTAGGGTTGGTCGCGACATATGTATGTATCTTATTCGTCCATAAGGAGGTAACAAAAGACAGTTTTGTTCTGATCTAACGCCATACCTTTTCCTTCTAATTCATAAAGTAAAAGTAATATCAACATGTACATCGATGCCGATGGTATGCCCTTGTGAAGTTAAAACGATAATTTAATCTAAAATATCATAATATCTGTCTTTGTGCCCTTCTATGGTTCCTAAATATCTTTTGAAAAGTCTCCAATCTATAGCTTAGCTTATAAGTATGTTTCGTTTATACATATATTTAACTACAATGTACTTAATCATACTTGTGATTTTTTTTTGTTGTAAACATCTAACATTTGTGATATTAACTCTTTAATTGAAAAAAATGACTAAACGTTTATAATACCCTAATCTTTTACAAGAAAATTTACTAATATGTATAAAATGTCCTAAAAATTGTTATCCATGTTTTCTAATATTAAAGTATTTTTGGAAAATCAATCGATTAGTTTCATTGCTTTAGTCCTGACCCTGGTTCATGTCTTTGCCTTACGATATGATAATTTAAAAAGTAAAAGTATATTTTTAAATATGGAAGGGTTAAAGCAATGGAACGTGCGTTTACAAAGATGGCTTGGGCGCTAATGTCCGCCTCTGTAATACACAAGTACGTTTATAAGACTAGAAGCCTTACTTGCAATTGTAATCTTGTTGGTCTAGTCTGTTATCGATTTATGAAGAGTACTGGCCGTTAATATCTTTGCATAATGTTACAAATAGACTTCGAGTGATTTGATTGTGTTAATGATGTAGTAAAACTGAGATATCGCATTCATAGAAGCGAATATCAAACAGAACATGAAAATAATCAAATATAAAATGATCAGAAAAAAATAGATTTGAAAAGCAAAATCAACCTTATAGCATGGTTCATACAGGTATTTTTTTCAATTTGTGCTGGTGATGCAAAATATTGGCATTAAAAATAATAATGTCATCAATAGGCATGCCACTATTGAAATATTCTACATAAATATTGGTAAAATGTAGGAAGAGGCAAATAAATATACGATCAATTTAATTGTAAATGGTTACGGCTCACATGGCTTTCAAAACACGTAGTAATCTCGTTGGTAACTCACCTGATGAAAGATTACATAGGACATGACTACGTCACATAATGTTCTGGCAACGTAGCTAGCTGTCATTTGTCTATAGTTATACCGAAGTAGGGTGTGAGATAGAACTGCTGTACGCAGTTGTATCGACCGGTTACATTTGTAAAAGGTAGGGTACAGCTGGTTCGTCATCTCAACCCATAAACGTCCCACTGCTGGGCACGGGTCTCCATAAATTTGGAGGTATATTAGCCTACTATACCACGCTGGCCAGGTTGGTATAGGGTTTTGTTTTGAGTTTTCCCTGTCTTGTAGTGGATATTGCACTCATATTAGATCTCAATTAGGTAAGTTCTTACTTTACAAATAACTAGCAAAATATAACACTACCTAGGACTGTTGTGTTTTTCCTGTTGAGTAGGGTTTTTAGAGCTTGTTTTGTTTACAAGTAAAGCGCTTTGGCATTTTGGTTCCATCTCAGTCAACCTTGAAAAAATCCTTGCTCCCGAATGTACGTAATGCCGTTAGACCTGAGTCTCATCTCTCTCTGATTTCGTAGTAGAGCCATCCGATCGGACTAAGACAGTTAAGGAATAGAGAGTGCATCTATATCTGCACACACACTTGTGCATAAATACATACCCTGTGCATTTGGCTTACCTCCATATGACCAAAGTCGATCTGTAAGACTATTATATCATATTTACAAATTTTGTCACACATCTACCAATTTTTTTAAAAAGTAGGTAACTTCCTTTATTGAAATTGAGACTGACTATCAATTACGCTTTGTCATAAAGAAATAGGCCTTGCACGATTTCGTCTATACACGTGGCTTGGGGAATTACTATAATAATATTTATATAAGAGATTTATCTGGTTTGGACTATATTATAATCGAGTGACCTCTAAATGATGGGCTGATAAATAATCGATTTTCCTCATTACGTTTAGAAATGAGATAACACAATTATGACGTATAAAATTATAGAGTTACCACATGTCAAAATTTGTCGTGATACTATCAAGAATTTTTTGTTAAAATATAATATTGTACTTTCCATACATAACATTGTATCAGCCCATGTACTGCAATCAGTTTTAAGACTAATAAACATTATTACTATCAAGAATTTTAGGCTCTTAAAATGTTGAAAATGACTTTTACTTACTAGTAGAAAATACTACGCAAATAGTTAGATGGGCTAAGACATAATAATTCGTTTATATATTATTGATCGGGAGGAAAATCTGGCATAAACTTATTGACTCCCAATTATACTCCTAATTTGACCTATTTTACGCACACCTTACGTTTACCTTATAGGCCTCATATTTAGTAAGAGAATGTTTTGAAATGAGCGCTGGAGACCTGTACTTACACACAAGAACACAACTTCACCACTGTGTGTAGTTAGTTGGCTGTGATCTTCTGTACTGTGAAGGTCTTTTCCCAGTTCTGCTTGCCCGCTAGTATGGTGCCCTACCTCTCTGTTATACCTGACTATTCTTATACCTGGTAATCTTTATTGTGAAGGCTACTTTTGGCGTTCCAACGTGCGTTACCAACAGAACTGTTGGTAGGAGACATCGTATACTTACATATTCAATAAATCTAACATATCAGCTATAAAATTCCTTATCAATATAAACCTCATATATTTACTAATAAACATGCGCTAGTACTGTTCAGTTGCGTGATTTATTGAATAGAATAGAATTGATTCGTCCATCATCTTGCTTTTGTCACTGAGGTACCGCGTTACGTTTTACAAAAGCGGTGGTAGCCGAGTGGAAAAGTATCCGACTTGCTCGCAAGAGGTGTGAGTTCAGTCTCGGGTGGCAATACCAATGTTAATTTCACTTTGTGGAATTTATATGTACTAATCGATCTGCTAACGGTGAAGGAAAATATTGTGAGGATGCCCACATTACTTAAAATAAGTTCTAAAGACATGTCTGATTCACCAATCCGCATTAGGCCAGCGTGTGTGAATTAAGGCCTAAACCCTTTCTCTCTTGATAAAGGATAGGAGACCCGTGCCCAGCTGTGGGACATAATTATAGGGTTGCTATTGATGGGGTTGTATTTTTAACAAAGGGATATATTCTATGAAAACTAAAGGTTTTACACACCTTATAGCAAAACAACGTGATTAATAAATGTTTCGTTTATTTTCGTTGCTGTATCTTCGCACTGGAAATCTTAACGGCATAGGTTCGTTACAAAACCGAATCGATAGCTGTTGTCAAAGTTAAGATACTTGGCAACAGCGCTCGATTCCGAGAACAGACACAAAAAACCTCTCAGTAAAACCATCTTAGTGTAAATTTGTTGTGAGAAATCGTTTCCAAAAAAACATGTAAAATGAGACCTATCAAAAGATTTTATATCTGAAATGATTTTAATTATTCTGATTGGTCCAATTTTTACACGTGTCTACTCATCTTTTGTGGAAACGTTTCCCTAATGGCGCCATATTTTTTTCCTTGTTGTCGAGTCAATGTTGTTCATTAGCTGTTCTATTTTTGTTTTGTAACTACCCTATACAATATCAGGTAAATGGGAGTTGTAGAAATGGGTCAGTGTTTCTTGTTTTTCTTTTTATTAGCTCTGGCATTAGAAAGCAATCCTTTTATCTATCTCTGGTGTTCTAGTTTATATAAAGTACTGGTGATCCGCCCAGATTTCTCTCAGGTTAAACAATTTTTACCCCATTTAGATATTGAATTTCTAAAAAGTCCTTCTTTGGTCACTTACGTCATTAAAGGAACGTGCAAAATTTCAAATTTGTAGGCTCGCGTTGATCGCCTTTTGATAAATCAGTCAGCCAGGAAAAGTAATTATATAATTACGATTACGATAAAATAAAAAATAGAAGCACAATTGGTATAGATACCAATATATAAGTTCGTATGTTTGGATGTCTCTGAAACTACAGATTTGATTTATAAAATTCTTACGACGTAACCAATAACAGTTACATAAAAACAAAAACTATATAAAAATAAAATATGTAATGTACGACGAATAGTTTCTACTGTTATTTCAGTAAGTTTTCAAACTCACTGAAATAACAGTAGAAACTATATAAATTTAGTAAGGCCGTGTACAATATAGGTACTCTGTGCGGCTCGACTCTCATCTTGACCATTAACGTTGCTTTTGAGTAGCGGTCCCTTTAAAAAAGTATCCCGAGACATATTTTAAAAGTAACGGATAACTTGTAATAGGTCACCCTATTACGAGTTATCCGTTAGTTTTAAAATATAAGTCACTGTTATTTATAATAATTACGTATACAGGAAGTTTTGCAGCTGGTTGTGTAGTTCATATTACTCTATGTATTTACTTCGAGTGTAGGTATAACTAGCGATCGAGAATTGTTACGTCACATGTCATTGAATGTGATGCACGACCGTAATTATATATAGCTATACATTAATATATAATGTGTATAGTATGGTCTTGTTGGATTATTGTATCATTAATGTACATTATACATTAATTCTTGGTATAGTAGGCTAATATCCCTCCAAATGTTTGGAGGAGACCCGTGCCCAGTAGTGGGACGTTGATGGGTTGAGATGATGATGATGATACATTAATTCAGTGCATTGCACTAAAAATAATTCCTATAGAGGCTCGTAGTCGTAGCTAAGTGTAACAATAATAATAATTTATTTCCATCAGTACATATTGTTTCATACATATATTTTTGAGATCTTCTTTTAAGCAGAATAGATATGCCTGTATCAGAAGACCACACTCTTTCGTAACTTACCGTAACCGGCGCAGATTGAAAGATATGCAAGGCTTAAGACCTTGCTGCAATCGATCCGTAGATGGGTGACCATTTTCTTAAACATAGCAAAGCGTAGCGTAGCGTGTCTTGGTAAGCACATTAAGCCATTGGTTCACCGCTTCATCTCTCCGATCGTGTCGGATTGTCTTCCCATCCGACAATAAGAGTGAAGGAATAGAGAGTGCACCTGTGTTTGCGCACAAACTTGTGCTCTAAAATATATTACCTATGTCATGCGTATTTGGGCTAATCTCCGTTGAGATTGGCCACCGTGACGGAAATCGGTCTTGATGAGTATTATTATCCCTTTTGATTGAGTTACCTTAAATGCGTATAAAGACGTAAATTTCTACAACACCAGCATCTGCTTGCTGATATTTATATTACCATAAAAGTAACCTAGTTATGTTATTTAGGAATAATGATTTCCATGAGTGAAGGATCCTTTTAATTGGACTGCTGGATTTTGAGATCAGCTCGTTAAAAGATACATACTTTTGAATAAAGCGATCATTCTGTTTAAGTCAACTGCTGCACATTTGCCTTTTCTAATTCATGCCACGATACTATAAACTAGTAAATTAATATTGGTAGTCAAGTCAAGTCAAACTCATTTAGATCAAATACTTACGAACGTCATAAAAACAAATGCCACCATACTTTTTTTATACGGCCAATTCGCTGACTAGGGTAGGGCTTCGAGAAGAATTTGCAAGAAAATAGGGCCACATTGTGGTAACAGGTCCTTAAAGCAAGAAGTTTGGTGTAATATATGTTGTATGTAAGAACAAACTCAAAGAACAAAGAGTAAACTTTACCTTTTAAAGTTATTTTATCACGTAGCCCTTGACCATGACATTACAGAAGTTCAAGGTCAAATGTCAACGTCGAAATGAACTGAAATGTGTCTGCTCTGTTACGTTTAGTCGCGTGTTTGTAAACTATTTACTGTTCTAATACTTACTGAAAATACAATAGGTAATGTTTTAGCATAGAGGTACCCTCTAGTTTTGACATAAAAATATGCATAAAACATATATACATAAAAATTTCAGTTGGTATACTTTGTAGTTTTTTTTGTGACACCGAAATGTGTCCTCGTGAGGAGTTTCAATTTGCACCATTTGTCAAATAAAGCTTATATTAGAATGATGAATGAATATCTTCTACTGTAAATTTTATAGATGAACAATTTGTTTTTTGAAGAGAGGTAGACAACCCTCCCCCTCTCTACCTAGCAGAAAACCATGATCCGAAAACGAAATCCCAGGGATACTCCGTCTTAAAACCTTGGTGTTAAAATTTGAGGCATCACTTTCGTAAGCGTCCATAGGCTACGGTAACTGCTTACCATATAGCCCGCCGTATGCTTTTTGCACTAAAAGAAATATAGATGAAAAAGAAAAATAGATGAAAAAGAAAAATTGTTACCTAGCGAAAGTTCTAGAATATTCTCACAATTCTTTGTATTATTTAGCTGTATTAAATTCGTATCAACTAGAACAATATGACAGTAGTGATGGCATGGCAAATGTTCTAGAACATTAAACATGATTATTAAGCGGTTTCGCTTTTTCAAATTATGCTATAATCATGATTTAGTTATTGCCTATAAAAAGACAGTACGATGTATACAGTCGTTATTGTCGCAATGCGGTATTGCAATATCTCCTTAATACAAGCTAACGTCTTTTATCGCTTAATATTATGATCATCCATACATTTTAAGACAGGTAAGGCACTATAATAAGCAAGCAAGCCCGACTTGGAAAGGATTTTCACCTTACAGAATGCCACAGCTAAATATCTACACACAGTGGTGTAGTTGTGTTCCTGTGCGTGAGTATGTCCCTAGTGCCCATTTAAGGGAAATGTTTTACGGGTTACCCATACAATAAAACCCATGGTGGCAACGCGCGAGTAATGCTTATTTTAACATGAGAATAAGAATTAGAATTTCTAGTTTTGTATAGTACAGTCAGCAACAAAAGAGGCTGAACATTTTAGATTGATAAAACAAAACACAGGTTGACTTGAGACTTCCTCCGGCTTTTCGTCAAAACATAGTTTAATTGTGAATACTGTATAAAAACTAGGTACACAATTAAGGTTAAAGCTATTTTTTGTGATTCATATAATGCAGTTCTGAATCAATATCAAGTTTTATTGTACTTCAAATAGAAAAAGAAATTAGCCACTTTTGTTGCTTATCGTACTTGCCACTTTGGCCCAGTATATAATTATAACCATGACACGCGTTGACTGAGGCTTTGTTGAAGTCCTTTAGACTATATGAATGGACACGAACAAGTGTGGCATGGTATGATACTGAAGCAGAAAGTATGTGTAAGGCTATAGCTGCACTTGCAGGTCTTCTTCAGGTTGTTAAACCGTAGTGCAGCTATAGTTTCTTGGTTATATACTGGGCAAAAGTATTTTTCTTCTTGAAGCACAATAAAACGCTGCCAAGTTTAATCTTATGATTTTGCTGCGCTGCGTTTTTATTCCGCAATTGATTATGTAAGCGCTTGTAGTGGTTTTGCAGGAAAAAACATAGTGCTCCCATTTACAGAGTAAAGTCGCTAGTATCTAACACTAATAAATCCAATGTTTGTAACTCGCCAGCACTGATAGAGCGCAACACCGGCGGCGAAGAGCGCGAGGACTCGTCGAGTCACTTCTCGTGGGCTCTCAAGCAACTCGTACAGGAGGACATACCTGGGCTGCCGCCCGGCGGGGGACTCGCGGCTAAGTGAGTATATTACCAAACATTTATGTTCCACTGCTGGACAAGAGATTTAGGCTTTTGTGTGTGTGCTAGATCAGTGATTCCTTTTATCAGAGTTGGCCTCTAATCAAGGGAATCACTGCTCGAGCACTGGTTTTACTTTTTCCCTCTGTTACCGTCGTCGCACACGGGCCTCCAGCATATTTCTTGTAGTATCATACGTTATGGACTCGCCGCACACGGTTGACGCCGGTAGCTGCTACACGCTACAAATAAATTGTATGAAAATAGGTCGATGGCGGCGTTTTGTGGCTGTCGCCTGTAGCGACTCTTAATTAAACATCGTCCTCCATAAACAATTGAAATAAGAGTTGCAAGGACATCGGCTGCACTCCACCTTCTTGCCTCATATTAGTGCTGCGTATCGAAAGCAGTGTGTTCTCTGCCTTACTTAAACTGCCTTAAAAACTACAGTTTTAATTTAATAAATTTTGTATTTCACGTATTATTACTATTATTTTAGTAAATCTTTAGTCTCTGCCTACCTCTCCGATAAAGAGGCGTGCGTCGTATGTACATATATCTAAATACATTTTCTATTATTTCCAGACAATCGCTTCTGGACAAAATATACAGGGAGTTCTACCCAGACCACCCTGACAGCTCGGACACTTTCGACTGCCAGACGGAACTGACGGACGCGTTCAGCGCCAACTAACGCGCATATACATTATACGTCGTATATCAACAGTTGGGGACGATATCGTACACTGAGCCGTGACCACGCCCATACAAACAACATTATATAGATATATTCCAAATTATACGGACATTTGTTATGTTCCAAACTTAGTGAGTATTTTTTTATTGAATATTATCTAGAAGTAATGAGTTTGAAATTTTGACATATCAATAAAAAAAAAATATATAAGTCATAATCCACAAGATTTTGTCAATTTTTAATATTTTATTTTTGTATAGTGTACACTCGCGAAGTGTACGGTGACGTCCCAAATTATTTGAATACAACAGTCTAGTACAAACCGAATGGAATTGCAGATAAATTACTTTTGAATTTTGAACGTTGGTAACACTTAATTTTGTACATAACTGTCTCGAATGTCGAGTAATATAGTTGTAATTTTGTTCGGTTCAGCCAAATGTCTCATTGTCTAGGCCATGTTGATTGTTGGTTTATATTAGTTAACTTTCATTTCTCATCCTTATTGGCCTCAAAATATAAATTAAAAGGGTTCCTTAGCTCGGCCTATTACCTAGCTCTTCCCTTTATATTTTCGAACTATTTTGAATTTATTTTTGTTTAAGAATGGTACTTACCTATATTCTTTTTGCGGCCGATAATGAAATAATCATTGTTCCCATCCTAATAGATTAAACCGACCTTTCAACACGGCCTCGCAAGAACCCAAAATGCATATATATTATGTAATACTCTATAGTCTGTGGTTTGGCCTTCTAAATAAAGATTGAGAACAAAAAGGTATCGTTCTGCCTCACCACAGTCATTCACCATAATCACACGGCACAAAATTTCCTATTTCCCCCAGCCAAATAAACCTACCGGAATGAAAGCCATTGTCTAAGAACATTTATTTGTATAGCAAACATTTTTAATTTTGTCGCGTTACAATTTTTATTTTTTTTGTAGTTTAGAACTTTTTGTTTCGTGTTGAAATTGGCCATTCGTGAATGTCATAATATTAGATGTAATATTAGATATTCGATTGGATGTAATAGAAAATCTATGATACAATTTTATTTGTGCGAGCGAATAAATTATGTAGTTTATGTTCGCGCTTAACAATTATTGTTAAATACTTTTTTTATATTGGGGTTTCGGCTAAACTTGCTTTACGTTTAGCGTTTATTATTTGTCAGTAGAAAGAACTTCCTAATACCCATATAATATATGTATGAGCACATTTTTAATGGCCAGTCGGATTTAGTACATCTTGTTCTTTCCATTTCAACTGAAATCCTAAACAAAATTGTAAAATGAATTGTTTTTCATTGACTTAATAAGCCTAGTTACTTTTTTGTACATATTTTCTCTTGATTACAACGTACATAGTCATTATCCAAAATGTCGAAAGTAACCTATTGATTTAAACATTATACTAGAGTTATTAATCGGGTATTGGAATATGGGGTAGCATTAATTGTTAGTTTCTTTTATAATTTCTCGAAAAATTATTGAACTTAGTTTCGTGTTACAGAAATATTAGATTTAATCGCTTTATAAAAGTTACGCGTTATCGAAAAATTTAATATTGGGTATGCTTTTAAATTTTTTTGCTTCGTACTTAGATGAAAACAATTGTAACTAATCTGTTGAAAACGCGTAGTGTCTGTGACCGTACAAAATAACAAATTAGACCGAAATCCATATTGTCATGTATTGTTGTTACCAAATTCTATGTGTAATATTAATTTCTGATGTTTCACCTCTTGTAAATAAAAAGAGAATAGAAAAAAAAAGATACTTTTGTACCTGTTTGTGCGGTTATTAGCGTGTAACTAACTAATTGTGAGGAGTTTATCGTGTCATGCCACGTGGATATACATATAACAGATATCATTTTGCTACTTTCTCTTTCACACAGTTCCCTACTTCAGATATATTGGAACTTCATTTTACATTTGAAGCTATTGTTACGTATCAGTATGGGGTTCGATTAAAATTAACGAACACTTACATATATACTTATCACTCAATATACAAGCTTTTGAGAACATCGCGTGCCGTAAGTTGACAGTCACTTTATGCTAAAGTAGGCTGATGGAGAAGAAAACAAACTACAGCGATACATCTTCTTTGTGGTATGGGATCTACGATGAAGCTGCAGAAAAAGCTAGCTCTCATCATACATTTTGATGACCTTTCAAGTTAAATCTGCAGAGACTCACCCAAACGAAGCTAATACACCACAGATGTCGCTAGTTATGTCAATAGAAGCGTTTTCGGATT
Organism: Trisateles emortualis; assembly: GCA_947095525.1. Classification (NCBI taxonomy): domain Eukaryota; kingdom Metazoa; phylum Arthropoda; class Insecta; order Lepidoptera; family Erebidae; genus Trisateles; species Trisateles emortualis. The sequence continues at coordinate 2,175,397 of OX352748.1, read as the reverse complement.
TGCGTGTTGTTAGAAGGTCAGTTGCGCAGGTAAAGAGCAGGAACGTTGAGGAACGAGTGTCCCGAGTATCGGATAGATTCAATGCATATTGAGTGTTGTATTGTAAGGGTTTACGTTTTTTTTTGTGTGAAAGTAATAATAATATGGTGGTATTATCGAACCCCATATGTGTAATGTAACATTGAGATTATATCGTGTTTCGCTTCTGGACTTAGCCTTTTATATGTATCTCCATTGCTCGACACAATAATGTAACTAAATAGTTTTTACTGAACAAAAATATTTCAAAGGTTTTCAAATGTGACGTAGGAGGCATTGTTTTATAATATATATCTTACGATTGAAATAAAACTATAAATATAGTAACTTTGATATTCGAATCTACAAATGTAACTATATATTCTAATTATTGTGTTCAAACTTATTTTTTACAACCCTTGAATTTTAGAAACCTTTCGATTATTTTTACATAAATACATAATTTGTTATATTTGTACATTCGAATGCATCTATTGAAATTTCAAACCATATCTAAATTAGTTAATATATTACAATATTAAATACAGAACATCTGTTTCTAGATATAAAAATAATTCCTATTTTATTGGTGGTAGCAAAGCTATTGCGACATAATTATTTTTAAACTAATGCAAGACAGCGGTATGTCTCCATTGATGGATAATAAATAACCGGGATGTATACGAATTTTGGGTATTCGATGATTTTGTTAGTACTGAGGGTTGATTAAAATACGTATTATGCTGTCTTGCATTTGAAATTCGCTATGACCCCAAGATTTGTCACTTTATATTGCTTCCATCAAATTATTTTTCTTTATTTTTACCCGTAATATTTTTATTACCTTTTTCAACCCACTGTCGTTCAATATTTGTGTTTTTTTTACCCTGGCAATGTTGATAAATTGTGTTTTCAGTGTTTTTTTAGGTTTGTTTTGCCAGTTGTGTACGAGAAATGTGCCCTTTGACGCCTTATAGCGTGTTGTGGAAATAACGTGAATGTTGGAGGCGACACAGAGGCATTTTAATTGTTCAATACTCTTATACATATTAAAATATAGACGGTGGGTTTTGAATTGGTTTTTTAATGTCCAGCCGAGACGAGTATGTACGTTTTTTTTAAATTTTGCTTTCGGACGAAAGTCGACGTCTCACAGAGTGTGTCTCGTTGTTATCTAGTAGACGCTTGAACAATAAATACCTGTACCTTGACATAATATTTTTATTTTCTTTTATTATTATTTTTAAATCCCGCTTTTGTGATTTTTGAAGTATTCAGTGTATTATCAATATATTGCCAGTTTAATTATTTGTAGTCCAACACAGTGATTAAATGATTTTTATTTAAGTTGTCAAAATGCATTCAGATCAGTTGTACAGCCATCAACAAACTGATTAGGTTTTAAACATGGCATTATATTTTGAAGTTTCTATGGTACGTCAATAGCTTTTTCAATTACCGTTTTAAAACAAGGATGGCGAGTTATTTTTGTTGCTGCTAAGCTTAACAGACATTTTATATAATTTATTTCTGTACAAAGTACTCAATTATCAATAATCCGCTCTACAGTAAATTAGAAGTGAACCATGCGAATACTTCGCACCGACACACCAGATGGCGCTGTCAATTTTTCATATAATTTTGGAAAACTTATTATTATATAACATTTGTCTCTGTGTGGGATATTTTATCAATAACGACAATCGAATTGTATGATGTCATTAAATTTAATAAAGTGTTATGAAGTTATGGTGTTCACAAAAACACCTTTGAGGAATAATTAGTACTTAACTAAAGAGAAGAGAAAATTACACCTTATAGTGTAACGTAACTAAATTGTTTAATGAGAATCTGGTGCTTATTATTTGAGTATATTGACAACAAAAGCGATGTGATACCTTACGTCTTCAACCAAGTTGTCGAGCGGTTAGCAAAGGCGAGGAAGAGGATTCTGAAGGCGACTTTACGAGCAAGCTATTTTCGTTCAACTTGGTATTATAAGAAAATCGAATGATAGGTTTCGCTTTCCTACTGACTAGCCGCGTGGGTGGTTTGCTCGGTGTTATTAGAAATGTGGGTCACGTAGTGGTTTGACCCAATTTGGCTGTGGAATGAGCTCCCTGCCGAAGTTTTCCCAAGAAATTAGCATGGGGTTCTTCAAGAAAGGAGTTATAAGGTTTTTAAAGGGTCGGCAACGCGTGAGTGACACTCCTGGTGTTGCAAACGTCCAGGGGCTACGGTAGCTTACCATCAGGCGGGCCGTATGCTTGTTTGCCACCTTGGTAGTATAAAAAAATTGGTCCTCAATCTGGGTCTGTCGAAACGACTCTTCCACAATTACAACACAAATTTATTTTCACACATTTTATTGTAAAATAAAAATATGTTAAAAATAGGAATAAAAAAACAATTAGGTAAAATAGGCTTATGCCACTTGTCTGGAGGCTTAGCCCCTCAAGACAAGTGGCATAAACGATAGTCGAATTGAAAAGTCAAAAAAACAAATGTATGGGTTTTGACGTAAGTGTACGATTTTATGTCGTAAACTTACGTCGAATCCCATACATTTGCTTTTCGATTCGACTACCGTTAATGCCACTTGTCTAGAGGGGCTGGTCTATATTTTATCGTTATAACTGCTAGATGCAGATACCGATAATAAATAAATAACGTTATAGCAAGAATTAACGTTAAATAACAACACCACAAGCTTTGCCAATAATAAAGGGTGTCTGGAAGATTTCCATGCCCAATTTACAATAATTTTTTTTTCTGATTCGAGAAAATATATAAAATATAGACTAATAATAAAATTCTACTACTAATAGTAATGGACCGAATGCTGGCACGATCTCGGGCGAGGCCTCCGCCCAGCAGTACCTATAGTTTATTTCTTATAGCATGGGTAGGTACTGTGACGTTTGACATTTGAAGATTAAAATAATATCAATAAAAATGAAAGACGATTAAATCAAAACCAACAATAGATTGAATCTAGTCTAGGCTCTTGATCATTCATTAGCCAATTGGTTAGAGATTGTTTCAATCATTTTCTTTGATCTTCATATTATTCATCCTTAGTAGACGTCTTTCGGTTGGGATGAATGAGTAAAAGTGTAAATGAAATTACAAATTGTACATTTAACATATTCAAAAAAAAACGATATAAAAAATAATATAAAGCGCACAAAAACATTACATAAAAAATATTTACTTTTATAATATATATAAAAACGTATGTACCTATAAAAAGTAACGCTAAAAACGTCATTTAATAGGTATATAATAGGTACTCGCAAAGCAGATCGCTGCCCACTTCTTTTTTTCGACTGTAACAGCGTCACGATGGCGATTTTGCAAAGATTTTATAGACTTATCTAAGGTCTATCCACGCCTACAAAAGCTGTCAAGTAAGTAGTCATCAACAGGGCCGAGGCTACGCTAATTCTGATATACCTACGTACTTAGGTATGTATATACCTAATACTTCTATTATATTTTCAGTTCCTGGCGGCATACGGCCCTGTCACGTCCGAGACATTGCACTGATGACTAGATACGTAGACCTTAAACAGTCTTGTTTTATACGTTGACTTTTGTGAGACTTGACGTCCTACGTGGTTTGAATGCTGCCGATTTAGCTGATTTGCTATAGAAAGGAATAAATTTATATTCTAATAGATCCAATTGATTTAAATCGAAGCTATGATTTATCATTGTTCCTCTTGTAAAAAATACGCTTGCTCTTCAAAGGTAGAGTCAAAGATTTGCGGCTTGCAACGCTTGGTCTGGAATGGTTCTTTCTGAAAACGGTCCAAAGCAAATTCAATGAGTCACGTTATATTATTATGCGCTTTACCGATAGCTTATACCTAGCTTTTAGATCAAGAAAGAGTTTTTAACTATCTCTCTTGCAACTACAACTATGAAAATAGACATCAATTTTTGTGCCACGATTATATTATTCACCTGAGTTTGCACGTGTTAGAATCCAAAGAAACCACAAAAGGAGATTTTATTTTAGGTAGACAAAGCGATTGCAAATAAATAATAATACAACGCGATGCACCTGGATACCAATAGTTAACATAGTATGAATCCGAGTGGTTTTGTAAAAAATACCACATATACCTAAAACACTCCATAATGTAGTTAGATACGGTTATTTACTAACTTTTTCACGTTCCTTATGTATTTGAGAGCGGTATTCTTTGGCCTGCCTCTTTTTTTCCCGTATTTGCTCAGGAGTCATGCTATATCTGAAATAAAAATTATGTATCACAACCATCACAACCTAACACCTACCGTAATATTTATTAGATACGGTAGGTAATAGGTAGTAGTCGATAGGTAACAACCGGTAAATTTTAATCCGTAACTTAGGCAAATAATGGCTCTAATCATGGATATTATTTACTTTAGGCATTTAGATTACTAAACATAAACCCACAATCGAAAAGATCAAAAAGCTTAACAACCAAAAATAAACCTAATAATACCTAATCAAAAAAAAAAAACCCTATATAATAATAGGCAATAGGTTCCTATTTAGTTAAGAACAATATTAAATAATATTTTTTATGTGGTAACATTTTATTCTTGACATCGGTATCTGTGACATCGGAAAGGGACTATGCAGAAAACGAGGCAAGAGTTAAGGTGAGACATCAAGACAATGGCGCCGGATCAAGTGTTGCAAACGTCCATAGGCTACGGTAACTGCTTACCATCAGGCGGACCGTATGCTTGTTTGCCACCATGGTAGTAGGTAGGTATATAAACAGCACGTGTCGGACACAGGTACCTACATTTTATAGCTGCTATATTATTTTTTTCACCGTAAATTCATATGCTCATAAATGTATCAATCAGCATCAGGTTTGTAAGAATGTAGCGTATTTTATATAAAGTTGTGTTTTATATGTTGTATCACCTAAAATTATACACTACCTACATGTTAAGTTCCTATGTAATTTTTGGATCAATAAACATTTATTATTATTATTATATACTGTGAGTTAATTGACTGTTTGGTTAGTGTAGGTATTATATTATCTGTGGTGTAGGTATGTAGAGACCTTCCCTAAGTAAAATAATTTTGTAGTTTGCGTCATTTGTGTATTTTTTCGTTTTAATGTTTTACTTATTTTAAAACTCAGACTTCATCACTGTCAGCCCTAAAACATTGATAGACTAGCGGCTAGCGCCGACTTCGCCCGGGTTTAACTATTTTCGGCGCGATTTATTAGTATTTGAAGACTTACAAAAAAATATAAATTACATCGGTTTAGTCGTTCTCAAGTTATAGCATGGCCAAGAAAAAAAAAGTATGGATCAATTTTTTTTATATATCTCTACATGTCAAATTAATCTCTGCCCTTACTTTTTATTTACCAGCACATGAGCAATCTGAAGAATAGGATTTGTCGTGTACGTCTCAGTGACCTCATAGAGCACCTCGGGTAAAAAATATCCAATGGCATCCCACAGGTATTTCACAGTTTCAGCATCTAATGTACCTGGAATTAACAATCGCAAAGAAAACATAGACCAATACTCTGTCTAGCGAATAGTCTTCTATATGGGGAGATTTATAATCTTTTGAAAGCCATCGCCATCCTTCTCCGGGCTCAACTTTTACCACTTTGATTAAATAATAATAATAATTTTTAATCATAATAATAATTTGTTTATTGAGATAAAAACGAATGAAGTCAGTAACAATTATCTCACATACATAAATAATAGATGTCAAACAATAAGAATATCATTAAAGTACAATGTCAAAATGTCAATAATAATATAATTACAATGTCAAAATGTCAATATTAATATAATTACAATGTCAATGATACCTGATACCACAATGTCATAATAAATGATAATCGTCAAGCTCGTCACACAAATTATCTTTCTTACATCTATCCCATTGGTCAGTTAAATTTTCACAATATGTCACAAAAGTATCAGTCATAATATCACAGCGAGGAAAGAATAAAACCACTGAATAGTGGTTTCATTCTTTCCTCGCAATTGGAAGATGTTGAAACTGATGTCACTTCAAGACAGTAAAAAAGCGGTGGAAAAATTCCAACTCTGAAGTAGGAACTCGGATGGCACAAATGGTAGTACGCTGGGCTGGAACCCGAGATACGCTGTTCGAATCTTGCTCCAGGCTCGTCTTTTACCATATTGCTTTTATTATTTAAAGTAGGTACTTACCTTCTATATTAACAGGCTCTGTCTTCGGTAATAATTCCACATCACTTCTGACTATACTGTTCATTAAACAGCGCTTGCCCATGTTGCAACATTCGTCATTACATATGCACGGCGTACACTCTTCGAACAGTCCTTGTTCATTTAGTCTGTACTCGTAGGCAGTAGGTGTTAGTTGATATATCTGTTCCCCGTTTATTATTGTGTAACGACCGCACTCATTGAAGTAATATCGATTATTATTCTCCCGATTCTAACAGATAAAAACATAAACAATTTGAAATGAGTATACATTTATCAAGAAAGTAAAAACTTTTTTCAGATTACTTGGGTGGCAAACAAGGATACGACCCGAAGTAAAACAGTTATCTTAATCTATGGAAACCGGGTAACCCCTTGCGTGTTGTCGACTCATTTTTTTATACCAGGGCTTTAAGATGGAATATCCCTAGGATAGGAAAGCTTTTCTTTCAGAACGAATCCCTAAATGAGCGCTGAAGAACTGTACTCACACACTGTGGTCTTCTGTAAGGTGGAGAGCCACGGCCAAATAGGTCCAAATAACTACACATCACCACAACCACTGTATATGTACCTGGCGTTGCCAAACGGGAACGTTACCAAACGGTAGTGAATAGTGATCCGTTGTAGTTGTGTTCCTATGCGTGAGTTAAGTGCCTAATAGATCTCAATTGCTCATTTAGGGATGTGTTTCTAATGAAACGTTTTTTTATCTCAGTGATACTCCATCACTTTAGTGTTACAGATTTTCGGGTCGGCATTATGCGAGATATTGTAAACGTCCATAGGCTTTGGTAATGGTAAATGCTTATGTGCTTACCATCACGAGGATAACACGCTTGTTTGTTACCTAATAACTCACGGGTCTACTGCAGCCTAGCTGTCTAGTTTATAGGATTTTTACTACCAGTGAGCTTGATAGCAAATAACATACTCAAGCAGTCTGCTGCTCAGTATGCGCGGATCCTTAGGCTTAATTTGTATTGCTTTGAGGAAATGGTGCCAGCCGTTGTGCAGCCTTGAAGCTGCTAAGTCTGAAGCGTACTTTTGTTCCGAATGTGAATTATAACTAAGATGTTCGAGCGTAGATAAGTATCTACACGAGGATTTCGCTGTTTTAAACCAAGCTTAACTGAAAGCCATCTCAAACTTTATTTTATATCTGTCTCACATTCGTATAGGTCAATCGAATCCATGTTCACCATAGGAAAAACAGTCTGCTGCTCATAAATGGACGAATTCATTTATGGAACTTCACTAACCATTATGACTTCGCCCTTACAATTTACGTGATAGTTGTTAACTCCAAAATCAAGCGTGTAAATTTTATGGCCGTACTCATCGACGTAATACATACCATTGGCATCCTTATACATAGCACGATCGATACCTAAAACATATTGACAAGCATAATTAAAATGTGACTCTCCAATTTATTGATACCCGTAACTAATTACTATGTATCCGTCAGTTGTCCATAACCTATAGGTAACAGTCTCTCACTTAGTGGATCCGTCAGAAACTCATCAGACCACATTTTCGTTGGAGGTGTGTGACAGCGTCCACACTGTTTTTGAGTATCGAAACAACAGTGCAAAGTTAGGGTACGTGAGTGGCTTCTCGAGCCATCGGCGCCGCACTCTTCAGGTTTTCAGGTCCCTGTCCCTTCCTTCCACTACAGTGGCAGTGGCGATTCATTGGGGACTTTCAATTACTATGATAGTGGTTCAAAGTGTGTGGCTCTCTGTTAAAACCAAAGAAATGCAACTAACCTTTACATACGAAGAATGTATAAATCGGTATGCACACTTTATTGTATTTTATTTCAAGATCTTCAATATGTCGTCTATAGTTCTCACCTATTACATCCCAACATGTAGTCTGAGGATCACCCGGTAGATTTGTGCATCTATAATTATAACAAGAAAGGTCAATTTCAAATAGGTACAATTTAATAAGTAGTAAATTTTGAAGTACCTATTGAAACATTCTCAACTTTCATTCAATTATAAAAGATCCTTTTAAAATCTGATTAATTACAACCAGAGTACATTTCATGACCATTCCACTAATCTCAAACAAATAAATCAGACATTTTTTTATAGACTTCCAGTGTTTAACTTCTGGCTTCGTCATCAGTTAAGCTTAATATCACTTTTTTATTTGCTACATTAAATTTGCAGTGTTATGATCGCTTTACTACCTTTATCGAGATATATGTTATCACGCCACCCGTAAAGAATAATTCAGAAGTTTCTATAGCCATCTGTGGTCTAATTAAAACATGAACTAATTCACTACTGAATAGCTATTACCTCAAAAACATCCCTGTACTCGTGGGGTTGTACATGCAGATGAAGACGTAGGCAGGATCTAATTTATAATAAACTAGCGGCCTGCCCCGACTTCGTCCGGGTTAAACTATTTTCAGCGCAATTTTATTTTTTTTTACATACCTAATAACCTTCTCCTGACAATAACAAACACAACAAAAAAAGAATTACTGAAATCGGTCTAGCCGTTCACGCGTGATGCCGTGACTAAGGGAAATAGGGATTCATTTTTATATATAAAGAAGATTATATTCCGTGGCGCTGGACTAGATTAGTAGGTAGGTATTTATTACAAACGCTATGTAAAACCATTCATGATCATTCAAGGCAAATCAGACACACACACACAAAGTTGTGATATAAAATTTTGCTTGTGGCTCCTGATAGTTAGTAATGTAAATAAAAATAGCTATGACTGACTTGTGTCTTTCATGAATCGCCAGCTGATCCTTCGCTCTGTCCAGTGCTGCTTTTACCTTTGTAATTACAGTGGCAATTTCTTCAAAATGTCGCAGTTTCGTAGTCCAATATTCTGTTTCTGAGTCAAGCCTGCTAAAAGTTTCCTCGTTTCCGAAATCCGCAATTTTATTTTTAACCGTTTCAATTTTTTTATCTACCTGAAATGTTATATATAATATAATTAATGTCTCTTTGGGGTGTTTTTTTATCTTTACACGATAAAAATATTAATAATAATACACCCATAATATGAAATATATTATTTTCGTTTACAAAAAAATAATTATAGAACACTGATAAGTTTCTTGTATTGACCTTAATCATTTTGTCTGAAAGAATTTTGCGGTTTTTTCGGAACACCGTAGTAAAAAACTTACTAAAAAAAGTCTTGTATTCTGGTAGAAATCTTATTTGGTGTTTTCTCTATTGGCCTGTTTTGTTATCCGTAATCTAACTTCCCAAAACTTCGTTTTCTTTGACAATAAATTGTGCTATAACACCGCGCCACAGATTACTTAATAGTTACTAGGTAAACCGCGCTTTTAATCAAAAAAAGTAAATAAATATGTACTTACTTCGACAATTGCACTGCAAGACGTGTGTTCCCATCGTGATATATTTAGACGGTCCTTATTTCGGTCATACATTTCTCCGAAAAGATGATGTAAAACTTTGTCGTAGGTTGCACGAAACGTAATGGAATTCTGCGTAATTTGATGCAGTAAATCTTTTAAACTTGTCCGGATAAGGTGGAGCTTAAAATTGAAATAAAATGATATAGGAGTAAAATAGTAGATATTAAGTAGCCCAAGTTCCAAAATATTTAATAATAATAATATTTTTCGGGACAACTCACACAACGCCATCTGATCCCAAATTAGGCAGAGCCTGTGCCAGACAACTGATAAACATACATAACTGGTAAACAAAACATGAGTTTAGACAATGTCATTTTAAAATACTTAGGCAAAACAGACACCGTGCATAATATTTGTAATAAGTTCTCTGCAACATTTACACAAGAAATACAAAAAATAAAACACAATTGTAGCAATATCTTTTTAGATAGAAGTGCTTATGTTAAGTCAAGTGATGTTTCTTTTTACTTTAAGAAGGTAGATGCATGTACGATAGAAAAATGTATAAACAAGTTGAATTGTAACAAGGCTCCTGGGATAGACAGAATTAGAGTACAAGATTTAAAGCAAGTGAAAAAGGAAATAAGTCCTATATTAGCAAAGTTTATTAATTTATGTGTGAGTGAGGGAGTTTACCCGGATTTACTAAAAAAATCTATTATACGACCCATTTATAAACAAGGAAAACATTTGGATTATAGTAACTACAGGCCAATTGCAATTTTATCTGTGATAAATAAAATAGTGGAAAAAGTAATAGTTAGTCAAATAAATAGTTTCTTGGAGAATAACAGAATCATAACTGACACACAGCATGGGTTTCGGCGGGGGCGGAGCACTGCCACCGCGCTTGCTCAGTTTACTGATTATGTCAACAACAATTTAAATGAAGGTAAATTAGTAACTGCTATTTTTATTGACTACAAAAAGGCATTTGATACCCTGGATCACGAGGTGCTTTTGCGTGCAATGGACGAATGTGGCATTAGAGGTCCAATTAACCGTTGGTTTAAATGCTACTTAGAAAATAGGTCTCTCCGCACTATGATCGACGGTACCACAGGCGACGAGGTAAGTGTGAACCTTGGCGTGCCAACTGGGTCAGTATTCGGGCCGGTGGGGTATTTAATGCACGTAAACTCGGTCATTAATGTGATAAAATACTGTGAGGTGTTCATGTATGCAGATGATATGTGCTTACTGTACTCGTCCAAAAATCCAAATGATATACAAAAATATGTGCAAGAGGATTTCGAAAATATTACTAAATGGGCTCATGACAACGGAATTATTATAAACATTTTTAAGACAAAGGCTATGCATATATATTCCCCTCACAGTAGCTACAATAAACAAGGCACGCTGAACATAAATATAACCGGGCATTCGTACGAGTGCCTGCACAACAACAAGGTTGGCTGCCAATGCACAAGCATAGACATAGTTGATAGGTACCGATACTTGGGTCTATTAGTAGATAGTAATCTTAACTGGAAATTACAAGTAAATGACGTGTGCAACAAATTACAATCTATCCTGGGTAAATTCTTTCATCTTAACAGATTTGTAAACAGAAATAAAAAACTTTTATATGTCATATATTATGCACTTGCAGACTCATTAATTAATTATGGATTAAGTAGTTACGGCCTTACATTTAAAACTCAACTTGATCGTATTAAGCAAATACAAACTAGAATAATTAAGTATCTGGTCAGTAAAAAAGTAAAACTAAAATGTAAACCGAATTATGATGAATTGTTTAATATTTGCAAAATACTCCCGGTACATGTAAAAGTAGACTACCTCATTGCTATTGAACAATATCATAATAACAAATACAAAGAACACAGCTCCCATAATTACTGTACTAGAAGCATTACACAGGGTAAATATGTGATACCATCTGTAATAAATTACTACGGCAAAAGAACCAGGCGGTACCTAACGCCGATAATATGTAATAAAATTGACATGTTAAAGGATTCAAATAAAAATATAAGTATTACAACTCTAAAAAAGAAACTTAAAAAAATACTGTTGTCAACATTTAAATCTTAAAAATAGACAGTATTATTACATAAACTTCATAGATACACTTTTACTTCATATAGATGTGAAAGTGTATCTAGATGAATCCTCTAGTATTAAAACTTTATGAACATATTTGTTGTTAAACCTAGTTACATTAGCTTACATTAATTATAGTTAGTAAGTAAGAGCGCCTCTTTCGCCAACAAACTGCGTGTGCAGTTTGGCGATTTTGTATAAAATTTATAAGAATTCATTAAATAAAGAAATAAAAAAAAAAAAAAAAAAAACCTATATATTTCTAAATACATACATATTATAGATAAATTACACCCAGACACAGAACAAACAATCGTGCTCATCACACAAATATTTGTCCTGGGTAGGAATCGAACCCGACCTCCGGCTTAGCAGCCAGAGCCACTAACCACTAGACCAATATGGGTTTTGTATAAAAGTATCATTGATTTCTCGTGTGATCTAGTGGTCTAGTTACTTACTCGATTTCCATACGAGACAAATATTTGTGTGACCTACAAATATAAATACATACCTACTTAGTTGTTTCGAGTCTGGGTGTACCTTTGTGCTCGAGGGAATAAAAAATTAAATATTATCCTCACCCGTTCAGCAATAAGTTTTGCTGTAAATTCACGTGTGAATTCGCCCATCTGATTAACTCTCTTAACGCATATTTCAATATGGTCTTTAGTGAATCCTATTCTATCACTTTCTTTACGCAAAAAAGATAAACAATGACCGAATTCCATCAGTTCTGTCATATAGTTGTTATGTAAATATATAATCTCATTAAGTTGTTCTTTCTCCCTTTCAGAATGTGTAGGTTGAAATTCATGTAAAACCATTTTATGATTAGCGTTATGAACTTTAACGGTATTGTCAAATAATTGCATCATTTCAGGGTAACTTAAAACTTTTAAATATCGTTCACAACCTTTCATGGCACTGAGTATACAATTCGAGTATCTGTGAAAGAAGCTGTAGCATATTTTCCTAATGTCTCCGTAATAAGCGGTGCACGTAGACTCAACGAACGGGACATTTAATATCATCGGAATATAATGCTTGAACAAAGGCGGAGGATATTCCAACATCACTATGAGGTAAGGTGACTGATATTCTATCTTACTCATCTTATAAAGATATTCTTTATAAACATCCATCTCTTAGTATTTATAAAAGTATGTAAAAATGAGCTTGATTTTCTTCTTATCCTTCCTTTTCGTTATGGTAATGGCGCGACGAAGGATGTCGACTACTTTATTAAATGATTTATTTATTAAAACAATTTTTACTGATTTTATATTTACCTATTTATGTTGTGACAATACAAACTTCAAAACTTAGTCAAAATCCATGTTGCCAATTTTGAATCTCCATGTTTTTTTTTTTTTTTTTTTTTTTTATACTACCAAGGTGGCAAACAAGCATACGGCCCGCCTGATGGTAAGCAGTTACCGTAGTCTATGGAGGTTTGCAACACCAGGGGTGTCACTCACGCGTTGCCGACCCTTTAAAAACCTTATAACTCCTTTCTCGAAGAACCCCATGTATCCATAGTTTTATTATAATATTAAAAGAAATGGTATATTGAGGTCTGTACCTTATAGCAACGTGTGCAACCATTTTTGTTGGTTATTAACAGTGTGTTTTATTCGATTCAAACAAATAAAATGTATATATTTCTTTGGTTCAACGTTTTTCTTTATATATTTAAAAACATATTTGAAGTTATTTATACCTATTATATTCTGTCCCATAAATGTATGGTGTACAATAAAAAGTATTCTATCTGTTTTATTTATTTATTTTTTTATTTATATTACTGACCGCGACATCACCAAGGCCTGAGCCTCTAGACAAGTGGCATAAGCGATAGTCGAATCGAAAAGTAGAAAAAGAAAATCTATGGGATTTGACGTAAGTTTGCGACATTAAATCGTAGACTCACGTCAAATTCCATACATTTTATTTTTTGACTTTTCGATTCGACTATCGCTTATGCCACTTGTCTAGAGGCTCTGCCCCTCTAGACAAGTGGCATAAGCGATAGTCGAATCGAAAAGTCAAAAAAGAAAATGTATGGGATTTGACGTAAGTTTACGACATTATATCGTAGACTCACGTCAAATTCCATACATTTTATTTTTTGACTTTTCGATTCGACTATCGCTTATGCCACTTGTCTAGAGGCTCTGATCAGAAAATCAGCGCTGCAGTATAGAATGCTGCAGCACAGAGCTGAGATTGGGACCTTTTCTGACATCACACAGGATATACCTACTTCTTAAATCTTTTTTGTGTTCTAAGCGTTTTTTGTGTTGCTATTATGTGTCCATCTTATGTCTACCATCTGTTATCCTGTGTATGTTCGAAAAAAATCTTTCTTTCTTTCAACCAGTGCCGGATTTAGGTAGGGGCGCGGTAGGGTGAAGGGCGCAAGGTTTGAAGGGGCGCCAAAGACCTAGAGCCTAGCCTATAGCTTAGAATTCTATGACTTCGCCCAAGAGCGGCGGTAGTGCTAAAGCCGCCACTGGGTGCAACTAAGTGAGGGGTTAAAGGATTCTTGGATGATTCTTGGGTTCTTGGATGCATCGTTTCTTTTTGACAGAACTTTTCTCGCACATGAGGTAGTTAGGTGTGGAGCACCTTTAGGTACTATAGGTACCATAGTAGGTAGGTCGATTCTGATATCAGTATACCAGTATCTTCAAATCGAACAAATAGTATGATTAAAAACCCAATGAAGAAAATATAGTTCTCTCATCCTTCCAAATCAAGAAACATCCCTGCTTTATATCGATCAGCTTCACAGAAAGTTATGACAGGTACTGTTAATAATAAATCGGTAATAACTAACAACACAATATAATATTTTTATTATCATTTATTTAAAAATATAAGTTAGTAGGTACATTTTATAATAATTGAAATGTGATCTAAAACTAATACAAACTATTATTAAAATTAAAAAGCTTTTATCTAAATTAACTGAACTAACATCAACTAAAGTTACCGTGGTACCACCAGTTACCACCACAGAGTACCACCAAGTCTCAAATGACTATTAGGTAAGTTTAAGTAAGGTAGGTAAATAGTAGTACCTACAAGCTTAACAATATAAAGTCAATGGAAAAAACTCAACCTAATAATAAGCAATAAATCTCTAAATATATCAACCTAGCAATAAACTACTATAAATCTAACAAGTAAAATAAGCAGTTATAAGTACTTAGCAATAACCAAATGTATCATTAATATATTGCGATGTCACATTTATACCATAAAAGTCTATTCTATTCTATCATTTTTTTATTTCAGGTTCTTTCTGCTCTTCTTCAATAACTCCTACTTCACTCCCGTTGAAATTAGGTTTTAGAGGAGGATACTTGCTTTGTGATATTTCGATAAAGTTTTCCATATTGAATTGCTGTAGAAACTCCGCTTCTTGGATATTGGTTAATTCGAGCTCTTGTGCGGTATAATCCAGGTCCTCTGGCTTAACACGCTTGAACTGCTTTGATTTCCATAAGCGGGCATTCGCTATAGCTTGCTGGGAAGGTATAAAAATATTTACAATAGACGTCATGACAATATAACATCTACCTTACTGTCCGTGAAAGTGTTAAATTTTGAGAAGCTATTTAAAATGTATACTAAACGATTTTTCTAACTGTACAGCTGTCAATGTCAAAATATTGTCACGTTGGCTGCATTGGAACAAAATTTCAATAAATATAATATTTTTTAACCGACGAAAAAACGGAGCACGTTCTCAAGTCGACACGTAATATTTAAATACTGCAGACGACACAAAAGTGCAGACCGTATTAACAGGAGCCGCCGCCTGCAGGGAGGTAGGAAGGTATAGCGGGCGGGCGAATTCAATCATGCCAACCTAACAATTTTGACAGCTCCAAGTGCACAGTTATAAAAATTGGGTTATATACTAACTTCTCTACGTTTCTCAAAGATTTTGGAGCGATATTCTTGAGCCGCCTTCTTATTTTCCTGCTGTTCCTGAGGAGTCATGCGGTATCTGAAATCATATTTTACTAATTAGTTCATAGGTACGCAGTAGTGAAGCAATGTAGCGCTTCCTATCCGGCACAAATATAGCTTTATTCTGATTTTTATTATTCTGATCTCTTATGTTGTTGATGCTTGCTAGGTAGATCTTGAACATGCTGTTAGTTTCTGAAACTGTCCTCAAGCCTGCGTTACCCTCGACGGCCTCGACACAGTATTCTCTTCCGAGGTCTAAACTTGTGCGTAATGAATGTGTCACTACATTTTAGTTTTAGGGCCGTTAATAATGCTTGTCTTAGTAATTCCTACTTATTAAACTTGCAACGAAGATAAAAGCACCTGGATACACTCTACTATTAAAACTCTCCGCTCTTACTTCTTGTTTATCAGCTCATGAGCCAACTGATAAATGGGCTTTTTCGGACGCTTATCGCCAACTGCACAAAGGACTTCGGGTAAAATATATCCGAAGGTATCCCACAGATATTTCACAGTTTCCGAATCTAACGTATCTGGAATTTACAATCATAGGGAAACAAATTACTTTTAGACGATATTGGTATCGCGCGCTCAAGTGGCCGTGTAGATCACTTATGTAGATATACATATATTGTCGATGAAGCGTATACCACTTTGACGAATACGGTTTGCAAAAATATTCATATTCATCCTTTTACAATATTTGAGATTGATCCCAAAACATTGACCCGGCGGCGGACTAATCAGCCATCGGTAGAAAAAATAAAATCTGACGCATATTATTACACAGAAAAAATGTTTAGGTAAGTAGTTCGTTGTATTTTTTTTTATATTACTTAGGTAACAAACAGGCGTACGGCCTGCCTGATGTTAAGCAGTTACCGTAGCCTATGGACGCTTGCAATACCAGAATTATCACTTGTATGCTGTCGACGAGTTAACGAGTCCCTAACTGAGCGCTTTAAGTCTGTATTGACACACAGGAACATAACTAAACCGCTGTGTAGTTATTTGGCTGTGGTCTTCTTTAAGGTGGAGGTCCTTCCAAAGTTGGGCTTAATAGTTTTTGGGAAAAATCACGGCAGCTCATTCCACAACCTAATAGTACGTGGTTGGAAATGCCTACTAGGAATTATGGTTGAGTAGCAAGAAAGTTAGTTCTTCTTCGACAACCAGTTGTAGAGCTGCAAGGATAAATAATAAAAGTTGCGAAAACAGAAAAAACCTATTGTCTTTGGCAACTGGTTGATTAGAAAGAATTTTTATCTCCTTTGGCAACTCAATTCAATTTCAATTTCAAAAGTTCTTTATTAATAAATTTAAATACAAAATGTAACAATTCCAGTGTATGTTTTGTCCTAGAACAGAACAAGGTAAAGTAGATACGTTCGGTAGGCTCGTGCACCTTTACAAACTTTTAAAATACTTAAGAATAATTTTATATTATGAAATATACTTAATTTTTAAAACATAATAACATTCTATATAAGCTTTAGTTGAGCATTACATTTAGTGACATACCTAGGTTAATTAACAAAGTATAGTAATTAAATCAACAGAAAAATAAAAATTCCATGAGCCACTGTGTACGTATTGGCATGGAGTTAAATCATATTCGAGTTATTAATTATAATAATAAGGATATAAAATGGGTAGCAAGAAAAAGAGCGGTCGTCGGGTCGCAAGTAGCAAGCGCCTCAATAGGTATAGTAGTCAGCACCTTTGGCAACTGGTTACGAAACTCAGTTGCTAATGCAGCCGGAGGGGCTCATTTATGGTGCTCCACCTTAAAATTCCAACGACTACTTAATAACGACTTACTTTTTATATCCACAGGCTCTGACATAGGTAATTCTTCCACATCGATCATATCATATACGTGGATATTACATTCATCAATATGATCACATTTTATCTCGCATGTACATGGAACGTACTTCTTAAACAATCCTTGTTTGTCCATTATGAACTTGGGCGTACAAGGCGCTAGCTGGTAAATCTTCTCTCCATTTTCTAATAAGTACCGACCAGCCTCATCGAAGTAGTATTTATCATTATCTTGGTTCTAACATTGAAATTTGTCAATATATTGATTGAAATAAGTCAATATTATATTATTATGTGTTGTGTTTCATTTTTAGAAAATGTTAATACCGAGTAAAACTCGGTATTAACATTTTAGCTAGATCGATAAATCGCCCCCAAAACCCTCTGCATACTAAATTTCATGAAAATCGTTGGAGCCGTTTCCAAGATTGAGATTACAAACTTATATATTACAAGAATTGCTCGTTGAAAGGTGTTAGATTCACATTGCATGAGTACTGTGACATTTGAAGATAAATATCAATTAAAATGATCTATCATTAGACGTTTAAATTAAACCTATCGATTGATTACTTTAGGTTCTTGATCAAATAGTTAGCCTATTTTTTTTTAAAGACAACTCCCGCACTAGAGAACAAGCCCTGTGTCGCAGGAGACTTTACAAACATGCAATTAACACAAATTACACCCAGAATCAGAACAAGTCTCTGTGGGTCACACAAAGTTTTGTCCTGTGTGGGAATCGAACCCACAACCTCGTGCACAGCAGGCGCATACTGCGGCCACTGGACCACCAAGGCAGTCAATTATTGTCACTATTGTCAATATGTCAATTCACTTATTGTCTTTAATCTTATTCGTAAAATGTTAAACGTCAGAGTACCTACTAATGCTATGTGAAATACACTATAATAATGTTATTTTACTTTTATAAAGAAATGACTTATTGTACTCACAAAGAGACAATAACTAAAATAAGTACTCGTAGGTTTGGATCGAAGCAATTGGCGTACTATAATGTCTGCCTACACAAATAGGAGTCGGGCGTGATGATATGCATGTATTGGACACTAACGGGGTGGTCGTTCCTTCTGAGTAGTGCATTGTCCTACTGCTGAGCAGGGACCACGAACTGGTCAGGAGTGGTCCTAACAGTGAGACGAATAAGTGACACGCAAAACATGATCCAAAAAATCACACATAAAACTGATCTGTGGTAAAATTTCTCATGGATTTTATACTACTTGGGTGGAAAACAAGCATACGGCCCGCCTGATGTTAAGCAGGAACCGTAGCCTAGGAACGCAACTACACCGCTGTGTGTGGCTGTGGTCTTCTGTAAGGTGGAGTTCCTTACCCACAGGTTGCTCGCTAGAAAAGTGCCCTACCTCTCCTATTGTTTTAATTTAGGTACTTCGGTGTCCAACAATCATACGACCCGCCTGATGGAAAGCAGTTACCGTAGCCTATGAACGCTGACTCATTAAAAACCTTATAACTCCTTTTTTGAAGATTCCCATACTAATAGATGACTAACCTCAATGAACCCGCCGTCACAACCCACGTGATACATTTTAGCCCCAAATTGACAGATGTAATTCTGATGACCGAATATATCGATGGAGTACGACCCGACGGCATCAACGTATGGAATTTGATCGATACCTAAAACAAATTCATATAAGCGTTACATCGTACACCTAAAAAATAATACATTTTTATAAAAGACTAGTGGCTCGCCCCGATTTCGCTCGGGATAAACTATTTTCTGCGCAATTTTCTCTTTTTACGGTTCCGAAGTAAACAATTGTTTGTTCCTTAAGGAACCAGTTTCGCTATGTCCGTCCGTCCGTCTCTCCGCAGCTTAGCTCAGAGACCCTTAGTCCTAGAAAGCAGTAATTTGGCACGAATATACATATTAGTCATGCCGACAAAGTGGTAAAATAAAATCTTAAAAAATATTTTATTTAGGGTATCTCCTGTACTTGTAAAGATGTTTATTTTTTTTCCTAACTACGCTATGGTGTTGGATATCATAAAATATTGTAGGTTTGTTAAGACAGCTTTTTGATTGAGGGATTCGTTTGTGAAATATTAGGCTTTTAAGTGCTAATTTTTGTTAGAGCCAAGTGGTGGTATTTGGAAATGTGAAAGAATTCACGGTAGTAGAGAAATTAAAAGGAAAACTATCACAGCTAAGTAGACTTAGACGTACTTATTGGATAAGTTAAAATTAGATTGGGGCTTTAATCTAGTTTATAGAATTTAAGTATAGAAATCTGTAACTGTGGGGTTTTGTCAAGCCTCAAGCCTTATGTCAAATTATAATTTTCCGTATTTTTTGCGTAAAAAATAGGATAGGAGAATAGTGGAAATGAGTCGGTTTTTTTTGTAATTTTCGTAGTTTGTAATAGAGACCCGACATGCACTTGGCCGGTTTTTTATCCGTAAGAATGCTTTAAAAAAAGATGAATAGTAAAGTCGTTCTCAAGTTATAGTGTGACCAATGGAAATAGAAATTAATTTCTATATAAACTGAGATGAAAAAATATTTATTTTAAAAGTGAACAGTTTACTAAATAACTTTTAATAAAATAAAATTTTGTTGAATTAGGATTCAACAAAAGTCACTTAATAGTCCAGTCAACGAATGTCTCGAATGTGAAAGGGTAGAGTGTGCCCACTCTGTAGATATATGTTTTGTCAGCCAAAGTAATGCATAGCAACAAGTCCTATTGATCAGTGTCAGCACTTGTATAGAATATTCCAGAATAAATTATGTTGATGTATTAACTTGCGTTATAAATGCGCATATTGCGCATGCTACTTACTCCCTTTGTTTAAACTTACTTTTAAAATGTTTTTTTTTTGTTTATTTCATAGATTATTCTGGTATTAGACTTCGCTCAATAACATTGTAATTCGGTTTTGATTCAATTTTATTTTATTAAAAAACCGTTTGTTCATTCCTTGACTAGTGCGTAAGCAGGCGATTCTTTCAGAAACTTGTTGTTGCTTAGGAAGTGAACTACTAAAGGCTTGACTCGGTTTAGGAGTTGCCGAGATATAGGAGGTTGCAAAACGAGTAGACACACCGCGAGTTCATAACTCGGGGTGAACCACTGGGACGGTTTCTGCCGAACCTGGGCGGGTCCAGGTCCGCCCAGGTTCAGCACAAGGTATCGGCATGTAAGAAACTAACCTTTACACACAAATAATGTTATAATCGGTATGCATGCTTGATCATATTTCTTTTCAAGTTCCTCAATATGTTTTTTATAACCCATTAAATCCCAACACGTACGCTTAGGCCCAGGTAAGTCTGTGCTTCTATAAACAAGTAAATATATACATGTAACCACCACTGTCTCGATATCGCCACCGTAGGGCGTTTAAGGGTTGCCGAGATATAGGGTGGTGTAAAACGAGTAGATATATCGCGAGTTCATAACTCGGGGTGAACCACTATCATGTAAGAAACTAACCTTTACACACAAAGAATGTTATAATCGGTATGCATGCTTGATCATACTTCTTTTCAAGATCCTCAATGTGTTGTGAAACTTTTAAATCACAACACGTACGCTTATGCCCAGTGCTTCTATAAACAAGTAAATATATACATGTATCTATCTATAAGGTTCATTGGTGGCTAGTGTAGTTAAAAACAGTTTGCAAGATTTTTCATACAATTTGTATTGGAGCCACGAGTGACGGCAGTTGCCGTCAACAGCAGCAAAGAAGCTTAACTTTGCCTATCACTATCTTTTTTGTATCATTATGTTCAGTGCTGGCTTTAGCACTACTGACGTCCTTGGGCAAAGATATAGCCCCTCTGCCCCCTTCCGAAATTGAAGGTACGCCCGGCATCAAATTTGATTCTTGGTCTTGACCAAAGAACGCACAAAACATGGGAACAAAACCGAACGCCGCTCCGTATGAAGGTGGCTTATAATTTTTTATAATATCACTAGCTGACCCGTGCCCACTTCGTTAGGCATTTTTCAAGTAATATATAGCCTATGATACTCACAAATAACGTAGCTTTCTATTGGTAAAAGAATTTTCAATATCGGTTCAGTAGATCCAGAGATTACCCCGTACAACCTCACAAACTAACAAACTTTAACTTTTAAAAATATTAGTATAAATTGGATAGAGGTACAACAACAGGAAATGGACACACTCACGCACAGGAATATAACTAACTACACCACTGTGTGTACTTATTTGGCTGTTGTCTTCTGTAATGTGGATGTTCGTTCCTCCTCCGAGGGGTTTGCTTATTATCATAGTGCCTACCTCCCTTAAATTAGTAGGTATTAAAATTGTTAACAAACTTGTAATTGTCATATATTCTTTGCTGCTCCTTCGCCTTGTCCAGTGCTGTCTTAACCTTCGTGATGACTGCCGCAATTTCATCAAAAGCTTTAAGGGTTTTAGACCAATGTCCTATTTCTGAAGCAAGTCGCTCAAAGGTCTCAAAGTTGCCGAAAGTTGCAATTTTGTGTCTAATTGTATCTATTTTATTTTGTACCTGAAATATCGTTGAAATAAAAACTGTAATTTCCTGTTGAACTATAATAGCAACACATAATTATAATATGTCCCACAGTGCAACGAAAATACAAATCTTTATAATCTTACTTTATATAAATTACGTGTCACGTTGTTTGTCCGCTATGGACTCCTAAACGACTGAACTGATTTTAATAAAATTTTGCACATTGTGTGCAGTTTTATCTAACTTAAAAGATAGGATAGCTTATATCTCTCTTCAATTTAACCCGGGCAAAGTCGGGGTGGGCCGCTAGTATTAGTATATATTTACTGAAGTATACACTATATTACTAAGCTGGATGCGGGAAGCCGAGGATCATGCTAGGTGGCGTGCCCTTGGAGAGGCCTATGTCCAGCAGTGGACTGCGAAAGGCTGATGATGATGATGATGATGATACACTATACAAAATATTTACTCACTTCGACTATTGCTCTTGAATTCCTGTGTTCCCATCTTGCGATTTTTATACTATCCTTATTACGGTCGTACATCTCTTGAAATAGAGCTTTCAAACTCAGCTCGTACTTCGCATGAAACACTTCGGAATTCCTTTGAATACGATTCAGTAAACCTTGTAAACTTACACGGATTTGGTGTAACTGATAATAAAAAATAAATGCATATGAGTAAGAAATAAAATCATATTAGTTAACTCATATATTAAAGTAAAGTTTATCTCACCCGTTCAGCTACAAGCTTAGTTATAAATAGACATGTAAATTCACCCATTTGAGAAAATCTCTGAACGCATATTTGAAAATGATCTTTTGTGAATGCACGAATTTCTTTTTGTTTCTTGTGATGATATATACGACTACCTAGTTGTAACAGATCAGCCTTATAGTTTTCGTATCGAGTAATTATCTCATCAAGTTGTGCTTGCTCCTTCTTTGAATTTATAGGCTGAAATTCTTGTACCACCTGAGCATGATTATTGTCATGTATGGCAACGGTTTTGTTAAATAAATCCATCATTTCATCGTACTCTAAAAGATTGATATATCTATCACAATGTTTGATTGCACTAGATACACAGTAAGAGTAATGATGCATAAAGCTAAAACATATTTTTTTCATTTCTCCGTAGTAAATGTGGTGGTTGGGTTCCTCGAAGGGAACATTCAATATCTTCGGTATATAATGCTTAAATAAAGCTGGAGGATATTGCCACATCACCATTAGGTAAGGAGTCTGATACTCTATCTTGCTCATCTCATACAGGTATTGTTTATAAACATCCATCTTTTTTATTAATTTATTCAAATACAATTTATAGATATCAGGTAACCACTACGTTTCTTAAATTGTATTATTAATTATGAAAAAGATCTTGATTTTAGTTTGGGTTCAAGTAATATGACAATACGCAATAAAATTCTGCAGATGCAGAATTTAGAGTAGAATAAAGTTTCAAGTTGCCAATTCTGTACATGTATCAATGAAGTTTTTATTAACTTACGACATTTTGAGGTCAGTGGCTTGCAAGTGAGTTGGGTGGGTCACAGGATTACCGGCGCGCTACCTACTTACTTACAATGCAACCATTTCTATTTTTTTTACTGAATAAAAAAGTCCAAATTCGTGTCAATTTTTTTTTTAATGTTTATTACCTCAGATCGTCATTTTGGGATCATGACCATGGAATCCAAGAGGAATTAATGAACTCTTCGAATATTTCAAGCATTATATTAAGCAATTTAAGTATATTTTAGAATAAATTAAACATTTGCGTTGAGATAGTATTATTAATTGAAGTGAAACTGATGAAGAACACCAAAGAATTGATGAATTTCACGGACGGCGACTAGATAAAATGAGAATACTATTGAACTGATCTGATGAAGTTGCCGGTAGTTAGGTATCGGAACTCCATAATAAAACTCGATGCCGTGGGGAAAAATAATTTTAACAATTCTTCTTATCGTTTGGTTAGTGGCCAACCTGGTGACAGAGTTATTTAGATCGCCCATATTTAGACCTCTGTCGTGATCTAACGATTTATAACAGTCGGGACCGACTTTTAACGTGCCCTCCGAAGCACGGATCGCGCGACGCTCAGATTAAATACCACTATGCGGTCCACCCATCTATAGGGATACCGCGCCCTTGGTAGCTTAACCCGCTGATCGTTTACCGAACAGCGAGTGCGCCTAGCTATGAGCGCCTCTAATTATATTAACAAATAAATAGGTAACCCTTGACTTACACTTCTTGACTCTCACATACTACTCGTAGGGTCTCTTATAGGCACCTACAAAATACCTGTACACCTCGTAGGGTTGGACTTGTGCAATACCTACTTTTTATTATAATTACATATGTGCTACTTTTGCACGATGCGCCTATCGGCGAAGCACCGTTGCATCGTAAAGTTGCGCTACTTCGCACTACGATGTGCTACGCCAGACTATGCAGCACTACTCCGGGCTACGGCTCGGTACTCCGGCTACGGCTCGCTACGCCGGCTACGGCTCGCTACGCCGTGCTCCGTTGCGAGGCTTCTCGAGCGCTTCGCTAGTTGCGAGAAGCCTGTTTGCATCTTTTTGTGTAGTAAATAAAGTTATATTTTGTTATTTAAAGTGATGGACAGAAAATTTTCTGTCCGTTACTTCAGGGTCAGTTATTAACTAATACCACCGCGAACTGTGCGCAAAAATAGAACAATATTATTTTATAAACATTTATTTAAAAAGAGACGTACAATGTTAATAATTAAAAACTGGTCTAAATCTATAATAATATAATTTATAATAATTAATAATTCATCTAAAACTATTGTTATAAAGTACGAGGAAAATTTAAGATCTTGTTTTTGTTTTAGGATTTAAGTAACCTATATCTATGTGTACGCATAAATAGGTATAGGTAAGATATCTGACAAATATCAAACAAGTGAAAGATTTTTTCATGTATATTAAACAAAAAAATACAAATTTACTTTATTTAATAACATTTTATATAAGCAGTTGGAAGTTGCAGTACTGAAAAAAAAGAAGCACAGGAGGATTGAAGATGTCGCTGCCTACTAAAATTTACGAATCTTTTAGTGTCGGATTCGGACGTATACTTAATTTAGTTTTGGTACGAAACTAAAATGAATTATAATTTTGGGCCGAAACTTGCCAAATTCGAAACCAACAATAGAACTTCATTCGGATACTTTTAACCAGTAAAATGTCAAAAATTATAATTCTCCAAATAAACCAACTTACAAATAAATAACTAATAGAAAATTAACATAGATATAAATTAAATATTAACAAGTAGGTAATAATTACAAAATCAATCATAAAATACCTATCGATTTATTTACATTTCGCAAGATTTGCACGGTTATTGTCGTGCTGTCTTTGTCTGAATTTTATTGAGCACGTTCCTCTTCTATGTCCAGAGAGCTCAGTCCAGTGTGACTAGAGCCTTACCTTTAGATGTTTATTTCCTTAAGCTATCCCGCGACTGCGAGAAGCGGTCCCTTGCAGTCTGGACATTGCTTAGGCACGCAATTATTTGCGGCTCTATCTATTTTTCATCCCCCTAAATGTTAAGGGCTAATATATACCCCAAAATTTTTTTTTTTTTTTTGTAAATTTTTTTGTTTTTATTTTTTTAGCAGCTAGTTGACAGTATATTATACAAAGTAATATTGACATTTGTACTGCTGCTAGTTTGCTATTTGTAAAGATAGAACAAAAACTGTTTGATAAATCTTGCATAATGATAATACGGGGTAGTCACAAGATTGTCCACGATGCAATATTAATAAAGCAAGTTACATGCTGTCATTGTTGTTTGTTTTTTGAGGAAAATAGAGATAGCATAATATTTTCTTTGTGATGGGGTAACATATCCAGTGTCCGGCCATCAGCTGACTTATTTCACTTCTATTTAACTTCTGTAGAGAAATCAGTGTTAATGTACTATGCCTAGTAAGCAATGGTCTAGAGAAATCAGTGTTAATGTACTATGCCTAGTAAGCAATGGTCCATCCACCGTACTCATATAAAAATATTTTATTTACGATATTTGTAGAGCTTATTAATGCGACCAAAACTGGTCACCAACCTAGATAATTTTTAGATATTACTGTCAAAATTACTCGACATAATGCTATGTAGAAACGCTTCATATTGATGGCCCCATCGAATTACTCTACATAATGCTATGTAGAAACGCTTCATATTGATGGCCCCATCGAATTACTCTACATAATGCTATGTAGAAACGCTTCATATTGATGGCCCCATCGAATTACTCGACATAATGCTATGTAGAAACGCTTCATATTGATGGCCCCACCGAATTACTCTATATAATGCTATGTAGAAACGCTTCATATCGATAGCCCCACCGAATAAACGTGCAAGAGTTCTTACACGATTTTTTTTTAAATTTTTCGTTTCTTTTGCCTATCTTGCACCTAATTAATTTTTTTAATGAATTTTAGACTCAAAACACGCCTATAAAAATAGCGAATTTATTTATTCTAGGAAAATAATTAATTAAAAAAATAAATGAATATTAGTTTATGCTTTTTGAGTTGCCAAGTACACAAGAATAAACATGTTAAAAACGTACAGACGTTTGAGAAGATTTCTGATTGTTTTTAAATTTGGGTAATGTCTTCTTACACGTTTATTCGTGTAGAAATGTATGCAAATTTTATTAGTAATATTTTATCCCACAAAATGGAAGTTTGAATATAAATAGGTTATTAATTAAGTATAGTAAGTTACTATACGCGTGCGTTTTATTCGTTGTGTATATTACTGTGACCTAGTCATGCAAATTTCACAAGAGTAAAAAAAAAATAGTTTTTCATGAATTTCTTGTAAGTCGACTTGTATATTTACTTATTTTTTAAACATCAAGTTTAAAAAAAAGTAAATACACAAGTCTATAGTTTATTTTTTTCCTATAATTCGATTATACATTATTTATACCTATTTACAATGAAATGAGCGTTATTCGAATTGCCTCCATTAAGTGGCAATGGGCCGGGCACATAGCTCGCAAAACTGATGGCCGTTGGGGCAGAAAGGTTCTAGAGTGGCGACCACGAACTGGAAGACGAAGCGTGGGCAGGCCTCCAACAAGGTGGACCGACGACCTGGTAAAGGTTGCGGGCAACCGATAGACAAGGTCGGCTCAGGATCGAGAGTTGTGCAAATCCTTGGGGGAGGCCTATGTCCAGCAGTGGACGTCTTTTGGCTGAGATGATGATGATGATGAGCGTTATTGATATTTAAACGAAAAGTTGTAATTTTTCTCTTACACGTTTATTCGGTGGAGCCATCGCATCGATATATGCATGTCGATGGCCCCACCGTGCATGTTGTTTTTTTAACGAATGTGTTTGAACGCCAATTCGCGATTTTAAGATTACGTGCGACAGATACAGTAACGAATAGCATTAAGTAAGTAGGATTAAGATAGTTTTTTAAAACGATGTCGCGTGGCCAAGGTTAGCTGAAGGCCGATACACTGGACTGCATGCCTAGATAAGTGGAAAAAAAAAAAATTCTATAAACGCTAATTCCTTATCAATGTTGATAATAATTTGGTAGCCAAGCGTACAAGGGCTTATCGAACGCTCTGTCTACTCGATCGTACGATAACATTCGCACAGAGTATGATTCTAAACATATATCGAAAGAAAGCTTGGTATTTTTATTATAACATAAACAATGACATTATCAAGTCACACAATAGTTTAAACTGTGTTGAGTTTTAGGCATGACCCTTGTTATGTTAGCGTTCGCTACGCATCGTACGCTAGCAAGCGAATTTGTTCATCAAAAGAGAATAATGTAGGAACTATTCTGACGATTTGTTTTATAGAATAGATCGACGTTTGGCTACCAATTTTAAATTATAAACGTTACATGTTGTAAACTTTTCATTCCCATAAATTGATTATTCTATTCTATTCGTTCTATAACGTTTATTCCACGTGTCTAAGCGTGCAATTACCCTATTTGTATCATGGAAATTCTACTTTACATTCTACGAACTGAACGCATCGGTATTACTGAGCGCATCGGTGCTACTGAGCGCACCGATTTTGCTGAGCGCATCGATTTTGCTGAACGCAGATTTTTATGAGGTTCCTTTAATACTGCTGGATCTAATGGACGCATAAGAGCATCACAATCGATGAGTTGTTGTTGCTCCATTTGTTGGAACTGAGTCAGGACTATTTCTGGAAGCATGTCCAGGTCCTCCGGCTTGACACGCTTCAACTGCTTCGACTTCCAATTGCGGAGCATTGCATCAATTTTCTGGAATGATTACGTTACATATAATAAAACAGTGATAACCAGCGTACTATAGTCTCTGCTGACCCAAATGAGAGACGGGATGTGTATGTATATACTTTTGTAACTATTGTTTGCCAACACTTATTTTTTAAGGTATTTTTGTTTTATACTACTTGGGTGGCAAACAAGCGGCCCGCCTGATGTTAAGCAGTTACCGTAGCCTATGGGCGCTTGCATCACCATAGGTATCACTTGCGTGTTGCCAACCCGTTTTTTTACACCAAGGCTTTAAGATGGGATTATCCCTGGGACAGGAATAAGTTTTATTTCTAAAACGCACCCATAAATGAGCGCTGGAGACCTGTACTCACACACAGGAACACAACTACACCGCTGTGTGTAGTTATTTGGCTGTGGTCTTCTGTAAGGTGGAGGTCCTTCTGCAGTCGGGCTTGCTCATTAGTATGGCGCCCTTCCTCTCTTAAATTCTTGTAAGGACCATACAGGCTATCAGCCTAGTGGGGGCTCAATGCTCATATTTTATTTTTGTACCATGATTTTAGATGAATAAACTTTCTGTCTCATCCTATTTCCACAATTAACTAGAGCAGTTATACTACCAAGGTGGCAAACAAACATCCGCCAGGTGGTAAGCAGTTACCGTAGCCTATGCACGCTTACAACATCAGGGGTATCTGTATTGCCGACCCTGTAATAATTATAACTCCTTTTTTGAAGAACCCCATGCTATAGTCTCGAGGGAAAACATCGGCAGGTAGCTCATTCTACAACCTAATCGTACGTGGTAGAAAAAATCCTCTGAAACCGTACAGTATGTTAAGTTTGAGGTGCTAGGATGTGAGGATGAACTCCCTGACGGTGAATGCATAATATAATACACGGGCACGGGTATCCTAGATATAAAACCACAAAGTACTATGGTCTCTACTAACTTCTTCACGCTCTGTAACGATTTTTGAGCGGTATGCTGCGGCCTCCTTCTTCTTTTCCCGCATTTGATTAGGAGTCATGTTGAGTCTGTAATGTTTAAAGTAGATTATTTTCCTTTATGTATAGGTAATTATGGTCTAGTATCTATACTAATATTATAAAGTTTTTGTGTGATGAGCACAGTTATGTGATGTATTTATCTTCTTTTTCTCTTTAAAAAGACAACTCCCGCACTAGGGAACAGGATCTGTGTCGTGGGGGACTTTACAAACATACAATCAATGCACAGAACAACTCTTTGTGGGGTCACACAACATTTTGTCCTGTGTGGGAATCAAACCCACAACCTCGTGCACAGCAGGCGCATACTGCGGCCACTGGACCACCAAGGCAATCGATCTAAACTAATATTACTTTGTATGAACTTTTACTATTCCAAATGTCACAAAAGCGGTACAAAGATTTTTCTTTACATTATTAATATATTGTTATTGTAGTATAATTTAATTAAGGAGTACACTGTGACCTGAAATACAGGCTCTGCTTAGTTCAGGCGCAGTAGCTCAATTGTTTATATGCTGTGCACCAACAAATGTATTGTCATCGAATCGTATAATTATTATTGATCAATATGTGCATGTTTTTACAGAAATAAATAAATAATAATTATTATTATTATTTACGTATAAAAATATAAAAGAAGATTTTCTGAAAATAAAACCAATCTCCGCTCTCACCTTTTATTTAGCAGCAAATGAGCCATCTGATGAATGGGGTTCTTAGGACGCATCTCGGCTACCTCACAGAGGACTTCGGGTAAAATATGTCCAAAGGTATTCCACAGATACTTCACGGTTTCATTATCTAACGTACCTGGAAATTACAATCGTAAACAAAACAAATTATACGAGTACCTACCTAATATCTATTATAAACTACTGGCCCGCCCCGACTTCGCCTGGGTTAAACTATTTTAGAAAGAAGAAAGAAAGAAAGAAAGAAAAACGTTTATTCGAATATACACAGGACAACATTACATTTTCAGCTCAACTTTCTTTTTTTTTTTAATAAAAATCTTTTGTGGTTGAATAGTGCATTTATTCAGGAACGCTTTAGGCTTTATAACATCACGCTATGATAATAAGGAGCAGAACAGTAGTGAGATATGTTGAAAAATCGGGGAAATGTACGTTCCAAATTACCACGCGGAAGAAGTCGCGGGCGACCCATAGCAACGCATTCAGCGATTCGTTTTTATATTATAGATGTGAAAGCTTGTGAGAATGGATGGATATAATTATGATACTCTTTACGTAAAAACTACTGAACGGATGTGATATGATAAAATGGCATAGAAATAGATTATATATATAGGAAATATAATCTATCTCTGGAATAGCGATTAGGTTTATTATATGATTATTATAAAGAGTAGCTTTATCGCGATAACTGACATCGACGCAGGCGGAGCTGCGGGCAACAGCTAGTTATTTATTTATATATAATTTTTCTTTGCGTGTGTATGTCACTGAACTCCTCCTAAACGGCTCGGCTGATTTTATTGACATTTTGTATATGAGTGTGTGTTTGGGTAGGGCCCCGGATGGTTTTGGTTCACAATTGGATCCGGTAGGTGGCACTGCTGTTGGTATGTCAGCTTTTTTGGGCTGGACGACGTCTACCAGGGCCGAGAATAACCTATATGGATCCGGTATAAGCAGAAAGTCTATTTACTATGTGCACGACAGTAGCGCCACCTAGCATGCTCTACTATGATTATAATATAATAGCAACCCATATATGTCCCACTGCTGGGCACGGGTCTCTACTATGATTACCTATTTTTTTTATTTTTATTTACTAGCCTATATTGTCCCACTGCTGAGCAAAGGCCTCCCCCATTGACTTCCAGTCCCGTCTGTCCATTGCCTTATTCCACCAATCCTTCTCATATGCATCCAGGTCGTCACGCCAGCGTTTTCTAGGTCGGCCTCGGCGGCGATGCCCATCTTCAGGCATCCACTGTGTGACGACACGAGCCCATCTCTCAGGATGCATACGAGAAATGTGTCCTACCCAGTCCCACTTATTACCTATGCATTTTATTATTTTCTAATTAATAAATATCGAGGAACTTTGTCGTATTAATACATAACGTAACAAATTCGTGTAGTAGAAAAATATGAAATTTATTACGGCTGAGTGGGAAAATCACCGACTTATACGCAAGAGGTGTGAGTTCGATCCCCGATAGCAGTACCAATATAAATTTCACTTTGTGAACTACATACCTTCTATATCGACCGGCTCTGTCTTTGGTAATAGTTCCGGATTCATCATAGCTGGTACATCAATAAAGCAAGAGTGTGTGACTCCACCACATTTGTCGTGGCAGGAACACGGCTCGCATTTCTCAAACAGTCCTTGGTCATTCATTTTAAACTTGGACGTACAAGGAGCTAGCTGATATATCTTCTCTTCGTTTTCTAATAAATAACGGCCGCACTCATCGAAGTAATATTTTTCATCGTCAGTATTCTAACAAATGGAAATATATCATTAATTACTTTTTGTTGGAATGTATGTTTGTTGCCTTATCACAGCTAAACTGCTGAAAGGGTCTTAATGAAATTTGGCAAGATGATAGATTATATTTTAAGGAATAAGCATTTTTTTAGCCTATAGTTTCATTTGCGTCTTGCCGACCCATTTTTTACAACCTGATTTAAAGAGTATGCCTGGGATAGACGTTTCTTTCAAAACGCATCCCTAAATGAGCGCTGAGACCTGTACTCACACACAGGAACACAACTACACCGCTGCGTGTAGTTATTTGACTGTAGGCTTCTGTAAGGTGGAGGTCCTGCCCCAGTCGGGCTCGCTCGCTAGTATGGTGCCCTGCCTCTCTTAGGTAACCTCAACAAATTTATGACCAAATAGCTTTTTTTTAGACATACACGTGAGCAAAGCCGCGGCCATCAGCTAGTTTTACAATTAAGGCTCGAGCAAGCGCCCGCGCACCTTTATAATACCTGCCTTGGTTTTTCAGTTAACTGCCTTGGTGGTACAGTGGCCGCAGTATGCGCTTGCTGTGCACGAGGTTGTGGGTTCGATTCCCACACAGGACAAAATTTTGTGTGACCCATAAAGAGTTGTTCTGAGTCTGGATGTAATTTGTGTCCGTTAATTGTATGTTTGTAGAGACGACCCAGGACCGAGTTGCCTGGAGACGCCGTTGATACGGAGTGCTGACCCCAAGTAAAATGGGAAAGGGCCAAGCAAAGAAGAAGAAGAATTGTATGTTTGTAAAGTCCCCCGCGACACAGAGCTTGTTCTTTAGTGCGGGCGTTGTCTTTAAAAAAAAAGTTAACTACTAACCTCAACAAATTCGCCGTCACAATTCACGTGAAAAATCTTCATGCCAAACTGAGTGACGTAATTCTTATGACCGAACAAATCGACGAAATACGTGCCGATTCTGTCCACGTAATACACAAGATCGATACCTACAATATTAAAATAAGCTTTAACTTCTTCGTTCTCATTTCTCCATTCCTCAGGAAAAAAGGAGATGCAATATAAAAATTGCATTTCCTCTTTTTGGATTAGCGTTGATTTTGATTATAACTTTTATTTATTTAGGTACTTCTTGCACAAAATAAGTGTACAATGTCGGACTTAATGCCAAATGCATTCTCTACCAGTCAACCCCTGGGTGATGCAGAGATAACTACTTAGGTAGTAATTGTGACAACATTTACTAAACCGACATATAAATGATTCATACATAGACAATTAATGAATACATAACGCATATACTTAATACATATCAATAAATATATATATAAAATACATAAACATTTTTAGTGTATTTTCTTCTTACTTCTTTTGATTTGTACATACCTTTATAGAATAGTTCTTTTTTTATACTACCAAGTTGGTAAACAAGCATACGGCCTGCCTGATGGTAAGCAGTTACCGTAGCGTATGGACGCTTGCAACACCACCAACATGACCAACCTTATAACTCCTTTCTTGAAGAATCCCCTTGCCCTTAGGGTAACTAACTATCCGCTAAAATATAGGGAGAGGCTATCCTTTTTGATACCTTATTAAATACTTAATAACAATAAATATAAGCTTTTACCAATAAAATGTAATAGACCGTATACAATAAACTCCAGTGCATGCAAAGAAAAAAGGGGTTGACTAAAAAAAAATCAACAGACAAAACTCCTTAATATAATTTCGACGCTCGTCATGATCTCTCTGTGGAAGATTTAAGCTCCCAAGAATGAATCGTGGCCACTTTATTCTACGATTTGTGACTGTGTATGGCCGGCAGGGGGTCTCTGCTTCGAATTTAAGAAGAAAACTTTCCCCAGGGTTTTCTCTAACATAGTGTATTGAAAACCGGGACATCCATCCCACTGAGGTAATTATCCCGGTTTTTCCCTATGTCTTGAAAGAAATTCTAAAGATTCTAGAGATCTTCGACGAAAGACCCAAAATCTAAACCCTCTCAGTTTTTTGATAGAGGCTGCCCTCCTCCACTAGGTACCAGTTTTCAATTTCGAGAGCGTTTCTCTTCCACCCAATACATAGAAGTAAAGTCAGACGTTCCATGTTATGAGCAACCAATCTAACTATAAATAATAGTGACTAACCTTTACATGCGAAAAAAGAATATATAGGTATGCATGCTTGATGGTACTTCTTTTCAAGTTCGTCTACAACTTGTTGAAAGTTCACACCCATAACATCCCAACATGTATTTCGAGCCCCAGGCAGATCCGTGCTTCTGTAAACAAGCCAATGTCAAGAAAATCATTTAAACTTTCACGATTTTTTCTATTTTTCTTTTCTCTTTATCTTTTCTTATTCAGTTGTACCCTTCATTTGCTCTCTCGCCTTATCTTTTCCTCTACCACTCTAAGGTTTACTGGTAGAAAACTCATTATGAGTTAAGCTTGCCTTTGTACATTATATTTTTAAGTGTATTAAGTATTTTGTTATTTATGTGTGTACAGTAAAGAATAATAGAAAAAGGAATTTGTACACATATTTTTACCTACTTATCTTACCTATAATGGACAACGGGTCTAAAACGCGTAATAAGTATTTTGCCTTTTCTTACATGGGTAATGGGTAGCAAAAGGTTGTTCGACCGGTCGCGTGTTGGTCCATTTAAACTCCTTTCTTGAAGATCCCTATTCTATAGTCTCTCGGGAAACCTAAGGCAGAGAGCTCATTCCACAACCTAATCGTACGTACTTACATCGTATGTAAAATGTTACGCGATTGAGACCCTTTGTCCATTATAGTAATAACAAGCCAATGTCGATAAAGTAAGGGAGATGCCTCATTAGTGCGTTGTGTTACGTTGTCGCAACGCAGCATCGACGCTGCTGGTCGCTGCTTAATCTTTGCATCGTTTTCCATATATTTTTTGTCAAATAGATAGATAGATAACTCTTTATTGTACACCAAAATACACAATTTCTTACATGACATTTTAAAGGGAATGTACAATGGGCGGCCTTATCGCTAAAAGTAATTTATTGCCACCACACCACAGATCAGCGTCAACGTCGCAACGCAACCCAGTAATGGAGCATCTCCCTAACGCGTAGGTACAGTAATCGGCACTTTATCATTACTATTTCCAAAATAGCTTTGAAAAGCAAGCGTGATCTTGAAGAGGCCTATGTCCAGCGATGGAATGGACGGCGATAGATAATACCTAATGATAAACCAATTATATAATATTGCCTCATGGCATATTACTCATGATTTACACAGTCCAACGTTTTTTGTTTTTTTTAATACTAATTGGGTAGCAATCAAGCATACGGCTTGCCTGATGGTAAGCAGCTACCGTAGCCTATGGACGCTTGCGTGTTGCCGATCCAAAAAATAACATAGTAGATGGTAATGATGGTGTCCTTGGAATAGGAAAATGTTTAGTAAAAAAACGTATGACACCGCTGTGTGTAGTTATTTGACTGTGCTCTTCTGTATGGTGGAGGTCCTTCCCCAGTCGGGCTTTCTCAATTGTATGGTACCTCTCTTACCTACTTTTAATGTCATTAGAGAGTAGAGAGATAGGTATAAGGGATTGAATTAAAATCTGCGCCTATAGGTACTTAAAATGAGAATTTACTTGAATCCGAATAAGCGCAATTTTTACCGATTTGAAAGAATTAAAATAGGTAAATATCAGATAAATAAAAGCTGACTTGTGTTTTTGATGTATTTCCAGCTGTGCCCTCGCTTTGTCCAGTGCTGTCTTAACCTTTTTGATGACTGCCGCAATTTCTTCAAAAGCATTAAGAGTTTCAGACCAATGTCCTATTTCTGAAGCAAGTCTATCAAAAGTTTCAAAGTTGCCGAAATTCTGAATTTTATCTCTTATTGTCTCTATTTCATTTTCAATCTGAAATTGAGGACATAAAAGAAACAATAAATATACATATAAACAATATGGATACGACATAAGCTATTGCAAATATAAATAGGTAACTAATTAGGCACATTATTTTTTACCAATATAGGCTAAATATTAGCCATTCGCCCGGCTTCGCACAGGTTTTTCTTTTCTGTAAATATAACATGTACATACGGCAATTGGGATAATATGTTTACAGGGCCGCTATATATGAAGATTAGTTTTTAATAAAAACATTGTGTCTATATATTTCTGTGGAATTCGGTAACAGTGTACAATTAGACTAAACCTACAGATAGAGATGTATTTCCACACAAATTTATACATTGGTTTTCCTAAAAAACTAATCTTCATAGCGGTAATACATATCTCCGTTACCGTGTGTACCTACGTATTATACCTACAAACCATCCGGAAAGAAATATCTGAATGATAGTTAATCAATCAGCCTATCGCAGTCCACTGCTGGACATAGGCCTCTCCCAACACGCGCCATAGCACACGGTCCTCCGCCTGCCGCATCCAGTGCGTCCCAGCGACCTTTTTTAGGTCATCGGTTCATCTAGCTGGGGGCCGCCCTACCTTATGCTTACCGAGTCACGGTCTCCACTCTAGGACACGTCTGCTCGGTCGTCGGTCCTTCTGCAGATGTGACCAGCCCACTGCCACTTCAGCTTACTAATTCTGCGAGCTATGTCGGTAACTTTGGTTCTTTGTCGTATTACCTCGTTGCGAATTTTATCCTTCAAAGAGACGCCGAGCATAGCTCGCTCCATAGCCCGCTGTGCGACTTTCAATTTGTGGACTAGTCCCACTGTGAGCGTCCACGTCTCGGCACCGTACGTCATAACAGAAAACTACTACTAACTACTATTCTATTAGATCCGACCACCGTTTTTATGCCATTAGTCTAGAGGAGACGCGTACCATAAGAGGTCTGTTCCTCTTATGGTATGCGTCTCATGCAAGTTCGTCCCGGAGTAACGCTGGTGACTTTTTCACAGTACTTAATAGATCAGTTAAAATTAAATGTTGAATGTACATTGTACAATAATGGCTATTGATTATACTATTAATTAAAAATGTGAAAGTTTGTGAGTATAGATGTTTGATATTATTTTACGTAAGAACTAGGTACTGAACGTATCTGTATGAAATTTGGTACAGAGGTAGATTATAGTCTGGAATAAGTCTGGAGTAACCACTCCAGACTTTTTTCGCCCTTAAGCAAACTCTAATAAATATCAACTCACTTCGACAATATCTGTGGAATCCCTGTGTTCCCGTCGTGAGATTTGAAGGCTCTGCTTATTACGGTCATACATCTCATGAAAAAGAGCTCTCAACCCTCGATCGTAGGCTTTTTCAAATGTATCAGAGTTATACTTTATTCGTTGCACTAAATCTTCTAAACTTATCCGGATACGGTGAAGCTATAATGAGAAATAAAATTATGGTAGTAATATAGTAACAGTCTACTCCATTACTGCCAAGTTTCAAAACGTTTCAATCAGGGTATTTTTTAAGACATCCCGCACTACAAAACAAGCCATGTGTCGCAGGGGACTTTACCAACATACAAATCACGGACTATGTTACCCTCAAACTGAGGGCAAACATTTATGAATCACACAAAGGTTTATTCCGGGTGGGGTTTGAACTCACGACCTCTGGCTTAGCAGTCAGTCAGATCGCATAGTTGTATTTCATCCGAGCGTCTCCATGTTTCGGAGGGCACGGTTAAAGTCAGTCCCGGCTGTTAACAGTTGTTAGATCACGACAGAGGCCTAAATATGGGCGATCTAAATAACTCTGTCACCAGATTACCCCCTAACAAGACAATAAGAAGAAGAATCATATTTACATTTTTAGCCATAATTTTTGATGCAAATTCACGTGTGAGTTCACCCATCTGATGTGTTCTCTGAACGCAAATCTCAAAATGATCTTTTGCCCAATCCAGGACATCTATTTCTTTATGGAAAAAAGAAATATGATCACCTAATTTCAACAACTGTCCCATGTAGTCTGTATGTAAAGATATTATCTCATCAAGTTGCTGTTGCTCCCTGTTTGATTTAATAGGTTTAAATTCATCTAAAACTCGTTGGTGATTAGTATTATGAATGTCAATGGTTCTATGAAATAACTCCATCATTTCAGAATAAGTTAAAACATTGGAAAATCTTTCACAATTTTTTATTGCAATGTATACGCAGGTTGAGTAACAGTGGCGTAAGCTAGTGCATATGGTTTTTAATTGTCCGTAATAAATGTGGTAGTTATTCTCCTCGAACGGGACATTCATCAACATCGGTATATAACGCTTAAATAAAAGCGGAGGATATTCCCATATCACCATCAGGTAAGGTGTTTGGTATTCTACTTTGGTCATCTCATATAGGTAATTTTTATAAACATCCATTTTGTCTTGAAATGTATATACTGAAACGCTAAGTTGATTTAATTGTATTAGAATTCTATGTAAAAATAACTAGGTAAGGAAAATAATCTTGATTTTAGTTCACCTACATACGTTTGAATATGACAATACCCGACGAAATTCTGTGCCTACAAGCTTCATCGGTTTCATAGCTTGATTTTTTCTATGCTTCATGAAGTTCCAAGTTGCCAATTCTGTACCCATGTCCATAAAGTTTTATATCATATAAGACCGTAGACCATTCGGCATTTTGAGGTCAGTGCGTAGGTACGTACATACGTAGGTATAGCCAAGCTAAGCAGTTCGATGGATTAAAAGATCGGAAGGTAGCAGCTCGATTGTAACTGACACGATCGTGCATCTCGGTTGTCGTGATATTCGTGATGCCTGATATCCGCTTTCGAGTCGACTCGAATTGTCGTGTCGGATTGCCGCGTCATCGGCCTATGAGAGTGAGAGACTAGAAAGTGCACCTGTGTACGCACTCATACTGACTCATACAGTCGCTGGAATTTACTACCATTAGTACTAGTTTGGTGTGAGTCGGGATTTTGCCCTCGCTGTGTATTTGATCAAAATGCTGCGAGGTAAGGAGCACATTCCAGGGGTAGGTACCTTCTGCAGTGCTTACATCTGAATGTCTCAGATTACTATGTGTGGAGGCGGAGACGTCCACCATTGCTGGCGGTGCCAAAAGCCAGGACCAATGGCACGCCATTATTGCGGGGGTAAGTCCCGTGCTCGATGAGTGGCTGGAGAGGCGTCATGGCGCCCTTACGTTCCGGCTGACGCAGGTACTGACGGGGCACGGGTGCTTCGGAAAGTACCTGCATCGTATAGTTCGAAAGCAGACGCCCGAGTGACCACTGCGGGAACTGCCCTGAACGGCGCTCCACACACTGAAGGAGTGTCCGGCGTGGACGGGGCAACGCCGAGACATATATTTGCATTGCTATAGGGGTGGCGGGCAGCTTCTCGCTCTCTTCTGTGGTGCTTGCCATGGTCGAGGGCGAGACTGCCCGGGGCTCCGTCGCCTCCTTTTGCGAGGAGGTGATGCTCGCCAAGGAGCGGGCGGAAAGGGAGAGTTAAGCAACAGATATCCTCCCCTCCCGCAGACGACGCAACGGCCGTCGGAGGGCGCAAGACCTCCGACCACCGTGAGTGATGGCCGGCGGGTGGCGACCTTGGGCAGTCGTCACTTAGCAGGCCCGAGGGAAGGGGGCTCGTGTTCCGCGCGCGCCTCTCGTGAGGAAGGGCTAGGGCCCTCCAAATCAGAAGGGGCTCGCCAGGGTCGTGACCTGCGGGGGATGCGGGTGAATGCGCAAGCATACTCGTGTCCCCTGCAATAGGTCGTCTGAGGGAACACCGTGGAATGTTCACTCGCTGTGCTCTAACTCTCTTATTGCTTAGCTGTTACCCGCGGCTCCGTCGCGCTATAAAGTATCTCATGTCCTTCCCCAGGATATCATTTCTCTATTTGTAAAATTGTGTAAAGGTAACAAACTAACATAGCTTGCTAGGTACTTTCTAATTTATGATATGTATTAATATGAATTAAGTAATTGCTATAGTGCTTATTTGGTTATTATAAGTATGTAATAGTCAACCAAAAAGATTGCACAATAAAATGTATTATACTGCCAATCAACTTAATACAAAATAAAATACAAAAATAAAATATTGGAGGTCATCAGTAGAGGTCAATTATCCCTCCATTCGTTTGTCTATTATCGGTTGTTACTCTTTGGTCCCAATCTTATTTATTTTTATGTAATCTGTGTGTTATGTCATTCACCACCACCACATGTACTCTGTGGCCACCATCATCCACAAATGGACTCAAATTAATCTGTCAATAGATATCTGATCTACATTTTGATCAAAAAGCACTTGAAAATATGAATGATAACATGAGTTTCGTGATTGATGCGTTTATTATACGGTCAAAATAGTCAAACCTGACCGTATCGGTGGACGTGCTACGATCGGTTTAGCTATAGTCCCAAGAAATATAGGTTCTACACGTTAGGTACTCCGGTGAATTAGTATTTGGTAAGTTCTCGATTTTGTAAGTGTATAATGTAATAATTCGATATGATTTAAGTTACTTAGAGTGTCGTTCTTATATGATATCTGTTACGATGGTTGGAATGCACACGCTTAGCTGCAGGAAAGCAATGACATTCCATTCGTCCTTTAATCAATTTGATTGAACGTTGTTTACTTCATATAAACCGGATTTTGTACGTGATCGCGATCACAAACAAAGACTTCACGGCCGTCGGCGACGGCGGCGTGTTGCACCGCCCGACATAATATTTAATATATTCTTCGTGTGACCTACATCTGTGTTTATGTAACCTGATACTTATAGTTTTTTGGCATAAAGTTTTTAAATAAAGCATGGTGCAGAATAGATAACATAACAGTGATATTTTTTTCAGAAGCGAGCATGCTGTTATATTGATTTAGTCGGTGCTTTGTTTACAATCATTCCATTAAGAAATTAGGTATACATTTTTATAAAGTAAAAAATGGCAAGATATTTTGAAAATACGTCAACTTTTAACTTTAGTTGGGATCAGGTTGCTTGTGGTTATTGGAAGAGATATCCTAATCCTCAAAGGTAAGAGTTTTATTATAAGTTTTTATTAAAACATGACAAAGGTCACTTTTATTGGGCATGTAAATTTATTACTTTTGCATAAGGTAAAGTTGACTTTGTTTAAACACAAGTAGCTAACTTGTTTCCTTATTGTTCATTGTGTAGAGTTTCATGACTGAAGGTTTAAAATTATAACAAAAAGTGCTAAACAATGTTTTGTAGTAATAAAATTAAATTTATATCTAAGATTTGAGTTAGCTTCACTATAATTTTATAGGTTTTATAAACAGTCAATTCAAAACTAAAAATTTTTTTTTGGCCTTTTTAAATTGAAAGAAAATGAAATATTGACACAGGAATTCTTTTGGATTTTAAATTTGGATTTCCATCATTCTCTATGACTCTATCTATTATAATCTTTTACAAGGATTTTTTTTTATCACAAGGAGGAAGAAAATTGTACCAATCTAGACTCGGAATAAACATTTAACAACAACAATGTTTTATTAAATATTTTTAGCATTTTTGCTATGCAATCAGCTCAAAAATATTCATAAATATTTTTACTTTTTCCACATTGCTTTAATATTTAAGTATAACAAAGTTTTATCCTATGTGGAAATTAAAACCATAACCTCCGACCTAGCAGTCAGGGTCACTAACCACAAGACCAACAGGCCAGTCTAGTAGCCACTCAGCACTTGTTTATAATTGTTTTTTAATACATTATAATTAAGAATAAAAATCAATAAAACTTGACCAATTATGTTAATAGCCTTGAAATATTAATGTCAGATGAACAATGTCATTGGTAGGTGTATACCTTCTATCAGTTTGTTTATTAATTCTACAAAATAACATTCAATAACAAGTTATAATCTTTGTATTTGCCTTGTTAAGAGGAACGAACAACAATTTACACTCAGGGACAAATTTAGCCTTTTATGCAGTATAAAAAAAGAAGAGCAATAAATTTTTTTATTTATTTAAACCCATTTACAATATTTTTACAGATATTCCAAAACAATATTGTAAGCTAAAACTGATTAACATAATAAATTATACCTATATATCTACTTAATTTTAGAAAATATCGTTACATTTAGTTATTATACACTTTTGAGCAGCTTATTCTTTTTAGTACAATTTTTCTTTTTATTTTCCACTTGGTTCATTTTTGTCATTTTGATCATTTGATTTTCGACGTTACAAATTCTAAATTATTGTATAATAAGCAAAAATTACATTTATGAACTAAACTGTTACCACATTGAACAAGATATTTTTTTATTAACATACTTTTACTTGCGTTCCTCTAAATTTGTCCATAAGTGTATTTGGGTATATATATTTTAAACTAGTGCTTCTTTAAAGATAATTTTAAATAATTTGACTGGCCTGTCAGTCGAGTGGTTAGTGACCCTGACTGCTAATTTGGAGGTTGTGGGTTCAATTTCTACCCAGGACAAAACTTTTTGTGATCTGATTCTGGGTGTAATTTGTGTCTGTGAATGATATTGTATGTTTGTAACGTCCTACGTGACGCAGGGCTCATTCCGTCTTTTTTTTAATAATAATAATTTAACGAGTTTTAGACTGCCTAGGTGGTACAGTGGGCGTAGTATGCGCCTGCTGCGCACGAGGTAGAGGGTTCGATTCCCACACAGAACAAAACTTGGTGTGACCCATAATGAGTTGTTCTCAGTCTGGGTGTAATTTGTGTCCGTTAATTGTGTGTTTGTAAAGTCCCCCGCGACACAGCTTGTTCTCGAGTGCGGGAGTGGTCATTTAAAAAAAAAAGTTCCTAGTCAAACTTATTTATTAATTTAATCAAATACAAGAAACTTAACTTCTTCTTTTTAACTATGAAAGTCATAAAAAGAAATGCCAGCATATTTTTTGCTATGGCCAATTCGCTGATGATTACGGTTCTTACCCGAAGGTACACATACAGGTGACATACAAGCAAATAGCTCACCTGAGAGTAAGCAGTTATCATAGCTTAAAGATGCTTGCAATTTGTCTGATCAAAAATCTACCTAAAAATAGAAATGGATTGTTTAGTTTAGCGGGGTGTTTTCCACACTTAGCTGCTCAGCAGTTCTAGACTAGTGGCATATGTGATAGTCTAATCGAAAAGTCAAAAAACTAAATGTATGGGATTTCACGTAAGTCTACGATATAATGTCGTAAACTTACGTCAAATCCCATACATTTACTTTTTTGACTTTTCGATTCGATTACCGCTTTTGCCACTTGTCTAGAGGCTCAGATGGGCCTTTGTGCGTATCGAAATGGGATAGTGGCTGTTAGAATATTCAATTTGTATTGATTATTTAAAATAACTAATAAATGTTAAATATTGCAGTAATCACGTGCTAACAGAAGACACATGGAGCAGACAAGTCAAAGATGGATGCTTGTATACAAAACGGGTTCTAACTAAGACTAACAGAGTACCTAAGTGGGGTGAAAGGTATGTTTACTTTTTTATGCTACATTATTTTATTGTATAGAAAAAAAAAACAGGATAATAAGCCAAGTACATCTATACTAATATTATAAAGAGGTAAGTGAGTGAGGTTGTAGGGGGTAATCTCTGGATCTACTGAACCGATACTGAAAATTCTTTTACCAATAGAAAGCTACGTTATTTGTGAGTGTCATAGGCTATATATTAACCCGAAAAATGCCTAACGAAGTGGGCACGGGTCAGCTAGTGATATTATAAAAAAAGAGAAGCCACCTTCATACTCATTGAGTTTTGTTCCCATGTCAAGACCAGCTGATTTTGTAAATTCTTTGCCCTTAGAAAAGCATGTTATTTGTGTGTGTCTATAGGCTATATATTAACCCTTCTTTTGGCAGTCAGCACTCTTCTTCTTTGTCCAACCCATATTCCCAGTTCACCTGGGGTCGGGTCTCCCTGTACATTTGCGCCAGAGAACTCTGTTCTGGGTTGTCTGGATTGTAAGGCTATCCTGGTCCATCTCTTTTTTAATCACTCAGTACTAATTAAATCATACTCATAATTTCATCACAAATAATAATGTTTACCGCCCAATGATGTGGGCACGGGTCAGCTAGAACTAAATATACTTATATATTATTATGTATGATTATGTATATTCTATAGTCTGTTCTATGAGGAATGCCTTTGGCATATTTCTATCAACACCAGTCGACTCTACAGTAAAACTCACCAGTACCACTGGTTGAATGGTTCGATTCCACCATTCAATTCTTTCACGTAAGGCTTTCGGCGATTTTTGTTTTGTCGGCGAAACTGTTCGTAGTGGAAAGGTTTTGTCGTCGATTCGCTTATGAATAAATCGTTCTATTATCGGATCGTTCGTCGTTGAAAGGTCCTGTCGTTGAAGAGCTCATAAACGATACATTCTGTCGGCGGACAAACGTTTGTCGAAGATAAGTTTCAGAATCCATCTTTATGTCCCTTTGACTGCCAGGGGGTAACATTTTGGCTATACTTACCTAGCTAGACTGTGTTTCATCTAAATTTGTTACTCACAATAGTCAGCCTAAAAGTGGTAACCAGTTTTTAATAACTTAAGAGACTATTTGTCACAACGATAATTCAAATTTACCAATGTGGCGGCGAAGCCCAAAAGTAGTTGCCAGTTCTCACTTAATTCGGGCAAACCTTTGAGATCTCATATTTCAAAGGTTTGCCTGAATTGGGTATGGGATGGGTCCCTTTGTTTCTCTTACGGATTTCCTCGTCCCTGATTTGAAATCGCATGGAAACTCTAAGCATAATACCTCTCCTTTTCCAGTTTGGGTGAATATAAACTACCTAAATATGGCGTACAAAATCTGTCAAATATTGGAGCTCATAATAAAAAAGCTTTTGCTAATGTATTGTATCATACCCATATGGTATAAAATGAAAGTTAAAATGGCGCTTATGGATCCCACCGCGCCCT
This sequence comes from Trisateles emortualis, assembly GCA_947095525.1. Taxonomy (NCBI): domain Eukaryota; kingdom Metazoa; phylum Arthropoda; class Insecta; order Lepidoptera; family Erebidae; genus Trisateles; species Trisateles emortualis. The sequence goes on along the minus strand of OX352748.1, from coordinate 2,130,613 downwards.
TATGCTATATTTGGATATGTAGAGATGTGGTAAACAATAACTTTAACTGTTTTGGTATATGTATATCTTTTATTCACAGTAAGTTATTGTTCCATCCATTGTGATCCAGTTTTGAATAGGATGTTATTATTTTTATATATTATATGAATGATGTGTAAGTGTTATAACAAAAGTACTTACCTATTTACGCATAACTAAGCCTGAATCTGTATTCCATGAAGATGTTACTTATCATTTCTAAACGACTTTTTTATTTTATGTTGAATTTTGCTATACTAATATCATGTGAGTGTGCATGACGGGGTCAACGGTCAAGGCCGCGCGCCAGCCGAGTGAGTGCAGCGCTCAGGTTGCGTGTAGGCGTATACTAGCTATCCTCTATAAAGAGAGTTAAGGGAGTTAAGACATCACATAAAACCTTTTTTAATTTCTTCTTCATAAGGCATATTTTGACATGGACCTTCGAGAACCTTCGGATTATTACTAAGTATATAATTTTGCACCAATCCGCATTAAGCCAGCGTGTGTGAAGTAAGGCCTAAACTCTCTCTCTTGATAGAAAAGAGGAGACCCGTGCCCAGCAGTGGGACATATTATTATATGGGTTGCTATTATTACATCATTTTAAATCTTACTATTAACTACACTATTACAAAATAAACGATTTGATTTGATTTGATTTGATTTGATATTCTGCCTAAACATGGTTTCTTTTGACTATGTTATCAGACATGTTCGCAATATATATATCTGTTATAAACATAATCCACAATTAACCTTATAGACTTGCCTACGAACTACGATAGAGTGTGCATAAAGCTATGCATTATTAATAAGAAACAACCATTTTGACAATGCAAAGTACTTGCATATGTGATTGTTTTAAAACTTATCATTCTGTAAATGATTCCGTATGCAAGTCAAGAAATGCGTTTCATGAATTATAAACTGGGGCTCTGGCCGTTAGGTAGTTTAGCTTTATTGGTAAATTAACCACAAGCTGCATGCAATTGAGAGAGTTATTTTTAGCAATCGTTTACTGTCGAATGTTATGGAACTTTTATTCTTATACTACTTAGTTGGTATACAAGCATACGGCCCGCCTGATGTTAAGTTACCGTAGCCTATGGAAGCTCGCAATATCATAGGTATCACATGCGTGTGGCCGACCCAAAATAAGTACAACTACTTTTTACTATTTTAAAGGTGCTAGATGGCGTACACTTGGAGAGGCCTATGTCCAGCAGTGGACTGCGATAGGCTGATAATGATGATGAAAATATGATCTACTAGCTGTTGCCCGCGGCTCCGCCCGCGTGGATGTCGGTTATCGCTGCAAAAGTAGCCTATGTGTTATTCCAGACCATAATCTATCTCTGTGCCAAATTTCATCCAGATCCGTTCAGTAGTTTTTACGTGAAAGAGTAACAAACATCCATTCTTACAAACTTTCACATTTATAATATTAGTAAGGATTGGTTGAAATCATCGCCGCGCCACCGACATTCCGTGGATTAGTATAGGTTCGATTTCCATATAAATTCTATCTCGCGACACAGGTCTTGTGCAGAAAATATAGTAAAAAGGTCCAAATATTTGTATTTTTTTTTTACATTTTGCGATAATTAGCATAATTTATCACACGTCACATTTATCTTTAGAACGACAAATATTTACTTGAGTACTAAATTGGATAGGTACCTAAATATAAAAGTAAATAAACATCACTTATAAGAGGACACATTGTTATCTGTTATCAGAGTAACGTATAAACTGCGTTATCAGTGGCTTATGTGATGACGTGTATCGATAATCCTATAGATAACGAGTTTGTGTTAGCTAATCGTCATTGGTAATAAGTAAATATTTGTATTTATTATTGTTACTCGATTCTGGAGCAGAGTTCACCCGTACAACCTAGAAACGAATTTATCCAGCAAAGTTCGCTTCTAGCGTTCATTTCTACCACGTACATACGGCAACGGAGATAGCTTTACAGGGCCGCTATATGAAGATTAGTTTTGTATAACAAAACCATCCTTACTAATATTATAAATGTGAAAGTTCGTAGGTATGTATGGATGGATGGATGGATGTTTGTTTGTTACTCTTTCACGTAAAAACTACTGAACGGATCTGGATTAAATTTGGCACACAGATAGATTATGGTCTGGAATAACACATAGGCTACTTTTTGCAGCGATTACCGACATCCACGCGGGCGGAGCCGCGGGCAACAGCTAGTTGTATATATTTCTGTGGAACTTGCTAACAGTGTACTATTAGAATAAACCTACAGATAAAAAATATATTTTACACAAATATATATATATATATATATACTAGTTGTTGCCCGCGGCTCCGCCCGCGTGGTTGTCGGTTATCGCTGTAAAAAGTAGCCTATGTGTTATTCCAGACAATAATCTATATCTGTGCCAATTTTCATCCAGATCCGTTCAGTAGTTTTACGTGAAAGAGTAACAAACATCCATTCATCCATACTTACAAACTTTCGCATTCATAATATTAGTAGGATTGGTTTTCCATAAAAACCTAATCTTTATATAGCGGCCCTGCTTACATATCTCCGTTGCCCATCGTCCGTGTAGGATCTGAAATGGACAACCTTCTGTGGTGTTGGCATTTCTCGACTGGCTCTACTTAGGACACACACGGCCATTTAATATTCCAAAAGTAGATATGAGCACTGTGTAAGGTACAAAATGACTGCTAAACAATCCGAATGGAAATATTCATACCATTTGACGTGATTCACATAAGTATCTTCAAATCTCAACCCAATTTTCCAAACAATAAAGTATATTTTGTTTCGTTTGATTCTGTATTCATATTTTTATAGTTGATCAATACAGTTGCTTATATTTAGTGAATGGATAAGTCATGCTCGTAAACGGGTGTTACTTGGTGTGGTTGACCTTGATAGATAACAAATTAAAACAGATAGGTAATGTTGAACATTACTTATCTACAATTTCTTATTTATATACATATTTTACGTAATTACTTGGTATGATTTTAGAGCGAGATGGTAGTTATAGGAGGTAGTACCCGGGGCATCGGTCCCACAAGCATCGTGTAATTTAATTTCAATTCAAATAATCAGTCCATTGCTGTAAGCCACTCCTGATTTGCGCCACAACACCCAGCCCTTCGCTTTCCGCATTTAGTCCAAACTTCTTGACGTTTGTCATTCCATGTAGCCGACTGGCGTTCCACCTTACGTCACCAAGTAACTATAGTTACCAAGTACCAACCAATTTCATAAATAAAGATTAAGAGTAACAAGAAATCCAAAAATAATATAGCCCTTAGAAAAACTGACAAGAAACTCAAGCCAGCTGTAATTTTAAATGTTAAAAACATTTAAAATTACAGCTGGCTTGAGTTTCTTGTCAGTTTTTCTATATTATTAAAAAACCGTCTTGATAAGAATACTTTAAAACCTGCAACAGATGAATAAACAAATACTGCAGGAGGTACAGGAGCTTTTATTTTAATGTTGACTGCCAAAACCCGTCGTGCGTAGTTGAAGAATTTGAATATTGCAAATGATGGCAAAAAGTTGTTTACGCCAATGTTTTGAATAGCACAAATGAGTTTGCTAACATAAATAACCACGGACATGCAATGATTAGAAACGTTAACTTTCATTAGCCTATGGTAATTAGCTGCGTATGTACTTAATTATGAAACAAACATTACGCGACGTCCGTTATACATTTTTTTATACTACTTTGGTGGTAAACAAGCATAGCGCACGGTAGTCTATAAACGCAATACCTCATTTTTTATACTTCTTAGGTGGCAAACAAGGATACGGCCTGCCTGATTGTAAGGTTACCGTAGCCTATGGACGATTGCAATACAGAAGTATCACTTGCGTGTTGCCGACCTAAAAATAGCCACCAGGGTTTTATAATGGAATTTCCCTGGGATAGGAAAACGTTTCGATAAAAACGCATCCCTAAATGAGCGCTGGAGACCTGGACCTCAATTCTGCTAATTTACGGATGACTCAATTAAATCTGAATTGTTCCTTAATTGAATGTCAGTAGCATTTTTTATATTCTGCTAATAAATTTAAGATCAATAGGTAGTTGAAAAATCATTGGGCTTAAATGATAATCATTTTTGGTATTACATTATTGGTATTCTGCTAAATAATTTAAGACCAATGGTTTTCCAGCTATTGGTCTTAAATTTATTAGCAGAATACCAAAAATGCTACTGTAATTCAATTGAGAATCAATTTAGATTCAATTGAGTCATCCGTAAATTAGCAGAATTGAGGTCCAGGTCTCCAGCGCTCATTTAGGGATGCGTTTTTATCGAAACGTTTTCCTATCCCAGGGAAATTCCATTATAAAACCCTGGTGGCTATTTTTAGGTCGGCAACACGCAAGTGATACTTCTGTATTGCAATCGTCCATAGGCTACGGTAACCTTACAATCAGGCAGGCCGTATCCTTGTTTGCCACCTAAGAAGTATAAAAAATGAGGTATTGCGTTTATAGACTACCGTGCGCTATGCTTGTTTACCACCAAAGTAGTATTAGAGATTAAGTTAGTAGTATTGAGAGCCATTCGTAAATTAGCAGAATTGGGGCCCTGTGCTCACAGAGCTACAGCGCTGTGTGTAGTCATTTTGCAGTTGTCTTCTGTAAAGTAGTGGTCCTTCCCCAGTCGGGCTTGGCCACTAGTATAGTGCCGTACCTCTCTCATATCATTCGCGTGCTGTCTGCCCAAAAATTTTAACACCAAGATTTTGCAATAAAACGGCTCAGGGAAAAAGGAAATATTTCTTCAAAAATTGCATGATTTGTACGGAATTTGAATCGAACGGAATAAAAAGCAAATATATGAGATTTGACGTAAGTTTACGACATTATATCGTAAACTTATGTGAAATCCCATACATTTGTTTTCGATGCCACTTGTCTAGAAAGGCTATACCCACATAAAGGAACACAATAACAATTTTAACACTTATAAGGCTGATAAAGAGAAAGTGATATTTTATCAGATAAATAATAATTATGTATGCTCTCGTTATATAATGTGTTATCTTCAATTGTTCATTGATAAACTATTAAATAATACCTACATTTGTATTTAATCACCCTCAGTAACACAGTACTCATGTTCATATTGACCTACATATAATTGTTCGATCTCCATATTGAATTTCTTTGTGAAAAATACTCGATATCAGCCGGAGTGTACAATGGCCTGATAGGAAAATAGGCTCGCCATCTATTGTTTAGGACTGGAACCTAAAATGGCTGTGGAAAGGTTCGATAATATGCTTTTATTACCGATGACAGAGTCATAGTTTCTAAATAATATATCTAGACGAAGAAAGGCAATTGTATGTTCGTGGAGTTTATATTTATTTGTGTTTATGTTATATCCATTTGCTAACGGTGAAGGAAAACATCGTCAGGAAACCCTCTCTCAAAAAAAAATCTAAAGACATGTCTGATTCACAAACCCGCATTAGTCATCCGCCAGCAAGTCATAGTCAAACTCATTTATTTATTTAGATCAAATACATGATACTTATGAACGTCATAAAAACAAATGCCAGCATACTTTTTTCCTACGGCATGTGTGAATTAAGGCCTAAACCCTGTCTTTCTTGATAAAGGAGAGGAGACCCGTGCCATGTATGGGTTGCCATTATTATATAATATACTAGTGGACCTGGCAGACGTCGTCCTGCCTGAAAAAGCTGAAATACCGACAGCAGCGCCACCTACCGGGTCCAATTGTGAATCTAAACCATCCAGGGCCCTACCCGAACACACACACAAAATTTCATCAAATCGGTCCAGCCGTCTAGGAGGAGTTCAGTGACATACACACGCACACAAGAAATATTTATATAAAGATTTAAACAAAGAAAGGCAATTGTATGTCAGTATGCTTCATAGTTCCAAGGGCTGGATGAGTGCTTTCTCTCCTTTATAAAGAGTGTTGAGAATGCTTCATCATCATCTCAGCCACAAGACGTCCACTGCTGGACATCTTCCTCCCCAAGGTCATAGTTCCAAGGCCTCCCCCAAGGTCTTCCACATCATTCGGTCCTGAGCTGACCTTGTCCATCGGTTGCCCGCGGCCCATGTAAATAAAAACGTAGACTAAATACGATGAAATTATACCAATCCGATGAATCAGACATTTCTATCAGTATTGAAAATTGTTGGTTTTCTCACAATGGTTGTTATCATAATATTTTGCACAATATTCTTCGCCCGCTATCTCAGTCCAAAGTAGCCTATATCCTTCTTAAGAGTGGACTCAAAAGAAGGATATAGGCTACTTTGAGCTTTGGTTGAGGTTTATTTAGATAACTTGGAAGTTATCTAAATAAACTTAATCATAATTCGTTCATTCGGTTTGAATCGCGGGCGGGTCGCAAGTAATAAATAAAATATTATAAACTAGTTGTTGCCCGCGGCTCCGCCCGCGTAGATGTCGGTTATCGCTATAAAGTAGCCTATATGCTATTCCAGACTATAATCTATTTCTGTGCCAAATTTCATCCAGATCCGTTCAGTAGTTTTTGCGTGAAAGAGTAACAAACATCCATACATCCATCCATACTCACAAACTTTCACATTTATAATATAATATAATATTATTATAATATAAGTAGGATTAGTAGGATGTGCAATAAATAAAAAAATGTATGGATGTTCCCTTCACACAAAAAAAAACCTGAACAGATCTGAATAAAATGTGGCACAGAGTAGTGTGGAATAGCACATAGGCTATTCTTTTTTATATCGGTGAAATCACTGTCCATATTGTCCGCGTGGACGAAGCCTCGGACGAAGCCTGTACTATATACTAGTATCTATTATATAATCTGTGATTTGTAACGTTTGGTAACGTTTCACTGCATAGAAACAATAGAGTGTTACAGCATTACTACGGAGTTTACTTATAATCCAACTTACTTTATCGAAATAGATAAGTATTGTGTTTATCACAAAATCGATTATAGGTTATCAATATATTCGTTTTAATGATATACATTGAAACTAATGGAATTTTGTAACGTGTGAATGTTATTTGTATTCGATTACGTTTTCGTAGGGATCCCGTTTTTTAAAAATGAAATATAGCCTTTAGTAACCGCTGATACATTTAACTTTCTAATCGTCAAAGAATTCTTAATATCGGCCAAGTAGCTTTTGAGTTTGTTTTATTCTACTTGGGTGGCAAGCAAGCATACGGCCCGTCTAATGTTAAGCAGTTACCGTAGCCTGTAGACGTTTGCAATACCTACCAGGGGTATCACTTGCGTGTTGCCGACCCATTTTTTTACATCAGGGCTTTAAGATGAAGTATCCCTAGGATAGGGAATACGTTTATTTAAAAACGCATCCCTAAATGAGCGCTGTGGTCTTCTGTAAAGTGGAGGTCCTTCCCCAGGCGGGCTTGCTCGTTATTCTTCTTCTTATCGTTTGGTTAGTGGCTCGTTATTTGTTTGTATGTATGTTTGTTTGTTACCTTTTCACAAGAAAAGGCTGCACGGATCTTAGTAAAATTAGGCAAATAGATAGATGCTTCTGTAGAAGGACAAAATATATTTTTTTAATGCGATAACCGACATCCACGCGGGCGTAACCGCGGCCAATACCTAGTTTTTAATATTTATTTATATACATTCCTTTTTACCTTGTTACAGATTCTTTAGCGCGAAATCAGTGAAAATCATTGAGGAGAGTGTTGTAGATCCAGAGAAAAAAATATTAATTACATATACTAGAAATTTGGGATATACTAAAGTTATGGTTAGTATGTGTTTTATATAATGTGAATGTGTACGTGCGCAGGCGTTGTATGTTGTTTAATTATATTATATCATTAATAGAGGTCGCTTGGTGGTCGAAATTAGATTACCCTTCGGATGTAAACACGTGTTAAAAATTTAATTAATACTGAGGAAGGACTTTCACCATACTATATAATAAATATAATAACTACACACGTACTTACACACAGGAACAGGTGTATAATCTATTTCATATAATATGGGTACTGTGACGTTGGACATTTGGAGATAAAGATCAATGAAAATTATAGAAGATTAAATGAATACCTATTGATTTAACACTAGGCTTTTCATCATTCAATTCAATTAGAGTAGTTAATTCCTGCCGAGGTTTTCCCAAGAGACTATAGCATGGGGTTCTTCAAGAAAGGAGTTATAAGGTTTTTAAAGGGTCGGCAACGCGTGAGTGACACCCCTGGTGTTGCAAACGTCCATAGGCTACGGTAACTGCTTACCATCAGGCGGGCCGTATGCTTGTTTGCCACCCTGGTAGTATAAAAAAAAAAATTAAAAAAAAAATAGCCGGCAGAGTTTGATTCAATCATTTTCATTTATTTAAATTAGGGACTTATATACTAAGTACATAGCAGTCCCATCGTACCTTATTCTAACACTGTACTACAAACAACATTATATTATACTAATTAAACTTAAATCGAAGACTTACGAATCTAAACAAATTTTAGCGGCATCAGACCACGGCGAGGACAAAATTTCCTGAAACAGTCCCATATTACTTCGTGCTACTTGTAGATCACCCAGTAAAATCTCTCTTTCGGTTTGAAACCGGACACATTCCGTCAGCAGATGTACTACATCTTCCACAGTACCACATACCTGACAGTTAGGTTAGGTTAGTAGTTAGTTAGTTAATCATTTTCATTCGTCTTTACCATCAAATGTCAAACGACACTGTACCTATGCTATGTGAAATAGACTATAGTTGTGTTCCTGTGTGTGAGTACGTGAGTAGTTATTTGTAAGGTGGAGGTCCTTCCCATGTCGGACATGCTCACTGGTATGGTGCCCTACCTACATTATGTATATTTGATTTGTTATTTGTAGAGTGTGGTGGAACGCGTGGAGTACCGCATGACGAGCTCGGGACAGACGATCGCAGTCCGCTCCGCGTGGATAGACTCGCAAGTGTTCGGCTTCTCACGAGCGATACGTGCCTTCGGCGTCGATAGGTTTAAGAAGAATTGTAATCAGATGGTGAGTTGACTTGCAAGTTTTTAAGTGGTAAACTGGTAAAGTGGTATACTGGTAAAGTGGTATACTGATAAAGTGGTATACTGGGAAATTGGTAAAGTGGTATACTGGTAAAGTGGTATACTGGTAAAGTGGTATACTGGTAAAGTGGTATACTGGTAAAGTGGTATACTGGTAAAGTGGTAAACTGGTAAAGTGGTATACTGGTAAAGTGGTATACTGTTAAAGTGGTAAACTGGTAAATTGTTAATCATTATGGTTACAATAATTAACAATTACCAGTTTGTAGATTCATGCGATACAACTGTTGGACCAAGAGTCAGCAACGGTACTTTTATAATTTTATATGTCATAAAAATTCACAAACTATATATATATATAACTAAATTTGGTTATAGAAATAGTCCTAAAATGTGTACTAAATATATTGACAGTATTTTTTACTTTAAATTAAGTTTTATTTTTTACCCTCTTTGTTATTTTAGAAGTTAAACATCCCAGCCGCAGATGGTTGATAGCAGAGCCTTTTATTATTCTGCAGGTAAAAGAGTTACTTTTGTGATTTTTTATGACTTATAAAATGACAAAAGTAAATACGTTGCTGGCTCTCCCTAAGTATAATTATATAGCACTCAACATGAGACAAATAATTCGATCCGAATGTAATCTTAAAAACACAGTAACAAGATAGGTACTATACCTATAGTAGTCGCAACTCTGTGATCTGGGTGGTGGCGCCACTGTGTCACTGTTTACATCGAGCTCACGTATAATCGTGCTTTTAAAAATATTACGAGTGATTAAATGAACCGCATTTGTGCATAAAAGTTTATATAAGATAACAATAGACACGTACAAAGTGAAGTTCAAGACAAATAGTGCGAATAATTTAAAATATCCCAAATAATAGAAAATAACGGCAAAGTGTCAAACAATTAAAGTGTATGAATACAAAGTAAACAAAGGACAAAACTCGAGTGGATCCCAAACATAAGTTAAACAAAACGAATCAAGTGATCTTATAAATAAATACTAATAAAATAATAGTGATAATCCCAATATTAGTCAAAGGAAAATGCCAAATCATTGCCATTTATATGCTGCTTACAACGCCATCTAGTAAAACACGCACAAACTACGACACTAGTTACTTACGAAATAGACATTAACTACAACAACTATCTAACGCCATCTGCTAGAATGATTATGAAAACTTATAACGAACAAAGTACTATCAAAATTGACCAACGAAATCAGTAGTCGCGGTGGCTAATCCGCTTAACTATTGGTCTGCAGAAGCGAGTGTGTCAGGATCGCGTCTCAGCTCCGTATATCACTTTTTATGGGATTTTTAATTACTACAAAATATTTTAAAAGAAACAGAATGGAAGAATATAATATAAATGTTACACAGAGAAAACACAAACCAAGTACTAATTTATCTAGTGATTGTGAGTTTTGGTATGGACGTTTCTTATCAAAGCCTGCCAAATAGTACGGATGATATAACTGCTCTAAAAGAAGAATTACAAAAAATAAAGTTAGAGTTACAGTCTGCAAATGCTGAAATAGATGTATTAAACATGGAAAACTACACACTAAAAAACAACTTACAGCAAAGCGAAAACAAGATATAACTCTTAAAATCAGTAGGAATGCTAGAAAGCTCTAACAAACAATATACAACACCAAAAAAATTCTTTTCGCCACAATATAAGCAACGATTGCGAACGTTTACTATTACGACAGATTCACCTAGGGCCTCTTCTAAACAATCCATTCACCAGATAAAAACCCTTGGTCTTATCATTCCTAAGTCAAATATAACATCAGAAAATGACACAGCTTTGCCTGTAAACAAAAGTGCTGCTTTGTCTGTAATTAGAAATGACGATGCCTCTCTACTTGCACCCCAAAATAACCCTTGCGAGCCTTCATCGGAGATAGAAGCTTCTAGGTTAGAAGCGTATTGTTGAATGACAAGCTGTCAGTCACAACACAATCTAACAGTACCGACATCACTTTGTCAACACAACCACAACGAGCTACAGATTAAGTCATAAAAATCAAACAGAAAATAGCTATATTTGCGGATCAATCGGGGTATGGTGTACGAAGAATATTGCAAAACTATGTTCAAGACTCTTACACGGTTACTTCAATAATAAAACGAGATGCACCTCTAAGTGAAATAGTGAGTTCATGTACTACTCTATGTAAAGACTTTACAGAATCGGACATTATCATTATAATGGCGGGTTCTTAGGATAAAAATCCTTTAAATGTTTTGTCTTCTCTCAACTATACTTTACAAAATATTAAAAATACTAATATTATAGTATGTAAGGTATATCGTAATAAATATTTAAATGTACATAAATTAAACAGTATGTTACAATATCTATGCAATAATAATCATAATTCTACATTCCTGACATTAGATAATAGTTTCCATAGAATAAATCACTTTAATTTATTACAAGCATTCCAATTAATAAATAGAGGAATATTGCACTTAAACTACAAAATTAAATACTTAAACTACTCTTCCAAATATGAAATAAAAAATGTATCTATTCTTATTATTCTTAATATTTTTATTATTCTATGGAAAAAACACATCTTAAAATGTCAGTACACAAACAGATTTCTCAGATTTTGTTAATAAAAATGGCTCTCCTGCACTTTGTTTGCAAAATGCTAGCATGCATGCAGTTACTAAAAACACTGACAGTGATTTTTTTCGTGACTAAAAATAGTATGCCGAAAGCTTCTTGTCAACTTACTTCGTCTTTTGTATTAAATAGTGTAATAGAGAGAAAGATATTCCATCAGAATGTGTGTGGTATAAGCAATAAAAAATTGGTCTTTTGAAAAGCATCTAGACTATATATGTCTCACAGAGCATTTCCTAAATCAAAATTCTGTTGAGATATTTCATTTTGATAATTATAGGTTAGCGTCATATAATACAAGACCAAGCAAGAAAAGGGGAGGGAGCCTCATATTAGCACACAATGACATGAGCTTTGAAAATATAGACACGATTAATAAATTATATCGGTCAGAAAGTATCGAGGTATGTTGTATTAGAGACGTTGAGACGGGTTTGTTTGTATGTTGTTGCTATAGAAGTCCAGTGGAGAAAAATTTTGAGAGCTTCATGGATCGGCTCGAAAAGATGTTAGAATATTTTATAAATAAGAAATGCGTAATCGTTGGAGATTTTAATATCGATGTTCTCACGGATACTAAAAAAACATCAGAATTTTTGAGCGTATTAAAATGCTATAATTTTAGGCCACTCATAAACACAACACACACTTTACTTTGCTCACTTATGGAGCATCAGGATCGGGTAAGACATACACTCTCATGGGTACCGTGAGAGCCCCTGGCCTGGTGCCAAGGTCCCTGGAGTATGTTTTCCGACTGGTGGATGCTGCACAGCAACCAGCATACAAACCCGCTGAGAATGGTGCAGAGAAACTTAATCAGGCTGATCAGGATTTTGAATTACAGTGGGTGCAGCGACTACGGCATGTGTCAGCTCCGCTCCGGGATAAGTATAGACGTATGAGTAATCAATTGCATACAGACCTCACTACCAGGTCTATAGACCTGTCTTATAGAGTGCGACACTATGTCTGGGTGTCATTTGTGGAGATATACAATGAAGCTATATACGACTTGTTGGCGCCGCCAGAGAAGAGAGTCAAGCTACGCATCAGAGAAGATACTTCTGGCAATGTGTACGTAAAGGGCGCGGCACAAGCCTTTGTCCGTTTTGGCAAGGAGGCATACGATGTGTTGGTGGCAGGAAAACACAACTTGGTGGTCGCAACCACCGGCGTACACGCAGAACGCTCGCACTGTATATTTACCATCACTATGTTAACGGAAACAGGTGAGGGCGGGGTCCGCTCGTCGTGCGTGCGGCTGTGCGACCTGGCTGGGTGCGAGCGCGCGCGCGCCACGTGCAACACGGGCGTGCGCATGGTGGAGTCGCGTGCCATCAACTCGACGCTGCACGTGCTCGTGCCTTACAGAGAATCAAAACTTACACGTCTACTAGGCAAGGGTCTCTCTGGTGCCAGAGGAGAAACCGTAAGCATAGTAGTTACACTTAACCCGTCACCTGAGTACGCGCATGTAACAAAACATGTACTCGCTCTAGCTGCTGTTGCGCAGGATATACAAACTACCACACAAGAGACTACAGTCCCCTGCAGATGCAATGACGTGATGAAGTTACGCTGCGAACGCCTGCAGGTTGAGCTTGAACAAGCACAAGACCGTATCAAAGAATTAATGGCTGAGATGGAAGAACGACAACAACAAACCGCCAACATTATGAGGCAACTCATTGAAGAAGCCGAGCAAGTATTTATCACGCGACAACACCACGAAGCACAGCTGGAAGCTTTGAAATCCGAAGTGAAAAAATACGAGGAGTTTGGAGCCTATTTTCAAAAAAGCAACTAACAAATCTATGGCAAAACAAAACGAAACTGCTAGTTTACATACTATTGACTATATTGATGAAGATGTCAATAACAAATCTTGTGATACAATAAAATTCAATGATTTTACATATGTTGGTGATGACAAGAATGACATAAGTGAGAAAGATAATGATACTACAACGGAAACAGGTGAGGGCGGGGTCCGCTCGTCGTGCGTGCGGCTGTGCGACCTAGCTGGGTGCGAGCGCGCGCGCGCCACGCGCAACACGGCGTGCGCATGGTGGAGTCGCGTGCCATCAACTCGTCGCTGCACGTGCTCGAGCGGTGCCTGCACATGCTGCGGCGCAAGCAGAGGACCAAGAACGACGCGCTCGTGCCTTACAGAGAATCAAAACTTACACGTCTACTAGGCAAGGGTCTCTCTGGTGCCAGAGGAGAAACCGTTAGCATAGTAGTTACACTTAACCCGTCACCCGTCACGCGCATGTAACAAAACATGTACTCGCTCTAGCTGCTGTTGCGCAGGATATACAAACTACCACACAAGAGACTACAGTCCCCTGCAGATGCAATGACGTGATGAAGTTACGCTACGAACGCCTGCAGGTTGAGCTTGAACAAGCACAAGACCGTATCAAAGAATTAATGGCTGAGATGGAAAAACGACAACAACAAACCGCCAACATTATGAGGCAACTCATTGAAGAAGCCGAGCAAGTATTTATCACGCGACAATACCACGAAGCACAGCTGGAAGCTTTGAAATCCGAAGTGAAAAAATACGAGGAGTTTGGAGCCTATTTTCAAAAAAGCAACTAACAAATCTATGGCAAAACAAAACGAAACTGCTAGTTTACATACTATTGACTATATTGATGAAGATGTCAATGACAAATCTTGTGATACAATAAAATTCAATGATTTTACATATGTTGGTGATGACAAGAATGACATAAGTGAGAAAGATAATGATACTACACAGATGTAACATATGAAAGTGCAGGAATGGATTCTGCTAATTCCACTTATGACCATCATGATAGCATAAAAGTGTCCGAAACACTAGTAAGTAAAATTATAAGGTCATTAAAATCAACTTAAGGTAGCGATAGCTCTCTAAGTCAGTTTGAAAAATAAAATAAACTATCACTTTTATAAGAAACGACTCCAACTCGTGCATAGACAATATATTAACAAATTTGATTGAGGAATTAATAGAGCGGTATTTCGTGGATCATAATGGCCTTGCAGATGGACATGGTGGACTTTTCTGTGAATTAGCCTTGAGCAAAGTAAATGCTAAAGTAAAAACCTCAAACTATTCAATTAAAATACACAAACGAGTATATAACAAAAAAAATAATAGCTTATTCCAACAGGCTCTATCCAGTATTACATGGGATAATATGGGAATAAATACATTTCTCAGAAACTATGTTAATATATTTCAAAGCTGCTATAAAAAGAAACCTGTCCAAATAAAGCCTTTCAAAAACAAGTCGGTTAAATGGGTAACTAAGGGGGTCAAAGTATCGAGCAAAATGAAAAGGGTATTATCTACAGCCACAAAGTGCGAAGTTAGTGTAACAAAATATAAATCAAACTACACGCGTATTTATAAAAAGGTTATTAGGCATGCTAAGAGGTAGCGGAAAAAATAAATAAAGCTAAAAATATAAATAAAGAAACGTGGAAACTGGTAAATGAACAAACAAATAGACAAAGAAATAAATGTAGCAAAGTTATCAGTCTTGATGTAAATAACATTATTATAGACAAGCCACAAGAAGTGGCAAATAAATTAGTCGATAGCTTTACATACAATTCACAATCATGTCATGATAATGAGAAAGCTATACATTTCCTAAAAACATCTACTGCTAATATAGACAGCACTTTGACCTTTGGACTCACAACTCAAAATGAGATAGTAAAAATCGTGAGAAATATAACAAACTCGAATTCTTGCGGCTACGATGATCTATCGATTTCTATCATCAAAGAAAATATAGAATTACTCGCACACCCACTCTCAGAATTCTTTAACAAGTGCATTTGCCGATCCGTGTTCCCAGAGCAGCTAAAAATTGCCAAAATTGTACCGATATATAAAAAGGGTAAAAGAACTAATCCAAAAAATTACAGACCAGAGTCATAAATAGAAGACAATTTGGTTATCAAAAAGGAGTAGGTACATCTGATGCAATAAATACTCTCATAAATGACGTAATAAGTAGCGTAAATGACAAAAGGAAAGTGGCTGGCCTATTCGTTGATCTAAGTTCGGCCTTTGATATCATAGATCACGAAATTCTTCTAGCTAAATTAGACCATTACGGTGTTCGAGGAAATGCACTACAACTCATGCGTTCTTACCTTCAAAATAGAAGAGGGTATGTTGAAATAAAAAACGTGGACGCACATTGTCGAGAGATCACTCATAGGTCTAAAATGGTGAACAGTAGTCGTGGCGTGCCCCAAGGATCTATTCTAGGTCCTATCTTGTTTATAATTGTAACAAATGATCTGCTAAACCTAATGCAAAAGACAGAGCCAGATGCAAAATTTGTTCTGTTTGCTGATGATACAAATGTAGTCGTTGAAGCAAATTGTCTAAAGGACTTAACACTAAAAATAAATAGAATTTTAGAAAATTTGCATGAGTGGTTCTCAGCAAATAATCTGATAATCAATTCCAATAAAACAAAAGCAATCATGTTTAGATCCACATCTCGCATTAAAGATAGATTAGAAGTGGTATTGGGAGGTAATAAAATCAACCAGGTTGATTCAGTTAAATTCCTGGGAATTAATATAGACTCTCAATTTGAACTGAAAAAAAGAGCTAGCAGACATCGATTCAACGATATGCGATTATGCGCTCAGAACTCTAAGGGATGTAATCAATACAGTACAATTAAAATTAGTGTATCACGCCTTAGTTGAGTCTAAAATTAGATACAGTATAATGTTTTGGGGGAACAGTTACAATTATAACAGTCAAAGAGCCTTTATCTTACAAAAACGTGCTGTGAGAACTGTTGTTAGAATACCACAGCATAAATAATGTAAAAACTATTTTAAGGAGCTAGGTATCCTCACTGTTCCTTCCTTATATATATATACTCTCTTAACCAATTTCTCCAAATATATACAGGAATTTGAAACAGATAAAGAGAGAATCACTAGAGAGAGTACACGTAGAAATGTAATCAAAAATAAGATCACACCGCATTTAAACATAGTAAAGCATTGTTCTGCATACCAAGCCGTACAAATATTTAATAAGCTTCCAAAAACACTGAAAGATATAGTCTATAATATAAATTTATTTAAATCGAATCTAAAAAATTACCTGCTAGAGCAATGCTTCTACTCTATAAAAGATTTAATGTCAAATGATTAATATTTATTTATCTATACCTTGACATTTTATAATTTAAAAAATTCAAATACTTAATTTTCTCTTTTTTGTAATAATTTTGTCATTTTTTATTTTTAGTTTTTAAATTAATTCTTAAAAGTAAATTGACATCGCTTGACATTATATGAAGATTACCTACCCCATAGACATGAATTAATGCATTAAATTATATAAATATGTTAAATAATATGTAAAATTGTAATTAGATGTAAGAAATATTTTTTATTGTATTTTAATTAATTTTTGTAACATTCAAACACAACGCAAGATGTTAATGAATAAATAAATGAAATGAAATGACTCCTTGTTTTCTCTTTACGATTTCAATAATATGGTTACCTCGTGACTGTGTTTTTGTTATCTGTCGGGTTTTGTGTACTTAAATATAGTGTTTTTCTATATAAAATACTGGTAATCTTTGACTAATCGGTTCGACTGCACGGTTGGTCCGTGGCTTAGTGATTATGTCAACATTTAACACTGGGTGCCGTGTTGTGGGTTCGATTCCCACACGGGACAAATATTTGCATGATGCATAAATGATTGTCCTGAGTCTGAGTGTACTTTGTATTCGTTAATTGTATGCTTGTAAAGTCCTCCATGACACAAGGCTTGTTCAAGGGCCCTAGTGCGGGAGATTTATTTAAAAAAAAATATATATATATATATTGTATGTAATGGTTTTCTTAATTTGGTGAATATAATATTTTGTTTGTTTATAATAATTATCAAGGTTCTCTTATAATTATTACTCTGGACTTTGTGTTTGAGGTTATCAGAACAAACGACAATGTTTACAAATGTGTGTGAACTTTGCAACAGTGTACAGGCTGGACCAATTTTACTCTGAGAAGAGTGCAATATGGGTCTCTTTTCGGAGTAAGTGCTTTACATCGGGACTAATTATTAAAGCCTTTTCAAAACCTCATTAAATATATGTATATATTCCAGTTCATGGGTTGAGATGATGATAATGATGATGATATATTCCAGTTCCACGGTTTTAACCACGTGCTGGACCGCCTGTTCCCGCGGCCCATGCCCCAACAACACACGATGACGCACACGTTCAAGGAGATGCGCGAGGCGGCCGCCGCCGCCACCGACCGCGCGAAGGCCAACGTGCTCTCCTCCGTCAACAGAACATAACACGACCGCGACCGACCGCACTAGTGTAAGGACACGCTTACAGCATCAACCGTAATATGTGTACACTACTTTACTCTACCTACTAGCTTTACAAGCACCGATGTTGGCAACACCCGCTGACAGCTGTCACTTTGACAGTTCAATGTCAGTTTTGGCATATAGGACATGTATTGAAAAAAGTATAATGTGAAAGCTCAGAATAATTATGTATCTATGGAAATGTTATATTTTTTAAGAATGTTTTACATTTTTCAAAATGTCAGTTGGCGCGCGGGGTGTGTCTATACGTCATTAAATGCAGAAGCTTTAGATTTGTAATAATGTGTGATCATGGCAATTGAACATAGTAAAGTACAGCCTATCGATATTATAGGAGATCCAATGAAGTGAAGTGACACGTCAAATGAGAATTTTCTCGTCAATTGGAGCGAGACAGCCATATAGTGGATATAAGTAAGCAATGTGATTTTGCATTCCCGAGAGTTCGTTAAATTCCGAACTGTTGCATATTGTGTTCGAATTTCAAAAGTTTGGCTATTGAGAGAGTAACTAAAGATGAACAATAATTGTGTTTGATTGTTCTTTTATTAATGTACGATTTGATTGAAAAGTAATGTAGATTGTCACAGGTTTTGGAAGGATTAGAATAGCAATATTTATTAACAAAAGTATGTCTTCCTCAAAATATTTATAATTACTGCTCTATTTGAAAGTAAGACTAATTTTTCATTGACTCTCTTCTTTAAACTGCTTCAGTGCATTTTGTAGCTTTTGTGCATCATTCAAATGTCTTACTGCTCAGGTCGGTCAGGTAACAATGGTTTTTCTATTGTCTGGTCTACAAACAGCTGACCTGGTTGAAGAATAAAAACTATTTAACATTTTTTTTAAACATCCTATGTTGCCAGATATTTGCTAAAAAACTAGCTCACAAACATGTCTTGAGACCCAACTTAAAGCAATAATTTAAACACAATGTATCTATTATGGACTTCTTTGGGTAGGGACGAATTGGGCGAAGTGACATAAAGTTTTTTTATCTGGCAATATTCAGTATTGGCCCTTAAAGCTGCCTCGGAATATTAATGTTGAACAATACATATCAGTTTTTAAATAAGGATGTCCTATACTTTTTCTTTGAATATTTGTAACAGAGTTAATTGAAGCCAGAAATAACAAAAAATTGAATAAGAAACCATTTGTCGACTTAAAAATATTTATAAATTCAATTTAAATTAGTCGTTATTTTTTAATGTGTAAGGTGAACTTTTAAATGTGCGTTTTTATTTATATAATGCACTAGTTTGACTAACATTATTTGTACTCTTATTGATATCAAACCAAATCTACATAGTTTAAACTTTAGAATTCTTCCTTTCAGAATTCTTGGACAACTAAACGAACCTAATTTCTTTTAAATTATATCATTTGAAATATAAGTACCTATACAATTCACTGCCATATAAATTTGTCATTCACGTACACAAGCTACTTGTACCTACTCGCCACATTCCAACCATGTGGTTGTTATTTATGTATGTAATATAAAAACGACTGAATTAATTTTGAGTATAAAAATATACAAATAGAAAACAGTCACTGTGTCACGTTGAAACATGTCTGTCTTTATTTAACTCGAAAAGATGTTGAAGGTTAGAGCGAGATGGAAGTTGCAAATTTTCTCAATCTTTCTTCCGACTTATGAGTGATAAAGGCATGTCGGACCTACCAAATCGCATTTGGCCAGCGTGAGCGCATAAAGGCCTAAAACCTCTTAGCTTTCTTGATAGAGGAGAGGAGGTTCGTGCCCAGCACTGGGCAGTATTAAGTGACTATTTTCTATAAACATAAAACCATTTTTTAATACCAGCTCAAATGAAGGAATATTTGTGCTACACATTCTCCGAAATTAACATTTGGAATGTATACCTTTGCCGGGCGCTAAATGTCTCTGGTTTTATAGCGTTAAGTATACATAATAATTATACATTTTAGTTATGAGCTTTATATTGTATACTTTAATATAGAATTTGTGACCTCACTTCTGGGTATACGGGTAATGGGTCGTGTCATGTTAGTAAAGAAAACGCTAGCAATTAACCTGTTTAGTGGTGTGCCTGACATGTGCCTAATAGTCGGTGCCGTCGCGCTAATGGTTATTGCAAAGCTGTGCCGTCGTGCTAATGGTTATTGCAAGCGGTGCCGTCCCGCAAATGGTTATTGCATAACTGTGCTGTCTTGCTAATGGTTATTGCATAACTGTGCTGTCTCGCTAATGGCTATTGCATAGTTGTGCCGCCGCGCAAATGGTTATTACATAGTTGTGCCGTCGCGCTAATGGTTATTACACAGTTGTGCCGTCGCGCTAATGTGTTCAGCATATGTCATGGTTTATGTGACGACTGTCTCGTCTGTGTGACTGTCGTCCAGCGTTTTTTTACGTGACGCGGCGGTCTGGGTATACATTCAAATGTTACTAAGCAAATAGCTGCATTATTACGAGTACTTACGATTGACGAAAGTCTTGAAATCTTCTTCATACCAAGCTTGGGCTGGTATTTTGAAAGGCATATAATATTTTATGTATAAATTATATTATTAAAGTGACGATTAAAATGATCAGAAATTTCTTATAGAAAAAGAATAATATTAAACTATATTACATGTGATAAAATTAATATAACACTGCAGAGCCAGTGTCAATGCGACAATTATTGCTTTTGGAAACACAAATATTTTATTTAACATAAAAACTTATTGAACAAAATGCACTTATTAAATTCAGCTGATACAATTCATTTATTATTTATTTAATTTATTATTTATTTAAAAAAAACGGAACAAAGTGAATATCAGCTTTATACGCATCTTGTTGAGGTCCGCGCCGCGACTGTGGCTGTACCATGACGTCTTTCTAAGGATTAAGTTTCGATCTTAAAATTTCGAACAGTGTAATTAAAACCTTAGAGCTAGGTAATAAAGTTGAAATTTTACGAATTTTTAATCGTTATAAGAATGTCATGGTATGGCCCATGTTCTCTTAGTACGGAAAAGTTTAGTATCATAATTGTCTTGTAAAACTTACGGCGGTGACGCGAAATCTTTAAAATTTTATAATATTTATTTAAATTTTGAACAATTTGTATGTTGACAGTGATGTTATTGTGAACAATTTGTATGTTGACAATGTTGTTGCATTATCACTGTTGTATGGAGGTTGATCTACGTGCGTCTAAATGTAAATAAAAAAATAATGATTCGTTGTCTATGAAACTTGAAACCTTTATTAGAATCTATTTTCCCGATTAAAAAAAAATCAATGGTTGAAACATGAAATATTTACTATAATTTATACTCAGAAAAAATGTATTACTCTAATCTCTTTTTGGAAAATACATGTTTTCTTTTCTGCCTACTGCATTTTAGGTCTACTAGCACCTACTAATATTTTTAGTGTCTGCGTATTGCTATTATTGTAACGAGCCACTGTGCATGGGAATATGTAAATCGTATTATAAATACGACAACAGTAAGCTTAAACACGTTTTAATTTATATATGTGTATTGTGTTCTATTAAAATATATAAGACTAATATTTGTCTGTCGGTTTTTTACGTAAACTAAACGACAGATCGCTCGAAGGTTTACCTAGTCTCGCTTTAAAAAGTAAGCATATAATAATTTCGTAATTTAAAAAAGTAAAACCATAAATTGAAAATAAGATAAATGTTCCCATGTAGAGTGGCTGTATTTGGGGGCAGTAAATAATGTTACAGTTGTGGTTAGAATTTAGATGAGTTATGCTAAACCCATGTCGTAGTAATGTTTGGGAACGTTGCAGATCCATAGATTAAAAAAATAGTATTAGTTACCATAATCGATGATAAGAAGATTAATAAATGAGTCTATTTATATTTGTTCTTTATTGTGGTGATTATCCTCTCAACATAAATTAGGTTCCTTACAGTAAAAATTAAAAATCGCACCCCGAGTATGTGTTATACATATATGGCGACTTAGAATATATGCCTCACCTCACTAATGTTTAACGAAATTGAGACAGCTAAAATTATATAACTAAAAGGCTCAAAAATGTTTGAATTTAAATCTTAATGTCCACATTAAGATTAGTTTATATTCACACATTTTGGGTAGGCTGATAAAAGGCGGTATTGATCCACTAAGTCTAAGGAGAGACTTCGCCTCCTTGTGTGTGTTCTACCGCCTGTGCAATGGGCTGTGTTCTGAGGAATTGTTCGAGATGATGCCCACGGCCACATTTTATCAACGCACCTCTCGCCACCGACAGGGAGTTCATCCTCACATCCTTGCACCTCAAACTTGCCGTACTGTAAGATTCCAGAGGAATTTCTTACCACGTACGATTAGGCTGTGGAATGAGCTCCCTGCCGAGGTTTTCCCAAGAGACTATAGCATGGGGTTCTTCAAGAAAGGAGTTATAAGGTTTTTAAAGGGTCGGCAACGCGTGAGTGACACCCCTGGTGTTGCAAACGTCCATAGGCTACGGTAACTGCTTACCATCAGGCGGGCCGTATGCTTGTTTGTCACCTTGGTAGTATAAAAAAAAAAAAAAAAAATGTAGATCATACACTGACGGTCAAACTACAAAATGACTAAATGATGATGCTTCTTATTGGCGACAGTTTTGAGTGTTTCTTTAGTTCGAGAATGTGTACCTGATGATAAAAACATTATTTTTAAAATTCAACCTTACGTGCATGATATAAAGTTGAATTTGTAGTGCAGTGTACTCGACCGATGCAATACTATTTGAAATATACGCAACAATGCGCGTATTTAATGCGGACGGTTTTGTGTATCTTGGTTTTATTTGTATATAAATATGAATAGCTAACGTACGTTATGACAATAAAACATCTATTGAGTCTACATTACTGTCCGCCAAAGTTTTAAAGCCAGGAGGAAACGTGGATGTGAATACGAGGTATAATAATCCTACTACTATTATAAACGCGAAAGTTTGTAAGTATGGATGGATGGATAGATGGATGTTTGTTACTCTTTCACGTAAAAACTACTGAACGGATCTGGATGAAATTTGGCATAGAGATAGATTATGGTCTAGAATAACATATAGGCTACTTTTTACAGCGATAACCGACACCCACGCGGGCATCAGCTTGTAAATTATAATAATCATTTTATTTAAAGACAACTCATAGGTCACTGAGGTATTCTTTGAATAAACAGCGCAGTGAATCCGCCGATCACCGCACCCTCATTCTACTCATCAAACATGTTCAGCATGCTGTTGGAGCTACTCCACAACCTGTGCACCAATAAGGCCACTTTTTTATCATAAGCGCATAGAAGTCGTCTGTGATAATAGTTTCGTGAACTTAGGTTAGTATGTAAGTATAGGTAAGTAGGTCGACCTTTTTAAGCTATTGCATAGCTTCTATCGCGGGCCTTGAGTGTGGAGACCGAATCCAGAAATTCCGTAACGAAAATAACCTAACACTCGGACCGGCACAGCGGTGATACTTTTTTAATGACGAATTCTCTAAACGGCCAATAATAATATGTCAAATTTGTGTAAGGAGGTTTTGATCTAAGAGAATAAAAAATAAACAAAGAATAAATTAAAGGTCAAAATAATTGTAGCCTAAAATTTAATGAATTATGATTGAATTTCGACCACGGGCGATCACTAGCATTTAAAATATCTAGAGATGTATATATCTAGTATTGCTAATATCAAATTCAAAAATATCGATTAAATAATTTAAACGATATAATTTACTTTGAAGTAAGAATCGATTTTACGTTTAAGTTTAGAAACAAAAATAAAATCAGCAAACAAAGGAAAAAAAATACTGCATAAATAAAATAAATAAATAATTATAATTGCATAACTTGATAAAAAATGCTATGCAATAGCTTTACCGCGACAGTCCCCGAGTGCCACACGTCTTTTTTATTAATAACTTCATTGGTATTAATTGTCTATCCTGTCTATTTTACTCTTTGGACTAACCTCAATCAAAAATGCAATACTAAACTACAAAATTATTTTATGCAGTTAGGATATAAAGTAAAAAGGTACCTACTGATGCACGTCGTCACCCGCTTCAAATTATGCGTCGTGAATTCTTAAACACGTATGTTGTTTTTATTGTTTGTTTATATATTTGTGCATATAAATGTATTTGTTTAGCTATAATTGATAAGTATTTATTTTGGTATCACCTGTCTAGACAAAAACTGACAGAATAGTACGAAATTGCGTCACGGTTACTATTTACAACTGAGAAGGTAAAAATGAGACAAAATAAAAAAACCTTAAGAGTTCTTTACGTCACTTTAACTAAGTACCCTTAGATTATGTAGAAACTGGCCTTGGTGTACCATATTGTGTTACATAATTTTGTCGACAGCACAGCCCGTACAGCTAAGGATAAGGAAGCCCAAGGATATTCTGGTTATTTTTGCATTAACAAACAAAAAGCTCAACAGTATCTTGGAATTATATAGTTAATATTGTATGGAGTCAAACTAATAATATTTATTGTACCCAGGTGCTCAAGTGCGTTTTCAAGAACGAGTCGAAGCAAATGTATAAACTCCCGTCTGCAGACCATCACTAGGCTGACCAGCGGCACTATATTCGTTTGTTTCTCTTACCCGCTAGAAGTAGCGCGTAACTTCCTCGCTGCTGACATTGGTCTAGGTGACCGACAAAGGAGATTCACCATACGCAACGATTGGTTAACTTTCTTAAGGAGTGACGGCCTCTTCACGAAATCTTTCATAAGTCGTCCGATGCCTAACTTCATACTGCGGTTTTTGCGCCACGTGTAACTTCGTGATGCTACTATCTACTATTATATTACTTACTTGTTAATGAAACCTTTAATTGAATACTTTGATATTTATAATAATAGATTGAAATCCTCAGTTTGGTAGAAAAAACAGTTCAGCCATAGACATTTTTTGATGATAGCTGTTTTTTAGTTTCGCTTATGGTACCTACTAAATATAGGTAACACTTAAGTTTAGTTATCTGTACGTTATCTTTTTTTTTGTAGAGTGGAAATACTTTACGCATACCGCCCGCCCGGGGTAGCGAGGCGGTTATGTCGGGACTCTCTGGCCTAAAGGTGATAGGCAGCCGGCATACCGACTAAACCCCCCCTGTGCACCTACCCCACCGGTGCACCTACACCCGCCTTCACGGGTGGACCACCAAAACCTGATATAGGTGGTCCACCCAGATCTGTACGTTACCTATCTTTAGGTTGCTTGTGACCACAGGCTGTCTAAGTGGTTGTAGTCAGCTTATGTAACCAGCCAGGGTGTAACCTGGTCGAAACACAAAGTAACCTATGCATAACCGCGTTAGATCTGTAGGTATTAGATATAATATATAGTAAAGAGTCTATCAAGCAAGTTTTCCTAATTCTATAAAAGCTTATATAGAATTATGAAAACTTGCTTGATAATATACCTACTTATAACATTTCTGTCATGTTCTTTTTAAAGCCTATAGTTTTTTTCACACAGTATTATAAACTGAAAGTAGTAGTACCTACCTACTCAATGGCTACGTAATAAGTAGGTAGGTATATACTTTGCAGTTTAAACTGTGTGGTTAGCTTTGGGGACGTAATTGACGACTTTCGACGCCAATAAAATTGGTTTTCCATATCTCCACTATGACGTCAGACTGTGGGTGTGCTGTGGTGTTGTGTCTTTTATATATTCCAAGTATTCTCTGGAAACTGTCTCAAAGTTTCTCACCTGACCTTGTTTGCAACTTCCACGTACGTCCAGGTGAGGAATGTCAGATACACCACCATAATAAGCTTTTTAACCGCGGTCTGAGCTCCATGGTTTGGTAACGCAAATACTTTCGGGTAATTTGGTAATAAGTCTTGCATTACTTCTGTCCAGCCACATTGATAGCAAATTCTTTCCCATGTCGCAACGTAGACGTTGTACAGCTGCAGCAGTCCGAGTCCTTGTCCTGACGCGCATATCGAACACTGTCTACAGCAGTATTCTAAGCAGCGCAGCGTACCCAGTTTAAAGCATTCGCTGTCTTCACATCCAAATGATCCCGAGATGACCAACGTAATTGTACTTAAGGATACAGCCCTGCCAGATTGCATTCCGCCTAGTGATGGACTGGACTCGTGTTCTTAAGTCCTAGTTTAGAGACTGGTCTCATTTTGGTAGAGCTCGCAAGACTCCCACTAAAATTAGTCCTGAGACTTAAGTCCTTTCGTGGTCCCAATACAAAGACATAATAATAATTCAGTATTAAATTCTGTAAAAAAAACTGGACAATCTGCATAACCTATAGAAAATTTATATCAATAGAATGGAAATAGAACTCACTTTTTCTTAAGACTTCGGAACTATCAATGAACTCGAGGCTTAAAAGTGTCTATAATTATATAAATGTAAAAAGACTCGAGTCATATTGTGAGGACTAATGAGTCCCAGAAAAAAAGACTGAGCTTTCATTTACGAGTACAGTCCCTAAGTTAGGACTTAAAGAACTCGAGTCTTGTCTATCACTTCCTTCGCCACTAGATATTGTTTTTTTATCATATTTAATTGAAATAAATGTTGCCTTAAGTAAAATTTGATATTTTATGGTACACCTACCTACCAACTCTCCTTTTAGGGTAATTTTTGTTATTTTACCTACTTTTAAAAATAAAATAGTTTCTTTGGTCAACTTGTTAGTTACTACAATCATGTGTTACAGAAGAATTAGCAAGAAGAAAAGCTACAAAATATGTCTATGGCACAAACTATTTCTACTATACACCAACAATATTTTCAATAGGCTTTGTTGGTTTGAGGTTTTTCAATAAAGCCATTGTTTAAATTAATTAGTAGTGTTTGTGCAGAAATATAAATTTCTCTGTAATATTTTTTATTGTAAATAATTTAATAAATATTTTTTTATGAAATAAAAAAAAAAACAGTCCAACTGTTATATGCTAATGTTTACTAACATCAATTGTATATACAAATACTACATAATTACATTCAGTAAAACTCTCATTTAACTTTGATTGCTGCTCGTAATCTAGCACTACGGCTTCTAGGGTTTCTTTCCACTTCTTCATCAGTTGGCATTACAACATGCTTATTGATGGCCTTCCAAGGAGTATCCAAGAACTTATCTATAGTATCCTGATCCTGTACTAGTGTAGGGCTTAAGTACTTTAACGGAACAGGATTAGCAACATCATTAATAATATTACCTAGTATGTGACGTTTTACTATTGTATCTTCTAATGAGTGGAAACAAATCGTCACTAATCTCCCATGAATTTTTAAGTAGTATTTAGAAAGCACCATTCCATAATTTATTTCATTTAACTCATTATTGACAAAGATGCGTAAAGCCTGAAATACTTTAGTGGCGTTTGATTGAGGTCTCTTCAATTTGTCCAAGCGTATCTCATCCGGACAACAAGAGTTGACTAGAGCAGCTAGTTCTTGTGTAGTCTCAATATTTTTGATCATATATCTAGCTTGTATGATTGTCTGTGCTATTTTTGCCGCTTTCTTCTCTTCACCATATATTTTAAATATCTTGTACAGTTCGTGTTCATCGGCTGTTGCTAATACCTCTCTTGCGGTTATTTGGTTTGGGTCTCGGCCTGAATCCATTCGCATATCTAAGTAACCATTTTTGCTGATAGAAAACCCTCTTTCTCCTGTATCTAACTGCATAGACGAGCACCCAAAGTCAAATAATATTCCATCAATTGAAGTGTGTTTTATATCATTGGCTTTTAGCAAAGCGGGGAGTTCACTGAACTTTCCTAATAATGGTATAACTCTGTTAGGGAATTCTTTTGCTAGAGCTTGTGCCTTTTCATAAGCAATAGGATCTCTATCTAAGGTTATGAGCTTACAGTCAGCTGCTTGTAGGATTTTTCTAGAGTGGCCGCCTGCACCAAAAGTCATGTCAATATATAGATCATTGTCTTTGGGATTCAAATACTTTATTGCTTCATTTAACATTACTGGAGTATGGTCTTCATAATGAACTTGTTCTGTAGATAACCTACGACAGGTAATAGCCCGATTGAGCTGTCTAAAATGCCTTAAAATCATTTTTTATCTCTTGCAAATATTTTACTAAAGAAACCTTTATTTTCTTCCTTTAAATATTCAAGAACTTCGTTAGATAGAATAAGGTTGCACTCTTCTGTACTTAGACCTGTCGCTGTGCTACTGTGTTTCCGTTTGTACTTATTTTTGTAATGGTTATCGGCTAATTTGTTCAGCGAGCTATACTGTCGGTTACAGAGTTCAGAATCTAAATTCTGCTTATTTGAGGCTTCAAATGCGACTTTAACTTTATCCCTGATGAATTTGCCAAGATCTCTGTAAATAAATATTGTATTATAAGACAAGTTTTGTAATCTATTTGCTACAAATGTAACATAACCTAATCTTTTGAACTGCTTACCTTTCAGCTTTAGTATTATCAACAGGCCATTTAGCTATGAGTTTAATAAATTTCTTGTACTGAGTAGTCATAGCTGACTATTCAAAATAGCATCTTCATAATATTGCTTAAAATGTTTACCAAATGGCAAATTCCTCAATTTTGGAGGAAAGAGCTAGGTACCTACGGACCCGTTTGACAATGACAGTCACGACAGGACGGCCGACAGTTGACACCGACGTATCAGACAATAGACAATATGACAGTAGAAGTTTCGTTCAAGAATGTTGGCAGAGTTACGTTAATATAAAAAAAGTTCTAAAATAATAGAATATTCTACTCTGTTTGAAAAGTATTTTAAAATGTTGATTTCCTAATAAAAAAAAACCCTAGAAAAAATTACAATACAATTTAAACTTTTTTTAAGCCCGTGAAAACGCTGTCCGCCATGTTCTGATGTATTTATTGTAGTAAACAAAAATCTATGAACAACAGAAACAAAACTGACGTGAATCACTTGTTCGTATTTTAACAATGCTTGTATTATGAATGAATGTGAGTGTGAGAAATTAACATTAGCGTAAATATGGCTGGCTGCTGGATGGCTGGTCCGTGCGCCATGCTCGTGAATGCGGGTGCTACTTGGAGTGGCTGGTCAATCTTGGCTTTTTTAAATAACAGATATAAATAAGATATAGTTTTTACTAAGATCAAAATATGATCTCGACACGGTCTTTGGAAGCAGGAACGCTGGTAAGTGGTAATCATTTTAATATATTTTTAAGGGAGGCAGGGCACCATACTAGCGGGCAAGCCCGACCGGAGAAGAGACTATCCTTACAGAAGACCATAGCCAAATAACTACACACTGCTGTGTAGTTCTGTTCGAGTGTGTAAGTACAGATCTCCGACGCTCATTTAGGGATGCGTTTTGAGGAAACGTTTTCTTATT
Organism: Trisateles emortualis; assembly: GCA_947095525.1. Lineage (NCBI taxonomy): Eukaryota > Metazoa > Arthropoda > Insecta > Lepidoptera > Erebidae > Trisateles > Trisateles emortualis. Next base: position 2,101,084 of record OX352748.1, on the reverse strand, counting down.
CCAGGGTTACTCCATCTTAAAGCCTGGTGTAAAAAAAATACTCTCATGCATTTTTTTACACGAGGGCCTTATGTAAAGCAGTAACCGTGCCTAACTAATGGTACCTACGGTTACTGCTTAACATCAGGCGGGCCGTAGGTATGCTTCTTTGCCACCCAAATAGCACATATATATAGGTCATGTTTTATTTTAAAATGACACGTAGGTATAGCTTTAAAGTAAAACATTTTTTAATATATAATACGGACACAAATTATACCAAGACTGGGGATAACTATTTCTGGTATACACAAAATCGAACCCACGACATCCATCTTAGGAATCAGGGTACACTAACCACTAGACCAAGTTCATATAAGATGGAGTCGCTGCTGGCCGTCTCAAACAAATACGAAAGTGCATTTTTCATTTCTCAAAAAAGAGATAGAACGCGTCATAATCATGTGGCCTATTGAATCATCTAAAGTCCCAGATATAATCCTACTAATATTATAAACGCGAAAGTGTGTAAGTATGGATGGATGGATGGATGTTTGTTACTTTTCACGTAAAAACTACTGAACGGATCTAGATGAAATTTGGCACAAAGATAGATTATGGTCTGGAATAACCCATAGGCTACTTTTTACAGCGATAACCGACATCCACGCGGGCGGAGCCGCGGGCAACAGCTAGTATGTTATAAGTACCTACTACATAATATTGGATATTGGACGATGAAAATCCTAACTCGATCTAATGATGGAACATTTTTGTTGAACACACTAAACACGGTTTTTTACATAATTTCTTAAAATTTAATTAGCATGGAATAAGTATGTAGCGCGTTTGAAATATAATTTTATTAGTTCGCATTGATGCAAATTAAAAGTACCCAGAACCGACGTTCATGTATGAAGATGTTGGTGAATGTAGAGGAAGCGAAAGAAGTATTCTGAGTCTAAACAACTATCTCTGCCTACTCCAGTGGGAGACGGGCGTGATGATGATGTATGTGTAATGCAAAAAGTCGAAGTGTGTAACCGCTCTTAGACAGATTGGATCGTATAGCAAGAATAATACATTTAGATGCAATGCCGCTCTTATAGAGTGTGCTCGCAACTTTTTATTTTAAAGACAACTCCCGTACTAAGCAACAAGTCCTGTGTCGCGGGGGACTTTATAAATCCTACCGATATTATAAACGCGAAAGTTTGTAAGTATGGATGGATGGATGGATGGATGTTTGTTACTCTTTCACGTAAAAACTACGGAATGGATCTGGATGAAATTTGGCACAGAGATAGATATGGTCTGGAATAACACATAAGCTACTTTTTACAGCGATAACCGACATCCACGCGAGCGGAGCCGCGGGCAACAGCTTGTATTCAATAAAGGACACAAAGTACACCCAGACTCGGGACAACCATATATGAATAACACTATTTTTTGTCCCGTGATCGGATCGAACCACATCCCGCGCAGTGATAAATGGCGTGGTACCCACCTTAAGCCACCAATTGTGCAGTCAATCTAACCCAGTCAGTTCTAACAGATACACAATCAAAAAACTTTAACGTTTTGCCTCACTTACCTATTTTTATTTTATTTTATATCTTCCTCATACTTCATACAGAAAACAATAAAGATGGATACAAAAATACAATGGGATTAATAGGCTATAACTCAGGGTAGCTTTTAATAGTCCATTAGTGTTACTTTACAGGCTTTAAAAATGTTTCTCGTATATTCCGTTACCAACATTGTTACATTCCTAAATAAGTGGATTAGCTGCAAAGTGACGAGATAATCCTTTCAGATATTAAATGAAAGTAGCTATAGTATGTTTATTTTGTAACACTTGGTAACGCGAGCGCGCTTACAAAAGACAATAACTAATTAAATTTGGACGTGAGTAGGTTTTTTCTACTATCTGGGTGGCAAACAAGCATACGCAACAAGCAAACGGTTGATGTTAAGCAGTTACCGTATATATGGAAGCTTGCAATACCAGTGGTATTACTTGCTGACCCATTTTTTACACCATTGCTTTAAGATTCAGTATTCCTGAAATAAATGGGCTCTGGAGACCTGTACTCACACACAGGAACACAACTACACCGCTGTGTATAGTTATTTAGCTGTGGTCTTCTGTGGACGTCCTTCCCCAGTCGGGCTTGCTCGCTAGTATGATGCCCTACCTCTCTTAAAAATTAGGTTGTCGTTAAATATTAATGACCGTAACACACAAAAAAAATATTTCTATTTAGACTACCGAATTTCTTGCTTAATTTTTCTACATAATCTAAAACAGAAAAATGTATTGTAACTATGTACGAGTATTTTAACAGTAATGCACTTCGTATCTACGACAATACTTAGTTAAATATAATCATCCATTTACGAAATTATGTCAATGTACGAATTATTTGCAAAACGAATGTAGTCTCCCAGAGAAGTCGCACGGCACCTCTAGAAAAGTGGCATAAACAGTTCGACTACTGTTTATGCTACTTTTCTTCTTCTTATATATATCTTATTTAGGATTTGACGTAAGTTTACGATATTATATCGTAAACTTATGAAAAATCCCATTTGCTTTCTTTTCTATTCGATTAAACTACTGTTTTTGCCACTTGTCTAAAGGGGCAGTACGGTAGTTTGTAGTGTGTTTGGCATGCCTAGGCAATAATAACCGTTTAGGACTTATAATAAGTTTTTTTATACAGATAAGCAGTTACCGTAACCTATAGACGCTTGCAATACTAGAGGTATCACACAAACTTGTGCACTATAATATACGAGTATGTCCTGTTCCTGCGCAGTTTTTTTATTTTTCTCTCTTTTAACAGACAACTGGAGGGAGGACTAGAGAACAAGCTCTGTGTCGCGGGGGACTTTACAAACATACAATTAACGGACACAACTTACACCAAGACTCAGAACAACTCTTTTTAGGTCACTCAAAGTTTTGTCCTATGTGGGAATCGAACCCACAACCTCGTGCACAGCTGCATACTGCGGCCACTGTACCAATAAGGCAGATTAGTTGGCTAATCTTAATAAAATAAATCTGGGCGACTATTATTATTTATACCTCAAACATACCGTACGATTTCAGAAGAATTTCTTACCACGGACGATTAGGTTGTGGAATGAGCTCCCTGCCGAAGTTTTCCCGAAATACTATAGCATGGGGTTCTTCAAGAAAGGAGTTATAAGGTTTTTAAAAGGTCGGCAACGCGTGAGTGACACCCCTGGTGTTGCAAACGTCCATAGGTAACAGCTTACCATCAGGCGGGCTGTATGCTTGTTTGCCACCTTGGTAGTATAAAAAAAACCTGGGATAGGGAAATGTTGCGTTAAGGAATCATTTGTACAACAACAAAACTAAGTAGCATAAAAAATGGAACTACTCGAACTCTTATATCTGTTACATTCAAAACTCTTAACCAGTCAATAGGTAGTCATAATCAGTCAAAAGTACTTTTAACCGATTAAGAGTTTTGACTGCGACATATCTACTCTTATCTACCTAGGTTTACCTATACTTACACTTGCGTATGTCTCGGTTCATTGTTAGGGTCACCGCTCAATTTCTTAGTGCACATGTATATGAGGGCTTCGCGAAAATCAACATTTTTTCACGACGACTTCACCGCCGGTACCGAATATACAATACTACACGATCGTAACTCTACCCTTGAGATACATTGCTTGCTGTGATTAGAATGTATGTTTGTAGGTATGAAGCGAACCAGCGTTGGATACTGTATATATGCAAAAGTGTTGTCAAGTTGTGTCGACGGTACGAGGTAACGCTGAACGTTACAAAGTGCGAGCCTTTTGTCTAGATTAAGGTGTGGTTTCATGCTTGCGATTAATGTAAGCAATAATTAATAGTTATATAAAGAATATTAGTTATATTTGATTCGATTTAAGAGAATCGACATTTTTTTTTAATATTTACAAACTTTTACTATTGTAAAATTTTTGTTATTGAATTAATTCAGTATTACTTGGACGAGGCGTGGCTTCAGTCAATTTTCATTACTTTGAAAGTATGTAGTAAGTGTATTCTACATAATACATATTAAATTTGGCGTGTGTAATACGGAACAAATAACTTAACATAAAAAAATCTATCCATTCCGCCGAAAGACGTCCACTGGTTGACATGATTTTTGCCTCCTTAAGGATTTTTTCCCTCAGAGGTCCCTCATCTTCTCGCTGCCTTTAACTTTGACCAGATTGTCGGTCATCTTGTGATACATTGCTTGCTGTGTTTAGAAAGTTCGTTTGTAGGTGTAAAGAGAACCAGCCTTGGATACTGTATATATGCAAAAGTATTCTCAAGTTGTGTTGACGGTACGAGGTAAAGATTGTCAGCCCACGGTGCATCTTCAAAAAATCTTACAAGATAAGTAAGAGAAGTACTTTTAATGAGGACAGGATCGCTCACAGCTATTTTCTATTTTCTTTATCTATTTCATTTATAATCGGTTTATTGCAATAAATATCAAAGGTATAAATTTAGGAACAAAACAAGTTTTAATTAATTAGTGTTTTTTTTTAATTACAGAGACCTCACAGCTTTTCAACAGATTCTACCTATCGGGTAGTTGAAATATAGGCACTTATTTAGAAGTATAAAAGTACTTAGACTACTGATTTTCAGTTGCTCCGATCTTGAACCTATTTATAACAGTCTTAATGCATATTCGTCTGTTCAGGATGGTTCATCCTATTATCGCCATTCTACAAACGCGACTTGTCTGAGTAGAAAGCTTCTACGTTTGTACGCTTTAGTGGAACAGCGCAGTAACCCAGGGGCGGGCGGCGCGCGCACCCGGCCGCCATTTCTATCTGCAGTTGGAGCTCGCGCGCCTCACCCGCGCCATGCAACTACCACCAATAATTACATAATCCCACATTTAAACAACAATCAACTATAACAGTGAGCCCCCCGTGTTATATAACTTAAAACATTTAGTGTCCAGTGTTTGTTATATTCGTTATATACAGTGCGAACGTTCTATCAACATTTCATAGGTACGTATTCGTCTAATGCTACACACGCAACGCTAAAATGCATAAAAAATAAATATTTCTTATGTTTTTCTATTAATTCTTTAAGTTTCTATGTTTTAAATGTGTTTTTGAGGTATGTTTGACGCGCGTTGTTGTCCTTTCTATGGTGGATATATCGATTAATGGCTAAAACGGACAGTTTTATGGGTTTTTATTCGACGCGTTGGTTGTATACTGTTTTATATTAAACTGGGGGTGAAAATGGACGAGTTTGGATAAAGGTTTTGTGCCAAAAAAGTTTGTAGTAAAGTAATATTTAAGAGCATGCTTGTAAGAAGGTATTGACCCCGCGTTTTTCAGTTTGCGTGTACCGTTAGCGTTTGTGAAACTGTATTTTTTTGTTCGCAGCGTGTATTACTTTATTCTAAATGTTGATTATCCTATTTACATTTTTTTTTATAGATCGATAAGTATTACCTATGATTAGAATCGAGATATAAATACGAAAACTTCCTGAATAATATATAAAATTTCGTTGTTTTGTATAAAATCTAAATGCAATTATTGAACTCTTTTTATTGTAAATGTTAAATGAGTAGTTTAAAACATTTTTTATAACGCTCAAACATTTTTCCTTGTTAATATGAATCCTTCTTAGTTAGTAGATACCTACTACCTACCTTCTAATTCGATATTATTTGTTACTATGTTAATAAAAAGTATAAAAACTAAAAAAGGTTATACTAATATGTTATCACAAATTTTCACTTTCATGTTATATTTTTTTATTCCAATTAGCTTTCAGATCTACATATTGGTCAGATAAAATTTAGGTAAATACGTCAATTGACACGTATATTAGGATACTAGCTTCCGCCCGTGGCTTCACCCGCGCGTACAATCCACACACGCTGGCCTAATGCGGGTTGGTTTATCAGACATGCCTTCAGTATTTCATGTAAGACATGTGTCTTCTCGATGTTTTCCTTCACTGTTAGCAGATTGTAAGTCATTAGGTTAGTACATATAAATTTCACTTTGTAAATACTAATCTAATGGAAATTTATAAGTTAGTACAGACCACCCGGGTCGTTTTACATTCGTCACAAAGTAAATTTGCCCAAAAAAAAGTATGTGTAAATTTTGAAAATTCGTCACAGCTCTAGAAATTAATTGTCTAGAACTGTGACGAATTTACAGAATTTTTACATAATTCTGTCATTTAAGAGAGGTATGCACCGTACTAGCGAGCAAGCCCGACTGGGGAAGGACCTCCACCTTACAGAAGACCACAGCGAAATAACTACACACAGTGGTGTAGTTGTGTTCCTGTGTGCGAGTACAGGTCTCCAGCGCTCATTTAGGAATGCGTTTTGAAACAAACGTATTCCTCCCAGGGTATCCCAGGGAAAGTCCCATCATAAAGCCCTAATGTAAAAAAATGGGTTGGCAAAACGCAAGTAACACTTCTATCTTTGCAAGCGTCCATAGGCTACGGTAACTGCTTAACATCAGGCGGGCCGTATACTTGTTTGCCACCTAAGTAGTAAATTTGACCTGGACTATGGTTCTAAGAGGAATGATCCATTAAAGACCACGGCACAACAGTATACCGCGTCATGTCAGCGTCGATAGGCTGCGGTAATAGCTTACTATCTAGTCGTGGATCCAGGGGGGGAATTGCAACCCATTCTTCAAAACTTTTTTTTCTTTTCCACCTTGGTAGTATTAAAAAAAGAAAAAAAAGTTTTTTAATACTACCAAGGTGGCAAACAAGCATACGGCCCGCCTGATGGTAAGCAGTTACCGTAGCCTATGGACGTTTGCAACACCAGGGATGTCACTCACGCGTTGCCGACCCTTTAAAGACCTTATAACCCCATGCTATAGTATCTAACTTAATAACTTTTTATATATCACTTTTCTGAAAGATTAATTAGTGAAATGAGCTAAGACTGCCCCTCTCCTGAACCAAATCCTGAATCCGAGCCTGTTACTATCAGGCGAACCGTATGCTCGTCTGCCACCTAAGGAGTATAAAAAAAAAAAAAAAATTAGTGTTAGAAACGAATAATTAAGCTGCAAATGTTTCTAATGATATTACATATGTATCGGTGGACATTTCTTCTAAGGCTTTACAGAAACATGGTATTAGTGTAGATCTAAAGGGTAGTAGCCCGCTTCTCGTCTCATTAACTTTTTTACGCGAACTGATCCTTTAAGAAATAGTATCAACGTAGGTTATTCGGCCACAAAAAGCGCCACTAGCCGTAGAGTCAGAGTAAACTAAAATATTTTGTTAGGTTATTACAAAACACAACAATCTAGGGGTTAAGTGGGGAACGCGCTCATAATGAAACTTTTTTCTATCACAAGGTCCTCCGTCCTCTTTGGGACATTATTGCCAACACGCGAGTTTTGCAAGCAAAGATTGTGTTGCCCACCCTGTTAAACATTTCCTTAAATATTAAAGCAATGTGGAAAAAGACGAGCCCAGAGCAGGACTCGAACCTGCGCTTCTCGGGTTCCGGCCCAGCGCACTACCAACTGTGCCATCCGAGCCCCTACTCCAGAGTTCCAAGTCCACCGCTTGTTTACGTCTTGGAGTGACGTCACTCACACGTCGATATCAACTCCTATCTTTAAGATAAGAACCCATGTTATAATCTTCTGGGAGTTCTTCATTCCAATGTCTAAGTATTGGACAGTTAACAGGTCTCCAGCGCTCATTTAGGGATGCGTTTTGAAATAAACGTTTTCCTATCCCAGGGATACTGTGAAAAAAGGGTTGGCAACACGCAAGTGATACCTATGGTATTGCAAGTTTCCATAGGCTACGGTGACCGCTTAACATCATACAGGCCGTATGCTTGTTTGCCACCCAAGTAGTATACAAAATGTATAAAGTTTTTGAAAACAGTGTTTTGTATTTCAAAAACTTTATACATTTTGTTTAGATTGAAAGAGTCATTGTAAAACCTTTTCCTTTACATCTCAATCCATACACGTCCCACTGCTGGGCACGGGTCTCCTCCATACATCTGAAGGGATTTCCTTTACATAAGTATATTTAAAAACGACACAGCTCTTAAAAACCCACGCGTTTATTTGTCAAAATAAAAACACACCTCCGCAAACTTTATGCAAAGACTCTTTAAAGAGAAACATCGAAGTATTAAAAAATAAATAGTCTGCAGTCTGTAGACTTTGAAAGTCTAAAATAAACCTTGGGAATATTTTAATGGGACACAGTTTGTTAGGTGCACTAACTTTGTCGAGTAAACGAAGTTTAGGGTAGGTACCTACTAAGTTTTTAACCGACTTCAAAAAGAGGAGGTTATCAATTCGTGTGTATTTTTTTTTTAATGTTTGTTACCGCAGAACTCCCTCATTTATGGACCGATTTGAAAAAATCTTTTTTTGTCTGAGAGGACATACTTCCAGTTTGGTCCCATTTTCATCAAAAGAAAGTTCTGATGATGGGATCCATGAGGAATTGAGGGAACTCCTCAAAAATTATAGGCACACATATAGCAATTTAAATATTTTTAACAACACATCAAACATTTGCATTCAGAAAGTATAATATGATGAAGTAAAACTGATGAAGAAGACCACAGATAGGCACCTGAATTTCTCATAATAAGTATTTTACGGATGGCGATTAAATAAGTTTCCATTATGGTTGCTAAGGTAGCTAGGCAACGGAACTTCATAATTAAACAATGTAATCTAGCCGTTTTTAAGGTTTTTGAAACTCTCGTACTGACGTCGGTTTTTTTTTGTTAAAATTATTACTTGATATTCTTATACAAACTATCATAGTATAGGCGAATCTTGAAATTAGTTTGTTCAGAAATAATTATAGATTCGAGTTCTATAATTTTGAAACCATGTTATATTTTGCCCCAATAATGTATGAAAATTGTTTAAAGTATTTATATATTTATATCTATTTTACAAATGTACAATACCTACACCGAAATAGTTTTTACTCTGGTAGGTATTTGTGGCGCTAGCGGAAAGTGCTTCCACTAGGTTTCCACACTTTTACAGAAAAAAATACACAGTAAAATCGGCAATTTCCCATCGTAAGTATTAATTATTGTAATTTTTCCTTTTTTATGCTTATTTTATAGAAAATACTACACAGTGAAAGCGGCATTATAACATCGTGATATTTTTTATATATTTCCTTTTTTATTCCTACTCTTCTAATAAAAACTAATTTGGGGTGTTTCGGTATTTTACTATAGCAAAAATAGCATTGTATCAGTGCTACATGTTGCCCGCAACTTCGCTCGTATTTATGTTGGTAATCGCAATCAAAAGTACGTAGGTCGTACGACGTACCTATGTCCCTTTCTCCAGGATGCCATCTATCTCCGTCAAATTTGAAAAAAAAATGACTGCCTTGGTGGTCCAGTGGTCGCAGTATGCGCCTTCTGTGCACGAGGTTGTGGGTTCGATTCCCACACAGGACAAAACTTTGTGTGACCCGCAAAGAGTTGTTCTGAGCCTGGGTATAATTTGTGTCCGTTAATTGTATGTTTGTACAGTCCCCCGCGACACAGAACTTGTTCTCTAGTGCGAGAGTTTTCTTGTTTAAATAAATAAAAAAAAAAAACATTACGATTCGTTCAGCCGTTTTAGCCATTAATTATTTTTAAACTACATCTTTTATAACACGTTATGAACCTTTACGATACGATTAAATAACTGCCTCATTGGACTAAATATCGTTGAGTGCGATGGCTGATTACTAGGTTTGAAGAGTTTTTACGGAGTTCGAAAAAAAAAATATATAGGTACCTATTGGGTTTTTCTGCCAAACTGCCCCGTCCCGGGAGTCATCGAGCTAGGGAATAAAAAGTGAACCTGAGTTTGCGCACACACTTGAGCAATATAATATTTGTCGCGCAGATGGCTAGTCTCAGTTAAGATTATATGCTGTGACGGAAATTCAGTTTGGAGAACATTATAAAAAATAAATCATCAATCATCAACAAGCGGACTGCCTTGGTGGCCGTAGTAAGAGCCTGCTGTGCATGAGGTTGTGGGTTCGATTCCCACACAGGACAATACTTTGTGTTACCCACAATGAGTTGTTCTCAGTCTGGGTGTAATTTGTGTCTGTTAATTGTATGTTTGTAAAGTCCCCCGCGGCACAGAGCCTGTTCTCTAGTACGGGAGTTGCGAGAGAAAAAAGTTCATTTTTTATCTTTCATTGTACACGTAAAAACGACGTAAATATTCTGTTGTTTTACTATAGTTGTTACTTATACGACAGCTACGGACGTAAACGATATTACGAGCCGTTGAAGTAACACCTCACCCTGATGGTCATCCAGTTATGAGTGACGTTAAGACCACGCGCCGTCTCACTGAGTGCTATTAATCCTAGGTCGTTACCCTGTTTATTGTTACTAAACTAATGAAGGGATATTATATGTTTGTATATCGGATATGGAAACAAAGAAGAGAGGAGACCATTCAAGCTAGCAAACCCGACTTGGGAAGGGCTTCCACTTAACGATGTTTTTACGATTTTCCGAACTGATTATCTGTACATAATTATGAAAAATGCTATATATTTTTTTCTTATTTTAAAGACAACTCCCGCACCAGAGAACAAGCTCTGTGTCGCGGGGGACTTTACAAACATAAAATTAACGGACACAAATTACACCCAGACTCAGAACTATTCTTTGTGGGTCACACAAAGTTTTGTCCTGTGTGGGAATCGACCCCACAACCTCGTGCACAGCAGGCGCATACTACGGCCACTGGACCACCAAGGCAGTCAATAAAAGCCGTTGTGTGGTTTAGAAGATCTAAGCGTACAGACAGCGGAAAATTACTTTATTTTATGCTATGTATGTAGGTATTTGTATCTGTAGGTAATGATGGTCGACCTCCGAACTTCAATCTGTGGATACCTCTGAAAGTCATTTCTTTGTCGAACTTTTAATGAGTTGTTGCTTGCCTAATAAAACGAGTAACGTTACTATGGTTACCAAGAGCGCTGTCTCGGTGACTAGCGGTCATTGAACGTGACATTTGATCACGAGGTCCCGGATCGGACTCCCGGGTCGGGCCATGGAAGTTAGGTGTTTCTGTCAATAAATTCACAATAGATACTACTTCGAAGTTTGGAAATTAAAAGGGTTTACACCCCCCATGCATCGGACTATAAGGCGGTGTCCTACGTAAGCGACGAACGCGACACGATGCAATCCGACGCGAAGCTATACCGCGTCAAAGTCAAACTCATTCATTCATTTAATTCAAATACATGATACTTATGAACATCATAAAAACAAATACCAGCATACTTTTTCCTACGGCCAATTCGCTGACTAGGGTAGGGCCTCGAGAAGAATTGGCAAGAATCTCGGCCCACTCTTTTTAATCGCCAGAGTATAATGTTCAATTTGGTACAATATTAATAGTAACAAAAAAGGATGAAAACCAATATACCATACGAAATGAAATTAAGGTATAAATATTTAATTAATAAGGACTATACAATGAAAAAAAAATGAATAGATTTAGCTGCCTAGTGTTCCCACTGTATGGTAATTAGGGATCGTTTTTTTTATAAGTATAAGATAGGAAAGTGTCGAGATCAAATTGCAATCTTAATAAAAATCTAAAAACTATATCTTTATTATTTAAAAATAAATTATGGCAAGATTGACCAACAATTGAAGCATCTCGCCGCAGACGACCATATAGGACGCCAACAGGGTAGCCATTTTTTTGATCGCGTACGTCGCGATTGCAGCGTCGCGTTTGTCGCTCAAATAGGACACCGGCCGGCTGATTCTCTAAGAAACAGCGATGGCAAACTGACAGTTGTGATCGCAAAGTGACAGTTCTGATTGCTCGGTGACGGCACAATCTATTGACTAAACGTCAAAAAGGGCTCTTACAGAATACCGATTTTCAATCTGACAGCCAGATTTTGCTCGGTTTTTGCGGTGGCTCGATTTTTGTTCTTACGGAATACCCCTGCCGGTAAGAATGCACCTGTTTTTACACACACATGTTGTCGCCACAGTATTAATTAATTACAAAGCAAATACAATTATTATTATTTTAAGATATATGAGTTAATATAGTAAAGTTTAATTAAATAACTAGCAACATTATACGGATCATTCGATTTAACGGTGCCGTCTCACCATTGGCCCATTTGAAAATAAGAGTGTGGCGTGGTGGGGCGACACCGAAAAGTTAAATTGTTAAACGGTTAATCGGTCACTTTTATCTTGTCGCGCATACGAGCAACATTGTATTACTTATAGTCATTATTCTGTACTATTTAAATTAATAAACGTCTATTAAGTTCATTCGGTGTGTTTAGTCTTTATATCAGAAGTGTTACGAATTACGCCCAAACAATGCCGCGAAACCGAAATAGTGCACGAGGAAAAAGGAGCAAGCGGAAAGCTTCCACTTCGAGCTCGAGCTCTTCTTCAAGCTCGAGCTCAACGAGCTCAAGTTCGGATGAACCGAGGCGCAAGAAATCGAGACGCACCAGGCGTGCGTCTCCGGAAGTAAGCCAAAGTGTTATTTTGTCATCGGTTATTCCTGAGTTTGACCCTTTAGTAGATGAGATTCAAATGTGGATCAATGTGGTAGAAGCTAATGCTCGTAGTTTTCGTTGGTCTGATCGTGTTATAAAATATCAAGCGTTACAAAAACTGCGCAATACTGCCAAAACTTGGTACGATTCTGTGCAAAAAAATCATACTCGTTGGACAGGTTGGAAGTGGAAGGATTGGCGAGATACTCTTTTGGAAACGTTTCAAACCAAGCGCAACTTATATAGTTTATTAAAGGACTTAATTGAAACGAAACCAACTACCCGTCAATCATTATATGATTTTTATTTCCAACAAAGGAGTAAGATTGATAAAATGAGGTTATTTGTATCTGAACAGGATATTATTTCAGTAGTTGTAGGCACTATAGGTGATAAAAATATAATCACAGCCGCAGAGGCGGGCAATTTTAAGTACTGTGATGATTTGGCATCATTTTTGCATGGAAAACATAATTGTGAACTAGAACCAAAACCTTCTCACAAACAAAGTACAAGTACCTCCTATATTAAAAATAATACTGAAAAAAAATCTGAAAGTTCTTTACAATCTAATGCGTCAAATAGTAATTTGTCGAAAATGACCTCTAATATAACATGCTTTCGTTGTGGTGTCGCAGGTCACAAATCATTTAACTGCAGTCAAAAAGACACTTTAAAATGTAATTTCTGTAATAAAGCTGGCCATGTAGAATTAATGTGTAAATCTAAGAGTAAAACTAAAGTCGAAAAAAATAGTGAGGTTAAATTAGTTATGGTACCTTCTTCAAAGGATAAGTTTTACAAAACGGTTAAATTAAATGGATTTGAACAAAAAGCTTTCGTTGATATGGGAAGTAGTTGTTCACTCATCACTAGTTCGTTGGCATGCAAGTTAAATCTTAAACCTTTTCAATTAAATATTCCTATCATGTTGACTGGTTTCAAGATAGGTTCTTGCTCACAAGTTACACAAGGTGTGAAGGCGGATCTTAAAGTAGATACAGCAGAGCTCAATATTATCTTATACATTTTTGATGAATTATCGGGGGGTTCAATTTTGATTGGTAGAAATTTCACTGAGAACCAAAGAATAATGTATACACGTATAGGGAATAGTTTGTCGTTCCGTGCTGTAAACAGCAATGAGGTAGCATTAATAGAGTCTTCTTTATGTAGTTTAGAGTCAAACAGTCATGCTTCTATATTAAAGGAAATATTTGCGAAATACCCTCGAGTTGTATCAAAAGACTTACAGACATTAGGGCAAACGTCTTGTGTAGAGTTAGATATTGAATTAATTACTAATAAACCCGTTTGCCACAGACCATATCGTATGTCAGAATCTGAAAAAATAGTGACACGCAAAATTATTGATGAACTTTTAGAAAACAATATTATACAAGAAAGTAATTCAGCATATGCCAGTCCAGTATTATTAGTTGATAAACCTTCTGGTGAAAAACGTATGTGCGTTGATTATAGGGCTTTAAATAAAATCACTATCAAAGAAAAATATCCAATGCCTATCGTAGACGATCTCATAGACAAGTTAAGAGGCTGTACATGTTATACATCATTAGATTTGAAAAGTGGCTATTATCAAATTAACGTAAATAAGAATTCCATTTCTAAAACAGCTTTCGTGACCCCTGACGGCCATTTTGAATTTAGGAGAATGCCATTTGGACTTTGCAATGCACCATCAGTATTTCAAAGGCTTATGAATACTGTGTTCGGCAAATTGCGTTTTGAAAAGGTTATCTGCTACATGGATGATCTATTGATTGGGACTGAATCTATAAATGACAATATTAAACGACTAGAGGAGGTGTTGAATGTGTTACAAGAAAATGGACTTACAATCAATCTAGATAAGTGTCACTTTTTTAAGAGCTCTGTCAATTTTCTAGGCCTTGATATATCTAAAGACGGTGTTCGCCCAGGCAAAAAAAAGTTAAAGGCTGTAGAAGAATACCCTGAGCCCAAAAATATACATCAGGTTAGACAATTCTTAGGTCTAATAAATTATTTTAGAAAATTTATTAAGAATTGTGCTGTTACAGCTAAACCATTGACCAAGCTATTAAAAAAAGACGTAACATGGGACTGGGGTGTAGAACAAGTCCAAGCAGTTAACCAATTAAAATACGAATTGTTACATAATGCTTTATTGTCCATCTTTGATCCTAAATTACCCACTATTTTGTATACGGATGCAAGTCGTGAAGGCGTAGGCTGTATTTTAATGCAAATCACTAATGAGGGCGAAAAACCAGTTCATTTTTATAGTCGGCAGACTAGTAATGAAGAAAAGCGATACCATTCATTTGAGTTAGAATTCTTAGCTATAGTGGTTGGGTTGCAAAAATTTCGCCATTACTTACTGGGCTCTATCTTTAAAATTTATACAGACTGCAATGCTGTCAAATATACAATTAATAAACAAGAGATAAATTCGAAAATAGGTAGATGGGTATTATTAACTCAAGAATTCACATTTGAGATAGTTCATAAGCCAGGTACACAGATGCAGCATGTTGATGCTTTAAGTAGGAATCCGGTTCATAACAACCCTGCTGGTTCTTCTGAGGAAAGTGTGTTGTCTATAACTGAAGGTGATTGGTTATTATCCGTACAATTACAAGACCCTAGCATTTGTGCAATCAGAGAATTATTAGAGTCAGGTCAGGCCGAGCTTAACAAAAAAATTTTTCAAGATTATGAATTACTTGGTAATAAAGTGTACAGGCGTACAGAGTATGGTAGACGATGGGTAGTACCAAAGAAATGTATTTGGCAAGTAATTAGAGCTAACCATGATGATATAGGTCATTTTGCTGTAGATAAATCCATTGAAAGAATAAAGACAATGTATTGGTTTCCAAAAATGAAAAAGGTCGTGGCAAAATATATCAAAAATTGTCTAAATTGTGTTTACGCTAAAAATGTCCACGGTAAGAAAGAAGGCAAATTATTTCCAATACCTAAATATGCACGACCATTTCATACACTACACATAGACCACTTAGGGCCGTTCGTAAAGACTTCACTTAAAAATACTTATCTACTAGTTACTGTTGACTCATTTACAAAGTTTGTATTTATATCTCCTGTTCGAAATACAAAAAGTCAAATAGTTATTAATGAACTAGAAAAAACTTTCAAAGTTTTTGGTAATCCTAAACGTCTCATATGTGATGCTGGAAGTTCGTTTACATCTAAATTATTTGTCAAGTTCTGTCAGGACAAAAATATTCGGCACCATGTTATAGCGACCGCTGTCCCACGATCCAACGGGCAAGTCGAACGTTTCAATCGCACAATTCTTGATGCATTGAGAACCATGGGTGCAAGCACTCATTATAATAAATGGGACACCCACATTGCCAGCATCCAACAAGGTATAAATAGCACAATCAATAAAACCACTTCAGCAATTCCTAGCGAAATCTTCTTTGGGTACCGAATTCAAATGGACTCCGATAAGTTAATAGAGGAGAATGAGGAGCAACCGGTGGATGTTACTTCACTAAGAAAAATAGTCGGTAAACGAATTCAGGTTAGTGCAGAGAAACAGAAAAAACTATTTGATCGTAAGCGAAAACCTGCTCGAATTTATGGCATTAATGATCTTGTAGTAATCAAAATTCCCAGTCAGTCGAATGATGGACAAAGCACCAAGCTCTTACCTTTATATAAAGGTCCCTTTCGAGTGAAGGATGTGTTGGGACACGATCGATATGTGGTTGAAGATATGAGAGGGGCGGAGAGATCTAGTAAGCATTACGAAGGAGTGACGTGTGCGGAAAATATGAAGCCATGGATCACTTTGGCGGAATTAGATGAAGACAGCCTGGAGATGGCCTAGGATGTTGTCAGGTATCTTTCAAACAATATTAATGTGTATATTAAATTGGCGTTGTCACGTCATTTAGCCTTCTAGTAAACCCACGGGTTACTTATGTGTCTGGTACATTTGCTTCGGACCTGCAGTGCTTGGATAATTTTAATTTACTTTTGCAAAATAAATTTCCTACAGATAGGATCAGATTTGTAGTAAAATGTGACAAGGGTTGGCCAATGGCAACACCTAGAAAAAGCTTCAAGTCTGATTTCTAAATGAATAACTGGCCGCCGATGGAACAGTTTCTACATACATAAGTCCGAGTACTGCTAGTGTTTAAAGTTTGTGTACCATGTTTATGTATAAGGACGAAGAGGTCTTCATTTACTGGCCGCTGATGGAATAGTAAATGGAAGAGCACTCGTCACGACCGCGGTCAAGGTCATAACATATTTAATTACAAATACCATTGGCCCTTCAGTATTTTGTGTATTTGAACACGAAGAGCTCTCCATTTACTGGCCGCTGATGGAATAGTAAATGGGAGAGCACTCGTCACAAATGACGAAATGACCGCGGTCAACACATAATATAGCTCCTCTGATACCATTAATTAATGTTATCCGTTTTGTTCTCAGCAATTGTACCAGACTAAGACGCTATCCGAGGACGGATGCGTGTGCAGGACGGCCGGATGTTGTCGCCACAGTATTAATTAATTACAAAGCAAATACAATTATTATTATTTTAAGATATATGAGTTAATATAGTAAAGTTTAATTAAATAACTAGCAACATTATACGGATCATTCGATTTAACGGTGCCGTCTCACCATTGGCCCATTTGAAAATAAGAGTGTGGCGTGGTGGGGCGACACCGAAAAGTTAAATTGTTAAACGGTTAATCGGTCACTTTTATCTTGTCGCGCATACGAGCAACATTGTATTACTTATAGTCATTATTCTGTACTATTTAAATTAATAAACGTCTATTAAGTTCATTCGGTGTGTTTAGTCTTTTATACACACTTGTGCACTATAATATCTCCCGTGCCTATAAGCAATACTAATGATTTAAAAAGAAATCAAAGACTCAAGATAACTTTTGCGAATAGTACCTTAGTAGATCGATTCTTGCAATAACTACCTAGTCGTCTGCATAATACTACCATTTGTAAAAGAAATAAAAACCATACTGCCTAAATCTGAATATTATTTTATGATTCGAAGTTAGCTAGCTTTACTGTGAGCTAAAACAGTGTTTTACTACCCAATGCGGGTGGTTATACGTAGATATTGGATAGTAAAACAATTTGTGTGTTCTATAGCGGAGTTGCTATAATACTTTATAATGTTCTCCTAACCGAATTTCGGTCACAGTGGCTAATTTTGACAGAGACTAGCTATCTGCTCGGAAGATAACATAATGCACAAGTTTGTGCACTCTTTATAAATTTCTAAATGACCTGCGAGAATACCAGCGTTGTGGTCTAGGCCATAACATTAGGGCTGACGCAGGTACCTTATTTGCTTTTTTGTTTTTTATTTAATGTAATAATTTTAAGTTTTGTTGTAAAAGCAAATAAAAACGTTTTATTTCTTTCTGTATTACCTCTCACCCTTATTGTTCGATGCACGGCGTGTATTCAAACCACCAATTTCCAAACTATAGATATCTATTGTGAATTTCTTGAACTCAATATCTATTTTACTTGCCTTAATCTCTAAGATAGGTAGAAAATTAATTATTGTAGATACACCACAAAAATATAATGATATAAGTAGTCAGAAAAAAACATGTACAATGGACGGCCATATCGCTAACTGGGATATCTTCCATGCAACCTTGGAATGGACAATGGTACGATAGAATAGTACTCCAAAACGACCGGAGACAGGTTAGGCGTAGGATCAACGGCGGTGTACCTTATATAGTGGCCCGAGGGAGCGGGCAGGTAGAGGTGGACGCCTCCACGTCATAAGTGGTTAGCAGAAATGTATAAAACCCATGTTATAAACGGTTCCGGCCCAACAAACTACAAACTGTGCCATCCGAGCTCTTACTCCGGAGTTCGAATTTGTCCACCGCTTGTTTACGTCTTGGAGTGACGTCAGCTTCATTCAAACGTTAGCCGTTACAGGTCTATACGCACAACATCTTCAATTGTGAGGAAAGAATGTTATTCGCAATCCTATTATGAATTTTTGACAGAAAAAACTAATATCTATTTTAGGCCCGACAAAAAAATCGAACCTTTGATAGTCCAGCGAGGCAGTTTATCCATGCACTAGCTGATGCCCGCGCCTCCGCTTGCGTGGATGTCGGTTAGGGCCCTTTCTTCACCAGGATATCATTTATCTCCTTTCCAAATTTCATTAAGATCTGTTAATTTGTTTAGTGGTGAAAATGTAACAAACAAACATACAATTTGTTTGTAGGTATACAAACAAGCAGAGTTGCTACAAAGAGATAATAATAGACCGTATCACCTAAATAATGTACCAAACTGTTCTATAGTTTGCAACTAAGAACATAAATGTATTTTATAACCGAACTTATCGTAAAATCTTCTATACTTATACAAAAATGTTTTGTCCTGAAAGACTATCAACTCCCAGAAAAATACTACTAGGCCTAGAAAGCTGAATTTCAGAACATTTATTTTATACAGTAAATATCCGTCAAGGATTTTTAGGATAGATGGGTGACCGCATAGTGGTATTTCATCTGAACGTCTCCGTGCTTCGGAGGGCATATTAAAAGTCGATCCCGACTGTTAACAGTCGTTAGATCACGACAGAGGCCTAAATATGGTCGATCTAAATAACTATATCACCAGGTTGGCCACTATATGGCCACGGGTGTACATTAATTCATTTAGTTTTCAAAGGGGTCCCTTATTAAAAAAAATAGCTTATGTTACTCGCTGATAATGTAGCTTTCTAATTATGAAATAATTTCAATTTCGTTCGAGTGGTTTTTGAGTTGAATCGTAACAAACAAAAAATGTAATCTTTCTTCTTTGTTTTTTTTTTTTTTTTATACTACTTGGATGGCAAACAAGCATACGGCCCACCTGATGTTAAGCAGTAACCGTAGCCTATGGAGGACGCTTGCAATACCAGAGGTATTACTCGCGTGTTGCTAACCCATTTGTTGACACCAGGGCTTTAAGATGGAAGTAACCCTGGGATAGGAATACGTTTCTTCTAAAACGCATCCCTAAATAATCGCTGGAGACCTGTACTCACACACAGGAACACAACTACACCGCTGTGTGTAGTCATTTGGCTGTGGTCTAGTATAATAATAATATACACATTTTATAGCCTTAACCACAGCTTACTTAAGTCCTAAGCGAAAAAAGTGTATAAAAGCTTAAAGTGTAAATAATTAAAGTGATCGTAAACTTGTAGTACGAGTACGTCCTTGGTCTGAAGGGCGACAAAGCACGCCTCTGATTGGTCGATTCAAGGACACATACCGATACTTGATTATTATTGGTTCAAATGCGTGTGGAATGCTTGTTCATTTGTTTTTTCAATGATCAATTTAAATGTAAACCATAGAATGGGCCTGTTACACGAAAGATACAAGTCTTGATTAGTCCGAGGACTTGACATTGAGGATTGCCGATTGAAAATCTTACTACTTTTAGCTCTCTTGATAGAATATAGGAGACTCGTGCCCAGCAGTGGGACATAGTTACATGTATGGGTTCAATTCCACAGTTGAAACGATAATAAAAAAAACGTTATATAATCCAACCAATTATTTATTCAGTCTTTTAATACTACTTGGGTGGCAAACAAGCATACGGCCCGCCTGATGTTAAGCAGTCACCGTAGCCTATATAATATATAGACGCTTGCAATACCAGAGGTATCACTTGCGTGTTGCCGAGCCATTTTTTTTCACCAGGGCTTTATGACATGAGAGTATCCCTGGGATTTCAAAACGCATCCCTAAATAAGCGTTGAAGACCTGTACTCACATACAGATACACAACTACACCGTAGTGTGTAGTTGTTTGGCTGTGGTGTTCTGTAAGGTAGAGGTCCTTCCGCAGTCAGGATTGCTCGCTAGTATGGTGCCCTACCTCTCTGTTGAAACGTTAAATTATCCAATCAATGATTTATTCAGTGAACTAAACGAGCTAATCGCTGTACAAAGCGGAATCATTTCGACGACGTATAATAATATATTTGGTGCATTTGGGGAAATATTCTGTACGTCTGTGGAATTATTCGGAGCATTCCATTCGTGTTTGAGGGCTCGTGGAATCTGTGACTGTGGCGGGTTACAGTTGCGCTCTATGGAATTCTCAATATTGTTCATGTACATTGCATGTATATTGTTGGTGTAGTATGTAGGTATTGTGTTTTAGATCGGAATGGAAAATATTCCGTTATCTATAAAGAAGTTGCTATACTATAGTAAAATGTCGTCCTAAACGAATTTTGGGTCCAGTGGCGAATTTTGACAGAGACTAGCCATCTGCTCGCAAGATAATAATATCATAGTGCTTAAGTGTGTGCACTCTTTATTCTCTCAAGCTTATAGTCCGATGCACGGGGTGTAAATACTGCCTTTACTTTAAGAGAGGTAGAGCACCATACTAGCGAGCAGGCCCGACTGGGGAAGGACCTCCACCTTACAGAAGACCACAGCCAAATAACTACACACAGCGGTGTAGTTGGGTTCTTATGTGTGAGTACAGGTCTCCAGCGCTCATTTAAGGATGCATTTTGAAATAAACGTATTCCTATCCCAAGGTTACTTCTAACTTAAAGCCCTGGTATTGCAAGCGTCCATAGGCTACGGTTACTGCTTAACATCAGGTGGGCCGTATGCTATGCCAGCCGAGTAGTATAAAAATAAAATTCTGCCAACTGTCAATCTTTGAATTGTAAACTTTTTGACAAAAAACTTAATATCTAGCTATCTTTAAATGCGATTTCTTCCAGGCAATCTTATCTATACTAATATTACAAAGAGGTTTGTGAGTTTGTAATGTTGTAGGGGGTTATCTCTGGATCTACTGTAACGAATTTGAAAATTCTTTTATCAATAGAAAGCCACGTTATATCTTTGGACGATGCAGAGATAAAATTAAGTAGAAGTAGAGTTTTACGATTTCCACCATAAAACTCTTTCCCTGGATTCTTTATTTCTGGAATAGGAAAACATTCCGTTAAAAACGCATTCTTAAATAAGTACTGGAAACCTGTACAACACAACTACACGCTGTGTGTAGTAATTTGGCTGTAGTCTTTTGTAAGGTGGAGGCCCGTTCTCCAGACTTGACAAATATATAAAAGTTACATTCAGTTAACGTAAAAAATGATTAGTATCAACCAGGAGTTTTGATAGGGATAGGGCAATAATTACACGAATTTTTACATAACTAGCGAAATGTAGATTTGATATTTCTCTTCGTTACCCTTTGGGGAATAAGGCATAATGTTACGTACATTTTGTTAACAATGTATTGTAGTAGGTAAATAGTGACACGAGAAAGATAAATAGAACATGTAATCAGAAACCATAACAAAATGAGTTATAGGTCGTTTCGCCCGCCATTTGTTCGCCCGAGCGGGCCAAACGACCAAATTACAAAATTTATAATATTTGATTGGGCGTTTCGCCCGATGGAGGCTTTATTACTTTTTATGTACAGACAGATTTTGAAGCTGTCTGTACATGAAATGTTGTCTGTACATTTTTGGTCGTTTGGCCCGCTCGGGCGAACAAATGGCGGGCGAAACGACCTATCAACAAAATATGAGACATTATCTGTATTTGGTAATTACAGGAATGTAATATGAATAATAATATAATAGGCCTATGTCCAGCAGTGGACTTCTTTTGGCTGAGATGATAATGATGATGAATATGAACAATGATATAATACTCTTTTATAAGCTTTACCAAAGCGACAACTTCATCCACCGAAATACATAAAAAGAAAACGCATACACAACAGGCGGGTAGCTTGTGAAACAAAGGGGGTTGTTACTTAGAAAATAAAAAAGTTGTGAACACGGACAAAAGTGCCTTATGGCTCGCTAATCTCACAAGCTTGATTTTTTTTAATGTTACTTGGGTGGCAAAAATACGCTCGCCTAATGGTAGGCAGTTACCGTAGCCTATAGACGCCTCCAATATCAGAGGTATCACTAGCGTGTTGCCGATCCATTTTTACACCAATAGGAAAACGTTTCTTTCAAAACGTATCCCTAAATGAGCGCTGGAGACCTGTACTCACACACAGGAACACAACTACACCGCTGTTTGTAGTTATTTGGTTGTGGTCTTCTGTAAGGTCCTTCTCTAGTCAGGCTTGCTAGTAGCCAAACTAATAATCATTTAAGAGAGGTAGGGCTCCAGCCCATTATACGATATAGAAAGAAAAAAGAAGAAAGAAAACTACATTTATTGACACAGTCACATTTTGTTATCTACACATTGTACCTTATAATTACTGTGTCAATGATTTCAGAGGAATTTCTTACCACGTACGATTAGGCTGTGGAATGAGCTTCCTGCCGAGGTTTTCCCAAGAGACTTTAGCATGGGGTTCTTCAAGAAAGGAGTTATAAGGTTTTTAAAGGGTCGCAACGCGTGAGTGACACCCCTGGTGTTGCAAACGTCCATAGGCTACAGTAACTGCTTACCATCAGGCGGGCTGGATGCCACCTTAAAAAAATAAATTAGGTTACCACTGAGCATAATTGCTATCATCCATCCTTGTGTCTCCGCTGTAAAACACGGGACGCCTGGCAGATGTGAAACATCGACATTATTTTGTAAAAGTAATATGCAGAAAAAAACAGATTGTGATAGGAACTAAATATGTCATAATGATAAAATAAAATATCACAATATTTTTTTTTTAGATAACGATGACTATTTATTGAATAAACATTTATTTTCATTAAATACAAAAATTTACGAATTTATTTTAAATCGTGACTACTAAATTCGTTTACTTAATTAGTGACTTCGGTAATAGTACCATCGCGCATGACGTGGCGACGCGTCGCCACGGCATGCGTCGCCACGCCAGAAATCGGTTTTACGTGCGGCTATAGATGTTTCACATCAAAAACGGCAAACAAATAGATAAGCTTTCTGTGATATGTTTTGTCTTCTTCTATTCTAAACCTTATCCCATCATCTGGGGTCGGCTCTCCTTGTCTGCCTTTTCCACTTATTTCTATCCCGCGCAGTCGCGGCGTCTATCCTTTTATCCTTAAGGTCTTCTTGGATCGCTGTTAGCCAGGTGGCAGGTGGTCTTCCACGGTGTTTATTTGTCGTCGGCTATATTGTCATATATTTTGTGATCACGCAAACTTCAAATAACGGTAAAAAAGTGCATTATTTGTGTCGACTATCCTCTATTTAGATCCTTGAAAGGTATCCTTGGCTATACGATACACGAGCGCAAAATTACCTCCTTACTCCCAGAGCTTTATCATCAGCTAAATTGTGCCTCATTATTCGAGAGCCTCTGAAGAAAAAATCTTATATTTTTATTACACAGACAGTCGGACATTATTTAGGATTTGTATGTAATGAAGTTGTAGGGAAACATGTTAGTTACATTATTAGTTATGTGATGGAGATAAATGAACGAGGTTAACTTGTACTTTATCTGGATAATGCTGTATTTTTTGTCTTTTTATGATGTAGTTTTGTTTCGTATATTATAATTGCTTGTTATTGTTTTAAATAAAAACAATATTTGATTACAAAAAAAATGTATATTAACGGCGGTGGTGGCCGAGTGGAAAAGTAACCGACTTGCACGCAAGAGGTACGAGTTCGATCCCGGGCAGTACCAATGTGTAATAATAATATCCTCCTAACCGGTCACGGCGGCTAATCTCAACGGAGGCTAGCCTTCTGCGCTGGCAAAAAATTGCTTAATTAACATTTTACTGTGTCACTTCATTTATCCATATCCATGCGTGTAGAATCCTGTGTTGTAGCAATAATGTATAGGCGAAAGCTGTAATTTTGATATTACAGACACTTCAATTTTATTTAAACGTATGCAAGTGCATGTCTGTCTGTTTGTTGCCGCTAATCACTGCAACGGCTGGACGGAATTTAACAAGACTTTCACTGGCAGATAGCTAATGTTATAGGGCGTAATATAGGCTAATTTTAATTTTGGAAAATAATTAGGGTTCTAGGCAAAGAAATGAAAACCGATGAAGTTGTGCAACTGTACAATTCGGGAATGAGCAAGTATAACAGACTGGATCTCAGCAAAGCGTGGCTGCCGGCCACGCTTTGCTGGGTATTCCGTAAGAGCAAAAATCGAGCCACCGCAAAATCCGAGCAAAATCTGACTGTCAGATTGAAAATCGGTATTCCGTAAGAGCAAAAACCGAGCCCTTTTGACGTTTAGTTAATAGATTGTGCCGTCACCGAGCAATCACAACTGTCAGTTTGTGATCACAACTGTCAGTTTGCTATCGCTGTTTCTTAGAGAATCAGCCGGCGGGTTTAGCTATAATTGGAGTCGAGCGCCAAAGGTTTCGATAGTACCCACAAACAGGATCATTAAATAAAACCAATTTGTCGTTTTCTACAGGTATAATTACTTCAGACTTAACAATAATGAATACTGGTACATTTTTGTTAAATAGTTTATAGGTGGGCTGCGTTTGAAGAGACGTTGCATTGGTTACTTACAATGTTGTAAAATAAAAAGTTAATAAACAATCATTCTAGGCGAAATTGAATGAATTTTGATACTTGATTGGCTGTCGTGTGATTGCTTGAAGATTGATATTAACATATTTTTCCCTGAATAAGTTTAGACGTGTTATTAATTATATCTAAAGCTTTTAACAGGTAATAAATAACAATGTACCAATCTTGAATAAGAAAAAAGTCGCCTAATAATTACCACATAAGTCCAATGTCATCGTTATACAAATACATCCCCAAGCGAATTAATTTAACAATTTTATTGTTTAAGTTTAGTGATATATAAAATAAACAATAGATACAATTTAAAATGTATTCACTCAATGGAATTTCACAATCGACTCAAATATGACTCACGACTATAAGCCAAATATATATAAATCCTTTCTATTTCCACCAATAATGTAAGTTTAAAAGAATCTAAGACATTATGAAAGCTAAACGTTTAAAATCTTATTGCAACAGCATACGGATCAAATTTTAACAACAGTCTTCCCAACGTTGTCGCCTTTTAGCATAGAAATAAACGACTCTGGAAGTACTTCAAAGCCATTAGCAATGGTCTCTTTCACTACAATGTCACCTTTCTGTATCCACTCCCTGATCTGGAGTAAGGCGGCTTTCTGTCGCGGCCAATCCCATTGTGTGAAACTGAACGTTGTATATCTTATATAGTCAGGTATAAATGGGTTGAGAATCGTTCTGTTTTTCGTCGGGATCCCATATGTGCTTATAGTACCACATTCAGCGACGCGGCCACGGTCGTTCATGCACTCTATAATATCCGCAGCCAGGTCTCCCCCCACGTTGTCAAAGAAACAGTCGATGCCGTGTGTTACAGATCTTATAGCCCCCTTAATGTCCTCTTCGGTTTTATAGTTGAATGCATGGTCGAAGCCAAGTTCTTCTTTCAACATTTTCACTTTCTCATCGGAGCCCGCAAACCCGATAACCAAGCAGCCTCTTAACTTTGCAATTTGTCCAACTATCGACCCAACAGCGCCGGCAGCACTTGTAATACAAACAACATCCCCTACTTTCGGCTTGCATATTTCCAACAGGCCGAGGTATGCCGTCATGCCAGGCATTCCCAGCGCTCCGACAGCCATAGACAAGGGTAGGTTTCCAACATGTGGTTCGTAAGGTTTTATGCCAAATGTTTCATCTGGCTCACCATTGAGGACAGCGAAGTCACGCCATCCTGAATGTGAAACTACGTGCGTACCTGTTGGGTAATCAGGGTTCTTACTATCTACAACTAGGCCTACTTGAAAGCCAAACTGCTCGTAAGGTACCCTGTGTTTATGCGCAGTAGACCTGAGGTATGGATCGACGCTTATGTACTCAGCTTTAACGAGAAACAAGCCAGGGGTCAGTGGGGGAAGCTTTTCGTGGGTCACTTCAAAGTCGTTGGCATCTGGGAGATAGTTTGCAAATTTGTTTACAACAGTATATTTGAGGAATCTCATATTGGATAATAATTTACTTCTAAATTTGATTTCAAAATTATGTGTACATGTGTAGTAAAATCACTAAATAATTCACTAGTTATTATGAAACGATAAAACTGTAGTATTTAATATTAATTCTTTACTGTAAGATTTTACAAACGTGTAACACTTTAATTTTTTATTTTAATATTTTTATGACAATAAAATTTGACGGCAACAAAATGACAGTGTTGAGGTGCTGAAGGAGTACTGACAGAGAGGACTGTCAGCATTCTGATAGATGTGACAACGCGTTTGGTTATTGCATCGTATTATAGTTTTTATACTAGTCACGGTATGAGTAATAATTTTAAACAGTAAGATACTTCTAAAAACGGCGCGGCGTACCTTACAAGCGTGCCAGCCTGCCTGGAAAAGGAGAAGACATTATAGTAGACCATAGCCAAATAACTACACACAGCGGTGTAGTTGTGTTTCTGTGTGTGCGTACAGGTCTCCAGCGCTCATTTAGGGATGCGCTTTTAACGACACGTTTTCCTATTCCAGGGATACCTACTCCAACAAAACCCCTAGTGTTAAAATATTTAGATTGGCAACACGCAAGCGGTACATTTGTAATTGCAAGCGTCCTTAGCTACAGTAGCTGTTTACCATCAGGCGGGCCTTATGATTGTTTGGCACCTAAGTAGTATAATAAAAACAGAGCCCTACGTCGAGCTGTGCACATCTTTCGGCAAGAGACGATGAATAACATCAAACACCGCCCTTTATCAAGAGGACATGCAAAAAGCCTTTGTCCTTAGTCTGTATCTATAAAATTAGATGTCAATCTTTCAATTTGTCCCTCGTCAGATTCCTCCATAATGGATTCATTCATCCTTACATAAAAGTATACCTAGGTATAGCATTTTATAACAAGAAAATTGTATGCTTCAACGAGTAGAGGTTGTAAATTAATTAACCTTTTTTAAATTATAAAGTTGTTTATGATTTTTTTCTTTATTTACTTTATAAATAGTTTATATACATTAGTTGTTAGCTTACACACCATTGTTTGATTTATTGCCCATGTGGTGCTTACCAGTAAGAAATTGTGACACTAGACTAAGTTATTTGTAAGTTTTTTTTTGTTATCTCAACAGTGTTAACAATTGGTAGTGAGCCAATAAAATAAAATGGAAAAGAGCCTAACAGTAACAGGGTTTATAAGAGTTAAGCTCTTTTGGAATTAAGAGCATGGATAGACAGACTCAACTGTGGTCACATATTACTTCCAATTCGTTGATTCGACGATAGAAGTATATAATCGTATATAAGTGGCAGCATGTGTTGAGTATTGATAATGTTTCCACGGGATTTCTACTTGTGCATTACGATTTTTTTTATTTTACTTTTATGGCAAACAAGTTAGTAGTACCCGTAGTAACCGCAATACCACAGCTATCACTTGAGTGTTGCCGACCCACAACTATATCTATGGGTGTAGTTATTTGGCTGTAGTCTTCTGTAATATATATATATTTTTTTTTAAAGACAACTCTCGCACTAGAGAACTCTGAAGCTAGAGAAGCTCTGTGTCACGAGGGACTTTACAAACATACAATTAACGGACACAAATAGGACTCCACAACCTCGTGCTCAGCAGCGACATTTTGTACCCACTGGACCACCAAGGCAGTCAATATCATAAAGTTTATAACGTAAATACCGTTTTTAAGAAATTGCACGACTTAAAACTGCCATTTAAACAACAGTTACACACCGAAGTTAATACATAAATCATTAAGGTTATAATATTAGGGGATAAAAAGGAGGTCCCTTAGCGGAAACACGTCACCTTTCCCTTGTAGAGTAATCTATATCCCACATTATTGGCTCCGGGCTGTACCCTACAAATTGAAAACTATAAGAACTCCTTAGGGGACCCAAAGGAAGTAATATAAAAGATATTATTTATGGAATTGTATGTTTCTTGACAAGTGTAGCTTTTATGTGTTCTATGGGAAAGTAACGTCCGTGTGGTGACGGATTAAGAATCCAAATGTCACCACCCCGTTCCATCCCGAGGATGTCGTAAGAGTCGACTAAGGGAGTAAGTCAAACAGACAATATCCACTGGAAGAGAGGGAAAACTCGAAACATAAACCTATACCAACCCGTCTGGCCAGCGTGGTGTAGTAGGCTAATATCCCTCCAAATGTATGTAGGAGACCCGTGACCAGCAGTGGGACGTTTATGGGTTGAGATGGAACCGACTCGCACGCAAAAGGTGCCAGTTCGATCCAGGGTGGCAGTACTGATGTGAATTTCACTTTGTGGAAGTTTATATGTTGTAATCAAATTTGTACCATCTGCTAACGGTGGACAAAAATATCGTGAGGTATGCCAAATGTCTTAGCAGACATTCTAAAGACATGTCTGATTCACCAACCTGCATTAAGCCAGCGTGTGTGAATTAAGGCCTGAACACTCTCTCTTTCTTAATAGAGGAGAGATATTGAGATGATGATAATGAATCAGTTGTTTTAAAAGACAACTTTACACAAGCCGTGTGGCGCAGGGGACTTTATAAGCATACTATTAACTTACAATGAATTCACCCAGACTCGGTATAATTATCTGTAGGTCATTTTTTTATGTCCCATGTGGGAATTGAACCTACTACATGCAGTACAGTATTGATGGGATGTCGGTTTTCCGCGTGAATGTCGGTTATAACGATAAAAAGTAGCCTATTTGCTATTCCAGATTGTAATCTATCTCTGTGGTAATTTGATCCAGATTCGTTCAGTAGTTTTCACGTGAAAGAGTAAAAAACATCCATACATCAATACTCACAAACCTTTAACATTTATAATACGAGTTTAAGTAGGATTGTTACACGTTCAACCTACACGGTATTTGAAAACCGACATAATATTATTATTATGCTAGCCTCGTATCAAATTTGTAACAAATATAAAACAATATTGTCTGTAAACAAATTATCTAAGTTATTACATAAGTACGTGAGTTTCAAGTACATACACAACTCATATATTTCATGTTCAACGAGCTTCTCAAAGAACGTAATGTTAACGTATGTATCAATTTTATTGCATGTTTATAGAGATGTATATTAGTAAACTAGTATACCTTTTATACTTTTGGACATTTTGATTCGCTTCAAAGACGCGCTGTGAGGATTGTCGACGACCCAAAGCTCACAGGCGGTATTGAACTGGACAGACTTTGCCTCATTGTGTGTGTTCTACTGTCTGTACAACGGGCTGTGTTCCGAAAAATTGTTTGGTATGATGTTCACGGCCACGTTTTATCAACGCACCTCCCGCTATCGTCAGGGAGTTCATCCTCACATCTTAGAACCTCTATCGTGCCGTACAGTACGGTTTAAGAGGAATTTCCTCCCACTTACGATTAGGTTGTGGAATGAGCTCTCTGCCGAGGTTTTCCCTTTCTCAAAGAAAGGAGTTATAAGGTTTTTAAAGGGTCTGCAACGCGCGAGTAATACCCCTGATGTTGCAGGCATCCATAGGCTACGGTAACTGCTTAACATTAGGCGGGCCGTATGCTTGTTTGCCTTCTTATTATATGAAAATTACAGCTAGAAAGAAGTTAAAAATTAAATTTGAGACCGCAATTGAGACTATAGCAATATAAGACAGTTTATAATAATATTGATTTATTACTCACCACAATATGATAATACATTTTTATAGAGGATAAAAACCTTAATTATACTGTGTGAGACTGGTACCTAAACTAGACATAGAAGTCTGTATAACAGGACACCAGGTTCCGCCTTATGTAAAATTTACATTGTAACTTTTCATTGCATTCACAGTTTTGCAATTTCTGTATGATTATTTGTCATTAAATTCATGATGGATATCTATCTAATACCTTTAACATATTTAAGTAATATATTGCTATTGGAAACGGCTCCAACAATTTTCATGAAAACGTTAATTCCCAAAAAGAAAAGCCGAGCAAAGCTCGGTCATCCAGGTAGGTACTAATATATGCAGAATAACAGACATTCGCCAACTGATTGTCATTAAATAATAATAATAATCATTTATTGCAGAAAAATCCATAAAACAACAATTAAAATTTCCATTAAATTAAAAATAAAATAAAATAATAAACAATGAGAGTAGAATAAAATAAATATAAATTAAAATATCACAATATCAGGCAGCTATTTCAAGCCATCGCCTGTACGTGCTCGACGCATGCAGACGGTCTGCTAAAAACTAGTATCATTCAGAAAAGATGCAACAAGATTAAATTTTGTATTGTTTCTACTAAGAGAAGAGAGAATTCGCATTATTGGTGTCCACTAGTATCGAGAAAATGTTACAGTCTTTGTTAAAGATTGCATTTTACTATTATAGTTACTGCACTAACTAGCTTAGAGAAAATACAATATTATACTGTTATTTTCTCTTACTTTAATTAACTGTAGCTCGCAAGGCTAAGAAAATGGCATCCAATAATTACCAAAACAATTAATTAAAACGAGCGAGCGGACTTGGAAAGCGCACAGTCAACAAATCGAGAAGTTCTATACTTATAAGAGTACGTCAAATCAGTCGTTGGGGGAGGAAAAACCGTCTTGGAACGCAAAAAAATCGTAAAAAACCGTCTGGAACCGGTAAAAACCGGTCGGGGCCGGTGCCAACTTTCCGCTCGAGCGCTGTTGGGGATGACTGGGCGCTTCCCGCGCGAAATGACCCTCTCACTCAAGAACTTTTGGATGAGGCATAAATTAATAGCAGCTTTCATTTATTTTTGTACTTTAACTTTCTCGGATTAATAACTTTGAGGATGTGTCTGTGTATTATGATCGTAACTAGAACAGTTTTATAAAGTTAGCCATCTTGATAACCCTTGAATGAAGTTTATCGGCATTAGGTTTGGGCTATGATGCTATTGACCGCTTATTTGGGTTTATCGCTATTAGGTTTGGGCTATGATACTATTGACCACTTCTTCGGGGATTTAAATTAATTTTATTACCTATTTACCATATTTGGTGTAAGTAGTACTAGTAAACCTCTCATTTGGAGAGGAGTTTCACTGTCACATGATTCATTTCTTCTGCTTGCCTGGTGTGGTTTTACTCGTTAACATGCGAGTGGCTTTAAAAAAGTTTTTTTTAAGGCTAGGCTCGCATTTTAATGCATTTAGGTGTCCGTGTTTTGTATCTATCCATACTAATATTATAAAGCTGAAGAGTTTGTTTGGTTGAACGCGCTAATCTGCAGAAATTACTGGTTCGATTAGAAAAAATATTTTTTTGTTATAACATCACACTATGATCAATAAGAGCGGAGCAATAGTGACATATAGGTATTATGTTGCAAAATCGGGAAAAATATACCAAATTACCACGCGGACGAAGTCGCGGGCGACCCCTAGTATTATTATTAGTTAGATCACGACAGAGGCCTAAATATGAGTGATCTTAATAACTCTGTCACCAGGTTGGCCACTAACCAAACGATAAGAAGAAGATTATAAAATCCCCCGCGAAAGACAGGCTTTGCGAGAGGGAGAAGTATTTATAAATGTAATAAAAATACAAGCTAATCA
This sequence comes from Trisateles emortualis, assembly GCA_947095525.1. Taxonomy (NCBI): domain Eukaryota; kingdom Metazoa; phylum Arthropoda; class Insecta; order Lepidoptera; family Erebidae; genus Trisateles; species Trisateles emortualis. The sequence goes on along the minus strand of OX352748.1, from coordinate 2,068,862 downwards.
CACAGAACTTTAGTTGTTATTCTATGCATACCAGTACGCACATTATCTTCAAGATACCATATCCAAACGTTTTTACATCAAAACAACCGCTGCCGGCCTACTTTCTTCGGCATCTGCAGCTCTTTTGTGATATCCAAGTGGCTTTTACCTGCACCAGATACTTCATGTCTCCTACTTACATTTATTTTGTCGCATCGTTGCTTATGTCGTATTATTTCACTCACAAACTGTTCTTATTGTGTTTTGATTTCTGTCGAGCGCATTGAGAAAATATACTGCGGGACAAAATAATTCCGAGTGTATCTTTGAGTTTGTTTATTTCTTTTTGAATTTTATTTTAAAAGATAAGTTACTCCCGCGGTATAGAACTAGCCTTGTGTTGCTTTCTCGAAGCTTTATAAACATACAATTAACAGACACAAAGTACACTCAGACTCGGAACAATAATTTGCAAGATCATATCTAAGAGAGGTAGGTAAACGCATTCCTAAAGGAGCGCTGGAGACTTGTACTCACACACAGGACGAGTGACCAGTCGGGCTTGCTCGCTAGTATGGTATTACTAGCGAGCAAGCCCGACTGGGGAAGGACCTCCACCTTACAGAAGACCACAGCCAAATAACTACACACAGTGGTGTAGTTGTGTTCCTGTGTGTGAGTACAGGTCTCCAGCGCTCATTTAGGGATGCGTTTTGAGTGAAACGTATTCCTATCCCAGGGATACTCCCATCATAAAACCCTGGTGTAAAAAAAATGGGTTGGCAACATGCTAGTGATACTTCTGGTATTGCAAGCATCCATAGGCTACTGTAACTGCTTAACTAAGTATAAAAAAAAACTATTTTGAGTCCCGCGTGAAGATCTGACCCATATCACCACATGCAATGGTAAATGTCCAGGATACCAGAAAAGCCACTAAACTAGTTGGTTTTTTTTTTATAAGTTCTACCAAGGTGGCAAACAAGCATACGGTGGGCCGTATGCTTGTTTGCCACCTTGGTACAACTTATCAAGTGGGCCTGATGGTAAGCAGTTACCGTAGCCTATGGACGCTTGCAACACCAGGGGTGTTACTCGCTCGTTGCCGACCCTTTAAAAACTTATAGGTAACTCCTTTCTTAAAAAATGTGAGGTTTTAAGTTGATAGGTATTACATACAAAGCTAACTTCCGACCGCGGCTTTTGCCCCCATTTGGAATCCCACGGGAATTATGTATTGATTTTCGAGATAATAAGTATATACAAATGTATATGTACTATTCCATACTAATCTATCTCTGCTCCATTTATTTTCAAGATTTGATCAGACGTTCTGGCGTGATTGAGTCATAAATAATTTCCATCGATCTATCCAAACTTTTGCATTTATTTACTACTAGTTTTTGCCCGCGGCTGCGCCCGCGTAAACGTCGGTTATCGCCTATATGCTATTCCAGACTATAATCTATCTCTGTGTCAAATTTCATACAGATCCGTTCAGTAGATAGTTTTTGCGTGAAAGAGTAACAAACATCCATACATCGATTCTTACAAACTTTCGCGTTTATAATATTAGGTAAGGATTTAAATAAATAATCCAAAGTGTTCTCTTCTTTCTTTTATAACTTTGTACATGATTGCATCGCTTTTACAAGACGTTTTGCGTGTTTTGCTTTACAAAAACAGGACGGTTCGTGTAAAATTTAATTACACAGTGCACCAGACTCATTGCGGTCAACTGACGTCGGTTTTACTTTATTTACGTTCGTTCAGAAACGTTGTGGTTAAAAGCCTTTCTTAGTAAAGGACGGTACAAAAAGTTTTTAAACAAAGTTAGGGTTCCAATTGAGGAAAATGGATTACTTACCGATAGTGACCGAGATAGTTTGATCGGAAATTGTGGAAATGTAATAGTCGCTACTGTATCAAAGTTCACTTCGAATCGAAAATCTTTTTGGATTCTAAAAAGAGCTATCCCTCAAATGACAGCTGTCATTGTTAAGTAAACATTGGCTCCGTAAATAATTTGTTTAAAAAAGTGCAATTATGTATTAATCGTATAAAAAGTGACTATTACGCATTTATAATAAGTTAAATATTCATAAATATTATTGGTAAACTTTTCCCGGTTACTTAAACCAAGAACACAGATTAATTAAGTGTAAAGTTTATGTGACATTATCTCAGCGGTAAACAGTGCAGTGGTGTAATAAAACAATATCGGAAATAAACGGGGTCCAAGACAAATATTTTCTTCATATAAAACATTACGTTCAGCAAGCAATTAAAGAGTGTTATCAATTTGTGATTGGTGGCAAAATCGTTTATTATTCAAAACGTAAAGTTTTGGTGCAAAACACAGTGCTACCAACATTGACATTCGGAATGAGTGAATTGTGTTAAAACATAAAGCTGGACATTCACGAATATTCACGAGCGACAATCACGAAGGTGGTCATTCTCGGTCGTAGAAATATAAAGCGGGGCATTCAAAGTAAACCTCTACACATTAGTGAAAACAGTGCCATCTAGTGTGCGAGCAGAAAATTAGATATCACTTCTATACAAAATGGAAAACATTACACTACGCAAACGCATTCCCAATAAAAATAATTCATTCGACGAATCGAACGCTGAAGCCTCTATTCTTGAAGCATCTATTCTTGATGCGACCATGATGAGTCTTAACTCAATAAATGACGATTACACTATAATAGATCTGCAAAACAAAATACAGGATCTGAGTAAAGAATTAGAAGGTGCACACATGGAAATTGAAAATCTAAACTATGAAAACTATCAATTAAAATCTGACTTAAAGAAAAGTAGGGAAATGAATGAATTATATAAAAAGGTGACCTCGGACGACATTATCCGAAGGACTCCCGGGAAAACTAAAAATCATAAAAGCATTCACACACCGAAAAAAACTACGACCACAAAACAGATAATTACAGAATCGTGTACTTCTGCCAGCTCTTGCACAGCTATTGAGGTCACAACAGCTAACAGGGAAACCCAAACAGATGACTACAACCGAGAAACAAATAATTTATCTACACACAGCGAAGAAATAGTATCAGGAAATACAGTATGTCCAATGATACAGGTAAAAAATAAACTATGTATCCTTGCCAACAGTGTACCAAATTGTCCTATAACGGCTATTAAAAATATATTTGGCAACCATTTTAAGTATTGTCGCTATATTTTACCAAACTGTAGCATAGAACGCCTGTTATATAATATTAGCAATAAGTTACTTAATTACAATATGAACGATTATTGTATTATTATGCTAGGGAATAAAGATTGTAAAACTTCATCCAACCATACAGAGCTAGTTAGAATAATCAGGAAGTCTCTGGAACACATAACTCATACGAATATTGTAATATGCAGTCCGACCTATATCTGTGGTGCACCTATAAACAATTATAAAATAGAGATGTTTAATAATCTTTTATACGAAGATCTCCAGAAAGACAATAACTTTGCATATTATTTTGACACCAACACTTACTTGTCACTGGACATGTTTTCTAATAGAACTGGACAGATTAACATAAAGGGTATAAAAAATCTTTTCTCCAAAATCATGGATAATATAAAAACAGATATAAACATTGGCTCATCTTCAATAATATTAAATCACACAAGTAATCACAGAACGAATAAGTTTTTTCTCGAATAATAACTACTGTAAAAAAAAATATCCTAAGAGAACTTCAGTAATAAACTCGTTACATTTAGAACCAAAAAAACCCATTAATTTTAAGCGCAATACTCAAACAAAGAAATTTAACAAAATTCATACAAAGAAAATTATGTTATATTATCAAAATGTACGGGGACTCCGCACAAAAACTCAGACATTTTCCAGCAATGTTGGTTTGTGTTCCTATGATCTCATTGCTCTAACTGAAACATTCCTTAATACCTCAGTATATGACGCTGAATTATTCCCATTAAACTATACAGTACTACGGAAGGATCGCGCTGGGGATGTTGGCTGGGGTGGGGTCATGTTGGCAGTAAGGGATTGTTACTCCGTTAGCAAAATTACTAATATTGACAATCTAACTGACGACAAAGAACTGCTATTTGCTGTAGTAACATGGAAAAATGTAAGATTGCTTGTGTGTGTGGTATATCTTCCACCAAATTACAATAGTAGGCAGTATCTGGAGGTTTTAACCTGTATTGAAAATGCAATTGTTACGTACTCTAGCTGTCAGTTGATAATAATGGGAGATTTTAATTTAAAGTCTTGTAGTGCTACTGTAACAAAACAATTCAGTGGCTTTTTGGATTTTTGTAAACTGAAACAGTGTAATAATATATATAATGAATATGGATGTATCCTGGACTTGGTCTTAACTAGTTCCTAATCAAATAATATCACCATAAATACGGCTATCGAACCTCTAGTACCGCTGGATTCCTACCATCCTGCTTTAGATATAATGTTCAGTGTGCCAAGAAGTAAAGTAATAAATAAAATTCAACTTCCAACACAAATTCAAAGTGTTTCCCGTGAATGGAATTTCCGTAAAGCGGACTTCCATAGTTTATATGCGGATATCGCCAGTATAGACTGGAGTGAACTGGTACTTCAACAGGATACCAATGTAGCTGTAAATATGTTCTATGAAACGTTAAATGGTATCATTACACAACATGTGCCCTTTAAAAGAAACGTGTCCAATCATAAGTATGAGTACCCTGCTTGGTACACAAGTGAAATCATATCGTATATAAGACTAAAATACTTTAATTTAAAAAAGTTTAAGAAACATGGATTGCCATTTAATAAAGAATTATATAAATATTATAGATCTAAAGTTAAATGTCTTATTAATGTAGCTTTTAAAAAGTATATAAATAGAGTTGAAAATAATATTGCTTCTGACCCATCTAGTTTTTGGCAATATGTAAAGGAAAAACGTAAGAATAGACAACAAACTAGGCAATATGAGTATAATGGCACAGCGGTAGAGGGACAGAATGCGGTCGATGCGTTTGCACAGTACTTCAGTTCAGTTTTTCATGCAAATGCACCGCAATTAAACCCAGAAGAAGCCGAGCATGATGCAGTTGAAATGGGTTGTCCGTCTAGAATCACTTTAAACAGTATACATCCTTCAGATATAAGACGTGCGGTTCGCCGTCTTAAAACTTCAACCGCTTATGGCCCTGACAACATTCCTGTGTTTTTGGTTAGGGACTGCCTGCGAGCTCTAGAAAAACCACTCTTACACGTTTATAATCTTTCACTCCAGCAAGGTATTTATCCTGGCATATGGAAGGTTTCTAGGGTAACGCCAATACCAAAGGGTGGATCATCGAATAATATAACAAACTTTAGACCGATTGCAATACTCTCTGTATTCGGCAAAGTGTTCGAGGCTATTATCAATAACAGTATATCTAGTCAAATTAGCACATCATTGAGTAATTGCCAGCACGGATTCCGTCCCGCGCGCTCAGCGCTTACCAATCATCTACAATACGTTGATTATTTAAGAAGCAATGTCACTGCAGGATGTCAAGTGGACGCGGCATACTTTGATTATAAAAAGGCGTTCGATCTTGTGGATAACGACGTGCTTTTAACAAAATTTGTATCCATGGGTTTCAGTACTCAACTTCTTACCTTAATGGCTAGCTATCTGAGAGATCGGAGACAATACGTGAAGGTGGGAAATTATCGATCCGAGGAATATTTTACTCGTTCGGGAGTAAGCCAGGGTAGTACACTAGGTCCAACCCTATTCCTGATTATGATAAATGACCTGCCTGACATGCTCCGTAGTGCTGAGTGCTTAATGTTCGCAGACGATCTTAAGCTATATCTTTCTGTCACCACCACTGCAGATTGTGAGGCACTGCAGCACGATATTAATGTGGTTGATGCTTGGAGTAAACTAAATAAACTGCCTCTTAATGTCACCAAATGCAAAACAATTACCTTTACCCGGTCTCGTACTCCTATATTGACAACTTACGTACTGGCAAGTGCTCCACTAGAACGTGTCACCACAATACGTGACCTAGGCGTAGTTATGGACAGCAAGGTAACGTTCCACGAACATATTAAGCGGATTACAAAAGATGCAAATAAATCTCTTGGGTTCATTATTAGAACCACCTTCCAGTTCAGTAATGTCCAGGCTATCAAGTTGCTCTATAACGCCTATGTACGGAGCAAGCTTGAGTACAATGCGATTGTCTGGGATCCAAAAGAACAACTATATGCACTCATGGTTGAAAAAATTCAACGTAAATTCACCCGGTACATATATAATCGTGCTTACGGGTATTACCCATTCATGTACCCTTCCTTGTTTGTGTCGGGTATGGTGGGACTAGATACACTGCAACTTAGGAGACAGTTTACACACGTACTACACTATTACTTACTGCTGAACAATAAGGTAGACAATCCATCTGTCCGGGAGAGCATCTGTTTTTATGTACCGAATAGATACTTGAGTGGCTGTGGTCGGCGACAGCATCGACTGCTCGCCTACCCAACATCGAGGCGCGCACCCCAAGCGGCTAATAGCCCCACGGCTAGAGCAGTTGTGCAAATTAATAATTTTTTGTTGAATAGTCCGGATACAGACATATTTTTTGATAAGCCAGTTATTATTGCTAACAATTTTATGAGATACATTAATAATAATTATAATTTATGATGTAAGATTTCAATGAAGTGTATCTAATGTGTTGGCATCTTTGTTATTGTTTATTTGATATAGTTTATTGTAATTAATTAAAATGTTTTCTAATTTAGTTTTGATCTCAAGTGTAATTTGATTTATTTTATTTATTTTATCTAAATTTTAAATATAATTTTTAAATAGGATTTAATTGACATTAATTTAAAATATAATTTGATTTGTTTAATTGATTTTAAAAAAATAATTTAATATTGTAAGACTGTGTATATGTATATGTGTGTATATGATATAAGCGATTTGGTTATCTAAACTGTAAGCTTGTATTTTTCATAAATAAATAAATCCCTGAGACACACACCTCATGCATTTTAAATAAGTAGAACATGCACTATAATATTTACTTTTATATGGATATAATATATATCCATATAAAAGTAAATCATAGTAATAATAATAGTAATAATTTAAGAGATTGCTCACTATTATATGGTATAAAGGGAGCATTTTTTTAAATTATCAATAAGTACATAGTTTACAGTCTATTACTGAATGAACAATACTAACCGCCTAAACCTAACTGATAAAAGAAGGAAATTTTATGTATAAATAGATAATAGATACATTTTATTTTATATAGATCAATTTTATTTACTTTAGTAGTACTGTAGATTATACAGTATTTAAGTAAAATGAAATACTAATAAAAAACTTCACTGTGCTTGACTAATAGGCTATTTCATCTAAAAATTCTCCAAGGCTTCCTCTGGGACCGTAGACGGCAGCGTACTGTTGTAAAATTAACTTAAATTTTCTTTGTTCCAGACAAAAGAAATGAAACGCAGAAGGAGTCACACATCTGGCGTAGTTTGGTGACGTGGTCATACGATGTCGTCAGAAGACGTCACAACCATGCGCTACATACTCTTCTGTCTCCTATCTCTCTCTTTCAACAGAAATCTCGCATTCGTACTCGACAAACAAAACCCGTACTCTCAATTCCGTAAATGGAACGTCGGGTTGAATGGAACACTCGAATTAGAGTTCAAGACTGACCAGCCAAACGGTCTATTATTGTATACTGACGACGGTGGCACTTACGACTTTTTTGAGCTGAAGCTTGTGAATGGAGCGTTGAGATTAAGGTATAACTTGGGCGGTGGTGCCCAGATTATTACTGTTGGGAATAACCTCAATGATGGACACTGGCATAAAGTTCAGGTAAGGGATAATTCTCTATGGACTATCTAGTTGCAAAATGTAGATGTTGTAGGACAATAATTCCTGGAAATGGCTGAGTGCTTATTGTAGATTGTAGGCCTGTAGAAGCCTATCTGTTTGTAGTAGTAAGAATAAATATACAAATAATATTGGAGCGATACAGTAGTGCCTAAGTGGCAATTCACAAATCTTATGAGTAAGGGCACTCATGCAGTAATTCGAACGATACTGGTTTTTTTGCATACGGCCCGTCTGATGCGTAGCCTATAGACGCTTGCAATTCTAGAGGTATCACTTACGTGTTGCCGACCTAATATTTTTACACTAGGGCATTAAGATAAAGTAACTGTAAAATAAAGCTCCTCCCGCAGTCGAGCTTGCTCGCTACTATGTTATATTTTTCCGTTCATAAAGTATATGCAATATTTTTAGCGATATTTTCTTAAAAAAATATTGATAGAAATGTTTTTCCGTTCATAAAGTATAAAGTTCATATGGTATAAAGACGGCAAGTTGTGTTTGCAAATAGTTTTACAGTCACAATAGGTACCTACATATTTATGAAATTCGCTATAGAGAGTACTCGCATGACTGAACTAACAATAGTACATGCTTCAAATCAAATATTGGACTTACTATAGAGTAATACAGTACAGTAATATGTTATATTATAGTAGGCTAATATCCCTCCAAATTAATGGAGGAAACCCGTGCCCAGCAGTGGGACGTTTATGGGTTGAGATGTAATATGTTATATTACGTGTATTATTTTTCACATTAATAAGTAAATAAAGAGGTAAAAACGAGAAGTGGTGCAGTTAAATAATTAATAATTAAAAATATTGTATGGCAATGGAGAAATTTACAAAATACTACTACATTACTGCTACATCAATTGTCTTGGTATTTTTATAATTAAAATAATAATTATAATAGATAATTCAAACACATACTAAGAAAGTTAATCAACTACTGTAATACTTTGTAATATCGCAATACTTTACAAAACAGAACTGTTAAAGTATAAATTAAATTATTTATTCAAAGAGATCGCCTAGCAGAAAATTTAAGTACCGGCGACAAAATAAAACAAAAAGCCATGTAATATTTAAAAAAAGAAAAAAAAAAGGAAAACTTAATGGCTTTAAGAGATTTTTTGTCAAAAAAATAGCCAGTGTATATGTGAGAAAAGGTGTCAAAAAAAAGTTTTTATGGCTATAAAATATATTCGGCATTATATAGAAGGTCAAAAAAGTGTTTGCATTTTAGCTGCAGTTAAGTGATGATTCCCTCATTAGTCCGTGGCATAAATTTGCTCTTGTTAGTTTTATATATACTGCGGTGACAGACAAGCGTTCAGTCCGCTTGATGGTAAGCAGTTATCGTAGCTTATGGACACGTAATACTAGGTGCACTACTCCTACCTCTATTTTTTTATTCGTGGTCAGCACGCATTGTACCTACTTGGAACATAATGATTAATAAGGCGTACTGTTCATACTTTACTGACCCTTTCTTGTCTCACCAGGTGGCTCGTCGTGATGAGCACACAACCCTCACAGTGGACGGCAACACTCAGACCAAGACCTCCCGCGGCAAAGAGTTCGTATTCGGCAAGTTCAACACCAACTCCGATGTCTTTGTTGGAGGAATACCGCCTTCGTGAGTACTATTTTTTAATATATTATTTAAACATAGGTTACATACATTAAAAATACATATAATAGGTTCTTATTCTTTTTCTGTATGTGTTTATGTGACCGATTTTTTCTTAAACGGATAGGCCGACGTCGATAAAATTTTTGTGTGCATTTTAATGACTTTTCGAATTTTATAAAATTGGACCCAGTATATGGTACTGTGATCGGGATCTAGGTATTTTTATTTTCCAATTGTGATTTAGAAATAAGATTTAAATCAGACCAGTTCGAACAATGTACCTTTAATATAAATATATATTCTTTATTACATAATTAAAACTTAATTTATAATTTATTTACAAGAATAATTTATCTATTCCGTGTGGTGATAGTTTAAGAATACAAATATCACCACCCTGTTCCATCCTGAGGGTGTCGCAAGAGTCGACTAAGGGAGTAAGTCAGGCCGACAATATCCACTGCAAGAAAACTTGAAACAAAATCATATACCAACCACCATACCAGCGAGGTATAGTAGGCTAATATCCCTCCAAATGTATGGAGGAGACCCGTGCCCAAGAGATGTTGATTAATTATCTTGTAAATAAATTTAATTATTAATTGCTCAGCAGTGGAATGATACAGGCTATTGAAAAAAATAATACACTTAATAAAACAAAACTAAACCTATACTATAAAGATAATGTGTAATAATCACCAATATCATCAAATTAAACTCAATTATAAAATTTTCCACTTTACTTAATACTTCATTTATTTGTTTAACAATGTATGAGAGCACTTTAGTTCGTACTTCAATCTAAACAGTACGTTAAGAGACGGTTAAGTTGTCGACGGTTTAGTTGTTACGAGGGGGTTTTGTATAGTTTGAATACAAAGTTACTGTACGCCAGAGAGAGAAAGAGATAGAGCGAAAGCGGAGGAAGAGAGAGAGAGAGAGAGAGAGGAAGAAGAGAGAGGGGGAGGGGAGAGAGAGAGAGAGAGAGAAAATTCTTTTGCCTGGCTTACAAGCTAGTGTGTGTAAATTACTAATTATGTGATTTATTCTTTGCTAACTGACTTAGAAGGAATTCTAAAGGCTTGTTTCTTGACTCTCTTGGTATATGAAAGGATTCCATCTCAGCAATAAGACTGCCTCGGTAGTCCAGTGGCTGCAGTATGCGCCTAATGTGCACGAGGTTGCGGGTTCGATTCCCACACAGGGCAAAACTTTGTGTGACCCACAAAGAGTTGTTCTGAGTCTGGGTGTAATTTGTGTCCGTTAATTGTATGTTTGTAAAGTCCCCCGCGACACAGAGCTTGTTCTCTAGTGCGGGAGTTGTCTTTTTAAAACAAAAAAAATAAAAAATAAATAAGACGTCCACTGCTGGACATAGGCCTCCTCGAAGGCTTTCCACCATGTTTTCCATGAAAGGATTAAACCGAACAAAATAACTTTTTACTGCAGTCAACGATCGAACAGATTTACCTATCGAGTCTCATTTTGAGTTCACTCAACATACAAATTTGAACCTAAAACCTACACAGTTAAAGTTTGTTTGTGAGTTATATTATAAGGTGGCTATTCGGTTAATTGGCGTGTCGAAAACGTTAGTGTATTTAGATTGGTAGAGAGATGGCGGTGAATCGTTGACCTTTATAGATGAATGGTGCACTAGCGAATATTAGTGCCACTAAAAACAACCAGTTGAAATATTAACAAAAGCTAACAGTTGGATGCAGAGATTTACATCTAAAATATCTTTTTTTTCTGTATGCGTTTGGTCATGCAAACATTTGACTGCCTTGGTGGTTCAGTGGCCGCAGTATGCGCTTGCTGTGCACGAGGTTGTGGGTTCGATTCCCACACAGGACAAAATTGTGTGACCCACAAAGTGTTGTTCTGAGCCTGGGTGTAATTTGTGCCCGTTAATTGTATGTTTGTAAAGTCCCCGCGACACAGCGCTTGTTCTCTAGTGCGGGAGTTGTCTTTTTAACGAAAAAAAAACAGGTAGGGCACCATACAAGCGAGCAAGCCCGACTGGGGAAGAACTTACCTTACAGAAGACTATAGCCAAATAACTACAGACAGCGGTGTAGTTGTGTTTCTCTATGTGAGGGCAGAATACTGAAATGATATTAATGTTAGAAATTAACACCTATTAATGTAATGTGCATTCAGAAAATCGATGTAAGGCAACTTATCAATATATATTTTGGTGTACAATAAAGAGTTATTTATCTATCAATATTATCTACGGCTATAATTAATTGACTATAGTACACCCAAAAGAAGAGCTTTTATTAAATGCCAGATTTTTTTATTATGAAGACGTAACTCGATAAAGTTACGACAATACTTTTCGAGTTCCATGCTTATTGTGCACCCAAAAAATTTGAATATGGAAAGCGTTCGGTGACGTAGACGCAAGTTCCATGATTTTTGCTGACCCAAAAAGCACTTAACAGAGCTGGGCCTTTCACAAGGGAATTCAGGCGTTGATAACATATGTATATATATATATCTATACTAATATTATAAAGCTAAAGAATTTGTTTGTTTGGTTGAACGCGATAATCTCAGATAGTACTGGTTCTTTTTTTGTTGAATAGTGCATTTATTCAGGAAGGCTAAAGGCTATATAACATCACGCTATGATCAATAGGAGCGGAGCAGTAGGGAGATATGTTGCAAAATTGGGGAAATGTGCCTTCCAAATTACGACGCGGACGAAGTCGCGGGCGACCCCTAGTGTGATATAATCGTCAGCGCGGTATCACCAGCCAACGTCCAGTCAATTTCCCGCTTTTAATATCCTCCATACGTATAACTTCGTCGCCATATGACAGCGGCCAATTCGTTCGGAATAAAGCGAGTCCAAAATTCGTTCAAAAACGTACTACAAAAAGTTTTTAGTAGTGTTTCAATTCAGTTCGGTTTTAACTGTTGATAAACGTGTTAGTGGATGTAGTTTTTGTTTGTGTGAGAAAAATGTTTCATCGTGAGAGAGGAAATATTGAGTGCAAGCGGTGAAATTCTCTCGTGTGGTAATTTGTCTGAATGGCAAGCCGCTTATGGAGCCATTGTTTAAGACATATTGAGTTGTATATAAGAAATGCTTTGACCACTTTTCGCTACTAAACAGCATTTTTTTATAGTACTTGGTTGGCAAACAAGCTTAAGGCTCGCCTGATGTTAAGCCGTTACAGCCTATGGACACTTGCCATACCAAAGGTACTTGCGTGTTACCGACCCGTTTTATTACACCAAGACTTTAAGGGTATCCCTGGGATAGGGAACGTTTCTTTCAAAATTCAATGGGCGCTGAGCGCACTCAGACACAGGAACACAATTACAACGCTGTGTGTAGTTATTTGGCTGTGGTCTTCTATAAGGTGGAGGTCCTTCCCCAGTCGGACTTGCATGCTAGTATTGTGCCCCACTTCTCTTATTGAAGGATCTTATAAAAAGTAAGCAAGGGGATACATAATAATTATATATTATTACATCTGTTTTTAGCAAAAGCACTTTATATGCAAATAAATACGATGGAATAATTAAATTACTTAAGTGCACAAGATAAAAATTACTAAATAGATATAATTTTGTTTATGACTTCAATTGAATAACGCACTAAAACAACATTATATCTATTTAGTAATTTTTATCTTGTGCACTTAAGATTAAGGTTCAAAATTGTTATTAAATGTTTCATCATTACTTAAGTCTGTTTCGATATAAGAGTCGACATTTACGTAACGATGAATAAAAGAAAGCGATTTAAAATGTGTCTCTTCTTACCGACCACCCACCGCTTCTGTGCAGCCGACTTAGCGGAGCTAATCTGCACAAATCTTGTTGCGAAGGTTATTCGAGTCGCTGTTTTTAATTAATATTAATCATCTTTTTCATTCTGCTATAGATTACACTTATACCTTGAAAAAGAAACAATTTATTTATGAGTGGCAAGAAAAATGTATTTTTTTATGAAGTACAAGATAGTATTTAGTTTAAAAAACGTTAGTACTCGTAGAATAGTATGGCACGACAGTTTTTTTTTTATTATTTTTTTTTTAAACTCCCGCACTAGAGAACAAGCTCTGTGTCGCGGGGGACTTTACACACATACAATTAACGGACACAAATTACACCCAAACTCAGAACAATTCTTTGTGGGTCGCACAAAGTTTTGTCCTATGCGGGAATCGAACCCGCAACCTCGTTCACAGCAGGCGCATACTGCGGCCACTGGACCACCGAGGCAGTCAAAAAAAAGTTTGAAAACCCACGTGGGATAAAAAATAATGTGACTCACATATGGTTGTTCCGAGTATGGGTGTAAGTAGTGTGTTTGTAAAGTTCCGAAATAAGCTTGTTTTTTTAAAGACAGCTCCCGCATTAGAGAATAAGCTCTGTGTCACGGAGGATTTTACAAACATACGATTAACGGATACAAATCACACCCATTGTGTCACACAAAGTTTTGTCTTGTGTGGGAATCGAACCCACGACCTCTTGCAAAGCAGGCGCATACTGCGGCCTCTGGACCAATCAAAGAGACAGAGTTTATTTTCTATATAGAAAAATACGAAATTATTCAACACTTTAGTTCTAAGTCTACCAACCAACTTCTGAACGACAACATCGAATGGCGAATAGGACATAAAAATCACGTACAATTTCAATACGTGACAGTATAATTTACATAAGTCTCTGCCTACCCCTTAAAGGCTAACACACGTCAAACATCTTCAACATATTAAATACGTGAACAAATTTAAGCTCTCAATATCCATTGTGTAAAAAAACGTGCCGGCATAGTGACATGTTCATATATAAAATTAGTTGTTATTCGATCACGTGCCTGGAAGCAGACCTAACGTTCAGTATTTTATTAGTATTTCGCCTGAGTCTTTTGTTAAGGGCTGGTTCGAAGGACCTATTAGGCCTCGGGACGTGTCTTGACTCCTGATAGCTAAGGTCATACAGTTTTGTACTGTTATATTCTCTCTTGTATGGAAATGTTCATAGCTTTATTTGATCGGGTTTATTTATTATTATAATTTTTTTATACTACTTGGATGGGAAACAAGCGTACGGGCCGCCGTTACCTATGGACGCTTGCAATATCAAAGGTATCACTTGCGTGTTGCCAAACCATATTTTTTTACACCAGATCTTTAAGATGAAATATCCCTGGGATAGGAAAACGTTTCTTGTAAATCGCTTGTAAATCTTTACTCACACGCAGGAATACAAATACACTTCTGTGTGTAGTTATTTGGCTGTGATCTTCTGTTAGGTGGAGGTCCCTCCCCGGTCGGGCTTAGTCCCTAGTCAACTAATCACAGCTCTTCTGGTAGAAGAGAGGCGACAGGTGGCTAGCGTTAAGCCAGCGTGCGTAGACTAAAGCACACAAGCTCGCTGGATAGAGTACAGGAGACCCGTGTCCAATAGTGGGATATATACCATAAATTGAAACCATCTGGCGATTTAAAAAGAGTGGCCTGAGTTTCTTGTCAATTTTCTCGTTAAGCTCTACCCCTGTCTGTTCAGTCAGCGAATTTGACAATGGTCAAATTAGCTGACGTCTCCTTTGACATTTTACATCGACCTACGTCAGTTGCGATACCTATATGAATAAATGATTTTTCACGAACCTATGTCAAATATAATAATACCCAATTTTGTTATAAATGGGTTGCGTTTTGAAAAAATAGTATAAAAATAGTATTTCATCGTAATCGTATATTGGAGGTCATTAGTATGCAGTATCACCACCACGAACTTTAAAGAAAGAAGGTATAATACTAATACTACATCGCACTGACTTCCAATAAATGATTCCACGTTATATTTTTGGGATATTCCTCGAAACGCACCATTTGGGTGCGCTAAGAAAATCATAGCGCACCCGAATAGTGCGCTTCAAGGAATACCCCATATTTTTATATGTTACTTAGGTGGGGAACCTGGCAAACAACTTAGATAAAGAATATACTTTATCTGAGGCAAACAAGCATACTAGTATTACCCAAGCATAAACTGTCAGTAGTAGTCTGCACATCAGCCCCTCTAGACAAGAGGCATAAACGGTAATCGAATAGAAAAGTAAAAAAAGTAAACGTATGGGATTTGTCGTAACTATACGACATTGTATTGTAAATTAACGTTAAATCCCATACATTTGCTTTCTAGAAAGTAAGAAGCGAAAACTTATTATCTTCACAAACGTCACTGAGCGTGATGGTCATGCAAGTTCAGTGTTTTTCCCGCATTATAAAAGTGCTTAACGTGTATAAATAAGATTTCAATTAAAAGAATGTGAAATTACACTAGTTTTCACCCGCGGCTTTACCCGCACGTACAATAAATACCACGGGGATAGATTTTATTTCCAGGATAAAAAGTCAAATTAAATCAAATTAAAATCGAATTAATTTATTTTGCGAATATGGTATTGAAACCATGGTATTTTGTAAAGGTTCTTCCATATCCTGCCACACGACATAAAAATAAAACATCGTCAACTCACAAATATCTCTATCCTCCTTCATAAACTCATCAATAGAGTTCTAACTACTACGCTTTTCTAACTAAATACGCTCGTAGATTAAAAATAGCCTATGTGCTGTTCCAGAAACTTTTTATCTCTGTGCCAAATTTTATCCAGATTCGTTTAACCGTGTTCATATGATTAGGTAACAAAAATCATATACATCCATCCATGAAAACTGTCGCATTTATAATATTACTAGCTTCCGCCCGCGGCTTCGCCCACGCGTACATTCCCTCGGGAACAGAGTTTTTTTTCCGGGATAAAAAGTAGCCTATGCTAAAATTTGATACAGAACCGTTTAGTAGTTTTTGCGTGAAAGAGTAACATACAACAAACATCCATACATTCTTACAAACATTCGCGTTTAAATAATATTAGTATAGAAGTACAGATTGTTGCAACTCAAGAGTTTCTATATTGGCATTGCAGGTGCTATAATTATTCGTACATATATATATTGGCACTCGAATGTCTTGGCTATCGATATGTCTCTGTTAAGCCCACAGTTTATGTCTCTAGGTTAACAACGCCATTCGGTTAGTTTAACATCTTAATTTATGATACGACGGGTTGTCTTGGGGACACCTTAAATAAATTAAGACAAGTAAGTGTATGTGAGACTTTAAAGGCAATTGTTTAAGAAAGGTAGGGCATCATACAAGTTAGCAAGCCTGACTGGGGATCGCCCTCCACTTTACAGAAGACCAAAGGCAAATCACTACACACACACAATGGTGTGGCTGTGTGTGAGTACAGGTTTCTAGAGCTCATTTAGGGATGCGTTTTTATCAAAATGCTTCTCTATCCCAAGAATACTTCAGCATCAAACTCTGGTCTTAGATTTTTTAAGTCAACAATACGCAAGTTATACCTCTGAAATGAAAAGAAATAAAAAATTAAGAGAGGTAGGACACAGTACTAGTGGGCAAGCCCGACTGGGGAAGGACCTCCACCTTACAGAAGAACACAGCCAAATAACTACACAAAGCGGTGTAGCTGTGTTTCTGTGTGTGAGTACAGGTCTCCAGCGCTTATTTAGGGATGCGTTTTGAACGAATCGTATTCATATCCCAGGGATACTCCTATCTTAATGACCTGGTGTAAAAAAATGGGTTGGTAACACGCAAGCGACACCTCTGGTATCGCAAGCGTCCATAGGCTACGATAACTGCTTAACATCAGGCGTGCCGTATGCTTGGATGCCACCCAAGTAGTATAAAAAAATGATTTATTCTTCATAAGAGGGTAAAGTTACATAGGTACACGTCAATTATGTACTAAGTACAACATTACTTTTTTACAAGATACTTAGTATTATATTTTGTGTATGCAACCCCGCGTTACCCCGTTAGGAGAAAAGGTTTGCCATTCAGCTGTTTGCTGGTATATTGCAAGCAATATTGCAGCGCTGATTTAAATGGCAATCTGATATTGCAAGCGTTCGTAGGTTACGATAACTACCATTAGATGAGCTGTTTTCTTGTTTACCACCTAAGTTATATAGAAAAATGCAATCGCAGCGTGCACTTTCTGTTCTTTTACTTTCTTAGTTCTATAGGACAGAAATTTGATTATCTGTACTTACCAAATAAAATCTTAATCCCTTTCAGCTCATTTGGTAGATGAGAGGAGACCCGTGCCCAGCAGTGGGACATATATTGCTATTATTATTATTAACCTCAATATAAGGCAGCAAAATCAAAAATAAACTTCATTATTAATATCATACTAAACCTTTTGAAACAGTACAATAACCTTTCAAAATCAATATAACTACACAAAATCAAAACAATATTAATACAAAACAAATTCTGAATACAAAAATACAATACAATATAAAACGTATAATGTAGTAATATTATGAGTACTACATAACTTCGCGACACAATTCGGAAGCAATAAAGCCAATAGCTACGGCGTAGACATCGCTACGGTGTAGACGGTGCTACGACATTGTTATGTAAGTGCTACGAGCCTACTACGAATTTACGTGCGTATAGATCTGATGTATGTAGATGTAATGGCGGCGTTTTTGGTAGTCGTATCGGGGTTATCTAAGTAGATTGATGACATAGATGTATGTCAGCTTTGAATGAACGAATGACAATATGACGCAAGAAAAACAGAATAATGGCTTATAATTCTCATCCAGGACAAATCTTTGTGATGAGCATGACTTTTTGTTTTGCGATTGTTGTTCCATTTATTTAGAACTAGCTGTTGCCCGCGGCCGCCTGCGTGTATGTCGGTTATCTTTGTAAAAAGTAGTCTATGTGTTATTCCAGACCATAATCGAGATAGATTACTACTGTTATTGTGCCAAATTTCATCCAGATCCGTTCAGTAGTTTTTACGTGAAAGAGTGACAAACATTCATCCATCCATACTCACAAACCTTCACATTTATAATATAAGTAAGGATTATATAAGAGTATGTTACCATTTATCTGTATGCCATTGTTCAAGATGGTCGTGTGTTAGTTGTCCCATGATTACATTATTATACAACACTGTTAAAAAAATATTACTACATGTAAAGTGCTAATAGTTGCCTTGATGATTATTCTTGACCGAAGAAATATAAATAAGCAATTGTAAACCCCATATTATAAGAAAGAAATCATATAACTTTTGACTAACTGCTATGCCGGAGGTCGTGAGTTTGATACCCATACGGGACAAAACTTTGAATGATCCATAAATGTGTTCCGAGTCTGGGTGTAATTTATGTCCAAGAATTGAATGTTTGTAAAGTCCCCTGCAATACAGGGCTGTCTTCTAATAACATTTTTGTACAACAAAACTGGCTCATCCGCCACCATTGTAAAAAAAAGTTGCTTATTAAACCATGTATAATTCTTTGTAGGCTTTATATATGCTTTTAACCTTATAACTAAATATACTCCCACAAAGTGGTTAACAATAGTCCAAGTGGGTCAGACTCGAACCCGCGACCTTGTGGCAGACACTTGAGCCTATTTCCAACCTATTGTTGTTTTGGTTTAATAAAAAAAACTAGCTCACAATAATGATCAGTCACTTCTGTGATTTGTGCCAGTTATTTGTACGCATGAGTCATAATGTTTTTGATTATAGTGGGTTTGATTGAACAACTCTTTGCGGGTCACACAAAGTTTTGTCCTGTGTGGGAATCGAAACAAAAACCGCGTGCACAGCAGGCGCATACTGCGGCCACTCGACCACCAAGGCAGTCCTATATTTTGAAATATGTATATATTTAAAAATAAAAAAAGACGAGCCCGGAGCAGGATTTGAAACTACGCCTCTCGGGTCCCGGTCCAACGCACGACCAATTCGACCAATGGAACCCTGCTCGTCTTTTTTCACATTGCGTTAAATATTTAAAAACATTTTGTATGATCCATAAACTTTGTTCCGAGTCTTGGTATACTTTGTGCCCGTGAATTGTAAGTTTATAAAGTCTTCACAGGCACAGGGCTTGTTTCCTATAACAGAATATGTATTTAAAAGTTGTAAAGCAGAGTACTTGGACCACGATACCGAAATGCGGTTTACGTGTGACGTAGAGGCTTTAAATACAATTTCTCATTGGAGATGTTATTATTTGAAAATTAAATAAGCATCGCGTGACATAAAGCTATCGGCTTCTGTAAAATAAATTTAAATTTTTCCTTTCATATTGAAATGGATATAAAAGTTATTGGAATAATAAGTTAAATATTTACTTGTTCAGAACATGAATCCATTCAAATTAATTTATTAATGAAACGTATTGACTTAAACTGTTCAAATAGTATGAAAAGTATAGCACCATATAAGCGAGCAAGCCCGGCTGGAGAAGGACTTCGAACTTACAGAAGACCAAAGCCAAATAACTATACACAGTTGTGATACTGTACAGCTTTAAGAAACATATTCCATCTCAGGGATACCTATAACAGAAAACTTGTGTAATATTTTTTTTGGATTGGCAACATGCGAGCTGTTTGAATATGTTGCCTCGAGTTACGGTAACTGCTTACCATCCGGTGATCCATATGCCTATTAGCGACCCCGATATTGTATAAAATAAAATAAAACTAGTTGTGGTCGGCTGTAAGGTCCTTCCCCAGTCGGGCTTGTTTTTTTTGTGGCAAACAAGCATACGGCCCGCCTGATGATAAGCAGTTAATGTAGCCTATGGACGCTTGCATCACCAGGGGTGCCATTTGCACGTTTCCGACTTTTTTAAAACCTCATAACTCCTTTCTTGAAGATGTAAGTTTGTATGTGCCTATGTATATGTCCCTCTCTTAAAAATGGTACTAATTACTTGGAAATAATTGGTTTTGCTGTATAATTGTGATTCGCGTGTACAAAACTAAAAGTATTGGAAGTTAATAACCGACTGTGACCTTCTATGAACAAATTGCAATTCATGTTTTCTACTATTTTCTTTTTATGACGAAGTTGTTTCTACTTTATATTGCACTTTATGGTTTTGTTTCAAGGTTCTGTAGTATAATAATTTTACTTTAGGCATAATCTTTTTGATTGATATGATCTCTCTCACTTTTTATCAATGCACCTCCCACCAGCGACGGGGAGTTCATCCTCACATCATAGAACCTCTATCGTGCCGTACTGTACAGTAGTCCAGTAGTAGTCCTCGGCAGGGAGCTCATTCTACAACCTAATCGTACGGATTAGGTTGTAGAATGAGCTCTCTGCCGAGGTTTTCACGAGAGACTATAGCATGGGGTTCTTTAAAAAAGGAGTTATAAGGTTTTTAAAAACGCGCGAGTGATATCCCTCATGCTGGAAGCGTCCATAGGCTATGGTTACTGCGTAACATCAGGCGGGCTGTATGCTCGTTTGCTTTCTTAGTAGTATAAGAAAAATAAGTAGAGATTGTTGAAAGCATATTTACCTTAAGTTATTTTTTGTATTGTAAAGGTATGTAGGTGGCGGTAATGACATGGAAGCGGCTTCTAAATATAATTCTACAGGATCGTTTCCTTTTTTGAGACACGGGGAGGTGTCCTAAAAAAGGAAACAGGAATTATGACGCGTGGGACTTTAAAAACATACAACTTCCGGACACAAAGTACACAAAGGCGCAGAATAATCCTTTTTTTATACTACTTGGGTGACAAACAAGCATATGGTCCGCCTGATGTTAAGCAGTTATCATAGCCTATGGACGCTTGCAATACCAGAGGTATCACTTGTATGTTGCCCGCCTATTTTTTACACAAGATGGGAGTGTCCCTGCGATAGGCATACGTTTCTTTCAAAACGCATCCCTAAATGAGCGCTGGAAACCTGTACTCACACGCAGGAACACAACTACACCACTGTGTGCATTTGGCTGCGGTCTTCTGTAAAGTTTAAGTCCTTTCCCAGTCAGGCTTGTTCGCTAGTACGGTGCCCTACCTTTCTTAAAATAATCATACATAGACCACTTTGTTTCATCTCGTGTGGATATGGAACTCAATTCGCTGTCCGGTTCTTCTTCTTATCGTTTGGTTAGTTGTCAACCTGGTGACAGAGTTATTTAGATCGTCCATATTTAGGCCTCTGTCGTGATCTAACGACTGTTAACAGTGCTGTGTGGTGGCAATTGGCGAGATGGCAAATTAAATCACTACGTCATCAATCCAGTTGCAATACGTGGCCTAAGTCTTGACATTAAAAATATTTATTGTTCCACTGACTACGTAAAACATACCACTCGAATTTTTACTTCCCACGGATGTGCATAAACAATATATTTTTAGACCCTTACGTTCACAATAAATATGAAAGTAAAAACATAATACAAATGGCTGAGCGCTAGTGAAAGTTATTTTCTGTCCCTTTACAAAATTATGCATACGAAGAAATGGACCTATTTGAAATAGTCGGAATTTGACTTTGTATTAAGTTACCAAGTCCACTTATTTCATCAAAGTCAACCTGATTTATTAATTTATATTAAACTAGCGGCCCGCCCCGACTTCGTCCGGGTTAAACTATTTTCAGCGCAACTTTCTTTTTTTACATGAGAATTCTCCTGACAATAACAGACACAACAAAAAAAGAATTTGTGAAATTGGTCCAGCCGTTCACGCGTGATGCCGTGACAAAGAGAAATAGGGATTTATTTTTATAGGTTATGCATAATGCATTACAAATAAATAAAAATTACAAATAACAGAACTGTTGGCAATTCTTTTCCTATAGCCAATTCGTCGACAAGAATAGCCACGAGAAGAATTGGCAAGAAAATCTGGGCACTCTTCGCTTCTTTCTTTTTACCCCACACCAAGTTACCAAGTAGTCGGATTACTACTGTTTTGACCATGAGGACACTTTTAGAGCTGGAAAAGATTTGGCCAGCTTCCCTTTATCCTAACCCAGTCTATGGCAGTGGAAGGCCTTATAGTTTGAGAAGACTTATTCAATAAGCCCGAGTGAGTAAGTAGTTAGGGTATAAAACCGTGACAAACCAACTCACAGTCACATTTTATAATATTAGTTAGGTTTATTTTGTATTTGGTGAGACAACAAACAAAATTTATATATTTAAATTAATGATACACCTTAAACGCATAGCGATTTGTAGCCATCCTGACATCAAGAGGGAGCACATTCCAGAGAAGGATATCTTGGACAACAAAAGAAGAGTGAACAAAACCAGAGGTATGGGAAAGACACGTAAGGAGAAGGTTATTAGAAGAACAAAGGTTTTTGTTTTTTGTTTGTGTCAAATTTATTGAGAAGGTCTGCATTCAGGTCATAATAGCACACATCACCATAGTCGATTATTGGAAAGATTAAGGTCTGCACAAACATCGTTTTGGTCTTAGACGGAAGAAAATTCTTAAGCAGATACAATGCACGAAGGCTTTTATATTTTCTACATAAATATTATCAACCGGTCTGACACCTAAATACAAAAACTTTTACTCTAAGTTATCCATTTTACTTTAGTGAAACTTCAGATACGTACCAAGTTATTTATTTGAACTAACCATCAAAACTTTCTACTTCCACTAGATATTATGATAAAGCAAAAGTATCTTCCTTAGACAGATTTAAAGTAAAGATAGAAATATTATAAAACTACTTTTTAGCGATGGCTGAGTGGGAAAGTAACAGACTTGCACGTAAAAGGTGCGAGTTTGAGTCCACTTTGTGGAAGTTTGTATGTTCTATCAAATGATTCACCATCTGCTAGCGTTGAAGAAGACATCGTGAAGAAACCCACATGTCTTAGAAGAAATTCTAAAGACATGTCTGATTCACTATTATTAGCACTAGCTATTCTCGTGTTCTATATAACATTACATATATAACATAACTGCATCATTTTCCATGAGTGTGTAATGAAAAAAAAGAACTAATATAAATACAAATATTTGTATTTGTTAGAAATAGTACAAAGTTAAGTCTTTCAGCAGAAGGTTCATTGAGGTCCTGCTAAGTGATAAGTACACTTAACTGGCACCGCATCTCGCAGGTCGAAAAAAAGAGAGCTTAGCGGCGTCCGGTGCTCCTTATATAGTGGCCCGAGTGAGCAGGCAGGTGGAGGTGGACCTTCTCCTCCTTGTCATTTCAGCAGTTTGACACGATTAGTAAGTGGTTAGCAGAAGTGTATAATACCCGTGTTATAGAGGGCGAGCCTATAGCCTATAGCCTATTTATACATTATGTATAAATGATGATGAGAGTCTGTAATTGTTTCTGTATATTCATCATCAAGGAATCACCGCCAAACGTCAGACATTTTTTTTAAAGACAACTCCCGCACTAGAGAACAAGCTCTGTGTCGCGGGGGACTTACAAAAATACAATTAACGGACACAATTTACACCCAAACTCAGAACCACTCTTTATTTTGTCCACACAAAGATTTGTCCTGTTTGGGAATCGAACCCACCTCGTGTACAGCAGGCGCATACTACGGCCACTGGACCACCAAGGCAGTCAAAATATTTTGCCCGAGCCGAGCATTAAACCTATGTACCCCTTACCCATAAAATCTTTAATACTTTATCTAATTATACTAAACTTAAGTTGTTGTGATGTATCAGGATTCAGAGTCATTTAATTTGTATACAGACGTGTTCGTGTGTATATGTGCGTGCCTTCAGGGGCTCGTTGCTAATTAATGGCCGTTGAGTAAAGGAATACAGAGTGGATCTCTGTTTGTCCACATGTATGTGCTCTGTTATATGTACCATGCAGTTAGCTAATCTCCGTTGAGATCGGGACGCTCTGACCTAAATCTGTTTAAAGGACATAATTATTTTAGCGTGAATACTATTCTGACGAAAATTTGTCTGTCTGTAGCTGTGGCGCATAATGTGTAAGTGTTGTGTGCACATTTTATTAATATTATAAATGCGAAAGTTTGAATGGATGGATGGTTAGTCTGTGATGGCTGTCTGCTGTTTTGAATAATATAATAATAGTAGCAACCAATTATGTTCCATTGCTGGGCACGGGTTTCCTCTCCTCTAGTAAGAGAGGGTTTAGGCGTTCATTCACACTTGATGGCCCAATGCGGGTTGGTAAATCAGACATGTCTATAGAATTTCTTCTAAGACATGTGGGTTTCTTCACAATGTTTTTTTTTATGAATAACATAGGCTGATAAAATCTATATGAAGTTTACTTAGCCAAAAGAAACTCACCTGTTATACTAATACAATATAACTATAATATAAAAATGAATCGCTGAATGTGTTGGTAAGCGCAAATCTCGCGAACAGCTGAACCGATTTCGCTAATTCTTTTTTTGTTGTATTTGTTATTGTCAGGAGAAGGTTTTTATGCAAGAAAAAATTAAGAAAGTTGCGCTGAAAATAGTTTACCCCGGGCGAAGTCGG
This sequence comes from Trisateles emortualis, assembly GCA_947095525.1. Lineage (NCBI taxonomy): Eukaryota > Metazoa > Arthropoda > Insecta > Lepidoptera > Erebidae > Trisateles > Trisateles emortualis. The sequence continues at coordinate 2,043,942 of OX352748.1, read as the reverse complement.
GGCGGCCCGTTAGTACAATATAAAGTTAATTTTAAATCGTCTTAATATACAACAAATAGACGTGTTTGTCCGTGTGGTGACGGTGTCCGTGTGGTGACGGTGTCCGTGTGGTAACGGATTAAGAATACAAATGTCACCACCCCGTTCTATCCCGAGGGTATCGTAAGAGTCGACTAAAGGAGTCAGGCAGACAATATCCACTGCAAGAAAGGGAAAACTCGAAACAAAACCCTATACCAACCCGTCTGGCCAGCGTGGTATAGTAGGCTAATATCCCTCCATATATATGGAGGAGACCCGTGCCCAGCAGTGGGACGTTTATGTGTTGAGAAAGTAAGTAAAAATACGTGTTTTACCCCCTTTACTACCCAAACTACACAGAGGAAAACTTAAAGCTATTGATTCAAATGAATTCCTATCGTAAAACAGATCTCACCCATCCGTTCTGTTGAGCTAGATTTATTCCGGCTAATCCCGCCGATCGTCGCTCTTTGAATGACATGGAAGCGGCTTCTAAATATAATTCTACAGGATCGTTTCCTTTTTTGAGACACGGGGAGGTGTCCTAAAAAAGGAAACAGGAATTATGACGCGTGGGACTTTAAAAACATACAACTTCCGGACACAAAGTACACAAAGGCGCAGAATAATCCTTTTTTTATACTACTTGGGTGACAAACAAGCATATGGTCCGCCTGATGTTAAGCAGTTATCATAGCCTATGGACGCTTGCAATACCAGAGGTATCACTTGTATGTTGCCCGCCTATTTTTTACACAAGATGGGAGTGTCCCTGCGATAGGCATACGTTTCTTTCAAAACGCATCCCTAAATGAGCGCTGGAAACCTGTACTCACACGCAGGAACACAACTACACCACTGTGTGCATTTGGCTGCGGTCTTCTGTAAAGTTTAAGTCCTTTCCCAGTCAGGCTTGTTCGCTAGTACGGTGCCCTACCTTTCTTAAAATAATCATACATAGACCACTTTGTTTCATCTCGTGTGGATATGGAACTCAATTCGCTGTCCGGTTCTTCTTCTTATCGTTTGGTTAGTTGTCAACCTGGTGACAGAGTTATTTAGATCGTCCATATTTAGGCCTCTGTCGTGATCTAACGACTGTTAACAGTGCTGTGTGGTGGCAATTGGCGAGATGGCAAATTAAATCACTACGTCATCAATCCAGTTGCAATACGTGGCCTAAGTCTTGACATTAAAAATATTTATTGTTCCACTGACTACGTAAAACATACCACTCGAATTTTTACTTCCCACGGATGTGCATAAACAATATATTTTTAGACCCTTACGTTCACAATAAATATGAAAGTAAAAACATAATACAAATGGCTGAGCGCTAGTGAAAGTTATTTTCTGTCCCTTTACAAAATTATGCATACGAAGAAATGGACCTATTTGAAATAGTCGGAATTTGACTTTGTATTAAGTTACCAAGTCCACTTATTTCATCAAAGTCAACCTGATTTATTAATTTATATTAAACTAGCGGCCCGCCCCGACTTCGTCCGGGTTAAACTATTTTCAGCGCAACTTTCTTTTTTTACATGAGAATTCTCCTGACAATAACAGACACAACAAAAAAAGAATTTGTGAAATTGGTCCAGCCGTTCACGCGTGATGCCGTGACAAAGAGAAATAGGGATTTATTTTTATAGGTTATGCATAATGCATTACAAATAAATAAAAATTACAAATAACAGAACTGTTGGCAATTCTTTTCCTATAGCCAATTCGTCGACAAGAATAGCCACGAGAAGAATTGGCAAGAAAATCTGGGCACTCTTCGCTTCTTTCTTTTTACCCCACACCAAGTTACCAAGTAGTCGGATTACTACTGTTTTGACCATGAGGACACTTTTAGAGCTGGAAAAGATTTGGCCAGCTTCCCTTTATCCTAACCCAGTCTATGGCAGTGGAAGGCCTTATAGTTTGAGAAGACTTATTCAATAAGCCCGAGTGAGTAAGTAGTTAGGGTATAAAACCGTGACAAACCAACTCACAGTCACATTTTATAATATTAGTTAGGTTTATTTTGTATTTGGTGAGACAACAAACAAAATTTATATATTTAAATTAATGATACACCTTAAACGCATAGCGATTTGTAGCCATCCTGACATCAAGAGGGAGCACATTCCAGAGAAGGATATCTTGGACAACAAAAGAAGAGTGAACAAAACCAGAGGTATGGGAAAGACACGTAAGGAGAAGGTTATTAGAAGAACAAAGGTTTTTGTTTTTTGTTTGTGTCAAATTTATTGAGAAGGTCTGCATTCAGGTCATAATAGCACACATCACCATAGTCGATTATTGGAAAGATTAAGGTCTGCACAAACATCGTTTTGGTCTTAGACGGAAGAAAATTCTTAAGCAGATACAATGCACGAAGGCTTTTATATTTTCTACATAAATATTATCAACCGGTCTGACACCTAAATACAAAAACTTTTACTCTAAGTTATCCATTTTACTTTAGTGAAACTTCAGATACGTACCAAGTTATTTATTTGAACTAACCATCAAAACTTTCTACTTCCACTAGATATTATGATAAAGCAAAAGTATCTTCCTTAGACAGATTTAAAGTAAAGATAGAAATATTATAAAACTACTTTTTAGCGATGGCTGAGTGGGAAAGTAACAGACTTGCACGTAAAAGGTGCGAGTTTGAGTCCACTTTGTGGAAGTTTGTATGTTCTATCAAATGATTCACCATCTGCTAGCGTTGAAGAAGACATCGTGAAGAAACCCACATGTCTTAGAAGAAATTCTAAAGACATGTCTGATTCACTATTATTAGCACTAGCTATTCTCGTGTTCTATATAACATTACATATATAACATAACTGCATCATTTTCCATGAGTGTGTAATGAAAAAAAAGAACTAATATAAATACAAATATTTGTATTTGTTAGAAATAGTACAAAGTTAAGTCTTTCAGCAGAAGGTTCATTGAGGTCCTGCTAAGTGATAAGTACACTTAACTGGCACCGCATCTCGCAGGTCGAAAAAAAGAGAGCTTAGCGGCGTCCGGTGCTCCTTATATAGTGGCCCGAGTGAGCAGGCAGGTGGAGGTGGACCTTCTCCTCCTTGTCATTTCAGCAGTTTGACACGATTAGTAAGTGGTTAGCAGAAGTGTATAATACCCGTGTTATAGAGGGCGAGCCTATAGCCTATAGCCTATTTATACATTATGTATAAATGATGATGAGAGTCTGTAATTGTTTCTGTATATTCATCATCAAGGAATCACCGCCAAACGTCAGACATTTTTTTTAAAGACAACTCCCGCACTAGAGAACAAGCTCTGTGTCGCGGGGGACTTACAAAAATACAATTAACGGACACAATTTACACCCAAACTCAGAACCACTCTTTATTTTGTCCACACAAAGATTTGTCCTGTTTGGGAATCGAACCCACCTCGTGTACAGCAGGCGCATACTACGGCCACTGGACCACCAAGGCAGTCAAAATATTTTGCCCGAGCCGAGCATTAAACCTATGTACCCCTTACCCATAAAATCTTTAATACTTTATCTAATTATACTAAACTTAAGTTGTTGTGATGTATCAGGATTCAGAGTCATTTAATTTGTATACAGACGTGTTCGTGTGTATATGTGCGTGCCTTCAGGGGCTCGTTGCTAATTAATGGCCGTTGAGTAAAGGAATACAGAGTGGATCTCTGTTTGTCCACATGTATGTGCTCTGTTATATGTACCATGCAGTTAGCTAATCTCCGTTGAGATCGGGACGCTCTGACCTAAATCTGTTTAAAGGACATAATTATTTTAGCGTGAATACTATTCTGACGAAAATTTGTCTGTCTGTAGCTGTGGCGCATAATGTGTAAGTGTTGTGTGCACATTTTATTAATATTATAAATGCGAAAGTTTGAATGGATGGATGGTTAGTCTGTGATGGCTGTCTGCTGTTTTGAATAATATAATAATAGTAGCAACCAATTATGTTCCATTGCTGGGCACGGGTTTCCTCTCCTCTAGTAAGAGAGGGTTTAGGCGTTCATTCACACTTGATGGCCCAATGCGGGTTGGTAAATCAGACATGTCTATAGAATTTCTTCTAAGACATGTGGGTTTCTTCACAATGTTTTTTTTTATGAATAACATAGGCTGATAAAATCTATATGAAGTTTACTTAGCCAAAAGAAACTCACCTGTTATACTAATACAATATAACTATAATATAAAAATGAATCGCTGAATGTGTTGGTAAGCGCAAATCTCGCGAACAGCTGAACCGATTTCGCTAATTCTTTTTTTGTTGTATTTGTTATTGTCAGGAGAAGGTTTTTATGCAAGAAAAAATTAAGAAAGTTGCGCTGAAAATAGTTTACCCCGGGCGAAGTCGGGGCGGCCCGTTAGTACAATATAAAGTTAATTTTAAATCGTCTTAATATACAACAAATAGACGTGTTTGTCCGTGTGGTGACGGTGTCCGTGTGGTGACGGTGTCCGTGTGGTAACGGATTAAGAATACAAATGTCACCACCCCGTTCTATCCCGAGGGTATCGTAAGAGTCGACTAAAGGAGTCAGGCAGACAATATCCACTGCAAGAAAGGGAAAACTCGAAACAAAACCCTATACCAACCCGTCTGGCCAGCGTGGTATAGTAGGCTAATATCCCTCCATATATATGGAGGAGACCCGTGCCCAGCAGTGGGACGTTTATGTGTTGAGAAAGTAAGTAAAAATACGTGTTTTACCCCCTTTACTACCCAAACTACACAGAGGAAAACTTAAAGCTATTGATTCAAATGAATTCCTATCGTAAAACAGATCTCACCCATCCGTTCTGTTGAGCTAGATTTATTCCGGCTAATCCCGCCGATCGTCGCTCTTTGGTTTTACTTTCAAATATTATACCTTTATAACATTGGTGTTCAATTTTATAAAACTGAAAATTTCTTAGGAAGATTGTAATAAAATCTGCAGTATTATAAAAAAATATTTTTATAGAAGTAGAATAGAATAGAATATCATTTATTCCAGTACAGGGCACACAAGAACAATTTACAGAATAACCAGAAAAATACACAGTAAAAACAATATTTAAAAAAAACATAACAAGAACAAAGATATAAAATTAGATATTATGCTTCTCTGCAAGCCCATACTGGAAAAGGTCACCATCTCAGCATAAGCTAGGCGCAAGCACCTAGCTGGTTTGGTAAGTACTAGCCGCCTACCCCGGCTCTGCATGGGTGGTATTTCCCGGGGTCCTATAATTGGAGCTCTGTCAATAAAATAGCCTATGACACTCATAAATAACGTGGCTTTCGATTGGTAACATAATTTTTAAAAACGTTTCAGTAGATCCAGAGATTACCCCCTACAACGTTACAAACTCTCAAACAAGTATAAATATAACATTACAAACTTATATCTCAAATTAGAAAAGCAGGTATAGTAAAATACATGTAGGTAGAGTTTAATTTCGTTCTGGAAGTTTATCCTATCTTTCTTTATCATTTCCATAGACTACGGTAGCTGCTTCAGGCATGCTCACACTTCTTTTTTTTAATGCTACTGATAGCATAATTGTATTTTTTTCTTTTTTTAAAGACATTTATTGTGAAGGACTGTACAACAAATATACAGTTGACAAGCAAAAAGTACACCGAACAGTTGTTTTTTATTTTATTAATCTGTATCGTTCCACTGCTGAGCAAAGGCCTCCAATCTTCTTGAATGCGTTTAGATCCCACCTTGGCGGCGACGCCAATCTTCAGGGACCCACTGTGTAACGACACGTGCGTATCTCTCAGAATGCATGCGACACGATAGAGACATGTCCCGCCCACCCCTATTTTAGTTATGTTTCGTTACACACTTGTTGTTTGACTGCCTTGGTCCAGTGGTCGCAGTATGCGCCTGCTGTGCACGAGGTCGTGGGTTCGATTCCCACACAGGACAAAACTTTGTGTGACCCATAAAGAGTTGTTCTGAGTCTGGGTGTATTTTGTGTCCGTTATTTGTATGTTAATAAAGTCCCCTGCGACACAGAGCTTGTTCTGAGTTGGCCTTTTAAAAAAAACGAAGAAAAAACACAAATATATTTAATTGATAGAATTAAACCCACCACACTCGCCATGGTATTAGTAGCGAGGTGGCCAACTTAACCACTGAACTACACGACACATGCAGTGTAGGCATAACATAGCCGACTAATCTTGAGTTTCGTACATCTCTGCCTACGCCTCCGGAGTACAAGGCGTTCATGTTATTTTATGTTTTGTTTTGTCTTTATCTCTAAGGAAATTAAACATTTGATAACTTGCGACTAGTTTAAATACTTACTTAGTTTGTGAGCCTAGCTCCTACTAATTGGGTTCCGGAGGTCAAAAGTAGTCGTTGCGCAATGTTAATATTATAATTTGGTTGGAAAATCTAGTGAGACTCCCGCCAGAGAGCACTGAGCAAATATGACAAATGAAATGTTTGTACGGTTAGAATAACTATGCATTGAATATAAGCAATTAGAGCTAAGTGTTACCAGTTAAGGTATTTCAAATAATGATAATAGCAACCCATATAATTATGTCCCACTGATGGGCACGGGTTTCCTCTCCTCTATCAAGAGCTAAAGAGAGGGTTTAGGCACGCATTAGGCCAGCGTGGATGGATTAGTATCCATACACGCTGGCCTAATGCGTATTGGTGAACAAAAGATTTTTTTTTTTACATCTGAGGTAGTCTATGGGCGCTTGCAATACCAGAGGTATCACTTGCGTATTGCCGACCCATTTTATACACCAGGGTTTTAAGATGAAGGGATACTCCATCCCTGGGATAGGAAAACGTTTCTTCCAAAACACATCCCTAAAAGAGCACTGGAGACCTGTACTCACACACAGGAACACAACTACACCGCTGTGTGTAGATAAAAATCCCGTGCTGCCAATATAAAAACTTATATTTCTAGCGTTTTGTGTTAAAGGTAACCCTAAGGTAGGAAAACGTTTTCTTTAATTAAACGCATCCCTAAATGAAAGATGGAGTTTTGTTTACATATACATAGTACGATCACATTATTAATGTGTGTAATTCATTCCACTAACACAATGAAAACAATCAATATAACAAATTACTAAATATTTGTTATAAATAGGTTCAGTGTTTCACCTGTTATAGTTAACAAATGAGAGCTTATTACGAGTACGATTTGTACGCACATTATGAAGACAATAATGACTGGGACAGGCGGACAATTAGTTCCGTTTCCCCCGCGGACTGTTCGCGGTAAATCATAGTTTTAGTGTCCTTGACAGTTTGGCAGCGGTAGAAGTGTACCCAGTATTTACAAATGATATATTTTATTGTCTAGAGGATTCAGAATGGTTGGGATACTTCGTTTGTTTTAAAATGATATTTTAAAAATTATATATATACTAGCTGTATATGCTGTTCTAGACTATAATATATCTCTGTGCCCAATTTTATCCAGATTCATTCAGTAGTTTTTGTGTGAAAGAGTAACAACATGCATTGATACATTCTTACAAACTTTCGCGTTTATTATGAGGTATTTTAATTTTATCTATACATATGTAATTACTCTTACTGAATGACTGAGTGTTTGGTCAAAACGGACTCTAAACCGAAACTATAACCGGCTAGAAACTTGAGATTTTGCACAGAAGTTTCTTTTTCTTTTTAAAATTAAATGTATTTATTTCCAAAGTAATTTTACAATTTAGTAAATTTATCCTTAAAACCTCACCGAGGTTTGTCTAGAATAAACAGTTCTCGCTATTAGAAATTATACTTATACATTTTTTAACATAACTTTTAGTAACACATTCTTAAATACACAATTTTAATAGATAATGGTGATACATATACATATTATTACTAATGAGGCACGGCCCGCTCACGCAGCTCGTCCGATACCGTCCGTTTCGTGCATAATATCCTAATATGTAGGTATAAAAAGACGTAAGCGACTACGATTTTTGAAAATTAGAAGCAAAAACACTCAAGATACACAATCAACTTCTTAAAAACGTCGGCTTAAAATTTGCGTATTGCGGTTGCGTATGTATTCAAATAGTATAGCGTCGGTCGAGTCACTACACTACACTACAAATTCAACTTTATATCATGCGTGTAAGGTTGAATTTGTAACTACTTATGTATAATTGGCGACAGTTTTGGGTGGTTCTTTTATCCGAGAATGTAATTAGATTTTTGTATATAGTAATAATAATTATAGCAATCCATATATGTCCCACTGCTGGGCACGGGTCTCCTCTCCTCTAACATGAGAGAAAGTGTCATAATTAATGCTAAACGGGTAACAAATTGATTAGCCCGCGTGAAGTCAGGGTGGGCGCTAGTATTTATATATTACTACTAGCTGACCCAGCAAACGTTGTTATGCTACTTATATAGTAAAATCTCTATTAACAAATAGGGATTGATCGTAGAGGGTTGAAAATTTAGGGTTGTATGTATTTTTTAATGCTATATCATAAAAAAAAATATCAAAAAATTTAATATATTTAATTTTTGGAGGAGCTTAACTAACACCGCGACCTGAGAATTTTATGTATAAGATTAACATTTTATCATAATATACATATTCTCAATATCATGACTTTCGATCGAAATTCAAAAAACTTTGCATAGGTTATTAGTCTAGCAGAGAAAGCTAGATGGCATAGACTAAAATTTATCACTCTGTAAATATGATTTCGCAAATACTTTATAAAAGATTGAATCACGTAGAAAGTTGCGATTACGCGATGTGTTATTGGTTTTTTTTTTTTTCTTTATTTATTAGAAGGATTTTTGTTCACATGAACACGCCAATCCTATTGTATATTTTTGAACTAAAACCACCAGCTTTTATTTAATTGGTTGTTTTATTATTCGTTGAAAGTAGTTATAAGTTTAATTGTTAACTGTATCTGTATTTGTATTCTCAGTGATGTATTTGTATTCTCAGTCTTGATTATTTACTTAAAACTAAAATAGAAAAATGTAAAATTATTATGAATACTTCGTTGATATTGATATTGACTGCTAGGCCGTGATTGAAAATAGGTTGTTAGGACGAATTTATTGACGAGAAAACTTGTTTTGGCACTTTAGGAATGGGGGAAAAAACACTTAACTCGCGTGACTATCGCTTAGATACATATATACCTACTAAGCTAAAAAGTTTATACTTCTAACGTGCAGTTTCCTAACGTTTTTAATGTCATTAGTACCGTTTTCTCGCTTCACAATCGACATCACAAAATAGAGAATAACCCCCAGAGTATTACAATCAATAGAAAACTGAATAACAACAAGACAAACATTTGTTATAGGATCAAACGTACTCCCGGAAGGTTTATTGTCCCGCAACATTGTTCGCCTTTGTCCAAGGAGCGATTAATTTGAAATATGATAGTTTACAAACGTTTGAACAATAACAATAATTGTTACAACGACAAGTAATGATACTACCAGTATTTGATGCCAATGTTTGTCAAACACATTGGCTACCAACAATTTGGTACTTTACAGCAGGTGCAGCAGCGCTAGTGTTGTAGCGGCATGCAGCAAAATCATTGGCTGCGTTAATCTGTTATTAATTGAGATATATCAATAAGATGTAATACACACGAAATCCAAACATTGACAAGACATATCGCTTAAACAAATCCTGAAAAGCAATAATTTAACCAGAAACATTATGATAAATAAAATGCATGGTAAGCATAATTATAAATTTATAATTATAAATTATAAAAAATATTACCATCTTAAATCTATTAACTGATTACTATTATTAATATAACCCTGGCCAATTAAGCCATGGACTGGATCAAGTAATAATAGCAATCCATATAATTATGTCCCATCGCTGGGCAAGGATCTCTTTTCCTCTTCTCTATCAAGAGATCAAGAGGGTTTTACACACGCTGGCTTTTAGAGTTTCTTCTAAGACATGTGGTTTTCTTCACACTGTTTCGTGAAGAAACCCACATGTCTTAGAAAAAAACCCACACCTTAACCCACTCCTTTACCGTAAACAGATGGTAAATCATTAGATTAATAAATACAAATTGTACATAATATCTTTTTAACAAAAAATTGAACCGTCGAAAAAAAAAGGATTTGAAAAGTAAAAAATAATAAAGTTTTGAGTCGGCGCCAAACAAACAAGCCATCATCTCACTTTATGTATATGCTCTACGTTGGTAAATCAGTTACGGCGAGTATTATATATGTAGGTATAGATTAATTTGCTTATTCGTTAGTTTGGCGCCGACTCAAAACTTTATTATTTTTTACTTTTCAAATCCTTTTTTTTTCGACGGTTCAATTTTTTGTTAAAAAGATATTATTTTTTAATTTTTTGTGACTTACATATACAAATCAATAATTATACATCACAAATTGGTTATAAAGTCCTTATGATCTCAATCAAAAGATGCGCACTGGTCTACCAGTGCACGTCTTTTGACTGAGATCACTGCGCTGTGTAAATCCTTATGCTATGTAAACATAAGCCTTAAGCTTACGTTTACATAAAGATTTACACAGCGCAAATAAATCCTTATGCTTATGTATACATAAGCATTAACTGGCCGTTGGTCTAGTGGTTAGTGACTCTGACTGCTACGCCGGAGGTTGTGGGTTCGATTCCCACCCAGGACAAATCTTTGTGTGATGAGCACGAATGTTTGTTCTGTGGGTGTGTGTGTGTTGGGTGTAATTTATTTATAATAAGTATGTATTTAGAAATATATAAGTATGTTTATCAGTTGTCTGGTTACCATAGATACCAGGCTCTGCCTAGTTTGGGATCAGATAGCGATGTGTGAGTCGTCTCGAAAATATTATAATTATTAAGGTAATTATTATAACACAGCGCAGCGTTAATATACGACCACGTCTCAGATGTATAATGTTCATCACTGGTAACATACACGGGTCAAACATTTTTGTCTTGAGATACTGTGATATTTAGGACAGGGAGATATGGCTAAGCCATTAAAACACTACCCAGCCGAATCCGATTAGCGAGTAAAACCTTTAACGAGTTACTACTTTTGACAAGTGACCTGTTATGGTGTCCTCTTCGAGCTTTTCGGGGGTGTTGAATACGAATATAACATCTATTTCGTGATCAAAGATGGAGAACGCGATTTTTTCTAAAAAGTCAATATATCTTTGTATTTTAGAAGTTTTAATTTTTTTTTATTACTTACCCTTATTTTTGTACCTTTGATTAAACAATAAAATCTAAATCTTTTATTTCCTTTTCTTTTAAGGCAAGTCCCTCGCTAGGTAACAAGCCCTGTGTCGCGGGAGACTTATCAAATATACAATTGACGGATACAAAGTACACTCATATTAGGGACAACCATTGGCACCACTATGGGTCACACAACTTTTTTCCCGTATGGACATCGAACCTAAAACACGCCGCGTAGTGGTAAACGGTGAGGTAACCACTTATGCCACTGAACCAAATATCGTCTTATAGTCCACAAAACATTTTTTTTTAGGCTAACGAAGCTGCTTAAAATATCCTGACATTAATATTTAATACTTTTATCCTTCGTCTAGGTGCTTCTTCTATTTCTCAGCATAGATGTTGCTGTGGTGAAGCCGTCGATAGCCTTGGACACCACGACCTGTAATGCAGCAGGAGTGCAGGCCGCATATATTTTTATACTACTAGGATGGCAAACAAGCATATGGCCCGCCTGATGTTAAGTAGTTACCGTACCCTATGGACTTTTGCAATACTTACCAGGGGTATAACTTGTGTGTGTTGCCGACCCACCTTTTTACACTAGGGCTTTAAAATGGAGTATACCTGAGAGAGGAAAACGTTTCTTTCAAAATGCATACCTAAATGAGCGCTGGAGACCTGTATGGGTACAGGTCGCCAGCGCTCATTTAGGAACACAACTACATCGCTGTGTGTAGTTATTTGGCTGTGGTTTTCTGTAAGGCGGAGATCCTACCCCAGTCGGGCTTGCTCGTTAGTATAGCGCCCTACATCTCTTAAAATATATCTCGGCACGCTAACCTAAATGACATACTCCGACGCGCTCTTGTCACCACTGGCGTTACAGCTGTACGGGAACCCAATTGTGTATATATATTGTGTACACAACGATGGTAAGAGACCTGATGGTATGTCTTTACTGCCCTGGAAGATGGGTAGGCCTTTGATGTGTCTACGCCATCACGCCATCCCATCTCCCAAGCACAGCAGGTGGAGCTGCTGTTGCATCTGCGGAGTCTCTCAAGGGGCGCAAATACAGCATTCTTATCGGCGATCATGTTTTTGAGCCGTTTGGGTGGGGTGCAAGTGCTCGCGGTCTTTTCAAAGCTCTTTCGAAGCGTTTAATCGACGCTTCACGTGACCAGAACGCTGGTTTATATTTGGCTTAAAGAATAAGCATTGCCATTCAGCGTGGCAATGCTGCCAGTCCCTTGACCGCGTTTTCAGTAGACAGGCCGAGGTTTTTTTTTATTAGAATCTATAATCGAACATTTCGAATTAATTACCATTATTATTATTATTTTTATATTTATTACAAAATTTATTAAATATGTTTATTCTAATCTGTAATAATATAGGCAATGAATGTTTTAATTAGAATCAGAGTACTTAGATTTAGATTTAAATTTGTACGCTTCAATGCAAAACATAAACCATGTTCTATGATTACAAACAAAGATTTTGATTTTTGCTGCACTAATGGAAAATAACTAATTTATTTTAAGTCGGCGCTAAACATTTATTTATTACCATTTCACTTTACGTAATAAATAATTTGCTTGTTTGATGGTTTGTTAGTAGTTAAGTAGCTGCTATAAACTATTGAAGAGTGCCCTTAACTGTCTACCGTGTCGGTTGTAGATCAATTTAATGTCTCCTTGATGATGTAGTGTCATTAAAACTGTATATGTTTAGCAAATTTTAACAAAATCGGTAAACAAATGTAAATGTTATGAGTAAACAATCAATTATTCCCTATTTATTTAACTGAGGGGTATTATTTCTAGTTGAAAATACGGAGTTTCCGAAAATCTAATAATTTACAATCAGAGTGCATCTTATGACCTCTCCAATAAGCCCAAACACGGCTAGAATACATTGTTTATTTATGGAGTTCCGATGCTTATGCCACCCAAGTTTATCATCAGATTAGTTTAATGGTACCATTTTCATCAAAAACATTGAATTTACTTTATTACAGTCGCTGTAACTATCTTATTCGATATCTATATTATCCTATCGCCATTCGTAAAATGCTTATTATTGAGAACTTCTGGCAGTCATTTGTGGTCTTCTTCATCTGTTTTACTTCACCAAATGATACTTTCTGAATGCAAATGCTTGACTTATTGTAGAAAATATCAAAATCGTTATATGTTTGCCTATAATATTTGAGGAGTTCTCTCAATTCCTCATGGATCCCATCATAAGAGCTGAATGTCGTTAAAATGGGACCAACTTCAAAGTATATCCTATCGAATAAAAAAAGAATTATCGAAATCGGACGACCCTGTAAAAAGTTATGCGTGGTCATACATAAAAAAAAAAAAAACAAATATACGGGTCGACTTGAGAACCTCTCTTTTTTTTTTTCGTCGGTTAAAAAGTGAAATATATGTATATCGGTACTGCCATTCGGGATGGAATTTACACCTGCTGCAAGTCGGTTACTTTCCAACTCGGCTACCACCGCTTCTGGATTTGATCAAACATTTGTGTCAAATATACCTTAGTGAACCACGTCTCCCTCGTGTATTCAACATTGTTATGATATGATTTGTGAGCGGAAGGCTGTGTGATTTATTTTTAACTGAGCTTCTTTCTCCTTTTGATATCAATTCTATTTATTGTGCATCAAAGTGCCATTGTGTTTGCTTCCACCTCCTCCAGTCAATCGTTGAGAATATTTTATTTGGCAGTAATTTAGAAACACAAGTAAATTACAAAATCGACAAAAATACTTATTGATTATGTTGTGTGTTATGTTGCCATAAATTTGTTTTTTGTGTTGACAGAGGTAAAAAATATAAAATTAAGTGTATATTTGTAGCGAATACGCGCCTATTTTTGACTGTCTTGGTGGTCCTTAGTATGCGCCTGCTGTGTACGAGGTTGTGGGTTCGATTCCGACACAGGACAAAACTTTATGTTTTTTGTTTTGCAAAGAGTTGTTCTGAGTCTGGGTGTAATTTGTGTCTGTTAATTGTTTGTTTCTAAAGTCCTCCGTGACACAGAGCTTGTTTTCTAGTGCGGGAGTTGACTTTATAAAAAAAACATATTTTTCAATAGTAAAGGCGACTCAATCAATTTTTATACTATATTTTATGTGCTTTATCGGAACCCTCTTCCTTTGTCCATAATTCTGTAAGGTGGTGGTACCCACACCACTGAACGACTAAACACAATTACATAAACATGTTATATACTATACATATTGTGAACAACCTTAACAAAAGAGTCACCTCTTCACCAAATTCTGTCTATTGTTGTGGCAGATTTGTGGGCCAGATGTATGATTTGTGACGTCAGTAGGTAGCTGTCGGTCCGGGTAGATATTTAACGAGATTGGCTCTTTCTTATTTACTGTAGAAATAATTTTAAAATGCGCCTGAAGAAGAGCGGCCTATCGAGTTTTCAGTGAAATTTGTTTACCAGTACAATGGCTATTAGCTATAAATCTTACGACAAGTCAAGCAGTCTTCTTGGGGAAGCATCTCTTCTTTATAGAAGGTCACAACCAAATAACTACACACAGTGGGCTCTTTAGTAAACTGATCCCGCTCGAACTGATCCCGCGGGATCAGTTGACCTAATGTATATTTGGAATTGGTCAACTGATCCCGTTCCATACATTTTAATAATAATTTGTATAGACACCGACAAAAGTGTTAGACTACTTAATATTGCCCAAATAATATTTCAGTTCAATTGTATTACTCTCAAGTTAGATGGGTATAGCTTAATTTTGTATTTTCATCCGGCAGAACTAAATATAGTTACGATCTTACGACTCAAGAGGCGGGCCGTGGGCACGACAACAAATATATTTTTCTACTGGGCACTAAATACGTTAAACGTTTTCTGCACGCCTGTACACATATTTCAAAATATACAATTGAGATTTGCCTGATTTAAAAGCGGGACCAGTTGACAAAAGAAAAGTAATAAAATTATTAATTTAGTCAACTCATCCCGCGGGATCAGTTTACTAAAGAGCCACACAGTGGTGCAGTTGCGTTGGTGTGCTTGAGTATAGACCTGTTAATTTAAGAAAAAAGTATAAAAAATACAATAATTTTCCTGGGTTACCTACAAATTGACTACAAACAACCCTGGTGTTGGGTTTTGAATCGGTAAGATAAGATAAGATAAGATATTTATTCGCTCAGAACATGGTACAAACGATGACAGAATACAGAACGCAGAAGCAATGTCTTTGTTATAGCAAGTGTCTATAGGTTACAAACTGCCTCCGTGGCTCAGTGGTCGATGTGTGAGACTGCTGATCACGAGGTCCCGGGTTTGATTCCCGGGTCGGGCCAAAAATCGATATTGGGTTTTTCTGTAAAGAAATTCACAATAGATGCCCGGAGTTTGGAAATTGGCGGTGTTTTCACCTCGTGCCTCGGAAAGCACGTAAAGCCGTTGGTCCTACGCCTGATCTCTCTCCGGTCGTGTCGGATTTGCCGTCCCATCGGACTATGAGAGTGAGGGAATAAAGAGTGCACTTGTGTTTGCGCACACACTTGTGCACTATAATATCTCCCGCGCAGATGGCGAGTCTCCGTTGAGATTAGCCGCCGTGACCGAAATTCGGTTAGGAGGACATTATTATATTCTCGTTTGTCATCTTAGCCGTATAAATTAAAAATTAACATACTCCACCTCAATAATACATGTGGAATAATTGTATTATATTGTGGTCTAATTTTAATATGTAATCTCTCATTCTATCATCAATAATTTGACATTTGAAAGAAGAGGAAAGAGTATGGCGTAACTATTCACTCGCTACACCACGTTTATTAATAAAGCGGACTATGTTGTGAGATGTTGAATAAGACAGCTGTCGTAGTTCCATCTCTCACATAAAAAAAAAACATACCATATATCAGCTTTAAAACTAATATCGTAACTAATATATATTTTTGTATCAACATGAGAAAAAATAAATTTGGGCAAAAGCATTGTAATTTAGACTCAATTCAATGCCACAATTTAATTACACGTTCAATCAAACAGTAAGACAAAAAAAATTGTCCGGCGAAGATTTAACAGTAGGTATTCTCAGTAATGTTCACAAAGAAACCGCCAACGCTCAACCTATTTACGAAAAATCGTAATGGCTTAAAAATATTTCAACGGGTTGACTTTGAATTCACAGAACACTCGGCTGCTCATCGCTACCTTTAAAGAATATTATCAATAAGAACTCGAGGGAAAATCTTTTGTATACATTTTCCTGTTCCAGTTAAGTATTAATATTTTGTGATTTATTTTCTTACAGATTTCTTTGACGGCTTTAGCGTAAAATGCCTGTACTCAGTCGTTTATGAATTTAAATTAGAGTAAATGGAACATTGCATTTTTTTAAAGAATACAGATTAATTCTAAAGCATGCATTATAATTAAATCAGTTTCTTTTTTTAAATATGCATGCAATATTGTTTGTAAATGCTGAAAATTATGTACAGCGGTGGTGGCCGAGTTCGATGCCCAGTGGTAGTACTAATGTGAATTTCACTTTGTGGAATTTCATATGTACTAATCAAATGATTTACCATCTGCTACCGGTGAACGAAAACATCTTGAGGATATCCACATGTTGCTCTTAGAAGAAATTCTAAAGACATATCTAACACTGATTCACCAACCCGCATTAGGCCAGCGTGTGTGAATTAAGGCCTAAACGCTCTCTATCTCTTGACCCGTGCCCAGCAGTGGGACATATATGGGTTGCTATTATTATTATTATGTATTCATTTTAAGATCTTTGAATTTACGCTAAATCACACAAATATAATGATTATTATAGAATGGACGATTGCTGCGCCGAGATTCACAACAAGCTTACTTTGTCACTCTCAATAACAAGAATTCATTTATATTACTCCAAAATTGAAACAACAGCTTCGGCTGAAATTATTAAATTCCGTGGAAAACATGGTGAAGTTCGGTTAAGAAAAGATCGTGGCATCGGCACCCGGGGGTGTTGTAGGCGGCAACTAACGGCCAAGAGGTTCCATGCATACAAATAACATCTGCGCACCGACCTTTTCATTAAACCAGTCGCGAAAACCGCGAAGAAAATGTACCTCTTATATATACAACGTTTGTAGATAACGTGAGAATATTTTAAGGATTGTATTGGATGACTGAACGTCTACTAGGTTAAGATGGTACATTCTAACCTAGACGGTCCTTAGGTTGCCTGTAAGAATTTACTTTTAACGGTAAGGCTGACCTGCCCATTGTGGGCCCATACTATGTAAGGAATATTTATCTAGGTGTACAATAAAGAGTTGTCTATCTATATTCATCTTGCCACTAATCCCACGCTGGAGTTGTGTGTTTACGTTTAAAAAAACAAAATTTTTGTGGACAATAAATGGTTGTTCCAAGCCTGGGTACATGGTTTTTAAGTCGCTCCAGACTGATATCAGTCGTGAGATCACGACAGAGGCCTAAATATAGGCGATCTAAATAACTCTGTAGAAAAAAATAAAAAAAGTATGTACAAGTGTACCTACTTTTTTATTTTTTTCTACAATACAGATACAATATTTATTTTTTACTGCAGGACTTGTCCTTAGAAAAGAAATAAAAATACATAAACTGTAAAATTTCTTACTAGATCTTTTCATGGTTTTATTCCTGTCAGCGACTTACCCGTAAGCGCAAATTAGCTAACATTGTTTAATGTTTCCATTTATCAATTAATATTACTTTTATAGTAGATATTTGTAACCTAACAAATAAATGAGTTGTCTCTGTTTAAGCAATATACGTATTCTATCAAATGTATCGTATTTGTGACAAATGTAACATTTATATGAATAGACTTCCAGACATAAATCTCTAAATAATTTAGCTGCGCGTACAATTCAGTGCTCACAAATCTAGGTTCGACGAAATAGACCACTCAGACGAGATAGACAAAGTTATTTTTGTATTTCTATTTTATTATTTTACTAGCGATGCGCCCCCGCTTCGCTTCGGTTTATTCTGGATTTCTCTACTATAATATGCATGTATTATACATATAAACCTTTCTCTTGAACCATTCTATCTATTAAAAAAACCGCATCAAAATCCGTTGCGTAGTTTTAAAGATGTAAGCATACATAGGGACAGACATACATTGTTTTTTACTACATATGTAGTGATAAAGGCTTTTCCAAACAGAAAACGTACAGGCACCGCGTTAAGGCTCTAGAGCGCCAAACTCTTTGCTTATAAAAAATCTAATGTTAGGCTAACTACGCCCAGCATGAAGTTTTTTTTATAAAACAATAGTATGTATTATATAGTTCTTTATAAGACATACAGTGCATGTCTTCCAAAACATAATTCATCATGTTCTATCAGACACACACAGACTCGGAAAAGCTTAGTTGAGTATACATGTATTAACATTATTTTATTCCGTGTGAAAACCGTCGTTAGATTTTCTAAAGTCAGTAAAGGGATCAGATGATGTGCATAACTAAATTTGTAGACGGTAAGATAAAATAAATTATTTTATTTATACGCTTCACGGGCATTAATTTCACCTAGATTTGGGACAAACATTTATCGATCACACATTTTTTTTGTTCCGTGTGGAAATTGAACTTGACTTAGCAGTCAAGAGTCACTAACCACTAGACCAACAGGCCATTCAAATTACTCGATAAGTATGTATAAATTCCACAAAGTGAAATTCACATTGCCTCTGCTAGCCGGAATCGAACTCTCACCTCAAACGATACAAGTTAATAACTCTCCCACTCTCCTACTTTCGCTTTTACTAATGAGATTTCTAAGTCATATTAATATGAAATATTCAACCTCAAGTTTTTCATTCCTGACCTATAAAACAGAAAACCCATTATACACTGATGCTTGAAGCAATCTGGCTCCTGTCCTCACGCATCCCCCATTATTCAACCCCTCACCACATGGTGCACAGATTTAGAACAGGCCTCTTTAGCCCCTCCGCTCAGTAAAGGGTTGTTTATCGAATTATTTTATGAATTTTATACGCGCACCACGGTTTCAAGTTCTATTTTTATTGGCTCCGCCTGCGGTATTTGTCGATTGTAAATATTTGATAGGTGTATGAAAAAGTTGCCGTGTGTTTTACGAATAACTTGTGGGTGTCGTAAAGTGGGGTAAGTGATTACGAAGGCATCTGTTTTTGTTCTTATGTTACTTTTTATTTATTTTCCTCTTTAGCAGTCACAATTTTGTTAAGTACTTCGATGTGTTTATACATGTATAGCTTAGAAAGATGCTAGAGAAGACGGACGGCTTATATCTAACAGATGATGTAGTAAAATGCATGTCTATACCTTCTCAGCTCTTAAGAGATCCGTGCCCATTACATTTTTATATTCGTTGCTTTTATTATAAAATACTAGCGGGCCCTCCGCTGAGTTTGAAAGGATGGACATTTAGTGTTTATGGATCCCAAATTTTTCTACTGATGAAAATATCTTCAAAATCAGTTCAATCGTTTTTTCAGTTTATTCATTACGAAGAAATATACAATTATTTTCTCTTTATAACATTAATGTAATTAATATAGCAAAAAAAAAACTTAATAAGAACAAACTAAATATTGTAGCCAAGGGTGTCATACAAATTGAAAGTGACATTCGCTGACGTCTGTTTCAATTTGCTCACCAAGTTAATTCAACACACGGTAATCGGCTAACCACACGTTTAACCGTACGCTCGTAACCCAGCTTTATGTCAAAACAGAGATAGCTCTCTGAAATATACCTTTTTAAAATTAAAATATAAGTGGCTCGCGCTCCAGAGATTTATGATGTTTGTGCTCCTAAAAAAACAAATTTCAAATGTTTTTTATTTTATTTTTTTAACTGTGGTTTATAGCTTTTATCTGGCTGGAAATAAATTAGATATGTTTTAACATTCCTAGTTTGAATTATCAACGTGTAAATTAAATATATATTTTTTTAAATTTGGAATGGTTACGTGGATTTCGTCGGTTTAGGTGGATTAAATTAAATTTCAACTGGCATATAATTGATTTCACTCATTGGTTGGTAATTACAATTGAGTATAATTGGTTGCGATGACGAATTTATATTAATCAGCTATTATATTCCGCTGACAATGGGTGACTATCGGTATATGTAATTACATTATGATAATTAATATTAGTATTGATTAGTAAATTAATCCAGTTGTTCTGTACATACATAAACATTAGATCGAGATAATCGCCACTTTTTTGTATATTGGTATAAAGATTTAAGGGTAGGTAAGTGGATACGGCATTAACTTGCATATATAAGTAGTTTTTTGTCTAGTTAAGAATTATGATAGACTACTATACCAAACGGATGATCCAATTTTTTTTTTCACGATGTTTCACCAAGACATTATATCACACCATCCATAAAAAAACCCAAAAAACATGATAATGCAAAGCTGACCAACTACAGACATAAGTCTTTTGTTTCTTATACATTAATTAACCTCTTCATGCATTCATGTCGAATCCGGGTACTTTTAATTTTAATATCTCCGGTATTGGCCCGGAAACAGTATAATTATATTTAGAGTGAAAAATATTTGTGAGTGAATTTTCCTTGTTTCATCATCATCATCATCATCTCAGCCTGATAATGTCGATGGCGTCCCTCATACGTCTCCACAATGGCCGATCTTGAGCTGCCTGCATCCAGTGCTTTCCTGCAGCTCTGATGATGTCATCTGTCCACCTAGTGGGAGGTCGTTCCACACTGCGTTTTCCTGTACGTGGTCGCCCCTCGAGAACCTTTATTCCTTATGGTTGTTCAATGTTCTTTAATGTAATGTAAGAGTTATTTGAGAAATGTTTATTACTACTGGTGATCAATTCTTTGAAATATAATAAACGTTTATTCTCCAACATGCTAGGTACAAAGTAAGTTTGTTTGGAAATGGATTTTCTCATCTAGTAACATGGTCACCTTTCTATTTGATTTATGTGATGTATTCTAGGTCAACTTCCTAAAAGTTTCTCTCCATGTTTGACTAGTTTATAATCTAAATAGCCCCTACTTTTCATCTACAAGTTTCTCCGCAGTTTTCAAGCCCGCATATATCTATTTGGTCTGACCCTGTTGCTATTTATTTTGCCAAATCGTCGGAAATCTTACGCCAAAGAGGTCAATCTCTCTTTGTCTCGAATTCGTTTATGGTGTTGAGCTATTGACCTCGTAATTGTTTGGGTAAATGTGACTGGCCGTTTTATTTTTGTCAAAAAAAAAGAATAAGAACTCTTTTGTTTCTTTTGTTTTTTTTTAAATACTGTGTTACATTATTTTGTTGTGTGCGTGTAATAAGTTGTAATATCTGATGTTTTTGTAATATCATCATCATCATTATCAGCCTATTGCAGTCCACTGTTGGGCATAAGCGCCTCTTGACACGGTCTTCAGCCTCTCGCATCCAGCTTTGTAATATAGTTCAATGTATATTTTGGCTGCCACCAAGGGGTTCTCTTGTGTGGTGGTGGCCTCACTGATAAATTATTCTTTTACTTACTATCCCAGACTAATAGAATAAGATAGACGGAGCGTGTAGAACTCGCGCGTGAAGCCGCCAAAAGTCATACTAAATAGCAATGTCATACGTTTTCGTTTTCGCGCGCAGTCGATTTGAGCCGCTAGTGAGTACGCACGTCTAAACACGTTTTGACAAAATATTATTATAATGCCGTATTGTGTAGTAAAACGTTGTAAAAAAACGAAATCGTATGACATTGCTATTTAGTATGACTTTTGGCGGCTTCACGCGCGAGTTCTACAGCTATAGCGGGCTGTTTATTTGTTAGCATTTAAACATGTTATTTGTTCGGAGATTTAGTGTTTTGACGATTATTTTTACCCCCATGGTCTTATAAACAAGGTCTTGTTTTGAGTTTGAGTATATTACATTTAATAAATTTGACTGCCTTGGTGGTCCAGCGGCCGCAGGATGCGCCTGCTATGCATGGTTGTGGGTACGATTCCCACACAGGACAAAACTGTGTTACCCATAAAGAATTGTTCTACTGGGTGTAATTTGTGTCCGTTAATTGTATGTTTGTAAAGTTTGTAAAGCGACACAGAGCTTGTTCTCTAGTGCGGGAGTTGTATTAAAACGAAAAAAAGAAAAAAAAAAGAATAAAAGCGGAAAATAAAAGTACCTAATTAGATCAAAAAATATAGTACAAACAAAGTTCTTGCGTAATATTTCGCTGTTCATTATAATAGGTAGAATAGTTTGATCACAAAAAACGAAAGCTCATATTTTGTTGCCGACAGAATACAAATTACTATTAGTATATTGTCGACAATAATTTAGTGGATACATTCCAGATTTGCTTCGACTGGATTATATTACATTGAGGTTAGTAGGCTGGTGTAGTGTCTCGTTAGATAACAGAGAGATGGACTGTCTGTATAATATTCACATTTAGTAATCTCTGTACTTGCTTTTGTAATTAAGTGACAAGTTACGGCAATAATATGTAGTGAATATCTTAGACAACTCATACACGGTCATCTGATGCAAAGCAGAGTCTGTACTATGGCTACTAGTTACTGGTAGACAGACTGGGTGGGTTCGATTTCCACTCAGGACAAATCTTTGTGTGATGAGCATAAATGTTTGTTCTATGTTTGGCTAATATTATAAACGTGAAAGTTTGTAAGTATGGATGGATGTTTGTTACTCTTTCACGCAAAACTACTGAACGGATCTGGATGAAATTTGGCAGAGAGATAGATTATAGTCTGGAATAACACATAGGCTACTTTTACAGCGATAACCGACATCTACGGGGGCGGAACCGAGGGCAACAGCTATCTATAATATGTATTTATTTAGAATTATAAAAGTATGTTTATCAGTTGTCTGGTTGCCATAGTACAGGCTCTGCCTAGTTTGGGATCAGATGGCGGGGTGTAAGTTGTCCCAAAATTTTATCCCTCTTAGGTATACATTTCTAAAAACACACTGTTACTCCTGTGTCTCAATTTTTTCTACAGTTTTCGCGCTAGGGTACAAGGCTTGTGTTGTTGGAGACTTTACCTACATACAATTTATATACATATATGACGTTTATAAGTATCATGCATTTAATTTTCATCTAAAAGAATAAATATAAAATTATTTTAAGAGACCTTTAACAACTGTTATGTCGGTTCTATCGTAACTTATTCTTAGTACTACCTTTTAAAAACTAATTCATAAACTAATATAGCTTCTGTCGACATGAGTTTGGCTAGAACTATGTTAAATATAACTATATCTAATTAATTTCAATAAATAAAATTAATGATTTTGAGTTTCAATATAAATTAAAATGTATTCATATCCTACGTTACGGAGGTACCAAACCAATTAATATTATTTTCTTCATTTATTGGACTACATAATCCTACTAATATTATAAATGCGAAAGTTTGTAAGAATGGATCTGGATGAAATTTGGCACAGAGATAGATTATAGTCTGGAATAAGACATAGGCTTTTTACAGCGATAACTGACATTCACGCAGGCGAAGCTGCGGGCATCAGCTACTAATCTATATTTTAAGCCACCGAAGAGTTTACCTCATCCTTTTAAAAGAGGCTAGATCCTCCGCAGTTGTCTACTCTATACATTTATTCTGAGATAACAAATACTCTGTAAACTCCGGTCCTCTAGTTAGTACGAAATATGATATTTTTGAAACAACCGCTTTATAACAGTTTCTCTTACAACAAATTCAAATTATTTAAATTTATTACAGCAGTAGCTGCGAGCTAACTTAGATTACTCCGCGGGATTGTGAACTTTAATAATAAAGTTTTAAGGTGTAGTATTACTTGAGTTATAATGCTAGTAATGGGAGTCTAAATATGGATCGTGTTACATATTCAGGAAAATGGCGGTATCGATTTTGTAACGAATTAATTGTAAAGGAATTTTGTTGTTAACTTATTTTGAAATAAGAGGTATTTTCTTATATCGTTTATGGAAACAATGTTTTTTTGTTTCCATAAATTATATAAGTAAGTAAATGTGGCATAGGTTTTGTGTCCGTTAATTGTATGTTTGTAAAGATCCCCGCGACACAGAGCTTGTTCTCTAGTGCGGGAGTTGTCTTAAAAAAAAAAAATAGTACTATTTAAGAATTACTATTTTTAGAGCATTTTATAGGTAGAGACAACGACTTACGAGTATTTATACGTAGGTATGTATTGATAGGACTTAATCTTTGTTTTGACAACATTAAAACATGGACTCAAAGTATACCCAGACTATGAGCATTCATTTAATATTATGGGATCACACAAAATATTGTCTTGTATAGGGATCGAATCCACAACACGCCGCGCCGCGCAGTGGTACATGGCGTAGTGAACACTGAAATTACTAAGCCACACGTGGTCATAGAGGTTAATAACCCCTAAGGCAAAACTAAAACCATTAAAATATTATTGCAGAACTCATAAGCAACATAAGAATAACAATATTTCTTTTTTACCGCCAATGAAAGTCAAACAGCGATCAATTTGACAGATCAATGCTTTTTAAAATCAAAGTTTCAGGAAGCGGCCAAAACAATCACCGATTCAGCCTATTCAGACGTGACCCTCGACTACGAAAAAAAAAATCAAAATGATTAATCTGTCACATTAGCAGCGATAACCGAAACGCGAACAGCTGTAACACAATTTTGAGCTTTATTCTAACAATATTAAAGTTTAAATTAGATCGTGTGACATTTGTGAAAGATTATCGCACCGCGTGAAATGTAAGTAATTGGCTATTTTAACTCTTTTGTATTACTTTATTTAAATATATTTCGATGATGGCGTATTAATGGTGAAAATTGTTGTACAGCAATTGATGCTTTAGGGAAGAAAATGCATTAGTGTGTTGTGAAATGTGGAGGTTCCTTTTTATACAGTTAGGATTGCCAACAAGTATGTAATATATATGAATATCGTCTTATGGGTAAGCAGTTACCGAAGCGTATAATTTTTATTTTAAAAGATAACTCCCGCACAAGAGAACAAGCCCTGTGTCGCGGGGGACTTTACAGATATACAAATCAATACACAAAGTACACCTAGACTTGGTACAACCATTTATGGATCAGTCAAATTTTTGTCC
Organism: Trisateles emortualis; assembly: GCA_947095525.1. Taxonomy (NCBI): domain Eukaryota; kingdom Metazoa; phylum Arthropoda; class Insecta; order Lepidoptera; family Erebidae; genus Trisateles; species Trisateles emortualis. The sequence goes on along the minus strand of OX352748.1, from coordinate 2,018,512 downwards.
CGTGTGGAGTTCGAACCCACAACACACCGCGCAGTGGTAAATGGTGAGGTAACCACTTAAGTCACTGAACCAACCATATACAGTCATAATAAATTCAAATAGGTCCACTACTGACATCTATCCTATCCTATTAATGATCGCATTTTCAAAATCTAATCAGTAGTTTCAGAGATTTTCCCTACCCATTTTACAAACTTAATTAGTATAGATTTTGGAAGCACGTTTCTAACATAACACCTCTCTTTTTACGCCGGTATGGTTAAAAATAGTAAAACTTTTTGTTATCAAATGATTACGAAACATAATCTCATGTGTTGCGTGACCTCTAGGCGGGCATGTCGTGCCGCCATATTTTATTGACACACAAAAACTTCTATCGGCATCACAACTCACTACCAACAGTTATAATGTACGACAATCAATCAATGTTATGATTCGCTATGTACTAGTCGAAACTCGGAGTAAAGTTAAGGCTTGTGATATCGCCAACTACCTTGAGCATTTGGGCGAAGCAAACACGACACTATTCTCTAGGCGAGCGCAGGTATACAAACAGATGTCCTCTTTGAATGGATGTCTCATTAATTTTTAATAAATTAAAATTTAAACTTATTTTAAATATAACATTACCAAATTATAGGTGTATCAAATATTGTTATATTTCGTCGTATTATTTGATAAAAATTGAAGTCATAAAGTGGTTACATCTCAATGATTTGGTGCTGATTTGATAATTTTTTTACAAACTATTTAGAATTAGTTAATATATAATTTACTACAAGTCATTTGTCTATAAATGCCGACAAAAAATGGTTTCATTTACACCTCTTTTTCATCATTTTTTATATATATATATAATTTAAGGCATTAATTTTAATAAAATTCAAGCACTATTTTATTTGGCTGGGTTTTCAATATTCATTTTCATAGCATTTTTTTTAGTTTTAATGTCTCCCACGTAGTGTGTGACGATCAAATGTGTGTACAACCAACCGATTTGCTAATGTGCCACTGTAATGTTGAGTTGGTGAAGGAGTAGGTTCCCAAACACGTGGGCTACTTGACCAGCATGGACGGTCCAGAATCACGAGGAAAGAAACATTTTTAAAATACACTAAGTATATTATATATTTATATAAAGATAATAGTTACATAGAAAAAACACTCAGGGTATAGGTTTTTAGGCTTGGGCTTAGTAGTGCAGTGTAAAAGTTAAGCAACTTTGTAAAGTTTGGGTGTAATTAATTTTTTTATAGTTTATTGAGTTAAGTCGATTTTTTTATCTGGGGTATTTAAAAAGAATATTATAGATATAATAGGCTGGCCTCCTATTATTTACATACCACAATTTGTAACTCTTACCAATTTGTTAATGTTTTCTGGCGATTAAAAAGTCAAAATTTCTAGATAATTCATCTCGCGTGCGGTCGCAAATTTAACGCTCGCGAGATGATGAACAACTCGATGATTCTTCTAATTGCCCTAACCTTGTCATCGAAATTGCTGTAAGAAACAAATATGATGTCGGTTTTTAAATAAAGCTTTAAACAAAAAAAGAAATAAACTAATATAACTTCCGCTTGATTGGTTACTTCAAATGACTCAAAATTTGAATAACGTCAAAAATATAGCACAAAACACAGCATCATGCACCTCTTAGTAATAAAAGAGTGATGTTGTGTGATATTACGAATTTAAACCTAAAAAAGCTTTTTAGGTGCTATAAATTTTTATTTTTTTCATAATCTTAAAAAAAACTAAAGCTATAAAAAGGTCTAGTCAGGGCGGACTCGTTAAAAATAGAGTTTTCATAGACAACAGATTTAACATATAGGTACTATAAAACATAAAGACCGAAACTTGAAAAGGATCAGGAATTTATGTTAACGAAACGATTCTAAAAGCCACAACCTTGAACAGTCGCCCGTCACCGTGGCACCGCGCTTACGTATTCAATCAAATTGTAAACGGCTCGACCTCAAATTTGTTACCCCATCACAAGGTTATACACATGTGAACTAGGCCTCTACCATATTATAGAGAAATAAGTAGAAGAGAATCTTCTTTATAGTTGTACAAACGCTGACAAATAAATACCTAGAGCGTGTAAATCCGCTAGCCCTCTCGTTACACATGAGTTTGTCATAGAGCAGTAATATAAGTATGATAATAAAAAACCATGTATTTATAATTATGAGATAGGTATCATAGATAATTATTTATATTTTATATAATTATAAAATATATCGAAATAAATAAATATACCAATAAAAGTGGCGATAAACCGATGCGATGTCGACATTCTTGGACTCTGATTAAATCGGCACTAAGCGGAGGGAATTGAATTTGATATTTTAAAGCAGTTTCTGTACTACCTATTTCTTTATACGAAATCGCTGTACGAGTTTTGGAATGTTGATAAATTTAGTGGCGAGTGCGAAAAAGGTTTTTCTTCTTTCAGAGCCTTATTATCCCCCAGTGTGTTATGTCGGCTTCTATTCTAACCAATTACAGCTGGATATCAGTTTTTATTGCGACTGCCGTCTGACCGCCGTAATCCAAAAGGACAATAGCATTTTAAGGTTAGACCTACAGAAATATATTATTATTTAGAAGATCACTATCTATGCTTGAGATTACTGACTTTCCCTTCAGTGTTTTGTGAGGCCTACCTTTCAGGGCTTGGTGCAAAATGTGCAAATCATAAAATCTTGCTGCTGCTGAAGTTTATTTTAGCGTCACAATTGAGACCCGATTGCTAGAGAGACCATCAACTAAAGCCGTCACTGCTTAGTCACTATTGAATACCAGATGAGAGGTCTTATCGTTTGGTTAGTGGTCAACCTGGTGACAGAGTTATTTAGTTCGCCCATATTTAGGCCTCTGTCGTGATCTAACGACTGTTAACAGTCGGGGCCGACTTTTAACGTGCCCTCCGAAGCACGGAGACGTTCAGATGAAATACCACTATGCGGTCACCCATCTATAGGGTTACCGTGCCTTTGGTTGCTTAACCCGCTGATCGTTTACCGAACAGCGAGTGCACCTGGCTATGAGCGCCTCAGATGAGAGGTGCTAAAGTGTCTCTTAAAATAAGGGTTTATGATGTCTATTCCACATTTTAACTACAACATTGAAACAAGGTTAGCCATTTGTTCATATCAGATGAGGCGGCGTGATTGATATTATTATAAAAGTAAAATATATGTGAAATACGAAGAGCCCTGTAACTAATGTCATTTTAATGGATCTTTAAAGAAATGAGAGGTGATTTCCCTGTGGTAAACGAGATCACAAGTGGGTGGTAAAATAAAAGTTCGGTTGTGAATTTTACTAAAGTACGAAACAGCATTTGGGTTAAAACTTAGTGTATTTTTTATGGTATCATGACATTGACATATATTTTACGAAAACGTTTAAGTACCTAATTCATAATTATATGACTAAGCTATGAATTAAAACGAGTCTTTAGCTGCGTGCCTAATATCTAAAATTTCTAAAAAATCCTTTCTAGTGCTAACTTATGTCATTTAACCTTTGTGTAAAAATTCAAGCTTGTACCCCAGCTGTTTAGGCGATGCGTTTCTGCGGTGACAAATCAATCATAATCAGTCAGATAAATATGTATAGAATAAAATATAATACTATTAATGTTATAGTGGCTCGAGAAATGAGGTGAATTTAAACTCCATCCAATTTTAACAGCATAGATTCTAAAGTAATATTATAGCTGCAAGCTGCACGTAACTAAATATCGCTGTAGGTATAATATTTCACATAGTTTCAACAAAACGAAGTACTTCACTACTACTCAGAGAGCGGTGATGCTCTAGCACGTTTAGCTCATCAAATACTCATTATCATTTTAAGTTTCACTATGGAGTTCACTAAATGGAGCAGCTAGAATTGTAACTTGTTATATATGGAGTAAGAATACGATAGTGCCTTTCGTCTGAGAACAATTATGTATAGAATTTTTCTTTTAACTAATCATTAGTTAGGTTTGCTTTCAATGCAAAAAAAAAAAAAACTTTTTGTAAGTAAGGCTTGATGTGAGGAATTTTCTTTCGAATTAATTTCGATTTTTTTTTAACCCTGTATTATTTAAAGTAAAGTCCAAGAACAAAAAAAAAGTTACAGTTAATTTACAATGATAGGGTTAACAGTGCCAGCATTTCGTAAAAGCCAATCTTTGAATAAGTACAGAAATAAACGTGTTAGGTACAAGATATAGGAAACAACATACTATTATCTATATTACCGATGTAAAGAGGAGATAATACTTTAACTTTTGCATGAATCTGTACGCTATCATTCGTATTTCAAGGGGGAGCGAGAGAGGGAGTATTTTTTTTATTCTTTGAATATGTTTATAAGCGGACATCGACAATGTAAAAGCTCGTGCATATAAGCAAATGTGTCACTATTATGCCATGAATATATCAAAGCTCGCGGCACGTGTTTATTAAATTGTAGTGCGTTCCAAAATCAAAGTGAATTGCACATGACATGATTGCGTGGCCTTGCATGTGAGGCAGACAAAACGTTCTAAATGTACAGGGCAGTACAGGCATAGTTGTAATATTGACTTCGCTTGAGTTATATATTTTTACCCGTTTAGGAATTGATTGATTGTTATCTCAACCCATAAACGTCCGACTGCTGGGAACGGCCGGCTGATTCTCTAAGAAACAGCGATGGCAAACTGATAGTTGTGATTGCAAAATTGACAGTTGTGATTGCTCGGTGACGGCACAATCTTATTGACTAAACGTCAAAAAGGTCTCTGACGGAATACCGATTTTCAATCTGACAGCCAGATTTTGCTCGGTTTTTGCAGTGGCTCGGTTTTAGCTCTTACGGAATACCCCTGCGGGTCTCCTCCATACATTTGGAGGGATATTAGCTTACTATACCCCGCTGGCTAAACGGGTTGGTATAGGATTTTGTTCCGAGATTGCCCTCGCTTGCAATGGATTTTGCCTTCCTCATTTTTTTTACTACGGTAACAGCCTAACATTAAGCAGGCCGTATGCTTGTTTGCCACCTAAGTAGTATAAAAAAGTATATCTCCAGCGGATTAGGCTCTGCGTTGATAAGTCAGTCAGTCAGGACAAGTCATGAAATTGTATACATATGTGTAGATGGATACGCTCTTATAAACCTAGTGCCTTAGTTAGTCCAACTATTGTTGTCCAAAATTCAGTTGGCAATCACATTGTGCAAATATTGGATGACCAATATTTGTTGTGTCATACAACCAATGCTGAATTTTACAAATTACCCGTGACGAGTCATACTGATATTTACTAACTTTAATTTTGCTACACATAATAAATAAATTTCAATTGATGTACTCAAATATAGTGGATTCCAAACAAATACCTGTTGCAGTTCAACTGGACATAAACTGTTTTCTATTTGCGCTTCAGTTTCACCTTATCCAGGATATCCTAGCTACCATTTTCAAGTTGTCTGTCTACTAAATCCTCATCATAATATTTCTCACTGTATTAACTTCGTGATGTTGTCTAGATCGATTTCGGCCATGGCAACTGCATCACCATCGTTATTATTTCTTTGTTGCTCTCTGTTTCATGGACTTTACTTGCAGATTCGTTTGTACCAACTGCCAGTTCTTCGGCAGCTACAGTCATTTCATTGCTACAAGCATGTTAGTTTAATCTATAAGTTATATCATTGACTTTTGTTTAATCTAATTTTAAAAATATTTTTATATAAAAAAGAAATTCTAAAGACATGTCCGATTCATCAACCTACATTAGGCCAGCATGTGTGAATTAAGGCCTAAACCCTCTCTCTTTCTAGGAGACTCGTGCCCAGCAGTGGGACACATAATTTAAAATTATATAAAATGGATAGACAACACACGGGTGGCCACAGATTGAAAGCTTGTACAGTATTAATATTGAAAAGTACATTTCATATAGTATTTTTAAATTTCACTAAAAGTTTGCTGAGTCAGCTCGCGTCGTCTCAGGGGTAGATCGTCTTATGTCGTGTATGCGTAGTGAACGAGCGCTTCATATGAGTTCGCACTGCAAACATTGCCCCCAGCCTGCATAGGGTATCTGCACAACTGCGACTCAAGCAACAATAAACTTTGTTTATCGACATTGAACAAAACAACAAAACTTTTAATATATACTATGAAATTGACATTGTTTACGACAAAATGTCGTAAACTTGTGACAAAAATCACGTCGACAATGTGCTAGTAATGTTTCCAGTATTTAATATACGTATTCCAAGCGTTCATGGGCTACTAGAGATAATCATCATCATCATCTCAGCCAAAAGACGTCCACTGCTGGACATAGGCCTCCCCCAAGGATTTCCACAACTCTCGATCCTGAGCCGACCTTGTCCATCGGTTGCCCGCAACCTTTACCAGGTCGTCGGTCCACCTTGTTGCAGGCCTGCCCACGCTTCGTCTTCCAGTTCGTGGTCGCCACTCTAGAACCTAATAATAATTTCACAAATATATTTTTGGATAATACCTGTGACATCGTTGTAATTGTATATTAACCAATGTTTGGGCTATCTGTGAGTATGAATCTGACGCATATATCGGAGTCTCATCAGTCTGAACAATGCAAGACTTCGGTTTTATCAAACAGTAATGCAGCATTCTACGTAGGCGAAATTTTTAAAGCAAATGAGATTGCGATGCGATCCGATGCGGTGACACGCGAATTCAATGACATATAGTGCGATATAGCGGCTTTGTCCGACAAGCGCGCGAATTTATATGTCAATCAACAGCACTGCATCCAGTTCACTCGAAAATATCAAGTTAACGCGGCGTCCTACGTAGGTGAACGCGGTTGTGATGCGATCTGATGACGGTGACATGCGAATTCAATGAAATTTGGTGCGACACGGTGACTCTGTCCTACGTGCGCGCGAATTATCTGTCAAACGTCAACACTATACGTCTATATAATAGACATATGACAGTATCGCATCCAGTTTCTGCGAAAAAATCAATTGATCGCGTTCGCGCCGCACCGTTTGTGATGTTACGTGGTTTTGGTCTTGGTCACAGGAAATTTCAATATTTATTATCTGTTTGTTGTTTTCGCGTCGTACCACACCGCATTCGCTTACGTATGACGTCGTGCGTAACTGATCACGTTTGTTTTATTTCGCGTTGCGCGTCATTCGCGTCAGGATCACTTAAGTAGGACACCGCGTAAATAATGACAAGCGTGATTGGTCTCCACAATGAACACTTAAAATAAAAATCATTTTTGATCACAATATATTTTTACAGGAATAAATTATTACGGGTCCTGAACAAAGTTATTTTAATGGTCAATTGGTTAGCAGTTAACGCCGTTCCAGAACATTAAACTTAGGAGAATTTGGATATAATCATAAAATCCTTTGTCGTGTCCACATCAAGGGAGCTCTCGGTTAATGATGTCGTTAATACACGGAATTATTTCAATGATATTGTTAAAATATCAACGGCGGATGATATTGTTTTGAAATTTTCGTTATTTAGAAAACAATGCGATTACTACTATTATTTTTTCGATCTTCTTTATTTTTGAGCTGAGCAAGATTAAAGAAGTTCACGCGTAGAACAGAAAATAAATTCGCTCTCGCTTGTCAGTAAAATGACAGTATTTTAAGCTACTTGGGGTGTGTTTATTCCATAGATGGGTGACCGCAAAATGGTGTTTCATATGAGCGTCTTTGTGCTTCGGTGGAAACATTGAAAGTCATTACCGACTGTTAACAGTTGTTAGATCACAATATACGCTTAAATAGGGGAAAAACTCTGTCACTAGGTTAGCTACTTACCACATGATTAAAAAAATCACCGGATGCCTTTTTATTTCGAATATAAAACAAACAAAACTAAAACTAAAACATCCACCATTTTCATTTTAAACAAGTCGACATATGAACATTAAAATCAACAAAACTAAATTTTAAAACTAAAATATTGGTAGGTCGAGTCGCGAGTGTGTGTCCCGCCCATATTTACTCTCCAACTAAACGGGCGACATTTCTCTCTAGAGTAATATTATACATATAGGAAGTTTATATGCATGCGACATGATTAAAATCTATACGCAAATGTATTATAAACAACTTTGAACTTATCTCGTGTTCGGGTTAATATATCAATTGTTTCTAGTGACAGACGGGTATATATTAGATTGTGATTAGTACTGTCTTTTGTTTGGTGACGTAATAATCTTATAGGAAATCGGTGTGTGCTGTAAGATAAAGATAAAGATGTAAAGGAATGATTCTCCGATCACGTTTTGTAAAAACTTTAATACTTATGAATCATTATAGTTATTGAAATGTCGTATAATAAGATATTGTAACATAACACAGCATTTAAGAGAGGTAGGGTGCCATACAGTCGAGAAAGCCCGATTGGTGTAGGATCTCCGTCTTACAGAAGACCACAGCCAAATAACTACACACAGCGGCAAAGTTGTATTCCTCCGTGTGAGTACAGGTTTACAGCCCTTATTTTAGAGATGCGTTTTTAAATAAGCATTTTCCTATCCAATCTACATTACAGAACCTGGTATCATAAATTATTGGGAGGGCAAAATCAAAGAGGAGCGAGTGGTGTCCTAGGTATTTAAGCGTTTATATGCTACAGTAACTGCTGTCCATCATGTGGGCCGTATGCTTAGCTTAAAACAATGTATTTAAAGGTGGATAGATTTAGGTTGTAGAGAATTATGATTATAAAATCGGTCTACTATGAAGCCCATTAGGCATTCAAGTCAGAAGTGTTTGAATTTCAAAACCAAACCACTTCTCAGACTTTAAAAGTTTTTGTCAGTTCACATAATCTTGTCTTTGGTAAGGTCTAAAAGTTCGGGGACACTCATAATTGAAAGAAAGAAAGATAACAAATATATTTTAATTAATTCCCATCTTGGTTCAACAAAAACTTGATTAGTGCTAAAAGGTGGGGATCAATAAATGGGCTTCTTAAGGAGCTTTCACCAACTTTTTTTTATACTGCTTAGGTGTCAAACAATCATAATGTTAGCCGTATGCTTGTTTGAAAAGCAAACCCGTAGGAGGTATCACTTGCGTGTTGCCGACCCATTATTTTACACCAGGGCTTTAAGATGGAATTTCCCTGGGATAGGAAAACGTTTCTTTGAAAAGTCATCCCTAAATGAGCGCTAGAGACCTAAGCTTAGACCCAGAAACACAACTTGACTATTTTTCTAAATGTAACACTCAGCAAATAACTGGCATCCTAAAAATGGATTTACTACATTGGGTAAAACTTATAATAATATATAGTGACTGCGTTGGTGGACCAGTGGGCGCAGTATGCGCCTGCTGTGCACGTGGTTGTGAGTTCGATTCCCACACAGAACAAAACATTGTGTGACCCACAAATTTGTGTCCGTTAATTGTATGTATGTTAGTAAAGTCCCCCGCGACACAGAGCTTGTTCTCTAGTGAGGGAGTTGTCTTTTTAAAACAAAAAAAAAGAACGATAATGTTATGGCATATTATAACTTTTATAGTTAAATAGCTATATATATTTTATAGTTAAATATATAGCAGCACAACGTTCTCTCATCCCACTGGCCCATATCGTGTACATCGATCGATAGGATATGTGGTCTGAGTTTTATCTGCTCCCATTTAATCCATCTGTTATACGTCATTGTTGATGCTGTGTGCGCTTGACGTATTGAGAATAATTGCTTTATAAATGTATTGTAAGGGATCGTTTTAGACGGATATATGAAAATTGTGAAGATGGTTTGTTTTTTATTTTCTTTTTTTTTATACTTCTTGGGTGGCAAACAAGCATACAGCCTGCCTGATCTTAAGCAGTAACCGTGGCCTATGGACGCTTGCATTACCAGAGGTATCACTAGCGCGTTGCCAATCCACTGTTTTACACCAGGGTTTTAAGAAGGATGTAACCCTGGCATAGGAATACGTTTCTTTCAAAACGCATCCCTAAATGAGCGCTGGAGACCTGTACTCACACACAGGAACACAACTACACCGTTGTGTGAAGTTATTTGGCTGTGGTCTTCTGTAAGGTGGAGGTCCTTCCCCAGTCGGGCTTGCTTGCTAGTATGGTGCCCTACCTCTCTTAAATTTGAAAAAATCTTAGGTTTGTTTTGCTCAGCTTATTTTTATTTGAAAATTATGTAGGTATAGAAAATTAAAGCAGTATATATAATTAATGCCATCTATTTCTTATTTAAGAGAGGTAGGGTGCCATACTAGCGAGCAAACCCGACTGGGGAAAGATAGACCTTACAGAAAGAAGACCACAGCTAAATAACTACATACAGCGTACAACGTAGTTGTGTCACTGTGAAAGATTTTTTTATATACCAGAGATACTTCATCTTAAAGCCCTGGATTAAAAATATAGGTCGGGAATACGCAAGTGATACCTTGGTACTACAGCATCCATAGGCCCGCCTGATGGTAAGCAGTTGCCGTACCCTATGGACGCTTGGAACATCAGGGGTGCCACTCCGCGTTGCCGACCATTTAAATAAAAAGACTAGTTGTTGCCCTCGGCTCCGCCCGCGTTGATATCGGTTATCGCGATAAAAATTAGCCTATCTATTTCAGATAATTTATCTCTGTGCCAAATTTCATCCAGATCCGTTTAGCAGTTTTTGCGTGAAAGAGTAACAAACATACATCCATTCTTACAAACTTTCGCCTTTATAATATTTGTAAGGATTCGTTGTTTCTTCGTAAAGCTAACATACCGTTATGAAACGTACTTATAATATTTATTTTGTCTAGACGTGCTCAAGTCTGGCACAAAATAAACTGTCTGCGGTGCCGCATGACTCACCAACCACTTAAATTCGGACTGCCTATATTTGAAGTTTGGCCGTGAACTCTCAAGGAAATAAATTATGTATTAAATGTCAGATTTGAGTGAAAAAAGTAACATATTGACATAAGTATTTTATCATATTGTGAAGAACGGTGAAGGAAAAAAAACGTGAGGAAGAAATAATGTTAAAGACATGTCAGATTCACCAACCCGTATTTAGGCCAGCGTCTGTAAATAGGCCTAAATTCTCTCTCTCTCTTGATAGAGGAGAGGAGACCCGTGCCCAGCAGTGGAACATATATGGGTTGCTATTATTATTATATTGTGAAGATATCACAGTTCTTCTGATTTAACTTGAATGACAAAAAAAAACTCATTTTTTATACTACTTTTGTGGCAAACAAGCATACAGTCAGCTTGACTTGAAGTTACGTAGCCTATAGATGGACAATACCAGAGGTATCACCTGTGTGTTCTCGACCCATTTTATTCCACCAGGACTTTAAAATGATGTATCCCTGGGATAAAAAAAAACAGGTTTAGTTTTCTTATGATTAAGAAATTTCTTATGACTCATCATGATCATCTCAGCCCATAAACATCCCACTGCTTGACACGGGTCTTCTCTATTCAAATAGAGATATTAGCCTACTGTACCACGCTGGCCAGACGGTTTTGTTTCGAGTTTTCCATCTCTTGCAGTGGATATTGTCTGCCTGACTTACTTCCTTAGTCGACTCCTACGACGCCCTCGAGATGGAATGGGGTGGTGACATTTGTATTCCTAATCCGTCATCATATGGATATTCTTATGATTAATAATATGTAATTAATTGCAAACATTTTTTGGTTTGAAACAAAGATCCTAAATCACCACATGTCACACATTAATATCCCGCATAACATATTTCTCAAATCGACAAACAATTTATCAAGGAAATATTTTTTTCACACGTCTCGACGCGACTGGTGGCGCCGCCATCTTTCTTAGTCAACGTACCTCAAAGTTCACAACATAAATATTAATGGCCGCTACATATTTATGCGACCCGCTTCGGTGTTTTTATTTAATTCAATTATTGGCACGGTTTAGTTCACTCTACTTTTTCTGTTACATTTTACAAGAAGGGGTTTTATTTTTCTGTTGTTTACTAGTTCGTCGTTTACAGTGTACAACTAGTACGACTAAAGAAGTTATTTGTTTTCCAACTCCCGCACTAGAGAGCAAGCTCTGTGTCGCGGGGGCCTTTACAAACATACAATTAACGGACAACACTTAAAATAAAAATCATTTTTGATCACAATATATTTTTACAGGAATAAATTATTACGGGTCCTGAACAAAGTTATTTTAATGGTCAATTGGTTAGCAGTTAACGCCGTTCCAGAACATTAAACTTAGGAGAATTTGGATATAATCATAAAATCCTTTGTCGTGTCCACATCAAGGGAGCTCTCGGTTAATGATGTCGTTAATACACGGAATTATTTCAATGATATTGTTAAAATATCAACGGCGGATGATATTGTTTTGAAATTTTCGTTATTTAGAAAACAATGCGATTACTACTATTATTTTTTCGATCTTCTTTATTTTTGAGCTGAGCAAGATTAAAGAAGTTCACGCGTAGAACAGAAAATAAATTCGCTCTCGCTTGTCAGTAAAATGACAGTATTTTAAGCTACTTGGGGTGTGTTTATTCCATAGATGGGTGACCGCAAAATGGTGTTTCATATGAGCGTCTTTGTGCTTCGGTGGAAACATTGAAAGTCATTACCGACTGTTAACAGTTGTTAGATCACAATATACGCTTAAATAGGGGAAAAACTCTGTCACTAGGTTAGCTACTTACCACATGATTAAAAAAATCACCGGATGCCTTTTTATTTCGAATATAAAACAAACAAAACTAAAACTAAAACATCCACCATTTTCATTTTAAACAAGTCGACATATGAACATTAAAATCAACAAAACTAAATTTTAAAACTAAAATATTGGTAGGTCGAGTCGCGAGTGTGTGTCCCGCCCATATTTACTCTCCAACTAAACGGGCGACATTTCTCTCTAGAGTAATATTATACATATAGGAAGTTTATATGCATGCGACATGATTAAAATCTATACGCAAATGTATTATAAACAACTTTGAACTTATCTCGTGTTCGGGTTAATATATCAATTGTTTCTAGTGACAGACGGGTATATATTAGATTGTGATTAGTACTGTCTTTTGTTTGGTGACGTAATAATCTTATAGGAAATCGGTGTGTGCTGTAAGATAAAGATAAAGATGTAAAGGAATGATTCTCCGATCACGTTTTGTAAAAACTTTAATACTTATGAATCATTATAGTTATTGAAATGTCGTATAATAAGATATTGTAACATAACACAGCATTTAAGAGAGGTAGGGTGCCATACAGTCGAGAAAGCCCGATTGGTGTAGGATCTCCGTCTTACAGAAGACCACAGCCAAATAACTACACACAGCGGCAAAGTTGTATTCCTCCGTGTGAGTACAGGTTTACAGCCCTTATTTTAGAGATGCGTTTTTAAATAAGCATTTTCCTATCCAATCTACATTACAGAACCTGGTATCATAAATTATTGGGAGGGCAAAATCAAAGAGGAGCGAGTGGTGTCCTAGGTATTTAAGCGTTTATATGCTACAGTAACTGCTGTCCATCATGTGGGCCGTATGCTTAGCTTAAAACAATGTATTTAAAGGTGGATAGATTTAGGTTGTAGAGAATTATGATTATAAAATCGGTCTACTATGAAGCCCATTAGGCATTCAAGTCAGAAGTGTTTGAATTTCAAAACCAAACCACTTCTCAGACTTTAAAAGTTTTTGTCAGTTCACATAATCTTGTCTTTGGTAAGGTCTAAAAGTTCGGGGACACTCATAATTGAAAGAAAGAAAGATAACAAATATATTTTAATTAATTCCCATCTTGGTTCAACAAAAACTTGATTAGTGCTAAAAGGTGGGGATCAATAAATGGGCTTCTTAAGGAGCTTTCACCAACTTTTTTTTATACTGCTTAGGTGTCAAACAATCATAATGTTAGCCGTATGCTTGTTTGAAAAGCAAACCCGTAGGAGGTATCACTTGCGTGTTGCCGACCCATTATTTTACACCAGGGCTTTAAGATGGAATTTCCCTGGGATAGGAAAACGTTTCTTTGAAAAGTCATCCCTAAATGAGCGCTAGAGACCTAAGCTTAGACCCAGAAACACAACTTGACTATTTTTCTAAATGTAACACTCAGCAAATAACTGGCATCCTAAAAATGGATTTACTACATTGGGTAAAACTTATAATAATATATAGTGACTGCGTTGGTGGACCAGTGGGCGCAGTATGCGCCTGCTGTGCACGTGGTTGTGAGTTCGATTCCCACACAGAACAAAACATTGTGTGACCCACAAATTTGTGTCCGTTAATTGTATGTATGTTAGTAAAGTCCCCCGCGACACAGAGCTTGTTCTCTAGTGAGGGAGTTGTCTTTTTAAAACAAAAAAAAAGAACGATAATGTTATGGCATATTATAACTTTTATAGTTAAATAGCTATATATATTTTATAGTTAAATATATAGCAGCACAACGTTCTCTCATCCCACTGGCCCATATCGTGTACATCGATCGATAGGATATGTGGTCTGAGTTTTATCTGCTCCCATTTAATCCATCTGTTATACGTCATTGTTGATGCTGTGTGCGCTTGACGTATTGAGAATAATTGCTTTATAAATGTATTGTAAGGGATCGTTTTAGACGGATATATGAAAATTGTGAAGATGGTTTGTTTTTTATTTTCTTTTTTTTTATACTTCTTGGGTGGCAAACAAGCATACAGCCTGCCTGATCTTAAGCAGTAACCGTGGCCTATGGACGCTTGCATTACCAGAGGTATCACTAGCGCGTTGCCAATCCACTGTTTTACACCAGGGTTTTAAGAAGGATGTAACCCTGGCATAGGAATACGTTTCTTTCAAAACGCATCCCTAAATGAGCGCTGGAGACCTGTACTCACACACAGGAACACAACTACACCGTTGTGTGAAGTTATTTGGCTGTGGTCTTCTGTAAGGTGGAGGTCCTTCCCCAGTCGGGCTTGCTTGCTAGTATGGTGCCCTACCTCTCTTAAATTTGAAAAAATCTTAGGTTTGTTTTGCTCAGCTTATTTTTATTTGAAAATTATGTAGGTATAGAAAATTAAAGCAGTATATATAATTAATGCCATCTATTTCTTATTTAAGAGAGGTAGGGTGCCATACTAGCGAGCAAACCCGACTGGGGAAAGATAGACCTTACAGAAAGAAGACCACAGCTAAATAACTACATACAGCGTACAACGTAGTTGTGTCACTGTGAAAGATTTTTTTATATACCAGAGATACTTCATCTTAAAGCCCTGGATTAAAAATATAGGTCGGGAATACGCAAGTGATACCTTGGTACTACAGCATCCATAGGCCCGCCTGATGGTAAGCAGTTGCCGTACCCTATGGACGCTTGGAACATCAGGGGTGCCACTCCGCGTTGCCGACCATTTAAATAAAAAGACTAGTTGTTGCCCTCGGCTCCGCCCGCGTTGATATCGGTTATCGCGATAAAAATTAGCCTATCTATTTCAGATAATTTATCTCTGTGCCAAATTTCATCCAGATCCGTTTAGCAGTTTTTGCGTGAAAGAGTAACAAACATACATCCATTCTTACAAACTTTCGCCTTTATAATATTTGTAAGGATTCGTTGTTTCTTCGTAAAGCTAACATACCGTTATGAAACGTACTTATAATATTTATTTTGTCTAGACGTGCTCAAGTCTGGCACAAAATAAACTGTCTGCGGTGCCGCATGACTCACCAACCACTTAAATTCGGACTGCCTATATTTGAAGTTTGGCCGTGAACTCTCAAGGAAATAAATTATGTATTAAATGTCAGATTTGAGTGAAAAAAGTAACATATTGACATAAGTATTTTATCATATTGTGAAGAACGGTGAAGGAAAAAAAACGTGAGGAAGAAATAATGTTAAAGACATGTCAGATTCACCAACCCGTATTTAGGCCAGCGTCTGTAAATAGGCCTAAATCCTCTCTCTCTCTTGATAGAGGAGAGGAGACCCGTGCCCAGCAGTGGAACATATATGGGTTGCTATTATTATTATATTGTGAAGATATCACAGTTCTTCTGATTTAACTTGAATGACAAAAAAAAACTCATTTTTTATACTACTTTTGTGGCAAACAAGCATACAGTCAGCTTGACTTGAAGTTACGTAGCCTATAGATGGACAATACCAGAGGTATCACCTGTGTGTTCTCGACCCATTTTATTCCACCAGGACTTTAAAATGATGTATCCCTGGGATAAAAAAAAACAGGTTTAGTTTTCTTATGATTAAGAAATTTCTTATGACTCATCATGATCATCTCAGCCCATAAACATCCCACTGCTTGACACGGGTCTTCTCTATTCAAATAGAGATATTAGCCTACTGTACCACGCTGGCCAGACGGTTTTGTTTCGAGTTTTCCATCTCTTGCAGTGGATATTGTCTGCCTGACTTACTTCCTTAGTCGACTCCTACGACGCCCTCGAGATGGAATGGGGTGGTGACATTTGTATTCCTAATCCGTCATCATATGGATATTCTTATGATTAATAATATGTAATTAATTGCAAACATTTTTTGGTTTGAAACAAAGATCCTAAATCACCACATGTCACACATTAATATCCCGCATAACATATTTCTCAAATCGACAAACAATTTATCAAGGAAATATTTTTTTCACACGTCTCGACGCGACTGGTGGCGCCGCCATCTTTCTTAGTCAACGTACCTCAAAGTTCACAACATAAATATTAATGGCCGCTACATATTTATGCGACCCGCTTCGGTGTTTTTATTTAATTCAATTATTGGCACGGTTTAGTTCACTCTACTTTTTCTGTTACATTTTACAAGAAGGGGTTTTATTTTTCTGTTGTTTACTAGTTCGTCGTTTACAGTGTACAACTAGTACGACTAAAGAAGTTATTTGTTTTCCAACTCCCGCACTAGAGAGCAAGCTCTGTGTCGCGGGGGCCTTTACAAACATACAATTAACGGACAAAAAAGTTGGGTATGTCTAGAGTAAAGTTTGGTCGGTGGATCCACAGAACGCAGATCTAGCCTGGGTTTGATTCCGGTCGGATAAAGTACTTTTGAGGTTTTCTGTTAGAAAATTCTTACTAACAGCAAGGGTGTTTGTTATTCAGAAACAAGCTCGCCCCCTAATTATATGGTATCTTACTTATCTAAAAAAACATGGGTATCATAATCATGGCCTTCCTTTTCAGAGAAAAAAACAATCAACTATTTCTATTAGGATAGGTGAATTCAATATCCAAACTCTTACAAAAAACAGTTCTGAAAAAAGTTTAACAAAAAGTAGACAAATATAATAGAAACTGTATCGAACGTAGTCAATTGTAATCATTTTCCCCCTAAACGATTTGCCCCAAAAATATTCAATACACAAAACCTCGATACACATAGCTATAGTTATGTACGTACTATATGTATGTGTAAAATGATGTTTGTAGGGCGGCATGTGTCATGGAATTCACATACATCCCTCGGTCGTAAAGTTATCTTGGGATTTCGTCGTGATTTTTGTCGAACACTGCGATATGGTTCGGGTTTAGGGATTTGACTCATCGATAAAAATATTTTGTGTTATATTTATGGAAGTACTAACTTAAGAATAGGACGATATGACAAATTTTAATAGAATTTAGCTGCCGTTGGTTAAAAAGACACAGTTTGTTTTTGTTTTATGAAATAAACAAAAACTCTCACTCATAAATTAATGGTTATGAGTGTATCCGTAGTTATTGTATTTTTTCCCGTCTGGATTTTGTTATACTGCAATCATTAGATTCTATCCTACCAATATTATAAATGTAAAAGTTTGTGAGTATGGATAGATGTATGGATGGATGGATGGATGTTTGTTACTCTTTCACGCAATAACTACTCAACGGATTTGAATGAAATTTGGCACAGAGATTGATTATGATCAGGAATAACACATAGGCTACTTTTACAGCAATAACCGACATCTACGCGGGCGAAGCCGCGGGCAACAGCTAGTACTAATATATAAAGCTGAAGAATTTGTCTGTTTTAATTGCGAGTCGTTGTTTGAATGTCGAGATCTGGAACTACGAGTCCGACTAGAAATATCTTAAAATAAAGGAAAATCATACCAACAAGCAACTGGGTAAGGATCTCCACCTTACAGAAGACCACAGCCAAATAACTACACCGCTGTGTCTTATTAGTTATTTGGCTATGGTCTTTTAGGGATCGAAAAGAAACGTTATCCTATCCCAGGGATACTACATCTTAAAGCCCTGGTGTAAAAATAACAACACGCAAGTGATACCTCTAGTTTTGCAAGCGTCCATAGGCTACGGTAACGGTATCTGCTTAACATCAGGCGGGCCGTATACTTGTTTGCCACCCAAAAAGTATTTAAAAAAATTAAACTGCGGGAAACAGCTAGATATAAATTGTATACGATCGACATTGTATTTTGAAATGAAAATGTAAATACCATACATGTCTGATTGTATTTGACAATGCGAATTAAAAGTGCCATAATAATTTGAATTCGGATTTAAGTCGCGATATAGATGAATATTCAATATGGCGGATTTGATTCTAATTAAAATTGGACGCTATTTGTTATTTGGAATGTTGAAATGTTTTCTTTATTTGTTATCTGCTTATTTACAAAATGCGGTGTAACCGAGTGGGAAAGTAACCGACTTATATATATACAGTGTGAGTTCTATCTAGAATGGCGGTATCAATGTGAATTTTACTTTGCGAGTTTAATAAGTACTAATCGAAAGATAGTCAAAGTCAAACTCATTTATTCATTTAGATCAAATACATGACAGTTATGCACGTCATAAAAACAAATGCCAGCATACTTTTTTCCTACGGCCAATTCGCTGACTATGGTAGGGCCTCGAGAGGAACTGGCAAGAAACTCGGGTCACTCTTTTTAATCGCCAGAATATAACATTTACAATTTGGTATATAACAGTTACAATATTAGTGGTAATGAAAAGGAACGGAAACTAATATATGACAGGCTAACGGTAAAGGAAAATGTTCTAAGGAAACCCCTTATGTCTTACAAGAAATTTTAAGGCCATCTCTGTTCTACCAACCCACATTAGGGCTTTTCCCTCTCAGCTCTCCTGACAGAGGAGAGAAGGGCCCTGCCCAGTATTATTTGCTATTATTGTCACTGTTTACATACATACATATTATCACGCCCGTCTTCCAGTGGGGTAGGCAGAGACTGTGCTTCGATCCTAACATACTTCCTTCGCCTCCTCTACATTCATTAACCTCTTGATGCATCTAATCACATACATGTAATGGTAGTAATGTGTACGACTGACGACATAATAATTTAGTTTTCATAATTTAGATAACGTCATCCCACCGCGCCATCGTATTTCCCGAGCTAAATAGCAACGTGGCATTCATATGCGCAGTAATAGTAAGAAACATACATATGAACACCAATACAGCTACAGTGCTGGCTTTAGGACTACCGGCACCCTTGGGCAAAAATCTATGGTCCCAGGGCATAGGATTTGATAAGCTTAATTAAGTTTGTCTTGATCGTTTTTGTTCTTGGTCTTGACCAAATTTAAACTCAAACTCAAACTCAAACCCCTAGGGCCCATGCCTTACCGCGCCCCATCCAAGCCAAGCTTCAGTAAAAAAACCCAACATCAATTTACGCCAGACCCGGGAATCGTACCCGGGACTTGGAATCAGAATTGGCACTGAACGTTACAAGATCAACGAACAACGATAAGAGAGGCAGGGCAGCATTCTAGCGAGCAAGCCCGACTGGGGAAGGACCTTCACCTTACACAAGACCACAGCCAAATAACAACTTTGTACGTATATAATAATCAATAAACATA
Source organism: Trisateles emortualis (assembly GCA_947095525.1). NCBI lineage: Eukaryota > Metazoa > Arthropoda > Insecta > Lepidoptera > Erebidae > Trisateles > Trisateles emortualis. The sequence goes on along the minus strand of OX352748.1, from coordinate 1,998,646 downwards.
TTATTCCCTCTTAGTTCAATACTACATCTTATTCTTGCCCCTACTTCGTATGTCTCTGCATCACTCTAAGGTTGGCTGGTAGAGAATGCCTTTGGCATTAAGCCCTCCATTGTACAATCAGTGCATAAAGTTCTAAATAAATAACTACATACAGCAAGTTGTGTTCTTTTGTGTGGGTATAGGTCTCCAGCGCTCAAATAGGGATATGTTTTAAAAGAAACGTTTCCTTCATCTTGAAGCCCTGTTAATTGTAAAAAAATTGGGTCGGCAACATACAAGTGATACATGGTATTGCAAGCGTCTTCGCTTTCGCGCTTATAAACTATCGCGATTATAAAATTAGTAGGATGTAGTAGTAGTATTTCATTTTATATATATTTATTTATTAAATGCTTTATTGTACACCATAAAAATACATTTTAGGATTGACAATATAAAGTAGATAGTACAATAGGCGGCCTTATCGCTAATAGCGATTTCTGCCAGGCAACCTTTGGATGGACACATGTTGGTAGGATTGAATGGTAGTTGTTGGCGTACTTTATTTAAATTAATTCAGTTGTCTGAATTTAAATAATCTATACATACTTACATAATAAAATATATATAAAGAAATATGTATATGTATGTATTCTTAGCATGTAACACTGGAATGAACACTGTTTTCTTTCTACTTTAAAAGTACCATTAAATTCGTTAAACAAAGTTCATATCAACAATTACTTATACCGTATTCGGTGTTTCCAAATTGGGTCTAATTGCAAAAGCTCTTGAAGAGTCCGCGTTGAGCCCCTGATTTACCGAAGGATCCCTATTTTACTGAGGTCACGGTAATTTTACCGGAAAACATCCTGTTACCGCGCATAAAAAAAAGGTTTGCTTAGGATGGTTGGACAAAACATTTTGATCAAACGTTGGTGTAAACATTGGTGTGAATAAACAACAATGTACATACGACACACGTTTATGTCTTACAATGTTTCGATTTGACAATGTTGACTGGCCTTTTGGTGTAGTAGTTTGTGGCTCAGACTACTAAGCCGAAGGTGGTGGGTTTGATTTCCACCCAGAATAATCTTTGTCATGTATATTATCTTTTTCTTTAAAGATATAATAAATAATAATATTTTATTGTCATAAAAGTTACATAGAACAATATTCAATAGTTTTTGGGCAAAAAGTGGCTGTGTCAGATTGTGACTTGTGATTTTTCTCCATTATTCATCTTCCATAACAATATGCTTATATGCTTATACACTATTAAGTTGGTACTAACTAGTATAGACTGACGAGTTGTGTAAAATAACGAATTAAGAAAACTGACTAGTTCTCGAATTACTTAATATTTACGAATTATGAAACTGACCAGTTACGGAAACTGACGAGTGCCTTCCCGACCCAGTTATGCATTATGTTAAAGATGACTCTTATATAATGTATGTTCGTATAAAAAAATCAATAAAATGAGTTAGTTTTCAGTTTAGTTCAGTTTAGTTTTAACAATAATAATGCCAGATTGTATATATTATAATACCACAATTGATTTTGACATTTAAGGTGAAGTGAAAGTTTTTTTTAATAACTAATTTATTTTAATTACCAATCTTATATTATTGTCATTTATTTATTATAAAAAATACAGTGTTTCTTAATATTAACTTAAAGCTAACAGTGTAACATAAATCATTTTAGATTTTTCCGTACACTGATTGTAATTGACCATTTGGCATGCCAGTCTTATGGTTATTACTGAACACCCATATATCGCAAAATAAATTATTTAAATTTGAACCTTAAAAAAACTAAATGTTTGTCCACCCGGGAATGGCCGCTTGTATATTACACAATGAATTTCATTTTACGTCACGCATCTCTAGTTTCAAAAACACCATAAAAGTAAGGTCTATTACACACTATATGTTTGGCTACATCGACGGTAACATTGCCCCTTTTTTGGTGGTCCCCAGAGAAGATCCGACTTTACGAGTTTGTTACGATAAGTATGTGTGTCAAGGGCTGAAAAAAAAAGGAAATTTAATTCATTTGCTTCGTTTTGGATATTATTAGTGATAGTGATAAATATTTACGTTTTATTTTGTGGCAATAAAAATACATAGCGTATCATAGTATCACGCTTTTTTTCTGAAAGGGTAGTCAGTAGGTTGGGTAGGTGTATGACAGCTATTGCCAATGGGAGACGGGCGTTATGATATGTATGTATGTTAATTCCTATTTAAAAGGGACAAGTCTATTACAGTATACCACTCTAGAATCTAAATAGATAATAATATATTTATTTAGATTTAAATTGTTTATATATTTATTTTCTGAAGGAATAAGTCATGTTTTTTAACTTAAATGTTAAGCTACTTATGTTGTTGACTGTACATCAATGTTCTTAGCGTATCAAGAGAGGTTTATAGTATGAAAATGTAATGTTACAGTGTGGCATGCCACATCGCAATATTAAAACCGATGTTTAAACAATCAAAGGCTCTTTGAGCCTACGTGAATAAGCTTACACACATCAAAGTATGTAGAAATCGGAATTAAAATAAGGACATACGGCCGGGCTATTGATAAGGTTATCAATAGCCCGGCCATTTGATTTTTTATTGCTAAGTTTAAAAAAGATACTGAAAACAAACATTTTATGCTTTAATTAAGATGGCCACGTCTTAATCATACTACCTGGGTAGTGTTGTGTTTCTACTGGCGATGACTGGTTTCTATAGCTTTTTTAGGAATCGCTGTTTTGACAGCAGGACGGTAATTATTTAAAATGTATTTACTTAGGTACCATTGCCATTCAAACAGGAATATAATTGTGCACGCTTTGCAAAGTACTAATGCAGGCCAATAAAGCGAATAAAAATATATTAAAAATAAGTCTGGTACTGGGGTACCAGTACCAGACTTATTAATATTAAGTTTAGGTATTTTGTTATAAAACATGGCATTAATCAAAAATGACACGCCCTATGTCACATTTTAAAACCGAAATTTTTCTATTTTTTTTAACCGTACTAACATTGCTAGGCCTTGTACATAAGTGTCTACTAATAGCAAATGCGCGTATGTGTTCTCCACTTTACATTGAATCGACAGTTAATAAAGCCGTTAGCTTGTCCACAGTCACAACTACTAACTAAATGGACTCTCCAGTAACCCTCACGGGTCTCCTTACAGGAAACTCCTGGATACTGTGGCATACGTAATATTAATGCTGTTAATTCTGGTGATCATTCCGTTCAATTATTTTGCACACGTTTAAACATCGAATATTGTGTGCGGAGGTTAGATTTAGTAGGTTTTAATTGATCGTTTTAGGTTGAGAGAATCAGACATGTCTTTAGAATTTCTTCTAAGACATGTGGGTTTCCTCACGATGTTTTCCTTCACCGTTAGCAGATGGTGAATCATTAGATTAGTACATATAAACTCCACAAAGCGAAATTAACTTTAGTACTTCCACCCGGGATCGAACTCGCACTTACTTTCCCACTCGGCCACCACCGATTAGGTTTTCATACTTTTTTGGTCGGTGCAACTCGACCGAAGCGTCAGGTAACAAAAGGTACGTTGTTCATTACAGTAATATTACTAAAAATATACATAGATATAGAGTTAGTTAAAGGAAACCTAGTAATACATACTTATCAACCTACCTATAGTTTTATTAGTGTTAACGAGAAGAACTAATAGCAACTCAAATACTTTTCATTATAGTAATAATATGACAAAAATATACATAGATACTAGTGGACCTAGCAGACGTCGTCCTGCCTGAAAAAGCTGAAATACCGACAGTAGCGCCACCTATCGGGTCCAATTGTGAATCTAAACCATCCGGAGCCCTACCCAAACACACACACAAAATTTCATCAAAATCGGTCCAGCCGTCTAGGAGGAGTTCAGTGACATACACACGCACACAAAAAAAAAAATATATATAAAGATTGTCAGAGTAAGGCTAGTAATACATACCTACTTATCAAACTACCTATAGTTTTATTAATATTAACGAGAACTAATAGCAACTTAAATACTTTTTATTAAGTTAGTGTCAAATGTTAAGCTGATACCTATCCTATTACAATTATGGAAAGTTTGTTACTCAATTAGGCTCGTATTCTGGATTATATAAGACACGCGAGACCGAGATAAAGAAAACAATACGTGTGCTAAGCCGCGGGCGTATAATATATTAGAAAAAGAATATACACAAATAGAATATAATTAAACTAGCTGTCGGCCGCGGCTCCACCCGCGTGGGTGTTATTACCATCTATCTCCTTGCCCAATTTAATAAGAAAGCTTTCATACTAATTTTGCACCCCCTTTTTACCCTCTTAAGGGATGATTTTCGAAAAAATAGTTTTCTTACCACGTACGATTGGGCTGTGGAATGAGCTCCCCCCTGCCGAGGTTTTCCCAAAAGACTATAGCATGGGGTTCTTCAAGAAAGGAGTTATAAGGTTTTTAAAGGGTCGGCAACGCGTGAGTGACACCCCTGGTGTTGCAAACGTCCATAGGCTACGGTAACTGCTTACCATCAGGCGGGCCGTATGCTTGTTTGTCACCTTGGTAGTATAATAACTATAAATAACTTTCAATGAAGAACCTTCATACTGAATTTCACTCGAATAACTTCAAAAACTGCAAAGTTTCATACCAACTTTGCACCCCCGTTTTACTTCCCCATTAGAGGGTGAATTCCTGAGAATCCTTTCTTAGTGCTTCCCAACGTTATAAAAGGAACCCGTGCAAAATTTCTACTTTCTTACCCATAAATATGCGTTGATATGTCAGTCAGTCAGTTTCTCTTTTTAACCGACTTCAAAAAGAGGAGGTTATCAATTCGTGTGTTTTTTTTTTATTTTTTTATGTTTGTTACCGCATAACTCCGTCATTTATGGACCGATTTGAAAAATTCTTTTTTTGTCTGACTGGACATACTTCCAGTTTGGTCCCATTATCATCAAAAGAAAGTTCTGATGATGGGATCCATGAGGAATTGAGGGAACTCCTCAAAAGTTATAGGCACACATATAGCAATTTCAATATTTTTAACAACTAATCAATCATTTGCATTCAGAAAGTGTAATTTGGTGAAGTAAAACTGATGAAGAAGACCACAGATGGCCATCTGAACTTTTCAATAATAAGTATTTTACTGATGGCTATTAGATAAGTTTCGGTTATTGTTGCTAAGCAACTATTAATAAGAAATAATGACGTGAATGAATTGAGCGCGGATTGCACAGATTAAATATTGCTTTTAATACCTACTTGACCTGTGTTCAGCCTGACGCTCAGTCGATTTTATTCGATTGTAACAAACAAATATTTGAAAATTTTACAACTTGCCGTACTGAAGTCGGTTTTTTTTTGTTAAAATTATTGATGTTTATTATATATATACTAGCTGTTGCCCGCGGCTCCGCCCGCTTGGATTTCGGTTATCGCTGCAAAAATAGCCTATGTGTTATTCCAGACAATAATCTGTCTCTGTGCCAAATTCCATTCAGATCCGTTCAGTAGTTTTTACGTGAAAGAGTAACAAACATCCATCCATCCATTCTCACAAACTTTCACATTTATAATATTAGTAAGGATAGATAGATAAGTTAGAACAAAATCAACATATCATTAAGAAGTCACATTAAGATATAGTAAAGTGGTCTTTTTCACAAAATTACACCAATAAAAGTGGGATAGAGACGCTTTAGGAATTTTAATTGAGTTCCCTGTTTAACGGCTGGTGTAAAGTAAAGACTTAAGCGGTCGTTTAAGTAATTAGGTAGGTGAAGTTCTCGGAGTTGGTGTTCGGTAGACTTATTATTGTATTTTAAGTATGTGCAGTTTAATTTAAATTGAAAACAGTGCAATTTTAATTGGTTAGTTTAAAAATAAATAAATATTACACACAGATAAGTAACAGGATTTAAAAAATAAATGAATATTATATGTTCCTCAAACATAGTATACCATATTATTAATAATAATAGCGACTCATATGAGCTCTCCTAAATAGAAGAGGAGATCCATGCTTCGCAGTAAGAAACAATATGTCCCACTGCTGGGCACGGGTCTCCTCATCCTCCAGCTTACTCTGGTCTTACGAGGGTTGGTGGATACCTTAAATTATTTTCTACTATACCATGGGGTTTTCTTCACATAATATAAAATACCACAGAAAAATATCTGACCAAAAAGATTTTCATTAATTTTAATTTTCAGTCTTAGTAAAAAAAATCTATCACGTTTAATTAAACTTTAAAAAATGTGTACCTGGACTGGACACAATATTCCCTTTAACGTAACTGTGTAAACTTCTAAATTCAAATACGACTAGAAGCCATTTATTCTATAAATCTCTATACACCCCAAAGGTTACTAATGCAATCATGGGTCACGAGTGCAAGGTCACACACCGTGACCTTCAAAACTCTACAAGTCAATAGCCTAACCTCCATTATGTGCGCTTGTTATTACTTAAATAGTTTTAAAATAAGCGAACGGTTACTTAGTTAAAAACCCTTTGAAGTTTATTTAATGTTTATTAGTAACTTTAATGATATAATTTTGGTTTTTAAATTGTGGGTTTTATGTTTGTTTAGATAGTTGGGGCATTGTTATCTCTTTGTTAGGTTTTGTAAATGTTTGTTATTATTATTTGTTCCTGCAGTTTAAATGAGGAAAGTAAAAATAAAATTGGTACCTTGAATAACAAATAATTAACTATTAAAGATCACCAAATTTATTAGTTGTAAATTTGAATTTCATAATCATAATCTACGCCAAAAAACGTCCACTGCTGGACATGGCCTCCCGCAATAATTTACACAACTCTCGATTTGAATTTAATTCCAAACAATGAATTTATTCTGATTCAAGTGAAAGTTTAGTTGTATTTTATATTTTTTCGGTTTGTCATTTAACACGTTTATAACTTGTTTAGAACAAAGAACAATGGTAAAATAATGTTATCCGTTATCCGCTTCCGCTCATGGATGGTCCATATTGCATCGTGTCTACAACTTTTTTTATAAAACCGCTCTCTTCTCTACTTTGCATCCAAATACCTTACGAGAGCGCCCTAAACAAGACGGTCTCCACAAAATATGGCGTCGTTAATACAAAAATCCCCGTTTTCCTCTTTAATCGTGACCAAAATAGGCCCAAACAATTCCGCCTTGATGGGATTGTTTTTAAAGTTTATGTGAACGTTTAAAGTATGTGAGGAGCTTTTTTTATGTTACTTAAATTTGCCTAATTGGTAAATACTTTGCTGAAAAGTTATGTGGACAATGAAAATGAGAAGTTTAACGAAACGAGACTTTTTGAGGTCATAGGAAAATTTGTAGTTTGTTTAGTTTGATTGAGGCCTGGTGTTTAGAACACTGTAAAATACTAAAGTTTTGATACAGAAAATATTTTTAAAGAGAACTCCTGGGCTAGGTAAAATGCCAAATATTAACCATTCACGGTAATATATTAAAGGCACATTATTATGTTTAAAAATTTATCTAAGATAATATTTATTAATATTGAGTTTTTCATGACAGATTTTTTGAAAAATATTATTTATATTTACTTAGTTTATTTCTATAGAATAATCATCTCGACCCATAAACGTCCCACTGCTGGACACGGGTCGCCTCCATACATTAGAAGAGATATTAGCCTACAATACCACGCTGGCTAGACGGATTTCTTTGTTTAATTTCTTTGTTTAAAAGACAACTCCCGCACTAGAGAACAAGCTCTGTGTCGCGGGGTACTTGACAAACATACAATTAACGGACACAATTTACACCCAGACTCAGAACAACTCTTTGTGGGTCACACAAAGTTTTGTCCTGTGCGGGAATCGAACCCAGAACCTCGTGCACAGCAGGTGCATACTGGGACTACTGGACCACCAAGGCAGTCGATTGGTATGGGGTTTTGTTTTGAGTTTTCCCTCTCTAACAGTGGATATTGTCTGTCTGACTTACTCCCTTAGTCGACTCTTACGATACCCTTGGGATGGTGAAATTAGTATTCTTAATCCGTCACCACACGGATAATATTCTTCTATAGAATACTTATATAATATTTATAAGTTTGTACTTGTTATTATAATTTAACGTATTCTTCGTTATACATCGTGTATTATGCTAGCTTTATTTTTAATATAAAATATTATTTTCATCACAGCCTCGGTACCTACAGGCAGACAGGCATTAATCTTTTATATGACCTCATATAATATTTGCCTGGTGCAATTATAAAAAAACATAGGTTTTATGTTTGTCTGAGATGTCTACAGGCCTTTTGAGTGTAAAAGAGGTCGTCGTCGCTCAGTCCTGATAAATTGGACCGCAAGAACAAATGAGTGTCCAAATCAAACATTAAATGAGGTGAGCACAAAACTGCCAACTATTATAACTAGCCACACTTTCCCTATTATAACTGTAATTCAACTTTCAACAAGCATTACCTACATACATTCAGAATGCGGCAAATGCAGGCAAAATGCTGGCAAATACACCAGCGGACCCAAATGGTCTCTCAACTGAGATAAATAATAGAATTTGTACAGTTTCCTAGTTTGTCCTCATAACAATGTTACAGTGGCTCAAAATATTGCTATGTTTGTATTTTTTTGTTATTCCTCCGGTTGCCGTATGTCTAGTTGCCAGTAATTTTAAATTTTCCTCTGTTTATTGTTTCATTTCTTTTTTCTTTTTTTTATGTTGCTGATACACAAGAGATTACGACTTTTTCATAGTTAGACGTTTTTATAGTATTGTCAGTTTGCTGCGTATGGTGTTATGATAGCTTTTCGATATTGGCGTAGATTACATTGTATAGTATGGAAACGTCACATAACGCCCGAACCGCCGTTTTCATATCAGATACTCTCTATAAATGTTTTTCTTCTTCAAATGAGCCTACTAAATATAATTGACAATGAAATATAAATTTAATCACGTTGTATCTTTTAACAAAATTCACACATGACAGACTTTTTCATTTTTATTTCACAATCTCAATATTTAAATATTTCTTTAGTGCATCATGCTACTCGCTCGTATGATATCCAACCACTTTCTTTTATTTGTAACAGCATTTTTCATCATCAATAATAAAACGGGCTTACAAAAACAATGTACACCAAATAATGCCCCTGAAAATTAAAATGAGATAAGTCACAAATGTATTATAATGAGTGGTCATAAAAGTACATTAGACAATGAAGTAGCCGTCCGTAATCTGTTGGTAACATCGTTAATTAATGTTGGTCACCCGTACGAGAATCCCTTTAGCTTCCCTCACTGAACACGTACAAAGGATACCGAATGTTCTTTGATGCTTTTATGAGAAATTATCACATAACCCATAATGGTTGATAATAGAATGTAGATGTAACAAAAAATGTCGTATATATTAATTACATACGAGCTTATCCGAATGAGCTTTTTGTGCATTCAGTTTTATTTTATGAGATACGTAGATGTGCGACTGTAGTGCCGAGCTGTTGGGTACGATTCCTAGTTTTTGCAACGAAATATATATACTGACGATTTGAATACTTTCAAATCATTACATCAACATAATCATAAAGAAAACCTTCTTAACTTAGAATAAGTTCCAAAGGTATGAAGTCGAATCTATATATACATATATCATAAGGCTAGCGTGGGATTTTGCACTGTCAGCTCTCTAGATGGCGGTGAGAGTCCCAGCAATGGGACATAAGAGTTGATATTATTGTGGAAAGAAAATGTAGCTGACATCTTTTTTCTGGCTTAATTATTTATTAATAAAACTGCATACACGTAGGCAGACTTAATGCTATTAAGCATTCTCATTCTACCACAGGTGATGCAGAGATAATTGAAGTAGGTGCAGTCAATGAAGCTTATTTATAATTGATTACCTTCATAAGTGTTACTTTGCAACCTAAATGAATGTTATGTTTAGTTCTTCGCAATACCTAACAGAATCTCGAGCTACAATCAAAATTATATATTTAGAAATTTTAAATGCAGTCGACATAGAAACGCTTTTATGCGTTATTATTTATAAGGTACATCCGCTAAGGGGCGTTAAATTTCTGTAAAAAAACTAGTTAGGTGCAGTAAATTCTGGTAAAAAGTAGTAAAAACTAGTTTGAAGTGTCAACTGCGTGAATCGTGACCCAGTTATTACCGGTTGTGAGCGGTTTGGCTCGTTACCGGAGACAGAAACCCGCTTGAAGCACGTTCCTTGACTGTTTGTCTTCCAGCTCTATTATACTAACTATTAATTTGTGTCTGTTCACAACACTACACTTACGTCGTTTTTGTTTTGAATGTTATTGTAAAAGTGTTTGTTTAATGAAGCTTTTGACATTTATCATGTTCCGTCCTTATTTAGTTCCCAGAGAAACGACGTTCACTGCTGGTCTTAGTACCCACCTACTCTCACTGTCTTACTTATCCATGGATGGGTGACCGTTTATTCTGGCCGTCTCCATACTTTAAAGGGCACGTTAAAAGTCGGTCCCGATTGTGTACTTCTATTAGATGATGACAGAAGCTTATCGGAGATCTGAACTACTCTGTCGTCACTTTTGTTGTTGAACACTATCCACTTTATAACAAGAAATACATATAAAACTTCCTATCCGTTTGTATCTGTTCTTAAATGCAGTTTATCTTTATTTCTAAACTACCCGGTCACCCGCGACTTCGTCCGGGTGGTAATTTGGATTATTTTCCCCGATTTTGCAACATATCTCACTACTGCTTCGCTCCTATTGATCATAGCATGATAGTATATAGCCTGGATCTTATCTTATCTTATCTTGTGTCGGGGCTGTCCTTGCGGCCAGCGCACTTCGACCCTTGGGATCTTTTGTGCATGCCCCTACCTTACCTCTCACCCTACGTCTTGGTCCCTGAATACCTCCTGCATGAGCTTCAGTACGTCCTTGACGGGGGCGCGCCTGTAGTCCTCTGGTTCAGGGTACGCCAGTCCCAGAAGGCTCATTCTTCTTGAGGCCAGCGCATGGCACGTGCATAGCAGGTGCCGCATTGACTCCTCTTCTTCGCCACAGGTCCTGCATGTCGGGTTGTTTGACAGGCCCATTTTGTGGAGAAGCTTGTTTGTAGGGTAGTGACCCGTGAAGGCACCGGTCACTGCCCTCATTTGTGTTCTGCTGTACTTCCATAATTTGTTCGTCCAGCCTTTTTCCATTTTCCTTAGGAATTCTTTTGCATGGCTTTGGCCTTCGGTGTTTTGCCAGTACTCGCCGTGCTTTTTGGTGGTCATTTCTGTTATAGATTGCTTGACCACCGTTTGTGCCAGGTTTATGAACGGCTCTGGGCCGCACATAGGCGATTCCGATCCACTTCGTGCTAGGGTATCGGCTTTTTCGTTGCCTTCGATGCCTTCGTGGCCGGGTACCCAGACTAGTTTTACACTGTTGTGTCTCCCTAGACTGTTTAGTGTTTTGGCGCAGTCTAGTACTATTGCAGACTGCACCTTGTAGGACGTCAGTGCTCTTAGTGCAGCCTGACTGTCACTCGCTATGTAGATGGAGTGGTTCTTTGTTTCTCTATCTAACAGTTCTTGGGCACAGGCTGCTACCGCGTATGTCTCCGCTTGGAAGACTGTTGCTAGCTTGCCCATGCTCACGCTAAGGCTGCAGGTCTTATTGTATATTCCTGCGCCCGTTCCTGATTCCATTTTGGATCCGTCTGTGTACCATGTCTGGCTGTTATCCTTTTGGGGTATTAAGCCAGCTTTCCATTCCTCTCTGCTTGGTATATGCATTGAGTATTGTCTTGTGAGACCATAACTCGCCTGTATTCTGTCGCATCCCATCTCCATGATGCCATCCAGGTGTTGTATGGTTTCCGTTCTCATGTGTATTGACCTTTGCATGGAAGTTTTCCAATGACCGTTTATGATTAGTCTATGGATTGCTTTCCTTGCCTCCATTTCTACCACTATGTGGATCGGTGTAAGACCGAGTAGAACTTCCATCGCCGCTGTTGGCGTGGTCCTAAACGCTCCTGTCATAGCCATGCAGGCAGTTCTCTGAATCTTGTTCAGTGTTTGTCTGCACGTTGCTAGCTTTGTTCTTGGCCACCATGCGATGCATCCATATGTAATGATGGGTCTCACCATCATGGTGTATATCCAATGAACCACTTTGGGTTTTAGTCCCCATGTCTTCCCGTATGCCGAGCGACACATACCAAAGACTCTCAAAGCTTTGTTTGTCATCCCGTCTACGTGTTGTTTCCACGTCAGCTTGCTATCCAGTGTTATTCCCAGATATTTCACTTCCGTGGCTAGCTCCAACTGGGTATCGTACATAGAAAGCGTCCCCATGCCAGATAGGTCCCTTTTCTTTGTGAACGGTATTACAGTTGACTTGTTTGGATTAATGGAGAGGTTGTTGGTTTGACACCATCTCTCCACTGTCCTTAGGGCTTCCTGCATGAGTCTTGCCACTGTGCCTGGGAACTTCCCGTTTATCAGTATCACAAGATCGTCCGCGTACCCGACAGTATGTCTCGGTCCTTTGTTTAGTTCTATTAGAAGCTCGTCTATCACCAAGCACCAGAGAGTCGGCGACAGGACTCCTCCTTGTGGACATCCTCTCGTTACCTGTGCATGCTTGGTTTCTCCTAGCAGTGTCGATTGTACAACTCTGCCTTGTAGCATATTGTCCATCCACCTACAGATGGTTGGCTGTATGCCGTGTTCTATCGCCGCGTTGCGTATCGTGGTGAATGTGGTGCGATCGAAGGCCCCCTCCACATCCAGAAACGCTGCTAAGCAGATTTCTCTGTTTTCTAGCGCTAGTTCAGCTCGGGTCACCACCCGGTGTAGTGCCGTCTCTGTCGACATTCCGGGTTGATACGCACATTGCTGATGGTGCAGGGGTGCCTTTTTCAGTGCTCCCCCCCTGATGTTCTTGTCCACTAGTTTCTCTAGTGTTTTCAATAAGAACGAGGTCAGACTTATAGGTCTGTATGCCTTGGCATCTTCATAATCAGCCTTACCGGGTTTCGGTAGAAAGATTACTTTTGCCTGTCTCCAGGCTTGCGGGGTGTACCCGAAGGCCAGGCAGGCTTTAAATAGTCTGCACAGGTGTGGGCTTAGTATGGTCACTGCCTTTTGTAGTAGGACTGGGTAGATCCCATCCGGGCCTGGTGCTTTGTAGGGTTCAAACCCATCGAGCGCCCATTTAAGTCCGTTTTCATCTACTACTTTCTTTGCTGTGTCCCAGTCTGCTCTGGTTGTTCGTAGTCCGACTTCCTCAGAGCTTATAATGTTCTCCTTTGCGGATATATCTACCGCTTTTGATCCCGGGAAGTGGGTCTTGAACATGACCCGTAATGTGTCTTCGCCGGTCTCCGTAAGTCTCCCATCGTCGTCCTTTATGGTCGTCAGTGGGTTGATCTTTGCCGTGGCCATTGCCTTTGTAAGTCTCATGCTCTCTGGGATGCTGCCTATCATTGTGCAGTGATCTTTCCAGGCTTGCCTTTTTGACTTGCGTACGGCCTTGTTATAGTTTGTTAGCGCTTTGGCATATAACTCATAATTGTTAAGGGCCTTGGCGCGATTGAAGGTTGCTCTGGTCTCTTTCCGTAGCTTTGCTAACTCCGGATTCCACCATGGTACCCTTTTACCCTTAGTTTCTCTTTCCGGGCAGTTGTTTGTCCAGGCCGTTATGATGGCCTGGGCTATGTGGTCGGCTTCGAACTCTATATCAATAGATGAGTTAAGCTTACCTTTTGGGTCGCCCAATTCTACCTTCACGTCCCTCGTGTATGAGGTCCAGTCGGTGTTCCTTGGGTTTCTTCTTTTTACAGGCTCTATCACGTGTGACGTCCTGTACTTAAAACAGATGTACCTATGATCAGATAATGATATCTCGTTAGGTACATGCCAGTCCGTTATATAGTTGCTAGCTGCGTTTGTGGCTAGGGTAATATCAATTACCTCGGCCCTGTTTTTATTAACAAATGTAGGCTTGGTGCCTCTGTTCATTATTTGCATTGGAGTGCTTACCAGATATTCCAGAAGTTTATCCCCCCTTCTGTTATTTCCTGTGCTGCCCCACATGATGTGGTGCGCGTTGGCGTCACAGCCTATTACTAGGCCCTTGTTCTCCCGACTGCAGTGTTCCACCAGGCTTCTGAGCTTTGTCGAGGCCGGGTCCTCTGCTTCATAGGGCAGATAGGCAGATGCTAGTACTAGCGCTCCGCACCATCCTCCCCCTTTTTGTAGGACCTTGATTGTTGTCAGGTCCCTGTAACAGAAATGGTGTAGCGGAACCGCATCTATGCCATTTCTGACATAGATGCAGGTCCTGGCACCGTTATCATGATGGTAGCTGTGTATTATGCCCCCCGTCATGCTTAGTCCCCTAATCTCTCCCCTGTATATATAGGGTTCCTGAATAAGGGCAATATCATATTTGAGTATGCTTAGCTCGCGTGCCAGTAGGGCTGTCGCGGCCTTATTGTGTTGTAAGTTGATTTGTACACACCTTAATGCAGCCATTTGTTCCGCTAGGCCGCCATCTCCTCATCACAGGAGTCGTCTTCGCTCTCCAGGAAGAGGCCCTCCAACTCCAGACCTCCCAGGCCCGTTGACGGTGACGACGCACGGTCCAGGTCGGTCTCGGATCGGAGTTCTCCCTCCCGGGTTGCCAGACTAGTCCCGCTCAGTGGAGGGTCCAAGTCTTCTAGAGGCGGTGCTTCCACCTCCTCCGCTGTCTTCTCTGGAGCCTCCTTTGTAGAGTCATCCAGGCTCTTGAAGCGATCAAAGTCCAGGCCCGTGTAGAGCCTGAAGTCAGCCGCTTTGATCGCTTCCGCAGATGTTCTGTCCATCAGGACGATCCTCCTTGTGGTCAGAGGCTCGGACACCGCTGCGACAATCTTCCACTCCTCCGTCTGGAGTTGTGGGTTGATGCGCTGCATCAACTTCAGATGCCGCGCCAGGTCGAGTCCTTCGACCGTCCTCGATCGCCAAGCCATTTTTACCGGCTTGGGGAGATCCTTTGCGTAGATGGCCTTCAGTGTTACCGCTCCTCCTCTCACTGTCAGGCCATCTATCTTCTTCAGGGTTTCGATGGCGTTTGGGCCCTCACACGTTATGTGCAGCGCACCTCCTGTCATCTTCCCCGTGATGAACTGGGGCATGGGATCTGGAGCCCCTTCCAGCAGCCCGATAATGTGCAGCTGAATTGGGTCCACGTCCTTTGCCTCCAGCGTCTCCTCCGGGAAGTTAGTGTGGACGATGGCCATCTTGGTGCCCATCAGGGCCTGCCGGTATGACCCCTGGTTCTTAACCCTTTTTGGGGTGTTCCCGGCGGTTTCGTCCGTCCCTTCCCTCTGTCTTTTGACAGGGGCCTTGTTAGGTGCCCCTGCCTCCTCTGTGGCGGCCTCCTGCTTTTGCAGGCGTAGCCGCTTCTTTCTGGCACCGCCACTCAGACCCTTTTTACCTTTCCTCGGTACCTGACCTGTGGAGGTCCCAGGCATTGGAGCCTCGCTCAACGTTCCCTGTTGAGGGGCCGTACGAGACGAGTCACCCGCAGCAGTGGTTCCTCCACGCGTCAGCCCCGATGGTCCGGCTACTTCGGGCCCGTCAGTGACGGTGTATGTGCCCCGATTTGTTTTCGGTGCTCCGGTACCGGTGCCCTCCAAAGCCGTGGCTCCCTTGCGGAAGACCTCGGTCCCTTTGGGCTCCCGCCCCGAAGCGCCCGACGTGTGTTGGGCCTTGTTTGCCTGCCCTTGGGCCCTACCCGTGCAGGTTCCAGGCCTTGGAGCCTCACTCGCCGTGCCCCTAGGGGGGGCCGTACGAAGCGAGTCACCCGTAGCACTGCTTCCTGCACCAGCCGGTCCCGGTGGGCCGGCAAACTCGTGCCCCTGGTTTGCATTACAGGGGCCCCTAGCTCCGCCCGACCCTCTGGTTCTGGTTTCCTCAAGGACCAGGCCTCCCTTGCGGGATACCTCGGCCCCTTTGGTCTCCTGCCCCGGAGCGCCCGGTCTAGAGCTTGTGGCCCTAGTGCTGCCTTGTTTTACCTCTTTCGAGGCCTTGGGTGGCACTACCTTGGAGGTAGCGCCCTGTGGTTTTTTGTCTTTGTTATCCATAGACTTCTTTTGTTTCTCTTCACCCCCCCAACTCCCCACCCTCCACGGAGCCCTCACATTGGGGATGCTCTAAAGCATCAGAGATATTGGGAGAGGTATAGCGCCCTTGAGTGGGTTGTGCACGAGCTTCCAGGACGAGCAACAGCGGTCCCCCACCACAGGTTCCCGCAGCCCGCGCCCCTTCTGCTGTACACCTCACCGCTCCCGGACACTCGCAATGTCCGTCTGACCGGACACCACAGCCGATTGATTGCGACTCGCTACGTCACAACCTCCCGTGTGAGAAGAACTACGGGCCAAAGTGGCGTGTTGCCTTCGAGGTGTAACCACCCGACTCCTCTCAGGCTCAACCTACCAGGATCCCCTCGTCCCCCTGTACGGGTCCCCGCGCACGGCACAAACACGCGGGAGGTCATTACTATCCAGCATCAGATTTGTTTGATGGTGGACACCCAAGGACATGACCTCATCATCCTTTGGGATGGGCGCCCGATGGTTTCTGCTACGTCTGTTTCATAAGGAATCAGACCAATAACAGGGTTGGCAACCTCTAGTAGAATAGTCCATCAGACTTGCCTTAAGGATCTCCACGACTGTAGCGCTCTCCCTTAAGACCATACCCCCTTGCCCTCTCAGAAGGAGGGGCAAGGTAGACCAGTATCCGTGCTGCCATACTCCAGCTTCACCAGGGCGAGGCCGAAGCATGTCGTTGTGCAACCGTGAGAGCATGAATAAAGGCCCACCCCATATAGCCTGGATAAATGCACTATTCAACAAATAAAGATTTTTTTCAAATCGAGCCAGTACTTTCTGAGATTAGCGCTCTCAACCAAACAAACAAACTCTTCAGCTTTATAATATTAGTATAGATACATTTAAATCTAGAAGCCTGTACATTTAGTGAAAGTATTAAGATTATCGTGGCTACAGTATTTTCTAAGATTTATTTAGCTTTCATTTGCCACCAGTTTGTGTTGACTCAAAAACCATTTTCTTCGTACAGTGCAACTTAATGGCGACAACAGAAGTGTTATTCGCAACTATAGTGGTATAGTGTGGTGAGAACCGTTTCTCGCGAGTACACTAGCAATATATCAGCGAAATCTTCTTTATCTAAGCTAGAAAGTAGGGCGACACTGTTTCTATTATTTTTGTAGGATAATGTTTAGGAAGAAATTACTGAATATATATAATGTAATTTTGTGCTATGTATATGTTTAATACTAGGCGATACTGGTGTCTAGCAGTGGAAGTCTCGGGTAAGATGATGAGGTAGTGATATTTTCGTACACTTAAATGTTTTTGAACGAAATCGTTCTCTGTTACATTTTATTTTAGTTGATAAATTGTAAGAAGAATTGTTTTTCGTCTCGCTGTAATGATTCTTTCATTATTAGAGATCGTTATTATTGGATATTTTTAAATTTAGAACTATTTGGCAAATCCTGTTTACTCACAGTCGGTGACCTACGTCGCAATTATTTTTTTCGACCAGGTTTTAAAGTTGTCTTAACGTCATTGTCTTCACATTTTGTAATGTACTGAAACTAATATAGATTTTAAAACAGTTATTTTAATAACATTACTTTCTTTGACCAACTTATTATTAAATATACAAAAACACTGCATCAAAAACGGCAAATTTTGAATACCTAATTCACTACAGCTTCAGTGTAAAAATAGGGATAATAATTTATCACTTTGTGGAAAATTTAACCTTATGCATTAAAAACCTTAGCATAAAATGTAAATTGTCGAATAATTTTCGACAATTTACATTTTATGCTAAGGTTTTTAATGCATAAGGTTAAATTTTCCACAAAGTGATAAATTATTATCCCTATTTTAATTTATCACTTTGTGGAAAATTTAACCTTATGCATTAAAAACCTTAGCATAAAATGTAAATTGTCGAATAAGCGTCTCCGTTGTTACGTCATTTCACAAAGAATTTGCGAAAATGTGATCCATTTCTAAACATTCTAGGAAAATTTACATATTGGTTTTATAATATACTTCTAAGTACACATAATATAAAATATCCAGTATTGGAATAAACAATATCCACGTCTTTGTTCTTCAAAGAATAAAGTAAAACATTGCATTCATTCAGAAGAATATAAGAGACAAGAAACGGGTCACCAAGATCATTTGGGTCTGCACAACCGATACTCACGTATTGTTATATTCAGTCCGTTGTTTTCAGGAATATCTTTATAATATCGAAAGCTTAGATACCCTACAGTTGTGACCTGATTCCGTGCTTTCTTAGGACAAAGAAAATGGAATACAGCACAATGTATGAGATAATATGACGTCACGCTAAGATTTTATATTAAATGCGATTTAACGTAACGACTGTGATGTTGGATACAATATTGAATGTTCAAAATTGTATTTATATTGTAGGAAATAATAATTTAAAATATTTTATAGAAATTGGATATTTTTTCAAAGATGAATCCTGCACCTGAACTGTCGGAATCTTCTTCTCCTCTAATTATACAAGTAGAGAAGAAGAAAAAGTGGTAGCCGAGTAGGAAAGTAACCGATCTGTTCATTTATGGTATGAGTTGAGCCCAGGTAAAATTAACAATAAAAAACAGAACTTTTTTATGAAATTGATACGTCCTCATTCAATGGCTTTTTTACTTTAGTAATGTAAAGTTTTAGACCCTAAAACGTCAGGATAATAAAGATTTGTATATTTTTCAACATCTACAAACGACTTGAGATCGTTCGTGTCCCAATGTACTAAAAATAAAAATCTAAATTTTTAATCATCTTTTCTATTTCTTCACGTCAACTTTAAAATGAATGAAACCTATAAAAATAAAATTTTATGATGAAATTTATTATTTAAATAGCTACTAAACTTACGCTTGAACTAATCTGTAATCGAAGTATAATGAAGTAAAAGGTTATAACTATTCATGGAAGACCAAGTCTGATACAGTTCGATTTTGTTAACAGTATGGTTGATTGAGTGTAGTTTTTATATTCTCAAACCTCAAACGTTTTTATATTTTGCTTGAGATTTTATGTTCCTATATTTTTGGAGAATTCGCTGGGAAGCGTACAGAATGGCAGATACTTAGTGGACGGCTGAAAGTTTAGCTATGGCGATTTCAAGTCAGCTCAATGCTAGCTACCGTCAATTTCTCTTGTCAGGCCGATGGAGCATGTCGTTCTCGCATCCGTCTCTTCAGCCACTAAAACGATGTCTCTCAGACCTTGAACCATAAATCGTCTGCAATGCAAAAACCATAATGATATTCAGTGCTCTGGGAAAAAATAACATGGTTAAAACAGTTTTTAACCGATAAAATAACGCAAAAAGTTCATAAATTAACCCATTCGATCCAAAACAATTTTTAATATTTACATTAGTCTCGGAGGTTAGATAATTTAAAAAGTTTCTTAGTAATATTTTTTTAACATTTCAGTAATGTAAAAAACGTAATCATAAGGTTTAAATATATTATAAGAACATTGAATGATGACGTTTGCCCTGATGGAAACCCGTCTTTACATACGATATTTTTAGCAACACTCAAGTTTCTGCAGCAAAAATTAACATCTTGTTCACAAGAATGACTGTACAAACAATTTCTCCAAGATGAGATAGCTGACATTATTCCTCTATTTCGTTACATGAATAACTTTGTATATTTTAAGATATTCTGTTTTCTATTTGCGTCGTATATTTTGTACTATTACACAAATCTGTTTGCATAATACACAAGCTATATCAGGTTTTGTTGCCACTTCTTTTGTTATATTTAGCCACTTCTATGGGTCCATGTGTTAACTTTTAAATTACAGATTATAAAATCTAAAATGATTAAGGTAACGGCACCTTGATCCGCGGTATTTTCACCAAAACTCGAAAGAGCATCGAAAATTAAGCATTTACTGTATCTTTTTGGGGGTTTTATTATTTTTATCAGTAGCTTTGTTTATTTGACTATCGAAATAGACTAAAGATTTGACTATTAGACCTTAATTTGTATTAAATAATAAATAAAATATGAAAAAAGTCCGTAGCCCCTAATTCCGAGGTAAAGATCCTAATTCCGATGTATTTGTTTCCTAATTCCGAGATAACAAAATGTAGCGGGTACATGGTGTTCAAAAAAATCTCTATCTACTTTATAAATATGTTATTGTTCTTTGAATCTTTATTATTATTTACTTTTATTTAATTGATAAAATTAAAATTTATTAATTATATTAACCGACTTTAAAAGAGGAGGTTATCAATTCGTGTTTTTTTTTAAATGTTTGTGACCACAGAACTCCGTCAATTATAAACTGACTTGAAAAGTAATTTTTTGTTCGAAAGGGTATAAAATTCTGTCTTTAAGGGGTAATAAAGTTTGTAAGAAAGTTCATGTTTTATTTATTTCAGTATTTCAAAATTAGGAGTTTGGGATATCAATGTTTATGAAAATTCTCATACTATCAGTATTTACAGTTGTTTTGTTTAATACATTGAATAGTGTATTTTATTTATTGTAAATTAGGAGAGGGCCAGGATTTGTTGTAGGGCACCATACTAGCAAGCAAGTCGGACTGGGAAAGCCTCCCCCTTACAGAACACGACAGCCAAATAACTACACACAGCGGTGTAGTCGTGTTCCAGCGCTCATTTAGGGTTGGGTTTTGAAAGAAACGTTTTCCTATCATAGGGATACTCCATCTTTAAGCCCTGGTGTAAAAAAAATGGGTCAGTAATACGCAAGAGATACCTCTGGTATTGCAAGTGTTTTCTATGCTACGGTAACTGCTTAACATCAGCCGGGCCGTATACTAGTTTGCCACCCAAATAGTATAAAAAAACAAAGATATCTAAACATTAACATGATGAAATTATGTCATGTTACGAGAACACTATGAAAAGAATTTTACAGACAAAATAACTCAATTTGCATTAATTTTATTATTGATCGTTCCATTTGAGTGAAAAAATAATCAAATTTACAATATCAGTAACCAAAATACAAACTTCCTAAATTAAATTTCATCCAAGAAAAAAAAACTATATGCTGCAGTGAATTGTGAACAGCCTGTATTTTACTTGTCTATACCACGGAATTAGGTGCCCATAGAACCTAATTCCGATGCACTATACATCGGAATTAGGTTTCGTACTGAAAAATCACGTTTCCTAATTCCGAGTTTTAAAAGCTACAACATTTTTGCATAATTTATTTACAGATTAGTGCACAATTGTAATATCTTCCTAAATATGTATCGCACTTGCTAAAAATTACATTGAATTATAAATAAATTTAGATTTTTTGTCTTGAAATACTCATACAACAAATTAACAAAATACCTAAATATACCACCTTTGATATGCTACAATTAGTGAATGCGATACAAAAGTGTACCTCGTAATTAGATCTTATATTAATTGACTACTTAAGTTAGTAAATCTAAAGTGTGAAGTGCCTAATCTTAAAAACAATCCTGAAAACCAAAAATTAAACTAAGTCTATGAAATCCTTATTCCGTGGTATACATCGGAATAAGGAACCGGCTATTTTTTATGGCACCTAATTCCGTGGTATTTTCGAAACGTTTTTTCACCTTTATTTATATAGTAAAATACAAAAAAGTAAAGTAATACTTATAATAAATATAGTCCTTCTACTAATTAAACGCAAATAATTACACACTCAGTATTAAAATATTAAGAAAAACGCTATTTAAAAAAACGTGGTATTTACGTGCACAGGGTGCCAAATGTATGAAGAGTGAGTTTGGACCGGCTATCGATGCGAAACTTATCGATTATCTTAAACTTCTTATACTTTACACCTTACCTTGGATAATATATCCACATTTAGATATAATTTTTACTAAATAAGAGATATTCTGGTTAAAAACAGCTTGTATATCGCTAGTAAATGCTGTTTTTCTAAATACCTCGGAATTAGGTGCCAATTTCAGAACCCCTCGGAATTAGGTGCCGTTACCTTACATAACAAATAAAATAGTATTATGCATTAGCCTGTACATGTATCATTTTAACTGTTACAGCGTTTTGACTACTAGTATATTGTATCACTAGATATATAAACTGGTAGTCAAAACGCTCGGCAGAAGCGCTCAGGATTCTGTTCAGCCCCTCTAGACAAGTGGCATAAACGGCAGTCGAATCGAAAAGTCACAAAAGCAAATGTATGGGATTTGACGTAAGTCTACGATATAATGTCGTAAGCTTAGGGGCTGTTTTGTTTGAAAATTGAAAACAGAAGACGACTAGGTATAAATAAATTGTAGTCTTTTTATCAAAAGCAAGCAATTTTTTTATCACAGACTACTTGTAACTAACTAGGTAAATCATATTCATATTTTTTTTATCTCCATCTATCATCGCAGCCTATCGCAGTCCACTGCAACCTAGTACGATCTTCGGCCTTTTAACTTTGCATATTGTCATCGCTCTACTTAACCTAAGGTGGTCCTACACTATGTTTGCAGATCCTATAGTTAGCCAAATTACCTACAACGTAATGACTCTTGTAGATCACAACACGATATCAGGCTATATGCCACTGTTATCGATGTCAAGATCCTTCGAAATATTTATTTCATGTCCCTGACCAATTATATTACCTACCTAACTTTGTGCTCGTTATAATATTTCCCGGCATCTGCGCTCCCATGGGGGGATCATTTGAAAAGCAATAAGTCCACTGGCGACTTGAAAATGTTTCTATAATTTTATTTTTTCTGTTTTATTAAGTCCTTTTGTCAGAGAAAGTGGTGGGTTGAGCAGATTTAAATCTTAATATAAAATTTTAATAATAATCTCATGATTTCAATGGTGGAAACATACTATTGAATCGTAGTTTAATCACTTGTCTATGAGCAGAATCACACTATCAACACCCAAGTCCCCACGTGTCGCTCTTCACAACAAAATTCACGCGTTTCGTCGTCTTTAATGCCGTTTCGAGTGTTGAGAGTCTGTCCTCCACAGAAGATAATTGTATGATGATTGTAAGGTCCTAGAGACACATGGTTTGTTGCCATTGATATCCATCAACCTGTCATCATAACTGTGCAATTGGATTGAAATATCGTCGTACCTATTAAAGTAAAGTAAAGTATTTCGTTTCTTGTTTTTTTTTCTACTACTATGTAACTCTATTGCGAGGAGCTCTCTTGCGAGTAACTTTACATCCATACAATTCATAAAAACAAATGACACCCAGACTTAGAACACTATTTGTGGATCACACAAGTATTTGTCCCGTGTGTAACCCACAACACGACGCATTATAGTAAATGGCGAGGTTACCACTTAAGATACAAAACAGTCTATACAATCTAATAGTAAAATAGCAGTATTAATTCTGTTTTCCCTGTAGTCAATGTTAATACCTATCGCGTCGCAGTACTATCTTGTAAATGGCCACCGGTATCTGCTAACAGGTCTAAGTAACTAAGTATACTTTCTTGCGCTCGCTATGTCTGAGATCTAATTGTGATATAGTTTTACTGCTAATATCATAGTTGGCTTTCTTCTTAATGAGGATTGTGGGTGCTTTTAGTTGTAAATGGAAGTGGTGAGCTGAAACGAATTTATTATAAAGTTTTTTTTAATTTTGATAACTTGCATTTTGATGTGATAAAATGCGCGTGGTTTAGTTGTTAAGGTGGCACTGACGCTGCGCCGCTGAGTGTTTTGGGTTCGATTCCCGCACGGGACTAAACTGACTTACGTAAATTTCATACATTTTCAATTCTATTTGATTCGATTAAGTTTATGCCGTTTGTCTAGAATGCCTGAGCATCTCCTTGCTTCGTGCGTTCACTAAATCACGACAGAAGCTTAAATATAGGCGATTTAAATAACTCTTTCACTAGGTTAGCCACTAACCAAACGATGAAGAAGATCATAACAATATCAATAGTATCTAAATTACCACTTATTAAACCTAACATACCCACTTTAAAACCAACTTAAAATTTATTTGTTATTCCATAAACAAAGACAGAGCGACCACGTATAAGAAAAGCAATTTTAAACTAAGCTCGAAACCGTCACATTGAAATATTGTTCGCTCGCACTTCGTGTAATAGAAAAGGATGGAAGAAAAATTGTTGTGTCCTGTCTCTGTCATTCTGTGACGAATGTTCGTGGAAATAGCGTTTCATTAAAAATATTTTAAACGTATATATCACTTGAAGACGTGTGTGTGGGAGTTGTGAAAATGTTTCCGTGAGGGTTTTTATTGGTGTTGTCGTATTCGGCTGAAGTTGAAGTATTGCCTGTTGGATTAATGGAGAGAAAGGAGGAAAATGAGAAGCGTCGGCATTGGGAATATTTATATGTAGCTAATACATTTATTTGTGGTACTGTTGGCTGATATACTACTGTGTTAAGTTTTTGTGTTGAAGAATATTTTTCATAGCTTAGGTCATAGGATTATCAGAACTTACGTATTTATTATTTATATTTATTTATTACTAGCTGTTGCCCGCGGCTCCGCCCGCGTGGATTTCGGTTATCGCTGCAAAAAGTAGCCTATGTGTTATTCCAAACCAAAATATATCCCTATGCCAAGTTTCATCCAGATCCGTTCAGTAGTTTTTACGTGAAAGAGTAACAAACATCCATCCATACTCACAAACTTTCACATTTATAATATTAGTAAGGATTTATATTTATTTATTATCTATATTTATTTATACGTATTTATTTTAATAAAAATGTCAGTAGGAAGCATTTGACACAACATTAACACTGAATTTTATAATTATTATCTCGATTTGTTGGTCAATTTGGTGACAGAATTGTGACTCTAGACAAGTGCCATGACATTACGTTTCTTGAATGTGCCTTCTGAAACACGACGACGCGGCGACGTTTTGATGAAATCTTCTGTGGCCGCCGATGGTTTACTATAATTAGCGAGAACACCCGGTTATTAGCTTCACGTTTTATTAATTTTATATTGAAATTATGAAACTATTGATCTTATGTCCGTGTGGTGTGGTGATCCGGATTAAGAATCCAAAATATAATAACTAATGGAGTAAGTCAGGCAGACAATATCCACTGCAAGAAACTCTAAACAAAACCCTATATCAACCCGTCTGGCCAGCGGGGCATAGTAGGCTAATATCCCTCCAAATGTATGGAGGAGACCCGTGCCCAGCAGTAGGAAGATTATGAGGTATGATGATGATTGATCTTAGAGTTAAGTTAAACTTAAAATAAAACGTCTTCGTATATCTATAGCACCATATTTTGTAACACAAATTGAGCAATTATTAACATAGATAGAATATTTATTCAAATATTTCGTATAAACTACAGCTATTGTATTGTGCACAAGTGTGTGCGTAAACACAAGTGCACTCTTTATTCCCTCACTCTTTCACTGATATATATGATAGCTAGGTGCACTCGCTGTTCGGTAAACGATCAGTGGGTTAAGCTACCAAGGGCGCGGTAACCCTATAGATGGGTGACCGCATAGTGGTATTTCATCTGAGAGTCTCCGTGCTTCGGAGGGCACGTTAAAAGTCGGACTGTTATCAGTCGTTAGATCACGACAGAGGCCTAAATATGGGCGATCTAAATAACTCTGTCACCAGGTTGGCCACTAACCAAACGATAAGAAGAAGGAGTCGAGTTAAGTTATTTCTTTTTTATCCACTCCTGGGTATACAATTGCTCCAATTTCTATAGTCTTCCAAAATATGCTAATGACACTATTTCTTTTTGTCTTCAGGTACAACTCTAAGCTGACAACCCTAGCTCTTCCGTCAGTTATATTCGAGCCGAAGTTCCGCGGTTCTGTGCGTAACCTGGTGTACTCTGACCTGCCTGGACAGCCACCACGAAGACAGGAGCTTAGGCATTCCAGAGATTTAAAGGTAAGTGTCTGACTTTACTGTTGTTGTAGAGTATACCTATATATCTGTGACGTGTAATATGGTTGTGTTATGGACTCGACAGTCTCAGAATAGCATGAGACTTGATATGCGTTTCAATTTGTCAATGAAATCCCGCCAGAATTTTTTGTACAAGTCAGCAATTTAGAGGTTGATAAGTGGTTGCACACTGGCTTGGTATAAACAAATTAGTGTCAATTAAAAAAAAATATTTTGTATCTTTGTAGAAAAATAATAATGCGAATTACTTAGAAGCAATTACAAGAAGTGTGTAATTAGAAGATTTGGGAGTCCCAACTATTTGATATCAGAGTTCGTTTGATATCAGAATCTCTTACGCAAACCAAAGCCTGACGTTTGATGTACCAACACCACCTGTTAAACTCTATTGGAAGAACGCTATCGGTACGCGAACAAAAGATTTTTTTTTAAATACTGCTAAGAAAGCAAAACCGACGACCTGGTAAAGGTTGCGGGCAACCGATGGACAAGGTTGGCTCAGGATCGAGAGATGTGGAAATTCTTGGAGGAGGCCTATGTTCAGCAGTGGACGTCTTTTGGCTGAGATGATGAAGAAGGCAAACAAGAATACGGCCCGCCTGATGGTAATTAGTTACCATGGCCTATGGGCGCTTGCAAGCCAGCAGTGCCGGATCTAGGTTTTTAAAAAGGGTCTGCGAGGCAGCCCCTTAGACAAAATTAACTACCTAACAAATAATATTTGAGTCATTATTTGATGACATTTTTTTCTTTTTTTTTGTACAATAAATAAAAAAACAGACTATCTGGGTCTAGTGACTGCTGCTCTCCAGTCGTTGCCGCCCGGGGCGATTGCAAGGGGTATAATTCGCGCGTGGCCAATCCTTTAAAAATCTTATCATTTTTTTATTCTTTCTTGAAAAATGCTATTGTCTCTCGGACAAAACCTTGGCAGTGAGCTCATTTCACAACCTAATCGTAATAGACAGACATACTACTGGTACTTTAAAAAAATAAATGTAATATATACGCCCATCTACCTTGCGCTAACGACGCTCGTATTAAAAGGAATTGAGGAATAGTTACTCTGAAACCTTGAGTAAAATGGCCGCGCTATTACTACAGCTTTGCCACCATTTATAACGTGGTTAAGATTTATACACCATTTTTATAATACCAGACGCATAAAGGTGCTTTTATGTAAATGTTGTCTGGCCGTGGTATCTTAGGTAGCTTTTAAAAGCATAAACTAATTATTAAGTATGTGATTTTTCGACGTGACGATGTCTTATAATTTGATGGAGCCGGCTGCACGCACGAAAAAAGATGACGTATGCGGCGTTACCTCGCTCTGAGGCGTTCCATTGTGCAAGCGAGAGCGCGGAACGAGCGACAAAGAGGCACAATCGGCCATTCTTATGACGTTGTCACGTTCAACTATCGTCAGTAAACCGACTTTACAGACAACCGATTTTTTTTGGGTTGATAGCTAGATTCAGCCACTGTAACGTTGTACTCAACCTTTTTACCTACTGGTGAAGAGGTAGGTTTCCAACCATGTGGGCCAGTTGACTCGCGTGGCCGATACGAAAACACAAGGAAAGAAAGACTTTATTTCACTCACTCACCGTCCACCACCACCATTCAGTAAATAAACCGTGGCCGATTAAAAAGCGAACGAAGCCGTGAAGCATTACTAGTTCAAAATATGAAATGTTTTTAGCGTTAAATAACGCACATTACAATAAGATAACAATAAACTTCAACAATATCAAAAGCAACCACCTCTCGTTATACAAATTTCAACCTTATTTGCATTATATAAAGTATGTTTTGCTTGTTAATTTGTAGGTTTTGCTAAGTTGAATTTAACAAAGAAATTCCAGTGAACGTTGGTTTAACCTTAGTCATGGTTTTAAGCTTTATGGTTTAATTTGAAGGTTGAAGCGATTTTGTTGGGTACAGAAATATTTATTTGGATTTACCTTCATGGCTAGACAAATTACGGTAGGTATTATCTGTAAAAAAATTCTCTGTAGATCTGTGGAATATAAAAATATAGTGATTTTTCTTCTTACTCTATTTATCTACGAAAACGGTATAATTTTAAATGTTTTCTTCAAACGAGCACTGTCAACCTCTTCTCACACGCAGGAAAACAATCACCGCTGTATGTAGTTTTTATCTGTGGTCCATACAAAATATGGTAGAGGTCCTTCTCCAGTCCGGGTTGCTCGCTTGTATGGCTCTATACCTCTTTTCATACAATCGTGTAAATGAATGGCGTTTTAGTAAAAAAAACTAATTTGAAAAGTTCTTAAACTCTTATCACTTGTACCATCAGTCGATTTTTCCGCCCAACATAAATTAAACACGACGGATCGCTTCATTTTTGTGTAGGTACATCACTAGCCAACAAATCCACTGTTCACAACACTATCTATAATGTAGTAGTGCGGTACGTCGTTTTTAGTAGATCGACAATCGATACTTACGTGGAATTTTGAAGGTAAATGCGTAGTAATACTTGTTGTTTGGTGTTTTTAATTGATTATTCTATCTAGTTTTCATGGTATTGTGTAAAAAGATTGGTAAAGCAGTAATGGCTACTTCAAAATTTAAGTCGTTTTAAACGGTTTGACGATTGAATTGACCTTTTTGCTGTATTATTCTTCTTTTTTGACAAAAATATTTAGACAGGTGGAAACGTTCTTTTCTATTTATATTTAGTTAAAAGACGTACATTCCAGCATAGGCCTCTACAAAGATTTCCACAGCATAAGATCCAGAGCTGTCCTCATTGATCAGCTCTCCGCCTTCTTCACCAGATCGTGGGTCGACCTTGTCGGACGCCGGCTCACGTTGTGTTTTTCAGTTTTTGGTCTATCGGTTCTGCGAGCTATGTGCCCTTCCAATTGCCATAATTCTTCGAACTATGCTGGCTACTTTGCTTTTTCCACGGATTATTATCAACATTCAGTTATTATTGCAGATTTATTGCAGTGTTTTTTCGTTTAACGATCAGCTATGTAGAGTGTCTTGAATCGGCTACGATATTTCGTAGCTCGTAGACTTCGTAGACAGAGTTGGCGTAGCACGTCGTAACTTCATTATCCATAAAAGATAGTTGCGGAGATCGATTAATCTGTCAACCTTACTTCGGTCATTTTGTAGATAAGGACGGGTTTTTTAAACACATTAGAACCCTTATCTTTATACTTAAATATTAAAGAAATGTGGAAAAAGACGAGCCCGGAGCAGGACTCGAACCTGCGCCTCTCGGGTTCCGGCCCAGCGCACTACCAACTGTGCCATCCGAGCTCCTACTCCAGAGTTCGAATTTGTCCACCGCTTGTTTACGTCTTGGAGTGACGTAAGTTTCATTCAAACGTTAGCCGTTACAGGTCTATACGTACAACATCTTCCAATTGTGAGGAAAGAATGTTATTGAAGAATGAAACCACTCAATATTATTAAATATTTTTAGCATTTTTGCTATGCAATCAGCTCAAATATACTTAAATATTAAAGCTTAAAATTATCTTTATCTTGGAAAGCAAACAAAATCATTGGTCTCCTAAATCCTTCTCCGGCTTTGTCTTTAGCACTAGCTACAGCTGTTGGTTCAGTTGTAATATTATCCTTAAGACTATAGAGGTAGAAACAATCCCGATTGGCCTTGAGCTAGTTTGAGACAGCTTTAATAACGCTCTCGCTACTTCAAGTGGCACTTGGAGGACACAAGTTACGGTATAATGTTTATGTATAATTATTAAACATTTTGGGTTTAGTGTTGTGGGGACAGTAATTTATTATAATGTTTGGGATATAATTATACTAGCGGTCCACCCCGGCTCTGCACGTATTAGTTTTCGTAGGAATCCCGATCATTTGTTGCCATAAAAACTAACACCAAACCAAACTGTTTTTACATATATTTTAAAAACATTTTTTTTAGTTATATTTTATTTTTGTTTGTTTTGTTTCTTGTTCTTAATATATACATAGGTTGTTATTTGAATTCCATTCTTTTGTAGTTTCTAGTGTACGTCTTTGCTGGAATTAAATGGATTTTCTTTCTTAATCTTCTTTCTAATAGCGCTAATAATCTCAATACGTTTTGATAGCATTTCCGTAAAAAACCGGGAAACACAGAATAAGGTTCCGTAAATAAATTTAGAGAACAAACAGTTATTAAACCTACTATAAATTCATAAAACAGGAATTTTGCTAAATCATCAAAACGTGCCCAGTGTTCTATATCGAAACAATATTTTATTATTTAGTAAAACGAATAAAACCTTTCCACAGCTACCGTTATTAAAGCTTTCGTTCATTATAATCACTGGCCGGTCACACAATAGAATCGTTTTGAATTTCAAAAATAGATTCCAAAGGTCGAACGTTTAAAATATTTTCAGTTAAAATTCAGTGCCATTTCGGTTCAGCGTCAAAATAGAGCAAGCGAGGCTATAGGGTATTAATAACGAAGATTAACAATGAAGAAAAATCGTCATATATCCCACTGCTGGGCACGGGTGTCTTCTCCTCTGTCAAGAGAGCTGAGAGAATAAAGGCCATAATTCTATGCCAGAATTGTATGCTGGTGGATTAGACAAGCCTTTTAACAATTCTTCTGAGACATGGCAGGTTTCCGATCTTTACCTCTATCGTAAGCAAATGGTATATTATATATTAATTAATAAAAATGCAGCCATTAGTACTGCAACTAATTGAAATTTACACATAATATAAAATAAACCCACACCTTTCGCAATTTAAATTAATATTGCCTTATTCTTCAACTTTGAAAATAAAATAACAGACACAGAATAAAGTATAAGTCCGGTCCAGAATAATCCCCATTACATTTACCTTGTTCCGGGTCAGAGTGTACTTTATATCTGTGATTTATTCGTATATAAAGTACCTGTGAGAGAAAAAGGGTGACAAAGACACATGGACTTTTTATCCTAATGTGCTAGTAGCATTTTTTTTAAAGAATATAAATAGATGTCAGTTGACCCTTGCATTACTCAACTCTATGCTCTGTTTCAACCCTCCGATTTTAATCTGTCTGCTTCGACGAGGTCAATGTATAAAACTGGTCTCGTGTGCCGACAAAAGGTTATTTTAAAAATAGAATGCTGCAATCGATGTGTTGGACTGTGAGTCTGTAAAGTTTATTGGAATTGAAAGTGGTTTCATTTTGAATTTAGAATTCGAAATCTCGTTATACGATTGACTGAAAATAATCAATTTAGACCAACCGCATAGTATAAACTGATTGACTATCTGTGGGTTAGTTGGTTAGTTTTAGAATTGAAATAAATAAATCTCGCGTATCCATGTCTTGTAGATAGATTTAAATTGTGATGCATCAACTAATCTATTAAGAATACAAATGTCACCACCCCATTCCATACCGTGGGTATCGTAAGAGTCGACTAAGGAATTAAGTCAGGGAGACAATGACCACTGAAAGAGAGGGAAAACTCGAAAAAAAAAATTAAAGTGTCTTTTTCCAATTTTTTTTTACTTTATTTATCGACCGATTTGCTTTTTTTATTATTAAGTTGCTATTGACGAGCTTAAATGAAATCTATGAAAATAAATTTATTATGAATTAAGATCAAATTTTGACCTCTAGTGAATACTAGTAATATTTTTGACTATCAAACAGGCTTTAAAATTCTTACTAATATTATAAATGTGAAAGTTTGTGAGTATAGATGTATGGATGTTTGTTACTCTTTCACGCAAACACTACCAAACGGATCTGGGTGAAATTTGGCACAGAGATAGATTATAGTCTGGAATAGTACATAGGCTACTTTTTATCGCGATAACTGTAGCATATTAAATGATATGTGGCTGGTAAACAAGATAAAATAAAAGCCGTCGCGAATACAATTTCAAAAGCTGGTTAGATATTTGCCTTACTCATAATCTTCTTATTATTTCTTGACGTGAGAACCTAATGTTTCTTTATACAACGACTACATAAACAAACATCGACGTGACGTTTAACTGATGGAACAGTTATTGAATTACGTCTCACTCTTATTTTATGTTCCACTCGTATAAACTTGGTGGTGGGGAATACATTGTTATAATGAGACATGTCTTTGTTTAGTATTTGCTGCATAAATGTTCTTGCTATTAAGCAACCCACTACTGGGCATGTCTCTCCACTCCTCTCGAGAGTTGAGAAGGTTTAGCAATTCATCCAAAATTAAGAGAGATAGGACCATACTAGCGAGCAAGGGGATGACCTTCACTATACTGAAGACCACAGCGCAGCGGTGTTATTTTGTTCCTGTGTGTAAATACAGGTCTCCAGCGCTCATTTAGGCATGCGTTTAGAAAGAAATGTTTTTCTATCTCAGGGATACTACATCTTAAAGCCCTGGAAAAAAAATCGACAACACTCCAATGATACCTTTGGCATTGCAAGATTCGACTTTCATAATGTTACTTTGTGATAGATATGACTGTCTCCATCAATTTTAACTAAAGTTACATTTGACAAAAACAACATTTCATTTATAATATTGCTAGGATTTATCCCTAGCAATATTGTAAATGTAAAAGGATCATACCCATTATAATATGTATAATACAGGTACATTCATGGGGTACCGTCACCATTGTTCTAGTTAAGTCACTCTTCATTTGGAATAGGGTAACCCATTTGTCCGGGGTGTTACAATTTTGCGTCTGTTCAAGCCCTACAGAGTGCTCACTTTTCTCAGCAAGAAAAACAAAGTCAAAAAAAATCTCGCTATGCAAGACCTACAATCAAATATCAAATAGAAACATGCACCAGTGCTTTGACCTCTAATCAAAGAGATACAACTTTATCTCTTATATAACATGTCATCCAACAATATATATTTCACAATTTTACATTTAAATGTAAATCTCAAAGTTGACATCATAAATAAATGCTCAATGTGTTTTTTGACCCCGATGTCACCCCATTGTCCCCTCGTACAGTGCATGCAAATTTCTTACAATTTCAAACTGTTTTTTGTAAAATTGATGTTCTTATAATGTAATTTATAGTTTAAGTTTCGAGTTTTGATCGGAATTATATCTCTCTTGTTAGAGATGAAGTTTAAAAGTGTCGATATTAGATAAAGGACAGTTGTTGGGGTTTACTTTGTTGGGCTTTGCAACGTTATTGCTTTGATTACATCATTAAAGTACGCCATATGACGTCTTACAGCTTTGTTTAAAAGCCTATTCACTCATCTAAATATTAAAAACCAAACATAATACTGAGTTTGGGCAGCTAAGAAAGTAAGTTTATTCTTTCTTTTTGAAAAAAGACCTGCACTAGAGAACAAGCTCTGTGTCGTGGGGACTTTACAAACATACAATTAACGGGCACAAATTATACCCAGACTCAGAAAAAATATTTCTGGGTCATACAAAGTTTTGTCCTGTGTGGGAATCGAACCCACAACCTCGTGCACAGAAGGCGCATACTGCGGCCACTGGACCACCGAGGCAGTCAATTTATGTTCATACACTGGGTATAAACCTTGACTTCGAGCTGAATACTACTTAACGGATCTGGGGTTGGAGTCCGAATCCTCAACACGGCAGTTGTGCACACTACTATTGCACCACCAAGGCAGGCAAACAGCCAACAAACAAACCTAACTCTAAACTCTTTTGAAATAGAACAATGAATAAAATGTTTTCGTTCCCTCAAAAATTTAAAACTAAACTTCCATTTGCGAAATAAAAATAAATGTGGGCGAACATCGATCAAGCGACAAAGGAGCGGACGCTGAATAGCAAGTCATTCTTGAATGAATCGCCGACGACGCGAACGATTGCTGCTTTGTAACGGTTAAGTGACTTTATAATTCTTTAACAAGCAGCAATGGATAATTGTTCCCTTTATACTGTCGTTGATATCAATCATTTTCAATTAGAAAAGATTTAAAATATGCATTTTTTATCTTTGGCACTTTACAGGCGTTGTAGAATTCAAATGTTGCTTATATTCTTTTAAATATAGTTGTGGTTTTCGGTTCTTAAATGATTGATAGTATGAGTTATAATATTCAAAGATAAACCCACAGAATAAAAAAACTTTTTTGTGGATAAACCAACCTAAATTTCTTAAAAGAGAACGACATCCTCAGCGAGCAAGCAAAGGATGTAAATAAATAAATTTTAAGAATTAATATTTTTTATAGAATTCCCTTTATCCCTTTATCCCGAATAACTTTCGAAAAACAAGACGACGTTAAGGTTATGGCAGAGTGGAGGAAATATACGAAAAAGGCTGACCCAACGATCATGTGATAAATTGTCTGGAAGCGAGAAATTTCTCATTGTAACTTTGGCGTTTGTGTTTTTCCTAAAGATAACAATTAAAATTATATTTAACTAGTTGTTGCTCGCGGCTCCGCCCTCGTGGATGTCGGTTATCGCTGTAAAAAGTAGCCTGTGTTATTCCAGACCATAATCTATCTCTGTGCCACATTTCATCCAGATCCGTTAAGTAGTTTTTACGTGAAAGAGTAACAAACAATCCATCCTTCCATCCATCCATACTTACAAACTTTCGCGTTTATAAAATTAGTAGGAAGTGTAATTAGCAGTAATTGTTTCGCATGTTCATCACGATCTATTCGTTGGTGTATGTGCCAGGTGGTCGTTAGGTACGTCGTTATGATAATCTTTAGATATTCTCACGTGAGAGGAATTTGAAAAATGAATAACCTTTTGTTTCATCACGTTTTGAATACAATGGCTTTAAATAATTTATGTGTTTTAAATCCTTCATGAAAGTGCCGAGATTTTGTTTTTTACTACTAAGGTGGCGAACAAGCATACTGCCCGCCTGATAGTAAGCAGTTACCGTAGTCTATG
Source organism: Trisateles emortualis (assembly GCA_947095525.1). NCBI lineage: Eukaryota > Metazoa > Arthropoda > Insecta > Lepidoptera > Erebidae > Trisateles > Trisateles emortualis. The sequence goes on along the minus strand of OX352748.1, from coordinate 1,963,700 downwards.
GACGTTTGCAACACCAGGGGTGTCACTCACGCATTGCCGACCCTTTAAAAACCTTATAACTCCTTTCTTGAAGAACGCTATGCTATAGTCTCTTGGGAAAACCTTGGCAGGGAGCTCATTCCACAGCCTTAAAAATGTGGTATGATTTTTTTGTTGATAAATTGAACAATTGTGTGTGTGTGTGTGGAAATTTTCCTAATTGCTGTTTTTCCAGTTCCTTCAAGAACCTCAACAGTTTTCTCGTTCTGACAATGGTTTCTGAGAGAGTGATTAAACAGTACATTTTGTCCTACCTTTTGTGCTGAACGACCAATCTGAGCAATCTTTGCGCAGCTGCAGATAACGCCATAGAGTTCGCAAATTTATGGGCTTGAACAATTTAAATAGTTGACGTACCATAGACATAAAGGAGAAGAAAAATAAGTAGATGCTAACAACATACGTCATATTCTATACACAGCAAGTCTTGTGATCTTTCAGTATCTAAAGAAGTTACAGCTATTCGTTTTTCATAGACCGTAAGCGGCCGAAGAAAATGCTTGTAAAAACATTGTTAATACCTATAACATATGAGGGTTGCCCTCGATTTCCCTATGATTCCATCATCAGATGGATCTGATGCACCAAGTCAGGAGACTTGGTGCAAATGGGACCACCTCAAGAGTATATTCATTTAAATAAAAAAAGATTTTTGAGAATCGGTCCACAAATGGCGAAGAAAACGGTGGACATAAATAAAAATTTAAAAAAATACATACAGTCGAACATAATAATATTAATATATAATATTTTTCGGGACAATTCACACATCGCTATCTGATCCCAAACTAGGCAGAGCCTGTACTATGGTAACCAGACAACTGATAAACATACTTATATATTTCTAAATACATACATATTATAGATAACATAGAACCTCCTCCGTTTTTAAAGTCAGTTAAAAATAATTTTACAGCATTCAGGTCGCCTATGTAGATGTAATCAATATAATCGTCTCAGCAGCATAGGAATTACTAACAACTATGTAGGCCAGAATATGTAACCTCCGTTTTCTTTTAGATTTTTTAAAGAACTTAGGCCTTGTTCTAATATAGGCTGTAAGGTCAGGTCGGAAGGTACCCTTATAGCTAAACTGGTCACTCCAAGTCGTTGGTTCTCAATCTGAGGTTGCTCCTCTTAAAAATACAACTTTTGCAATAAGAGCTTAAAACTACCAAACAATACAATAGGTATTGTAGTTTCTAGCTTTAGGACAACAGTATAAATTAGAAAATGTGCAAATTTTTGGTTGACGTAATTTGGGGTCACCAACAATTTAAGCTATATATATATATATTTTATACTACTTGGGTGGCAAACAAGCATACGACCTACCTGATGTTAAGTAGTTACCGCAGCCTATGGACGCTTGCAATACCAGAGGTATCACTTGCGTGTTGCAAACCCATTGTTTTACACCAGGGCTTTATGATGAGAGTGTCCCTGGGATAGGAATACGTTTCTTTCAAAACGCATCCCTAAATGAGCGCTGGAGACCTGTACTCACACACAGAAACACAACTACACCGCTCTGTGTGTAGTTATTTGGCTGTGGTCTTCTGTAAGGTGGAGGTCCCACCCAGTCGGGCTCAATCGCTAGTATGGTGCCCTACCTCTCTTAGAATTCATTTTCTTAGAAATAAATTTTAAAATATAAGTACGTATTTTAAAATAACAATTTAAACTGAACATCTTATGATAGATACTCTCTACTATATTAGTTAAGTAGATTTAAATTGTAATTTTTGATTTATTTAGAAAATCAATCTCTTATTACCACAGAAAAAAGAAGGATTACTGTATGTCCTCAGGTGTAAATTAAATTCAGTGTAATTTAAAGTGTGTTTGAGTGTGTAGAAAGAAAGAAGTAAGATAAATAATAAAAGACAAACAGAAAACACTTTCACACTTATCCTGGTCTTTTTGTTGAATTGCCTTTAACGCTTTTTATAGTATTTAAAATATAGTTTTACTAGCTGTTGCCCGCGGCTCCGCCCGCGTGGATGTCGGTTATCGCTGCAAAATGTGTTATTCCAGACCAAAATCTATCTGTGCCAAATTTCATCCAGATCCGTTCAGAAGTTTTTACATGAAAGAGTAACAAACATCCATCCATCCATCCATCCATTCTCACAAACTTTCACATTTATAATATTAGTAAGGATGTTCTAGAATACAATTATGGTGGAGCCTTTTTAAAATTGTTGAGAGCCACTGGTCTATCTAAAAAATATGAACTTTACTAACGCGAGCGTGGCCGGCCAATTTCCTGTAATGTTAAAGAAATTACTTTTTTAGGTAAAAATTATATTTTACGACGCAATATTTCAGTGACAAAATTAGATTTAGTACATTTTCATTGGTAATTTGAGGTGTAACGGAAATTATATAGGGTGTAAATTATGAAAATGATTTTAGCGTGGGTTGTGTAATTGCTATATTATTGAAACTTAGAGAAGCAAAATAAAAAAAAATACAGTAAGAAATCTAAAAGTCCCCTGCGATACGTGTAGCTTAATCTACAGAACTGAATCAAGTGGGATTTTACAAACATACAATTAATGGACACAAAGTACACCCAGACTTAGAACAACTATGTATGGATCACACGAATGGAATAGAGGTAGAGCACCATACTAACGAGCAACAGTAACAGTAACAAACGGGACATCAAACCTAAAACATACCTAATCATGTAGTCGATGTACCTAATTTATTAACTTACAATTTTTATTTTATTATCATTTATGAGTAAAAGGTACATGGTATGCTTATGAGATACTAATATGTCCCACAAAACTGTACATTTTGTCTGTTATTATAGCAACCCATATATGTCCCACTGCTGGGCACGGGTCTCCATTCCTCTATCAAGAGAGAGGGTTCAGGCCTTAATTCACACACGCTGGCCTAATGCGGGTTGGTGAATCAGACACTTTTTCTTTAGAATTTCTTCTAAGACATGTTTTTCTTCACCATTAGCAGATGGCGAATCATTTGATTAGTACTATATACTCCACAAAGTGAAATTCACACTAGTAGTGCCACCCGGGATCGAACTCGGATCTCTTATGCAAGATGGTTACTTTCCCACTCGGCCACCACCGCTTATTTTTGTTTGTCTGTTGGATCAGAATATTAAACCGCAACTTTAAGGCGTTCATGGTGCGAGTACCGACGAGTTTTCTCCACCTCTTTAAAGACGACTTCTGGCCGAAAAATGTGGTGTACCGTCGCTTGATAAGAGCCACCTGACCGCACTGAGACAATCAAGTGCTAGTGAAGTGTTACTAACATAGTTTTAAGTAATATAAACTAACAAAATTTGTAATTATGTATGTTAGTCTGTAATGTATTTAGGATTACTGCCCGCGGCTCCGCCCGCGTGGATCCGTTGAGTAGTTTTTACGTGAAAGAGTAACAAACATCCATCCATCCATTCTTACAAACTTTCGCATTTATAATATTAGTAGGATATTATCTGAAAATAAAAGATTTATTATTATTATATATTATTATTATTATCGTTTTTATAAAACATCTAATAACATAATATATTTTTATGGAGTACATTAAATTTTTATAATACATTTAAAGATAGATTACAAATTCTGTAAGCTGCGCTTCTAAATTATACAAATAAATTTAATAATAATAATAATTTAAATGAGAAATGATATTAAATCGTCTTCACACAAGATTTACGTTGTTTACGTGACTTGCAAGTTCAAGTGGGGTGGCGCTAGTGTAGCCTTAGTTATCGCGGCAAGGGATATGTTGGGCTTACATTTGACATTTTTACTTTATACTATTATATTGATATTAATATATGTACTTACTTTTGGTAATACAAGCCTCTATAGGCTACGGTAACTGCTTACCATCATACCGTATGCTTGTTCGCCTCCTTAGCATTACCTATTGATATTGAAATCTGATTTTATAAAAAAAAAAACAATATCACCCAAATACTGTAGTCGTACGCACTACTGTACAACTGGGGCAGTCTTAAGACTTTACTACTAACGCGGGCGAGTGTTATTAAAAACTAAATCCATTTTTAATAACACTCGCCCGCGACTTCGTCCGCGTGGTAACTTGGAATATTTTCCCTGATTTTGCAACATATCTCACTACTGCTCTGCTCTTATTGATCATAGCGTGATGTCTATAGCCTATAGCCTTCCTGGATAAATGCACACACAATGCAAAAATTCTTATCGAACCAGTACTTTCTGAGATTAGCGCGTTCAACCAAACAAACAAACTCTTCAGCTTTATAATATTATATAAAGCTGAAAACATGTGTTTCCTCACGATATTTTGCTTCACCGTTAGCAGATCGTGAATCAAACTCCATAAAGTAAAATTCACATCGGTACTGCCACCCGGGATTGAACTCTTACCTTACTCACTTGCGTGCAAGTCGGTTACTTTTCCACTCGGCCACCACCATTTTAATATTTTTTTTGTGTGTTTCAAATACAACTCCCGCACTAGAAAACAAGCTCTGTGTCGCGGGGGACTTTACAAACATACAATTAACGGACACAAATAACACCCAGACTCAGAACAATTCTTTGTGGGTCACACAAAGTTTTATCCTGTGTGGGAATCGAACCTCGTGCACAGCAGGCGCATACTGCGGTCACTGGACCACCGAGGCAGTCATTCCCTATCTATTAGGTGAAACCCGCTTTAAACATCTAATCTGTCCTTTCAGCACTTTTCACTGGAGTTTGCAGCTATATCATTAAAAATCCATTACTAGTAGCACACCCGATGGCTTTTTGATCACGATGCAGCGCTCACCGCTGAAAGGTACGCCCTGTGCTTACACGGACACGAATACTATCGAACGATAGTGTCGGATTATGCTTGAAAGGATCTATTTATATGGTTTAAGAATTCACAATGTTACAACGCGTGTTAGTTGTTATTCAATAGAAATTAGAGATAGAAATATATCTAAATAAAGTTATTTACGTAGCTGTCACCGTCAGTATTGTGTATAGGTTTATGTGTCGATATTTCAGCAAAAATTGTCACACGCTTATCGTCCTCGTGTCATATTGTTACCGACAGATATTTGTGAAATATATATGAGTATATTTATAAAACTGTTGCTAAGTTTCTCCTTGTGGATTCTTTTGTGGATATTAGTCAATTTATTGACGATTGTATGAGCTGTATAATAGTTTAGGTTTCGTTTGCCGCAGTTTTTGACTGCCTCGGTGGTCCAGTGGCCGCAGTATGCGCCTGCTGTGTTGTGGGTTCGATTCCCACACAGGACAAAACTTTTTGTGACCTACAAAGAGTTGTTCTGAGTCTGGGTGTAATATGTGTCCGTTAATTTTGTTGTTTGTAAAATCCCCCGCGACACAGAGCTTGTTCCCTGGAGCGGGAGTTGTAAAAAATAAAAAGAAAGTTCTAAGCTGAAATTTCATTGATGACATTGGCAAAAAAATTATTACTATACTAGGTCTAAAAACACACGCAAATATCTTGTGCGACTCTCTCTGTCCGACTACCTATTTATCCTACATGGCACCGGGGTCGGAAAGATGCCAAAATAAAATAAACTTTAAGATCTAAGCACAAAATTGATTTTCCAGCTGCTGTAAATATTTAGTCACTGTAAGAAACATTGACATTTTATTGACGTATTTAAAAATTACACATAATTTTAACTTCTAGTCTCTTCACAATAAGATTGTTATTGAACGATGGTAATGTTGCTTTATTATCGTATCTCACATGTTAGAGATAAAAGCTGAGTTGGGTTTGGCATTTTAACAGCGAGTGTATGTGTGGGAGTCACATTTATTCACAGAGTAACACATAAATGTCAAATTTATTCATAAAATCACCATCAAGTTGCCAAACCAGATTTGTAAGGATAACTTTGAACAAACTTAACTACCACATTATTAAAGATAGGTGTTGCACGCGGCTCCGCCCGCGTGGGTGTCGGTTCCCGCAATAAAAAGCATGTGCTATTCTAGACTATAATCTATCTCTGTGCCAAATTTTATGCAGATCCGTTTAGTAGTTTTTGCGTAAAAAGAGTAACAAACATACACACAAAAATACAAATCTTTCCTCTTTATAATATTCATTTAGGGATGCGTTTTGAAAGGCATGTTTTCCTATTCCGGGGATATTCCATCAGAACTCTGGTGTAAAAAAATTGGGTCGAAAATATGCAAGTGATACTTACCTCTGGTGTAGCAAGCGTCCATAGGTAACATATTCTACCATATTCTATAGAGCTCTTAAGGTGCCATAAAAAGATATCCATCCTGATTACAATAACACTATCGATCGTATAATTTGACCCGCTTGTCGTGAAAGATTCACCAACGATTTATATTTTTATTACAATTGTAATCTAACGTTTTTATGGCGACAGGTTGCCACATTAAACGCCGCCGCACTGTTATAAAACGCAAAAATTCTTTCCATAAACAAGGGTAGACAAGTTGTAAAAATTTAATTGTTTCATTAATCTCTCGATAACGAAGGTTACTGTCAAAAAGGTCGAAATTGTGAATTAACAGACGGATATAGAAACAAACTAGCTGTTGCCCGCGGCACCGCCCGCGTGAATGTCGGTTATCGCTGTAAAAAGTAGCCTATGTGTTATTCCTATCTCTGTGCCAAATTTCATCCAGATCCGTTCAGTAGTTTTTACGTGAAAGAGTAACAAACATCCATCCATCCATCCATACATCCATCCATACTTACAAACTTTCGCGTTTATAATATTAGTAGGATTATTGTTAAGGTATGTAAACAGAATCTGTTTTTTTTGTACAAAATACTACAACTTTTCTTGGTGCTTATTCCTTTAAAAGGAGTTTTATTAACTTTTTATTTTTTTGGATAAGCATTAAAATATAATTTTGTTCATGATTTTCCAAAAGCCGTTTGATTTAGTTTAAATGGGAGCACCTGGGAAATATCTCCCTTTGAAACAAAAAAGAATGAATTTTCCAAATCGGTTCAGGCGTTTTCGATTAATCGGTGAAAATACATTAAAAACAAAATCATCCTTTTTGAAGTCGGTTAAAAAGTATCAATGACACTGTCCAAATTATGTTTGGTAAGTCTCGAAACTATCGAACAAAGTCCGTGTCCTCCATCAGGCGAGAGAATATAGGTAGATAAGAAACGCCCGAGAGGACACCACCCTAGTTTGGACGACATACTTTGTTGTTATGGGTCGAATATATTATAATATATCAATGGTGTGATTTTTTTTGTTTTTGTAGGTATGGAATAGTGGATTTTTATTTCTAATTTATGAATAACGTGTATATTTTTTGAATATATCTTCAAAAAATATCATAATATCATAAAAAAAAACCTCATGAGGTTTTACTGAAAATAAAAGTTTCAGTCCAAAATGCCTGAAATAAAAATATAAATTTGGCGTAGGACGAAGGTCGTTGATTTGGGTAAAAGATTGACTAGTCTTAAGTGGAGATGGGCAGGCCACCTAGCTAGGTGGAGAGACGGAAAGTGGACCATAGCAGTCACATAATAGTGGCCGCGAAATGGAAGGAGATTGCCGGGCAGATCATCCGCCCGGGCGCGGCGGTCAGACGACATAATAAGGTTAGCTGGAAAGCAATGGATGAGCTTAACAGATGGCACAGCAGTGGATGGATAAGGGTTGATAAAGAAGAAGAAATAAAGCTCTATTCGCATATATTCTTAATAAAGAAGAAACAAGAAATATTTTTATTTTTTACTTATATAAGCACAGTAATATATTTCAAAATATAATTACCTACCAAAGTTGCAACATTATAATCTAAGTAAATTCGTTGGCTTATGGATTATTGTCAGTCATGGGTTTAGCTGACAAGGCCGCTTTACCGAAGCTTCTTCTATCTTTATATATTGTATATTTATACAGTAATATAAGTATATTGAAATAAATTTCATTTCAACATCGCATAGTGAATTCGTTTATTGGTAGTTTTTATAGCTTTTAGGATTATGTCCTACGTTTTAGCTGACTATACAAATATTTAAATACCTACCCTGTTAATCCCGTGTTATACGTTTGTGCTTATATTTGTAGTAGCTCGAGTGGTCTTAGATGCTACTCCCGGGTCGAGCAATATGTTTATACTAAGTTTAAAAAAATATATATATACCATTAGCAACAAAAACCGCAGGGGTATTCCGTAAGAGCAAAAACCGAGCCACCGCAAAAACCGAGCAAAATCTGGCTGTCAGATTGAAAATCGGTATTCCGTAAGAGCAAAAACCGAGCCTTTTCGACGTTTAGTCAATAGATTGTGCCGTCACCGAGCAATCACAACTGTCAGTTTGCGATCATAACTGTCAGTTTGCCATCGCTGTTTCTTAGAGAATCAGCCGGCCGGTTGTCTGTAAAGTCGGTTTACTGACGATAGTTGAACGTGACAACGTCATAAGAATGGCCGATTGTGCCTCTTTGTCGCTCGTTCCGCGCTCTCGCTTGCACAATGGAACGCCTCAGAGCGAGGTAACGCCGCATACGTCATCTTTTTTCGTGCGTGCAGCCGGCTCCATCGAATTATAAGACGTTGTCACGTCAAAAAGTTGTTAATTATTCGCTTCATTTTTCATTAACAAAGTATCTCTAAAGAAACTAATAAAAATCAATTTCATGTATTCTTACGTCGCCGTAACTACCGTCAACACTACTTCAATAAATGTACATAAATTGTATAATTAACTAGTAAACCCGGTAGTTTACTCCCAAGGGTGTCTAAACCCTATAACAATATGGAAATTGTATGCTAACCGATAGTGAAAATACTATGTGTGTGTGTGTGTGTGTAAAATAAGGCGATTAGGGTAAACTAATAAATTTACGTATCCTGCTTCATTAATTACTTGTTGGAGTCTATTTTAAAATAGGCGTACGTCTTGACATAGTATAAAACAAAGTAGGCTGTCTGTTTATCTGTATGCTTAGACCTTCTAAACTACGCAACAAATTTTGATGTAGTTTTGCAAAACCGCATCAGAATATGTTGTGTAGTTTAGAAATGAAAACTTCTTTTAGTACGGTACGCATATTTTTAGATGAGATAAAATCTCTAGATTATTCATACAGATAAAACATTTATTGCTATTATTTTTGACTGTCACGATATTTAAAACAAAGGCGATATATGCATGTACATATAGCAGACCGCGAACGCGTCTAGATAAATAAAAAAAATACAATTATTGCTTATTTGCCTAGTGTTTTCACTTCTGTCGGCAGTCCCGGAGTGCAATTTATTTTGTGTTATGTTTCCTTTCTTTCTTTATTCCTTTATTCTTGCTATATTCCTGTGCGTTAGTATAGATCTCCAGAGATTTTTTTTAAACATAACTCACGCACGCAGGGAGCAAGCCCTGTGTCGCGGGGGACTTTTATTTACAAACATACAATTAACTGTGTCCGTTAATTGTAAAGTATACCCAGACTCGGGACACCCATTTATGGATCACACAAATTTTTGTCCCATGTGGGGATCGAACCCACAACACGCCGTGCAGTGGTAAATGGCGAGGTAACCACTAAAGCCACTGAACCAACCGTACAGTCATACCATAGAATAATACCTTTTTAAAGAAACTTTTTATATTCATCACACAAACTTAGTAATAAAATATATATTCTAAAATCCTAAAATATTTTCACTGTATCCGTAAATGAGAATAAAACACCCGCTTCGGTGGCCTATTCTAAAACCGCAACCAACCGAAAACACATGCACACACATCCTACTAATATTATAAACGCGAAAGTATGTAAGTATGGATGGATGAATGGATGGATAAATGGATGGATGTTTGTTACTCTTTCACGTAAAATCTACTAAACGAATCTGGATGAAATTTGGCACAGAGATAGATTATGGTCTGGAATAACACATAAGCTACTTTTTACAGCAATAACCGACATCCACACGGGTGAAGCCGTGGGCAACAGCTAGTTTTAACTAAAGTATCTCTGCTCATAATAAAATTGAACGAGTTGGTTTATCACACACTCGTGCAACTATTTATAAGCCCAGACGTTTCAACCCTAAATAATTTAAAAGCAATTAACTAATTAATTACGTCGATACCTGCGATTCCACATCCCAGTAAATGTCACACACTCATTCGACGGCGACGCGGGTAAACGTATAGGGTTGTCACGTGACTTGAGAGCAATTTAAATTATAACGAGCTGCGCAGGCTTAGTCGTTCGTGCCGGTATTTAATGGGGAAATGTGTCAGAGAGGGTTGCCTGGGTTTCATCAATCATATTATTTTACCATCGAATATGGCGTAAAGTTATGAGAGTGGTATTTATGATGCTATCTGCTATGGTTGCGTCTTTAGCTGAGTAGCGCCTTATAATTAGTCGTAAGCCGCTGCATGAAAGTGTTTTTTTACATAATTATGTATTTTTAATTAGGAAAGAAGACCAGTATCTGACGTTTAAGCGAACTGACCTTTAAACAGACGAGAATTTTGCTAAAAGATGTAATTTTTTTTTAAAGACAACTCCCGCACTAGAGAACAAGCTCTGTGTCGCGGGGACTTTACAAACATACAATTAACGGACACAATTTACACCCAGACTCAGAACAACTCTTTGTGGGTCACACAAAGTTTTGTCCTTATTCCCACCCAGGACAAATCTTTGTGTGATGAGCACGAATGTTTGTTCTGTGTCTGGGTGTAATTTATCTATATTATGTATGTATTTAGAAATATATAAGTATGTTTATCAGTTGTCTGGTTACCATAGTACAGGCTCTGCCTAGTTTGATAGCGATGTGTGAGTTGTCCTGAAAATATTATATTATATTTATTTTCAGATAATACAATCCATAGATACATACCTTACAGACTAACATACATAATTATAACTTTGTTAGTTTAAATTACTTAAAACTATGTTAGTAACACTTCACTAGCACTTCATTGTCTCAGTGCGTTCAGGTGGCACTTGTCCGCGGAAGCGACGGTACACCACACCTTTCGGCCAGAAGTCGTCTTTCATAAAGATGTGCAGAAAACACGTCGGTATTCGCACCATATAAATGTGAATGTAGTGAAAAAAGTAGGGTATAGCAAGTAAAACTCCGTAGTCTTTGCTAAGCTTTATGAAAATGGCCATGCACGAAACAGTATTAAAAAAACAGGTGTAATTAATTCATTGGTTATTTTATTGTCGTCTGTTAAGGCGTTTATAAAAAATCCTTAAAAGAATATGTACACAACAGCACTATAAAATTTACGCTGATTATTCCGATGCATTACATTCACAACAGCCATATTTTTTTGTCAATACACACATAACATAAAAAACATTTATCAACACACATACTTCAGAAGTACATTCAATTCCACAACATAAACGTCAGCCCTGACACGGCACTCGACGGTGATTGCGGGCGGCCATGTTTGCTACGTCACGGTGCGTCGCCGGGTGACAGCCCGCCAACGAATATTAAAATGTGTTGATAGTAAAATAAACGTGAGTGACGTCACACCAACCTCCAAGTTTAATAATAGCAACCCATGTATGTCCACAGCTGGGCACGGGTCTCCACTCCTCTATCTAGAGAGAGAGACGGTTTTAGGCCTTAATTCATACACGCTGGCCTAATGCGGGTTGGTGAATCAGACATGACTTTAGAATTTCTTCTAAGACATTTGGGTTTCCTCCCGATGTTTTTCTTCCCCATTAGCAGAGATTAGTACATATAAACTCCACAAAGTGAAATTTACATTGGTACTGCTCGGGATCGAACTTGCACCTCTTGCGTGCAAGTCGGTTACTTTCCCACTCGGCCACCAGCGCCTTTCCTCCTAGCTTTTTTGAAAACTATTTTGACAGCCTTTTAACCTCTTACGTAAGCTTGCGTCAATTTGAAAATGACTTTAGTTCATACGCATTAAGAATGCAGTTAGTCTTCATTGTCCGCATACTTAGCCACGCCCCGTAACCAATCAAATCGTTCCTAATTAGAAAGTGACAAGTTTACAGTGACTTTACTACTAGTACTTTCGAACTATAGGAACGATTTGATAGGTTACGGGGCGTGGCTAAGCCGGCGGACAATGATGACACACTGCATTCTTAACGCCAACAAACTAGAGTCACTTTCAAATTGATACAAGCTTATACTCAAAAAGCTATATTTTATTACAGTCTGCAGCGCTCATTTAGGGATATGTTTATGTTTCTTATAGTTGGAAATTGGTTCATACCTATTCTGAAGACATCGAAGTGGACCATTATTTTATCCTTTCTAAGTCTTAAAAGAGGTCTTAATACAACAGAAGGACTACCAATGACACTACATACACAATACATACACTTATACCATTAATTGTCCAAACACTTTTAAAACTCAATTAAACTTGTCCTTAAAATACATTACCCGTGTCTCATTACCAAATTTCTTTTTAAATAATTAATTATGTTAATAGTACAAAATAAACGTACATTACACTAACACAATGTGCCCTCAAGTTCAATTGCCGACGTTAATTAAGCTTTAATTCAGTAGGAGATAGGGAGTCCTTAAGGGACTGATGCCTTATGTGGAGTAGGTACTCGTGGCCGAATGAGAATTGCGCAGACAGATCGATTAACCCAACGGTTGTGTGGTACAAGACTTAAGTGGGTCGTCAAATGTACTGTTTAGATGGGAAAATAATCTTGATAATATATTATAATATATTATTATGTCCGTGTGGTGACGGATTAAGAATACAAATGTCACCACCCCTTCCATCCCAAGGGCGTCGTAAGAGTCGACTAAGGGAGTAAGTGTTATTCACCGCAAGAAAAGAAAGAAGAAAGTTTTTTTTTTTTTTTTAAACTCTATAACAACCCGTCTGGCCAGCGTGGTATAGTAGGCTAATATCCCTCTGTTTGGAGGAGACCCGTGCCCAGCAGTGGGACGTTTATGGGTTGAGACGTAATATATTATAACGCCATTAGTAAAATAGCTGAAGGAAAGATTTCCTTGAAGGCGTAGTGGTAGTGAATAAGACTGCTGTGAAGAGCTTCGAGTTCGATAGTATTGGGTTATTTCATCGGAAACGGTTAATATCAGCTCGAAGATTGCAATTGTGGCAGGTATAAGACTATACTTGACCCTTATTTCATGAATGCAATAAAAGTAGTCTACTTGCCATAGGCAGTATAAAACGTTGTATATTTATTCTCGATATTAAATCGGTATTCGCTATGTTGACTTTATGACTTAACGTTAAAATTGACATTATTAAATAATTTTAACAAAAAAAACCGACTTCAGTACGGCATGTTGTAAAATTTTCAAATATTTATTTGTTACAATCGAATAAAATCGACTCAGCGTCGGGCTGAACACAGGTCAAGTAGGTATTAAAAGCAATATTTAATCTGTGCAATCCGCGCTTAATTCATTCACGTCATTATTTCTTATTAATAGTTGCTTACCAACAATAACCGAAACTTATCTAATCGCCATCAGTAAAATACTTATTATTGAAAAGTTCAGATGGCCATCTGTGGTCTTCTTCATCAGTTTTACTTCACCAAATTACACTTTCTAAATGCAAATGATTGATTAGTTGTTAAAAATATTGAAATTGCTATATGTGTGCCTATAACTTTTGAGGAGTTCCCTCAATTCCTCATGGATCCCATCATCGGAACTTTCTTTTGATGATAATGGGACCAAACTGGAAGTATGTCCAGTCAGACAAAAAAAGTATTTTTCAAATCGGTCCATAAATGACGGAGTTATGCGGTGAAAAACATAAAAAAAAAATTAAAAAAAAAAAAAAAAAAAAAAAAAACACACGAATTGAAAACCTAATTTTTTTGAAGTCGGTTAATGAAATAATGCAGGTCGAATATAAATCGCCAAATGGCCTAATACGGCTTCTATTTGAAAAACTGGGTACTTGAAACTTCATTTCCTAGAGCTCCAAAACATTGTCTAGTCTTGGAGCGCTTGGGAACAAAATCGTGGAGCGGGCGGGAATAAGCCCTTGAAACATCACAGACAAAGCCACAAAAGTCTCACATAACACCATTAATTTGCCTCCAGTTAAAAATCAGTGCGTCATATTCGAACATCATCATTTGAACATACAAAAACAATATTTAATAGCCATAACTGTCGTAAAAACGTGCTGTGAGGGATATTAACGCATGTGACGTCACACTCCATGCTCCCCGTTTAATTGAAGCTTGTTTGCAAATGAGTGAAAAAGTTGCAACTGTACGAGTGGTTGCGTTGTGTGCAAATTTGTAGAGATTTTAAAACATTTGTTATGTTGTTTTTTTTCTTTTAAAATACACTACTACTCCTGCACTATAGTTCGTTCGCGTTAAGAATGCAGTGAGTCTTAATTGTCCGCCGACTTAGCCACGCCCCGTAACCAATCAAATAGTTTCTAATTAGAAAGTCAAGTTCACAGTGACCAGTTCAAGGCATACTTTGACCTATAGGAACGATATAATTGGTTATGAGGCATGGGTAGGCCGGTGAACAATGATGACTACTTTTGAGTTATAGAGAGCAATTCTTGTGCTGTGGGAGGTTTCACAAACATAAAATTTACAGACACAAAGTATACACAGACTTGAAACAAATCTGTATGGATCACATAAAGTTTTGTCCCGTATAATAATCGAACCTACAATACTTAAGCAGACCTATCAATTCATGCGGCTCATGAGCTCCTGAATGCAGGTAAATTAACGAATTATTCAAACTCAAAATTTATGTACGTTGTATAGGTACAAATTTAATGTTTCTTATTCTTTTTTGAACTACTTGGGTGGCAAATAAGCATACGGTCCGCCTGATGTTAAGCAGTTACCGTAGCTTATGGACGCTTGCAGTACTAGAGGTATTACTTGCGTGTTGCCAACCTATTTTTTTGCACCAGGGCTTTAAGACGGAGTAACCCTGGAGTAGAAAAACGTGAAGATCATAATATAAAATCTAAAAGTTGTCGTTTGTCAATTAAACGAAGTAGCCATAGGAGACTCTGAAGGGTAAGTTATGAGAAGAACTGTAAATAAAATATTTCATCTATACTAATAATATAAAGCTGAAGAGTTTGTTTGTTTGCTTGATTGAACGCGCTTATCTCAGAATGTGCTGGTTCGGTTAGAAAAAAACTTTTTTTGCTGAATAGTGCATTTATCTAGGGAGGCTATGGGCTATATAGCAACACGCTAAGATCAATAGGAGCGGAGCAGTAGTGAGATATGTTGCAAAATCGGCAAAAAAAAAACAAATTACCACGCGGACGAAGTCGCGACCCCTAGTTTTTTAATAAAATAAATGTTTCAGAAACCTATTATTATACTCCTTAGTTTCTCGTATAATAACAACAATGCGGATACTTGATAGTTTATACCACCCACACATTATAAACAGGATTACGGATGATATATTTGAAGCGATGTCTTCCGCAAATCGAAGTTATTTATAGAAACGTATTGAAATAAGTCGATTTGCCTGCTTTAGATAATATTATATATTCCTGTATTAGGGAATAGGGATTATTGCGGTCGATTTACTTCCGTAAGGAAATATTTTGCACTCCCACATTACAGGAAAAAAATCCCTTACCTGTGTTGTGGGATACTTATAACAACACTAGCTGTTGCCCGCGGCTCCGACCGCTTGGATGTCGGTTATCGCTGTAAATAGTAGCCTATGTGTTATTCCAGACCATAAGTCAGACGTTCAGTAGTTTATATGGGAAAGAGTAACAAACATCTATTCATCCATCCATCCATCCATCCATCCATCCATACTTACAAACTTTCGCGTTTATAATATTAGTAGGTGTGCTCTAACCTGTATGGTCATGAGCACAACTAACTCGGAACAACTGTCCATGAGCCATACAAATATTCGTATGTTTTAGTAAGTCGTGCTCATGACCTGTATGGTCATGAGCACAACTAACTCGGAACAACTGTCCATAAGCCATACAAATATTTGTCCCATGTAGGGAAACATCCAATTTTAGCACGGTTTCAGTGTCGACTTGATCAGACACACACTGAATATTTTTCGTCACAATAATCCAGTATCAGGCAATAAACGATATTGCCACTGTTTAAGCAAAGAAATTAATTAATGAAATGCTTCATTTAACTTTTTTAGTGCGTGTTTGTGTCCGTGAATTGTATGTTTGTAAAGTCCCCCCGCAACAGAGCTTCAGTAGTTGTATTTGAAAAATATATCAGTTTTTAAAATTTCCTAATTTGGGTTCATAACACTTTAGAGTTATAGGTAAATAGAGCCGCCACGTTGAGCTTAAGTCTTTACTGAAATTTACTTTACTTGACTTTTGCTGAAATGGAATAAGCATTTTCATAGAGCTTCTAGAATCTATGTCAAACAAAGCAATATGGAGCAATTGTTTTTTATCAAAATGTAATTTCTGTACAATAAAGAGTTTTCTATTCTATTCTATGGCGTCCACAAAATATGTTCTTAATTTTAAATTAAGAAAATATTTAGATCCAGATTACCTACAAAAAACACACTACCATTCCCTCTCTGTTTTCCAATTTCACCAACATTCCACCAAGAATATCTTAAAAGTTCTTACACCAAAGATCGTAAGAGCATTTTCTGTTCGTAATAAACGCCAATGTTCTTCAGGAGCGGATTTAATATAACACATCACTCCACGTCAAGTTTCTTCGTGACGTATACGTACTTACGAGTATCTGTGAAATTCTTCAGTCGCACGTCCGTTCAAGTCTTTATTGAAGCTCGCGTTGCTAGAAGAAACGTAATCTTGGAGCAACGTAGAACTAACGCTCGTGACATGTAGAAATTGATGAAAAGTTGTGTAAGAAAATTATGCGATTCAAGTGTTTGTTTTTACACTGAGGTGGCAACTAAACATATGGTCTAATAGATGGTAAGCAGTTACCGAAGCTTATGGACGTTTGCAACGCTAGGGGTATCGCGCGTTGCCGACCCTTTAAAAACCTTATAACTCCTTGAAGAACCCCATGCTATATCATGCCATGTCTCTTGGGAAGACCTCGGCAGGGAGTTCATTCCACAACCTAATCGTACGTGGTAGGAAATGCCTCTGAAACCCCACTGTACGCCATGCTTGAGGCGCTAGGATGTAAGGATTGAACTCCCTGTCGATGGCAAGAGGTACGTTACGTATTGCGGATCGCAAAATAAAAAATAAAAAACCATGGATTGGAAAACATTTTTGGAAAACGTATGTGCTTTTGAATTGGCTGACTGATATGTAGAATTTGTATGAATCATCTGACGTTTTTTATACTAGTAGTTAGCAAATAAACAATAACGACTACTTAGTGGTAAACTGTTACCATAACCTATGGTCACTTGCAATGGAATACTTTTTAGAGCTTGGCACGGTAAGCAAGTGTGCTATACGTCAACAGATCAGCCCCTCTAGACAAGTGGCATAAACGTTAGTCGATTCGAATCGAATAGAAAACAAATGTATGAGACTTGACGTAAGTTAATGACATTATATCGTAAACTTACGTCAAATCTCATACATTTGCTTGAGAGGGGCTGGAGAGAAAGAGTCATTTTGCGACTGTCGTGTTGCATCTGGTATTGCTAGGTTCCATAGCATAAACATAGGCTACGGTAACCAGTTACTGTACGCATATTTGTTAAAAAGCACATACCTTTTACATTTCAAATGGTTGTACAAAAAGGCATATTGACCCTGTTGCCCTTGAACCATGACTGAACTCCCTCATAAATAACAAAATACGTAACATATGTACCTACCAAACATACATACTACAGTAAACATCAAACAAATGCTTTATTAACATTTGATACTTCCTTTACACAATAAATTTTGCCTTCAAATTTGTCGCTCGACGGCAGCGCGGCTGCAGCGCTGTTTTCTAAATCCATATAAATCAAAAACGGGTGACTGCAGCGCTGCAGCTGCTACGCCACCGTGGAGCAAAGATACTCGAATTAAGTGACAGTAGAAACTCGAGCAAAAAATGGCGATGCGCGGAGGCAGCGCTGATTCCGTACAAAACTTTGCGGCAAATTTGAAAGCACCCTTAGTATCGTTTTTTGATTGCATCAGTTGGCATGCTACGATAATTGTAATTAACCAAAAGATTGTGTCTATCTGGCGATAAAAAAGAGTGGCTAGGGTTTCTTGCTAGTTCTTCTCATGGCTCGACCGTAAGCGTAGGTAAATTAGCTGATTTCTTATTTATTTTTTAAAAAGACAACTCCCGCACTAGAAAACATGGTCTGTGTCGCGAGGGACTTTACAAACATAAAATTAACGGACACAAATTACACCCAGACTCAGAACAACTCTTTGTAGGTCACACAAAGTTTTGCCCTGTGTAGGAATCGAACCCACAACCTCGTGCACAGCAGGAGCATACTGCGGCCACTGGACCACCGAGGCAGTCATATTTGTGGCTTATTCATAACTAGCTGTTGTCCGCGGCTTGACCCACGTGTATCGGTCGGTTATCGCGATAAACAGTAGCATATTCGCTATTTCAGACTATAAACTATCTTTATGCCAAATTTTATTCAGATCCGATTAATAGTTTTTACGTGAAAAAGTAACAAACATCCATACATCCATACTCACAAACTTTCACATTTATAAAATTAGTAGGATTAAAATGCTGGATGATAATTCCTCTGCCGTATAATTTTAGGAGAAAATGTGTGCTCATGGCCATTGTCACGTGGATGGATGGATAAATGAAATTCAGTGAAACGTTCGGGTAACAACGTGTGGTTTCATCTTTGTTTGTTTTGACCAGCACGCTGAGTGCATTTCGTATACCATATTTGTATGAATTACTCTCGTTGTTAGTCCGATAGATTTAGAACCGTATGAATGAGAAATAAGGTCGATTTTGTTTTGATTTAATAATGCAGTTATGATAAATACGCTGGATATGAAGCGCTTTTACACGTAATTATGCTAGCTAACTTTCTATGGGTAACTGATTTGTGATGATTATAATGAATGTAATTGATTGGTTAATATTATGTATGTAATATAATAAGATAATAGTTTTACCCGGGCAAAGGCCCTTGCTCAGCAGTGGGATGGTTATGGGTTGAGATGCATAGCATAGGTCTCCATCGCTCATTTATGCTAGGGCTTTATGATGGGACTATGTCTGGGATAGGGATATAAAGCCCTGGTGTAAATGGGTTGGCAACATGCAAGTGATACTTCTGGTGTTGCGTCCATTGGCTACGGTAACTGCTTAACATCAAGCGGGCCGTATGCTTGTTTTCCACCTAAGAAGTATATTAAAAAAATGCAATCAAAAATATTACCCGATCCGGGAGGCAAACCTGTTTAACTGTGCCTATAACATTGTAAAGGTGCATCAAAATTCATACATCCTCACAAACTTTTAGTACCTAAGGTAACGGCTCCTTGGTCCGCGGTATTTTCACCAAAACTCGAAAGAGCATCGAAAATTAAGCATTTACTATACCTTTATGGGGGTTTTGTTATTTTTATCAGAAGCTTTGTTTATTTGACTATCGAAATAGACTAAAGATTTGACTTTTAGACCTTGATTTGTATTAAATAATAAATAAAATATGAAAAATGTCCGTAGCCCCTAATTCCGTGGTAAAGATCCTAATTCCGATGTATTTGGTTCCTAATTCCGAGGTAACAAAATGTAGCGGGAAAAAAAAGTTATATATGGTGTTCAAAAAATTTCTTTATCTACTTTATAAATATGTTATTGTTGTTTGAATCTTTATAACCATGGGGTGCATTATACTTCACATAAATTCGTAGTTTTTTAAATGTTTGTTATTTCAGTATTTTAAAGTTAGGAATTTGGGATATCAAGTTGATTCTTTCTTATTAAATTGAATAGTTTTGTTTTATAATATAGGTATGTACTATTAGGTAGATATAACACAAAATTGCTTTTAGAATGTTAATGTTGTCGAGATTTGAAAAAAATATTTTGTACCAGATACATTTGTAAAGTATCATCACTGATTTTATTTATTGTAAATTAAGAGAGGACCAGGATTTACTTTAGGGCACCATACTAGCAAGCAAGTCCGACTGGGGAAAGCCTCCCCCTTACAGAACACGACAGCCAAATAACTACACACAACGGTGTAGTTGTGTTGCTTTGTGTGAATACAGGTCTCCAGCGCTCATTTAGGGTTGGGTTATGAAAGAAACGTTTTCCTATCATAGGGATATTCCACCTTTAAGCCGTGGTGTAAAAAAATGGTTCGTCAATACACAAGTGATACTGCTAGTATTGCAAGTCTCTGCTATGCTACGGTAACTGCTTAACATCAGGCGGGAACGAGTTTTTACGTGAGTTGTTACGAGAACACTATGAAAAGAATTTTACAAACAAAATAACTCAATTTTTATTAATTTTATTATTGAACGTTCCATTTGGGTGAAAAAATAATGAAATTTACAATATCAATAACCAAAATACAAACTTGCTAAATAACATTTCATCCAAGAAAAAAAACTATATGCTCCAGTGAATTGTGAACAGCCTGTATTTTACTTGCTTATACCACGGAATTAGGTGCCCATAGAACCTAATTCCGATGCACTATACATCGGAATTAGGTTTCGTACTAAAAAATCACGTTTCCTAATTCCGAGGGTTAAAAGTTAGAACATTTTGGCAAAGTTTATTTACAGATTAGTGCATAATTGTAATATCTTTCTAAATATGTATAGCACTTGCTAAAAATTACATTAAATTATTAATAAACTTAGATTTTATGTCTTGAAATACTCATACAACGAATTAACAAAATACCTAAATACACCATCTTTGATATGCTATAATTAGTGAATGCGATGCAAAAGTGTACCTCGTAATTATATCTTATATATATTGACTACTTAAGTTAGTAAATCTAAAGTTTGAAGTGCCTAATCCTAAAAACAATCCTGAAAACCAAAAATGAAACTAAGTCTATGAAATCCTTATTCCGTGGTATACATCGGAATAAGGAACCGCCTAATTTTTATGGCACCTAATTCCGCGGTATTTTCAAAACGTTTTTTCGTTTTTATTTAGTAAAATACAAAAAAGTTAAGTAATACTTATCAAAATATAGTCCTTCTACTACTTAAACGCAAAGAATTACACACTCCGTACTAAAATAACAAGAAAAACGCTATTTAAAAAAACGTGGTAATTACGTGCACGGGGTGCCAAATGTATGAAAAGTGAGTTTGGACCGGCTATCGTGGCGAAACTTATCGATTATCTTAAACATCTTATACTTTACACCTTACTTTGGATAATATATCCACATGTAGATATATTATCTACTAAATAAGAGATATTCTGGTAAAAAATAGCTTGTTTATCGCGAGTAAATACTGTTTTTCTAAATACCTCGGAATTAGGTGCCAATTTCAGAATCCCTCGGAATTAGGTGCCGTTACCTTAGCATCTATTTCATGAAACATGACTATAAATTATTTCGCAATATAATATGTAGGTAAATTACATGAACATATTTTAAATTCTTTAACATTCTACTTACAATCCAAAGAGATGTATGTACATACTAGAATATCAAACAACCGCATTATTTATTTATTCAGTTTCATAAAAGGAATGACATCCAGCAATGACAAGTGAAGTACAAAGTCCTGTAATCCTTAAAAGCGTGAACAAATAAATTTATAATTATATTGTGGTCTTCACAAAATATGTAGGTACTCATTAACAATTAGGCTGCCCGCCCATGAACGACAATCGGTAACCGATTGTCGGCCGTATATATTTTGTTTGATATTTCTGACTTTTCGTAGGTCATGTGCGTTGTGCACGTACGTTTTATTTTTCTCCTACAAATCAGTCGGTGAATGATTGTCGGTCGTGGGCGGGCAGCCTTAATATCAACGAATATAAAAAAAAAAAAAAATTATTTTTTTTTTTTTAATTTTTTTTAAATTTTAAAGTTTTTATTATGAAATCATACAGTGATACATATATTACCATCCGCCAAACTGCACAGCAGTTTGTTGGCAGAAAGAGTACTCCCTCCTTAACACAATATAATTATTAACAACATTCTACTTATTATATATTATTATTAACTAAATTAGCATATTACTTAATCGCATCTGTTGTTATGCTATAGGTGCAATAAACTTTACTACTCTTATTAAACAATTGTTGACATAAATCTTTTTAAGTAAAATTCCTTGCTTTTGCGTTTGAATGTGTATTTAGAAAAGCAGTCTTATAAGTTAAACCCTTCACACTTCCATACTTATATTATAAATGCGAAAGTAGGTATAGACAAGGGACTATAGCATGGGGTTCTTCAAGAAAGCAGTTATAAGGATTTTAAAGGGTCGGCAACGTGTCAGTGACACCCCTGGTGTTGCAAACGTCCATAGGCTACGGTAACTGCTTACCATCAGGCCGTATGCTTGTTTGCGACCTTGGTAGTATAAAAAGAAACTCTGTTTGTTTATAAGAATGTACGTTGGTTTGTGTGTAACCTTTTCACGACTAAACAGCTAAACGGATTTTAATTAAGTTTGGCTAGGAGTAAATGGCATCCTAGGGACTTTTTACCGTGATAATGACATGTACGCTGGCAGAGCCGCGGGTAAAAGCTAGTGTTTTATATTTTGCTTTAATGTGTAATTAGGATGTGTGAATTGGCTAGTTTATAATAGATTTATAGAAAAAAATGAGGATTATAATTGTATAAGTAGGTATGTTGAAACTCAATATTATTCGATTTACAAAACAACATGGAGCGTCGGAAGCTAATTACTAATTTAATACAACTTTTATTTTTATGAAAAATATACTAAAATATAAATATGACATGTAAATTGGTTTTACGAAATAAATTATTATGATTATGAAATTTGTTATTATGCCGGATAAGGCCGTAGGCGTGATCTATTACATAAGAACAAGCAGAGGTGGCAAAACGTGGGTGTCATACACCTCTGCTTTTTCTGGGAAAAAGAATAATGGTGCTTTTGTTTTAAGATGCTAAAGAAACAATATTAGACTAAAATGTTATGGAAAGAAAATGAAAGAAAAATATTCTTCTTCTTCTATTCTAAACCTTATCCCATCATCTGAGGTCGGCTCTTCTTGTCTGCCTTTTCCACTTATTTCTATCCCGCGCAGTCGCGGCGTCTATCCTTTTATCCTTAAGGTCTTTTTGGATCGTTGTAAGCCAGGTGGCAGGTGGTCTTCCACGGCGTCTATTTGTCGTTGGCTGGTTCAGGGCTACTCGCACCATGTGGTCTTCAGGGCGGCGGATTACGTGGCCATACCATCGAAGGCGCTGTTCTTTAACCTAAAGAAAGAAAAACATTAGTTTTTATATATTTAGATTTAGAGTATTTAGTGTCCCTTACCGGTCCTCATTGTCAACAAAAATGTTTCAGCAAAAGTATATTATCTTTATATAAACAAAGGCACATTAACGTAGGTGCAAAATACTTTATTGTAAGTAATGAGTTTTGCAAGTCTTACTGAGTTTCATGATTCTCTCTGCCAGCTACCAGTACGTAGCCCCGACTGCTAAAATATGAATAATAAATTCCGAATACGTCATAACTTCCGAAAAAAGTCCTTTAACTTCTGATTATTAATCTTTCTTTAACTTTAAAGTACATAATTTTATTCATTATAATTTTCTGGTCACTGGTTATCATGCGTAGGCGGGACAGCCCTTAGTTGCCATCCTACTCTGTTTCTACGCAATAGGGTTGGCAAAATTTGGAATATATTAATTATAACAAAAATGATGATGCTTAAAATATTCAGTAATACTATTTGAAAATTTTCTTTATATGATTTGCAATCTTGAAGATGAAGACAGCGAGTGGGCCGAAAGGGTCGGGTCGTTTCAGCCCACTCAGTTATTGTCATAGGGTTTAGCCTGGGAAAAGAAAAAGAAATCGTCTATTCATGAAATTAAAGTAAAAATTGTACAAATAAAATTAATCTTAAAGAATTAGTAAGTCAACACGGTAGATATAAACGATTATGTTAAAAAATATATTCATCCATCATCCATCTCAGCCAAAAAACTTTTATTGCTGGATATTGGCCTCCCTCAAAGTTTTCCACTTCACTAGGTCCTCCTTTACCAGGTCGTATTACTCGTTTATACTTTTTTATGATAGTTTAATATATTATATGATTAAAACTTGTTTATAATATTGTTTATAGCATTGATTTATAATTGTCATCAAATATTAGTTTATACGTCACGTATAGAAAAAAGATTTTGTTTTATTATAAACTAGCTGTTGCCCGCGGCTCCACCCGCGTGGATGTCGGTTATCGCTGTAATTAGCCTATGTGTTATTACAGACCATAATTTATCTCTGTGCCAAATTTCATCCAGATCCGTTCAGTAGTTTTTACGTGAAAGAGTAACAAACATTCATCCATCCATCCATCCATCCATACATCCATCCATGCATACATCCATCCATCCATCCATACTTACAAACTTTCATTTACTTTTTATTACTTTAATATTAGTAGGATATTTACATAGCGAGATGTCGAAGACGAAAATTTGGCACGTTATCAGGTTAGTAGATGTGAAAATTCATTGAATTCATGTTCTGACATTTGCGAAATCTATCTAAAGGTAAAAATAAATTCTAAGTGTAAATTTATTCCAAATATCCTACAAAATTGTGACCTTTGAACTTTACATTTGTAGCGACAACCCTAAAATTCCGGCCCACACACCGCCCACATAGACTGTCTAGTGATGCTTAACTAATTGTACGAAACAATACCACTCATGAATGAATGGTTACATTTCACCGTATTTTTAGTTGTAGTTCAAAAAAACAATGCAATTCTGCAGTTCAGATTTTGTAAGTAGCTATTATTATAATCGTTATATCCGGCTGATTACAATTACAGTGCTTAGTGATTGATATTAAAACAAAGAATGCAGTATAGTGATAAGAGAGGTAAAGCACCAAACAAGTGAGTAAGCATGACTAGGAAAGGCTCTTCACCTTAAAAAAGACCACAAAACTAGACAAAATGGTCAAGTTGTTTATGTGTGAAAGTAGAGGTCTTTAGTGCTCATTTAAAAGAAACTGTATTTAAAATAATATTTATTTAGTGTAGCCATTTTATAATTGATAAAAGGACAAATTAATTTAAGATAAATAAATATTGAATTACTATATCTACTACCAACTTGGGTGGCAAACAAGCATACTGCCAGCCTGATGTTAATTAAGCAGTTACTGTAGCCTATGAATGCTTGCAATATCAAAGTTATCACTTGCGTGAAGCCTACCTATTTTTTGCACCAGGGCAGGGCTTTAAAGTGGATTATCAAAACGCATGAATACAACTACACCGCTGTTGCTACACAGCTGTGGTCTTGTGTGAGGTTGAGGTCCTTCCGCAGTCGAACTTGCTTGCTAGTATGATGCCCTACCTCACCTAAATACTAATCTAAACTTTATATTGTTTTAGAATATTTTCTGTATTTTATTTATACAAATAAATGTAACTAACCCAATAACTAATATACATACATACATGTAAATCCTCATAAGGTCACATCACTATTCCTGTGTAAATATTAGTTTCCATAGAATGTTGGGTATCAAAGCATTTAGTGAATAGTTGTGTGGGACGATCTGACCTCGTACCGCTCGGGATAAGGGTTATGTTTATTACACAATACTTAATATTACTGAAGGTCTTCACTAAACTTTGATCAAACTTAAATACGTGCATTTTAAGAATATACAACAATATATGCATTTTTTTGTTCTCTGCGTGATTTGAATAGCAAAATATATTATTATATAAAATTTTCAACAACAAAAAAATATTTTTTCTAATTGAACCAGTACTTTCTGAGATTAGCGCGTTCAACCATACAAACTCTTCAGCTTTATAATATTAGTATAGATTATGCCGAGACAAGGTGTACTTCGCCTTGGATTGTGTGTTTGCGAAGTTCCCCTTAACACAGAGCTTGTCCCTAATTAAAAGATTGCATCCAAAAATTAAAAGGTTTTATCTAAATTCAGGTACCTATCTACCCTTTAACCTCAGATAATTTTGTTATACGTAAAAACCATTTTGAAAGACAAAGATTAGCCTTACAAGGCAAATGAACTTTACTCCCACACAATCGAGTGTAGGAAGATAAAAAAAAGGTTTCAAGCGTTTAGGCAAAACCTTTCAGCCCGTAAAACGAGAGAAGTTATGAGTATTAAATTAGGATGAGGGTCAATAACCTTGACTTTTAAAGAGTGCTATTTTTTAAACAAGTAGGTACCGACGTTCATGCATGAAGAGGTTGATGAATGTTGAAGAAGCGAAAGAAGTATGTTTGGATCGAAGCAATTGGGCTACCCCAATGGGAGAGGGGCGTGATGATTATGTATATCGATTTCCTATTCCAGGAATATACTGTCTTAAAGTACTGGTGTAAAAAAAATGGATCGACAATACGAAATTGATACTTCGTGTAGACAGGAATACCTCTAGTATTGCAGCCTAGTAGGCTACGGTAACTGTTTAACATCAGGCGGGCCGAATGATTGCTTGCCACCCAAGTAAGTAGTAGATATAATAATTCAATATTTATTTATCTTAAATTAATTTGTCCTTTTATCAATTATAAAATGGCTACACTAAATAAATATTATTTTAAATACAGTTTCTTTTAAATGAGCAAAAAATACCTCTACTTTCCCACAGAAGCCCAACGTGACCATTTTGTCTAGTTTTGTGGTCTTTTTTAAGGTGAAGAGCCTTCCCTAGTAAGGCTTGCTCACTTGTATAGGGCCCTATCTCTCTTATCACTAAACATTCTTTCTTTTAATATCAGTGCTTAGAAAGAAGCTTAGTAGGTATAACATGAGATTATGAATGAAAATGAATGATGATGAAAAGATGATGAGTTCAGAAAAACAACAACAAAGTGGAATTTTTCGTGTCCTCATAACACCTCGAAGTTTTTATTATGCCAAATCACAGTGGCAACTTTCTTATTTGTGTTGTGTACTTAAATCACCCACATAAGGTTTTTGAAGAGTTGGCAATGCGCAAATTATATGGTACGGTGATTGCTTGGTGATCAGGCGGGCCGTAGGCTTGTTTGGCTTCTTAGTAGTATAAAAATAACATACCAAAAAATATTGCCAGTGTTAAAAGCACTACGGAAGAATAGATATCCACACTTTTTTTTTTTATTTCAACAGTGTAGCCAAAGATAAATTACGAGAAAGGTTTTTAAAGGGTCAGCAACGCGTGAGTGACACTCCTGGTGTTGCAAACGTTCATAGGCTACAGTAACTGCTTACAATCAGGCGGGCCGTATGCTTGGTAATATAAAAAAAAAGAAAAAACGAGAATATCAAAGACAAAATTATATCACAATTTAATTAACACTAACTTAATAAATTACTTTTGTATCTTTTTTATCCTTATATAGTCGCTTTTTAAAAGAAAGGCAACTTACGAGAAGCTTTCAAAGGTACATTAATCATGACGTAATTTTTATAGGGGTGACGTCATACTGTTACGTAACAAGACGTTTACCAAACTTACGTTTAAGTAGTCTATTACTATCTGGGACATAATTTATAAGTAGCTATTTCAATATACAATACTAGGTGTCGTCCGCGTGGTGATTTAGAATATTTTCCCCGATTTTGCAACATATCTAACTACTGTTCCGCTCCTATTGATCATAGCGTAATGTTATATAGCCTATAGCTTTCCTGGATAATTGCACTATTCAACAAAAAAAGGTTTTTTCTAATCGAATCAGTACTTTCTGAGATTAGCGCGTTCAACCAAACAAACAAACAAACTCTTCAGCTTTATAATATTAGTATAGATAACAAATATGCAAGCAAAGCCGTGGGAATGATCTGTAAAAAAATCTGTCCGTCTGTTACTTTTTCACTACTAAACGGATCGGCAAGGAGATATTATGACGTCCTGAAGCAGGACAAGGGGTGTTTTTATAGCGATAAGCAACCCAAATGGATTTGGGTGCAGCTGTGACAAAATTTAGTCTAGTAATTAATGAAAGAAAGAAACACTAAATAGACTGTTGGTACAGTGGCTTATGTTGTTACTTCGCCTTACTTTTATTTTTTATTACTTTTGTTGTATGGTGCCTTACTTCGCCATTTACTACTGCGTGGTGTTGTGGATTCGATCCCACACGGGACAAAAAATTGTGTGATCCACAAATAGTTGTTCAGACTCTGGGTGTACTTAGTGTCCGTTAATTGTATATTTGTTAAGTCCTCCGCGACACAAGGCTACTTCCCTAGTGCAGGAGTTATATTTTTAGAACAGAACTTATTGCTAAGAACTGTGTCTTCATATAGGTAAAGGGGAATAGCAAATATTATAAAAAATAACAATATTTTAAACCACTTAGTCTAAAACGATATAAAAATAGCTACTAAGTACCTTTATTCTTCAATTTCTATAGAATTTATACAGCATACGTAACATGAAATGGCTATTTATATGAAAAATGAGATCTTTGATTTAGAATGTAATGACTTTTTGCATTCGCGGCACGTACATTGCGCGCTGTGGAATGGAACGTGGAAATCTTTCACGTACACACCCGTCGATGTATGAGGAATAATGACGGTTCATCTTTAGCTGGGATAATATAGTAGTTAAGGTGGTGGGCTACAGCGAGTGGTTTAAATTTGTAAGTACAAATTGAACGAGTGTGATCGTCATCACAAAGGTTTTGCAACATTATGTTATATTTTCGCTTTTAAGTTCTAAGGTTAGATACACAACTTAATATCAACAAGAAAAGAAGTAAAGTCTATTCAGACAGACAATCAAACACATATTCTTATTCATTCTGTAGACATTTAGAAAATGAATATGAATTATTGTAATTCTACAATTGATGAAGTATCCTCCTGGCTACTGGTTGTCTCCAAAGCGTATCTATTTGAATGAAACCACGCGCAAAATCCTCTTTACTTAGCAAAGTTTCCCTTTATTTACTTAGGTATTAAGTACTCCAAGAATTCTAAGGATCTGAATGCGCCAATGAACTCGTTTGCTTCGAACCAGTGGCGATTAAATCCTCTCCTCTAAGAAAGTCGACCGTTCTAAATTCGTTGGACTTTAAAAGGAATGTTCTTCTTGAATGAACTAGATCGTTAACCATTCAAGAACGATTCCTGGAAGTGCTATAAGAATGCAAGATTAGATTCTGAATGAAACAGGTCTTCGTTGGAAGTGTAAGAACAGTGGCGTAAGGGTTATATTGCAAAAGAAGAACTCTTTGCAATTTAATTAAACGTTGACTTTTTAGTCACAAAAGAAAAAGTCCATCGGGAATATATTGGATGGTTCTTTTGTGTAAAATCAATGCAATGATAGAAAGATAGAGAAAATAGATCCTTTAATTCATTTTCCGTCTCTTCATTTTCAAAATGAATCTATCAGTGTAATGTGTTTGGAGAGTCTAAGATGAGTAGAAGTTTGACTGTTACGGCTCTAAGGTTACGTTCTGGTCACATTCCATCAAGGAAATTTGGACATCTCATGGGCAAAGAGGATTCTCCTAATTGCGAAATATGTCAAACAGTAGATGATGTTCAACATCGCTTGATGGAATGTGATCGGTATCGTGCAGGCAGAGAAAACCTTTTTCAAATATTTAATTTCAATAGAGTAGATGTTGGCGTTTTTCAGACCATCCTGGCTTCTCCATCTTCCGAAGTAGCTATGTTTGTATACAATTTATTTAGAATATAAGTTTTTTTGTTTATTTTTTGTGAACTAAATTAAGCTACTTTTGTAATAACAGGGCTGCCATACTTTATAGTAAAAGCCCTGCTTAAATAAAGGAAAAAAAAAAAAAAAAAAAAGTGTAATGTGTAAAAATTTAGTTTTTTAGGTCCAGTAGCTAGGCTTGGTCAGTTCTTAGACTAATCAAACAGCCAATTAGAAATTAAGAATTTTTTAAAAGGAGCTAAAAAATGAAAGTTGGAGTCCCTAAGTGGAATAGCCAATTTTATAAGTTATCAATATTATTAACTTTTGATAATATATTATTTTTGTTACTCTGTACTTACATATAATTTTGGTTTTTTGAGTTAATAAACAGGAACAAAATAGGTAGGTACACTATACTCGAAAAAACTGTCTATGGATAACAAAAATTGTCAATTTTGGGGATCAGATAAAATAATTTTGATTTTAATAAAACGTGACCTTTTGCTTCAGTAATCTGCAATCTTAACTAGGTTGTCGAATAAAGCTAAGTTTACTAAAATACATGTTTGAGATTTTTTGGATTTACCTACCTATCAAAAAAAACTCAACAAGCCTGAAATACTTATTTGGGTTGTATGTGTTACGGTGCACCTGTGTAGGCTGATAGGGCAACCATCGGTGCCGCACGACGCAAGTTGCTTCAGAGTCAACGTCTGGCGTTGATATTTTTGTGCAAGGCGTATAGGACAGTTAGCACTGAAGCTTTACCAGTACTGGCAGGTGTTCTTCCTGTCGATCTAGAGGTACAGAGACGAGCGGCGATTTATTACACCACACGTGACAACATCAATTCCAACTTTTTAATGCCACGTGATCGCCTTAAAATCACCCGATTATTTAAAGAACAAACTGAAGTTTATAGAATCCTCATTAATGAATGGCAACAGCGATGGGATACATCAACCAAGGGACGCCACCTCTACCAGTTTTTTCCTTCCGTTACTGATCGGTTGGCAAAGACATGGCTGGAGGTTGATCACAGTGTCGCTCAGTTCCTTACGGGTCACGGTAACTTTCGGAGCAAGTTATACTCATTTAAGCTAGTTGATTCGCCGAACTGTCAATGCTCAACACCTGGCTCCGATCAGGAGCAGTCTGCTCATCACATACTCTGGGAGTGTAGTCTTTGGCATAATGATCGTACTAGTATTATGTTGAACAGCTTACATGTATCATCTGGAGCGGCCTACTATGGGGATTTAGTCTCATCTAGAGGGAATTTCCGCGCATTTAAACGTTTCTGCCATACATATTATAGCAATCAAACTTAGCTCACTTAGGTCCCGTAGTTTAAGGTCCTCCGTGGTGCTCCTTTTCATAGGTTACAAACCTATACAGATTTATTTTGTCTCCCGCTTTGCTATGGAGGGAAGTGGAAACTTTTCTTTCTAACTCCTCCTATTTACTTCTGATTAAATTCGTTGCGGGGTCCAAGACAGTAGGTTTAGTTGTCCACGGGACGCACGAGTGTCAAAACTCGGTGTATCAGTTGGTTACTCCGCTGTTAATCCTGGCTCACAGGAGTCACAGCGGTGGGCATGTGGGTGGGATTGTCCCGAAAAGCCTGAAATACTCTTGCACCTTGTCATATGGGACCTAACATACCTCTATCTGATCCTTTAACTAGAAAACTATGATGTCAAAATCAAAGAGATGAATTTTTGCAACATAAAATAAGAAATGTAAAAATATATTGCCAAGCAACAGCTTTCCTTTTGACGAACACTTTTTACAAGGCATTCACCTATCGACCTCTTGCATAAATCATAACACACGATCACGTAATCAACTTTGCAAGAAAAAAATATTTCAACACCATTCCAAATTACACCTAAAATACATTATGATAAAGTTAAAAATTCATTCCACCCCTAATGTGTTTAGTAAATATTGTTCTCGATTGAAATTAGACCTAAATATAAGAAAATAAAGTTGAAGTTTGGTTGTTTTGTTGTTTAAGCGCAGTGTTGATGGCGTTACGTTTCAATTAATGTCATTGTTCTAATAAAAACTTGTTTACCAAGCGATTATGTAAATGTATTTGTAAATAATAAGCTTGATTACTGTTCGTTTGTACGCAAAGGGCTCTGGTATTAGTGTAGTTAAAGCTATTTGTTTAAATCATTCCTCTGTTGTGTGAGATTTATTGAAATAATTTCGAATTTTTACTTCGATAGTAGGGATGTGACAAATTTACAGTTCTATTGTGTCAAGATGTGAGGAAACGATTTCAAACTGCGGTTCTATGATTTGAAGGTATTCGTACTGTTAGGTTTCAGAAGAATTTCCGCTCCAAGTAAGTTCAGGTTGTGGAATACGGCTGCATGTCATGATTTTGCTCGTATTGAGAAGCATGATGTTCCTTACAATTTTTATACTTCCAGGGAGGCAAACAAGCATACGGCCCGCCTAATGGTAAGCTGTTACCGCAGCCTATGGACGCTTGCAACATCAGGGGTATCACTCGTGCGTTGCCGACCCTTTTGAAACCTTATAACTCCTTTCTTGAAGAACCCCATGCCTCTGGAAAACTCGGCAGGTAGCTCATTCGGTAGTGAGAGAAAAGTCCTCTAAAACCGTACAGTACCTACGGCATGACAGGGGTTCTAATATGTGAGGATGGAATGGAATCCCTGTCGGTGGCGGAAGGCGTTTTGTGTGTGGCCGAGAGCATCTTATCAAACAATTCGTCGGAACGCAGCCCGTTATACAAGCGTTAGAACACACACAGAGAGGCAAAGTATCTCCTTAAACTAAGTTTATACGATTGTATTCTTAAGGGACGTAGTTGTAATATTTAATTGTCAGCATGATTTGTTTCATAGCCCATTAGGCTAGTGCTCGTCCGATGGCTAGAGTCTTAACATACGAGTAAGCGTGCAATTTCCACATATAATGAGCTAGTAATTAAAATAATACTAAGTAACATTGTAGCACGGCTTCCGTGTCGGAAAAGAGGTATTTCGCCCACTTTACTAAACACGAACATTCAGGAAAGGACTAAAATAACGCCTGAATTTTTACTGAAAAATGTTCAAATTTATGTTTAAACTAGGAGCCCGCTCCGGTTTTGGACGCGTTAAATATTTTTTCAATTTAAAATCCCGATATATGTACATACGTGTACTTTTGTTTCTAAATAGAAGCTGGTATATAAAATTTCATGCTTCTTGCTTTGAAAATGACTTCTATACTTTATTTTAACTCCTTAAGGGTTAAAATTTCCAAAAATTCCTTCTTAGTGCATACTTACGTCGTTTAAGAAAGTTTTGTGCAAAACTTCAAGTTTGTAGCCCCAGCGGTTAAGGCTCTGCGTTGATGAATCACTCAGTAAGTCACGACAAGCAATTATATGTACGAGTATAATATACATATAATGTATAGATTATAATAAATATTCAACTTCTTAACTTAAAGAAGAAACTTAAATTAAAAACTTAGTTGCAAAACTTTTTAGCGTTACGAGTAACTTTCACAATTTTGCAATGCTCCCTATTCTATCCTGCCTTATCTTGCAATCCAACGACACTTTCTTACACGGTAAGAAGAAATTTGACATCTGGTGTTTAGTGGTTAGTGACCCTGACTGCAACGCCGGAGGTCGTGGGTTCGATTCCCACACGGGAAAAAACTTTGTGTGATCAATGAATGTTTGTTTCGAGTCTGGGTGTAATTAATTAGCCGCAGGAAAAAAGTATGCTGGCATTTGTTTTTATGACGTTCATAAGTATCATGTATTTGATCTAAATTAATAAATGAGTTTGACTTTGACTTTGACTTAGTGTCCGTGAATTGTATGCTTGTTACCAAGAACGGGAGTTGTTAAATTCACGGTTTTCGCAATTTTTTCTTTATCTGTGCTATAAGACGTTGTTTCGTACCAAATTTCAAGATTCTGAGTTCACGGGAAGTACCCTTCAGGTTTTGATTCCCTTGCAAGTGTCGAAAATTTGCGACATAAACGGCTGTATCTTTTTATTGCGTTGGCTTAGAAATTTGATTTTTTCACAGCTTTAGGGACAGTAGACCTTAATATTTCATACACATACATTCCACATTTAATACTTCCGCGCGTTCTTGAGAAAAAGGGCCTTGACAGACAGACATACGAACGGACAACAAAGTGATCCTATAGAGGTTCCGTTTTTTCCTTTCGAAGTACGGAATCCTATATATTTTTTTTTTTTTAAAGACAACTCCCGCACTAGAGATCAAGCTCTGTGTCGCGGGGGACTTTACAAACATACAATTAACGGACACAAACTACACCCAGACTCAGAACAACTCCTTGTGGGTCACACAAAGTTTTGTTCTGTGTGGGAATCGAACCCACAACCTCGTGCACAGTAGGCGCATACTGCGACCACTGGACCACCAAGGCAGTCAAGTCAATGCACTAATCTGTTATGAACCTTAATTAGCTTTTTTTTTTTTTTTTATTTTTTTTTTATTTATTATACACTTTATTGTACACCATTTACAATAATTTTACTAAAACCGTTGAATTACCATATGACTTGCAATTATAAACACAAATAGTTTAACACTAGTTTCTATTTAGAAAACACCGCCTTATATACCCAACCGACAGACATGTAAAAAGTACGGCGTAATTTAAAAACACGTCTAACTTTAGATTATCTAGTAATCTGATTACGATCGAGACTGAGGTGGCTAGACGGTGCGCCGGCCCTAATATACCTACCTAGGTAACTACGAGTGTTTTAGTGTAGAAGTGGATACAGACTTTGTGAGGCATGTGCTGCGGACGACGTAAAACGAATGCTTCTTAAGGTGTGTAACCTTTATATTCGTGCGAGGCATGAGTTACGTACATGCTGAGCCATGTGTCGTAATATAGACTCGTATGAATAACAGTTTTCGTGAGTCAATATTAAAAGATAGACATAATAATGTAGACTGCCTTGGTGGTCCAGTGGGTACAGTATGTGCCTTCTGTGCACGAGGGTTCGATTCCCACACAGTGACAAAACTTTGTGTGACCCACAAAGAGTTGTTCTGAGTCTGGGTGTAATTTGTGTCCGTTAATTGTATGTTTGTAAAGTTTCCCGCAACACAGAGCTTGTTCTCTAGTGCGGGAGTTATCTTTAAAAAAATGTACTATTGCGGACTTTATTTAAAACTGTTAAAGAGGAACAATTCCATAATACATGCCTTTTGCGTATGCAGCGGCATTGATGCTTCGCTCCTATTGCTCACAGCGTGATGTTATGAAGCCTTCCACAATAAATGAATTATCCAAAACAAAAATATTTATTCAATTCAAACCAGTAGTTCCTGAGCTTAGCGCATTCAAACAAAAAAAACAAACTCTACAGCTTTATAATATTAAATATATGTAGATTAAGAAATAAACACGCAGATTTCATAGCTTATTAAACTGCGGGCCCTCGTCTGGCTAGACGCAAACTTTAATCTGATAATAGCACCACGACTAAACGAGTTAGTACCACTAGGTACTAACTCGTTTTTCTTCGGTGTAGCCAACAGTTTGTAATCCTGTTTTCTCAATTGTCAAGCTAAAATTCATAAACAAATTTTATTTTACAGAAATATTTTAGGGATATTATAATGCTGTTGCTTTAATTAAACTAGTTTACTGCCTCAGTGACGTAGTGGTCTTGAGTTTAATTCCCAATTTGATTAAGTGTATATAAAAGTATTTAAAATAGTTCTAATGACGTAAATAAGCACTAATAAGTAGTTTTATTTATTTAAACTGTCTGCAAATAATTTGCACAAGGCGGACTGGCGGAAAGGTTAACTGGCAGAAAGTGCCTTTTCTAGCAAGGCATAAAAAGTATTTTCTGCCAGTCAACCTTTAGGTGATGCAGAGATAAGCATGGCATGTGACAATATTTTAATAATAATAATAGAATATAGCAATGGTCCGGGCACATAGCTGGCAGAACTGATGGCCGTTGGGGCAGAAAGGTTCTAGAGTGGCGACCACGAACTAGAAGACGAAGCGTGGGCAGGCCTCCAACAAGGTGGACCGACGACCTGGTAAAGGTTGCAGGCAACCGATGGACAAGGTCGGCTCAGGATCGAGAGTTGTGGAAATCCTTGGGGGAGGCCTATGTCCAGCAGTGGACTTCTTTTGGCTGAGATGCTGATGATGAATAGAATATAGTCTGATTTTAATACACCTTTGTTCCTCTAAAAGTGCAATTATACTTTATGACATAAAAATGTGATCAAACTTATCTATAAAACCCATTAAACACTTGCTGCTTCCACTCAGCTGTAAATGCACAAAACTTAAACATTACTAACATATTCCGACTTACATATTTTACAAAACGTATTATCTACTCGTACGCTGTAAACAACAAAGCGAACATTGTCTGAAGCACCACTAGCAGCTAAAAGGAAATGTTTGTCAGCATTACTTTAAATTTCATTCGCGTAAGTACTCTTTAAGTTATAATCTTGGCCCTAAAACCAAGTTAATTGCTTTCTTCATAGGCCATACGCTCACGTCGAAATTTTAATACACAAACATAAAAGCGTAATATTGGTATAATCAAGTATGTTCCCTTACCGTTGAATTAATAATGCTAGAATATGCCACACACTTAATTTTCTTGCTGAGTCAGTCTTTTTGGATTAATGGTAGGTACTTGGATAAATGAAAAACGTTGGCTGCTTCGGTAATTGTTGTTTGATTAGGATTTTGTGAAGGTTCGCGTTAAGATTATTGAAAGTTATCTAGACCTTTTTCGGTTGCATTATTATTAAAATTATATTATGGCTGCAGTCTTCTGTAAGGTGGAGGTTCTTTTTCAGTCGGACTCGCTCACTTATTTGGCGCCCAATCTCTTTTTTACAAACATAGATGTGTAACTCTTTTCTGTGCACAAAAAAAAAATACTAGCTGTTGCCCGCGGCTCCGCCCGCGTGGATGTCGTCCATAGACCATAATCTCTGTGCCAAATTTAATCTAGATCCGTTCAGTAGTTTTTACGTGAAAGAATAACAAACATCCATCCATCCATTCTTACAAACATTCATTTATAATATTAGTAAGGATTTATCTTATAATATGAACTTTTGGTAATATTGAAAACTTTTTTTTAAATAGGAGCATAATTACATAAGTTGTGCCTCTATTTCGGTCAATTATATTATATCACAAATAGTCTCATCTGTAATTTATTTTATAATAGTTATAAAATATTAAACACGTGGTAGACCCTACACTATTTGACATAGAGATATACCGCTATAATCTATCTCTACGTCAAATAGGCTATTTTTTATTGCGATAACCGACATGCACGCGAGTGGAGCCGCGGTCAACAATTAGTAAAATATTAATCTAATATTGTTCAAACATATTAAATGGTTGTTATCTCTATTGTTGCAGACTTCTCGCATCAGTAACGCAAGTGGTGACGCGTGCGAGCGCAGGGATCCTTGCCAACATGGAGGTGTCTGCATCAGCACTGACGATGGACCTATCTGCGAGTGTCGGGACGGAGACTATGAGGGTGCTTTCTGTGAAAGGGGTAAGTCGTGATTGGATACTCCTCTTTTAGCAATGGTCTTCTGCAGCAAAATATAAAGATTGGTGCAACAATAAGGTTACAATCAGAAAATCCATGGCTTGTCTGTCATATTAGTGGAAACAGCACAAAGATTTTACTGCTAGTAAACATGGACTTGAATACGGAAGACCCGCCGGCTGATTCTCTAAGAAACAGCGATCCCAAACTGACAGTTGTAATTGCTCGGTGACGGCACAATCAAACTACTAAACGTCAAAAAGGCTCTTACGGAATACCGATTTTCAATCTGACAGCCAGATTTTGCTCGGTTTTCGCGATGGCTCGGTTTTCGCTCTTACGGATATTCCTTGCGGGTATTATAGCTAGAATTGACTGTTCTTAAACAGGCTGATTTATTTATGGATGATAATATCGGACTATAAGAGAGAAGGTCCACAGATAAACATTTGGCTGTGGTCGCTTAGTACGGTGAATGCCCTTCCCCAGTTGGGCTTGCTCGCTTGTATGGCGTCTTACGTCTCTTAACTATATAATTATGATACAAATTTAAACTATTGCAACTGTTCAAATAATTTCATCCACGTTCTCCATGTAAGGTTGTTTCCCTGTCATACACAGTGAATTCCGTGACATGTTCTACATTTCAATTAAAACTTGTCGAGCCATGTGCCTGATTGCTGTTCCACAAATCGCGTGTTCGTCTGGTGACCTTCTGTATTTGGTTGAGCTATTGTATTGCTTGATAGACCTTGATTTATATAAAGCTTGGACATTTTTTCAAATACCTAATTTAACAGTACCTACTAGATAATAGAGTATGTAGATACGTTAGTTTGAACTATCTAATTTAATGTTTTATTTGTTCGTGATATAAAATTTATAGATTTCTGATTTTGCTTATGATATTTTTTTTTAAAGACAACTCCCGCACTAGAGAACAAGCTCTGTATCGCGGGGGAATTTACAAATATACAATGAACGGACACAAATACACCCAGACTCAAAACAACTCTTTGTGGGTCACACAAAGTTTTGTCCTGTGTGGGAATCGAACCCACAACCTCGTGCACAGCAGGCGCATACTGCGGCCACTGGACCACCAAGGCAGTCAAGGCACCAAGACATTTAATCAATATTACTCCATCCATGAGGCGCTCATAGCTAGGTACACTCGCTGTTCGGTAAACGATCAGCTGGTTAAGCTACCAAGTGCGCGGTAACCCTATAGATGGGTGACCGCATAGTGGAATTTCATCTGAGCGTCTCCGTGCTTCGGGGGGCACGTTAAAATGTTATCAGTCGTTAGATCACGACAGAGGCCTAAATATGGGTGATATAAATAACTCTGTCACCAGGTTAGCCACTAACCAAACGATAAGAAGAACCGTCGTAATAATAGGCACACTGAGCATCTATGCATGTACCATTGGTTCCCCGATTTTACAACATATCTCACTACTACTCCGCTCCTATTGATCATAGCGTGATGTTATATAGCCTATATAGCCTATATATGAACTCTTCAGCTTTATAATATTAATATAGATTATCATGAGTGTTACTAAATTACTGTTACCAATAACAATTTCCCTTATAAACACTATATCAGAAACATTCTCATGAAGACTTCCTCGCGTGTCTTAACCTGCCTACCAGTTAATAAAACAACCTGGAACAATACATTGTGTAGTGTATTTAAAGTGTATACTAAGTGTAATCAACCTCAGTTGAACCTAAGTTAATGTTCCATTAGTTGAAACGTCAGCTCTTGGACGGGAACACGAGGTGTAGGCACGCGAGCGTCCTGTGTTGCACTCAAATGTAGACGGTATGTATGTCTTAGTTTTTATAGACAACTACCGCACTAGAGAACAAGCTCTGTGTTGCGGGGGACTTTACAAACATACAATTATAATATATTATTAAATTATGTAATTTTCATTACTGAGCAATTCCAACGGCGCGGCGCCCAAGACACAAGCATAAGCTTAGTTTGGGGCCATTTTATGTATTTTATTAAATAAATTGATTGATTAATTGAATTAACGGACATAAATTACACTTAGACTCAGAACAACTCTTTGTGGGTCACACAAAGTCTTGTGTGGGAATCGAACCCACAACCTCGTGCACAGCAGGCACATACTGTACCCACTGGACCACCAAGGCAGTCAAATGTGTATGCTTCTTTTTATACTACTTAAATGGCAAATAAGCATACGGCCCACCTGATGTTAAGCAGTTACCGTAGCCTATGGACGCTTGCAATACCAGAGGTATCACTTGCGTGTTGCCAACCCATTTTTTTACACCAGGGCTTTCTGATGGAGTATTCCTGGGATAGGAATATGTTTCTTTCGAAATCGCATCCCTAAATGCGCGCTGGAGACCTGTACTAACACACAGGAACACAACTACACTACTGTGTGTAGTTATTTGGCTGTGGTCTTCTGTAAGGTGGAGGTTCTTCCCCAGTCGGGCTTGCTCGCTAGTATGGTGCCCTACCTCTCTTAATATATATGCTACTTGCATTTTACCAAAAAATCGTTTTTAAGGATCCTTCAGAATAGTACATTTTAGTAAAAAGTCCATTAGTAAAGTAGGTCCATTAATTCATTCGGACGACGTTTTATATAAACTTTTGGTATTTTCTTGTAAAATGTGAAATGGTATCGAATCACTGTGAGAATCTCAGTACCTAAATCATTATACTCAGGTTCATAATTGTAGAGCTTTTACTACAAGACTAGGGGTCGCCCGTGACTTCGTCCGCGTGGTAATTTGGAATATTTTCCTCGATTTTGCAACATATCTCACTACTGCTCCGCTCCTATTGATCATAGCGTGATGTTATATAGCCTATAGCCTTCCTGGATAAATGTATAATTCAGCAAAAACAAGTTTTTTTTAAATCGAACCAGTACTTTTTGACATTAGCACGTTCAACCAAAAAAACTCTTTAGCTTTATAATATTAGTATTGATTA
This sequence comes from Trisateles emortualis, assembly GCA_947095525.1. Classification (NCBI taxonomy): domain Eukaryota; kingdom Metazoa; phylum Arthropoda; class Insecta; order Lepidoptera; family Erebidae; genus Trisateles; species Trisateles emortualis. Next base: position 1,923,271 of record OX352748.1, on the reverse strand, counting down.
CTAAACTTTTGACTGCACGGTTGGTTCAGTGGCCTAAGTGGTTACCTCGCCATTCACCACTGCGCGGTGTGTTGTGAGTTTGATCCCCACACGGGACAAAAATTTGTGTGATCCATAAATGGTCTTTCCGAGTCTGGGTGTACTTTGTATCCGTTAATCGTATGCTTGTAAAGTCCCCCGCGACACAGGGCTTGTTCCCTAGTTGAGTTTTATTTTTAATACAAACAAAACAAACTAAAAGTTTATTTATAATTACTTAATTATATACGCATAAATATTTATGAACCGTACTGAAGCTACGATACTACGATTACTATGTATCTTACACAAAATTTAGCGCTACAATCTTAACTATCGAAGAAGATCGAGTTTTATCAAATAACTCATAAACTGCATCTAGAACAGTACTTAAAACTTAACGATCTCGTCTTCTGCGACCATCAAGTATTCTGTAACACTATGTCTTCATTCGAATAACTACATTGTTAACGTATTTAATATTTTTAGCATTTTTGCCATGCAGTCAGCTCAAATATACTTAAATATTAAAGCAATGTGGAAAAAGACGAGCCCGGAGCAGGACTCGAACCTGCACCTCTCGGGTCGGCCCAGCGCACTACCAACTGTGCCTCCAAGACGTAAACAAGCGGTGGACAAATTCGAACTTTGGAGTAGGAGCTCGGATGGCACAGTTGGTAGTGCGCTGGGCCGGAACCGGAACCCGAGAGGCACAGGATCGAGTCCTGCTCCGGGTTCGTCTTTTTCCACATTGCTTTAATATTTAAGTATATTTGAGCTGATTGCATAGCAAAAATGCTGAAAATATTTAATACGTTAACAATGTAGTTATTCGAATGAAGACATAGTGTTACAGAATACTTGATGGTCGCAGAAGACGAGATCGTTACATTAAAATTTGTATTGTTAACGTAGTCTGTAAAACCTTTTTCATTATATAATGAGAGGAATTGCGACTACATAATGTGGCAAAGGGCAGCTGCTGTCAAACTTTCCCACCAACACGTGTACGGAAGTAGTTCCGTTGAGTTGGAACAAAAGTTTGTACAATCCAGGGCTGCCAAACTTTGAAACACATCGCACAATTAATTTAGTCAACTCGATTGCTTTAAGTGTGTGGATGAATCGAGTCGATTGTTTCGTTATAGATTGAGTCGATATACACAATAACGTGTGCGACGGCTTTTGTTTATCTGAATAGGTTATTGTTTGATATATCGGATCGGGCTTTGTTTAAATGTTTAGTCGTCTTAGTTGAAATTCGAAGGCGATCCAAACTTATACAATTCATGCATGTGACTGACAGTTTGTGGGCTATTAATTTTAACTTCTGGCGAGTAGGGGTTAGGATCAATATCAGTTGATTAAGAGGAAACGCGGTGTGTCTATTCTCCATAGAAACGCTCTCGCCTGTTTTCTACCTGGTTTACGATCTTAAAATAAACATTTTTTGCAATAAAATTAATATCAACTTCTTGTATGTTCCTATGTTTTCCTTTTTAATGATTCATTATATTTATAAGCACTAGAAACCCTTAAAAATGCTCAAAATAACCATTTTAGACGGCTGTCAACATGGACCTGGTATACAAATATGACAACTGTTATTGAAAAAAGGAAAACATAGGGGCACATTTTATATCCTAATCATGCAGTTTACGAAATATCTTTTAAATAGGTCTAATAATGGAGGAGGAAATAGGCGAGAGCCAAACCTCGAATTACGACTTTTTACTTATGCTGTTTAGTCGGATATGCAGTTGTCCCTGTCGCACAAATCACGCGGCCGAGCGCTCGCAGAGCGACAGCGATAGTTTATTCAAATACCTAATATTCAAAAGTCTCTCCGCCCGCATTTCCTCTTAAGGTATTTTGTATAATGTTATATTTCAAGCTTGCACAAATGTATCATAAATAAAAGCTTCTAAACTTACTTATCAATCAATTCTGATTCCTAACTGTTAAGAAATAAAGAAAGAAAGAAAAAACATTTATTTGTTGCAACAAACACAAACAAGAAGGCAATAAACAAAAAAAAAACAAAAGTAACAAATAAAATAAAAAGCCGGTTCCTGTGTGTGTCACAACAAAAAGGTGTCCAGCTCAGCATGTGCTAGGTTATTATTATTCTTTTGATTTATTTGCCAAGCATTATCTTTCAATGATTATATTATACTAAATTCTGACCCCGACTTGGTCCGCTTGGTACACTCCCACGAGATCAGTGTTTTTTTTCTGGGATAAAAAGTAGCCTATGAACTATTCTATCTGTGCCAAATTGAATCGAAATTCGTTTTGCCGTTTTTGGCGTAATTGATTAACAAACATCCATACATCCATCTATCCAAACTTTTGCATTCATAATATTAGTACAGATTAAAAATCAAAGCGCTTTCTTCAGAAAGTTATGCATGACAATATACATATTAATTTAAATTTAATGTCTGATTTTCATTCATAATTTGGGATATCTATCTAAACTAATATTATAAAGAGAAATGATTTGTATTTTTAGTAACAGAAGAACTCAAAAACAACTGGCTGTATAACTATATTTTAATTTTATATATAGGGATTCCTTTGAAAACTTTTAGCCATAACACAAGTTTAATATTGTCTTGGCTAACAGAGTCACAAACCACTATAATGTTATATTATAATGATCTTTTTAAAGATTTGTCGAAGCGTTTAATCGAGGCTTCACGTGACCAGAGGGCTGGCTTATTTTTGGCTCAAAGAATAAGCATTGCCATTCAACGTGGCAATGCTGCCAGTCTTCTGGGCACGTTTCCAGCAGACGTCGATGCGGAGGAATTTTATGACGCCTACTAAGCAGTCCCTCCCGTTTTTCGTGTATTTTCTATGTATATAATTATATTATTATTTTTTTTTCCTTTTTTTTAAGAACTGTAAATATATTAGGTATATTGTATATAATGTAAATAATACGATTACATGTGATAACAATTATTATAATGATTAGTTAATGTATTAGTATTAAGTGATTAGCGTACCTTTTTGAAAAAAAAAAAAATTAACTAAATAAATATCGACCGGTACAAAGTCGGGTTGTTTATTATGACTATAGGTCACCTGCCAGTCAAAATTAGACCGCCAGTTCTATTAGGTATTATAGTGTTTCGTACAACGCACGTACGGAATTCGTTTTGCAAAAAGTTGTCATGTAAGCAACAGTACCGGTGTGTTCCCTAAACAATGGTCGTAATTTACTCTCTGATTTTCTTCAACCAAGACTTTTTGCTACATTCAGCGTGGTTAAACATAATTAGCTAAACAAACACTAAAATTGACAACCCTACACGGTACGGAAATGACGTCGCGAGCCATGGCCGCTAGTAAAGTGCTGCGTGTTTATTATTTATTTGTTAACTATGTTTTATATTACTCCACAATCGGACTGTACGTTCCCTTTGTACTCTCGTTAATAATAAAATGAGTAGAAACAGTCTGTCCCTAAAGTTTTCATCCAAAGGTAACTCTGTTATTTGCACCAGTTCTATTTTATTTTCTGTTTTTTTATATGGCAATCTATGCTGACAATTTTGTCAATGTCAAGTGTGGAATAGAAAAGCATGTGTGTGAAATAAATACACTTCTGGTCATTTTAACACTGTAATAATTAAATGGTAAACAAACTTGAATATTTAGATGTCTCTTTTAAGGTAAACTAAACCTGCCACTTTAATGACCTGCCATTTTCTACAACTCCCATGCAGCATCTAGTTTTTAAAGTAGGCAGAGTCTGCACCAGACAAATAGTAAAATACTTTTATATTTTTTGATTATGCACATACTTATAAATAAATTACAACTAGGCAGAAAAATACTTGTGCTACTACTCGAAACCGAACCTACAAGTTTGTCAATCAGGGTCACAAACTATTAAACGAATAGGCTAGTCATTTTTGATAGAAGAATTAATTTAGATACAAGATATAAGATGGGTTGTCGCAGTGGAAGAAAGATACATAATAACTGGTAAAATTGTAAATTCGTGATAAAATTTTGATCATTACTTAATCGCAACAAGACCTACGACAGTAATTATTTAAATTGATTCAACAGGAACGACGCGAAACATAAAAAGACAAACAGAAAATATTATAAAACCTTTTCCATTTAAATAGAGGCCGAGGTCGAGAGATTTAAAAAAATGTCATCTCTTTTTTCCATCAAAATAATGATCACCTTCATAATAATAATTAATTACCAAACATTTATATAAGTGACAACCCTACAAAGAGCGGAAATGGCGTCGCAAGCAGCCACCAACTAAGTGTTTCACGTTTATTATTTATTCGCCGACAGAGTGGGTGCACTGTGAGAATTAACTTTTAATTGCTATGTATTATTTTAGACTGTGGCCTTACGGTAGCTATTTTCATTGTAAGCTAGTTTTAGACTTCGATGACCTCGTGCCAGACTTGTTATATAAGTACACCTTCACCGTACAAAAAGCTCTAATGTAAACAAATAATTATATTAGCTCTTGGTAGTATTGTATACTTAGTTAGTAGTAAGGATAACAAATTTCTGTTCTTGGGTTGAAAACGCACGATGCATTCGTATAGGTTACCGTAATGCTTGCCTAAAAACAGGCAGTATTAACCACAGCTGCATTAAAAGTTTTAAAAAGTATCTCCTATATTTTAACAAAATGAATGTTGAACTAATTTTGAACGAAATCGGTTTTACTAAGTGCTCACAAAACATAAATTTCTGTGTGCAAATAATAGAGATTGGGTAAAGCTAATAACATTGTGTAAAACAAGCCATTTCTGGCAGTAACAATTTGATAAATTCGCCTTTATTACTGCCTCGGATTATTCGAGAAGTTTGCCAATTTTTTTAAATAACGCACTTCGGGCGCTACTTTTGGTTATGTCATTTGAAGTCGATTTTAACTCACAAAAGCGAGGAAGAAGTACGAGTAAGTATCAAGACTATGTAATATTTTCAATTACTAACCAAATATTTTTTTAATGGGTGTTATTTTTATCGTCCTTATAAATTATTTATACCTCTGGGTCTTATATTTCGTGACAGCTAACGTGTAATTAACGTCAAATCATTGTCAATTATATTTGACAAAAGTTACTCTACTCTAATTTTATATAATTGTCTGACATTCAATTATTTTAAAAGAAATATTATTTGTGATATTCTATATTAAAAATAAAATAGAAGAATCTGATAAAACCTTTTTTTGCGATACTAAAAATATTATCTTCTTTTAGATTGAGTAATATTGGCAGTCGTGATCCAAAGTTACAGCAGACATTTTTTTTTTCATTCAGGACAATGAGATTTAGTTGCTTTAGAGCCTAAATGCTGACCAATCATTTCACACCACACACTTAAAAACGCCAAACACGAGTCGATTTTTGGAAGCGCGACAAACGCTACACTATGCACATGCAGATTTTAATATAACGATAAATGTCGTGATTAATGTTATTACTTGTTCTGCTATTGCAAAATTGTTGAGCTTTATTAGTTGCATGAACTCTTGGCCGTTTATTTGTAAATCTTATTGGTCTTAAGCACATTATGGTTTCATCTTTTTTCTAGTTAAGATCTTTAAGGAAGTCTTACAAGTGCAGTTCTTCCCAACTTGCTTTTCATATACTTCGGGCTAGGTAAACGGTATTCTGAAGAAAAAAAAGACTACCTAATTTCCAGGGAAGCAAATTAAAAATTATTTTAAACTAGTCACCCGCCCCGACTTCGCCCGGTTTAAACTATTTTCAGCTCAACTTTCTTATTTTTTTTTACATGAGAATCTTCTTTCTCCTGACAATAATGAACATAGCTAAAAAGAATAAGCAAAATCGGTTCATCTGTTCTCGAGATTTGCGCTTAGCAACACATTTAGCGATTCATTTTTATTTTATGGATAAATACAAAACTTATGTGACATAATATCGCACCTTCAGAAGAATAAGATGAAATACGCCTGTTTTGCAATTTTCATCTTGTGCTTCATAATAGTTAAGGTTCAGAATTGACAAATGGCATTTCTTAACTTACGCCACTTTTCCACTGAGATGGTGCAATATTCTATTATATAGATGTAAAATGAAAACCTAAAACGTAACTTCACGCCCAATAAATAGAATCAATTACATGTTAAGTAAATTATTCACAAAACAAACTTCAAATCGTTCTCCTATTTTCGACTTGCGATACTTTGACAAAGTTATAGTACTGTTGTTTTGAATTTAGACCATCTTAAAGTATTAAATCTTCAATGATTTTAGCAACTTTATTTACTCGTAGATTTATTTGTCAATATTTAATGGAGCTGTCCATCGTTTTATCTCCCCTGAAGTCTCACGTTATCAATTAGGTATCATTATTATTGTTTTTATTTTAATGTCAATTGTCCATTTATAAAATAATATTTGCCATATTCAATATATTTTTTTTCTTGTACATTAATGATTAAAATTGATTTTATTAAGTACAAATATTGGATATAAAAACGTTTTTCAATGTTGAAATAAAAATAGAAGAAAGTACTTTAAGGATAGGCTTTCACGTTGATTAAGTGTTTCATATTAAATATTGATGGTTTAAAGTGTACATTACAATTACCATTATTACATAGAAGCCATTTTTAAGCCTGATATAATCTACGACTGTTTCTGAAAATAAGGATTTTATCAATAATTATGATAGCAGATAGTTTATTTTATTACGTCGATTGTTTGTTAATTGTAAAGCGCCAATTCACCATAACATATTCTCACTTTGAGCTAAAGAAGTATATACACTATTTAGGACTCCCCCTGGAATAGTGTTGTGTTCTTGTTGGTAACTAGGATCTCCATTATCTCCATCTGTTTTGGCTGTAGGAGAGATTTGGTCGTTTATGCGGGTAGCACAGTAATAACGCTCCTTATATCGCAAATCGCCTCATAAAATAAAAAAGTAAATAATAAATGAAAGCCATTTGCAATCCATAAAATTGTTTCCTAATGTGATATAATAACCGCAAGAAAATTATCCAATAAGTCGCTTATAAATCGAGTAGATATCGTAAACTGATAGTAACCACCTGAACATCTGCAAAGTTAAATCGCTTAGCTGTGATAGCATAAGTTTCCGAATCTTGAAGTATGGCACGGTTTGGATGGCATTTTTCAAGATGGCACCCGTAAGTCTTCAAAACTTTCTATCATGCGGTAAATCTGTCAAAGAATTAAGAGATATAAAAAAATATTAAGACTTAATTTTTTTTACAATGTAATGCGATTGTATTGGTTTTTTGGTTGAGTATAATTATAATGGGTTAAGTTTGGGAAATTCTTTTTTATTTTCCATTTTGTGAAACAAAATTAACGTGATGAAATCACAATGCCTTAGTTTTTAATAGTTTACCCTTTGTCTTATTTAGTTTTTATTTTATATTTGTATTATAATATTCTTCTAAATATTTTACAAAATAAAACAATAAAAAAATAAAGATTATTATGATTATTGTTTATATATTTCCAAATGCAAAAACCACGTGATCTATGAGCCATCGGGTAACTATATGTATTTGTATTTGTCGAAAATACTAAACTAAGTACTGGTAAATAATATATATGTACAACAGTATTTGAAATAATGAGTATTTTAAGTAATCTATTTATTTTCTCACCAAAACATTTCCGTAAACGATGAAAGCTCTCACAGATCTACTTAATGACCCCCGTATCAGAACAAACAGTAAATCAAAAGTATAATTTATATTAAGTGTGGGGGTTGAGTTCAACCTTGAAGTATGGAGGAGGCTCTTGTCCGTGTGTATGTCACGGTCAATGTAATTATTGTATTATTTCAATAATTACCGTTAGTAATTCAGTAAATTATAAAGTCATAAGTTCATAATATACACTTTAAGTTTTGTTGGGTTATCTATACTAATATTATAAAGAGAAAAAATATAGCATTGAGTTCTTCAAGAAAAGAGTTATAAGGTTTTTAAAGGGTCGGCAACGCGTGAGTGACACCCCTGCTGTTGCAAACGTCTATAGGCTACGGTAACTGCTTACCATCAGGCGGGCCGTATGCTTGTTTGCCACCTTTGTAGTATAAAAAAAAATATTTCTGTAGGTATGTAACAAATAAACAAAACACACACAAAAACAACTCGACCGATTTTAAAAATTCTTTCACCATAAGAAAGCTACAATTATATATCAGCGGGTATATAGGCTATATTATTGAAAAAAAAAAATACGGGATAGATGTCTATCCGTGCGAAGCCGGGACGAGCCACTAGTTTATCAATAACTAAGGGTTGCCCGCGACTTCGTCCGCGTGGTAATTTGGAATATTTTCCCAGATTTTGCAACATATCTCACTACTGATCCGCTCCTATCGATCGTAGCGTGATGTTATATATAGCCTATAGCCTTCCTGGATAAATGTCCTATTCAACAAAAAAAATTTCTAATCGAACGAGTACTTTCTAAGATTAGCGCGTTCAACCAACCAAACAAACAAACTCTTCAGCTTTATAATATTAGTATAGATTCTATTTATCGAATTTATCTCTTTTTATACTTCGAATTACGAGATATAAAAAATCAGTAAACTAAAATTACATTACTAACACTATCACTTAAGCTAATTAACAGGACATAAAAACAAAATAGATTAAAATAATAAAATTTGCTCACGAATCTAGAGTGTTGTGATGATGCAAACATAATTATGCCTTGTCATGGTCCTGTATAATATGCAATTAGGCATTCAAAGTAAATGTCACGGTATTCCAATAAAAAAATATAGAACACAGGAAGAAGGACCAATCCAATCACCAATATTTGTCTACAAACAACGACCAATATCGTGATCAAAAACTCATACTTAACTGCCTTAGTGGCCGCGGTATGCGTCTGCTGTGCACGAGGTTGTAGGTTCGATTCCACACAGGACAAAGCTTTGTGTGACCCACAAAGAATTGTTCTGAGTCTGGGTGTAATTTGTGTCCGTTAATTTGTATGTTTGTAAAGTCGACCTGCGACACAGAGGTTATTCCTAGTGCGGGAGTTGTCTTTAAAACAAAAAAAAACAAAACAATCACCAATATTTTGTCTACAAACATCGACCAATATCGTAATCAAAAACTCATACAGAATTTTACGACATTTACAAATTCTCTCTCCTCTCCTTTTCAGCTTGATATCAACCGCAGTACTTTGCATCACAAAGTTTAAATTTCCCAAAACGTTATATATAATTTATTCATAGCTACATAGATTGGTTTATCGTGCTTCACGGACGATTTGACAGTTGGAGCCCGGCCGCGTCCTGGTATTTTAGAAAAAAGTCACTTGTAAGAGTTATTACTGTATTTTTGTTTGGTACAAGGGTGAGGGAAGCTATTTATTTCGGTTGATTAGGCCGCTTAAAGTATACTCGTAAATTGTGGCAGTTTTTGGATCTGATTTGAAACAAAATATCTTTAAAGATTGCTTTTAGAAAGTCGGTAGTTTTCTGTATTATATGATGACGGTAGCTTTCTCTTAAGAGTGTGAAAAGTGGCACCATACAAGCAAGCAAAAGATCTCTATCTTACAAAAGACCAAAGCGAAAAAACTACATACAAAAACACTTGTGCTTTTGCATGTGAATACAGGTCTCCTACTACTCCTAGGCACCAATTTTAAGCTAGAAAACAAGCAAGAGATGTTCTATTCTGCTCTCTGCAAGCCTCCAAAGTCTATGGTAACAGCTTTCCATCAGGCCTGTTTGTCACTTAGAAAATACACCACAAAATAAGGTTTATCTTTAAAACAGCTGTGATGGCATTTAGAACACAAAAAACAGCCTGTCAAGAACTAATAGTTAGGTATATTAATACTATAATTGTAAAATAAAATTCTGCACTCTGGGAGTGCCGACAGAAGTGAAAACACTAATCAAAACAGTTTTTATAAATTTTATAGCAATAAATGTTTTTTTTATCTAGACGCATTCGCGGCTATAATGTACATGCATTTAACGCTTCTTTGCTTTAATAACGTGACAGTCGAAAAAAGATTTTTCGGATATGTCAATCTGCGTCTCGTAACGGTGTCTCAAATCCTGACATTTTATCTCATCTAAAAATATGCGTACCGTTCTAAAAGAAGTTTTCACTTCAATAAATGTAAGATCTGTCAACTCTATTAAGTTTATTCTAATTGAATGACAAATTAGAGCTCCATATTGATCGACGTGATTTTTCAAATGATTATATTAGTGTCATAGTTATATGACAAATTACGCCAGCGATATCACTATGTAATAACTATTTTCTACTTTCATTAATCTTTCAAGACCTTGAACATGACGTCAATAAATTAATTGTGGATAGCTTTCAATAACTAGAGTAAATAGATGACTACGTACTGCGAAGAAATTCTAGAGCCTCGTTATAAAGTTTTTACCACAAACTATGTCGTGAGATATCAAAGCGTTTAGTCGAGTCATCTCACGATACTAACGCTGTCCTTTACTTGGTTCAACGTATTAGCCTTGCGATCCAGCGTGGCAATGTGGCCAGTCTTTTGAGCAACTTTCTTCAGAACTGCGACCTCAATTAGATATTTTATTTATAGGTAAATAACACTTTTAAATACTTGTTTACATTTGACTGCCTTGGTTGTCCAGTGGTCGCAGTATGCGCCTGCTATGCACGAGGTTGTGGGTTCGATTCCCACACAGGACAAAACTTTGTGTGACCCACAAATAGTTGTTCTGAGTCTGGGTGTAATTTGTGTCCGTTAATTGTATGTTTGTAAAATCCCCCGCGACACAGAGCTTGTTCTCTAGTGCGGGAGTTGTCTTTAAAAAAAATACAAAAATATTGATTGTTTGTAAGTAGTTTAGGTCAAGTTACTTTTATTTCGATAACTATTCTTGTAAATATCTTATGTAATAAATATAATTAACATGTATATATTTTACTTATATTAGGTAATAAAGCAACGCAACCAAATGTACCTCCTATTATAATGTTATTAGGTACATAATAACATCAATAGAAAAAAAAGCCAGTACATAGTATAAAATAGAATCACTTCCCGCTGTCTGTATACTAAGATCTTCTAAACTACGCAACGGATTTTAATGTGGTTGTCCCTATCTTTTAGAGAATTTCTTCCGGCGTATTGTTATAGAAAAATCTAACAAAACCGAAAAGAAGCGAAGGCGGGACAGTAATTGGAATATAAGCTATCAAATATCAAAATCAGCAAATCCTACTAATATTATAAACGCGAAAGTTTGTAAGAATGGATGGATGGATGGGTGGATGTATGGATGGATGGATGTATGGATGGATGAATGTTTGTTACTCTTTCACATAAAAACTACTGAACGGATCTGGATGAAATTTGGCTCAGAGATAGATTATGGTCTGGAATAACACAAAGGCTACTTTTTACAGCGATAACCGACATCCACGCGGGCGGAGCCACGGGCAACAGCTAGTACATATATACCTCTACAATATGTACTAATAAATGTTTCGTGTCTCATTAATTAGAAGTAACTAACTATTTGTTTGTTTAAGGAAACTATTAACAATAAATCTATAATATAAAAATGAATCGCTGAATGTGTGTGCAAATCTCGAGAACAGCTGAACCGATTTCGCTATTTTTTTTTTCAATGTACGTTATTATCAGGAGAAGGTTCTTATGTAAAAAAATAAATAAGAATAAGCTGAAAATAGTTAAACCCGGGCGAAGTCGGGGCGGGCCACTAGTACAAACATAAAGAACGTTAATATTTAATATTATGTCGATTTAGGTCAATTGACTTTTCAAAACTTTTGTTACCTTCACAACAACCACAGCGTAGTTTTAAAACTATTCCATTTTATTTATATAAATATTCTTTCCATCACTTGCTTCTCCCAAGTTTTCAATATTCTTCCTAACAAAGGCTATTCTGATCCTTGAAAGTATAATCTCGTGGGAATCCGGCCTTGTGTGAACGTCACCTTGAAGATAACGCCAGTTATAGGTATGACATAGAATTGTGTCGCTCACAAAACTTTCCCAAATAATTTCTGGTACATTTTGATATGGAAATAGTTTTGGGTTATTTGTGTGGATTTTTGTCGTGATTTTAGTATGTATTTAACAATAAGTTAAAGGATTTAAATTTTAAAAATATCTTTCTAGCGCTCACTTTTGTCATTTTAAAATTACAAGTTTTTTTTATACTACCACCGAGGCAAACAAGCATACAGTCCGCCTGCTAGTAAGCAGTTACCGTAGCCTATGGAAGCTTGAAACACCAGGGGTATCACTCGCGCGTTGTCGACCGTTCCTTTCTTGATTCTTCAAGAAAGGAACGGTCGGACGCGCGAACCCCATGCGCTCATTCCACAACCTAATCGTACGTTTGTGGCCCTAGCGATTTAAATTCTGCATTGATAAATTAGTCCATCAGTCAGGATAAGTAATTATCTGCAATTTGGATGGATAGATGGATGTTTAATACTTAATCACGCTAAAACGGCTGAACGGTTTTGAATGAAATTTGGCACAGTGATTAGATTACAGTCTGGAATAGCACATAGGCTACTTTTTACCTAGGAAAACTCCCTCATTAGTAGATGAAAATAAGCTTCGACTTTGCTACAAAGATAGGTCAGTCTGGTCTGAAGGACACGAAGAACGTCATACATAATTAGGCAGATAAGTTAAAGGTCATAAGCCACCTGCTCATAGTGGGGTACAATAAGTTAATTAGGCACTAACAGAGGAAGAGAAAGTAGAGTAATCTTGATAAACGATAATGTTGATCTACGTCATCTAAATAAATATTACTATCTAATAAATATAATAGGTACCATCCATAATTTAATAGAAAAAATAACTAACAAAATCATTTACCAACCAATATAATTATGTATGTAAAATCCCATTTTACCTGTATGTGCAATTATAATAAATAAAAATGTTAGTTTTTTTTCGCTCTACGGGGACGATATATATATTATTTTCTAGAAAAGACAACTCCCGCACTAGAGAACAAGCTCTGTTTCGCGGGGGTCTTTACAAAACATACAATTCACGAACACAATTAATTACACTCAGATTCAGAATAACTCTTTTCTGAGATACACAAAGTTCTGTCCTATGTGGTAATCGAACCCACAATCTCGTTGCACTGCAGGCGCATACTGCGGCCACTGGACCACTAAGGCAGTAAAAATATTATGTTCTAGCGCTGCGACTGCTGCAGCTGCCAGCTGCTGCTGGACACGGGTTGTCTTTCCCTTGTCAATAGAGCAGAGTATGTTGTGCTTTGTGTGTGAGACAAAGCCGTCTTCAAAATACTAAAGCTCTGTTTTAATCATAAAATTTCACATTAGAGGATTGCCATTATATTATATTATTCAGATGAATAGACTGCTCGGTATTAATTCAAATTTCATTAAATAAACTGAAAGGAACGAGATTTAAAATACTAAAGTGAAAGTTCTATATTAAAGTCTTAAATAACTTAGCTTCGTACTATTTCTTGGCCATCTTCGCGAAGCTAAACTTAAATCTAGCTAAAGCTTCGAGCTAATGAAAAATCCATTCCAGATTTTACTTTTTAAAATGCTATCCAGTGAAGAGGCACCCGGTAGTGATTCCTATTCGTTATCTTGGATATACCCGGGATAACTACGGGAAGGCATCCTTCTTACTTATCTTCATTTTATATCCCCGGAGAGCTCGAGTATTTTCTGATAAGTTAACTGTACTATGATTGTGAGAAATAGTGCAGTGTGGAATTTTAGTTACAAATTAAATTAAACTTTAGTTGTTAAAGGTACGTCGTGTCTTCTTTTAAATCTTAATAATATAATGATTTTAATGAGGCCAAGTTCTTTGTAGACGAAAGTTAATATAAAATAATAGTGTAAGGGCAACAGTAACATTAAATCGTCTTGCATTTAGTTACTCAACTTTGTTTTATAGAAGTTAATTGACAAAATAAATTACAACCAGATCCAACATTTGCATTTCAATGCCTAAAACAGGTCACAACAGTTAAAAGTGAAATTTGTAAAACAGTTGTAGTTCAAATGGTTTTCTATTTTCACATTTTCTACAAAAGCGCGTGAACAGCTCCACATTTATTTTTCATCGAATGTATTTTTTGCTTTTAAAATAAAACTGTCTAGCTGAAAGCTCGGCAAATCCATCTAAATTCAACCAATCACGGCATAGTTCCAATTCGGTATCACCCGATGTTCCCCGACTTCCTACGAGCGTCCTCGTACGAGGTCACTCTTGTCCCTAGCACTTCCGGGGTCCGTCATCGTCCCCATTTCCTGTGACACGCGTCGTCTACCATTATTCCAGCCGACGTGCGACGGAAATCGCCGAGCTGGCCCGAATGCGATCATTCGGAAATTTGAATTGGGAACTATCTGAGTAGTCACTGCCTAGGGTTGCTAGGTAAAATAAAATGCGCCTTGGCAATTTGCCTTTACAAAACTATCTTACAGTATAACTTCTATATTTTTGCTCATTATTTTGCTACATCATTAGTGTCAACTTCATTTTATAAACAGTTCTTTAAAACTACTTCCTTACTGTAGCTAATAAACACTTCTACCGTCCAAGTTTCCTCATTCACTGCAATATTCATCTAAGTCTATTTGTAAGATTTGATGACCCTACCGACGTATGCTAAATTGGGTAGCAAAGGGTGGTATGCAGATTTGCGGAACAGCCCCAACGGTGTGACGATACGATATTGAGGTACGTTGATGAATTTGAATATTAGATCGGTTACATAACCGTTTGTGGGGCGATAACGCCTCGGTGCGTTTGTGAATAGAACGATCACGGTTGTTACGCTTTGCACTAAATTTGGCGGTTGATTCTAGCATACTATTGTTTGGTGATGTGAGGTGTGTCTATTTCCTTCTCTGACCACTGGACCTAAACACTGTACCTACTTAAGTAGGTCTTCTTATAAAAACAGCTCACAGCACCGGGACAGCCGAAACAATACAAACGTTAAATACTTTTTTGTTTATAGTTTTGGTTTACGACTTTGGCTGCTTTATACTTATTCCTTCTTCATTTACCTTCAAACTAGCTTATCCAAAAGATTTCAGATTAGTAAATCCAATTGATTTAGCGATGCATGAATATGTCAGACGGTAAGTATTTAATTCAGCTGTAACATTTTTATATTTCTAAAATATTTTGAATCCAATTTTATATTCTGTAAAAACTTTTTCATCGCAAATCATTTTTATTTTGATTCGACAGCTTGTCATATTTGTTCAATAAATTTCCAGTTTCGTATTAAAATGTTCGACAAAATGTCTGGCTGTCGATTCAACTTTATATCTAAAGAGCCATCTGCAACAAAATTGGATGTTGTCAACGAGTATCAATGCGTTTGCATTTCCCATTCAGACTCCAATTAAACGATACGGTGGTGTACAAAATTGAAGTTCTTGTGTGTTTATCAAGCTTTTAGAGTTCATGTTGAACTTTCTGTTTGAAATGCTATTTGAATTAGTAGATCCTTGTAAACTACATACTTCTATGTACTAATATTGAAACTATCAGGGTGCTTGATATACAATATTATATGATTATTCTTCGTGATATAGTAGGTTAATATCCTTTCAATCACTAAACATGTGCCTAGCAGTGGGACGTTTATGGGTTAGATGATGATGATGATATTTCGTGTATTAACGCATTCATTCTTATTCACCTTTGGGATGCTTGATGTTTCGACCTGTTTCAGGTCTATGTGTTAGTATGCTGACTTACACATTGACTCTTAGTCAGCCTATGACCCCTTATTTATCAGGTAAATTCCTGATAGGAAGTACTACTAGTTATAATGCTACATACGTACACACAAACAGACAGTCATCAAAATTATATTTAATCAATTGTCATTTTTCATATTTATTTTTGAACAGCCAACACCAGTTTTACGAGGTTGAGAGTTGATAAAAAGGAGGATAGGATTTCATTTTTTATCTACATAAATATTCATACAACATAGAGTGTCTTGAGAATTTAATATTTATTCTAGGTACCTTTACCTCTTCAGATTGAATTTGATTGAATAAATATAGTAACTAAACATAGGTACTGCGTGTTCTCATAACATAATTATACTCCCAGAATTCCCCAGCTTCCCGAATAATAACAATTCAGGAAGAATCTGAATAAATATTCTGATTTCAAATTTACTTTTTTTTATCACAAGCTAAAGGTTTACCAATGGCTTGCCCAACCAGTAAGCCATTACCTATAAAACTCTACAGTACCTTATGTAGGTACATATTTCTAAGCCAAAATTTCTTTGTCAAATTTGTTTAGTCGTGAAAAGGCATCAGATTAGTAGACAGACATACAAACATACAGAGTTAGAGACTGACTTACTTTCGAATTTATAATATTAGTTGGGATACAGAAGCCTTATTCAGAACAATGCAAATATCTTCAGGCAATTCACGCGCGTAGCATCTGAAATTGAATTTTCAATTGATCGACGCGGTGTGGCACGAACGACTCAGCAATTTAGCGTGCGATGTTACAAAAAAAGTGCATAAAACCCAGATTGGTCGAAATTCAGTTATTCAAAGCTTTTCATTTTCATGATTTGAACTTTTTATTAGAAAAAGATATCGAACAATCAGAATGCAGATAGCTAATATGAAGGATTTATTTTCTTTTTTAAAATTCATTCCCAATTTGAGCTTTTTAACAAACAGCCCTGTAATCGGATCATCAGTTTGACCGGTACGATATCACAGACAAACTTAAAACATACCTAGTTTTTCAAAATCGGTTGTTAAAGCATATACTCTCACAATTTTTTATACAATTGCCATTATTAAAGTCAAGGGGACAAAGATCATATTTAACCATCGTCCATTTTTTAAAGTGTTTTAGTAAAAAGTCCAACTTACTTAATAAGTACACCTTACATCGATCTTTATTACATGGGCATTAAAGCTTAAATTCCTTTACAAAATATATATAAAGTCAATAGAGGTTAGAATAGAGTAATGTTTAAGTGAGCAACATCTTGCAACAAGGGAATAGCGCTGTCGTTTCCTGCAGCTAACCGGAAGTTACGTCTGACCAACTTTATGGACAGCCTTTAGCCTGGATGTTACTGTGTTTGTGGTTGTATATTATGAAGGATATGATATATTGAGACTTAAATAATTACATCGTTCTTTAATAGATTTTCATTATTTTGATTAGTAAGGCAACTCCCGCACTCGGGAACAAGTCTTGTGTCAAGGGGGACTTTACAAAAATATAATTCATGGACACAAATTACACCTCGAATTTATGAATAATACAAAATTTTAGTTTCGTGTGGGAATCGAACCCACGACCTCCGGTTTAGCAGTCAGAATCACAATAAACCAACAGCAACAGGTCAATCTAAGTATATAGTATAAATCAAAGTCTTTTTCCGCGTCTGTCTGTTTGACCACTAACCTTTCGTAATAAAATTCGGACTGCAAGTGATGCGTAATGGACGAATATCCAAGTTATTAATATGTGCTTTGTAGAAAAAGTTCACCGTGACAAAGGACCAGAGGCAATTGCAAGACGTATTAAAACTTGAGTATTTCGAGAAATAGGGATAGAGCTATATAGCACGTATAGCTGTGTCCCTTTTTTACGTTCGAAAGACTCACGTGTATTATACATGATTCGGGCTCTGGTCAAAAATCAAGCAATCTAATTGCTTAACATTTTGACCAGGTTGAACCGGCCGTAATCACAAGCATACTGTTGAAAAGTTCATAAATGTCATTATTATATGACCATATTTTGCATTTCGTGCCTGATAAAACTCGATAAAGTTAAATTGGTTTCTGGCAAGGTTCCAACGTCAATGTGCATTTTTGCTCTCATTTAACAACTAACAAACACTCCACTCACTTTCATCGTTAACCTTTAACTGTATATAAGAACAATGCTATAATCAAGAATAATATTAAAAACGTATTTAAACTAACGAAATTTAAAAACGAAAACTGATTAATTAAATAAAAAGAAATAGTTAAAGCGTCATAATATTCCTCCGCATCACTCAACTGGAAACTGCCTAAAAGACTGGCGGCATTGCCAGGTTGAATGGCAATGCTGATTCTCGATGCAAGAAACAGTCCAGTTCTAATCACGCGAAGCATCGAACAGTCGTTCTCTAAAAAGAAAGCAGCTCAAAAATGTAATTACCAATTAAATTATAGTTATTAAGATTTTTTCTTAGAAAAAAAGAACGTCAGAAAGTTGGCGGTATTACAGACCTGAGTTCATGAATCCAGTTTTCTGGCTAAATATTTAAACTCCTGTTAAATTACTATATGATTGTCTCTATAGGGCAAAACGTCATTAAGATTCGGACAAGATACGAGTTACCCATAATGTCATTAAGGGACGATATTTATTTAACACGGAGATCGAGTTAGCATCACGCGATGTTACACCGTCCGGCCCATCAAAGTCAGCATCTTGATCTGTATCAAGGGGATAGTCCTGTCATATCACTTAACTAACCGGAAGTAAAGCCTGTCCAACTTTGTGGTCGATAGTACGCCAGTAGTTGGAAGGCTTTGATGTAAAATGATCTGTGTTGGGATTACTATCCCTGTTGCTATTTATATGTTAAGCTTGCTGACAGACGATCGTTTTTGTACTTGTACTGTGTATTCAGAATATTTTGTGGAACTAAATTTTGTAGCAACTATGTCTGTACAAAATTTGGGTTACTTAAAAAAAGAGTGGCCTCAGTTTCTTGCTAGTTCTTCTCAAGGCTCCACGTCAGCGAACTAGCCGTAGGAAAAAATAGCTGACATCATCTTTCTGGCTTATTCATAATCCTCCTTCAAAAGTGTTACTTTGTAACCCAAACAATTAATAAATTTTGAGTTTGAGTTTGAAACCTCCATTTGATGCAGTAATTGTAATAGCGGACAATGATTACTCTACGATATTATATTTATCAAAGTACTAGTGGCTCGCCTTACTTCGCCTGTGTTAAATAATTGTGCTTCGTTTAGGTCACGTTCATTATTCACTTAACGAACTTTCGTGCAAAATATCAGGTTTGTAGCTCCAGCGGTTTAGGTTCTGCGCTGATAAATAAGTCAGTCAGTTCTGACAAGTAATTATATTACTACTAGTGGCCCTACTACTAATAGCTAGGTACACTCGCTGTTTGGTAAACGATCAGCGGGTTAAGCTACCAAGGGCGCGGTAACCCTATAGATGGGTGACCGCATAGTGGTTTTTCATCTGAGCGTCTCCTCGCTTCGGAGGGCACGTTAAAAGTCGGTCCCGACTGTTATCAGTCGTTAGATATAACTCTTTTGCCAGGTTGGCCACTAACCGAACGATAAGAAGAAGAAGACTAGTGGCCCGCCCCGACTTCGCCTGGGTTAAACTATTTTCAGCTCAACGTTCTTTTTTATTTATTGTCTTCTGACAATAACACACATAGCAAAAAAAAATATTAGCGAAATCGGTTGAGCTGTTCTAGAGATTTGCGCGTAGCAACAGATTCAGCGATTCATTTTTATATCATAAATGGATAGATTAGATAAGTCAATGTGATTGCAAATATTATCATAAATATTATACTAGATATTTATTATATTAATATTATATATTAATATTATATTATAAGTTTTATGAGTGTTACAAAGATAAGCGTTGGTCGATGTTATATTTTTATCAGTACCTACACTATTATGGCAACACTGTGTTTTTAACCTAATTGGGTTGTTATAGTATCAACAAACAATTGTTATTCTAGTTTATTTTTTGGTTATGCTGTTTTTACAACCTTGTTCCAAAATGTTGATTACTGAGGCTTAATTATTTTTAAGCGTAATACATTTCCAATGTTCTGTTCCCGTTCAATTTTGAAACTCGAATTTCAATAAATAAATATTTTAAAACGTGTATGATTAATTACTTTGATGATCAATATTACAATTATAATTTAATACTTTTGCTCTTTGTTCGTTCATTTCAGGGATTAAACACTCATCACCATTATTACTCATGATGTTATTGAAGGAGAAATAGCTTCAATATTATTATAAATACATGAATAAAAATTGGTCATATTTACTTAATATACTAGACATCCGAAAGACATCCACTGCAGGACATATGTAGTCACATCCCTCAAGAATTGATGGCAGTTTACGTCTATCGGCTGACAGATGAAATGAGACGTCCGAAAACAAAGTTTTTTTATAAAATTTAAATTGAATGCAATTGCGATCTTATTTGTCGATAATCCAATAAAACTTTACGTCCCTAGGCACTAAAAGTGGCTTCCAAACTTGGCTATAGTCTGTACTTTAAGACATTATATTCAGTCGTAGAATTATGACGCAATGATAGCTTGAGGTATGAATGTCGGGAAGTAGCATATACTAAAACAAGTATATTGCTACTTCCCGACATTCCAGTAGTTCCGTAATAAGTCCAGTACTTATTACATACATATCATCACGCCCGTCTCGCAGTGGGGTAGGCAGAGACTATGGTACGCCAATTGCTTCGATCCAAACATACTTCCTTCGGCACCTCTACATTCATCAGTACTTAATATATCACACTAAATTGGACTCTATTGTCGTTTAATGATAGCCTATTTAACGTTGGCTGAAAAAAGCAATGACAGTGTATGTAAATATAGCTTCTATCATTTCCCTCTTCACAAATCCTTCGAGTTTAATTAACGCAATAATTTTCGAAAGCAATCCGAATACAATCGAACGGTATACCAGAAAATGCTAACTCCATTTTATGATACCTTTGGGTATTAACATGCAGATTGTTACCGCTATTCCGGTTTGCACCAGTTTGAAGCGGCTAAAACGGGTTCAATCCGGCTCTAGCTGGCTCACGCCGGATCCTAGTAATCACGTCGTCGTTATATCTATACGTAAATCTAAAAGTGATCGTAATTTTTATATTTATTTTACGATGTTAGCTTTTTGCGTGTAAGCTATAAACATTTTCTAAATTGCTTTCGTATAGTTAGAAATTAAAGATATATTTCTGTTTTAGTATGTACCTATTATTTTGATATTAACCTAAAATCTATTTTCTAAAGCTGCTAATCTATTCTAGATTGGTATCTGTGCTAGACTATGCGGTTGGTATTCTCAGCTAGTGTTTCTAATTTAACTTGACATGATCCATCCTACTAATATTATAAACGCGAAAGTTTCTAAGGATGGATGGTTGTTACTCTTTCACGTAAAAACTACTGAACGGATCTGGATGAAATTTGGCACAGAGATAGATCATGGTCTGGAATAACACATAGGCTACTTTTTACAGTGATAACCGACATCCATGCGGGCGGAGCCGCGGGCAACAGCTAGTACCACAATATACAGTTAGTAACATTGAGTTAAGCCGACAAAGGTACACGAACAGCCAAAAATCTCACTAATTACCATACTTAGCAACAACTTCCACACGAAAACACATGAATATTTCAAAGAACCTAAAGCTTTCGAAGTTTCAAACATAAGACAGGAGGATCTGAAGACCACAACGGGTACTAGGCACCAAAGTTTCTAACAACTTAAGATTGTTAGCGTTACATACGAGCCAATTAGCGAACTTAGGTAGATACCTACCAAAAAGGATCCAATTCTAATGAATTGTAAACCTTCGTTTAAATATTTACTCTAGATGTCATGACTCAGATGTAGCTATTACATAGTACATATGTACATAATACATATGTACATATTATATATATATTTTTTAAAGACAACTACCGCACTAGAGAACAAGCTCTGTGTCACGGGGGACTTTAAAAAACATACAATTAACGGACAGAAATTACACGCAGACTCAGAATAATTCTTTGTGGGTCACACAAAGTTTTGTCCTGTGTGGGAATCGAACCTCGTGCACAGCAGGCGCATACTGCGGCCACTGGACCACCGAGGCAGTCAAATATGGTAGCTTACCTACTAACTTTTACCTGCACTACCACATTCATGTAATGTAATGTTCATCTATAGACTTTATGCTCTTCTGATATAATAGCTACAAACATTGTCCTGTTTAATCAAAATCCATTCTCTTCTTTTTTTATTGTTATACAAAATAAATACAACTTATAAAACTTGAACTAATTCGCCATTCTGCATAACAGTTTGTTGGTGAAAGAGGCGGTCGTTTAGTTTACAGTTAATGAGGAAGTAACAAACATCGATACATCCTTACAAACTTTGCATTTTAAAACATTTAAACAAATTTATTTCACTACTAGAGGTCGCCCGTGACTTCGTCCGCGTGGTAACTTGGAATATTTTCCCCGATTTTGCAACATATCTCACTACTGCTCCGCTCCTATTGATCATAGTGAGATGTTATATAGCCTATAGCCTTCCTAGATAAATGCATTTTTCTAATCGAACCATTACTTTCTGAGATTAGCGCGTTTAACCAAACAAACTCTTCAGCTTTATAATATTAGTATAGATATGTATAGTATAGAAAAACACTAGCAGACAAAGTTTTCTGCACAGGTCTCATTATTATAATAATAAGGATTCTGCATGGTCATTAGTTCTTTTAAACTAATTAAATCTTACTACATTCGAGCAAAAACTCAAATATCTTGTTGGTACCGAATTCTCAAAGAATATTTACTGTTTCTCAAATTAAAATATTATTCTGGGTTGTCATTATTATCAATTAAGTTTGAAGCACATAAAACATCGTTAACGAGAACATGACTACAATATTTTTAAAATCTCGGCACCGTAAATAACGTTTTTTCCTCATTTTAAAGTTTGTTGGAAACTCGGCCAGAAGCAAACGAAGACGGGCGGGCTTAATCAAGTAAAAATAAATATTATAAAAGTTGACATCGGTAACGAGGATAGTTCATAAAATATGCATACAGGTCTCCAGCGCTCATTTAGGGATGCGTTTTGAAAGAAACGTATTCCTATCCCAGGGATACTCCCACCATAAAGCCCTGGTGTAAAAAAAAAGGTGGGTTGGCAACACGCAAGTGATACTTTTGGTATTACAAGCGTCCATAGGCTACGGTAACTGCTTCACATCAGGCGGGCCGTATGCCTGTTTGCCACCTAAGTAGTATAAAAAAAAAAAAAAAATGACTAGGTAATTTGTTAAAAAGATTTGATTATTGTTGGGTTTGGAAAAAAAATCCGATTGGTAGAGTGATTTGATATAGGAAGGATCATCAATCAAACATTTTAAAAAGGTTATTTAGTAAATGAACACATTTATTTATTTTTAATTTGATTATTTAATAAATGTTAAATCGAGTCACTTGGAAGCATAATTTATAAAGTTAGCCGTAAGCTCCATTCTCTTTCTCTCTCTCTCTCTCTAACAACTATCTTGATTTTAGAGGAGAATACCTTCTATTATATTTGTTTACAATATCCAAAATCCTACTGAAAGTCGATAGCATATAAAAGAAATTCAGTTTCAAAAGTCAGTTCCATTAAAGTAGGGTACCGAAATTAGAATAAACCGCGTCGAATGAAATTTGCATACAGTGCGGCCGCGTTCTACGTCCAAAATTGAGTTTCCCATGCATATCCTAAAACCAATATGGCTTCCATCCACCTTCCCAAACTCTCTACCATGATATGAGACGACAATACACTAGAAAACAACACAATCGCTTATATTCACACCTATTGCTGACAACAAGAGCATAGTGTGCGAATCCATATCTACATAAGCGTCAATGTATATCAAAATTGTGAGTACTCCATTTCTGCATAACACACAGTTGTGAAGTTACGGCCTCATTCAGGGGAATGTTTTGTTTCTTGTGCAAATTTTCTTTGGTTGTGGAATAGCATTTAATGGTGTATTTAGAAGTTTAATAAAGGTCCCTATTGTTTATATTTTGAACTTACGTACACATAACAATGTTAGGGTCATGCGAGGGAAAGGTAATGGGCAATTTCAGAGATCTGAAGGATTAGCTTTTGATATTGTGCACAACGAATATAGCAGATTTCTTTGTCTGCAAAAACCTTTTAAAAATATACATGAAATCAAGTAAATATTATGTTTTCGTTGTTATTTAATTGGTTTAATATTTAAGAAATCTAAGCGAAAATCAGGCAAGTAAAGCACTAACATTTCTAAGATTTATTAAATTTCATCAGCAAATTCCATTTTAGGATCTAAAATTTGATTACATTTATGTTATATCAAATTCACTGCTTAACTTGGTGCAAGTACTTTTTATAAACTGAAATTGGGGCTTATGGCAAAGCAATAACTTTTTGCCTACATAAGTGATAAAACCAAATATTATATTACAAAGTCTAATTTTCTAGAAACTACAAAGCTGGATTATTCATTCTAAAATGCTACTAAAGTTATACGTAGACAACTTTTATTGACAGAATTTTCATTATTTCGTTATTATTTCATCAAGAAAACAAAATCTAATAATCTATTTGATTTTTCTTTTGCGATAAACGCATCTATAATCGAAGAACATAATAAAACGCAGAGTGATACGAATACATCGACTCTAATGGATAATGCATGTAAATCGATTAAAGCTTGAAGAGCTATCTATAATATTGAACGGTCCCTGCTGCCATATTTTTTAGAATGATGGTATTCGGTTTGATGGCTTTTCTCGTATGCCACGCACCGCCTCGAGGGGATGCAAATACTTCTTTATAACTTTTAAAACTGAATCTCTTTTGCACATCAACGTCATACTTATCCAAAACTGCGACGCAACCTTCAATGTTGTTAATATACCTATTGGCTTTTGAAAAAAAGGGATCCAAAACTGCGACGCAATCTTCAATGTTGATCTATTGGCTTTCGAAAAAAAGGGATTTTGTTTAGTTATAGATATTTTCATATTAATAACACTAACATACTCTTAACTTGCATTTTATAGTATTTCTACCATTATAATTCCCGTGACATCTCATTTCAAGCATAATACTAGTAACAAATACGTAAATAGACCATGAACTGTACTCGAGGGCGAGATAGCGAGGTTTCCTTAGCAACGTCGAGAGTTGTAGGGGATAGTTTGTTGGGTGTGCCACAGGGTACGTCGTTAGGACCACTATTATTGAGCCGCGAATTAGAAACCTTTCTATTAACCTAACTAGTTTAATGTTAGTTGGAATTTACGGGTTTACGGGTAGTTTAAGTAATTTATTATGTAAACGTGGACGTAAATAAAAAATTAGATTGGAGACAGGATAATAAAAAATGTGGCATACGGACTGTAGTCAATCCTCTGGTTATTCCAAAATACAAAACCACAGCATTTAGGGGCAGCTTTAAGTATGCTGCTACACACTGCTGGAACGATCTCCCACCACCTCTCCGAGTCCTAAAAACAAAAGGTAGTCTAATTAATAAATTGAAAAAACTATACATGGCAGAACAGATAGCAACTACTTTTATTTGACTTTTTTTAGGTAAAAAAATAAATAAATATATATATTGGTTTACCTGTAGGGTTAAGAACCGCTGGCATTCCGGCAGTGGGCTTCGGCTAGCTAGTGAGTAGCGGTGTACATGAGCCCAGAATCCTCACCATTTGACTTGTGCCTAAGGCATATTCTAGGTGGTAAGGAACTTTGTACTATTACAGGCTTAAAATGTGCCTACTCTGCTGGCAAGTCTGGTATCTATACAGTGGATTTGACTGTGAAATGTTAATTCCATATATTATCATATGAAACTCATTGGGTTTAGGTAGGTACTTTTATGCGAGGCACTCAAATTGTCATAATACACTTAACATAATACACAAATTGTCTTAATACACATAATACATCACAATCCGAACACACTCTATCACTATACAGAATAATACACATTGAACAACATATTTGTTTGAGAATATTCAATATGAAGTATTTGAACATTTTGAATTGGATTTTTGATATTTGAAACAAATTGAGTTTGACACTATTAGTTAGTGACGCCGTCGCTAAAGTTTAATGGCGCTTTAGCGACCCGATTCAAATAGTTCACTGTAACATCCGGTAACTTCCGGTTCCGAGTGTTGTGGTGACCTCTAATATATTATACTATAAAATTACTTTTAATTATATTTTAACATTTAGTATATTCTTTATTATTTTCGCCTTTCTAAGTTTATGTATATATTTTTTTTAATGTGTATATGTATCTATATTATTACATACATCATTATTTAGTTTCTCTGTGACAGACGACACACAGATTTTCTGGCTGCCGCTGAAAATCAGCGCTGTTGTGTTGCAACCCTTGCTGGTTGCAGCATAATTAGCAATATGCTGAGCGATGGCCGTTTTTAGCATGCGTGTGGCGTACTTCTGCACACTATTTTTATTTTTTCCCTTTCCTAAATTGTTATTATTTGTTGTTATATTGTTTTTCTTCTTTTATTTTAAATGTCTTTTGTTTTTGTTTTTGTAATCCTTTTGTTTCTATTTTAATGTTGTGCGTCATCTGCGTGTTAAAATAAATTGTTTTTCTTTCTTTCTTTCTTTAAATCTTGACTCTCTTTTGTGTAGAGGGTGTGTTAAGTATCAAATATATAAATAGATCAAGATGTTTTGAATGTCGGTGCTTATTTTAATGTTATTATTACAATACAAATGACATAAATGGATACAATAGAAGTAAATTTTAAGTAAATGCTGTAGAACATTGTTAGGTATGAGCTGCCGAGCAAAATCTACTTATTATAGGACGATTTCAACAACATGAACAGAATATAAAGTAGATGTTAGTATATTTCATTTCCTACATTTATTACCGTGATGGATTTAGTTTATCCTTTATTCATATTTATGGAAAACTTATATCCAGGTTAAGGTAGGTTTTGCATGGTGTTTACAGAATAATTTATTTATGCAGTGCTTACTCATAGTCACCAATGCAAAACATAGCCGGACGCCTACTTATATTAACACCCATGTAAATGTACCTATGTCTACAAATGAAGGGTTTGATTTTGATTTGGAAGGTATTTTTGTCCTATTAAAAGAATTTACTTCCTCACAAACAACATGTGTGTATAACTCACGACAGTGACATCGGAAAATAACATGTATTATAATGAATGTGTAATAATCTAGCGGACCCAGGTGGACCTTTATTAAAAAAAAATATAAATGAGTTACATTAGCATGTTACTTAATGGTAATACAGCATTTTACTGATGAGAGATTTTTCGTAATTGGTCCAGTAGTTTTTGAGTTTATTCATTACAAACATACAATTATACATAGAGAAACATCGATAAGTGTTTAACATAGGATACAAACCGATTTATTAAGTAATATTTCTAAATAAATCAACAGGTAGCAATTTATCTTTATAAACAGTGAATTCACAGAACGCCATATTGCTGTTTAGACTAACAATATTTTACGCGATTCAAAATATCAACAAGCAATTTTTCCTAATAAAACTTTGGGCCAACTTCCATAAAATACAAGTTACTTTATCGTATTTTCAAAGGAGTGAAAACCTTTAAGTTTGTTCCGGTTTAAGGCCGATGGTTCACTGACTTTTGTCTCTTGTTTTGTCAAGTTTCGGACGAACATTTGTTAGATGGTAAATGTTATAAGGTAAATGGATTAGTTCGTGAAGTTGTGGCTTACTTGGAAATTGTTGTTATTGATCAAATTGTACTAATTTATCATCAGTTTGGGATACTAAAGTATGTTAATGTCGTTTACGTAGCTGTTATAATATTGAACTTGAGCTTTGACGATTAGTTATGGCTAGTTACTTAATGTCAAGGGTACAGTTGTATTGTCATGGTGATCGATGGTCTAACCTTCAGCTACGATAAGTACTTCATTTGTCGTTATAAAATCTAGTTTCTAGAATAGTGTTTTTATTTCTAATAATAAAAATATATGTTTGCTTCGCGGGAATTGCGTGGCAAGATATTATTAGAGTTTTATGTGTCTTAAAGGCGTAGCTTAAGCAGTATTAAAAGTTTACCGCCCTCATATTTATGTTATAATAGGTTAACTTGGTTAGTTATAAGGTCATTATATAACAAAAATATTACCTAAGTGTTATAAAATCTTATAAATACATAATATTTTCAGTTTCAGTATTTGACTTTTGACCAGGTTATTCTTATCGCATTATTTTAGGTCAGCGAATTAGCTGAAAATACATTACATACATTAGATGAGATGATTTTTTAGCCTTTATTGTATAAATGTGTAGAGTTATTAAGTTTGAAATGAGTTATGGTTATTTGCTTTCGTGCATCAACGCACATAGTGCCTGCACTTACATAATAATTTACGAGTAGTCTACATTTGTTTTTGTTTTAAATTAAATGATTATACAAAATGTACCGAAGATATTAAACACATGAAGACAATTTTTAACCGACGAAAAAAAAAAAGAGAGGTTCTCAAGTCGACCCGTATATTTGTTTTTTTTTTTTTTTATGTATGACCACGCATAACTTTTTACAGGGTCGTCCGATTTCGATAATTCTTTTTTTATTCGATAGGATATACTTTGAAGTTGGTCCCATTTTAACGACATTCAGCTCTTATGATGGGATCCATGAGGAATTGAGAGAACTCCTCAAATATTATAGGCAAACATATAACGATTTTGATATTTTCTACAATAAGTCAAGCATTTGCATTCAGAAAGTATCATTTGGTGAAGTAAAACAGATGAAGAAGACCACAAATGACTGCCAGAAGTTCTCAATAATAAGCATTTTGTGAATGGCGATAGGATAATATAGATATCGAATAAGATAGTTACAGCGACTGTAATAAAGTAAATTCAATGTTTTTGATGAAAATGGTACCATTAAACTAATCTGATGATGAACTTGGAAGGCATAAGCATCGGAACTCCATAAATAAACAATGTATTCTAGCTGTGTTTGGGCTTATTGGAGAGGTCATAAGATGCACTCTGATTGTAAATTATTAGATTTTCGGAAACTCCGTATTTTCAACTAGAAATAATACCCCTCAGTTAAATAAATAGGGAATAACTGATTGTTCACTCATAACATTTACATTTGTTTACCGATTTTGTTAAAATTTGCTAAACATATTATACAGTTTTAATGACACTACATCATCAAGGAGACCTTAAATTGATCTACAACCGACACGGAAGACAGTTAAGGGCACTCTTCAATAGTTTATAGCAGCTACTTAACTACTAACAAACCATCTAACAAACAAATTATTTGTTACGTAAAGTGAAATGGTAATAAATAAATGTTTAGCGCCGACTTAAAATAAATTAGTTATTTTCCATTAGTGCAGCAAAAATCAAAATCAAAATCTTTGTTTGTAATCATAGAACATGGTTTATGTTTTGCATTGAAGCGTACAAATTTAAATCTAAATCGAAGTACTCTGATTATAATTAAAACATTCATTGCCTATATTATTACAGATTAGAATAAACATATTTAATAAATTTTGTAATTGATATAAAATAATAATGGTAATTAATTCAAAATGTTCGATTTTCTAATAAAAAAACCTCGGCCTGTCTACTGAAAACGCGGCCAAGAGACTGGCAGAATTGCCACGCTGAATGGCAATGCTTATTCTTTAAGCCAAATATAAACCAGCGTTCTGGTCACGTGAAGCGTCGATTAAAAGCTTCGACAGAGCTTTGAAAAGACCGCGAGCACTTGCACCCCACCCAAACGGCATAAAAACATAATCTCCGATGAGAATGCTGTATTTGCGCCCCTTGAGAGTCTCCGCAGATGCAACAGCAGCACCACCTGCTGTGCTTGGGAGATGGGATGGCGTGATGGCGTAGACACATGCTGCATCCCACATCAAAGGCCTACCCATCTTCCAGGGCAGTAAAGACGGTATGTCTTTACTGCAGGTCTCTTACCATCGTTGTGTACACAATATATATACACAATTGGGTTCCCGTACAGCTGTAACACCAGTGGTGACAAGAGCGCGTCGGAGTATGTCATTTAGGTTAGCGTGCCGTATTTTAAGAGATGTAGGGCGCTATACTAACGAGCAAGCCCGAATGGGGTAGGACCTCCACCTTACAGAAAACCACAGCCAAATAACTACACACAGCGATGTAGTTGTGTTCCTAAATGAGCGCTGGCGACCTGTACCCATACAGGTCTCCAGCGCTCATTTAGGTATTCATTTTGAAAGAAACGTTTTCCTGTCCCAGGGATACTCCATTTTAAAGCCCTAGTGTAAAAAGGTGGGTCGGCAACACACACAAGTTATACCCCTGGTAAGTATTGCAAAAGTCCATAGGGTACGGTAACTACTTAACATCAGGCGGGCCATATGCTTGTTTGCCATCCTAGTAGTATAAATATATATGCGGCCTGCACTCCTGCTGCATGACAGGTCGTGGTGTCCAAGGCTATCGACGGCTTTACCACCGCAACATCTATGCTGAGAAATAGAAGAAGCACCTTGACGAAGGATAAAAGTATTCAATATTAATGTCAGGATATTTTAAGCAGCTTCGTTAGCCTAAAAAAAAATTGTTTTGTGGACTATAAGACGATATTTGGTTCAGTGGCATAAGTGGTTACCTCGCCGTTTACCACTACGCGGCGTGTTTTAGGTTCGATGTCCATACGGGAAAAAAGTTGTGTGACCCATGGTGGTGCATTGGCACCACCATGGGTCACACAACTTTTCACACAACTCATACTAGGGACAACCATTGGGTTGTCCCTAGTATGAGTGTACTTTGCATCCGTCAATTGTATATTTGTAAAGTCTCCCGCGACACAGGGCTTGTTACCTAGCGAGGGACTTGCCTTAAAAGAAAAGGAAATAAAAGATTTAGATTTTATTGTTTAATCAAAGGTACAAAAATAAGGGTAAGTAATAAAAAAAAATTAACACTTCTAAACTACAAAGATATATTGACTTTTTAGAAAAAATCGCGTTCTCCATCTTTGATCACGAAATAGATGTTATATTCGTATTCAACACCCCCGAAAAGCTCGAAGAGGATACCATAACAGGTCACTCGTCAAAAGCAGTAACTCGTTAAAGGAGGTTACTCGCTAATCGGATTCGGCTGGGTAGTGTTTGAATGGCTTAGCCATATCTCCCTGTCCTAAATATCGCAGTATCTCAAGACAAAAATGTTTGACCCGTGTATGTTACCAGTGATGAACATTATACATCTGAGACGTGGTCGTATACTAACGCTGCGCTGTGTTAAACCTTAATAATAATAATATTTTCGAGACAACTCACACATCGCTATCTGATCCCAAACTAGGCAGAGCCTGAACTATGGTAACCAGACAACTGATAAACATACTAACTGATAAACATATGTAATTCTAAATACATACATATTATAAATAAATTACACCCAGACACAGAACAAACATTCGTGCTCATCACACAAAGATTTGTCCTGGGTGGGAATCGAACCCACGACCTCCGGCGTAGCAGTCAGAGTCGCTAACCACTAGACCAACAGGCCAGTTAATGCTTATGTATACATAAGCATAAGGATTTATTTGCGCTGTGTAAATCTTTATGTAAACGTAAGCTTAATGCTTATGTTTACATATCATAAGGATTTACACAGCGCAGTGATCTCAGTCAAAAGACGTGCACTGGTAGACCAGTGCGCTTCTTTTGATTGAGAACATAAGGACTTTATAACCAATTTGTGATGTATAATTATTGATATGTATATGTAAGTCACAAAAAATTAAAAAATAATATCTTTTTAACAAAAAATTGAACCGACGAAAAAAAAAGGATTTGAAAAGTAAAAAATAATAAAGTTTTGAGTCGGCGCCAAACTAACGAATAAGCAAATTAATCTATACCTACGTATATAATACTTGCCCTAACTAATTCACCAACGCAGAGATACATAAAGTGAGATGATGGCTTGTTTGTTTGGCGTGACTCAAAACTTTATTATTTTTTACTTTTCAAATCCTTTTTTTTTCGTCGGTTCAATTTTTTGTTAAAAAGATATTATACGTTTTACATAAAACAGTACAGCACTTTAATATAGATATAATGTGGAAAGCCAAGAACTCGAGCAAATAACATTCGTATATGAAAACCAGGAGTTTGTGATACGCAACGTAATGTTCTCTGTGTTACGACCTCGTGTAAACATCTTCGTAATACCAATTCTGATTATTAAAATGCTTTCATTATCGTTATATTTACTTTCAGCCAATTCTCGAATATTAATGAAACTTCACTTGTTTCTAAATATTCGCTTTGAATTATTAAAGCCTTTGTTTAGTGATGAACAAAAATTTCAACGAAATCAACATTCAGATTCAGTTATGAACTTTTCAGTTTGTTTTTTGGTTCTGTTATGTTTTTTGATCTATTTAAAAAGTAATGTTATAAGTCTTTCTTTGATGTGCCTATGTTTGTTGTCGTTTGTTAACCGTTTGTAATGAGGGTCGACTTTAAAGTTACTTGTTTTATATTCAAAACCAAACAACTGGGTGTTTTTATATTTATAAAATAAATAATGGGCAGAGTTGTTTTATTACTTTCATGATACTCGTATTTTACGTTGAAAACTAATAATATTAATAATTTATAATAATTATTAATAATATTAGTTTTCAACATGACGTATCCACTAATTAACAGGTAGCCACTAGCAATGTGCTAAAAATGTCGTAGGTTCACATTCCACATAATAATATGACAAATATTTGTCTCGTGTGGGACTTTAAATGAATTGATCGAACTAAATACTTGTTTAAGGTATAAAGGTATTTTTAAGGTGTTCTTTTGAAATATGTCTTAACTGCAAATAATATAATTTAAAAATAATAATATAGCATAAGTATTTGCCGATTTTTTAGATTTGATATTATCTTTGTTATTGGCAGCCATTGCTATCCCACTGCATTCTACCATTGGTCACAAAATATTAGAACAAAAGAATTTTAATTCCCATCCCATTATGTTCGAGTGTCGTGGTTAGCATAGTTTAAAATTTTTACACAGCTCCATCGCACCCTAGGGGGTAGTTGCAACTAATCCAACGTTACAACTTTTCATCGTAACCTGCTCCTACTAAGAATAAAATTTCGCATCATTTTTTATTCCTAAAGTTGTCAAAGTTATGATTTTTACAGAGGAAGCAAGTTTTTACAGAACTGTCTTAATATGGTAGGATGATAAAATTTATTTATTGCATTTTATTTCTTTACTCACATTTTTGATAGTATAGAATGGATCAGTAAAGTCAATATAATCAATATTCAAAAAAATCATTGGGACAGTATTTGAATTATATTTATAAAACGCGTATGACATAGATTTATTCATGGATTATACAAGGTTTGGTCAAATTAAAAGTACCCAGAACTGGCGTGCCTATATGAAGAGGTTGATGAATGTAGAGGAAGCAAAAGAAGAAGTATGTCTGGATCGAAGCAACGAACATACCAAATACATAATAATATGAATAAATTTGAAGTGTCTGTTTGTTATATCAAAATAACAGATTTTTTATAAATGCATACGGCTTTTTCCACGTTACTTATAGCAGCACGTTACTTATAAAAAAATGTCTGTGTTTTTTGCCGCTAATCTCTGCAACGGCTGGGCAGATTTGAAAAAGCCTTTCACTAGCACATAGCTAATGTTATGGGGCGTAGAAAAAAAGTTAAGGTCGAGTTAGAGTTCCGCGCAGAATAAATAAAACTCATTCGATTATGCAAACAATTCGGGAACGGACAAGTATATCAGACTGGGCCAAAGCAAAACGTGGCTGGGTTTAGCTAGTCATATATATAATTCAATTATCACCAGCAGCAATAAATAGCTACTCCAATTAGTTTCACCACACGTTACTCTCTGCTTTGCCTCTATCGTACTAATCTTCGGATTACGAGGCACTGTAGCCATCATCCTCTTCAGGTATTACGTTATTATGCTCCATTACTGGAGGCATTAGAGGCTCTTAACATGGGAGTTAATATTTGCTGCATATGAAATATCTATTAGAGCTATATTTTGTGTATCGTCACTTAAGTAATCCAGAATTCCTTCATTCAAGTCATTGTTTCTGAATTGAATAAATAAAACTCATTCGATTATGCAAACAATTCGGGAACGGACAAGTATATCAGACTGGGCCAAAGCAAAACGTGGCTGGGTTTAGCTAGTCATATATATAATTCAATTATCACCAGCAGCAATAAATAGCTACTCCAATTAGTTTCACCACACGTTACTCTCTGCTTTGCCTCTATCGTACTAATCTTCGGATTACGAGGCACTGTAGCCATCATCCTCTTCAGGTATTACGTTATTATGCTCCATTACTGGAGGCATTAGAGGCTCTTAACATGGGAGTTAATATTTGCTGCATATGAAATATCTATTAGAGCTATATTTTGTGTATCGTCACTTAAGTAATCCAGAATTCCTTCATTCAAGTCATTGTTTCTGAATTGCTTATTTGTTTATTGTTCAGTGATTCGGAGATCGTGGTTTCGATTCTTACCGATAACATAATATGTAATTATGCGATAAGCATGATTTTCTTTCAACCTTTTCTTTCTTTAATGGGTCGGCAATACGCAAGTGATACCTATGGTATTACAAGCGTCCATACGGTACGGTAACTGCTTACTATCAGGCAGATCGTATACTTGATTGCCATTCAAGTAGGTAGTTTAAAAAAAACTAAAATCGATGTATTTATTAAGTTTAGACATTATTTGATTGCCGTGTGTGAATTCTCGCAGAATAGTTTCATATAAACGATATTCTTGATATAACATGGATTTAAAAAAATATATTATTCCAAAATAATTTAAGTAAATCTCTTGTTTCTATCAAAATCCTTACTGACGTTAAATTATTCGATACATTTATAGCAGAAGTGTTGTGACGCAAATTGAGAATTAGCCTATGTCTACGGCTGGCCGTATACTGAAACAGTCACTCAGCTTATGCTGATGGTAAAAACCGCCTGTAATATTGGATACTTTGGTCTGGTCCTACCTACATATATTCCAATGCCAAGTTTCCAAGTAGATTATATAAGTTTCTTGCGCTTTCCGTAGGAAGATGTCAAAGCTTTAACCCACAATGCTTTTACTTCACTTTAGTAGATTAAATCCTTATTGCAATTTCAATCAGGGTGCACTCGCTTTAGGACATCATTCATTTTGTTGATTCAAACATTCTTATTTTTCTTTGTGTCGATGGTACGTCGAATATTCAAATTCTAGCCTTGACTTATGATAGTTTTCTTCAAAACCTAAAAATGTATTTTGAAATTGTATCAGCTTTGACTTTATGGCGTGTTGACAAGAAGTTCCTCTCTTGTACTAAGTACTCTTCTACATCCTTCCTGAGGGTTCAAGCTGTGTCCATAACATATTTCATAATAATCACATAAAGCTATTTGTAAGCACTACAAATAGACGTAGTCACTTTAGAATTTCTAATTACTTTGGTATAAATCTATACTAATATTATAAAGCTGAAGAGTTTGGTTGTATGTTTGGTTGAACGCGCTAATCTCAGAAAGTACTGGTTCGATTAGAAAAAATCTTTTTTTGTTGAATAGTGCATTTATCCAGGAAGACTATAGGCTATATAACATCACGCTATGATCAATAGGGGAAATGTACGTTCCAAATTACACGCGGACGAAGTCGCGGGCGACCCCTAGTAAATTATATGAATTCATTATTCTGTCATTAGATCTTCAGGCTTTCAAATATTTGACTAGTGCAATAATTGATGAAGTTCATAAATTACATAGCGATCTGCAAACAGAGTATGATTAATTCACTGCTCTTATTTCTCCATGATATATAACTGGTTTGTATCGAGTAATGAATTTGTGCCAACGATACTTGTGTTAGTACAATTAATGATGAGCTTGTTTCAAATCATTTAATGTACTTGGTGGCTTTGTTTTCTGTGTATTCTATTCTTATTTATCTTATATTATATGTTTTTCTTGTATATGATGTATATGATCTTTGCCTTTCGTAGTAACTCTATGTAGCAACAGCTAAAGATCTTTAGAAGTCCAGCAGTAAACTGCGATAGGCTGATGATGATGATCATTAGCCTATCTCTGATTGAAATGTCACTGTAGGTACTTGAATATCTTATGATATCGAATAAATTAATATTTATTATATCTTAATTTTTAAGTACTTTTTGAGATGAGACATCATAATAGTGTTTCGATATGGTATGATTTTATATTACAATATTGACTTTCACCATGAACTATGTAAATAGGCTTTAAGGGAAAATAGCTAACTTCGATAACAAAATAGTAGGTATCATCATTAAAATACATGGAAGAAAATTACGTGGGATTTTGAACCGACCTCTTTGAATTTCGCCTGTCTCTTTTGA
The DNA here is from genome assembly GCA_947095525.1 of Trisateles emortualis. Taxonomy (NCBI): domain Eukaryota; kingdom Metazoa; phylum Arthropoda; class Insecta; order Lepidoptera; family Erebidae; genus Trisateles; species Trisateles emortualis. The sequence goes on along the minus strand of OX352748.1, from coordinate 1,886,808 downwards.
CCTTTATCCCTTTAATTAAAATAAACAGGATTTTTGCAGTATGTGCCAATAAAATGATATTAATTTTATCTATAATAAGAGAACTAAAATACCGAACTCATTTTATATTAACCATACTGAAGCAATAATTGGACGGTTTGAGCTAGTTACGGGCTATGCAGTTTTAATCGAACCGAAAGTTGGCATCGCCACCTGAACTGGCAAATTGATTAATCACCACAAGTTTTCCTTTATCTTTATTATATTTAACTTTTGTTCACTGTGTATTTTTCTTCGTTGTGAAGTTTCAAGTAATTATATCATGAGTAATGGCATCTTAAAATGTAAGACGAACTTTTAACCACACTTTATTCGCACTAATCCAAAAGTCTAAGAAAGAATATTTAACATTTCAATGACAAAAAGTAACAGACGGACAACTTTAAAGGATACAAAGTGCACCCAGACTCAGGACAACCATTTATGGATCTCACAAATTTTTGGGTGTTAGGATCGAACCTACAAGACGCGCCGTGCAATAGTATGGCGAGGTTACTGAACCAATCGTGCAGTCAAATATGTATTTTAGTCAATACATTATGTACAAATAAATACACACAGGTATACGTTCTCATATTATACAAACTAAAAACTCTTAATGACATTATGTCTACTATCCGTACCGGCTTCGCACAGGTAGACATTTTTTAGCTTTTGCACCAATCGTAGGGATTGGTGCGAAAGCTAAATAAATCTTTTGAAAATAAATTAAAAGCCTTCATTACTTTATTGTGTAGCATAAAAAAAATTGTAATATACTAACATAGGATAAGTAAAATATTGTTACCAACACTAATATGAGTTGTATTTTACTTGAAATAAATTGATTAATAATAATAATAGCCATATGGCTACCTACGATGACTTCAAAGGTCGGAACACTGGATGTTTAGGTATGTTATCTCCAGCTATGATTGCTCCTTGCGACTGGCATTATGTAATTGGATGCAGTATTTTTATAAAAATAACCATAATTTAATCAATGTCATGTAAGAATATACCTACCTTCTAATATAACTTAATTACTTACTGGTACTAAATAGTATGCTACTGGTGGAAAAAATTTAAAATCTACCTATTAATCTATACTTATTGTCTACTTTACTATTTCTACATTTTGTAATGGCAAGATAATTATAACATTTCCATCTCGATCATTGTGAGAGTTAGGAGGCGATAAAAATTCAACGATTGTCACGTTTTATTTTATGAGGTTATAAAATGAAACGAAAACAAATAAGATATATTATAGTTAAGTTTAATTAAATTAAGATGGTCGTTGATTAGGCCGGTACTAAAGGTCGACCTCCGTAGGTGGTCGCGAATACCGCACTCCCCTGTCGGGTGGTAGTCAGCGATGCCCAGGCCACGGTGTCACTCAGCGGCAGGTTAGGAGCAGTACGGCCAGCTAGGCACGCAGGTGGCTTCGCAGGTGTTCAGCCACATAGAAGTTCCTGGAACCATCGTTCCCAAATAATATTTAGCACTGCACATTGCAAGCCGCATCTCAGAAGCCCTAACAGAAGGAGATTGGCAACTACTAAATGGCTAATCAAGGTTTAGCAGATAATGATTAAGAAAAATAGAAATGATACGAATAGTTTAATGGATAACAAGAAATAAACAAAATGAGATGATGTGCGTGATCGTTTACAACACCAATTAAGTTTTTATGTGCATAATGAATATGTACTATATAAATGTGAAACTAAACACCGTTATATTCATAGCGTTATCATAGCGTAGCCTTCATATAACATACAAAAACTAATACTAGCATTAAAATTATACAGAAAGCTTAACACTACATATTTACGACTTAACATCTATTCTAGCACAAAAGCATATAACATATAATTGTACAACTTACCCAGTACGAGAACAAAATAAGGCACTGAACAATTAAGTATTTTATTAAGTAGTAGTAAAAGGTTTATAATTTTGTTATAACGAGGGTGTACGTTAAAACGGTACTAAGAAAGTGATACGTGTCAGCCTCGGTGATGGTTTAGAGCGACTGACGACTGTCCGGGGAGGAATGGCTGCGCACGCGCTTGATATAAAAAGTGAAAGGAACTATATACAAAACAGCGCGCTTTAAGAGATGGGCGTGTCTGTTTGTTTGTCATTTTATTAATTGTATATAGATATCCGTACATATATTATTAAGTTTTAGTTTTAATTAAATTTAGATTAGACCTAGTATGTATTATAGTTTTTGATTACGATTGTATAAATTAATTAGTTTGTAAATAAATCGTGACAGTACCTCCCTTCCAAGATAAGGATTTTACCTATGTTAAATCCTTTATTTAGCTTACGACTTTAAATCTTTAATATGCCAAGTTCCCAAATCGCGACCTGACATATCCTCCAACACATATACCAAAGGCGAACGCTTATCTTTTATTCGGCATTTGAGGAATTTTGGCGCAAGCTTTTTACTGAAATAAGCATCTTTATCACTCTGAAAATAACATTTCTTCCACACAGTGTCACCAATATTAAATTCAGCAGTCTTACGTCTTAAATTATAACGTTGTGTGTTCTTTAAGTGACTCCGCCACAAAGCGACTTGGACGTTATCGAAAACCTTAGAAAGGTGGCCTAAGTTTGCAGCATATTTGTCACGAGGTGCAAATATGAGTTCCTTATAGTTAGTACCAACTAAGTAATGAGATCCACAAGTCACTAACTCCCTACCATGAACTAAAAAGGCGGGGGTATAACCCGTAGTTTCGTTAACAGAGCTATTCATTGCAAATTGGATTTTTGCCAAATTTACATCCCAAGATCTATGATCCTCTTCCACAAATGTTGATATTGCTGTAACAACTGTCTTATTGTACCTCTCGACAGTATTGATTTGGGGTGTATATTTAGGCGTAAAATGAATACATGGAACTTTGTACTGGGTGAAAAGTCTGTCTAATTCACGACTTATGAATTGACATCCGTTGTCCAATATTATAGTTTGCGGAATTCCATGCACTAGGAAGACATCACTTTCTAAATGCTTAGAGACTACGTCAGCCGTAGCTCGACGTAGTGGAAATAAAATACAATATTTTGAGAAGCAACAAGTAACAACAAAAATGTAAGCATGTTGTTTCCTAGTGGATGGAAGAGGGCCCACTAAGTCTATGGATAAGGTTTGAAATGGTCTCGAACAATCTTTGGGTCTACCCATTTCCCCAAGAGTTCCATGTGTTGGAAGTTTATACGCTAGACACGTATCGCAATTTGCTATAAAATTTACAACGTCCTTACGCATACCTGGCCAATAATAACGAAGTGCAAGTCTTTTATATGTCTTGAACACGCCGAAATGTCCAGATATAGGCTCAGAATGATTCTTATTCAATAATTCATCACGTGCTTCTAGTGGGACTACAGTTTTCCAATCAAATTCGGAAAAAAGTGGATTACTACTTTTCATGAATCTATACAATACTTCGTTTTGTATGCGATAGTTAGGAAAACTTGAAGGGTTTTCTAAATATCCTTTATAAATTTTAAGATACCACTCATCTTTTGTATTCACAGTGGAAAACGCACTATTTGAAATTTCTGCCAAGGGAACCATTCTTGATAAGGAATCAGGGATAACATTATCTTTACCACGTCTATGTTTAATGATAAAATTAAATGAAGAAAGTCTAACCCCCCATCTAGCAAGACGGCCAGTGGGATTAGTTAAGGATAAAAACCACTTTAAAGCCGCATGGTCAGTATACACAGTGAAAGATTGACCATTTTCTAAGTAGCAGCGCCAATGTTCTAGAGCTGACAGGACAGCCAAGGCTTCCCTTTCCGTGACGCTATAGTTTCTCTCAGGCCCAGTGAGTGACCTACTCATATAGGCAATGGGATGCTCTTCACCATTAATAATTTGCGCTAACATTGCGCCAACCCCGTAATTACTAGCATCCGTATGTACTTCAAAAGGAAGATTAAAATTAGGGCAAGCTAGTACAGGTGCATTAACAAGACGACATTTCAGCTCACGGAAAGCAGTATCAGCTTCCGCTGACCAAAGAAATGGTGGGGCGTTCTTTTTAGTCGATGTTAATTTATTAAGAGGGCCAGCCATAGTACTGAAGTTATCAATGAATCGCCTATACCAAGAAGCAGTTCCAAGAAATCTTTTCACTTCTTTTCTTGTAGTAGGAGTAGGATACTTAAGAATAGACTCCACTTTTGCAGGATCAGTGCGGAGACCTTGTGAATCCACTACGTAACCTAAGTAACAAAGTTCACTTCTAAAAAATTTACTTTTTTCTAAGTTTATAGTAAGATTTGCATGTTTCAACTTTTCAAGGACCCTGTCAAGAAGTGAAACATGTTCAGAAAAGCTGTTACTAATTACAATGACGTCATCAAGGTACGCGAAAACTTTTAGTTCGAACTCAGGACCAAATAACAAATCAACAAGTCGTTGCTGAGTTGCTGGTGCATTTGTCAGTCCAAAAGCTGTTACTTTAAATCTAAATGTACCACGACCAGAAACGTAAAATGCCGTCTTGTCTCTATCCTGTTCTTTAATAGGTATTTGCCAAAATGCTTTAGATAAATCTATGCTTGAGAGAAACTTAGCGTCTCTTAAATTATCGAGAATCTCCGAAACATATGGTAAACTGTATGCATCCTTTCTTGTCACTGAGTTGAGCTTACGACTATCCAAACAGAATCGAGGCTTTCCATCCTTTTTAGCCACTACTAATACAGGGGATGACCATGGACTCTCACAAGGCTCAACAACGTCAAGCGTCAACATTTCATCCACCTGTTCAGCAATTATTTTTTGTTTTTCTGGGGATAAACGGTAGTAACGCTGTTTTATGGGTTCGGCATTACCAGAGTCAATACTATGGGTAATAAGTGAAGTCCTCCCTAGACCTTTACATTCAAATGAGATATCTTTAAACTTATCTATAATACCATCAGCTGTAATTTTTTGTTCACTTGATAAATTTTTATAAGAGTGTAAGAAGTCGTTAGTTGAAATTGACGAATTTATAAATGCAGTTCTAATATTAGAAAAGTAATTTACATTCCTTAAGTATTTAAGACATATGTTAAACTTTCTCCAAAAATCAATACCCAATAGCAAAGGAGTATCAATTTCAGGAATAACATGAACTGTTATAAAACCCGAATTATTCTCGAAAATAATTGGTAGCTCTATAGCACCAATCGAAACAATTTTTTGGCCACCAGCAGCGATAACAGTAATTTTATTATCTGTTTTAAGATTGAAGCCAAATTTCAGCAAAGGTATATGAGAATTATTGCCAATTATGCTAACTACAGAACCGGAATCCAAAAGTCCAAACATGTTCAATTGTTTTCCATTAATAGTAATCTCAACATAAGGGCGTGGATCATTACTCGGTCTATTGTTGAAAATCGAGGCAACCTTATAAGAGTTAAAAAACTTTTTTATAGTTAATAGCCAATCATTCCAATCCGAGATATCGAAACGTTGTGCTATCAAATTACGACGATTTTCAATATTTAGTTTTTTGACTCACGAGACTGTATTGGGTTGCATTTAGGACAGTCTGGTGAACGAACATCCTTCATACCACATTTGAAACAAAATATTGTACGTTCGGCCACACACTCCTTCATAGTATGAGTGTCGGAACGACAACGGTAACAAAATTTCCTATCACTTTGTGTAAGAGCATGTACTTTATTTTCGCCATATGTACGCGAATTATGAGTGCTGTACGAAGGTTTATTATTATTAATATTATTACCGTAAAATGACTGCTTAGCATTATTTTTAGCGGTACAATGATACGCAAATTCCGGAGCCAAAGAACCAGAGCTAGAAGCGTTGGAAGGATCTCTAAAATTATCACATCGCGCTTTAACTTTTTCATAATTACGACATAAGTTTCGCAACTGATTTAATGAGTTAATTTCGGGACAAGTAACTATTATGTTTGCGTAACAGGGTCGAATATTATGTAGAATTATTTCTAGCTTGTCGTGTTCATTCATAGGAGAGCTAAGACGAGCAAACATACCCTCCATTATTGCTAAATATATAGTAATAGTTTCCGTGTTTCCTTGAAAACGGCTACGGATTTCCGCTAACATTTGGTAATCATAATCTGCAATATCAAAATCATCCTTAAGTAGCAGTAGTAAATCATCCCAACTATCAATGCGTGACCTGACATTACGAAACCAGTGCAGAGCATCACCAGTAAAAATCTCCGTTGCGCTGTTAAGTATTTTGACATCAGAAAAATCTCTAGATAGACGGAATTCTTCTAAACGCTGAATAAAAGCACGCACGCAAGACTTACCATCATATTTAATTTTTGAAAGTTCAGAGGATATACCGCGATCACAGGAAACTGAGAGTTTAGTAAAACCTTCAACTAAGTTTTCTATTTTTGATGAGGCTGTGCCTTCGTTAAAATGTGAAGATGTTTTAATAAGGTCGTTAAATTGAGAAGAAACTGTGTCATAAATTTTCTTTAAAGCGTTTAACGATTTTACTTTTTCAGAGGACTGAGGTGATGTGATACGTTGAAGCCTAAAGTATAAATGATTTAATAAAGCTTGAGTCCTGTCGGCTAAAGACTTTTGCGAGTCACCCTTAAATAAACTTATATTTAATTTTACTTTTTCCAAAGTCTCAGTAAAACCCTGGCAATCATCATCAAACTCTAAGCAGGATTCAAAAATATCTTCAGACGGAAACTTTTGCGTTAACCTAGTAATTTGGCGACGTAATTCTAGAACATTATCAGCCGGTACCTCTCCTCGAATTGTAACCTCATAAAGGAGCTCAGATTTTTGTAATAATAAAAATTTTATTGGAAATGCCATGTTAATTTCTGGGTATGTTGTACAAGAAAATTACAAAATTATAATTATTCTACAAAATAAAGCGGAACAGTAAAATAAATTCAAAATCAGCTTAAAAAATACCGAAGCAATAACGGTTACTTACAATAAAAAATAAGTAGGTAGTCACTACATGAAAATGAAATGAGAAGAAGGAAAAAAAATAACGGTAGAAAATTTTCTATACTTACACAGAATATTAAAAAAAAATTAGTACACATTAAATACTAGGACAATCACTAACATCAACTACCACCACACACAAGAATGCCAAATAGCAACAAACCAAATACGTAAGGCCGACCTTTGACCTCTAAAAGACCACGTTTATGGGCGCCATTGTCACGTTTTATTTTATGAGGTTATAAAATGAAACGAAAACAAATAAGATATATTATAGTTAAGTTTAATTAAATTAAGATGGTCGTTGATTAGGCCGGTACTAAAGGTCGACCTCCGTAGGTGGTCGCGAATACCGCACTCCCCTGTCGGGTGGTAGTCAGCGATGCCCAGGCCACGGTGTCACTCAGCGGCAGGTTAGGAGCAGTACGGCCAGCTAGGCACGCAGGTGGCTTCGCAGGTGTTCAGCCACATAGAAGTTCCTGGAACCATCGTTCCCAAATAATATTTAGCACTGCACATTGCAAGCCGCATCTCAGAAGCCCTAACAGAAGGAGATTGGCAACTACTAAATGGCTAATCAAGGTTTAGCAGATAATGATTAAGAAAAATAGAAATGATACGAATAGTTTAATGGATAACAAGAAATAAACAAAATGAGATGATGTGCGTGATCGTTTACAACACCAATTAAGTTTTTATGTGCATAATGAATATGTACTATATAAATGTGAAACTAAACACCGTTATATTCATAGCGTTATCATAGCGTAGCCTTCATATAACATACAAAAACTAATACTAGCATTAAAATTATACAGAAAGCTTAACACTACATATTTACGACTTAACATCTATTCTAGCACAAAAGCATATAACATATAATTGTACAACTTACCCAGTACGAGAACAAAATAAGGCACTGAACAATTAAGTATTTTATTAAGTAGTAGTAAAAGGTTTATAATTTTGTTATAACGAGGGTGTACGTTAAAACGGTACTAAGAAAGTGATACGTGTCAGCCTCGGTGATGGTTTAGAGCGACTGACGACTGTCCGGGGAGGAATGGCTGCGCACGCGCTTGATATAAAAAGTGAAAGGAACTATATACAAAACAGCGCGCTTTAAGAGATGGGCGTGTCTGTTTGTTTGTCATTTTATTAATTGTATATAGATATCCGTACATATATTATTAAGTTTTAGTTTTAATTAAATTTAGATTAGACCTAGTATGTATTATAGTTTTTGATTACGATTGTATAAATTAATTAGTTTGTAAATAAATCGTGACACGATCAGTGCAGAAGCGCGTGGTAGATCTAATTTGTTTCTTATGTTTCTTTGGCGGCTGTTGACAGCTCTGATGGATGATGTAAATATATTCATTAAACCATTTACCTCACTTAGTAGGAGTATTTTTAGTTAAATTTCTCTCAATAACACATTGAATACGTTAAAGGAACTTACGTTGGTTTGTGTTGAATCAGAATCTAGTCTGCTGATGAATTTTACTTGACTAGAAGATACTCATTAATTCTGCTCGTCAACTTCTGATAATAACGATCGGTGACAGATTGTAGGACCGATAATCGGGCCGTTTCGACACATAATAATAATAATATTTTGGGACAACTCACACATCGTTATCTGATCCCAAACTAGGCAGAGCCTGTACTATGGTAACCAGACAACTGATAAACATACTTATATATTTCTAAATACATACATATTATAGATAAATTACACCCAGACACAGAACAAACATTCGTGCTCATCACACAAAGATTTGTCCTGGGTGGGAATCGAACCCACGACCTCCGGCGTAGCAGTCAGTGTCACTAACCATTAGACCAACAGGCCAGTCAACATAAGTTATTTGTTTGTTATATCTGACGGATTTTTTGTAGGACAAGAGCGTTACGCTATTCCAATATTACCTTCTATTTTACTCCTACAAAAAATTAGTCATTTTAACTCACTAGTTAGACTACTAGATCCACATTTGATAATCGGTATGGTACATCACCTAATAAAACTGGAAATTTAAGTAGTGATTTAAAGCTACTTTTATTAAGTGTTGTACCATACAAACTATCTAACCCGACTTGGTAGGGACCTCTGCCTTACAGAAGACTACATAATTTATTTAATTAAGTAGCCTTCTTTAATCTATATACTTACTAGTTTCACATGAAAGAACATATTTTCCTTTCATTTCAAAAGGCTTCGTATGATTTTTTCTTTAATTAGTTCGGTATCCTTTAACGGTATTTTGACCTTTAGGGTCCGGTCCTTTATTGCTTTTTGCCTTTATATTGTTTTTACGATATAACATAGGCTAGTCTTCGATAAATATTAATGTTTAATTAAATCTTGGTATGCCACATTATTGCGAAATTTTATAAAACAGAGGTAACCTCTTTTGTGATACATTCTGAAAACGAATTACCATTTAATTTCTTGGAATCTTTTTTACAAAAAAAAATACAATTGTCTTTAGTACCAATTTTAACCACAAAGAAGCAGCATAGGTAGACCTCCAACGAGGTGGACTGCCCAAATAAAATAAAGGTTGCGGAAAGCCGACGGACAAGGCTACCTTGAGCTGGCCTTTTCCACGAAAATCTTTGGTAAAAGCCTATGTGGACATAGGCGTCCACTAAATACTTCCACTGAAGCAATGATGAATGTAATTCTTCAACTTTAAACTAAAATCCTTCTTCTTTTACAGATAAGGCACCATCAGAAGCTACGTTTCGTGGAGCTGAGTTCCTCTCATATGACCTGACACAGACAGGTGGGGAACCGATAGTCAGCACACAGGATGCCATCTCACTGTACTTCAAGACACGGCAACCGAATGGACTACTATTTTACACCGGTAAAGATAAACTTATCTTTCTTTCTTTAATTCTTTATTGCACACAAATTATTATAGTTACAAAACAAAACACTTAACAAAAGACATGTACAAAGGCGAGCTTAAACTCAATATTGAGTTTTCTTACAGCAAACCAATAGTGTTAGAGGAAATATTGTATAAGAGTATAAGAGCATTATGAAGTGTACAACAGAAGGAGAAAATAGAAGAAAAAAGTAACAACACAAAATCTAACTTATAATATTGTATACATAGTGTATACTTTCATAAACATACATACTATGACTACATATATACTTAATATAATATATACATATGTATAATTAAAAATACTAATACTTACATACAATATCTATAATATTATCTCATTTCTTTCCAATATTTAGGAGAAAGGTTTGATCGTTCGTATGGTGGTCCATACAAACGATCAAACCTGTGTGGGTAAGAAGTTGTACGTAGCAGGAATAAAGCTACGATAGCTGCTTACCATCTGACGGGTCAACTGCAACTCAACGTATGAGTGTGTATTATGCGTTTATAGTATAAATTTAAAAAAATGCGTATCATTTCGTTCATTGTTATAATTAAAATACTGTCGGTGTAAGTGACTAAAGATACAAAAACTACAACTTCGGTACAATTACTGTAAATACAAAAAAAATACAGTAATTGTAATTTTTTTAAGAAGTTTTTTTTTCAAAATATATAATACTAGCTGTTGCCCGCGACTCCGCCCGCGTGAATGTCGGTTATCGCTGTAAAATGTAGCCTATGTGTTATTCCAGACCATAATCTATCTCCGTGTCAAATTTCATCCAGATCCGTTCAGTAGTTTTACGTGAAAGAGTAACAAACATCCATCCATCCATACTCACAAACTTTCACATTGTTGGATGTTATTCTTAATAAGGTCAATCTCGCAGGTCACGAGGCTGACTACTTGAACTTGGCTGTGAGAGATGGCGGGGTGTCACTTACCATGGGATTGGGCAACGGTAAACAAGAGATGCACATCAAGCCATCGAAGACCAGGTTCGACGACCACCAGTGGCACAAGTTAACAGTACACAGGAGGATACAAGAGGTCAGTAACATTCGATTATTGAAGTAACTTATACTTTACTACGAGATATGTGTGAGAAAGGCTCATATTTAGTTGTAGACATCGCAATACGAGTTGAAGTTAATAAAGAAATAAAAATCAATAAACGTAATAATGTTAACTGTGTCGTTGATTCCAAGGCATAAGCTTGCGTTTTTATAAATAATATGTAAGTAAGTACCTATGCAGTTTCATGCCTTAGTACTGCATGTCCATTAAGTGAGGCGCAGAATGTTTTCTTTGGAAATAAAACGCATCACCATTTAATTACACTTTATAATTCTTTCACATTTTGTGTTTATGTTTATACAAACTCAAAATACACATCCAACCTATTTCAGACAGTAATTTCGTGAGCAGCTTGAACCTACATATCCGCCGCGTAGTGGAAATAGAGTGGTGTCCACTTAGACTGATGCATCATTTGACACTAATCTTGACATCGACTATCATTACTGTTCCCAACAGCCCAGAACTTTCTTTTCACATTTCGGGTCGCTATTAAAGTATTTTGACATAAATACTTTTATAGCAACATAGCCTCTAAGCACTTCGTACAAATCAAACCCAAAATCTTATAAGATCCGCTGTCGCATTTAGTCCTTACTTATTCCAGTAAACGAATGAGGCAATCAACATCATGAATACTGAGAATTTACGTTACTCTGAATACAAGATCGCCTAATATTACGAAAACATTTCCTTCATTTTTTTATACGCGATTGACGTAACAGTTTTCATCAGCCAAGTACAAGCCTTCACCGTCTACAAATATTTTATGACTTGCATCTGTTCCTTGAACTTAGATCGATAAGTTATGGCCCCTTGGCGTGTAACCGTGAACCATCCATCATGGCCACCATTACGTCAAAACTAGAATCGAGGTATATCCAAGTAATTTTTTCGTTCCGGAAAGTTGTGATGTTTTTTGTGGTAATTAGTGGTGTTAGTTTTATTGCTTAGGGTAATTTTAATTTGATTATGGATTAGTAACCCAGTTTTAAAAGTGGTCATAGAGTTGCGCCATATTTGAAATAATATTCTTAAAATCAATAATATTTTACCTACTTTCCGCTTCGAAATCTTCATATGACTTATGTCATAAGGTTGTCTGGATTAGATCTCTGTGATGTACAATAAAGAATGTTCGATCCATTTATGTTCCTGTTATAGTCCTATCTAGTTATGAGGTACTGTCAGATGTGGTATTAATAAAAATATTACAGAGTTGGATTCCTACTGTGGGTACTGGGTATGTGAGGCTTCTGTCTTAGGTTCAGCAACGTAAGCGTTTATAAGCTACGGTAACTGCTTACATGGCAGAGCATAATACGAGTAATAGGCACAAAAAAGTATAAACAACATTTTGACTATGTCTACATAATCTGTATCTATATTTACTATTTCATTAAGAGGAGATCGGGATTATAATGAAAGGCATGTACAGTCCTCGGCTTATTTGAGTTAGTTAGCTCGGTCACCGCGTAATCTCATGTTGCCATCAAAAGCCAGAACAACGTTGATTTGCTATTTTAATCTCAGGTCACCACAATCCTAGTTAGATTGTGGTTAGAAATCTAGTTTGAATATCACGTTAATGATGAATCAAGTTAGACTGAATGCCGATCCAAATTCTGTAGGGAAAAGGTAGAAACGATGACGGAATTATTGAGCAAATTCCTTTACATTGAAAACGCTATTTCCTATCCCCACGAATAATTAGCAATGTTTGTTGTACGGCCTTTGAAATTGAAGCAATTTTGCGTCAATAAATTTACCCGACGCGGCGCGGCATTCGAATCGGGGATATGTTTCCTCTATACTAGGTCGGTACGGTTATGGAGCGTTCGGTTGATTACCCTTTTACTGGTTTAAATTATTACCGCTTTGGTCTAGTGATTGAATTAAATTTATCTGGTTCACAAATGCTGTTATGTGTTTTATGTTATGTTTCATTTTGGCTACAATGCAGATTCTGCTTAAAAAAATATGATTTTTACATAGTGAGTCAACACGCTCGTCAGATTTTCTAAATAAAAATAAAAATGCATGTCCTCGTTCGTCTCTCCAACCAAAAATATGGGTTTTTCAGAGTTTGTTTTAAAAACGTCCTTAAGTTTCAGCCTTTGTCCAGCATCAGCAGTAAACTTTTACATTAAAATATTGTGAGGCTGCGCACCATGCATAGCTTACTATAAAGTACTAATATAAAATTAGTAATTCTAATGAATCTGTGATTTCTTTTTTCATTTTCTTCCGTTCCGTTCCTTTAAAAGTTTGAACCCACTAATTTATAATAAAATATTATAGGCTAATATTGTAAATTGGTCAAGCAGCTGCAATTTTGAATGTATTATTTTAGGATCGCCAACATTTTGAGGTTTGAAAACACAGCACATAATAATACAATAAAGAAAGGTTCAGTTAACCTCGCTTCTCCTGTTTGTATTCTTTACAATGCTTATTTTATTCTATCACTTTTATGTCTTCAACTACTATAAAATACAAAGCTAGTAACTGTACAATTTGTAAAAGTTTCTCTTCAGCTCTTTATACTTCGGAATATTGTATGCAGGCATGAAGACCCTGGAGATTTCTGACTTCACATTTTAAAACTATTTGTTACGTGTCTTTGAAACAGTTATCCGCACGTTTACGGTTGCAAATCTTTATTATATTCCATTTTGTATTTATATTATACGTAGCTTATTCATATGCTTTACATTATGCTTGTTTTCATTCGTTATTTTTCCGTCAGATTTCACGTTTTTAACAAAAGAACCGCATCGTAGTTTTATTCGGTAGAACTTATATGACAAGTCTTAGAATAAATTCCAAATACATAGATACATGTCTGATTCACCAACCCGCATAAGGCCAGCGTGTGTGAATTAAGGCCTACACACACTCACTCTCTCTCTCTCTGTGTCTCTTGATAGTGGAGAGGAGACCCTTGCCCAGTTAGTGAAACATAATATGGGTTGCTATCATTATTATTAGACATTTATTTCTTACTTTATTTAAGTACAGTTCATGTTCAAAAGTACAAATGGACACATCAAATTAATAATAAACCAATCGATTAAAGATAATATTTAGTGCTAAAGAGCCAGTTAAATTAAAATAATTGTTAAATATATTTTCAATGATACATATGAAATATTGCAGAGCATTTCTCTTTTGCTGTTCAATTCTGATTCCCATGCGAGCAGTGTGCGTTTATCGAAACCCTGGAATTGAACGATACTGGCACGCCAGTAGATAATGCAATTAGTAGTTGGTTTTATTTGCACTCAAACTTGATGTTATGTGACGGAGCGGTACTTAACGTTGGTAACGCTGACTGATAAAGTAGACGTTTGATTAAAGAAATAAAAATGTTGACTACGTTGTTATAAGGTCAACTAGCAAATAGGAAATGAGAAAAGCTTTCGAGCTAAAAACCGAGCCGGAATGTTTTAATCTGCTAAAGTGAACATAGAACTGAATATAATTATCATATTATTATAAGAATAAGTTGAAGTATATTATATAAATACCTACCTTTTAAGTAGCCCTCTTCCTCTCTCCTAACTAATTATGCTGTCTGCCCGACAGGGTCCATAATTGTAACTAAACTCATAACTACCACCTACCTATACACTAAAGTATTGAAGTATGTTTGGATCGAATTGGTCTTAAATTATTTAGCGGAATACCAATAATGTAATACCAAAAATGCTAATAATTTGAGACCAATGGTTTTCCAACGATTGGTCCTTAATTTATTAATAAGCAGAATACCAAAAATGCTACTGATATTCAATTCAGATTCAATTAAGCCATCAGTAAATTAGCAGAATTGGGACCCAGCTTGTTTCAGTCTACTGTTGCACATAATAGGCCTCATATAATTCCCGCCAGTACTCAATCAATAGTAGTACTCAATCCTCCTTCAGAGAAATGAATATTGTGTAATTTTATTACACACGATTTTTCGATAGCAATCTAAACCGCACCTTTATTACCCCGTACATCATACCATTCAAGTAGAGTACCCAAACTAAACGAAGCATAGACAAGTAAATAGTTTATTTAGCCGAGCCTTTCCATTCCGTTATCGTTAATTATGTAGCAGTCTTTCTCATTCTTCGTGAATATTGTGGCTTATCGAAACTATTCGGAGGTAGACTGGCCCTCGATTTGATTGGTGAATTTATGGAGCACGGTTCGCTTGATGGATTAGGTATTTGTCATGTGTGATTGAAGGTTTGAAGGCTAGGTTTGTTAGCTCGTTCGGAAATATTCGATTTTCGAAATACCCAATCTTTTTGGCCAGATATACGACAATTTTTTAAGACAGTGTAGGCCGAGCACGTTTAATTTTAAAAAAGTATATCCTTAGAGGATATACTTTTTTTAACTATAAAAAAACATTTCTAAATAAAATTGGTTTGAATAAAACAATAATAAGTATTTTTGGATAGACAGACTTTTTTCGCGACTGCAGCAATAAGTTTGTCTTTCTCAGTGTCTTTAAGAAATGCTACGAAATACAAATTTATCTTTGCTGCCAGTAAAATAAAAGATGCAAACAAGAATTACCCTAAATGTTGTTACTTTCTTTGCTACTTTTTTTTCCTTGTTCACGGTGCTGGCCCTCGCACCACGTACAACAGTACAACACGCATTTGTCCCGTTTTTTTGTGTTTGAATTTGGAATAAAAATTAATATTGTTTTTTTTCTTCCAGATTACGCCGTTCACGAGTTTTTGCAGGGTAAGTCGTTTATATATTATAGCATTATTTTTTATATTTTTTTGTATTGGCGTTAGATACGACCGAAAAGGCTTATTGTTATTATATATTATGATAATTATCTACAATTAATATAAAAGGGGTGCCTGAAATAAAATTTATTTTAAAACCTGTATATTTTTATTAATTAGTATTCATATTCATACGATTTAAATAATAATTAATTAAATCACTAAATAAAAAAATACCCTATACATAACATAATAAAAACATTTTCATTATTTAACTAATTAAGATTTTTGTAATACTTATTATTTAATCTTTTTTTTTTAATTTTCATTTTTCGATCAATGAGTACGCTTACGCTGGGTATGTTGGTCTGATAGTAATTATTTTATGTCACTTATTGTTATTATTTTGTTGCAAATTGCAATTATATTACCGTGAAATATAGTTTTACATTAATTAAATAATTTATAATTAGTATTAGCATAATTACTAAGATACCACGCTCCGTCGCCGTATATTATATCCGATCGATATTCGCTAAACATCATAATAGCAATATAATAATCTCACAATAGCACATTCGCGACATAAGATACTCGCAATCAAAATTGCGATGTCGGATTTACATTTAGAATATTATATCCGACACATAAATTTAATAATTAGGCCAAAAACAGCGTCAGTTAATCGACACGTGTCTCTGCGATAGTTGAGACACGTGCGAGCGGGGTGTAATCATTGAGATCATGTCCCAGTTCATCACTCGCTGTTCAGTCGAGTCAGTTAAGACCCTCCTGATGGCACCGAGTCAAATGCGCACCGGGGTATATATACTCACTCGTGTAACGAAACCATATCGCGATCTAACTCGATACGAACGCCATCTATCGAGCGCATGGTTAGACTTTTATGAAGGAATAAATTACAGTTTTACATACGCAAATATGCATATTTCATGAAATTTATAAATTCTTTATTTAACTATGAATAAATTAAATTTTTAATACTAGCTGGTATAATAAAAACTTTAATTTTTGTTTTGATGCATATGTTTTTTAAGTACGGGTGTCGCCATCTAGTGTATATGTTGGTAACTTTTATAAAAAACTTATCATTATTATTATTCTTAGGAATATGTGTAATCTGACATCTGATGATACGTAACGCCATATTATCGATAACATCTCTACGTCCCCCGTGCCCATATCTGCACGTTTCTCGGAACTCTGGGTACCTGGGTACCTAGCATAGCATAAAATATAGCATAGCAATATTTAGCAACCCATATCCATATGGGTTGCTAAATATTACATTATAATAAAATTATGAGTTGTATAGGGAAAATGACTGTTGATATCATCCAGATCAATTATGTTATCTTAAAAGTAAACTATGAACGAATTATTATCTCTATTATTACGATACTGATATATAATGCCGTTTACTGGACTTGGGTCTCTTCTCCTCCAAATTTATAAATAGCTAGCTAGCTGTTGTCCATATCCATACATACACACATTCATTCTCACAAACTTTCACATATAAAATATTTGTAGGATTACTAGGATGAAACGCATGTAGCTAATTATGATTAACTAGCTGTTGCCCGCGGCTTCGCCCGCGTGGATGTCGGTCATCGCTGTAAAAAGTAGCCCATGTGTTATTCCATACCATAATCTATCTCTGTGCCAAATTTCATCTAGATCCGTTCAGTAGATTTTACGTGAAAGAGTAACAAACATCCATCCATCCATCCGTCCATCCATACTTACAAATTTTCGCGTTTATAATAGGTATTATTAGTAGGATGACCAATATTTAATACCATATTTTACCAATTTTAGTTTAAACAAGTAAAATAATAAAAACTTATTTAAAGTAACTAAACGTTAGTAACTTTATTCTTCTTAAGCTTTTTAAATTTATAAATTAAATATGATATGAGGTGTAAAAAATGGCTTGGCAACATGCAAGTAATACCTCTGGTATTGCAAGCGTCCATAGGCTGCGGTAACTGCTTAACATCAGGCGGGCCGTATGCTTTTTTGCCACCCAAGTACTATAAAAAAAAGATAGATAGAAAATATTAACTGAAAAATCTATAAAATTTGTATAAAAAAGCAAAAAATAGTCATTTTCACTGATATTGCAAATGATTTAACTTTAAAAATGTATAATTTCCAAGATTAAAAGACCCTCCCTCTAATGTTAAGTAACGAACAGCACTTGTTAAAATCATCTATAACTTACTCTAACTTACCTTTACAAATTACTTCATACACTATTCCATGAAATTGGTATCTATTATATAAAAGCTTTACCGTTCTTGGTATTTTATAATTGATCCTTATAAATACATGGAGCATAGTACCTATTCCCATTTATTACTAATAGTAGGTAAATTGATGAAGGAGTTAGCGAGAATAATATTATGAATATAATATTCATAGAAGAACCTAGTAGCACTAGAAGATACTCAGAAATTATTAGTTGGCAGTACATTTTCGTAGGATTAGTTTCAAATTTGTGTTAATATTATTATGTAGTACACTTGATATAAGCGTAACATTCTAGTATTTAAGGAAAATTGTAGATAGATTTATAACTTGGATGATGTTAAGCAGTTACCGTAGCCTATAGACGCATGCTATACCTACCAGAGATTTCATTTGCATTTTTACAACAGGGCTTTAATATGGAGTATCCCTGGGATAGAAAAACTTTTCTTTTAAAACGCATTCCTAATTAATTCTTCAAGAGAGGTAGGGCACCATACTGGCGAGCAAGCCCGACTGGGGAAGGATCACCTTACAGAAGACCACAGCCAAATGACTACACACAGCGGTGTAGTTGTGTTCCTGTGTGTGATTACAGGTCTCCAGCGCTCATTTAGGAATGCGTTTTGAAAGAAACGTATTCCTATCCTAGGGTTACTTCCATCTTAAGGCCCTGGTGTAAAAAAATGGGTTGGCAACATGCAAGTGATACCTCTGGTAATGCAAGCCTACGGATACTGCTTAACATCAGGCAGGCCGTATGCTTGTTTGCCACCCAAGTAGTATAAAATTAATACGTCTCTTTTGCAATTTTTTATTTGTAATAATTATAATAAAGTAAAAAATTGCACGGTTACAATTTCTCTTCTTACGCTATTGATTTTTATTAATGACTAGTTGTTGCCCGCGGTTCCGCCCGCGTGGATGTCGGTTATCGCTGTAAAAAGTAGCCTATGTGTAATTCCAGACCATAATCTATCTCTGTGCCAAATTTCATCCAGATCCGTTCAGTAGTTTTTACGTGAAAGAGTAACAAACATCCATCCATACTCACAAACTTGCACATTTATAATATTAGTAAGGATTATGTTACATGTACACCCTAGCACGCTAGGAATCAAGCTTTGCGTCGCAAGTGACTTTACAAACATACATTTCACGGATACAAAGTATCTATTGATACTCACATTTGGATTTTTATCTTTTTTATTAGAAAAGGGACCCAAGGGAACAAGCCCTGTGTCACGGGGGACTTTACAAGCAAACAATTCACAGACACCAACACCAAGACTCGGAACAATATTTATGAATCACACAAAGTTTTGTCCTATGTGGAAATCGAACCCACAACATTCGAGGCTGTGTTAATGGCGAAGTGACCACCAACTAAATAACACATGTTATGATCATTTTTTTTTATCATTCAAATATCGCCGTGTTAGAAACAACCATCTGACTAGATGTGAGTTAGTTAATTTTCGGTCTTATGTCGTTCGCATAGGGCACAAAATAACTAACTCACATCTTGTCATATAGTTGCTTTTTGTTCTAACATAGCAATTTTTCCATAACACTAAGTATAAAATCATGTACACAAGTCTAAAATATTTTTTAAAAATAGTATCCAGTAAATAGAACCCAGACTGAAACAGGATTAATTCGGGATGTAAAATATGTATAAAAGTCAGAGCCCACTCGGCCTAAAAATAGAGTTAAAATAAATACTTTGCTCTAGATTAATAGACTTGGTGTCGTAATGGGTATATTGTCAATGAATATTTTTTATATATAGAACCTCCACAATGAGATAATAGGAAGTCAAAACAGACTAGCCTGTTGGTCTAATGGTTAGTGTCTCTGATTGCTAAGCCGCAGAGGTCGTGGGTTCGCTTCTCACACAGGACAAAACTTTTATGTGATTCTTAAATGTTTGTTTCGAGTCTAGGTGTCAGACCCCACTCGGCCTTAAAAATAGAGTTAAATAAATACTTCGTTCTAGATTAATAGACTTGGCATCGTAATGGGGATATTATCAATGAACATAACTTTTTTTATAGGACCTCTACAATGAGATAATAGGAAGTCAAAACAGATTTGCCTGTTGGTCAAGTGGTTAGTGACTCCGATTGCTAAGCCGCAGAGGTCGTGGGTTCGATTCTCACACAGGCCAAAAGCTTTGTGTGGTTCATAAATGTTTGTCTGGATGTAACTTGTGTCCGTTAATTGTATGTTTGTAAAGTCCCCGCGACACAGGGCTTGTTCCCTAGTGCAGGATTTGTCTTTTTAACAAAAAAAAAACAGTATAGGGCCGAGCGAGAAAAAGGAACGGAGCTATATAGCGTGTATAGCTCTATCCCTCTTCCTCACTCGAACGACTCACGTTTTAACATGTCATGGTATGTAACTTGTGTCCGTGAATTGTATGTAAAGTCCCAGCGATACAGGGCTTGTTCCCTAGTGCGGGAGTTGTCTTTTTAACAAAAACAAAACAGCATCGGTGCGAGCGAGAAAAAGGGACGGAGCTATATAGCGTGTATAGTTCCGTCCCTCTTCCTCACGGCAACGTTTACAGGGGTGGCAACGTGCGGGTGTTACCTCTGGTGTTGCAGGTTTCTATAGGCTGTGGTAACGGCTTACTATCTGGCAGGGTTATGCTTGTTTGCCTCCATAGACTAAGCTATATTTTTACTAGCTTTTATTAATGAATTTAAATAAAAAAATAAAAATGAAGCCTCGTTTCTATTCTGATGTTAAATTTTGTTTCTTTGTTTGTTTTTAAAAAGACAACGCCCGCACTAAAGAACAAGCTCTGTGTCGCGGGGGACTTTACAAACATACAATTAACGGACACAAAGTACACCCAGACTCAGGACAACTCTTTGTGGATCACGCAAAGTTTTATCCTGCGTGGGAATCGAACCCACAACCTCGTGCACAGCAGGCGCATACTGCGGCCACTGGACCACCAAGGCAGTCTATATTATTCTAATGTTATTATAAAAATCCATCCAATAGTTTCTCCTTGAACGAGTAGACAACAAACATGTATCTTCACAAGATCACAGACAAATATAAATACTAGGTATTTTAAATACCTATTAAAGGTAAAAACCCTATACCAACCCGTCTGGCCAGCGTGGTATAGTAGGCTAATATCCTTCCAAAATTTATGGAGGAGACCTGTGCCCAGCAGTGGGACGTTTATGGGTTGAGATGATAAATTATGGAAACAAAACAAATAGCCATTCCTCTGCATTTACAAATAGCCCTGCAGTAGGTACTACCCAAGCATGACCCGATGAATATTTATGGAGTATTTTTAAACTCAATAAACCGACCAGCTGGTGATATTATGAATAAACTCGTCCAATTAGTGGGGTATTTAATTGCCACCTCCTTTGTCTTAGGTTAAACAATGGTACTATTTTTCAAGGGACGGCGGTATGTAGTAGAAAGAAAAAAAGAAAGAAAATTCATTTCATTCCAGCAAAGACATACACTAGGGACTACAAAAAATGGATAGATGGAATTTAAATAACAAACTATGTAAACAAAACAAATAATATCTTTTTAACAAAAAATTGAACCGACGAAAAAATAAGGATTTGAAAAGTAAAAAATAATAAAGTTTTGATTCGGCGCCAATCAAACAAGCCATCATCTCACTTTATGTATATGCTCTGCGTTGGTGAATCAGTTAGGGCAAGTATTATATATGTAGGTATAGATTAATTTGCTTTTTCGCTAGTTTGGCGCCGACTCAAAACTTTATTATTTTTTACTTTTCAAATCCTTATTTTTTCGTCGGTTCAATTTTTTGTTAAAAAGATATTATTTTTTAATTTTTTGTGACTTACATATACATATCAATAATTATACATCACAAATTGGGTATAAAGTCCTTATGATCTCAATCAAAAGACGCGCACTGGTCTACCAGTGCACGTCTTTTGACTGAGATCGCTGCGCTGCGCTCAGTAAATCCTTATGCTTATGTAAAAATAAGCATTAAGCTTACGTTTACATAAGCATAAGGACTTACACAGCGCAATTAAATCCTTATGCTTATGTAGACATAAGCATTAAGGATTTACACAGCGCAGCGTTAGTGAACGACCACGTCTCAGATGTATAATGTTCATCACTGGTAACATACACGGGTCAAACATTTTTGTCTTGAGATACTGCGATAGGTTAGGATAGGTTTAGGACAGGGAGATATAATGGTTTAGCCTTTCAAACACTACCCAGCCAAATTCGATTAGCGAGTAACCGCCTTTAATGAGTTACTACTTTTGACGAGTAACCTGTAATGATGACTGACCTTCTACAACACGCCGCGTAGTGGTAAACGGCGAGGTAACCACTTATGCCACTGAACCAAATATCGTCTTATAGTCCACAAAACTATTTTTTTTTTAGGCTAACAAAGCTGCTTAAAATATCCTGACATTAATATTTAATACTTTTATCCTTCGGCTAGGTGCTCCTTCTATTTCTCCGTATAGATGTTGCTGTGGTGAAGCCGTCGATAGCCTTGGATATCACGGCCTGTCATGCAGCAGGAGTGCAGGCCGCGTATATATTTTATACTACTTGGATGGCAAACAAGCATACGGCCCGCCTGATGTTAGGTAGTTACCGTACCCTATGGACTTTTGCAATACTTACCAGGGGTATAACTTGTGTGTGTTGCCGACCCATCTTTTTACACTAGGGCAATAAGATCGTTTTCCTGTCTCAGGGATACTCTATCCCTGAGACAGGAAAACGTTTCTATCAAAACGCAACCTAAATGAGCGCTGGAGACCTGTACCCACACACAGGAACACAACTACATCGCTGTGTGTAGTTATTTGGCTGTGGTTATCTGTAAGGTGGAGGTCCTACCCCAGTCGGGCTTGCTCGTTAGTATAGCGCCCTACCTCTCTTAAAATATATCCCGGCACGCTAACCTAAATGACATACTCCGACGCGCTCTTGTCACCACTGGCGTTACAGCTGTACGGAAACCCAATTGTGTATATATATTGTGTACACAACGATGGTAAGAGACCTGATGGTATGTCTTTACTGCCCTGGAAGATGGGTAGGCCTTTGATGTGGGATGCAACATGTGTCTACGCCATCACGCCATCCCATCTCCCAAGTACAGCAGGTGGTGCTGGTGCTGCTGCTACATCTGCGGAGACTCTCAAGCGGTGCAAATACAGCAATCTCATCGGAGATTGAGAGGTAGGGCACCATACTAGCGAGCAAGCCCGACTGGGGAAGGACCTCCACCTTACAGAAGACCACAGCCAAATGACTACACACAGCGGTGTAGTTGTGTTCCTGTGTGTGAGTACAGGTCTCCAGCGCTCATTTAGGAATGCGTTTTGAAAGAAACGTATTCCTATCCCAGGGTTACTTCCATCTTAAAGCCCTAGTGTAAAAAAATGGGTTGGCAACACGCAAGTGATACCTCTGGTAATGCAAGCGTCTATAGGCTACGGATACTGCTTAACATCAGGCGGGCCGTATACTTGTTTGCCACCCAAGTAGTATAAAAAAAAAAAAAGATTATGTTTTTGAGCCGTTTGGGTGGGGTGCAAGTGCTCGCGGTCTTTTCAAAGCTCTGTCGAAGCGTTTAATCGACGCTTCACGTGACCAGAACGCTGGCCTATATTTGGCTCAAAGAATAAGCATTGCCATTCAGCGTGGCAATGCTGCCAGTCTTTAGGGCGTCTTTTCAGTAGACATCGATGCAGAGGTTTTTTTTATTATTAAAATCTATAATCGAACATTTTGAAATTATTACCATGTTTTTTAAATATTTATTACAAAAAAAAATGATTAAATATGTTTATTCTAATCTGTAATAATATATGCAATGAATGTTTCAATTGTAATCAGAGTACTTAGATTTAGATTTAAATTTGTACGCTTCAATGCAAAACACAATTTTTCGTTTGATGGTTTGTTAGTAGTTAAGCAGCTGCTATAAACTATTGAAGAGTGCCTTTAACTGTCTTCCGTGTCGGTTGTAGATCAATTTAAGGTCTCCTTGATGTTGTAGTGTCATTAAAACTGCATTATGTTTAGCAAACTTTAACAAAATCGGTAAACAATATTAAATGTTATGAGTGAACAATCAATTATTCCCTATTTATTTAACTAAGGAGGAATATTTCTAGTTGAAAATATGGAGTTTTCGAAAATCTAATAATTTGTAATCAGAGTGCATCTTATGACCACTCCAAAAAGCCCAAACACGGCTAGAATACATTGTTTATTTATGGAGTTCCGATGCTTATGCCTTCCAAGTTCATCATCAGATTAGTTTAATGGTACCATTTTCATCAAAAACATTGAATTTACTTTATTACACTCGCTGAAACTATCTTATGCGATATCTATATTATCCTACCACCATCCAAAAAATGCTTATTATTGAGAAGTTCTGGCAGTCATTTGTGGTCTTCTTCATCTGTTTTTCTTCACCAAATAATACTTTCTGAATGCAAATGCTTGACTTATTGTAGAAAATACCAAAATCGCTATATGTTTGCCTATAATATTTGAGGAGTTCTCTCAATTCCTCATGGATCCCATCATAAGAGCTGAATGTCGTTAAAATGGGACCAACTTCAAAGTATATCCTATCGAATAAAAAAATAATTATCGAAATCGGATGCCCCTGTAAAAAGTTAAGCGTGGTCATACATAAAAAAAAAAAAAAAAAAACAAATATACGGGTCGACTTGAGAACATCTCTTTTTTTTTTTCGTCGGTTAAAAATATAAAATATTTAAAAAAATTTTTTTTGTACCCACTGTATGTCACATCTGCTGGAATTTGGACTCTGCTTAGCATAATGCTGCGACGCCAACAACTAATAGTTGCGGGTCACACAACAGCGCTGATTTTCAGCAGAGCCCTTATGGAGCCCTAGAATTCTGATATGATTTACTCAAATTATTATTTTATAGAAAAATCATTGAGAATAAAATAAAATGATTTAGATAATTCTGTAAAGTCATGGTAAATTTAATGCTATATATACAAAAATAATATTAGAAACTTATTTAAACTTACTAAACCTAAATATGAAAAACTAATTTTAACATAAATACTAAAAAAGGAAAAACATAATACAAATGAAGACTGTTGTTTAAGCGTCGAAATATTCCTCAACAATATTAATATTAGAATTAATATTAGGTAGGTCCCAACTGGACAACTACAAAGAGAACTATATGACGACATGGCTGGTTCAGTGGTTTAAGTGATCTCGTTCGCCATTTACCACGGGGAAACGTAGGTACTATAAGTTTGATCCCCATACGGAACAACAAATTTTATGATCCACAAAATAGTTGTTCTGGGTCTGGGTATATCTTTGAGTTAATTGTATGTAATTGAGGTCCCCCGCGACACACGGCCTTGTTCCCTATTAAAGGACTTGTCTTTTTAAAAAAAGCTTTTTCCATAAATAATGAGTAGGTATATCGTAATCAGATAAGCCGTCATACGTCGATATAAGTAAGACATGGAGCGAGTTCTCTCGTGCCATTTGTTTTGGTCTTGTTTGTATTGCTTGTCAATCGGTCAATAATTATGTTAAGTATGGTAATTTTTATGAATGGAAAAATTAACATACATTTGCCTAGAAGACGCTAGGTATGCTACTGGAAGTCGTGGATAACTCACACACTCTTCATTCATTGTTTAATTCCATACGATTGTCATGGGAAACACCACGTGTGATAGCATGGTGGTATAATATTACACTCATTACGTCTACTTTGACGACAAATTATGTTCGACTGAACTGAAAGGCACTGTTTTTTTTATTATACAGTAATTTTAGCGCCTACACAAAAAATAATAGCAAATCTGCATCTTATAATATTGCTGTTAGAAAACTGTGCTATAGTTAGTCCTTACTTCCTTACTAATATTATAAATGTGAAAGTTTGTGATAATGGATGGATGGATGTTTGTTACTCTTTCACGTTAAAACTACTGAATGGATCTGAATGAAATTTGGCACAGAGATAGATTATGGTCTGGAATAACACATACCTAGGCTACTTTTTGCAGTGATAACCGACATCAACGCGGGTGGAGCCGCGGGCAACAGCTAGTTAACTATATTTACTAAGTTGTTAAGAATTTACTGCTGTCCAAATATTACGGTTTAAAAATAGCCTTTTTTTTTTTTTTTCAGTCTAATGTTTATATTTTGGAATACGACATATTATGTAGGTATTTATTATCAATACTTATTGTTTTTATTCTTCTGCCACATTATAAATTGATGACTCAAGTAAAAGTCAACGTAGTTAAGATTGCGTTTTTAAAAATGATGAAATGATGGCTGGTCCGTGCGTCATGCTCGTAAACGGGTGATACTTGGGGTGGCTGGTCCATCTTAGCATGATTTATTTTTAAATAATAATGATATTGTATTTCGATTTTTACTAAGATTACACTGTGATTGACACATTTTTATGTTATACTTACAAAAAGAAACGATCGGTCTAATGACCGATCGTTTCTTTTTGTAAGTGAATTTAGCGTCCCACTGTGTGGTAATCCACACAGTGGGACGCTAAATTCATTCTTGCTACTACTGAGGTTAGTTACTTGGTAAAATATCTCTAAGATTAATAACAAATACTAACATTTAATCCGATGCTTTAAATCTACAATAAAGAGGAAATGACGACGATATTTCTTGAAACTCAGTTACAGTAACTAGTTAGTTCTTTCCGATATAATATCTTTTACTAGACGCTCCGATGAGGCGAGAGTAAAGTTTCAACTCTCAGAAAATATGAGAAATGGGAAACAATTCTTTTTAATATTTCATGAACAATAGTGAACTTTTACTGAATGTAATCGTGCAAAAGGGAATGTTCTCTCGTTTTCTTCTTAATTTTAGCTGACCAGTTTTAATTCAGTTCTTTATTTATTTCTAACATTTTTTTGGCCTTCGGGTACATTTTTGGTGGGCAATTATGAACGCTATCTCGATCGAGATACTCTGCTTTGGAATAACATAGATAATAATAGAAATACTTTTTATGAACTTACGAACTATGCTAGTTTTAACATTAAGCCAGTTCTTTGGAAGTCAAAATAACTTTTTTTTTTTTTTTTTTTTTTTATACTACTTGGGTGGCAAACAAGCACACAGCCCACCTGATGTTAAGCAGTATCCGTAGCCTATAGACGCTTGCATTACCAGAGGTATCACTTGCGTGTTGCCAACCCATTTTTTTACACCAGGGCTTTAAGATGGAAGTAACCCTGGGATAGGAATACGTATCTTTCAAACCGCATTCCTAAATGAGCGCTGGAGACCTGTACTCACACACAGGAACACAACTACACCGCTGTGTGTGTCATTTGGCTGTGGTCTTCTGTAAGGTGGAGGTCCTTCCCCAGTCGGGCTTGCTCGCTAGTATGGTGCCCTACCTCTCTGAACTCCAAGGCGTTTCACCCAACTTCTAAAAACGAAACAAAAAATTTGGCGAGTGCGAGTTATTTCTTCGTATCAATGAAAAATAAATTACCAACCGCTTCCGAGGCCACAAGACCTCGTAACTACGTCGCCATACAAATATTGAATAGTCTATAGAAAAAAAAAGGCTTTAAAAATCTTTTCACGCGAGGCGTACCTTTTCATTGACGCGGTCAT
Organism: Trisateles emortualis; assembly: GCA_947095525.1. Lineage (NCBI taxonomy): Eukaryota > Metazoa > Arthropoda > Insecta > Lepidoptera > Erebidae > Trisateles > Trisateles emortualis. Next base: position 1,859,085 of record OX352748.1, on the reverse strand, counting down.
GGTCAGAACTGGTGGTTTATTTTGTACACACTGCATGACGTCATCAACCGCTGCCAGCGATGGGGCAACTAAATCGAAAAGCTTTTTTTTTCTTCATTCGTGCGGTTAATCTTTTGTTAGCTGTTCAGCTGCCTGAAGGGTAAAACTGGGTTTAAAGACTGGGGTTGTTATATTGAATGTGATCGTGAGAATTAGGATATGCCGAGCCATGGGTGTAATTGCGGTTAACCTGAATGTGTTTTTACCCGGTTATAAAAAGTGTAAGAATGGGTATACTTTCTTCTTTCACATACATGTATCTAGGCTTTGGAATGAAGAATCTGCTGCGGTGTTTTCCAAGCTTCACGACATTAAAATACCAAACAGCTACCATCTGGCTTGGGAGTTCATGGGCACGGCCAAGTCACCGATAGCTGTGAGGAAGAAAAAGTACCTCGTGGACATTTCTAATTGGTGACAAGGTGACAAGTTTAACATTTCCATGAGCCTTTAGAGAGTATACGTAGGGACGTGGAACTCTCTAAAGGCTCATGGAAATGTTAAACTTGTCACCTTGTCACCAATTCAAGAGAATAAAATAATTCTATTTGGACACTGTATTTTAATTATTTTTTTTACTGACAATTCGGACACCATCACTTTTTGAAGCAGTTTAGTAGTCTTATAAAAAGTTTTAAAATATAATATTTATTTGGAAAAACAAAACGTAACCAAAACTATTTTAGGGTGGCTTTAAGGCGGCATCCTTCGGTAATCAATGTGAAAATAAAATAAAAATGGTGTGTTAACTTACATTAATACAGTGATGTAGTGCGCAGAGATATAAGGGCATGCAATGTTTTGGAAGACGACGTCACAGATAGAGCAAAGTGGAAAAAGAACACAAAAAGGGCTGAACCCACCACCATGTGGGATAAATAAGCAGGAAGAGAGAGAGAGAGAGAGAGAGAGAGAAAGAGAGAGAGAGAGAGAGAGGTGACTTACAGTGATACGCGTCCTCAAAGATATAAATAAGAAGATCACATCCTAAACAATTTTAATAATGATGGTGAATTGTCAGTGAAAACAATATTAAAATTAAAATTCGGATACAGTGTCCGACTTCGATATTGGGTCCGAGTCGTCAGCAACTCCCAGAATTTTACTAAATACTACCAATACACATTTTATGGCGTCATTATCTATGTAGACATCTGTACCCAAAGGCAACAAAGAACAATGTTTATCCAATATGTTTTACGAGCCATCGCTTCAAGGAGAACTTTCATTAGACAGCCTGTGGTTCAGTATGAAAAAACTTTCTTTTACATTTATTAACAAACTTGGAGCGTTATGATGCCAAGTTGGTGCCAACGCCTTTGTTCAACCACTTGTTTTGCAATAAAGTAATAATTATTTAGTGTTTCCCGTTATTTATGCGGATATTGAGGGCTCAAATAAAATCGGTTTTATGAAGGTAAGGAGTTAAAAAACTATCGCTGACTGGTATAACAAGACACCATACGGTAGCGATGAAAGTTTTTATAGCTTCAGCTTTCATGACTGGAGTTTTTCTATATAGAAATTGCGCTTTTGTTTTCTGAGTTCTAAATAAAATATGAAACAGGTAACAAAAGCAACTTGACGTTTTGACCAGGTTTTAACGTTACATTTGACGTTTTGATACTTGCAAAATGGTTTAGCAATGACAAACGTTTCTTGCTTGCATAATCAAAATGATATTTTACTGTTTAAAATAATATCAAAACTTGATATTTTTACTGTTTGATAATTTTATTTTGAATCTTGTTTTTTTTGTAAAAGTGTTCTCAGCATCCGTCTGGAATAAATGTTTTTTTCTTTCTTTTCAAGATGCAATACTTTGTTCACAGGTATCAGCAGTAGTAGATGATGTTTACTCCGATCACTCCCACGTGGCTGGCTCGTTCACCATGCTGGCAAGCTCCAGGGCTCACGTGGGAGGTTCTCTCAACGCGAGAGCATTGCCTGGTGCTAGGGTGCATACTAACTTCGTTGGATGTTTGAAGAAGGTAGGTGGAATATGTTTTGTAGGTAGAATACTTTTAATATTAGGTAGTAACGGTATTCTTTACTAGCATATAAATATTATCTTATTTACTCTTACTTTATTATAATGGGAGCTTATAAATATATCTGATCGAAAAACCTTAAAATGTATAAAACTCAACTAATTAAAAAAAACAATAATTAATGGCCTACATGTAGTAGGCTAATATCCCTCCTAGTGTATGGAGGAGACCCGTGCCCAGCCGTGGGACGTTTTTAGGTGATGATGATGAATGGCCTACGTAATACCTGGAAGGCTGGCCTAAGGCAACACAAAAAAATATCGCGATAGTTCGTTGCTTTGTTATTTTTTTTATTTCTTGCACAAAACGTATTTTTTCTTCTACCAAAACATATACTCTTAGAATAGTATTGTAATCTGCTACCCACATCAGTTAAATGCCGAATTTGTTTAACATTTTTGTAGCAAAACTTTGTATAACATTTTTGTTACACTTTAAAACCATTACGGGTATTAAAAGATACCTATTACAATGGAGGTTAAAGTTAGATAAAACGTTTTTATTTGACTTACATTTTATAGAGCCACGTATATATATACATATATTGTAGAAACTCCGAAGTTAAACTGAAACACACGACGCAAAATTATCAACGAGAAGTTTAAATCTTCTGAGCCTCTAGACAAGTGGCATAAACGGTAGTCGAATCGAAAAGTCAAAAAAACAAATGTATAGGATTTGACGTAAGTCTACGATGTAACGTCGTAAACTTACGTCAAATGCCATACATTTGCTCTTTTGACTTTTCGATTCGACTATCGCTTATGCCACTTGTCTCAAACTCAAACTCAAAATTCATTTATTCATTTAGGTTACAAGGTAACACTTATGAAGGTCATAAATTATGAATAAACCAGAAAGATGTCAGCAAAATTTTCCTACGGCTAGTTCGCTGACGTGGAGCCTTGAGAAGAACTAGCAAGAAACTCAGGCCACTCTTTTTAATCGCCAGATAGTTACAATCTTTTGTAAAATACAAGTATGATAGCATGCAAGCTGATGCAGACAAAACACGATATATAACTATATTGATAAAATAAGGTAATCGTACTTAGTACTGGTCGTGCGAGAAAAAAAAAAAAAGTATGGTGTTAAAGTCTGCTTCAATTTACATATTGCTATTAAAGAATAAGGCAATATGTGAATAGTGACAATTTATATTGTAAAATTTAACGTATTGCTACTAAAGAAATAAACAAAGAAAAAAAAAAGAAGAAAAAGTACAGAATTATCACTAGAATTCACAATGTGCCTCACGTCACAAATAAGAACTTATGTACTAAGCTGATTTATTGTAAATTAAACAAACAACTATATAATGCAACTAATTCCAAGACTTTTTATCGTTCAAATAATCATTTATTGTATAATAGCCCTTCCCTATGGGATGATTTTTAATAGTAGGTTTAAATTTGTGTAAGGGCAAATTCATTATCTCTTTCGGTAATTTGTTAAAAAAACGTATACCGAGTCCTACAAATGAATTATGTCTAGAGGGGCAGAGTGTGTATTCAATCTATCTGTGGTATCGTAGCGACTAAACAGTTGATTTGTCCGTGTGGTGACGGATTAAGAATACAAATGTCACCACCCCCTTCCATCCCGAGGGTGTCGTAAGAGGCGACTAAGGGAGTAAGTCTAGCAGACAATATCCACCGCAAAAGAGGGAAAACTCTTAACAAAACCCTATACCAACCGGTTTGGCCAGCGTGCTTTAGGAGGCTAATATCCCTCCAAATTTTTGGTGGAGACCCATGCCCAGCAGTAGGACGTTTATGGGTTGAGATGATTGCACGGATTTCGATGGTTTCTTAAATGGAACATATTTTTTTCTCTTTAGGTGGAGTTCTCCGCAGATACTCTTCGGCTGAACCTGATCGACCTGGCCCGTACTGGCAGTAAACTGATCACGGTGACTGGACGGCTGGAGTACGCGTGTACAGTTACTGATGCTGCCGACCCTGTCACCTTCACTACTCGAGATGCGCATTTGGTAAGTCATCATTAATTTGAAAGTGAGGTTTTAGGATTCCATCACCTTTTTTATTGTGGCTGGTATTTTAAGGTTGTTAGGGTCACATGATTAACATATTAGGATAACTCACGTACAGTCCTAATATTATAATTCTAAGCTTACGTGGTAGTTATTTCGGATAAATGAATAGCGCTTTACATTTTAGTACAGGGTTTTATTTTATAAAGACACACATTTGCAATTAGATACGGTCTACAGAAACAAATATATAGTCCAGCTGATTATAAGCAGTTACCAGAAGCCATGGACGTAAGCAATATAAGAAAGGATCACCCAAGCATTGACAACCCTGAGATCATTAAAATTTGTTTTTACCAGCTTCAGATTCATTCAAACGGAAGAAATAATAGTGCACAATTTCACTACTGAAATCAACAATAATGAAAAGAAACTATTTAATGACATAAAACTGAAGATGTTTTTTCGCAGACATATTTAACTCTATAGACGGACACTCGACGTTCAAGTGACCATAAACCCTTTAAGAGAGGGAAGCTTGCAATCTAGTTGAGTTGAAACGAACAGATCGCAATTAATGGTCGGGAGTGTACGAGCACAGATTTAGTAATCCCAGTCTCACTCATTAGCAGAGGGAAGCGTTAGGATGTAATTATAGAGGAGTGTTCTGAGGACAGTGCTGAGAGATTTGATGAGAGCAAAAACTAAGATACTGCAGCAAAGTTGATTCTGGATAATTAGAAGTTCTTTGCTACTGGTTTATTTAAACCTGATTTGAATATCGTTCTTTTAGTCATATACCGCCATAGTCTAGAGTTACAATAGCTAGTGACATTAAAGTCAATGCGTGATACCTGGTTGTATGCATTCATAGCGGTAACGGCTAAATGATAATATGTTCGTCTAGATGCGAGTTTTCATTTTGTCCTTCTAAAATACAATTGTCTTATAAAATCCTTAAAAAGATAAGATATTATTGTATCTCTTGTCATGTTTATCACGTCTTTCATGTAGTTATAGCCCTTTTGAATATCTACTCAATATGAATCAATTTAAAAAGATAAGAAATGAAAAAATATCACAAATTGTCGAAGTCGACCTCAAATAATTTATTTTAGGGAAGTACCAAGTGTAAACAAGTAAAACGAGTACTTATTACTTACTTCTTCCCATCACAACCAATGAACATAATGAAATGTATTGACAACAGAGCCCAAATACAAAAACAGTCAAAACAAACCATAACTGACCATTTTAATCAGCCAATACATAACTTCGATAATAAAACGTCGTACAAATGTACTCAATTCATTAAAGACCGGTGACCGTTCGGCCCCAGTCGCAAAAACTAAGTAGCAATTAAAAACAATGGTTCCCTGGAAAAACCGTGTGTAAAATCCGTCCCGTTTAAGATGACCATTGGGCTCTTAAGTGCTCTCTGAACGCCGGACTCTTGAATTTGGCCGAGTGTCCCTCGGAACCAGATTAGATTGGAATAGCGGTTATTTGATTTGAGTTAAGGATGGGTTAGACTCTATTGATTGAATGAGATTTGAGAGTGCACGTTTGATAGATGATTTCTGAAAGTAGATACGAGTGTTTTGAAAAGTTGTTAATAAGTGAATGACAGATTAACTATAATATGAACGTGCTTTTGGCAATATTTTAGAAGCATTAAAAAAGCATGACATAATTTTAATAAGATTGGAACATCAGAATTTGTACTAAAATAATCTGCAAATTAAAGATTAATATGGATTACTTTAAAATTTTATAACATATGGATCATCATCATCATCAACTTACACTTTATTTTTACTTTAATTTAACGATTGGAGAGAAGTTTTCTTAAATAATATTTAAATAAGGAAACATAGATGACATTATTTTCTTAACAATCGACCTAACGTCATAAGTAGCAGACCTTTTGCAAATATGTTAACTTGAGTCAATAGTAACAAGGTCACCTACTGCCAGCCCATTTCTCAGTAATTCACCTTCATATTAATTTGTTTATTTCAAAATTCTGAGTACTGCAACATTATTTATTCAGCTATTCCTAGTAAGTAGTTTAAAAGCAATTAAGTGACCTTTTACACATTCTGATGGCACTTTGTCGTGATTAAATACCCTCTATTTTTTTGTTGAATTTTAAATGTAGAAAAGATTTGTGATATCATGTAATTAGATTGAAGAAAGATTTAAAGAATTAAACTAGCGGTCGGACAAGATAATGGCTTAGGGAGGGACTAACCAAGATAAGAAGTCTTAGATTGCCAGAGAATTAAATAATGTATGGAAATAATGATTTAGTTTAATGACTGTTCTACAACATAAAAAAGATTTGTGATTTTAAGAACCTATCAGCCATTTGTCTTTTAAGCTGATTATAAATTTAGGGTTTTTTTCGTAATAAAAGAAATTAACTTAATAATTTAACAGACAGCAAACCAGGGCTCTAATTCTGCTAATTTACTGATGGCTATATTGAATCTGAATTGATTCTCAATTGAATCTCAGTAGCATTTTTGGTATTCTGCTAATAAATTTAAGATCAATAGTTGGAAATCCAATGGTCTCAAATTAATAGCATTTTTGGTATTACATTATTAGTATTCTGCTAAATAATTCAAGACCATTGGTTTTCCAATTATTGGTCTTAAATTTATTAGAGCAAAATACTAAAAATGCTATTGAGATTCAATTGAGAATCAATTCAGATTCATTAGAGCCATCCGTAAATTACCAGAATTGGGGCCCAGTACACTTACCTACAGTAGAACAAAAAGACATATCAAAAGTCCCAGTCTAATTAGACAAATAGAAAACGGTAAGAAGATCACATTCTACTGCACTTCAATCTTAAATAGTAAAAGATTGTTATATAACTTTTATTCAGAGTTGAATTTCCTACAGCGTTTTCGGAATATACTGAAGGAACTTTCCTTTGCCTTTTAGACTTGCCGTTAACGTAAATTATTGTAACCCAAGTGGGCAGTTAGAAGGTCTTGGTACCGGCTAGCTTAACTTCGCTTATGTTCGCTTAGTTGAGCGCACAAGTACCTTCTTACTAATCTTTAATCTGTGTAACTTACTATCTTTTTGTGAACGGTTTTTAAACGGACAGCAAACTAGGCACGAAGTCTAGTTTGCAATCCGTTAATAATGTTTTATTAATTTAAATAAATCAATATCTAGGACGTTTCATTAAAAAATATATAATATTATCATAGTGGTAATTAACCTTGTTAAAACTTAGTATTATACTTAATTAGAGTACAACAAAGCTTATCAAATTTGTTGAAAGTATTACGTCCGAAACAAGGTTTTTTTAGGAAATAAAAAATATAAGAAAGAAGATCTACGTACAAATCTTCGACCCACTTTTGTTACTGTTATTTTAAAGATAATAAAGCACCTTACATTATCTCTGGTCAAAAAGAGCAAAACCTATGAATTACCATGTAACAGTATAAAAAACAGTAATTATGTCTTCTTCAATCCATCAAAATTAAATGTTCCTACCGACTTTAAAGTCAAACCAACTCTAAGAAATGATTATGAAAACGGACTTTATATCGGATTTACTTACATTAAGTTTTTACTTTAACAAACAAAATGTCTACTTATATTTTTATAAAAGAAAAATTCACCACAGCATTATTTGAAAAATAAATAATAGGAAAAAGCCCAGTCACTACTTAGCTCCGCCGTTTCATTCTTCGCCTAGCTTGCAAAATGGCTACGCATCGATTGTGTTGGGGTTAATGGAAATAACTGATTTTAATGGCCAGATAGACCCGCTAGGGAAATACGAGAGCCATTGCGCAAGAATTTTAGGTATGTGGACCGTCCTTATGTTTCGATTTTTGGCTAGTAAATGGCTTTAACAGAATAAAATGGTTAGATAAAGCGGTTTTGTAGGTATTTTAGGACTATCTGAGGCAGTCTATCCGAAGATTGTCTGGAAGGAATTGCTGTTAGCGATAAGACTGCGAATTTTACTGCTACTTAACGTTATGTATTCTACTTTGTTTAATTTATTTGGTGGTACACAATAGGTATATATTATTCTTACTGCCTCGGTGGCACAGTGGCCGCAGTATGCGCCTGCAATGCACGAGGTAGTGGGTTTGATTCCCACATAGGACAATACTTTGTGTGACCCGCAAAAAGTTGTTCTGAGTCTGCGTGTAATTTGTGTCCGTTAATTGTATGTTTGTAAAGTCCTCCGCGACACAGAGCTTGTTCTCTAGTGCGGCATTTGTCGTTAAAAAAAAAAGATTATATCTATTCCGTTTTAAGTATTTTCTTACACTACATTGATGATTAGCAAATTATTGTACTTTGACGAAAATTTTCTAGTTTTTGTCTTGTTTTATATTTTTAATAGTAGATAATTTAACATTCGCTATTGCACCATTGTTTACTTCGCCTCTATTGGTTATTTCTTTGTTGCCCATAATTATAATATTTCCCGCGCAGATGGCTAGTCTCCGTCAAGATTAGGTGCCGCGATTGAAATTAGTTGGATTTATGCAGTTATAAAAAACAATACACCTTAAAGTATTTTTCTTCTACGTTGGAGATAATTTCTTCGGTGTAGCAGAACTCCCGCTCGTCTATCTCTTCTCCGTTCTATTATTCGTACTCCGTACTTTTATTCGTAGATATAAAATGACTTAGTGGTTATTTTCATGATCATGTTCATCATGAATATCATGCAATTTAAAAGGCGTGCCTGATCCACCAACTCGCATTAAGCCAGCTTGAGTGTAAAGTTCTCTTGAGCTAGAAAGAAGACCTGTGCCTAGCAGTAGGACATATTATAGGCTGCAAATATTATTTTTTAAAAGACAACTCCCGCACTAGGGAACAAGCTCTGTGTCGCGGGGAACTTTACAAACATTCAATTAACGTACACAAATTACACCCAGACTCAGAACAATTTTTTATGCGTCACACAAAGTTTTGTGCCTGTGTGGGAATCGAACCAACAACCTCGTGCACAGCAGGCGCATACTGCAGCCACTGGACCACCAAGGCAGTCGGTCAAATAGTTATTAGTATTATATAGATACCTTAATTTATTTAATTTTGTTACAACATAATCACGACATCAAATGTAATGAATCCTCGTAAGTACAAACCAAAAGCTTGCTTTTATCGGATTATGGGTTGCGTAATTTTGGTTATTTTAGTTGCGTGGAAACGTTTTACGTTGCGCGGTAAATGGAACGTATGTAACATACACCAGCGTAAGCACATAATGGATTGTGGGAGTAAATACGTGGCGATTGCACAAAGGGATGTTTTTTTGGTGTGGCAATTTTATTTGAGCAACTGTATATTATCAGAATCTGTAGTTACTGTTAAAGGTTTATTTTTAACTAGCTGTTGCCCGCGGCTCCGCCCGCGTGGATGTCGGTTATCGCTGTAAAAAGCCTATGTGTTATTCCAGACCATAATCTATTTCTGTGCCAAATTTCATCCAGATCCGTTCAGTATTTTTTACGTGAAAGAGTAACAAACATCCATCCATCCATCTATCCATCCATCCATTCGCATTTATAATATTAGTAGGATGCCTTTTAGTCCAGTGGTAATTGGGAGATAGGTACGTGAGACACGGATTAAAAAATATATATATTTCTTGGGTGGCAAACAAACATTCGGCCCGGCAGTTACCATAGCCAATGGGCGCTGGCAGCACAGCAGCTATTTACATGTGTTTTACTAAATCGAACCCTAAACATTTTGCTCACAATAAATTGTTGTTTAGAAATATGTAGTCACTAGCTGTTGCCCGCGGCCCCGCCCGCATGGATGTCGGTTATCGCGATAAAAAGTAGCCTATGTGCTATTCCAGACTATAATCTATCTGTATAATTTCATCCAGATCCGTTCATTAGTTATTGTGTGAAAGAGTAACAAACATCCATCCATCCATCCATACTCACAAACTTTCACATTTTTAATATTAAGTAGAATAATCATAATCATTCATAATCCTAATGTTTTGTAAGATAGATTAGTTTATTGTTATCAAAAATCTATACCTACTATAATGGCCATTAGTGTAAAACCTTTTATATTAGTGAGGGCCCCTGTTATCGTCTTTGGGATCGGAATTAACTTCACCTTTTAACCCTACAATGTGACCTTACATGGGGTCAGAGTACTAGCAAAACTTGTAAGCTATATTGGTTACGCTAGTAAATCTTCCTAGGTCGTAAACGTATAAGGGCTGTTAGATATCTATGCACGATTATGAACACTACATTTCTAAAAAAATCAAACAAATTGAAAGATTATGCCGGACCGACGGCGAAGTTTGGAAACGGAATTTGACAAGATCATCAATAATCTCAAACAATGCTTAAATTATAAAGCATGGTGACTAATTAAAAAAAAAGCTAAACTACTTATCTTTAAATATATAAATAACTTGTTACATTGTGTGTAAGCGAGGAACCCTTAAGGCCCCTCTCTCAAAAAATGATGAAAAAGAGGTGTAAATGAAATCATTTTTTGTTGGCATTTATAGAAAAATGTCTTTTTCATAATATGTTCATTTTATTTTATTTTCATTTTTAAAGTATATATACAAGAATAATATGAAAAAACGTATTTATACTAACTGAACCTAAATATGAAAAACTAATTAATTAAATAAAAGGCAATAGTTTAGGCGTCATAATATTCCTCCGAATCACTGTCAACCGGAAAAGTGCCCAAAAGGCTGGCGGCATTGCCACGTGGAATGGCAATGCTGATTCTCTGTGCAAATATTCTTGTATTTATATTTAAATATATATATACAGCATTAATTTATGTAATTCAATGTCATTTAAATTACAGAAAAAATATTTTTTAAAGGTTTTATAAATTAATCGCATCTATCAATACGGGTAAGAGAGTAAGGCTTAATACATAATGAATGTAATTGTGACGTACACGTATTGTTTCACAATGGATTCATGACCCATATTGTCTTTGTAATCTCCAATGTGAGTACAGATCTCCAGTGATCATTTTGGGATGCATTTTAATATAAACGTTTCCTATCTGAGGGATACCCAATTACGAAATAACGTATATTTAATACAATATTTATACTGCTTGGGTGTAAAAAAATAGTATAAAAAAAGTTTATAATTTTCAAAATATTACAGATACATTAATTTGATTCAGAATCTCTTTCTTATATATAATATGTAGTGTTGTAAAATAACACAACGCACTAAGCACTAACTATAATTAAACTGTTGCAACAGTTAGTGCACAAAGTACTTAACTGTCCAGTATTAGACCTAATTAATTTATGACCTAAATACCACTAGGTATTCTCCTGAACATTGTCATTTTGTACTAAACACTGTTTATAGACTTTAGAATAAGTTTCCTTTAATAGTAATTTATACAGAACATTGTCCGGTCATTAATTAACGATAAACGGTATTTGACAGTTATTTATCGGTATCGGTATTTGTAACAATGGAGTGACGATATTTACATTTTAGGGAGGTCGTTACAAATTATGAGTACTCGTTAACAACTCATTGACAGTGTCATTAATTGCGGTACAATAAATTTGTTTGTTTTGTCAAAAAAAAGAAATCAATTACGTTTTTTTAAATAATATTACGCACACTACCGTAGAAAACGACACTAAAGAGAAGAAAAAACATGGAAATAAATAATAGTTTAAAAAAACTAAAACACACGCTTTTTATAGAAAACCGAACTAAAAGATAGAGAATAAATTTAAATTAAGAATAGTGTTATAAAATTTCAATAAATATAAATTAATAATAGTGTGAATAAAAAATTATAATATATAATATTTTCTACTTTTTATCAAATTAGTGTATTGTCATCGGTTCTCGATAAATCTACAAAGTTTGAATGAAATCTGGCCGCTTAAAGTGGGTCAAAATCGCGCCCAAAGAAGTCGGTTACAAACATACAGGTGAAGCTAATAAAAAGCGTGTAAAAAGAGTTGTATGTTTGAGAAAGATAACGAATAGAAGATAATAAGGATATCTATATGTACATCATAACGAAAGGCAGGGATTTTATTTCAATGAACACAATGACATTAGTGACAGGCAAAACAAGTTTGTGTTTAAACTTTAGCCGTGTATCACTTTTCGGCTTCTCTCCTTCAGGCAACATATCTCCGTTAACCCAAAAAAAAAAAAAGACAACTAAATAAAGATTTAAAATAAAAAGAAAAAATGATGTTGCATTCAATAGCAACAGTTAAAGCTCAACACCCTGTAATGGCGGGTGCCCCTTAAAAAAAACCCAAAAGAAGCATTTATTAAAGGATTTGCCACGTTTAAGGGCTTCTTCTCTCGCCGCACTCTTGATGGAGGTTCTTAACACTCTTGCTGCTATGTTTGAATAGTTCACATTACAAGGCTGATCATTTGCTATGTTACCAGACATATCAAGCGAAGTCTGGCTTGGGAACTCGTCTAAAATTATCATTACTTCAGCTTTATACGATATTTTATAATGATAGGATATCAGTACGGACTAATAAAGGTTTGCGTATAGTATTACTGAAACACAATTATATAAAGAAACGTGCTTAAACACATCGGTTTGCTATGAAAACTACAAAAACCTCTACATAGGTATTATTATTATTTTTAAAAAAGACAACTCCCGCACTAGCTCTGTGTCGCGGGGGACTTTACAAACATACAATTAACGGACACAAATTACACCCAGATTCAGAACAACACTTTGTGGGTCACACAAAGTTTTGTCCTGTGTGGGAATCGAACCCAACCTCGTGCACAGCAGGCGCATACTGCAGCCACTGGACCACCAAGGCAGTCAGTATGCTGCATAACTTCAACAAAAAGAAACAAAAATGAGCTTAATGTGAGATCTTCAATCCACCGTTTGATGCTTGAGGTCTGAGCGTAAATATCCTGTAGTTTCAACGAGAAACCTTTTTAATTAATCAAACAACACAAACTAAAATCAATATTAAAATTTTAAATCAAAGTAAAATTTTTAATATAGCAGTAAAGTAAAAATAATTTCTACATTCTAGACCTGGAAATAGAGGCAAAACTACTAAAACCAATACACTAATATCGGAATGTAACCGTACTTAAGTTATAAACGTATCGATCTGGCCACAGTCGAATGGCGCGTTTAATAATTCACGAACTAATGTTAGAACGATGCGATGTGTTATTGATTTCTATGTAGAGAGATTGAAAGCTGATTGCCCGTTGAATATTATATTAGGATTATCCTGTTCACCTAATAATATTTAAGCATCTAATAAATCAGTATAATATACACTCAAAACAAAACTTGACTTGTTGTTTCTCATTGCATCATCATTATCTCAGCTAAAAGATGTCCATCCCCGCTGTTGGCTATATAGGCTTCCACAAGGATTTCCATGATTAGGTCCCGAGCTGACCTTGTTCATTGGCTGCCCGTAACTACGTTACTAGGTGGACCGACGGGTCCACCTTGGAGGAACGCCTGCCTATGTTTATTATTTATATCATGCAATTTTTGCAAGGCAGTCTTTGCAGTCTTTTCGCTGAATAACAGGAACTGCATCACAGTCGTCTTGGAACCTTAAAATCCTAAATATACTTAAGTACGCATTATTTTGTTTCCAAATTCCTTAAATACATTCTTCCATTTGGCTTGCGAAGCAGACAAAATATAATCATCAATCCTGGTTTTGATATTAATTGAGTCTGAAGCTGAAGATACAATTTATTCCTTTGACAATAGCATTTACAATTCAAAATTGATCAATTTCTGCATTGACATAACTTGTGTTGTTTGAACTGATGTATTTACTGATTTCCATTTGTGTTGAAACGAAAGCAATCATAGTAGAATGTAAAGTCAGATATCGAGACAGGTCAATAATACTGGCAATTATTTTATGTTATGTTTTTGTTTGTTGTTTTTGTCAAACTAAAAGTCTGCTCAGGCATGCCTTCATACTCAAATATGTTTTTCATCGGCATTATGATATTTAGCTATTGCTAGCGCCCATAGGCTACGGTAACTGCTTATCGTAAGGCGTATGCTCGTTGACAATAATAAGTGCAAAAAACACTTCTTGCATCCTTTATCCAATATGGCATGACGTGTTTTGATTTAGGTGCCGTTAGATTTTGTTAGAACGAGGTATAATCTTGATCGCCATTGTACGCCATCTAGAAGTATAATCTTGATCGTTGGAGCAGACTAATTAAAATTGATATTCAAATAAGATTCAATAAGACTAATTAAAATTGATATTCAAATAATGATGACTTTCAACATGCCAGTCTTGCTTAAGACATTTTTGATTTTTTTTAAATAATTTGTTTTTAAATTGCGCAGATTCTACCAAAATGGGAAGCGGTGAAGACCGGAACAATATCTTTCAAGTTCCGCACCAACGAACCAAATGGGCTCGTCCTCTTCAATATGGGCGCTAAACCGCCAAGGGTAGGTTGCACGGTAAGGGGTGGAGCTTTTGGGGTCAGAATAATCACTTAAAAGATTAATATCATTTTCATTTGGCAATCACTGGAGATTATTATCAAGGAGTCCATCACAGTCATGGTCATTAAACTTGCTTCATGGGTGATCGCAAATACTTGTTACTGTTTAAGGTTCAAGAGTTTGCTGTTTCTGATGAGTTCACATTTTGTCATGAGACTTTTTTTAAATACCTATTTAACGATATTTAGTTATTTCATTGAAGGTTCCTATTTATTTATTTAGTTTAATTTGATTTAATTATCTTTTAACAATTAGGCTGTATAATTTATGGTTTACACTTTTTAATTATTTTGTAAAGTAAAAATGTACTACAAAGCAAATACATATTCATACATTTTAGTTTTAGACTTTTGACAAACGCCATAGTTTGTGAACAACATCAAACTCATGAACATTCAAAGTTAAATAACAAACAATAATTAAATCTACAAACTGACTTGCGAAACCCCACCAACCTCAATGGAAACGCAAATCTCCAAATTTAATAATACGGGCCAAAATTCATGAGGGAAAATTAAGAAGTCCCTTTTATTAAATCGCTTCATGTAATATGGACTGACTTATAATAAAATTTTGATTAAATTTGTTGGAGTATTTAATTTTATTAAATCATCGTTATCCGTTGAGGAGCTGCATGGTAGGATCATGTTGGAAAGAGAATAAAGTAAGATCACAGATATAGGGGAATTTGTGTATGGTACCTTATAAAGTTTCACCCACTTGATGATGTGAATTTTTTATGTTTATCTGTTTTGTAAACCTGGTACGCACCGTAGTCTATGCACAAATTGACTCCCCAGCACAACATAGGCTTGTATGAAAACACATTGTTGAACGAAACAAAATTGTTCCTTTCTCAATTAGTGTTTAAAGTTTAGTATTTGTATTTTCTAATACTAGGCAAATTTATAGGATTAAGTACGTTCAGAATCTTAGAGCAAAGGCTTTATTAATACCTACACAAATTCGCACCATTACGTCTTTAGAATCACTCTCAAATTTAAATAGTTTTTCTAGTACAATTACGATTCTGATTAGATCAATTTTGAATTCGTTTCGCTTGTAATGTAATTCAATAATCCCTTTGCATTACTACATAATATTGAATATCAAACTACTGCGGGAGAGTTAGTACAAATTTACTAGTAGATATTTGCATGTCTAGACCTCAATATTAGTATTCAAATAGTTTTGCGACTTGTCTGCATGTGTAAGTGCAGTCAGATGAAACGGTTTTTATCAAATTTTAAAGTAAGTCTAGCCTATAATTGAAACTAGACTAATTTTATCAGTTTATCTATGGTGGTTTATTCTTTTCTTCGATATTAGATGTACAAAATCATCTAACTTCGATATTGAATGTATATTAGATACAATGATGTATCTGCTAGAATTATTATTATTCACCACACTAATAATATTGTTATGTATTTTAACTATATATTTTTAATTATTATTGTGTCTAGTTGTAGTGCTTTATATTTACAGTATTATTATATTATTATTTACGTATAAACACCAAAACCATATAAAATGAGTGAATTTAAAAAAATGCAGAATTTCTACACTAATATCTACATTATTATTCTTCATTAATATTACAAAAAAAAGAAAAAGGTTTGTTTATTTTTTAGGAATAAATAAATTCAAAACTATTGGACTGATTTTAAAAAATATATGTATTTTACCACAGAAAAAACAACAATAGTCAGAGTTTCCTAATATTAACTAAAAAAGTCATAGTGATCCCTCCAAAAACTAATAATATGGTGGGCCACTGAAAAATCCTTTTTACGGTATCATGCATGCCTGCTGTTTGAATAAATGTAATGCTTTCACCTAATTCAACGTTGTGACACTTAAATTGTTATTGTAACACAATAAAAATAAAAAAAATCTTTGTAACTGATATCTCATCATTCCACCATCATATTCCAGGCCGATCTGTTCGCCGTGGAGATCCTCAACGGTTACATATACGTGCATATAGATCTTGGATCTGGTGGAGTTAGAGTCAGAGCTTCCAGAAGAAGAGTAGATGATGCTCACTGGCACGACTTCCTTCTTAGAAGAAGCGGTAGAGATGGGAGAGTGACAGTAGATGGCGCTAATGCAGAGTTTAAAACACCGGGTAAGTTACAAATATGAATTTAATTAATGTTAGTTTTGTGAGCCTTTGCAAAAAATAACATACGGAAGCAAACTACAAATTTATATGCAAAATTTATAACTCAATTTTAATTTAATCATAATTTTTTTTCAAGTGACTTGTATCAAGATACACTTACTAAAAGTATTATCATAATATTTTTTTTACATCTGTATCTTATTGTGAACAGTATGAGAATCAAAGTCACTATAACATAAATAATCATTGTATATTTTCGATAGGTACATAGTTTACGATTTGTGGCAGCAGGTAAATTGATATAACTATGTAAAAAAGGGGAATTTCATTAACAAAAACATAAATAATTGTACTGATACGTTTTAAAATGTCAATACGTAAGTCACATACGTCGAGGGTTAATAATTCTGAAAGCATAATTGGTATTTTATCGATCAGTTCTGTTACATTCGTGACAACGATAAACTGTATCAGAAGCTATTATGCTTGTATCTATACATTCTCTAATAGCTCTGTTGTAATTACTACCTTGTACCGTATAATAACAATTAATATATGCATAGTCAATTATAATTGCATGTCCTCGAGATATTCAAGGCCATTATAGTCAATGTTATGGCAGGTCAACTAATGTTCATTTGCAATAGAGATAATTACTATTATCTTCTTGAATTTAATATCGAGATGAAACACTGGCATCAGTTTTAAGTTATATTACTGTGATATTGTTTTCTCTCTTTTGTCTTGCTCAATCTCGTGAACCTAATTATTGAATAAGACAACTACGCTGTGTGGTGGTTGAAATGGGCATTCAAGTGAAATAATTTTATTATCAGTTTCAAGAATCGTTTCACTTGAAATTTGTAGAGCATGTAGAGCACGACGTTAATTTAAATAAACACTTATTTTATCTAATGATGTTTATCAAACAAATTTCAGGAGAATCAAATCAGTTGGAGCTAGATGGACCTCTATTCATTGGAGGCCTCGGTGCAGAGTACTCGGCGTCGAGGACTCCATCAGCATTGTGGACAGCAGCCTTGAGACAAGGGTTTGTAGGTTGCGTCAGGGAACTAGTGCTAAATGGAAAACCTCAGGATTTGACCGCGTTTGCAAGGCAACAGGATTCTGGTACGTTGAATTTGATTTCAAATAATTCTTCTAATTGTTTTGTATATGACATAGTTTCTATTTAGGACTTCTTATTTATTTGTTGTCATCTTTATTTTCTCTTACAGCGTCTGTACGTCCAGCATGTCACGTATTAATGAAGCAATGTGTTAGTTCTCCATGCCAACATGGAGCACCTTGCTCTGAAGGATGGAACAGACCGCTTTGTGACTGTTCCATGACTAGTTATGGTGGACCAACTTGTGGCAGAGGTGAGTCAACCTAAAGTATATTAATAGTTGTGCTGGTTTCTTTGTCATTTTTTGACAAATTTATTGCAAAATTATTAATCTCTAGGAGTTTGTTAGGATTTTTTCCATAACGTAAAAAATCATAAATTTGTAATTTTTCAGAGTCACCTACTATCTACATGAACGGTAGTCAACACTTGACAGCATCATTAGGACCAGAGCACGTAACACAGACGGAAGAGCTGCTGCTTCGCTTTCGCACCAGTAGGGCCGGTCTCCTGCTTAGAACCGCTTCGGAACATTCGGCTGATAGAATAGAGCTTGCTGTTGCAGCGGGCAGAGTGAGGGCCAGTGTGAGATTAGGAGATCGAGAGAAGGTATATTACTTTATTAATCTATACATATAATTAATTACTTGTCCCAACTTATTTATCAATGCATAGCCTAAACCACGATCTGAAATTTCGCATCAAGTCCATAAATTATTTAAGTGAGCTTATAAGACATTCAATCCCTAAACGGGTAAAATGGTTTTTACCTGAGCGGAGAATAATAGATAATTAAGGTCTCCTAGTACAGACACCAGTCTCTTACTAAGATAACTTATGACCAATTTTTTTTTGTACACCTAGATTAAGTCTACTAATGTTACATTATTCTATGTGAGAGAGAAAATAAAGAAACTATTATTATTATTATATTATACTTTCTTTCTTATACTTTCTGAATTCTGAATCGTACGATTTTTTTGTACACCTGCCATTAATATCTCTGCATCACCCTAAGGTTGACTGGTAGAAAATGCATAAGGCATTAAGTCCGCCTTTTTGTATATTTGTGCAGGTTGGGGTGGCATCTAATTAATATATACTCGTATTTTGTTTATTTTCAGAATCTTCTAGCCGGCGCCAACGTGGCCGATGACACATGGCATACAGTTCGTTTCTCCCGACGCGCATCAAACCTCAAACTACAAGTAGATGGCTCCCAGCCCGTACGCGGTATGTTATGTACGTATGCACGGGGCACCACCCGCACTACTTTTGTTTTCACCCCTATGTAGACGACGAAAAGGTTGGTTTTGGTTTGGCTGAGGTGTTTAAGTCAAGATGGATTATAATTTACTGTTTACTTTACAAGACTTCACAAACTGATTTTAATATCTTTATCAATTAAAAACCTACCTCTATTTCCATTATAATAACAAAAATGGAATAATCATGGTTTTTTTTAATATATTAAGACCTTAATATTACGACAGAAAATTATAGATACATTAAAATTATATATTTAGCAATTATAGATTATGAATTCAAATATTTGTTCCTTGTAGAATCACGTCACAACAAAAGATCACTGTTATTTTTCTAATGATTTTACATTTCGCAGATTAAATAAACGTTGGAAATAAAATACGATATTATCAGTTAAATTTATCTATTGGTAACGATAATTATGTACTATTCTCTAAGAAAATATAGGATAGATAAGTACTACCTATTTTATTAACAGCAAACACACAAAATTATAACAATGATAATATACTAAACAAAACACACAATGAAATAAAAGTTAAAGATGTTTTTAAGAAAAACAACGCAGTCAAACCAAATATAGAACTTAAGAATAAAATTTGAATTAGCTTGTACCCCAAGCGTATTCAAATTTGGCACTTTTCTATATCTTCAGAAAAGTGTATAAATGTTAGACGTCCTATTAGATGTAGTTTAGAGGCTTATTTTACGTTGTTTGATAGCTGGCACTGTGAATCACCCTTCTGTTGAACGCTATTGTTTCTTAATTCATTTATATTCATTTTTTCTAGTAGTGTCCTATGTGTATGTGCTTAGACATATTGTGGATAACTTATAAACGCTGCTCGGTTATTCAAAACTTCTGATCTTGTTTTATTGTGACAATCAGTATCGTAATTGTGATTATATTATTATATGTTAAGAGCAGCGTTTATTTATGTAAATTTAAACTATAAGAAAATCTATTCGTTTTAAAATTGTGATTGATTAACAAAATTCTTGTCTATTATGTTACAAGATACCCGTAGAACTATTTCTATGTGTATTTTGTAATTATAAGTAATTCTATAATGTATTCTTGTTTGAAACAGTATTGCAAGCTCTAGTATTATAAATGTGTGTGATAATGGAATGGGTATAAAACGTAGTAATGTTAAGAATGCTGATAACTATCGCTAGTTTATTTGCCTCTAGAAGATTAAACTTTTTATCACTAAAAGAGAATTCTTTACAAAGTTGTTGCTATGCATTGTCTTCTAGCAGTTAATTGTCTATCTAAATCATCAGCATCAACATCTATCTAAGCTTTACTGTCACGTAAATCTGCAGATCTAAATGTAAATAACTTAAAAATAATGGCTGCTAAAAAAATATTATGATAATTTACTTTGCTAAATTCTTTTTCGTTTCCAGTCAATGTTGTGGTTAGGTGTATTTCAATTGAATTATATAATATAATACTAAAGCATAGGTTCGTTTTCCAGCTGAGACAATTCTAGGTAAAGCATCAACGTTAGAAATATCGACGTTGCATTTAGGAGGATTATTTCATCCTGAAGAAGAAATTCAGATGACATCAACTTTACCTAACTTCGTTGGGTACTTACAGAAATTTGTTTTTAATGGAATGAGATATATTGATATGGCCAAAACACTTGGTGTTGGAAGTAATGACGAACACAACAACATCTATGATACCTCCAACCTAATTTTTACTGGGAAGTTCGTCAAACCTGATTCGTTGAACGTATACAAGTCCGTTACATTTAAATCGAAACATACTTATGTTGGCTTACCGTTACTAAAGGCTTATGGAAATACCTATTTGGACTTTTACTTCCGAACTACGGAGATGGATGGATTACTATTTTACAACGGTGGAAAGAAACAAGATTTTATTGCCATAGAGTTGGTAAATGGCCATATACACTGCGTGTTCAACTTAGGTGACGGTGTGGTAACTATGAAGGATAAATTAAAGAATTTTTTGAATGACAACCGATGGCACACAGTATCTGTGAGGAGACCGACGCCTAAGATTCATACGTTGCAAGTTGATGACGATTTAGAGATGCATACTACGAGTAAGTGAAATTGTACTAACTGTATTTATTTGTAAGTTAAAGATTTTGTAAGTCTCTAAAATTATTTTTTTGGTGATATAAATTTAGTAGTCAGACTGATTTTGAAGTTATATACTTGGTTTGTTGTAGGGTATTTTATTTATCAGTTTTACATTTTCAGGTTCTAATCTAATGTTGGAGCTAGACAGTGTGTTATACGTAGGAGGCGTGCCTAAAGACATGTACACATCGCTACCAGTAGGAGTTTTATCTAGACAAGGATTTGAAGGATGTATGTCCAGTTTAGATCTTCCAGGAGAATCACCATCATTAATGGAAGATGCCGTAGTTCCAAGTTCTTCATTAGGGTCAGGTTGTGAAGGTAAATTTTGTTTTATTATAGAAAAAGAAACTAATGATAATAAAAGCAGTCTTGAAAAAGGTTTTCATAACATTCTTGTTTTAGGTCCAACAAAGTGCACACACAACGCGTGTGCAAATAAAGGAGTATGTGTACAGCAATGGAATACGTATGTTTGTGATTGTGATCTAACATCGTTCACCGGACCTACTTGTTACGATGGTAATACTATATTACACTATTTATTATATATTATTTTCATTGAAGTTTGAAACATCTATAATAAGATAACTACTGGTTCTTGCAGAATCTATAGCTTACGAGTTCGGTCCTGGCAAAGGGACGATCACATACACATTTCCGACCGACTCAGTGGCAGACACCGAGACAGACAAAGTAGCGCTAGGGTTTGTGACGAGTAAGGCTGATGCAGTACTGTTGAGAATTGAGTCTTCAAACACACAGGATTATATGCAGATGGAGATTGTGAGTACTAAAATTGATGTTTTTAATTTCATATTATTTAATTACTGAATTTGCAGAGTTCAATTTCAATAAAATATCAAATTATGTATCATCTGAAATAGCGTTAATATTTAAAAATTTTTTTTAGTTTAGTAATTTTTTTATATTCAGATTCGTGGGAACCTGTTCATGATTTACAACGTCGGTGGTGGTGATCATCCTTTGGGTGATGAGACCGCCAGGGTCGATGACGGAGCGTATCACGTCGCCAGATTTACAAGGAATGGCAGTAGAGCATCGTTGCAGCTTGATAATTATGCTGTTATTATTAGACATCCACAAGGTGAGCACATTTTGAGGATAGCAATACTTGTATCTTATTATCTACATTTATCTTACGTCAAAAATCTCTCTCCAACTTGTTTTAAACATATATTTATAAGTTGCACTAAATGTGACCAATTTTATAAACTAATTGCTATTTTTTTAAATATATTAATTAACCATAAAATAATTTTAAAATATTCCAGGAGGCCAACAATCAACAATATTCAACGGCATGTCGACGATCACGGTGGGAGGCAGTGCCGGCGGCGCGGGGGGTGCGGGCGGCGCGCGCACGTTCAGCGGCGTCGTCGCGGGGCTCGTGCTCGACAGCGTGCGCGTGCTCGACCTGGCCGCCGCCGGGGACCCCGCCGTGTCCGTGCGCGGGGACGCCAGGAGAGCTCACACACCACTCGACAGAGACATCAATAGAATGCAGCAGGTACGTATGCACTTCAAACATTCAGTAACAGACTGAAGTTAACTTCAGTCTGTTAATGGGAATAATATTATAATATTAATATTATTCCCAAAATTAAAATGATTTCACCGATACAGGTGAATGAAGAAGTGATTACAGTACTCTAAATTTATAAAAATGTTATGTTATAATATGACAGATTTATAAAAATATATATATATTATATAAATTATTAAAAGAAAATTAATTGCTACAGAATGGGACATAAAATTCATGCGTTGCAGCAAATGCAAAATCAAACAAGTTTGGAAATACCTTGTAAGTTAAAATATTAAACTTTTTTTTGCCATTTTATTTCAGACACCACCGTCAGGATATGGAGGTCCTGGAGTACTAGACGAGCTGGTATATTCTGGCGCAGGATCGGGTTGTAGAGACGATGACGAAGATGCCTGCGTGTTACCTGATGCAGGCTCTGGTGATGACCTCATTACTCCAGTCTACGTACCTTCCACTAGACCGCCATCAAGATTACACAAGGTACTATTAGTATTTTAATAGGAAACTGTTTTGTTAGTTTGATCATATTTTAGTTTAACCAAATGAAGCTTAATAACACATACATAACTAATCGAAAGTAAATACAAGTTTGACTATTCAGGCTGTGTCTACAGTCTTTCATGACAATCACCAAAAATATATAAAAAATCTTGAAAAATAAAAGTTAACATTGTCAGGAGTCGTTTAGTTTTGAATTAATGACATCAAACTCCACCGTAGCCATATTTTATAATCCTCTTGTGAAAATCGTAAAATTAATAAATCAATATTAAATTTTCAGGGTGATACAAGTGGAAAGTTAATGAAACCATGTGACGACGAGGACTGTATAGAAGGGTCTGGATCCAACGTTGATGAAATCACTGAACCTGACCATCATATAACTACGTAAGTTAATTTTAATATTGTTAATAACTTTATTGTTATTTATTAACCCACAAACAAATATTGGATCTCTAGAAATTTGATTGAATTTTAGGATGATTGTGGTTTTATATTTGATGATGTCAATGCAATGCCTTCTAATTTAAACTCATCTAGCAGCTGCTTCTTCTTCTTTTCTGCTTGATGTCGATATTTTTGTGAGGGGAACACATTATTCGGTATATTATATTTATAGTTCTAACTACCGCACTCTTATAGAGAACCTTCAATTGCCATTTGTGTTTATTATTTCTACTATAGGCACATGACAATCAATAGCAATCTTTGTTATGATTGTAAAATAGATACATTCTTTATATATAAATAATAATTCTTCTTTTATTATTTTCAAAATTATTAACTGAGAATGATTTCAACACACGTTTCAGATCCGGTGCAAGCAGCACGCACAGAATGACATCACCAACTGTTATAATTGTTTCCACTGAACATGTAGACAAAACTTTAGAAGGTTCCACGACAGGTTCGACGAAAGCCAGTGAAACGACTAAGAGCAGTACTGACTCACATACATTGCCGGATCATGACAACATGCATGCTGGTACTGTGGATACTGCTACTACCCCTGGTAGAAGGACTACTCCAACTGATGGTAAGAAAGTGACAAAAGATATAATTTTGTTTATTTTTGCCATATCTGTGACTAGTGTAAAGGTATGAAATGGTTACATGATTGAAGATTTATTCATTAAGTTTCTTGCTGCTATTTTGGCAAAAAAACAAAAATGGTATAGTTAGCAAAACTTGCACTCTGTAAAAAGTGCTTAAGATAGTCTAAGAAAATTTAAAAGTTAGTATCGTAGTATAGACAGAAGTCGTTATTAACTTTTTAAAGTTATAAACGATAATTTAGTGCAACAAGACAGCATTATTTTACAACTCTATTAGAAAATGGGTCTGAGGTTTATAACAAATAATGTACTTAATAACTCGTAAGAATTGTATGTCTGCGTCAACGCATTACCGCAAATTGATTCAATACATTCACTGGTTTTATTCACTTTAATACGCGGCAATTATCGCATTTTCAACGCTGGCTTCATTAACATACTTTAGGCATAATTGTCTAAATTTTTACCCGACTACGGTAAAGCCAAAAGGACGATTTATTCATCAGGATTAATATGTAGGCATATATTTAAAGTTATTTTAAAAAAATATATAAAGTAATATATTTTTTTATCCATAGATCATTCACACACACGAACAAGCTATCACTTCACACCAACGCTCACAGGCAAACACATACCAGACGAACCAACACACACTACTGAAGAAGACACAAACCATATACCTGAATACGAAGATCATCGTGAGAATGAAATAGAAGTTCGCACACCAACCTACGAAACCGAGAGTGAGCAGGATAGAATACCAGGAAGAGTTCATCCTGAATATAACGGTTATGACGCCACACCCAAGTGGTATCATCCGAAGACAACGGATAATAGAGTTGTGCCACCAGAGTCTGAGTTCTTTGCGACTATTGTTGGTAAGTGAGAGAAACAATTTTTTAAGTTTAAATCTAATATAATATTTTTTTTATATTTTTTTATTCTCTTTTTTAAGGGACTTTGAGCCATAAATGACTATGTCAGTTCCGTAAAGTTAAATACAATTGCTTTTTAATTAATAAATTTTAAATCGACTGACTAGCATAGTGGATTTACGAAAACGGACTAAAGGGGAGTACCACTATGCTAGTCAGTCGATTCAAAATTATCGACAAGCATTAGCATTAGCTAATGCTTGTCGTGCAGCATTTGTAGAGGTCCCGGGTTAGATCCTCGGGTTTTGACCCTGGAAGATAACATATTACTTTTTTAATGACTGTGCTAGCGAAACGTCACATTGGTAATATGAAGATAGATAAGGTTTGTTTTTTCATTTCCAGGCATAGTAGCATCAGTGCTGATAGCTATTATACTGATAGTAATCTTAGTGCTCAAGTACGTAGTGTTCAAATTTGATCCTTCGTATAAGGTGACAGAAGACAAAAACTATCAGCAGGGTGCGAGTGCAGCGCTTTTAGGCAATCAGGTACAGTCATTGTATTTTGTATCGTTTTGAATGTTTCAGTATAGTGTGTATTAATATTGTTTGAGCTATAATGTAAATCTCTCAATTATGTAACTTCTTATTCCTAAAAATATTAATCAATAATATTAGCAGGCTCACTCGAGCTACCAGAGCGGCGCGTCGAGTGGGCTGGCGGCGGCGCCGGGCGCGGGCGGCGCCGTGCGCAACCTGCAGCCCCTGCCGCTGGGCCGGGGCAGCGCCGCGCCCTCCGCCCCCCTCCCCACGCAGCCCGTCAAGCGAGACGGCATCAAAGAGTGGTACGTTTAAGCACACCGACGCGCCGCGCGCTGGGACTACTCTATTGGAAAGACTTTCGAGAGTGACATTTATATTATTATCGTTAAACGGTTGTGCGCGCGGCTATAACTAACATCTAGAGAAAAAAATATTAATTTAGACATTAGACAGCGATGTACTTAATTGATTGAGGATACCTAATACAGAGACCGAAACACGGGAGGAATCGATTGTAACAGAAACGTACCAAAACGTAGCCCCACAGGATGCATTTAATAGCTATCTCCTAAACTCATAATTAAAGTCCCTAAAGTTAAAACGAGAGCACAACCGTTTAGCTATAATGACGGGGTAAAGTATAGTTTCGCGTGTGTTGGACATATCAAGACTTAGTGAGTGAGTAGACGCTTTGGAAACCTCGCCAGAACATTGGGCGATAATGCTTTAAGATGATAAGTTATATTGACTGACGCGAGTGTTTTAAGTATTGTAAATATAAATATAATGTTTATAGATGGGCACTTGTGTGTACAGATGCGATTATTGAGACCTCTAATACCTCTATGCAATAGACTGCAATAGAAAATATTAAAACATCAAAATTTAAAATTCTTTTAAGCGGCCAAATTTGAGACAATCTTCAAGAATGGTTCATTAAATAAATCAAAAACAACATCTTGGTGATGAAAAGCTATTTCAGTTTAGTGTATAGATTGTCAAAGATCTGTTAGAAATATACCTAGAGAATATGGAATTGCATTTTACTATTGTAAATTTATTTTTGTTTTTTGTTACCAATGTTTTACTGTTAAACCTTAGCTTTTCTGACCTGTACATTGCTGTAATTCATGTATTTGCGACTTAACTTTTCTATCTACATTGCCTTTAATAGTTTAAATTAAACTAAGACTAATGTATGTTGGTTGTAGATTATTGGTTTATCAAAATTTATATATGTATATCTTCCCTTCTGTTCATCGTGATATATCTTCTTTAAGCAGATGATTTTAATAGGTTATTTTAATTGTTACAAACTATCTGCAAGATAAGTTCATTTTTTCACATGACCATCCCAACCATTGACTCCATATTTAACTAGGTTTTAAAATCAAATTTTGATGAACCAATTAAATCTTGTTATGATCTACACATATGTTTAAGAAATAAGATGAAAAATGCTATATTTGGAGCTGCCATCACGAAATTGAAGCATATCGTTCAATCGAAGACTACAATACTTTTACGATTCTCAATAATCTTTCCTATATATATTAGATGTTATACAATATTTTTAAATAGGCGGGGTGAGGCGCGTAGTATAGAAATGGAATCATAATCATCAGAATATAAGACCTAAATTCGCTTGGAGTTAGATATGAAAACAGGTATATAATGTAGGTCGCGTAACAAGTATGAGCTTGTAGATTTGGTATGGAATATAGATGTTCTGAGTTGTAACATATCCTTCTAGCAGTCTGTATTACTTACTATTGGGACACTTTTACTTACTACTGTTAATATTTCGTACTGTCCACAAGATTTGTCTAATCTGTATCTCCCGTTTCCACTTATACCTATCGCCGTCTATTTCACTCCGGCAAATTGTGATTGAGTGCAAAAAGAGCGAGAGCGGGTCATAGACAGTCATTTAACATTTATAAAATAAATTGTGTGGTTTATGTTTGATTATTGTATGAAAATATAAAATCCCTCATCGACCTCATAGTTCACTTACCTAGTCAAAGGCTTCATTAGTGACCTTAGGTCCTATATTCCCTTCCTATAAGAATTTATTTGCTCAACTTGTCCTCGATAACTTGGATCTCAGGCCTAATGGACTTATAGTGAAAAGTAAATTGCGAAAAGAAACTGCTTGAATTTACATAAGGTCCACGAGGAATATCATAAAGAAATGGAAAATATCTTTAGGATTTGAAGAATTTGAGTTGATTCTAAAATTAAGAGTGTTGAGGAGATCACTCAACTCATGTTAAATCTGCTTGCTTGAAGCACAAGAGTCAATTTTGTTTGTTAAAGAAAAACAAATATATGGTCTTATGGAAGTGTTACGAGTACGTGTTGGTGTGCCACAAGGTTCGAATATTGGACTCTTATAAAAAAGCAGAATTTTTTAAATAAAATCATAATTTGGCACTGGGCAGTTGAAGTTAACTATTAATTGTAAAAATAATATGAAAATTCCTAATCGGCAATGTTCTCAAGTCAATTTTAAGCTACTTTTCGCAACACCTCCTTTAAAGTCAGCTCAATTACTGGCTACCCTCCTGAAAATATTGCATGCAATTTCCTCTAAAGTCATAATTTATAAAAAAACTGCTTATATTTTTACATTTAGTGTGTACCTACTTGTACATTCACCGTCCCGATTTCCTCTTTCCGATTAATAAAAAACTTGAATTAGCTTTAATATAAGATGAAAAATAACATATTTATATAGATTGTTATAAAGCACAGGTTTTAGGTATTCGAAGTTGCATGTAATGTATTGTTCGAATGTACGGGATGGTAATAACTTATTAAAACTGGCTAGGAGTATATTTCTTTTCTTATTATAATAAAATAAACTTTCAACTTTACCAGTTGTAATGACTCAAAATTTTAACATAACTTTTTCAGCAAACAGATTTGCATCTATGAATATTTTCTTATTCTTCGTCAATTTATGTCAATTAGTCGCTTATTGCCATCTTATACATTAAAACACGGCATTTATTGTAAATAGTTATTCAATATAATACTGTAAACATAAGCGGTACTGTACGGTGTATGTCACACTCGTTTTACGGCACAAAATGTTAGTAAAAACAATTTGTTTATCTGTCAATTTTAGTCGTAATGTTTAGTGTGTTAATAATTTATACCGTGATGTAATTATATTGTAATATGATTGTAAAATTTTATGTGGACGCAGGAAAAATATAACATAGTCAACTGAATCAAAGGCCTCTTAAAAATCCTTAATTTTCATGTATGCACGAAATACTTAAGATTGAGATCGGCCAATGATTATGCAAAAGAACTAAAGAGGAATACTGCGATTTATTTTTACTGTCAATGTTTTTATTTTATGTTTTTGTTCTATAAAACTTTATCTACGTCCATAGAAAATTAAAAGTAAATATAATTTTGTTTATTACACAATGTTTAAATGAAGTTGTTATACATAATTCCGGTCGGACCAATTTTAGTTTCAACGTAAAAGCGACAGTTTTTAAAAATAATAATATAATATGTAAATTATATGTTGTTGTTTTATTTCTATAAGAACATTCTGTAAACCTATAAAACGTCAGTTATTCTGACCTGCTTTAAGCTTTACGCTTTTTAAAAAAATTACTGATACTCTAAAGATCAAGCTCTGTGACACAGGGTGCTTTACAAAAATGTATGCACACAATATACCACCATATTTAGGCTAGGAACAACTACCTGCGGGCTACACAAAAAAAAAAATGTTGAACACTTATCATGACATTTATCTTCTATATAGTCAAAGTCAAGTCAAAGTCAAACTCATTTATTCATTTAGATCAAATCCATGATACTTATGAACGTCATTAAAACAAATGCCAGCATACTTTTTTCCTAAGGCCAATTCGCTGACTAGGGTTGGGCAACTAAAATATAATCATAAATAGTAGTGGTCAAAAATTTATATAGATATGTAAGTATATTAGTCATCTGCCTGTAGTTATGACTCAGTTTTCATGAATAAAACTGATGGAATTATAAAAGCAACTCTCGCCTCCTGCAGGGCGCGTGATTTGGAACTTGAGAGGGCTAATTTAATGCAGGTTGGTGAATCAGACATGACTGTAGAATTTCTTCTAGAACATCTAAAACACCGTCAGCAGATAAATCATTTGATTACAGTGCATGTTATTAGAAAACCATATCCCGAAGTGAAATTGACATTAGTACAGCCAGCAGGGATCGAACTCACACGACGTTAGGAGTCGATCTCTAATAATTAAGTATTTGAGAGCTAATTGAATTCAAAACACTATAGACTAATATACCTAAATACGAATATTTGGATAGTTGGATGAATATATGAATATCTGTTACTTAATTACGCTAAAATTGCTGTACATATCTGTATGAAATTTGGCACAGAGACAGACTATTTTCTGGAATAGAAAATAGATTACTTCTTAACCCGAAGAAAACACTGTTCAAGAAGATTTAAAAAAAAAAAATTTAAAAAGAACTCCCGCATTAAAGAACAAACTCTGTGACATAAGGGACTTTACAAACATACAATTAACGGACACAAATTACACCCAGACTCGGAACAACCCTTTGTGGGTCACGCAACGTTTTGTTCTGTGTGGGAATCAAATCCACAACCTCGTGCACAGCAAGCGCATACTGCGGCCACTGGACCGTCAAGGCAGTCTTTTTATGAGAAGTTTATAATTTGGCCTATAGTGCAAAGGAGAAAGCCGATCTTTTGGGTGCTCTCTTTGCCTCTAACTCGACTTTGAACGACAGAGAAGCCGTACCGCCCACGATTCCGTGGTGTGGTATCGCCATGCCGGAAATCAGCATAACACAGCGTGAGGTCCGGCGGGAGTTGCTATCTCTTGACGTTCATAAGTCGAGTGGGCCAGACGGCATACCGGCAGTGGTGCTAAAGCAGTGTGCCCCTGAGTTATGTCCTGTATTAACGCGTCTTTTCGGACTCTCGTACAACAGAAGGCGAGTTCCGTCTTCGTGGAAGACCGCCAACGTGCATCCGGTGCCCAAAAAGGGCGATAGATCAGACCCAACGAATTACAGGCCTATAGCTATAACCTCCCTACTCTCGAAGGTGATGGAACGAATTATAAACCGGTGGCTCTTGGGATACCTAGAGGATCACGAGTTAATCAGCGACCGACAATACGGTTTTCGCCACAGTCGCTCGACGGGTGATCTTCTGGTGTATCTCACGCACCGCTGGGCTCTAGCCATCGAGAGTCAAGGTGAGGCGTTGGCGGTTAGCCTAGATATAGCTAAGGCGTTCGATCGGGTCTGGCACCGGAGTCTTCTGTCGAAGCTGCCATCATACGGACTCCCCGAGGGATTATGCGAATGGATTGCCAGCTTTTTGTCCAGCAGAAGCATACAAACTGTCGTTGACGGTTGTTGCTCGGATCGCCTGGACATCAATGCTGGCGTACCGCAAGGCTCTGTGCTGTCTCCGACGTTGTTTCTTCTGCATATAAATGATATGTTGTCTACCGACAACATTCATTGTTATGCGGATGACAGCACCGGGGACACTTTTTACACAGGCCGCGCAAATATCCCTCGTTCCATTGTTGACGAAAGTCGCGAAAAACTTGTGTCTGAAATCAGTAGCACTCTTTCCAGAGTCTCTGATTGGGGACGACTAAATTTAGTCCAATTTAACCCCAGTAAGACACAAGTTTGCGCGTTCACCGCAAAGAAAGCCCCATTTGCTATGGCTCCACAATTCCAAGACACAGCCCTTACAATATCCAAGAGCATTGGGATCCTCGGCGTCGACATCTCTAGTGACGTCCAGTTCCGACATCACTTGGAAAACAAGGCTAAGCTGGCATCTAGAAAGCTAGGTGTGCTCAACAGGGCAAAGTGGTACTTCACCGCGGGCCAAAGACTGCTGCTCTACAAAGCGCAAGTCCGGCCCCACATGGAGCCACCTTTGGGCGGGAGCACCTGGATACCAGCTTGGACCCTTTGATTCTATCCAAAGACGCGCTGTGAGGATTGTTGACGATCCCAAGCTCACAGGCGGTATTGATCCACTAAGTCTAAGGAGAGACTCTTTCGTCCAAGCTGTCGTTCAAGTCAGACCTGTTTTGCGCTGCTCCGTAAATTATAGTTCTCAGATCATTCCATTGTAAACCGTACCTCACTTAACTAACGTCTAAAATCATACGTGCCAGCTTACGCCCGCGATAGAAAGAAACCAAACAGTAATAATTGCCATCTCGTTCCTGCATCGCTGTGCCGTTCTGCAAACAACTACGTCACACGTCTCGCCGCTCGCCGCGCCGGAGACCCCACTACAAGATAGAGTGAAAGGGAGACTGTCATCGCAATTGCCAACTCGCTCACACTCCGACACCCGGTACTGTGTGCTGTGCGGTGCTGACGAACTACGTGACGTCACGATAACCTGTTTTCGACGCAGCTGATCGACGAGTTTGTTTATATAAACGAAGATTTGTTTTTTAGCTGGGATTATATGAACGCATCATTGTTGTTACCTGTGAGTAATTTTACTTGTCATACTAATAAAAATATACAATTTCACACAAAATGACTTCACTCTCGGCTTCTGACTCTAACTTGAATGTCACTGTTAGAGGTAATTCTAAAAGATTGCGCATAGAAGATGAAGCAGAACCAAATAAGTTTGATATTTTTAAGGATGAAATTATGGCAATGTTCACTAATATAATTAACCCATTAAGTACTCGACTTCAGAGCGTTGAACAAAATTTATCCACCATCTTAAAGCAAAATACGGACATCAAATCATCTAATAATGAGATCGAAAAATCACTGCAATTTGTAAGTGATCAAATACGTGACTTTGAATCTAAAATTGATAATCTCGAAAAAGAGCGTAATACAATAAAGTCACACATTTTGCAATTGGAAGATAGAAGTGAAATTCTCGAGCGATCTTTACGGAAGACTTCCATTGAGCTAAAAGGTGTCCCAAAAAGGAAACAAGAAAAGAGATTGGATATCCTCACTACTATAACAACCCTCATGAAATCCATTAATTTTGATGTGCCCACTAACGATATAAAAGATGTTTTCCGCTTACCTTCAAAACAACTGTCCGCTACGTCATCAATAGTTGTTGAATTTTCCAATATATTTATCAAGGACGAATTTTTGAATAAGGTCAAACTGTACAACAGAGACAACAAACAAAATAAACTTAATTCAACACACCTCGGCTTCCAGGGCAACGCAACACCTATATATACCTCAGAATATCTCACCACAAAAGCTAAGAGACTGCACTTTCTCGCGAGAGACTTTGCGCAAACTGAAAATTACAATTTTTGTTGGGTCTCTAATGGACGAATATTTCTCCGTAAATCAGAAGGAGCCAGTTACGTCATTGTTAATAGTGAACAAACCCTTCAACAATTGCACGAGCCCTCGAAAAACTAACCGTTTTATTAGTTACTCATATAATAAACTGTTTGTTATGTATACTGTACTGTTTATAGCAATATGCAGAACAGTTTTAAATTGTATAATATCTTTTTAACAAAAAATTGAACCGACGAAAAAAAAGGATTTGAAAAGTAAAAAATAATAAAGTTTTGAGTCGGCGCCAAACAAACAAGCCATCATCTCACTTTATGTATAATGCTCTGCGTTGGTGAATTAGTTAGGGCAAGTATTATATACGTAGGTATAGATTAATTTGCTTATTCGTTAGTTTGGCGCCGACTCAAAACTTTATTATTTTTTACTTTTCAAATCCTTTTTTTTCGTCGGTTCAATTTTTTGTTAAAAAGATATTATTTTTTAATTTTTTGTGACTTACATATACATATCAATAATTATACATAACAAATTGGTTATAAAGTCCTTATGATCTCAATCAAAAGAAGCGCACTGGTCTACCAGTGCACGTCTTTTGACTGAGATCACTGCGCTGTGTAAATCCTTATGCTATGTAAACATAAGCATTAAGCTTACGTTTACATAAAGATTTACATAGCGCAAATAAATCCTTATGCTTATGTATACATAAGCATTAACTGGCCTGTTGGTCTAGTGGTTAGCGACTCTGACTGCTACGCCGGAGGTCGTGGGTTCGATTCCCACCCAGGACAAATCTTTGTGTGATGAGCACGAATGTTTGTTCTGTGTCTGGGTGTAATTTATTTATAATATGTATGTATTTAGAAATATATAAGTATGTTTATCAGTTGTCTGGTTACCATATTTCAGGCTCTGCCTAGTTTGGGATCAGATAGCGATGTGTGAGTTGTCTCGAAAATATTATTATTATTAAGGTTTAACACAGCGCAGCGTTAGTATACGACCACGTCTCAGATGTATAATGTTCATCACTGGTAACATACACGGGTCAAACATTTTTGTCTTGAGATACTGCGATATTTAGGACAGGGAGATATGGCTAAGCCATTCAAACACTACCCAGCCGAATCCGATTAGCGAGTAACCTCCTTTAACGAGTTACTACTTTTGACAAGTGACCTGTTATGGTGTCCTCTTCGAGTTTTTCGGGGGTGTTGAATACGAATATAACATCTATTTCGTGATCAAAGATGGAGAACGCGATTTTTTCTAAAAAGTCAATATATCTTTGTGTAGTTAGAAGTTTTAATTTTTTTTTATTACTTACCCTTATTTTTGTGCCTTTGATTGAACAATAAAATCTAAATCTTTTATTTCCTTTTCTTTGAAGGCAAGTCCCTCGCTAGGTAACAAGCCCTGTGTCGCGGGAGACTTTACAAATATACAATTGACGGATACAAAGTACACTCATACTAGGGACAACCATTGGCACCACCATGGGTCACACAACTTTTTTCCTGTATGGACATCGAACCTAAAACACGCCGCGTAGTGGTAAACGGCGAGGTAACCACTTATGCCACTGAACCAAATATCGTCTTATAGTCCACAAAACAATTTTTTTTAGGCTAACGAAGCTGCTTAAAATATCCTGACATTAATATTTAATACTTTTATCCTTCGTCAAGGTGCTTCTTCTATTTCTCAGCATAGATGTTGCGGTGGTGAAGCCGTCGATAGCCTTGGACACCACGGCCTGTCATGCAGCAGGAGTGCAGGCCGCATATATTTTTATACTACTAGGATGGCAAACAAGGATATGGCCCGCCTGATGTTAAGTAGTTACCGTACCCTATGGACTTTTGCAATACTTACCAGGGGTATAACTTGTGTGTGTTGCCGACCCACCTTTTTACACTAGGGCTTTAAAATGGAGTATCCCTGAGACAGGAAAACGTTTCTTTCAAAATGAATACCTAAATGAGCGCTGGAGACCTGTATGGGTACAGGTCGCCAGCGCTCATTTAGGAACACAACTACATCGCTGTGTGTAGTTATTTGGCTGTGGTTTTCTGTAAGGTGGAGGTCCTACCTCATTCGGGCTTGCTCGTTAGTATAGCGCCCTACATCTCTTAAAATACGGCACGCTAACCTAAATGACATACTCCGACGCGCTCTTGTCACCACTGGCGTTACAGCTGTACGGGAACCCAATTGTGTATATATATTGTGTACACAACGATGGTAAGAGACCTGCAGTAAAGACATACCGTCTTTACTGCCCTGGAAGATGGGTAGGCCTTTGATGTGGGATGCAGCATGTGTCTTGTCATCACGCCATCCCATCTCCCAAGCACAGCAGGTGGTGCTGCTGTTGCATCTGCGGAGACTCTCAAGGGGCGCAAATACAGCATTCTCATCGGAGATTATGTTTTTATGCCGTTTGGGTGGGGTGCAAGTGCTCGCGGTCTTTTCAAAGCTCTGTCGAAGCGTTTAATCGACGCTTCACGTGACCAGAACGCTGTTTATATTTGGCTTAAAGAATAAGCATTGCCATTCAGCGTGGCAATGCTGCCAGTCTCTTGGCCGCGTTTTCAGTAGACAGGCCGAGGTTTTTTTTTATTAGAAAATCGAACATTTTGAATTAATTACCATTATTATTTTTATATTTTTTACAAAATTTATTAAATATGTTTATTCTAATCTGTAATAATATGGGCAATGAATGTTTTAATTATAATCAGAGTACTTCGATTTAGATTTAAATTTGTACGCTTAAATGCAAAACATAAACCATGTTCTATGATTACAAACAAAGATTTTGATTTTGATTTTTGCTGCACTAATGGAAAATAACTAATTTATTTTAAGTCGGCGCTAAACATTTATTTATTACCATTTCACTTTACATAATAAATAATTTTTTTGTTAGATGGTCTGTTAGTAGTTAAGTAGCTGCTATAAACTATTGAAGAGTGCCCTTAACTGTCTTCCGTGTCGGTTGTAGATCAATTTAAGGTCTCCTTGATGATGTAGTGTCGTTAAAACTGTATATGTTTAGCAAATTTTAACAAAATCGGTAAACAAATGTAAATGTTATGAGTAAACAATCAATTATTCCCTATTTATTTAACTGAGGGGTATTATTTCTAGTTGAAAATACGGAGTTTCCGAAAATCTAATAATTTACAATCAGAGTGCATCTTATGACCTCTCAAATAAGCCCAAACACGGCTAGAATACATTGTTTATTTATGGAGTTCCGATGCTTATGCCTTCCAAGTTCATCATCAGATTAGTTTAATGGTACCATTTTCATCAAAAACATTGAATTTACTTTATTACAGTCGCTGTAACTATCTTATTCGATATCTATATTATCCTATCGCCATTCACAAAATGCTTATTATTGAGAACTTCTGGCAGTCATTTGTGGTCTTCTTCATCTGTTTTACTTCACCAAATGATACTTTCTGAATGCAAATGCTTGACTTATTGTAGAAAATATCAAAATCGTTATATGTTTGGCTATAATATTTGAGGAGTTCTCTCAATTCCTCATGGATCCCATTATAAGAGCTGAATGTCGTTAAAATGGGACCAACTTCAAAGTATATCCTATCGAATAAAAAAAGAATTATCGAAATCGGACGACCCTGTAAAAAGTTATGCGTGGTCATACATAAAAAAAAATAAAAAAAAAAAAA
Source organism: Trisateles emortualis (assembly GCA_947095525.1). Lineage (NCBI taxonomy): Eukaryota > Metazoa > Arthropoda > Insecta > Lepidoptera > Erebidae > Trisateles > Trisateles emortualis. Next base: position 1,822,201 of record OX352748.1, on the reverse strand, counting down.
AAAAAAACAAATATACGGGTCGACTTGAGAACCTCTCTTTTTTTTTTCGTCGGTTAAAAAATAATCTATATCACTGTCACAAAAATACAACACAAACAACATACAATCCTCGTAAATTGTCAAACACACACACACTACCATTTAATTTCTTATCGTCAACGCCTATCATATATTATAACAGCTACTGTACTCATATAATGTATACCAAATCTATTCATTTATACTACACCACTACTTACTCTGCCAGCTCCCGGCCTATACTCCCACGCACATATAAATATACTACACATATTCAAATGCATTCTACTACAAATATCTTATACATCTATAAGCAACAAACAGTAAAATATTTTAATATACTACTAGAAAAATATTTTACATATAATTTTCTTACATACTTACATATACATATTACTACATATATCCTATACTACTATAAACTACGAGTACAAAAACTTTTCACTATACTACAAAATACTTATTTTACAGTGAATTTTACTATATACATTCCAATGCATAATACAATACATATCACAATAATTTACATTTATAAACTTCGAACACTGTCGTACTGCACCATACCACTGTATACCTATTTTAAAAATAAATATACTATATACATTCGAATGCTTACTATTACTCATATCTTAGACTCTTATAAACTACGAACACTAAAGTATTTTACCTTACTGATGAACTTTTATTTTATTTTGCCACGCTTTTTACAAATGAAATACCTTAACAGCATACTAATTCAGATACCTACTAAAAATGGCTAATCAAATAAATGTAATCAAAGATTTTGATTATACAGATATCTTTAATAATACATGTATTAATCAACCAGAACTATGCGTTAACTTTTTGGGTGATGTCACAACCCAATTCACTATCGTAAGCCAAAACATAAGGAGTATACAAAAAAAATTTGATAACCTTTCAATTTTTATTACCAGACTTAACTTTCTCCCGGACATCATAGTTCTGACTGAATGCAGACTTAATTCCTATACTCCTAAAGTTCAATTAAATGGCTACGATTGTTACTATTCGGAACGTTACATAAACCAAAATGACGGTATAGCAATTTTATACAAATCTGATTTAAATGTAAACATTGTTGAACCTCTGTTCGTAGAAGCAAACCGCGTGGTAATTAAGGTTGGTACAGAAGTCACAATATGTGCAATTTACAGATCACCCTCTTTCCACAACATCCAAAATTTCTGCGCCTCATTGGAAAATGTAACACAGTCTTTCAAAACTTCTTCGTCTATCATAATTGGTGACATAAACATAAATATTAATAATGATAACCGGGATACTCGGGCGAATGACTACTTAGACTTAACAGGAACCCTTGGATATTATCCAGGCCACCACCTTCCTACTCACGATCGCTCCTGCCTCGATCATGCTTTGATCAAAACAAAGCAAACAGCAAAAGTAATTGTTTGTGATTCAGGACTAACAGATCACGACACGGTGATCGTCGGAATAAGTAAAACTTCTACATCTACTGCCCCCACTCCTAATAATCCAAAATATTGTCCAAAAATCGATTATGACAACCTGGTCAAGGAACTTGACGACGTAGACTGGAGACAATTCATGAAACACTCCGACGTTAATGCTGCCATGGAAGAATTTAATGGAATAATGAGTAAAATAATTGAACAAAACACAAAGAAAGTAATCATTAAAAATTCGAAAAGTATAAGAAAGCCTTGGATGACTGAAAACCTGGTAAAATGTGTGCGTAGGAGAGACGCACTTCATGTAGAAGCTAGAAAGAAAACAAATAGAAACAATCTTGTGCTGCAACAACACTATAAAAACTACAGAAATTACTGTAATAACATATTGCAAAATTTAAAAAATCAATCTCACACAAAACTACTTGAGGACTCAAATGGAGATTGTAAAAAAACCTGGTCGGCAATCAAAAACATCTGTAACCTCAAAAACAAAGCTGGTGGTAATCTTGATTTGCTAAACTCTCACTCAGATCCTACTACCTCTGTAAACGCGGCAAATGACTTTTTTGCAAATGTAGGTGTACAGCTTGCTGAAGATATTTTGAAAAACTTGAACAAAACGGAATCAGAGCTTCTAAACACGAATCCTGAATTAAGTAAATCAACTTTTACTCCCAGGGATTCTTTCTTCCTAAAACCTACAGATGAAAACGAAATTAATATACTTATATCAAAATTAAAAACTGTTTGTGCCGCCGGATGGGATGGGATTACCAATCGCATCATCAAACTTGGTAAACACTGCTTAATTCCGCCGATTATGCACATATGCAATCTAAGCATGTCAACCGGTGAAGTCCCAGCCCAGATGAAAATCGCCAACGTCTGTCCGATTCATAAAAGCGGTGATACGGTTGTAGTTTCAAACTATCGACCAATATCCCTACTCACATGCATATCCAAAATCATGGAAAAACTGGTCAATAAGAGACTGCTCAATTACTTAGAAAGAAATGGCTCTTTATCTGAAAACCAATACGGCTTCCGCAATGGCAGGTCAACGGAGGACGCTGTCGTAAATCTAGTCGACTTTGTTGTATCAAAACTTGATAAGGGAGAAAAATGCACAGGCGTATTCCTCGACCTAGCTAAGGCGTTTGATACCGTCTCGAGACCATTGCTAATACAGAAGTTGGAACTTATGGGTATCAGAGGAGTTGCTTTAAATTGGTTTAAATCATATCTCACAAACCGCAAACAAAGAATCTGTCTTGGTAACTACCAGAGTTCCTTGGCTACGGTCGACTACGGCGTGCCACAGGGCAGCGTCATAGGTCCGACGCTATTTCTCGCGTATATTAATGGCCTTTGCTCTTTAAACCTTAATAACGCCCAAATCTTCGCCTATGCAGACGACACGGCGATAATCTTCTCGGGCAATACCTGGGAAGAGTCACACAAATCTGCTGTGGCCGGCATGCGTATTGTTACAAATTGGCTTTAAAACAATTTGCTTAGCCTGAACGTTACCAAAACAAAAACCATAAATTTTAGCGTAACCAAGAAAACCATGTCTGACCCAAAACACACACTCAAAATTCATTTGAACAATTGTTGTGGAGAAGTGAACTGCAGCTGTCCGGCACTAGATAAGGTTAACGATATTAAGTATCTAGGCGTCATTATTGACCAACATCTGAACTGGAGTAAACAAACAACAGCACTGAGCTCGCGCACCAGAAAACTTATTTATATTTTTGGTAGACTAAGATCGGTTGCAAATAAAAGTTTACTAAAAATGGTATATCTCACCTTATGTCAATCAATCCTCTATTACTGTATTGCAGCATGGGGTATATCTAAGAAATGCTATCTTATTACAGTTGAGCGGGCACAAAGAGCGTTGCTGAAGGTAATGCACCACAAAAGAATACGTTACCCAACTGCAAAACTATATAGAGAAGCGGAAGTACTAACAGTGCGCCAATTGTACATTATGTCTATTATCCTTAGGTTTCACAAATTGGCACTTGTGTCTATGGTGGTTGACAACCGCTCGAAAAGAAAGCCTAAATGGGCCAAACCAACCTGCTGTCTAGCCTTCGGGTGCAAAATGTCTGCCTATACGGGCCCTCATCTTTATCTTATCTTATCTTATCTTATCTTGTGTCGGGGCTGTCCTTGCGGCCAGCGCACTTCGACCCTTGGGATCTTTTGTGCATGCCCCTACCTTACCTCTCACCCTACGTCTTGGTCCCTGAATACCTCCTGCATGAGCTTCAGTACGTCCTTGACGGGGGCGCGCCTGTAGTCCTCTGGTTCAGGGTACGCCAGTCCCAGAAGGCTCATTCTTCTTGAGGCCAGCGCATGGCACGTGCATAGCAGGTGCCGCATTGACTCCTCTTCTTCGCCACAGGTCCTGCATGTCGGGTTGTTTGACAGGCCCATTTTGTGGAGAAGCTTGTTTGTAGGGTAGTGACCCGTGAAGGCACCGGTCACTGCCCTCATTTGTGTTCTGCTGTACTTCCATAATTTGTTCGTCCAGCCTTTTTCCATTTTCCTTAGGAATTCTTTTGCATGGCTTTGGCCTTCGGTGTTTTGCCAGTACTCGCCGTGCTTTTTGGTGGTCATTTCTGTTATAGATTGCTTGACCACCGTTTGTGCCAGGTTTATGAACGGCTCTGGGCCGCACATAGGCGATTCCGATCCACTTCGTGCTAGGGTATCGGCTTTTTCGTTGCCTTCGATGCCTTCGTGGCCGGGTACCCAGACTAGTTTTACACTGTTGTGTCTCCCTAGTCTGTTTAGTGTTTTGGCGCAGTCTAGTACTATTGCAGACTGCACCTTGTAGGACGTCAGTGCTCTTAGTGCAGCCTGACTGTCACTCGCTATGTAGATGGAGTGGTTCTTTGTTTCTCTATCTAACAGTTCTTGGGCACAGGCTGCTATCGCGTATGTCTCCGCTTGGAAGACTGTTGCTAGCTTGCCCATGCTCACGCTAAGGCTGCAGGTCTTATTGTATATTCCTGCGCCCGTTCCTGATTCCATTTTGGATCCGTCTGTGTACCATGTCTGGCTGTTATCCTTTTGGGGTATTAAGCCCTCATCTTTACTCCAAAATAAACAAAATCTTAAATATTCTCCACATGACTAGGTTCACCTGCAAAAAAACTGTAAATAAGTGGTTAATGAGTTTGAATTACGACCAAACAGAGAAATTCTTATCTTCATCCTATTAAACTAATGATGTGATTACTGTGTTCTATTTTGCACTAAAGCTAGTGATCTGCTGCCGCAGACAAGTTATTACAGTCCTCAGCAGCAGATCTGATCCCAAGGCACATGCCGTAGGGCTAGCAGGCACAGCTAAAATTAAACTCACTCACACACATACTTCACGACACACACATACACACACATACACACACACACACACACACACACACACACACACACACACACACACACACACACACACACACACACACACACACACACACACACACACACACACACACACACACACACACACACACACACACACACACACACACACACACACACACACACACACACACACACACACACACACACACACACACACACACACACACACACACACACACACACACACACACACACACACACACACACACACACACACACACACACACACACACACACACACACACACACACACACACACACACACACACACACACACACACACACACACACACACACACACACACACACACACACACACACACACACACACACACACACACACACACACACACACACACACACACACACACACACACACACACACACACACACACACACACACACACACACACACACACACACACACACACACACACACACACACACACACACACACACACACACACACACACACACACACACACACACACACACACACACACACACACACACACACACACACACACACACACACACACACACACACACACACACACACACACACACACACACACACACACACACACACACACACACACACACACACACACACACACACACACACACACACACACACACACACACACACACACACACACACACACACACACACACACACACACACACACACACACACACACACACACACACACACACACACACACACACACACACACACACACACACACACACACACACACACACACACACACACACACACACACACACACACACACACACACACACACACACACACACACACTACACTACACTACTACAACTAATAATGTATGCAAATGTTGTACTTACCAACACAGTGTATAACAGTAACTTTTTAATAATCTGTGGTATAACTCAGTGTCCGATTTTTTGCTTAGTGTATGATATTTACCTATTACTTCTACTTCGTTTTGTAATTATCTTATAAGCATATCGATGAAAGAGACTGGTTTCCACGACACAGGGAATCCTAGTGTGGAAACCAGTGCTTACCTAAACCCTGTTATATTTTCTCTGAGTAAATAAAGTTTATTATTATTATTATTATTATTATTATAGACTTCGCCTCCTTGTGTGTGTTCTACCGCCTGTACAATGGGCTGTGTTCTGAGGAATTGTTCGAGATGATGCCCACGGCCACATTTTATCAACGCACCTCTCGCCACCGACATGGAGTTCATCCTCACATCCTTGCACCTCAAACTTGCCGTACCGTAAGATTCCAGAGGAATTTCTTACCACGTACGATTAGGCTGTGGAATGAGCTCCCTGCCGAGGTTTTCCCAAGAGACTATAGCATGGGGTTCTTCAAGAAAGGAGTTATAAGGTTTTTAAAGGGTCGGCAACGCGTGAGTGACACCCCTGGTGTTGCAAACGCCCATAGGCTACGGTAAGTGCTTACCATCAGGCGGGCCCTATGCTTGTTTGTCACCTTGGTAGTATAAAAAAAAAGTGATTTATAAGAACCTAAAAACCTCTGTCAATACTTAATTGTAGATACCATAACCAAACCATGAGAAGACGATTGTAAATACGGTTAAAGATTTATCCAATTTTAAGCTGCTACAGTAGGCAATGGACACTTGTGTGGACTTAGAAGTAAATACTTATGTTTCAGATTCAATTTAGATAATCTCCGACACATGCCATACACAGCCTTAACAAACGTTGCTAAAATGCCTGGCTAAAAGAGTTCTAATGATTTGAGCTTTTTTGTTGAACACGGACCATTTTACAGAAAACCACAGCCAAATAATTACACACAGCGGTGCAGTTTTATTCCTGTGTGTGAGAACAGTGCTTATATAGGGATTCCTTTTGAAAGAAGCTATTATATGAGTATTTCACCCTGTAAATAGTGTACATTCATACCCATGTATATTTTATTATTATTATGCCTATTGGGGCAGGCAGTGGTCAATTGCTTCGATTCAGACTTACTCGTTTTCTCTACATTCATCAAGCTCATGAGGCATTAATGTCGGATCTGGATATTTAAAAATTTGTATTTTTCATACTACCTACTTTGGCGGCAAACAAGCATAGCCTGATGGTACTTGCGTATTGCCAATTTTTTTTTTACACCAGGGCTTAAAATTGAGCATCCCGAGGATACGACGAACACGTTTCTTCCAAAACGCGTCCCTAAATGAGCACTGTACTCACACACAGGAATACAACTGCTGTGTGTGTTTATTTGGCTGTGGTTTTCTGTAAAATGGTCCGTATTCAACAAAAAAGCTCAAATCATTAGAACTTTTTCAGCCAGGCATTGCGACAACGGATTTCAAGACTATATGAGACGGAGATTATCTATTTTTTTTTCGTTTTTAAAAGACAACTCCCGCACTAGAGAACAAGCTCTGTGACACGAGGGACTTTACAAACATACATTATTAACGGATACAAATTACACCCAGACTCGGAACAACTCTTTGCGGGTCACACAAAGTTTTGTCCTGTGTGGGAATCGAACCCACAACCTCGTGCAAAGCAGGCGCATACTGCAGCCACTGGACTACCAAGGCAGTATTTAAAACATAACCTATGGTTGCGGTATTCTATTGGCGGAATACACTTCAAAAGGCTAGCTGGTTCAATTTGTATGTACCTTTGTATATTATCCAACATCAAAGATTAAAGGCGATTATGAATCAATCGATTCTCCTTAAACTTGTAACCATGGTAACCTCTTCTTGGTTGACTACAGAGAAGTATTGATTACGATCTTAATACAAATTGGTAATACCATTGAATTTGTAATTTGATGATTGAAATCTGATAGCCTGTAATTTCGTTTGTTTTGCTTATTGAATCTAGTTATTGATTTTCTAGAGCTTCGCTGAGATGATAAGTTGGTATACTATACAATTCGCTAGCCTTTAAAGCTCAGTTTACGAGAAAAAGGACAAAAAACAAATAACATTTTTTTTGACGACTCTTGAACTAGGGAATAATCTATGTATCACGGGCGTTCAATGGCAGACACGATGGGCATCCGGACTCGCAACAATCATTGGCAGACTAATGCAAAAACTAGTACCTTTATATAAAATAAAAATAATGTCCTCCTAACCGAATTTCGGCCACGGCGGCTAATCTCAACAGAGACTTGTCATCTGCGCGGGAGATATTATAGTGCATAAGTGTGTGCGCAAACACAAGTGCAGTCTTTATTCCCTCACTCCCATAGTCCAATGGGACGGCAAATCCGACACGACCGGAAAGAGCTTTACGTGCTTTCCGAGGCACGGGGGTGTAAACAATTTCTAAACTCTAAAGAAATTTACAATAGATGCCCGATCTATTGTAAATTTCTTAACAGAAAAACCCAATATTCATTTTTGGCCCGACCCGGGAATCGAATCCACTGACCACTGAGCCACGGAGGCAGTCGTATGTATAGAATAAAGACCTATGGGTGACCGCATAGTAGTATTTCATCTGAGTGTCTCCGTGCTTATATTTTTGTGCATGCCCCTTCCCATGTGCTCATCCTTCATCCAGGTCTCTAAACATCCGTATGAGCGGTAGTAGGTACATAGTTGTGGTGAACGTTGTAGAAGCGCGCCAGCGAGGTGATGCGGTGGCGACACAACGTGCGCATGAAGGAGAAGCAAGCCGCCGACCTGCAGCACATGAGTGCGTGGGGCGAGCGCCAGTGCTTCGCAAAGCACGTTAGAAGTCGGCCCCTAATAGAGAACACGTCAGAGTCTAAATATGGGCGATTTAAATAACTGTCACCAGATTGGCCACTAACCAAACGATAAGAAGAAGTTTATTCTCGCGTTGTTAGCGCTCCGACTATAACAAAATCTATAGAACAAAATATACGCATAATACAAGTTACATATTTATCGATAAAAGGTTTACATGCCCTTGAATTTGAACTCACCTTCAAAGGAAAAAACCAGCGAAACATTAAAGCAATCAAAGAAATATATGAAGATTGTTCTGAACTCTTGATATTTTCGATAAAAGCATCGCGTGTTTACCAGATTGTTGGAGATATTAGAATTGCGCTTAATGCTACCATTATGTACTTTAATGTCGCATAATTGTGATTATGTAATAACTATAGAGATTATGGTCAGAAATCTTAAACTAGTTTCATATATATTCTTTTTAATCATTATAAATCACCAACAAAATCTTACGATATAAAATTACTAGACCAATTCTCTAATCCCGATTGAATAAGCTATCAGACAAAAAATCTTTTATTTAGTGATCTGGGTCAAAATGAAAAATATTAACTTAAAAATATATAAGTTATTTACAAAAGTCTGAAATCAATCAATCAATCAGCCTATCGCAGTCCACTGCTGGACATAGGCCTCTCCTAACACGCGCCACAGCACACGATCCTCCGCCTTCCGCATCCAGTCCATCCCAGCGACCTTTTTTAAGTCGTCGGTCCACCTAGCTGGGGACCCTACCTTACGCTTACCGAGTCGTGGTCTCCACTCTAGGACACGTCTGCTCCATCGGCCGTCGGTCCTTCTGCAGATGTGACAAAAAAGAAAGAAAGTTTAAGTTGAAAATAGATAGGATTTCTAATGATGCAACAAACGCAATCTATTTAAAGTTAAACTCTCTGAGTCATCTAGTGAGATGCGTACGATAGAATAGTCCTGCTAAATTTAGGTGTCGAAAGGTCAATAGATAGGAATATCACAATTATTATCGTCATCAATATAACAGTAGAACGGAATATTGTGTACTATATTTAATTTGTACTACCAAGTATTTTGTTCTGATAGTTTTTTAACAGAGGTGTGTTTCAAACACTCGATAAACATGTACCTTATTTGCTAAACAGCCTTCCTACAGACAGAAATGTAAAAAGTTCTCTAGAGTGATTAAAGGTTTTCTTTTGGATTCACTATGATATTATAGAAATAGGTAAGGATTTATTCTTTTTATTTGTTTTTTTTTATACATGTTCAACTAATTGTTGTAAAAGCAATATAAGCTATACAATATCAATATAATACAATACAGCTAATGTTTGATTTGTTGTTAAAAATATTGAAATTGCTATATGTATGCCTATAATTTTTGAGGAGTTCCCTCAATTCCTCATGGATCCCATCATCAGAAATTTCTTTTGATAAAAATAGGACCAAACTTTCAAATCAGTTCATAAATGACGGAGTTCTGCGGTAACAAACATTAAAAAAAAACACACGAATTGATAACCTCCTCGTTTTTGAAGACGGTTAATAAAATAATCAGAATAAAATAAACCAATGCAATGCCGCTGTCCTTTTGGGCACGTTCCTAGTGGACAGTGATTGAAAGTAAAACTCCAGCAGTCAATTTCTATAACTGTATTATTATTCATTCGTCAGAACAAATTAACTCCGTCGCGTACGAGTTAGTAATAACGGTGTCGCGTTTTTTGAACAAGAGGAAGCATCAGTGTTGCCAACAATTAAAAACATTAACCATAGTTAATCAATCTAGGTAATTCGTAGTAAATTAATTGAATAGAGTACCTATTTAACATGATGTTGTTATTTTTTGTATTTCTCTTTCTCTTTTTTAAAAGACAACTCCCGCACTAGAGCACAATTTCTGTGTCGCAGGGGACTTAACAAACATACAATTAACGGACACAAATTACACCCAGACTCAGAACAATTCTTTGTGGGTCGCACAAAGTTTTATCCTGTGTGACAATCGAACCCACAATCTCGTGCACAGCAGGCGCATACTGCGGCCACTGGACCACCGAGGCAGTCATTTAGGATCTAATTAATTTTATTTATATAGGTAGTGTTAAAATGTTAATATAATATGTAATTGGTTAAACTTGTAAATAAATATCTTATCATGAATAAACCCTAATTGCTACAAAAGTATTTATGAATTGTTACTCTTAAATAGAACCAAGCGATCAACACTTGCTACAGAAACTTAATAATGTAATTAATTTCGACTTTCGTTACCTAATGTAACAAGATCATCTTTCGTTACCGATATTTGCTTTGATCGTTAAACACGAATGCGTATTAGTTACGAATATGTAGTACATAAGTCGCGTAAATACATAGTCCATAGGCTACGGTAACTGCTTACCATCAGGCTATCAGCTATCAGGTATGCTTGTTTGCCACCTTGGTAGTAAAAAAAAATAGTTTAGTTAGTAACATGGAGATTTATTTTGTTTTAATAATCTTATTTGCTATAAATTATTGTTTATTTTAAAAACCTACGCGGATTTTTATTTTTCTTTATTTATAAAAAATACATTAGAAATCCCGACCTAAAAAGGTCGCTGGGATGGACTGGATGCGGAAGGCGTAGGACCGTGTGCTGTGGCGCGTGTTAGGAGAGGTCTATGTCCAGCAGTGGACTGCGATAGGCTAATTGATCGATTGATTGACATTAGAAATGTGCTTAGATGTATGATGTCAAAGTTATGGTTTTAAAATAGTTTAAGATTTCAATAACAGATATAACTAGATTAACTATGTTGACAATCTAAGAGCATATTCGTATTAGCTTGGCGTTAAAGAGATTAACACGAAATGAGTTGACAAAACAATAATATTCCAAGCGTAAGGTGCAAAAGGGGAAGCAACCGTCTTATACAAATATTATTTTGTAAATCGAAATGTATAAAAATATGCTTTTTTATTTCATAGAGTTGAAGAACTATCCGATACAAACAGTTTAATATTTCTGAACCTTAAAGTCAACGTTCATCAACAATTTATATCGCATTTGTGCCAGCCTTGCACTCCTTCGCTTTACTTGAACATTAACAGCCGCTCAAGATGTTCGCTATTTTTACTACATTCACATTTATCCTACATTTTACTGCAATCATGAGTGAGAATTCACTACTAATGACAACTGGAAATTCTGGACAAATAGCAAAAACGGCTGAGTGCGTTTTAAAATTATCCGCCAAATATTTTGTTGAAAAGAAGGCGTTAAGTGGCAGCATTGTCATAATCAACATTAATTCTTATACCTCTACAACACAAGGACTATTATTGCAGACGATCCACAGTGGTCTAAAATATTCTATTATGGTAAAAGATTCTTTTTACCCGCATAAAAATGCTTCTCATTTCCCTGAGAAAGCGAAAAATTATATGTTGATTTTGGAAGAAAAATCTGAGCTGGAAAGAAATATACTACAGTTGAACAAATTACCCACCTGGAACCCACTGGCTAAAGCTATTGTTTATTATCCGTTGAAAAACAACGAAACAGGTGAAGAAACAGCTATAGAATTCATTAACGAACTTCGGAAATACAAGCTGTTCAAAACAATTGTGTTTATTTACGATGAATTTAATGAAGAAGTTATTTCGTACACTTGGAGCCCTTATAGCGACACTAATTGTGGAGGCGAATGTGATTATGTATATATTTTGGACAGATGTATAGATAACACAATATATGAGTTGGAAAAGCAACACGAAATGTTCCCTTCGAACATGAAAAGATGTCCTTTGATAGCTTATGCTATTGTTGCCGAGCCATATGTCATGCCTCCTATTAAAAAGCTTAGTGATACGCCTTTTGACGACGCATATGAGTTTACGCAAGGAGGCGAAATAAATCTTATTAAAATAATAAGTGAATTTACGAACATGACATTAATTGTTAGAACGTCGGTGATGCCTGAAAACTGGGGTGTGGTTTACCCTAATGGGACCGCAACAGGAGCATTTTCAATACTAAGAAGCGAGTCAACGGATCTTGTGGTAGGAAACGTTGAAGTGACAAGGATTCTCCGGAAATGGTTTCATCCTACTGTAAACTATCTGCAAGATGAAATGACATTATGCGTCCCGAAAGCAGGACAGGCAGCAACGTGGGATAATCTTGTGATTATATTCCAATGGTCTACTTGGGTTACTTTGTTCTTTAGTATAATTCTTATGGGACTTGTATTCCATTATTTATATTACAGAGAACAAAACAAAATAGAACCAGAACAGAAAGTGACGAAATGGCCTACAAATTCGCTACTGATGACGTTCAGTATGTTGCTTGGTTGGGGTGCCAAGTTTGAACCGAAGAGCTCAACATTCAGAATCCTAATATTCGCTTGGCTTTGTTTCAGCGTAAACATGGGGATATCTTATGAATCGTTTCTTAGAAGTTTCCTAATGCACCCGCGATTTGAAAAGCAGATAAGCACCGAAGCTGATCTTATACAGTCTGGCATTCCACTAGGAGGTAGGGAGATTTATCGTTCTTATTTCGAGACTAATAATGCAAGTTCGTTTTATTTATATCGCAAGTACCAACCGACTACGTTCTCCGAGGGAGTAAAACGGGCAGCTTTGGAGAGAAACTTTGCTGTCGTTTCTTCGAGACGTCAGGCTGTCTACCAGGACCAGAAACTAGGTAAAGGGGCGCCGTTGATTTATTGTTTTCCGGAGAGTAACAATATGTATAAATATAGCGCTGCTCTTCTCGCTAGGCGGTGGTTTCCTATGTTAGAACGGTTTAATACAATAATTCGCAGCGTGTCCGAAAATGGTTTGATTGACAAGTGGAACGCTGAGTTATTGATACACTCTACTAGTGCTGAAGGTGCCAGTACTATAGTACCTCTGAGTATTCAGCACTTGCTCGGAGCATTCATGCTGATAGGTATTATGTATGCAGCTAGTATATTCATATTTTTCTGTGAATTATTAATCCATTTTGTTAGAAAACTTGACTTACGCACAAAGTTTGTTTTTAAGCATTCAAGATACATGGAAGTATTCAAAAATCCAAAGTTACCTAAACCAAAATTTGTAATTGTAAATCCTCGAGGAAGAAATAAAAAGTAAAGATATAATTTTTCATTCACACTAATCGTGTTTTTCAATGTCGTTTGAACAGGACCACTCGTTTGACGTAGCACACAGTTATATGTAATGCAGGCATAATTTATTACTAGACCCAAGGTAGTTTCTAAAATTTCTAAATTCACACCTAAATTATTGTAATATAATTTATTTATTTATAGCGGCATAAGAAACATACATACATACATAATTTGTTACTAAAATCACGTTTATCTTTGTAATTATAAATACCTAATAAAATGTATTTTTTTTTGGCTGGCTTTTGTTTGTAACAATAATTCACCTTCATAAAATTACTATTATCTCGTTAAAAAAAATAGATAAGAATTATCACAAAACCTTGGTGTTAAAATTTTTGGGTCGGCAAAACGCAAGTGCTCTGGTATTGCAAGCGTCAAACTCAAACTCGAAATTCATTTAGGTTACAAAGTAACACTTATGAAGGTCATATATTATGAATAAGCCCGAAAGTTTAGCAAAAAAATTTCCTACGGCTCGTTCGCTGACATGCAGCCTGGAGAAGAACTAGCAAGAAACTCAGGCCACTCTTTTACAGGCGTAGGCGTCTTCTTACGGTTTACAATCGGAATTTAGTAGTTACTTAGTTTACTAGCGGAATGTTTATTTGCCACCCAAGTAGTACAAACAAGAATAAATTATAGTCTCTACAGTATATATTAAGCTGTTTACATATTTTTTTAATTACAATAATTTCGTTTATTTGTGTTTTGACAGCCCTGTCTTGTGGTTGCTGACTCTAATTGCTACACCGGTGGTCGTGGGTTCGATTCCCATCTAGGACAAATCTTTGTGTGATGAGCACGAATGTTTGTTCTGTGTCTGGGAGTAATTTATCTATAATATATGTATTTAGAAATATATAAGTATGTTTATCAGTTGTCTGGTTACCATAGTACAGGCTCTGCCTAGTTAGGATTAAACAGTGATGTGTGAGTTGTCCCGAAAATATTATTAATATATATTTTTATTATTGACTCGTCCTTGTTTCCTAAATAAATATTTGATTCGGATTCTGTTGTTTATATTCTCAAATATTATAACAACTCAGCGTTATCCTAACATATTAAATTGATTAGGCAGTCAGTCATATTGAAGCAAGCTCCCCAAACAATATAGCGAAGAAATATGGCGCCATTAGTTCTGCCCCCTTATGGTATTAGATAAAATTATATATACACACAAGTAGAGTATCCACATCGTACATACATCGTTTCATTAATGCATTATACGGCGTTGTGCGTATATTGGTGTAATTTGAAAGCTACCGGGCAAGTATGAAAATGGTATTTGTGGGATATTTCGATATTTAATGCCTTAATAACGCAGTGGTAGAATTTAAGAAAGCCGTTCTGAGGTATTCTGTTTTGTTCTTAATAGCAACCCATATATGTCTCACTGTTGGCACGGGTCTCCTCTCCTCTATAAAGAGAGAGAGAGAGATAGAGTTTAGGCCTTCATTCATACACGCTGGCCTAATGCGGGTTGGTTAATAATAGTGATTTTAGAATGTCTTCTAAGACATGTGAGTTTCCTCACGATGTTTTCCTTCATCGTTAGCAGATTTCGTTAACATTTTAATTAGGACCAAACATAGCTACCAATATGTAAATGTACCTTTGCCAGAACGGCAATATTTGGGAAGAATAGCGAAAAATTATATTATGTTTGTGTCCATTGAAACAAAATCATAATGTTTTCTAAGAATATAATAACAATTATATAATACATAGTTGGACATGCCGAGGATTGCCTCAGAATAGTCATTTTGGCTAGAGTTTATTATATTAGCCAAAATGACCATTCTGAGGCAATACTTATGTTGATGGCGACATAATATTAAAATAAACTAAGCTTAAACGTCTACATTTTTAGTACTGTTAAACTGATAAAGTAATAATTGTTAATTTCAATACCAAAAGGCTTTAATTTCTAAAAAATAGTTACGATTAAAAATTAAAAAAAAGCTAAATGTTCATATTTAGTGATTATGTTAAACTCCTAAAATGTAAGCTGATCAGCGACATATATATTTATGTAGCCCTATAGGGTAAGTACAGGAGATAAATATGTGCCTATTAGGACAACAAAATATAACGTACTCCAGCCTGTTACAGCGCCACTGGGAAATGTTCGAACGTTCCAAATTCAAACGCGATACCAACGTCTTCACATGTAATTCTTAGTTGTCAACATGTTTTATTGAACTACCCTCAATAGAGAACATTACCTTAGTCGGCTAAAATCAATTATATTATAAAGCTGTTGCCCGCAGCTCCGCCCGCGTGGAACTCGGGTAAAGTAGTTTATGTGCTATTCCAGACTATAATCTTTTATTCAAAAAAAAACAATTCCAAAATTCATTCAGATCCGTTTAGTAGTTTTTGCGTGAGAGAGAAACAAACATCCATAACAAAACTCACAAACTTTCACATTTATAATATTGATAAGGATAGCTGTTGCCCGCGGCTCCGCATAGATGTCGGTTATGACATCACCGAAGAAAAGAAAAGACTATAATCTATCTCTGTGCCAAATTTCATTCAGATCCGTTTAGTAGTTTTTACGTGAAAGAGTAACAGACTTACATTCTTACAAACTTTCGCGTTTATAATATTAGGTATTAGGAAGTAACATTAAGAAACACGGTTAGTACTGGTTGTAAGATATATTAATATCACTAATATAAAATACATGCATAAAAGTTCTCTCACTCATTATCACCACAAGCGTAGGTGGAACTGTATAACACCCACGACTTATCAGATATTATGTTGTTTCATATAATACTAGCAATAGCCCGCGACTCCACTCGCTTGGATATCGTCCGTTATCGCAATAGAAAGTACCATAGTATGTAATACTTCCCTAGGATACCAATATCTTTCTCCTGGCCAAGTTTTATTAAGATCTGTTTAGCCGTTTAATCTTGAGGAGGTTTAAATGTTTGTTTGTTACCGTTGCATGATTAAACGGATTAAAGGAGAAAATAGGCGAGAGTAAGCGAGATAGTGCGACTGGCCTGTTAGTCTAGTGGTTAGTGACCTGACTGCTAAGGTGAAGGTCGAGGGTTCGATTCCCACATGGGACAAAACTTTGTGTGATTCATAAATGTTTGTACCGAGTCTGAGAGTAAAAGTGTCTGTGAATAAGACCCTCGCGACATAGGTCTTATTTCCTAAAGCGGGAGTTGTCTTAAAATAAAGGGATATAGATCTTATACATATTTCTTATCGTTTAAAAAGACAACTCCCGCGCTAGAGAACAAGCTTTGTGTTGTGGGGGACTTTACAAACATACAATTAACGGACACAAATTACACCCAGACTCAGAACAACTCTTTGTGGGTCACACAAAGTTTTGTCCCTGTGTGGGAATCGAACCCACAACCTCGTGCACAGCAGGCACATACTGTTCCCACTGGACCACCAAGGCAGTCACACACACACATACAGCCAAACATAGTAAATGAAGATAAGTTCTCACTAATGATGGGCCACACACTAGGTACTAGTTGACAACTGTATCTCAGGATACATCGCACCACGTTGGCTAAACGACCGTTAATGTTTAGTTTTTTATACTACTTGGGTGGCAAACAAGCATATACCCCGCCTGATTAATAACTGCCGTAGCGGACGCTTGCAGTACCAGAGGTATTAGTACTAATATTGTAACTCATATCAAATTGTAAATGTTATACTCTGGCGATTAAAAAGAGTGGCCCGAGTTTCTTGCCAATTCTTCTCGACCCCTTTTTTTACCCTAGTAAAAAAGTATGCTGGCATTTGTTTTCATGACGTTCACGAGTATCATGTATTTGATCTAAATTTGGGTGTAGCTGCCCCATTTTTTACACCAGGGCTTCCAGTTAAATATCACCGGGAGTATCCCTAAATATGCGCTGGAAACTTGTGGTAACAGAAAGGAACACAACTACATCACTGTGTGTTTATTTGGCTGTGGTTTTCTGTAAACTGAGGGTCCTTTCCCAGTTGGGCTTGCTCACTAGTATGGTAACCTACCTCTCTTAGTCTGTTAGATTTTCTAATGCTTATAAAACGGACTCTAAGCTAGCTTTAATCATCATTAATAAAATATTTATATGCAGCGCCATTTAAAATTAAGTGGCTGTCTTCTCAGTCGGAACCGACTTTTAACGTGCCTTCCAAAGCACGGAGACGCTCAGATGAAATAACACTATATGGTCATCTATAAGGTTACCGCGCCCTTGCGGCCTTGGTAGCTTAACCCGCTGATCGTTTACTGAACAATGAGTGCACCTAGCTATGAGCGCCTCTACTGCCTCTACTGGCAAAGTGTGACACGGACTCGCATTCAAACGGTTCCGTACCAAATTAGGTAGGTACATTAAAAATGGCGTCTTGTTGAAAACGTAATAAAAGATATACAAACTTTGTGAAAATTTGAACTGTCTACCTATTACGGTTTATGAGATACAGCCCGCTGACAAACGGACTGATGGACAGCAGAGTTTTAGTAATAGGGCCCCGTTGGCATAATTTGGGTACGGAACGTAACCAAATAGATGACAAAATACTACTAAATATTATCTTATTAAGCATTAGCTGTTGCCCGCGGTTCCACCCGCGTGGATGTCGGTTATCGCTATAAAAAGTAGCCTATGTGTTATTCCAGACCGTAATCTATCTCTGTACCAAATTTTATTCAGATCCGTTCAGTAGTTTTTACGTGAAAGAGTAACAAACATACATCCATCCATCCATACTTACAAACTTTCACGTATATAATATTAGTAGAATTGTAGGATATTCCCTACATGATGCACCTGCTTTTAAATTTTATTTAAAATCACTTATAAAGTTGGTACTTTATAAGTTCCACGTCCCAGAGCCTCACACAATAATATTCATAAAATATTCACTAATACCTGAGTGTATGCAAAAAGTTTTAAACCTATAAGCCTATTTCTTATAAGAATTAATAGGAAAATGTAACACAATATATTTTGTTCATTAAGGAACTGAGTAAGCTGCTTATAATTTAATATACCCAGCTTAGAAGTAAGAAGAACCTAAGTAAGTATATTCAATAGCACCAGAAAGCTTTGATGAGTTACTTTTAACACTATATTTGGCTGAAAAAAAACAAGAATTCTTGGGCCACATGTGAACCACATGTGGCCCAAGAATTCTTGTTTTTTTTTTCAAATGAAGGAGAAGCCAACTCCCGTCATCATCATCTCAACCCATAAACGACCTACTGCTGGGCACGGGTGTCCTCCATACACTTGGAGGGATATTGGTTTACTATACCACGCTGGTCAGACCGATTGGTATAGGGATTCATTTCAAGTTTTTCCTCTCTTGCAGTGCATATTGTTTGCCTGACTTACTCCCTTAGTTGACTTATACGACACCCTCGGGATGGAACGGGGTGTTGAGTGATGAATTAAGAATACAAATGTATTGAAGGGTTAAAGGGGAAAAGCTATATAGCTTTGGCATCGAATAGACAGGTGTGGAAGATGATGGCGGAGACCTTTGTCAAACAGTATGCAGCATTGTGAGTTAACAAATGAAGAACGATGTCTTCTGAAATATTTATTTCATAAGATATTTACATGAACAGTTATTAAAATTAAAGTAAACTAACCTAACCTACTTACAAACAATCAGATACTGTATTTAAAGGTACCTATAAATAAAATATCTGATTGAGGTCGCAGTTCTGAGGAAAGGTGGCCAAAAGACTGGCCACATTTCCACGCTGGATTGCAAGGCGTAATACGAGTACGTTGACCCAAGGCCAGCGTGTCTTCTTCAATATTTCTTTATGTCCTCCTTCATCATCTCTTATTATTTCCACAGGTAAATAAATCAAATAAACAAACAAATTAACTGTCAGACTGTAACATTTATAACGTAATGTGTGTATGTTCAAAAACTAGGCCGTTTGGTACACACACAATATTTTACACCTTCATACGCTAAGCGCTGCTCAATTTATGATAATGTTCTCTCGTGAATAATACAAGCTCGCCGAGTGCTGCCATATTTATGTCGATTATCATGTCATCGACGGGCTTTTTATGTTGTTTTGTTTTGTTCAGGATTAGTTTATACTGTTGGATTACCTTCATCATTTTCTGTTATTAGATCATGAAGCTAGTTAATTATTGCACTTTGAAATATCAAACAGTTTTTGTTGAATAAGTAGAAATTCGTTTTGAAATTTTTCATTTAGGAAATTTTTCAGTCAGCAAACCCCACTGGGGAAGGACCTTCACCTTACAGAAGACCACATTACCAAAGCGGTGTAGTTGTGATCCTGTGTGTTAGTACAGGTCTCCAGCGCTTATTTAGGGATGCGTTTTGTAAGAAACGTTTTCCTATCCCAGGGATACTCCATCTTAGAGACCTGGTGTAAAAAATGGGTTGACAACACGCAAGTATTACCTCTAGCATTGCAAGCGTCCATAGGTTACGGTTACTGCTTATCATCAGGTGGGCCATTTGCTTGTTTGCCACCCAAGGAGTATAAAAATGAAACAGCTTACAGTTAAATAATTTAAATGCTTCTATTTATTGTTAAACAAAAACAAACTGGATTTAGAAAGTCCTTTCTAAATAATACTGGCAATGTTCAACTTCTGCCAAACCTATAAAATTATACAGCGGTGACGTTATATTTCTAGGCTTTACCATTCGCAACTATAAAACTGAAACAACGAAAACTTTACACTATATTTGGAAAACCACTTTATTCCTTGGTAAATCCTTACTAATCCATACTAATATTATAAATGCGAAAGTAACTCTGTCTGTCTGTCTGTCTGTCTGTCTGTCTGTTACTCTTTCACGCCTAAATGGCTGAATGGATTTTGATGAAATTTGGTATGGTGATAGATGATAACCTAGAAATGGTCATAGGCTATAAATAATCACGCCATCGTTCTTAGGGGGTAGGCAGTAGGCAGATAACTAAATTGAGTTAGTGATTTTTAGTCGTTTTTGTTGGGACTTTTGCTCTTTCACGTCTAAACGGCTGAACAGATTTTGATGAAATTTTGTAAGGTAATAGATGGTTACCTAAAAACGGATATAAGATCAAAATGATCACGTCATCGTACTTAGGGGGTAGGAAGTAGGCAGAAAACTGAATTGAGTTAGTGATTTTTTTTATGGTTTTTGCTGGGAGTTTTGCTCTATCATGCCTAAACGGCTGACGAGTGCAGACGTCGCGGTCGTCGTCGCACGTATGCGAATATTGAAATTTTGCGTTACGAAACTCTGTTCGTTGCGAATTTTTGGTTAGCTAAAAACGTTCTTTTTAAATTCCGAGTTGAAATAGGTACTACGGTCTATGCGTAGTGTCTGTAAGCTTTAATTTAGTCCTTTGTTTTAGATATCTAAATAAATATTTGGTAGGTTATTATTTTTGAGTCCAAGTTGACGTCATTTTCGTATTTTTATTAAGTACTTAGTTACATTTTTATTATTAGGTAGTTAAGGTAGCTGTTAGATGTAGGTATTTTCTTAACCAATCATTCATATCTCTAGGTTTACTCAGATACGTATTACTCTTTATTTTTGCAGTCGCTTTCATTTGTTAATTCTCAATTTTATTCATGTGTAGGTTAAGTTTTTTTTAGCTCACATCAGGATGTTTATAGTTCGTAGTAAATTAGTTTAGTAATAGATTTTGTCATTATATTATAGTACTTTTATGTTAGTTTTGATAGATAAGTAGGTAGTACCAGTAGTGAAGAAAATTGTGTATTGTGGTGTGGTACATAAATTCAATATTTTTGAATTTATTTAGTTAATTTAGGTTTTAGGTATAAAAGGTTTGTCAGGTGCATAGTTGTTTAGGTTCAATACGTTATTGATTGATTAAGATATTAAGGTTTTAAGTAAAAAGGTTTGCTTTATCGAAGTTTTTATAAAAAATTGTCTTACGTTGTAGTTTTTAAAACAACCGATTTTAAAAATCTTTAATTATTGTTTTCGATATGCCACGCAAACGTAAATTCAATCTAAGCCGTAGTTCTAGCAGAGCTCGAACTGCAAAAGTTGCTAGAAGCCAAGAATCTGAAGAGCAGACCCAGACGCGTCAGATGTTAGATTCTCAGCGTCATGCGACTCAAAGAGCTTCTAAAACCTATACGCAGACTCAAGCCCGTCAGGCCCTAGATGCTGAACGCCACGCATCTCAAAGAGCCTCTGAGACGTTTACGCAGACTGAGACCCGTCAGGCCCTGGATGCTGAACGCTGCGCATCTTAAAGGGCCTCTGAGACCTATACGCAGACTCAAGCCCGACAAACCTTAGATGCTGAGCGCCACGCATTTCAAAGGGCCTCTGAGACGTTTACGCAGACTCAGGCCCGTCAGACCCTGGATGCTGAACGCCACGCATCTCAAAGAGCTGCTGAGACAGTGGAACAGACTCAGACACGTCGAGTTTTAGATGCCGAACGTCACGCGCAATTGATTGCGGCAGAGACTGACGAAGATTCACAAAGACGACGTCTTTTAAATGCTGAACGGCAGGCAGAAAGAAGACATACGTTTTCAATGAGTACGTGGGAGGCATTTAATGGTTCCGCTTTTGAGTATGATCCTTTGATCGACTATGTTAATCACCGATTGGTTATCATTGGGAGAATGGATAAAAAATGCAGATATTGTGAAGCACTGAAATGGAAAGATGGTATGTGCTGTTCTGGTGGAAAGGTTAAAATTCCATTACTTGGCGAGCCAGAGGAACCTCTTAAATCTTTACTTTTATACGACAGTAACGAATCGCGCCGGTTTTTAAGCAGGATTAGAAAGTATAATTTTTGCTTTCAGATGACGTCATTTGGTGTACATAAGGAGGTCCTAATGCCTGGATTTTCACCTACTTTTACCATCCAAGGACAGGTGTATCACAGTATTGGTTCCTTACTTCCCGCAAATAATGAACAACCAAAGTTTTTGCAACTTTATTTCATGGGCGATGAAGAAAACGAAGCTGATCGCAGGTGTCAAAATATACAAGGAATCGAAAGGGATACTGTTTTAAAAATCCAGAGAATGTTGCATGAACATAATCGCCTTATCAATACTTTCAAAACAGCACTAGAAAGAATGCCGGGAGAGGATTATAGGTTGGTGATGCACCCCGATCGCACACCAAGTGGGGAACATGAAAGGCGGTATAATGCACCGTTAATAAATGAAGTCGCAGCCTTGGTTACAGGCGAACAGTTTGCTTCCCGTGATATAGTTTTACAGGCCCGAGATGACACATTAACCAGGGTGCCTGATACTCATAAATTTTATGATGCGTTGCAATATCCGATCATATTTAGTAAGGGACAAGAGGGGTACCACTTTCAAGTTCCTCAAATTAATCCTGTAACAGGTCTTACCTTGCATAACAAAAAGGTTTCATGCATGGATTTTTATGCCTACAACATGATGATACGAGAAAACAACTTTAACATTGTACAAAGATGCAAGCAACTAGCCAATCAGTTTTACGTTGACATGTACGTTAAAGTTGAAAGCGAGAGGTTACGGTACATATCATTAAATCAAACTAAACTAAGAGCAGAGAATTACATCCATCTTCAAGACGCTGTGGCAAATGACGCTAATTTAAATCCAAACAACTTAGGTCGTATGGTCATTTTACCGTCTTCATTTGTAAATAGCCCGCGGTACTTACACGAATATACTCAGGACGAAACGTGGCTTGCTCACGTGTTTCAAGTCCACAGAATCTCCATGTGTTGGCCAGAGAGGGAAAAACAAAGAACATAGTTTACAAAAATGTACTACAGTAATAAGGCCTCTTATTTTTAGCTTCCTACATTATTATACTACTTACATTAAGTTAGTACTTCCTACGCAGACGATGTTGCGGATGTCACACTGTCTAACATCGGGGGTTGGCAGGTAGGTAGTTAGTAGTATTTTAAACCGATTTACATTATTTACTTTTTATATTTACTAAGGAAACATTCGGAGCTATCCATTATGTAGCTTAGGTTGCTTTTGAACAAATTTTGATGTGAAGTTGTGGACTGGAACACGATATTGGGACATTGTTGCAGGGGGACTTACAGCCGGGAGAAAACAAAAAAACTTATGCGGACGAAGTCGCGGGTAAAAGCTAGTATAATATATGTTAAAGTTTGTGAATATGGATGGATGTTTGTTACTCTTTCACGTAAAAACTACTGAATGGATCTGGATGTAATTTGGCACAGAGATAGATTATGGTCCGGAATAACATATAGGCTACTTTTTACAGCGAAAACCGACATCCATGCGGGCAGAGCCGCGGGCAACAGCTAGTACTAAATAATATTGTAGGTACACCTAACTAATTAATCAACTACACCGCAAATCAAACGGGAAAGACACTGAACATACTAAATATACTAACCATCATCCCTCTACAGAAGGCGGGTTGAACAGCGGTATAAGTTAATGTACACATTGGACAAATTATATGTGGCAAATTATTTGCAGCAATATTTTTGTAGCTGTCTGCTAGCAACAACTTTATGTTACAATCAATGCGACTTTTTATTGCCTTCATTCTGAGCCAAAAGACGTCCACTGCTGTGGACATTTTAAAAGAGGTAGGGCACTTTACTAGTGAGCAGGCCCGGCTGGGAAAGGACCTCCACCTTACAGAAAACCACACCCAAATAACTACACACAGCGGTGTAGTTGTGTTCCTGTGTGTGAGTACAGGTCTCCAGCGCTCTTTTAGGGATGCGTTTTGAAAGAAACGTATTCCTATCCGAGGGATACTCCCATCCTACAGCCCTGGTGTCAAAAAATGGGTTGGCAACACGTAAGTGATACCTCTGGAATTGCAAGCGTCCATAGGCTACGGTTACTACTTAACATCAGGTGGGCCGTATGCTTGTTTGCCACACAAGGAGAATAAAAATAAAAAAACACCATATGCATACCCATAGCATTTGGTACTGATCTGACCTGTTGATTCGATTGCCTTATCGAATGCGTAGGTTATAGTAAACCATATCTACAGATTTCAGATGATAAAGAAATTCTTATATCCTAGACTAAGAGTTAGCCGTGTACAATGAGCTTATTGAAGTTTAGTCCTATAACGCTGCGAAGCTTCAGCTCCCTCTATAAATTACTCGTTCCTTCAGTTAAACAAATTTACACCCAAATAAATTCAAGCAAAATTTGCTCTTATTTCTATAGAAACAAGATTCAAATTAGCCGCAGTTTTAAATTCGTTTTCAGTGAATAAAGATGAATGGCATAGCCCAACTGTCTCACGGTAGGTGGTCTTTGACAGACAGATACTCCTTTGCATATGTCACGTGTGCCATTTTTAATTTTAGACAGAGCTATGTGTGGCCAGCTTGTTAGCGCACTAACTATGCAATTCTCGGTTTAAATGAATATATGTCGATTGCTGCAAAAAGAACATTATGGCATACTGAATAGAGCTTAAATTTCGATAAAGCAACTACATTTAAATAATGTCGCCTCTTGTCCCATTATTGTTTTAAGCCTACTTTCAACGCAAGAGGCGTGATGCCATTGTCCATTTCACCAAGCCAGTGTGTCTCGGTATACTTCACTCAGCTATTTGGACATAAAATTAGAGCACGATGTGTTTTTGATATGGCGGGTTAATTTTGTGGTTTTTGATGTAATTCCACAACACACCATAGGCTATGAAAAATGAATAAAATTTTAAAATAATTTTAACAAAAAAAAAACCGACTTCAGTACGGCAAGTTGTAAAATTTTCAGATATTTGTTTGTTACAATCGAATAAAATCGACTGAGCGTCGGGCTGAACACAGGTCAAGTAGGTATTAAAAGCAATATTTAATCTGTGCAATCCGCGCTCAATTCATTCACGTCATTATTTCTTATTAATAGTTGCTTAGCAACAATAACCGAAACTTATCTAATCGCCATCAGTAAAATACTTATTATTGAAAAGTTCAGATGGCCATCTGTGGTCTTCTTCATCAGTTTTACTTAACCAAATTACACTTTCTGAATGCAAATGATCGATTAGTTGTTTAAAATATTGAAATTGCTATATGTGTGCCTATAACTTTTGAGGAGTTTCCTTAATTCCTCATGGAACCCATCATCGGAACTTTCTTTTGATGATAATGGGACCAAACTGGAAGTATGTCCAGTCAGACAAAAAAAGAATTTTTCAAATCGGTCCATAAATGACGGAGTTATGCGGTAACAAACATTAAAAAAAATAAAAAAATAAAAAATACACACGAATTGATAACCTCCTCTTTTTGAAGTCGGTTAATAACATGACATTTTTTATTACTCTACGCAACGACTTAATATGTTTAAGTAAATAAAAATGTAAGGTTGTAATTTTTAGGGACAAAACTTTATGTGATCCCTAAATGTTTGTTTCAAGTCTGGTTCTACTTTGTGTTCGTGAATGTTTGTTAAGCCCCCCGCGACACAGGACTTGTTCCCTAGTGCGAAAATTAGTTAATGCTCCTGCAATATAGGGCTTTTTGCTAGAATTGTCTTATAAAATAAAAAATATACAATATTTCGAGTAATAATTCATGAAATTACGCAGTACAATCTGCACATTCATAAATTATTTCATTCTATAAAGACGTTTCTTCATAAAAAGTCGTGAATATATCGTCGGTTCGCCGTAACAAATGGCTGCGGGCCCTTCGCTGCCACTTGTCAGTTTCAAACGTAGCCGAGATGAATTGTTACGGAGAGGCAGCTTCCACTGTACGGTAACTGAAGTTTAGTAAATCTTTTGTTAATTGACTACATGGTTGTTTCAGTAGTTTGCTTCGCTATTTACTACTGAACGACGTGATGTAGGTTCGATTCCTATTCTGAAAACGAATTATGTGATCCACAATTGGTTGTTCCGAGTGTTGGTGTACTTTGTGTCCGTTAATTGAATGTTTGTAAAGTACCACGTAACACAGGGATTTTTCCCTAATACGGGAGTTGTGTTCGAGTAGTGACGAATTAAGAATACATTTGTATTCTTAATTCATCACTCAACACCCCGTTCCATCCCGAGGGTGTCGTATAAGTCAACTAAGGGAGTAAGTCAGGCAAACAATATGCACTGCAAGAGAGGAAAAACTTGAAATGAATCCCTATACCAATCGATCTGACCAGCGTGGTATAGTAAACCAATATCCCTCCAAGTGAAAAAGCTCCAAAAAAAAAACAAGAATTTTTGGGCCACATGTGAACCACATGTGGCCCAAGAATTCTTGTTTTTTTTTTTTCAAATGAAGGAGAAGCCAACTCCCGTCATCATCATCTCAACCCATAAACGACCTACTGCTGGGCACGGGTGTCCTCCATACACTTGGAGGGATATTGGTTTACTATACCACGCTGGTCAGATCGATTGGTATAGGGATTCATTTCAAGTTTTTCCTCTCTTGCAGTGCATATTGTTTGCCTGACTTACTCCCTTAGTTGACTTATACGACACCCTCGGGATGGAACGGGGTGTTGAGTGATGAATTAAGAATACAAATGTATTCTTAATTCGTCACTACTCGAACACAACTCCCGTATTAGGGAAAAATCCCTGTGTTACGTGGTACTTTACAAACATTCAATTAACGGACACAAAGTACACCAACACTCGGAACAACCAATTGTGGATCACATAATTCGTTTTCAGAATAGGAATCGAACCTACATCACGTCGTTCAGTAGTAAATAGCGAAGCAAACTACTGAAACAACCATGTAGTCAATTAACAAAAGATTTACTAAACTTCAGTTACCGTACAGTGGAAGCTGCCTCTCCGTAACAATTCATCTCGGCTACGTTTGAAACTGACAAGTGGCAGCGAAGGGCCCGCAGCCATTTGTTACGGCGAACCGACGATATATTCACGACTTTTTATGAAGAAACGTCTTTATAGAATGAAATAATTTATGAATGTGCAGATTGTACTGCGTAATTTCATGAATTATTACTCGAAATATTGTATATTTTTTATTTTATAAGACAATTCTAGCAAAAAGCCCTATATTGCAGGAGCATTAACTAATTTTCGCACTAGGGAACAAGTCCTGTGTCGCGGGGGGCTTAACAAACATTCACGAACACAAAGTAGAACCAGACTTGAAACAAACATTTAGGGATCACATAAAGTTTTGTCCCTAAAAATTACAACCTTACATTTTTATTTACTTAAACATATTAAGTCGTTGCGTAGAGTAATAAAAAATGTCATGTTATTAACCGACTTCAAAAAGAGGAGGTTATCAATTCGTGTGTATTTTTTATTTTTTTATTTTTTTTAATGTTTGTTACCGCATAACTCCGTCATTTATGGACCGATTTGAAAAATTCTTTTTTTGTCTGACTGGACATACTTCCAGTTTGGTCCCATTATCATCAAAAGAAAGTTCCGATGATGGGTTCCATGAGGAATTAAGGAAACTCCTCAAAAGTTATAGGCACACATATAGCAATTTCAATATTTTAAACAACTAATCGATCATTTGCATTCAGAAAGTGTAATTTGGTTAAGTAAAACTGATGAAGAAGACCACAGATGGCCATCTGAACTTTTCAATAATAAGTATTTTACTGATGGCGATTAGATAAGTTTCGGTTATTGTTGCTAAGCAACTATTAATAAGAAATAATGACGTGAATGAATTGAGCGCGGATTGCACAGATTAAATATTGCTTTTAATACCTACTTGACCTGTGTTCAGCCCGACGCTCAGTCGATTTTATTCGATTGTAACAAACAAATATCTGAAAATTTTACAACTTGCCGTACTGAAGTCGGTTTTTTTTTGTTAAAATTATTTTAAAATTTTATTCATTTTTCATAGCCTATGGTGTGTTGTGGAATTACATCAAAAACCACAAAATTAACCCGCCATATCAAAAACACATCGTGCTCTAATTTTATGTCCAAATAGCTGAGTGAAGTATACCGAGACACACTGGCTTGGTGAAATGGACAATGGCATCACGCCTCTTGCGTTGAAAGTAGGCTTAAAACAATAATGGGACAAGAGGCGACATTATTTAAATGTAGTTGCTTTATCGAAATTTAAGCTCTATTCAGTATGCCATAATGTTCTTTTTGCAGCAATCGACATATATTCATTTAAACCGAGAATTGCATAGTTAGTGCGCTAACAAGCTGGCCACACATAGCTCTGTCTAAAATTAAAAATGGCACACGTGACATATGCAAAGGAGTATCTGTCTGTCAAAGACCACCTACCGTGAGACAGTTGGGCTATGCCATTCATCTTTATTCACTGAAAACGAATTTAAAACTGCGGCTAATTTGAATCTTGTTTCTATAGAAATAAGAGCAAATTTTGCTTGAATTTATTTGGGTGTAAATTTGTTTAACTGAAGGAACGAGTAATTTATAGAGGGAGCTGAAGCTTCGCAGCGTTATAGGACTAAACTTCAATAAGCTCATTGTACACGGCTAACTCTTAGTCTAGGATATAAGAATTTCTTTATCATCTGAAATCTGTAGATATGGTTTACTATAACCTACGCATTCGATAAGGCAATCGAATCAACAGGTCAGATCAGTACCAAATGCTATGGGTATGCATATGGTGTTTTTTTATTTTTATTCTCCTTGTGTGGCAAACAAGCATACGGCCCACCTGATGTTAAGTAGTAACCGTAGCCTATGGACGCTTGCAATTCCAGAGGTATCACTTACGTGTTGCCAACCCATTTTTTGACACCAGGGCTGTAGGATGGGAGTATCCCTCGGATAGGAATACGTTTCTTTCAAAACGCATCCCTAAAAGAGCGCTGGAGACCTGTACTCACACACAGGAACACAACTACACCGCTGTGTGTAGTTATTTGGGTGTGGTTTTCTGTAAGGTGGAGGTCCTTTCCCAGCCGGGCCTGCTCACTAGTAAAGTGCCCTACCTCTTTTAAAATGTCCACAGCAGTGGACGTCTTTTGGCTCAGAATGAAGGCAATAAAAAGTCGCATTGATTGTAACATAAAGTTGTTGCTAGCAGACAGCTACAAAAATATTGCTGCAAATAATTTGCCACATATAATTTGTCCAATGTGTACATTAACTTATACCGCTGTTCAACCCGCCTTCTGTAGAGGGATGATGGTTAGTATATTTAGTATGTTCAGTGTCTTTCCCGTTTGATTTGCGGTGTAGTTGATTAATTAGTTAGGTGTACCTACAATATTATTTAGTACTAGCTGTTGCCCGCGGCTCTGCCCGCATGGATGTCGGTTTTCGCTGTAAAAAGTAGCCTATATGTTATTCCGGACCATAATCTATCTCTGTGCCAAATTACATCCAGATCCATTCAGTAGTTTTTACGTGAAAGAGTAACAAACATCCATCCATATTCACAAACTTTAACATATATTATACTAGCTTTTACCCGCGACTTCGTCCGCATAAGTTTTTTTGTTTTCTCCCGGCTGTAAGTCCCCCTGCAACAATGTCCCAATATCGTGTTCCAGTCCACAACTTCACATCAAAATTTGTTCAAAAGCAACCTAAGCTACATAATGGATAGCTCCGAATGTTTCCTTAGTAAATATAAAAAGTAAATAATGTAAATCGGTTTAAAATACTACTAACTACCTACCTGCCAACCCCCGATGTTAGACAGTGTGACATCCGCAACATCGTCTGCGTAGGAAGTACTAACTTAATGTAAGTAGTATAATAATGTAGGAAGCTAAAAATAAGAGGCCTTATTACTGTAGTACATTTTTGTAAACTATGTTCTTTGTTTTTCCCTCTCTGGCCAACACATGGAGATTCTGTGGACTTGAAACACGTGAGCAAGCCACGTTTCGTCCTGAGTATATTCGTGTAAGTACCGCGGGCTATTTACAAATGAAGACGGTAAAATGACCATACGACCTAAGTTGTTTGGATTTAAATTAGCGTCATTTGCCACAGCGTCTTGAAGATGGATGTAATTCTCTGCTCTTAGTTTAGTTTGATTTAATGATATGTACCGTAACCTCTCGCTTTCAACTTTAACGTACATGTCAACGTAAAACTGATTGGCTAGTTGCTTGCATCTTTGTACAATGTTAAAGTTGTTTTCTCGTATCATCATGTTGTAGGCATAAAAATCCATGCATGAAACCTTTTTGTTATGCAAGGTAAGACCTGTTACAGGATTAATTTGAGGAACTTGAAAGTGGTACCCCTCTTGTCCCTTACTAAATATGATCGGATATTGCAACGCATCATAAAATTTATGAGTATCAGGCACCCTGGTTAATGTGTCATCTCGGGCCTGTAAAACTATATCACGGGAAGCAAACTGTTCGCCTGTAACCAAGGCTGCGACTTCATTTATTAACGGTGCATTATACCGCCTTTCATGTTCCCCACTTGGTGTGCGATCGGGGTGCATCACCAACCTATAATCCTCTCCCGGCATTCTTTCTAGTGCTGTTTTGAAAGTATTGATAAGGCGATTATGTTCATGCAACATTCTCTGGATTTTTAAAACAGTATCCCTTTCGATTCCTTGTATATTTTGACACCTGCGATCAGCTTCGTTTTCTTCATCGCCCATGAAATAAAGTTGCAAAAACTTTGGTTGTTCATTATTTGCGGGAAGTAAGGAACCAATACTGTGATACACCTGTCCTTGGATGGTAAAAGTAGGTGAAAATCCAGGCATTAGGACCTCCTTATGTACACCAAATGACGTCATCTGAAAGCAAAAATTATACTTTCTAATCCTGCTTAAAAACCGGCGCGATTCGTTACTGTCGTATAAAAGTAAAGATTTAAGAGGTTCCTCTGGCTCGCCAAGTAATGGAATTTTAACCTTTCCACCAGAACAGCACATACCATCTTTCCATTTCAGTGCTTCACAATATCTGCATTTTTTATCCATTCTCCCAATGATAACCAATCGGTGATTAACATAGTCGATCAAAGGATCATACTCAAAAGCGGAACCATTAAATGCCTCCCACGTACTCATTGAAAACGTATGTCTTCTTTCTGCCTGCCGTTCAGCATTTAAAAGACGTCGTCTTTGTGAATCTTCGTCAGTCTCTGCCGCAATCAATTGCGCGTGACGTTCGGCATCTAAAACTCGACGTGTCTGAGTCTGTTCCACTGTCTCAGCAGCTCTTTGAGATGCGTGGCGTTCAGCATCCAGGGTCTGACGGGCCTGAGTCTGCGTAAACGTCTCAGAGGCCCTTTGAAATGCGTGGCGCTCAGCATCTAAGGTTTGTCGGGCTTGAGTCTGCGTATAGGTCTCAGAGGCCCTTTAAGATGCGCAGCGTTCAGCATCCAGGGCCTGACGGGTCTCAGTCTGCGTAAACGTCTCAGAGGCTCTTTGAGATGCGTGGCGTTCAGCATCTAGGGCCTGACGGGCTTGAGTCTGCGTATAGGTTTTAGAAGCTCTTTGAGTCGCATGACGCTGAGAATCTAACATCTGACGCGTCTGGGTCTGCTCTTCAGATTCTTGGCTTCTAGCAACTTTTGCAGTTCGAGCTCTGCTAGAACTACGGCTTAGATTGAATTTACGTTTGCGTGGCATATCGAAAACAATAATTAAAGATTTTTAAAATCGGTTGTTTTAAAAACTACAACGTAAGACAATTTTTTATAAAAACTTCGATAAAGCAAACCTTTTTACTTAAAACCTTAATATCTTAATCAATCAATAACGTATTGAACCTAAACAACTATGCACCTGACAAACCTTTTATACCTAAAACCTAAATTAACTAAATAAATTCAAAAATATTGAATTTATGTACCACACCACAATACACAATTTTCTTCACTACTGGTACTACCTACTTATCTATCAAAACTAACATAAAAGTACTATAATATAATGACAAAATCTATTACTAAACTAATTTACTACGAACTATAAACATCCTGATGTGAGCTAAAAAAAACTTAACCTACACATGAATAAAATTGAGAATTAACAAATGAAAGCGACTGCAAAAATAAAGAGTAATACGTATCTGAGTAAACCTAGAGATATGAATGATTGGTTAAGAAAATACCTACATCTAACAGCTACCTTAACTACCTAATAATAAAAATGTAACTAAGTACTTAATAAAAATACGAAAATGACGTCAACTTGGACTCAAAAATAATAACCTACCAAATATTTATTTAGATATCTAAAACAAAGGACTAAATTAAAGCTTACAGACACTACGCATAGACCGTAGTACCTATTTCAACTCGGAATTTAAAAAGAACGTTTTTAGCTAACCAAAAATTCGCAACGAACAGAGTTTCGTAACGCAAAATTTCAATATTCGCATACGTGCGACGACGACCGCGACGTCTGCACTCGTCAGCCGTTTAGGCATGATAGAGCAAAACTCCCAGCAAAAACCATAAAAAAAATCACTAACTCAATTCAGTTTTCTGCCTACTTCCTACCCCCTAAGTACGATGACGTGATCATTTTGATCTTATATCCGTTTTTAGGTAACCATCTATTACCTTACAAAATTTCATCAAAATCTGTTCAGCCGTTTAGACGTGAAAGAGCAAAAGTCCCAACAAAAACGACTAAAAATCACTAACTCAATTTAGTTATCTGCCTACTGCCTACCCCCTAAGAACGATGGCGTGATTATTTATAGCCTATGACCATTTCTAGGTTATCATCTATCACCATACCAAATTTCATCAAAATCCATTCAGCCATTTAGGCGTGAAAGAGTAACAGACAGACAGACAGACAGACAGACAGACAGAGTTACTTTCGCATTTATAATATTAGTATGGATTAGTAAGGATTTACCAAGGAATAAAGTGGTTTTCCAAATATAGTGTAAAGTTTTCGTTGTTTCAGTTTTATAGTTGCGAATGGTAAAGCCTAGAAATATAACGTCACCGCTGTATAATTTTATAGGTTTGGCAGAAGTTGAACATTGCCAGTATTATTTAGAAAGGACTTTCTAAATCCAGTTTGTTTTTGTTTAACAATAAATAGAAGCATTTAAATTATTTAACTGTAAGCTGTTTCATTTTTATACTCCTTGGGTGGCAAACAAGCAAATGGCCCACCTGATGATAAGCAGTAACCGTAACCTATGGACGCTTGCAATGCTAGAGGTAATACTTGCGTGTTGTCAACCCATTTTTTACACCAGGTCTCTAAGATGGAGTATCCCTGGGATAGGAAAACGTTTCTTACAAAACGCATCCCTAAATAAGCGCTGGAGACCTGTACTAACACACAGGATCACAACTACACCGCTTTGGTAATGTGGTCTTCTGTAAGGTGAAGGTCCTTCCCCAGTGGGGTTTGCTGACTGAAAAATTTCCTAAATGAAAAATTTCAAAACGAATTTCTACTTATTCAACAAAAACTGTTTGATATTTCAAAGTGCAATAATTAACTAGCTTCATGATCTAATAACAGAAAATGATGAAGGTAATCCAACAGTATAAACTAATCCTGAACAAAACAAAACAACATAAAAAGCCCGTCGATGACATGATAATCGACATAAATATGGCAGCACTCGGCGAGCTTGTATTATTCACGAGAGAACATTATCATAAATTGAGCAGCGCTTAGCGTATGAAGGTGTAAAATATTGTGTGTGTACCAAACGGCCTAGTTTTTGAACATACACACATTACGTTATAAATGTTACAGTCTGACAGTTAATTTGTTTGTTTATTTGATTTATTTACCTGTGGAAATAATAAGAGATGATGAAGGAGGACATAAAGAAATATTGAAGAAGACACGCTGGCCTTGGGTCAACGTACTCGTATTACGCCTTGCAATCCAGCGTGGAAATGTGGCCAGTCTTTTGGCCACCTTTCCTCAGAACTGCGACCTCAATCAGATATTTTATTTATAGGTACCTTTAAATACAGTATCTGATTGTTTGTAAGTAGGTTAGGTTAGTTTACTTTAATTTTAATAACTGTTCATGTAAATATCTTATGAAATAAATATTTCAGAAGACATCGTTCTTCATTTGTTAACTCACAATGCTGCATACTGTTTGACAAAGGTCTCCGCCATCATCTTCCACACCTGTCTATTCGATGCCAAAGCTATATAGCTTTTCCCCTTTAACCCTTCGTCTTTGATTTATTAGGAACTGGCTGATGCCCGCGGCTCCGAGGATTATCGCGGTAAAAAGTATCCTACATGCTTTTTCACAATACCATCGATCTTCTTGTCAAATTTTATTACGACCGTTTCAAAATTTCAACAGTTTAGTCTAAAAAAGGTAACAAATTAAAGACTAATAGAGTACTATCACATTTGTATGGTTACTATTTATAATGATAGTACTAGTCATATTCATTATATTTATTTATATCAAACTTGTAATTATTTGTGACACCGTTTTACACTTTATTTATTTACATACTTAACATAAAAATTACAGGTTAGAAAACCTAATTCAGTAAAATTAGTTTAAATTAATATAAATTAACTATTCTAATTAACCTAATATAAAAAGCAGCTAAGTAATATTGTTAAATATTTCCGTCTTACCAAATTCCGAACACTTATCAAATAAAAAGTTTGATCAATTTAACCATATCTTTTATGATATTCACTTTTTAACCGACGAAAAAAAAAAGAGAGGTTCTCAAGTCGACCCGTATATATATTTTTTTTTTTTTTTTTTTTTTTTTTTTTTTTTTTTTTTTTTTTTATGTATGACCACGCATAACTTTTTACAGGGTCGTCCGATTTCGATAATTCTTTTTTTATTCGATAGGATATACTTTGAAGTTGATCCCATTTTAACGACATTCAGCTCTTATGATGGGATCCATGAGGAATTGAGAGAACTCCTCAAATATTATAGGCAAACATATAACGATTTTGATATTTTCTACAATAAATCAAGCATTTGCATTCAGAAAGTATCATTTGGTGAAGTAAAACAGATGAAGAAGACCACAAATGACTGCCAGAAGTTCTCAATAATAAGCATTTTGTGAATGGCGATAGGATAATATAGATATCGAATAAGATAGTTACAGCGACTGTAATAAAGTAAATTCAATGTTTTTGATGAAAATGGTACCATTAAACTAATCTGATGATGAACTTGGAAGGCATAAGCATCGGAACTCCATAAATAAACAATGTATTCTAGCCGTGTTTGGGCTTATTTGAGAGGTCATAAGATGCACTCTGATTGTAAATTATTAGATTTTCGGAAACTCCGTATTTTCAACTAGAAATAATACCCCTCAGTTAAATAAATAGGGAATAATTGATTGTTCACTCATAACATTTACATTTGTTTACCGATTTTGTTAAAATTTGCTAAACATATACAGTTTTAATGACACTACATCATCGAGGAGACCTTAAATTGATCTACAACCGACACGGAAGACAGTTAAGGGCACTCTTCAATAGTTTATAGCAGCTACTTAACTACTAACAAACCATCTAACAAACAAATTATTTATTACGTAAAGTGAAATGGTAATAAATAAATGTTTAGCGCCGACTTAAAATAAATTAGTTATTTTCCATTAGTGCAGCAAAAATCAAAATCAAAATCTTTGTTTGTAATCATAGAACATGGTTTATGTTTTGCATTGAAGCGTACAAATTTAAATCTAAATCGAAGTACTCTGATTATAATTAAAACATTCATTGCCTATATTATTACAGATTAGAATAAACATATTTAATAAATTTTGTAATAAATATAAAAATAATAATGGTAATTAATTCAAAATGTTCGATTTTCTAATAAAAAAAAACCTCGGCCTGTCTACTGAAAACGCGGCCAAGAGACTGGCAGCATTGCCACGCTGAATGGCAATGCTTATTCTTTAAGCCAAATATAAACAGCGTTCTGGTCACGTGAAGCGTCGAGCTTTGAAAAGACCGCGAGCACTTGCACCCCACCCAAACGGCATAAAAACATAATCTCCGATGAGAATGCTGTATTTGCGCCCCTTGAGAGTCTCCGCAGATGCAACAGCAGCACCACCTGCTGTGCTTGGGAGATGGGATGGCGTGATGGCGTAGACACATGCTGCATCCCACATCAAAGGCCTACCCATCTTCCAGGGCAGTAAAGACGGTATGTCTTTACTGCAGGTCTCTTACCATCGTTGTGTACACAATATATATACACAATTGGGTTCCCGTACAGCTGTAACGCCAGTGGTGACAAGAGCGCGTCGGAGAATGTCATTTAGGTTAGCGTGCCGTATTTTAAGAGATGTAGGGCGCTATACTAACGAGCAAGCCCGAATGGGGTAGGACCTCTACCTTACAGAAAACCACAGCCAAATAACTACACACAGCGATGTAGTTGTGTTCCTAAATGAGCGCTGGCGACCTGTACCCATACAGGTCTCCAGCGCTCATTTAGGTATTCATTTTGAAAGAAACGTTTTCCTGTCTCAGGGATACTCCATTTTAAAGCCCTAGTGTAAAAAGGTGGGTCGGCAACACACACAAGTTATACCCCTGGTAAGTATTGCAAAAGTCCATAGGGTACGGTAACTACTTAACATCAGGCGGGCCATATGCTTGTTTGCCATCCTAGTAGTATAAAAATATATGCGGCCTGCACTCCTGCTGCATGACAGGTCGTGGTGTCCAAGGCTATCGACGGCTTCACCACCGCAACATCTATGCTGAGAAATAGAAGAAGCACCTTGACGAAGGATAAAAGTATTAAATATTAATGTCAGGATATTTTAAGCAGCTTCGTTAGCCTAAAAAAAATTGTTTTGTGGACTATAAGACGATATTTGGTTCAGTGGCATAAGTGGTTACCTCGCCGTTTACCACTACGCGGCGTGTTTTAGGTTCGATGTCCATACGGGAAAAAAGTTGTGTGACCCATGGTGGTGCCAATGGTTGTCCCTAGTATGAGTGTACTTTGTATCCGTCAATTGTATATTTGTAAAGTCTCCGGCGACACAGGGCTTGTTACCTAGCGAGGGACTTGCCTTAAAAGAAAAGGAAATAAAAGATTTAGATTTTATTGTTTAATCAAAGGTACAAAAATAAGGGTAAGTAATAAAAAAAAATTAAAACTTCTAAACTACAAAGATATATTGACTTTTTAGAAAAAATCGCGTTCTCCATCTTTGATCACGAAATAGATGTTATATTCGTATTCAACACCCCCGAAAAGCTCGAAGAGGACACCAGAACAGGTCACTTGTCAAAAGTAGTAACTCGTTAAAGGAGGTTACTCGCTAATCGGATTCGGCTGGGTAGTGTTTGAATGGCTTAGCCATATCTCCCTGTCCTAAATATCGCAGTATCTCAAGACAAAAATGTTTGACCCGTGTATGTTACCAGTGATGAACATTATACATCTGAGACGTGGTCGTATACTAACGCTGCGCTGTGTTAAACCTTAATAATAATAATATTTTCGAGACAACTCACACATCGCTATCTGATCCCAAACTAGGCAGAGCCTGAACTATGGTAACCAGACAACTGATAAACATACTTATATATTTCTAAATACATACATATTATAAATAAATTACACCCAGACACAGAACAAACATTCGTGCTCATCATACAAAGATTTGTCCTGGGTGGGAACCGAACCCACGACCTCCGGCGTAGCAGTCAGAGTCGCTAACCACTAGACCAACAGGCCAGTTAATGCTTATGTATACATAAGCATAAGGATTTATTTGCGCTGTGTAAATCTTTATGTAAACGTAAGCTTAATGCTTATGTTTACATAGCATAAGGATTTACACAGCGCAGTGATCTCAGTCAAAAGACGTGCACTGGTAGACCAGTGCGCTTCTTTTGATTGAGATCATAAGGACTTTATAACCAATTTGTTATGTATAATTATTGATATGTATATGTAAGTCACAAAAAATTAAAAAATAATATCTTTTTAACAAAAAATTGAACCGACGAAAAAAAAAAGGATTTGAAAAGTAAAAAATAATAAAGTTTTGAGTCGGCGCCAAACTAACGAATAAGCAAATTAATCTATACCTACGTATATAATACTTGCCCTAACTAATTCACTAACGCAGAGCATTATACATAAAGTGAGATGATGGCTTGTTTGTTTGGCGCCGACTCAAAACTTTATTATTTTTTACTTTTCAAATCCTTTTTTTTTTCGTCGGTTCAATTTTTTGTTAAAAAGATATTATTCATTTTTTTGTACAGAAAGTAGTTTTCTAACGTCAAGATGTTGCACTAAAGCTGTTCTGTAATAGGCGTTTCTACTCTTGCCCGACATCGAATCTGATTTCATAACGTATCGGCTACCGATACCAATAATATCATCACCGATCAAATACGTCCCGAACCGAACACCTCCAGCACTCCAAAAGTATGTTGAATTTTGTGTAATAGTTTCAAACAGTTGCACGAACATTCACTCCCTTGCAGATTTAGTCATGTGACTATACTAAAATTATAAATTTTAATAGGAAAGAGAAAAGTTTGTTAGTTTGATTGTTTGTTGACCTTTTCATGACTAAACGGCTAAACGGATTTTAATAAAATGTTTTAAGGAGATAGGTAGTATCCCGAGGAAAGCCAAGGCACGTATTTTTATTGCGGACGCAGACGCATACAACAGCTAATTAGACATAATACGTAATCAAAAAAGGATTTTGTTATTAATATTCGATTTCATCATCCTAAAATCCTAGATCCACACTTGTACCAAAACCGTAAAATAGTAATGACAGTTAATATGAAAGCGTTCAACGCCAATGACAATAAAAAGAACAGATATCTAGCCAGCTCTATAAATTCAAATATAAAAAGAGCACGTCATCTCGCTCACACACGTGACTTCTGTTACACGTACGAGCAAGAATACTAAGAGAAGCGCCAAACTAGAAAAATACAGGGATGTAATATTCAATTTGAAAATGTTGCCAACGGTTTTAAGTTGTAAAATTTTACGAGGTCAGGCATGTCGATGTTTTAGCATCAAAACTTTTATATTTTAGGATATACGAAGTAAATATCGACGAAATTTAAGCTCTCAACGCATCGGTGTATGTATTATTAATTTTGGCGCTAAGAATTTTATAGTTGGAATAGAATTTAATTTTCTTCGAGCTTCAGGTATTTAAAATAAAATTTTGCTGCGCTGCTTCATATTGTTTTGGTTAAAATTACTTTATTACGTTATATAAATACTGCTTCAATTTGTGATAAAGATATTAGAATAATTTAGCAAAATATTATTCTCTTCAATAAAGTTATTATTTACAGTACTATTTTTGAAATCGGTAGGTACTTAGTTCTTTTTTGCACAATACACCTATGCCCCTCTAGACAAGTGGCATAAACGGTAGTCGTATCAAATAGAATAGAAAGCGAATGTATACGTCGTAAACTTATTTCATATCCCATACCATCCATCCATCCATCTCAGCCATAAGACGTCCACTGCTGGTCATAGGCCTCCCCATAGGTTTTCCACATCATTCGGACCTTGTCCGCGACCCATATCCCATATATTTGCTATCTATTCTATTCGATTCGACTTCCGTTTATGCCACTTGTCTAGAAGGGCTAGACATAATAAAATATAGAATATAGAAGACCAAAGTCACAGCGTTGGCTTTGGTTGATTTTTCCAACGCCTTTAATACCGTCAGTCACGACATCCTTTTGGCTATCCTCTCCCACTATATGATCTCTACCGAAGCTCTGGAATGGTTCTCGACTTATCTTCGAGGTCGTCAGCAGTCAGTCCGCAGTGATGATTTGTCATCAAATTGGTGTGATATAGACTCTGGTGTTCCTCAAGGCGGTATACTTTCTCCTTTGTTATTTTCAATTTTTATCAATCTCTTAACCCACAACCTTCATTGTGCGTATCATCTGTATGCTGATGACCTGCAAATCTACTCACAGGCAGTATCGACAGCATTTCATCTGCTGTTGATATGGTGAATAGGGATCTTGAATGGGGAACTGACAGAATCATCAAAACAATAGTGTCTAATAAGTATATGTATTGTATTGTATTCTTTAATTTATAGATATGTATTATATATTTATATTATTATTTATTATATGTATGTGCTTCCTTCTAAATACCTATGTATGTAGTTTGTATTATTATGTTTGATATATTTTTAAATATTTCAATTTTAGATTCGTGCACCTACTTTGTTTTATCTCTGCATCACGCTATAGGTTGACTGGTAGAGAATGCCTCTGGCTTTAAGTCCGCCTTTATACGAATTTGTGCATATGAAGTTAAATAAATAAATAAAATACATTAATGAAATCACGATTTTAAGTAAATAACTAAAAGCAAAATGAGCGTATATTATACTAAAGAAGCCATCCTTAAATTTTAATCATGTTATCTAAAAGCATAATCCTTTGTTCAAAACCAGATTAAAGTATTACCTTAAAATACTAATTCTCTCACGTACCTAATCTTCTCAATAAGTGGTCCAGTTTTGGCTCGGTACTCTCGGTAAATTACGTACAAAGGTACTTAGTATTACCATTCAGTAGCAGGTGGGATGCTAAGTAATTTCCGATATCTAAGTAACAAGCTCATAGCCCAAGGTGTGTTAGTATAGCAGGTAAGATTTAGCTTTAGCTTGTAATAGGTTGATTAAGGTTTTAATGTCCTGAATGCTGGGCTGTCGCTGCTTGTTTGGTTGAAGGATTTTGTTAATTAAAGTGTATCAAAAATGCCTTGGTGGTCCAGTGGCCGCAGTATGCGACTGCAGTGCACGAGGTTGTGGGTTCGATTTCCACACAGGACAAAACTGTATGTGTCCCATAAAGAGTTGTTCTGAGTTTTGGTGTAATTTGTGTCCGTTAATTGTATATTTGTAAAGTTCCCCGCAATACAGAGCTTATTTTGTAGTGCGGGAGTTGCCTTTAAAAAAAAATACTTATTAAAATAAATTGTATGTGTTATATGTAAATACGTATTCTTGTAAATAAAATGTTAAACAAAGACTTCTAACAGCAGATTTTTATAAGGAAAATCAGCATATAAAAAGCTCTTATACTTAATACATTTGTTATTACTTAGGTGTCAAATAAGGAAATGTCTACTGGTGAATAGTTCCATACAAAATGAAAAATTGTAATAATCAGTGAATTAGTCGCATAAAGCCGGCCTAGATGTATGTTATGTTAAAAAAAGACAACTCCCACACTAGAGAACAAGCTCTGTGTCGCGGGGGACTTTACAAACATACAATTAACAGACACAAATTACAACCAGACTTAGAACAACTCTTTGTGGGTCACACAAAGTTTTGTCCCTTGTGGGAATCGAACCCACAACCTCGTGCACAGCAGGCGCATACTGCGGCCACTGGACCACCAAAGCAGTCTAGATATTTGTAACACAAGGGTTTAGTGATGAGATACATATATTATGGAAAGGGAATAGTTTAGAACACTTCACTAATGAGCACTAGAGACCTATGTATACTCGCGAACAGGAACACAAATTAATTTACCTACTACTGTGTATAAGCATTTTATATGATCGGAGTCCTTTCCTTGAGCTTGCTTGCTCCACCTATCACTAGTGAGACGTAAGGAAAAAATACATTTAAAAAAAAATATCCTATTTTCTCATACGTTCAATAACAATAATAATATTTTCGGGACAACTCACACATCGCTATCTGATCCCAAACTAGGCAGAGCCTGTACTATGGTAACCAGACAACTGATAAACATACTTATATAGATAAATTACACCCAGACACAGAACAAACATTCGTGCTCATCACACAAAGATTTGTTCTGGGTGGGAATCGAACCCACGACCGCCGGTGTAGCAGTCAGAGTCACTTACCACTAGACCAGCAGGCCAGTCAATGAAGATATGGTGTAGTTGGTAATACACCAAATACTAATAGAACTTACAATAGGACATGATAGCGTCAGTGACTGATAAAAGTGCATCGTCACAAAGGCACTCAGTTCCCACCGGCTTCTGTGGGAAAATTCTATTTTTGTGTAACGTCTTTATGTTGTGGTATAAGATGTAGGCGATTGGTGTAAAAGTATACAATGTGTATAAACAGATGAAGATAATGTTTCAAATCGCGTTCCTATATGAACTTGGGAGAGTCGCACTCATGAAGCTGCACTTATGCACAAGAACAAAATTGCACCACACTGTGTGTAGTTGCCACACTTGGCTGTTATCTTACTAATGGTATAAATGTGAAAGTTTGTGAGGATAGATGGATTTTTGTTACTCTTTCACGTTAAAACTACTGAACGGATCTGGATGAAATTTGGCATAGAGATAGATTATCTATAGTCTAGACTATCGAATAGGCTACTTTTTATGGCGATAACCGACATTCACGCGGATCTTTCTCTTAAAGATACGATGGCTTATTATAGTTAAAATCAATTATTGTAATAGACAGCATTACAATTGCTTACCATCGTTTAAAGAAGTTATTTTTAGAATACATAACAGAAGTGTTATTGATGTATGACACAAAATATGTGATCAAAACATTCGCCTACGCTAACACTACAGCGTGTTGTTATCGCCACAATAAGCTGAAGACAACGATCCGCAATAAAATTATAAGCTTGTGACTTGCACTATACAAAAAGCACAACTTTAATTTTATAGATCAAAAGACAGACGTTGCTTTTAGAC
The DNA here is from genome assembly GCA_947095525.1 of Trisateles emortualis. Lineage (NCBI taxonomy): Eukaryota > Metazoa > Arthropoda > Insecta > Lepidoptera > Erebidae > Trisateles > Trisateles emortualis. The sequence continues at coordinate 1,778,717 of OX352748.1, read as the reverse complement.
ACACAAACACACAGACACAACAATAATATGCTCCACGTGACGCATGCGCAATACTATGTAGTACAAACTTTCTCAAATAAGATTTGACGTCACCTCGTTCAAAGGTGGAACGATATTTAATTTTTATTTTATTTTAGTTGTAATTTATTTTCACCATGTCATATGAAACGTATGACAGGAATTAAGGAAGTTATTATAAAAAAAAGCTGTACGGTTGAATATTATTTGTGGGAATTATGTATAAAAATATTTTTTGTTTTTTGCATGTTTATGTAACAAGAAGTTTATATAATATGCTTTCTAAAAATAATTTGAATTGAAAAGTTATTAATTACGAGAATTTCTGTAAAATCAGATTTTTTTTGTTTGATTTGTTTAATATCAAGTCTTCCAAATAGGTGGATGGGTGACCAATGAAAGTTTGCGGGCCAAAGGGCATGACTGGCCTGATGTTGCTAGTAGCTAGCTGACAGGCTAGTAAACCAGACATTCCTTTAGAATTCCTTTTGAAACGTGAGCTTCCTTACGATAATTTCCTTTATATGTAATGTGAATAAATTTCATAAAATTAAATTCATACCGATGTTACCAGTCTGGATCTGACTGTCTGAGTTCGAGCCAGAATCATGTCTACAATTTGACTACTTTTTCTGCCATAGTGAGTATGATAATATCCATTACTAGCAGCCCGCCTGATGTTAAACAGTTACCGTAGCCTATGGACGCTTGCAATACCAGAGGTATCACTTATGTGTTGCCGACTCACTATGGGATGTTGTCTCAACCCGTTTTTTTTACACCAGGGCTTTAAGATGGAGTATCCCTGGGATAGGAAAACGTTTCCTTCAAAACTCATCCCTAAATGAGCGCTGGAGACCTGTACTCACACACAGGAACACAACTACATGGCTGTGTGTAGTTATTTGGCTGTGGTCTTCTGTAAGTTTGCGGTCCTGCTTCAGTGGGGCTTGCTTGTTAGTATGATGCCCTACCTCTTGTTTGTTTGGTTTGAATTTCCAAATGTCTTGTCTTAGTGCTCTTACTGACGTCATTTCAGGAATGTGCAATAGTTCAAGTTTGTAGACTCTAGCGGTTTAAGCTCTGCGTTGATGAATCAGCTAGCCAGTCGGGAAAAGTAATTATAATATGTATAGAAGATGGTGACACTAAAACCTCTTCACCCATGGCACTCCACCATAGCAACATTAATGAGCACTTAGTTTTAATTCGTCCACATATTCTAGGCGGCGCATACCGTGGTCACATCCCAGATCATATCGGTTGGGTCCGGCTCCGTAATTTATACAAAACATGGTGACCCCAGAATATGTAGGGATATAATCATAACATTACTATTTAAGCATGCGAGACGCCTGACGGCCTGGTAAATGTTATGGTGGCCAAGGTTTTGGGATTTTAGAGGAATCCTGGGTAAAGGGTACATTCTTTAAAATGAAGACTCCTTGATCTCATAGCATTAATATGGCTTATCTTTGCGACAGATCGTAAGATCCTGTGTTCGATTTCTGGGTCCGGCATTGTGTTATTGAGATTTTCTGTTGGTAAGTTTTAGGAATCAAGATTTAGATTGCCACCTTGATCCCGTCAGATAAAAATGGCTTATCTTTGAGGCAGATCGTAAAATCCTGTATTCGATTTCTTGATCGGGCATAGTGTTATTGAGATTTTCTGTTATTAAGTTTTAGGAATCAGAAAAAGTAATATTATTGTGCGCTATATTTGGCAATATAAAAGCTTGTTCTAATTTGGGAACCAAAACTCACCCTACTATGTATATGTCAAAGAGAATCAGTTTGTCAGTACATTAACTCTAATTAAATAAAATAGTTGTGGAAACTCTTGGGGGATGCCTATGTCCAGCAGTAGACGTCTTTTGGCTGCGATGATGATGATGATGATGAAATAAAAATATGAATCCTGACTATGTTGCCATCAAAACGCTAAGAAGAATAAAAACGTATTTACAAATAGCTTAAAATCCAGACTTTTCTTAACGCATGGTGCCCTCAGTAATGGCGGTCATGCCTTACTCGTCTGCCATTAAAGACATCTGACGATGGTTAAATAATAATTAGGTCGCGCACGTGTCACTAACCACGTTTATATGAGGACTATGAAATGTTATCGTTACGGGATTATAGTTGTCTGATGCCTCGCCTCGAACTGTGGCCTTTCAATTTGTAATATGCCTTCAGATCATCGTGGACTATTTTCTTCTGAAACCCTTGATAAAGGAAAATAATAGAACTTTCCAGCAAAAAATATCCAGAAAGAATCTTTAATTACAAATTTACTATACCACCCATGGTTCGCTAGCTATTTTAAATTCTATGTAGGTACTCGTAAGCGTGGGCAGGCCTCCAATAAGGTGGACCGACGACCTGGTAAAGGTTGCGGGCAACCGATGGATAAGGTTGGCTCAGGATCGAGAGTTGTGGAAATCCTTGGGGGAGGCCTATATCCAGCAGTGGACGTCTTTTGGCTGAGATGATGATGACTCGTAATTAGGAGATTCCCTTATCATCGTATATTTGACGTATTTGAACTGGTCCATGTATCTAACTCGGGACCGAGTGCGACGTGAGCTTGACAAATAGAAGTGCGATTACCGCTTGTGCGACAAAATTGTACTACGTGTCACTATAGTGCCAATGCACGATTGTGCAACACACTGAAGCCCGACACAAGAATATTTACAATCATCGCCAGAATATCGTAGGCCACTGCAGTTGGATACATGCCTCTCTAAGTACCGACTCGCCACTCAACACAGGTGTGTTGAGTGGCGAGTAGGTACGGGTGCCTTCAAATTTGCCGCCGGCAGCGCGGCTGCAACGCTGCGGCCACGCTGTTTCCTAAATCCATTATAAATAAAAAACGCGCGACTGCAGCGCTACAGTCGCACTGTGGCCACGCTACCGTGGAGCAAATTTGACACTAATAGTATTCAAACCGAATGACACTTTGCAGCAAATTTATAGGCGCCCTTTACTATAATTTCAGAAATAAAATTAACGCGACGGCAAAAAACAATGTAAGAATAGTCTGTAATTGTTTATTATAATAGAAGACTATTTCATTCGAGATTGATGTTGAACGTTGTGTAATCCTTACTAATATCTATTACAAATGTGAAAGTTTGTGAGTATGGATGTATAGATGTATGGTTGTTACCCTTTCACACAAAAACTACTGCACAGATCTGGATGAAATTTGGCACAGAGATACATTATAGTCTATATGCTATTTCTAGCATATAGGCTATTTTAATCACGATAACCGACATCTACGCGGGCGGAGCCGCGGGCAACAACTAGTGTTAAAATATAACTACTTCACATTATTTAATCGATACTACTTTCTGTGCCAACAGATTTAATTTATAGTTATAGTTTAAAACCTAGTCTAATTTAAAAATTATTATTTGGCAGACTACGAGTAGGCGTGTCTGCAAATATTGTGACTACCAACGTTTTGCTAAATTAGAACATTTTTATCTTTAATCTGATGCGTTTGATTAAAAAAGTAGAAATAAAGTTTGATTAAAAAATTAATATTGTATACATCATAAAAGAGCCTATCTCTCTTCTACCACCATGCATGCAAGCAAGCCCGATTGGGGAAGGACCTTACAGAAGACCACAACCAAATAACCACTCACACCAGTGTTGTTATATTTCTGTGTGTGAGTACAGGCATAGTATAAGGAATAGAAATATATTTTTCCCACGTACGGGTCGTGGTCCATCTGCTTAGTGCACTTGGGTGGACCACGGGCACTTTTTCTTGCCGGTGGTCCACCTTTATAAAATAACTAAGGGTCGCCCGCGACTTCGTTCGCGCGGTAATTTGGAATATTTTCCCTGATTTTGCAACATATCTTACTACTGCTCCGCTCGTATTGATCATAGCGTGATCTTATATAGCCTATAGCCTACCTGGATAAATTCACTATTCAACAAAAAAAGATTTTTTCTAATCGAACCAGTACTTTCTGAGATTAGCGCGTTCAACCAAACAAACTCTTCAGCTTTATAATATTAAGTATAGATATGCAATATCTTTCCTACCTACCAGCCTTCCTTCCTTTTTACGATTAAATTTTAACTTTTCGGACGTTTATATTTAATATTTAATCAGCTCTTATCATCAGATGATGTTTTATATGTAGTTTTATGTTAATAATATATAACAATAAAAATTAGGTTGTCCTTACACTGGGATTCGTTTTTAAAACGTTATCCCAGGGAACACTAAATCATAAAACCCTGTAGTTACTACTTTTGGGTCGGTAACACGCAAGTGATATATCTGGTATTCCATGTGTCAATAGGTAACTAATAACATTTTTTAATAAAACCTTGTCATTTTACACTAATTTATCGTTCTGAGGCCTAATTATGAACAGTGGGCTTACTAATTGGTTATTGAACGCGACTTGTGATGTATCATTTTAATGAGCAATTAGCAATCAATTCTACTATCAGATACATACATATCATCACGCCCGTCTCCCAGTGGGGTAGGCAGAGACTGATACACCAATTTGCTTCGATTCAAACATACTTCCTTCGCCTCCTCTTGTACCTCTTATAATTCGTATGTAATATTTAAATGTTATATTTTGGCAATTAAAAAGAGTGACCCGAGTTTCTTGGCAATTCTTCTCGAGGCCCTACCATAGTCAGCGAATTGGCCGTAGGAAAAAAGTATCCTGGAATTTGTTTTTATGACGTTCATAAGTATCATGTATTTGATCTAAATGAATAAATGAGTTTGACTTTGACTTACATTCATCAACCTCTTAATGCATGAACGTCGATTCTGGGTACTTTTAACTTATACCAGATACATCCTACTAATATTATAAACGCGAAAGTTTGTAAAAATTTATGGATGGATGTATAGATGTTTGTTACTCTTTCACGCTAAAAGTTCTGAACGGATCTGGATGAAATTTGGCACAGTGATAGAGAGAGAGTCTGGAATAGCATATAGGCTACTTTTTATTGCGATAACCGACATCTACGCGGGCGGAGCCGCGGGCAACAACTAGTAATTTATAATTCGATGTCGATTGCAAAATGGACTGGTGTTATGAAGAGATAGTGTATTACAACTGCTGTGCTGAGGTCTCTGGTTCGAATCCCAAGGTCGGATGGAAGAGATTTTTTGTAGACGTTTAATAACTGCAAGATATCAGGCAAGAACATAAGTCAAATTCAAACTCATTTATTAATTTAGATCAAGTGCATGATAATTATGAACGTCATAAAAACAAATGCCAGCACATTTTTTTCCTTCAGCCTATATTTTACATATTTTTGTAATCAACATTTTTTTTAATTGTTTGGTCCAGTGGCGAAAGTATCGCCATTTATCATTGGGTTTCGTGATATGGGTTCGATTTCCACATGGATCAAAAATTGTTGTTTAAAATTTGGGTGTAAGTTGTATGTGTTAATTTGTATGTTTTTAAAGTCCCTGCAATACAGAGCTTGTACTATAGCGAGTGTTCACTTTTTAAAAGCAAATATGAGTATATAATTATTTCATCTTTATATTTTGCAAGTTAATGCCAATTACTTAGTTTACATGGGCCTAATGCGAAGGCTTTAAGTCACCCAAAGAGCAATGGAGAGAGCTATGCTTGGAGTTTCCCTGCGAGACCGAATCAGAAACGAGACGAACCAAAGTGACCGACATAGCTCGAAGAATTGCCTCAATTAAGTGGCAATGAGCAGGGCATATAGCTCGCAGAACCGATGGCCGGCAGAAAGGTTCTAGAGTGGTCAGCTCAGGACCGAATGATGTGGAAAATCTTGGGGGAGGCTTATGTCCAGCAGTGGACGTCTTATGGCTGAGATGGACTTGGTTAGGTTTCTCTCTAGGACTTTATTATTCTAATGTTTATAGTCATAAATATTGCTACCTGAAAAAAAAAACTTCTAAAACTAAAACTCCCCTAAACAATATAAGCTTTAAAAGTACATTCAATTTTAACTTCATACGCCACAGTATTGGCAGTACACGTGACGCAAGCGGCTACTGTTACCAACTTTGTGAGACAAAAAGTTTGTCGAAAAAAGTATGCCGCGAACAGGCACGTAAAACTCTCCCTGATGGTCAGCATGTTAGGCAGCATAGGTGATGTATAGATGTGGCAATAGGTACAATAAGTATTTATGTAAAAATATAAATAAAAAGATAAGAAAAGGAAAGGAAAAAGTAAGTGTTGCAAATATAATTATAAAAAAGATTTTAAATTTTAAATAAGAATCATGAAAAATAACTGGACTAAGGAAGGCCCTACCATTTACAAAAAATCACACCAAATAAGTTATTTCATTCGGTAGTAAGTACCTGTAATGATAGTTTTATGTGCGTGTGTGTGTGTGTGTATAAATAAATAAACTAATAAATAAAGCTAGATGGACTGACGACCTAAAAAAAGGGATGCACTGGATGCGGAAGGCGGAAGACCGTGTGCTTTGGCGCGTGTTGGGAGAGGTCTATGTCCAGCAGTGAACAGCGATAGGCTGATTGATTGATTGAAAAAATAAATAATATTGTTGTTGTATTCTTGTGCATATTTTCAGTACATATTTGTGAAATATTAAAAGATGTATTATATATATTTTGTGTCATAAATGTGTGGTTTTCATAAATTTATTACATTTATAGCTGACCGTGACTTCACTAAGGCCTGATCAGAATATCAGTGCTGCAGTTTAAATGCCGCTGCACAGAGCTGAGATTAGGACCCTTTCTGACATCACACAGGATAATTTTCTGTTTTTGATTTTGTATGTCTATTGTTTTTGTCTGTATCTGTTACCCTGTGTATGTTTCGAATAAATGCTTTCTTTCTTTCTTTCTTTTTAAATCAATTTTAAAAGAATACGTTTTCCTATCTCAGGATAAACCTCACCTTACAAAGCTCTGATTGCCTGGTCCACAGTTTCATGCTGTCTGAGGCTCAGAGGGGATCTCGATATGGTTTGTTTTAGAAAATAGTCACTCATCTACGAACTGACCGCGACAAGCTTAACCTAGACGATCTAATGAAACGCTTAGCTATTTTTTACTAGTATTTAAAAAAAAAAATTTTTCAGCAGTGTCTTACCAAGTATACCTTCTTGTCTTACAAGAAAATTTGCAATTTCGATCTAAAATAGTCGATACTAAAACTACTCACTGAAAACCCAACGACATAGGCACAAAACTACTGCATATTTTGTATCCTATCTAATCTTTGTCCACAAAACGTCGAGCTTATGCATGGCTGTAAAATTTAACGGTTCACAATAAAGTACTGGAACTAAGTCCGAGCGCACACTGTGCACCAATAACTTGATGCGCATGTGCGCTCCCCCTTACAATAACGATATGACCACCTATAGGATTTTAGTGGCCCGTTTTATTATTTGTTTTCGTTCGGTTCCATTTCATTGTCGCCATTTGTGAGTCTGACAATGTAAGAAAACAAAATGTTGTATTCATTTTATTTAATTTATTCAATACTAGTAGCCTGCCCTGACTTTGCCCGGGTTAAACTATTTTCAGCTCCACTTTCTTAATTTTTTAATTTTACATTACTATATCCTGACAATAATGAACATAGCAAAAGAAGAATTAGCGAATTCGGTTCAGCCGTGGTGATGCCGTGACAAAGGGAAATAGGGATTCATTTTTATATATAAGATTAACATATAACTCTATTAACAACAAAATCGTATATTTCTTCAAACTCAAACTCAAAATTCATTTAGGTTACAAAGTAACACTTATGAAGGTCATAAATTATGAATAAGCCAGAAAGATGATGTCAGCAAAATTTTCCTACGGCTAGTTCGCTGACGTGGAGCCTTGAGAAGAACTAGCAAGAAACTCAGGCCACTCTTTTTAATCGCCAGATAGTTACAATCTTTTGTAAAATACAAGTAAGATAGCATGCAAGCTGATGCATACTTATTGAATTGTTAAAATAAGGTAATCGTACTTAGTACTGGTCGTGCAAGAGAAAAAAAAAGTAACTTTCTATATCATTATTTATTCCAGCTTTTACTTAACGTTTCAATCAAAGTGTAGTAAATATAAACATGTCCACGTATGTTTGTCTGTTTGGTTACTAACCCTTCCCCTCTGTATACAGAGGTACATTGTATATTTGCTTATTGGGAACGTACTCATTGCAACCGATGAAGTTAGAATTGAAACATAGAACAAACATTTTGCGAAAATGAATATAAAATACTAGCCAACTTTTGGCTTTGCACGGGTAGTATTTCCCGAGGTCCCGTAATGTTTTTGTTAATAAAATATAGCCTTTGATACTCACAAATAACGAGGCATTCTATTAGTAAAAAAAAATTCAAATTTGTTCAGTAGATCCAGAGATTAGGTACAACGTCACAAACTTTTATCATCTTTTTGTTGTGTTAAGCCAGTAGAAGGTTCTTATCTTCTAATTATCATAATATCTTATAACTTGTACCACGCACCACTCACTGGCTGCTGTGGTCGATTTTGTTCGGCGCGTCGATATAATCGAAAACTACCTACTAAATAAAAAAGTAATCTAAATAAGTTTATATTTTAAAAAATATTTTTAAATACAAGCTTTTATAGTGTATTTATATAATACATGGGTGTTTATGCATTAAATATTCTTAAAAGAGCCCAAACACGATACGGCTGTATTGTTTTGTTGAAAAGTTTCTATGTACCTTTGAACATCATCATCACACACTGAACTCCACCTAAAAATATATTAGCCATGAAGCTATATCATCAAATCCAATAACGACGCGGCTATCTTGTTTAATTAAGTTTGTTTAGAGCCACCGTCCGATTTCATCATCACGTCCTAAACATACATCTAGGTATAATACTCATCAAGATAAATCCAAAACACCCAAACACGACACCGCTATCTTGTTTTGTTGAAGAGCTGCCGTAGCCACCTTGCGACTTCATCATTACGTTCTGAACACCCACCTACGAATATAGTACTCGACAAGATAAATCCATAAAATAAAGTTTAAAAACTAAAACCCGACTACTTAAAAATCGTCCTCTGAAAAGTATGAAATAAATACATTTTATATAGGTACAGAGGGTAGCCGTGGTCGTATGCCACCTTTTACATAATAATGATCCTTAGGGCAAGGTGGCATACGACCACGGCTACCCTCTGTACCTATATAAAATGTATTTATTTCATACTTTTCAGAGGACGATTTTTAAGTAGTCGGGTTTTAGTTTTTAAACTTTATTTTATTTGAATTATTTTGGGGTTTTATTTTTAAGACAATATTATACAATGCAGCTTTACGATATATACAATTTGCATTACATATTACATAACATAAATATCAGGGGCATTAAATATTAAATTAAATTTGCATAACATAATAATAACATAATATAATATAGCGAATGAAAACAAATTTTAAAACTATATTATTTATTCTTTTTTGTAGGTCATCAGACTTTTAGAGTCTAAACTATTGGGACATGAGTTTTATGCCTAATGAATTATTTTTATTATTTATTTTTGTAATTTACAGATTTTTTATATTCCTATCTTCCAACGTCAACACCACATCCTAAGCACCACCTAGATATATAGTTCTCGTCAAGATAAATCCAACAATCATGACGCGGCTATCTTGTTTCGTTAGAGTTCCTATGGCCAGCATTCGACTTCATTATCACACCCTAAACACCACTTAGAAGTATTAATATGCTTCTAGGTCACAACTTAGAAGCATATTACCCGTTTTGGTTTGATGGGTAATCCCGTCAAGATAAATCTAATGAGCCCAAATACGCTTCTACGCGTATCTTGTTTAATTAAAAAGTACCTATGGCAACCTTCCGACTTTCATCATCATAACCTGAACACGTAACTAGGAGTATAGTACTAGTCAAGATAAATTCATCGCACCAAAACGCAACGCGGCTACCTTGTTCCGTTGAAGAGTTCTCATGGGCACCTTCCTGAATACCCATCTAAGAATATAGTACTTGTCACGATAAATTTATCGCACCGAAACACAACGCGGCTATCTTGTTTCGTTGAAAAGTTCCTATGGCCACCATTCAACTTCATCATCACGTCCTAAACACCTAACTAAGAATATAGTGCTCATCAAGATAAATCTATCGCACCGAAGCACGACGCGGCTATCTTGTTTCGTTGAAGAGTTCCTATGGCCATCTTTCGACTTTATTATTATATCCTGAGCACCCACCAAGGAATATAGTACTTGTCAAGATAAATTCATTGCACCTAAACACGACGCGGATATCTTGTTTCGTTGAAGAGTTCCCATAGCCACTTCCCAACTTTATCACCGCGTTCTGAACACCCACCTAGGTATAAAGTACTTGTAGAGATATATGTAACGAACCCAAACACGACGCGGCTATCTTTTTTCGTGGAAGAGTTCCTATCGCCATCTTCCTTCCGACTTCATCATTAAATCCTGAGCACCCACCTAGGAATATAGTACTTGTCAAGATAAATCCATTGCACCTAAACATGACGCGGATATCTTGTTTCGTTGAAGAGTTCCTATAGCCACCAAGATAGCCGCGTCGTGTTTGGGTTCGTTACATATATCTCTACAAGTACTTTATACCTAGGTGGGTGTTCAGAACGCGGTGATAAAGTTGGGAAGTGGCTATGGGAACTCTTCAACGAAACAAGATATCCGCGTCGTGTTTAGGTGCAATGAATTTATCTTGACAAGTACTATATTCCTTGGTGGGTGCTCAGGATATAATAATAAAGTCGAAAGATGGCCATAGGAACTCTTCAACGAAACAAGATAGCCGCGTCGTGCTTCGGTGCGATAGATTTATCTTGATGAGCACTATATTCTTAGTTAGGTGTTTAGGACGTGATGATGAAGTTGAATGGTGGCCATAGGAACTTTTCAACGAAACAAGATAGCCGCGTTGTGTTTCGGTGCGATAAATTTATCGTGACAAGTACTATATTCTTAGATGGGTATTCAGGAAGGTGCCCATGAGAACTCTTCAACGGAACAAGGTAGCCGCGTTGCGTTTTGGTGCGATGAATTTATCTTGACTAGTACTATACTCCTAGTTACGTGTTCAGGTTATGATGATGAAAGTCGGAAGGTTGCCATAGGTACTTTTTAATTAAACAAGATACGCGTAGAAGCGTATTTGGGCTCATTAGATTTATCTTGACGGGATTACCCATCAAACCAAAACGGGTAATATGCTTCTAAGTTGTGACCTAGAAGCATATTAATACTTCTAAGTGGTGTTTAGGGTGTGATAATGAAGTCGAATGCTGGCCATAGGAACTCTAACGAAACAAGATAGCCGCGTCATGATTGTTGGATTTATCTTGACGAGAACTATATATCTAGGTGGTGCTTAGGATGTGGTGTTGACGTTGGAAGATAGGAATATAAAAAATCTGTAAATTACAAAAATAAATAATAAAAATAATTCATTAGGCATAAAACTCATGTCCCAATAGTTTAGACTCTAAAAGTCTGATGACCTACAAAAAAGAATAAATAATATAGTTTTAAAATTTGTTTTCATTCGCTATATTATATTATGTTATTATTATGTTATGCAAATTTAATTTAATATTTAATGCCCCTGATATTTATGTTATGTAATATGTAATGCAAATTGTATATATCGTAAAGCTGCATTGTATAATATTGTCTTAAAAATAAAACCCCAAAATAATTCAAATAAAATAAAGTTTAAAAACTAAAACCCGACTACTTAAAAATCGTCCTCTGAAAAGTATGAAATAAATACATTTTATATAGGTACAGAGGGTAGCCGTGGTCGTATGCCACCTTGCCCTAAGGATCATTATTATGTAAAAGGTGGCATACGACCACGGCTACCCTCTGTACCTATATAAAATGTATTTATTTCATACTTTTCAGAGGACGATTTTTAAGTAGTCGGGTTTTAGTTTTTAAACTTTATTTTATTTGAATTATTTTGGGGTTTTATTTTTAAGACAATATTATACAATGCAGCTTTACGATATATACAATTTGCATTACATATTACATAACATAAATATCAGGGGCATTAAATATTAAATTAAATTTGCATAACATAATAATAACATAATATAATATAGCGAATGAAAACAAATTTTAAAACTATATTATTTATTCTTTTTTGTAGGTCATCAGACTTTTAGAGTCTAAACTATTGGGACATGAGTTTTATGCCTAATGAATTATTTTTATTATTTATTTTTGTAATTTACAGATTTTTTATATTCCTATCTTCCAACGTCAACACCACATCCTAAGCACCACCTAGATATATAGTTCTCGTCAAGATAAATCCAACAATCATGACGCGGCTATCTTGTTTCGTTAGAGTTCCTATGGCCAGCATTCGACTTCATTATCACACCCTAAACACCACTTAGAAGTATTAATATGCTTCTAGGTCACAACTTAGAAGCATATTACCCGTTTTGGTTTGATGGGTAATCCCGTCAAGATAAATCTAATGAGCCCAAATACGCTTCTACGCGTATCTTGTTTAATTAAAAAGTACCTATGGCAACCTTCCGACTTTCATCATCATAACCTGAACACGTAACTAGGAGTATAGTACTAGTCAAGATAAATTCATCGCACCAAAACGCAACGCGGCTACCTTGTTCCGTTGAAGAGTTCTCATGGGCACCTTCCTGAATACCCATCTAAGAATATAGTACTTGTCACGATAAATTTATCGCACCGAAACACAACGCGGCTATCTTGTTTCGTTGAAAAGTTCCTATGGCCACCATTCAACTTCATCATCACGTCCTAAACACCTAACTAAGAATATAGTGCTCATCAAGATAAATCTATCGCACCGAAGCACGACGCGGCTATCTTGTTTCGTTGAAGAGTTCCTATGGCCATCTTTCGACTTTATTATTATATCCTGAGCACCCACCAAGGAATATAGTACTTGTCAAGATAAATTCATTGCACCTAAACACGACGCGGATATCTTGTTTCGTTGAAGAGTTCCCATAGCCACTTCCCAACTTTATCACCGCGTTCTGAACACCCACCTAGGTATAAAGTACTTGTAGAGATATATGTAACGAACCCAAACACGACGCGGCTATCTTTTTTCGTGGAAGAGTTCCTATCGCCATCTTCCTTCCGACTTCATCATTAAATCCTGAGCACCCACCTAGGAATATAGTACTTGTCAAGATAAATCCATTGCACCTAAACATGACGCGGATATCTTGTTTCGTTGAAGAGTTCCTATAGCCACGTCTCAATTTCATCATCACGTCCTGATGACCCACCTACAAAGTACTTCGTAAGAATATATGTAACGAACCCAAACACGACGCGGCTATCTTGTTTCGTTGAAGAGTTCCTATAGCTGCTTTCCAACTTCATCACCTCGTCCTGAACACCCACCTAGGAATAAAGTACTCGTAAAGATATATGTAACGAACCCAAACACGACGAGGCTATCTTGTTTCGTTGAAGAGTTCCTATAGCCACTTCCCAACTTCATCACCACGTCCTGAACACCCACCTAGGTATAAAGTACTCGTAAAGATATATGTAACGAACCCAAACAAGACGCGGCTATCTTGTTTCGTTGAAGAGTTCCTATAGCCACTTCCCAACTTCATCACCACGTCCTGAACACCCACCTAGGTATAAAGTACTCGTAAAGATATATGTAACGAACCCAAACACGACACAGTTATCTCGTTTCCTTGCTGAGTTCCTATGGCCATCTTTCGACTTCATCATTATGTCCTGAACATCCACCTAAGAATATAGTACTTGTCAAGATAAATTCATTGCACCTAAACACGACGCGGATATCTTGTTTATTTGACGAGGTCATTTGCCCACCTTCTGACTGCATCATCAGACCAGCTCCATGGTATTACATTATTACATTGTCACCAAAGTGCCGTCGGTATACCAAATTTCAGCTCAATTAAACATTGAAAAGTGGTTCGAATCTTGCAAGCAAGATTTGACCTAAACCAACTAACAAACAAACAATGCAGGCACACCAGCAGGCGAAAGCTAGTAATATTTACATATTCGAAACCTGCAAATTAAATCCTATCATTTGATACCCATCACGGCACTTTTTAAAGAAATTTCGTTTTTATTTTTAGGTTTCAGGTCCCACAGAGGACGCCATATTGATTTTATTGTGACGTCACATAGCCTATAACCAGAAGACAATCAAGACGTTTCTAACGATACCTCATTTGTCAAGTTATCATAAATAGTTTAGAAGTTATGCGGGAACAGATGAACATACATACATACATACATACATACATACATACAAACATACATACAGGTCAAAATCATAACCCTCCTTTTTGCTTTGCCGTAGTCGGGTAAAAAGACCCAAACACGACACGGCTATCTTGATTCGTTGAAGAGTTACCATGACCACCTCTCGACTTCATCATCACATTCTGAACACCTACCTACGAATATAGTACTCGTCAAGATAAATCCAAAAGGCCCAAACACGACACGGCTATCTTGTTTCGTTGAAGAGTTACCATGACCACCTTTCGACTTCATCATCACTTCTTGAACACCCATCTAAGAAAATAGTACTTGTCAAGATAAATAAAAAAAATACTCAAACACGACACGGCTATCTTGTTTCATTAAAGATTTGCCATGGCCACCTTCCGACTTCATCATCATGTCCTCAACACTCACCTAGGAATATAGTACTCGTCAAGATACATTCAAAATACCCAAACACGACACGGCTATCTTATTTCGTTGAAGAGTTGCCATGGCCACCTTCCGGCTTCACCATCTTGTCCTAAACACCCATCTAAGAATATAGTTCTCGTCAGGATTAATCCAAAACACCCAAACACGACATGGCTATCTTGTTTCCTTGAAGAGTTGCCATGGCCACCTCTCGGCTTCATCATCACGTTCTGAATACCCATCTAATAATATAGTTCTCGTCAAGAAAAATCCAAAACACTGAAACCCGACGCGGTTATCTTGTTTCGTTGAAGAGTTCCTATGGCCATCCTCCGAATGCATCATCAGACCAGCTCCATGGTACCATATTATTGCATTGTCACCGAAGTTTTTTTTTTTTTTTTTTTTTTTATACTACTTGGGTGGCAAACAAGCATACGGCCCGCCTGATGTTAAGCAGTATCCGTAGCCTATAGACGCTTGCATTACCAGAGGTATCACTTGCGTGTTGCCAACCCTTTCTTTTACACCAGGGCTTTAAGATGGAAGTAACCCTGGGATAGGAATACGTTTCTTTCAAAACGCATTCCTAAATGAGCGCTGGAGACCTGTACTCACACACAGGAACACAACTACACCGCTGTGTGTAGTCATTTGGCTGTGGTCTTCTGTAAGGTGGAGGTCCTTCCCCAGTCGGGCTTGCTCGCTAGTATGGTGCCCTACCTCTCTTAAAACGTACGTAGGTATACCAAATTTCAGCTCCATCAAACACCGGGAAGTACTTCAAATCTAGCTCACAAGATTTGCTAACATACAAACTAACTAACAAACTAACATACATTGCAAGCTAAATAAAAGCTTGTAATAAAAATCGTAATTTTCAATGTACACTTAAATTAGACATAGGTGGGACCATTTTAAAGGAGTGGAGGGTTGATAACCTGAGACACAGGAACTATCCTAGTTCAGGTATCAACCCACCATAGTATATATTGTTGTGATACTATTTATGTGTACCTACCTGTATTGTATTATGGTGACAAATAAACGATTTATTATTATTTATTATTATTATGTAAAAAAAAAGAAAGTGGCGCTGAAAATAGTTTAACCCAGACGAAGTCGGGGCGGGCCGCTAGTATAATAATAAAATATATTTTCTGCATTTTATTTAAGGGTGAAGCAACCAATGGCACAATGACCCTAAAGATGGGTGACGGCATATTGGTATTTTATATAAGCGTTTCCGTGCTTTGGAAGGCACGTTAAAAGTCTGTCCCGACTGCTAACAGTCGATCACGACAGAGGCCTAAATATAGGTAACTCTGTCACCAGGTTAGCCAATAACTAAACGATAAGAAGAAGAACACCTTTTAGTATTTAATATTATTTGTAGGTATGTCATCACTGAGAAGGCTTAGGCCCTAGCTTAATGCGGGTTTGTTTTAAAAATTTCTTCAATTATTATTTACCAGTACATTATGGTAGTAATATCCTTACTAATATTATAAATGTGAAAGTTCGTGAGTATGGATGTGTGTTTGTTACTCTTTCACGTTAAAACTACTGAACGGATCTGGATGAAATTTGGCACAGATATAGATTATGGTCTAGAATAACACATAGGCTACTTTTTATAGCGATAACCGAGAACCACGCGGGCGGAGCCGCGGGCAACAGCAAGTAATAAAATATTTTAAAAGCTTATGTTTCCGTGGTACCTATAAATATAATATTACAACCGTAAATAGGGACACCAAGCGGGCACAGCTAGATATACAGACAACCCGAAACCGAGCGTCCTCGCGGCGCCGCGGTACGAGGAGAGCACCACACAAGCGAGCAAGCACGACTAGGGAAGTACCTCCTTAACCTTACAGAAATCCTCAGCCAAATAACTACACACAGCAGTGTAGTTATGTTCCTGTGTGTGAAAATAGAATAGAATAGAATATTCTTTATTGTGGATCAAATAATATAAACAAATGACAATAGAAAAACTTTTGAAAAAAATGGCGTACAATGGGCGGTCTTATCGCTAAAAGCGATCTCTTCCAGACACACACACTTCTTGTGATCACAGGTCTCCAGCGCTCATTTAGAAATGCGATTTAAAAGATACGTTTTCCTATCCCAGAGATACTCCATTTTAAAACCTTAATGTAAAAAAAAATGTTTCGGCAACATCCGCCGTATGATTGTTTGCCACCCAAGTAGTATACAAAAACGGTCATCATCTTCTTCACTATAACTGGAATATAAATGCTAAGCAAACCACAGTTTTCCATCACGATCACCAACTCTGTCATAATAGTCCCGAACTTTGTCTCGTTCACGACACAAAGAATGCTCGAATATACCGATATGAAGCAATTTGCTCCACTATCCAGCTTGATTAACCTTTGTTCTATAGCTGAGAACTCGAGGCATGAATTTTCTGAATAGTTCACACAGGCAAGCTTCCCATGTGTTGCACTTATTGAAAATGACACGTTGTAGGCTTTATTTTGTTTTAAACTTATTTTGTACTAGACTGACAGAAACTGGGTTTTTGTTTGGAAATAGTCAAAGTTACATCAATCTTTTTTCAGACATTGCTTTTGTAGTTGTAACTCTATTCAACGTTCTCTTTATAGTTATGCCTAATACTCATTTTCTTCTTTACCTATATTACTTTTAATAATAATAATAATAGCAACCCATATATTACCCACTGCTGGGCACGGGTCTCCTCTCCTCTATCAAGAGAGAGAGAGGGTTTAGGCATATTACTTTTAATTTTATTCTTATAAGAATTCTGC
The DNA here is from genome assembly GCA_947095525.1 of Trisateles emortualis. Classification (NCBI taxonomy): domain Eukaryota; kingdom Metazoa; phylum Arthropoda; class Insecta; order Lepidoptera; family Erebidae; genus Trisateles; species Trisateles emortualis. Next base: position 1,761,139 of record OX352748.1, on the reverse strand, counting down.
CAAATAACTATACACAGTACCTCCAGTGCTCATTTAAGAATGCGATATTTAGCAGTGATATTTATATCTTCAGAGTATCTCTGAGATACTTAATGTTAAAAATTTTTGGGTCTTCAACACGCGAGTATAGAAGCGTCCATAGGCTACAATAAACTGCTTACTTTCGGGCGGACCGTATACGCGGTACCTTACTTAAGTGGCAAAAAAATTAAATAAACCTTATTTAACATCGGTGCTCCTTAATATAACCATAACTTTTGTAACATTTAGATAATAGTTTAAATTTACTCAACATTCACATCGAGAACGTCCAAAATTTTAACTAAACAAAGGACCACGTTCGTTGCAGCTCCAGTTTCGTCCAGAGTCACGTTTGAAGAAGAAAACAATAAGAATATATTCATCGCACGAAAGGAGTCGATCCGCAGAGGCGATCGTTAGACCTCGTTCACACTGTAGTGTTGCTGTGAACAGACAGGGGCCGGAACGAGTTATCCGGCCCCTGTACCGTAGCCTGTAGACGCCTGCAACTACTCAGTTGCAGGCGTCTACAGGCTACGGTAACTGCTTTTCATCAGGCAAGCTCGCAGGCCGTATGTTTGCGTCCTTGGCAGTATTGAAAAAAATCCTATTTCCATATTAGTTAAAACAGTAGATAACTTTTTGAACAAAGAAGGAAAATAGAATCCATTTTTAAATAACAAAAAGTACGGATTCTATGTTAGGATTAAACTCTTCAAACTAGTGGACGTGCAAAGATATCCGAAGCAATTTTATAAAATATATAACGAAATGTAGTATTCGCAGCAATACACATTTGTATAGTAAATTTTATAAATTAAAGTGTCATGTTTTTGCGTTGAAAAAATATATTCTGCACAAGCACAAGAACCTACCAACAAAAGGATTTTCAATAATACACAGGGTTCTTCAAGAAAGGAATTATAAAGTTTTTAAAGGGTCGGCAACGCGTGAGTGACACCCCTGGTGTTGCAAACGTAAATAGGCTACGGTATCTGTTTACCATCAGGCGGGCCGTATGCTTGTCTGGTATAAAGAATTACCTTGGTGGTATAAAGAAAAAAAAACACGAAGAACACTTATCGACGAACACTTACAGAAATGGAAGTGTTAACATAACTACAGTGTGTACCTTACCTAAGACAGTATTCATTGCACGAAGGGAACGAATCCGCAGCGACGACCATTAATAAATATTCAAGCTGGGTTAGTGCGAGTGTTGTGCTGATTTGGCGACTAACCGATAATTGGGTGTTAGATGTTTGTTTCAGATTTACTTCATAAATACATAATGCTTTCATGTAGGTATAAGTCATTCTTACAACCATGAGTACCGCCGGCTGATTGTCTAAGAAACAGCGATGGCAAACTGACAGTTGTGATCGCAAACTGACATTTGTGATCGCAAACTGACAGTTGTGATCGCAAACTGACAGTTGTGATTGCTCGGTGACGGCACAATCTGTTGCCTAAACGTCAAAATGGGCTCTTACGGAATACCGATTTTTAATCTGACAGCCAGATTTTGCTCGGTTTTTGCTATTACGGAATACCCCTACCGATAACCATAGAATAATTGAAGAGCCTGGTTGCAATTAATTTTGAATTATCATTAGTCAAAAGTTGTCCACAGCTGGACATTCGGTCCCGTGCTGACCTTGTCCACCAGCTGCCTGCCTGCAAGCATGTATCATTATAATATACGTTTTTATCGAAAGCATTATACAGTCTAAAAATAAAAATAAAACGCTCACGCCATCTATTGCTACAAATTAGAACAATACAATACAATACAAATCCATCTAAAAGATGGCATTTTTTTAAAGAATCGTTATATCAGTGTAATGCAATCTGTAAAGATTTATGATATACTTGTGTATTATTATGTACTGATCAGGGCTTGTCTTTCACAAAAATAATATACTAACATCATATTTAAGTTATATATAAAAAGTATTGGAGATTCTTTAAGCAAACAACTCTATTGATTGGTAAAAAAATCAAACCACGTCTTCCAATATGAACACGACAGAGCGCTCAAAGCAAAATTGGAAATTTTTCATGCTACCCGCGAATTATAGACCCTATTACATAGGGAGAGAGGGAGAGACCTTATAGCCTAAAGGCAAGGGAGGTGAAGCCCTCGATTGTCTATTTCGGTTTCATTTCCCGTGCGCTGATTGCATGAGTCCTAGTGCGTTCATGGTTTTATTTGAAAGGGGGATTGATGGGGATTTAATATAGCTATAGATTTGCTAAATGATGAGATTCTTGCCTCGTTTTCAATTAATCTGGAATATGTAATAGGGAAGACTTCAATCAATTTTCCGTAGTCAATTAAAGGTATTTAAAGGCTCTACAACGCGCGGTAACTGTTTACCATCAGGCAGGCTCAATGCTTATTTGGCTCCTTGATAGCAAATATAAAAAAAAATCCCCAATCGAGAAGAAAGAAACTACAACCTCGGCACGATTTCTGTGGCTTCCATCCATCCAGACTTCAAAGTCGCTCCGCGGCAAAGTGGCTGTAGCGCTGGGGTCGGGCTATTTCCTAAATCCATAAAATAAAAAACGCGTGACTGCAGCGCTGCAGCCGCGGAGCAAAGATACTTGAACTAAGCAACCGCTTCAAATTTGCTGCAAAGTGTCGCGCCTCCGTGCGAAACTTTGCAGCAAATTTGAAGACGCCTTTAATCAGTACGCTACACGTGCAGTCACAAAAGGCATCAATATAATTTTTCTTGCGAGTATTATTTGATTGCTCCAGAAGCTGTGTGCAGTAAAAATATAAGTGCCACTAAATTAAAACTGCTATCAAATGACCCTGATCGGCTCTGACTCATAAAACGTCAACACAATCTAAAATTCCTTTTAAAACGATCCGCAATCTAAATTCCCGGGTTATGCATCTGTTTTAACTCATAAAAATGTAAATTGGCTAATTTTTTTTCACATTTTTTCATTCATGGTTCTCAAATGCTTATTTAATGCATAGTTTTGTGGAACACTTTAACCGCATGTGGGTTGGTTTCTTTTTAAAGGCATTAATTGTGTCTAAATGTAGGTGGTATTTTGCTGTTTTGTGGTATGAAAAAAGAATTATCATAATCTTTATCTTAGCCAAAAGACGTCCACTGCTGGACATAGGCCTCCCCCAAGAATTTCCACAACACTTTATCCTATACTGATCTTGTCCATCGGTCAACAAGGTTGCGGGCAACCGATGGACAAGAGAAAAAATAATTGAATTCAATTAATCTCAGAGAAAAACATTATAAATCTAGGACATAAAAATCAAAAGGCCGTAGAAACAAATAAATGCGTTGCGCCTAATACAAACATTGCATTAAATATTGACAAAGACAAATAGAAGGAAAGCTCGATAGGAAATCATTTATGTCCTCTAATTGGTCTAGGAACTGTATAAGCCCAGCCTGACAGACTCGTGGCTAAACCACTATCATTCTGAGACTAGATCCAATAGTAATCTGAAGTATATACTATAATATGAAACATTTACTTCTTCATATTTTTTTAAAGACAACTTGTAGAAATGCACTGTATTGCAGGCCACTATACAGACCCATATATTTGTCTCATGAAGAAAAGGAACCCAGGACACTGACCACGAAGTGAGTGGCGATGTGCTCACTATAACTATAAAACTACACATGTTGTCATTATTTAATCCTACTAAAACCATAATGTTGTTTTGTTTTAATAATTAAAACAAAAGAACAAAAAATAATGTTTGTTTTGTTCATACGCCATGCCTAAACATTGTGACACAAAACAAAACATCATGGGAAAGCCGCGTTCTTTGACTGTACGCTTAATATAATTTTTATGCGACACTTCCTAGAATGAGTAACGATTGAATCAGTACATGATGCTGCCATATGCTCTTAATGGGTTGGAATTTTTGTTTTTTCATCATCTTTTGTTTGTATGTGTGAATCATAAAGTAGGATTATAAGTGAGTATTAGTATTGAGAATAATCATAATTATCTATGTATTAGTACAGTTTATTTCATTTGTATTTGATTATTGGGCACCGGCTTTCTTAATCTAACGCCCCCGCCGTCGTCAGCAACCTCTCCTCTTCTTTAGCACGTACTACGGGTGACGTTTGCTCGGTATGCAACTGGTACAATGCCGGACGAGGGGTTCTTTATCCTTTACGATGAGTAAACACAACTTGATAAATATATAACTTGTTTATTGTACTTTTGCCTACTTTTAATTATTTACGTACATCCAATTACGTCTTTACTTCATCGAAGCCCGAACCTGACCCCACTTGACAAACCTTTACCCTAATAATGATAAAAAAATGGCAGAATACAATAACATTTAGGTTATAAGATCTTACCTTTGTAATAGATAATAATGTATTTCTTGCAAATACATTGATTTGATTTAATTTACGTTTGCTAAACGATTGCGAATAGATTGACAGCCCATTTATTAGAATATATTTTGAAATACTTGGTACCAACTTATAAAAGTTTCCTCAGGATGTTTCCAAATTCAAATTACAATCGTTTATTTTGAATAAACATTACTAATGTCTAATAGTACTAAATAAACTACACCATTATTAATGAAAATATTTTGTTTTCAAAACTTTTATGATAAGAAAAATAAACGTTAATATAAAGAACCTATATCGTTTCAAATAATGACAATACTCCAAACACATGATCTCGTTTTATTTAACAGCTTCGCCTACTGCCTAGAGTTTACGACTATTAAGCAGAAGGGTGCTTCAATGGAAACCCATTCCCTGACAAGTGCATCGCTACACCTAGGGCGTGCGATCATAGGCTAGGAGCCAGCGCAATGTCATATTTTATTACAATAATAAAAAATATAATGTATACTCTAAAATTATGACGCTTTGTTATTTAAAAGTTTAACAGTAAATAAGTTTCAAAAAAGCTTAATGCTGACAGTTTATAGCACGTTCGATAAATTAACCGTTTTTTTTTAAAGACAACTCCCGCACTAGAGAACAAGCTCTGTGTCGCGGGGGACTTTACAAACATACAATTAAAGGACAGAAATTACACCCAGACTCAGAACAATTCTTTGTGGGAATCGAACCCACAACCTCGTGCACAGCAGGCGCATACTGCGGCCACTGGATCACCGAGGCAGTCAAATCAGTCAGTCAGTTTGATAGCGCTTTACATCACTGCGACGGATTGAAGGAGACTAGTCCCCAAGACACAGGGAATCCTATTGTGGGGTCTAGGGAACCTTACTATTATATCGTAACTTTATTAAAGACAATGAATAAATTAGGTATTATTATTACATACGAGTATGTCTATCGTGTGAAAAAGTCAGGTACCGACTAGTTAAGCTAGTGCGTAAACGGATCGACACATGGTATTTTATTTTTGAGTGAAAGTTAACCACGAACGCAATCTATCAGAGTCTGGAATATTTCAGATTTTTATAAAGCTTTTGAAAGCTGAGCCAATCGTATAGGGCCATATTTACCCTAGCGATATGTTTTATTTAGTTATACAGGGAACAGGATTTGTAAATTTAGTTGGTTGGCTTTGTTGTTAGACCATCCAATTCTTTTACTGTGTTGAAGAGACAGGATATTTTTTAAATAATATTAGGTGGGTTAATAAAGTTTTGAGCACTATCATCATCATCTCAGCCAAAAGACGTCCACTGCTGGACCTAGGCCTTCCCCAGAGATTTCGAAATCATTCGGTCCTGAGCTGACCTTATCTATCGGCTACTCACGACCTATACCAGGTCGTCGGTCCACACTCCGACAAGGTGAGCACTATAAATAAAGCTAATTTTAAATTTAAGGTAAACAAACGATTTAGTAATTATATTATGACAGGCCTGTGGTCTAGTGGTTAGTGACTGACTGCTACGCCGGAGGTCGTGGGTTCGATTCCCATCCAGAACAAATCTTTGTGTGATGAGCACGAATGTTTGTTCTTCGTCTGGGTGTAATTTATCTATAATATGTATGTATTTAGAAATATACATATAAGTATGTTTATCAGTTGTCTGGTTACCATAGTACAGGCTCTGCCTAGTTTGGGATTAGATAGCGTTGTGTGAGTTGTCCCGAAAATATTATTATATTATATTATTATTTAAATGCTGTTCGAGTAAACACGTTGAAGAAAATAAAAAATATCTCTAAAAACAGTAAAATGCTCGAAATATCGAATTTGTTTTTTTGAAAGGTATTCGTAAATTTTAGACAGTATAACGTCTATCAGATCAGATAGTTTAAAAAAAACGAATACAACAAATCTCATAGTCTGTAATTCCAACAAAAAACGCACGCCCACCTATACACACACGATATACGCCATCACAGTTTTCCCGCCTTCACTGACCAATGTTTTTCACGCTGCCACACCGTTCGGTAATCCTCTGCCTTGCTGCCCACCTGTAATCTGATCGTGACTTGTATAAAACAATTTATTTAGACCAGTTTCCAATTTGCCTTTCCCACCGATAGGTTTTTTAAACGAATTTTGTGATCGGATTAGATATACATAGATTGAAATTTAATCTGTAATAGGTATTGGGATCGGTGTTATTGTTTTGTTTAGAAAAAGGTTACATTTTATGCTAAGTATAATTGATTTTACATCTTACTATTCAATATAATGAAAATAAAGACCTATAGGAAAATAAGAGAAGAAAATAAGAACTACTAACATGGATATGTAATGTAATGAAGAGATTGTAAATAGGTACATTTGAGAAAAATAGCCTTTTCTTTGGAATTATTGTTGTCTGGTGTCTTAGTTACACCATTAATTGAAGTTACCTTTATAATACTAAAGTATTAAAATTTCATCACCATCGTCATCATCTCAGCCAAAATACGTCCACTGCTGGAAATAGGCTTCCTCCAAGGATTTCCACAACTCTCGATCCTGAGCCGACCTTGCCCATCGGTTACCTGCAATCTTAACCAGGTCGTCGGTCCACTTTGTTGGAGGCCTGCTCACGCTTCGTCTTCCAGTTCGTGGTCGCCACTCTAGAACCTTTCTGCTCCAACGGCCATCAGTTCTGCGAGCTATGTGTCCGGCCCTTTGCCACTTAATGGAGGCAATTCTTCGAGCTATGTCGGTTACTTTGGTTCTCCTACGGATCTACTTATTTGTGATTCGATCTCGCAAGAAAACTTAGCTCTCTCCATTGGTCTTTAGGTAAAAAATAACTCGAATAAAATATTTTTTGAAACCAACAGATTTTGAGTAGAGTGTACTTTTTATCCGTAAAGTCTTCTGAACTTTATTCCCTAGTACAGAAGTAGACTTTGAAAATTAAATTATAAATTTTCCTCATTTCATTATTGTTCTGTAGTCAGCTAAAAAGCAACTAGCTCCTAAACATCGCACGGTACGTTTGACGCACCACCACCGAGCGATTGTCGCCTCCATTTCGTTTACCTTATATTTTCCATAATAGAAATCTTATGGCATAACTCGGCGATATAAACACGATGTCATATTGCGAGGCACGGAAGAAAACTATCAAAGATAAAGTCAAAAAGTGAAAAGAAAATGCGGGTTGTATATTATGTTGCTATAAGTTAAGATTAATAGGTTAAGGTACTAACTAGCAAGTGCATCCGCACTCACTGATCGTTTACCAATCCATTATAGACAGCACCTTTTGTTAAGCACGCAAAGCTGCGATTATCCTATTGATGGGTGACCGTATAGTGGTGTTGCATCTGAGCGACCCTTTGCTTAAGTGTTAACAATCATTACATAACGGCAAACAGTTAAACAGTTGACTTAACTCTGTTGCCAAGATCACTAATCCCTCAAGAGAGCACCATACAAGCAAGCAAGCCCGACTGGGGAAAGACCTCCACCTTACAGAAGACCACAGCCAAATAACTACACACAGCGCTGCAATTGTGTTCCTGTGTATAAGTACTGGTCTCCAGCGCTCATTTTAGGGCGCGCTTTGAAAGAAACGTTCTCCTATAAAAAAAATAAAGATTTGCAACAGCCCGCTGTCATATTAATGCAGGTAAACGTTCTCTACTATACCGTATAGTTTATTCCTATAATAATAATTTCAACTCAGTAGATATTGCGGCGATCCATCCTAGTACCTTTAAATGTAATATCATGAAGCTCCTGGACTAATATATAAAATTTAATATAGTTTTTATCCTGTTAATATTATTATGTTAAGCTGCGGTAAACGGTATTTACCACAGTATATATACTTCTATATGTATTGCATAGCGGTGGTGGCCGAGTGGGAAAGTAACTGACTTGCACGCCAGAGGTGCGAGTTTGATCCCGGGTGGTGGTCATAAGTACTAATCAAATGATTCGCTATCAGCTAACGATGAAGGAAAAACAAGAAGAAACCCACATTGTCTTAATTTAAATTCTAAAGACATGTCAGATTCACCAACCTGCATAAGCCAGCGTGTGTGAATTATAGCCTAAAAAGAGAGAGAGGTCTCTTGATAAAGGAGAGCAGTGTGACATATATGGGTTGCTATTATTATACTTATATATGTATAGCTGTCACTGTTTGTTTACTTAAATGAAGGAAAAAAAAGATGAACCAAGGCTGCGATCAAACAGCCACATAATCTAAGAATTAATTATTCCTTTTTAAAATAAATAGCCTGCCTTGAGAAAATACATTCCAATTCCTTCCCATGATTGTTTGATTCTAAATAACATAAAAAAACCAATTAACCCACAAATGAGTTCTGATTGGTCCTTAATTGTAACCTTTATTAAGTCTGGAGGTGAAATCTTACAATGTCGAGGAAATTAATATGCCGCCAGTTATTTTAGCAAACTTGCCAGTAGATGGCAATCATTGATTTAACACGTGAACTGCGTATGTGTAGTACCTATGTGTGTGTATAAATGTGGTAGATAAAAGGTGGTAATTGAGTTATTTTGCAATTACTATTACTACCTCGTTAACGCACGACACATTTTAAACATTAAACATAAGCAATAGCTTATGTTTGCAGCAGAGAGTGTCCATGGGTTCAATTCCAATTGGGTAAAGCGTTATCGGATATTTCTGTAAGAAAACTATTGCTAATAGTAATAATAATAAACATTTATTTTCAAAATAAATTCCATAATTGTTAGTAACAATATACACTTATAAACTAGTGTTAGTAACATTTATTAATTCTAAGTTGGGTGGGGCACGTCGATCTTGGGGAATGTCAAACTGCGTGCAGTCATATCCACCGCCCCAAAATCGGAGAGTCCCACCTATCCGCCAACGTTCATGGTATTGGGGCTATCGCGAATGTATGAATGTAGTATGTAGTGTGGAATAAAATTGTGGTTTCAGCTGAAAGACGCAGCGTGGACAAGGCTTAAACTGAGTAGACCATCGACTCGCTATTGCCGACAGCAGGTGAACTGAATAAAAAAATTTGGGTTCCTCGCCTTTGTCCAGCAGAAAACGTATTTCAGACAATATTATGAATTTGATGTCAAAAATCTATAATTCCAAGATTCCAAATGATTCCAAACATGATTACAACTTTTTCAAGAGAAGAACGGCACAAACGAGCAAGCCAGACTGGGGAAAGACCTTACAGAAGACCACAGCGGTGTAGTTGTGTTCCTGTGTGTGAGTATAGGTCTCCAGCGCTCATTAAGGAAAACATTTTGAAAGAAACGTTTTCCTATCTCAGGGATCCTCTATCTTAAAACCCTGGTGTTAAAAAAAGGGTTGGCAACACGCAAGTGATATTTCTGGCTATCCATAGGCTACGGTAACTGCTTACCATCGGAAGGGCTGTATACTTGTTTGGCAACCAAGTACTATAAAAAAAGAGGTCTTTCTTTCTTTAATAAGTAAAAACACGATGACAATAAACATCCCATCCATAGGGGATTGGAACTGTAGCTCCTTCACACAGGCTACTTTGTAACCTTGTTAGGAGAACAGAACTGTACCCACTTTATTTGTTAAAATATAATATTGTACCTTTCATACATAACATTGTATCAGCCCATGTACTGCAATCAGTTTTAAGACTAATAAACGTTATTATTTTTATTTTTTTTACCTCTTACGTCGACAACAAACAACAACTCAGTAATTTCCTAACAATACTACATTAACCATCTATCTACAACATAATACCTAAATACATATTCCAACAAAAGGCTTTGTTAAGTAAGGAAGTTGGGAACACAGTGATTAAATTCCTTGCGGCTTGAAAGACAGGACAGTAAGGAAAACTTGTGCTGTCTTGCGTCAAGTCCTTCGATCGGATAGAGAGTAACTTGATTTATTGTTTAGACGAATTGTATAAGCCAGTCTTTGGTTTAAAAAATAAGTTAAATTCGATTTTGGTTTTTTTATACTCTTAAGCAAAGAAGCATAACTTTTGTTTAATACTACTCCCGCACTAGATAACAAGCCCTGTGTCGCGGGGGACTTTACAGACATACACTTAAAGGACACAAAGTACACCCAAACTCGGAACATTTGTATCCACAATACATATTTTTTTTTACAAATACCTAACTACACACAGCGGTGCAGTTTTGTTTCTATGTGTAAGTTCAGGTCTCCAGCGCTCATTAAGAGAAGCGAATTGAAAAAAAATATTTTTCTATCCCAGGGATACTACATCTTAAAGCCCTGGTCACAGAATACTTAATAGTACATAGCCTGGTGTAAAAAATGGGTCGGCAACACACATGTGATACCTCTAGTACTGCAAGCGTCTATAGGTTACAGTAATTGCTTAACACAGGCGGGCCTTATAGACATCGAAGAAGTATAAAAAAATACACATAATAATGTGGATATAAGGAATAATAATTCCTTACTAAACAAAAAACGTATAGGTACCCTTTGGAACCATGATTTACATTTTACAAATTACGATAAGAATATATAATAGCTTCACAAACAAAACATAAAGAAATAATCAACGTACCCTAACTATTAAATTACTGTTTGATCAAGCGATGTGCGAGTTCACAGCTATATATGAATCTATGAGATCAAAGGGCAAATTTTAATGAAGCCTAGAACCGCTTTAGCGTAATATCTAGGCGATAAATCCACCATCTACTGAGATACTTTACCCACACCATTTGTTTTCCACTTAAAAAATCTTAGATCAATTATGTGTCGTTTATAGGTCTAGTACACATGGTGACGGATTAAGAATATAAATGTCACCACCCCATTCCATCCCAAGGGTGTCACAAGAGTCGACTAAGGGACAATATCTACTTCAAGAGAGGGAAAACTCAAAATAAAACCCTATACCAACCTGTCTGACCAGCGTGGTATAGTAGGCTAATATCCGTCCATGTATTTGGAGGAGACCCGTGCCCAGCAGTGGGACGTTGGGTTGTGATGACGTATAAGTCTAAACTTGCGAAAACGGATGAAGAATGCTTTAAGTGTAAATGAGGTGACTTAAATAGTAGTAAATATCTATCTATATATATCTATCTCTGCAATATTATATATAGCAAATTAAATCAGTAGTCTCTGCCTGCTCTCAAAGGGTTACGCTTTATGTTGAAGTATATACTAGCTGTTCCCGAGGCTCCGCCCGCGTGGATCTCAGTTATCGCGATAAAAAGCTAAGCTACTAAGCTGCTTATTCGCTATTTCATACTATAATCTATTTCTATGCCAAATTTCATACAAATCCGTTTAGTAGTTAAATTACGTGACAGAATACCAACCATACATCCATAGAATAAACAACATTTTTCAGTTCTGTACAATCTACAATAAAAAAAATGTTAGGCTGACTGACTACAAAGTAAACTCTTTTGTGTAGATGAAAATAAACGAAAAGTGCAAAATTATTGTGAGTTTCAATTAAAATCATTTACACTGTCTGATGCCCTAAAAGTGGTCAAAATAATTACACAATTTTGTACAGATGCCTGATTCCATAAATAATAAGATACTTTGAGGGATCGGCTTACAATTGTTCGCATTTAAAGTTTTGAACATAATAATAGCAACCCAATGTCCCACTGCTGGGCACGAGTCTTCTCTCCTCTATCAAAAGGGAGAGAGAGAGGGTTTAGCCCTTAATTCACACACGCTGGCCTAATGCGGTTTGGTGAATCAGACATGTCTTTATTATTTCTTCTATGACATATGGGTTCCTTCACGATGTTTTCCTTCACCGCTTACAATAACATCCTTACTAATAATCCTACTAATATTATAAATGCGAAAGTTTGTAAGAATGGATGGATGGATGTATGGATGTTTGTGACTCTTTCACGCAAAAACTACTAAACGGATCTGGATGAAATTTGGCACAGAGATAGATTATAGTCTGTAATAGCATATAGACTTTTTATCGCGATAACCGACATCTACGCGTGTGGAATCGCGAGCAACAACTAGTAATACATATTCAACAAAATCAAGTTATCAGAGCCATCTGTTTTCAATTACCCAGCCGCCCTTTATTGGTCACGAATCCTTACTAATATTATAAATGTGAAAGTTTGTAAGAATGGATGGATGGATGGATGGATGGATGTATGGATGTTTGTTACTCTTTCACGTAAAAACTACTGAACGGATCTGGATAAAATTTGGCACACAGATAGATTATGGTCTGGAATAATACATAGGCTACTTTTTGCAGCGATAACCGACATCCACGCGGGCGGAGCCGCGGGCAACAGCTAGTCATCTATATTGGTAAATACCCTAAAATACTCGTGAACGGTCTAAATATTTCATCTAAATATCTCGGCACCTGTACATTATGATAGTAGAACATTAAATTTGCCGGCGCCATAGCTCAATATTCATGAACCGACCGATCAGTTTTCATGTTCCGATTTACATGTATCGATGTAATTAAATATGAATTGATGGCTTGACAATTGATGGCGATTATTCCATTTCGATATAATTGGTTAGAGCTGGTGCTTTCGGAATTGTATTTAAGAAGTTTTTGGGTTCCATACAATACATTTCTTTACGAAAACGTTTATAATAATTTTAACAAAATAAAACGACTCCAAATACAATAATTTACTAGTAGATTTTTTTTATTTAAAATAAGTCCCTAAATAAGCACTAGACTAAAGGGTTTACCAGTTGTTCGAGCGAAAAAGAAAGACAGAGCTATACACACTATATAGCTCCATCCCTCTTGCTCTCTCAAAAGTCATGGTAAGTCCTCCGTATTTACTCACAAGAACACTTTAACAATTCTGCCGTCCTATAACTAGAAAGCCGTTAAGCCCAAAAAGTAGTTTTGGAGAAAACAGCAAAAAAGGCGGCAACCGTTATTTCTTAAAAAGTACAATACTTAGCTTGACGGGTGTTAGGCAGATTATTGAATATTATTTCCGTGGATCATTTTAAGGTTTTAGTTATTAAAAAAAACTACACCTCGTTAAAAAAAACGTTCTTTTTCGATTTAGCTAAGCATTTTAGATAATTTTTGGCTCTAAATCCCGTACTAAAAGGTCGCTAACGTTACCGTAACGGCTTTTTAGTGAAGTAATTTTAATAAATTTATAGGATTCTAAATCTTAGTTAAATTTATTATGCAATCCTTAACTAGAAAGTCGCTAAGTCGTCTAACGGCTTTATTGTCGAAACTTTTCATCAATCTGAAACTTAATATATTTTCTAATAAGCGGCTTAGACTCTTTTAAGCTAAGTAGCGTTTATAGAATATGAAACTGAACACAAGATTATTCTAATAATACTTAACTAAAAGGCGGCAATACTTACTTCGCTTGAGTTTAACTTCCTTATTGCTAAGCATTTGACAGGATTATGTGAGAAATAATAAATTTTTTAAGTATTAAATCAAAGTTTAATAAAAAAAATTAAAACACAATTAAACATGCCTCCTTTTAAAATTCCAGACAAAAACGAAAATTTTCAATACAAAATTCGTGATTGCGTGAGTCGAGCAAACTTGGCGATTAAACCACCATATATATATATATATATATATATAATGGATTTAAGTAAAAACATACATACATACATAAAGACTTGCGTTAAAAATGTTAACAAATTGTAACGGGAAGACAAAGTAGCTAGCTAGGTCCTTCTTACTTTTGTAGGTGCGTTATCAATGCGGGATATTTATAACGAAATGCATAAAGATGTTATATTGTCTTGATTTTTGTACCCGTTGGTAAACAAATCGAGCAAAGCTTCTAAGAGTAGCTATACACATAAGCGGGCCGGCATTAATCGGCACAGTCGGGCAGTAAAATCGAATTTATATATGTAGATGATGTTCGAAGAAAAAGTATAAGCTTTGAGTTGGCTTTGTTGCCGCACAGATTATACCGGGCCGCTTACGTGTGTAGTAACCCTTATGTTCTCAAAACTTTGAGACGCAGTTTACAGAAACGCCCCACGTCCGCACAAACCATGCGATTCTGAAAGCGCACGTTGAAATATAAGCGTTCGGCAAGCTTTCGGTATTGCGCATTGCGAGCATACGCTACCCGCACCGATACCGCATCGACTAATGCGAAAAGAACTTAACCAAATATTACAACTCGAACCGTAAGCTACTCGTAGGTGTGTGCGAAATTTCAGACATTAGTATAAGAATAAATAACGAGCATCCAATATTTAATATTTATAAAATTAATGATGATGATGTACTCCTAGACGTATCCGTCGACGGCGACCCCTACTAACTCACGGCCATACGTCTCCGCTCATGTGCTCGGACAGGGCTCGCGAAGCCGAATTACGTCTTAAAAAGACAGTCACACAAAGCGCAGTGAAGCCCTCCTTGCGCATTAGGTATACTCATAAGAGGGCCTGAGTTGAGTTTTACGGTGCTGGCGTTTGGCGTCAAGGTCTTTAAGACGACAGTTTTCAAACTCTTCTATACCTCAGTGAACAGCCTTATGCCAGCCTAACCTGTGGGAAGCAAGCTCCTCCCATGAGTTTGGAGACACACCGGTTACAGATAAGTGTCGCTTAAGAACATCCTTGTACAAAGATACTGTCTGAGCTGACCTCAGAGTAAAAGACAGCTTTTGGCAACCTTGAGGGCTCCATGCGTACAAGATGTTCACACCAGCGAAGCTGCCTTTTAATAAGGAGGCTCTCCATGCCCACCATATCCGTCCGACGAAGTACTTCCATGTTGGGAATCCGATCCTGCCAGCGTATGTGAAGCCTTGGTGGTCCAGTGGCCGCAGTATGCGCCTGCTGTGCACGAGGTTGTGGGTTCGATTCCCACACAGGGCAAAACTTTGTATGACCCACAAAGAGTTGTTCTGAATCTGTCTGAGTTGTAATTTGTGTCCGTTAATTGTATGTGCATTCCTTTTCCTTCTCAACTAATCTATCTTTCAAGCTGGTATCATATTTCTTTCTCTTTGTGGATGATGGTGGTGCTAAATTTACTAAATTCATAGAAATAGAGCAATCAATAAAAGATAAAGATGCACGTCTTTTCTTAGGTAACCGATGTCCAATAATCTCTTCTATTCTTGTAAATTCTTGAGTATGTCGTCGCGTTATTAATTTTTCGGGAAACGTTTTATTTATTGATGTTCTCCTTTTCAATATTGGGTTACTTTTAGGGTTTAAAACTGTATTTTGCCTTTGCATGTCATAACCATATTCAGTATCATCACTTAAAACTTTGTCACATGGCTGGCCTTAGTCTTTATCCTTAACGGAGTCATCACTATCATAATCTTATATTTCTGGTATAATGCAGTGAGAAGAAGATGGCATCGGAGAAGGAGGGGGTATCGATTCGTGGCAGTATAAAGAATGTGTTTCAAACTGTTGCTGAGTTAATGTTTCTATTGTAAGCTTCAGAGTTTCTTCTGGTTGGCCGTTTTTATATGTTATTTGTGTTTCATTAAATTTTTGAAACTCTTGTGATGTCATCGAGTAAGGTTCTTGGTTAAGAAGATTAACTAAATCGTTACTGTTCATGTGGGCGTACTTTCATTCTTGGCTAATATTAGAGCAAGTGGAATTGCGTGTAGATGGCATACTTTTAGTTTCAAGGCGTTGTGCAGTTAGAAATTCCTGGTCCACCAACACACTATTCATCATAGTTTGGATCCTTTGGATCCTTTTCTTCCGGAATATATACTGAGCTCGTCAAAGGCAAACAAAAATCACAAGCGTTTAACTGCTTTTTAGTCTAGTATTGTCGTTTGACTGCTGTCTAGAGATTGATATTTAGCTAATACTAATTTCAATACATAACTTAAAAGCCGCTATTGGCGTATAACTGCTTTCCTAGTGTAGTTTTTCTTTATAACTGCTTTATAGTTAAGGTACGATGTTCAGGTGGTTACTTATATGACACAATACATGAAGGTAGTTAAAGACGCTTAACTGCTTTTTAGTCAAGCATGACTAGATAACGTACTTTTAGTTAAGTAAAATTAGAAAAAATGATACATCAGTTTGCCGTTGAAGTATGTTAACGTCTTTCTAGAGAAGTATTGTGGCTTAGCCGCTTTTTAATTAAGGAAGTAACGAAATTTATGTGGTTTAACTGCTCAGCAATGTTTTGTATCTCTAAAACTAAGCTAGCTAGCAAAATGAATCTTAGACCAAAAGATAGAGCATCGAAAGTTGTATAAGACTACATTAAAAAGTGAAAAACGGCTAACTGTGGCTTAACGGCCTTTTAGTTAGTGGACGGCAGAATTGTATAGATTAACGTCTCATATCTTTATCTTGGCTCAAAGGTGCACTAAGCTAAAGATCTTTTTTTTTTTTTTTAAAAGACAACTCCCGCACTAGAGAACAAGCTCTGTGTCGCGGGGGACTTTACAAACATACAATTAACGGACACAAATTACACCCAGACTCAGAACAATTCTTAGTGGGTCACACAAAGTTTTGTCCTGTGTGGGAATCGAACCCACAACCTCGTGCACAGCAGGCGCATACTGCGGCCACTGGACCACCGAGGCAGTCTGACATAATAATCTAGAAATATCTAAATCTATGACATAATAATCTAGAAACGGACGAAAAAAAATGTTTTTTTTACAACACAAGAGCTATATTTTACTTACTCAATGAGTCAGGCTATATCAATTATCGTGTAATTTCCAGTTAAAAGTAGATAAGAACTGTCACCATAATTACATAAATAACCTCACAGTCTATAATTTAATAGCAATTGCTCATGTTTAAAACTTGCGATATTTTTTCAACTAATTACTACAGTCACTTTTTTTATTCAATAATTAAAAGATACAAGTTTAATGGCCATAGCTGATAAAAGACGATTGTGCGATTCTAAAACGACTGTCATTCGACATGGTTGGTCTACCTTTCACGTATCACAGATACCCCTATCTATACCAATAAATAAAATTTGAACTAAATGTATATGGATGTATACATTATACCAAAATAACATTTTTTTTTTCAATTTTTGTCTATTTGTTTGATCCGGCTAATCTCTGAAACGGCTTGACCAATTTTGACGGAACTTTCACTGGCAGATTGCTGATGAAATAAGGAGTAACTAAGGCTACTTTTATTTTTATTATTTAACGACATTCACGCAGGCGGAGCCGCAGGCAAGAGCTAGTTAGTTAGTTAGTTATATTATACATGAGACGTCGACGAAAAGTCTGTTGCCTTTTCCCGACTAAACGACTAAATGGATCTTGAAATGGCAAGGAGGTAGGTAGTTTCTCAGGAACCTCCTTGCCATTTCAAGATCCATTTAGTCGATCGTTACTCAGGTAAGGGTATAGGGTATTTTTAATTACGATAATCTTACTTTTTCTTTTTAAAAAGATAACTCCCGCACTAGAAAACAAGTTCTATGTCGCGGTGGACTTTACAAACATACAATTAACGGACACAAATTACACCCAGACTCAGAACAGCTCTTTGTGGGTCACACAAAGTTTTGCCCTGTGTAGGAATCGAACTCTAAACCTCGTGCACAGCAGGCGCATACTACGGCCACTGGACCACCAAGATAGTCAATATCTACACAGGCGGACCCGCGAGCAACATCTAGTGTAACAAAACAAGTTTTTTTTTTAAATCGTGATCGTGTCGTGTGGTGTAAATTCATTAATATTGCATAGTAATTGCTATTTCCCATGGTTTTTGTGCGCACCTGTATCGTCGTAGTTTTTGTGCCACCATTCCGACACTATCAGAAAATTGATTGTAAACATGATACCTAGTTGTTTTCTTTAGTGTTGTATATCAATATATAAAGTTATGATAGCGAATACATCGTCGCTTTTGCAAAAGTAATATGTTTCTAGAAATTTCTTGCATTATGAAATGTTTTCGGCCAAGCCTTGTGAACTGTAAAACGGCTTTGTATAATAAGTATACGTCATTTTGACCCCTTCAAATAAGAACCTCTTTAAAAAAGACTGTATAATAGATACACATTTTTTTCAATTTTTCACACACACACACACACAAACACACACACACACACACACACACACACACACACACACACACACACACACACACACACACACACACACACACACACACACACACACACACACACACACACACACACACACACACTCATACACACACATATATATATATATATATATATATTTATCAATCATTACTATCATTCTCTCAGTACCGCCTTATACTACTATCGCAACACCAAATTTGTCTAGAGTTGGGGAGAGGCTGGTAATCTGTCATACAGGTTTACCTAGTACGGATACCAGTCTCTCACACAGACTCAATGATTGTGTCACCTAGCAAATAAGTTCTTTGTAACAATTTACCCTGTGTGAGAGAGAAATAAAATGCTATTATTATTATTATTATTATTATTATTATTATTACATCATGTTAACCCTTCTCTTCTCTAAGAACGCTCTGCATACATTTATTCAAAACATTTTAAGAATGTTCATTTTTTTTTAAAGACAACGCACTAGAGAACAAGCTCTGTGTCGCGGGGTACTTTACAAACATACAATTAACGGACATAAATTACACCCAATCTCAGAACAACTCTTTGTGGGTCACACAAAGTTCCTGTGTGGGAATCAAACCCACAACCTCGTGCACAGCAGGCGCATACTGCTACCACTGGACCACCAAGGCAGTCAAAACCAGTCGAATTCAGCAATCAAAAGCAGTCTTACATTTTATCAAGACTGTTCCAACTGCTCGCTTTGTAAAACTTACTAATATGCTGGCGCTAAAATAAGCGCTGAAGTAACTTAAAATATAAGGTATCAATACAGTGATATAATTAAGCTATAAACCAATACCCTGGCACTAACTGCTCATAAAGCAAAGCGGTGGTGGCCGAGTGGGAAAGTAACCGACTTGCACGCAAGAGGTGCGAGTTCGACCCCGGTGGCAGTACCAATGTGAATTTCACTTTGTGGAGTTTATATGTACTAATCAAATGATTCATCATCTGGTAACGGTGAAAGAAAACATCGTGAGGAAACCCACATGTCTTAGAAGAAATTATAAAGACATGTCTGATTCACCAACCCGCATTAGGCCAGCGTGTGTGAATTAAGGCCTAAACCCTCTCTCTCTCTTGATAGAGGAGAGAAGATGTACATATATGTCCGACTGCTGGGCGCGGGGCCCAGCAGTCGGACATATATGGGTTGGTATTATATAACTGCTCATAAAGCGAACAATTCCAAAATTCTCAACTCCATAAATCGCAGCCTTTAGCACTTCGAGTTAGATGAGATATGCAAAGAAAAACTTTGACACACGAATGTCTCAGTTGCAAATAGAATTGAATAATTGAATTTATAGTAGTTCCACAATTTCATATGGCATTGGGCTGGCAGGAGTCCAGGTACAGGGTCCAACTTTGTAATTGAAAGTTTCCCGCTACCAAAATGTGAACTGTTTTAGACATGATATATTATTGTTTTATTAAATAGGATGATTCATTATTGTTAGTATTTAGTTGATTTATTTAAAATCTCTTGTCTTGCGTAGGTTGGTGATCAATGGAAGATATTGAATGTTTTGACTGCCTCGGTGGTCCAGTGGTCGCAGTATGCGCTTGCTGTGCATGAGGTTGTGGGTTCGATTCCCACACAGGACAAAACTTTGTGTGAGAATTGTTTTGAGTCTGGGTGTAATTTGTGTCCGTTAATTATATGTTTGTAAAGTCCCCCGCGACCCAGAGCTTGTTCTCTAGTGCGGGAATTGTCTTTTAAAGAAAAAAATAAATAATGGGAGAAGTTTAGAAGTGACTTGTCAAAACCTGGTGAAGACGTTTGTTTTATGCAAGTTATGTTACAAAATGTTATCCTGGAGGTCTTGTTTATTCATGACTTAAGACGTAAATGTCATAGCTTAGTTATACAAAAACTGTAAAAGTTATTTAAATATAAATTTATTTAAAAATTCCGACATTGTATCATTTGCGGTCGACAAAAAGCTTATATTTTTTAAAACAACTGAAATTTTTTCCTTGAAATTTAGTTATGAATCACTCCGTCAATTTGTATTAATAAAACACATTTAAATCTCTATACTACCATCCAATCCGGGGATCAAACTAGGGACCTCTGCGTAGAGGACGCATAAGATAGCTTCTATAGCGCCATCAAGGCATATATTATTTTAGAAGTTTCATAACATGTCAAAACTTTAGAAACCTGAGGAATTTAACTATAAATCGTGTTATGTCAAACAAACAGAACCCCCATGAAAACAAGTCCACCCATACCCAGGTGTCGCCCATCAAATCCACCGATAACTTCTTACCAATGTTTGCCAAACATGCCAATAACGTACGTACAAATGGCCAATATGTCAACGACTTGTCAATTAACTGAGAATTTATCAACCGCTACTGAAGATTGAGGACTGGTAAAAATGGTTCCCAAGAACTTTAGGGTTAACACAATAAATTACCGTTGAATAAACTTGACTCTACAATTGTACAATAGAAAAATAAATAATTAGGTTATTTAGGGGTAGCTGAGAAATAATGGTTATTTTGCAGATGTTTTGTTTGTTTGTTTTTTTTTACAACTCTCGCACAAGAGAACCGAGCTCTGTGTCGCGGGGGACTTAATATACAAATTAACAGACACACATTTTTTGTGGGTCAAACAAAGTTTTGTCCTGTATGAGAGTCGAGCCCACAACCTCGTGCACAGCAGGCGCATACCGCGGCCACTGGACCACCAAGATGTAGATCACATCTGCAAAATAAATATTATATCTTAGCTTCTTCTTAATTCAATTTTAAAACTAAGACACCCACTTTTTACTATTTAAGCCTGTAATGTCCCACTGCAGGGCATAGGCCTCTGTCTAAAGCCACTGAAGACCAGTCTTCGTTAAATGAATCCAACTCATCCCACCATCTCCGTCTGGGTCTACCGCGATATCACTTGACTATTTAGAGGCCCCACCACCACCCAGACACCCATTTGGTAGTGAGTTTGGGCCATTGATCATCTGACAAGCAGCAGTTATACGTACGTAATAAGACACCTACTTAAGATAATATAATAATAATAATTCATTAAGGTTTATGCCAAGTGCACTCGCTGTTCGGTAAACGATCAACGGGTTAAGCTAATGGCACGGTAACCCTATAGATGGGTGACCGCATAGTGGTATTTTTGCTTCGGGGGCACGTTAAAAGTCGGTCCCGACTGTTAACAGTCGTTAGATCACGACAGAGGCCTAAATATGAGCGATCTAAATAACTCTGTCACCAGGTTGACCACTACCCAAACGATATGAAGAAGATTAAGGCTTACAAAACCGATGGTCGCTGTGGCAGAAAGTAATGATCATGAACTGGATATTTAACATCAGCAATTTTGCGATTGTATCGATGCTGCATCGCGATTTGGCGACCTTTTGTTCGGTCCCAGATATCTTAGATTTTGTTAATTATCATGATTTTGTTTGTAGACGATCAAAATCGACTATTTGACGTTTATTATCCATCTAGTTGTACATTGAAAAATATCTGTATAGTGTTCAATTATTTTATTACGCTGTCATCGTTGTGAAACAGTTCAATTCATGGCCAGATACATTGTTTATAAAACGTAGTTAGTTAGTAGTAAGAATTATTAAATTACTTATAGGGTTGCGCGTAATCAAATATCCTGGTATCACAAGTTTTAGGGACTGCAACGCGAAATGATGACCCTGGTATTACAATCGTCCACAGTGCGGCTGGCCTTTCTAAGATTAGAAACTACGGGATCATAAATATCCGCAAGACACGCATTTTTTACCCCGTGTGGGGATCGAACCCACAATATGTCGTGCAGGGGTAAATAGCGAGGTAAACACTTCAGTTCATCTAACATCAATTGTTGCATTGTTTCAGCATGTACACACGGCAACGGAGTTAGCTGTACAGGGCCGCTATATGAAGATTAGTTTTTTAGGAAAACCAAAGTATGAATTTGTGTGAAATATATTTTTATCTGTACTTTTAGTCTAATTGTACACTGTTACCAAATTCCACAGAAATTATATATAATGGTTTTCTTAAAAAACGAATCTTCATATAGCGACCCTGCCCCTCTAGACAAGTGGCATAAGCGATAATCGAATCGAAAAGTCAAAAAAGCAAATGTAGGTATGGGATTTGACGTAAGTTTACGAAATTATGTCGTAGACTTACGTCAAATCCCATACATTTGTTTTTTTGACTTTTCGATTCGATTACTGTTTATGCCACTTGTCTAAAGGGTCTGTACAGCTAACTCCGTTGCTGTGTGTACTTCAAAATAAATAGGTAGCCCGCCTAAGTAGAAGCTATTTTTACGTTCATATATTTCAATCGACAGCCATCAGTACCAATACGATCTATAAGAAAGGCAACAGATGCAAGTTAGCACTAAGCACCAAACGAAGGTCAGCAGAGCAGTATCGACACGCGACTGAGCTAACAATAGTCACGACTGTCGCACGTATTCTCAACATTCCAGCTATATATAACAAGAGAGGAATATTTTGACAAAGATTATATAAGAACAGATGGGTTAGTAGGCATTAAAGTAGGTATTAGTGAGTTGACGTTTCATTTCACAAAAACAATTTGAAACAGTAACAATCGTGTGACAGTTCATAATGAACTTAACAAACTGAAACAATGCTGCATAAATATTACGTTTCAGTTTGATAATAATATAGTCATGGGAGTTGATAGTTAAATTCATAAAGGCCAGATCTTTTTATTCAATGTGTATATTAAATTTTATAAAATAAATACATCCAAAATTACTGAATATCGGTTTTAACATGTAAGCATATTTTAATATTATAAACGTAAACATAAAGTAAGTAAATTAACTTATTGAGTTGATTTATTGAATATGGAAAATTCGTTTATTTACTTTAGGAAGTTGTTAATTTAATATTAAATACTAAATAAGACCTTCAATGACTTGATCAAAATAGGCATCAAAGTAAGCGCATGAGTTTTTGAATTTATAATGCCTGACAAATCTGCCGTATAATCTATGCCCCGACAGTCCAAAACCGTTCACAAATCAGTCGCAGTGTATCGACAAAGAAATGCCTTTTAACTGTTATTTATTCTGTTATTCCCGTTTCGAATGTTCTTGTGTTTACATTACGAACAATGACAACTACACTTGCTATCAAAATGTACAAAACAAAATGATTTCCGATTATAAATCTCTATAACTTTCAATAGTGTATATTCTCTCGTCTGTATCCTTACTTTTTTTTTTAAGACAACTACCGCTCTAGAAAACAAGCTCTGTGTTGCGGGGGACTTTACAAATATACAATTAACGGACACAAATATAAATGTGAAAGTTTGTGAGTATGGATGGATGGATGGATGTTTGTTACTCTTTCACGTAAAAACTACTGAACGGATCTGGATGAAATTTAGCACAGAGATAGATTATGGTCTGGAATAACCGACATCCACGCGGGCGGAGCCGCGGGCAACAGCTAGTCAAACATATTTTGTCAAATGAAAGCCATATTCTTAAATAGTATAAAACAAAGTCGCTGTCTGTCCATATGTACGCTTAGATCTTCTAAACTACGCAACGGATTTTGACAAGGTTTTCACTATGATATAGATAATTTACTCCAGTTATTTTTTGGTATAATATATGCATGTTATATTTTCTTATAAATATTTCTTTTCAAAAGACAACTCTTTTCAAAAGACAACACCCGCACTAGAGAACAAGCTCTGTGTCGCGGGGGACTTTACAAACATACAATTAACGGACACAAATTACACCCAGACTCAGAACAACTCTTTGTGGGTCACACAAAGTTTTGTTCTGTGTGGGAATCGAACCCACAACCTCGTGCACATCAGGCGTATACTGCGACCACTGGACCACCAAGGCAGTCACTAGACTAGTCCTAAGCCGGGTGGGCTTAGTTAGTAACTTATAAGAAAATTACCATTATTGACGAATTATGTATATATAGTAGTAATTGATGTATCTAATGATAAAGCTTGTAATGGTATTAGTATAAACACAATGTTTTATTTATGTGCGATTTGTGAACGGCTTACAGTAGGAACATCTGATTTGGTGTTATAATTGGATTATAGCGTTGAATGGAAATGTTTAGGGTATTAAGGCATTGCAGGCATTTGGTTTACAGTGTTTTGTTGTATTACGTAACAAATTTGTAACCAATATTTACTAGCACAGTTTTTGCAAGAAACTATTAATTAATACGATTAGAAATAATAATTGAAAAACGGACTCCTTTCAAATACTAGTTAGTTGGCTAACAAGCATACGGCTCGTTTTATGATTAGCAGTTACCGTAGCCTATGGACGGTTGCGATATCAGAAAACTTGCGTCTTCAAGATGTCCACTGCTGGACTACTTAGATCTCTCGTAAGAATTTATACAGCACATTGTCTTGAGCTGACATTGACGTCTTTATATTATTTTTGATAAATCATTTTAAACGTCCTTATTGACATCAAATAAATGTTTAGCACTTAGAATATAAATTGCCTTTTTAAGCTTTTTAACTAAACACATCAGCTTCTTTTAATGCTTTCTAAAAATACTTATTTAAAATAAATTTAATGTCTTAGGGTGTGCAACGCGTAAGCAATCTATCAAGATGTTGGTCCTTAATCTACGGTAACACCTTACCATCAGATATGTTTGTCACCCTTGTTTATACTGAATATTTTTTGAATAAACTAAGCAAAAATAAAACTAAGTAAGTCAAAGTCATACTCATTTATTCATTTAGATCAAACACATGATACTTATGAACGTCATAAAAACAAATGCCAGCATACTTTTTCCTACGGCCAATTCGCTGACTAAGGTTGGGCCTCAAATCAAATCAAATCAAATAATTGATTTGCATTAAACATGTGTATTATTACAATGTCGCAGAATTGCATTCTTGATGTTAAATAAATTTCACAGTCCAACATGTTTTACCTAAAGAGGTGTACAAATGAGTAATCTCCATCTCATGTCATAAAATGTTAATTATAATAGATTATTGTAAATAGATGATAATTGTCAATAGTATATTAATAATGTAAATAGGAAAAATAATGTAACAGTTTCATAATAATCAAAGTAAATAAGGTCAATATATTAATCTAGAAGGAGTCAGAAAAGAAAAGAATTGGCAAGAAACTCGGGTCACTCTTTTTATTCGCCAGAATATAACATTTACAATTTGGTATAAGTTACAATATTAGTGGTAACGAAAAGGAACAAAAACCAATTTACCATACAGAATGAAATTTAGATAAGTATTTAATTTAATTAATTAAAAGCAATATAATTACTTTAAAAAAATAAAAGTATGGTAATGAAGGATCGTTTCTTTTTTAAATGTAAAGTAATTTTAAAAGGTAGGACACCAAATAATCGAGCAAGGTCTAATGGGAAAGGGTCCTTATCTTACAGAAGATCACAGCCAAATAACTTCACACAATGGTTTAGTTCTGTGCCTGTGGTTGAAGAAACAGTTCTTAAAATTAAATTTTCTTTATTCAAAGATTACCAATGTAAAACTCTGATGGTACTGATGATGGGTTGACATCGCGTAAGTTATGCTCCCGGTATTGCAAGCGTACACCATCATGATCATCATCATCAGTCTATCGCAGTTCATTGCTGGACATACAGATCCCCAAGAGTCCACCACATAGCAAAGTCTTCAGATTCCCGCATTCAGCTACTCCCAGCCACCTTGCAAAGTTAGTCGCTCCACCTAGCCTGAGGGTGTCCTACACTTCATTTGCCGAATCGTGGCCTCCACTCAAGTACACGTCTACTCTAAGGGTTATCAGTTCTGCGGTATATATGGCGCGCCCATTGCCACTTCAGCTGGCTAATTCTTTGAACTATGTCTATAACTTACATAGGCTACAGCAACTGCTTACCATCAGGTGGACGATATGCCCGTCTGTCACCGTGGTAGTATAAAAAAAACGAACTTAAAATTGACATTTCAACGTTCCCGCTGACGATCGCAGCTTGTTTATTTCACAACGTACTCCATTTTAATTAATTTTAATTACTTTTTTACTAGTTCAGACTTAATTGTTAAAACCACAGTTAAAATAATGGCCGTAATATCACCGTGCCTTCAATAAAGGGGATTGAATCAATTACGTTGTAAGGCGGTGGGCAAATGAGCGGATCGCATGTCAGCAAATGTGTACGTGGCCTAATCCTCGTCCTGGGTTTGTTTCCAAACATAATTATTAACTGAATTACTGTTACTCAAGACTTGCTTGAATTTCATTAGAAAATTGAATCTTTACAACGTGTAGTTACGTTAGTATATATAGAATAGTGTTACATGTTCATGAATTTTTGTATACAACCAATTTAAAAATACTAAGTTCCGCCTGTGATTTCGCTTACATAGTACATTCTAAATAAATAGAGGAACACTTAGCTAAATAAATTCTCTTAATTTGGACCAAGACACATTCGCTAATCGAGAGTAACGTAAATGAGATTTTTGTTTATGATAATACATAAAGATGAGTACCTGGATGACCACGCTTGTATTTTTTTGGATATTAACGTTTTCTAAAAATTAAACCAAGCTAAATCGATTAATCGCCCCCGAAACTGCATACTAAATTTCATGAAAATCGTTGGAGGCGTTTTCGACATATAGGTTACTAGGGGTCACCCGCGACTTCGTCCGCGTGGTTATTTGGAATATTTTCCCCGATTTTGCAACATATCTCACTACTGCCCCGCTTCTATTAATCATAGCGTGATGTTATATAGCCTATAGCCTTCCTGGATAAATGCAATTTTTTCTAATCGAATTAGTACTTTCTGAGATTAGCGCATTTAACAAACAAACAAACAAACTCTTCATAATATTAGTATAGATATATCTAGAAAAATTGCTCGTTTAAAGGTATTAGATAGGAAAACACATTCTTGCAATGCATTAGTTCATTCACATTTCACATGCAATAAGAATAAACAATACAACTATGTTAGACTTAGGGTACTAATATGTGTTTATGTATACGTTAAACCACATACTTAGAGATATGCAATTGTTGTGCAAGATGTTGTATGGAGCGCCATGTGGCTTGCCGCATTGTGAGGATTGTGCTTACGTATACGTTTGCTTGACTATTTATAACATCACCTATGTGTATCCTCTATGATTTAGATAAAGGTTATACCTAGCTATATACCTAGCTGTCGCTTAAGTACTAATTGAGGTGTAATGTAGAGGAAGCCAAAGAAATATGCTTTGATCAAAGCAATTGGGGGGTTGTTGTACTTTAGTATGGCCCATGAGCGCTGGAAACCTGTACTCACACACAGAAACACAACTTTACCGCTGTGCAAATATTTGACTGTGGTCTTCTGTAAGGTGGTTCTTCCGCATTCAAGCTTTTGTATGGTGCCCTACCTCTCTTAAACAACTTAGGTAAGTTGTGTTCCATTTAGAGTAGTTAAGCAGGTGCTTAACCACTCTAAATGGAGAGAATATTATCCTGTTATTCTTTTCAATGTCACCTATATTTGGTTCTGTTCTAGTTAAAAGATTTTATAGCGTTATGACCTTAGTCAACGAACTCCAAAATATTCGTATGTATTCTTTGCCTAGTTACGTGGAACACAGGCTCGTTCAAAATTAGGCATGTTATTATACAGGGTGTTGTGTTAAAAATTATATAAAAATAATTTTAACGTAACCGTACCGTAATATGCACTTGCTGTGTTATAGAAATTTCAATGTACGAGTACTTTCGGCCAAATTGTTACTCAACTAATACAATGTTGATCGTACATTGCACATTGAATTGAATGGAGCGAGACATCTTTTCTATCGTACCAGTTTTTCACCCTATTGTGTTTGTATGGTGTTTTTGTTTGCATCACTTTCTGCACTAATTGTAACACAAATAAAATTGTAATCACATATCTGGTGATTGAAAAGAGTGGCCTGAGTTTCTTGCCGGTTCTTTCCTTGGGCTCTACCCCTGTCATTTCAGTCAGCAAATCCGGCTGTAGGCAAATTAGCTGACGTCTCATTTGTCATTTTTCATTGACCTGCATAAGTGTCACAGTGTGATCTATATGAATAAATGATTTTGAATTTGAATTTTAAAAATTGGTCGTTTTGTCATTATATACCTACGAAGATTTTATTTACAGTTTTTTATAATTATGTGGATCCCCCTGTATAGTGAATATTGTCCGTACACTAAACACCCTTTATTGACGTTAGTTTACTTACAGTTTTATGTCGGCCATGTGCTGTTTGATTCGTTTATTTGTTACTCTATCGTTCACCAATGAATGCCTGTTTGATCCCAAATATATTCGTATTAGTTGCCTTAGCGATTTTATTTGCTTATGCTAACGTATTATGTTTGAATACTGATCTGTTTACAGTTACAAGTGTTGGGTTTGTGATGTGTTTTATGAATGGGAGAGATGATTCGGATGGTCTTGTTGAATGCACTCCTTATTTGTTATATGAGGTGGTAGCCGAGTAGGAAGGCAACCGACTGCTCACTATTAGTTGGATTGATAAAAATAGAGGTAAGCAACATACAGTGTAGGCTATAATTTCTACTATGTGGGTCCCAAAAAATGTCCAACGGTATCGTGGTATGGTCTGACTCTGATGGTATAGCGAGACGAGATGTTTTGTTCAGAAAGGACTATTTTAGCAGAAGATCGGGATGAGTGAAAGAAGGAAAGGGACACCTTTGCCCTGAAGCACCATATAAGCAAACAGGCTAGCCTGGGTCCTCCACCTTACAAGAGACCTCCACCTTACAAATAGACTACAGTCAAATATTATAAATCTAAAGTTTGTAAAACATAATTTACATACTACTACTACTTAAGTCGACAAATCGTATATAAATAGACTTTAATACCATTGATAGGTATTTAACATTATGATAAAGGAGAAAATATAATAGTGTTGTCAACAAGCTGTTCAAAACACATTAATCCTTCACAGTCCACACTTTTATTGGTACTAATGATGCTCTTTCATCACTATGTCACTTACAAACTCGTATTAATGACGTATATCATGTTTTGTCGCTGCCAGTTTGACCAGTTGCAGCAATCGGCGACGTTTTAATCTATACTATAATATTATAAAGGTGAAGAGTTTGTTTGTTTGTTTGAAAAAAAGAAAGAAAAAATGTTTATTTGGCACAATTAAGACACGTTACACAATAAAAATTGAAAGAAAAATCAAAGAAACAGAAAAAAAATAATACATAGTATGTCAGTCTCACAGTGCCAAAATAGGATCTAGCTCAGCTTTTTTTGGTTAGGCTTTGTTTGGTTGAACGCGCTAATCTCAGAAAGTACTGGTTCGAATAGAAAAAAAGGTTTTTTGTTGAATAGTGCATTTATCCAGGAAGGCTATATGCTATATAACATCACGCTATGATCAATTGGAGCGGAACAGTAGTGAGATATGTTGCAAAATCGGGGAAAATATTCCAAATTATTGCGCGGACGAAGTCGCGGGCGACCCCTAGTAGTTTAAAAGATTGCGCTTGTGATTTAGTGAAGTAGGTTAATAATGAGCCCGAGTGGGTTAGTACCACACTTTCGCGGCCTATTTTAATATTAAAATCTCACTTTATGTTCTAACTAGCGACACACTACTCACGTAAAAACTACTGAACGGATCTGGATGAAATTTGGCACAGAGATAGATTATGGTCTGGAATAACACATAGGCTACACACAGACTTTTTACAGCGATCACCGATATCCACGCAGGCGGAGCCGCGGGCAACAGCTAGTTATATATATAAAATCTATTTATCTATCTAAAATAGATTTTATATAAATAGCTGATTATAATGGCAATCATTTTTATCATTCCCGTGTTGATACTTCATGTATGTACCTAATATTCATGTAGTCAAAGTTACAAAATATTCTAGAAACTGCCTTCGGCTGCATGTTTGGAAGCGCAAAAAAGAAACAGAATTTCAAAAGACAATTCCACGTCCATTCACGAACGATATTCGGTCGAATCACGACTAACTAGTTGTCAAAGGCGTCGCATGGTGAATGGGTCGGCTTTTTCTAACTACATAGCTATTGCAGGCTTTTCTGGCTATAACTAGCCGTTCTCCATAGGGTTATTGGCTAGTTTTCATTCTGTATTCAAAAGTCTCGTAGCATTCGAAAGATGAAATTCGATTCTATTGTACGTTGAAAATGTTGTGTTCGTTTTACAAAATATTTTTTGAACAGCGTTTTTGAAAATGTATTTTAAATATCCATTAGCGTTAAATTTGAATTAGAATTAGAATGCTACATAAGATTCAAGTTTCATCTACTACATATAAGCGCTACGCTCCTTCAGCGTGATTGTATATTATAGACTACAACCTTCCTTAATAAATAGACTATCTAATGTAAACTCTGAGATATAATGGTGTGTGTGAGTTTTTAGTTACATAATTATTATAATTTTTTTTCTTCTTTTTTTAAGGAGGCAACTCAAGGTAGAGGGCGACTTTACAATAATAATATGTAACTGAAAAGTCACACACACTATATATTTAAGGAACATAAATGGTTGATTATATTTAACGAACATAAAGTTCACCTAGACTCGGGACAATCATTATTGGATCCACAAATTTTCGTACCGTGTGGGGATCGAACCTATAACACGCCGCTTAGTAGTAAATGGAGAGGTAACCGCTTTAGTCACTGAACCAACCATGCAGTTCAGAATTAATAATAATCCTTACTAATATTATAAATGTGAAAGTTTGTGAGTATGGATGGATGGATGGATGGATGTTTGTTTGTTACTCTCTCACGTAAAAACTACTGAACGGATCTGGATGAAATTTGGCACAGAGATGGATTATGGTCTGGAATAACACATAGGCTACACACAGATTTTTTACTGCGATAACCGACATATACACGGCCGGAGCCGCGGGTAACAGCTAGTCTATTATATATATGTCTGTACTAATAAGAATTCTTGATAAATTGGTCTTCGTCCACTGTAAGAGTTTGAAACCAAAACGAAGTTCATAATTTTAAATATTATAGTTTAAATATTTAAGATCTATAAAATTTTAAGTTACATCACTTTATAACTTAGTAATTTAACGCAAACGACCCATATCACCATCTTAAGTTAGATTTTACTGGCCAATTAGTTATAACGACTAGGTTGTCTAAATTCTTATCTAAGTCTCAAATGTTGAACTTTGTATTAAAATTATAATCAAACATGATAGCTTACTTAAGTACCTACTTTAAGTTTATTAATTTTAATATCTACTTATTTAAAAAGATAGAAGATATTTTAGGCATAATTTTTTTTATGCCTTTAAATAAGTTCAAAGACCTTACGTATTGATAGGATGGTGCCATTCTTGAAGTAAGAAGCAACCAGAAATTAAAAGAAAGAAAACACATTTATCCACGATTCTCACAAAACACAAAATTAGTTTTTTTTTTTTAGAAAATTCCCGCACTTAATTTCAAGCCCTGTGTCTTACAAACTCTGTGTTGAACCCACAACACCCCGGTGTTAGTGAAGATGCATCCAAACTAAGTGCCCAGAAATTGAATAAAAAACAGTCATTTGCTTAACAAAAAAAAAAAACAAAAACAAGCAAATACTCAAACATATTCTTAAAAAAGAAAAATTTCAGTACAAACAATAAACACCGGTGTATGCCTGAAAAGGACGCCATTTCAGTATAACTCTGCGCACCATGTTAGTATACAATACCACCATCTAAACAAGGTATACCTTTCGTCTTTGGGAATATTTTAGGTAACCTATTCATCTTTGAGGGGCTAATATAATGTATATACTTTGAGATATATCTATATATGTATATCTTTCTTAATTTTTTTCTTTTAGGAGACAACTCCCGCACTTAGGAACAAGTGCTGTGTCGAGGGCGACTTTACAAATACATATATGATTAACGGACGCAAAGTATTCCTCAGACTCAGGAAAATCATTCATGGATCACACTTTGTTTTTCAAATCTCCGAGGTGCTAGGTAATATCATAGCCACGGTGATTGAGAGATCTCTATGTTTAAGCCTACTAAAATTTTAAAAAAAGTAATTAACGTTTTTCAAACTCAAACTCGATGTCAAACTCAGTCATTTATTCATTTAGATCAAATCAAATGCATGATGTGAACGTCAAAATAAACAAAAGTCAGCATATTTGTTCCTATAGCCAATTTACTGACAAGGGAGCTAGAGAACAATTGGCAAGAAACTCTGGCCACTCTTTTAATCGCCAGAGTATAATATTAACAATTCGCCATGAGTGACAATTTAAGGTAGGTAAAAAGGTACGGAACCAACACACTATACCAAAAAGAAATTTACTAATATTATTATTATATACTAGTTCTACAATCTGGTGGGTGTAGTTCTGTACTCCTATCTAGGTTTTATAATAACAGTTCCGAACCCTTGGCAATTAGGTTGATTTAAATAAAGTACAAGAATATTCTGCCTTTAGTGATTCCTACTTTATCTTCTAAATTAAAATATATACCTAGTATTTAAGTAATTAAAATAAACAAAGAATTTTTAGAGAATAGTTTCGAGCAACCATCATTTCAAATTCCATACTTTATTAGCACTGCACTTAAAAAGCAATAACCTGCGTCTGACACAGTCCAATGTAACATCTACCGGGAAATTATTACTAAATACATACCGCCGACAGTTTGTAGCATTGCAACATTTATCCCTTGATTTATTAGTACGGATGTACCTACCGGTGTACGAGTATGTGTGTGTGTGTGTGTGGTATCTCTAGTGAGAATAGCATAATATTAAAATGATCTCTTAAATGTCATAGTAGCAACGTCTGTTAAATTGGCGTTTTCGTGTGGTTTTGGAAATATCTGATCATTTTGTTATTTGTTAATAATAATATTATATTTTGGGACAACTCACACATAGCGCTATCTGATCCCAAACTAGGCAGAGCCTGTATTACATAGCGACTACCTAGCGGTCTAACCGACGAAATTTCCATAGTTTAGGCCTTAACACGCTGGCCTAATGCGGTTTGGTGAATCACACATGTATTTAGAATTTCTTCTGAGACATGTGGGATTCCTTACGATGTTTTCCTTCACCGTTGAAGTTTATATATTTTATATAGATATATTACCATCTCCATATCAATAGGTAGCCAGTATCTACATAGAAACAGTTCGTCTTTAATAATAAACTAATTCATAGAAAATAAATATTTACACATCAGGTTCGTTGATTTACGATAGATAGCTGAATCACAGGAAGTATTAGCTTTGATTCTAAATGTTCTTTGTTCTGTAAGGGCAATGCACCTACGAGTTAGAAAAGGTTTCTTTCAGCAAATTTCGGTTTCAAAACAGTTTTATTTTACAATTCGTGACGTGAAGGGTGTGTGTGGTCTGTTGGGTTTTTGCACACATTGACGTCATAGTAACTTAAGAATATTTTTGGTATAATATATCAGAAATGTTGTTTAGGGTCCGAAAAGCTGACACGATAGTTTCTTTTTATACCACTTGGGTGTAAGCAGTTAACGTAGCCTATGAGCGCTTGCAAATACCAGAGGACTACTACTGATGTACCCATTTTCGCCATAAATGAAATTGAATTTAAAACCTTACAGACGTTATCTCTAATTTGTATTTAATTAAATATCATCAACATTAATCAAAAGTTTCATTTTTAAATTATGAATAAAGTAAGTATTACTATTCCTAATTTTCATATTTTTACTATAAATAATTTTCATATATAAAACACTTCAAAATAAATGCCTTTCTGAACAAAAATTTCGCACCACGCCACGTAACTTCATAAAAACCACTAGTATTTAACAAAAACAATATGGCATTATATCATTAGAAAATTTTGCAACATCCCAAACAAAATTACACCTTACACACCAAGATATAGAGACTATATACCTAGAACCAGGAAATGAATCATGATTAAAGAAACACCAAGTTAACTTTGCCGCCGAGTAATTTAATTTTGCTTATAATATAAAACTGCTGGCGACTTAACGGATCGCAAGCTTTAACTTGGTTACGTCAAGAAAAAGCTTCAGTGACGGAAAATAAAGAGATTTTGCTGGAAATTACAAAAGAAAACCGCAAAAATCGAAACAATAGGTTGAAAACAAAAGGGCCGTGTGACGAATTGTTTACTGGAGTATGGCCGGCGAAATGGGAGCTGCATAAAAAATTAGGGAGAACTTCATCTTATTAGTGTAATGATGTCGGCAGTAAAACTTCCCCATAGATTTGTTCATTATTTGCAAGCCATAAACAGTGTTAATGTTTATCTGTTGCCATGGTTACGCCCCTTAGATCAACCACCCTGAACAATGAAAAACTGCTTACAAGCAATTGTGAAATGGAACCCCTGAATTGTGACGGTTTACCGTTAATTGGGAGTTAACTGTGGTATTTTATGAATATTGTTATTTTCAAATATTATTTTATCAAAGTGTCCTGTATAATATTGTCGGCTAAGAGAGAAACATGTGTGATATCTTTCCATCCAAAGTGACATTACTGCTAGCCTTCTGGGTACGTTCCCGATAGACAGCGTGATGTTGAGGAATATTTTGACGCATAAACGACAGTTTTTTTTTCCAATTTTGTTTATTTTTATTTTATGTTTGTCTTTGATACGTTAGTATGAAGGGTGCTGCTCTATTTTGATTTTTTTACTAAACACGTAGGACTTAAGAGAGTCACGATATTTAATGCATAAATACCCATAAATAACAAATATACAACATAAAACTTTGTATATGTATAGTATTTTGTTATAATTTGTGTTTTAATTTAATTTATTCTCATAACACAGAACTGGCAGGTGGACAAATTTTATAGGTTTCCATTTTGTTTTTGATTTGTTATTGTTTTTTAGATTATATACATAAATTATATATATATATATATATATTTAGATTTTTATATTTATTATTATATATAAGTTTTATTTTATATTTTTGTTATGGTGGACATAGACTGTAATAGCGATAATGAAAGCTTCCTATCTGCCCTTAGTCATGACGATAGTTTTGTGAGCATCCCTTCACTATCTGATGAACTCGCGAATCTGTTTGCCGCTGTTCCCAGGAATTTCAATGTAGTCCATATAAATGCACAGAGTATTCCGGCCCATTTCCCAGATATGCTGACAACTTTTGACTGTAAAAACATCCACGCTATTCTTGTGTCTGAATCATGGCTTAAGCCTTGTCTTCCCTCTACCTCTTATTCTTTACCTGGTTTCCATCTAATCAGAAATGACCGCGGTGTCGGAGTTGGGGATGGTGTTGCTGTCTATCTCCGGTCACAAATTCAATACAGTGTTATCGATGTGTCCTCGCAACCACCATCGCCTAACGCTGGTGAGCATCTCTTTTTAGAAATTGAACTCCACCACATCAAAGTACTTCTTGGTGTGTATTACTGTCCTTCTTCCCGCATCAATTTCCTTTCCTCGTTCGACCACATTCTAGAAAAATTGACCCCGTCCTACAGTCACACAATCATTATGGGAGATTTCAACACGTGTCTCTTAAAAAATGATTCTCGTTCCTCCTCTTTGCGTAGCATAGTACAATCGTACAACATGTCCATCCTTCCTCTAAATGCTACACACAACTTTCCTAATTCTACTCCTTCTCTCCTTGATCTTATCTTTGTTTCCTCTTCTCAACATGTTACTAAGCATGGACAGTATCCAGCTGACGTATTCTCTTATCATGATCTTATATTCCTGTCCTATAATCTCCGTCCTCCAAAGGCAAAGTCGAGAATTATTTTGCAGCGCAATTTTCGAGGTATAAACCTTGACAACCTTCGTGAGGATGCCAACGGCATTGACTGGGGTACTTTGTTTGCGTCTGACTCCATAGATGATAAAGTTAACATCCTAAACAAACATCTCATCCAATTATATGATGTGCATGCACCAATCCGCGCCATTAAAGTTAAACACCTACCTGCACCCTGGCTTACGGAGGAAATAAAGGTTTTGATGGAGCAAAAAGGCGCAGCGAAAACCAGGTACAAATGTCGGCCAACTACTAACAACAAGGATAAATATGTTGCGTTACGAAATCACTGCAGCAAGGTGTGTAGGAAAGCACAACGCCAGCACATTCATAACTCCGTTGAAAACGGAGATCCAGCGAAAGTCTGGAAATTTCTAAGAACACTAGGAGTTGGTAAATCACGACAAGATACTATTCCCAAAAATATTAATTTAGATTTATTAAATCAACATTTCTCTTCTTCGTCCCAATATGATGGGACTACCAAAGCCAATACATTAAAACATCTTTATTCTCTTCCATCTCCTAGCTTCTCACCGTTTTTCTTTAATCAGTTCTCTGTGTGTGATGTTAAGAAGAGCATAACATCAATAACGTCGAACGCAGTCGGGAACGATTGTATCAGCCGTAACATGATCTTACCCATCCTCGATGAAATCCTTCCTGTAATTTCCCATGTCCTTAACTTTTCCATATCGAGTGGCGTCTTTCCATCTGTTTGGAAAGAGGCCCAAATTATCCCTTTACCTAAGAAATCCAACCCGTCTAATATGTCCGAGTACCGACCGATATCAATCCTGCCTTTCCTTTCAAAAGTCCTTGAGCGCCTCGTCCATTCCCAACTAGCAAGTTTCCTTAATAAGAATCTTCTGCTAAATCCTTACCAATCCGGTTTCCGCCCTGCTCACAGTACCGTTACAGCCCTGGTCAATGTTACGGATGATATTAGACTTGGTATGGAGAATGGAAATCTAACAGTTCTTTCCTTACTTGATTTCAGCAATGCCTTTAACACTGTAGATTTCCATATCTTACTCGGCATACTTCGCTCTCTTAACATATCTCCACCAGTGATTGATTGGTTTCACAGTTACCTGTTTGGTCGCCGACAACGTATACGTATAGAAGAGTCGTTCTCTTCTTGGCGTAATACTTCTGTTGGTGTACCACAGGGTGGCGTGCTATCGCCTTTACTTTTTGCAGTTTTTATTAACTCAATTTCTAAGCAACTAACTTCTTCCTACCATCTTTATGCAGATGATCTTCAGATCTACACGCAAGCGCCAGTTGGCAAGTTAACTGAAAGTTTATCTTTAATTAATATGGATCTGAAGAGAGTAAGTGATTGGAGTAATGAATTTGGTCTTCAAGTCAATCCGGCTAAAACCCAGGTCATTGTTGTTGGTAGCTCCAAGATGTTATCAAAAATTGATTGGTTGCTATTACCCCAAATAACTTTTAATGGCATGGTCTTAACAATCAGTAAAACGGTAAAGGATTTGGGCATATTGATTGATAGTAACTTATCTTGAAGCCCCCAGCTGCAAGAAGTTAGCCGAAAACTGTATGCTTCTGCGGGGTCCTTACGAAGATTACGGAACTTCCTTCCTACTGCCACTAAGGTTGCGTTAGCTCAATCCCTTCTTCTTCCGATTCTCGACTATGCCGATGTCAGCTATCTTGATCTCACTGAGGAACAACTTGACAAGCTTGAGCGTCTTCAAAACTTTTGCATAAGATTTATATTTGGTTTGCGCAAATATGATCACGTCTCAGAATACCGAAATATGCTCAAGTGGCTTCCTATTCGCCTTCGACGGAATACTCATATTCTTTCTCTTCTTTACAACACTATGTTTAATCCTTGTACTCCCTCTTACTTAAAAGATCGTTTTCGGTTCTTAAATGACACACATGTGAAGTCCCTGAGATCAGCGGATAATTTAAGACTAGAGATACCAATGCATTCCACGAAATTCTTTGATAAATCTTTTACAGTACAGGCTGCTCGATTGTGGAATGCATTGCCTATTTCTATTAGGAAAGCACAGTCCTTAGCCTCTTTCAAAAAAATGCTCTGCGAACACTACCTTTCTCTATAATTTTGATCACCTCTTTTTTATTTTGTTCTTTTCTCTCTTATTACATAATTTATATGTATATAGGTACATTTGATATTATAATATGTATATGTAGGTTTATAATAGATGTTATTTATGTATGTTTATTTGTTTTACTTAAATATAGGTATGCATTATACCTAATAGGTACCACAATATTATACTATACAACTACAATACTATTTATTTATTTTAGTTGTCTAAGTTCTATATCTACTATTTCTGTTATAAGCACCAAACTTCCCACTGTTAATACATATATTGTTTTCTTATTTCCCATCTATTCTGTCCATCCTAAGGTTGCCTGTAAGAGATTGCTTTTTGGCGATAAGGCCGCCCATTGTACATAGCTATAAATTTATCATTAAGACAAGATTGTAATTTGGTGTACAATAAAGAGTTATCTATCTATCTATGCAAATACTTTTTTAAAATATACACTAAACTTATTGTTTATTAGTTTTAAAGATACAGTGTTACCTTACTACGCAAAAATAACCCTACCAACACCGGGGAAAAAGAATACTCAAATTTTTTATCGTGTATTGTATTCGAAAATGCCAAAATGACCATGTTTAAGTAGACGACTAAGCCACGCATACAGTCAAATTAAAATTAAATTATTATATATATATGCATTTTAATAAAGTTACGTAAAATTAAATTTCCATAGCTAAATATAATACTTCAATCTTAATTCGATCTAAGCTATTAGTAAATTGACTGGAAAATGAAGCTTAATTTAATCTTTCATTCGTTTAAATTTTATTGTTTAGTGAGTTATTGTAGTTTAATATCGTTGAATATTTTGAATCATTTATGTCTATCTATCTTAGAGTTTATTCATGTAGGGGTATTATATAAGAGTAATACTAACATCTTATTTCACTCTTTTATTCTCTTTAAAAAGACGACTCAAGCACTAGGGAAAAAGCCCTGAATCGCAGGGGACTTTTACAAACATACAATTAACGAACACAAAATACTCCCCGACAATTTATGGATCACCCAAATATTTATCCCGTGTATCAGGGATCGAACCTACAACACACCGCGCAGTAGCTACTTAAGCCACTGAACCAACGATGCAGTCAAAACTTAAACTACATATTATGTATATATTTATCTTTATCATAGCATTATCTAACGCCCCAGAAATGATTCTCCTTCATAATACATTTCCTTTTACCTTTGTCGTACATAATAGATACCGTGGGCCGTTTCTTTGAATTAATTACACGTGTAAATGTAACGCATGAGTATTATAATTAGTTGTTTGTTAGAATCACGTTACACCCCCTCCTCCGCCCTTTCACCTCTCACCCTGACGCGACGGTGTGTAGTGTAATGTGTACGCGTTTTCTTAAGCGGTTGGGGTTATACGGGAAATTATTTGAGTATACCTGACTCAGAGCATGTTTTGTTTTTTTATTGTCAAAGAAATGTGTTTTTTTAATTGATTTTTTCATTAAGGTATAATATTATAACAATCCTTACTAATATTATAAATGTGAAAGTTTGCGAGAATGGATGGTTGGATGACGAATCTGGATGAAATTTGACACAAAGATAGATTATGGTCTGGAATAACACATAGGCTACTTTTTACAGCGATAACCGACATCCACGCGGGCGGAGCCGCGGGCACCAGCTAGTTATTAAAATAAAAGTAACATAACCTAAACTACTGACAAACAATCAGATATTGTATTTATAGGAGCTCCTTTATTTAAAATATCTGATTGAGGTCGCAGTTTTGAGGAAAGATGCCCAAAAGGATCGCAAGGTTAATACAATCCAAGTAAAAGACAGTAGTATAATATTTATTATTATATATTATTATAATATTATTTTAGTGATACCTCTGGTAATGCAAGCGTCTATAGGCTACGGATACTGCTTAACATCAGGTGGGTCGTATGCTTGTTTGCCACCCAAGTAGTATAAAAAAAAAAAAAAATTGTTTGGTAAGAACAAATTAATATAGATAAATATAAAATAATAATATAAATATAAATAAAAATGTTTTATTTACTCAAATAGGAATAATATGTACTATGTATTTATTGACATTGACATAAAAGTTACGTTTTTCTTTACTTATATGTCCATAAATATCAGAATAATAGTTAATTGAAAATCTATTAGCCAGAATCTTAAGGTCAAATTAATAAATGTTTCTATAAATCTATGTTTAAAAATTATTAAGGTGTTTGGGCACTACAGGGTAGTCCTCAAATAATACTCGGGACGTTGGTGGTATGGAGGCAACCACAGTAATAACCACGTCAGTAACTGCGTTTATTTTAAGCCAGTTTTTAATTTTGTTCGGCTCTAACTAATACAAATTCGTGTGACTTCACAGTATGATAATCTGAAACACGGTCCTGAGATTAATGTGGTACCTACCTACGTTACGCGGCGAGACAATTGTGCGCAGACTACAGAATTGATAAAGCTAAATATTTCGTTCATTTATATTTTAAGTATTCCTTAAAAAAAAAGCAGGCCATTGAATGATGTACTAAAATACACATACAAATACATCTTCTTGTTATAGTTTGGCTAGTGGTCAAACCTGTTACAGAGTTATTTATATCACTCATATTTAGGCATCTGTCGTGATCTAACGACTGTTAACAGTCGGGACCAACTTCTAGCCCTCCGAAACATGGAAACGCTCAGATAAAATACCCCTATACGGTGACCACTATAGGGTTATCGAACTACGAGTGATAAAGATAAAAAAACATTAAAATAAAATAAAATAAAATAAAAGTTTAAATTGCTTACACTCC
The DNA here is from genome assembly GCA_947095525.1 of Trisateles emortualis. Taxonomy (NCBI): domain Eukaryota; kingdom Metazoa; phylum Arthropoda; class Insecta; order Lepidoptera; family Erebidae; genus Trisateles; species Trisateles emortualis. The sequence goes on along the minus strand of OX352748.1, from coordinate 1,719,847 downwards.
AGTTTGTTAATACCAAAGTACGCACTAATTTAGTAACTTTAAGTTATGAAAGGGACAGTAAAATATTAATATAATTCAGCTGGGAACCTTAAACTGACCTTGAACAACCTTAACCCCTTAGATATATCAATTGCAGCCACCACTCAATCTGAAGCACCTCAAACAATAACGGTTATTACAAAACCGACAAAAAAATTCAATGTGTCCTCAACCATATCCACAAAAACGTCTTACATATGACATCGTGAATAACTGCTCTTAGCCATCGTAAAGAGGGGACATCATTGTTTTATTATGAATCGTTTGCCATTAAGAGGATTGCGTGGATTTTGTGAACGGGTCTGTCCTGCTGACGTAGCGTTTATGGTCATCCTAATAAAGAGTAAGTGTGCCGACCCCGAGTCACTTTAATGATTCCTTCTGGTCGCTTTTATATTTGAGGCAGACCCTTAGGGTTACGTAGTAGCGTTAATACAAATTCAATAACAGAAGTGGCCCATAATAAAATATAGAAAATTTTTGATCGCGGTTAAAAAAAAAAACCTAAATGTTGATTCCTATTTTTTTCAGATTTTTTGTTTAATTCAATTGGTTTTTTAAATATATACTGTAGTCTATCTTGCATATAAATTCTTTAAAATAAAATGCTCATAGGTATTATAATTTTTCTTTAAAACGTAACCAAAACTATATGTACAACTTTAAAATTAAAACTAGTTACACAAAAATAAAAGTTTAATATGTTTGAGGTTTTAGCTTTAAAAGAAAAATATATACCTAACACAGCTCAACCAAAAGAATTATTTAGATTATAAAAATGTTTTAAAAGATTTTTCTGTAAAAATACTGCCTGATTATGTTAAACAGACGTCCCTTAAATTCAGAATAGCCTAGTATAAGAGCCAGACATCAATTTGTATTCAGTTTTAATGTTGTAACTGAAAAAATAAATGTAGAAAAGCTACGGCCGTTTAGCTTTTTAGACTCGCAAAATTATTAAAATATTTGTCTCCGTATTCGGCTAAATTATTACGTTGGATGAAAATGTTGGCGAACCGTCCGTAAAGTTTGAGATATATAAAGTTTTTTTGAGTAACTGACTCATACATAAAGCTATTATGATAATTTAAAGGTTTTTTGAGGCTCTCAGTTAAATGTATAAAAGGCAGCTGGGCCTGATTCAGTCAGAAAACAGGGTAATGGTAAAGGATGTATTTTGGGTTTTTGTAATATATAAGAAAGTCCTTTAGAAGATAAACAATGTATTTTTTTTATTCTTTAGCTCTTTGAAAATATAATTATGTTTGGGTCCACTGCTGGTCATAGGTCTCCCCTAGGTATCTTCCAAACTGCAACTAGTCATGTAATATTATTTTGTAGGCGTTGTGTATCGCGTAATATTTTTCTGCTTACGATTAAGTCCAAAAAACTTTGTATTGCGGACGACTAAATGGGCACTCAACACCCCAAACGTGCAATACAACACGCCAAAAAACAAACCAAAAATCTAATATGCTAGATTATTTTTTTCATTTATGCACCGAATTAGACGGAGCATTTAGAATATTTTTATTACTGACGACAGGTGGACGATACTTTTACCAATAGAAATTATCGGCGAAGCGCTTGAACGAAAAAAAAAATTAACATTATACTATTTTTTTATACCTGTGTGACTCTTACTGGGACCTCTATGTGTCTCAAGCTTTCATTATATATTCTTTAGGCGAATTTCAAGAGAGTGGAGAACTGTCAACCTCTCTCCTAAATGTTGAACTTAAAACTACAGGTGGTACAAATTGAAACTACAGCGCGGTGCGGTATATAACCTTAAAATTTATATTTATAGATATTCCGAGAATTTATGTAAAAATGTTAAGTTAGAATGGCGGGTCTCCGTTGAGATTAGCCGCCGTGACCGAAATTCGGTTAGGAGGACATTATATTATAAACCGTATTTTAAAGGAAACAACTGGTGGGTTCAATCAAAACATCAATTCGGTCATACCGCGTGATAAAGACTGAAATATTCAAAATAATGATATTTTAAATATTTCAAACTTTATCACGTGGTATGATCAAACCGCCATGGTTGTTTTCACAAACGAGAGCGTTTAAAATGGCGCATCTGAAATTTAACGCGTGCGAATGACACCGTTAAAGGAATTATTTATGGTGTCCGTCCCATAGACAAGTTTACTGTAACATGTGATGTATTGCTACACGTATTTAGTGGCAGACTCAGCGACTGTAGCGCGACTGTTGCTCCTTTAACCTTATGAAATTCTTAATAATAGTTTATTTTTTCAAAATGGAAAATATACGTATCTAAAGAAAGCATCGATAAGTGTTTCGTTCTTGAAATTGTGCTTAAACCTATTACAATATTAAAACAGAACTTATACTGTAGGGTAACAATGATAAATATTCAAGATTTATAAAAAAGCTTTGTGATTGGTGATGTGATCTGGATAGCATCAATCAGTACCTACACTTTTAAATTGGCCGAGTTGTATTTTTATTTTTTCATTTGAATAGGTACGCGACATATGTAGCTACGTGTAGAAAAAGATGCGAAACGGAATCGATTTTTGTCGTAGGATGAAAACGGAATTATTATTATTATTTTAGCTCGTGGGATGAAAAATGTGGCATGAAAACGGAAACACCAAAGAAAATACAAAACTATTTTTTGATTAAAATTATACTATATATTCGCAACATATACAATTATTGTGCCTAATCAATCGTCGGCAACAGTTGCGCAACAAAAATGGTGGCATGTCACTACTTGAGTGCGTAATAAAAACACTAACTGTCATAAACGTCCGCTCGTAATCTTTATATATCTTGGCTGAGTAGGGGATTCTATATTATTTCTCTTACATTATAAAACACCTAACGTTAAGGATTTATATTTTCGTCTGAAAACTGAAATATGTATAGATTTTATGTCAAACTCGCATAATGTATTGTTTATTTTAGTTCGTAATACGATTGATTTATGTTAGGCTAAAAGTTTTTAAAACATTGCACAAACACTCAAAAAATGACGTCTACGTTTCGAAAGACGATAGGGCGAAGTGGGGTGACCTCACCACCATGTGGGATAAACAGTCGGTAAGAGGGAGAAAGAATACTCGCTTCGTTAGGTAAGAGGTTACCTACTACTTATTTTATAACTCAGGCATCTGTTGAAATCCTAAAACTTTTACTGCTTCAATGTAACAAAATTAAATACATTCAAAATTAGTAACAGTTGCTTACTTTTCACTAGGCGCTCATGGCTAGGTGCACTCGCTGTTCGGTAAACGATCAGCGGGTTAAGCTACTAAGGGCGCGGTAACCCTATAGATGGGTGACCGCATAGTGGTATTTCATCTGAGCGTCTCCGTGCTTCAGAAGGCACGTTAAAAATCGGTCCCGATTGTTAACAGTCGTTAGATCACCACAGAGACCTAAATATGGGCGATCTAAATAACTCTGTCACCAGGTTGACCACTAACCAAATGATAAGAAGAAGACTAGGTCTTAGGCTAAACGTCAAGTCAGCATCACAAAATTACAATACAAAAACTTCAATTTCGTTATAGTTATTTAGTTGTAGTAGCAATAATACAAATTACAGACACGAGGATGACGGCTATCGTGTTTATTTTATTTTTTAAAAAGCCAACCCCGCACAAGAGCTCTGTGTTGCGGGGGACTTTACAAACATACAATTAATGGACACAAATTACACCTAGACTCAGAACAACTATTTGTGAGTCAAACAAAGTTTTGTACCTGTGCGGGAATCGAACCCACAACCTCGTGCACAGCAGGCACATACTGCGCCTACTGGACCACCAAGGCAGTCATAGTGTTAGAGTGATGACAAGTATCTATGTCCTTACCGAGAACATAATCTTCTTGCTAAATTTCATTACGATTCGTTAAATAGTTAGTTTAGATAGAATATATTCTAGGGAATGATGGTTTGGCTTCTTATATCACTAACATCCACGCGGGTGGAGCCACAGGCAACAGCTAGTTTATAAAAGAAGTATAGATAACTAACATACAACTAGTACTAGACTTCGTTCAGGACATTATCCATCGGCAAAGTTTGCTTTCTTAATGGGAAAGGCTGTAACGCCCAACTGTGATTTATGCAACAAAATTGAAGATGTACAGCATTTAATGGATTGTGTTAAAAATAAGAATGAAAGAGAATTACTAATTGAAGAATATAATTTGAACGTTTTGGACATAGGGCTCATTCAGAGTATTTTGGCAAATCCTAACGACCACGTCTCAGATCCGTATGTAATCACTGTCAACACACACTGGTCAAAGACTTTCGTCTTGAGACACTGCGGTATTTGGGACGAGAAGATATGATGTTGTATGGATTAGTTATTAACAGAATATGAGATACAGTTATTCAGGTAATTAAAAATTCTTTTTCATAATTAGATATAATATATAAACATAATTAGATATACCTATAGGCTATTATGTGTGGAATAGATTATAAGTTACAATGAGGTGACGTATCCAAATGGAACTAAACCCTGTACACAAATAAAGAAAAAAAAAACTAGTACTTGTGTAACAAATATTTGTGCTACAATAATGTCTAGCCGTATACAATCAAGACACGAGTAACATGTACGAACAAACAAAAGTCTCTTTTTAAACTGATATTTACATTACAATAGTAGTGTTCATAACTATGTGGTTACGGTAGTTTCAGCTAAATAATCCTTACTAATATTATAAATGTGAAAGATTGTGAGAATGGATGGATGGATGGATGTTTGTTACTCTTTCACGTAAAAACTACTGAAAGGATCTGGATGAAATTTGGCACACAGATAGATTATGGTCTACTTTACTACTACTTTTTGCAGCGATAACCGACATCCATGCGGGCGGAGCCGCGTGCAACAGCTAGTAATAATATAATAATAGCAACCCATATATGTCCTACTGCTGGGCACGGGTCTCCTTTCCTCTATCAAGAGAAAGAGAGGGTTTACCTTAATTCACACACGCTGGGCTAATGCGGGTTGGTGAATCTTACATGTCTTTAGAATTACTTCTAAGACATGTGGGTTTCCTCACGATGTTTTCCTTCACCGTTAGCAGATGGAGAAACATTTGATTAGTACATATGAACTCCACAAAGTGACATTCACACTGGTACTGCCATCGGGGATCGAACTCGCACCTCTTGAGTGCAAGTCGGTTACTTTCCTACTGGGCCACCACCGCTAAATAATAATCATCAAATAATTAGCAAAGCATACATATTTTTATAAGGACCGGACTTTGAGTCACACTTATATTTTGACCCATTTGGGAATGGAACCCCCAACACTCGATGCGGTTTTAATGAAAAGGAAACATTAATCACTACGCCACGCATGCAGTCCTATACGAGTAATTATTCAAAATCTTTGAGTGTTCGTTTTAAATTTAGTGTTTAATTAATGTGTAATTAACTTGTATTTTTTTAAAGACAACTTTCGCACTAGAGAACAAGCTTTGTGTCGCGGGGGACTTTACAAACATACAACCAGACTCAGAACAATTCTTTGTGAGTCACACAAAGTTTTGTCCTGTGTGGGAATCGAACCCACAACCTCGTGCAGGCGCATACTTCGCCCACTGGACCACCAAGGCACTCAATTACTGTATATTATAGTAACGTTTAAAATCTTTTGATTTAGCGAAGTATTGAATCATTATCAGTAGGTCAGTAAAAGTGAAACACATCCCCATAAATTATTAAAATTGTTGAGTAATTATCGCATACTGTATTTAACTCTTGAAGAATAATAGACACCGTAGCTCTATACACAGGTGCAAAAATGTGTTAGATTTTTTCCTACAAAACACTTTCCTATATAAAATATACCGTTTTACGGTATACCACCATTTACACCTCTATATTTTGTGCAGAAATTGATACTACCTACATATTGCGAATATTTCAACTGATTTCTACGCGACGCGATAAGAAACGAATGTGACACCAGCTTTATGTTGAACTTTTATACTTTGCATACACTATACCTATACAAAAAAGAACCATATTTTCATAGACATACGGTAGTTTTTTGAATATTGCGGTTATATTTAGACGTAGATCCGGAGGTGCGAAGTCAATGCGTCAGTACTGTTTGACATTTGACGCCCAAACAATACAAAAAATGTTGTTGACGTGCACAAGTTTATTTTCCTGTAGATTTTTGAATGCAGATAACGATTTTATGGGGTTAAAACCGGCTGACTATTTAAGGGATTTTTGACAGATTTTTTTCTTAGATAGGTACAGTGACAAAGAAACGTACGATAAGTTTGACTGCTTTGGTGGGCCAGTGGCTGCAGTATGCGCCTGCTGTGCACGAGATTGTGGGTTCGATTCCCGCACAGGACAAAACTTTGTGAGACCCACAAAGAGTTGTTCTGAGTCTGGGTATAATTTGTGTCCGTTAATTGTATGTTTGTAAAGTCCCCCTCGACACAGAGCTTATTCTTTAGTGCGGGAGTTGTCTTTTTTAAGAAAAGAAAAAAAAAGCAGTTGGTAAGAAGATAGTAAGCAGTTGCCTAGCCTGTGAAGGCTTCAAGAACATCAGTTACATGTTGCCGATCCCCCAACGCATATCTCTGGTGAAATAACGTTATTTTAAATAAAATTTCTGCTGGAAACATTATGTAAAGTATTAGCGTAGGTAGGTAGTATTTTGGTACACATTTTTTTCCCTAGAATTCTGCTTCATGCGAGCTATTTGAAAAACATTAAGCCACTATTTTGTTTGACTTTTCTATTTGAAGTTGGTTAATTAATTATTAAGAGTTTTTGGGTCATAGAAATTAGATGCTCTCATTTTATGAAAATCGGTTTCTCAGACTAGGGATGTAAATTCGCTTCAACCTCATATGATGTAGGATTTACGTAAACAATAACACACTACTAAATTACACCTTGTTATTTTCACGATAAAGAATACACCACTTCATGCCACGGTGGACGTGCTGTCTATGGTGTTACCTTTTTTTTATACTACTAAGGAGGCAAACAAGCATACGGCCCGCCTGATGGTAAGCAGTTACCAAAGCCTATGGACGCTTGCAACACCAGGGGTATCACTCGCGCGTTGCCGACCCTTTAGAAACCTTATAACTCCTTTCTTGAAGAACCCCATGCTATAGTCTATACCTAGCTAGTTTATTCTTTTGTAGAAGATCCAATAATGACTTCAAGTTTGTATTATAATCAGAGTAAAATATATAAAATATATTATTTAAGTACCTACAGCACATGAGAAATGTATCAATAGCAACAGGCAGGTAACAATATATGCCAAGGACTCTTTATAAATCAATATAACTCCATGTTGTATGTTCAACGATCTTCTATTGTTCAAAAGTTGTTCCCAGTTTTATGAAATCCGAATTTTTATTCTATATCTGTAAAATAGAATAATTTTTTTTGCAACAGTTTTTCTACGAAACTATGTTTTTCCAGAACTGCGGAGATGAACCGAAACAGAAACAGACAAGACACTATTGTTATTTGTGTGTTTTATGTTTTTTAAAATAAATTGTTTTTAAATTATTATTACTTGTTTAAAATAATTAGTTTTAAATACTTTTTTTTATACTAGCAAGGAGGCAAACAGGCATACGGTCCGCCTGATGTTAAGCAGTTACCGTAGCCTATAAACGCTTGCAACACACGTGGTATCATTTGCACGTTGCCGACCCCGTAAAAACCTTATAACTCCTTTCTTAAAGAACCCCATGCAGTATGCATGTAATATAGTATCTGGGGAAAGCTTTGGCAGGGACCTCATTCCACAACCTAATCCTTATATAATACTTTCAGAGTTAAAAGGCATTTAATACAATTTTATAATTGATATCGTGTTGCATAAAACTCAACGTCCTCTAAAACCTGTCTAAGCGCAGTCTAACGTCCAGTAATACGAAGTATAGTGTCGCGAAGCCTATACAATTATGCAGCACATTTATTGAGGAAATTATTAGTCATCGGTGCAGTTCTATTAGGTTTATATGATATTTAATGGACCTGTTATGTAGATCGATGGGCTACGTTACACGTTCTTGAATAGCTTAGTGTATTTTGACGGAATTATCATTGGCCAGCCATGATTCGGAGTTATGGTTTGTATCTTTTTTTGGGTTAATATAATCAATATAATTAGTCACATTAAGTCCTGATGCCGTTGAGGGAGATAGGTTTTAGAGTAGCGACCACGAATTGGAAGATGCAGTGTGGGATCCAACAAGGTGGACCGATGACCTAGCAAAGATTGCGGGTAACCGATGAAAAGGAGATCGAGTGCTGTAGAAAATATTTAGAAAGGCCCATGTTTTACAATCGACACCTTTGAAATGTGGTGTTGGTAGGGGCTACTAAAAATTCCATGGACTTCCAAGAGAACGAATAAATTGAGACTGAAAGAACTCAACATCATCAAGCGGTTGCAATCTATGATTTGCAAAGAACGTGCACTTAGCTTTTTCGGACTTTTTTTTTGGATTTTTCCCAGACGATACTTACTTTTGATTCTAGACTGAGTGGAAGGTAAATGCGCTTAAGGCCTTAAGCGCATTTACCTTCCACTCAGCCGGCGAAATGGTCAGACGTCATTAAGAAGGCGGAGGTGTCATGTACTGTGCGGTCCATATTTCGAAAGACCGCATAGCTTGGAGACGCGTCATGTGTGGCCGCGATCCTCAGCAGTGAGGGAATGACCAACAGTGGACGTTTTTTGGCTATGATGAAAATCATAAAAACACTAGAAAGTGTCAATAGATTTTTTTAAAACAATTTATGTTTCAGGTCAATATTATCATTGCCTTTTTTCAAATTAAAAAAGTTATTATAACATATGACACTGACTTTTATTAGAATTAGCATATTATTATGCTGTCACACTGCTGCACGAAGGCCTATACCATTTTTTTACAGATACTGTTTTGTTGCACCACCTCAGACTTTACATAAAATATTTTTATTGTAAAACATAATAGCGAAAAGGAGAAGGTGTTTTCCTCAGTTATTAGTGGTCAATTGATAAACTTATCTGGGTTAACAATAGCGTTTTCATAAACGATCATACAGTAATACCTTCAAAGCCATTCTAAGGATTAAAGACTAATATCCCTAAACGATAATCACCGTTGGACACAGCTGGAAATCGCCAGAGCAATTTATTTATAGCGTAAAGTCAACTCACGCGCCATCATAATTTAGTGTATCTTTAGGAACGAAGGCGCGCGCGCGTACCGCCATTTTGAAAATACAAAACGAAAATGAATTTGTTCGAAATATGAATCGGATTTCGTTTGTCGTTCGTAATGAATCGGATTTTCGGATTCGTTATTTGAAATGGTTTTCGAATTTTGAATTATTGTGAGTTTATATGTGATCTGTGTTTTGTGTTTGGATTTGTTGAGTTAAGGTAATTTTTTTTATGTAACTTTATTTCTTATTTCAGCTGTTAAAAAAAAGTTTTTTAGACATAATTTTATTCTGAGTAGGTACTTATTTATTTATATTACAGAAAGTACTCAAGTCTTTTTAACTCAAATTTGTGACAGAAGTCGGTAAATAAAATACAATTTTAATAAATTAAACTCTGTCTAAAATACGGGTTTATTGAAATAAAAAATATCAATTTTAGTCAGTAATTCATCCTGTTACACGTGTGTACATTCTAAAAGATTTTGCCATCAATACCATTTCCATTTAAACACAAAGTTATTTTGTTATTGGCATTTCGAATAACTGAAATTAGTCTCTATATGAATACATTCAATATTCTATACAAATTGAAATGCGTGATGTTTTCAGTACGTGTTTATTATAAACTAATAGGTACCTAAAATGTACCGTGTTACTGTAATTTGGAACCATTGAATTAAATAAGACATAGTATAATTAAGTAATAGTATATTTTACGATGCTAGGCAAGCGTAGAATTAGCGCCTAAACCCTCTCTCTCTCTCTCTTGATATAGAAAAGGAGAGGAAATAATAATATATGTGATGCTATTATTATTAGTTTGTTTGTTAATTATTTAGTTTCTCCAAACTCAAACTCAAAATTTATTTATTCATTTGGGTTACAAAGTAACAATTATGAAGGTCATAAATTATGAATAAGCCAGAAAGATGATGTCAGTTAAATTTTCATACGGCTAGTTCGGTAGCATGGAGCCATGAGAAGAACCAGCAAGAAACTCAGGCCACTCTTTTTAATCGCTAGATAGTAACAATATTTTGTAAAATACAATTATGTTAGCATGCAAGCTGATGCACTCAAAACATGATACTTACTTTATTGATAAAAAAATATCCGAAAGCAATACAACTTTAGTGTGTTGTTGCGAGTGACAAATAAAATGAAGCATGTTAGGCAAAGCTGTGGGCGAATGTTAGTTTATAAATTTTCGACCACAGGTTTGGTTAGATTACCTTGCATATTGTGGATTCATTGGATCCCCAGGTGAAAGAATATTCCTGTGATCTACACATTGCGTCGCAAGTTTGCGTAATGTCCAAACTCTGAATCATAAATACCGATACCCACACTGGACAAATGTTAGCGTGACCCATATACAGTTGTCTCAAATCCAGGCGAAATTTGGGTCCATGAATTTTATTGTATGACTGTAGAGTCCCAAGCGAGACAGGGCTTGATACTAAGTTTCCATACTAGGTCTAAAAAATGTCTCATCATCTCAGCCAAAAGACGTCCACTGCTTTGACTGCACGGTTGGTTCAGTAGCTTAAGTGGTTATCTTGCCATTTACCACTGCGCGGCGTGTTGTGAATTCGATCCCCACACAGGACAAAAAATTGTGTGATCCACAAATGGTTGTCCCGAGTCTGGGTGTACTTTGTGTCCGTTAATTGTATGTTTGTAAAGTCCCTCGAGACACATGGCTTGTTCCCTAGTGCGGCAGTTGTCTTTAACAAAAAAAAAAACTGCTGGACATAGGCATCCCTCAAAGATTTCCACAACTCTCGATCCTGAGCCTACCTTGTCCATCGGTTGTCCGCAACCTTTACCAGGTCGTCGGTCCACCTTGTAAGAGGCCTGCCTACGCTTCGTCTTACAGTTCGTGGTCGCCACTCTAGAACCTTTCTGCCCCAACGGCCATCGATGTGCTCAGCTTATTGCCAATTAATTAAGACAATTCTTCATTCAAAAATGGGTTTGCATGGCTATAATTTATGTTATACTAGCTGTTGCCCGCGGCTTCGCTCGCGTGGATGTCGGTTATCACTGTAAAAAGTAGCCTATGTGTTATTCCAGACTATAATCTATCTCTGTGCCAAATTTCATGCAGATCTGTTCAGTAGTTTATACGTGAAAGAGTAACAAATTTTCACATTTATAATATTAGTAAGGATTATTTAAATTCGTTTCAAATAGTTTCAACGAGTTATACGCCTCGTTGTATATCTTGTCGTTGATAGACTTCATGAGGTCATAGTGCTAACGCTCTTATATTGTTGTACTATATTATGTTGTTGACTCTGTTTAGAAACTGTTCGAGTGACTTCACTACTTACTATAGAAAACTTCTTTTTTTATTTTACTAATGGCACGCCCCGACTTCGCCTGGGTTTAACTATTTTCAGCTCAACTTTCTCTCTTTCTCCTGACAATAACGAACATAGCAAAAAAAGAATTAGCGAAATCGGTTCAGCTGTTCTCGAGATTTGCGCTTGGCAACACATTCAGCGATTCATTTTTGTATTATAGATATTATTGTTTAATTAACTAATCATATAGTAAACAATTACGGTAGCTTAAGCATGGGTAGTCGTGGTGGGTTAGTAAATAGCGTTATTTGCTGGCAGTCTTAGAGGAAAAAACATCTCAAAGACTGCTACCATTTGGATTAATATATGTACATTATTGACATTGACATTGTACATTTGACTGCCTCCGTGGCTCAGTGGTCGATGTGTGAGACTGCTGATCACGAGGTCCCGGGTTCGATTCCCGGGTCGGGCCAAAAATCGATATTGGGTTTTTCTGTTAAGAAATTCACAATAGATGCCCGGAGTTTGGAAATTGGCGGTGTTTACACCCCCGTGCCTCGGAAAGCACGTAAAGCCGTTGGTCCTACGCCTGATCTCTCTCCGGTCGTGTCGGATTTGCCGTCCCATCGGACTATGAGAGTGAGGGAATAAAGAGTGCACTTGTGTTTGCGCACACACTTGTGCACTATAATATCTCCCGCGCAGATGGCAAGTCTCCGTTGAGATTAGCCGCCGTGACCGAAATTCGGTTAGGAGGACATTACATTTGACTGCATGGTTGGTTCAGTAGCCATTTACTACTGCGCGCCGCGTTGTGGGATCGATCCCCATACGGGACAAAAATTAATTTAATCCGTAGATGGTAATCCCGAGTCTGGGTATAATTTGTGTTCGTCAAAGGGCTTGTTCCCTTGTACGGGAGTTGTTTGTTTTAGATACAAAAATAATATTAGTTGAATTCGAATTCACACCTCATGTGTTACTCAGTTACTTCCTCACTGGACTACCGCCTCTAGAAAAAGACTCTCTATAAAAAGACTTGAATTCTATCTATTTGCTGGATCCTTCAGTTTTCAAATGCTACGTCCATTTCCTATTTATATATTCACGGAATTAGCACAGCTGTTCTATTTGTGACATCTTTTTATTCTAGCTATTAACATCTCATCTCCATTTCGTGGAATTGCAAAATTGCATTTGTCTCCGTATCTTTAAACGTAGGTACATGATTTTGTCGAATTGCTTATAATGTATGTGTAAATAAATGTAATTCTATCTTAGTTTGGAACCTAAAAATAAATCATAATGTTTTAAATATAATTATGATTAATGTTACATTTTGGCAAAGGATTACTTTAAAAAAAATGTTATGTAGAGGTCCAGAGGACCAGTCAAGGGAGTAAGTCCTACTAGGGAAATATCTAAGCCATGCAGAGCCAGATAACTACAACACAGTAGTGTGGTGTTTTTTTTATACTATCAAGGAGGCAAACAATCATACGGACCGCCTGATGGTAAGCAGTTACCGTAGCCTATGGACTTGCAATGACTCGCGCGTTGCCAACCCTTTTAGAAACCTTATAACTCCTTTCTTGAAGAACCCCATGCTATATGTTTTCTTGTGCATAAGTACCTACTGGTCTCCAGTGCTCTTTTAGGGATGGTTTTTTTAGTTTTTTTATCAGGGTTACATACCATATCACAAAATTCTGGTGTTTAAAGTTTCTTGGTCGACAACACGAAAAATTATTCCCCAGGTGTTACACGTGCCCATAAGCTACGGTAACTGCTCAACATCAAGCGGGTCTTGCAGGTCTCCAACGCTCATTAAAAGAAACGTTTTTATATTCCAGGAATACTGCATCTTAAAGCCCTGGTGTAAAAAATAATGGGTCAGCAACACGCAAGTGACACCTCTGGTATTGCAACCTTCCATATACTACGGTAGCTGCATAACATTGGGCAAGCCATATGCTTGTTTACCACCTAAGTAATATAAAACTGCCTTAGTGGTCCAGTGGCCGCAGTATGCGCCTGCTGTGCATGAGGTTGCGGTTGTTGCGAGGGTTCGATTCCCTCACAGGACAAAACTTTGTATTACCTACAAAGAGTTGTTCCGAGTCTGGGTGTAATTTGTGTCCGTTAATTGTATGTTTGTAAAGTCCCCGCGACACAGAGCTTGTTCTCTAGTGCGGGAGTTGTCTATTAAAACAAAAAAAACTGTCTGTGCGTTTGTTTCCATCTACGTAACATAAAAAGTACAGAAAAATTCTATTACAAGATTTTGAGCAAAATAATGTCTGCCACTAGATTTTCTATTACCCACAACATGGTATACACAGGATGTTACAATTGAACAGGTGAGCCCCCTATGCCGGGCGTGTGACCCAGCGGCGGGCGGCGCGGCGTGCCATTCGCGAATCGCACACGCAAATTGATCTAGCGGTGATTCACGCACTAGGAATGAAGGAATTTTAACCGTCTATATTACATTTTTATACTTAAATTTTAATTTTATAATTATGTGTAAATTGTACTTTGTGGGAAGAGAATAAACGTTTTTATTATTATTTTTAATCTCATAAGTTCCTTTCCAAAGATTGCTGTAAGGGGAGGGTAGTAGGAATGCGTTTCAAAATAACATTTTCCTATCCCAGGGATACTCCATCTTAAAGCCCTAGTGTAAAAAAAGGTTCAGCGTCACGCAAGTGATACATCAGAGTTAATACATGAATAGATATACCTCTGGTATTGCTTGTGGTAGTCTATGGGCTATGGTAATTTCGTAACCACTGCAACAAAGTAGTATAAATAAAAAAAAACATGTGGGGCAGTCTTTGGGGACTGCCGATAGGAGTGAAAACTAAGTAACTTGTAAATTGTATCGTCGAGCTATTAGATTATTGTTTTTGATATTAAAGCAATGTGGAAAAAGACGAGCCCGGTGCAGGACTCAACCTCTGGAGCTCGGATGGCACAGTTAGTAGTGCGCTGGGCCGGAACCCGAGAGGCGCAGGTTCGAGTCCTGCTCCGGGCTCGTCTTTTTCGACATTGCTTTAATATTTAAGTATATTTGAGCTGATTGCATAGCAAAATTGCTAAAAATATTTAATAATATTGTTTTTGAATTATTCTTGGTTTGTCTCATGTCAAGCGTTTGGTGACGATGACGCGAGTTCAATGATTTTTGTTCACCCAAAAAATTCTCAATGCGCCTAAAGAAGTTTTCACTTCAAAAATCTTTTCAAAGTATTTTTTAATGAAATATGAAAGTCTCGATGAGACTTACATATTTGAGCCATTTGGGGTCGAAACTCTAGGACCATGGGGCCTAAGTGCCCACAAACTATGAGATATCAAGGCGTTTGGCCGAGTCATCTCACGATACTAACGCTGGCCTTTACTTGGCTCAACGTATTAGCCTTGCAATCCAGCGTGGAAATGTGGCCAGTCTTTTGGGCACCTTTCCTCAGAACTGCGACTTCAATCAGATATTTTATAGGTTAGTACCTTTAAATACCATATCTTTATGTTTGTGCGTAGGTTAGGTTAGATAGATAGATAATTCTTTATTGTACACCATAAAATTACAAAAGCTTACTTAGGTTACTTTAATTTTAATACCTATTCATTAATTATTGTGGTGAGAAATAAATCATTTATTAAACAAATGATTATAATACAATTAACACGATACGATGTGTATAAAATTAAATATTCTTTTGGATTAAGTGACATAACATATTATATTATGACAGTGCCGGCGCCATGGCCGCCGCCTGTACTGCCAATATGATAATAATGTCAATAAATCTCACACCGTTCAAACAAAGGAAATGGCTCATTATAACGTCCTAGAGCGTATGATTTGCAGCATGTCCACGTTTGTCTTAGAAGCGTTTGAAGTTGCGACCACTCGCGACTTTCTTGGAAAAGGTTCTGTGAAATTATTTTAGTCATGCTTATATTGTTCTCACTCACAGATGTTAATTTAAGCCATATCGATTGCAATTTGTATCCTGATATTTTTTAACTAACTAATTTATTTCTATTATGGTAACAGCTGTGGATGTCGGTTATCGCTGTGAATATCCTATATGTTATTCCAGACCATAATCTATCTTTGTGCCAAATTTCATCCAGATCAGTTCAGTAGTTTTTACGTGAATGAGTAACAAACATCCATCCATCCATCCATCCATCCATACTTACAAACTTTCACTTTTATAATATTAGTAGGATATCAGAGTTGATACATAAATAGAAAACTACTCGCCTCAATCCATAAATTGGTGTATTGGCTACAATACATTTACCAGTGTGATATTATATATTACATTGTATATTGGCATGATAAAGACGGAAGTACCCCCCTCCCTCCCACTGGAATAGGGGACAGTTAAGATAATACAAATAACCACTAATGGAACGATCGTAAGTACTTTTAAACTAATCCTTCTTACTGTTAAACCAAAGCAGGGTTTACAACAACAGCGTGGCGTTAACAACAAAAAGGCGGATTTGTCACATTTAAGACAAAATAACTTAAAATTGTGACAGCTTTCTTAACATCAGTTAATGGGAAAAAAAATTAAAATTAACAAAGTTGTAAATAAAAGAATGAAGAGGAGATTCAAAAAGCCACAAAAGTAATTTATATTCTTCTGAATGTTTGTTGCTAAAAAAGCATTAGCGTCATAGTTAACTTAATCCTGTCATCGTCCTACCTCATCCCAAAAAAGCCCAGGTCACGTAAGGCTGGGCAGAGCACAAATGTTACATACGAGTCAAATTGTGGGCTAAAATGATCATAGACCTTCTAGAACTACGAAAACGTGTGAAAAGTACAAACAATGCTGCCACTCTAGACAAGTGGCATAAATAGTAGTCGAATCGCATAGAATCTAAAGCAAATTGACTGCCTTGGTGGTCCAGTGGCCGCGGTATGCGCCTGCTGTGCACGAGGGTTCGATTCCCACACAGGACAAAACTTTGTGTGACCCACAAAGAATTGTTCTGAGTTTGAGTGTAATTTGTGTCCGTTAATTTGTATGTTTGTAAATTCCCCCGCGACACAGAGCTTGATCTCTAGTGCGGGAGGTGTCTATTAAAAAACAAAGTATGAGATTGGACATAAATTTACGATATAATGTCGTACATATGTTATACACTTGTTTTCTATTCTATTCAATTCGACTACATTGACACTAAACATGTTATATTTGAAAGCTATTATGTACGTATATTAATGTAATCTATACTAATATTATAAAGAGGAAAGATTTGTATTTTTGTTTGTTTGTTTGTTTGTTTGTTTGTTTGTATGTAATGGATAAACTCAAAGACGACTGGACCGATTTTAAAAATTCTTTCACCATTAAAAAGCTACATTATCTGTGAGTAACATAGGCTATATTTTATTTAAAAAAAATAGGGGTAAATAATGCCAAGACCTCAGACAATCACTGACTAAATTAGTAACGCCTAATAAACGCCTACAAAATAATTGCTATTTCATTTTTTGTAGGCGCTAACATTTAACAATACTTTAATTTAGGTAATCAGGAAAGCAGCAGAGAAAAGAAAACACTCCACCGAATCTGTCTGGTCAAGATAAACTCAATAACTACCCAATAAAATTTAATACGATTTTCACCAGGTGATGGCGTAATTCTTCCATTATAGTTTTGTGAGTGTGAATTGGCTGAAGTATTACGATGTGATGATAGTTAAACGACTAGGCAAAATCTTGCCGTAGGAGGCAATGTTATTCCTAAATAGATCTAAAAAAAGTCCATGATACTATGTGTCTATCTGCGACCACAAAAATTACTCACAGCGAAACGCGTGATCGGCCTCTGTCTCATCGGAATACATAACTGATATATATTTTTAACTGACTTTTAAAAGATGAGGTTCCCTAAAATAATTGCATTGTTTTTTTTTATCCCTAAACATCGTCATTTAAGGGCCGATTTGTAATATTCTTTTTTAAGTGATCGACAAAGCTCGAAAAATTGAGTGGCAATGGGTAGGGCATATAGCTCGCAGAACCAATGGCCGTTGGGGCAGAAAGGTTCTAGAGTGGCGACCACGAACTGGAAGACGCAGCGTGGGCAGGCCTCCAACAAGGTGGACCGAAGACCAGGTAAAGGTCGCAGGCAACCGATGGACAAGGTCAGCTCAGGACCGACTGATGTGGAAAACCTTGCGGGAAGCCTATGTCGCGCAGTGGATGTCTTATGGCTGAGATAGAACTACTTTTGTAGCAAACAAGCATACGGCCCAGCTGATGTTAAGCAGTTACCGTAGCTTATAGACGCTTGCAGTACCAAAGGTATCACTTGCGTGTTACCAGCCCATTTTTTACATCAGGGCCATAAGATAGGAGCAGAGTATCCATGGGATAGGAATACGTTTCTTTCAAAATTGTTCCCTAAGTGAGCGTTGGAGTCCTATACTCACACACAGGAACAGAACTACACCGCTGTGTATAGTTATTTGGCTGTCGTCTTCTAAGGTGTTGGTTCTCTGTAAGGTGGAATTCCTCCCCTATCTGAAAAATTTCTCTTAAAAAACATTTTGCAATTGAATGGATAGTTTTTCATATTGTTCTCTTTATAAAAATCAGTTCTGGTGATCGGATCCGTAGGGAATTGAGAAACCTCTCAAATAATATCTAGGCATACTGCAATGAATCAAACAAATGCATTCATTAAGCATCAATTCGTTAGTGAAACTAATAAAGTATACTGCAGATGGCCAACTTCTCAATGATAAATAATTAGTCGATGGAGATCGGACATAATGTGTAATTAAATGACTGTAACTAATCACATTCAATGAGCAAATTAAAATAGTACAATTAAACTAATATGATTATACAGCTGGATATAGGCACCGAAACTTCGTAATTAAACAATGTACAAAAAAAATGCATGGTTTCAGAGATATACATAATAATAGATACCTACATATATATCGAATTTACGTTGAACTCTCACCAATATGGTCGACTATTATAAATAGGGTTCAGTTTACTGGTTTTTTTATTCAGTTTTGTTCCGGGAGCTTATGTAGAGTGCTATATCTCTATTAATAGAATGATGAATCAAAAAGAATCTAATAACTATGCAGTTCAATTTCTGAAATCCTTGAGCACTACGGTGGACCATTATGCCCTTTAGGAATTTAATAAATTTTTAGCTCACCCAAACTGTGTAACAGTATCTATCAGGTTCATCATATCAACCCATAAATGTCTCACTGCTGGGCACGGGTCTCCCCCATACACTTGGAGGGATATTAGCCTACTACACCACGCTGGCCAGACGGATTGGTATAGGGTTTTATTTTGAATTTTCCTTCTCTTGCAGTGGATATTGTCTGCCTGAATTACTCCTTTAGTCGACTCTTAGGACACCCTTGGGATAGATAGGGGTGGTGATATTTTGTATTCTTAATCCGTCACCACACGGAATCCTATCAGGTTAGAAGTGACCAATTTAAAACGAAATGTATGGATGCAGAAATTTCTACAGGGCATAAGCTAAGCACAGATAAGCTATGCGATAGGCCATAAGATTGTTCACGTTTGCGCTAAGACAATTTGAAGAGCAGAACAATCGTACAAACAAGGAATATTTCTTTATGAAGTTTATTAATTGCAGAACCTTAATGTTCAAAAGAAAAACGTAATCGACAAATCAACAAACGCACAGTTTAAATCACTAGACACTCAGATAGCTATTACGATATAGGCATCCGCTAAGAAAGGTTTTTTAAAATGTAACCGCTAAAGATGACAATCAGCCGATGAAAGTTTGTAGTTTTCAGATTTACAGTAAAAGACTGAACACGCGAACGAAGTCGCGGGTACAGCTAGTAATATTATAAACTAGCTTTTGCCTGCGGCTCAGCCCGCGTGGATGTCGGTTACCGCTGTAAAAAGTAGCCTATGTGTTATTCCAGACCATAATCTATCTCTGTGCCAAATTCATTCAGATCCGTTTAGTAGTTTTTACGTGAAAGAGTAACAAACATCCATCCATCCATCCATCCATACTTACAAACCTTCGCGTTTAAAATATTATTAGGATAGCCTGTATATACATTGCCGACATAACATTAAACAAAATGTTGCTCCATATTAAACTATAAACTATTTTAAAACGGGAAACCACCATCAATTATTCTAATTGAACATTATGGTTTCCGTTGAAATTATATTTTATACTGTCACTTGGCCGCGGTTTTGGTTGCGTTCATGTAACACGTGCAAGAACTTTGTTTATTATTTAAATATTTTATACTTATTTAGAATTTTTATACAGAGAAAATGAAAAATGATTTATTCTCCATAAGAGGGCAAAGTTACACATTAATTATGTAAATACAATAGGTAATTAACATTACATTTTTACAAAATAGCATTTAATTTTTGACATTTAGTTTTTGTGTATGCAGGTGCAGGCGCTTTACCCCGTTAGGAGAAAAGGTTTGCCATTCAGCTGTTTGCTGCAATATTGCAAGCAATATTGCAGGCCAAATAACTATATAAAACTAGCATAAATCAGACTATTGCAAAGGAAAGATTACGTTGAATTTGTAGACGTGGGGTGAACTGATGAAAAGGCAGGTTAGAAGTATTTTTAATCCGACGAGCCTGCGTGTAGTCAAGATTATTATTATTATCTTTCTAATACCAACGAGGTAATCAAGCTTACGGTCCACCTGATGGTAACTTATTACCGTAGCCTGTCGACACTTGAAGCACCACAGGTGTTACTCGCGCGTTTCCGACTCTTGGAAACCGTATTATACCATACAGACACAGTGGCAGACGACATCGCGGCCCACTTGACTGCAGCAATGCCAAGGACACAGTCAAGCCACTGCTTACTGTAAAATATTGCAATGAGAAATCCGTAATCTTTTACTACTTCTTCAAAATCCTTCCCCATTCAGGTTTGCTTGCTTATAAAGCCAGTATAAGTAAACGAAAATACCCAAAAACGCATAGTAAATGAAGAAAAATAATCCATGACCCCCATCCAAAAACATCAATGACTACATCAATAAAACAATAAAGCGGCAATCACACTAGGCGGTGTGTACACTGTCGAACATTAATCATGGCGCTTCCGCTCGTGTGTTCGGTTTATTGTTATTAATCGTTCGGGATAACTCAATCGTTTGGTTGCTGGTTTGTATAGCCGTGCTAGAAGAATTTGGAAGACAGTTTTGTGAAATGATCTTTTTTTTCGTCTTAAGAGTCTTAAAAGACATGTGTCGCGGGGGACTTTACAAATACAATTCAGGGACACAAATTACACCTAGACTCAGAACAACTCTTTGTGGCTCACACACAGTTTACACCTATTCATCATCATTCACACCAATGGATTACGAAGGCAGTCAAATCTGTAAACCATTTCAACAAATTATTATGACTAACCATTAAGACTTTTGACACTGAGGTTCCAACTTCATATTTACTTACTTTGCCTCTAATAACAGTCTTCATCATTTATCGAGAGGTTAGCTACCAAGGGCGTGGTAACCACAGCGGTTACCCTGTAGATGGGTGCCTGCATTGTGGTATTTTAGCTGAGCGTCACCGTGCGTCACCGGCCCGTTAAAAGTCGGTACTGACTGTAAACATTCGTTGAATCTTGACAGAGGCCTAAATATGGACGATCTAAATAAACCTGTCACTTCTTGTGCAGATCGCCCATATAGGCCTCTATCGTGATCTGACTGTCCGACTTTTACCGTATCCCTTGAAGCACGAAAACTCTTAGATGAGACTGATATGTGGTCCAATCCGTCTAAAACGTTACTACACCCTTGGAGGCTTTAACAGCTGATCGTTTATTGATCAGCGGGTGCACGTGACTATAAGCGCCTCCTCTCTGATAACTTTGCTAAGAAACAAAGTGTGATGTTACACTATTACAAAGCGAGGCTTCTTTGACTAGCTTGGATATTTTCTACGTTGGTGTCGAGTGTCACAGGGAAACTTCGTTCCAATCTTTCCGTGATCAAGATCTTTCATTACCTTTGTTATAGGTTGTTCTTCAAGTTGCATAATGATAATAAATAAAGAAAAAAACATGCGGGGCAGTCTTAAGATAGAAGTAAACTAAGTAATAATTATATGTGAATTGTCTCGTCGAGCTATTAGATTAATAATTTTGGGAAACGTTCGATGACAATGCCGCGAGTTCCATGATTTTTGTTCACTCAATGAGTTTGAATATGGAAAGCGTTCGGTTTTTATGTTTATGTTTTTATTATTACAAGCTTTTATTTAGCTTGCAATGTATGTTAGTTTGTTAGTTAGTTTGTATGTTAGCAAATCTTGTGAGCTAGATTTGAAGTACTTCCCGGTGTTTGATGGAGCTGAAATTTGGTATACCTACGTAACTTCGGTGACAATGCAATAATATGGTACCATGGAGCTGGTCTGATGATGCAGTCGGAGGATGGCCATAGGAACTCTTCAACGAAACAAGATAGCCGCGTCGGGTTTGAGTGTTTTGGATTTTTCTTGACGAGAACTATATTATTAGATGGGTATTCAGAACGTGATGATGAAGCCGGAAGGTGGCCATGGCAACTCTTAAAGGAAACAAGATAGCCATGTCGTGTTTGGGTGTTTTGGATTAATCCTGACGAGAACTATATTCTAAGATGGGTGTTCAGGACAAGATGGTGAAGCCGGAAGGTGGCCATGGCAACTCTTTAAGGAAACAAGATAGCCATGTCATGTTTGGGTGTTTTGGATTAATCCTGACGAGAACTATATTCTAAGATGGGTGTTCAGGACAAGATGGTGAAGCCGGAAGGTGGCCATGCCAACTCTTCAACGAAATAAGATAGCCGTGTCGTGTTTGGGTGTTTTGAATTTATATTGACGAGTACTATTTTCTTAGATGGGTGTTTAGGACGTGATTACGTGATGATGAAGTCGAAAGGTGGTCATGGCAACTCTTTAACGAAACAAGATATCCGTGTCGTGTTTGGGTATTTTGAATGTATCTTGACGAGTACTATATTCCTAGGTGAGTGTTGAGGACGTGATGATGAAGTCGGAAGGTGGTCATGGTAACTCTTCAACGAAACAAGATAGCCGTGTCGTGTTTGGGTCTTTTGGATTTATCTTGACGAGTACTATATTCGTAGGTGGGTGTTCAGAATGTGATGATGAAGTCGAAAGGTGGTCATGGTAACTCTTCAACGAATCAAGATAGCCGTGTCGTGTTTGGGTCTTTTGGATTTATCTTGTCGAGTACTATATTCGTAGGTGGATGTTCAAAACGTAATGATGAAGTCACAAGGTGGCTACGGCAGCTCTTCAACAAAACAAGATAGCGGTGTCGTGTTTGGGTGTTTTGGATTTATCTTGATGAGTATTATACCTAGATATATGTTTAGGACATGATGATGAAGTTGGACGATGGCTCTGATGAACTCTTTAATGAAACAAGATAGCCGCGTCGTTTTTGGATTTGATGATATAGCTTCATGGCTAATATATTTTTAGGTGGAGTTCAGTGTGTGATGATGATGTTCAAAGGTACATAGAAACTGTTCAACAAAACAATACAGCCGTGTCGTGTTTGGGCTCTTTTAAGAATATTTAATACATAAACACCCATGTATTACAAAAATACAATATAAAAGCTTGTATTTAAAAATATTTTTTAAAATATAAACTTATTTTATTGATAAGTTGTACTCGTTGACTTAAGATTTTCTTCGATCATCAAAGATGCCCCCTGGTGGCCACAGGCCTCAAATAAAGTTAAGTAGGTATATAAATATGAACAAGGCTATTCTTGCGATTAAGAAGGCAGTAATACTAATCATATCGCTGCAATAAGAAGCGTATCTATTAAAGAACAATTGAACGCATCATCGCTGTCGCAGTTCTATTAATTGTAGTTAATAGAGTGTGTGGTTTCTCAAGATTATCTTACACCTCATCAGTCTGGTCAACATTGTGTTTAACTTGATGGTTATTTGACACGAATATTCTAAGAATGTTGTTACATTCCGTATTATTATACTAGTCCTAGCGCTAGCTTTGCTACTGTCCTTTTTAAGTAATTCGCAACTATAACCTGGCCTGGTGTTCTAGTGGTTAGTAACTCTGACTGCTAAGCTGGAGATCTTGGGTTCGATTCCCACCCAGGATAAATAATTATGTGATAAGAACGATTTTTTGTTCTGTGTCTAGGTGTTGGTAATTTTTCTTTAATAATGTATGTATTTAGAAATATATAAGTTTGTTTATCAGTTGTCTGGTTGCCATATTACAGGCTCTGTCTAGTTTGGGATAAGATAGCGGTGTGTGAGGTGTCCCAAAATATTATTATTATTAAAATGTCACCCAATGGTCGCAATTCGACTGTAATTGCATTCTGCAGTTCTTATTAGTATGAATTTTAACTGTCCCAAATCTCATACTTCTCAGTGCATACAATGTGCTTGAAAAGGGGTACAACGTTTTTCTTAACATTCCTGAAGAAATTTAATTCTTTAAGTGATATCCAAAAACTGCATCAAAATCCAGTTTCGAGTCTCACGAAGGCTCCACAACTCACTTAAAAAAGGAGGGAAAGTAACACGGGGACGACTATCTTCACAAAGAAACCGTGTTTAAAGAAGGACACGCTACGCGAGGTCGCTCCTAACGAAGATCATTTCAGAGCCTACACATAGGTACACGTGGGAGCAATAAATGACTATACTTATAGGTTAAATAAGGAAGATACAATAACAATTTACCTATTACATGATGAATGTTCATGTCTGACAGCAAGTGCATAAGCGCATACATCGCGTGAGAATAACTGTACGGATCTAATTGAAGGCCATATCTGTTTGTTTTGTAAATGCTATCTGCATTACAGACCTTGTTTAGTCACGAATACTCGTAGTTACAATGAGTTCAGCGTTATAATTATTGTACTTGAATAATAGAAAGTCGATATAAGGTGTCCTTACTTAGATAGGTGTTTAGTTATGGTGGTACGGGGGTTTATATTAGTATGCTCGTCTTTTTAAATTTTCATTTTGTCATTATTATTATATGCAGTCCCGTGTCCACTGACACAGGACTGGACTGTGCACTCCACTTGCTCGGTAAACCTAGTTTAGTACGCCCTCAAGCTAGGTGCAGTGACTTCTTTACGCAAAATGGCTCGGAGCAGTTGATTGTGTGAAACCGAGGATTATGCCAAGTATACGCTATGTCAATTGCAGTCTACCACTGGCTGGACATAGGCCGTTCCAAGTATACGCTACCGCTCTGGCTCCGAGCTATTTTGCGTAAAGAAGTCGCTGCACCTACCTTGTGGGCATCCTAAACTTCATTTACCGAGCCGTGATCTCAATTCAATAACAACTAGAATACTAAGAACTCTAAAAAATATCGGTTTAACTTGTAATCAATCAAAATGAAAAAAGATAGAAGGAAGTTTCACTCATATAACAGTGACATAGAACGTCTAGGCTAATGACCGTTGTAGCATCAACGAACCTCAGACGAGAGATTAGCCTCAATTACGCGAATCTGGTCTAATCTAATGGATGAGTGTAAAGAGAACTAGGTACGTAATATACCAATCTACAGATATATAAGAATACTGTTACTAAAATAAAGAAAATACTTTTTAACAAAATAAATTTTGATAAAACCTAAACTACTAAACCTAAACCGAGAGACTATAGCATGGGGTTCTACAAGAAAGGAGTTATAAGGTTTCTAAAGGGTCGGCAACGCGCGAGTGATACCCCTGGTGTTGCAAGCGTCCATAGGCTACGGTAACTGCTTACCATCAGGCGGGCCGTATGCTTGTTTGCCTACTTGGCAGTATAAAAAAAAAAAAAAAGAGATTTTGTATAGAAATTTACCTTTAACACTTTCGCGGACAGTTACGTAGACACAATAGATGTTTTCTTGTCATGACGTCTATAGGCGTTCACTGTCCTTCAAAGTGTTAAATAAAATATCTGCTTGAAGTCGCAGTTTTGAGAAATGGTGCCCAAAATACTAGCCACATTATAGCCTTTACCTTGGTGTTGACCCAGGTAAAGACCACTCTATTATTCTATAGTTTGTAGCTACAAAAGCAAATTTTCAGTTAGAAAATTATTTACATAATATATGTCTATCTTAAAATATTTTAGCAGAAACAAATTTCATTCAGATCTGATTTAAATATTTGATCACATAAATAACTAACGACTAGTTCAAATTTGTACATAAAATAATATTTAAAATTTACTAATTGTGAAATTGACTATTATACTACGAAACGACATTTCAACTATTGATTTCTATGTAGTTTGTTTTTTTATTTAATTATTAGTGGCACAGAAAACAAACCGTATTAAAGATAACTTAAAATTAACATAATATATTATTTAAAACTTTCACCAGTAAAGTTTTAAATATTATTTATTCTTTGTTGTAAACAAGATTTAATCTAAAACTAGTACTAGTCAGCTTCTTAAGGGCCCTAAGAACAATGCAGACGCTTGAAGTTATTGGTTCTATAGTTATCTGGATAAACTTAATAACTGCAATATTGGAGACAATGAACGCTACTCTATTCAAAGTGTTATTAAAAATCTTTTTAATTCCCGTTATAAACACAATAAAAGATAATAAAAACTGCATTCCAAAAGGCCCTTCCTGTCAATTCCAAAGTCTGACATTGACAGGACAGTTTTAGTCCAACCCAAATTGGTTCATCCTTCAAAAATGTCCCAAAATTGATTGACAGTAGCACGAAAACGGTACTTTTTAATGTTCGAATAGGTACTGCTAAGTTCAAAATACGTGAGAGAGAATTCTTTTATGATGTAAATAGTTACCCAGTTAAGCGATTGTACAATGAAATAGGTCAAGCAAGAACCGCTCCGTTGGTGGATGAATCGCAACGTTTAGCCATAGTCGTATTGTTAGTATTCTTTAGAAACGTTGTGTATGGAGTTTTTGAAATATGTGAGTTTAGCGATATTTATATGTTTGTTTTTAATAACAAAGAGTAAAATAAAAATTGCGATTTTTGCTTCTGGCAATAAGATAAAGTAAAGCTAAAAGTATTGATATTTTTAGCATAATTACAAATTACTGCCAGAATTAAGCTACTTTCAATTTTGTAAAGCCTTTTCTTGCAATACAGGGATTAGTTTCTACTGCAAGAGTTCCGTTAATTAGTCGTAATGGGTAAGGTTTCTAATACCCTTGTCTCAGTGGAGACCGGGTGCAGAGAGTGTACATCAGTGGTGCTGATTGATAGAAAGTAATTAGATAGATGATGAGCTGTCTGTCTGTCATTACCATGTGGAACTTGGTTACCTTTGACTTGTGGTGCTGGCTAATAATAGATCACCCCTTCATATCCTTTGAGTGTCAAAATACTGTGTAAACGTGACACATTACTGCGTCGCTTCAATACTGCATTTACTGTACCTATATCCGTTTTAGATTATAAATATGGTTCAATCTTAGTTTTCTGTTTGTGCACATCTAAAAACAAATCGAATCGAAAGATAATGTTGATAAACAACAAAAACTAAATTTGCCAAGTCTAACCCCAATCTTAATTGTAATACACATAGTTCAATGGGCAACTTTAATTTAACAAAAATAAAATGAGTTTAAAGTGTTAACAAAGTGGTAAAACTATTTTTGTAAAATATTCCATTGTTAAGTTGAAAGTTATTCCTGGCAATGGTTATGGTGGTCTAAAATTAAAGATTATTACTAACCGATTCCCTAAAGTAGAACAGAAACTACTTAACCTTACTGTTCGATTGTTAATGCGGATGTGTGTTTGTTTGTCTTTCCTACAAGCCAAAACTGAGTCATAGATCGATGTAATTTGTTAAAGAAAATCTAGAAAATAATAAGTAACAAACACGCAATCTAGTAAAAGATGACACTTGAAATTTTTGGGATGACAATGAGAGAATGATGTCTCTGGTATTGCAAGCTATGCTAACTGCTTACAGCCACGAGGGCTAACGGTCAATTGGCGTCAAAAGCAACACATTATTCACGTACGAGTTCTACAATTCGAACAAAGCTGCAGGCGAAAACTAATGTATTACTATTAGGTAGTTTCAGGTATAACATATCGGTACCAGATGATGAAAAATTACTAATTAAAAAATTTAACAACGAGCCATAAAACATTGCTTATGACCTTGAAATATGACATTATAGTAAATTTATTACATTTCCCTTCAATAAATCATAAATTTATGTTTACGCTTTATTTTTAACGATCCTCTATTAAGCCAAGTGGATTAATTAAATTAGTTATGGCTGCCATGTAATTACGTTTAATTATAAACAATTATGAGACATTAGGTTGCATTCACACCAAGTGATAGTAGGTTGAATATTTCGCAAGATAATCATGTGTTACACAAACGAAACATGTTTCTGCCAACGGAACAACTTTTAGGTACTCAGTAGAACTAAATACTTAAAGTAGTATTTTTGAAGTTACAAATCGTATGTACAATACTATGACTAGTTAGAACTAAATACTTAAAATAGTATTTTTGAAGTTACAAATCGTATGTACAATACTATGACTAGTTGCAATTCACTGACTTTAAATGCAATTTGCAGCCAAATTGGACATTTCTATAAGATAGGTGTAATTCACTAGAAATTGGATACCAAAAGTGTCAGAGATTTATTGCCCTGTCAAAAATAAAATGTATTATTTTACTATTCTTTTTTTTTAAAAGGAAAACCAGTCCTGTGTCGCTGGGGACTTTACAAACATACAATTAACGGACACAAAGTACACCCATATACCCACCCGTTGGGTGTACTTTACACGGGACAAAAATTAGTGTATGATCCATAAGGATCAAACACAAATTTTTGTCCCGTGTGGGGATCGAACCCTCAACACGCCGCGCAATGGTAAATGGCGTGGTAACCACTTAAGCTACTGAACCAATAGTGCAACATCCTATTAAGGCATTTGATGCTAGTCAGTTAAAGTTACTTATCAACATTAAATCAGTTGAGTTCCTAAGAGTAGGTATTATGTTTTGGATGCAGTCTTCATCACCGTTACGACCGTCAGTACAACAATCTCTTAAACAACAAAGAAACGTAATAAAACCAAAATTTCAAAGATGTGATGATAAACAAAATAGACCTACATCAACAATTAACTTATTAAAGCAACAAATACGACAACTATGCTCGTTTCCTCAATTAACTATTAGTTAGTATGCAAGATATAGTCCCCAAGGGTAAAACAGATTAACAAATAAACGGATATTCTAAAAACGGTCTTTAGAATCCCGATATTTCTGACTTCAGAGGGTAATCTCTGTCTAAACAGATTCCTGCACGAAATCAAACAAAAATAAACCAAAGAAAAAATAGTTCAAGACTTAAAATGTACGTCAAAGTTACTATAAACAAGCAATAATTAAGGAATATATTTAGAGCAACATCTAAGTTTGTCGTCAAGTTAAAAAAAGACCACTAATAAATCTCTTCAACCTGTATTCTTTTAAAGGCACACACTAAGTACAAGTGAAAACGAACCATAATGAAAGTGAAGTAGAGTGTCATTCTGAAAAAGATAAAAGTTTGCTACTCCTTACACTAGCGTTTGATGTAAAGTTCTTTGATCTAAGTGACATATTGTAAACTGTAGATGATTTGAGACGGTTGGAAGCACTTTCTGCGGTTAAAGATGATGTCGTACGTATTGTTCGAACTATTTCACTAATTATAGAAACTATAAGTCAAAGAGATTAATGGCGTGAAGAGAGACAAGGGTATGCAGTACAGAGGGGAGCTTAGAAAAATGTGCATATGATTGACGTAGTTATAAATAAAAATATTGAAATTGATAGATGCGGGAGTGTCATAATGAATTATGGAGTAACGCTCTACTTACACTTCCTTATTTAAGTAAAGCTATTTTGGTCTATGGTTACAGTGACATTTTAATAAATAAATTGTATGGGATCATAAATTTTCAGTTTGCTGCCAATTATTCAAATGGCTCTGTCATGTGCAATTCATTATAATTATTATGCTAATCAATACATTTGGACATGATGATTAAATGGCGTTAAAATTGTTGAATATAATATACATATGATCTGCTAGAAAATTATTTAAATTAATGTTTATTACAGTAAATGCCTTTATATGCTGTTATAACAATATTTTATACTTCAATTGAAAGAGAATTGTTGTACTAACGGACGTAACGGTAATGAAGACTACATCCAAAACATAATACCTACTCTTAGGAACTCAACTGATTTAAGTAATGTTGATAAGTAAGTTTAACTGGCCAGCATCAAATGCCTTAATAGGATGTATAATTCTGACAAACGGGTATAGAACCTCATAAGGGTCTGAATAAAGCGGCTCAGGCTCAAGTAGTGTGAAATGTATCCAAAGTAGAGTTACGTTTATTTTGTAACATACTTTAAATCTTACCAGAAACATTTAACAGAACTAAATTGGGCTTAAGAAGTTAAACTTACAAAAACTGACGAAACTCCTAACTCCTTGCAACTGTTATACGGGTGAGCAAATAGACCTCGTCTCTTCTCACAAATCTAATGAGCTATACACTTCACAGCGTGATATTAATAGTTCACTTTATTTTAAAAATCAACTCATTAATTCAATTAACGTCATACCCACAGTCGTGATAGCATCTGTGGTGAAGGAGGGATATTAACATACATTGCTTCATTTTTTTTTAAACATCTTTTGTTAACCATAGTACGATAGTGGTCTAAGCATGTGGGTGTTGTATATTATAACTTCCACGAAAATATCATAGTTAATATAGTTGCCCCCTAACCCGTCAAAGATATAGATAGTATTTTGAAGAAGGGCGCTTGTAACCTTTCTTATATTAGGATGTTTGAGCTATATGCAAATATTAGGTGAGAAACTATTCTCACATAATATATTATTTGCTACTACTAGTTACTAGTTCAGGAAGGGCGCGGTAACCCTATTATAGATGGGTGACCGCATAGTGGTATTTCATCTGAGCGTCTCCGTGCTTCGGAGGGCACGTTAAAAGTCGGTCCCGACAGTTATCAGTCGTTAGATCACGACAGAGGCCTAAAATATAGGCGATCTAAATAACTCTGTCATCAGGTTGGCCACTAACCAAACGATAACAAGAAGTTACTATCATAATTATTGTTTTAAAAGTACATAGTTCTATCATGATCACAAAGAACTTAAATAACGTCTGTTTTTGGTATCGCTGTATTAAAAAGTTTATCGTTATATAGTAAAAACCTTCTATGCAGTAACTATACTGCATAGAATATTTACTAAAATATATAGCAGTGCCACAGAGTAACCCTTTGTAAAGTAAAGTCTCTTTGATTTATATATGAGAGTAATGAGTTGATCCTATATTCAAACCAGTAATGAACAAGCATCGAATTCCAAACCTTTCGAAACCTAAAATAGTCAACTTCCCCAAACATTCTCAGATACATTTATTTCTTCAAAATTACTTATTCAATCGACGCCATATTTATTTTAAGGCGATCAGAGAAGATGTTTTTAGTATGTACAATGTTCCTAAAGATCTATCGAGGTTCTCAGAATCGTTAGTGGGTGGATTTAAATAAATTTCTGTCTTGTTGGCGCCACAGCAATTAGTATTCAGTTCTATATGAATCATAAATGCTTTGTACTTAGAAAACTTTGTTTCTTGAGTTACCCTTTTGAAATGAAATGGATCTAAAAATATGGGTTACACGTTTACTTTAAGAGTTTGTACGGTTTCTGGATATTTTTGTTTGAAATCAACGCAACGAAACTTTCTAAGGATTCGGTGTATTAATATATTTCTTATTATAACTTTGTTTAAAGTTGACAACAGTTTAATCAGTTAAAAAAGGTATGGTTACGTACACTACGGAGGTTTTTAGTACGAAATTTGTTTTTAATAATAACTTTAAAAACACTAAAAAGATTTATCAAATTATAAATCAAATGATGGGTCGAATGAAGCTATCTATTGATGAAGCCATTTGCAAGGCGTTTGATACACAAGGCCTTACCACTAAGACAATTGCTAATAATTTTGCTATAGAATTTGACAGCACTGTTAAAAATATAATTCCAAACTGCAGTGTTAAATTATTAGACACACCCCCTTGTAAACCTGTAGATTCTAGTCTATACTTTAAAAAAGCATCAAAAAAAAAAATTAGTAAAATAATAAACAATCTTAACTCTAATAAAGCACCCGGACAAGACAGTATAACAGTTTCTGATATTAAAATGGTAGGTCCAGATATATCTAAAGCTATTGCTCATCTCATTAATCGTAGTGTATCCTCAGGTCTATACCCTGAGAAATTAAAAATTGGACAAGTGAGACCTATTTACAAAAAAGGTAAACGGAGCGATTACGCCAATTATAGGCCAATTACATTACTTTCGTCAATTGACAAAATAGTCGAAAAATTTATTAGCCAACAAATACATAGTTTCTACAAGGATCATGAAGTAATTTACCATAATCAATTCGGATTTCAAACTGGCAAGGGTGCCACAGATCTATTATCTAAATTCACTGATGAAGTTAATGAACACTTGAACCACAAGAAAGTTGTATATGCACTATTTATTGACTTTTCACGTGCCTTTGACACTTTAGATCATAATCAACTAATTTGTAAATTAGAACAAACTGGGATACGCGGCCCCTTGCTTAGATGGTGTAAAAATTATCTTGACAATAGAAAATTTTCAGTTAAGGTAGGCGATTCAATCAGTGATCCGATTCAGGTTGCAGAAGGCACGGCTCAAGGCTCTGTTTTAGGGCCGCTGCATTTTCTGTCATATGTAAATGATATGAGCACCTGTATTAGTCACTGCTCCTGTTACCAGTTTGCAGATGACACGTGCCTAGTAATAGCAAATAAAGACCCTCAGAAAGCTTGTGATCTTTTGCAATCTGATTTTAATATATTATTAAAATGGTGTCATGATGCTGGCTTGGTCCTTAATTCGAATAAAACTAAATTGCTAATAATAAAATCACCGCACCTTAAAGCTAATCCTCCAAATAAACTACTTGCACACAGTCATAGCTGTTTGCATGGTATAAATAATGGAAAATGTAACTGCCCCATTATAGAATTAGTAACATCTCAAAGATATCTCGGTTTAGAAATTGATAGCAAGTTTAATTGGAGTTATCACGTTGAACACGTATGTAATAAATTGAGACAATTTCTGGCCAATATCGTAATACTTAAAAATAGAATACCTTTTAAAATAAAACTTATGTTATATAACTCCTTAGCAGAATCGTATATTCAATACGGGCTGAGTAGTTATGGTCGCACATTCAAAACCTATCTCAATCAAATATATAATTTACAGATCAAAATTCTAAAACAAATCGTATCACATAAAATTAAAATCCAATTTCATAATAACGACCATCAATTATTTAATCATTGCAAAATATTACCCATCAATACACAATTTAAATATGTATTGTTAAAAGAACAATATTTTAATGATAATTTAAAGGAAATAATCCAACACCCTGTATACACTCGAGCCGTCGCACAAAACCGGTTGCGCACAGTCCGTGCGAACAACACATACGGTGAACGCACATCTACCTACTTAGTTCCGCGATTTATTAACGATTTACCCTCTAATCTACGTGATAAAATTAATACAAACAATATTAAAGTAATACTCAAGTCCTACTTCTTACAACACATTAGTAGTTGCGACTAATTTGTAATAATTACGTATTTACTAAACTCCTGCTAAATTAACACATATTTGTATCGATGTGGATTACCTATAGCAATAAGTACAAACTTTTGTGGTTTAAATATGCTATGTTACTAAATTATTAAACTGTATTTTATATGTTAAATAAAAGAAAAAAAAAAAAAAAGTTTCATTCTAATTGACATATTTTGTATTTTCCATCAACAAACAATATGAAATCAATACAAAAATGGTCAAAATATCAATAGCATAACTCACGTGTGTTTAAATGATAGCAAACAAAATATCTTTTAGTAGTAATTGACTGCCTATAGCTATTTCTAGGCAATATTATGTAATTGTCGTCATTTAGGCAAAATTGAATCCAATATCTGATCGTGTGCCAAGTTCGAATTGCAAGAGATCACCAATATACTATACTAATCCCAGATTGAAATAGACGATGAAAAACGTAGACAAAACAATATTAGTCTAAATAGTAACAGCAATGAGTGTTGATTCAACAAAGTCCCAATTATCTACAATGATATTAAAACAAACATTTTGATAGCTCGTCAATCAAATTGCATTTCATAATGCTGATTATCCGGTGGTTACTGAATATATTTGTGTTTGGACTAACATCAATTTAAGAAAGAATTCTTGTATAATTTATCAAGTTCAAGCCACATACCTAACTAAAAAAACCGTAACTAAAGCAATGAAAAATATGTTGACTTACATTTCAAACGTTTACTTTAAATTCTTATAAGTATATCAATCTACCTGTTTCAGTCTTGGTGATCCAGTGGCCGCAGTATGCGCCTGCTGTGCACGAGGTTGTGGGTTCGATTCCCACACAGGGACAAAACTTTGTGTAACCCACAAAGAGTTGTTCTGAGTCTGGGTGTAATTTGTGTCCGTTAATGTTCTCTAGTGCGGGAGTTGTCTTTTTAAACGGAAAATAAAAATAGTCCACTGCTGTACATCGGCCTCTACTATTTAGTACCACAATATCCGAATCACCGTTATCCACATCTTGTCTTACTTCAATACCTTCTAGAACGCGTACCTTGAATTCAAAACTGTTTAATCTATAAGGTCTCGTTACCTGGCTATCTATTACTGGTAATCTATGACCACACATTATTAAACCCTTAACAACGTTCTACAATTTACGTCATCACATAAACACCTAGTCTGAAAGAATCACAATCTACATCTATAAATAAAAGGTTTACATTAGCCACATCCGCATTTAGTGGCCGATTCTCAATCTTATCTGTCTACAAAATGTTCTCGTCACGCGATGTCGAGATAACATCATGAGGGTAGCTGCAATTTGTTGCTATTGAATCGTAATGGGGGATTATTTGTCATTTACTAAGGGGCGGTTGTGTGGTCATGTTTTTTTATGGGGTAAGTCTCACATTGTGGGGTCAACTGAGTAATAGATACGTCATGGCTAGTAAAACCAATAAGAGGGTGAGACTTGGACCCGCAGTTTTTGTAAATGTGTAAGAATGAGAGAGAATATCAATATGTCTTAATTTTATTTTAGCCCCTATATTAGATGTTAAAATTATATTTACGATGCAATTAATGCTGTCTTATTTAACTAATTAAAATAAAATGCATATCACTTAATCCAAATTTTATATGTTACTAGTTTTTAATAACTAATAGTAGTTAAGAAATTGATTTAACTCTATACCAGGTCAGCTTTTAGAACAAAATATAAAAAACAGATAATGTAAAAACTTTTTGACAGCAAAAGTGGATAGTTAAATAATGAACTAAACCGAAAAATGCCATACTGAATCTGGAGAATTGCAAATAAAAGAGAAGTCGTAATTCACGTATACACAGAACGTAACTTAATTGTATTCTATAATTTACCCGAATTATACAAGACAATAAGGCAACTAAATTATCACATTACCGAGCGACTCATAAATTAGCTGCAGCAGTGACAATAAACGTGGACCTTGCAAATCCTGCCAGCGCCAATGACGTTAGCCGTCGTAATTATATTGTCCTAGCACGTACGTTAGCCAAACAATCGCTTTGAACTGGCGTAAATTAGGTGCGCGAATTAGTTTGAATGCTTAACTTAGGAGCGTGCTATATGTTTAGTTGTCGACAGGCAATGTAATTTAAAAGCTTTTTCTTTTTTATTTTAAACCAATTTACTCTTTTTCTCTTTTTTTTGAATTTCGAACAGTACCCACTATTTTGTATAATTTCAAATATGATATAGATCGCACAGATGAGACCTCAATAAAATGGATGTGCTGGTTGTCTCGCTTTCCGCGTAAGGAAGACATGGATATTCGAATACTATACGAGAATACGTGTATTATCCATGAATAGTAATCCCCACATATTTTACATTGACCTAGCACACCGTAAGACTTCTTCTAGGGGTTCTTCAAGAAAAGAGTTATAAGGTTTTTAGAGGATCGGCAACACGCGAGTGACACCCCTGGTGTTGCAAGCGTCCATAGGCTACGGAAACTGCTTACCATCAGGCGGGCCGTATACCTACTTGTTAATAGTTGATAGTATATAAAAAAGTGTTGTGCTCAAATTAAACACTTATGAAGCAAACGGAAGCAAAATAATATTTAAAGCTGCGCTAGGGACCAGCAAAGCTTTTATTGAAGGATTTTCCTGGTATAATGTAACATGTTCATATTCCGCTTAAATAAAATACGCTAACAATGCCTATAATATGTTTGAAGAATTTTGTATTGGCATCTACCTATATAATAAAATTCTCCGGAAAATAAAAATCTGCGAATAAAGTTACGTACAGCCTTGGCTGTATTTTATTTAAGTACGTATTTGAATCCTTTTATTTTCACATTTTAATTTCCAGTTCCTAAAAGTGACTAAAAAGCTCTTTTGAAAGCAGTAATAACGACAACAAAATATATATGACATTTTTTTTCACTAATACTCAAACAACCACACAAAGTATACTAAACCAATAGCAAAATTCAAGGAATTATCCAAAATTTATCCTTGTCGGATAAATTCTAATCAAGAAAACTAATATTTTCTTGATTCGAATTTATCCGACAAAGATAAATCTTGAATACTCATTATATATTAATTTAGTAAGTACTAAGAATCATGGCCACCCTACAAAATAATTATATGACTACATTTATGGTGCTCTCGCTATTTACCACAGCAATGTGTGTTGTTTAATCTTCACATGAAACACGGCTGATCCATAAATGGTTGAAAATCCTGATTTTAAATCCTTCACGAGATTTTTACTAATAATAATAGCAACCCTTATATGTTAAAGAGAGATCTCTCTTTCTTCTTTTAATTAAATATTGGGCCCAATACGGGTTGGTGGATCAATCGTCTGTCTTTAATTTTTGTTCTAGGACATGTAGGTTTCCTCACGATGTTATTTTTCACTGTTAGCAGGTGGCAAATCATTTGGATTGAAACGTTTCATCATCTTAACCCATAAACGTCCCACTGATGGGCACTGATCTACTCCTCATTGGATTGAAACGTTTAAGTCTCTTAAAATGGAATTAAAATTTTGGCACTACTAGTCGGGATGAAAATCGTAAGTACCTCGTGTTCAAAATCGTCAACTAGTTACTCAGCTACCACCACTTATTTTTAATAAGTATCAAAATGTCGATTAAAAAAGTATCAATATAAAATAAAATACTTTTAATTTAGAACAGAAAAAACCTTTTAAATTTGGAACGCCATTTGAATACGTCACGCGTCCTGTGTACACTAATTGAAAGAGTTAATTAACAATTTCAAGGTAAAGGAAGCGCATCCGTGGTGAGAGAGGGGAACGGGTACAGAGTGGGAGGGAGAGCGGATATGACGCTCCGCGACGAATATAACTTGATCTCTCACCTCGAGATGTTTTACGTAAACATGTGGGGACTTTTTAGACTTGATACTTTGTAGATAATTATAAATATTTGAAGACTAATCAGATTTGTGGAACTGTTGACAAGAATATTAGATATTTTGCTAAGCGAACACTTTAAGAGGCATATGTCTAATATTTAAGACGGTGATAAGCTGATGGTCTTTTTATTTTTCGCCTTCTTGTGTCTTCATGTGTCTTTCGCATGACTAAAAAATGATTTACAAGACTTTTTAAATCTATAGCTTGTAAATAACGACTAACTTTTACAAATAGTTTTGATAAATATTTTTCTTGCAATAAAATAAAATACATTCCATTTTGTTATTTCCAGATACATAATGCCAAAATTTCCTATTCGAGTTTAATAAAAAATAAACCAATGAATACAGCTTTATCCAATAAAATGTATATATTTATGTTCATAAATAAATTTTCATACAAAAACAAGCAAACAAGAACTATCGAGTAAATATTTACTACAGGTAAACAAACTACTACATTTGAGATTGAAATTTTCACACCAGTTACATTTTTATACCAACAACCAAAATGGTAGCGTTAAAGAGGTTACGTTGGTTGTAAGTTTGTATATGTATGAGACTATCTCAGGAAATACTGGCCCAATCGTGTAAATTACTGATAGAAAGCTACTATGCTATTTGATAGTAATTATAGTATCTTATCTTGCTGTGAGGCTGGCTTCTCGGTCCGAGCAGCTCGATCCTTCGGATATTTTATGCATACCCCTTCCATACTGCTTATTACACATCCTGGTCCCTGTATAACTCCTGCATGAGCACCAGTACATCCTTGATGGGGACGCTACTGTAGTCCTCTGTATTTATTTGCTAGTTTTATATAAAAGACAACTCCCGTATTTGGAAATTATCCTTGTCTCGCGAGGGACTTTAAGAACATACAATTAACGTACAAGAAATCACCCAGATTCGGAAAAACCGTTAATGGGTCACATTTTTTTTCCCGTCTGGGGATCCAACCCACAATACGCTGCGCAGTGGTCAATGGCTAGATAAACACTTAAGCCACCGAACTAACCGTGCAGTCATTACTTTACTTACAATAAAACTCTTCTAATATTTTAGAGAGGTAAAGTTAAGTTTGTATGTAGCGGGCAATATCTGAAAGTCTTTCACTAATAGGTAGTGAAAAACTTTTCAAAATCGATTGGGTATATTCATCATATATTATTCCTGATAGCTATAGACCACTTTTAACGAGCAAAGCCGCGAGGCGGAAGCATGTATTTTATAAAAACAAATAAAACTATCAATTTGATATAGCAGTAGGGCGATAATAGTTGGTTAGTAGGACAAGGTGAGTTGGAGGGATCTCGAATAAATTGGATGTTGTTCCTAAATGAGGAACAGGAACACTTCTTACTGTATTATTATATATTGTTGTTGCCTTAAGTAATAATATTAATGATATTTTATTACATGAAGCTGGTGTTATAATGATATACGATGGTAATGAAAATGTTTATGGAAAGTACTGTAATGATGGATGAAATTTAACAGATATAAAACATGTAGAATTTTATATGTATATTTAGTAAATATACTAATTAGGTGGCAAACAAGCATACGGTACGCCTGATAGTAAGCAGTTACTGTTGCCTATTGACGCTAAATGCGGGGCAACATCTTCTTTCCATTCCCGACATAGAAAAATGAATGTCTAAAAACGCATTCTTATATTAGCATTAAGTATCAATTATGAGTTTTGACTACCTTGGTGGTCCAGTGGCCACAGTATGCGCCTGCTGTGCACGAGGTTGTGGGTTCGATTCCTGCACAGGACAAAACTTTTCTGAGTCAGGATGTAATTTGTGTCCGGTAATTGTATGTTTGTAAAGTCCCCCGCGACGCAGAGCTTGTTCTCTAGTGCGGTAGTTGTAAAAAAAAAGTATTAACGTCGATAATATAGAACTTTATTAGCACTTGATTATAATTGTATACCGACGTCACTCTATGAATGAGTTTAAATTATGCTCGTGTTCAGGAGGTATAAGTATATCAATTAATACGTCATCACGCTAATTAAAATTATCAGGCCTGGATGTACTTCGTATGTGTGAATTGTTTGTATGTTATATTGTAGCTGGTGACACAGGGCTGATTGCCTAGAGATGGAGTTGTACAAAATGTTAAATTTTCAATGTAGTGATGCTTTGTACAAAACTAAAATTGTAATATAAATTTCATAGCGAATAAATTTATTTTTAAACTCGCGCACTATAGAACAAGTCTTGTGTTTTAGGAGATTTTATAAACAACAATTCACGGACACAAAGAACACCAAGACTTGTCTTGTTCCGTGTTGAAATCAAACCAAAAACACTCGGCACGGCTTTGGTGGTGAGTTGACCACCTTCGCCAGACCACACATGTAGTCAATATTTAAGTACTGGCTACATCATTAATTTTTGGAATGTTACTGCTACTTTACAAGCGTAAAAATGAACAATGAATTATAACTTAACATTGAGATCACTACAATATAAAACCGCACATCTATTTTATATGCAACAGAAGCTCCTACATACAAATTAGTATCATTCACAGAAACATCGTGCGGTTTAACACTCATTAAAATATTACTCAACACTAAGATAATAAAATCGACCCAATTCTCACTACCGAACATATGTTTACCACCACTATTTTTAATACACCCAGTGTTATATATAATGTACTGAACAAACATGAACCAAAAGAAGTGTTTAGTTTATTAAAAATAATATTATTTCATTTCAGATTCGGTTCCGGTACTGAAAATAAGAAAAAAACAAAAATAAAAGTTGGCGCAAACCCAACAGGCGATTTTGAAATGGATGAGAAATAGAAATGTATCGAATAGAGAAATGAAAGTGTATCAGTGGTAGGTACAGTGACATCAATGTATAGTTTGACAGATGTTGGTGATAAAGTGTTGGTGATAAGGACGCCAAACGGTGATCATGGCGAGGGATAACAACGTTTGTGTGTTGGTGATGGTGATTGTGTTACAGACATTGATACGTACGAGTTTGGAGATCATAGATTCAAGTAAGTTGATTTTTTCTCTTATATAATAAACTGTCTATCAATTCACAGCAACTTGCCAAGCAGTCGTAAATAATAATAACATATTGTGTTTATTTTTATATTGACATAGGTAGGTATTATATAAGAGGAATTAGCTTCATTTATTTTCGAAGGGAAAACAGAATTTTCTTACTTCCACTTATTTATCACACCTACTCTTCAACAGCTTTATGTTAGGCTCCAAGTAATAAGTATATAATTTGATAAATATATACTCGCTATACGATATCAGACATAAAAGAACAATAGGAATGAAATCTAGAAATCGTACCATGACGCCCTTATAGCGATTCAAACTCAAAATTTATTTATTCATTTAGGTTACAAAGTAACACTTATGAAGGTCATAAATTATGAATAAACCAGAAAGATGATGTCAGCAAAATTTTCCTACGGCTAGTTTGCTGACGTGGAGCCTTGAGAAGAGCTAGCAAGAAACTCAGGCCATTCTTTTTAATCACCAGATAGTAAGTATTATAGCATGCAAGCTGATGCAGTCAAAACACGATACTTACTTTATTGATAAAAAAAGGTAATCGTACTTAGTACTGGTCGTGCGAGAAAAAAAAAGTATGGTGTTAAAGTCTGCTTCAATTTACATATTGCTATTAAAGAATAAGGCAATATGTGAATAGTGACAATTTTTATTGTAAAATTTAACGTTTGCTACTAAATAAATAAACAAAAAAAAAAGAAAAAGTACAGAATTATCACTAGAATTCGCAATGTGCCTCACGTCACAAATTAGAACTTATGTACTAAGCTGATTTATTCTAAATTAAACAAACAACTACCTATATCATGCAACTAATTCCAAGACTTTTTGTCGTTCAAATAATCATTTATTGTATATGATTATTCTATTATCCCTTCCCTATGATTGATTGATTAATAAATATAGTTAAGTAATACAATTGACGTCTAAGGAATTTTAAATTAAGATCGGATATCGCTATAAGCACGTGATGGTAGAGCCTCAGAACATAGCACGGTACTACCACTGCGTCAACGAGGCAGTCTAAGAGACTGATAACGGTAAAAAACAAATTTTTTTTAATATAATATTTATCATGCTCTTACCTAAGTATTGCTTAACTCGCAGTCTTTTTCAGATTTCAGTATGTCAGATAGTGTCCGTATTAAAATTCACAATATACTCGTAGGTTAAACATTCCAATACATGCATTTGTACGGATTAGAAATACTCATCTAGATTGTTTTGCCAACAAACTATAATATTATCGATTACTATTGCACTATTTTGAATTGTATTGGGAGTGTGTTGGAATTTATTATACTCAGTCAAATGTGTTAACATTGTTTGCACCATTGCTTAAATATTTGTTCTATAATTAGACTTCCTGAGGAAATGCTTTCGCTGATAGATTTCCATCGTTCGGTTCAGAATACAAGATGAAATCCGTTTTATGAGTCGCTGACCGATCAAAGTTTAGATGAGTGATATCGAAAATGTTGTAATTCAATTTTTCACTTCAAATGTTTGTTTAAGAGAGGTAGGGCACCATACTGGCGAGCAAGCCCGACTGGGGAAGGACCTCCACCTTACAGAAGACCACAGCCAAATGACTACACACAGCGGTGTAGTTGTGTTCCTGTGTGTGAGTACAGGTCTCCAGCGCTCATTTAGGAATGCGTTTTGAAACAAACGTATTCCTATCCCAGGGTTACTTCCATCTTAAAGCCCTGGTGTAAAAAAATGGGTTGGCAACACGCAAGTGATACCTCTGGTAATGCAAGCGTCTATAGGCTACGGATACTGCTTAACATCAGGCGGGCCGTATGCTTGTTTGCCACCCAAGTAGTATAAAAAAAAAAAAAAAAAAAAATGTTTGTGGTTATATTATTTAATTATTTTACATTACTAAGGTTTTTGTGAATAAATAATATGTTGGTGGTAAAAGTTTCCTTGAAAATAAATATGTACTTACCTAACAATTTTTGTGAGAGTTAATCAGTGAAAAAATGTATCAAAATTAACTACATTCTTTCAGCAACAACATACAACTTGATGTAAAATAAAGAGTTGTCCATTTAATTCAGTTGCATTTAGGATTTAGATTGGCAACTTCATAAATTTAACAAAATACGGCTTGTTTGCCACCTAAATTTAAAAAATGTTATAAAAACTGAACTAATAAACTAAAATTTAAAATAAACGTATTTTCAAGTTAAACTTGAAATGAAAGCAGGTAATATAAAAATTAGTCATGTCTCATAATTCTAGAGTCGTCGCTGCGTCGGCCGTCTTTTATACTATTAGCCACATTTGATGGCGCCACGACTAAATAAACATAATGTTTTTAAAATGCCAAGGAAATTAGTGATTTACGTGTACTGTAAATAACAATATCACTCAACTGAAAATAGCGTACCGTCATGTTTCGAAATTGTTTGTAATTTTAAAATCCTCAAAATAGTATCGAACGAATCGTTTGTGAAAATATTTTGCGTGAATATTTACTGATTGGTACCAGCTGGTGAAGAGATTCTATCGTCATCGTACTTAAAAAATCTGGAATTTAAACAGATATATTCAACAACCTTAGTACTGCAAATCATAACGACGGATAAACATCTGCACCTAGAAAAGCGTTCGTTGAGAATAATGGAAAATACAAGCAGTCTGCCATTATTGGCGCTAATAATAATTAAAATATATTTATTGCGGCATATAGACATAATATGTAAGGTAAATGTACCAGTAGTTGATACTATAGTGAGAAAAAAGCACGATTTCTTTAATATCTATGTATTTATTTTAGTTATAATTTTCAAAGTAAGTAACAAATATTAATCAATCTTTGATTTAACTTACATTGAACTTAAGTAAAGAATATAAGTGTTATTTATTTTAATATCGATTTTTTGCGAAGGGACTAAAAATGTACCAGTAATTGATGGGCAAATTTTCAATTGTCCTAGTAATTGACTATGAGTTTTTCAAGCTAATGACCCAGTACTTGATAAGTAAACTCTTTACAAAAAAATACAATTAACTAAAAAAATCACAGTAATTGTAGAAAATAATTTCACAAAACCTCTTAATCACGTATGATCAACAGTTTTCTTAAAAATATAATGTACAGCCACTTTAAATAAACATCTTGAAATGTCTTAAAAACAGAATAAAACTTAAAATCTATTTAAATCATCAGTATCATCGCTATTGAGATCATCTGTACTACCACCAGAAGGCTTCCATGTTTCACATTCAGATTCGCTACTTGAACCAAACAATGTCTTTGTGATTTTTATATAGAAGTACTTAGATTCTTTTTTCTTTTTTGCACGGTCTTTGTCTTATTTGTTAGTTTCTTCTTTTTCTTGCTTTTTACTTTTTATTTCTTCAGCCCTTTTCTGTTTCTGTTCGACTTGTTCAAGCTTTTTTTTCTCTTTATTTTCATGGTATTCTTGCCACTTTTCTGATGATTACTCTACAGTACTTTCTCACTTTTTCTCTTCTTTTTGTTGTTTCCCTTTTCTTCTAGCCTAAATAAATTATATTTTTTACATGCAGCAGATATTTAACTCTCAGATTTTACCTCATTATATGCTTTCATCATGTCATCTTCGGAATAACTGAACATTTTTCCTTTTATTGGAGGCATTTTAAACTTATTTTACCAATTTAATAAGTACCTGCAAAATAAAAAGAAAGACAACTACTTTTGTACTAGTGTTTGATATTATATGTTCCAGTAATTGATACCCCCTATCAACGACTAGGTAGAAGTCACTTAGAAAAGCTAAATTTAAAACTAAGATAGTTCAATCTTATGCTTATTGTAATACCGTAAAAAATCGATCGAATCGAGCAGATGAGAATATACCTAGTAGATGATAATTGTATCAATTACTGGAAATCAAATGTTTTTTGTCCTAGTATTTGATACCCTTGTATTTCGTTTAATTATTATAAAAACTGCGAGAAAACAAAACATTTACATAATCTATACAATCCCAAATAGAAAAATGTAAATACTTACCACTTTATAAGCTTCAATTTTGAATAACTCAGTTCGAAACAGGTATGGTCCTTATCAAATTCGTTAACGGCGACATTAAGCGGCAGACACGTGATGACACTATTGTAAACATAATTAAATTGTCAATGTTTGACAGCCAATCACTAAGAAAGTAATTCCAGGTTGGATTAAGAGATGTATCTACTATTATAATTAATAAACGTTTTATTGATACCTGTAGAGGAATTCTTATTATAATGAGTTAAAGTCAAATTTATCAACTTTTAGGGCAATATCAAGGATTGGTACAATTACCTTAGTGTGACAATTATATTGACATGAGAAAATTACAAGAATTTTGATTTTCTATAAATTACAGTTTAAAACAAAATTACTTATCTAAAGCTGAGATTAAATGTTTATAACATGTTACTGATGATCTTCTCACTAAGCTAGCCTGTATCGAGAAAAACATTATACAATTGAAATAGGTTACGTAAGTCGTTTGGTAAACACAAAAAAATAATATACGTGTATTTATTTCTAAAAAAAAAACGACTTCAA
Organism: Trisateles emortualis; assembly: GCA_947095525.1. Lineage (NCBI taxonomy): Eukaryota > Metazoa > Arthropoda > Insecta > Lepidoptera > Erebidae > Trisateles > Trisateles emortualis. Next base: position 1,674,895 of record OX352748.1, on the reverse strand, counting down.
AAAGCTAAAATGACATATTGAAGTCGGTGCCAAGCTTAATATTATGTGACAGGAAGAACCTTGCACCGACTTCAATCTGTATTCAGTTATTTTTAGCTTTTTGAAGTCGGTTTAATTCTTTTTTCTATGTTTAGTGATAAAATAAAACATTGTTAATACCTATCAATCAATCTATAATCAGATAATATATAATTTATAAGTTATACAATATCTGATTGTTTGTAAGTAGGTTAGGTTATTTTAATAACTATTCATACCTATAACATTTGAGGGTTGCCCACGATTTCCCTGGGATTCCATTATAAGATCCTGGCTTGGCTAATGGGACCACCTCTAGTGCATACTCTTTAAAATAAAAAAAAATAATTTGGAGAATCGGTCCACAAATGAGGGAGATATAAGCGAACATACATTTAAAAAAATACATACAGTCGAATATAGAAGTCCTTTTTTGAAGTCGGTAAATAACAGTTATCAGTATTTGGCGCAATGAATCTCTTGATTTCATTAGACAAACGAGTTTTGAATAATAGTGTTGATTGCTGGAGATTACATTGGCTGTAACTGAAGGACAAACATTTAAACACGATAGGAAAATTTCTTATTTCTACATACTATAAAAACTAGCAGGTAATATTGAAACTGACATATACAACATCAAAGCTTCATTTATAACTGAACTTTGTTTAAAGGTCATGCGTAAATAGTAACAGGTCGGCAGCTCATTATACGATAATAATTCTAGTTGTAAACACACATTGAACTTTTCATCTATTTCAGTAGGTATAGAAAGTAGTCGACCCGATTCCTTTTATTTTGGCCAACGGCCAACGAACGGCAATATGTTGTTGCACCAACGGTTTTGTCATACTCTGCCTTGTCAATGACCGGTTTTAACTTTGCGTGGTTTTTATGCATGATAAAATTTTGTTGGTCTGTGAAAAATAATTTAAATTTAGGCAATATTTTAAAGATCTTTTTATTTCATTTTAAGGAGACCACTTCCGAACTAAGGAATACGCCTTGTATTTTGCCGACTTCAAAATACACTACCCTGTATAATAAACGTACAATTGAAGGTCACAAAGGGCATCCAGATCTACAAATTTGTGTACAATTGTATTAAACTTTTTATAAACAGCGTTTACACGTCAAGAAATATCTAAGAAACTAACATAAAAAAGCACCGCCTTAATAAATTCTGGAATAATTTGCCCCAAGATTAAAAAAACAACATGTAACTAACTCTTTGCTTAAAGCTCCGTTAATTATTATTAGGTTAACAAGGTTAGTTGGCTTGTAAATAGTCGGATTAAAAACAAACAAGATCTGCATATACGACTATCACTTGATAAAGCAGCTTAAGCGTGGTTAATGTTCACTCTCTTATTACAAATTTATCTAATTGAGCATGATCAGCAACTAACGACCTTTTGAAATTTAGCAAACTGACTAGAGTTGACTGGAACATCATAATGCGAATAGTTAAAATAGTTTTAAGAGAGAGCACTTACTGTACATAACAATGCGGTGACTGGTATTTTAGTTCTAAAATAATTAATAAGCTAATTTTATATAATTATTTAAATAAATATATATATGTCGGCGCGACTACAACAGTTCGTCTACAAAAAACTAGAATAATTAAGTTTAATCATTTGATTGTTCTAAAATTACTTCATAAATCATCAAGTTTGTCACTTTGTGATTATTACGATGTAAAATTAACGTTAAACAGCATGTCATTATTCCAATTTCAATACTTAACCTAAAAACTTGACAACACGTGCACTGTATAAATACGGTCGCACTGTCGGCGTTCGAACATTCACACTCGAGCCGTCGTACAGTACGGACCTCTCTAAGATGTCATAACGCTGCCGGTTGAATAAACGAAGCTTTTTAAGAACTCATGAAGTTTTCTTTCAAAAAATGAGTCATCCTCATGAAGATAACAAATAGTGACGTCATCGACGCTGACGTCACACTTTATAAAAACACTACGGGGTTGCCTCCTTCGTTATATAAATAAACTACATTAATCGATTGGAAGTGAGAAGCTGAAGGTATTCGATAAAAAGATCCTCGATAAAAGGATTTTTAAAAGATCAAGTGATCCTGTAATGGACTGCAATAGGCTGATGGCTGATGATGATGGCAATAATCGGCAAAGTAATCACAGCAATGCTATGCAAGTTGACCATGCTCATGGACTTATATTTACAGTAATTATAAATGCAAGTCCAAAATTCTATAACAATATATCAATTAAAGAAATCTCATAATCTCCAGTACAGTTAAAATTGACCGTAACAATCCTTCCGATATTTGTATTTTACAGAGTCGGATTATACGCCACCTCGCTTCACTTTATCTCAAGCATTAAAATAGTTTATAGACACTTAGTTACTGTAACATTTATTGGATCTCCTGAATTCGAATTATGTTTTTGCATTCGACTGGAATAATTGATTTTTTATAGCATAGCGATTGGGAATAACTGTGGCGGAGTGGCTGGGAATTCCCATTTTGTCATTTTAATGGTTAGTATGAGTTATATGAATTTGATTTTATATTGCTTTTATATCCCAGAGAGAATTATAAATGTGAAATTATTTGTGACTTGTCAAATTTTGTTCTAAATAAAATGACTAATTTACTTAATAAAAACCCGAATGGATGGCAGCTACCGACTAATTTATAGCTAAGTAAGTATATAAAGTAGTTTTAAGTATAAATTGACTTAAAATTTGATATTCAGGCAAATTTTTCAGTTTTGGGCCAATGTTGGTGTGAGCGACGCTTTTTTGTAGAAGCACAATTGACAATCAAACTGAATTATTAATATTTTTTGATATGTTAAAAGAACATAATTTAAATCCTCACCTTGCCACAAACATAGATTAACATTTTATAACACAGCGTTAGATAAAATCAAGTAATTAACATCTAAAGCTTCACATTCACTTAATGAATGTTTATCTAAACTCTACTGGATTACGCAGAGTCATTAATTTCTGTTCTTACGACGTTAGTCGCGTTTAAAGTAAGCATTTTAGTTTAAGACTATCGTTATAAAATTGTGTTCTTGTTATCTTTTTCGCTTAAGTCTTTATTAGATTTTTTGTTTTATGACTACGCTTAAATAATTTAAAGAAGTGGATGGGTTACCAAATAAGCGAGTTTGCCTCCACTCTATACAAATCCACAGACAAAATATTACATACAGTGAATTTGTCTTCATGTACCTGAGTACAGGTCTCCTGTGCTTTCTTATTCTTGGTACCTATCTAACACAAAACTCTGGTTTTACAAGAGGTAGTGTCGATGACACGCCAGTTTAAACATAGGGTATAAGTAACTGCTTGTGATATCGCCAACGACCTTGAGCATTTGAGCTATGCCTAACATCTGTTTGGCGAGCGCGGTATCCCCGCGCTCGCCAAACAGATGTACTCTTTAAATGGACGTCTTTTTAATTTTTAATAAATTAAAATTTAAACTTATTCTAAATATAACATTACCAAATTATAGGTGTATGTTTTAAAGTGGTTACATCTCAATAATTTGGTGCTGATTCGATGATTTTTTACAAACTATTTAGAATTACTATATAATTTATGATAACACCATATTATGAAACACATCTTGTAGATAATTACTGTATTTTTTGGCAGTCATTTGTCTATAAATGCCAACAAAAAATGGTTTTATTTACACCTCTTTTTCATAATTTTTTGAGAGAGGGTCCTGTATATTTTTCTTAGTTATCAAATATTTGTATCATTTTAATACAAAATGTAACTTATTTCTGCTGCTAATCGTGTGCATTAATTAGTGTGACAAGACAAGTTATTAAATTCTAAATATTAAAGTCATAAAAAACCTAATACAAATTTTAATTAAATGTAGCAAGTAAAGCAAGCTAAGTATCTTTTTGATTAAAATAAACTTTCAAACAAAAACCTTATAAAAGTTTTTCTATTGTATTGAGTCTGCCATCATCTTATGCACAATTTACACGTCATAACTTTAATCTAATTACTTGGCTGACGTGATAAAAGCACAAAAGGTGTTGTAAATATTAATGAGAATCTGATCTAAAGTATTTTGAATTAAAATTAAGAATTAAGATTGTCTTAACGAACTAAATAATTATTTTAATTAGTAAGTAATAGTAGTTCTCATCATCGAGATAATATCTTTCGAAATGCTTTTATTAAACTTAAGAGTTTAATTTGATTTGGCTATTTTAGTTCGCTAGACTTTGTAATTTTTAGTTACTGTTCTAACCCGTTGAAAATAATTAGCCATCTTTTGCAGCACAACCAAATTATTTAATTAGATCTTTCAACGTGTACACTGCAACGATCACTTTTCTCATGTCAATAATCCGGGTTAATAACGTTGACCTCTGCATAAATTAATGTGTTCATAAATCTATGAACTAGTTCAACTTCCATCACGTTCTATATTTCGTCTTTTAAAAATGTATTTATTAAATTCCTTATATATGTATTGAAAAAACCCGAATACATTAATAATTATTTATAACAATCAATAACCACGCAATGGTAACTGTAATATTATACACCAAATTTTATATAGACAGGCCAAAAATGTGTGTAACCACACATATCAATGTGTCCCCAGTTTTGGACTTTAAATCAAGGGCATAAAGTTTAAAATGGCGCCGTCTTCAAAAGTTAAGACACCCAAGATGCTACAATTGACAAATCCTAATGATGTAATATTACAGTCGCGAGTTTAGAACACATTCTTTATATTGTTTAAGTCGTGTTATCAAATATTGTTGGTTCTCTGCTCTATATCAAAGTGGTATATACAATAGTATATACCACTTTATAAGTAAACAAGTATACAGTCCGCTTAATGCTAAGCGATCTATTAAAACTTATTTACCTCTTTTTTTAAGATCTCCAAATCAAGCAAGTAGAAAATTCTGCTGTATCAGAGAATTTTTTTTACAGCACAATTAAGGTAATATGTGCGATATGTGAGAATGAATGAAGTGGCAATGGGCTGGTCACATCTGGAGAAGGACCGACGGCCGATGGAGCAGACGTGTCCTAGAGTGGAGACCGCGACTCGGTAAACGTAAGGTAGGGCGGCCCCCAGCTAGGTGGACCGACGACCTAAAAAAGGTCGCTGGGACGGACTGGATGCGGAAGGCGGAGGACCGTGTGCTGTGGCGCGTGTTAGGAGAGGCCTATGTCCAGCAGTGGACTGCGATAGACTGATTGATTGATTGATTGATGTGAGAATGAACCACAGATATAGATTTACATATATCTGCGGAATGAACGCCTTGCCAGCGGCGATAGGTGTTAGTAAAACGTTACAATTGGCATCATACATCCATCGGGTACCTGCAGCCTTTACCAGGTCCTCTGTCCACCTTATTAGAGGCCTTCCCATGCTACGTCTTCTAATTCATAGTCACTTTTCCGTACATTATTAAAATATAGAAACCAAATAAAGGCTTATTTAATTCAGTTGTTGTTAATAAATAAGTTTACGATGCATTTCCACGGTATGGTGGTTCGCCAAGTTCTAACTTTGCAAGTTTAGAGGGTACTAACCACTTGGTACAGTTGGTGGCTAATTGAGTGTCGTCATGACTCAGCGTTAGGTTACTGGTATCTCTAAGTTTGTACCACAGAGAACATTCTGACAGATTATAAAGATTTTAAAGTTGTGTTTATGTTTTAGTAAGTGGAATAATTCTAGAATAAATTGTGTAGTCTCTTAGGATAACGATTGGAGTACAAAACGAGAATAATTCTAAATTATAGATATACTAGGGGTCGCCCGTTCCCCGATTTCGCAATATATTTCACTACTGCTCCGCTCCTATTGATCATAGCGTGATGTTATATAGCCTATAACCTTCCTGGATAAATGCACTATTGAACAAAAAAAGATTTTTTCGAATCGAACCAGTACTTTTTGAGATTAGCGCGTTCAAACAAACAAACTCTTCAGCTTTATAATTAGCATAAATATGGGATAAAAGAGTTTCATAGGGATTTGTTTAACCGATTCAGCCTTTATCTTCACAAAAATCTTTATTTATATATAATTGAACTCCAAATCGGCTAAACCAATTTTTTAAAGGATTATTTTTCAGGCAATGAGCGATAGATCCTGTGAAGTTTGGCAGCGATCGGATCAATAGATTCGTTTTTGTTTTAGTGCTACCCGTGCGAAAATGGGGCGAATAGCTAGTGTCAAATGGGTTTTTATAAAACTTTTCATCTACTACAAAATAAACTATACACGTATACAGCTACCATTCAACGCTAATCCCATGAGAAATTACTACCTCTTAAGTGTCTCACCGATTATAGTATGAGGACCATGCTTTTAGGGGTGAACTTATCATCTCACCCCGAATACAATTTCACGCCGGTAATATGACAGGAAATTTTCAACCGGCCTCTGGTAATATTTTTTTAAACCTCCAGCCATTTTAGAAAACATTTATGTGAGTTTGGATGGATGGATGGATGGATGTTTGTTACTGTTTCACGTAAAAAGTACTGATCGGATCTGTATGAAATTTGGCACAGAGATAGATTATGGTCTGGAATAACACATAGGCTACTTTTTACTGCGATAACCGACATCCACGCGGGCGAAGCCGCGGGCAATAGCTAGTATTTAATACAAATATACAATGCACGGACATACATTAAACCTAAACTTGGAACAAACATTTATGAATCACATAAAGTATGTCCCATGTGGAAATCGAACCCACGACCGCAAACGTAGCAGTTAGGGTAATTAACCACTCTATCAACAGGCCAGTCAATTCCTTAAAACACAAGAATAACTGCCTCGGTGGTCCAGTGGCTGCAGTATGCAGCTGCTGTGCACGAGGGTTCGATTCCCACACAGGACAAAACTTTGTGTGACCCATAAAGAGTTGTTCTGAGTCTGGGTGTAATTTGTCTCCGTTAATTGTATGTTTGTAAAGTCCCCTGCGACACAGAGCTTGTTCTCTAGTGCGGGAGTTGTCTTATTAAAAAAAGCATAAAAAAATAGGAAGGTTTTTTAAAGCTATAATATGTTATTTCTTTATTGAAGTTAGAAGTAAATATTATATCCTGAAGCAGTTCAAATAATTCCCTTTGACAGAAACCTGATCTATTTCTACAACTAACACAGGTGTTAGTATCTCTAAATATAGTTTGTTCATATTTAGCCGGGCCGGGTTCAAATCCCCGGTAATTACACACACGTAGTGACACATTGCCAATAGCTAATTTGACAACTAAACAAGCCTAGTTTATGAGATGTGAAATGTTTTGAGGACGTATTTCGCAATATCAACGAAGATTGAAAGATAAATGTGTCTATATCCTACTAATATTATGAACGCGGAAGTTTGTAAAGTATGGATGGATGAATGGATCTTTGTTACTCTTTCATCTCTGGATGAAATTTGCCACAGAGATAGATTATAGTCTAGAATAGCGGGCGGAGCCGCGGGCAACAACTAGTTGTTCATATTGCCGAATATTTTATTACATATTTAGGTATACGTATAACCAAGCCTATCTGAAATTGGGATAGGCATAGACTTTGGTATGCCACTAGCTTCAATTAAAACATATTTTACTTGGCTTTTTCTTCATTCATCTACCTCTTTATGTATGACCGGCGGTTCTGGGTATTTTTGTTGTAGATTCGATCCCCACACGAGAGTCAAATTTGCGTGGTTCACAATTTTATTGATATTTTCGAGTCTGGGTCCACATTGTGTCAAGGCTTGTTCTTGTTGAGGACAGTGTGGAAATTCTTCTAAACAAAAAAAATGCTCTAAGTCTCTTAGTCTCGTGCGTAACTCTTTAGTATGCTAATTACTTACAATTTTACGACACACATAAAGCAGTTAAATATAATTAGAATATTGCTCTCATCGGAGAGCGATAAGTCTTTACTATTCATCTATATTTTGTGTTGTAATAATTCGGTACCTACTCTATCTCAAATTAAGCCAAAACATTGGAAAACAATTCTTTTTTTTACTTCTTAAAACAAATGAAACCTGAAGAATTGATTTCTAACGGTTTGTTTTAAAAATTCTTAATTCGAAGGACTTTTAAAATCGGGAGCAGCCACCGGCTAAGTGACAGCTGTCAGATGACGTCACACACCAGATTTCAATGTCCACGCTTGATGTTGATATATGGGTTCTAAAGTTTTGATGCCGCCGCCTAGTTTTTAGGCGTTCTAAATTAAAAAGTCCACGCGTCAATTTTAGAAATAAAAAAAATACTGAGATCGCTGTTTTTATTTCTGGAGTCAAGTTAATTAAAATTTTGTTTGCGGCACATTTAATTCAGTGCCATTTTGTAGACCAGTCAGTATTTTTGCAATAGCTGTGTCAAATGCGTATGCAGAAATTTTGACGGAGATTGAAATAAAAATCTGTAATGACGGGCAAAATGAATATAAAACTACAGTGTGTTTTAGTACCTATTTCCTAACTCATTAAGGATAGAAACTAACAAACCGTAGAAAATCTACTGGCGAGAATAATTAGTCAGTCGATGCACCTGTTGTGCAATGGTAGCATATTCGTATAGTCGTCTGAAACGAGATCTAAGGCTTATGATTTATATAATCAGATTTCGTAATTCCTAACTTGGTACTTCATTTCAATATGTACTCTTTTCTTACTACTGTTGCTTCATGTCTTCAACGCTGTCTTTACAAATTTCTGAAGCTCACTACCCAGCTGACATCTGTCAAAAAATTCTACAAACAATAACAAAAACTACACCGTCCACGTGGTTACGTGTGTCTATATTAGTTCTGGCTTCGATCCAAGTTCTAGCTTCCTTCTGTATGGGGACAGATTTAACTGAGGTATGTCGTTGACTTTTAATTACAACGATGCGGTTTATGATGAAGGGGATTTTACTAATTTAATTACGGGTGTTGTAAATTTTGAAGTGGTTTAGCGTTTAGAATCTGGAGGTAACATACGAAATAAGTGGTAGCACGAATTAGTATCTGCATTACCCATGCTTTAGAATCATAATATGAATAATAAATTATAACATACACACAAACTAAATGTTTTTCATTAAAATGTATCTATTTGCCACAACTATTTAAGATCTCGTTTTCACAGTTGCTTATAAATATCAAAATGTATCATGTATCACTACTGACCTGCTCTTGTTACCAATCGAGATAGCTAAAAAAAATGTACTTAGGCCTTAAACTTACACCTCACGTGTGCTTGTAAGTCGGTTACTTTTTTATTCAGCAACGCCAAGGAGGCGCTCATAGCTAGGTGCACTCGCTGTTCGGTAAACGATCACCGGGTTAAGCTACCAAGGGCGCGGTAACCTTATAGATGGGTGACCGCATAGTGGTATTTCATCTGAGCGTCTCCATGCTTCGGAGGGCACGTTAAAAGTCGGTCCCGACTGTTATCAGTCGTTAGATTACGACAGAGGCCTAAATATGGGCGATCTAAATAACTCTGTCACCAGGTTGGCCACTAACCATATGATAAGAAGAAGAAGCAACGCCTTCCTACATATACTTATTGTTATTGTTTTTATTATATTGGAACTAAATTAAAATTATATTTAAAAAAAGATACACTACTTCCATACTGAGTGATGTTTAGTTTTAATGGCATATTTTTGTGTGTACTTGCGATTGCAAGTTCGTATTAAAGCGATAGATAATACGGAATGTCATTATAGATAAAAATATGTTGATAGATAAAATGTAGCTAGCTATAACTTAGCTTCTGTGACGGCAACAATTTCCGCGTGCTAGTGTGATATTTACGCCTTTCTTACTATAATATCATTGATTGGAACCACATGTGTTAAGCCATCACTATAAATATCTATAAATAAACAAACAATAGTTATGGCATTGTTACTGTAGCTACAGAATCAACAATTACGATTTGTTCAACGCTATAAAACTTAACTATCAGGATTAACTCTTTGTCCTTTTATAATGATCCTATTTTGATACTAGGATTTCTGTTTAGTTTAGTTTGAGTAGTTGGAAATTAAAACTGTTTTGAAATAGTGGAATTTGTGTGTTTATTACAGTAAGGTATGTGAGATTAAAAGTGGAATAAGTTGTTTGGATACTGCTTTATTATACGACATTTATTTTGATAGGTATCTGAAGAGTACATTTAAAAATACATCTAATTGTATTAGAGTTGTATTATTATTATTATATTTTGGGACAACTGAAAACACAAGGCCATCTGATCACAAACTAGGATGAACTTGTACTATAGCAACTAGACAACGTTCCATAAGATACACTTACTTTATTGTACACCATAAAAATGTACAAGTTTGTCAATATATCCTTCGCAAAGAAGACGCGAAATGAGGTATGTCGTTCTGCAATTTTCATCCTTATGTGAATTAAAACAAAGCTAAAAATTTCATACTGGCATTTTTTTTAACGTCCGTTTGCCGCTGAGGATACGATATGATATTAACATTAAAGCTCGTTCAGTTGGCGGTCTTATCTAGCGGCGATTTCTTTTAGACATACGCCCAGTAAAGTATTTAATGTATGTTTATCAGTTGTCTGGTTGCTATAGTGTAGGCTCAGCCGAGTTTGGGATCAGATGGCTATGTGTGTTCAGTTGTCCCAAAATATTATTTCGAAATAAATTATATACAGTCAAAAAAATCGTGCTTATCATAATAAAATTAATTGCCATGGATAAGAATCGAACCCATGGCCTCAACTTAGCAATCCAAAAAAAAACTACTGGATCAATAAGGCCGGTAATACTCCAACTAATCTCTATCAAATGTAGCTAAGTATTAGTTTTCACTAATAAAATTTATTTATCACGTTTAAACCTCATTATTGACTATTTATTTTAAACCAAGTAGGTATTTTCATACAATAGTTATATCATGTTTCACTATCGCATATTTTATGAACAAATCGTCTAAGTATGATGATATTTTACAATGTACTAATTTATAACTAAGTAGATATAAGCTAAAGTTACTTTTTAGGTGGCGCTTAGGGCAGAGGCTAAATCTGGTTGATCTTTGGCTCGTCGCCAAGGCATGCCGATCCCTAAATATGTTATGTCGCCATGCAAGTCTGTATATAGGACACTTTTGATGGAGGAGTTGAATAAAAATAGGTTATGATAGATTTGTTTGTCATTAAAATTGGTGAGATGAAGATGTTTGATGTTCCTATAATATTTATTTTTAGACCTTATCTTATTTTGTAACGGGGCTCCTCTTTCGGCTTTAGCATTTCGACCCTTGGGGTCTTTTGTGCATGCCCCTTCTTTACCGCTTATCCTACGTCCTGGTCTTTGAATATTTCCAGCATGAGTCCCAGTAGGCTCACTCTTCTTGGGGTCTTCCTCTCCACCACAGGTCTTGCATGTGTAGCTATTTGACTCTTTATTTTTAGATAGTATTGGTTTAGCACAGTAAGGTTTAACAGATGGTTGTTGAAACGTAAGATACAAACCTACTCAAGACTAGGAGAGATAGGGCACCATGAAAGGAAGCAAGCCCGATTTGGGAAGGATCTTCACCTCTAATAATGCCACCGCCAAATAACTACGAGTATAAATAGTGTGTAGATGTGTTCCTGTGTGTGAGTACATGTTTCCAGCGCTTATTTTTTGTCTTAAAACGCAAGTGATACCTCTTGTATTGCTTACGTCCATAGGTAGGCCTTTATGCTTGTTTACCACCTAAGTAGTACAAAAAAGCCAAAAACTCTAACGTCTTATTTACCAATCATTTCTTTAGTTTATAAGTAACAATCACTTAAGTACAGTCTAAAGGTGACAAGACTACTAACAGTCAAATTACACCATGCCATTAACAATATTTCTATCATTCCTAAAGATGAATTGCCTCTTACTATAAGTATCGAATAAATTTATCTTAATATAAAGTGGATATATATAAAGGAAAATATCGAACCAGGATAGAATCCATCAACCTCAGTATCAAATTAATCTTGTCATTCTAAGAAGAGACTCTTCGCATTAGCATCTTCATAAAAATGAGATTGATTTAATTCTAGGTTATCAGTGACTGTGCTTCCATTTCCCGCAATAAATTGGAACTTATAAGTACAAATGGCTTTTCATCGGCAAATTGCTATAAATACATTATATACTCAGCAGATGCCAGTCTGCGTCAAACTTTGTTATAGGTTGATTGAGAAAGAAGTCGGGCTTACTATGGATCAAAAACTTCTCTAGCGATTATCTTAATGATAGTGGCTTTATTTAGGCAATAAACGGTTGGTGTTCACAAAGCGTTAGGAACGTCATGTGAAAAGAACATTTGTGTTGTACGTGATCAAAATCATGATTTTTCTCATTTTGACGGGAACGTCGTTTGCGGAAATGCTCTGAGGAGCCTCGGTTTAACTCTGAGAGGTTGTATCATATTAGCTTTTATGTTTTGGATTTGTTGCTTTATACGTTGTGTTGTGTGTTGTATTGTTATTTTTTTTGCTTTATTTTGATATTTACTATCATCTATCAGCCGTTTATATCCTCGTACTATACAAAGTTATATGACTTTGTTGTCTAATTATTTAAATTGATTTTTAGAACCTAAATTATTTTTAACATCTTGTTCTTAGCATGTCGATGGCAAATTAAATTTTTATGGCCCGGAACTTAGTCACGAGTTTTGCGTTGCCAGTAGCGTCCATAAGTTCCTCTTCCATGCAGATGTCAGGGCATACCGATGATATTATTATATATCAATAGTTTTCTGCAATACATAAAAAAAATCTTTAGTTCTAGTCAAGTTGTATAAAATGACACAGAATCTACTGTTGCATCACAATAATCCAATTATACAATAATGTTGTGTTGATTAAGAACTTTGTCAGATTGCTTACTAAATACAAATCCCTACAATTTCCATGACACACAAGTTCTGAAACACTAAAAGGCACAATTTGAGCTACAATATCAAACTCATGTAAATTCATGACGGAATGCATACGTAATGCAGACAATATTTATACATTCAGTTGGAGACGTTAATTCTATGTAGGATTGCAAGATGGCGCTTATGAACATAGCTAGAATGGGAAATATTATTTCAATAATATGGTGCGATATACTCCGCATGAAGAAGTGATTTGTATCGAGTTGAATAGAATATTCAATCCAGTGATATTAAAGTAATTGTTGCAGACATATTTAGGCAATTTTCGTAGTTTGATTTAGTCGGCTTATACATCATCATCATCATTCTATAATTTAGAAAAAAGTAAACGTATCTATAACTTTTTTTTTATTAATTGTCATTCTAATAGCATTTATTTGTTTATATTACTCAGTGATTATTATAGCAATGAATAAAAATAATAATAAAATCTGTTTATTATTACCTAGTAAAAGATTTTTTAAATGGGTTTAGTAGTTTATTCATTACAATCAAACATACAAATAATATTTTTTTGTCGCAGTCCAGTGCTGGACTCATGCCTCTCTACGTGCCATCATCATGATCACCTAGCACAACCCTTGACATCCAGCTTCTTGTAGCCGCTTTGCGTAAATCGTCTCTAATAATTTATACTAAAGTCATAACAATTTAAAATGTTAATGCTCGCATCCCGCACACTATCCACATCTGTCTTGAGTCGCATTGGCTCCAACATGTTGGGTGAAGCCGCGTGTATCGTAATAGCGACATTCGCACCGTGCCGCATACATAAAACATGGGCCCTTTGCCGCATCGCTCCGGCTATGATCTAATAACGTGCTGCGTGGCTCTGTTTGTTTGCATTGTTATATATAATGCGATATTGTTCATTCTTGACCGACTTCAAAAACGAGGAGGTTATCATTTTTTTACCGCAGAACTGCGGCACTTATAAACCAATTGAAAAAATATTTTTTTGTCTTAAAGGACATACTTCCAGTTTGGTCCCATTATCATCAAAGGAAAGTTCTGATGATGGAATCTATGAGGTATTGAGGAAACTCCTCAAAAATTACAAGCATACATACATATAACAATTTCAATATTTATTACAACAAATCAAAGTTTTTGAATTATCATAAACATTGATCATTTACTATTTGATTTTGAGGAGATTTCTGGTGTTTATCCGGAGTGCAAGGTTTAATGCCAATAAAATTAATATGGGACCAACTTGGACCTAAATTTACAATTATCATTTTTTAAGTCTATGTTTTTTTAATATACAAAAGATTTTTAATCAGTATTATACTTCTTTATAGGTTTTGATTTTTCATAAGTTTATTTATTATCAAATTTTGTATTTGCACCCATTATTTTTCATATTGCAAGATTTTAGCGTGGCTGAAATTATAACAAAAACTTCATAAACGTATAATTTAATAAGAGCCAACTGAAGTTTAAAGTAAAAAAATATATCGTATAACAACGGAGTCACTCACACTAACTCAATTGGTAGTGTTCGCCTCTTTTGATGTAACACCGTCTTTTACACGCTCGCTAATGCCACCTACTAACTATATCCAATTTGTTGTACCTCGCTCTTCACCTACAAGTTAAGTAGAATTCCAGGGGGTAAGCGTGGCTTCTGCTTTTTATAATCTGGAACTGAGTGAAGTCGAAATTGTTTAAATGTTTCTGATTTTGTTACAAAAAGGCGAGGTGTATTCAAATCTTAATAAATTAGATCTGATTGCTTTATTTTTACTATAACTATAAGATATTTACTTTTTTTTCATTTATAATTTATTTCTCAAAACATAGTACATGTTTTGAGAAATAAATTATAAATGAAAATAAAGTAAATATCTTAGGAATGTAGCCGTATGTCAGCCCTGGTAAGGCCAAAGGATGCCACGTGGGTGGACGAGATATAATATCTTTATAACTATCTAGACATGTAAATTTTATTTTTTGTTAATATTTATGTTTTAAACTGATTTAGTTGTATTTAGATAATAACCTAACAAATTAGAAACCTCTTAGTTACTACCTTCATTGTTCTGTGTCGTCTGGGTATAATTTATTTAATATGTATATACTCATATGTATTTAGAATTATATAAGTATCAGTTGACTGGTTACCATAGGTTACCTATCCCTAGTTCGGGATAAGCTAGCCTTGTGTGAGTTGACACTGGATATTATATTATACCGGTCCGTTCTAAGATAATGACGTAACTATGGCAATTAGTGTACCTAATTAGACGACATCTGGTATTTGTGTTGTTGAAAGTTATCATTTTGGACAAAAAACTTGCTTATTACTTAGTTTAATGGAAATTCCGATATTCATATATGACATAATAGTAATAGGTATTTCTTTTATTTTTCACTACTTGGATGAAAAACAAGCATATGGACCGCCTGATGATAAGCAGTTACCGTAGGCATTTTTTTGACACCAGGGCTTTAAGATGGAGTATTCTAGGGATAGTGAAACGTTTATTTCAAACTGTTGCCCTAAATGAGCGGAGGTCATTCCCCAGTTGGGCTTGCTTGTTATACTTGAATGTGTCTTACCTCTTTTACTTATATTAATGGTAAGGATTCTGATATTCATAGTCGTAATATACGTATCTTTGCGGTTTTTGACATGCCATATCGTTTAGGCTCTAAATCTCAGAGTAATCCACGGATAGTTGTTTAACATACAGGGCTTCTTCCCTAGCGGGAATTGTCCTTTGAAAATTAATCTTTAGGCTGCCTGTTGGATGGATATTTGTGATAATGCCAAAGTCTATTATTTCAATTTATTTAGATTATTTTTGCTATTTGAAGAAATATGCTCTTTAATAAAGCGCTATTAATCTTCATTTTAGTTTTTTTTTAATTTGCTAGGGTTGACTCAAAGTTAAATTGAAGAGGCTTATTGTAAATCTCTTGAGGTTTGCTACGGTATTAATCAAAAGATCTAGCTTTTGTTTTTATTTTGTGAGTTTTTCTTTCTATTAAGTTGCATTAGAGCGAATTTGTGAATCACACTTGCCATGTGGGTTCCTTTACGATATTTTCCTTCACTGTCCATCATTTTAATTAGAACGTATGAGTTCCAAAAATAAAATTTATACATTTACTGCCGTCCAAAATCGAAGCCCCATGTCATGTGTTGCAAGTCGATTAGTTTCCTATTTGGCATCCATCGCTTTTATTTTTCTATAATACGCTTATAACAGTTATATCATCATCTATACCGATAAACGACCTACTGCTGGGCACGGGTCTCCTCCAAACAATTGGAGGGATATAAGCCTACTATATCACGCTGGCCAGACAGGTTGGTAAAAAAAAAGGTTTTGGTTTCGAGTTTTCCCTCTCTTGCAGTAGATAGATTGTCTGCCTGACTAACTCTCTTAGTCGACTGCTACGAAACGTGTTTTCTTCGACCCTTGGGGTCTTTTGTGCATGGCCCTTACCGCTCACCCTACATCCAGGTCTCTGAATATCTCCTGCATGAGTATCAGTACATCCATGACAGGGGTGCGCCTGTAGTTCTCTGGTTCGGAGTATGCCAGTCCCAGGAGGCTCAATCTTCTAGGGGCTAACGCCTGGCACGTCCATAGCAAGTGCCGCATTGACTCATCTTCTTCACCACAGGTCGAGCATGTCGGGCTGTTTGACAGGCCCATTTTGTGGAGAAGTAAAATCTAGTAAAATATTTTTCAAATAGGTAATCAAAAGTATAATTTTAGGAAATTATATATTATACACTATTTCTATTCTTTAGCGACAGCCCTAACAATATGTCACATCTTTCAGTACCGACAGCAGAAGTACAAATTGTCATCACAAACATTAATCTTAATCAAATGGGCGTATTCCCTAAGAGTAACATAGAAGTGTCTTATATGTCGTATTATACATACACATGTATTGTAGACGATAGAATTAGGACTGAAACGTTGATTAATAGTTCTTATTAAAATCGCTAGCAGCTGTTATTGTTATTGGCGCCTTACTGAGCGAATATTGGCCCAAGCTGGGCCGTTATGGTATTAAAAGATAGACAAATGATGTCAATACTTAACATTGACGGGTTTTATTGGCAAGATTAATTGGTTGACTAGAATTTATTTATTAATAACGTCGGTAATGCTTTAGACTAGTGGTTCTTAACCTTTTAGTGGTGACGGACCATTTGACAAAACTTTTGTTTTGCCAAGGACAACTAATTGGTTGACGGCATTATAAATTACTATTAGGTTTTTTATTGTAAATAAAAAATAATAATATATATTAAATGAAATAAACCAAATTATTAGTAAATTAACACAAGGTAATATTTTAGCAAACAATTGTGTTAATAAGGTTTTTTTACAAAATTAAGGAAAAAAATGATGGCTTCGGGTGTATTCAGACACCTCCAAACATCTTAGAAATATAGTGGTCACCTCGCCACTAAGATCACACCAAGTGTTGTGAGGCTGATCACAAACACAAAGTTTGCCTAGACTCGGAACTAAGCCTCTAGACAAGTGGCATAAACGAGAGTCGAATCGAAACGTCAAAAAAACAAATGTATGGGATTTGACGTAAGTCTTCGATATAATGTCGTAAACTTACGTCATATCCCATACATGTGCTTTTTTTACTTTTCAATTAGACTATCGCTTATGCCACTTGTCTAGAGGGACTAGTATCTGTTAGACAGAAAAATAATTCCATGCGGGAAACAAAACTAATACTCGGCGTGCTGTAGAGGTGACTTGACCACAAATCTGCCGTCCTATAACTAGAAAGCCGTTAAGCCCAAAAAGTAGTTTTGGAGAAAACAGCAAAAAAGGCGGCAACCGTTATTTCTTAAAAAGTACAATACTTAGCTTGACGGGTGTTAGGCAGATTATTGAATATTATTTCCGTGGATCATTTTAAGGTATTAGTTATTAAAAAAAACTACACCTCGTTAAAAAAAACGTTCTTTTTCGATTTAGCTAAGCATTTTAGATATTTTTTGGCTCTAAATCCTGTACTAAAAGGTCGCTAACGTTACCGTAACGGCTTTTTAGTGAAGTAATTTTAATAAATTTATAGGATTCTAAATCTTAGTTAAATTTATTATGCAATCCTTAACTAAAAAGTCGCTAAGTCGTCTAACGGCTTTATTGTCGAAATTTTAATCAATTTAATCTGAAACTTAATATATTTTCTATTAAGCGGCTTAGACTCTTTTAAGCTAAGTAGCGTTTATAGAATATGAAACTGAATACAAGATTATTCTAATAATACTTAACTAAAAGGCGGCAATACTTACTTCGCTTGAGTTTAACTTCCTTATTGCTAAGCATTTGACAGGATTATGTGAGAAATAATATTTTTTTAAAGTATTAAATCAAAGTTTAATAAAACAATTTAAAACACAATTAAAAATGCCTCCTTTTAAAATTCTAGACAAAGATGAAAATTTTCAATACAAAATTCGTGATAGCGTGAGTCGAGCAAACTTGGCGATTTAACTACCACATATATATAATGGATTTAAGTAAAAACATACATACATACATAAAGACTTGCGTTAAAAATGTTAACAAATTGTAACGGAAAGACAAAGTAGCTAGCTAGGTCCTTCTTACTTTTGTAGGTGCGTTATCAATGCGGGATAGTTATAACGAAATGCATAAATATGTTATATTGTCTTGATTTTTGTGCCTGTTGGTAAACAAATCGAGCAAAGCTTGTAAGAGTAGCTATACACATAAGCGGGCCGGCATTAATCGGCACAGTCGGGCAGTAAAATCGAATTTATATATGTAGATGATGTTCGAGGAAAAAGTATAAGCTTTGAGTTGGCTTTGTTGCCGCACAGATTATGCCGGGCCGCTTATGTGTGTAGTAACCCTTATGTTCTCAAAACTTTGACGCAGTTTACAGAAACGCCCCACGTCCGCACAAACCATGCGATTCTGAAAGCGCACGTTGAAATATAAGCGTTCGGCAAGCTTTCGGTATTGCGCATTGCGAGCATACGCTACCCGCGCCGATACCGAATCGACTAATGCGAAAAGAACTGAGCCAAATATTACAACTCGAACCGTAAGCTACTAGTAGGTGTGTGCGAAATTTCAGACATTAGTATAAGAATTAATAACGAGCACCATGAGTTTGGAGACACACCGGTTACAGATAAGTGTCGCTTAGGAACATCCTTGTACAAAGATACTGTCTGAGCTGATCTCAGAGTAAAAGACAGCTTTTGGCAACCTTGAGGGCTCCATGCGTACAAGATGTTCACACCAGCGAAGCTGCCTTTTAATAAGGAGGCTCTCCATGCCCACCATATCCGTCCGACGAAGTACTTCCGTGTTAGGAATCCGATCCTGCCAGCGTATGTGAAGTATACTGCCTTGGTGGTCCAGTGGCCGCAGTATGCGCCTGCTGTGCACGAGGTTGTGGGTTCGATTCCGGCAAAACTTTGTATGACCCACAAAGAGTTGTTCTGAGTCTGGTTGTAATTTGTGTCCGTTAATTGTATGTGCATTCCTTTTCCTTCTCAACTAATCTATCTTTCAAGCTGGTATCATATTTCTTTCTCTTTGTGGATGATGGTAGTGCTAAATTTACTAAATTCATAGAAATAGAGCAATCAATAAAAGATAAAGATGCACGCTTTTTCTTAGGTAACCGATGTCCAATAATCTCTTCTGTTCTTGAAGAAAATTCTTGAGTATGTCGTCGCGTTATTAATTTTTCGGGAAACGTTTTAGTTATTGATGATTTTCAATATTGGGTTACTTTTAGGGTTTAAAACTGTATTTTGCCTTTGCATGTCATAACCATATTCAGTATCATCACTTAAAACTTTGTCATATGGCTGGCCTTAGTCCTTATCCTTAACGGAGTCATCACTATCATAATCTTATATTTCTGGTATAATGCAGTGAGAAGAAGATGGCATCGGAGAAGGAGGGGGTATCGATTCGTGGCAGTATAAAGAATGTGTTTCAAGCTGTTGCTGAGTTAATGTTTCTATTGTAAGCTTCAGAGTTTCTTCTGGTTGGCTGTTTTTATATGTTATTTGTGTTTCATTAAATTTTTGTAACTCTTGTGATGTCATCGAGTAAGGTTCTTGGTTAAGAAGATTAACTAAATCGTTACTATTCATGTGGGCGTACTTTGATTCTTGGCTTATATTAGAGCAAGTGGAATTGCGTGTAGATGGCATACTTTTAGTTTCAAGGCGTTGTGCAGTTAGAAATTCCTGGTCCACCAACACACTATTCATCATAGTTTGGATCCTTTGGATCCTTTCCTTCCGGAATATATCCTGAGCTCGTCAAACGCAAACAAAAATCACAAGCGTTTAACTGTTTTTTAGTCTTGTATTGTCGTTTGACTGCTCTCTAGCGATTGATATTTAGCTAATACTAATTTCAATACATAACTTAAAAGCCGCTATTGGCGTATAACTGCTTTTTTGTGTAGTTTTACTTTATAACTGCTTTATAGTTAAGGTACGATGTTCAGGTGGTTACTTATATGACACAATACATGAAGGTAGTTAAAGACGCTTAACTGCTTTTTAGTCAAGCATGACTAGATAACGTACTTTTAGTTAAGTAAAATTTGAAAAAATGATACATCAGTTTGCCGTTGAAGTATGTTAACGTCTTTCTAGAGAAGTATTGTGGCTTAGCCGCTTTTTAATTAAGGAAGTAACGAAATTTATGTGGTTTAACTGCTCAGCAATGTTTTGTATCTCTAAAACTAAGCTAGCTAGCAAAATGAATCTTAGACCAAAAGATAGAGCATCGAAAGTTGTATAAGACTACATTAAAAAGTGAAAAACGGCTAACTGTGGCTTAACGGCCTTTTAGTTAGTGGACGGCAGAAATGCGGTCAAGTTTTGAAATAATTTAAGCATTAATCAAATATATAACAGACGTTCATGACCTTTGTCCTTTTTAATAAGTTAATAACAAATGACAATACAAAAGTCATCTATCATCTCAGTTTAAGACCAACATAGCTAAATATAATAGTTATTCTTAGAAGCTAGTTCTGATTCATGAGTTATTTTTTAATTAGTCGTTTTTAGCGGTTGCTTTATGACAAAAAAAATTAAGGTTCTTGTTGTATTGTCTAGGGTTCCATGACTGAAAGGCTGTTTCCATATATTACTTATGGTAAAGCTGAGCAAGATGTCCCACTGCTGGGCACAGTTTCTTTTCCTCTGTCAAAAGAGCGGAGTGGGGTCTACACACGCTGGCCTAATCTGGCACGCTGGCTCAGGTTGGTGGATCAGACAAGGCTTTGTTAATCACCACCAATTTCCTTGAATCTTTTGTGAATTTCTTGGTAGATAAACCCAAGGTTTTGGCCCGACCCGGGAATCGAACCCAGGACCTCGTGATCAGCAGTCACACACATCGACCACAGAGCCACCGAGGCAGTTTAATAAATTAATTCAATTAGTACGTAGTCGTATATATTCCACACTGTGAAATTCACATTGGTAGATACTACCAATCGGCATAGAACTAAGAAATAGGATAAAGATCCACTAAATAATCCTGTCAACCCTAACTTGACGATTGTTTTTTGCATGACTAAGTACATTTTTGTTATAATCATCTTCACGAGTCGGATCATAATTGAGATGAGGCGTTGACTAAATTCGTATCAATCTGCTGTGGGAACTGCCATAACGCATACAGGCACATGTCATAATAAACCGAATATATGTACTCATTCTTCTTCAAAAGCGCTGGTAGCCGAGTGGGGAAGTAGCCAATTTCTACACATGAAGTGTGAGTTTGAATCCAGATGTGGTAATATCAATGTAAATTTAACTTTATGGAATTCATGCAAAACGGTGCAAAATATTTCCGAATATTTAAAAATCATTTAATTCTCTGAAATATTTATTTCTTTTGATAACAAGTGGGTAAAATTAGATACAAAAAGCTCGTCACCTTTATAATAGCAACCCATATATGTCCCACTGCTGGGCACGGGTCTCCTCTCCTCTATCAAGAGAGAGAGGGTTTAGGCCTTTATTCACACACGCTGGCCTAATGCGTGTTGGTGAATCAGACATGTCTTTAGAATTTCTTCTAAGACATGTGGGTTTCCTCACGATGTTTTCCTTCACCGTTAGCAGATGGCGAATCATTTGATTAGTACATATAAATTCCACAAAGTGAAATTCACATTGGTACTGCCCGGGATCGAACTCGCACCTCTTGCGTGCAAGTCGGTTACTTTCCCACTCGGCCACCACCGCTTCGTCACCTTTATAATAATTGTATTACTAAAATTGTAAAGAATCATTTTGTAAACAAGAAAGCTACCATTTTGGATTAATTTTATAGCATGCTTACGTATTATCAAATTAGATTATACTCATGTCTGCATATCGTCTGCCCAAGCTTCCAACATGAAATAGGATCTTGAGGTTTCACGCCATGATCATCTGAACGTTTGGCAGACGAATTATTCAGCCGTATGATGTTATTAGAGCATGCAAATGCCACTGTTCAAACTGTTCTACCATGTTTCATCATAATTGGTAAAGACGTTTAACTAAATGAGGTTTTTAATTTTTAGGAAAGTTAAATTACTTTATATTTTTAAAAGAATGAAAAGCATAAGAAGTGGTAGTGATGGCAATAATAAATATATCACTTGTGTTGCCAACCCATTTTTGACATAAGGGATTTAAGATGGAGTATTCCTAGGATAAGAAGGTACCTACCAATGTGAATTTCACTTCGTGGAATTTATATGTACTAATCAAATGATTCGCCATCTGCTAACGGTGAAGGAAAACATCGTAAGGAAACCCATATGTCTTAGAAGAAATTCTAAAGATATGTCAGATTCACCAACCCGCATTAGGCCAGCGTGTGTGAATTAAGGCCTAAACCCTATCTCTCTCTTGATAGAGGAGAGGAGACCCGTGCCCAGCAGTGGGACATATATAAGTTGTTTTTATTATATTCCTAGGAGTTCCACAACTCTCAATCCTGAGCCGACCTTGTCCGTCGGTTGCCCATCCTTCGGGGAGGCCTATGTCCAGGAGTGGACGTCTTTTTGCTGAGATGATGATTCCTGGGATAGAAAAAAGATTCTTTCAAAACGCATCTCTAAATTACTGCTGGAGACATGTACCCACACACAGAAATACAATTACACCGCTGTGTGTCAGAAGTTATTTGGTAACGTGGAGGTCCTTCCCCAGTCGGGCTTGCTCGCTGGAGGTGCCGTGGTAAGTATGATGGTTAAGTTCTTGATTGATGCACAATACATATAAAGTTTATTGTTCGAATAAAATAATAATGAAGTTGATTATAATAATATTGAGTCATGAGGCTCATGAAAACTACATTTAGCTGAAACCCGTTGAACACCTTTGAAACGAAAATCAAAGCTTGGTTTTCTTTGGATCAAGAGTTTAGAACTTTTTTTATTTTCATATTTTTACATTTACTAAAGAATATTGTCCTGTATTGACAATGCAATATACTGTGCTATAGTGACTTTGTTAAGCAATTCAAATGCAGCAGTACAGTTTAAGTATCAATTTTACTTTAGAGATGTTCATATAAATTTCTGGGGTGATGCAATTGAGATGATACATTGTTGCTTAAAGGCCGTAAACAAAGAGATCCTTAATAAGACGACATCTAGAAATCATTGTTGTATTTATTATCACAAAAGAAATTAGATAACATGATAATTATTATTGATGTAAGAAAAAAAATAGGTTACAAATTTGATAATTGTAGATGGCCGACAAATTTTGAAACCAACTTCTTCTGTCATAAGCACGTCGACGTTGGAACCAGATCAATCAATCAGCCTGTTTTATTCCACTGCTGGACAAAAGCATGCTCTTATTCATGACACCACACCAGCAGGGGTATTCCGTATGAGCAAAATCCGAGCAAAATCTGACTGTCAGATTGAAAATCGGTATTCCGTAAGAGCAAAAACCGAGCCTTTTTGACGTTTAGTCAATAGATTGCGCCGACACCGAGCAATCACAACTGTCAGTTTGCGATCACAACTGTCAGTTTGCCATCGCTGTTTCTTAGAGAATCAGCCGGCCGGTCTTTCACTTTCCACATCCTTCCAACCCATTAACCTTCTTAAGGCCATCGGTCAATCTGGCAGGGGTCCGTCCAACCTTATGTTTACCAAGTTGACGTTTCCACTCTAGGACCTCACTTGCGTCGCCAGCGACCATCGGTCCTTCGACAGATATAGCCAGCCCATTGCCACTTCAGAACCGAACGCAGGAATTTAAATGTATACTGCTAGACAAAAGCGTTCTTCTAGGATTTCATTCGTGACAGCATTTGGTTCTCAAGTCCATCAGCAACTTCCACCACTCGGTCTACCTTATTAAAAGCCCCTGCAGACTGCAGACTAAATATTGGCCCATTGTTTGATCGGCCGGCTAAATCTCCAAGAAACAGCGATGGCAAACTGACAGTTGTGATTGCTTGGTGACGGCACAATCTATTGACTAAATGTCGAAAAGGCTCGGTTTTTGCTCTTACGGAATACCGATTTTCAATCTGACAGCCAAATTTTGCTCGGTTTTTGCGGTGGCTCGGTTTTTGCTCTTACGGAATACCCCTGCCGGTTTTTATTCAGTACGAAGATGTAGGCAAGTACAATGTGCGGACTTGCCTAAATCTAGTATTAATAATTTATTCTTCATACTAATTTAGCAACCGACTAAACTATCTAACTATCGGCTGATTAAAGTCTGTAGTTTGCGGTGCGTCTAAAGGCCTGTTTACGCTGCGTCTTCCAATCCTTATTACATCTACTGAAACTGTAACTCAATAGTGGACATATTGAAAGCGACTACTTTAACAGTCCTTTAGATAGAAAAATGGTTATAACAGATAATCAATTTCTAATATTCAACTCCCATATGAATATCAATGCTAAAGGATAATGGCTCTCCTAGATTTTTTATAGTTCCAATAACACCTCGTTATTCAAGTGGGAATCACGAAATTGGAATGGAAAATGGCGTCGCAATATGGCGACCGTGCTCATCCACTCATAGTGGCGCAATTTCCTCCCGCACAGATGACGGCGTCTGCGTCAAATGTCTTATTTTATGAACTGACTGCTACGTATAGCGTTTGCATTAAATTATGTTTGTGATGAGCTTTTTAGTATTCTAGGATATTGGTTCAAACGGTACTTTTAAATATTTTCTGGGAAACTTTCGATGCAGCTTCCTCCATCTAGTGGCGAAAGATACAGATAAATTTAAGTTAGTAACATTTTGTCAGGGTAAAATTTAAGTTCATATTTTATCTTTTATATATTTGACTAAAATTATAGAAAGATTATTGGACTTAAAAACTAAACTATATTATTATAATGTACTTGATATATTAAAATATCATAATATAGTTTAATTTCGTTCAATACTATTAAATACCATCTCCTTTGTTCGATAATACTTAAAAAGGTTAAAACAACAGAGATAGCCATAGTTGTGTTAATAGCGTCCCAGGACTTCCATCTACAAAAACATACATAATATATAACGTAAAGAATATTTACAGGTACCCTTTAAACGTGTCGTACCCCAATAATGTCCTGACACACCCCAAAAATATCAAATTATAAATACAAGGCAACTGGATATGGTTGAGTTAATGTTCCATTTAGATACATTAGAATAATGTGACAGAAACATTTGGATGTGTAACTTTATACTTTAGCTTGACATGATAGGGAAAATTGGATGATATTTATGGAATTATTTTGACAAACCATCAGCTAGCCCTCGTAAAAAGTATCTTTTTACTTAAACAAAACATTAATATAATAGAAAATATTGAAAAAGTAATGTAAAATGTTATAAATGACAACTTGTCTAAAAAATAAGAAGAGAAATTACTTGTGTCCAGCAGGATACGGGTATTTTCTTACTAATATTAGATATTATCTACGTGGAAATTTGTAAGAATGAATGGATGATTCTTACACCTTCACGCAAAACCTACTGAATGGATTTTGATTAAAGTTACACACTAGAATAGTTTCTACCCGGGGTATCGCCGCCGCGTACAATGCCATGGGAACAGTGTCGAGATAAAAAGTAACCTATGTGCTATTAATTCCGGACTATATTCTATCTATGAGCCAAATTTCACCTAAATATGTTAAGGTATTTTGGTGTGAATGAGACACAAACATCCATCCATCCAAACTTTTACAATTATAATTAATATACCTAAGTATAGATGAACAACATCCACACGGTGTAGTGGGCAGCATCTAGTACATAAATATATTATAGACCTTAAGATGTACTGATCGGTGTCTTCAGGGAGCTAGGTTTATCTAACTCGTTGACAGCAGCCAAGTGGGTTTCATTACTTATGAGGTCTGGAATACATTTAATGTTGAGTTTATTTTTATCTCTTTTTAAATTAAATGGTTTAGATAGTCGGAAATTATTATAAAGTAGCGATACGTCCTAGCTTCGCATGGTTGGATATTTATTTAGGCTTTGTAGGGATCCCAATTTTTGAAATATTTATGTACAGAATTCTATTTTAGTAGCGACAAAATTACACAAGGTGGCCCTATGTACAATAAGCATCTAGTGTCATTTGGAATACCCAAGGATTTCATGTATGATGTCATATCATACATGACATCCTTGGGTATTCCTTGGGTATGTGTAACATTGTGAATTGGGAATGTGGAGAAATTATTGAGCTTAAAGCATTTGTTCATGTAAATACAAACACAAAGGGTCGTGGCAAAATGCTATTGATATAAAATCTTTTTTTAGACAATTCCCCCACTAGGGCACAGGACTTTTGTCGGGGGAATTTTTCAAATATATAATTCACAACAGTTTTAGTCTGGTGTTCGCATGGGACAAAAATTGTGTCATCAAAATTATTGTTCCGAGTCTAAGATTCGGTGACACTAATTTTCTCTGGTGTTCGCATGGGACTAAATTTGTGTCATCCAAATTATTGTTCCGAGTCTAAGATTCGGTGACACAAATTTTGTCTGGTGTTCGCATGGGACAAAATTTGTGTCATACAAATTATTGTTCCGAGTCTAAGATTCGGTGACACAAATTTTGTCTGGTGTTCGCATGGGACAAAATTTGTGTCATACAAATTATTGTTCCGAGTCTAAGATTCGGTGACACAAATTTTGTCTGGTGTTCGTATGGGACAAAATTTGTGTCATACAAATTATTGTTCCGAGTCTAAGACTCGGTGACACAAATTTTGTCCCATGCGAACACCAGACAAAAACATCGTCAAAATTCATCGAATAAAAATCAACAACACTACATTACTTTGCAGAATTATTGCACCCTAGGTAGGTATATAAACGGTAAGCATTACTTCACATACTACTATAGTATAAAGTTGACGCACACGACTCCATTGCATTATCAATGTTGTTCGCTTACATTTTATCGCCTCGTTGACAGCTGCGACCGGTACCTTTAATGCCAAGATTAAACTTGAAATGCACTTCAATTTTATCTGTGGTATGTGTGGTCTGCACATGATATTGTTGGTACAAATTGTAAAGTAAAATGACACTTGTTTATAACGTGTGTTTTATAAACCAACCAAAAATGGACGATGGTAGATAATTGAAGAGTTATAGAGCGAAATTTGTGAAAATATATTATTAGACTTGATTTTTTTTTAGCTTAGGTAGAAAACAAGAAGTATAAGTAAGATATATAAAAATATATTATTCTTGCTTCTGTTTAGAAATAATAATAATTTGATTGCCTTGGTCGTCCAGTGGCCGCAGTATGCGCCTGTTGAGCACTAGGTTGTGGGTTCGATTACCACACAGGACACAACTTAGTGTGACCCACAAAGAATTGTTCTGAGTCTGGATGTAATTTCTGTCCGTTTGTATTGGCAAAAGATAGACTATCATGGAAAAAGGAAGGGGAGGCCTTTGCCCTGCAGCGGGACGGTATAGACTAAAACGATGATGATGATGATGATGTATTGTATATCTGTAAAGTCCCCCGCGACACAGCAATTGGTCTCTAGTGCGGCAGTTGTCATTTAAGGAAAGAAAAAAATAGCACACGTACACATATATCGGCGATTTCATAAATTTTATTTTCCGTCAGAAGGCGAAAAAGACTTTAAAAAATTCAATCTCTAAAGTAAAAAAAAATAAACAGTGAAGTTACGACGGGCCGCTAGTTTAATATAAAAACTGAACTACCTGTTAGTATATATATTTATAAACTAGTGAACATTACAAGCATTCCCTGTTCCCAAATACTAGACTACACTAAACAAGTCGAGCTCGCATGAGTTTATTCCACGACGTAGAACGTAGGTGTGGAATGCGCTTGTTCGGCAATTTCCGTCCCGACAGGAGGCAAGCACACCTGCTACTACAGTTATTGTATTTATGCTGGAAATAGTTATGTCAAAGAGAAATTAGAATTTACATTTTTAATTTTTGTCTTAAAGTTTTTTTGTTTTCTTGGAAAGGTTTGCAAGAATAAGTAAGTGTGAATGCAGCCAGTTATATGAAGAGAGAGCGCTTATAGTGCTTTTACATTGTGGAAGGACTAGGGTACAAGTTAAGGTGCAGGCTGTACTCTTGTGGTCTTTATGACGATCGATCGCTGCAAATGGGCTAAACGTAAATGGGGTTTGTATATACCGACGGCGAACAAGCACATTCACTTCAGAACGTGTAAAAATTTGTCGCGCTATTAACAGATACAAATAAGTAAAGCTATAGAGGTTTCAATGTCTTTATACATTTCGTTGTAGTATATTATTTTTAATAGAATATTATATACCATATCTACCATTATGCCTTTTTCTCCGAGTGTATGATACCCGGCTTTATTCAGTTCCATATCAAGCCTATTATCATAGGTATACACAACCCAATTCTAATATGAATGGATCTATGCATAACACATTTTGCTGTAATCCCAAGAGGTAAAATCCGCCACATCTGCATGGTAGTTCTTACACTACTGCGCCTTCAAGGTAATCGATCATACAATAACTATGTATAAGACAATTATTAACATAATCAAAATCATAATTAACTGACATCTTCACCGACAATTCACAAACCAATCCAATAATACAGATCTATTATCTCAAAGGGACCACAGACGTAATTGACATGTAATAACGTGTACCTATCTAAAACAATGTCGCTACTAATAGACTAATCTAGATCGGGTAATAGTGCGTACCAAACGTAAGTACTCACTAGTAATTAACATTTAGCTAAGAGCATTCGAGTCGAACGTTTAGTACTTTGACACGATTATTTTTACTTACGAGTTCGTATTCGAGTGCAAGTCGACGACGTTGGTCAGATAGGGCATTATAAAAGCAAGCTGCCAGTCTGTCAAAAGTCCATCACTTTAAGAAAAGACCACAGACAGAAATAACAAATAGAGGTGTCATCTGTTCTCATTAAAGAATATGATATTAATATAACGCTTTATTCATCCAGCGTTAGTCATACCACAAAAATCTCGTGTTACAAAATGTTGGCAAAAGAGGTAGAGATCTCTACGGGAAAAGATCACAGGGGAAGGATCTCCACGTTATAAAAGACCACAGCCAAATAACAACACACAGTGGTATACTTGTATTCCAGTTAACATGGTAATCAATTGGTAAACTTTTGTATAAACACAATTTTTACCAATCCCAAAACTCAATTCCAACTATATAATTTACATTTAGATTTTGTTGCATACGAAAACAACGTAAAAACTGCGCGCACTGGGTGCCATATTTAGCAAACAGGGGACACGCTCGAACAATGTGGATAGTTTCTTTCAGAGGCCGTCCCAGTTCCGAGTAAAAATGAGCGTTGCTGCAACACTGCTGGATGCAAATTGAATGCGCAACTTGGAAGTGCTCCGAACAATCGTATCGGACGCTCTGCAAGTAGAGCTTAGTATGAATAGAGAGGACTTTGTTGGGAAAATGTTAACAAATTTTAGCGAGTGACTAAGAGTTGTAGTATACAGAGTTTAGCTTCTGTACTGAGCACCACGGACACAACTATTTCGGAGTGATTTAAATGTGATAATGATAATGCTTGTATCCAATTGTGTAAACCAAGACAAACTACGCTCGGTTAGTCATACTTCCCTAGTGGTCGCACTTTCGCAATACTTACCTCTGTGCCACCTAGGCAATACTTACAAAGAATCGAATATAATATAATGTTAAAATAAATTTGTTTCTTTAGAAAATTAAAAAAAAAATGTAAATTCTTTACTTCTTTAATTTGTTAGCGTTCTCGCAATATGCGTATATAAAAAAAGTAATTTTGATTATTTAAATAGCTTTTTAGCAACATATTCTTTTTATCATAGTAAAACTAAGCAGGTTTACTATAAATCCTTACTTATATTATAAATGTGAAAGTTTGTGAGAATGGATAGATGGATGGATGTTTGTTACTCTTTCACGTAAAAACTACTGAACGGATCTGTATGAAATTTGGTACAGAGATAGATCAGGTCTAGAATAACACATAGGTAGCTAACCGACATCCACGTGGGCGGAGCCGCGGGCAACAGCTAGTATATAATAGTAAAAATGATAATTAATAAAATAGAGTGCTACAATTATTGTCGCACGATAAACACCACATCAACTGTAACCACAAATTGTTGCGACATTTAATCACAGGTCTAAACTTTCTTAAGTTTCAATTTCATTAGTTCTATTGTAATTGTGTACCCTAGTCAATAGAAAATCTAGGTCTACATAAAACACATAATAGACTCTTATCCTATCTACGAATGAACTCACTCTACGCACATCGGGAACAAAGATATCGACTGTCTAGTAACTTTGAATGCTATCTCAGTAAATGAACATTCTCATTCACAAATATGTATTGTTTGTTGCCGTTCTGAATTAGTTATTGTCTTTGCCTTGTTATGTATTTTCCTTGCGACATTTATCTATGGGTGGGTGCTGTGAAAGATGGGTTCGAAATTGTTAAAATAATTTAGATACTTAATTATAGATGTAAACTTCATCAGCAATTATATTATTAATTTCTTATATGTATACCAAAATTACAGCTCCTGAAAATAAAAAATAATTAGATCTGTTGTTAAGGACATTATACTAGTTAAAATAAATAGTGTTAATTAGTGTTAAATGTGCGCCATGTAAAAAATATGATGTGGAAAACGGTGCTGGTTATGTTACTACTCTTATATTGTACTACATGAGTATAAGCTTTCTTACACAATTGTTTGTTTGCCTAAATTAATAAAAAATATGGAATCTTAGCTAAGTTATTTGCCGTTTTTGTTTCGCTTTACACATTTTTCGAGGGAAACAAAATATTTAATTCATAATTCTTGTAAATTCTTTACAAGAAAAGTATATTGAATATTAATGTGATACTGGCTATAATTATACTATTAATGACATGTATATTATATTTCATTAGGTTGACGTCACAGAAGCAGAATGTTGATAGAACCCTTTAAACTATTTGAAATATTAAATTTAATAAAATAAAATATCTCCTACAGTAAAAGGAAATGTCTCCGGTGGGATTTTCTAAAAATAATTTATGAAAGTATGCCGCAATCTTCGCAGTCTTGATCTCTTAAGGCCGCTTTAACTCATGACCTTGTACTGAACCGAATCTTCATTTAATTGAACCCTCAAAGCAAGCTTTGCCTACACACGATAACCACATACTCAATCATCTAGCTGACTAACTAGTGAGTTAATGAGATATAGCTAACAGACGGACGCGAACGGGTCGTGATGTATTAATTTTGCACGCCTGACAATATTGGGCTCACGAATGCTTCGTCGAGTATTTTAGGGTTGACTCAACGTGTTATATGAGATGGCGTTATGGAAACCAATGTTGAGGGTTAATATGCCGGAGGTACTAAAATAATAACGACTGTATTTATAACCAAAACGTTTATTTTGATAACCGTTTTCGTTGTTGATTTAACTGATTTCGTTTTGTGAATCAAATCATGTTTTGATAAAATCCAGCTGCAAAGATTTTTAATAATCACTTTCGAAAAAAATCAACTGAATCTGGGCAAAATGCAGTATCAAAATTATACTTGACGATGTCATTTTGCATGAGTGCTTATTTTTGCATCTTTATCTTTGATGATAATGTCCACTGTTGAACGAAGATCTTTCATAATCTCAACCCGTAAACGTCCCACTGCTGGGAACGGGTCTCCTCCATACATTTGGAGTGATATTAGCCTACTATACTGCTGGCCAGACGGGTTGGTATAGGGTTTTGTTTCGAGTTTTCCCCTTTCTTGCAGTGACTTATTAACGTACTTAACGTAGATCTTTGCTTCGTACGAACATATTTTACATCTTTTGTTTTCAAAAATATAGTGTATAGACAATTTTTATAACTAAAAAAATGTTATGGAAAAAGATACTTAAAGGTGCTCACGTCGTAAAAACTGTTGAAACATAATTTCACTTCACTGTTGGTTCAGTGGCTGAAGGGGTTACTCCATTTACACGCGGCGTGTTGTGGGTTTGATCCCTACACGGGATTAAAAATTGTGTGATCCATTAATGGTTGTCCTAAGTCTGGGTATACTTTGTGTCCGTTAATTATATGTTTGTAAAGTCCCCTGCGACACAGAGCTTGTTCCCTGGTGCGGGAGCTGTCTTTTTAAACAGAACATACATTTTCCGGTAACGAAATTGGCCCAGCCCTAGCGCGTTCAACTAAATATCTAAACCCCATATGCTTGGTTCGGTCATTGAAATTTCCACTTAGATATTATCATCAACTCTCGTTAATTGTAATTTAAAACGGACATCGCCTACCAAGAGGAAAGGTTTCTGTTGAAACTGGTAATGATGAAGAGCGGAAGACAAATGTGTGTCACGATCTGAGACTAGTTCATTATGTTTTGAAAATAATGTTATTTTAAGAACTACATGTTCTAAACATGAATTTGTTGTCTTAGTACTATCTGAATTAATTATGTCTTCAACAAGATGGTGTAAGACAGTAGCAGAATATGCACTTTTTCATGCAGCTAGTTTTTAAAGGTGAACTTTAGTGTATCTAAGCCTAAATCTTAATGTTTTGAGAGCAAAAAATAATTATCTAAATTAACTTTTCTGTCTTATGAAGTCTGGAACAAATTTGCCAAAGAGTGACT
Organism: Trisateles emortualis; assembly: GCA_947095525.1. Lineage (NCBI taxonomy): Eukaryota > Metazoa > Arthropoda > Insecta > Lepidoptera > Erebidae > Trisateles > Trisateles emortualis. Next base: position 1,641,694 of record OX352748.1, on the reverse strand, counting down.
GAATGAATGAATGACAAGCAAGAAAATTTGTTTTATTAAAAGTCTCACAAAAAGAATTTAAAATATACATAGTGATGTATATTTAAACTGAAACATCGTAGGCGTCGCGTCGTTCGCCCACAGTGTTTCATCAAATATCTACATACCATTTTTGAAACCACAAATTTGTCAGTCAGAGAAATTATTGAGCTTAAAGCATTTGTTCATGTAAATACAAACACAAAGGGTCGTGGCAAAATGCTATTGATATAAAATCTTTTTTTAGACAATTCCCCCACTAGGGCACAGGACTTTTGTCGGGGGAATTTTTCAAATATATAATTCACAACAGTTTTAGTCTGGTGTTCGCATGGGACAAAAATTGTGTCATCAAAATTATTGTTCCGAGTCTAAGATTCGGTGACACTAATTTTCTCTGGTGTTCGCATGGGACTAAATTTGTGTCATCCAAATTATTGTTCCGAGTCTAAGATTCGGTGACACAAATTTTGTCTGGTGTTCGCATGGGACAAAATTTGTGTCATACAAATTATTGTTCCGAGTCTAAGATTCGGTGACACAAATTTTGTCTGGTGTTCGCATGGGACAAAATTTGTGTCATACAAATTATTGTTCCGAGTCTAAGATTCGGTGACACAAATTTTGTCTGGTGTTCGTATGGGACAAAATTTGTGTCATACAAATTATTGTTCCGAGTCTAAGACTCGGTGACACAAATTTTGTCCCATGCGAACACCAGACAAAAACATCGTCAAAATTCATCGAATAAAAATCAACAACACTACATTACTTTGCAGAATTATTGCACCCTAGGTAGGTATATAAACGGTAAGCATTACTTCACATACTACTATAGTATAAAGTTGACGCACACGACTCCATTGCATTATCAATGTTGTTCGCTTACATTTTATCGCCTCGTTGACAGCTGCGACCGGTACCTTTAATGCCAAGATTAAACTTGAAATGCACTTCAATTTTATCTGTGGTATGTGTGGTCTGCACATGATATTGTTGGTACAAATTGTAAAGTAAAATGACACTTGTTTATAACGTGTGTTTTATAAACCAACCAAAAATGGACGATGGTAGATAATTGAAGAGTTATAGAGCGAAATTTGTGAAAATATATTATTAGACTTGATTTTTTTTTAGCTTAGGTAGAAAACAAGAAGTATAAGTAAGATATATAAAAATATATTATTCTTGCTTCTGTTTAGAAATAATAATAATTTGATTGCCTTGGTCGTCCAGTGGCCGCAGTATGCGCCTGTTGAGCACTAGGTTGTGGGTTCGATTACCACACAGGACACAACTTAGTGTGACCCACAAAGAATTGTTCTGAGTCTGGATGTAATTTCTGTCCGTTTGTATTGGCAAAAGATAGACTATCATGGAAAAAGGAAGGGGAGGCCTTTGCCCTGCAGCGGGACGGTATAGACTAAAACGATGATGATGATGATGATGTATTGTATATCTGTAAAGTCCCCCGCGACACAGCAATTGGTCTCTAGTGCGGCAGTTGTCATTTAAGGAAAGAAAAAAATAGCACACGTACACATATATCGGCGATTTCATAAATTTTATTTTCCGTCAGAAGGCGAAAAAGACTTTAAAAAATTCAATCTCTAAAGTAAAAAAAAATAAACAGTGAAGTTACGACGGGCCGCTAGTTTAATATAAAAACTGAACTACCTGTTAGTATATATATTTATAAACTAGTGAACATTACAAGCATTCCCTGTTCCCAAATACTAGACTACACTAAACAAGTCGAGCTCGCATGAGTTTATTCCACGACGTAGAACGTAGGTGTGGAATGCGCTTGTTCGGCAATTTCCGTCCCGACAGGAGGCAAGCACACCTGCTACTACAGTTATTGTATTTATGCTGGAAATAGTTATGTCAAAGAGAAATTAGAATTTACATTTTTAATTTTTGTCTTAAAGTTTTTTTGTTTTCTTGGAAAGGTTTGCAAGAATAAGTAAGTGTGAATGCAGCCAGTTATATGAAGAGAGAGCGCTTATAGTGCTTTTACATTGTGGAAGGACTAGGGTACAAGTTAAGGTGCAGGCTGTACTCTTGTGGTCTTTATGACGATCGATCGCTGCAAATGGGCTAAACGTAAATGGGGTTTGTATATACCGACGGCGAACAAGCACATTCACTTCAGAACGTGTAAAAATTTGTCGCGCTATTAACAGATACAAATAAGTAAAGCTATAGAGGTTTCAATGTCTTTATACATTTCGTTGTAGTATATTATTTTTAATAGAATATTATATACCATATCTACCATTATGCCTTTTTCTCCGAGTGTATGATACCCGGCTTTATTCAGTTCCATATCAAGCCTATTATCATAGGTATACACAACCCAATTCTAATATGAATGGATCTATGCATAACACATTTTGCTGTAATCCCAGGAGGTAAAATCCGCCACATCTGCATGGTAGTTCTTACACTACTGCGCCTTCAAGGTAATCGATCATACAATAACTATGTATAAGACAATTATTAACATAATCAAAATCATAATTAACTGACATCTTCACCGACAATTCACAAACCAATCCAATAATACAGATCTATTATCTCAAAGGGACCACAGACGTAATTGACATGTAATAACGTGTACCTATCTAAAACAATGTCGCTACTAATAGACTAATCTAGATCGGGTAATAGTGCGTACCAAACGTAAGTACTCACTAGTAAACTTTTGTATAAACACAATTTTTACCAATCCCAAAACTCAATTCCAACTATATAATTTACATTTAGATTTTGTTGCATACGAAAACAACGTAAAAACTGCGCGCACTGGGTGCCATATTTAGCAAACAGGGGACACGCTCGAACAATGTGGATAGTTTCTTTCAGAGGCCGTCCCAGTTCCGAGTAAAAATGAGCGTTGCTGCAACACTGCTGGATGCAAATTGAATGCGCAACTTGGAAGTGCTCCGAACAATCGTATCGGACGCTCTGCAAGTAGAGCTTAGTATGAATAGAGAGGACTTTGTTGGGAAAATGTTAACAAATTTTAGCGAGTGACTAAGAGTTGTAGTATACAGAGTTTAGCTTCTGTACTGAGCACCACGGACACAACTATTTCGGAGTGATTTAAATGTGATAATGATAATGCTTGTATCCAATTGTGTAAACCAAGACAAACTACGCTCGGTTAGTCATACTTCCCTAGTGGTCGCACTTTCGCAATACTTACCTCTGTGCCACCTAGGCAATACTTACAAAGAATCGAATATAATATAATGTTAAAATAAATTTGTTTCTTTAGAAAATTAAAAAAAAAATGTAAATTCTTTACTTCTTTAATTTGTTAGCGTTCTCGCAATATGCGTATATAAAAAAAGTAATTTTGATTATTTAAATAGCTTTTTAGCAACATATTCTTTTTATCATAGTAAAACTAAGCAGGTTTACTATAAATCCTTACTTATATTATAAATGTGAAAGTTTGTGAGAATGGATAGATGGATGGATGTTTGTTACTCTTTCACGTAAAAACTACTGAACGGATCTGTATGAAATTTGGTACAGAGATAGATCAGGTCTAGAATAACACATAGGTAGCTAACCGACATCCACGTGGGCGGAGCCGCGGGCAACAGCTAGTATATAATAGTAAAAATGATAATTAATAAAATAGAGTGCTACAATTATTGTCGCACGATAAACACCACATCAACTGTAACCACAAATTGTTGCGACATTTAATCACAGGTCTAAACTTTCTTAAGTTTCAATTTCATTAGTTCTATTGTAATTGTGTACCCTAGTCAATAGAAAATCTAGGTCTACATAAAACACATAATAGACTCTTATCCTATCTACGAATGAACTCACTCTACGCACATCGGGAACAAAGATATCGACTGTCTAGTAACTTTGAATGCTATCTCAGTAAATGAACATTCTCATTCACAAATATGTATTGTTTGTTGCCGTTCTGAATTAGTTATTGTCTTTGCCTTGTTATGTATTTTCCTTGCGACATTTATCTATGGGTGGGTGCTGTGAAAGATGGGTTCGAAATTGTTAAAATAATTTAGATACTTAATTATAGATGTAAACTTCATCAGCAATTATATTATTAATTTCTTATATGTATACCAAAATTACAGCTCCTGAAAATAAAAAATAATTAGATCTGTTGTTAAGGACATTATACTAGTTAAAATAAATAGTGTTAATTAGTGTTAAATGTGCGCCATGTAAAAAATATGATGTGGAAAACGGTGCTGGTTATGTTACTACTCTTATATTGTACTACATGAGTATAAGCTTTCTTACACAATTGTTTGTTTGCCTAAATTAATAAAAAATATGGAATCTTAGCTAAGTTATTTGCCGTTTTTGTTTCGCTTTACACATTTTTCGAGGGAAACAAAATATTTAATTCATAATTCTTGTAAATTCTTTACAAGAAAAGTATATTGAATATTAATGTGATACTGGCTATAATTATACTATTAATGACATGTATATTATATTTCATTAGGTTGACGTCACAGAAGCAGAATGTTGATAGAACCCTTTAAACTATTTGAAATATTAAATTTAATAAAATAAAATATCTCCTACAGTAAAAGGAAATGTCTCCGGTGGGATTTTCTAAAAATAATTTATGAAAGTATGCCGCAATCTTCGCAGTCTTGATCTCTTAAGGCCGCTTTAACTCATGACCTTGTACTGAACCGAATCTTCATTTAATTGAACCCTCAAAGCAAGCTTTGCCTACACACGATAACCACATACTCAATCATCTAGCTGACTAACTAGTGAGTTAATGAGATATAGCTAACAGACGGACGCGAACGGGTCGTGATGTATTAATTTTGCACGCCTGACAATATTGGGCTCACGAATGCTTCGTCGAGTATTTTAGGGTTGACTCAACGTGTTATATGAGATGGCGTTATGGAAACCAATGTTGAGGGTTAATATGCCGGAGGTACTAAAATAATAACGACTGTATTTATAACCAAAACGTTTATTTTGATAACCGTTTTCGTTGTTGATTTAACTGATTTCGTTTTGTGAATCAAATCATGTTTTGATAAAATCCAGCTGCAAAGATTTTTAATAATCACTTTCGAAAAAAATCAACTGAATCTGGGCAAAATGCAGTATCAAAATTATACTTGACGATGTCATTTTGCATGAGTGCTTATTTTTGCATCTTTATCTTTGATGATAATGTCCACTGTTGAACGAAGATCTTTCATAATCTCAACCCGTAAACGTCCCACTGCTGGGAACGGGTCTCCTCCATACATTTGGAGTGATATTAGCCTACTATACTGCTGGCCAGACGGGTTGGTATAGGGTTTTGTTTCGAGTTTTCCCCTTTCTTGCAGTGACTTATTAACGTACTTAACGTAGATCTTTGCTTCGTACGAACATATTTTACATCTTTTGTTTTCAAAAATATAGTGTATAGACAATTTTTATAACTAAAAAAATGTTATGGAAAAAGATACTTAAAGGTGCTCACGTCGTAAAAACTGTTGAAACATAATTTCACTTCACTGTTGGTTCAGTGGCTGAAGGGGTTACTCCATTTACACGCGGCGTGTTGTGGGTTTGATCCCTACACGGGATTAAAAATTGTGTGATCCATTAATGGTTGTCCTAAGTCTGGGTATACTTTGTGTCCGTTAATTATATGTTTGTAAAGTCCCCTGCGACACAGAGCTTGTTCCCTGGTGCGGGAGCTGTCTTTTTAAACAGAACATACATTTTCCGGTAACGAAATTGGCCCAGCCCTAGCGCGTTCAACTAAATATCTAAACCCCATATGCTTGGTTCGGTCATTGAAATTTCCACTTAGATATTATCATCAACTCTCGTTAATTGTAATTTAAAACGGACATCGCCTACCAAGAGGAAAGGTTTCTGTTGAAACTGGTAATGATGAAGAGCGGAAGACAAATGTGTGTCACGATCTGAGACTAGTTCATTATGTTTTGAAAATAATGTTATTTTAAGAACTACATGTTCTAAACATGAATTTGTTGTCTTAGTACTATCTGAATTAATTATGTCTTCAACAAGATGGTGTAAGACAGTAGCAGAATATGCACTTTTTCATGCAGCTAGTTTTTAAAGGTGAACTTTAGTGTATCTAAGCCTAAATCTTAATGTTTTGAGAGCAAAAAATAATTATCTAAATTAACTTTTCTGTCTTATGAAGTCTGGAACAAATTTGCCAAAGAGTGACTGAATGAATGAATGACAAGCAAGAAAATTTGTTTTATTAAAAGTCTCACAAAAAGAATTTAAAATATACATAGTGATGTATATTTAAACTGAAACATCGTAGGCGTCGCGTCGTTCGCCCACAGTGTTTCATCAAATATCTACATACCATTTTTGAAACCACAAATTTGTCAGTCATATAGAATTTCATAATATTACTCAGGACATTGTTTTATACAGCCGAACACTTTCATAATAATGAGTAGGCGTCGTTAAAACCAACCTAAGGATCAGGTGTAAAATACTTTGATCCCATGGCCTTTTATGACTTGAGTGATGCTGCTCTCATCTTATAAGCAGTCAAATGTGTACTTACGAGTAGATTGTTTTATTATAATCATTATTATCTCTTTGCCAATATATGTGGTAATGATTTAAAGTAATTCGTATGACATGGAATTAAAGACAGTCAAACAGCTCAGAATCTAGAGTTGTGGCAGTCTTTGAGGGGAGACTTATGTTCCGCAGTGGGTGTCTTTTAGTTAAGATAGATGATGATAATGAAACAGCAAAAAAATATGAAGTACAGATTGCAGGTTAGGCACCTTAAAAATATTATTAGAGATTATTTTTAGCATTTTTGCTACTCAATTAACTCAAATATACCTGAATATTAAAGCAATGTGGAAAAATAGACATAAAAAAGCGGTGGACAAATTCGAACTCCGTAGGAGATCGGATGGCACAATTGGTAGTGCGCTGGGCTGGAACCCGAGAGGTGCAGTTCAAATGGAAAAGAAGATCCATTTGACAGAAAATAACAACGAATTGCCGCTTCTATAACAACAAAATCACTAGGAATATAAATTGATATATATTATGAACTAAATGCATAATAGCTCCATCATGACAATACAAAGTTCACCTCTAATATTTTGATATCAGCGTGATGCAATTCAGAAAGCTCCTATATTCGTTAGTCGGTGGATCGATGAGACTCATACATATTCATCTCACGAACACAATTAGCTCTCTCCATAGTTTTGAACCGGACCGAACCGTCAATTATATTTCGCAATCTGTACTACGGTTTTTGCGAGGAGCACTGATTTGAATAGGTAACATCATGGTCAGAATATTTTAGTCGTGATGGAAAATTTGTGGACGTATATAATGTGTAAATGGAGTTTTAGTCATATTTAATTAAAATTATATTTCAAGAAAATAATAATTATTTTAGATCAAATTATAATAATAATCAAACCTGTTTTTAGAATTTCTTCTAAGATATGTGGGTTTCCTCACTATGTTTTGCTTCACCAATAACATATGGTAAATCATTCGATAATACATATAAATTCCACAAAGTGAAATTTACATTGGTACCTGGAATCCCATTATCACTTGCCTCTTGCGTGCAACTCAGTTACAAACCCTTCGGCTCTTGATCTAAAAAAACAAGTATTGATTACTTGTTTTTTTAGATCAAGATATATTTTTATAAAAAAATATTCACATTATAAAAATTTGAATGTTCTAATCATGACTTCTTGATGAGTTTTTGTTTCTAAACTACTTAGAATGAAGTCCAAGTAAGTGAAACAAGACTCGTCTCGATAGTAAATAGTCATACAAATACTTAATACCAATTTTCAGGCAATCTACAACCATTACTTAGACAGTCCTTACCTCAACGACCGACCCTATTATGATTAGTTGGAAGAGTTTCCACTACAGATGCCAAAGTGTTAGTAACAGCTAATGCCTGCTTATGTTAAAGGGATAATAAGGGTAAGGTTTAACGGCTATAGAATCATCAATAAGAACCGTAACTCCTGCTTTATGACTTGAAATTTTCACTTTAAGTCGTAAAATGGACGTTATAATGACAATAAAAACTATAACTAAAACCCATGACGTTATAAACAAAGATTTAAATATTTTCAAGTTAAGAACGAGTAAAAGGGTAAAGTTAGTGTAAAAACTAGATTTTTTAAATTAGAAACTTATGTTCATGCTTGAAGAAAAAGTTGCTGAATGTATAAAAAGCGAAAGAAGTATGTCTAAATCTAAAGAATTGGCATCTCTGCCTACCCCAATGGAAGACGGGAATCATAAGACCACTTCCACATAATAATGAATTTTCGACGTTTATTGTATGAGTTACGATAATTTCAGCGTACGCTTTGATTTGTAAAGGTGCCGTCATGCGATTGATTCACATTCATTGTCAACAGCTGGTTCAGATAGCCGTCAACATGCATATAATTGGTTCTACAGTTCCGTCAGGTTGGACGAGTAAGCTCGCCTTGGATACGTGTTTAATAACACAGATCGATTCGAATTCGTGATTCTGTTCCTAGCTCAACTGACTTCCAAGCTTCAAAGTTTAACTGCAGTTTAATATCAAATGTCAAGTTTTGCACTAATTATTAATTATTAAGTATGCAACCCAGAAAATTATAATAAGTAGGTAATTAGTACCCGTGAAAAATACAAATTAAACAATAAAGCCGTATGATACTAATACATAGATAGGTTAAGTAAAGGTCGTAATAATAGCAACCCATAGATGTCTGCTGGGCACGGGTCTCCTCTCCTCTATCAAGAGAGAGAGGGTTTAGGCCTTAATTCACACACGCTGGCCTAATGCGGGTTGGTGAATCTGACATGTTTTTAGAATTTCTTCTAAGACATGTGGGTTTCCTCACGATGTGTTCCTTCGCCGTTAGCAGATGGCGAATTATTTGTTTCGTACATATAAACTCCACAAAGTGAAATTCACATTGGTACTGCCCGGGATCGAACTCGCACCTCTTGCGTGCAAGTCGGTTACTTTTCCACTCGGCCACCACCGCTTTTTTTAGGTCATAAGATAAAGCTTAAATATAATGAGTATAATGCTTAATCTTCTTTGAAATTAAAATAACCATGGCGAAATTAATTCCGCAACCACCTGAATCTAAAATACCTTATCAGAATTAATCCGTAAAATCGGACCCTTTCAAAATCCTAAACTTTGATTTCTCTCCAAACGATACCGGGATTACGATCCCAGGTCGTATGTAAATTGTTCCTGGATTCCCGACACAATAAATGTGCGGCACGAAGCCCGGTTGATCCGTCCAGTGCCGGACAAATGGAGTTAGAATGGAAAAGTTTAATTTCCATGGACGTCCGAGCCGACTTATAAAGATCACAGTATATATTCTGAAACTATTTTGATTATATTTAAATTGAATAACCAGGTAGATATGTTGCATTACTATGAAGAAAAATATGTCTGACCTATTTATTTTTCTTATTCAATAGATAAAAGACTCTCAGACAAACTTACAGTTTATTATAATTATTTTGAGTTGATGACAAATAATATAAATTTGTTACTTTTTATACTGCTTAGGTGACAAACAAGCACACGGTCTGTAGGGTAAGCAGTTACCGTAGCCTATGGACGCTTGCATTACCTTGGGTTGCCTGTGCGCCATGCCGTCCCAAAAAAATGTAATGGAGTATCTTATAGTCTGGGATAGATAATATATTTTGAAAATCGCATACCTAGATGAGTTCTGGAGAACTGTACTCATGTATAGAATCAAAACTGCACTGCAGTGGTCTTGAAACTTCTGCTAATTAACTTTACTATATTATAGCATTACGTTAGGTAGAGCCTTTTCCTTGTTAGACTTACTCGCTTGCATAGGGACGTCTTAATAATAAGGTATTTGATTAAATATTCTCATCAATAATTGTGTATGCTGTAGAAAGATGTAAAGAGAATATTATAAAAGGTAGCAGCCTCTATCTGGTGCATCATACGGTATAATATAATATGCTTTGATATACCTGTATTGAATACTTCGATATTGACTAGCCTTAAGTGGAGATGGACAGGCCACCTAGTTGGGTAGGCAGACGGAAGGTAGACTGGTGGCCGCAAAATGGAAGAAGATTGTTGGGTCTACCACTGGCCCTATGATCGGACGATATAAAAAAACAGCGGGAAAGCAATGGATGAGCTTGGCACAAAACCGAATCAGATGGCACGCAAAAGAAAAGCCTAGCAGTGAGTGGTCAAGAGTTGATGAAGCAGAATATAAAGAAAGTATTGAATTGTATAGCATTATATGCTTTAATATTAAAAATAATATAAACTCCGGTAATTAACTTAGGCATGCACCAAATGGTGGCAAGTCTGCAGAGCCAGTTGGTGTTCCAGCTAAACTGACAATAGGTCGTGTGTCAATTATCATGTGCATATGTAAAATTTTTCCCTTATGAGTAAGCGGCCATATTATATCTACTATTACATTCCAGTGCTAACGATGTTCTCGATTAAGATTTAATTGCTGGGTACTTTATACCGCATGATACAGATGGTTGATTGCGAAATGAATGAGCTGATTTTTTCGTTTATTTTCACTGACTTTGTTTTAATCACATGAAATATTAACTTTTTAACTATCATGTTATATGTAGTATGTGGGTATTTTATACTCAATATTTATTAATATTATAATGTCGAGAATTGTATGTCGGGGGTACACACAACTTTGTAACCGTCGTCAGTCGGAATAAATCCTTACTATCAAACAGCTGTTGTCTCATTGTGCGCTCCCAAGGTCAGATATACTACAGTGGCGACGAGGATTAAAATAATACGGACGATTATTGTGAAGTTCTCAAGAAATAAAACAAAATGTCTATCGGAAAATTGAGAGAATTCGATGTGCGGGCAGGATTGTGGTCGTCATACGTGGATAGAATTGAAATGTATTTCAAGGTGAACAAGGTCACGGAGGACATGAAGTTGCCCACTTTAATTACGAGCATGGGAGATGAAGCTTATGAGCTGCTGGTTAATCTCGCCAGCCCGCAGAAACCATCGGAATTGTCATACGTAAACGCCGGGGAACTAATGCGTCAACATTTACAACCGGCGCCATCTTCGTTAGCGGAAAGATACCGGTTTCGCCAGAAGCGACAAGGTGCGACAGAAGACATCGCGGCTTATGTAGCGGAATTGAAAAAATTATCGCGTTATTGCAAGTTTCATGTAAATTTAAACGATAATTTACGCGATCAATTTATATGCGGGCTTAGAAGCGATGTTATTCGGCAGCGGTTATTTGCGGAGGACGACTCAATTACTTTTACGGAGGCGATCAAGTTGGCTTGCTCTTTAGAGGCAGCGGAAAGGGACGCAGCGTTAGTCGAGGGACCAAATGGGACATCACAGACGAGCAGCGCTTTGCCAGTCCATGCGATTGTACCTAAACCTAACACGTGGCGTGGCGGCGGGAGCGGGCGTAAGTTTAGCGCCGCGATGGCGGGAGCCGACAGAGGGCGCTCGCGGCCGGGAAATGCTCAGCGCTCGTCGGCGTCGATACGGAACGGAGCGTCAAAGAAGTGTACGGCTTGTGGAGCGACAGATCATAACTTCGGGGATTGCCGATATAAGAACTTTGTGTGTAGCAAATGTCAGTGCGTGGGTCATTTGCGGCGAGTATGCCCGGGACGGGGCAGCGGGACGTCGTCGCAGGCCCGGGATGACCGGGAAACAACGAGGCGAGACATCCACTTCGGGGACTTTGTTTACGGAAGTGACAGTGAGGAAGTGGACGAAACCGAGGCTTTGAATCTCTTATCTTTAACGAACTATAAGGCGGTGAGTTTACCTATATTAATTGATAATACTCGCGTTATGATGGAAATAGATACAGGCACGGCGATTTCGTGTATTAGTAAACGATATATATATATATCAAAAAGATAATCCTGTCGATTACATCTAATGCGGTTGGTTGCGATCATGTCAGCCGCCGTATGATAATCCCTATCCTGGATCATCTTCTCCCACCCATCTCCCATATTATTAATTTCTCTTTCCACTCAGGTACTTTTCCGTCATTGTGGCGGAAAGCCTATGTAATTCCCTTACCCAAAATTCCAAATCCTACCCTCGCTAATCATTTTCGTCCTATATCTATACTCCCATTCCTTTCAAAGGTACTCGAGGCTTGCGCTCACAAGCAACTTTCGAGGTTTGTGTATCAAAATGATCTGTTAAGCCCACTGCAATCCGGGTTTAGGCCAGGTCACAGTACCATCTCCGCACTCCTTAAAGTGACTGGCGATGTGAGGGCGGGCATGGAGAATACTAAAGTCACTGTATTGGCCTTAGTGGACTTCTCGAACGCCTTCAACAACGTTAGTCACGACTTCCTCTTGTCCATTTTGTCCTTCTTTGGGATCTCTTCCGAAGCTCTGGAATGGTTCGGTACTTATCTTCAGGGGCGTCAGCAATCAGTCCGCCTCGATGAGATGTCATCAAATTGGCGAGATCTCTGCTCTGGCGTCCCTCAAGGCGGTATTCTCTCTCCTTTATTGTTTTCAATTTTTATAAACCTTGTAACCCAAAATCTTCAGTGTGCGTATCATCTTTACGCCGACGACTTCGAATAGGTATTTATTGGATGTATGTTTATTTAGGTAGGATTTATTATTATTTAGTATATTTTAGTATAATTATTTATGTATCTTTTGTGTTATAAGAACTTAGATTTTTTTTTTAAATCTCTTAATTTTTTTTTTTCTTACTTCAATTGCACCTACTTTGTATTTCTCTGCATCACCCTTACAGGTAGACTGGTAGAGAATGCCTTCGGCATTAAGTCCGCCTATGTACTTTATGTATATGAAGTTTTAATAAATAAATAAATAAATAAATAAACATGTTTACGAGATATATTTTTGTCATTTACCTATTGAAAGTGATAACACTGTTTTAAAGTTTTATGATGGTTCAAAAATTAAGCCGTTGGGTATTATAAGGCCATTAGTTAAGTTCAATAAAGTGGAAAGACATTTAGAATTATTTGTTATTGAGGGAGGTACCACTTCTTTAATTGGAAGACAGTGGTTGGCCGAATTGCAAATAGATATACCAAAATTCCGATGTAACTTGAACTTTATAAATAAACATATTATACACGTTGATAAGGAAATTTGTAATTTATTCGACAGGTATAAAGATGTATTCAGCGGCGGGCTGGGACGGTACACGGGAGGCAAGGCGAGGTTGCGCGTGCGCGACGGCGCGGAGCCCGTGTTTCACCGCGCGCGCCCGCTGCCGTATGCGCTGCGCGAGCGCGTCGATGCCGAGCTCGACGCGATGCTGAGCGCTGGCATCATTGAGCCGGTTGACTGCTCGGACTGGGCTTCGCCACTTGTGCCGGTAAATAAAGCAGATGGTACATTGCGTATTTGTGCGGATTACAAGTCAACTTTAAACCCAGTGCTTTTGGTGGATCGTTACCCTCTTCCTAAAATTAATGACGTTTTAGTAGGGTTAAACGGGGCTCAATTTTTAAGTAAAATTGATTTATCTAACGCTTACAATCAGATTGAATTAGATGAATCTAAGAAATTCACTGTTATCAACACTCACCGTGGTTTATTTCGATATAATAGGCTAGTTTATGGATTGTCATCGAGTGTAGGGATTTTTCAGAGGATTATGTCGAATTTATTGAGTGGGATTCCCAACGTCCAAGGGTTTTTGGATGACATTATAATAGGGGGAAAGTCGAAATCTGAACATTTACAGGCTCTCGAGACGGTATTAAGACGATTAGCAGATAACGGATTGAAATTAAAAACAAATAAGTGTGTATTTTTGGTTGATAACGTAAAGTATTTGGGTTACACTGTATCGAAAGAGGGGATAAAGGCAGATAAGGCTAAAGTCGATGCCATCTTAAAGATTGATCCTCCGGTAAATATAACTGAGTTGCGATCGTTTCTAGGCATGGTTAACTTCTTTGCGAGGTTTATTAAAAATCTTAGTTCATTGTTAGTTCCTTTGCATAAGTTATTGCGAAAGGGAGTTCCTTGGAACTGGGATGACGGGTGTGAGCGTGCTTTCGGGGCGGTTAAGAAAGCCTTAGTTAGTACTGAAGTGTTGGCCCATTATGACCCAAAGAAACCCATAATCGTAACTTGTGACGCGAGCGCTCGGGGTGTCGGTGGGGTGCTGGCACAGCGCGGTTCGCGCGGAGAGCGCCCGGTAGCTTACGCGTCACGGACGCTCACGGCCGCGGAACGGAATTATTCACAAATTCACCGCGAAGCATTGGCGATCATATTCTGTGTAAGAAAATTTCACCAATACTTATACGGGCGTAAGTTTATATTGCGAACCGATCATAAGCCTTTAGTGTCGATTTTTGGCCCAAATGCGGGGATTCCGATTATGACTGCGAGTAGGATGCAACGCTGGGCAGTAATCTTGTCGGCTTACGACTATGAAATAGAGTATATTAGAACAAATGAGAACTGCGCCGATGGGTTATCTCGGTTGCCGATTAATACTTCGGAACGTACTGGGGATTCAATTCCGGAACAAACGTATTTACATTTCGCTCAGGACGCATTTTTATTAGACCATAAACAAATGAGGGAACACACGCTAAAAGATACAATTTTAAGCCGTGTACTTACATATATACGGGATGGTTGGCCTCAGGAGTGCGAAGTAACTGGTATGCAACCATACTTTAACAGGAAGTCCGAGTTGTACGAGGAACTAGGCTGCATAATGTGGGGTCATAGGGTCGTCATTCCGGCAAATTGTCGGGATAAAGTTTTAAAGTTGATACATGAGCCACACATGGGCATTACTAAGTCGAAGGCCATAGCTCGTAGTTACGTGTGGTGGGCCGGCATCGACGAGGCGGTGGAGCGCGAGTGTCGCGGGTGCGCCACCTGCGCCGCGCACGCAGACGCGCCCGCCCGCGCCGCGCCGCGACTCTGGCCGTGGCCCGCGCGCCCGTGGGCGAGGTTGCACGCCGATTTTATGGGTCCAATAGATGGAAAAATGTACCTAGTGGTAGTGGACGCCATGTCGAAATGGCTAGAAATATTTCTTGTACCGAGCACCGCAGCACGTAGTACGGTTTCCAAGCTGAGAGAGTTATGGAGTAGGTTCGGGGTGCCTAGGCAAATAGTTACGGATAACGGGCCACCATTTACTAGTGCGGAATTCGCAGCGTTTTTAAAAGAAGATGGCGTCGAGCACATATTTACGGCTCCCTATCATCCGGCATCTAACGGGGCGGCTGAAAATGCTGTCAAAACGTTGAAAAAGGTTATAAAAAAGGCGTTAACGGAAGGTAGGAATATAGAAATATCGATAAATAATTTTCTATTACACTATCGAAACACAGAACACTGTTCGACGGGTGAGAGCCCGGCTATGTTGTTAATGGGTAGGCATTTAAGAACAAAGCTAGATACGCTAAAACCGGATCGGGAAAACAAAGTGCGAGAGGCGCAACAGAGACAGCTTAGAACTAAAGGTGGGAGAGATAGGACGGTTAAAGTGGGCGATGAGGTTTGGTATCGGCAGTACTTAAAAGCGGAAAATTGGCAACCAGGGCACGTATCAAAGTCGATGGGTTCGAACGATTTTAAAATCTTAGATTGTAGGGGTAACGAGATACACAGACATGTTGATCAACTAAAGCGTCGTACTAGGAGTTCACTGGTAATCCCCACAAATGATAGACAATCTACTAACTGCGATGCACAGAGTGCTTCGGGGGTCCAGTCGGAGCAGTCAGCGGTGCTGGAACCGCGGGAGGGTCTCGCACCCGATCCAGCGTTCATCATACAGCAGCCGGAACCAGTAGCTGAGACATTTTCTACGCCACCTGCTTCTCCTGTACCGCCCCAACCACGTCCAGTTCGTAAATGTAGATTAGTTAAACGTTAAATTAAACGTACGTAGATTAATATGTGATATGTTCACCTTGTCATAACAAGTGTGTCTGTATATATTTAATACATAATTTGTTAGTAAAATAATTTGTTAGTAAAATAAGTACCTAAGTATGTTATTTCGTATTTGTCATTTTCGGGGTTGCTGTGACTTAAATTAAGTGGGGAGGAGTGTAGTATGTGGGTATTTTATACTCAATATTTATTAATAATATAATGTCGAGAATTGTATGTCGGGGGTACACACAACTTTGTAACCGTCGTCAGTCGGAATAAATCCTTACTATCAAACAGCTGTTGTCTCATTGTGCGCTCCCAAGGTCAGATATACTACATTATATATATGCAATATCATACTTTGGGTTAATACCCAAAGTATAATATTGCATAGCGATTATACATTATTTCCCACTATGCAAGTCAAAGTCAAAATCATTCATTCATTTAGATCAAATACATGATACTTATGAACGTCATAAAAACAAATGCCAGCATACTTTTTTCCTAAGGCCAATTTGCTGACTACCGGAAGCCCTACCGCCACGAGAAGAATTGGCAAGAAACTCAGGCCTCTCTATTTAATCAATATAACATTCACAATTTGGTATGAGTTACAATATTAGTGGTAACAAATAATAAGAATGAAATTTAGATATTTAATTAATAAGGAAAAAACAATGAATTTAGCTTTCCACTGTATCTTTTTCTAGTCTCTTTTTGTAAGTATAAGATAGAAACTTGCCGAGATCACATTGCAATTTTAGTAGCAATCTAAAGGTAAAAATAAAAAAAATATAGAACAGTAGTTTCCATATTTAAATATGTATGACCACAGTCTTGTCTCAAATAAAGCCTTTGATTACTTAAACTAGTACCAATAAAATTTCCAGTATTATTATTATTTATTTAAATAATTGTGTTGGAATATAAAATCCTACCTAAAACTTTGTGCCGGGTTAAATATGATGCCGTGCAAAATTGTCTATGTGCAATATTAAAACTCCTCAGTTCATAACTCAATTTTCAAATAATAAAAAGTAGGTATATAATATTAACTAATTTTATCGAAATCAAAGGTAATAAATATGTGAGATCAAAGATCTCAATTTAAAAAATAACAACTTCTTTAATATGATAGGTAACATACTGCGGTATTTAGAATCGTCATGTTAACATTCTAGTATACCTCTAGGCTGGTCATTTACCGATCAAGCACTAGCTATGAGAATCTCGGCCTGATAAAAGCTCGGCGTTCATCTAAACTAGCTAAGCACTTAAACAGTTGAGTAGTCTATGCCTTTGTGGCGGCTCACTTCGCACCTATTGAGAACCCTTCATGTCTCAAGCAGCATATTAAGCTGCAATGCTGTATTAGATTTTTAATGCTGCTAAATCGAGTACGCTACTAATGCTAATAATGTGGGCGGTGATAGATTTAGGGGCTAACTGATTTAGTGCATTCAACAATAAAGAATCAGTTCAGGTAATTGAAATAGCTGGGGAGAGGCTATATTTAATGCGTCCTTGTTATTAAATCTAGTAAGTGATTTTTTTGCAATTAATCTCTTGTTACAAGAAGATAGAATCCGATTATAATTTTTAATAGCTTTATAGATTAATCTAGAAAACAAAGGTGACTGGTCTGTTGGTCTTGTGGTTAGTGACCCTGACTGCTATACCGGAGGACGTGGGTTCGATTCCCACACGAGAAGAAAATCTTTGTGTGATCCATAAATGTCTGTTCCGAGTCAGACACAGGGCAGTTCTTTTAAAAAAACCTTTACTTACAGTAATCAACTAAAAAATAAAACTGATGATAACTTCATTTTGCCTGATCTATTTTATAAAATTTACGTAAGTACACATAAGACGTAATTTATTGATGACTTCATAGATTGCAATAATCTAAGTAATACAACCTTTCGTCTGTATAGCATTAAACCTTATCTCAATAGGAATAAGGATCCAAATCGAGCATGAACACTTAAGAGCTGCCAAAGTGGCTATAACACTAACATAATAGGCCGTAGATCGGTCAAATGAGTGTACTGACGAAGTGGAAAGGGAGGGAGTAAACATTATTAGTAATGTGGTTCAGGTTATAATCAGTAGGCGGAAAAGGTTACCTTACCCACGTGTACAGTTTGAAATATTAATTTCTTTAAAAATAAAACAAAAAATAACTAAATGTATGAGTGGCTGAGCGGAAAAGTAACCGCTTGTATACTTCCATTATAGTCTTCTATCATATCTTGTGATTGTCATTTGCCTTACCAAATGACGATCACTAGATCGTCATACTTTGGTTGGTTGGCACACTTAGGTATGTTCCAATGCAGCACATGTTCCAACGTGACCTTTTTCATCTTTAGAGGATTTTGTGGATAGATCAATTTTAGTATTTTTTGTGCTTTCACTTTTGTGCTGACGCTATTGCTCAGTGTTGGGGTTAGAGTCGAAATAAATATATAATAAATACCCCACCCTAAAAAACATCTTGAAGTTGAAGTATAACAATTTTTGGAGTTTAGTGGAATAAGCCTACAAAAGGGAAATCAACGTGGAGTTGTGGAAAACGGCCCAGCCAGCAGTGGGCCAAATATGGATTGCTATTTATCGAATAAGTTGCTCACATAAGTATCTGATACTTCTATGATGTATAATTTATTGACAAATAAAAGTATCTTTGTATATGCTACTATGTTTTCCTAAATAAGCGCTATCAATCAATCAGCCTATCGCAGTCAACTGCTGGACATAGGCCTCTCCCAACACGCGCTATAGCACACGGTTCTTCGCCTTCCGCATCCAGTGCGTCCCAGCGACCTTTTTTAGATCTTCTAGAAGAAAATATATGATTGCATGATAATTATTTAACTTGCCCAAATGAAAAAATAAATTAAGTAACAAAAGTTCACTTCTTGCGCCGACCACATTAGCCGCTCGCTCCAATTTGTGCTAGGGCTTATTAATGTGTGGAGACATGCGAAAAACTCCCAAGTCAGCTGTACACAACCACTATTTACAGTAACGTCGCCATTTTTCATTTTCTCTAGCCAAATATGTCTTCTTTCTTCTTGTAAAATATTTACGACAGATGATTTCGTAACATCGTAGGTTCAATGGATAACTTTACTTTAGGTGATTTTTTTGGTGGTTCTTTGCATTTCTGGTGTCAAATGTTTGCATATTTAGATTGATTGGGTCTCTCTCTCTCTTTTTCCTATCCACTGCTGGATATATATGGCACCATCAAGTGTTTTCATAGTATTAAGTTCTGAACTATTTTTGTCCATTGACTGCCCGCAACCTTGTTCAATCGATCAATCAAAATCTATACCTAATATAATTATCGTTAAAATTTTGATACTACTTATATGTCTATTAATAATAGCAACTTGACCTATTATTTATGTTACTCTTACAGTTTTAATTCTATGAACTCAATAATGTAGGTACTCATACTTTATTTTCACCACTTTTGTTTTCATTACAAAAAGTACCATCAAGTAACCTTTTTCAGTTATGTGCTACACAAAGGCCTTTCCTAATTTAAAATAAATCACTTGGTTTTCCAATTAATTCAACACAGTATTTTTTCTCTTGTTTTTCGCCATTTAACACTCCTGCAATCATCCTTAAATAAAACAATCTAAACCTAAAATAAACAAACAACCAATTCTTGATAAAAACACAAACAACAAAAGGTCCAAAAATCAAAGGGAATTTTCAATTATAAGAAAATACAATATAAGAAGGAGGGAGGTATAATCGCAAGTCGCGTTCTTAAGTAGTGGCGTAGTGTGACGTAATGATGGCGAGACGACAAAACGTCGAATACGACATTGGCGCTGGGACTTCGTGTAGTGTGACCACCTCTAACCAACAAAAATAGTGCCGTGATTGATGACTGAGCAATTATTGAGAATAGGGAAAGTTATCGCCTCGAAAACTATCATGCATTGACTGACATGAATGATTCTGCCGCATAAAATAGTAGGTGTTGACAAGAAACGAGTAAATTACATCCAGACTGAATATAGCATTGTAACATTCTACATGCTGCAATTCTTAACCCACGAACAATTAGAAAGCGTTTTACATGTGCAACAGATCATAATCTAACGCCGTGGTAAACGCTAAGTTAGCTAATGAGAGCGAGTGCGCTCTTTTCTGCAACCGCAATACTTCTCAGATTCCCCAGAACTCTGTGCAACTTGGTGCGCGTCAGATAACGCTCCGTTGAGCACAAAATTACATCATAGTTTGAGTTGACAATCTGAAAGAATTTAGTTAATTTAACGACAGCACTAAGGAGTAAAATACCTACATACGCCTTAAAATACATTGCATACATTTATTTGAGTAGGTAATTATCTATAACTCAAATAAATGTATGCAATGTAGTGTAATTTGGTAGATTGGCCCGTTCGGGCGAACAAATGGCAGGCGAAACGAACTCATTTATTTGCTGTTATGTCATATTTATATTATAATATCCGCCTCATCGTAAACCATCCTCAAGTCCATAATAAAGTGTATGAATCAAAATATAGTGATCATGTTTATAAACCAACCCAAATTAATATTATTCATGGACAGCCTACGCTAAAAGATAATGGAGATCAAAGGCCTCGAAACGTGTGAATCGAGTTAGAGGAGGGGTAAGGGCGAAAAAGGGGGTGCACAAAAGCGCCAGGGTCGTCATTAAACACGAGCTTTTCCTGTACTAATGTGACGGACAATACTGAACGGTTCTTTTTCATGCGTTCCGATGATTTCCTTTGGAAAATCTTTTATCTTTTGAATGTGATTTAGAAAATAATGAGGACGTTTGAAAGGATTTTTTATTTAGATGTGTTTGATAGAGTATGATTAAGTTGAGCGTGATTGCCGCCGGCCACTTTTGAATAAATGGTGTGAATTTCAGAAAGATTACTTTATACTCGTAATTATTAAGTCATCGTCAAAGTATAACTTATTTATTCATTAAGATCAAATACATGACACTTACGAGTACAAACGTCAAAGAAAATCAATAAATGGCAGCATATTTTTTTAAAAGTTTATGCAAAGTTTGAAGACTCAACAAAATATTATAACTTATTACTATAAACACAGGTTTTGAACGTAGGAATCTAAGATAATATTTAATAGACAAATTTTCATATCTTTATAGGTTGTATGACTTAACTTATATATTTGTAGAACTATTAAAACGTATAGATCTTTATTTGCTATTAGTAGTTATTCATCATGATCTTTAAACGACTAAGCTAGTAGTCAATATTATTGCCATGTATTGTTTCTATTTACAGGACTGATGGTCTATTGATTACTGATCCTGACTGCTAAGCCAGAGATTGCGGGTTCGATTTCCACCTAAGACTATTTTGTGTGATGGGCGGTTCTTTCTTTCTTAAAAAAAGACACTAGAGAACAAGCTCTGTATCGCGGGGGACTTTACAAACATACAATTAACGTACACAAATTACACCCAGACTCAGAACAACACTTTGTTTCACACCTAGTTTTATTCTGTGTGGGAATCGAACCCAGAACCTCGTGCACAGAAGGCGAATACTGTGGCCACTGGACCACCAAGGCAGACAAATAATCTATATCGAAATATATGAGTGTGTTCACCAATTATCTGATGACAAAATGGCCGTGTGTTAGTTGTCCCAAGATAATTAGTCATTATGTGTGCGATTAAAGTTTATAAGTTGCAAATTGTATTTAAATTTCATATGAGAACTAATTTTAACTGCGTCTTTGGCAACGTTAAATTTTATCAGTTTTCAGTATGAGTTTTGGTGAATGGTTTCTTAGCGGGCGCCAGAAATTAACTGAAGAACTGCTTGCGAGACTGGTGCAAAATTTCAAACTTCTAGCTTTAGTATTTTAGTTTTGGTTTTAAAGTCAGTCAGCCTATTTATTCTGGTCTTAAATTTAAAAAGAAAAAATAGGCTGACTGCCTTTGGTTAGTTGAGTTTTACAATGTTTATTAAAAGAATGACTATAAAAAGTACTATCGCCATTTTTCTTATACATTAGTTTTAAACGAACTATTATTTTATGCAAGTTCGATCCCGGGTGGCAGTACCAATGTGAATTTCACTTTGTGGAGTTTATTGTACTAATCAAATGATTCGCCATCTGCTAACGGTGAACGAAAACATCGTGAGGAAACCTACATGTCTTAAAATAAATTCTAAAGACTGTTTACCAACCCGTATTAAGCCAGCGTGTGTGAATTAAGGCCTGAACGCTCTCTCTCCGTTGATAGAGGGAGGAGACCCGAGCCCAGCAGTGGGACATATGGGTTGCTATTATATTTTAGTTTAGTCTATCCAATATTTTTAAAATATGACAATATACTTTTTGTTCTGTCCGTGTGGTGACGGATTAAGAATACAAATGTCACCACTCCGTTCCACCCCGAGGGTGTTGTAAGAGTCGACTAAGGGAGTAAGTCAGGCAGACAATATCCACTGCTACAGAGGGAAAAGTCTGGCCAGCGTGGTATAGTAGGCTAATATCCTTCCAAGTGTATGGAGGAGACCCGAGCCCAGCAGTGGGACGTTTATGGGATCAGATGATGATGATGATGATTGTCATTTTATTAAAGCTTTTCGAGTAATTATATGTTTGTTTCAGATGTGATACAAGTGTGGTCAGCACCTGGGGGCATGACGCAGTTACCTTGTGACTTAGCTGCTTCAGTCAGTGAAGTTGCCCTCATGTTCTGGTTCAAAGAGGGAGACAGAATGCCTATATACACGTAAGTTTTATACATCATTTAATAATCTGACTTATATATACGACACTTAAGAGCCTACAAACTAAAAATGTTGTCATTTCTCCTGTTACCTATGAGAAAACGACGGAAAGATAATTCTTACCAATGCTGTCTTATTCACACATGTAACAATTCAGAAAACCTGAAATAAAAAAGGATACATCTTTATTTTTTTAGAATACTTTTTCGTTATAGAATACTAGCTATTGTCCGCGATTCCACCCGTGTGTATATCGATTATCATGATTAAAAGTAGAGAAGCCTGTGTGTTATTTCAGACTATTCTGTATCCGTGCCAAATTTCATCCAGATCCGTTTAATAGTTTTCAAGTGAAAAAGTGACAAACATCCATACTATTCACATTTGTAATATTAGTAAGATTCGTCATTTCCTTATTTATCACCACATTATTTTATTAGAATACAAATTTTCTCAAGAAAAACTTCCCAAAAACTAATTTGAAAACTCGGTTTATCAGTCAGTCAAGAATAGTTTTTACGCTATCAGTTGGTACAATTCGATTCATTAAAATTGGGTCTCACAGTTTCAAAGTAGGAATCGGGCCAGTACTAAAGTTTTAACGATGTGCCAATATGTGGCAGGCCCCAGGCGCCCTGAGGCATTAAAGCTGAAATCCTTATTTTACTTTGAAAGTTAATTTGATTACATTTTTTATCACACATACTTTCTTTTTTTTACTCCCGTAATAGGGAATAATACCTGTATCTATTATCTAGACGAGACTAGGGATGCCTAGACTTGGGATAAACTACAAATCACACCAAAATATTATTGAGGCGCTCATAGCTAGGTGCACTCGCTGTTCGGTTAATGATCAGCGGGTTAAGCTACCAAGGGCGCGTTAACCCTATAGATGTGTGACCGCATAGTGGTATTTCATCTGAGCGTCTCCGTGCTTCGGAGGGCACGTTAAAAGTCGGTCCCGACTGTTAACAGTCGTTAGATCACGACAGAGGCCTAAACATGGGCGATCTAAATAACTCTGTCACCAGGTTGGCCACTAACCAAACGAATAAAAAAAAAAAAACAAAATATTGTTCCGTGTAGGAAACGAACCGACGATCTCTAGCTTAGCAGTCAGAGTCACTAACCACTAGACTAACAGGCCAGTCATTTCTATTCATTACTTAGAATATAAGCTTCTTAGTTTGTCCCATCTATCAACCGATCATTAGTATTATTATTTTAAAAGACAACTCCCGCACTAGGGAACAAGCCTTGTGTCGCGGGGGACTTTACAAACTTACAATTAACGGACACAAAGTACACCCAGACTCGGGACAACCATTAGTGAATCACACAAAATCTCCCGTGTGGGGATCGAACCCACAACACGGCGAGGTAACCACCAACCGTGCAATCAATGTGCATCAATCACGATTACATTTTCCTTCTGATTTACTAAACAGATACTGGCAAACATTCTAAATTGCTAATTTCAATAAACACAGGCTGCCATTAGCATTCAAATCCCATCCTGCCATCTAGACAAGGTCGTGTTATATAGGTACTGAAGGTAGGTCGAAGTGATCGCTTCACGTATCTACCATTGTCGTTCTGATTAACCCATTCAGCTAGAAGACAATGGACTTGCTTTCAGATATACATTAATATAATATATGTTCTGGTGAACGAAATATTAGTTTATTAGATTAGTCGCAGTACAGATTTGTCGGACAAGCATTAATCGCACTTCCATTTGTCGAGCTCACGTAGTACACTTTGTTTAACGAGAGTCACTCGAGCAAGAAAGAGGGACAGCCCTTCTAGACAAGTGGCATAAGCGATAGTCGAATCGAAAAGTCAAAAAAGCAAATGCATGGAATTTGACGTAAGTTAACGACATTATATCGTAGACTTACGTCAAATCCCATATATTTGCTTTTTTGCTCTAGCAAAAAAGCGCTTGTCTAGACCCTCTAGGGTCAGAGCCTCTAGACAAGTGGCATAAGCGATAGTCGAATCGAAAAGTCAAAAAATAAAATGTATGGAATTTGACGTGAGTCTACGATTTAATGTCGTAAACTTACGTCAAATCCCATACATTTTCTATTTTGACTTTTCGATTCGACTATCGCTTATGCCACTTGTCTTGAGGCTCTGAGCTCTATCCTACTAATATTATAAACGCGAAAGTTTGTAAGTATGGATGGATCGATGTTTGTTACTCTTTTATGTAAAAACTACCGAACCGTATAGTTTTTAGTCGCCCGTGATCTGATCTATATACCTACCTAAAAAAGACTTCAAAATAATTTTAATAATACTGTACGCTATCCATTAAAATTTGTATAAGAAAACTTATTGCTCATATCTCTCGATATTCGTACCACAAAACTGAAATTGCTACAACAATAGTTACTTATTAATCCGCGGCTCCGCCCGCGTGGTTGTCGGTTGTCGCGATAAAAAGCCTATGTGCTATTCCAGACTATAATCTATCTCTGTGCCATATTTCATCCAGATCCGTTCAGTAGTTTTTACGTGAAAGAGTAACAAAAATCCATACATCCATACTTACAAACTTTCGCGTTTATAATATTAGTAGGATAGCAAATAAATCGAAAATAAAACTCGTAATCCTAGCTGATAACAAAGCAATGGGATTACAAATATGGCGGATATTATCTGGAACCGTTAACAGTAGTTATGTTCACTTTCCTCACCAAACACAAGAACATAAAAGTAAATACAAACATAATCCAGTGTCGATTCAACATGCCATAATCCTATGGTTTTCCTTCCCGTTTATTTTCCCGTCGCGCGCTTCATTTGTCTAATGGAATAAAGCCTGCCTGTTGATTGGAGTTCTCTGCTTATGCCGTTTTTGTATGTAGCGTACGTTTTTGCAGCTTTTGTTCGAAATACGTATGTGAAGTTTTTTGAGACAAACAAATGACATTTTTTTTCCGACTTGTATTTGTATTGTGTTTTCTGAAGAGGTTTGTTTTGATTTCCTTTAGTCCAGACACTTTGGCATAAAAGTGTTGGAGGACAGTATAGTACAAATATAACCGCTTTGGCCATACAAAATGCGTAAAGACATCTCTATTAAAATTTATGGACTGGTTACAAAATAGTGATTTATAATCTAGACTAGCTGTTGACCGCGGCTCCGCCCTCGTGGATGTCGGTTATCGCTGCAAAAGTAGCCTATGTGTTATTCCAGACTATAATATATCTGTGTGTCAAATTTCATCCAGATCTGTTCAGTAGTTTTTACGTGAAAGAGTAACAAACATCCATCCATTCATCCATTCTCACAATTTTTCACATTTATAATATTAGTAAGGATATATAGTTTTTCCGAGTCTGAGTTATACTTTTTGTTCATGAACTTTATGTCCTCCCTAGTGAAAGAAGTGACTTTTAAAATATTGTGATTTTCTGAATGTAGGTGTAGGTCTTGAATAGATAAGTAATATATTATTTTATTTTTTATTGTTATTGTACTCTTCTATTGTATTAACTTCGTTTAATATGACATAGTAAGATTCAACGGTTTCTAGGGCAATGAAATTGACTGCCTTAATGATGCAGTATGCGCCTGCTGTGCACGAAGTTGTGGGTGCGATTCCCACACAGAACAAAACATTTTTGATCCACAAAGAGTTGTTCTGAGTCTGGGTTTAATTCGTGTCTGTTAATTGTATGTTTGTAAAGTCCCCCGCAACACAGAGCTTGTTCTCTAGTGCGGGAGTTGTATATAAAAAAATATATATTTCAAAGAATGAGAATTACAGCAATTATTTCTAGTATTACTATTTGATGTCAAAATTAAATACAGTTAAAAAGTGGCAAAATCCTGTCATGCATTAAAAGCAATAACGTAAGTATATGACAGTAAGCCTTTAGCAGATCCCACGCACATTGGTGATCAGAAAATAAAAGAGACCCTCACCTTAGTGTCACAAGTCGTAAATATCGAAGGGAAAGTTTTTACGATGAACGGACTAACGCGTCGGCACTTCTTAATGTGTTCTTTAGGGTATTAGAAGATTATGACGACAGGGATGTCTTCTAAGATAAAAGTGAATTAAGGTAGCTGTTGATCGTATTGTTTTGGGTTTAGTTCAGTGATAAAGATTTGTTTGTTTTAAGTTATACGTGATGAATTGTTTGTTAGTTAGTAACAACGATATATGCGAGCTATAATTGTAATCTAATAAATAATAATGTAATATATCCCGGGGATAAATGTAAAAAATAAAATGAAAGTGTAAAAAATGGGTTGGCAACAGGCAAGTGAGCTTTAAGAGAGGTGGCGCACCATACTAGGGACTAGGGAAGGACCTCCACCTTACAGAAGACCACAGCTAAATAACTACATACAGCAGTGTAGTTGTGTTCCTGTGTGTGAGTACAGGTCTCCAGCGCTTATTTAGGGATGCGTTTTGAAAGGAAACTTATTCCAGGGATACGCCCATCTTAAAGTTCTGGTGTAAAAAATGGGTTGGCAACATGCAAGTGATACCTCTGGTATTGCGGGCGTCCATAGGCTATGGTAACTGCGTAATGTTAGGCGGGCCGTATACTTGTTTGCCACCTAAGTAGTATAAAAAACAGTCATCTCATCTCTCTCATAATGTACTTAATTAAATATTAGTAAACTTCAAACACGTTCAGTAAACGCAACCAAGTATGAATGCTTCACTATGCAGATCAATCCGCAAGATTAAGTACCCAAAGGAGCGTCCGGTTGGATGCTGAATGCTCGATATGCAACCATTGTTCAGATATCAAGATCTCTCTGTGACTATGAGAGTGTGTCGTGTTGACTGTATGTGTCGCCTTAGCGATGCTCTGTCAAATGGACTTGGCTGACACTAGATTGATTCCGTTCTGCCAATAGCGATAGAATTTATCTCGGGGTTGACTACTTATGGATATTAAAGTTCTTGAGTCATTAAAACATACTACAACTTTTAAACATTGGGTGTAAATATTTTTGTCTGTTTATATGAAGCGGTATAATTATTATTTGTAAATTTTTCGAAGAGAGGTAAGGCACCAAACTAACGAGCAAGGCCGACTGGGGGAAGACCTCCACCTTTCAGAATACTACAGCCAAATAACAACACACAGCGGTGTAGTTGTGTTTCTGTGTCAGGTGACAGGTCTCCAGAGCCCAAGTTTTGAAAGAAACGTATTCCTATTCCAGGGATACTCCATCTTTAAGCCCTGGTGTTGCAAGATGGGTCGCAACAAATGAGTTGGCAACACGAAAGTTATACTTTTGGTATTGCAAGCGTCTATGGGCTACGGTATCGCTTACCATCAGGCGGCCCGTATGCTTCTTTACCACCCAAGTAATGTAAAAAAAATCTACATAAAATTGCTGTTTTGTTAAGCGTTATAATATGCCACTCTTCGCATTGTATTTAGATCGTAATCATTTTATCTTCAACCTCAACAACAAATTATAAAGTACCATTTTCCATTTACCATAATAACACGAACAGCTTTCCATATAAAAAATGTAAAGCATATTACCGCGGTAAACTGATTTGGTACGCAATGAATATTGATGACCGGCCAATTATCGGCCGCGTCCGTCAGCGAGCCATCATTCAGATCAAGACAATTATTCGCCCAAATTGCCATTACCTCCTGATGTATATGAAAATTATCATGATATTGATATGGGTTTCGTTTAAAATTATGCTCATATGACAATAAGTTCTTATGGCTTTTTGGAATATATTTACTGTAGTATTGTATTAGTATACTAGCTGTTGCCCGCAGCTCCGCCCGCGTGTATGTCGGTTACCGCTGCAATATGCGTGTTATTCCAGACCATAATCTATCTGTGTGCCAAATTTCATCCAGATCCGTTCAGTAGTTTTTACGTGAAAGAGTAACAAACATCCATCTATACATCCATCCATTCTTACAAACTTTCACATTTATAATATTAGTAAGGATTAGTAAGGATCTAAGAGAGGTAGGGAACCATATAAGCAGGCCAACCCATCTGGGAAAGGACAGAAACTCTTTCAGTGATGTTACGTTTATGTGCGTGAGTACAGCTCCTCTAAACAAGTGCCATAAGCGGTAGTGGAATAGAATAGAATAAAAAAGAACAACTTATCGGATTGACATAAGTTTACGACATTTAATTTGTAAACTAATATCAATTCCATGCTGTTTTTATTTATTCCATTCTATTCTACTACCGCTTGTGCCACTTATCTAGAGGAGCAGAGCTTCTAGACAAGTGGCATAAGCGATAGTCGAATCGAAAAGTCAAAAAATAAAATGTATGGAATTTGACGTGAGTCTACGATTTAATGTCGTAAACTTACGTCAAATCCCATACATTTTCTTTTTTGTCTTTTCGAGTCGACTGTCGCTTATGCCACTTGTCTAGAGGCTCAGATCTATTAGGGAAGCGCATTTAAGAAAACATTTTCTATTCCAGGGACAAAGGTACACAAAACCCTGGTGTATGCATTTTTTGGGTCTGCCTATCTATCTGCCTCATCAGGCAGTCCTTATTCTTGTTTGACACATAAGTATTACGAATATATTTTCATACATAAAGAACATAGGCAAAGTTAATACGTGTTATTGTAATGCGAGCGAAACCGGTTGTATTAACTAATGGACGATATAAAATAGATCGACTTAACTCATCTAGCATCATCACTTATCCTGTTCCCGACACCCCTTATCTAACCCTACGACACCAGTATATTCTGAGCTGTCGAACTCCACCCAGCGACAATCAATCAACCAGATTTCAACTGTCATCTGTATCTTTGTTTTGTTTTGATTAATAATATATAACATGCTAAGATGTTTTTGTCATCTAGGATATCATTTATTTGTTGAGTTATCATGCACATTTATAATAGATTTTTTTTATACTACCTAGGAGAAAAACAATCATACGGCCCGCCTGATGGTAAGCAGTTACCGTAGCTTATTGACGCTTGCAACACCAGGGGTATCACTCGCGCGATGCTGACCTTTTAAAAACCTTATAACTACTTTCTAGAAAAACCCCATGCTATAGTTTTTTTTTATATTTACTTACCGGTTGGGCTACATAAAAATAACAGCCCATTTCGGGATGCGTTTTGAAAAAAAAACGTTTTCCTGTAGCAATACTGCATCTAAAAAACCATGGTATTCATTTTTTGGGTCGGCAACCTACAGGTAATACCTATGGTATTGCAAGCGTTCATTGGCATCCAGATATTGATATTTTTTTATACTAAATTGGCTATATTTCTACAAATATGTATACATTTTTTTATGTTACCAATAATTTATAATTTCTCAATTGCACACGTTTTGGGAAACTGTAAGTGTAGCGAGCAGATGCATTAAATAAATAAATTTGCTACGGTAACTGCGTGCCGTATATTAAGAAAAAAATTAAGCTGGAAAATGGCGAACAAAAGAGGAAGAATTTATGAAAAAGTAGAAAAAATGTATATAAATAAAGAACTTTTAATATAGAAACGAGACAGTACAGATGGTAGTCTAAATACAACTTGAAGTAGTTGATAGAGTACAAGTAGTGACGCAAAGTAGTTACAATTAATTATCTTGTCCTACTTGCGATATTGTGAAGGACATAGTGACGTATCAGACCAAGATTTATAGTACTCAAACAAATCTGATTTGTTTCATCATCTTACATCTGACATTATGGAGTTATTTCTGGTTTGTCATTAATTACAGCCTATATACCTATTTCTCATGCAAAAAATGTTTATTTGTGTCATCGTAGCCTCTAAATGGATAGACTGATTTTAATTAATTTGTCTTTTTGTTTGATATCCAGTTGGTTATCTATGTGCAAATAACTAAGTAGTTTTTTCGGTAATGTTTTAAATTTTGTTGGTATACTGGCTTTACCAGTGCGGTGTGTGTGTAAAAAGCAATCAAGAAAAACACTGATTAATAATATAGCTTTCTATTAGTGGAAGAATTTTCGAAATTGAATCAACAGTTTAAGAGATTACTGCTACATCTAAACTGAAAAACGACCTCATATTACAATTCATCATATTAGTAAAGATTGCTGTTTTCAAAAGTATTATAGCCATCCAAGTCCTTGAGATTTTTTTAATAATATAAATCTTATTGATTTTGTGCTTTAATTAAATTTTAAATTATTGGGTCCCATTAAAATAAAATAATGACATTGTTTTCACAAAATTTTGGTTAAAAAATCAAAATTAGATTTTAAGTGACATTTAAAACCCAGACTGGTTAATAGACTCATGAGCCAAAGAAAAAATTTAATGTCAAAACGAAAATTAAAGAGTAATATTAAAAACATGATACAATTCTTTATGTGATTTTTTATCCATCAGTACCTCTGCTATACTGCTCCTCTAGACAAGTTGCACAAACAGTAGTCAAATCGAATAAATAAGAAAGCAATTGTATGGGATTTCACGTAAGTTTACGACATCAGCTTGCATGCTACCATACTTATTTATTATTATTATTTATTTATTTATGTTAACACGGCTTTGACACCAATTACATTAACATAGACATAATATCGACATACAACATAAAAAAACATACAATAGACATATATAATAAAACAACAAAATAATATTATACAAACAAACAAAAAATAAAATAATATTTTACAAAAGATTGTAACCATCTGGCGATTAAAAAAAAGGGGCCTGGGTTTCTTGCTAGTTCTTCTCATGGCTCCACGTCAGCGAACTAGCCGTAGGAAAATTAAGCTGACATCATCTTTCTGGCTTATTCATAATTTATGACTTTTATAAGTGTTACTTTGTAACCTAAATGAATAAATGAATTTTGAGTTCGAGTTTTATATTATAATTATCGTAAACTTGTATATACCACTTGTCTAGAGGAGCTGGAGTACAAACTTTCTGCAAAGAAACATCATAAAATATTTAAGAGTAGTCGTCTGTTGTTTTTTAAATGACAACTCCCGCACTAGGAAACAAGCCCTGTGTCGCGTGTCGCGGGGGACTTAAAAAACATACAATTAACGGACACAAACTATACCCAGACTCGGGACAACCATTTATGGATCAAACAAATTTTTGTCCCGTGTGGAAATCGAACCCACAACACGCCACGCAATGGTAAATGGCGAAGTACCAACCGTGCAGCCGATCATACATATAGATAATCCAGTTCTAAAAATAGACATGTTGGCTTAGTTATTCTTTTCGACGTTTAACCTTGTCCATCCTACGCAACTACAGAATCTTCTACTAATTAAAATCCCATGTCCATTCTACTGATTTATCCCTTACCATTAACAGAGCAACGGTTTAGTATTCAATCCCTGTAGATAGTTTTAATAATGACGTCACGTCGTGTTCGCTAATTAAGCCCTATATACGTCAGATTGATCCACTGAACAATAAAGACGTGAGGCGAGATGGAGGGATAGTTATTGTATTGCAATTATGAAGGAACCATAACAAAAGAAACGGTGGAGGTGGTTGGGGCGTATAGAAAAGAAAAGATAGATAAAGAGAAAAGATAGATCGGTAGAGGCTGATCGAAGTAAAAAAGGAATGAACTCCTTGCCGAAGTTTTCTCAAGAGACTATAGCATGAGGTTCTATAAGGAGTTATAAGGGTTTTTAAAGGATCGTTAACAAGTGATACCCTTGGTGTTGCAAGCGTCCATAGGCTACGGTAACTGCTTACCATCAGGCGGGCTGTATGCTTGTTTGCCACCTTGTAGTATAGAAAAGGCTATGCTAAAAAGCATGAAGATACCGATAAATATTAAATAAGCAAAAGAGGCATTTTTACCTGTAATATTTATTTATTTATTTATTTATTTATTTATTTAATTTTACAGAAAGCTTACAGACTAATAGGGTTAAATTAAATAGCAGTTATGGGTGGAGTAAAATTGCTAATAACAAGCTTCCACATATTGGTAAACTAGAGTTAACAGCGTTTAAGAAGGTTTAGGTTATAAATTGTGAAAAATATTTTAAAAAAAAAAGTAGAAACAATTACAATATTTTGGAAATATGATGAGTTAGTATGTAGACAATGAGTAATACATATTGGTATTACAGGTAAAATCATTCTATCACCAAGTACAATTTTGAGTAGAGGTCTGCAGCATTTAGGAACGTATTTTAAAAGAAACGTTTTCCTATCCCATCGATATGGACCAAGAGCCAGCAACGTATTTACTTTTGTCATTTCATAAGTCATGAAAATTTACAAACTAACTCTTATAACCTTGCAGAATAGTAATAGGCTCTTCTGGCAACTCTCTGCGGCCGGGGTGTTTAACCCTAAAATAACAGGGTACCAAATAAAACTTAATTTGGTTATAGTATCAGTCCTAAAATCTGTAATAAATGATATTGGCAGTATTTTCTATTCAAAATTAAGTATTTTAGTTTAAGTTTTATTTCTCACCTTTTTTGTTATTTTAGGGTTAAACATTCCGGCCGCGAAGGGTTGCCAAAAGGACTTTTTACTATTCCGCAGGTATAAAAGAGTTAGTTTATATTTTTTTATTACTTTTAAAATGTCAAAAGTAATTACGTTGCTGGCTCTCCCTCTAATAGGTACTACACATCTTTAAGTCAAAAAAGCCTGATGTAAAAAAAGAGTCGGCAACACGTCAGTGATATTTCTGGTATTGCAAGTGTCTATTGGATACGGTAACTGCTTAAAATCAGGCGTATGCTTGTATGCCACCATGTAAGTTGTATTAAAAAAGTATCAAAAAACCTAAAGAAATAAGTATTCCTCGATCGGCAGCAATTTTGTGAGCACTAATAGTTTCGGCACCTAAGCTATTCTACTTACAGCACCAATAGGTATATGGGCTTGGTGCTGAATCCAAGCCCATTAGTGCTCAAAAAATTGGTGCAGAAAGAGGAATACTTCAGAAATTTCTGGGTATTTAAGACTTTGTCATAGCAACGTGTGAGTGATCACATGTTATTATCATTATTCATAGCATTAAGCTTGTACATGCATACTGTTATCTTATGTTGCATCAAATACATAAATGTTTCTTTCTTTCTTTCTTTTTCTTTCTTTCATAGCACTCGGTCACTGCTTATCATCAAACAGTACTTGTTTTTAACGAACCATTAATACAACAAAAATGTTATTTTTAATTTTATTGTCACGTATTGTTATTATCAAAATTATAATGAAATTATTTCAGTTGATTGGCTATTAATTATTTTATATAATGGCCCATTAATTCATGTTAATTAGCAGAATAACGCAATTATATTTTTAATTATCAATTTTATTCATGAATATAATTATATTGTACATAATTGAATGAATGTATTTTTTTTAAAGGTTAATTAGTCTTTTTTAATTGGCTTTTAACTAAAATACAGAGGGCATCACTAACAAGGCTTCTAATAAAGAGACAAATAAGCACCTACCTACGGTTCGCTTTATGGTGAGCTATTACCGTATTACGAGACTTACAGACCAAAGATGGACTGTTAGAACCACGCAATGGGGAGGTCCACTTGGCAATCGAGGAAGAGGAAGACCCAGAACACGCTGGGACGACGAAATCAAGAAAACAGCTGGCTCCAGATCCACTTGGAAATCTTTGGAAGAGGCTTTTACGCACAGGGGTTCTTGCATATAAGAAATTAGTTAAGGCCCCTGATAAGATTAATAAGATTAATATAAAAAGAAATAAAAAGCTTTTTTATTTAATTTCACATGGCATGGGTACTGAGTTTTTTTTTTTGACTACCAAGGAGGCAAACAAGCATACGGCCCGCCTGATGGTAAGCAGTTACCGTAGCCTATGGACGCTTGCAACACCAGGGGTATCTCTCGCGCGTTGCCGACCTTTTAGAAACCTTATAACTCCTTTTTATAACGTTTGACATTTGAAGATAAATATAAATGAAAATAATAGACGATTAAATTAACACCTACCGATTGAATATTCTAGGTTCATGATCATTCAATTAGCTTATTGGTTAGAGATGGATTCAATCTTTTCTCTCATCGTCAAATGTTAAATGTCACAGTACCAATGCTATGTGAAACATTCTACAGCTATGGACGCTTACAACTGCAGGAGGACCCTTTCGATTGCTTTCTTGAAGAACTCCATGTTAAACGCAGTTTTTTAAAATAAAAAGCAAGTAAGGTAAGCAGTTACCATGCTAAAGACGGTTAAAATACGAGGAGCATTACCGACCTTCTATGCTTAAGCAACTTAGCTGGATTTGATATTATAAACATTATTTTTAGTACGTCGTAAAAATTACATATTTTAACATTATTTGGAAAAAAATATTTTTCTATATTTAGTGATAAAATAAAAGTAAAAATTATACGAAAAAACATTGTTAATACCTACAACATTTGAGGGTTGCCCTAGATTCCCTGGGATTCCATCATTAGATCCTGACTTGGTGCCAATGGGACCACCTCTAAAATATACTCTTTGAAAGAGAACAAACATAAAAAAGCATATAATATACGGTCGAAATGAGGAACCTCCTTTTTTAAAGTCGGTTAAAAATATATGGGAATAATTCTATAAAACCCACAAAAGAAAAATTACAGGAGCCGTTACCTTAACTGAGCTAATTTATTCTTCAACCCTACATCACCTTGTATCTTTACCAGGCATACTGTACCCAACCCTATTCTGGTCACGTACATGAAAACATTGCAATTTTTATAACATGAGCGGCGAGGAATAGTCCATGTACATTCTATTACACGGCCAATGATAGGGTGGTCTCTAATTGAATGGTTACACAATTGGTTCGGGTATAAATATCGGGTGGTTGCGGAATATTAATGCTGTTGGTTGTTTTGGAGAAGAATCAATAAAATGTTATGTTTTGTATTTGGTTTGTTTGTTTGGTGACTTTGTATCGCGGCATAAACTTGCGAACATCTTCAACTGATAGTGTAGTAAAGAGTTGAAATCCCAGGTTGGGCATTTCTGTTCAATAAATATTTTTAGCAGCACGGAGTCAAGAACTCTGCCCGGTATATACCTAGGCAAATCGTAGTCGTTTTCCTCATTGTCGTATTATATCAACTACCTACCACTTCAGGTAAAAGGTATGGTAATAATTAAATATTAGATACGTTATCATTGTACAGGTTGTAGTCAAAGTCGAATTGTCAGTACCTGCGGGATGGCAGATGACATTGTATCAAAGAAACCCTATATTTTTAAAATAAAATTTATTAAATAAAATGTAAGTAGTCTGTGTTATTCAGTGATAATATAGCTACTATTGGTGAAATTATTTTGAAAATTGGTTCATTAGTGTGGCCGCACAAAACGCCGTCACATATTTTTTGTAATTTTCATATATCTTATAGGGACTTGCCGCACACGGTTGACGCCGGTGTGGTCGCCACTCGCTACAAATAAAATGTATATTAACTATCCCTCTAGACAAGTGACATAAACGAAAGAAAGAAAGCAGTTGAATATAAAACAAATGTATGGGATTTGACTTAAGTTTACAACATTATATTGTGCTTTTTATGCCACTTGTCTAGAGGGACAGGTCGTTGGCGGGGTTTATTGGCTGTCGCTTGTGGTCTGTGTGCAGCCACTCTTAGTTTTTAGCTGATTCATCATAAACATAAATACAAACCTTGTTACTATATAATATTTATTATAATTTTAAAAGAGGTAGGGAACCATACTAGCGAGCAAGCCCGACTGGGGAAGGACCTCCACCTTATTGAAGACCACAGCCATATAACTACACACAGCGGTGTAGTTGTGTTCCTGTGTGTGAGTAGAGCTTTCCAGCGCTCATTTGGGGATGCGTTTTGAAAGAAGCGTATTCCTATCCCAGGGTTACTTCCATCTTAAAGCCCTGGTGTAAAAAAATGGGTTGGCAACACGCTAATGATACCTCTGGTAATGCAAGCGTCCATAGGCTACGGTTACTGCTTAACATCAGGCGGGCCGTATGTTTATTTGTCTCCTAAGTAGTATAAAAATAATGTAGATGAACATAATCACCTTTTCTGGACTTTTCAGCCATGGCTTCTGACACAATGAATAAACAGCGCTACATCACTCTCCTCTCTTCACACTTATCTAAGATAAATATCTGCCTATCTTTCGTCTAGTTGCTGCAATTTGTTAACACCTCCGTTTACTATTATTGCTTTAATTAATACGACTGTATTGCAATGTGATAAAAGGGTATTATTGTTTAGTTATGATCCCCGTTGTCTGAGTTTAATTGATGTCATTAAAAATGTAAATTGTTTTCTTTTCAGTTATGTTTTAAAATGAAAGGGATTAGAAAGATGTTAATGCTTTTACAAATGGTAATTAGTTTTAGTGATAAAGGTAAGACAGTTCACTAAATTATGTGTAGCAATGAAATTAGCAGCATATTGCATTTTTTAATCTATTTAGGTGGCAAACAAGCAAACGGCTCGCTTAATGTTAAGCAGTTACAGTAGCCAATAGACGCTTGCAATACCAGAGGTATCACTTGCGTGTTGCCAACCCATATTTAATACAGGGCTTTAAAATGGAGTATCCCTGAGATAGGGATACGTTTCCTTCATAACAATTCCCTAAATGAGCGCTGGAGATTTGTACTCACACATAGGAACACAACTACAACACTTTGTGTAGTTATTTGGCTGTGGCCTTCTATAAGGTGGTAGGGCACCATACTAGCGAGCAAGCCCGATTGGGGAAGGACCTCCGCCTACAGAAGACCACAGCCAAATTACTACACACACAGCCGAGCGGTATATTTGTATTCCTGTGTGTGAGTACAGGCCTCCAGCCCACATTAAAGGATGCATTTGAAAGAAACGTATTCCTCTTCCAGGGATAAAGCCATCCATCCTAAAGCCCTGGTGTAAAATAAAAAAATAAATTTCAATAATAATATTTGTATGCCTCAATGGCCAAACATGACTGATCTTATATTATAATATGTATAACCTACATGCCTTGTATGTATACTCATGTTTTCACAAATAAATGATCTTATCTTATCTTATCTTAAAAAAAATAGGTTGACAACACGCAAGTGATACCTCTGGTATTGCATGCGTTCATAGGCTACGGTACATGTTTAACATCAAGTAGGCCATATGCTTGTTTGCCACATAAATAATATTAAAAAAGCTTTATATATTTTCTATAAGTATCTAGATGTATATATAGATGATGTATGTAGGTACTTAACGCTTAACCATAAATGTATGGTGGATAGACGAATCTATAAGCACCTCATTTATCAAAATTAGTAGAGTAAGTTACACAACAATGATCCATAGAGACCTGGCTCAAGAGAATCTTATACACCTGACTTTGGCCAACAAGAAACTATTATATACAGGATTATATTGTATATAGGTTAATACGTAGCTTAGTGTTACCGGCATGGATCGATAGATCTGCAAGGTTAAGCAAGCTTACCGTGGTCAGTTTGTAGATGGGTGACCGTTTTCTAAGACACAGCAAGACTCCTCTTTGCCTCGGAAAGCACGTAAAGCCGTTAGTCGCTTGATCTCTCTCCGGTCGTGTCGGATTGCCGGCCAATCGGACTATGAGAGTGAAGGAATAGTGAGTGCACCTGTGTTTGTGCACACGCTTGTGCACTATAATATGTCCTGCGCAGTTTTTAGGAGTGGCTAGCAAGGATAGTAAAGAGCACAGTTGTAGATCACAAACTGCTGCTATGTTTTAAGCTACCAAGGGTTTGATAACACTATGGATGGGTGACCGCATAGTGGTATTTCATCTGAACGTATCCGTGCTTCGAAGAGCACGTTAAAATTCAGTCCTGACTGTTAGCAGTCGTTAGGTCACGATAGAGACCTAAATATGGGCGATCTAGATAACTCTGGCCCCAGGTTGGCCACTATACAAACAATAAGAAGAAGAACTAAGTAGTGGTTTTAGTACAATCCCCGGATCGTATGGTATCTTTTTCGACAAAAAATACTGAATATCTGCCATAAATCTGGCTAAAAGCTTGCTCCATAAGTCTTGGTTCTTCTTTCCTACCCTATTTCTACCAATATGTAACTGATTTTTGTTTCTCATGTTATTGCATAATTAGCATAAGAAAAAGAGAGTATAGTAGGTAAATTATCGTTTCAAACATAATCCTTACTAATATTATAAATGTGAAAGTTTGTAAGAATGGATGGATGGATGGATGTTTGTTACTCTTTCACGTTAAAACTACTGAACGGATCTGGATGAAATTTGGCACAGAGATAGATTATGGTCTGGAATAACACATAGGCATTTTACAGCAATAACCGTCATCCACGGGGGCGTAACAATATAGATAAAACAAAATTTGTTCAAAGTTAAATCCAAAACCACTATTCAAACTCATCCGAAGAATTTTATTTAAAAAATTCCATTATTTCTTTTACCGCAAAAATACTTTTAAAAGCTGCAATGTATTTTTAGTGCGCGTTCACAAGCTTTCCTTATAATCCCCACTTAGTAGATTAACAAACATAGTTTCGATAGATCGGCACTGAATTTCACCGTAACGTCTACTAAAATTGTTTTTTTTATCCAAAATTGTTGTGTAGCTGCGTATATTTTAATGTTTTCTTTTTGAATATATGCGGATAAAAGTTTAAGTTTCCTTTATAAATTGAAAAGAACCGACTATGTTGTATATATATAAGTATACCACAAGTATTAACGGCCGGTGTGTAATCTGGTCACAATTTCAAGCAATTTAAGGGTATGTTAAGGATTATTTAATTTTAATTTGTTATAATATTATAATTATAAACAGAAATCAAATATTTTTAAAATTTTGATTGAAATTCTGTAGTATTTTTTGAAATTGAGGCGACTCATTCATTACTATGGATATATTTTAAAGTATGACTAAGCTTACTATTCATCCAATATTAAACTACAATTAAACCGACAACTCGTGACGCGGTGTTGGTGGCGAGGACCACGTTCAACACTGAAACACACGTGCAGTAAAAAATTAATAAAATCAAAGTTCTCAGACAGTATTATTACAAAGAATCTTCCAGAAGTACCTATATTCCGGTATGTGCTCGCTGCCAAGGTTTTCCCAAGAGTCTATAGCATGGGGTTCTTCAAGCAAGAAGTTATAAGATTTTTAAAAGTCAGCAACACTCGAGTGTTACCTCTGATGTTGCTTCCTTACTTCCTTCTTAGTAGTATAAAAAAAATAACACAAGTCTTTAACAAATTCCAAGAAAACACTGTCTATTGCTAATGACGTTGTCTAACTTAGCGAAGTTGATCCAGGATAATCTCCGCTCCTCGGGGATCTATCTGAGGGCAATAAGCTCAAACTTTCTGCCTTCGACCTTCTTCGTAATTAATTGGATGGACTTGTTTGACACCTGTTCCAGTATTGTGAGAGCTTTTCCGGGAACGTTGGTATTAGCATTATTTAGTATGGAATCAATGTGATAGAAGAAACTTTTTGCTTTATACTAGTTAGGTGGCAAACAAGCGTACGGCCCACGTGATGGTAAGCAGTTACCATAAACGGCAACCAAAAAAATTGGTTTTGTTCGGGAGTATCCCGGAGATAGGAAAACGTTTCCTTAAAAAGGCATCCCTAAATTGAGCACTGGAAACCTGTACTCACACACAGGAATATAAAAATATCACTGTGGTCTTCTGTAAGGTAGTGGTCCCCTGTAGGGCTTACTTGCTTAAAATTTTAAGAAACTTAATTCAAATATCAAGTTACAAATGACGTAAAATATTGCTAGCAATACCTGCAGTACCTCGACGCGTGCGTTGCCGACCTAAAAAAGTTTGAGGAACATTCAAAAACTTGTACTTTTTTAGTTCGGGAATTCAGTTTCAATTTTGCTTAATGAGTTTGTAAACGGTTTTTAACACAACTCGACAACAACAACGAGTATTGGGGAACTGTACTTACGAACAAAAATGCAACTACATCACTGCGTAGTTATTTGATTGTGGTCTTCTGTAAGGTGATGAAACTACCCGAGCTTGCTTCCTTATATGGTGCCCTATCGCTTTAAGTAGGTTTTATCATGGTAGTCCATTTTGATACACACGGTACCTACTATCCAAAATTTATATAACTTGCCGACAATGATTCTGAATCTTTATTTTTGTTGTCGGGCACTTTAACTGACTGCTGGCATTTGTTAACTAGACTTTCGTTAAAAACAAGATTATAGCACCACTTCACTACCTATTTATCCATTTCATTGTAGTTTACATTTGTTACTAGAAATTACCAAAAAGAAATCACTATTCTAGAATTATGTGCTAATAAGGGATCAGCTCAGATTCGCTCAGGATCGAGAGTTGTGGAAATCTTTGGGGCAGGCCTATGTCCAGCAGTGGACGTCTTTTGACTGAGATGATGATGTTGATGATAAAGAAATCAAATTAAAAGTACCCAGAATCGATGTTCATGCATGAAGAGGTTGTTGTTTGGATCGAAGCAATTGGCGTTCCATAGTCTCTGCTGACCCCAATGGCAGACGGGCGTGATGATATGTATGTATTCAAGAATTCCATATTCATTCAGCTCCTTCATGCCTCCATACTTTGTCTCTAACCAAGTCTTAAATACTAAGGAGACTGCAGAGATAATTTACATTAGCTGTGCAAAGCTACGCGTTCAAAATCTGCATGTATCAACTTAATTTGGTTGGCAAATTCATGGTTGAAATACGACATGTCTTTGATTAGTACTTCATTTTATAGTTAGTTAAAAGCTTTTTTTGAGGTGTTAGGTACAATTTGACCAAAATTATTTGATTCGAAGACAGGTTGGGTTTCAAATAACTACACATAGCGGTGTAGCTGTGCGTAAGTACGAGTACAGGTCACCATTGCTCATTTAGAGAAGCCCTTTTAACGATATCCTATCCCAGGGATACTTCATCTAGTTAGAATAAAATAGGTGCATTTAAAGTAAATAAGTACCTATAATAGATGAGATAATTAATCACTAGTTTTCACCCGCGGTTTCACCCGCGCATTCAATACCACATTAACAGTATTTTATTAGCTATTCTAAACTATCTATCTCCGTGTCAAATTTTATCCAGATACGATCTATCCATCCATCCATCCATCAAAACTTTATATAGGTATTAATTTATTGACATAACAAAGCAACCTTCAGCTACGATTCCTTGAATTATCTTAAATATGAGCACAAACACAGACTCTCTGAGAACAAATATTATTGTTATCTTACAAATATTTTGAATGTGCTTCAGATTAACAATTAATATGCCCATATTATGTCTTCAAATAATAATGGTTCAAGGTCGTTTTACGTAATAATGGCGGCACAGATCAATTAGAAGGATTGTTAGATGGTTGATATAATATTCTCGTATATCGTATCGCGGGCAGCCGCTGGGTGGATCACTGACGTCATATCAGGTTCCGGTGGTCCACCCGTGAAGGCGGGTGTAGGTGCACAGGGGGGTTTTAGTCGGTATGCCGGCCGCCTACCACCTTTAGGTCGGAGAGTCTGACATATCCGCTTCGCTTCCCCGGGCGGGGCGGTATTCGCATTTCCCCTCAACAAAAAAATAAAAAAAAAAAATATATACTCGTATATGGTTGTTGTTGTTATAGTGGGTTATAATATGCTCCCAGCTTCTGTATAGTTTACCCTATATTAGTAAACAAATGAAAAAGAGGTAAGACACCATACTAGGAAGAGCAAGCCTGATTGGGGAAGGACCTCGACCCTGCAGGAGATCACAGCCAAATAACTCCAGTGCTGCAGTTGTGTTCCTGTGTGTGAGTACAGGTTTTCAACACTAATTTAGGGAAACGTTTTGAAATATACGTTTTCCTATCCCAGGGATAGTCCATATTAAAGCCCTGGTGTAAGAAAATTTGTCGGCAACACGCAAGTGATACCGTTGCAGGCGGCCATAGGTTGCGGCATCAGGTAGGCCGCATGCTTGTTTGCCACCCAAGTTAAGAGAGGTAGGGCACCATACTAGCGAGCAAGCCTGACTGGGGAAGGACCTCCACCTTCTAGAAGACCACAGCCTACTAGCTACACACAGCGATGCAGTTATGTTCATGTCTGTGAGTACATGTCTCCAGCGTTCATAAGTACTTTTAAAAAATGGTGGCTTATATATTGTTTGTATAAACACAGTTTAACTGTTTTTTTTTGTAAAATTATATCTCATTCAAAAACTTGAATATAAGTTCAACAGCGTTCTTAAAGAACATCTTATTTACTGACTACACATTTCTTAGCCTATATTATTTAGCATTATGTAGTTTTAAGCGACCATGAACAGGAAGACGAAGCGTGGGCAGGCCTCCAACAAGGTGGACCGCCGACCTGGTAAAGGTCAAGGCAACCGATGGACAAGGTTTGCTCAGGATTGAGAGTTGTGGAAATCCTTTTGGATGAGATGATGATGAAGATGTAGCTCTGTTGAAAAACTGTATTAGTAGGATTATTTTCTCTATAAAGTTGAAACAGTTTTAGAATGAAGTTAAAACAGTGAAGGTATTACATAAATATATTGAATTTCAGATACTTTGTAAGTAGGCTTTGTGAACTAAATATTTATTGAAAAAGTTTCGAATGGCTTACGGGTGAAATTGCAGTGTCTCTAAGAACATGGGCTTAACTAGACTTATCTTTGAATATTTTGGTGTTAAAAATATATATAAATCAGTTTAAATTATAGTTAGTTTCAAAAAGTTTTAATTATTATGATTACGAGTACAGATTGGTGTGTAGTATCTATTTATAACCAAATACTTTTAAAGTAATTTTGCTTTTAAATTTAAAACAATAGTAAATATATGGCAGAGGGCTGGCCTATTTCTCGCACAAAGAATAAGCATTGCCATCCAGCGTGGCAATGCTGCTAGCTTCCTAGGCACGTTCCCGATAGACACTGATGTCGAGGAATATTTTGACGCCTAAACGACAGTTTTTTTTCCTATTTTATGTATTTTTTAATTTGTAAGTTTAAAATATAGTAAATATTGGATCAAATTATAATACTTCAAGATTCGAATTTAAGACGATGGTAACCGAGTGGGAAAGCTAACGAAACACGTGGTGTAAGTTCAATCCCGACCAATATCAATGAGAATTTGTAGCTCAAGGCCGAATGTGGTAGAAATTCTTAGAAAAAGCCTTTGTCCAAAAGTAGTAGTAGTCACTAGATCATCAGTAATGATCTAGTATCGGCTCAATGTAGTACATACCTTAATAATAATATAATAAGAGCAACCCATATATGACCCACTGCTGAGCACGGGTCTCCTCTCTTTTATCAAGAGAGAGAGAGAGTTCAGGCCTTAATTTACACACGCTGGCCTAATGCGGGTTTGTGAATCAGACATGTCTTTAGAATTTTTTCTATGACATGTGGGTTTTCTCACAATGTTTTCCTTCACCGTTAGCAGATGGCGAATCATGTGATTAGTACATATAAACTCCACAAAGTGAAATTCACATTGGTACTGCCCGCCCGGGATCGAACTCGCATCTCTTGCATGCAAGTCGGTTATTTTCCCACTCGGCCACAACCCTTTTTTTTGGTATATTATATAACGTAGTACCTTACTATTTACATAAAGTTTAGTACAGGCATAACATTATATAGGTTTACAAAACCACCAAAGCCTATAACTTACCCTAGTACACAGTTCTTCAACATTTATCTGGTGGATAAAGTTGGCAAACCTCCAGACAACATCGCCACCAATCAGTTGAGATCCACCTCATTCGAACATACCGTAAATCTACCGGGTAATGATGTTTTAACAAGCTAATACTGTAGAAATTCATCTTGGGACTTTTTTAGTGTAGAAACATTTAGACTGGTATTGAACTCGAAGATTTTTGATCTATTAGTCTTCCGTCAAACGAATACACAGATGAGGATCATCACCTGAGCTGGACAAAGGTCTCCTGCAGATTGCCACAGCATTAAATCCTGAACTTATCTTGTCTATCGGTTGCCTGCATCCTAATCATTAAGTTATTT
This sequence comes from Trisateles emortualis, assembly GCA_947095525.1. Classification (NCBI taxonomy): domain Eukaryota; kingdom Metazoa; phylum Arthropoda; class Insecta; order Lepidoptera; family Erebidae; genus Trisateles; species Trisateles emortualis. Next base: position 1,596,867 of record OX352748.1, on the reverse strand, counting down.
GGTTTGTTAATTGAAATTTTGTTTGAGTACTTGGAGATAAGGTTTCTAATGGGACGGCAACGCGCGAGTGACACTCTTGGTGTTGCAAGCGTCCATAGGCTAGGGTAACTGCTTACCATCAGGCGGGCCGTATGCCCGTTTGCCACCTTGATAATACAAAAAAACTTATGTCAAATCTCACTCATTTGCTTTCTATTCTCGTTCTATTATTCTATTCGACTACTGTTTATGCCACTTGTCTAGAGGGGCAGGACATTGGTAGCAGCTTTGTAAAGTTCTTAGTTCCATCGTTATCCCAATGAGACCTCGTCCTTATATAGCAATACTGCAAGTTACATTGCATTAGTGAAGTCCGTCGACTGAATAAGTAGAAACTGCATACGTTTTGCCACAGCTACTAATATACTGTCACTGATTGTAACACTCGAGTGAAATATATAGCCGCTTTAGCCAAGTAATAAAACATGTTTTAGGGTATTATAGTATTTCTTGAGGTTTGAAAACAGTCTCCACAAAACTGAGTTTTTACAAACATAATGCTGACTGAAACTCAGAACGTCTATTATTATTATTTCCTTTATTTTTTTTTAACATATAATTTACATTTTTAAATATATAAAAACAATAATAAAAAACCTATATATTTAAAAATATAAAAAAAAGTTCGCCACCGGTAGCGGAAACAAAGTCCAAGCTACCGGCGGTTAGGGCTCCAGAGACAGGAACCTACTCACTATACGTGCCGTGTCGAGGAGTACTGTCTTCTGCATCAGATACTTGATCCACCAACCTAACGCGAGCCTCTTAAGGATATATAACATGTTACTAGAAAGATACGCCTCAACCAACAGGTCGAGGCGTATCTTTCCAGTAAAATCTTTATACTAAAGTAAAGGTAACTAATAAATTTGATGAATGAATACACGAGATGTTACCATACAGTTTTAATTTAAAACTCGTACTCTAGAACTAAAAGAATTTTTGTGACTGGCCGCAAAAAGAGAGATATGGTGTGATACACCAGTATACTTGCACCACGAATATCGGGGAATATGGCACGATGTGTGCGCAACGTGTGGCCGTCACCCTGCCTGAGGAGATTATTCTACCAAACAATGGATACTAACTTGTTTTTTTTCTTCACAAGAATGTGTATTATTCTCTCTATTTTAGTAATTAAATTCTAACTCACTGACAGACAATGCATAGTAGCAGTATTTTTACAGAAGAATTTTTGCATACGGCCATAACCAGGACCAGGGACTTCAAAAATTCTATCCAAATTCTTTATCCTCTAAGTTCTAGTTTTTGTGTCCAATGATATTTTGCATTGAGTAAGACGCAAATAAATCCTCCATCCATCCATCTCAGTCATGAGACGTCTACTACTGGACATAGGCCTCCCCCAAGGTTTTCTGAGCTGACTTCATCGGTTGCCCGTGAAATAAATATTTTGATAAAATTTTCTTAGAGTTTAAGTTTATTTAAAATACCTGGGTTGTATTGTGTTTCTGCTGGTGACTAGAATATATTTTAAGGATCTGTGAGGAACCGGAGTACTGACAATAGATGGGCTAGCGTCCTATAGGCGGCAAACACAGCATTTGTTTTATTACAGAATGACACTGTCATTTCTTAAGTGAAAACTTATTTAGGCACGGAACGCATATTTTTAGATGAGATAAAATCTCTGGATTCGCGACACCGTTGTGAGACGCAGCTTGAAGTATCCGAAAAATCTTTTTTTGACTTTCACGTTATTAAAGCAGAGAGGCGATAATATAGCATGTACATATAGCAGACCGCAAGCGCGTCTAGATAAATTTAAAAAAAAACATTTATTGCTATAAAACTTATAACAACTGTTTTATGGCAAAAAAGCACGCTCTTAAGATCATTATATATATTATCCATAAGCCGAGTGTGAGTGTCTACTGACGAAGCTTTTATACGTCATTGGTTACAGAACTAAGCTCCTTTAGCTTTCTTGTCCATTCACGTTTGATTAAATATATTATTGTTTCAAATCACAAAGAGATTAAAAAAATAATTACAAATCGAACAAATGCCATTACCTCGATGTTTATTTTCTTTTTAAGTTTAATACGTATCTTTATAACGTAACTACCCACAATAAAACGCATTGAATGCAATAAAGACGGGTTGCTTCAATAGTAAGATTTAAAGTCTATGGAAGCCCCTATTTAATAGATATTTTACTTAAGACATACCCATAAAGGGGTATTTCAGAGTGCTCTTATAAAAACCAGAATATTTTGAACTCCCTTGCCTCCTAAAAATGTGTTGAATATAGAACTGTTAGAAGAAAGGCTTGTATATCGAGAGGTCTACTTGAATGGTTTGTCTAGGGCATAACAAGAAGTTGAGATACGAATAGAGTGACTAAACTATTGTTAATTTCTTTTATTAGCGTTATTATTCTTATTGATAGCTTATTTTAAGTTTGTAAAATAGAATAAAAAGTTGATAAAAACTGTTTGGATAATGTAATGAAATTAGAAACTTTTTTTTTTTTAAGATAACTCCCGCACTAGAGAACAAGCTCTGTGTCGCGGGGGACTTTACAAACATACAATTAACGGACACAAATTACAGCCAGACTCAGAACAATTCTTTGTGGGTCACACAAAGTTTTGTCCTGCGTGGGAATCGAACCCACAACCTCGTGCACAGCAGGCGCATACTGCAACCACTGGACCACCGAGGCAGTCAAAAATTATATTTAAAAAAAGTAATAAATATATTGAGTCTCGAAATATAGTTCTTTGTATTTTTCAAAAGTTTTAAATGGTGTTTGTATCTGAGTAATTACTTACGTCGTCGTACTTGTATTACAAATAGTATAAATTTTTCAAGTATTAAATTTCATACAAATATTTTTGTGATAGCAAGGGTGCCATCAGTATGACTCTCGTTTCTTGGAGAATGGGTAGGCTCTTAGAGTGGGATCTTACTTGCGTCGATAGTCTGACACTCTCCCATTTTCCAAGTAAATAATATCTTTTTAACAAAAAATTGAACCGACGAAAAAAATAGGATTTGAAAAGTAAAAAATAATAAAGTTTTGAGTCGGCGCCAAACAAACAAGCCATCATCTCACTTTATGTATATGCTCTGCGTTGGTGAATCAGTTACGGCAAGTATGGTATAGATTTATTTGCTTATTCGTTAGTTTGGCGCCGACTCAAAACTTTATTATTTTTTACTTTTCAAATCCTATTTTTTTCGTCGGTTCAATTTTTTGTTAAAAAGATATTATTTTTTAATTTTTTGTGACTTACATACACAAATCAATAATTATACATCACAAATTGTTTATAAAGTCCTTATGATCTCAGTTAAAAGACGTGCACTGGTAGACCAGTGCGCTGTGTAAATCCTTATGCTATGTAAACATAAGCAATAAGCTTACGTTTACATAAAGATTTACACAGCGCAAATAAATCCTTATGCTTATGTATACATAAGCATTAACTGGCCTGTTGGTCTAGTGGTTAGTGACTCTGACTGCTACGCCGGAGGTCGTGGGTTCGATTCCCACCCAAGACAAATCTGTGTGTGATGAGCACGAATGTTTGTTCTGTGTCTGGGTGTAATTTATTTATAATATGTATGTATTTAGAAATATATAAGTATGTTTATCAGTTGTCTGGTTACCATAGTTCAGGCTCTGCCTAGTTTGGGATCAGATAGCGATGTGTGAGTTGTCTCGAAAATATTATTATTATTAAGGTTTAACACAGCGCAGCGTTAGTATACGACCACGTCTCAGATGTATAATGTTCATCACTGGTAACATACACGGGTCAAACATTTTTGTCTTGAGATACTGCGATATTTGGGACAGGGAGATATGGCTAACCCATTCAAACACTACCCAGCCGAATCCGATTAGCGAGTAACCTCCTTTAACGAGTTACTACTTTTGACAAGTGACCTGTTATGGCGTCCTCTTCGAGCTTTTCGGGGGTGTTGAATACGAATATAACATCTATTTCGTGATCAAAGATGGAGAACGCGATTTTTTCTAAAAAGTCAATATATCTTTGTATTTTAGAAGTTTTAAATTTTTTTTATTACTTACCCTTATTTTTGTACCTTTGATTAAACAATAAAATTAAAATCTTTATTTTCCTTTTCTTTTAAGGCAAGTCCCTCGCTAGGTAACAAGCCCTGTGTCGCGGGAGACTTTACAAATATACAATTGACGGATACAAAGTACACTCATACTAGGGACAACCATTGGCACCACCATGGGTCACACAACTTTTTTCCCGTATGGACATGGAACCTTAAACACGCCGCGTAGTGGTAAACGGCGAGGTAACCACTTATGCCACTGAACCAAATATCGTCTTATAGTCCACAAAACAAAAGGTTTTTAGGCTAACGAAGCTGCCTAAAATATCCTGACATTAATATTTAATACTTTTATCCTTCGTCTAGGTGCTTCTTCTATTTCTCAGCATAGATGTTGCTGTGGTGAAGCCGTCGATAGCCTTGGACACCACGACCTGTCATGCAGCAGGAGTGCAGGCCGCATATATTTTTTATACTACTTGGATGGCAAACAAGCCTGTACCGTACCCTATGGACTTTTGCAATACTTACCAGGGGTATAACTTGTGTGTGTTGCCGACCCACCTTTTTACACTAGGGCTTTAAAATGGAGTATCCCTTAGACAGGAAAACGTTTCTTTCAAAACGCATACCTAAATGAGCGCTGGAGACCTGTATGGGTACAGGTCGCCAGCGCTCATATAGGAACACAACTACATCGCTGTGTGTAGTTATTTGGCTGTGGTTTTCTGTAAGGTGGAGGCATACCCCAGTCGGGCTTGCTCGTTAGTATAGCGCCCTACCTCTTTTAAAATATATCTCGGCCCGCTAACCTAAATGACATACTCCGACGCGCTCTTGTCACCACTGGCGTTACAGCTGTACGGGAACCCAATTGTGTATATATATTGTGTACACAACGATGGTAAGAGACCTGATGGTATGTCTTTACTGCCCTGGAAGATGGGTAGGCCTTTGATGTGGGATGCAGCATGTGTCTACGCCATCACGCCATCCCATCTCCCAAGCACAGCAGGTGGTGCTGCTGTTGCATCTGCGGAGACTCTCAAGGGGCGCAAATACAGCATTCTCATCGGAGATTATGTTTTTGAACCGTTTGGGTGGGTTGCAAGTGCTCGCGGTCTTTTCAAAGCTCTGTCGAAGCGTTTAATCGACGCTTCACGTGACCAGAACGCTGGTTTATATTTGGCTTAAAGAATAAGCATTGCCATTCAGCGTGGCAATGCTGCCAGTCTCTTGGCCGCGTTTTCAGTAGACAGGTCGAGGTTTTTTTTTATTAGAATCTATAATCGAACATTTTGAATTAATAACCATTATTATTATTATTTTTATATTTATTACAAAATTTATTAAATATGTTTATTCTAATCTGTAATAATATATATAGGCAATGAATGTTTTAATTATAATTAGAGTACTGAGATTTAGATTTAAATTTGTACGCTTCAATGCAAAACATAAACCATGTTCTATGATTACAAACACAGATTTTGATTTTGATTTTTGCTGCACTAATGGAAAATAACTAATTTATTTTAAGTCGGTGCTAAACGTTTATTTATTACCATTTCACTTTACGTAATAAATAATTTGCTTGTTAGATGGTTTGTTAGTAGTTAAGTAGCTGCTATAAACTATTGAAGAGTGCCCTTAACTGTCTTCCGTGTCGGTTGTAGATCAATTTAAGGTCTCCTTGATGATGTAGTGTCATTAAAACTGTATATGTTTAGCAAATTTTAACAAAATCGGTAAACAAATGTAAATGTTATGAGTGAACAATCAATTATTCCCTATTTATTCAACTGAGGGGTATTATTTCTAGTTGAAAATACGGAGTTTCCGAAAATCTAATAATTTACTATCAGAGTGCATCTTATGACCACTCCAATAAGCCCAAAAACGGCTAGAATACATTGTTTATTTATGGAGTTCCGATGCTTATGCCTTCCAAGTTTAATGGTACCATTTTCATCAAAAACATTGAATTTACTTTATTACAGTCCCTGTAACTATCTTATTCGATATCTACATTATCCTATCGCCATTCACAAAATGCTTATTATTGAGAACTTCTGGCAGTCATTTGTGGTCTTCTTCATCTGTTTTACTTCACCAAATGATACTTTCTGAATGCAAATGCTTGACTTATTGTAGAAAATATCAAAATCGTTATATCGCACCCCCCACCGAATAAAGGCGTAAGATGAAAATATCAACTTTTCAGGAAAATTAAAAAACCGTTTTTAGTGAATAATTTAGCAACTATACGTCCCATCAAAATGATTGAGATGTCAAATGAAAGCAAATTTTTTTTCTGTTTAAATTACTTCAAAACAAAATAAATATTAATAAGATTCTCTTAAATATTAAGGAAAACGTATAATACCATAAATTGAAATGATTACCTTGTTGGTAATCATCTATTACCACTGTATTCGTGGCAAAAAGTTGTCCTCGCAATTAGCGTAATAATCAACAGTCACTTTATTCGGTAAAAAATGCTCGTTAATAACATTCAGTAATGTATTATGACGGCTTTCTTTCGATTAAAAATAAAGTAGACTTTGTGCGTTATGGTTTATGGCGCCTCATTTTCTACAAGAGTAATAATGTAGCTATAGCAGGGGAGCCCATGAAGGGATTTTGGGATTTACTAAAGCGCGGCAGATTAATATACAGAAGGATACCTTGTACCTGGTTACGTACCTCCACCAAATATGAGCACCATATGGCCGCGTCAAGGCTAAAGGATCAGATTAGTAAAAAAAATAATCATCATTTATTCTTGAGCGCATCAGATTAAGGTAGGGTGAGTTAATTAGATGCTAAAAAGTGTATATTCCACTAATCTGACAATTTGCGAGTGACGTAAAGAAAGGGGAGGGCTGCAAAGTTGTTTAAAAAAATGTCATCTCGTCATTCTCGAGCGTGGCTGATTTTTTTTTATTTTGTAGGAAATAATTCAAGAAAGACAAAAAATATAATTATAATAATGACGATTTCTACAAGCCGATGTAACAAAAATTAGTCGATTAAGTTTAATACGTGCAGCTTTGTGATGCCTCATTCCCATATTCCCTTCTATTCCTCTCTCACTTATTCTCTATCTATTACTCTCTAATTCCGCCCCCACTCTGGTTTCTGTTGCCATTACATGACTGTGTGGAGGATGTTCCAACATTTTGGAGCCCACTTTTTGTATGGCAGCCATCACAACTTGCGCCTTGTGAACGGGTGCGTTGTCGTATAAAAGCAGCACCCTTTTGGTCAATTTGCTCCGCCTCGTCTCCTTCACAGCACCTCGCAATTGTTCTAGCAGTGCAGCGTAGTATTCTCTGGTTATATTGACACCCTTTCCCTTCTAATCTATCAACAAAATTCTTTCTGTATCCCAGAAAATCGTCGCCATAAGCTTTCCAGCCAATTTCTTAGGAGGTGGTGTACCCTTTTTGTGCCACTGCATGAACTCCGGTTTCGACTCATGCTCATAATGGTAAAGATTTATCCCCAGTCACAATCCGGCCCAAAATGGCTTCTTTGTTCTCAGCACAGAGGTCCATAAACTCTTGACAACACGCAACTCGTCGCTGCTTCTGATGTGGCGTAAGCATTCACGGTACCCACCTTGCGCACACTTTTGACATGCCAAGATTGTCGTGTACACGACTGTGATCGCTTCAATAGGCCGCCCTGCACTGAGGTCGTCTTCTAGTGAATCTCTGCCGAGCTTGAAGAGGTTGTGCCACTTTTAAATCATGGTTTTACCAGGGCACGAGTCTCCGTAAATAGAAGACATCTCTTTTAAAATGGTTTGAGGAGGTATTCCGTGCTTGGTAAAGAACTTGATGACAGCATTTGTGTCTGAAATTAGTAGCACTCTTTCCAGAGTCTCTGATTGGGGACGACTAAATTTAGTTCAATTTAACCCCAGTAAGCCACAAGTTTACGCGTTCACCGCTAATAAAGCCCCATTCACTGTGGCTCCACGATTCCAAGACACAGCCGTCGTCCTCGACGTCGACATCTTCAGCGACGTACAGTTCCGACATCACTTGGAAAGACAAGGCTAAGCTGGCATCTAGAAAGCTAGGTGTGTTCAACAGGGCAAAGTGGTACTTCACCGCGGGCCAAAGACTGCTGCTCTACAAAGCGCAAGTTCGGCCTCACATGGAGTACTGCTGCCACCTTTGGGCGAAAAACATCCCCATCATGCAAACGATCAGATTAACATACATGCATTATTAAAAATACGTAGGACATGGATGCTATCAATATCTGACGCGCTCGAGTATGTCCATGCAACCGTATTTATTACGTATTTTAAAATCTATAGCTGCTTCCCCCATCGATAAAAAGGATACATTATATAACATTTTTTTCTTTTTTTCATCTAAGTTTCGCAACTCAATAGGTCTCTACGACGCTCGAGTAAATCCCCATTTAGCATCGTGGCCTTCCCTACTGCTATGATAATTGTGAATTTCCTTATGCTCCTACTTTGTGCAAAATTCTTTTCAATTTGTAGATTTGGTGAGAATTAAAAGACTATAACGAAAACCTACGTTAATTTCTTCTCGCGAATAAAGTGGTAACCGCGTCTTACAAGTTAACACGGTTTATTTTATTTCGATGTATACAGCCGCCATGTCGTATTACATGCTCTTAACATACTTTTCTAAAGTGTAAATGTTTATTACGATTTTGTTCGACGGAGGAACGTATTTTTTTCATCCGAGGAATAAAGAATTTATGTTAATATTATTATTAATATTATTTTAAAAAATCTGAAAAAAATCTGAGAGATGTATTTGACCTTATAGATCACGAAAATGCAAAAACATTAAAAAGGTGGTAACCGCGCTTACGACTTTATTCTGCGGGGGGTGCGATATGTTTGCCTATAATATTTGAGGAGTTCTCTCAATTCCTCATGGATCCCATCATAAGAGCTGAATGTCGTTAAAATGGGACCAACTTCAAAGTATATCCTATCGAATAAAATAAGAATTATCGAAATCGGACGCCCCTGTAAAAAGTTATGCGTGGTCATACATAAAAAAAAAAACAAATATACTGGTCGACTTGAGAACCTCCCTTTTTTTTTTCGTCGGTTAAAAACAAAAAATAAATCTGTAAAAGCACAAAGTTTAGAATAATATATTATACTCATAAAATTCTAGACTTTCTGTCATACACATCAACCTACTTCAGTGAGTTGTAATATAGGTAATATTAGTTTTGAGTAGTACCCAAACTAATACTATTTTCGCTCCTCCAAATATTCATAGATTAGTAGCTCCGCAACGAGACTAGTGCGGGTAGTTTATTGCGGTGGCATTAAGGCACTGGAGGCAAAGCTTTACGATCTCATTCGCGATATTATTTCTATTGGTATTTGCATTGCCTTGGGGGCGTTCAATACATGCGGTTCATCAGTTAACTACCTAGTTTCGTAGAACGTACCTGTGTCTTGTTTATTTTTTACTAAGATGATAATTAAACATAGTTATAATACATTCTTATTATTACTATTCTTCTACAGTTCCCTTTCTGTCTTCTTCAGACTCTCGTGAATCTATTATAATGTTGTATTGTCATGGGCTCTCAATATGTGTGCAAGAATCGGTTTAGAATGGCACAGAAGAATAGAAAATAACAAAAGTTTAGTATGAGTTAAGTCTAAGTAGCCGAAGCAGCGGTAATTTGACAAGTTATAAAACCATTTAAAAATCTACCTGACCAGAAACGTTGCTGATTGTAGATAACCACACTTACAGGTAGTTATTTATTTATTTATTTATTTGGGAAACAAACAGATTCAATATAATATTTTTACAAACATAATATAAATAGAGCATCATCCAAAATAGTTTCCACAATTAATTTAATACATATTATAAAAGTCAAAGCAGGGAGAATAATAAATTATAAATTTAATATGATATATCATGATAAATGAAGCGAAAAGCGGTGGTGGCCGAGTGGGAAAGTAACCGACTTGCACGCAAGAGGTGCGAGTTCGATCCCGGGCAGTACCAATGTGAATTTCACTTTGTGGAGTTTATATGTATTAATCAAATGATTCACCATCTGCTAACGGTGAAGGAAAACATCGTGAGGAAACCCACATGTCTTAGAAGAAATTCTAAAGACATGTCTGATTCACCAACCCGCATTAGGCCAGCGTGTGTGAATTAAGGCCTTAACCCTCTCTCTCTCTTGATAGAGGAGAGGAGACCCGTGCCCAGCAGTGGGACATATATGGGTTGCTATTATACCATGATAAATTATTATTAGGTATTCTTACATTTAGCTACTGACTATGTAAAAAACTATTAAAAGTAAGATGTCTCAACCACTCCCTGTACCTAGTAAATTAATTATGTTTATTTTCTTCTACGTTATACATAGTTTAGTAATTTTATAATCATTATCATCGTCATCATCTCAGCTAAAAGACGTTTACTGCTAGACATAGGCCTCCCCCAAGGATTTCCACAACTCTCGATCCTGAGCCGACCTTGTACATCAGTTGCCCGCAACCTATACCAGGTCGTCGATCCACCTTGTAAAATAATTGTTATAAAAGTTGGTAAATAAATGACTGGTAACTAATGCAAAAAATAAGCGTGGATAGCTATACTGTCACGTACAGGACAATATTAAACTATTGTAGTTATTTTGTGCTCTTCTGTAAGGTGGAGTTCCTTTCCCAAGGTTACTGGCTTGTAAGGTAACAAGTCTTAAATTATTTAATTAAACATTTTTTTTTTAGAAATGCAAGCGAAACATACGCTCGTTTGTTACTGTGGAAGCATAAAAAACGAAAAGAGTTTTTACACGCTTTTTATTAGCTTCACCTGTATGTTTGTATGTTTGTAACCGACTTCTTTGGGCGCGATTTTGACCCACTTTAAACGGCCAGATTTCATTCAAACAGATTTAAAAAAAGCGTGGGGTGCTTTTAAGATATTACCAAAATGATAATCACTCTACTCATATCTGTCAATAAAATATTTATAACTATTAACACCATGCACCTCACGCTTTTTTTATTATTTTTTTTATTCACACTATTATTAATTTATATTTATTGAAATTTTTAACACTATTTTTAATTTAAATTTATTATAACTTATTTTCTATTTTTTAGTTCGGTTTTCTATAAAAAGCGTGTTTTTTAGTTTTTTTTAAATATTTTTTCGTCGATTTTCGTCGTCGTCCATTTTCGAAGTCAGAGTAGACGCTTTGAACTAAAGACACAATAGAGCATCGTCTTTAGTTCATAAACCATTAAATTTGGATATAAAGAAGAGTGACTCTGTCGACCTATATTTGCAAAACATATTGCGTTCTTTAACGTGATTCTGCACATTCCTTATGCAGCTCTCGTCTAACACTTGAAATTCTGTCTGGGGACCCCGATCTTGTAGCAAGTTTACGACGTTCCTAAGTTGCCATATTATTTTTAACGTTGAACATTGCCCGCAAATTGTTTTGAAGAAACTCTTGGTAATTTGGAAAAATATTTGAAGAGTAAACAAGCAGATAATGGAAGTAAAACAAAGTATGTAATCATTGTTTGTCGTGGTTGATTATATACTTATTTGTTGTTAAATAACTTAAACCTTTTGTGGTTTTAGGTGCATTCGCTATTCGGCAAACGATCAGCGGGTTAAGCTACCAAGGGCGAGGTAACCCTAAAGATGGGTGACCGCATAGTGGTTTTTCATCTGAGCGTCTCCGTGTTTCGGAGGGCACGTTAAAAGTTGGTCCCGACTGTTATCAGTCGTTAGATCACGACAGAGGCCTAAATATAGGCGATCTAAATCATAATCTAACTCAGTCACCAGGTTGGCCACTAACCAAATAATAAGAAAAAGAATCTTTAGTGGTTATCAGAACGTAAAATATTCTTAAATCTCTGTATGGCAAGATATATGGTATATCTTGCCATATAGAGTTTTTATCTAAATCAAGTTTTTTTTAATCTTTAATATCTACACCCGCACTAGAGAGCAGTTCCTGTGACATTTTCGTTTTTTTATACTATTTACGAATAGGTGGTAACCAAGCATACAGCCCGCCTGATGGTAAGCAGTTACCGTGGCCTATGGATGCTTGCAATACTAGAAGGATCGCTTGATCGCACTGACCCAAAAATTTCAACACTAGGGTTTTATGATGAAGTATTCCTGAGATAGGAAATCGTTGCGTTAAAAACGCATTCCTAAGTGAGCGCTAAAATACTGTACTCACACACAGTAACAAAACTGTGTGTAGCAATTTATCTGTAGTATTTTGTAAGGTAGAGGTCCTTCCCCATTTGGGCTTGCTCACTTATGGTGCCCTACCTCTCGTAAGTCACGGACATTGGTAGCTTTATTAATACTATAGCAGACGTACATGTGTATTAGAGTTTGATAGGTAGGTTTGTGCTAAAAGTATAATTAGACGATCGAACTTGGTTCGGACCGAACCACGAACATGGTGAGCTCCGAACCATATTCGTTCGTGTGGTGCACGGTCCGCCGGACTAATATCATTATATTATGGTCCGGCAGGGGTATTCCGTAAAAGCAAAAACCGAGCCACCGCATAAACCGAGCAAAATCTGGCTGTCAGATTGAAAATCGGTATTCCGTAAGAGCTGTTTTTGACGTTTAGTCAATAGATTGTGCCGTCACCGAGCAATCATAACTGTCAGTTTGCGATCACAACTGTCAGTTTGATATCGCTGTTTCTTAGAGAATCAGCCGGCGGAGCGCACCATGTTCGTGGTTCGCCCCGAACCAAGTTCGATCGTCTGTTTATATTTTAAGAGTTATCTAGTCTTTGTTGAGACTGTCCGAAGTAGCTAGAATTTAACCAGGAGTTCTATACATAAAAGTCGGTATAAATTCATTACTAAAAAGAAAAGTTTAGTTCCAAGCAATGAATTTTATACAGCTGAAACACCGAGTCTTTAAATTAAATCACTAGTACTCTCACCTTGCAGCCTTTGCCCCACCGTCAAAGTTTACGCGGCCACTCGAATTGTAACCGAACTAAATCTACATTATATGGATAACTCAATTTGAAATTTTGAATTAATCGCAGCATCATTCCTCGTCTCCCTGAGGGCGGTTAAGGAGGATGGATCGAAAGGGAGGAGGTTCTAAATTAAATTTTGACACAGACTGAACGTGGGACTACTTAATTGCAATTTGCTTGACTTATTAGATGCTGAGATGGCGTAACTCAATTGTGATTCTCTAAGATTTTAGTCAGTTGTGACTTTTAGGCTGAAAGGCTAAATTAAAACTGTCGCGATTGGCGCTCCAGAGCCTCTAGACAAGTGGCTTAAGCGATAGTCGAATCGAAAAGTCAAAAAAAAAATGTATGAGATTTGACGTAAGTTTACGACATTAAATCGTAGACTCACGTCAAATTCCATACATTTTATTTTTTGACTTTTCGATTCACTATGTAAGTACCTACAGTTTACCCGTATAAACTTACTGTACCATAGTGAAGACATCAGATACAAAATTATGAGTAACTACATATATGAAAACTCTTATTTTTTTTTTAAATGATTGATATGAATTTTGTAAAGCACACTATGAATTAAGAACATAAAGTTTTAAATTAAGGATTTCAGCCATCGTATGCAATCCATTGTCCGATTTAATAAGATATGCATTAAGAATCTAAATCACATTTTAATACGTCATGGTAGCTCTACTAAAAACAATCATCCTAAAGCCGATTAATAACGAAACAAAATTTGGCGGCTAAGTTACAAGATCAGGTGGTCATTACCGGCGTGCAGCGAACTGGCATCGAACCGGCACCAGCTGGCAATGAGCCAAATCTTACCACACGCTCGGCGCTTCAACGAGATAAATTTATAGTGGCTTTTGTTACTACTACTAGTAATTTGATTTTTTTTATTATAGGTTTGTGTAGTAAAACATGATAATCTTGTGGTTTAGAGACATTTTGACAGCTTCGATGGCATAGTGGTAGTGGGTGTGATAAGGTGCAGAGTTCGATACCTAACTCGAGTAATGCGGCATTGGGTTTTTTTACGAAATGATGACATCATGACGATATTTGCCGATTTGATTTGAAGAGATATAGGACACTATACTAGTAAGCATGCCCGCTCGGGGAAGGACCTCCAACTTACAGAAGACCGTAGCTAAATAGCCAATAACTACACACAGCGACGTAGCTATGTTAATGTGAGTTAGTAGGTCTCCAGCGCTTATTTAGGGATGCGTTTTGAATGAAACGTTTTCCTATCCCAAGGATACTCCATCTTAGAGCCCTGGTGTAAAAAGATTGGGTCGCTTATGGACCGTCGTCGTCGTCGTCATCGCCGATGGCGTCCATAGGCTACGGAGGCGGGTCGTATGGTTGTATGCTACACAACTAGTATAAAGAAAACATCGCAGCATAAAAATGAACGTTGCAATCGTGGAATTTTTGGGTTTCGTAGGTACCTACTCAAATGGTATAATGATATACTACTAAGGAAGCAAACAAGCACACGGCCCACCTGATAGCAAACAGTTAGCCCATAGATGCTTGCAATACCAAAGGTATCAGCGCGTGTTGCCGACCCAAAATAAACACCAGGGTTTTATGATGAAGCAACCCTGGGATAAGAAAAAGTTTCGTTGAAAAAGCATCCCTAAACGAACGCTAGAAACCTGTACTCACACACAAAAACATAACTACAACGCTGTGTCATTCTAATTCTCTAATTTAACTGAGGTATCCTCTAATGTCACCACCTTACTGGAGACCACAATTAAATGAGAGAATTAGAAGAGATCGAGCAAGCCTGACTGGAGAAGGATCACAGGCTTGCTCGATCTCGTTAGTATGGTGCCCTACCTCTCTTATCTATAGGAGATATTTTCTTTCTTTTTTTATTTTCTTTTTAAAAAAAGATAACTTCCATACTCGAGAACCACTCAGTTGTATGGTACCTTATCTTTCTTAAACTCCTTTCTTAAAGAACCCCATGCTTATATACTTTCTCGGGTAAACCTCAGCAGGGAGTTTATTCCACAACCTAACCTTGTGCTACAATTTAGTTCATTCATTTTGCCGCAGTGCTGTAACAAACAATGTGGCAACCAACTTTTCTATCAAGCGTTTACTCAACCGTTCAATCTCCGCAGATTCAACCACAATATATAAAAATGCAACGTCAACACTAAAAATTCATAGCTACAGTAGATATTCATAGCGTCTAGACTAGTTTGTTTGTTGTAGTTAATTTAAAATGTATTTTATGCATGTCTAAATCTTAGTTGGGTTTATTTGTCTTGGTTGCATTGTGTACATTTACTTGGCGGGTCGCCAAGTTGTTTCGGATGGTCAAGGTATTAGCCGATACTGCGTTTTACGATAGAAGTATAAGCCTCTTTTTGTATGTGCTAGGACTACATTAAAGAGTGGAAATTAAAAAACATGTAGTTAGCAAGGTAGTAAATTTGACTGCATGGTTGGTTCTGGTTATCTTGCCATTAACCATTGCGGGGCGTGTTGTGTTGGCACGTACCATCGCTTACACAAAGTACATAATTCTTTTGTAGGACTCGGTATACGCTTTTTTAACAAATTACCGAAAGAGATAATGAATTTGCCCTTACACAAATTTAAAACTTCTATTAAAAATCATCTCATAGGAAAGGGCTATTATACAATAAATGATTATAGTAGAGAGGCCAATTGTAAAAAAGACGCTTATTTACGATTTTCGTAGGACTGAAAAGGTTTATAACGACAAGTGGTATCGTTAGAATCGGCATGGTCTGTTGATACTCAAACTGCTTGTTGTCGCTTTCTAAAGTGGTGGAGGGGGTAGCTATGACGTCATTTGTGACGTCACTCCTGGTTTTAGATTTTGTCGATTATTGCGGTAACTATTCATCCGATTTTAACAATATGGGTATCAAATGACAGGTAATTAAATTTCTAAAAAAACATGCAAAGCAACTTTTATTGTAGGTATTATATTTTTAAAGATATTTAAAAAAATGTAACTTTTTTGCCGTTTTTTTTCCGAACACGAAATGTTTGGTGCGCAATATACCTCATCAATATAAATATTAGACCAACACTTGGACAGTAAAAAATTTGCTACATTATCGTAGTGTACAAAAAACTTTGAATTTTGTAAATTTCTGTAAAAACAACAAAATTATGACGAAATTAAACGCCGCCATGCCGGGCTCAAAGACGCGTGCCGGCGCGTTGTTTCAGCTTCAGTCGCTTACAAGCGATGATTTATGTACGTACATGCATTTGTCTAATCATTGCCATGTGTTAATGTAAATTTCAGTAATTCATGGATTTATGCAGTGAAGTTAGTTGATTTTATTTTTTTGATTAAAAATCTGAATTACTGACAAATCACGATAACCCTGGGAGAACAATTTGTAGATATGGTTAAGAAGCGAAATGGGTCTAGTTTTTTATTACGGTGTGGTTTTTAAAGAAAAGAACCACCACTCTTCTGGTCCATTTTTTTATACAACTACGGTGGCAAACAAGCGTAAGGTAAGCAGTTTTCGTAGCTTAAGGGCGCTTGCAATGCGAAAGGTATCACTAGCGTGTTGCTGACCCAAAATTAAGCAGGGTTTCATAATGCAATTTCCCTGGCATAGGAAAACGTTCGTTAAAACGATAGTATAGTAGACGAAACGATAGGAACACACATACACCGCTGTGTGTAGTCATTTAGTTATGGTCTTCTGTAAGGTATAGGTCCTTCCCTAGTTGGGCTTGCTCACTAGTATGATGGTCTACTCCTCTTATCCATATCTTCCATACTTTAGACTACGTTCATTCGACGATTACGGAATTAAAAAGCTTCTGAAAGACTTGAAATACGGGGTTCTCATTTTGAGCTAAACCTTCATAAATTGAGAGTTTGAGCTAAGATATTTTTTCTAAAAGCTTTACTACAACCACTTAAACTGCCAACTCGATTGAGGAGATTGATTCACAGTGTCGCTCAGATTCTTACAGGTCATGGTAACTTTCGGACCTGAACTGTCAATGCTCAACACCTGGCTCCGATCAGGAGTAGTCTGCTCATCACATACTCTGGGAGTGTAGTCTTTGGCATAATGATCGTACTATTATGTTGAACAGCTTACATGTATCGTTTGGAGTGGCCTACTATGGGGATTTAGTCTCATCTGGAGGGAATTTCCGTGCATTTAAACGTTTCTGCCATACATATTATAGCAATCAAACTTAGCTCCCATAGGTCCCGCATGTGGGTGGGATTGTCCCGAAAACCCGTCATTTATATATGGTTTTCTAGGCATTAAAAGTGATTGTGGACTTACCAGAGCTGAACATTTACAACACGTAGGTACCTAGACTTCATCAACCGACTTTCTTAAGGTCTAGTTAATATTTAGTGTGCCTCTTACCCCATTGATAACAGATACATCACCATTATATTTGCTTGTTCAATGACAGGATAAAGTCGCTTGTGGCTTCGAATTCATGAAATAAAGGCTTTTTCATTAAATTCAAAAATTTTCCATAAAGTCTGCTAATCTTTGTCTCCTAAATATAAATTTGTGAATAATTAATAATTCGCGGTAGTTTTACTTTCATTTTAATAACTATTCATATAATAAAATTGTATTGTATAGTTATATTAGCCAATATATTCGTGAATTCGTCATCGTGAATTCAGTGAATACCTGTTGGTGTTTAAGCACAAGATACGCTACCCTAGTCGACATATTTTCGATGGTCTTGGCGTTACTTGCTTATCTAAAGAGCATACGGATCCCGCCTGATGGTAAGGAGTTGTTTATGATGGACTTGTGGACGATAAACCCGATATCACCTAGGGACAGTTGTCCTACCGGTAGAAGAACAAGATTCAAGTAGTATCGAGTCCTGCTCAAGGACTTCAGATAGTGCAACTATATTTTAATCTAGTTTTTCTCCCAACTCATCTTTTTTTCAGATCACAACGTGCGTGCATTGTATATCACTAGGGCCAGTCCTTGTTGAGGATGGTAGCCGGTTCTCTGTCGAGGATTTTTAATATTCCCTGCCCTGCCGTACCCTTGATCACTACCGTAGCTAGGCCGTGGTAGTGTTGTGTCTGTCGTTATAGGGGTTTTGCGAATAATCACCATGCCTGAAATGTAGATTGATGACCGCATTTTGATCTTAGATAGTTAATATAGTTAAAGATGGCGCTGCTGCCCCCCATACCTATAGAGCATCATGATCCTTCCCCTTTTGTGAAACCCTCGAGATGATTAGGAATGGTGGTATTCTAACACGCTGGCACCGCGAAGCTAGTATGTTATGTAAAAATGATAGTTGTTAAGTTTGTAATAAAATAAATGTTTCGCTAAAGGACCGAATAGGCTCAATAAGTAAAAACAAAACAGATCACAATTGGTTGCGGTAACTGAAAAACATTCACATCGCGACATTCGTGTTATTGGTTTAATTAAAACACTCATGACGTATAGTGGCAAACACAGAAAGACCACATAGCGAAGTTCATAGGTATATTATCTTGAATATTATTATTGTATATGACCACAACGCGATATGGCAACATAGAAAACCTATAATGCTTATAGTCGATGCAACCTTTTCACGACAGAGTTAGAGCGTAAATGAACAAACAATTATTTTTGTCGCTCAATGAGCGTTTTCGGTCTATATGCGTTAAATATGTTAGTACGTACCTAAATGATTTAAATACATATTTTTAGCATTTTTGCTACTTATAAGCTCTTTTTACAACACTTGCATGGATTTTATTATTATCTTTGCACAATCTAAGATTGACTGGTTGAAAATGTTATTGACATTAAGTTTGCCTATGTACCTGTGTTGATTTTTAATACATAAAATAAAATCAACTAATTTTCAATACATAAATCCATGACTTACTGAAATTTACATTAACATAGGCAATGATTTGGCAAATGTACGTAAGTACGTATCATCAGAATCATCGCTTATAAGCGTCTGACGCTGAAACAACTCGCCGGCTCGCGTCTTTGCGCTGGGCATGGCGGCGTTTAATTTCGTCATAATTTTGTTGTTTTTACAGCGATTTACATAATTCAAAGTTTATTGTATACTTCGATAATATAGCTATTTTTTTTACAGACCAAGTGTTGGTCTAATATTTATATTCATTAGGTTTATTGCGCACCAAACATTTTATGTTTTGAAAAAAACGGCATTTTTGCCGTTTTTTATAAAATATCTTTAAAAATATAATACCTACAATAAAAGTTGCTTTGCATGTTTTGTTAGAAATTTAATTACCTGTCATTTGATACCCATATTGTTTAAATCGGATGAATAGTTACTGCAATAATCGACAAAATCTAAAACCAGGAGTGACGTCACAAATGACGTCATAGCTACCCCCTCCACCACTTTAGAAAGCGACAACAAGCAGTTTGAGTATCAGCAGACCATGCCGATTCCAACGATACCACTTGTCGCTATAAACCTTTTCAGTCCTACGAAAACTTTTTTTTAATGCATTGGCCTCTCTACTATTATTTGAACGACAAAAAGTCTTGGAATTAGTTGCATTATATAGTTGTTTGTTTAATTTAGAATAAATCAGCTTAGTACTTAAGTTCTAATTTGTGACGTGAGGCACATTGTGAATTCTAGTGATAATTCTGTACTATTTCTTTTTTTTCGTTGTTTTTTTATTTAGTAGCAAAACGTTATTTACAATAAAAATTGTCACTATTCACATATTGCCTTATTCTTTAATAGCAATATGTAAATTGAAGCAGACTTTAACTTTAGTACTAAGTACGATTATCATATTTTATCAATATAGTTAGTATCGTGTTTTGACTGCATCAGCTTGCATGCTATCATACTTGTATTTTACAAAAGATTGTAACTATCTGGCGATTAAAAAGAGTGGCCTGAGTTTCTTGCTAGTTCTTCTCAAGGCTCCACGTCAGCGAACTAGCCGTAGGAAAATTTTGCTGACATCATCTTTCTGGTTTATTCATAATTTATGACCTTCATAAGTGTTACTTTGTAACCTAAATGAATAAATGAAAATTTTGAGTTTGAGTTTGGGTTTGATCCCTACATGGGAGAAAAAAATTTAAGATCCATAAATGGTTGTCCTGAGTCTGGGTGTACTTTGTGTCCGTTAATGGCGAGACGGGTTAATATAGGATTTTGTTGCGAGATTTTCCTCTCTTGCGGTGAATATTATCTGCCTGACTTACTTCCTTATTCAACTCTTACGACACCCTTGGTATGTAGCTTGGTGGTGAAATTCGTATTCTTAATCCGTCACCACATTAAGATAGCACATTATATTTCACTAAAGTATATTTTATTGACTCCCTTATGTTAACAGCAATAACAATGCAGACTCGTTTTCATTCATACATCACCGACACATCTCTCACACGCCACCAAAATATCCTCGATACGGCTACAAACAAGCACCCAGCTAACAAAAAAACAAAGATTCTTAATATTACATCCCTAATACAGCTCTTGAGAAAATACTCTGGCGAACTTATATAGGTCTAAGCAAATATCTCCTTCATGCCTTCTTTGTTAGGGTGTTCTCAGATATTATGTGAGTGTAGATGAACGTAGCACACTATTGCTTCCAGGATTCTTACCTAACTTCGGAAAAGGAAATAGTTTTTAGTTTTTTATTTTCAGTTTCAACTATACATATTTTTTGTACAAGCTGATTTGATAAATAGATTTATATAG
Source organism: Trisateles emortualis (assembly GCA_947095525.1). Lineage (NCBI taxonomy): Eukaryota > Metazoa > Arthropoda > Insecta > Lepidoptera > Erebidae > Trisateles > Trisateles emortualis. Next base: position 1,575,990 of record OX352748.1, on the reverse strand, counting down.
ACAAAAATGTTCTTATGATTCTGCTTTGATTACAAGATGAAATAAACTAAAACAAGAAAATATATTTATTGCTTCAAATTGTGTAGGTACTTAAGTGGTTTTACATGAAAATGGAGTATCAACAGTTTACCCGATCGGGCATAAAAATAACATAACAATATTAATAATAACAACTTTATCTTCTTTATATTGTAATGTAAATGGAACAAGAGCTGGCTGACTGATTTATTAAAGTAAGTGTACCTCATTCTTCTTCTTCTTCTTCGTCGTTCCCTCACTGCTGAGGATCGCGACCACGTATAATAATACGACACGTCTCCAAGCTATGCGGTCTTCTGAAGTGTGGACCGCACGGTACATGCTACCTCCAAACGCCTGATGACTATATTGTATTGTCAATAAGTGTACCCCATACATAACTATAAAACGATAACAGAATACCCAACAATATAAACTACTTATTCCGACTGACTGACTTCACTGATTCATTAACGCAGAGCCTAAATGGAACATAACTTTTTGGCAGAGAAACCTCTGTAAAAATCTAAATTCTTAGCCCTTCGTAAGTACTATTGCTATGCATATTATGAGCAGTTTTAATACAATTATTCGTTGAAATAATGCTGTATAGGTCCATAATTAAATATCCTATAAAGAAGAAAACAAGGACAACAAGAAACTTGTCTATAGTTTTGCTTTACTTAAACTACGTAGTATAGGTTAAACAATAACACTTTTACAGGTAATAGATTTGACACGATTACAAAAACTATTTCGGTCTGGCTATCTGATAAGCAACGCTTTTAGTTTCACTGAATTCAATTTAGAGATAGTTATCTAAACCATAGGAAATGAAATCTTCACTTACTTCTAAAGTACGGTGAAATATATAAAATATAATAATAGCAACCCATATTTGTCTCACTCCTGGGCACGGGTCTCCTCTCCTCTATCAAGAGATAGAGAGAGGGTTAAAGCCATCATTCATACACGCTGACCTAATACGGGTTGGTAAATCAGACATGTCATGTCTTTAGAATTTTTTCTAAGACATGTGGGTTTCCTCACAATGTTTTTTCTTCACCGCTAGCAGATGGCAAATCATTTAATTACTACATATAAACTCCACTTCGACCCCAACTCTCCTTCACACGGGATCGAACTCGCACCTCTTGCGTGCAAGTCAGTTACTTTACCACTCGACCATGTAAAATTTTACAAATTGAAAAATAAACCCTTTTCGCCAATATTAATGTTGAACATACCATTATTTACGTTGCATTTGCCATACTTATTCTTATCGATCCCCCTTTGTCGTCTGGTCTCTCCCTAAGCAAATACTGCCCCATTGATTCGCTTTGCTGGACGACTTCCAACTCGGAAGCCGGACGGATTCTTTCAGTGTATTACTTCCTTCCTATGACGTGGCCACTTGCTTTGAACATTTCAAAGTTTAAATTTGGGAGTGCATTTTGTTATTATGCTTCTAAATGGTGCGTTAGTTGCAGGCAAATAGATAGATAGATAAATAAATAACTTTTTATTGTACACCAAGTTACAATTTTGTCTTAATGATAATTTTATAACTATGTACAATGGGCGGCCTTATCGCTAAAAAGCAATCTCGTACAGGCAACCTTAAATAAATACTACTCTTAGATTCAAAATTAAATAACTTTTGCTGGTAAATAAATTGTCTAGATATTTTACTATATCATAAATTTTATTATCATTATTTATACATATATATAAACAATATAGGTACTTATGTTTACACTCATTAAAAAAGAAAAATAAAAAAGAAAATACACGAAAAAAGGGAGGGACTACTTAAAAGGCGCCATAAAATTCCTCCGCATTTACGTCTATTGTCTAGATATTTATTTCGAAAAATTTACAGTAATTTTGTGTTACCGTTTACATATTGTAATGTCACAGTAAGTAGTGGTAGCCTCTATAACCACGCAAATACTAGCTTTTGCCCGCGGCTCTGCCCGCGTGGATGTCGGTTATCGCTGTAAAAAGTAGCCTTTGTGTTATTTCAGACCATAGTCTATCTCTGCGCCAAATTTCATCCAGATCTGTTCCGTAGTTTTAACGTGAAAGAGTAACAAACATCCATCCATTCTCACAGACTTTCACATTTATAATATTAGTAAGGATTATGAGTATCTGGCGATCAAAAAAACCTAAGTTTCTTGCCAGTCTTTCTAAGGGCTGTACTCATGTCAGCAATCTGGCAACTTTCATATGAGTTACTTCACAACCTAAATTAATAAATGTTTTAATTTAAATTTAAGTTTTCATCAATGGATATAGAAACATTCTTTGTCTTTTCAAATTTAATATCTGGCGTCAATGACATTTTATTAAAATTTGTTGAAACAACACTGGCATAAAATAAGGTCGAGTAGCGACAAATGGAGAAAGCCTTTCAGCATTTACTGATCAAAAAAACAAATGATTACATGATAATGCTGAAACCTAGTAAATTGCATTAATGACTACTTTCTAATACATATATGACTAGCTGTTGCCCGCGGCTCCGTGTGAATGTCGGTTATCGCCTTTGTGTTATTCCAGACCATAGTCTATCCTTGTCCCAAATTTCATCCAGTTCAGTAGTTTTGACGTGAAAGAGTAACAAACATCCATACATCCATACATCCATACTCACTAACTTTCACATTTATAATGTAGTCAGACTCATCAGAACAATTATTATAATTATATCTAAATATATGAATTTCGTAGACAATAATTTAAACAAAAAAAAAACCGACTTCAGTACGGCAAGTTTAAAAACGGCTAGATTACATTGTTTAATTATGAAGTTCCGTTGTCTAGCTACCTTAGCAACCATTATGGAAACTTATTTAATCGCCATCCGTAAAATACTTATTATTGTGAAGTTCAGGTGGCCATTTGTGATCTTTTTCATCAGTTTTACTTCATCATATTATACTTTCTGAATGCAAATGTTTGATGTGTTGTTAAAAATATTGAAATTGCTATATGTGTGCCTATATTTTTTGAGGAGTTTCCTCAATTCCTTATGGATCCCATCATCAGAACTTTCTTTTGATGAAAATGGGACCAAACTGGAAGTATGTCCTCTCAGACAAAAAAAAGATTTTTTTAAATCGGTCCATAAATGAGGGGGAGTTCTGCGGTAACAAACATTTAAAAAAAATACACACGAATTGATAATCTCCTCTTGAGCGATGAGCCAGGCCGTCTATGTCTGTGATTTTTATGGAAATTACTGTCTATATTACAGGGTGGACTTCAGAAACGGACCACCGGTTCACTGGGCCGTCGCTGGCGAGTTTGGAGCTCGCACCCATTTCGTGCTCAATGAGTCAGATCCATCTTCAGCACACCTCGTAGTGGAGAAGGTGGCGCGTCATGACGAAGGCGTGTACCGATGTAGGGTAGACTATATTGATGCGCCGACTAGGAACTATAGAATAAATTTGACTGTTATTGGTGAGTTCTGTTGTTTTTACTTCCAAACTTAAAAAAAACAGAGTTATAATGCCTATGTCTTAGTGCCCGTAAGTATCAATTGAAAAGTAAGCTTATAATATGGATTTTTGTTTTAAATTTATTTTACCAAATACCTCAATGTTTTTAACTTCTGTAAAAATCAGCTTAGCAGTTTTACTATAAACTTTTCATTGAACGCGAATACAGGATAGGTAGCTATTTACGAAAATTATTTACTACATCAAAAATACTTTTTTATTCGCAGTTCCACCCGAACCCCCTCGAATATACGACTACGAAGGAACTGAGATTCTGGGTAACATAGCTGGGCCCTTTAGGGAGGGGCAAAATCTACTCCTCTCTTGTCAAGCTGCAGGAGGTAAGAAAATTTGTTTCACCGCATAGAATCTGGTCGAAGAAAATACTACGTATAAGTCTATATTTTGACGCTTCGACAAAAATTTTGAATGGATCAGTATAGCAATCGATTTGCCCTTATTGCATGGAACCTAACAAATCTGGCAAAAAGAGATAGTGTGTATCATACCACCTTTTTTCTTAATAAGTAGGCAGATACGTATCTCAGCCTATTCATTCATCTCAACCAAAAGACGTCCACTGCTGGATATAGACCTCCCCCAAGGATTTCCACAACTCTCGATTCTGAGCCGGCCTTGTCTATCGGTTGCCCGCAACCTTTACCAGGTCGTCGGTCCACCTTGTTGGAGGCCTGCCCACGCTTCGTCTTCCAGTTCGTGGTCGCCACTACTATACATTTAGGAAACAAAACGTGATACTATGACATGTTTTGTTAAATTTAAGAAATGCCAGGTCTCCCATGTGATACCAAAAATAAATTTAAAGAAATCCTTCTAGAAAGAAGTTTAAATGTTTTAAAGCCTGGTGTTGCAAGGGTCCATAGGATACGGTAACTGCTTATCATCATCTTAGACTTACGTCTACACAACCGCAAATAGCAGCTATTTGTTTCCTCTGACACATAATAATATAATAAGAGAGGTAGGGCACCACACTAGTGAGCATGCCCGACTGGGAAATGACCTCCACCGTACAGAAGACCACAGCCAAATAACTACACACAGCAATGTAGTTGTGTTACAGTGTATAGGTCTCCAGCGCTCATTATGGGATGCGTTTTGAAAGAAACGTATTCCTGACCCAGAGATAAAGCCCTGGTGTATAAAAATGTCCATAGGCTACGGTAACGTAGGCGGGCCGTATGCTTGTTTGCCACCCAAGTAGTATAAAAAATCATAATTATGACTCAGCTGCAGATAACTATCTTAATTTTTTTATTGTTTCTACACAGGTAAACCCTTACCAGATGTCTCCTGGTACAGAGGGGAAGAACGTCTGGCATTCACAAAAGAAGGTTCAGTATGCCAGCTGCATCTTCCAAACCTGTCCAGAGAGATGACGGGTACTAAGTTGCAGTGCAGAGTTGAACCACCTCTGCTGCAGCCGCAGTCCAGAGATGTAACAATAAGACTGTATTGTAAGTATCAATAAGTATCTTTACATGGCATGTATGCTAAGACCGTCTATATCATGCAACGAACTTTGATTCAGTTTTCACTATCATTTAGAAAATTTCTTCAGTTTATACTTAATACGATAAGAGAGGTAGGCTAACATACTAGCGAACAAGCCCGACTGGGGAAGGACCCTCCACCTTACAGAAGACCACAGCTAAATAACTACACACAGTGGTATACTTGTGTCCCTGTATGTGAGTACAGGTCTCCAGCATTCATTTAGGAATGCGTTTTGAAATAACGGGTTCGATTCCCACACAGGACAAAACTTTGTGTGTGTCTGGGTGTAATTTGTGTCCATTAATTTGTATGTTTGTAAAGTCCTCTGCGACACAGAGCTTGTTCTTTAGTGCGGAAGTTGTCTTATTTCAAAGAAAAAAAGGTATAAAAAATGCATATATATATGTATATAAAGAAATCCAAATTTCAAACAGTAAAACCACAGTACGTCCGAGTAACAGGCAGCGGTGCTACAAGAGCTGGTATGGACAAGTCCTTCGTATGCACCACACGAGGTTCAAAGCCGGCTCCGAATATAGAGTGGTTCATCAACTCACAGATAGTGGATTCCACATTGACTCAGGTAAAAATACTACACCTTACCTTATACATAGACTGCATTGTACCTTAATATTATTCAAACTTAATAGCATCTTGTTGTTTGGCATGTATCTATATCCACAGATTTTCTATCTATTCATGATGATCACGAAAGGCATTAGTTAGAGGTATAGGAATCTAATTCCCCTCTATTCCAACATTTAGGGTAAACTAACCTATTAAAAGAGAGCGTTTGAATGCTGTTTGCATAGCAAAAATGCTAAAAATATTTAATAATATTGAGTGGTACTCACAATTGGAAGATGTTGTCCGTATAGACCTGTAACGGCTGACGTTTGAATGAAACTTTCGTCACTCCAAGACGTAAACAAGCGGTGGACAAATTCAAACTCCGGAGTAGGAGCTCGGATGGCACAGTAGTGCGCTGGGCCGGAACCCGAGAGGCGCAGGTTCGAATCCTGCTCCGGGCTTGTCTTTTTCCACATTGCTTTAATATTTAAGTATATTTGAGCTGATAGCTTAGCAAAGATGCAAAAAAAAATTATTAATAATAATTGTTGTTTAAACGTGAAAAGAAACATCAAATTTCAACATATCAAATTACATGTGCAAAAAATTTACCTTCCGTTGGAAAAACTCGTAGCCAAACGTATATAGACATGTTATTAATATTATTAACTTTAGTACAACGTCGACATTTTGCATTTAAACGCTGTTATAGCAAGTTGCTATAACGTTTTAGCGCGCCCATTGCTGTTCAATTGTATCTAACAGCAATGACAAGCACAATCACAGCTTATATAGCTGAATCACGTACTTCAGATACGTACCAAGCTTTGATAATTCGAGGTACACTGAGGTGACTACAAGGCCGTGTGTCCTCAAGTCTAAAATTTGCTGGACATAATTCGGATCCGTGTGACGGATTAAGAATACAAATGTCACCACCCCGTTCCATCCCGTGGGTGTCGTAAGAGTCGACTAACGGAGCGAGCCAGGCAGACAATATCCACTGCAAGAGAGGGAAATCTCGAAACAAAACCCTATACCAACCCGTCTGGCCAGCGTGGTATAGTAGGCTAATATCCCTCCAAATTTATGAAGGAGACCTGTGCCCAGCAGTGGGACGTTTATGGGTTGAGATGATGATGAATTCGGGCAAGGCTTGTTACGGAGTAGCCGCTTGAGAACGGGAGGCATTGCTGAAATAAGCCTAAAATTGAAACGTGCATCATAATAATTATAGTGTTGGAGAAAACTACTTTTTAAACATTTTAGATTTGTCATAAGTAGCAGCTACAGGGATTTCACGTAATACAGATAAAACAAATTGAAATAAAATTTGTAATCATACTTCACTTTAGATAATACCATGTCTCTTATTTGCTAGGTGGAAGTAGATGGAGAAGTTACAAAGAGTATTCTAACATGGCACGTAAGGAGAGAAGACAGTGGAAGGCAGCTCGCTTGTAGGGTCTCCAACCCGTGGTTTCCAGCACACACATTAGAAGATTCAGTCACTCTGGATGTTATGTGTAAGTACAATTTAAATATATATATAATTTTAACACATAATTCATATACACCCTAAACTAGGCAAGCCTGTGGCAACCAGTCAATTGGTAAATATACTTATATACTTCAAAATACATACTTAAAAATGGATAAAAGACACACGGAAATCATGTAAGCTCATCACACAAAAATTGTCTTAGCAGGCAGGGTTATTAACCGGTAGAACAGTAGGCTAGTCAAATCAATATTTTAAAAAAATTACACTTAAATTTATGGTTTTTTTCCTATCCCAATGAACTACACAAAAACTTTGCTCTTATTGTAAAAATCTGAATACCATCAATAAACGAACGATTCCGAGCGAATACAATACAATGGCGGGCAAAATAATTGACCCAGTAACAAAAACAAGTGAAAACCCGGACGATATATCAAATGTACACCACACAGTAGATATCGGAGCGGCAGAGTTCCGTTGTTTGCCGGAGTCGTGTGCCAACAACTTTGTCCCCCAAGTTTAAATATTATCGCGGGCTAGGCTGGTGCGGTGTTTCGCGCGCGATATACACTGTCGCAATACGGGCTTATTATGACGTATTTATGCCATTGTTTATAAACATATCCGATTGGAAGATATAAGGTTCAACCGTATCATTGTCTGGTTTTTTTGAATGGATAATAATGTGCTTTACACTGTTTTTACTATTTAGGCGGCAAACAAGTAAATGTATCGAGTAGTGATAAGCAGTTGCCGTAGCCTATGGACACATACCTGGGACATCACTAGCGTGTTACCAACCCTAATTTTTGTAGCACGGCTAAACTCTAGTGATCTTTGGTGACTGCATCATTTTACATTTTTTTTTTAGAAATGCTATATTTATTATTATTATTTAAAAGACAACTCCCGCACTAAAGAACAAGCTCTGTGTCGCGGGGGACTTTTTAAACACACTATTAACGGACACAAATTACACCCACACTCAGAACAACTCTTTTTGGGTCACTCAAAGTTTTGTCTTGTATGGGAATCGAACCCACAACCTCGTGCACAGCAGGCGCATACTGCGGCCATTGGACCACCAAGGCATACTGACTGGCACGCGGTATCTCCGCACCATTCAAGAGCTTAAATAATATCTAAAGAATTTCACTGTATAGTAATAATGTCGTTTAATTGTAATATGGAATAGAAAAAAACATTATAATGATGACTTACAATGATTATTTTTTTGAACGTGCTTATCTCTGAAACTATCGATCACATTAAATAAATTTCTTGTATATTTTCTTTCAGTTATTGTAATTAAATGAAAATAAAGTAGTACAGTGGGCTAAGCAACCAGGGGCGCGGTAACCTTATAGATAGGTGACCGCATAGTGGTATTTCAATCTCCGTGCTTCGGAGCGCTCGTCAAAAGCCGGCCCTGACTGTTAGTAGTCATTATTAGATCACGACAGGGGCCTAAATATGGGCGATCTAAATAACTCTGTCATCAGGTTGGCCACTAACGAAACGATATGACGAAGAAGAAATAACTCTTATTGACATTTGAAGTTTTAACCACATAAGAAACAGATTTCATATTTTAATAAGGGTCGCCCGTGACTTCGTCCGCGTGGTAATTTGGAATATTTCCCCCGATTTTGCAACATATCTCACTACTGCTCCGTTCCTATTGATCATAGCGTGATGTTATATAGCCTAAAGCCTTCCTGGATAAATGCACTATTTAACAAAAAAATATTTTTTCAAATCGAACCAGTACTTTCTAAGATTAGCGCGTTCAACCAAACAAACAAACTCTTCAGCTTTATAATATTAGTATAGGAATGCATTACCATTAAATATTCGACGCGCCCAATCCTTGGCTACCTTCAAACTTACTTAAATATTAAAGCAATGTGGAAAAAGACGAGCCCGGAGCAGGACTCGAACCTGCGCCTCTCGGGTTCCGGCCCAGCGCACTACCAACTGTGCCATCCGAGCTCCTACTCCAGAGTTCGAATTTGTCCAAAAAACTGATGGTTAAAGATCACTACCTATCTTTATAATTTATTTTTATTTTATCTTCATTATCTATCACAATAACTTGCTTGTGAATATACATTTAGCGATAATATGTATGTCTGTGTATATATGTATGTATGTGTATATATGTATGTATGTATATGTATGCTCATCTATATTATTTTAAGTACCCCAGATCACTTACTCTACCAGTACCAATAAGTCCATCCAAAGGTTGTCTGGAAGAGATCGCTTTTAGCGATAAGACCGCCCATTGTACGTCATTTTATATTTTAAGGCTTTTTATTGTCATTTGTTCATATATTATTTGGTGTACAATAAAGAATATTCTATTCTATTCTATAGAAGTGTAGATACACAATCAACAAAAGTCTTATTTACGAAAGCTTGAAGCTCCTGGAGCTACTAGCGTTCGTCAATAAGACTAGTACGTTCTTTGAAGTAATGAGCTAATTCTATAGAACCGCGCTCAAACTGAATTGAAAAGTCGTAGGAGATTTCCTCCTCTGTGGAAGACGATCTCTTTGCAACCATCACTTAATTAGTTCGTAGAAAACAAGTCTTTCAGTTTCAATGACTATTTGATTTCAATGTGTCACGTTGCTACACACGTGGGTAGTCGCTTTAAGGTATAACCAAGTATGAATATTCTTGAACCTATCTGCAGACATGTTAGTTATAATATTTTTATTTTATTGCATTTAATTTATTTTGACATAATTATATGATTTTATTCAGTGTTTAGTGTTGTTATTAATGTTTATTAATACCAAAGCAGGTGACTGTAAGGACCTCGTTTTTGTACTCAACCATAATTATACCACTTTTCGTGCAAATAAAATAATTTGATTTGATTGCACGGGTGGTTTAGTAGTGTAAGATACTGAATCCCTACCTGCACTGTACGATGTGTTGTGTATGCGATAGTTAGGGGACAAAAATTATGTGATACCTACACGAATCGTTGTTTTGAGTTTGATTGTAATTGTATCTTTGAATTCAGGGCTTGTAGGAAACATACCCTGAGTGTGTGAAGTGCGAGAGTATAAAGGGGAGTTATGCAAATAACGTAAATAAACAAATAAAAATTATATCCTAAGTTTTTTTATACTTTTTGGGTGGCAAACAAGCATTCAGCCCGCCTGATGTTAAGCATTTATGTACCATAGCCTATGGACGCTTGCAATATCAGAGGTATCACTTGCGTTTTGCCAACCCATTTTTTTTACACCCAGGCTTTAAGAAGGAGTATCCCTGAAATAGGAATACGTTCCTTTCAAAACGCATTCCTACATGAGCACTGGAGACCTGTACTTCCACACAGGAACATAGCTACACCACTTTGTGTAGTTATTTGGCTGCGGTATTTTGTAATGTCCTTCCCCAGTCGGGCTTGCTCGCTAGTATGGTGCCCTATCTCTCTTAAAAAATAGAAGTAATATCAGTATCAAAATAACGCTTTCAAGACAAAACAATTTAATTTTCCATCTAAGTAATAAACACGTACTAAACAAAATATCTAATACTTCTGTTAAAGTACTTTTTTTATTATTATACTACCAAGGTGGCAAACAAGCATACGGCCGTCTGATGGTAAGCAGTTACCGTAGCCTATGGACGTTTGCAACACCAGGGGTGTCACTCACTCGTTGCCGACCCTTTAAAAACCTTATAACTCCTATATAAAACTATCATAACAATCCAGTACGCAAACAAAGCTGTCAACAAAGTTCCGCACTTAATTATATTTAAACAGATATAGTGAGTACATGTACACTCGTATACTAACATCAAGTTAAACATAAACGAGTGAAGAGATTACTTCAAAAACGTAAGGTTTCACAGCCAAGTTTATTTCATCAAGTTAAAACATTATCGCTTATTGTCAAGCGTACGGCCTAAAGTGTAATTTTGTCAAATGTTGGTGCTTATACTAGACCAATGTTGGTACAATGTGGTTTACCGTTTTCGTGAGTAAGTTTTCTCTTTTAGTAATTAATGATTATGGAATCTTGCCAGCAAAATATGCCAAGCCGATGAGCTGATAATTGTTTACTATTATAAGCTCTGTAGCAGAAGAACTTATATCAACAGCCTGTGTTCAGTAGGTTATATGACAGCCTGTTACCTTACTGTTTTTTTTTATAGTACTTGGGTGGCAAACAAACATACGGCTCGCCTGATGTTAAGCAGTTACCGTAACCTATGGCCGCTTGCAATACCGATACAATTGTAAAAATCAGTGCGGTACCGCGGTGATTGGACTAGGTATACAGCTGCGTCCTGCAACACCTACGACGCAGCTATACGTGTCCCGTCTGCATCACTCCACAAAGGCTGAGGACGTTGTGGAGTACATCAAGAAGAAGGTTAACTGGACTTTAAGGGTCGAAAAGTTGGTACCGCGTCATAACACGAATTTTAATTCGTTTGTGGTGCGGGTGCCAACTCATGGTTTCGACACATTCTTTAAGGACGAGTTTTGGCCGCAGGGTGTTGTGTATCGCCGTTTTCGCGGACGTTTGCACAACACTACGCAGTGTAACACAACACCGGTGAAATGTGTTTAGTTATAAGTTTTATAATAATATATATGTTAGTTTGTAAGGTATATATCTATGGGAATATATAATCTACTTGTATTTTAAGTACTATGTAAAATAATTATGTAATTCCTGAAATAAATGATTATTATTATTATTATTAATACCAAAAGTATCACTTGCCAACCCATATTTTTTTACCCAGAGCTTTGTGATGGGAGTATCACTGGGATAGGAATACGTTTCTTTCAAAACTCATCCCTGAATGAGCGCTGGAGACCTATACTCACACACAGGAACACAACTACACCACTGTGTGTAGTTATTTGGCTGTGGTCTTATGTAAGGTGGAGGTCCTTCCCCAGTCGGGCTTGCTCGCTAGTATGGTGCCCTACCTTTCTTAAAATTACGTTACTTTAATAAGGCTACAAAAATAATGAAAGTGGTAGATAAATACTTATAAAAACAAATGCCTGCATTTTTTTCCCTACGGCCAATTCGCTGACTAGGGTTGGGCCTTCTAAAATTAAACAAGACATTTGCCAGAGTCTGAAAGGTCAATTGTACTTTTTTTAAGTAGCGCCCACGAGCAACTTTGTCTCTGCAACTTATTTGTCTCATCGCATCAAGTCTATGGGCTAGTATGAAAGTGCGCCCACGTAGCGACGCGACAGCCAGGAGACTTTTCATACTAACCCATACACTTGATGTGATGAGACAAATAAGTTGCAGAGACAAAGTTGCTCGTGGGCGCTCTACCTAACGTTCCACTCGCAAAGCGCTTATAACCTACAAATCTACACCTTTCCACTTATAAACATTAATGATGAAAAATCCTCGAAAGTATTGCAAAGAAATCGAAATGCACTAAACATTAAATCATTTTTATAACTGCCAACGTTAGCCCAATCATTGGCCCAAGTTCCAAGTGAACACGTAAACACAACTTCAAAATTAACAGTCAGCTTATTTAACTTTTTGAAGTTGTTAGTCAACTTATACGCGTGCGGGAACGTTTAATAATTTTGTTATGATATATACAGCGAAGTGTACATACGGGATTACAAACGGACGGCTTAAGTTTGACAATGATGAAATAGGGAAGCGTCGGCTTTTATATGCTCAGTGTTCACACCGCCACGGTGGTGTCACGGTGACAAAGGCGTAAACAACAAAAGATATACCGAGGTGTCTAGCATCTTATGACTTGAGAACAAGAAGAAGTAATACCATTAAAAATTGACGTTAACTTTTAATGGGTATTACTTCTTCTTCTTATCAAAACATAAGAAAAAAAAGTAATAATAAAGAAGTATAAAAATGGGCGATTTAAATAACTCTGTCACCAGGTTGGCCACTAACCAAACGTCTGGCACTGGCCAATCTGGCGACAGAGTTTTTAAGATCGCCCCTATTTTTAGCCTTTGTCGTGATTTGATGACTGTTTGGGTTAAAATGCATCTGGCCCCTAGACCGCGGTCCACATTACACAGTGTAGAGACAGCAGTAGAAAAGTGGGCTGAACAAAGCAAAATGAAATACCATACCGTCACCCATCTATAGGATTACCGCGGCCTTAGTAACTTCTCACCCACTGATCGTTTACCTAACAGCGAGTTCACCTGGCTATGAGCGCCTTATAGGTAACACTTAATTTAAATAAATTCAAAGAACTTACCGGTGCGTGCATAAAATGTAAAAAAATAAGAGTAGATTACAGTGCTTACGGGAATAATTAAGGCAATCTGTACGGGGTATTGTAACACTTCTACACTAAACAATACTAAAATAACTTTTTTATGCCGCACGCGGGAAATTACAAATAAAATTCGTTATTTTCACAACTTAGTTTATGCACGTACGAAATGCAGTAATACGAGTTGCAAAACAAAACAAACAAACAACGTAATAATTGTACTGTTGCCTGTTCCCTAGGTTCGGGGGACGTCAAAGACGAGAAAAAACAGTGTGAAGATTATTCTGCCTACGTTTACAAGTTTATTTTGAGGCAAATTTTCTTGTTGATAAATATTCTCCATGTTTATTTAGACTAGACAAAATAATGTTTACATTTTTTTTTTATACTACCAAGGTGGCAAACAAGCATACGACCCGCCTGATGGTAAGCAGTTACCGTAGCCTATGGACGTTTGCAACACCATAATATTAGCTATAACTCGTCTTATGTAACCCTTGACCAATTTTTATTCAAAGTTTATAGTCATGAATTGACTTCCTTCTGTAGCTGCGTGATGTTATACATCTTATAACCTTCCCTAGCGGCTAATCTTAAATCCTCATAATTAATATTGATATAAATTTAAAAATTAATTTACAGTTTACTTTATATAGGTACATGATTATTTCTGGAAATTAACTTTAAAAAATATCTTAATGATAATACACCAATTCAGCAATTTATTGCAATAAATAAGTCTATAGTACGCTGCCTCATCCTATTACTGTTTATAGGTATTCAAAGATTTGACTGCCTTGGTGGTCCAGTGGCCGCAGTATGCGCCTGCTGTGCACGAGGGTTCGATTCCCACACAGGACAAACTTTGTGTGACCCATAAAGTGTTGTTTTGAGTCTGGGTGTAATTTGTGTCCGTTAATTGTATTAAGTTTGTAAAGTCCCCCGCGACACAGAGCTTGTTCTCTAGTGCGGGAGTTGTCTTTTAAAGTAAAAGGAAAAAAAAAAGAAAAGAAGAAAGATAGCTTGATATACTTACAGGGCTCTTAAGTGACCTGTCTATTATATAACATACTCTTTGTCCAAACATTACGTAGGTCCGACTTTGTCAGAGCATCCGTGCTTTGAATAAACAATTTTGCCGTTGTCTGCCCCAATAGAAATATTCACTTATCTTCACGGTCCGTCCATTCGGAGGTGAACACTCCTGCATGTATTAAAAGGTACAAAACTTCTAAAAACTATCGCTACGACGTGCAAGGATTTTGTTATTATTGTCTTTGCCTTTAAATAATTGTATGAATCGTACTAAATTCACACATTTGTTTTCTTTTGCAGCGATATAATATAATTAAGTATGTATATATGTATTATTAATAGAAATCTAGTACTGAAAGTATTGCTATAATAATTTTGGTGATTAAAAAGATTGGCCTGAGTTTCTTGCAAGTTCTTCTCATGGCTCCACGTCAGCGAACTGGCTGTAGGAAAATTCAGCTAACATCATTTCTCTGGCTTATTCATAATTTATTACCTTCATAAGTGATAATTTGTAACCTAAATGAATAAATTAATTTTGTCTTTGAGTAGTAATTTTTGTGAATTTTTATAAGGTGATAAATATACACTGTCCACAAATAACAAGCAGTTAGCGTAGCCTATACTCAATACTAAAAAGATCACTCGTGCATTATCGAAACTAAAAGTTTTTATGTTATGATTAAAAAACCCTGGGATTAGAAAAACATTATTTAAAAAGGTGCACGTTATAATTTATCATGTAAATTACTATGAAAGATAATGTCCCAAATCTTAGTGTCTATGAAATCTTTTGAATCTCGCGAGCCATCTGCAAAGTAACATGCTCCGTATGCTCACGCACTACACCTACTACAATTTATTTTTCTTCTTCCTCGTGTCGCTCTTGTTAGAGCGATTGTGGGCACGGTGATGTGTTTCATGTGTAAGAGGCTGATGTAGCTCGCCTTACGATATCTTGCCAATTAGTTCTTTGAGTGGACAGTCTGGCGCAGTCATTAACTTTAATATGGCGAAATGATGGCTGGTCCGTACGTCATGCTCGTGAACGGGTGCTACTTGGGGTGGCTGGTCAATCTTGGCATGATTTATTTTTAAATAATAAAGATATAGTTTTTAGATTCCTATTAAGAACGCAATGTGATCTCGACACGTTTCTATCTTATACATACAATAATATGTTTTTAACAAAAAATTGAACCGACGAAAAAAAAAGGATTTGAAAAGTAAAAAATAATAAAGTTTTGAGTCGGCGCCAAACAAACAAGCCATCATCTCACTTTATGTATAATGCTCTGCGTTGGTGAATTAGTTAGGGCAAGTATTATATATGTAGGTATAGATTAATTTGCTTATTCGTTAGTTTGGCGCCGACTCAAAACTTTATTATTTTTTACTTTTCAAATCCTTTTTTTTTCGTCGGTTCAATTTTTTGTTAAAAAGATATTATTTTTTAATTTTTTGTGACTTACATATACATATCAATAATTATACATCACAAATTGGTTATAAAGTCCTTATGATCTCAATCAAAAGAAGCGCACTGGTCTACCAGTGCACGTCTTTTGACTGAGATCACTGCGCTGTGTAAATCCTTATGCTATGTAAACATAAGCATTAAGCTTACGTTTACATAAAGATTTACACAGCGCAAATAAATCCTTATGCTTATGTATACATAAGCATTAACTGGCCTGTTGGTCTAGTGGTTAGCGACTCTGACTGCTACGCCGGAGGTCGTGGGTTCGATTCCCACCCAGGACAAATCTTTGTGTGATGAGCACGAATGTTTGTTCTGTGTCTGGGTGTAATTTATTTATAATATGTATGTATTTAGAAATATATAAGTATGTTTATCAGTTGTCTGGTTACCATAGTTCAGGCTCTGCCTAGTTTGGGATCAGATAGCGATGTGTGAGTTGTCTCGAAAATATTATTATTATTAAGGTTTAACACAGCGCAGCGTTAGTATACGACCACGTCTCAGATGTATAATGTTCATCACTGGTAACATACACGGGTCAAACATTTTTGTCTTGAGATACTGCGATATTTAGGACAGGGAGATATGGCTAAGCCATTCAAACACTACCCAGCCGAATCCGATTAGCGAGTAACCTCCTTTAACGAGTTACTACTTTTGACAAGTGACCTGTTATGGTGTCCTCTTCGAGCTTTTCGGGAGTGTTGAATACGAATATAACATCTATTTCGTGATCAAAGATGGAGAACGCGATTTTTTCTAAAAAGTCAATATATCTTTGTAGTTTAGAAGTTTTAATTTTTTTTTATTACTTACCCTTATTTTTGTACCTTTGATTAAACAATAAAATCTAAATCTTTTATTTCCTTTTCTTTTAAGGCAAGTCCCTCGCTAGGTAACGAGCCCTGTGTCGCGGGAGACTTTACAAATATACAATTGACGGATACAAAGTACACTCATACTAGGGACAACCATTGGCACCACCATGGGTCACACAACTTTTTTCCCGTATGGACATCGAACCTAAAACACGCCGCGTAGTGGTAAACGGCGAGGTAACCACTTATGCCACTGAACCAAATATCGTCTTATAGTCCACAAAACAATTTTTTTTAGGCTTACGAAGCTGCTTAAAATATCCTGACATTCATATTTAATACTTTTATCCTTCGTCAAGGTGCTTCTTCTATTTCTCAGCATAGATGTTGCGGTGGTGAAGCCGTCGATAGCCTTGGACACCACGACCTGTCATGCAGCAGGAGTGCAGGCCGCATATATTTTTATACTACTAGGATGGCAAACAAGCATATGGCCCGCCTGATGTTAAGTAGTTACCGTACCCTATGGACTTTTGCAATACTTACCAGGGGTATAACTTGTGTGTGTTGCCGACCCACCTTTTTACACTAGGACTTTAAAATGGAGTATCCCTGAGACAGGAAAACGTTTCTTTCAAAATGAATACCTAAATGAGCGCTGGAGACCTGTATGGGTACAGGTCGCCAGCGCTCATTTAGGAACACAACTACATCGCTGTGTGTAGTTATTTGGCTGTGGTTTTCTGTAAGGTGGAGGTCCTACCCCAGTCGGGCTTGCTCGTTAGTATAGCGCCCTACATCTCTTAAAATACGGCACGCTAACCTAAATGACATACTCCGACGCGCTCTTGTCACCACTGGCGTTACAGCTGTACGGGAACCCAATTGTGTATATATATTGTGTACACAACGATGGTAAGAGACCTGCAGTAAAGACATACCGTCTTTACTGCCCTGGAAGATGGGTAGGCCTTTGATGTGGGATGCAGCATGTGTCTACGCCATCACGCCATCCCATCTCCCAAGCACAGCAGGTGGTGCTGCTGTTTCATCTGCGGAGACTCTCAAGGGGCGCAAATACAGCATTCTCATCGGAGATTATGTTTTTATGCCGTTTGGGTGGGGTGCAAGTGCTCGCGGTCTTTTCAAAGCTCTGTCGAAGCGTTTAATCGACGCTTCACGTGACCAGAACGCTGGTTTATATTTGGCTTAAAGAATAAGCATTGCCATTCAGCGTAGCAATGCTGCCAGTCTCTTGGCCGCGTTTTCAGTAGACAGGCCGAGGTTTTTTTTATTAGAAAATCGAACATTTTGAATTAATTACCATTATTATTTTTAAATTTATTACAAAATTTATTAAATATGTTTATTCTAATCTGTAATAAATGAATGAATGTTTTAATTATAATCAGAGTACTTCGATTTAGATTTAAATTTGTACGCTTCAATGCAAAACATGTTCTATGATTACAAACAAAGATTTTGATTTTGATTTTTGCTGCACTAATGGAAAATAACTAATTTATTTTAAGTCGGCGCTAAACATTTACCATTTCACTTTACGTAGTAAATAATTTGTTTGTTAGATAGTTTGTTAGTAGTTAAATAGCTGCTATAAACTATTGAAGAGTGCCCTTAACTGTCTTCCGTGTCGGTTGTAGATCAATTTAAGGTCTCCTTGATGATGTAGTGTCATTAAAACTGTATATGTTTAGCAAATTTTAACAAAATCGGTAAACAAATGAAAATGTTATGAGTGAACAATCAATTATTCCCTATTTATTTAACTGAGGGGTATTATTTCTAGTTGAAAATACGGAGTTTCCGAAAATCTAATAATTTACAATCAGAGTGCATCTTATGACCTCTCCAATAAGCCCAAACACGGCTGGAATACATTGTTTATTTATGGAGTTCCGATGCTTATGTCTTCCAAGTTCATCATCAGATTAGTTTAATGGTACCATTTTCATCAAAAACATTGAATTTACTTTATTACAGTCGCTGTAACTATCTTATTCGATATCTATATTATCCTATCGCCATTCACAAAATGCTTATTATTGAGAACTTCTGGCAGTTATTTGTGGTCTTCTTCATCTGTTTTGCTTCACCAAATGATACTTTCTGAATGCAAATGCTTGACTTATTGTAGAAAATATCAAAATCGTTATATGTTTGCCTATAATATTTGAGGAGTTCTCTCAATTCCTCATGGATCCCATCATAAGAGCTGAATGTCGTTAAAATGGGACCAACTTCAAAGTATATCCTATCGAATAAAAAAAGAATTATCGAAATCGGACGACCCTGTAAAAAGTTATGCGTGGTCATACATAAAAAAAAATAAAAAAAAAAAAAAAACAAATATACGGGTCGACTTGAGAACCTCTCTTTTTTTTTTTTCGTCGGTTAAAAAGAAAGGATCCCTCATTGCCATACAGTGGAAAGCTAAATTCATTTTTTCCCTTGTTGTTTCCTTATGAATTTTTTTTTTACTTAAATTTAATTTTGTATGGTATATTGGGTTCCGTCCTTTTTTGTTAACACCAATATTGTAACTCATACCAAATTGTAAATGTTATACTCTGGCAATTAAAAAGAGTGGCCCGAGTTTCTTGCCAATTCTTCTCGAGGCCCAACCCTAGTCAACGAATTGGCCGTAGGAAAAAAAAGTTTGCTGGCATTTGTTTTTATGACGTTCATAAGTATCATGTATTTGATCTAAATGAATAAATGAGTTTGACTTTGACTTTGACTTTAACTGGCCTGTTAGTCTAGTGGTTAGTAACTCTGACTGCTAAGTCGGAGGTCGTGGGTTCAATTCCCACCCAGGACAAATATTTGTGTGATGAGCACCATTGTTTGTTCTGGGTGTAATTTATCTATAATTATGTATGTATTTAGAAATATATAAGTATGTTTATCAGCTGTCTGGTTGCCATAGTACAGGCTCTGCCTAGTTTGAGATCAGATGACGGTGTGTGAGTTGTCTTACAAATATAGCAAATATATTATACTGTTGCCCGCAGCTCCGCCCGCGTGGATGTCGGTTAGGTATCGCTGCAAAAAATAGCCTATGTCTTATTCCAGACCATAATCTATCTCTGTGCCAAATTTTATCCAGATCCGTTCAGTAGTTTTTACGTGAAAGAGTAACAAATATTCATCCATCCATCTATCCATCCATTCTCACAAACTTTCACATTTATAATATTAGTAAGCATAGCAAGGATTATTAACAGAACTGCACACCACTACTAGTGTTAACAAATAAAATATTTGCATACCTCACCAATCTTAAAATAAAAATTATATTCAAAACTGTTAAAAATATCAGTATATAAATTTGAACTGTAATCAAATCCGCTTGTTCCTAACATTATTATACTAAAGTTAGACTTAGACTATTTGTTTGAATCGTGAGCCCTTTAGCCTTAAATGCCTTTGGATTTATAGAACTTGACGTCAACTTCAATCAATCAAACTATGATGGAGCTTTAAACTTTCTTTATTACTTAATAGACTCTAGGGTGCCTGACTTGTTCATTTCGTGTCGTTGTCCTGACTTGATCAACTAAATTTTAAGGACGACCTTTGACATTATTGGTTTAAAGTCCCCCAATTAATACAAAGAGCGAATAATGAAACCGTTTCTGCAGTGGAATTAGTGAGACTTTGAATTAGCTGCTTTATGCACTATCAAAGAGAGAGTAGAATTAAATAAAGGCCATGATATTACGACAGGGTATAGGTAAGACATTTGTGCCACAGCTTAGTGACTAGTGCTTAGTGACCCTGACTACTACGCCAGAGGTCGTGGGTCCGATTCCCACACGGAACAAAACTTTCTGTGATTCATGATTTTTTGTTTCGAGTCAAGGTGGAATTTGTGTTCGTGAATTGTATGTTTGTAAAGTCCTCTGCGACACAGGTCACAGGTCTCCAGCGCTTATTTAGGGATGCGTTTTGAAAGGACGTATTCCTTCCCAGGGATACTCCCATCATAAAGCCCTAGTGTAAAAAAATGGGTTGGCAATACGCAAGTGATACTTCTGGTATTGCAGGCGTCCATAGGCTACGGTAACTGCTTAAAATCAGGCGGGCCGTATGTTTGATTGCCACCTAAGTAGTATAAAAAAAACACAGGGCTTATTCCGTAGTGCGAGAGATGTATTTTTAAAAGAAAGCAAATGCCTATGTCTTGCAGTTGGCGTCTTTCAGAACGGCCGAAAGCCACCCACTACTAGACGAGCAAGCCAGTAACATAATTATTATATTAAAGCTACCGTCTATTTACGCAGCACGTGAAGCCTGTCCTACTTCTAATCTCTCTTTGGTCGTGTCGGATTTCCTATCGGACTATGAGAATGAGATAATAAAAACTGCACTTGTGTTTCGCAAATACTTGTGCTCTATAATATTTCACACACAGATGTCTAGGCTACGTAATTAGCCACTGTGACCGTAATCCGGTTAGGAGCGCATTATTTAAGCAACCAGACACGTTTTCAGTTGTCAGTGGTGTCGGACTATTATTTAAGTCCTGTAATTTTGAAGTAAAAACTGAATGAAGAGAGAATGCATGTACATAATATGTACATGCATATTATTATATCGCCTCTTTGCTTTAATAACGTGACAGTCGAAAGAAGATTTTTCGGATATGTCTCGTAACGGTATCGTGAATTCAGAGATTTTATCTCATCTAACAATATGCGTACCGAGCTAAAAGAAGTTTTTACTTCAAAATTACAGGACTTAAATAATAGTCCGACACCACTGACAACTGAAAACGTGTCTATAGCAAACCGCGAACGCGCCTAGATAAATAAAAAAATAAAAAATATTGCTATAATTTTCGACTGTCACGTTATTAAAGCAAAGAGGCGATATAAGCATGTACATATAGCAGACCGCGAACGCGTCTAGATAAATAAATAAAAAACATTTATTGCTATAAAATTTATAACAACTGTTTTGCCCAGTGTTTTCACTTCTGTCGGCACTCCCGGAGTCCACGCTTTTTTAATTCTTTTGTTGTTACTTCTTATTTTCTTTAAATATAACCAGTGTTAGTTTCGTATATTATGTGATAAAATTAATCATTACCTAACAATGTCATCCTTTAGGCGCGAAAATTTAAATAGAATTTATTTGTTGACACTTAAAATGTTAACTTTGATGCATTCGAGTCTCAAGTAGAATTTACGTAGAAGTTACATCGAATTAATTCTCAG
Source organism: Trisateles emortualis (assembly GCA_947095525.1). NCBI lineage: Eukaryota > Metazoa > Arthropoda > Insecta > Lepidoptera > Erebidae > Trisateles > Trisateles emortualis. The sequence continues at coordinate 1,554,022 of OX352748.1, read as the reverse complement.
TATCAACCTGGAGCCATAATAAATGGAATCTAATATTTATCTAGTAAGAAATATGAGCATCATACACCTATGCCTAGGCCTTTTTGAAAAAAGGAGCACCATTTCTAACCACGTACAAGAATTACCACGTACGATTAGGCTGTGGAATAAGCTCCCTGCCGAGGTTTTCCCGAGAGACTATAGCATGGGGTTCTTCAAGAAAGAATTTATAAGGTTTTTAAAGGGTCGGCAACGCGTGAGTGACACCCCTGCAAACGTCCATAGGCTACGGTAACTGCTTACCATCAGGCGGGCCGTATGCTTGTTTTCCACTTGGTAGTATAAAAAAAAATTAAGCCGCTCCAACTACCTTCTTTTTTTTTCTTTTTAAATGACAACTCCCACACAAGAGAAGAAGCTCTGTGTCGCAGGGACCTCATGCACAGCAGGCGTATACTGTGGTCACTGGACCAAAGCAGTCAAAAGTCAACCTTTATCGTGTACAAGCACAACAAACTCAAAAAATTACAAATTTGTTTTTTTTCAGATCCTCCAGTGACCCAAATATCTCTGGTAGAACCAAAAGAACCTCGTCTACTACGAGAAGATGAGAACGCTGAGCTGCTGTGTTCAGCTGATGCGTCTCCACTGGCTGCCAACTTTACTTTTTATAAGGGCCCTGAGGTAGGTTTTGTTTTAACTCACTGGTATTCTTTGTTGTGTAAGGTACGCAACAAATGGACTTGTTTTTATTTTATTCATTTATTACTTCCTTTTTTCCGCGGCTCAGCCCATATAGCCTACTAGCTGTTGCCCGCGGTTCCGCCCGCGTGGAAGTCGGTTAGGGCGATAGGGTAGTAAAAACTACTGAACGGATCAGTCTGTCTGGATGTGAAAAAGTAATAAACATCCATCCATCCTCACAAACTCAAACTCAAACTATTTTATTTGCAATATAGGTAGTACAAAATGTTGTTACAGAATGAGGTTAGTAGGTATCTCTATATTTTATTATTGAAGACACACTTTTATAATATTGAAGGAATTATATAGACCGTACCCACTTTCATTAAAATCCGTCCAGTTATTTTTGCGTAACAAATATCCATCCATATAATTTATTTTTAGTAAGATTTTAACACATTTACCAATTATATGTACTTAACCTAACAAAACGTGGTGTTTTTACCAAGTTTATTCACGTTATATAATGTCTTAATGGGTTTAGTTTGTTATTCGGTTAACAGGAGATGATTTATTGGATAACGAAGGTGTATGCGACCTTTGTCCTTGAAAGTTTAAAGCAAATCTGATTGTAAAGTTCACGTGACTTTTGCCTTGTGATTCGGTAATATAAGGTGCTTTACCTAACGGTATATACCTACTTAAGTGTTGTACAAGAATACATTGAGTTACGTTAAAATTATTATAAACTTTACTCATAGCAATGGAGCGTAAAAGTCAGTAAAATTATATTTGCCTGCGAGTGGGTATGGCGTATTTTTGCGTGGATAAAAGGATTGTAATCAAAATTACGTTACTACAATTAAAATTTTAAAATGATGTAATTTTGGTTAGGTTAGCTATTGCTGTAGTTTTTTTTAATGGCAAAGAATAACGTGTCAGTTAGTTCGTGTTGGAATTAAATAGGAAATTCTGATGCGATAATAACGTTGAGAGAGGTAGGTATACTAGCGAGCACTGGAGAACTAATACATGCATAATAATAGATTTTCTATTGTGCCTAATCTTAGACAGCGAAAATGTAAAAACACAAACCCTAGTCTGTTTTTTTTAGGTGGCAAACAAGCACACAGGCTGCTCAGGCACAAAGCAGGCTGCCCGATGCCACAGTAAACAAACAGTAAAACATCTTCATACAAACGTGCCGCTCTCGGTTTGAATGTGTGCGTGCGCGCCGCGCGCCATGTCGGCACGCGATTTCACGCACACGCTAGCATAATATAAGGTAGAATAAGGTAGCGGCAGTGCGGGCTGTGCAGCGCGACTCGCGACTGTTAGCACGCGCGTACGCTACATGACCGCTTGCGTTCGTCAACTCTCGCCGGCGCGGGCGGCGGACACTTGTCGTAAATTACGAGTATCATGACTTCAAAAAGGGGAAAAAAATATTGTAGTGTTTTCGGGTGCCTCAATAATGATTTCGCAAACCCGGACTTATCATACTTCCTACTCAACCAGAAATATAAGTACCTACTTATACTTAAATATTATTAGAAAATATGGTATTGTATTGTTTATTTCACAGTTTATTTGCTTTATTAAGAGCGTAGCCGAGTCGCATTTTTCTGAATACTATGTTTAGAGCTAAAGTTTATTTTAAGAAGTCTAGTTTTACTATAAAATAGAGGATTGAGTACGAAACATCGTTTAGGTAAACATATTTTTCGCGTAGGTATAGTTGTAATAAGGGCAATTTTACAATAATTAATATTGCAAATTAATTACTTTTGAAATTATTATTTTTTCTATTGTCTGATGTGTTGTTCAATCCAAATATGGTTCCGGTAGTCTGACGATCGATTTATATACTTGTGTGTACATCGCATTTTTTTGGCCGGCGTTCGGGTCGGCCACTTGACACTTGTTTTTGTTTCGCTTACCTATCGTATGAACAACCCTGGGTATCACCGCAAGAGTAGGCTAATAACTCGGCGGGCGGCCTTAGATAACCTACTGTTTGTTTACTGTGCCGATGCCAAGCAGCTACCGTAGCCTATGGACGCTTGCAACACCAAAAGTATCACTAACGTGTTGCCAACCTATTTTTTTTACACCAGGGCTTTATGGTGGGAGTATCCCGGGGATAGGAATACGTTTCTTTCAAAACGCATCCCTAAATAAGCACTGGAGACCCGTACTCACACACAGGAACACAACCACTTCACTGTGTGTATTTATTTGGCTGTTGTCTTCTGTAAGGTGGAGGAGGTCCTTCCCCAGAAGGGCTTGCTCGCTAGTATGACCTACTTTTCTTAGAAATTCTGACTAAATAAGTAATAATAATGAATAAGTCTGACAAATTCCTAGCTACGGGATAGGGTAACGCACGCACTAAAGGACATTGATATGGAAATCGTGTATATGCTATGTTAACTACTCACCATTTGCCGTTGTAAGTTTTTATATTATACTTGTATGTCTTATAAAAAAGATTAGAATTTTCAATTAAACTTTAAAGTAAATAGCAAGTTAGCATGTTATGTTAAGTCTTGGGTAGCGTGATCCGATAATGAGTATTTAATTGTTGCTTCATGAACATTCAATTTGTTATTACAAAATAACTTCATAATATCGTTTGGAAATGTTAACATAATTAGTTTTAGCTATGGACATTAGTCTAGATGTTGGAGTTAAAAAAAAACTTTGAGACTTTAATCTGACCTTGCATCAAGTTGTTAGTTTTTGAACTCAGGTCATATTGAAGTCTTAAAAAGTCAACGTGACTTCTACACGAATAGAAAAAAAAGCTATAAAATACTTTAATTTTGTATTCATTACTATTGCGCCTTTTTTTTCATGCGTTATGGTAAGCAGTAACAGTAATCTATAGACGCGTTGTCAACCAATGCTATGTGTTTCTCTGGGATAAGAACATGTTAATTGAAAAATCGTAATCTCTTGATTGACCACTGAACCTGTATTCTCATACAGAAACACACCTACACCATTTCGTGTAATTATTAAGCTGTTGTCTTCTAGAAGGTGCCTCCACGTTCTAGAACCTCCTTCCCTAGTCAGACATGCTCGCGTGTATGGTGCTCAACATCTTTAAAATTTGATTAAAAACATTGTTTTCTTTATTTGTACTAGGTCCATTTGATCAGAGACGACCCAATAGGTGGCGTCTCAATAGAAAACAACAGGCTGGTCATCAGAGGCTTAAGGAGACATCACTCTACTGTATATAGATGTAGAGCAAGAAACTCTGAGGGCAGTGCATTGAGTGACCCACTCACTTTGAATGTACTTTGTAAGTATGCTTAATAATGTAGGTATGTATGTAAAAATATGTATCTAAATAGAAATCTGATGGCATTGTTAGATTCAGTACATTTCTTGTAAAAAGAATTACAATCAAATTAACTGTTACTCGACATGATTTGATGATATCTATGTATACCTGTAATATGATATTTATGATAAACTACTGCAAAGCGTTTTCTGAAGTCGATCCTCAAACTGGACTTAGATTTGGTGATGTAAATTATTGAAATGCCTGTAAAACCATTACGATACCTAAATAGCCTCTACAAAAAAGAAAAAAAAACTGTATGCAATGCATAACATTTGCATTCGCATCTGATATGTTACCGACAGTCAGAATCAGAAACCTCTATTTCAACAGCTCGACCTGAATGTGCAGCTGGTAATGTAATCCAGCAGTTAGCAGGAGCTCCTGGAGGAGAAGTGAGAGCGAGGTGTTCCGTCACAGCTCCTGTCAGTCGTGATGCCGGACCATTACGGTTCTATTGGACTTATAACGGGACTAAAGATGTTTTGCCGGTGAGTTCAGAATATTAGGTGACAGGATAAACATAGCACCTACTTCAATCTGTATTATAAGTTTTAGCTTTTTGAGGGCGGTTTAATTTTTATGTATGTTGAGTGAACCCGCAGGGGTATTCCATAAGAGCGAAAACCGAGCGACCGCGAAAACGGAGCAAAATCTGGCTGTCAGATTGAAAATCAGAGCAAAATCTAGCTGTCAGATTGAAAATCGGTATTCCGTAAGAGCGAAAACCGAGCCTTTTTGACGTTTAGCAATCGTGTGTGCCATTACCGAGCAATCACAACTGTCAGTTTAAGATCGCTGTTTCTTAGAGAATCAGCCGGCGGATTTATTTATTTATTAGGCATATATCTTGATGTTATCTTTTAAGAAGACATGACGATATTCAAGTGTCAATCTGATTACACTTTAAAATATTATGATAAACAAACTTGCTCGCTTAATTATAAAACACGTATTATTTGTCACTCAGATACCAGCTTCGAACGTGACAGTCACGGGTACAACAAGCACAGTGATTCACGGTCTACCAATTGACACTGATGAAGACCTGGGTTGGCTCGCGTGCTGGGCCAGCAATGACGTCGGGAACCAACGAGAGCCTTGTCTCTTCAGGATTATGCCTGCTGGTATTGCTAATGTCTTACTGTATTCAAGTCTTGGTTTGGTCAAATATTTTTCAATCAACATACTAACTAGAACGGCATCATGATATTAATTATAATTTTGGGCCATAATTACGTGCACAATTTGACCAGGCTAAAAAAGAAAATAAATTCCATCATAACCTAAAATAACTTCCTCAAAGTTGATAAAAAAAGAATTACTAAATTGCCATGTTTAAACACAATTAACAAGTACAATCACAACCTACCCTTACTTTAACAAATCTCAACATACATATTACTAAAATGCATGCATCAAAAAATCTCATTTCCAAATTCTCAGCGCTTCCCGAACCACCAAACAACTGCGAGGTAGATAACGAGCTCCTGCACTGCGAGCCTGGCCACGACGGAGGTCTGCCACAGCGGTTCCTCTTAGAAGTACTGGAGGTACGGCATCGAAATGAACCGAGCGACCACAATGAGATCTCCACAATGAACGACCAGGTGAGCGTGGCTGATGCCGTGCTAACTCTGACCAAAGCCTTACTGACTATCATCTCTCTGTCAATAACCGCATCAATGATGCATTTACATCATGTTAATTTTAATGATTTTCTCTAAATCTTTCATTTCTTATGAATCCTCCTTTTCAATGTCATTAATATCTACTAAGTTGTTAATTAACCTGTGTCGTATTTTAGTCTATTTTTCCTGATTTTCATTAAAGTACCTATGTAAAAGCCAGCTGTGAAAAATATTTTCAGTCAGTTCAGTTTCTGAATTATCCAACATATTTATTGCTAGACGTGTTTAGGTTGAATTTACTACGTAGACTGTGCAAACAAGAACGATTTTTACTGGTGTCTAAAAAAAATACTTTGTTGTACGAAAACTATGTATTCCATTGAATGGTTGTGAAAAATGTAAAAAACCTTCGAAAACACAGCAGTAACTGTCCTCAATAGATTTGTATGGCGCGTTCGGTTAATTCATCGGTGGTTTTTGTAGTTCTATTGGATCACAGATATTTTTATGTTGACTTTGCATGTTTATTTTAACGTTTTGTGTACGTGAATGTTGTACCGCTGAATGTTTTTTTTCTGTTGTGTCTAAAACCCATCGAATACGTGTATGTTTTCTCTGAACTCCATCCACCATTTAGAGAATATTATTTAGACTTTTTTTTCGTTTTATTTTATTTTTATTTAGGCTTGTAGTCGAGCAATAATATAACTTTCTTTTATATTGTTCACTTCTCATTATTATTGTCAAATATTTCTTGATAATTTTTAATTTCGTACACCTGACGCAAAAAGACCTAGAATATTTTAATTTACTATGAAAATGGTGTAACTTAGTACTTTATTAAAAAGTTTTTATTTGCTTAAGAAAATATTAATTTTAATAAAAAAAATAAAAGAAATATTCAAAATTTTTCGTGTAACTCTGTTTTATTTTCTTTCTCATTTCTTCAAGACAAAACTAATGGTTCCTTTTCTTAGGGTATTTCTGCTTTTGGCCTAACCGAGGCCGTATACCGAGTCAGAAACGACAAGCCTCAATTCGCGCTAGATGCTTTGTTACCTGGACGGTATACATTTCTGGTGTATGCAGAAACACCACGAGGCAGATCTCCAAGACCTGCAGCATTGCATAGCGTTTCAATAAGAAATGCTGATGACGTGGATGTACCTGGTACGTAATAATTTGATTAAACTTTCAATAGATAGATAGATTACTCTTTAATGTGCACCAAATAGTTTTGCTTAAATGGTAATGCACAATGAGCGGCCTTCTAAAAAAAAGCTTTCCTTCAAAAGCAATCTCGTACAGGCAACCTTAAAATGGACAGATATTAGCTTTGAAACAAAATAATAACACTGCGATTCGATTTTTGTTTAAAATTAGAATGTTGTAGTTTCAATTTCAAATTGTTCTTTGTGTCATAGTTTATACCTTCAATAATTAGTTTTACAACATTCATAAATATGGTTAACCTCGCCATTTACCACTGCGCGACGTGTTGTGGGTTCGATCCCCACACGGGACAAAAAATAGTGTGATCCATAATGGTTGTCCCGAGTCTGGGTGTAATTTATGTCCGTTAATTATATGTCGTAAAAAAATCCCCGAAATAGTGTTTGTTATATAGTGAAGCAGTTGTCTTTTTAAATAAAAACAGAACAAGTAATACTTTTTCAAACTTGACTTGTTAAAAAAAAGCAAGATTTTTTTAAAATTCCTCATACATAGATACATATCACACACCCATCTCCCATTGGGGCAGGCAGAGACTATGGTACGCAAAATGCTTCGGTCCAGACATATTTTTTTATTTCATTTTATTTCAATAGACTAGCTAATTTATTGGTGTACTTTTACTGTTTCTTGATGATATTTTTAGAATGTTTGCTATGGTGTATAAATCTATCAACATATTTTTACCAGGTTCTCTCCAGACCATGACTCCAGCGCCTCCTCAGCAGCCAGCCACCACTGACAATAGCGTGGCACTGTTAGTAGGAGCTGCACTGTCTTTAATATTACTGACTATCTTGACTACGTTGTGCGTAGCAATGATAGTCATGTGCAAGAAGAAGAGTCGGCCGAGGGATCCTGAACAGAAGTAAGAACCTACATAAGTACAATTAAGCGATAATGTACGTAATTCATGCTCACAGTTCCTACAGGGTCAATGGGAGAAGCAAGCCGCTAAAAGACCTGAGTGGAGGGCTTTGGTAAAATCGAAAGTCCGTGACTTTGAAGCTTTGTGGTGTGGTGATCGCGACTTTAAACGTGACCAAATAAAAACCCGACCACCAGCGGTTATAGTTTATAATTATATTAACGGTTTGCTTACATGCCCACAATGTGTGAGGACCTTTACCAAAAAGATTGGCTACATAAGCCACATGCGAGCGCACGAACGCTAACAACAGAGATAATGCAGTCGCCGTGGCGGAAATCAGTCTGGATATCATCATCATCATCACCTACAGGGTCTTTAAGCAAAGATTTCTCGTCCAATTATTTATAATGATAATAATAGCAACCCAATGTAATTGTTTTACATTATAATCATCATCATCATCTCAACCCATATACGTCCCACTGCTGGGCACATATACATACTATATATTTGAATAGAATTAATGCATTCTTTAAGACTATTTTTATATCTAACTATCCAACCATCTCAGCCAAAAGACGTCCACTACTGAACATAAGCCTATTTTTATATATTTTTAGCACAATACTACGAAGGAATGTTGGTGTATCTATGTATGGTGGTTCATCGATTGGCTCGAGTGTCGTACCTACTGTAGTTGTTAGAGGACATCGAGGATCCAGGGTGCTAGCAGCAAGGTGGTCTGGAGTACTTGATGATGCATCTTTGGCTGTACTGGCTTTGGATACAAGACCTCATGGTAAGAAACGTGACTATAGATTATGCGAATGTGTTTGTTGTTGTTTTATTATGTGGGAACAAGCATAATTACGGCCAAATTGATGGTAAGCAGTTACCGTAGCTTGGGCGTTGCCGTCCCAAAAACTTGTAATATATGCGTTATTTCTTCATATTATAAACAATTTTAATATTTACATTATACAAGTATATTTACAACTAAAACTATATTTACATAAATTCTAATTATAAAAACAGCACAAAAAAGGGTGTTATTGTGTTTTTTGCTTCTAAGATTTTTGTTGAAACACTCCACCACACGCGAAAACACAAAACCAGTGTTGAGTGTCAGTGTAGTTATTTATTTGACTGAAGTCGTTTGTAAAATGGAGATCCAATCTAGCCGCGCTTGCACGCTGGCAAAGTGTCTTCCCTCTCTAAATTAACACTTTGAAGGACACTGAACGCCTATAGACGTAATGACAATAAAACATCTATTGTGTCTACATTACTGTCCGCGAAAGTGTTAATAATATTCTGTATTAAATTTTAGGAACACTTACTTTTTATAATAATTTGGATAAATTATTTACAGCTGACACAGATTCAACTCGAAGTGAAGATGAAATACAAGAAACGTCATTAACAAGGCATATGGGTACAATAGAAACACAAACTGACTGAATTTATATTTATTTACTTTCTGTGTGTATTGAAAATATGCAAGTAATGCCCCATGCGTGCATCCTACGTTCCAGTGACAGTACTACAGGCACATTCTCGGACATCGGAATGTTTTTATATCATTATAATAGAAGAACTAAATTGTGGGTAGTGCTTTGTTTAAGCCTATGTGTCCCAAAGTTATATGATTTAATTACGCAGATAATTTTAAATCTATATAAAAGATCGGACGCATCATTTTCTGTGCTATCACAAATAGCAGCACAATGAACTAACCGACGATAAAAAAGAATGGGTTCGTCTTCATCTATATAAATAAATGATTTTATGAAGACTTCTAACTCCAATTGTCCTAATATATGTCCTAATCAAGTAGACTTTATCAGATAATAATGGCTAAATGTAGTAAGAAAGGTGGTTTAACGTTTTTCAAAATTAAAATACATTAAACTGTCATAAAAAATAAATATCCATTTCTTACTTCATAATAATAAACATAAAAGTTGAGATGCCTGTTATATAATGAAGCCCGGACCGAATTAGGACAACATTTGTTACACAGTGAGGTAATTTTTACGCCAAATGTGAGCCGAAACCGGGATACCTAAACAAATAAAACCTGAAGCGATATTTAGACCCTAACTATATAATGAAAATAAGTTATAACTATTAAAAAACTAATCTAAAAAAGGTGGCGTAATGTTCCGTTAAATATTGAACAAAAATTTAGCCAGTTTTAGTAAAATTCTTAGAATTAATGGTTTCAGTTTCGAAACATCATTTACAAAGATTTATGTATTACCAATGGAAATAGAAGTTAAATACCAAGTAAAATAACTTTTGGCTAATTAACTTATTAAATAATCTTAAAAGTAATAATTAAATTGTAGTGAGATTTAATTTTTGAAATGGATGAAATATAATTTTATTAATATCTATCTTAGATCTAACCGGGTGCGGCGAGTCCATATAAAATGAAAACTATAAACACATATTTTAAAGCAAAAATATTTTTAATTATATCTAAATAATTTCTATGGAGTAACACTTACCTAAAAATATTTTTTATACCAAACGCAATGCAACATGGAAAGCGCTTTTGTATTTTCTTTTGATGAATTAAATTCACACGAATAACCAAAATAAATACGTATTAATATACATACTGATTTGATTCCTATAGGGGTGAACAGACTTTTGATTTATACAAGACATATGAAGAAGTGTAACTTAAAATTGAAAAGGGTTCCCCTTCAAATCACAATGTCAAGTTCTAAACGATTTGGATGCTACAATATATAGCACTCGTTATCCCTCGAGACGTTTTTGCGTATCGTTGCTTTGACTAGGGCCTTTGAATCGACTGCCATTATGTCACTATATTTCAAACTGCTTACAAATAGGTGTAGTTGTGAAATATCGGACATTATTGAACTGTTAGGCTGCGTTACCATCTTTATTGCAGATAATACAACGAGATTGATTGTTTGCACGGTCGACATCATTTTGATAATGTTGGCTTCATATTAAATTAAATATATGTATCTTCCTACCAAAGAACAAATTTCAGATATGCGCGACGAAATTAATCAGCGTAATTATAAAATATAATCGATTTAATATATGAAACTGGAATTTGTCTTCTACATATTTTACATCCCTTGACTACACAATTCAAATAAAAATATTTTAACTGCGTTAAAGCCTTTTCCCTTGAAACCAACATGAGGTAAGCTATAAAAATCAACTGATCCTTTTGCGTTCCATACATCCTTAATTTAGCTGCCGCAAATATCTCTGGTAAAAAGTCAGCTTCAGAAACCGATAATAAACTCGAATAAAATAAAAAATTGCGTGAGGTTTCCGAAAATGAGTGACCCATCTTTTTCTTATCGTTTGGTTGGTGGCCAACCTGGTGACAGAGTTATTTAGATCGCCCATATTTAGGCCTCTGTCGTGATCTAACGACTGATAACAGTCGGGACCGACTTTTAACGTGCCCGCCGAAACACGGAGACGCTCAGATGAAATACCACTATGCGGTCACCCAAGGGTTACCGCGCCCTTGGTAGCTTAACCCGCTGATCGTTTACCGAGCAGCGAGTGTACCTAGCTATAAGCGCCTCCCATATAGTAAACTTTGTTAAATCACCCTTCATTATAATCATATACAGTAATATAACGCTCAAAGAAGACCCTTTCAAAAGATAGATAATATGCGGTATACGCCATCTTAGATAGTTCGCACTATGATAAAGCCAGTAAGATTTATGATCTTCAAAAACACTGCATCATGCGCGAACATAAAAGTTCCCGTTAGCGAATTTTAGCCGCTGTCTTTTTGTCGACGATTTTTGAAGCTCCGTTATTGAGTGCAGCGATGAATGAACATTTTGGCTTACAGAATTTCGTGGAAATTTATTTTGATCTTATAAAAAAAGAAAGTTAGCACGTATTGAAGCTTGTTTATCGTTCTTGACATCTTCGACTGAGCTACAGTTGAATTTAGTACGATTGAATGGCATATGTATGTATATAATGTCCATATTATATGTTATTTTGGCCCTACTGTTAAATAAAAGTACTAAGGCTAAGTGGGTAAGTAACCGACTTGCACTACCAATTATACTTCCATCCGGGATTGAACTAGCACTTCTTGTGATGCGAGTTCAATCCCTGGTGGTAGTACCAGTGTGAATTTCACTTTGTGGAGTTTACATGTACGAATCAATGATTCACCATCTGCTAACGGTAAAGGAAAACATCTTGAGGAAACTCTGTCTTATAGTAATTTTAAAGACATGTCAGATTCATCAACATGTACTAGGCCTGAGTGTGTGTAACCCTCTCTCGCTTAATAGAAGAGAAAACCTATGCCTAGCTGTAGGACATATATGGGTTGGTATTAATACAGTCTTTCTAAACCTTTAAAAACATTACCTACATAGCGAAATTTTCGGCTAGGCCGCTATTTCCAAGAAAAGTACCTTGTTCCGTTTAGTCTCCCTCTCAGCACTCGTTTTGTGTGCTAATAAGTTCTAATGTCATTACTAAACCTATCTACAACATACACTTCGTTACACAAACATAAACAAATTATATTCGTACGTATATGTATTTATCATCACATATTACTACACATTTCAAACAGTAGGAGTATTATGAAATCTCCAACTAAATCGCAGAACGTGAGCTTATGTACATAATAATGATATAATATATTACCTTATATATCAAGAGTAATAAATTGCTAACATTTATCATAGTGCGAACAATGCCTTAGTCGACGACTATAATTTTTGTATCTTATTGAATATCATAAAGAGAGACGATCTTTTATGATGTGTTCTATAATATCATTCGAGGCAATTATTTCAAATAATTTCAATAAAATCTTATTTTGAAATAATTATTCGAAAGTGGCTTTGTGAGTTTAAAACGTTAATTTTGTAAAATATTGAACAAAAAATGTAACATAATTTTAAAATGCAATTATATTTTTTAAATTAAATGCCATTTTGAAATGTATACATTTATATATCCATTATGGATATTGTATAGATGCGATGTATGTATGACAGTATTATTTATAGTGATACAATATTTACTTTGATTTCTTAAATTAATATTAATTTAATTTGTAAATACTTAGTACTGTAGAGATGGTTTGTATTAGTTATAGTGTTTAAGTCACAATGCAAATTATTTAAGAAGAAATCTTTTCAATTTTAAATCTTAATAAAATAATTGTCAAATAAGGTTTTTGAAAAGTCAAATAAGATGTTATATTTATAAGAAAATAATAAGTACAATGTGTATTTTAATATCAAAATATTGATAAATTGTATTTTAAACGAATTATTTCTACAATCATTATTGTCATTTAAACATAATACTATTAGGCACTTCATTTTAATATCAAAAAGTACGTTGTAAATCTACCAATTTTTTCATTAAAAATATTTAAAACAGTTCGCCTGCTGCCATATTTACATAATACGGGTATTAAAATGTAGTATTTTAGTGAATTTTCATAAATAATATTTTTATTAGTGTTAGAAATGTTTGTACATCTCACCGATACATGTTTAATTATATTTAATGTAAGGCTTGTAGCATTAAAAAGTGTATTTATATAGAGCAAATTATTATATTTGAAAATAAGTCATTTTATTTTTCAAAAGGTTATTCAAATTAATCATAAAAATATTTTCCAGTATTTTTGTCAAATTGAAACGTATTTTTTAAAGATTTTGCAGTTGACTTCCTTTTGAACAGTAAAAAAATCATTGAAATATAGAGTATACTGGATATCTTAGGGTTTTGTACTGGGTCAACATGGGCTACTAATAGTTTAGGGAGAATGGTATTGTAACCCTTTAAATGTTGTACAAAGACAGCATGTAGGTACTGCATACTTCAGATGGATAAAAATCATTACGTAACGAAGATTTTTTTCATTTTGAGGAGAAAATATATCTCAGATAAATTCAATCAAGACCATTTTGACCTAGTACAACTTTCTGTTTTTGTACACCAAACATGGATACCAAATTTATATAAAAAAATATTTATTTTCTAAGAAGAATTTTCACGTTTTACCATTCTGCTGTAATGTATTTTTTGTATACCCTATAGGTTGTAAGAAACCAGGTTGTATCTAAAACCAAAGAATTGTTCGTAACTGGAGACGGGTATATTCATTTATTTCCCTTGTTCTTGGCAAGATTAATGACTGAACAAGGTTTGAATTCATTTTGCTAACGTCTGTCTTAGTATATTATTCATCCTTCTTGCATTTTCCTTGCTATGTCTGAATTGATTTTCTATAGGTATCTACAAAGTAATAAATCTTTCGAGGTATTATAATTTTATACTATTTGGATTTTATCGATTTAAATAGATCATATTATAGAAGTACATTTTTAAATTTTCTAGATATTTCTTACGTAAATTATATATCTAATATATAAAATTCTCGTGTCACGGTGTACGTTATTGAACTCCTCAGAAACGGCTCGACCCATTTTCGTGAAATTTGTGTGCATATTTGGTAGGTCTGAGAATAGGACAACATCTATTTTTCATCCCCCTAAATGTTAAGGGTGGTCCACCCCTAATTTTTTAGACATTTTTTTTGTTTTTATTTTTTTGTGATTTAGCATTAAACCCTTAATTTTCACCCCTCTACGATCAACCCCTATTTTTTAGCAAAACAACGTTTGCTGGATCAGCTAGTATTGTTTATAAAAACACTAGCAGCGCCCGGTTTTGCTCAGTTATCTAACTATTTACTACGTTTTTTTTTCCTTAGGAACCCTCTTCACTTCAAAATATTTGTAAAGAAAAAATATTTATGTATAAACTAGTGGCCCGCCCCGACTTTGTCCGGGTTAAACTTTTTTCAGATCAACTTTTTTTTTTACATCTTCTCCTGACAATAACGAACATAGCAAAAAAGGTATCAGCGAAGTCGGTTCAGCTGTTCCCGAGATTTGCGCTTAGCAACACATTCAGCGATTCATTTCTATATTATAGATATATATTAATACAATATCCGTACCTTGTCATTTGGGAACATACATTAAATACTACTAGATACATAAACTATTTACCAAACAAATATTTTGTGCAATTCAAAATAGTTACAGTTTTACATGTTTACTTACCGTAATATGTTATTTATTTTGCTTATAGCAATATTTGCAATTAGGTACAATATACAGATATATTTTTTTGAATTGGCAACTCTGTCTCTAGTTATGAACTGTGTCCTACCATGAGCTTTCTATTGTAGTTAGTTACTTAAGTATTAAGGTGAATAAATATAATAACAATCTAAAATTCTTTAGTAGATGAGGCACTTTATTCACCTTCTATTCTTCAAAGTGACTATCTGTCATTCTGAAGACTAGAAATTTTTCTTTATAATAAAAATAAATATAAACACGTAGTAGATCTCCCCTTCTACACGGCTTGATCGATTTTAATGAATATTTTTTATATATTATGTTGTAACTACTGCTGCTGGCATCTAGATTTTTTAATTGCAAGAGGTCTGTACCTAGATAACTACTGGGTCCGCTTATAATTATTTTATACATTACTAAGGGTCGCCTGCGACTTCGTCCGCGTGGTTATTTGGAATATTTGCCCCGATTTTGCAACATATCTCATTCCTGCTCCGCTCCTATTGATCGTAGCGTGATGTTATATAGCCTAATAGCCTTCCTGGATCAACCAACAACTATTAAACAAAAAAATATTTTTTCTAATCGAACCAGTACTTTCTGAGATTAGCGCGTTCAACCAAACAAACAAACCAACTCTTCAGCTTTATAATATAAGTATAGATTTGTAAATACGAACACAATTTTTCATTACATTCAGAACTTTTCTGTGACCTTAATTTTCGGCAACTGTATATGTATAAGAACTATGAAAACTCATGGCAGCATGTAATGTTATTGTACCAAATGAAAAATAAAACCATTTCAAATGTATACGTTTTAGTATTACATTGTTCACAAAATAGAAGAAATATAAAGTTTATATTTTACAACGTTGTTTTATTTGAAAGTGACATAGTTGGTGATGGCCGAGTAATAATAACTATGAAGTTGGGTGAGTATTCCACCACAGAACACACCAAAAGAAACAATTATAAGCATAAGCACAGTAAATATATAATGTATTGAACAAACAAACATAATAGATACAAAATAGAAGAATAGAGAGCCCGGAGCGAAGTGGAGAACTTAACTTGTCGGTCATGTGCAGGAGAAAGAGCACGTCGGCCTTTTTTTTTTGTGGGACCTAGTTGTTGGCCAAGTGGCCTTTACAACTTTACCCGGACTGTGGTGAGGACTAAAGGCCCTCGACCTAAGGAAACTTACAAACTAAAAACTACAAACTAGACAACGTTGGCCCAAGGGCACCCACTAAAGAAGGTACGAACCTCGGCTTGGGGCGTTGTGACTACTTCCTTAATGGTGGGTCTAGAAGGACCCACCTGAGTAAGCTGAGCGAGATGAGCACGCCGGCCGCGCCTGGTGTGCTTTAAATAGACTTACCCCTGCGAGCGAGCGCGCTGTGGGAGAGCAGCTAGTGGTGGAAAACGTCAAATATTATAATGACGGAGGCCCGATGAGGTTCAGTGAACACAGTGGCTGAGACAGTGATAATGGGGATTTCTGCAAAGAAATTCTTAGTATCAGCCATAAGACTTTTGTTTTTATACTACTTGAGTGGCAAACAAGTATACGGCCCGTCTAATGGTAAGCAGTTACCGTAGCCTAAGGATACTACGCTTGCAATACCAGAGGTATCACTTGCGTGTTGTCGACCAATTTCCTACACTAATTCTTTAAGGTAGAGTTTCCTTGGGATAGGAAAACGTTTCTTTTAAAACGCATCCCTAAATTGTAATGAGTTTTGGCGACCTGTACTCACACAATGGAACATAATTAGACCGCTGTGTGTTATTTGGGTGTAGTCTTCTGTAACGTAGAGTTCCTTCCACAGTCGGGCTTGCTAGCTATCATGGTGTCCTACCTCTCTTTACTAGACTGATATTTCAAGCCACAAAGTCATTATTCATTATTATAGCCAAGGCTTTCTTACATGCTACACTAAAGCTAGCTAAACGTATATGTGATATATACGTAAGATACCTCAAGGGAAAAAGGCATAGTGTTGATCCTAGCTAATTAAATCCATCTCCATTGTCGACGGACCCGTGAACAAAAGCATCTCCCTCATTACAATTCAAGAAGCATCTTTAATATGACATTATGAATTGTGAAAGCGGGAGAGATATACTTATTATATAGAGGAGATATATTTATACTAAGCGGATTGTGAGGCGACGAACTCTGGGAGCAACTGAGCTTTCATTGTGTAGAATATATTTGAGATAATTTCGATGTAATGGGATCCACTTTTTTTTAATTCTGCGAGAAATAAACTGGTTTACTTATATTATTATGGACGATAATTTAGTTTCACTTAATAATATTGGTTTGAGGTTGGTACAAGGATCTTAAAATTATTACATAGAGCGCCATTTAATTATTAAAATTGAATAGGGCAGACCGCCGCAGGCCGTTTGGCCGCCTAGTATATTCAATTTTCTGCCTTTACAAAATGTATATTGCACAAGTGTCTATTCACGTATAAGTGCAATATCAACGACAAGTCTAAATAATATTTATGTTTGTATATTAAATACAAACATAAATATTATTTAGATAAATTACACTTACACACAGGACAAATGATTGTACTCATCACACAAAGATCATCACTATCCACTCGACCAAAAAGCTAGTCGACCAAAAAATACATATTTTGAATAGTATTTTTTAGTCGTTGATATTGCACAAATAAAAAAATTATAATAATATCAACTTATACGTTTTTCTAAGTATCTACTGCAAGAGAGGGAAAACTCGAAACAAAGCCCTATACCAACCCGTTTGGCCAGCGTGGTATAGTAAGCTAATATCCCTCCAAATATATGGAGGAGACCCGTGCCCAACAGTGGGACGTTTATGAGTTGAAGTTGTTACTTTTATAGCTTCTGACCTTTATAAGGCCATATTACTTCGTAACCTAAATAAGTTTTTTTTTTGTACTTAGGTGGCAAACAAACAAACGACCCGCCTGATAATAACCAGTTACCATAGCCTATGTTCTCTTGTAATATCTAAGACATTACTTAGATACAGATAGAGCTTAAACTTTAGATAACGACAAAGGCTACAGCCCTGTATCCGAAATAGTTGAAGCGCCAACTAGTGACGTAGGCTACATTTCTCTGACATGGTAGACAAGACGGTAACTTATAGTTTACTAGCTGTTGCCCGCGTCTCCGCTCACGTGGATATCGGTTATCGCTGTAAAAAGTAGCCTATGTGTTATTCCAGACCATAATCTATCTCTGTGCTCAATTTCATCCAGATCCATTCAGAAGTTTTGACGTGAAAG
Organism: Trisateles emortualis; assembly: GCA_947095525.1. Taxonomy (NCBI): domain Eukaryota; kingdom Metazoa; phylum Arthropoda; class Insecta; order Lepidoptera; family Erebidae; genus Trisateles; species Trisateles emortualis. The sequence goes on along the minus strand of OX352748.1, from coordinate 1,535,823 downwards.
AGTAACAAACATCCATCTATCCATCCATACATTTATAATATTAGTAAGGATTAAGGTTTAGCTGTATACAAAAGCCCTAAACATATGTCAATGTTGAAACTATGTTTGCAAGCTCGTTGGATCCAATTCCATGTTTAGTTGAGATACGTATACGAGTCTTGGCAACCTTTGTCTATCGCATTGGCGTTGTGAGCACGTAAAGCCGTTGCTCCTACGCCTGACCTCTCTCCAGGGTGGCCAAACAAGGTATACTGTGCTGGTGCTAAGCAGTTACGACGCTTGCAATACCAGAGGTATCACTTGCGTGTTGCTGACCCTAAAATATGAACACCAGGGTTTTATGATGAATCTGTAGTCAGACACAGAAACCTAACTACACTGCTGTGTGCAGGTGGCTGTGGTCTTCTGTAAAATGAAAGTCCTTTCCCAGTCGGGCTTGCTTACTTTTATGTATATAGAATTCAAAGTTCTGATTGATTGATTGATTGGCTGACTGATTGATATATCAACCCACAGCCTAAACTACTGGTACTAAAGACATGTAATTTGAAGGGTGTGTGTTTGTAAAGAATAGGTCCACTAAGAAATCATCATCATCATATCATCTCAACCCATAAACGTCCCACTGCTGGGCACGGGTCTCCTCCAAACATTTGGAGGGATATTAGCCTACTATACCACGCTGGCCAGACGGGTTGGTATAGGGTTTTGTTTCGAGTTTTCCCTCTCTTGCGGTGGATATTGCCTGCTAGACTTACTACTAAGAAATACTTTTTCGAAATTCCACCCCTAGGTGCGTGTTTGTCTTAATATTATAAATGTGAAAGTTTGAATAAATGAATGGGTGTTTTTTACCCGCTAGAACAGTTGAGTAGGCTTAGGTGAAATTGGGCACAGTAATAGATTATAGCCTGAAATAGTACATAGGTTATATCACTATTCCCATGGGGTTGTGCATGCGAGCGAAGCCACGGGTGGAATTTAGTGTATTATATATCCATTGTATACATCAAATCCACATGCAGCACTTTGAAATTTTCTGTTTTTCTTTGTGCAATGACGTTTGTAGGTCAATGTCAAAGGCATAATTAGCCTCTGCTAAAAGTAGGAGCTTCACATAAGTTCTTTTGAAGCAACGACTTTGAGGCTTTATTAGGTGAATATACTATCTCATTTTGAAGATATTTGTGTGGTAGTAGAATATATACTAATATTATAAAGCTGAAGAGTTTGTATGTTTGTTTGTTTGGTTGAACGCGCTTATCTCAGAAAGTACTGGTTCGATTAGAAAAAATCTTTTTTGTTGAACAGTGCATTTATCCAGGAAGGAACATCATGATTGATCATTCAATAGGAGCGGAGCAGTAGTGAGATATGTTGCAAAATCGGGGAAAATATTCCAAATAACCAGGCAGACAAAGTCGCGGGCAACCCCTAGTTATTAATACTCAGACAGGTTGTGTTTATAAATAGTATTTGCAAAGGTATTTAGATATTATAATTTTGGCACAACCTTTGCTGACTTACAAGCTTTAGAATAAATAAACAAGTACATCATCATGTTGCCATGTAATTTATAGTATTGTTCTATTTACTTAAGAGAGGTAGGGCACCATTTAAGTGAACAAGCCCGCATAGGGAAAGACTTCTACCTTACAGGACTTCAGATGAAGAAAGAGAAATGACTACACGAAGCGGTGTAATTGCAGGTTAAGGATCAGGAACCGTCGTGGCTGATTGCCGTTAATTGGATTAGACCATAAAAGTGAAGGCACTTTCATGGTTCACGGCAGAGACAGACGACCGAAAAGAGTTCAAGCATAGGACCAAAGACTTTAAGTGCTTTAACAAAAGAAATATGTAAACTTTTCGAAGGTATCCGTCCCTCTAGACAAGTGGAATAAACGTTAGTCGAAACGAATAGAATGGAAAGCAAATGTGGATTTGACATAGGTGTGCGACAATATATCGTAAACCTATGTCAAATCCCATTTGGTTTCTATTCCATTCGATTTGCCTACCGTTTATGCCCCTTGTCTGAAGGGGCTGAATTGTATTTAACGGTCACCCATCTATGGCCTGACAGCGAAAAGCTTTGTATATACTACTACTGAATAGGATAGAATAATAGAAAGACTTTAATTTCTACAGTGTAAGAAAAGTAAAAGTGAACTAAGTGCTACAATCAATACCCGTAGCAAGTTTATTTGCTACGATCTGAACAGCGTAGCAAGCTCTCGTAGCAAGTAACAATGCTCTACATGCTACAGCTCCATAACACCGCTGTTTTGTTGTGTGTGAATGGCGGTCTCTCCACTTCTAATTCTAATAAATAATAACATTTTATTAAGTATATAATTGCATTTGATTTGAAAGAGACAATAATAAAACAGAAATTTATGATCCTTCTGGAACAGTCGAAAGAAACATTAGCCTATATCACGCTACTCTGTCATCATATTATGCCAGGGTATACATATTATGTACGGGTCTCCTCTTCTCAATCAAAAAGATGAGTGGGTTTAGAGAATGCGGGTTGGTGGATCACTCAGACCATTATAATTTCTTCTAAGACATTTAGTGTCCTTACGATGTGTTCCTTCATTGTCAATCATTTGATCAGTTTGTATAAATTTCAAAAAGTGAAATTCACATTGATACTGTCTGGGATCGAAATTACACATCATGTGAGTTACAAGACGATATTTTTTTTATTTTTCTCATTTGGCCTACCATCGCTATTTTCTCATAGATCATATTCATGAGAAAATAATTATATAAAGAACTAGGGGTGGCCCGCGACTTTCCCCGATTTTCCCCGATTTTTCAACATATCTCACTACTGCTCCGCTCCTATTGATCATAGCGTGATGTTATATAGCCTATAGCCTTCCTGGATAAATTTACTATTAAACAAAAAAGATTTTTTCTAATCGAACCAGTAATTTCTGAGATTAGCGCGTTCAACCAAACAAACTCTTCAGCTTCATAATATTAGTATAGATACCAAAATATGTATATGATTTTCAATTCCTTTCATTTCACAATACATGCTTTAATTTATCAACTTCATTTAACACGATATCATCTTATTATTCTGTTTCACTTAACATCGCATTAACGAGTACAACAAAATATTCCGAGCTAATCGATTCTTCTATCCGACTGCACTGGCTGTATGCGACGCCTGTCAGTGTCAATTACGCCAATAAAAAAAAGTTCAACCACCGCACATGACTCTCTGCGTTGGTAATAATGAAATGTATAAATGATTTTGGTATTTTTCACGATATATTATATTTAAGCTAAAATATAGTTTATATTGTGAAAGATATATTATTTTTCTAGTTTACTTATATTAAAGACGTGAGCTGTATAAATACTAGTTTTTTTTTAATAAAAATATTTTATTACAACACATAGAGACGAAAGTTTATTCTTTTGGCGTTGGCCATATTAAAGCAATGAATGGTTATCTGATAAAAGAACTTTTTTTATATAATTTGACTGCATGGTTAGTTTAGAGGCTACCGGCCCCTCCCTCAAAATATGATGAATTAGAGGTGTAAATGAAACCATTTTTTGTTGGCATTCATAGACAAATGACTGCCAAAAGTACAGAATTAATCTACAAGATGTGTTCCATAATATGGTTTTGTCATAAAAATCATGGAATCAACACCAAATTATTGAGATGTAACCACTTTATGACTTCAATTTTTATCAAATAATAGATACGAAAAAAAACGATATTTGAAGAAAACATACACCTATAATTTGGTAATGTTATATTTCGAATAATTTTGAATTTAAATTTATTAAAAATTAATAAGACGTCCATTCAAAGAGTACATCTGTTTGTATCCCCGAAATTGCTCGCCGTGATAATTAGTGTGTGATGAGTCGTGTTTGCTTCGCCCAAATGCTCAAGGTCGTTGGCGATATCCCAAGCCTGAAGTGGCTCACCACAGCGAGTAATGATTTTGTTCCCAACACACAAAAAATTGTGTGATCCACAAATAGTTGATCTGAGTTTGGGTGGATATTGTGTCCATTAATGGTATGGTTTTAAAGTAAACACAGTTTTTGTTTCACGGTGTGGGCGATGTCTTTAAAAAAATAATTTCAATTTAAAATGTGCAAAAACCCACTGTTTAAGAGGTCATTTAAGGAGTTATCCTTAATCAAACCCCGGTTGGGGTTGGTTAAGGGTAATGAGGTTACAAACATTTTTGACGTTTAGTCAGTAGATTGCGCCGTCACCGAGCAATCACAACTGTCAGTTTGCGATCACAACTGTCAGTTTGCCATCGCTGTTTCTTAGAGAATCAGCCGGCTGGTGTGCTTTACTATCTCTCTTTACAACATAGCTTGCAAAACGTCGATGACGTACACCTCTACCTAAAAATCATTTAAACTGTTGATATATCACTATGTTTAACTTCCACCCACAACAGTGAAATTAAAAGGTTGATTACTACAAGGTAAGTTTCCAATATCGCGGTTGGACCGTAAACCGTAAACTTGTGCTACAATATAAGCAACTAAGGACTCGAGCCGTAAAACTGAGTAAGTGTTCTGTTGCGACCGACTGCAGCTTTATGTTACTAGATACAATGTGGCCAAGTGACTTGAAATACTAAAGGTACATTAATTATTTTATACACTTTTTATTTTATATAAGAAAAATAGAATACCGGGTATACACAGGATTCTGGGTTGAAATTTGGTAAGGATGTATCAGTGATGTTTTTGTATACTACTTATGTGGTAAACAAACATACGGCCCGCCTGATGGTAAGCAGTTACCGTAGCCTATGGACGCTTGCAATATACCAGATGTATCACCTAATAATAGCAACCCATATATGTCCCACTGCTGGGCACGGATCTCCTCTCCTCTATCGTCCTCTATCTAGAGAGAGAGGGGGGGGGGGTTAAGGCCTTAATTCACACACGCTGGCCTAATGCGGGTTGGTGAATCAGACATGTCTTTAGAATTTCTTCTAAGACATGTGGGTTTCCTCACGATGTTTTCCTTCACCGTTAGCAGATGGCGAATCATTTGATCTCTCTCTCTTGATAGAGGAAACCCGTGCCCAGCAGTGGGACATATACGGGTTGCTATTATTAAAGAGTTATCTATCTATCTATCTTTATGCCAAATTTCATTTAGATCCGATCTGTTGTTTTTACGTGAAAGAATAACAAACATCTATACACTCACAAACTTTCACATTTATAGTATTAGTAGGATTAAAAATTATTTTCTGTATAAAATAAAAAATACTTTTCATTCCAAAAACCGTTTCTATGAAAATCCAACCTACAAGGCACAAGGCACCCTCTGAATTTCTGAACGACTGTATTTACGTATCTAAGTATTTAAAGTTAAACAGACACCTGAATATAACCGGTTAATGCCACAATAACGGTTTGGCCGTAAAATGGAGGCAACAATATAAGCAACGGCTATGCCAGCCGTAAAACTGAGCTGTTGTGCGTTTGAATGCTGAAGCTAATTTGAGTTAACTGGTTCTGCGATTGTTGACACCGGCACAAGTACTGTTTAACAAATGAAAGGAAGGTAGTCAACATCTGCCTTGTTTAACATTCTGTTTTAACTATCTATTGTAAGTGTCTTTGCAGTTGTAAGTGCGTCTCATTTTAAGATAAGTACTTACTTTAAACTATGTGATATAATCCTTACTAATATTATAAATGTGAAAGTTTGTGAGAATGGATGGATGGATGGATGGATGGATGTTTGTTACTCTTTCACGTAAAAACTACTGAACGGATCTGAATGATATTTAGCACAGAGATAGATTATGGTGTCGTATACAATAACCGACATCCACGCGGGCGGAGGCGCGGGCAACAGCTAGTAAAGAAAAATCGGATATATTTTTTTGGACTACTTGGATAGCAAACAAGCATAAATGCCGCCTGATGTTAAGCAGCTACTTTATGGACGCTTGCAATTCCAGAAGTATCACTTGCGTGTTGCCGACCCATTTTTTTACACCAGGGCTTTAACCCTTTCGCTTTCTCACGTTAGACACAATAGAAAATCTATTGTTATGTATCACATATGATTCATGGGACCGGGAACCTGTTAAGTTGGAATAACCCTGGGATAGGCAAGAGGTTTCGTTAAAAACGCATTCCTAAATAAGCTCTGGAAATCTGTACTCAACTGTCTGTAAACATTCAGTTTACGGACTTACATTACACCAAATAGCATCTTAGTTTCAACAGTAACGTCTATGATATCACACGTGTAACTATTATCTATACTAATATTATAAAGCTGAAGAGTTTGTTTGTTTGTTTGAACGCGCTAATCTCAGAAAGTACTGGTTCGATTTGAAAAAATCTTTTTTTTGTTGAATAGTGCATTTATCCAAAAAGGCTATAAAACATCACGCTATGATCAATAGGAGCGGAGCAGTAATGAGATATGTTGCAAAATCGGGGAAAATATTCTAAATAACCACGCGAATGAAGTCGCGGACGACTACTAGTCATTAATAATAGCAATCGCTTCACATTACTATTTAATGTTGACGACTAAAAACATAATATCTTACTTTTACACCCGAAATTTTCTCGACAGTTACAACCATAATTCTTAAAAGTAAGAATCGTATTCAGGTCTAGTACTTAGTGTATACCATGCCAAAATAGTCTTTATAGCTAATATACAAAGTAACTATTCCCGTAACATAAATGAAACCTGGCTTACTACTGAATAAACAATATTAATATAAGCATACATAAGCTTTGCCATTCTTAGCTCATAAAAAAGGGATATTTCCCTACTAAACCATTCCATAAACACGAAGTCGCTGCCAATTTCCGTGCAGATATAATCGCTCTTATTTTATGAGGAGTAAAGTTGAAATTTGCTTGTTTTATATGTGTTATTTAAGAATGTGTTCTGATAGTACATAACGTCTCTTAATTCAGCTATAAATGTATAGCACACTTTAGTTTATTGCTATCTAAAGTTAATAAGAGTGAAGACGGTAGCGTTTTTGGGGATTACATAATGTGCCTTTTTTAATCCTCCGGTAACAATGAGAGGATTACCTCTCAAGGTATTTTAAAGGAAAAACGAATTTACATACTCATAAGAGCTGATATAACCATTGTGCCAGTTATTTTTGATGGGTATGGCAGAGTTGTGGCGTCTTTATATGTTAAGGATATGTTTGTTTTTATAGCCTAAAAGGGAAATGAAACGATCGTTTAAAAATCAATTTCAAAATATTTTTTTCTATAAATTTCGTTTATTGTGACTCCTATGTAGTTATGAAAAGAGTCGCTATCAACATATATATAATGCAAAATTAGTTCTGTCAGAACAATGATTTTAAGACGATGATACAGATGACTTTAAGAGAAGTATGGCACCATACAAGTCTGCAAGATGACTGCACGAATGATTCACACGGGATAAAAATTTGTGTGACCCAAAAATGGTTGTCCCAAGTCTGGGTGTACTTTGTGTCTATTAAATCTATGTTTGTAAAGCTTAATAAATGTTCTGCAAGGAATTATTTCATTCAAAAATAGCATATTAAAGCATACATTGTAAATGTATGCTTTCGAAAATATCATGACAAGATACCGAAGTTACCTACAGCTCAGCCCCTCTAGACAAGTGGCAAAAAGGGTAGTTGAAACGAATAGAATTGTCAAACTTTGTATGCAATTTGACGTAAGTGTACGACATTATATCGTAAAGTTATATCAAATCCCATACATTGTTTGACAATTCTATTTGATTCGACTACCGTTTATGCCACTTGTCTAGAGGGGCTGAGCAGTATCAAAAGTTAAACGTGCCTGTCATAAAATACACAATTCTTTTTATTTTATAATCCTTACATGTCCAATATTGTTCAAAATATTTTCTCACATAAAAATGAAGCTTTAAAAATCGAGTTCAAGTTGAAATTCTAAACGAACAGCGAGGCAGAAGGCTTAAATAAAAACATGGGTACGCGTGCCATACCCGCAGAACATTGGACGACAGCCAAATTTCATCTTATAAGCTCATTTCACTTGATTACTTCGTTGCTGAACCAAAAGAGATATCATTTTAATAGCGTAATAGATGTTTGCAAAACTAAGTGCCGTGAGATATATTAGTTAGAAGAGAATTGTGGAAGGAATAATGGATGGAAGCAATGGTAGTTTTGTAAGATATGCTGAGTTTGTTCCGGATAATTGATGGCTTAATGCTGATTAGTACAACTTGCACTCTCTGGTCTCTTTTGATAGATTTTAAAGACTGTACTGCCGTGGTACTAACCTGAGCGACCTTTGCCATAAAAGATCTACGGCTTTTTTTGCTTTGTGCCGTGGTAGTTACCTAGGCGACCTGCAAAGATCTACCTACTTACCACTGTAATCAAGGTAAGTTTATATAAAATTACTACTTTCCGCCCCCGGTTTCGCCCGCGCGTCCATACCACGGGAACACTGTTTTTTTCGGACAAAATAGTCCACAAAACATAGGCGACTTTTTCACTCCGATAGATTATAATCTATCTCTGTGTTAGCACAGAGATATGACACACAGATAAGCGATTTTGGCTCGATTGAGTAACAAAAATCCATTCAAACTGTCTGTTTGAATGAATTTTTGATTGATGATTCTATGTAAAAAAGATAATATATTAGCATAGATTATAGTGATAATTTATTTATTTGTAATACATGGAATTCTATTGTTTTCGTCTATGAGTAGTTTCTAAAAAAAGACCCTAACTAGTGAAGCGGGCAAATACATATAAGGACTACAGCAGATATGTTACTTTTAACATCAGCGATCTGTGATTTAGTTTCTTTTTCGTAACTAAATGCGACCAAAGATTCCAGACCGAACACTCAAAAACGCCAAGTGCGAGAGATAAAATCAATTCAAATACCCACATAATATTGATTCAGAATCTAACCTACATTTTCTTCAAATATACGAAGAAGCTTGGTATTATCGGTATTAAAATAAATTGTAGTATCGGTATTACAAGCCAATACCACTAAAGAGTTAGTAGTACGATCCCTGAGGCACGTTATAGTTCCGATACTGTAACTAATAGTAACACATCTTATGTTTGACCGCAACATTGTTGCATAACTGCGTATATCGATTGGTTCGCTGCAGTTATACCACCAATTCAATTGGGAAAATATTATAGTAATTTTAAAATGAATTATATACATAATTATTATAATACTTGCCCGCAGAAAGTGCGAGTTCGATCCCGGATGACAGTACCTTGTACATACTAACCATTTGATTCACCATCTGCTAACAGTAAAGAAAAACATCGTGATGAAATACACATGTCTTCGAAGAAATTCTAAAGACATGTCTGATTCACCAACTCGCATTAGGCTAGCGTGTGTGAATTAAGGCCTTCACTCTCTCTCTCTCTCTTGATAGAGGAGAGGAGACTGTGCTCAGCAGTGGGAGATAATATATATGGATTGCTATTAATATTTGTTAATAGAGCATTTTTTTAAGTTAAAAAAAATCGGGAAAATGAATATTGTAACCGACGATTGGTTAAGCCTTAGGCTTAAAAAGAGGTAGGGTACTGCAGAAGCAAGTAAGCTCGATTAGGAAGGACCTCCAACTTACAGAAGATCACAGCCAAATAACCAGTGTAGTTGTGCTCATTTCAAGATGCATCTTTAAAGAAACGTTTTTCTATTCTACAAAACTCTGGTGTCGGCACCATGCAAATGATACAATGATAATGGTGCCAATGCACCCGAGGTATCATTTGCATGGTACACGGCCCACCTGATGGGAATCAGTTACCGTAGTCTATGGACATTGGTCCATAGGCTACGGTAACTGATTCCCATCAGGTGGGCCGTATGCTTGATTGCTACATAAGTAGTAGTAAAAATTGACTATGAATGTATGCTATCCATCGGTTACTATTCATTGCATTGCATAAATACATAGCTTTTATTAAAAAAATATTTTACTTTATCTTTCTGTTCAGTTAAATACATAACATACATTACATAAAAGCAAAATAGCCATTCTTAGCAACTGTAAAATAAAATACATAGAAATGTTTAATAAGGCAAATGTAGTGTAAGAAATGAAAGAACTTTTCTATTCAAACCATTGCCGTATTATTTAGTATGGGTTCAAATTCTTGTTTTATTTGGTCTGCTACCGACGTCTATATCATGACGCTAGGTTAAATATTCTACACAAAGGAAATATACATAGTATTTTGATTTGATTCACATCTCAACCCATAAACATCCCACTGCTGGGCACGGGTCTCCTCCAAACAACAACAGGAATATTAGTCTACTATACCACGCTGGCCAAACGGGTTGGTATAGGGTTTTGTTTCGAGTTTTCCTTCTGTTGCGGTGGATAACACTTACTCCCTTAGTCGGCTCTTACGACACCCTCGGGATGGAATGGGTGGTGACATTTGTATCCTTCGTCCGTCGGATTAGTCCGTGGTTTGATTCATCAGCTCACAATAGACCAGCTGTAGCGACGAAGATACCTTTGCCAAGCCTAGCAGTCCTAGGAGGGAGATAATGAATAAGTAACTATTACACCTTCTTCTTCTTTTTCTTCTTCTCAGCCTGTTAATGTCTGCAGGTCTGACTTTTACTTCAAAGACTCAAATTTAATTTTAATTTGACTAAAAAATTCTACCAAATTGAATTTTCGTGTAACGCAAGAGCGATTACCTACGTCAAACTAAAACTATAGTTCTTCTTCTTCTTCGTATCGATGGTACGTCGAATAATTCAATTGTTTAATCCTAGAATTATATATCGACTACCTTGCTGGTCCAGTGGCCGCAGTATGCGCCTGCTGTGCACGAGGTTCGATTCCCACACAGGGACAAAACTTTGTGTGACCCACAAAGAGTTGTTCTGAGTCTGGGTGTAATTTGTGTCCGTTAATTGTATGTTTGTAAAGACCCCCGCGACACAGAGCTTGTTATCTAGTGCGGGAGTTGTCTTTAAAAAGAAAGAAAAGAGATACATATATTGTTAATTCTTAAATCTATCAACACTTAATTAAAGATAGATATTTAAAAAAGACAAATCCCCACTAGGCAAGAAGTGCAGTTTTAGCGTATTCAGCAATCTTATAGTCTGTTGTCTACTCTCGTTACGATCTAAGTACAGACCGTAGTGTTTCGAATGAAACAGACTGATGAACATAGTCACCGAGGTGGATTAATCTGGGATGTACTGGATGCGGTACATTCGTTAAATCAAAATGGAATTTAATATACAATGAGTTTGTCATGACTCGGCGATGTATTGGAAAGTATCTCAAAGGAGGTCTTATGTATTTGATATTAAGATATGGTTATTTTCTGTGTTATGGAGTGAAAAGCGAATTTCGTTCTCATTTTTATAAAATTTTACATCTAGACATCTAGATGTAAAATTTTACGGGATGCTAAGCTTGATCTAGAAATACAATTTACAAATCTGTGAGTACCTTTCAAATGAGTGAACAAATAATGGATAGTCCTAGTACAGCACCAAGGTGCTTCCCCTTCTATTCGATTCAACTATCGTTTATGCCACTCTAAAGCGGCAGGATTGTAAAAGCCATTTTAGTATGAAAAAACCAACTCTACAGTATATCCAATTTTCGCAGATTCAAGTTGTAGCTAGGACGGGCTTCGACCGCGGTTGCCCAACGCCTGACGTTTTGCCCCTAGCCAAATTGTGGACTGGCGAATTTAGTAGAAAATGCCTTCAACCAATCTCTCTCAGATTCAACCTGATTGGATCTTTGTCGGTGCAGTATCCCGTTCTGGGCTGCTGGTTATAATGCATTTTAGATTTGTCTATGACGATTTGTATAGTGCGACTGGCTAGAAAGATGGTTTCTTCGAACAATATAATCTGGCTTGTTTCTCGCACAGAGAATAAGCATTGCCATTCAACGTGGCAATGCCGCCAGCCTTCTGGGCACGTTTCCAGTAGACAGTGATGTTGAGGAATATATCGACGCTTAAACAACAGTCTTAGTTTGTGTAGTTTTTTTTTGTATTTAAGTTTAAATTAGTTTTATTTATATACTAGCTGTACCCGCGACTTCGTTCGCGTGTTCAGTCTTTTACTGGAAATCTCAAAGCTACAGCTGTTATCCCTATACAAACTTTCATCGGCTGATTTTCATCTTTAGTGGTTACATTTAAAAAAACCTTTCTTTGCCTATATCATAATAGCTATCTGAGTGTCTAGTGATTTAAACTGTGCGTTTGTTGATTAGTCAGTCACGTTTTTCTTTTAAACATTTAGATTCTGCAATTAATAAACTTCATGAAGAAATATTCCTTGTTTGTATGATTGTTCTGCTCTTCAAATTGTCTTAGCGCAAACGTGAATAACCTTAATTGGCCCATCGCCTAGCTAATAGTTTGAATTTATGTATTGTTATGTATTATCTGTGCCATACCCTGTAGAAATCTCTACATCTATTACATTTCGTTTTAAATTGGTCACTTCTAACCTGATAGGTACTGTTACACAGTTTATATGGGCTAAAAAATTATTAAATTCTTAAACCGTCCGTCCGGTCCGTCGTAGTGCTAAAGGATTTCAGAAATTGAACTTTCCTTTTAATCCATTGTTCTTTTAATACAGTTATAGTACTTTACATAAGCTTTCGGAACAAAACTGAATGAAAAACCAGTAAGTTTAACCCTATTTAATATTGTCGACCATATTAGTGAGAGTTCAACGTAAATTCGGTATCTGTTAATTATTATCTTTATCTCTGAAACTATGCGGTTTTTACTTTGTACATTGTTTAATTACGAAGTTTTGGTGCCTATATCCGGCTGTTTCATAATATTAGTTCAATTGTAACATTTTAATTTGCTCATTGAATGTGATAAGTTACTGTCATTTAATTACCATAATTGAGATACATTATGTCTGATCTCCATCGGAAAAATATTTATCATTGAGATGTTGGCCATCTGCAGTATTCTTTATTAGTTTCACTAACGAATTGATGCTTCCTGAATGCATTTGTTTGATTCATTGCAATATGCCTATAGTATTTGAGGAGGTTACTCACTTCCCTACGGAAGCCATCACCAGAACTGGATTTCTTAAAAACTGAGAACAATATGAAAGATTATCCATCCAATTACAAAAAGGTTTTTAAGAGAATTTTTAAAAAGAGGAAGGGACCTCCACTTTACAGAAGACCACAGCCAAATTACTACACACAGCGGTGTAGTTGTGTTCCTGTGTGTGAGTATAGGTCTCCAACGCTCACTTAGGGATTCGTTTTGGAAGAAACGTATTTCTATCCCAGGGATACTCCCATCTAAGCCCTGGTGTAAAAAATGGGTTGGTTACACGCAAGTGATACCTTTGGTATTGCAAGCGTTTATAGGCTACGGTAACTGCTTAACATCAGGTGGGCCATATGCTTGTTTGCCACAAAAGTAGTTCCGACTTAGCCATAAGACGTCCACTGCTCGACATAGGCCTCCCGCAAGGTTTTCCACATCATTCGGTCCTGAGCTGACCTTCTCCATCGGTTGCCCGCGTTTACCAGGTCGTCGGTCCACCTTGTTAGAGGCCTGCCCACGCTGCGTCTTCCAGTTCGTGGTCGCCACTTTAGAACCTTTCTGCCCCAACGGCCATTGGTTCTGTGAGCTATATACCCTGCCCATTGTCACTTAATTGAGGCAGTTTTTCGAGCTATGTCGGTTACTTAAAAATAAAATATTACAAATCGGCTCTTAAATGACGATGTTTAGGGATAAAAAAACAATGCAATGGAACCTCATCTTTAAAAATTCAGTTAAAAATATATATCAGTTAAGTATGCCAATGAGACAGAGGCCGATCATGCGTTTCGCTGTGAGTGATTTTTTTGGTCGAAGATAGACACATAGTGTCGCGGAGTTTTTTAAATTCCGACTCGCTCAACTATCAACGTAATATTTCAGCCAATTCACGCTCGCAAAACTATAATGAAAGAATCACGCCGTCTACTGGTGAAAATCGTATGAAATTTTGTTTGTTAATTATTGAGTTTATTGTGACCAGACAGACAGATTCGGTGGAGTGTTTTCTTTTCTGTGCTGCTTTCGTGATTACCTAAATTAAGGTATTGTTAAATATTAGCGCCTACACAAAATGAAATAGCATTCATTTTATAGTAATATTTTATAGTTTGTGTTTAAGTTTTATTAGGCGTTTAATTTAGTCAGTGATTGTCTTAGGTCTTGGCATGATTAACGCATTTTATTCGTACTTATAGTATATTTATATAGTTTTAGTTTTATCAAAGACGAATTTAGCTGCAACAAACAGATAGACAGAGAGATAAAACTGTTAAAATTGTATTTCTGTTGTAAGTGCTATGTAAACAGCCACATGAATTTATTAGAAAGCTGTTATTTTGATATTACAAACAGACACTTAAATTTTATTAATGTGTGTATAGATGTATAACTGATATGTGTTTATGACTTCGTTTGCGTAGACTTCAAGGATTAAAACATAGAGTTTCCTGAAGTTGCTAAACGGAAAATTGTTTGGAATCAAAAGAACCCGGGGTATAAAAGATTATCACCTGCACCGCATCCTGTTAAAATGTCTGCTTCTATTACATTTCGTTGTAAAATGGTTACTTTTAACCTAGTACCGTTAACACGTGATGTACCAGTCAGCTGATCTCTATTTAATATGGTCGCCGATATTGATGAGAGTTCAACTTAAATTGGTGATTGCTATATCTCCGAAACATCGCATTATTTTTTAAATTAATTTTCATATAAACTTCAAACGTGGTTTTACAAACTACATTTTAAAAAGTTTCAGCTAAATAAATCGAAGCGTGTTTCTTGTATAGCACGTGTGTTATTAAAGTGACCATAACTTTTTTACTTGTGAACCGATTGGAATAAAATAAAACCTATATGTTATGGGAAAGTTGCCACAATATATAAGTCAAAACCGCATTCAAATCGGTTGCGTGGTTGCTGAGATTATCGCGCACAAACGCGGCCACAAACAGACAAACAGACACACAGACAAACAGACAAAAATTTTAAAAACCACATTTTTGGCTTCAGTAACATGAATACAACGTATATAAATTGGTTTTTCGAAAAAAAATTCAATGTACAGACCCGACTTGGTTACGATTTTATTATATTTATATGTATAGATGTATAGATATAGGTAGTATTAAAATGTATATATGCAATCTAATTATAACTGCAGAATAGTGTTTCTTTGGCTATCTTTAACTTTAAAATACGTAATTATACGGATCACAGTGACATTTATAAGTAGTAAGGACAGTACAGAGAATGATTAAAGCTCTATTAATAATGAACGAATGGACACAGACTGTGCCTTTATGGAGTACTGGACAAAGGTCCATGTGTCACACTCGTCTCGGCTTGTGACTATTCGGTAATTTTATAGTATTTTTAATTTCATGGTATTTTATTTTATTTATTTTTATTTGTGTGAATAATTATTGTTATGGATTGTTTTAATACTTTTACAGAATCTGAAATAAATAATTTGAATTTGAATAAGCTAAGTGTCGAAATCGGGTTTGAAAAATGACATAGGTGAAGAATAGTGGCCACGGTTAGGTAGCATATTAGGACTCCTTACTGTTATTAGGGATTATAAAATCAATCATTTTGTTTATAAAGATTTCAAAGAACATTTAAAGTGAACACTTCTAGTTCCTGTATAAATATTATTTTTTAACAAACTGACACCACAATTTGACGTCACAAATAGCTAGGTTTCGGTAAGGGCTCGAAAGAAAAAAATGTTTTGAATATTGCTCTACAGTGGCAGTCGTCTTTGATAAAAAAGATGAACTATGAAATTCCTTTTTTTCATTTTCCTCTTGAATTACGTTTAGATGATTTCCAACACATCTTTTCGCTTTTAACAGTATTTTTGATGTCACGTCCCCATAATTTTTCGCTCGACAGGAGTTCCATTTACCACTGCAGCCCTTGTTGACATTAAGCGTGATTGGCCCTCTATTTATTTATTTTGGACCCCGACTTGGTCCACAAGAAAATTGGGATCCGTCGTACTTGTTTGGGCGACATGTTTCGTAATGAATGTTTTTATTTGCGCAAGATTTTTTTTTCATATTTTCAATTTGAAATATTTTCGGTCAACGGTTTATTTACGAGTATGTTTGTTGAAAGTAATAAAAAATATATTATGGATGGTTTGGTTATAACTTTTACGTGTTGTTTGTCATATTGTTTTATTTTTCGTACTACTATGGAGGCAAAGAAGTATACGGCTCGCCTGAGGTTAGGCGTTAGTTTATTTTTATATTTTTCTCTATTTTTAGGGACTTTGAGCATAACATGATTATGTCAGTCCTGTAAAGTTCTTGTAAACTATACAATCAAATTTAAAAACTAAAAATTACTATGTTCGTTTTAAGAAAAAATATATTCTATCTAATTTACGTTGGTTCTTTACTCTTTGTTATTATTGGTTCACGTAATTGTGACAATGTGTTTAAAAAGGCCTATTTTTGGGTAACCATAGTGTTTGTAGTGTACAAGCATTCACGAATTATGTTCTGTTATGATATGTAGTGATGTATTTTTTTATAAATGTTGAAATGTCTCTTAAACCAGCTCTACCTCACCATTCGCGGAGAATAAATTACGATAAAGACACGTAAGTGTAGGTTTTGAATCCATACTTAACGTTCAATACATTATATATATTATGGTCCGAGTATTACCGGCCACGATTCATCGTTTCTGAACCCGTGAATTTTATTGCAAGACTACATAAAATATCAGGTGTTGAAATATTGAAGGAAATAATTCCTTAACGTTGACATATTTTACTCGATGTTTCTGGCAGTATCGAGTCTTGCGTACAAGTGAGAAGAATAGTTTTGCTTTGTCAAAATGTAATAAAAAATACGCTTTTGCGAAACGGTACAATTTGCTATAGTAACAACTTTATTGGTAGTTTATTTATTAAGTAATTACCTCGCTATTTGAAACTATAAACCACTGAGCCATATTTATTTCGCCTCTGTGGGGCGTTTTGTGATTTAGAAACTCAAAAAACATTGACACAAATCTTTACATAATATACTCGTACAAAAAAATCTGTCTTTAGGCCGTTTATTCGGCTAAGGTCTTAAACTAGGGATTTAAATGCATATAACAATAGATAGTGATTCAAGAGGAAAGTGGCATTCAAGAAGAAAAAATATATATTTAATAGTATTTTTGTGTTTATTTCATAAAATGAAGTGTTTTACTTGCAAATTGCAACATCACCGATATAATTCACTATTTTTATTAACATAGATTTACTAAAATCAATTTCTGTAATTCGAGGTCTTTCACTATCCTACGTGACCGCCACGTTTACCTTGCAAGATAATTTAAAAGATTTGTCCCAGTAGCAAACGTTGTTTTGCGACTAAAATAGTCATATCGCTTTAAAAAAATAGAGGTTGTTCTTAGAGGGGTGAAAATTAATTGTTGTACGTATTTTTAAACTTTGAATCATAAAAAATAAAAACAAAATTTTTTGTCTAAAAAGTAACATTTAGCGGGATAAAAAATTAAATGTTATCCGATTCGCAGACCTAACCGATTTGCATACAAAATTTCACGAAAAACGGCCGAGCCATTTCGGAGGAATTTAATTACAAACACCGTGACACGAGAATTTTATATATAAGATACACACAGTCATACCTAACCCAAAAATGCTGTTAATAATATTTCTAGTTGTACCTTTATCCTCCTCGGCTCCACGGCTCCACCCATCCCTTGGGCCTCGAGTCCAAACAAACAGTAGAGGGCTATTAACATAGCTTTGTGGAACCGAGCCAACTTTCCCTTTACAAAACTCTATCAACTTTACAGTTTACAGCAAAGGTAATGAAGTTTCAAAGTAAAGTATTTATTACACTACTTGTGTTGGTCAGCAATGTGACGAACTAATTAGATGAATATAAATATGTCCATCAACAGATGTTAGAGAATAATAAACGGATTAAGTTATCAATAAAAATATCTACAAACTAAACTTACAAAAGAAGTAAGGCACCATACTACCGCGCAGGCCTGACTGGGACAAGACCCTGTACATTACAGAAGACCACAGTCAAATAACTACACACAGCGGTGTAATTGTGTTCCTATATGTGAATACAAGTCTCCAGCGCTCATTTAAGGACGCGTTTTAAAAGAAACGTATTTCTATTCCAGGGATATCTTAAAGCCCTAGTGTAAAAAAAATGGATTGTCAACACGAAAATGGATTGTCAACACGAAAATGATACCTGTGGATATTGCAAGCGTCCATAAGCTACGGTAACTGCTTAATATCAGGTAGGCCAAATGCTTGTTTGCCACCCAAGTAAAACAAAAAAAAAACAAAGTAAAATATGTAGAAGGTATGATTGTAATTAATAATTAATACTTGGTCTTGGTTGGTTATTTTTGGTCGGTCCTAAGTCTGAATCATATGATTCATACATCAGCATCTTAATTATAGTTTATGTTCCAAGTAGGTATTCTTAACCACCTCACGCACATGGAAAATGCGATAGCCTGATGGTGATGATAAAAATTGCTCCTACATTTTTACAGTCTGTTGATTTCCCAATTAATTGCTATGCACAATCATGCAGTCAACTGAAAACTACAACGATAATATTCACATAATAAATCAAACATTATCTAAACATACAATACAATATTTATAACGCAAAATAGTCGATTATTTTGGAAACGGTTAGAACTATTTATTTATGAATATTCATGTTCCATACATAAATAATTATTATTGTGTTGACGAGATTTTGCACCAACGAGGTGCAATGAGTTGCAGATAATAAATTAGGTATTATGATAGCTTTAATATTCAATTAGAGGGATAAATTGTTTCTAGTATTTGTTAGGTGTCGGTAAATATGAATTTCTGGCTGGAGTGGAGTACATGCAATTATTTTATTTTATTCATTTAATTGGTATATAATACGAGTATATGTATGTAACAATAAAGTGAACAATTTAGATGAAAGGATTCTTATATACATGCCACTTACGAGCTAACACAGCATTCACAGTTTAGACAACATAATTACTTACTTTACTTGTTTTACAATAATTTTAAAATTAGAATTAGAAGAAAACAAAGCAAAATAAAATTTAGACATAAAAAAAAACATTAACTAGCCTCACAAAACTTTAAATAAGTATAAAGACATAGAAGAGAAAAAAAAACAAACAAACAAAACTTTACATGTCAGTATCATGGATTTTAAAATGATATCAATACTTTTACTCGGAACTGAATTATAAATAGGACATAAAACACTATATAACTTAGATTTATACCAAACAAACGATGCCGTCAAAGCTCGACGGAAGCCTACCCACGATCCACAGCAAACAAAAACTTAACACAGTGCCAAGAGAACTGACAATTAGATAAAGGTATTAAAAAGTATATTCCCATTTGAAATTTAAAAATAACAACTTAAGAGAGATAAGGTACCATTCAAGCGCGCAAGCCTGATTGGGGAAGGACCACATCCAAAAAACTACACACACAGCGGTGTAGTTGAGTTTCTATGTGTGAGTACAGGTCTCCAGCGCTCATTTAGGGAAACGTTTTGAAATAAGCTTTTTTCTATCCCAAGGATCATCATCGTCATCATCATCTCAGCCTGATATCGTCCACTGCTGAAACGTAGGCCTTCCTCATATGTCTCCACAATGGCCGATCCTGATCCCAAGGATACTACATCTTAAAGCCCTGGTGTAAAAAAAAAATGGTTTGGCAACACGCAAGTGATACCTCTGGTATAGCAAGCATCTATAGTAACTGCCGTATTGTATGCTTGTATGCCACCAAAGTAGTATAAAAAACCTCTAAAAGTAACATTAAAAAGAAACCAATACCCAAAAGAAAGCGACACCCAATAAAACGGGCTAAACTAGCAGAAGCTGTGTTTACACGAATTACACACGGTAATGATCGATCACAAGCGTTAAGACGTCGGCATCGAACCCCGGGCCCACGGAGCGTAACCCATAAATAATACCGTGATGCGGCGTACCGTGAAGCGACTGAAATATAGATGCAATAAAGCGCTACGTGAACAGCTACATACTATGTGGCTGGTAGATAGGCAAAACAAGGCAAGTTGAAATATTACTACATAGAATTCTTTTGCCCAATTTTAACTGAAAAGTAATTTTAACTAAATTTGGTGATTCAAAATTTCTAACAGTATATCCTACTTGTTAATGTTCTGCAAAACGAAGTCTATCGAAGTCATAACACAACACATAGCGGAGTTGTATTTTTCCTGTGTGAGAGTAATAAGTAGTCTCCAATGCTCATTTAAAGAATCGTTTTAAAAGAAAAAAAATCCTATGTGTATAAGCAAAAATTGGGTTGGCAACATGCAAGTGATCCCCTTTGGCATTGCAAGCGTCCATAGGCTACAATAACTGCTTAAAGTCTCTCACTTTCCAAATTTAATTTTTCAGTTTATTAACATCGATTTCTTTATGTTAGCAAAAATGACATTAGATTATGTTTTTGTAGCGTAATAGAAAGACACTCTATAAACATGACTTAATGTTAAACTGTTGCATATTTTTGGGTAGTCGATATATCTGCCTTACCCAAGATCCTGAAACGTATAAATAGAATTGTTCAAATTGTATTCTTGACATGAACATTTTATTGCGTGTCGTAAAACTTTAACTAAAGAAAGTGCGTACTTGTTACAAATTGTACTCGTGAGCGTTAGAATGAACGGTCAATACGATCGCCGTTCTACTTTATTTATTGTAAGTGCAATTGCCTCAAGCACCATACTATTTACTTTTTTTTTACGAAAATACTTGTTGACACAGATACTAAATGTTATTTTAATTTGTTGTCTTTTTTCAGATTTTGTTAGATATATTATAATTGTTTTCATTTATAAACAAGCTACAAATTAAGTAATATAAAGTAAAGCGATGATTTTTGCAAAGTTGAATTCGGAAAGCCGAGGATCGTGACGCTATGTGCATTTGGATGTAAACCGATAGGCTAATAATAAATGAAATAAGATACGCCACAAAAACGGTCAGTTAGTAAATAAACAAAATTTTCACCGTCCCCGTAACATTCTATACATCTCCAATGGATGGAATTGTTGTGTAAGGAAGACTCGATTGTGAATTATTGCGGGAAATATCAAAGAGAGTGCACAGATAGGTAAAAGCATCTGGCCATTGGGTTGCCTAACATCGATATTAAGGGGTGAAACGGCGGATAGCCCTTACGTCCTTACATCGGTGAGCTAATAAATACTGATACACTCGGTGAACTATGCGGACGAGAGGCTTGCGGAGTATGAATAGAGTAGTTGGCATATTTTATATTTATTTTGCTCAGTTGCTTACAAAGAGTATCTTAGGTATGCTGTGGGTATTTTTAGAAATAATATGTAAAATATTAGCAATATATTTATTATAATAATTAACATTTAAAAATTTGCAAGTTTAAATACGCGTAGTTCTTCAGAACTAATAATCAAATTAACAAAAAAAAGTAATATATTTGAATATGAATTGGTTTGTTACGCTTTCACGCAATAAGTACCTACTGTTCAGATCTGGATGAAATTTGACTTAGAGATTAATTATATTTTTAGTCCAGAAAAATACTGTCCCCGTAGGAATATACACGCGGGCGAAGCCACGGGCGCAGGCTAGTTTATCATACTTTTTTTAAAGACCACGCCGCGCCCTACCTTGTGAACAAGCTCTGTGTCGCGGGGGACTTTACAAACATACAATTAACGGACACAAATTACACCCAGACTCAGAACAACTCTTTACGGGTCACACAAAGTTTTGTCCTGTGTGGGAATCGAACCTACAACCTCGTGCACAGTAGTCGTATACTGTGGCCACTGGACACTCAAAGTAGTCCTTACTAATATTATAAATGTGAAAGTTTGTGAGAATGGATGGATGGATGGATGTTTGTTACTCTTTCACGTAAAAACTACTAAACGGATTTGGATGAAATTTGGCACAGAGATAGATTATGATCTGGAATAACACATAGGCTACTTTTTGCAGCAATAACCGACATTCACGCGGGCGGAGCCGCGGGCAACAGCTAGTTATCTATATAAATAAACTTGTGTTTTAACAATATATTGTATTTGAAACAATTGTTGACCATTTTGATTTGCTGCTCTATAACAATGCTCTCTAGAGGAGAGTGCAAAGTTGCGTACGGCAATACGTGGTTCACCTAACGCCCATAATACGTGGAGCTAGTAAAATTCAACTAGGAGTAGTAACACTATAGTAGATTATATAAGGTAAGTTTTAGTGATATGCCTGTTATTTGAACTGACTGGCCACTTGGTCTAATGGTGATGGTGACCCTGAATGCTAAAGAGGTCGTAGGTTCGATTCCCGCACGGGATAAAATGTTGTGTATATGAATTAATTAATGTTTGTAAAGAAGTAAGAAAAAAGCGGTGGTGGCCGAGTGGGAAAGTAACCAACTTGCACGCAAGAGGTGCGAGTTAGATCCCGGGCAGTACCAATGTGATTTTCACTTTGTGGAGTTTATATGTACGAATCAAATGATTCGCCATCTGCTAACGGTGAAGGAAAACATCGTGAGGAAACCCACATGTCTTAGAAGAAATTCTAAAGACATGTCAGATTTACCAACTCGCATTAGGCCAGCGTGTGTGAATTAAGGCTGAAACCCTCTCTCTCTAGATAGAGGAGAGGAGACCCGTGGCCAGCAGTGGGACATTATATGGGTTGCTATTATATGTTTGTAAAGTACCTCTCGACTAGTGCATGAGTTGTCCTTTTAAACATAACACACCATTTTTTTTTAAATAACATAACATAGGTACTTATTTAAAAGCTATTAGGTTGGTAAAAAATGGATAAAGAAAGATTTAAGAAAGTATATAAGGCTAATAATTTAATACGCGTATAATAATTTAATGTAACTTTTAAATGTATTATTTTAGTAGCTTTAAATAACAATATTTGTAATTTATAAATTGGCAGAATATGGTGACACTTATTTATTTATTTATTTATTTATATTTCAGTTGTTCACTGCACTCACAGTTACCCAACACGTGCAGTGAACCATTATAATCAAAATATAATACAGTAATTACTTATAAATTATTACATAGGTAGAAAAGACAGAAATTAACAAATTGGCCTAATTTGCTGTTAAAAATGTCAACTTCTGGGTATTGAGCAATCAGCGAGTTAAGCAGTCCTACAGTTAGCCGGTCAGCCGCTAGAGCGAGTCACACAAATACGTGATCTAGGTCTAATATTGGATATAAGCTTGACATTTAATAACCATATAACTGCAATTTGTAGTAGAAGTTTTAAGTCTCTAGGCTTTGTAATGAGACAGTCTGCCCAACTTCAGGACAGGAGTGCTATCACTGTGCTTTATTTCTCTTTTGTTCGCAGTATTATAGAATTTAATTCTATAATCTGGGACCCCCACGAGAAAAAATATATTTTAATGCTGGAGCGAGTACAAAGAAAATTTGCTCGTTATTTATATAATAAACTGTATGGCTTCTACCCATATTTGTACCCATCACCTTTTGTTTTGGGTATGGTAGGTATGAACACACTCGAACTGCGACGTAAATGTGCCCTCATGACACATTACTATTTGTTGCTACACAACAAAATTGACAATCCAAGTGCGTTGTGTCGTTGTGCTCTGTCTGTGCCTGACCAGTACACGCGACTGCGCTCGCGGCGCCTGCTGGCAATGCCTAGGGTACGTACGTGCACGGCGCAATTTGCTCCAACTAATCAGGCTGTATTATAAATATAAAATATGCCAACTACTCTATTCATACTCCGCAAGCCTCTCGTCCGCATAGTTCACCGAGTGTATCAGTATTTATTAGCTCACCGATGTAAGGGCGTAAGGGCTATCCGCAGTTTCACCCCTTAATATCGATGTTAGGCACCCCAATGGCCAATATTTTATATTAACTAAAGAAAAAGAATAAATAGTAAAAATCTTTCATGTAGAATATCCAGGCAAAAATAATCATTTGAAATGCGAACACAATATTCATGGAAGTCCATCTATCCAGACTCACAAACTTTCACATTTATTGTATTAGTAAGGATAGGCTAATACATTTTTTTAAATTCTTATTCTTAAGGGCCCCTTTTCCGAAATTTACGTTTCTAGATCGAGTTGTTTTCAGAGAAATCAATATATTAAAATTCGCAAAAAAATATATAGTACAGATACATGTTTGATCTAGTGACTTTTTTGGTTAAAAACGCTGAAAAAAAAAAACTGAAGTTAAGTCGATTTTGAAAGTATTTCAAGTTGTATGAGACTTAGGGGAACGCAACTTTTATGAAAATTTAACATTTCATTTACTAAATCGGGTTTGACAAGGATATTATTGGATAGATTTATAAAATTGCACTTATTTTTTTTTATATAAAATAAATACGTGAAAAACTGCTCGCGCGCACCGCGCCAGTGTCCTGCCGGACGTCATCTAAAACTAAAAAAAAAAACTTTAACTAAAGAAAGTGCGTACTTGTTACAAATTGTACTCGTGAGCGTTAGAATGAACGGTCAATACGATCGCCGTTCTACTTTATTTATTGTAAGTGCAATTGCCTTAAGCACCATACTAGGGTAGTTCTGCCAGTTTGCCGGCCACTGCCAGTTCTCGGCCATCATGGATATTTAGTAAAATAATAAGAAAAATACACGCGAACAGTTTAAAAAGTCTATGTTATACTATTAAGACGGTAGTTACGCGTGATCTTGTCAAGTTTTAGGTTAATATAAATTGTGTTTGTTGCATCAGTGTGCCCTTGACGTTCAATGAGTGTAAACGTGTGCCGGAATCAGCGAAAAAAATAGTGCGCGGCAATTTGTTCTAAGGTAAGTTAAACGGTTGGTTATATGTATTTATGTGACTATTTGATTTTATTGTGTTGAAAGTTTGTTAAAGTTTCAGTACGATACACTTATTTTGACAATAAATAAGGTTTACTTATAAAATTTACGTGGCCGGCTAAGTCAATACATATTTTACAAGATTTTTAATTATCGGCCAGGCGGCCGACAATCAGCAGTTTCTTAAAGGTTTTCATTAATTCATATCTTCAAAAGCTGTATTTTTTTCTAGTATCTCAGTTTTATTGAAGATATTATAAAAAAAATCCAGCTTCAGTTTCAGTTTCCGGCCACAAGGACTCATACAAAAAAACGGAGAAAAAGGTATTTTAATTTTATAACTTTTAGCGGCCGAAAAGAGACATTCACGTATCTTTTTCTCGGCCTAAGTATATCTATAGTACACACGACAAATATTTATTAACCTCTTGAATAGATACGTTTTAAAAATAATCCCAATTAACAGTTTTACCTATTATTCAAACATTAACCTTCGTTATCATTTGATTTTTAATACAAACTCATCTAAAATTTGTGACTAAATTGAGTGGCCGAAAAACGACAGCCCTTATGTCAGCTCTCGGCCATAAAACGAAAACCGGCCGACAAACGGTTGCGAAGTTTCTAGTTATCGGCCTACCATATCTAGTGAGGCCGAGAACCCACTGCTGCTATTCTGGTTGTCGGCCATAACATCGTGCATAGGCCGACAACTGAGTGCAGTGATGTCAATTTTCGGCCACTACCTTCCTTATGACCGAGAACTTGCACTATCTAACTCAGTTATCGGCCATACAAAACAGCAATAGCCGTCAACTGGGTGCAATCATATCAATTATCGGCCAATCCTTTTTTTAGTGGCCAACACATCTGTCGGCCAATATCTGTGAAATTGTCAAGGTGATATCACAATGATTAGGTACATTTTATTACAGATGGCCCTAGTACAAAAAAAAGAAGAGAATGAAACGAAAGGGAAGAAAAAAGGAGGTAAAATACATAAAAAAAGGAAGCTATTTAACTATAAAGAAGAAGATTTACAAAGGGCAATTGATGCCATAAATATTAATAAAATCGGTGTAAGACAGGGCTGTCGTGATTATGGTGTTCCTGGGGCTACTGTTCAAGACAGATTATCAGGGCGAGTTGTGGTTGATCAAAGAAAACCGAGAAAAGTAGGGCCAGATCCAGTTTTAGGTTTTGAAGGTGAAAAGAAAATTGTAGACTGGATAATTGATATGGCTAAATGTGGCATACCAATAACGAAAACACAATTGATAGAGACAGTGAAAAACATTTGCAAAGATACGGGTAAAGATGCAATTTCTTTTACGGGTCAAAAACCTGCGCAGTCATGGTTTAGAGGTTTTTGCAAAAGACACCCCAAAATAAGTATACGTGAACCCGAAGGGATCAACAAAGCAAGAGAATCTGTTATGGAAGGGACGATCAGGAAATGGTTTGAAGATCTTGAAGTGTTTTTATCAGAGAAAAATTTATTATATATGATGAAGGACCCAGAACGTGTATGCATTAAGCAGATGAAACCGGAGTGTCTCTATGTCCCAAAACTGGAAAGGTGCTTGCACCAAAAGGATACAAAAACGTTTACACTGAGGGCAACGAGAAAGAAACTATAACTGTGCTTATCACAATAAACGCTGCTGGAAAAATATGTCCTCCTCTGGTGGTATTCCCTTACATACGACCTCCTAAAGCAAGTGTGGCCAATATGCCAGAAAAATGGGTGGTGGGAAAAACGGAATCCGGGTGGATGCGCTCTGATGTCTTTTTTGAATATATGGCTAATGATTTTAATAGTTGGATACTTGATAACAATATAAAAAAAACCAGTGATTTTATTTGTGGATGGGCACAAGTCGCATATGACAATGCAACTTAGACAATTTTGCGAGGATAATGATATAGTTTTATATGCTTTACCTCCTAATACCACCCACATAACTCAACCAGCAGACGTTAGTGTGTTCCGTCCTCTGAAGCAAGCATGGAGAAAAACTGTTTCAAATTGGCATTCCAGACCGGAAATTATAAACAAAACTGTGACCAAAACCAACTTCTGCAAAGTATTTCAAGAAACGCTTGATAATGATATGACTCAAAGCATAAGGAATGGTTTCAGAAAGTGTGGGTTGTATCCGTTTGATGTAGAGGCAATAGACTATTCTAAATGTGTGAAAGATTTTCAAGAAAAAATTAAGAGGAGACCATCATCATCATCTGGCGAGTTAACAGAAAGAGATTTTCAAAGTACTTTGAAAGTAGTAAACTTAATAAAAGAATCGTTTTTTTCAGGTGATAAATTATTCACAGCAGTAATTTAATAGACTTGATTATTGATTATTTATATAAAAATAGAGACAGAAGATTCTAATAGAAGAAACGCATAAGAAGCTAAGAAGAATATTAAGTGAAATCATGAAGACCGAATTAAAGAGTATTTTTTGTTTATATCAGAGGTTGTTTCGTTAATCATGTTAATTATTATGCCAAAAATATTAAAACCATGAAGACTGAACATAGTGTATTACAATATAATGTTATGAATAGATGTTTCATAAAAAAATAACATCTAGGTATCATTTATATATAATAAATAATACCTAGACGTTATTTTTATAGAAATTAAGGCAGATTATCTAAGTCATATAGACTGAACAGAGTCTGAAAGTCATACTAATATAAAGAAAGTTCCTAGATAGTCATGAATATAATAAATAGATGTTGATAATACGTAATTATATTTAACAATCAGAGGTTTTTATTTCGTTTATAATAGTAATTGTTATTCCTGTATCTAATAGAAGTTTATCCAAAATCATGAAGACTAAGCAGAGACTGTTGTTATTTTGGATAGTGATGTTAACTAGTTGATTAGTTAGTTTTGTAATTTAACTGTTAAGTTCCTAAATAAAAGCTTTGAAATACAGAACAATAACATTCTTTATTTGTTGTAAATAGTTACCTATGAAAAATATAAATATTTGAAGGGAAAGAATGCGGCCGACAACTAGCGTTTAGTACGGCCGATAATTCATATAGATGGCCGAAAACTGGCATATTTACTACTTTTGTATACTTTTATAAATCTAAAATAAATGGAAACATTTGACTATTTAGTTTCTAGACAATATAAAAGTATATTAAATTCCCGTTCACATGGTTTTTTTTTTTTTTATTTCTTGTGTATGTTTGTAAAGATATACGAATCAGAAGGTGAAAATTCGCTTAATTGGCCGAGAACTGGCAGAACTACCCTATTTACTTTTTTTCTACGAAAATACTTGTTGAGAAAGCTACTAAATGTTATTTTAATTTATTTTCTTTTTCAGATTTTTGACCCCAATGCCAAGCTACAAATTAAGCAGTGTATAGTGCAGCGACGATTTTTGTAAAGTTGAATTCGAAAAGCCGAGAATCGTGTCGCTATGTGTATTTGGATCTAAACCGATAGGCTAATAATAAATGAAATAAGATACGCCACAAAAACGGTCAGTTAGTAAATAAACAAAATTTTCACCGTCCCCGTAACATTCTATACATCTCCAATGGATGGAATTGTTGTGTAAGGAAGACGCGATTGTGAATTATTGCGGGAAATATCAAAGAGAGTGCACAGATAGGTAAAAGCATCTGGCCATTGGGGTGCCTAACATCGATATTAAGGGGTGAAACTGCGGATAGCCCTTACGCCCTTACATCGGTGAGCTAATAAATACTGATACACTCGGTGAACTATGCGGACGAGAGGCTTGCGGAGTATGAATAGAGTAGTTGGCATATTTTATATTTATTTTGCTCAGTTGCTTACAAAGAGTATCTTAGGTATGCTGTGGGTATTTTTAGAAATAATATGTAAAATATTAGCAATATATTTATTATAATAATTAACATTTAAAAATTTGCAAGTTTAAATACGCGTAGTTCTTCAGAACTAATTATGAAATTAACAAAAAAATATATATTTGAATAGGAATTGGTTTGTTACGCTTTCACACAGTAAGTACTGTTCAGATCTGGATGAAATTTGGCTAAGAGATAAATTATATTTTTATTTTTATCTCCGAAAAATACTGTCCCCGCAGGTATATACACGCGGGCGAAGCCACGGGCGCAAGCTAGGTTATCATACTTTTTTTTAAAATACCACGCCCGCACTAGGGAACAAGCTCTGTGCCTCGGGGAACTTTACAAACATACAATTAACGGACACAAATTACACCCAGACTCAGAACAACTCTTTACGGGTCACACAAAGTTTTGTCCTGTGTGGGAATCGAACCTACAACCTTGTGCACAGTAGTCGTATACTGCGGCCACTGGACACTAAAGGTAGTCTATTAATCCTCATTTATTACCAACGGACCACTCAATCCATCCACCCAGGTGATCGGTTAGGAATTTCTTTCCTATCAAACCACCTGCTGTCCACATGGGTGGTCAGTTAGGAATGTGTAGTGGTAACCAACCACCTTTTTTTCTTGGGTGGTCGGTTAGGACATTTATTACCAACGGACCACTCAATCCATCCACCCAGGTGATCGGTTAGGAATTTCTTTCCTATCAAACCACCTGCTGTCCACATGGGTGGTCAGTTAGGAATGTGTAGTGGTAACTGTAGTGTATGCGCTAAAGCATACATACGCTGTCTCGTGTGTACCTGTATTGGCTGTATTGGTTAACTAAACGTCACTGTGACAGTTGCACAAAAGCGCGGCAAAGGGTAAGCCACGGGCGGGTATGTGAACTGGGTGAGTGAGCTTTAAAACCGATTACCAAGTACAGGGCATTGTCGAGCCAGTGTGATAACGTGAGTAAACGACAAACACTACAAGTGGCGACGAGGTAAAGGTAATATATTTTACAAAAATCACAAGGAAGGGAAACACCCGATGTTGGTAAGTTGGTACCTACGTGCAATGGAGGTTAGTTACAAATATTTCCGTGAAAATTAATCAAAGTACTGTTTTGTATCTACAACTAATATTTCGTAATGTTCTATTTAGTAAAATATGATAGATTTAACAAATTAATTAGGTACTATACTATGTAGGTACTTAGTTCACAATCTATTTTACTGTCAATATCCAGGTGTTACGCATCTGTCCTAACACTTATCAACTTTATATTAACAAAAACTCATAATATGTAGGTTATTAAAATCATTGTAAAGTTATAACCTATGTAAACATAAGGAATTACATGATGATATATTATATTAGGTATCTACTTTTGTATTATTGGGCCCAATTATTGTCCTGACTAGCCAGAAAACATTCAGGACTCCGAAATGATCTTAACTCACACATACATACTTATAGAAATAGCTGTCTTGTGTTGTTAGTAGATGTTCCTAGATACATTTATAAACTTTGTGTTATTTCCATAGCTGCAGTAAGGCTGCAGTAATGTAATTATAATTGTAATATAAAATGATTCAGTATTTGTTCAAAAGCTCAATAGAATACCACTATATATCACACCATACCATAAAATATTACAAATATAATATTTTATACATTTAGTTACTCATTAATAACCTCTAATTACATAGGTATTAAAGTTCAAATAACAGAAGAGTCACAGTATTAAGTTAATTCATAAAAATAGCAGCCTGGAACAGACCACTCTAAGCTTCAGCTGTTTACAAATTGTATTAATTTTGTATCAATTTATGCATGGTTTCAAACATGTTGTATATATATGTGATGTATTCAATCACATTTATGCACACAAAACAAACAGTAACATCACACATAGTAACAATTTAATGGATAGAAGCTGAGGTCAGCTTAGAGTTGAGTTCTCTAATAGGAGGCCTCACATGGGACATAGAAATAGAATAAAGATATGCATCATATGAAGCGTACAACTATTGAGGGCAAGGTAATGAAAGGATCTTTGGATAATCATGTAAATAATTACAATGAATTATTTATTTAAAACTTATTATACACAAGAATTGATGTTTAAAGGCGGACTTTATGCCATAGGTATGCTCTACAGTTCAAGGTGGTGCAGAGATATTACAAAGTATGTGAGAGATAATAAAATGTAGAAAAGACAATATATATAACATAATATGATACTAATACTTAGGTAATTTATGTTTTCAATATACCTAAATAATTGTTAGAAACTTGTTTGGTGACATTGCTAGCATTATTGTTTATTTCCTATTGTTATTATAGTACTAATTGTTTCTTATACCACAATAAATAAATAAATAATGATTATTGTGGTTTAGGTACAGAAAACTAACATAATCATGCAAAATAAAGATACATAGGAGAGGACTGTAGCTATTTAGAAAATATATAGATTAATTGCGCTGTGTACCAAACAGTATATTATAAGGAAAAACAAAGATACATTTGGTTTCTTTGAAACATGACTGCATACATTATAGGTGAAATGAAGGTAAAAGTGTCAATGAAGTAAAGATTAAATTGCTTACTACCTATATACCTACTTACTAAAATTATTAACCACCAATTTAAGTTATTGAACTGGAATTGAATTAATATAAATTGGAACTGAATTAATATACTTAATGATAATAAAATCTGTCTCATAAATAAATTATTTATTTGGAAGTTAATATTTAACAATACCAAACTGTAGCAGTTGTCAGTGGTAATGTTTAATTCATTTGTTAATAGAGCCATATGTGCATTTCTCTAAGATTGATTATTGGGTGGGTTATTATTTTTTAAACATAGACACAGAATACTTAATAGTTTAAGTACAGAAGGTTTACTTAGCAAAACTATTTAAATAAATAGCAACTTTGCTCCCACACAATAGAGCGCAATTCAGCTCCCCGGGCTAACTAACCTACATTTTTATTCACCTACAAGTTGCCTCTCTTACTATCGCGTATTTCTTATTTCTGATGACATTAGGGTTGTCACTTAGAGATCAATTTTGATCTGAAGTACCTGTTTGGTTTAGACACTTACTTTTGTAAACAAGTGACTTTTCGAATAAATCTGGCATGTAGGGTTAGAATGTATGAACTTAGTATTATTAGTAAGTAGATCAGATCACCTATCCTAAGAAATAGGCACAGGAACAGCATGTGGCATACTACAAATATCTATAAAGTGTAAGTGTAAACTATCTTGGTTTGGTGTTAAATAAAGGACTGACACAAATGATACCAGACACTTGGTATCCATTATTTATTTTCGGGTAGGTATATAGATGCCGCACTAGCGCGCGTACACTGGTGCCGTCAACAATGGCTAAGTGGCTTTATTTTAATTATCACTAGCTTATCTTTCTTTATAATATTATTGACTACGTAAAACCAGAAACCTGTAGATAATGTTTTTTTAATAATGTCGTGCAAAAAAACGTAAGGTCATTATTTAAGCAGCCGAATACTATAGTATATCTTAAAAAAAGTAATGACCAAGTGCTGCACGGCGCGCGGTAGCGCTGTAGTGTGCGTAAAGAAGGTACCTACGCAGGTTCTTTGAAATGAAATTGCCTTGATTTTAAATTAGATTTGTTATTATAATCGACTTAATTGTGAAAAATAGTGTAAAGGCTTTTGTTTTGCTTAATAAAATTATTCGGCCATGCAACAAAAACATGTAGGTAGGGAGGGTTGACTACCGCCATTAAATTGGAAAACAGTCGGGAAGCTCAAATGAATGCCAGGGTTGACTACCGCCATTAAATTGGAAAACAGTCGGGCAGTCTAAATGAATGCCAGGGTTGACTACCGCCATTAAATTGGAAAACAGTCGGGCAGTTAAAATGAATGCCAGGGTTGACTAACGCCATTAAATTGGAAAACAGTCGGGCAGTTCAAATGAATGCCAGGGTTGACTACCGCCATTAAATTGGAAAACAGTCGGGCAGTTCAAATGAATGCCAGGGTTGACTACCGCCATTAAATTGGAAAACAGTCGGGCAGTTCAAATGAATGCCAGGGTTGACTACCGCCATTAAATTGGAAAACAGTCGGGCAGTTCAAATGAGTAACAAGGTTGACTACCGCCATTAAATTGGAAAACAGTCGGGCAGTTCAAATGAATGCCAGGGTTGACTACCGCCATTAAATTGAGAACAGTCGGGCAGAATTATCTGGTAAGTAGCTTGTTATTGTTAAAATTACCTATTAAATAATAATAATATTTTTTATTGTTCTCTCTCACATAGACATTACAGAAAATTTAAGAAGTAGAATATTTTAGAACACCAAAGGTCATTCCGACTCTGGAAGGGCCAAATTTAGATGGTGACGTCTTCCATTGGCTACAAATGAGAAAGAAAAAGATAACCGTGGAAAAAGTAGCGTGGTAATTAGTTTTAACCCAGTTTAAGACCGCGTGGACTAGTTCACCCGCGTGGCAGTCGAGGTAGATCTTAACAAAAGAGTTACAGAATTATATATGTATAATCTAGACTCAGGGTAGGTTCCTTTGATAAAGGGTTCGTTGAGACCGGGCTAAGTGATATGCACACACACTTAATTGGCAAGGCGACTCACAGGTCAAAAAAAAAAAAAAAAAAATGGTTATGTGCGTCGGTCAGTCGAGTCGTATTGTTTAATTGAATACATAACCAAAAAAGCAAGAGTTGAAGTGTGAGTGTTTTCCACGTGTCATCGCAGTTGTGTCAATCAAGCCTAACAAGACTAGACACAATGAAGGAATCAAAATCGAGATCTGTTAGATTAAAAATAAACTGCTGTACTACTCAACAATATAATATTACAGCCATTAGGGATATGTTGATAGAACTGCCTATAGGTGATAATGTACAACCAGTTAAATCACATATTATGCTTACCACATATAGCTCATTGAATTGATGCCGAAATGGATCTACAAGCCTACTATCTAATGTACATGTTCATAATGGTCGACTATAGTCTCTACAAAGAAGCCAAGGTCACTAAGACAGTGACCAGCTTCCAGATTACAAAATCACTCCAGCAGCGTGATATACTTTTGTTATATACAAGATAGAAAAAGGAAAAGAGGAGATAGGAGTGGAGCCACTTTATCGACCATGACTGAAAGAGATACAGTTGATGTCCAACACACAGGAATATAATCGATAAACTCATGGAGGATCACATAGCTCAGAACAAGTGTTGAGAATAAAAATTATGTTCATCTACAAAGAGAAAATGGATAAAGAAAAAGACCTGGTACAAGAAAGAGGCTAAGTAAGAAGATTGCAAGACTATTATAAACGAAGAAGACATCTAGGGATTGTTAAGTCTAATACTTTTATTTACTAATATTAACAATAGGTTAAGTACAACTAATAAGATTTTTAAATGAAAATATTTGCACTATTTATCAAATTAGAGAAACAAACACCTAATTAATAATACCAATTAATGATATGTTATTTTGGTACTGTACAACCTGACTGGCCAGTTGGTCTGCTGGTTGGCGACCGCGACTGCTGGGCTAGCAGTTCTGTGTCTGAAATTTATATGTCTGTGATGTGTGATTGGAGGTGATTAGGGGTTTGCTTGATTTGGAGTTGGATGACCGTGTATGGGTGGTCCCTGGTTATCGTCATTATTACTTTGTGTGATAATGTGCTAACCACATGTTGAATAATATCATAATTATTATTTAGTATACCAGTCTCTTGTTTGTTCTTATTTTAAAACAAGGGAGGGATGTAGTGTATGCGCTAAAGCATACATACGCTGTCTCGTGTGTACCTGTATTGGCTGTATTGGTTAACTAAACGTCACTGTGACAGTTGCACAAAAGCGCGGCAAAGGGTAAGCCACGGGCGGGTATGTGAACTGGGTGAGTGAGCTTTAAAACCGATTACCAAGTACAGGGCATTGTCGAGCCAGTGTGATAACGTGAGTAAACGACAAACACTACAGTAACCAACCACCTTTTTTTCTTGGGTGGTCGGTTAGGACATTTATTACCAACGGACCACTCAATCCATCCACCCAGGTGATCGGTTAGGAATTTCTTTCCTATCAAACCACCTGCTGTCCACATGGGTGGTCAGTTAGGAATGTGTAGTGGTAACCAACCACCTTTTTTTCTTGGGTGGTCGGTTAGGACATTTATTACCAACGGACCACTCAATCCATCCACCCAGGTGATCGGTTAGGAATTTCTTTCCTATCAAACCACCTGCTGTCCACATGGGATGGACAAATACAACAAATAAATAAATAAACAAATATACATATAGATGCATTAAGTGCACTTGTATTATACCTAAACCATGTGCACTCTAAATACTATGTAACTGGCTACTCATAAAAACTTACCATAGTTAGTTAATATGTGACGTTGTCTATATACTTATTGACAGCGTCACTGCAGTATTTTATTATTTTCCTATTCATTTCCTTGTTGTTACTACGAGATGGGAGACGAAAATAATGAATTATTATATATTAAAAGGAATGGTGGAATAGTTATGTTAAACGACGGATACCAATATGTTAAACACAAAACCTACAAGAACAACTCCACGCTTTGGTTGTGTTGCAATAGAAAAAAAGCAAAATGTGTTGGGAATATCACGATATCGGCAAGTACATATACATATTATAAATAGGTATGTTTCTTAGTTAGATAAATGAAATTCCTAAAATGAATAGTCGGGATCGGGACGTTCTCTATTTGCTACTTAATTTATCTAAAAAAGAAATATAGAAAGCAGATATGTACATGCTTTAATAAATGTTAGTTTAATACCTATGTTACGTACCTAACTTATAGTATAGATTATTTTGTTAACAGGATAACAAGGTTCTTAAGAAAAAACATTCATGCTCACAAAATCTCATGAAAAACGAATTGGATTTGCATTTCAATAAATATACCCAAATAGCTATTGAAAAGGATGAACTTACAATGCCTGCAATATACAAAAAAGCAACTATTTCATTAAAAGATTCTGGCTTAGACCTTATATGTAACATGCCCTCGTTTGATAGCGTAAAAACAAGACTATACTATAACCGGAACAAAGCAAGTGGAATCACTAAAATATCACATAAAAACCCAATAGATGTAGAAGTACCTCTTCAGTATAAGACATTTCTGCTAGCGGATTACAGCGATAGTGATCGTATTTTATTATTTGCCAATAATACAGGTAGGCAACATTTGAATGAAAATACAGTTGAAGACTTTTTGTGCGATGGTACATTTAAAAGTTGTGCCAAACCTTTCTATCAAGTTTTCGTTATCTGTGGAGATTTAGGAAGCACTGTAAATACCACAAATATTGTTCCACTAATATATGCGTTACTACCCAATAAGAAATTGAAAACTTATCA
The DNA here is from genome assembly GCA_947095525.1 of Trisateles emortualis. Classification (NCBI taxonomy): domain Eukaryota; kingdom Metazoa; phylum Arthropoda; class Insecta; order Lepidoptera; family Erebidae; genus Trisateles; species Trisateles emortualis. The sequence goes on along the minus strand of OX352748.1, from coordinate 1,499,453 downwards.
AATTGTATTTGAGTTACTAAAGGCCATGTTTCCTAACTGGCACCCAAAATCTTTTAAATCAGACTACGAAGAAGCAATTATGAAGGCAATAAAAAACGTTTATCCCGATTTAATTTTAAAAGGGTGCTATTACCATTTCCGGAAGTGTATTTGGAAAAAGGGGAAGGATCTGGGTTTGATTTCGGACAAACTAAACAAAAGAATTATATCTCTTTGTGCAGCTTTACCTTTATTACCAGTTAATTCTGTTAAAGAAGGCTTGAAATATATAACCAACGGAGCACCGAAACAATGTGAAGCGTTCATAACATATATGCAGTCGTTTTGGTTCAAAAGTGAACCATTTATTAAAACTTGGTCAGTATTCGGTGAGAAACACCGTACTACTAATTTCGTGGAGGGTTGGAACCATGGGCTAAATAATGCAATAGGGAATCGGAACGTCAATCTCCTCAAACTATTGAAAGTTCTTCAGAACGATGCGCATTATTATACAATACATGGTGTGCAAGTTCTAAATAACCGTTCGCCCAAAAAGAGACAAAAAAAAAACAATTTTAAATGATGAGTTCATACAAACCTGTCAGAAGGAATTGACGACCGCAGTTATTACCGTGGGACATTTTTTGGAAAAAGTAAAATAAGTTAAGTTTGAGGAATAATACTAAATAAATTTTATTTCAAAAGTAAAATAAGTTAAGTTTGAGGAATAATACTAAATAAATTTTATTTCAAAAGTAAAATAAGTTAAGTTTGAGGAATAATACTAAATAAATTTTATTTCAAAAGTAAAATAAGTTAAGTTTGAGGAATAATACTAAATAAATTTTATTTTATACATAATTTTTCTTTTTTTAAATGTCCTAACCGACCACCCAAGAAAAAAAGGTGGTTGGTTACCACTACACATTCCTAACTGACCACCCATGTGGACAGCAGGTGGTTTGTTAGGAATGAAATTCCTAACCGATCACCTCGGTGGATGGATTGAGTGGTCCGGTGGTAATAAAGGTTAATCCTTACTAATTTTATAAATGTGAAAGTTTGTGAGAATGGATGGATGGCTGGATGTTTGTTACTCTTTCACGTAAAAACTACTAAACGGATTTGGATGAAATTTGGCACAGAGATAGATTGTGATCTGGAATAACACATATGCTACTTTTTGCAGCGATAACCGACAATCACGCGGGCAGAGCCCCTGACAACAGTTAGTTATCTATATAAATAAACTTGTGTTTTAACAATATATTGTATTTGAAACAATTGTTGACCATTTTGATTTGCTGCTCTATAACAATGCTCTCCGGAGGAGAGTGCAAAGTTGCGTACGGCAATACGTGGTTCACCTAACGCCCATAATACATTGAGCTAGTAAAATTCAACTAGGAGTAGTAACACTATAGTAGATTATATAAGGTGAGTTTTAGTGATATGCCATGGCCACTTGGTCTAATGGTGATGGTGACCCTGAATGCTAAAGAGGTCGTGGGTTCGATTCCCACACGGGACAAAATATTGTGATTTATAAAAATGTCTGTTCTGAGGCTGGGTGTAATTTGTGTCCGTGAATTTTATTTATGTTTGTAAAGTCCCCCGCGACACAGGGCTTGTTCCCTAGTGCGGTAGTTTTTTTTTACGTAACACAGGATCTTAAAAGCCAGTAGCCTGTTTTTTAAATTATTTTATTAGCTTTAAATAACAATATTTGTAATTTATAAATTGGCAGAATATGGTGACAAATTAACTAAAGAAAGAGAATAAATACTAAAATCTTTCATGTAAAATATCCAGGCAAAAATAATCATTTGAAATGCGAACACAATATTCATGGAAGAGTCTATTATCTCACGAAGAGTACTCTTAACCGACAAGTATAAAAAAATAATGTTATTGAATAGAAGAAATCAAAACTGACAATCAAAGGATATTTCAAGATCGTAGCAAGCGAAAATTCGTTGTCTCTGCCTATCCCTCTAGAACACAAACGTAAGCATGTACCTAAATATGTAATTTTATTTTGTACTAGCTGTTGCCCGCGGTTCCGCTCGCGTGGATGTCGGTTATCGCTGTAAAAAGTAGCCTATGTGTTATTCCAGACCATAATCTATCTCTGTGCCAAATTTCATTCAGATCCGTTTAGTAGTTTTTACGTGAAAGAGTAACAAACATCCATTCATCCATACTCACATACTTTCACATTTATTATATTAGTGAGGATAGGCTAATACAGTTCTACTTGCTTCATTTCATCTGATAGAATTAATTTCAAATATTAGATGGCACTACGAACGTTTACTAGCTCGATGTAAGATGCATTAGGCGTCCAGTTTACGATCCGAAGTCTGAATCCGACTCAGCATCAGGTATGAGCGAGGAGCATTCAACACATGATCCACAAGATATTGTTAGATTCTAATTAATTGATTAAGAGGCATCACATTGCATTCGTACCGTGACTGGCTTGGTCTAGTGGTTAGTCACCCGGACTGCTAAGCCGGAGTTTGCGGGTTCGATTCCCAAATGAGACAAAACTTTGTGTAATTAATAAATGTTTGTTTCGTGTCTAAATGTAATATGTGTCTGTGAATTATATGTTTGTAAAGTCCTCTGTGACACAGGGCTTGTCTTTAGGGAGAGAGTTGTTAAAAAAACATTTTTCCAGCGCTTAGGGATGCATTTTCAATGAATCTTTGGATGGAATTTTGGATAGGAGTATCCCAGGAAAATTCCATCATGAAACTCAGGTGTTATTTTTTTGGACCCGCAACACGGAAGTAATACCTTTGGTATTGCAAGAGTGCATGCGTTACGGTAACTGCTTACCATTAGGTGGGCCGTATGCTTGTTTACCACCTAAATAATTTTTGTTCGTAGGTACTTATTTTATGTAAAAATATTAAAATATTCATTTCTATCTGTTTGTTTCTGTAGGCTGATTGCCGAAACAATTTAACCGATTTTGATAAGATCCTCATTTTTATTTATTTTAACAATACATGCAAAATGAGACTGTAGCAAATTGTGAGATAAGTCCCGCTGATATCAATATAATTTTGATAATTCCTTCAGATCCATTTCTGAGTTGGCTGCAGACAAGTTGCTCATGGACCACCTCTGTTCTAACATCCTCGGAGAGAGAGGTAGGGTACCATACTAGCGAGCAAGCCCGACTGGGGAAGGACCTCCACCTTACAAAAGGCCACAGCCAAATAACTACACACAGTATTGTAGTTGTGTTCCTTGAGAGTACAGGTCTCCAGCGCTCATTTAGGGATACGATTTCAATGAAACGTATTCCTTTACCAGGGATACTGCCATCATAAAGCCCCGGTGTAAAAAAAATGGGTTAGCAACATGCCAGTGACACTTCTGGTATTGCAAGCATCCATAGACTACGGTAACTGCTTAACATCAGGCGGGCCGTGGTATTTGCCACCTAAGTAGTAGGTATAAAACAAACCTCAAAAAGCTAGACATACATTAACAATTCCTGTAGGGTATACATGTACAACAGAGGCACCTAAAGAGATAAATTTTAAACTAAAATAGTTAAACTGTGTAATAAATTTAAAAGCATATTAGTCAGACATTCGCGCATTATATTACTATCAAAAACAGCATGCACAGTAATAATATTAACGGGGATATATTAAATAATGTTTTGTGTTTATATTTGTTGTTTGTGTAATTTTATTTGAGCTGACAACTCTAGGGATTGTGTTACCAGTTTATATATTGCATGCCCTAACTACACAAGGCTACATACATTTTATTTATTTTTTTGTAGAGGGAAAATGCTTTACGCATGTCGTACTCTCCGACCTTAAGATGGTAGGCGGCCGGCATACCGACTAAAACCCCCCTGTGCACCAACACTCGCTTTCACGGGTGGACCACCAAAACCTGATATGACGTCAGTGGTCCATCCAGCGGCTACCACTACTAATATTACACCGCGCTACGCGAGCTCAACTTCAGTGACAGCGTCCGGGTGCACCGGGAACGCTGTCCCTCCGCCGTGCGTTGCGGGTGAGAGGCTCGATACCCCGACCTCTCACCTGCAGCCTCACTATGGTGGCATCAGGCGCCCGTAAGCGCGCTGACGCCACCCAGTTCGCCGGCGACAGGTCGGATCAGCGAGGATACTTTCCTCCTCCTTCTGCGAGATGACGTCCTCGCAGGAGGATGCGACCGCCATCCACTCCCTGTCGCTGGCGACCATGGATTGCATCACAGCCGGCAGCGACAGGTCTACACCGATGACTGCGACGAGGTCCCGGCGCTGCACCGCCCAAGCAGGACACGATTCGAGCGTATGATGCGCCGAGTCATCGTCGCAGTTACAGTGGTGGCAGACAAGACTCGGTTTCCTCCTAGCGACCTTGTACAGGTAATGCCCGAAGCAACCGTGCCCGGACAAAACCTGCACCAGTCGGAAGGAAAGGGTCCACTCTAACAAGATCGGCCGGAGCGCCTCCACGGTCCTGAAACCAGCCTGTGTAGCGCCCAGATATTCCAAATAACCACGCGGACTAAGTCACAGGCGACCCCTAGTCTACTTTAATATCAACCCATATATTTATGTTCCACTGGTGGAGGGTCGTATCTATCATTTTAGCAAAAGCCATAAAAAAAAACATTAAGGACAAGAATAAAATATAAATAATTAAAAAAATGACCACGTCCAGTGTAACCTGCGCCTCTAGTCTTGTGGACATAAAATAATGGTAGTCGAATGGAATAGAGTAGGAAGCCAATGTATGGAATTTGACGTAAGTTTATGTCATTATATCGTAATCTATTTTTTAAAGGCTGTTCGGAATGTCATGCAATCTACAGGTAAACTTATGAAGTTAGAAATATGAGAGTGATGTGTATTACTGCAGCCTGATCAGAAAATCAGCGCTGCAGTTTAAAATGCCGCAGCACAGAGCTGAGATTAAGACCTTTTCTGACATCACACAGGATTTTTATTTTGTGTTATTATAATGTCTATTTTTTTTCTACCATCTGTTATCCTGTGATTGTTTCGAATAAATGTTTTCTTTCTTTCTTTCTTACTTATTACGTATTTTGTAAAATAAGTATACAATATATAATAATAAAATAAAAATAAGTATATAATAATAAAATTGTTTATGGTACCTATCACCTCTATCACCTCAACCCATAAACGTCCCACTGCTGGGCACTGGTCTCCTCCATACAATTGGAGGGATATTAGCCTACTATACCACGCTGGCCAGACGGGTTGGTATAGGGTTTTGTTTCGAGATTTCCTTTTCTTGTAGACCTGACTTATTTGTAAATATGGTACCTATATCCTTCCTACTAATATTATAAACGCGAAAGTTGGTAAATATGGATAAATGGATGTTTGTTACTCTTTCACATAAAAACTACTGAACGGATCTGGATGAAACTTGGCATAGAGATAGATTATAGTCTGGAATAGCACATAGGCTTTTTATCGCGATAACCGACATCCACGCGGACGGAGCCGCAGGCAACAGCTAGTTTACAAGTAATTTAATAAATTGCTTCGATATCCGTTTTGTGCTTCATGTCCTGTGGTCTAAACAGACGATCTATATTCGGGCTCTAATTTAACAATGTCGGAATCCGAGAAATGGTCTGCGATGCGACAGACACGTTGCAGGTGTAAAGCCTCGTTGTATCTGTGGCGAGAGACAACATAAGAACTGATAACAATGTATTTTGATGGCTTGAAAGCTTGTATAATAGAGACTATTTCTGTCTTTGTAGACTACAAATGTTGAGTTGATATTTTAAGGTACTAATCAATACGTAAATAGATTTATTCATGTACAGGTTGAAATAAAATGCCAAATTAGTTGTCAGCAAATTTTTATACTTTACTCTCTAAATGAATTTTACTATATTTTAAGAGGAAGCTCGACTAGGGAAGGACCTCGCAAGTGGTTGGTCTAGTATTGCATGCATTCATAGGCTACGGTAATTGCTTAACATCAGGCGGGCCGTGTGCTTGTTCTCTACCCCTGTGTGTTCAGTCAGCGAATCCAGCTGTAGGCAAATTAGCTGACGTCTCATTTGGCATTTTTCATTGACCTACATAAGTGTCACAGTGTGATCTATATGAATAAATGATTTTGAATTTGAATTTTCCCACCCAAGTAGTATAAAAAATACCTAACACATTTTCTTTGACATGGTGAAAAATGAGTTTTACCTTATATTTCTCAACAAGCTATTTCAGTTTTCAATTGCAACCTTAAATGTTTGTCATTTATAATAGAACAAACAAATTTAAAGTAAAATAAATAAAAAATGTTTGCGTTTACCAAATTATGTTTACCATGTTTATCTGTGTTGAAAAATCTCCAACTGATTTGTCGTCGACTGAAACCGCATTAATTTAACAATATTATAAATGTTTTTAAGAAACAGTATGGAAGCGAAGGAAATTAAGGAAAAGAATCCTTACTAATATTATAAATGTGAAAGTTTGTAAGTATAAATGGATGGATGGATGGATGTTTGTTACTCTTTCACGTAAAAACTACTGAACGGATCAGGATGAAATTTGGCACAGAGATAGATTATGGTCTGGAATAACACATAGGCTACCATACAGAATGAAATTTAGATAAGTATTTAATTAATTAAGAAACAATATAATGACTTAAAAAAGGAATGAATTTAGTATGGTAATGAGGGATCATATCTCTTTGTAAGAATAATTGAAAATTTAACATTGTCATAAACGTTATTTGTAATTTAAAAAAATTCCATTCCATTATCTAAACAAGATACCTATAATTAGCTCATTAACATTATGTAAACTGTTTTCAGAGAGATTTGATTTATTTGGTCTGATGTAGACAATAAGTTTATTATAATTTAAATGTAAAATAACATGTTGAGTCGTTATTGTCCTTTTTAGTTTAATTGTCTAAACATAACATAATACATATGTACAATATGATGTACTTCGGGAATGATTATAATCATACTTCATGTACCTTTAGATTAAATACACAAACTAAGGCACAATTTGTTTTACTCAAAAGAAAAAAAAAAACTATATTATTGCGGCCTCTAATTTCTTTCTTCCATCCTCTATTCCTCTTTCTTCTGACTTATAAGGTACTAGTTGTTGCCGGCTCCGCCCGCGTGGACGTCGGTTATCGCTGTAAAAAGTATGTAGCCTATGTGTTATTCCAGACCATAATCTATCTCTGTGCCAAATTTGATCCAGATCCGTTCAGTAGCTTTTACGTGAAAGAGTAACAAACATCCATCCATCCATCCATCCATTCTTGCAAACTTTCGCATTTATAATATTAGTAGGATTAAGTTATATTATTATTCTCTTTATTTAATTACATTCACAAAAAATTACATTTTTAAATATATAGGTATATAAAAACAGTATACATTTAAAAATATAAAAATGGAGACCCACCGGCATCGGGTACAGGGACCAAGCTACCGGTGGTTAGGGCTCCAGAGACAGGAACCTCCTCACGATGCGCGCCGTGTCCAAGAGAACCGCCTTCTGCATCAGGCCCACAATCCAACCGTCTAACGAGAGCCTCCTAAGGTGTTGATGGAGGCTCTTGGCGATCAGTCCATTGACCGATACAACTATCGGGACAATGATCGCTGAATCTACCTCCCACATGTCAACAATCTCGTGAGCTAAATCCAAATACTTAATCTGTTTTTCTTTTTCGGCTTTCACGAGATTCTCGTCATGTGGGACAGTGATATCAATGATCATTGCAAGGCGCTCTAATCGATCTATCACCACTATATCAGGCTTATTGGCAACAATAGTCCTGTCAGTAATGATAGATCGATCCCAATATATTGTGGCACGACCATTCTCGAGAACTGGGTCGGGCACATACCTATAGTACGGTACCTGCGAGTCTACGAGGTTGTACTTTACAGCAAGTTGCTGATGGACAATCCTGGCCACTTGGTTGTGTCTGTGCAAATACTCGCCGTTTGCAAGACGAGAACAACCAGAAACTATATGCCTGAGAGATTCTCCGGGATAGTGGCAGGCCCGACAAATGTCAACCGTCCCATCTTTCAGGATATACTTACGGTAGTTGTTCGTCATAACAACTTCGTCCATAATTGCACAGACAAAACCCTCGGTTTCTCCAAAGAGATCGCCGAAACGTAGCCAGGACACAGATGATAAAAATTCTACATCGGGCCCATGCAAGGCCCGATAGAAACGTCCATGCAACTCCTTGCTCCTCCATACTTCTTCGCGCTCAGTAGTACTGAGTACTACAGGTTTGCGCCAGTTCTCTTTAGCTAGACCTAGCGGGGTGAGCCCGGTATCCACAGCAACCACGTCTCGATGCACATCCACGTCAGCATTGAGAAAGTATTCTCTGAGGTTGCATACCTCACGGTTGTGGAGGGTCTTGGCACATAAAAAGCCACGACCTCCACATTTCCGCGGGATATACAACCTCATTACTGACGATCGTGGATGATGCATACGAAAAGCAGTTAACTGTGTACGGACTCTCCTATCCAGGGCATCCAGTTCGGTCTGAGTCCATTTGAGTATGCCAAAAGAGTACGTTAGGACAGGCATGACCCAGCTGTTAAAGGCACGCACCTTGTTACCACCCGACAAAAGGCTTTTAAGGACCTTTGTCAGGCGGCCGAAGAAACGATCCTTCAACACCTGTTTCATGCCAGCATCGGCTATGCCTAACGCCTGTGACATACCCAAATATTTGTAGGTTTCGGTCGCAGATAGCGATCTAAGTTGTGTAGAATCCGAGAGTTGTATTCCCTCAGACTCCACCATCCCACCCCGTTTCACATGCATGACCGCACATTTATCCACACCAAACTCCATCTTGATAGAGCTACTAAAGGCTTCAGTAACCTTTAGTAACGCCATCAGCTGGAAATTGGTGGGGGCAAACAACTTTAAGTCATCCATGTAAAGAAGGTGGGATACAACTCGACCACCACTCCGCAACCGATAGCCCAGCCCTGACCCCTCCAGTATAGTACTGAGAGGGTTCAGTGCCAGACAAAACCACAAGGGACTCAGACTGTCACCCTGAAATATACCCCGCCTGATCATGATCAGCTGATCGCCATCCCCATCAATCTGCCGACACCCTGGATAGCACAAGACAGACCTCCATTGCCTCATACACGCCTTCAAGAAAGTGCATAGAGTTGCATCAACTTTGTACAACTCCAGCACCCTCAAGAGCCATGTATGTGGCACTGAGTCATATGCCTTTTTGTAGTCAATCCAGCATGTAGACAGATTTTTCCGGTTACGGCGAACCTGCTGATTAATGGCCATGTCCATAATCAGGAGCTCTTTAGTGCCACGGGCCCCATTCCTGCATCCATTTTGAGAGACAGACATGATGTTATTATCTGCAATATGGGATGCAATTTTTGTTCTCAAAATGGATGTAAGAAGTTTATAGACCGTCGGTAAACAAGTAATTGGTCTATAATTCTTGGGATCCGTGGCGCTGCCAGATTTATAGAGAAGGTGGGTAATACCAGTCGTCATAAACTGTGGGACCGATCCTGACTCCAGAGATGCCTGAAACTGGGACGCCAAACGATCGTGTGAGCTATGGAGCCATTTTAGCCAGAAATTGTGCAGTCCGTCCGGACCAGCTGATTTCCAGTTTGGTATCGAACGGACTGCACACGCCACATCCTCTTTTGTTATGGATAATGGCTCCATATTTCGAATAGATTCACACGATCGCTTGACATCCTCAATCCAGACACCCTCAGTATGACTAACAGGCACCGACCAGATGTTGCGCCAGAATACACTAGTAACATCATCTGCTGGTCGGCACACGTCAGCCACATCGGAGACAGGTCGTTCCCACCGTCTATACACCCACCTCTCGTCCCTTTGGAAGGTACAATTCTGGAGGTACCGTTCCACCCTTTTCTTATAGCGACGAATGCGATTCGCCCACGCACAAACCTTCTGCTTCAGGAAGTCGATGCGCTCTGTAACCCGTGACGCATAATCTCGAGGACTAACATCAGTCCCCGAAAACGCCCGCTTCACAAAGCGCATCACTCTCGGGCGAGTATTGCCCGACCTGAAGCAGATTAACTTGCCAATGAGTGCCCTAGCTTCAGCGATACGACGCTCAATCCTACACTGCCATGCAGGCACAGCGGGTTTTGGTCGGGCAGCTGCGTTGTTATTAGGAAACCTAACACCAGCTACCCGACATGCTGCAATGGCCGCACAGTAAAGGATTGAATGTGTATCACTAATATCTTCACTGTTGTCTAAGTAATTAGACAACAGTGAATCCAGGGCACACACTAGCACAATATTTTTTTTGTGCGTCGGCAAACGCGGCACTTGAGGTCTGTCGCTAGAGGGTATGGATCGATATTCCCGAAGGGCACACTCCAAAGCGCTCCTTAACTGATCATAACATTGGGTACTTACGTTTGTAGCCCCACAATCTACCTCCTCAACTGGTTGTACGTGCTGTGGCAGGGGCACATGGGCTGTACCTTGAGTCACAGCCTGCGTCAAGGAAGGGACAGTGAGGTTACCCCGCACGTCAGAACGAAGCCTTTCAAGTGTAGAGTCATCCAACATGTGGGCACGCTGGATAGCCCGCACTTGATCCGATAGTCGCTGCGCTGAGACGTTGACAGAAGGTTCAAGGGCCTGAAACAAAGGCAGCATCCGGTCACGATACATCGTAAGATTGGTTCCTCCCTCTGTTGCCACAAAATATGCCCGCATGACATTTTTATTTATTGACTGCGTCCATCGCATGCGGCGCAGATTACCACCGGCAGCGGGGGGCCTATTCGAAGCCGATGGGCCTCGGGTCCCTAAGCGTGCAGGTGGCCGGCCTCTGCCCCGACGACGTACAGGTGTTGGCGACGTCGGCGGGGAGAAATACTCGTCGCTTGAAGATGAAGACACCTCAGCAGCTGGCGTTATCACTGGCGCGGCAACCGCAAGCTGCGAGGTGCATGTGCGCGACGAGTCCGGGGGTGTTATTAGTGCTTCTCTCTTTCTGGCTCTGGTCAACATTGTATTTTCACTGTTTTTCACTTTGTTGTTGTATAATAGACTGTATCAAATTGTAGTTGACATCTGTCATAATGATTTTCTTAATTTATATGAATTTTGTATAGCAAAATAATATAATATTGTTATAATAAATAAATATTGCTATTGTTATTTGAGCTTTGATTTAATTTGTGTCCCATAAATCTTAAAATATATGAATAAAATTTATAAAAGTGAAAATTTTTGCTTGTTGTTTATAGTGTTGCCAGGTTATTATTATTATTATTATACTCTGATCAAATATAACGCCTGACGAAATACACAGACTTCTCATCTACTGTGTAATAATAACATTGACAGAATACTATTATCACGCCTTTTTCCCTGAAGGAGTTGGCAGAGACATAAATTTATGACAGCAACAATGTCAGATCTGATGCTCATTGCCATAAACAAAACACAATTTCAGATTCGAAAAATACCCATTATGGCCGGACTCAACAAACATCGAATCGGTGACTTATGCACAACAGTCATAATATGATTGTCATACAGAAGTTGCCACGGCGTGGCGCTGCAAATTAATTAGTACTAAATGTCGCCCAGTGATCGAAATTCAACTGTAATTATTTTATTTTCTGCAGTCTACATATAAACTTTAACTATGCCAAAACTCACACTTCTTCCTGCGCACAATGTGCTTGAAAATTTAGATTCTGTTAGACCACCTTATTCTAACATGAAGAATTTGCATATGAATCTACAGAAAGCAAAAGACATATGTCTTAATAGGAGCAACAAGTGTAGCCATTACCTCTGCCTACCCTAACAGGAGACAGGTTTACATATTATGTATGAAATAATGTTATCAGTAGCAAATGTGACATGTTTGCATATGATATAACTCTATGTTGACACCATTAAAAAGGTGTAAATTATTATTATCGTGAACAGTTCAACGCGAAATGACTGAATCTGAGGAATTCAAGTGTTTGAGTGCGGATTTATTTGATGAAAGTGAAAGAAACTCAATTAAGGACATAACTCTTTTAGAACCTGGTGTTTATTACCCTAAAAATAGTAAGTAATCTATAATTTATATTTGATTGTGGTGAAAAAGTGTTTTTTGACCCAGCCCATTTGCCCTGATATCCAGGAGGGAGATATTTAAGTTGGAAGTCATAAAAATACTTCGGACTCAGGTTGGTCGAAGCAAGAAAAACATTCCTCATTAGTCATTGCTGCGTGACCAAATACCTGCACGTTAGACAAGATTATGAACTCTCCAGACAATGCAGAACTTGAAACAGGCCTTCACAATTTTGATTACCATCAACATGATAAGGAGAAGATTACATTCTTATTGGTGACTTTTTTTTGAAAATCGCTAGATTATTAAAAACAAATTACAATTCCATATCAGTCTTTACTACTTATCCATTTCTATTCTAATATTGTAACAGTGTTATAAATAGTGCTTTATTTTTGTCCTCAGAATTATCGCACTACAAAAAATGCTACCGTACTCAGGAAAAAAGGTTCGTCTTTAAGAACGGTGACTTCAACATCGACCGTCCAAACTGTGTGAGGCAAAGCTTCTTCACAAAATGGTTCATAACGATGGTTGAGGCAAGATGGAGGTGGAACTTTGTCCATTTCTTCATGGCATTCACCTGCGAATGGTTATTCTTCGCTTTTATCTACTGGATCATTGCCATGATTCACGGAGATTTGACTGAAGATCATCTTCCATCTAGCCGGAATGCTACAGATTGGGTGCCGTGTGTCAATAATATTTACGGTTTTACTTCCACCTTCCTATTTAGTGTAGAAGTCCACACCACAGTAGCTTATGGCAAAAGATCCATCACTCTAGAATGTCCTGAAACGATCACAGCTATGTGCTTTCAGTGTATCGTCAGTCAATTCTTTCAAGCAACCATGATTGGAATTTTGTTTGCCAAACTCACTAGACCCAAATCGAGAACTCAAACTATTCTGTTTAGTAGACAAGCAGTGATAACGTTAAGAGATGGGAACCTCTGTATGATATTTAGAGTGGGAGATATGAGGAAATCCAGGATTTTGAATATTAAAGCCTCAGTTTTTGTATTAAAATTTGATTTAGATTATGAAGATAATTTTGAACAGACTGAGCTAAACGTCGAAATGGATGGTTGTGAATCAACATTTTTCTTATGGCCTGTGTCTGTTATACACGTAATTGACAACAAAAGTCCATTGTACGGGTTTTCTGCTGCAGATTTTTTGACAAGCAATATTGAAATTTTAGCAGTGTTTGAAGGTATTATAGAATCTACAGGACAACCAATGCAAGCCAGAACTAGTTATACAGCCAATGATATTTTGTGGGGACATAGATTTTTGCCTATGGTTATAAGTGACAATGAAACGAATTCATACAATGTTGACTATTCAAAACTGTGTGAAACTGAAAGGTTTAATATTCCGTTGTGTTCTGCAAATGAGTTTAACTCTATGATGTCTTTATATAATTTTGATTTTTATGATAGTTCAGATATTACGTAAATTAATTTAATTTGTATTGCTGACATAAAATTTTATTATTAAAATAATGTGGTTTGGGTCAGTAAATCAAGCAAGTGATCCCCATATGTGTTTTTGCCTCAGGTATTGCAAGAGAGCATAGACTTCAATAACTGCTTACATGTCTTAGCTTGAGTGACCTGTTGGTCTAGTGGTTAGTGACTCTGACTGCTACGCCGGAGGTCGTGGGTTCGATTCCCACCCAGGACAAATATTTGTGTGATGAGCACGAATGTATGTTCTGTGTCTGGGTGTAATTTATCTATAATATGTATGTATTTAGAAATATATAAGTATGTTTATCAGTTGTCTGGTCACCATAGTACAGGCTCTGCCTAGATCAGATAGCGATGTGTGAGTTGTCCCGAAAATATTATTTGACTTTGACTTGACTTTGACTTTGCCAAAACTTTTTAGTAATAATAATAATTCTTTAAGGAATAATAAGTAGATAGTAAGTGCTATTATGATGGACAAGATCGGCTCAGGATCGAGTGATGTGGAATTCCTTAGGGGACGCCTATGTCCAGCAGTGAAGGTCTTTTGGCTGGCTAAAACTAAAATAGGTTTAAGAGAAAGCATACAGTGTAAATTTAAATAAACAGATTAAATTTTTAAACCACTTCAATTTTGGTTCAAATACTAGACGCCTATTTTCATAATGTAATAACTTGTATATAATTAAAACTTTGCCAACTAAATTTTGTAAGGCGTTTAATGATCTTTAAGATTGAATCATCCCTAATTTAGCCGAATTATTTACATTTAGATTTGAAATCATTATAGAAAATGTAAATTTGTGTAACACAGAAATCGTCGATAATAAGAAATCACGAACATTGGCAATGATGAAACGATTGAAATGAGAAATAAAAAATTTAGAAAATGTTATTTTATATTCAGTTATTGTAAATTCTGTATAATTTATTCATTAAGGTCCCTTTTTAACAAACTGTGTTATTATTTTATGTACAGAAGTTGATATAATAAAAGCTTGTCATAGAATAAAAATGTAAATTATAAATGAAATAAAACAGGAAATTAAAATACCCGATAAAAATATTACCTCAGTAACAGTACAAGCGTCTTTTACAATAATACATTATATTTTTTAAATTAGCAACGACAAGTATTTTTCTTTCAACAAAATTATTTCTCAAACTTTATTTAAATTGTATTCGCCAATTGTCTTAAAACACCATATCTTACCTAATTATGATAGAGTCCCAATTAACAGGACCATATAAACAAACTTGGAACATTGTGGTTACATTCATTAGCTATCATAACAGGCCCTTCAATTTCATCAGTGCTTAGATTTGAGCCTCCATTTAACAATTACTTAGTTGCTCGAACATAGTTAAAATATAACACAGGCGGAGTGCAGAAGGTTAATTTACTTCGCCGTTTTTGAGTAACATTCTTTCCTTCCTTCTTTTTTTCTTTCCGATTATAAAGTATAAAAATAGGACCATTAGACAAGAAAAAGTTGTCTAAAGATCCAATTACTATGATGATCCACTACCAGTACGTGAGTACTGGTAGTGGAATTCACTCAATCTAGTTGAGTGTAATCTCACGCAAATATATTCTACAGTAAATTAAATACAAAATCACATGTTTTTGAGTTTTCTCGTCATTCATGTCAATTCCAAGGTTCCCTGACAAAAACCGCACTTAGCGATAAGGCTGTATCTGATTTATTGACTGTTTCTTTGTAATATAAGAAGCTTCCGGAGCTTTTTACATATTTATAATAAGTTTAAGCTGATTACATCGTCAATAACACCGCAGTATTGAAGATCGAACCCCAAAATACAAAAATATTTGTGTGACCCGTTGGTCAGCTTAAGTATGTATCAACACGAATACTATTATTATTCTGAAGGGGTAAATGGACATCAACGTTATTTATTTCTCAAGCGATATACGGTATGTTCCCTAGTTTTTTTTTAAACATGAACCAATTAATTTTTCGTCTTCACTAACGTACTATGTAACGTATAGTGCTGCCCATGCAGTTCAGACACAACCCTACTTCCTCAGTCAAGGTACAAGATAGATTTAATTAATTGTTACTGATATGCTGACGACCAACCGATTACAAATAAAAATAATAACTTTTCAGAACATCTTGTCTACTTTAAGCGCCTGACAAAATATTTTAGGCAAAGTTTAGCTATTCGAATTAATTATAGATATTGATAGGCACTAACTAATTTAACTTAAAATAACATGTTGAAGATTTTGTTTATGTATTCGTAAATAAACATTATCAATAAACAGTTATTTTAGTTGATAGATAAATAGATTTAATTTAATTGATTGCACAGTGAAGGTACCAACCCCGAATGTTGCCTTTAAAAAAGCAGAAGATAAATGACATGACAATCTCTGACCACGAATGTTATATAGATAGCTCATCACAATTTTATTCATTATCCGTAATGATATAGGATTCTAATTGAGGTTGTACCGGTTTCCTCTAGAAGACCGCAAAATAACCTAATAGCGTATCGTGAAAGAAAAGAAATTGATCTTATTTGCATACACATACTTTTATGTCACGTTAGAGGTAAAATATCACCCTATCTAATAAAACATTCATAGTAAAAAGCAACAAGAAAATAAGAAGTTAAGTTTATAAACTCCATTTATTTCAACAGCGAATACAAAACCCTCCAACACATCGTTACTCATCTACATCATCAAACTCACAACAACAATTTAAACTTCTGCACAATCAACTGCACGGTGTCATAGTTTAAGTTTTCCTAATAAATTGGTAGTACTTTATCTTAAGCGTTGTTACAAGGAAGCGTTCCGGGCAAGTTGTGCGAACTTAGTCAAGTCTAAGGCAGGTGAAACTGGAGTTATGCTTATCCATCTATTTTGTACAAAGTTTGGGAATTGGCCTAAGTTCACTCTTCTTATTGGGTATGGGTGAGGGGAGTTATTTGTACAGCACATATATATATATAATAATTATAATAGCAATCCAAATATTATTAAGTCCTACTGTTGGGCACAGGTCTCTTCTCCTCTATCAAGAGAGAGAGAGGGTTCAGGTTAGAAGAGAGGGGTCAGTTAAAATTGAGCGCTCAATTAAGTATCTAATGCGACATCTGCATTGATATCAAATTGATCCTAATTTTACATATGTACATATACCTAGTTAGATTTTAATCAAGAAAAATCCGATTTAAGTAGACAACTATTCGTTAAGGTATTATTACAATAGTGACACCATATAGTCTATAGGAATGTGACTAGTGTTGACTTTAGACTTTAGTTGTTATTTGAAAACTCCTGAAGTCGTTCTATCCAATTCACATAAAGAAATCACAGAATTAAACTCACTCGCCGAACACAACGGTGTATCAAATCGCTCTGTTTCACACAATTTTGAAAAGTCAACATATTATAATTTTGTATCACAGTCACTAGTCACCATAGATGTAAAGCGGTGTCCCCACAAAATATCGTTTTCAGTATAACTAGTCCTTGCTTGCACTTGCTGTCCGGTAGATTCTATAATACCTTCAAAAACTGCTAATATTTCAATTTTTCCAAGCAACAAATCTGCAGCCGATACACCGTATAATGGACTTTTGTTATCAATAACGTGTATAACAGATACTGGCCATAAGAAAAACATTGATTCACAACCATCAATTTCAACGTTAAGTTCAGATTGTTCGTAATTATTTGTGTTATCTGAGCATAATTTTAATACGAATACTGAAGTTTTGATATTCAATATTCTGGATTTCTTCATGTCACCCACTCTAAATATCATACAGAGATTGCCATCTCTTAAAGTCACTACTGCTTGTCTACTGAACAGAATTGTCTGAGTCTTTGATTTCGGTCTAATCAATTTCGCAAACAATATCCCAAACATAAAAGCTTGAAAAATTTGGCTGACGATACATTGGAAGCACATAGCTGTTATTGTTTGTGGACATTCTAGAGTGATGGATCTTTTTCCATAAGCAACTGTGGAATAAACTTCGATACTGAAGAGAAAACTAGATGTGAATCCGTAAATGTTTTCGATACATGGCACCCATTCAGTAGTATTATGGTTAGGTGAAAGTTGTTCTTTGGTTAGATCACCATGAGTCAAAGCGATGATCCAGTAAATAAAACCGAAGAATAGCCAGTCACTAATGAAGATTATGAAGAAGTAGATAAAGGTCCACCTCCAGCGTGCATCGACCATTGTGATAAACCATCTTGACAAGAAGCTTCGCTGAATTGTTCTCTGCTTGTCAATGTTGAAGTCTCCGTTCTTGAAAACAAATCTTTTGGATTGTATTCTTGAGGCATTCCTGTGATGTTTACTCTCTGTGGAAGAAATTTGGAAAGGATTTTAGTCATTTCAGTATATTATTTGACAATATAACATTAAAATGTTATGAACAATTACTTACTGTTTCTAGGATAGTAAACACCAGGTTCTAAAGGCGCTATGTATTCTATAGAACTTTGTTCACTTTCATCTTCAGAGTTAAAACTAAAGCATTTGGATTCATCCTTTTCGGTCATGCCTCAGTTGAGCTGAAAAAAATATAATTCTTTATCATTATAATTTCGAAGCGTTTAGTCGAGTCATCTCGCGATTCTAAGGCTGGCTTCACTTGGATTCAACGCATTAGCCTTGCGATATCAGCGAGGCAGTATAGCCAGTCTTTTGGGCAGCTTTCCTCAGAACTGCGACCTCAATTAGATCTTTTATTTATCTAAAACATTAAAATAAGGTTATTTTAACTCTTACCTTCCGTCAAGTATATTTTTCAGCAGTCCACCAAGTTAAATCACACACAAACACGGTATCAGTCATGTATGATAATGCGTAGTGTATCATTGTTGCAAAGCCAGTAGCGACTGATATCACTATCTTAGGGTTTAAGTAGACTTCGTAGTTGTTGATGAAACTAGTTATATCTTCTGACATTTACTGAGACAAGTTAAGAAAATAATGTGATTTTGCTTAAACAGTTTCTTTATTTTAAAGTGCTTTGTTGTTAAAGCAGACAATCTAAAAATGTTCTTTTATGTAACACTAAGCGCCCTATTTCGTACGAGTAGTATGTTCCAGGGTTCCGTAATGTTTTCTCAATAAAATATAGCCAGCTTGGCTATTATATTTAGTAGCATCTATTGGTAAAAGAATTTTTAAGACGGTTCAGTAGATCCAGAGATTACCCCCTACAAGGTCAGAAACTTTACCTCTCTATATATATAATACATATATTATATTTAACATAGCTATGGAATGCTCATCACTTGATCAGACCATACGGGTATCGGTGACATAGCGCTTTCGTAATGGCAACAAAAAAATAAGAAATTTATGTGGATTATATTATAAAAAAAAAAAAAAAAATTACTGAAACGAATACTTAAGTAATACAAGGTACAAATATTGAGTATTATTACAAGGTCGAAATAATAAGAGTATATAAGTTTAAATATGGCGAGATGAGGCTAGACACTGCTATAGAAGGGATTTGTTTCAATTGACAAAAGACAGGCTATCTTGGAAGAAGGAACGGGAGGCCTTTGCCCTGTACAGTTAATAGGCTATTAGATTATGAGGCTATTAGATTATGATTTTTTTTTATTTTAATGACAAAAGTAACCTTCTAAACAAACAAACACATTCATATATAAATAGATAGTATTAGTTCTATAAAATCATTTTTTTTAATTTAAATAAACTACTTGATACCATGACGGTCTTATCTTACTAAGATGTTGTTACATAAGGAACCGCAAGAAACGAATTTAAGGATTGTATAATTTAATAACCGCTGTATTTGATAAAGAATTTTATCATGTTTGAGCTTAAGTACCGGCGTCGGGAAGTGACGACCCCACCGCCCACTGGTGCAGGTATACGCAGTTATTTAACAGCGGGTACCTGCACTTGTGCAATCAGTCAACCGAATAATGGCGGTCAAACCATTGCAACATGGCGGAAGGAAATATTAGACATAGGACGGGCAGCAGCGTCCTTATGTAAAGACTTCCGCCACTGCGATCGCCAACCCGCCTGCCAAGCGTGGCGATTATGGTAAATCTCCCCATCATGATCCGCACATATAAAAATCGGCCCCTAGTCCCCGGCAGTCTCGCTATTCCTGGCTCAGGTAGCGGCCATGGTAACGGTGGGACAAGGGGTGCTAAGAATCTCCGGCAGAGACCAGGCTACCAAAAACGACGACAGCTGGCCCTGGCAACATATAACACGCGCACACTGCGGACCGACGAGAAGATTGCTGAACTGGAGGAAGAATTGAGTAAGCTGCGATGGGATGTTATAGGGCTATCTGAAGTCCGTAGAGAGGGGGAGGACTCGATAACGCTCAAATCCGGCAACTTGCTCTACTTCCGGGAGGGCGACCAACAGTCCCAGGGTGGTGTCGGGTTTATCGTCCATAAGTCCCTCGTGAACAACGTGGTCAAGATCGAGAGTGTGTCGACAAGGGTAGCGTACCTTATACTCAGAATCACCAAACGGTATTCGTTGAAGGTCATACAGGTATACGCTCCAACATCGACGCACCCCGATGATGAGGTCGAAGCTATGTATGAGGATATTTCCAGGGCCATACATAGCACCAAGACCCACTTCACCGTTGTCATGGGGGACTTCAACGCAAAACTAGGTAAACGTAGCGGTGATGAGCTGAAAGTGGGGCAATTTGGGTATGGGCATCGGAATCCCCGGGGCCAAATGCTGTTCGATTTCATGGAGAAGGAGGGACTCTTTATGATGAACTCCTTCTTCAAGAAACACGAACATCGCAAGTGGACCTGGGTGAGTCCTGACGGTGCAACCAAAAATGAGATTGACTTCATCATGTCGACGAAGCGGCAGATATTTAATGATGTCTCTGTGATCAATGCGGTGAAAACCGGGAGCGATCACCGACTGGTAAGGGGCACATTGAATATCAATGCCAAGCTCGAAAGATCTCGACTGATGAAGTCAACGCTCCGACCTGCACCCATCCAAACCCAAAACCCCGACAGCTTTCAGCTCGAACTGCTGAACCGCTTCGAGACCCTAGGTGATTGCGTCGATGTGGACGATTACAACAACAGGTTCGTGGAAACTGTCCGTTCAGCTGGGTCTAACAGTTTAAAACCCGCCGAACAAAGGAAACGAAAAAGATCTCCGACTCAACCATCAAGCTCATGGAGGAAAGGCGAGAGATGGTTTTGCAGTCCTCAGATGATGCTGGCCGATACCGGCGGCTCAATAGGCAGATCTCTAAGTCTTTGACTCGCGACCTTCGCCAACATAATACAGACTGTATTAAACAGGCTATAGAGCAGAATAAGGGCTCCAAAGTGTTCGCTAGAGATCTGTCTATCGGGCAGAGCCGACTGACCAAGCTGAAGACTGAGGACGGCAGAATCATATCGTCCAGGCCCGAGCTGGTGGAAGAGATCGAAACGTTTTACAGGCAGCTGTACACGACAACTCGGTCACCTGTTAGCTCTTCGACAGACGACCCAAGAGCTAAGTTGTCCCGACATTATACCGATGATATCCCGGTCGTCAGCCTAGACGAGATTAGTATGGCTCTCAAACAGTTAAAGAACAACAAGGCGCCGGGTGAGGACGGAATCACAAGCGAATTGCTAAAGGCTGGTGGAGGGCCGGTGCTAAAGGCACTGCAA
Organism: Trisateles emortualis; assembly: GCA_947095525.1. NCBI lineage: Eukaryota > Metazoa > Arthropoda > Insecta > Lepidoptera > Erebidae > Trisateles > Trisateles emortualis. Next base: position 1,478,125 of record OX352748.1, on the reverse strand, counting down.
AAGCTTTTTGATTCCGTCATACTCGCGGGCAAGACGCCGCAGGCATGGCACAGGAGTGTGGTGGTGCTGTTCTTCAAAAAGGGTGATAAAACCCTGCTGAAGAATTACAGACCCATCTCACTCCTGAACCACGTCTACAAGCTGTTTTCGAGAGTCATTACGAATCGTCTCGCGTGCAGGTTTGACGACTTCCAGCCTCCCGAACAAGCCGGTTTCCGAAAAGGGTTTAGTACCATAGACCACATACATACGCTGCGGCAGGTTATACAAAAGACCGAGGAGTATAACCAGCCCCTATGTTTAGCGTTTGTGGACTATGAGAAAGCCTTTGATTCGATCGAGACTTGGGCTGTGCTACAGTCTCTCCAGCGGTGCCAAATTGACACTCGGTATATCGAAGTGTTGAAGTGCTTGTACGAAAACGCCACCATGTCGGTCCGTCTCCAAGATCAGAGTACGAAGCCTATCCAGTTGCAGCGAGGTGTGAGACAGGGTGATGTCGTATCCCCGAAACTCTTCACCGCTGCATTGGAAGACGCTTTCAAGCTTCTGGATTGGAATGGACTCGGCATCAACATCAACGGCGAGTACATCACTCACCTTCGATTTGCCGACGACATCGTGGTCATGGCTGAGACCATGGAAGACCTTGGCGCAATGCTCGATGGCCTCAGTAGAGTCTCACTACAAGTGGGTCTTAAAATGAACATGGACAAGACCAAGATTATGGCTAATGTCCATGTCGCACCCGCCTCTGTCACAATTGGAGGCTCTACACTCGAAGTTGTCGACGATTATATTTACCTGGGACAAACAGTCCAGTTAGGTAGGTCCAACTTTGAGAAAGAGGTCACTCGTCGAATCCGACTCGGCTGGGCAGCGTTCGGGAAGCTAAGTCATATCTTCTCGTCCCAAATACCGCAGTGTCTCAAGACAAAAGTCTTTGACCAGTGTGTGTTGCCAGTGATAACATATGGATCTGAGACGTGGTCGTTCACTATGGGCCTCGTGCGAAGGCTCAAAGTCACCCAACGAGCAATGGAGAGAGCTATGCTTGGAGTTTCCCTGCGAGATCGAATCAGAAATGAGGAGATCCGTAGGAGAACCAAAGTGACCGACATAGCTCGAAGAATTGCTTCCATTAAGTGGCAATGGGCCGGGCACATAGCTCGCAGAACTGATGGCCGTTGGGGCAGAAAGGTTCTAGAGTGGCGACCACGAACTGGAAGACGAAGCGTGGGCAGGCCTCCAACAAGGTGGACCGACGACCTGGTAAAGGTTGCGGGCAACCGATGGACAAGGTCTGCTCAGGATCGAGAGTTGTGGAAAGCCTTGGGGGAGGCCTATGTCCAGCAGTGGACGTCTTTTGGCTGAGATGATGAGCTTAAGTACCTGTTTGATAATCATTTAGTAGACTTGGTGATGTATGGCGTGGTAGGCTGCTTTACGCAACATGACGTCTAAGCGCGAATTTAGCATTTGTAGGTAGGCTTACATGTTCTGTAATGAAAAATTCAACAAACGATAGCTTTTTTTGTTTTTACACCAACTCACGCTCTAGAGAAAATACTCTGTGTCGCGAGGACTTCGCAAACAGAATATATTGATACAAAATACATCTAGGTTCGGAACCACAACAGTTTTTTTTTGGGTGAGTATTCAATCCACAATATAACCACTGAAGCCACTAAACCAACCAGTACCGATAAACAGATACGAAAGTTGTGATGTCGCATCTTCCAGTTCGTGGCCATCAGTTCTGTGCGCTCGCCTCAGTGAAGCACTTATATTTATACGCTCACAAACAAAGTTAACAGTATGAATTATACAAGACGGGCGATAAAAGGTTTCCGTCGCGATCGACCTGCCACCCCTGTATTCATATTCATTACGACATTATCAAGGGAAGAAATTGTTTGGAAAACATCAACGCGGAACCTAGCAAGAACTTGTATAAGTACAAATATTTATATTTTTTGTTATACATATTTACTGCCTTGGTGGTCCAGTGGTCGCAGTATGCGCCTGCTGTGCACGAGGTTGTGGGTTCGATTCCCACACAGGACAAAACTTTGTGTGACCCACAATGAGTTGTTCTGAGTCTGGGTGTAATTTGTGTCCGTTAACTGTATGTTTGTAAAGTCCCTCGCGACACAGAGCTTGTTCTCTAGTGCGGGAGTTGTCGTTTTTAAAAATAAATAAAATAAACACGCCTATTGTCGCGAAGTGGTAGGCAGCGGTCTATGTCACCCGCATAGCGCTAGCTGCTGATATGACAGGTTTCAATTAATAGAGGTTAGTCTATGTCCATATTTCATATCGAGCAAAATTCTGAACTAAACGGTGTTACTGAGAATTTTCTACCAGAAAAACCTATCTTAACTTAAAGTTTTTGTCTAAAAATCAATGACGTGAAAATGTATTAGTATTATAACTTTTGAAAGAAAAGAAAGAAAGAAAAGCAACTTATATTAACTTTCAAATTTCGCACAACATACTACATTACTACTACTACTTACAGACAGAAGACAAAGATTACCAAAAAGAGACATACTTACACAAAAAACAAACAATAAAAAAAGAGGTTAAGAAAAAGAAAAATTAAAATCACTTAACATTATACATATATATTATTATTGCTACTTATAAAACACAAATTTTGATAAATTACAATAAGGTTTCTTACTATCCTCATATAAAAAGTTGCCTTGCACTTAGCAAAATAATATCAACATTATTTACTTGTATCATTTCGCTACGAAGCCATGTTGGCGAGCCGTGAAAAGGGATTCTGACAGATGACAAGCGATCCCTCCAACGGGTGTTTGTCGTTCTATTAGCAAAGAAAACATTGAGTACCTACTCCTCTAGTTCGTTCGGAAATCAATTTGGCGAATGGTTCGATTAGCTGCGGTATTAAATTGGATCGTATCGGTTAGTACGTGCTGTATGTAATTAATTTGTGCCTTTTTACTTTTTTATTCAATGTTATAAGCTAGAGTAGTCTAGTATGTATGATTGCCACGCCAAGGTGTTAGGTCTTTCTGCCAAGACATTGCCGGCATTATGTCAGAAGTCTAACGTCTTTCAAAACGCGTGTATGTATTATGCTTTAGGTGGAAGGAAAACGCTCACGAAAACGATAACTGGTAATTGGATTCCATTTCAGATATAATCACCGACCACAAAGGCGTTTAGGTATTTAACAGCTGAGATGCCCAACATTGACTGTTGTATTTAGGTGAATTATATTATTATAGAAAATACATTGAAATAACAATCATCATCATCATCATCTTAGCCACAAGACGTCCACTGCTAAACATAAGCCTCCCCCCAAGGATTTCCACAACTCTCGATGCTGAGCCGATCTTGTCCATCGGTTGCCCGCAACCTTTACCACGTCGTCAATAGCTAACTATGCTTGTAATAAAAAGTCATTATCTTAATTATTTCCAAAAATGCGCTACTGTTGAGTTCTATTTTTTGAAGAAACACTGGTTTTTAATGTATTATTTATATGAATCACATGTCTATTTTAATAATAATAATAATAATAATCATTTATTTCGGATTCATTTTACATCCATATTTGTTAGTACAATTGCAAGCTTACAAACTATTGTTAGTAATAATTAATATAATAATAATAATTTAATTTTATAATACATAATATATAATACAATAACATTAGATAATTGCCAGGTGGACTCCCCCATGACGGTAACCACTCACTATACGACTGCGTGCAGCCGTATCCAGCGAGCCAGCATCGGAGAGTCCCACCGGTTCATTAGCGCACGCAGGATGGTGTTGGGACTGTCGCGCGTGCGGCGCATGATAGACGCGCACCGCTTGCGCATAATGGCCGCAAAGCCATCTATTTCAGCCGCCGCGAACATCGCGGAAGCGCTGCAGTGGCGCGGCATTCCCATCAGCACCCGAAACGCATTATTGTATTTATTTATCAATAAACACTTACATCTATCATTACAGACTAAATCTAATGCGATAGTGCAGGAACTAAGAAATGTAGGTAACTAAAACTAATTTACATTATAACTTAATATATAGTAAATAGCCCTTGTGAACTCGCTCAGTGAGCACGTAAACAAATCGACTTGCTGAGCTACTGTATTGAGCGCACGCAGCGCTCGCGTCAGCGGCGCTTTCTGCAGCAAGTTAGTGCGCGCGTGCGGCACCGACAGCAGCGCCGGTCGCCGCCGCCGGGCCGTGTACTCGTCCGGCACGCATAGCCGCACCTCTGCCAGCACGGCCGGGTTGTGCACCGTCCCCCGGATCACTTTGACCACGTAGGTGGCTAGAGAGGCTTCCCTACGTACTTCTAGTTTGGTGTAGCCTACCATACCCAGAATAAATAAAGTGGGATACAATAGCGGATAGCCCGGGTATACCCCATACCGCTTAAGGTATAAGAACCGTATAAATTTATTCTGGATACGCTCCAACATTAATTTATATTTGGCTTCGTGTACGCGCAGGTCGCTGTATGTCCGCTGCGTATAGTTAACCCACAGGCTGCAGGTGTAAAAGGACTGACAATACGCTTTAAAAAGCGCAACTTTGACAGTCCCCGTACACCGTGAAAACCTGCGGGCCAACATGTTGCATCGGACAGACAACGCCTTAAGGTCCTCAGTGACCCAGTGGCCCAGATATTTAAATTTCTCTACTTTGTTTAAAGCTGTACCACACAAGGTGAAATTCGGAACTAATGTGTATCGCTTATTGTCCGGCCTGAAAAACATTATTTCACTCTTTTTCGTGTTGTATTTGAGCCCATGAGTTTTAAAGCAGATTCTGGCTATAAAATATTGTGAAGCTGATTAGTTTATTTCGATTAATTTTTTGTTTCGTATGAAACTAGTTGATCTTCTCAATTGGCATACGAATTTCCATTTGTAATTTCGGGACTCTAATGATATTTACATGTCAATGCACTCTTTATTATAATATAATTTAATTTGACACTCATTAGAATAAAATCAAATAATCACTGAAGCTTTGTTTCAAAATCTTTTTGACCTGAGACTGAATCTCAGATCAAGCAAAATTAATTTGTAATTAAATTGGAAATTTTCCAATATTGACAACAAGACTTGTCATCAAAGTGTAAAAGTGATATATTTCAGTGCTTTGATGTCAGTAATTTAATGAATAAATAATGTCTATGAAGTTGCCAGACTTTCGATAATATGAGTCAACTTAGGTATAGTACACCTAAAAAGAAAGAAAATAAAATTTATTGACACAGGCATGTTTGAAAGAAAAACTATTCTTGAAATTAACATTAATTAAATCTTTTTGTAGTTATATTGTAATGGGAATCATATAAATTGTCAGTTGAAAGAAAAATATGAATTATTTATTTTGTAAATTTAAAGAAACAGTAGGCATATTATCTCTGTCAACTCGTCTATCACCGTATTTCTTTTGTTTTGATATGATTGATGGGTGGCAAACAAGCATACCTGGTGTTTAGCAGTTACCGTAACCTATGGATGCTTGCAATTCCCGAGGTATCACTTGCGTGTTGCCGAACCATTTTTTGATACCAGGGCTTTAAGATGGGCATATCCCTAGGATAGGAACACGTTTCTTTAAAAACGCGTCCCTAAATGAGTGCTGGAAACCTGTACTAACACACAGGAAGACAATTGCATCGCTGTGTGTAGTTATTTGGCTGTGGCCTTCTGTAAGGTGGGAGGTCCCTTCCCAGTCTGGCTTGCTCATTAGTATGGTGCCCTACCTATATTAAACTTTTATTTCACTTTTGAAATACAAAAAATAATAACTGCATCCACATTTTTGTATTAATTCCGAAATGCATTTAGCTGTCTAAGCACATCTACATAAATTCAAATTCGAATATAATATTATTATTTTGTGCCAACAAACCGTATTACAATGTTCTCTTAGTCAGAAAGCTTTCTGGCTCAGCCATTGAATAGTTTACGTTAGTCGTTACCAAAAACGGTTGGGTTGTCCGGATATGAGATCCGTCTGGACATTGAGCGATGCCCGGACAGCCGGACACATACCTACACTGATGAAATTCTTATGTTAATATTAAGGGTTAGAACCTTTTCATTTTATATTCTGTACTCCGTTGATACGGTAGACGGTTGGATGATGTATTTTATACAGCATCCTCTTAAATGCGAGTAAAATCGTTAAGTAAAATGACTTTGTTCATCGTTTTATATTTTTAAAAGCTCTATATTATGTAAATTTACTCGGAAAGTATATTTTTTACACAAATATTAAAGTAAAGATATAATATTCGTATGTTATTTAAAATTTTACTTGACTAACGTAAAGCAAACACCAGGTTGAAAAGAAAAATGATTTTGGCACTTTGCACGGGTTAAATTGAAGGCCCTTATGGATATATAAACTATACTATATTTTAAGTTGGATAAAACTGCACACAGTGTGCAAAATTTTATTAAAATCAGTTCAATAGTTTAGGAGTATACAGCGGACAAACATCGTGACACGAAATTTATATATTAAGATTCTAATTGCGAAAGTTTGGAGGGATGTATAAATAATTGTTACTCAGTCGCGCTAAAACGACTAAACGGATTTGAATGAAATTTGGCACACAGATATAATATTCTAAAGTAGCCTCCTCATAGGCTACTTTTTATTCCAGAATAAATACAATTCCCATGAGATTGTAAGCGCAGGTAGGCATATCAGCTAGCGGAAACTAGTGCTTAATATGTTAGAAGAGATCTTCAATCGTCAGAGTATTTACAGATGAATTTACAAAGTAACATTGGTGTTACTTGACTGCCTGGGTGGCCCAGTGGCCGCAGTATGCGCCTGCTGTGCACGAGGTTGTAGGTTCGATTCCCACACTGGACAAAACTTTGTGTGACCCACAAAGAGTTGTTTTGAATCTGGGTGTAATTTATGTCCATTAATTATATGTTTGTAAAGTCCCCCGTAACACAGAGCTTGTTCTCTAGTGCGGGAGTTGTCTCTTTTAAAAATGAAGAAAAAAAAAAAGAATATGTATATCGTGATTGATGCCTCAGGTATTGCAGCGTCCAAAGGCTTCGGCACAACCATAGCGGTCAAACTTATAGCACCCCTCTTTTAGTATTTTGTAGTTACTTTCTGTGCACAGTTTCGTGCTCACTATTTCTGCCTTCTCGCCTTTTATAAACTTTATAATGTTGTTTATCTTAAATCCTTTTAAGTGAAAGCAGTGTCGACAACAAAAGATTAAACATTATACTTGTTAAAACTTTTAAGTTAACTTTGAATATTGTATTAAAAAATAACTTTTAAACTCAAATTTAAAACTAAAATATCTTAGATGTAACTTAAGGTTGATTTTTACCTTTAGAATATTTATATTATAATAATATTTTTATTTTTCAGGCCGATGAACCGCTTTAGTCCGATATATAATATGATATTCGATCGAAATCCTTGTCCACCAGTGGACGTCTTCGGGCTTGGAAAAAATACATTAATAAATAATAAGAAATTATGTATCTACTCAGCTAAAATACGTTTTCTTTCGTTACAAAATCAAACATCCATCCATCCATAAAAACATTCACATTTATAAAATTACTAAGGTAATAATATATATGTATGTACTATTTGTACGTAGGTATAAAAAAGAAATCCAACTATTCATTTAAGACGTTTCTGTGCTGCCAAAATCCGCCATAGTTTTACGAGTTTCGTCGTGTTCAATTTAAATAAATCTCTTATAAAATGTTCTCGTAATAAAACAGGGAAATCTTCTAATAACTTATTCAATGCAAGTTCACCAGCTCAACGCATTCATGGCTATTATCCAACCTTAAAATTTCATCTTCCCCTTGGTAATATAGGCTTGCGTCCTTCTAAAGCGAAGTTAGTGGTAAGCGAAGCTATAAGAAATAGTTGGAACCAATGACCATGACCAATTGTTTGCCTTGGTGGTCCAATGGCCGGAGTATGCGCCTGCTGTGCACAAGGTTGTGGCTTCGATTCCCACACAGGACAAAACTTTGTGTGACTTGAAAAGAATTGTTTTGAGTCTGGGTGTAATTTGTGTCCGTTAATTGTATGTTTGTAAAGGACCCGCGACACAGAGCTTGTTCTCTAGTGTCTCTTAAAAAAAAGACATTTATGAAGAAAGAAAAAGATAAGTTACATCCATACTTAGCGGCGCGGGGCGGCGGCGCGTGGCCTCGCGGCGCAGCGTTCAATTTGGTTACCATGTTTTTTTATACTGCAAATAATGCCTGCCTGATGGTAAGCAGTTACCGTGGCCTGCAATACCGGAGGTATCACTTGCGTGTTGGCGACCCATTTTTTACCACAAATCTTTAAGATGGATTATGCTTGGTATAGAAAACGAAATGTTTCTTTTAAAACGCAGCCCTAAATAAGCAATGAAGCCTTGTAATGTTTCAATACAAAAAAAGCTGATAGTAATAGATGAATTGAAGCTACTTAAAAACTGGTATCCAGGTATTGCTTTTAGTAGGGATATCTCTACTAATACATTTTTAAAATACGGAAATAACTCTGTCTGAATGTTGCCTTTTCGCGAGTAAACTATTGAACGAATTATAATTCAATGTGACAAGGTGATAGTAAAACATTGGGTATTTTTTTTTCACAATAACTGACATCCACGCGGACTTAGCCGTGGATAATAACTAGTATTATATATAAAATAAATTTATTAAAAAAAAAATTGTACTTTTTACTACGTTTTTTTATCGCAAGAGAAGTGTAGCTTTAGCTTTATCAGAAGACCTTTAAGCACGTACTCGTTTTCCATTAAGAAACAATCTTAATAATATAGTTAGTTGCGTCATGTTCAAGTGATTCAGGTGTATTTTAATTAAATTACTTGTGTACATTCACGTCATGAAAAACCTGGATATTAAAAACCATAGCAATATTTTTTTTTATGTTATGTTCCTTTTTTTTATTAAATAAATAAATAATCAACTCAAGTTATTTTTTTTTTTTAATATTCATATTGCTTTAAAAAAAATTAAATCAACAATAAAATTTTACATAGACAATGACCATGATTTCATGATGTGCGGGCAGTACCCACAGTCGGTAAAAATATTTAAATTGTTTTTGTTTAAGTAAGACAAAAACAATGGATGGACATGGTCAGCTCAGGACCGAACGATGTGGAAAACCTTGAGGGAGGCCTATGTCCAGCAGTGGACGTCTTATGGCTGAGATGGAAGTAAGACAATTCGCGCTCTAGTGAATAAAGCCCTGTGTCACGGGGAACTTTACAAAAATACAATTAATGGACACAAATACATTGTGTCCATTAATTGTATTGTACCCAGACTCGGAATAACAATTTATGGCTAACACAATTTTTTGTCCCATTTGGGGATCGAACCCACAATACACCGCGCAGTGGTAAATGGCGAGGTAACCACCCGTGCAGTCAAGTCAATCAAAGATGGAATGTTTTTCTAATTTACTGATCTGGCCACTTCATGAAAGAATGTTTTTATTTATATTACTAGCTGTTGCCCGCGGCTCCGCCCGAGTATATGTCGGTTACATGTGTTATTCCAGACTATAATCTATTTCTGTGCCAAATTTCATCCAGATCCGTTCCGTAGTTTTTACGTGAAAGAGTTACAAACATCCATCCATCTATACTTACAAACTTTCGCGTTTATAATATTAGTAGGATTGGAGTAAAATGAGAATTGATAGCTGTTACAACGTTAAACATTTTACCAACTTATCAGTCCACATCTCTAAATTCTATCTAACAGTCAATAAATAACAGCACAAAGCCACTCAAAAACCGAGTGTCCAACATTGCGAAAGGCCAATATTTTATTTAAAACCCCATATCAAAGGCTCACGGTACACCGACCTCCTGAATTATACACCGTTCTGCGTTTAATGGCTTTAATTTCCAAACTTTTGAAAAATATCTTTGTAAAGTTCTAACATTAAGTGCGCCGAGATTCAACGGAGATCCAAGTTGTACAAGTCGGAAATCTTTTGTGAGCTTCATGTGACGTCGTGTGGATGAATTTTTAATTCAAAGACCATTTTAAAGATTAAGTTATGTTTTCGTTGATAAAATGGTTTGTTAAGAATTGTTTTATTAACCGTTAGAATGTATACTGGCGATTTAATTCAGCTGCACCGTTGGTTCAGTGGCTTGAGTGGTTACCTCGCCATTTACCACTGCGGAGCGTGTTGTAGGTTCGATCCCCACACGAGACAAAAAATTGTGTGATCCATAAAGTAATGATTGTCCTGAGTCTGGGTGTACTTTGTATCCGTTGTCTGTTTGTGAATTCCCCCGCGACACAGGGCTTGTTTCCTAGTGCGGGAGTTGTTTTTTTAATCAAAATAAAAACAAATAAGGTACTAAGTTGTTCATCGACGAGCGAGGATAATGTACATTTTACCTTTAATTTTCTGATTGTAAATATCAGATTTTGAACTTACTACAAGTTCAGAATCAGCACTTTGTAATTGTGCATACTAATATATGTATTTACTTTACATTACTATGTTTTTTTATATTACTTTAAATACTACATTCGCCTCTAGTAAGGATGTGTAGTTACTATAATTCAGTAAACTCTGAGGATCTTGACATATACCTGTCAAATTAATCAATCATTATATTAAGAGAGGTAGGGCACCATACTAGCGAGCAAGCCCGACTGGGTAAGGACCTCCACCTTACAGAAGACCACAGCCAAATAACTACACACAGTGGTGTAGTTGTGTTCCTGTGTGTGAGTACAGGTCTCCAGCGCTCATTTAGGGATGCGTTTTGAAAGAAACGTATGCCTATCCCAGGGATACTCCCACCATAAAGCCCTGGAGTAAAAAAAAATGGGGTTGGCAACACGCAAGTGATACTTTTGGTATTACAAGCGTCCATAGGCTACGGTAACTGCTTAACATCAGGCGGGCCGTATGCTTGTTTGCCACCTAAATAGTATAAAAAAAAAAAAAAAAAAAACGTTACTTTACATATTACTTTTAATGTCAAGCCATATGTATATTATTATTATTATTGTTTTTTATATTTGTATACCTACATAATATTTTTATAAAGTAAATTTAAAATTTGCCACTTAAATATTGAGAATGTTGTGTACACTTTTAAGTGGTATACATAAAAGAACATTAATATTAGTCATAGTTTTAAGCAATGAATAAATATGTATAGCTGTTGGTGTTCCATTAAGAAATAAATAAATGAATAACTAGCACTAGAATTCTAAATATATATTTTTACCTGTGACATTCCATCATTGTTGATTAAAGAAATGAACTACGCAACTAGTCCGTTTGGTAGCAGAAGGTCCCAACTCGTCACGTTGTTTCAGATGGTCCCATTCCTAGCTGGTCCCATTCCCAGATGGTCCTATTCCCAGATGGTCCCATTCCCAGATAGTCATATTCCCAAATCGTCCCATTCCCAGATGGTCATAGTCATATTTACCAAAGAATTTACTTATTTTTAACAGCAAATTGTTATTCTATAAAACCCGCGCCTGTACTAAAATGTAAAAAGGAAACTATATCATTGTAAATGTAAGTTCTTTGCATACGAAACATTTTTGTAGTCGTTCAGGTGTGGCATTCCCATGTGGATGATTTTATGCCTCATCGGGTGCCAGTCGCGAGGGAGATCGGAACTTGTACTTCCTTTGAAACAACACTATAAAAGATACTCACGTAAAAATACATGAAACTTTGTCCTGGATTATATTTGTTCAATGTTTCTTATTAGGCCGATTTAAACTGAGATAAGATGAAATTTATTTTGTTTAAATCCTTACTAATATTATAAATGTGAAAGTTTGTGAGTATGGATGTATGGATGTTGGATGTTTTGATGTTTCATGCAAAAACTACTAAACGGATCTGGATGAAATTTAGCACAGAGATAGAATATAGTCTGGAATAGCATATAGGCTACTTTTTATCGCGATTACCAACATCTACGCGAGCAGAGCCGCGGGCAACAATTAGTTATTTATACAACAAGTTTTGCCATTACAAAGCTCATCTGAGAATAATAAAAACGTAATTATTTATTAATGAGACACGTTTTTGCTGGAAGTTTGTCTTTGGGTAGGCGTCATAAAAAAAGTTAGCTGCTAAAATAGGACTATGATAAAAGTTTGTTTATAAGGTCAGTGATAAGAAAAGTCATAGAGTAACCAAATAAGATAGCTTCATGGTTATGGACACAATTTGGCCTACTGAAGAAGGACGAAAATGATGGCTAAAGTATTAGAAATGGCGAAAAAAATGCGTTTTCGTGGATAGATGGCCTATGGTAAGAGTGACGGGGTCGCTGATTAGTAATATTGCAGAACTGAATTGTATTGTGATATAATATGATGTAAAACTTTGTATTCAAGCGAATATGGTTCGGAGCGCACCATGTTCGTGGTTTGGCCCAAACCAAGTTCGATCGTCTGTTTATACTTTTAGTGTAACTTATACTAAATTGTTAATGTTATTTTCTGGCGATTATAAAGAGTGACCTGAGTTTCTTGCCAATTCTTTTCAAAGCCCTACCATAGTCCGCGAATTGGCCGTAGGAAAAAAGTATGCTTATTTGTTTTTATGAAGTTCATAAGTATCATGTCATCATCATCATCATCATTTCAGCCAAAAGACGTCCACTGCTGGACATAGGCCTCCCCCGAAGTTTTTCCACAACTCTCGATCCTGAGCCGACCTTGTCCATCGATCCGATGGATAAGTATCATGTATTTGATCTTAATGAATAAATGAGTTTGACTTTGACTTTGTCTACAGTAAAACATTATTTAGACCCACAAATGTGCAGATCAAAAATATAAGATTTAAATTGACCGGTACTTTAGCTTCAAATATGCAAATCAAGGCTCGGAATGTTATTTAAAGCAACATTTGTAGAAGAGCCCAAATAATTAATATTATATGTTAACCATTCTATCGTAATAACACTAACAATACTAACAATAATTTTTCAGGTAAATGTACCAACACTCTAAACAATATTATAGTAAGATAGACGTAGATATCGCACGGAAATTGTAGCTACGTATAGCTACTGTTGACGCCAACAGTTTACTTCAACTTTTTTATACTACCAAGGAGGCAAACAAGCATACGGCCCGCCTGAAACAGTTACCGTAGCCTATGGACGCTTGCAACACCAGGGGTATCACTCGCGCGTTACCGACCCTTTAAAAACCTTATAACTCCTTTCTTGAACCTCATTCTATTATTATAGTTGACTGCTTCGGTGGTCCAGCGCCTGCTGTGCTGTGGTTGTGGGTTCGATTCCCACACAGGACAAAACTTTGTGTGACCCACACAGAATTATTTTGAGTCTGGGTGTAATTTGTGTCCGTTAATTGTATGTTTGTAAAGTCCCCCGTGACACAGAGCTTGTTCTCTAGTGCGGGAGTTGTCGTTAAAAAAAAAAATAGTCTCTCGGGAAAACCTTGCCAGGGATTTATCTATAACTATTTCTTTCTGTATCATTACGTTCCGTGTTATCTATCACATTCATACTTAGAATCTACAAGTAGGTACGCAGTATAAAATGGCAACAAAACTAAACGCCACGCAGTATAGAAGTAGCTTATCTCTCTTTATAATTATCATTGACTCCAAACAACAACGGGGAAAATGAAAATGTTCAATGTGCTAAAATTCACAAATCTTTTCAGCTGCAGCAGATTTTCCAATACACTATCCCTGGTCCCAGTTCAATTAACGAGACCTGTTACCCTAGGGGTCTTATAGACTTACTCAAGGTAAATAATCCACTAGTCGGTTTTTTTTTATTGAGTCTGAATCAATTCAATGCAAATCTTAATCCTTGCCACTTAGGAGATTAGACTTTTGGGAGAGGTAGGACCATTCTAGAGAGTAAGCCCGCCGACCGGGGAAGGACCATCATCTTACAGAAGACTACAGCCAAATAACTACACACAGCATTGTAGTTGTGTTCCTGTGAGTGAATACAGGTCTCCAGCGCTCATTTAGGGATGGGTTTTAAAGAAATGTTTTTCTAGGTTTTTACCTGTTGTGTTTATATATGTGTATAGAAAGTAATATATACTGTTCTTTGTATTACAAAACTTTATTCCATTCTTACAACCAATAACTACTTTTTAAAAAATAAGTTAGTTTGTGTACGCTTCAAAAACTCAAAAACGGCTAACAGATCTTAATGAAATTTGACAAGAAGATAGATGATATCTTGTGCCAGGACATATAGTATTTTTCACACAGCTATAACCCAAATTCGCGTGGGTGGAGCCGCGGGCAACAATTAGTAAAATTTATAAAATTAAAAACAAAGAAGAATTCTAAAACTCAAAAACAAATATTAATTTAATTCCCTTATTTATTTAAACTTTTTGCACATAAAATAATTGTACAACAGCGGACTTAATGCCTGAGGCATTATATACCAGTCAACTTTTGGAGGTGCAGTACCTAATAACATAAAGTAGGTGCAATTCTAAAATTTATGATGGAATTAATACAGCATACACAAATATACAAGTAAATCCTTTGTACCATTTAATTGTGCAATTATATCAAAAATAAATCAACATCGTCAAATTTCTAAAAATAATTCCAAACACGTGTAATATTTAATGATTCATGAACGTTACACTTTTGAAATGTTTCTTGGGGAAATAAACGCTAATTTACTGTTTTCATAATATTATATTTGGAGGGAATCAGATTCATATGATTTACATATATTCATAAATATTAATGACGAACATCCTCATGTTTTCATTACATGGAAGATCAAATTCAATTTGAATTGTTTAGCTGTTTATCTTGGTACGTTCCCACATAACTTTCATTATTTTTTCTTTTAAACAATTGAGTCTATTTTTGTTTTTTTTAGGGCGGTAATAAGAATAGGCAGTTCTCACTTTACTTGTCTCAGTTTTTGTTTTATTATATTTTTTTATAATTCCTGTGCGCGAATGTTGTAGGTACTAATGACGGGGACTAGCTGAATCAGTGCTGTGCTATAAGCACAGTGTATACTGAGCTAGATCCACCTGCACATGTATTTTTCTAATCGAACCAGTACTTTCTGATATTAGCGCGTTCAACCAATCAAACAAACAAACAAACTCTTCAGCTTTATATATGTAGGTTTGCACGTTGCTCTAAGACAACATTGTTCCGTGCATACTGCACAAGTTTCTACACGTGCAGCCTATGGGCGAATTATACGCAAAAATCGTACAGTGACCTTCGTATTCAATATAATAACGCGTTCCGGGTGTTAATGGGGCTGCCCCGTTACTGCAGCGCATCAGGGATGTTTGCTGAAGCACGAGTAGACTGCTTCTATGCAGTGATGCGAAAAAGATGTGCCTCCCTGGTGCGCTGTGTCCGGGCCAGCCCCAACATCATCTTGCGCTGCATTGCAGACAGACTTGACTGTGTGTATATGAGTCGCTGCTGCAAGCTTTCCACGTCCGTGATAAGCTTGTAGCAGGGACTCATATCTCATACCGTGAGTCATAGTAGTAAGTAGGTTTAGTTATTTATTGTTACTAACATAGATATAAGTGAAATTGTTACTAACCAAATGAGTCTTGTTACTTAATATATAAATAAATTATTATATTATTATTATTATTTATAATATTACTAGGGGTCACCCGCGACTTTGTCCGCGTGGTAATTTGGAACGTACATTTCCCTGATTTTGCAACATATCTCACTACTGCGCCGCTTCTATTGATCATAGCGTGATGTTATATAGCCTATAGCCTTTCTGGATAAATGCAATATTCAACAAAAAAAGATTTTTCTAATCGAACCAGTACTTTCTGAGATTAGCGCGTTCAACCAAGCAAACTCTTCAGCTTTATAATATTAGTATAGATAAAATTAAAAAAAACCTAGGCGAAGCGAGGTCGAGTCGCTAGTTAATAATAAAGACTATAAATATTTCTGCAAACCTTAGCTTCTAGGCCACTGTAAAAAACGACAGTTGCCAATATTACCATCATAGGCGTCTAAAGTTAAAAAAATATATTACAATAGCTTTAAAACATTTAAAGATTTTGACCAAAACAATCCCATGTGATTGAAAGAATAATGTTTAAAAATACTTGTTCGAATCTCTCGAAATATTCAAGACATGTTCTTATAACAAATTGGCGTAGTAGCTGGAAGGTTTCACGTGCTAGATATATCGTATTCTACTCAGTTAGAGAGGTTGTAAGGACACTCGGTAATGCATTTTTGTTTGCTGTTGCCTTTGTAAGAAATAGACTTTAGCGTTTATAGAAGTATGACGACACAGGTGAGACTATGAGTATTGAAATTTTACTGTTTTGTTTGTTTTTAAAATGTAAGTCTTCTTTCGAATTTGTCGCAAATAACCTTAAAACAACACAAACATAACATCACGCATCACGCTTTTTTTCCAAAAATGTGTGCATAAAGATTATGTTTTGCCAGCTTTAAGTTTTAAGAGAGGTACCTACTAGTGAGCAAGCCCGACTGGGTATGAACCTCCACCTTACAGAAAACCACAGATGACTACACACAGCGCTATAGTTGTGTTCCTGTGTGTGAGAACAGGTTTCTAAAGCTCATAAGGATACGTTTTTAACTCTACGTTTCCCTATCCCAGGGAAATTCCATAATAAAACACTGGTATTTATTTTTGGGTTGGCAACACGCAAGTGATGCCTCTGATATTGTAAGCGTCCATAGGCTACGGTAATTGCTAACCATCGGGCGGGCCCTAAGCTTGTTTGCCACCTAAGAAGTACATCATCTCAGCCGAAAGACGTCCACTGCTGGACATAGAACTCCCCCAAGGTTTTCCACGACTCTCGATCCTGAGCCAGCCTTGTCCATCGGTTGCCCGCAACCTTTACCAGGTCGTCGGTCCACCTTGTTAAAGGCCTGCCCAAGAAGAAGTATAATAAAATAAATCTATATTAGGTCTTATGCAACATTCTACTCCGTGCTGTTAGGTACTTTTTTTTTTTTTTTCGGGACAATCCCACCCACATGCCCACCGCTGTGACTCCTGTGTACACAACAGCGGAGTAACCAACTGATACACCGAGTTTTGACACTCGTGCGTCCCGTGGACAACTAAACCTACTGTCTTGGACCCCGCAACGAATTTAATCAGAAGTAAATAGGAGGAGTTAGAA
Organism: Trisateles emortualis; assembly: GCA_947095525.1. Classification (NCBI taxonomy): domain Eukaryota; kingdom Metazoa; phylum Arthropoda; class Insecta; order Lepidoptera; family Erebidae; genus Trisateles; species Trisateles emortualis. The sequence continues at coordinate 1,460,897 of OX352748.1, read as the reverse complement.
AGAAAAGTTTCCACTTCCCTCCATAGCAAAGCGGGAGACAAAATAAATCTGTATAGGTTTGTAACCTATGAAAAGGAGCACCACGGAGGACCTTAAACTACGGGACCTAAGTGAGCTAAGTTTGATTGCTATAATATGTATGGCAGAAACGTTTAAATGCACGGAAATTCCCCCTAGATGAGACTAAATCCCCATAGTAAGCCGCTCCAGATGATATATGTAAGCTGTTCAACATAATAGTACGATCATTATGCCAAAGACTACACTCCCAGAGTATGTGATGAGCAGACTGCTCCTGATCGGAGCCAGGTGTTGAGCATTGACAGTTCGGCGAATCAACTAGCTTAAATGAGTATAACTTGCTCCGAAAGTTACCATGACCTGTAAGGAACTGAGCGACACTGTGATCAACCTCCAGCCATGTCTTTGCCAACCGATCAGTAACGGAAGGAAAAAACTGGTAGAGGTGGCGTCCCTTGGTTGATGTATCCCATCGCTGTTGCCATTCATTAATGAGGGTTCTATAAACTTCAGTTTGTTCTTTAAATAATCGGGTGATTTTAAGGCGATCACGTGGCATTAAAAAGTTGGAATTGATGTTGTCACGTGTGGTGTAATAAATCGCCGCTCGTCTCTGTACCTCTAGATCGACAGGAAGAACACCTGCCAGTACTGGTAAAGCTTCAGTGCTAACTGTCCTATACGCCTTGCACAAAAATATCAACGCCAGACGTTGACTCTGAAGCAACTTGCGTCGTGCGGCACCGATGGTTGCCCTATCAGCCCACACAGGTGCACCGTAACACATACAACCCAAATAAGTTGCTGCATAGATAATTTTTAAGGTGTTAAAAGACAGACCCCATGTCGACGTCGATATCCTCGTCAAGGCGTAAAAACTATTCTTAGATTTTTCTCCTATCGTTGTAATATGATCTACAAAAGTGAAGTTCCTTTCAAAAATCAAACCTAAATAACAAACGGAATCCTTATTTCTAACAGTAATATTATTAAATCTAATTCTAGGTGGCGTTTTTAAATTCCCTTTCAATAGTAGCTGAAATGTTTTATGAGGCGCGAACGATAGGCGGTTGCGCACTCCCCAATCAGAGATCAGGCGCAAACATTTTTCCGCTAAGCTCTCAAGTCCAGCCCTGGTGTTAGATTGTATAAGTAAAAGACCGTCATCAGCGTAACCGGTCAAAGTGCAGCCAGATGGTAATGGCAGTGTCAGGAAATCATCAAAACCTAAATTCCAAAGATACGGCCCTAATACTGATCCCTGGGGACAGCCCATTGTTAGCGGCTTCGACACTGCATAGTGGCCAAGTTTAAGCTTAGCTGTTCCATGTGAAAAATATGTATAGATAAGTGAGTATATATTACTACACACACCACGAGCTTTTAATTTCAAAAGTAACATCGGCCACCATGCATTGTCAAAGGCGCCAGATATATCTAAGAAAATACCTAATACATATTGACAATCTGATCTAGTGACTGTTTCCCTAACGGATATAACTGCGTCTACAGTGGACCTACCTATTGTGAAACCAAATTGTTTTTCATGAAATTTAACCCCACCCGGCAAAAGTCGAGGAACGATAAGGCGTTCTAGCAACTTCCCTAAAGATGGTAATAGGGTTCAAATTCAAATTCAAATTCAAAACTCTTTATTTGCATAATATGGGTTTTACAAAAGTTGTTACATAGTAAATATGTCTCACCATATTCAGCCTTACAGCATGCAAAAATTTAAATAATTTATGGAATACATTACATTAAAATTAAAATTATTATGTCAAATACTTATAGAATTAAAATAGATAAAAAACATTGTTTTACAAAATTTAACATAAAAATAAAAGAAATAAAGACATATAAATTAAATCCGTCATTCAATTTTATTAAATATTATTAAAAATCTATAAAGTGGGATCCTCCATAAATTCTTTTAATGAGTAATATGCCTTTGTCACAAGAAAGACATGTAAGCTCTTTTTGAGTAAAATAATGTTATTTTCATTACGTATGTCTGATGGTATCTTGTTATAAATTTTAGGACCCATACAAAATATACTTTTGTTTAGGAGTGTTGTTTTGGAAGCTCGAATACATAATTTATCTAAATGACGTTTCCTAGTGCGGTGCTCAAACAAATGAATGTTACATTTAATAAATATCACTGTCTCATAAATATACATACAGGGTAATGTTAAGATTTTTAATGTTTGGAAGTGAGTCCTGCACGAGTCCAATTGTTTTAGACAACAAATAGCTCTAACACACCTTTTTTGTGCTCGAAACACACATTCTATGTTTGTGGAGTTTCCCCAAAGTATAACACCATAGCGAAGAGTAGATGATACATATCCATGGTATGATGTTAACGCTGTCGAAATATCAACGACTTTAATCAGGTTACGAAGGGCAAAGGAATAACTATTCAATTTTTTACATACATGATCAGTGTGGTGCTTCCATGACATTTTGCTATCTATATATAAGCCTAAAAACTTTGTTGACCCTACTTCCTCTATTTCTTGATTTTTATAGTTAATAATTATATTTTCGAGTGGTTTTCTTTGCCTAAAAACAATAGCTTTTGTTTTTTCAATATTTATTTTTAAATTATTACTAATAAGCCAATTTACTGTATTTTCCAGTGTCACATTAATATTATTACATATGTCATTTTTATTATATTTATCAAAAAGAATTGTACTGTCATCGGCGAACAAAGTCATAGGATTATTGGTAACGGTCGGCATGTCATTAATATATACTAGAAATAGCAATGGTCCTAACACGCTGCCTTGTGGTACGCCGTATTTAATATGTCTAAGGCTAGATGAGTATACTGTCAGAATATTTGTCTTAGGGCAGATTTTGGCGATATCCGTCCTTTGCTGTCTATCAGTAAGGTACGATTCTATTAAGTTGTTGACATTGCCTCTAATACCATAGGCATATAATTTGTGCAGAAGTATATCGTATTTAACATGGTCAAATGCTTTTGTCATATCCATAAATAAAGCAACAGCATGACCACATTTATCCATACTAGTTACTACTCTATTACAAAAATCATATAAGGCTAAATTAACAGATCTATTCCTTCTAAATCCCATTTGTTCTTTTGCCAATAGTTCGTTAGTTTCAAGGTAGTTGTAGAGGCTATTATAAATAACTTTCTCAAAGATTTTTGAGAAAATAGAAAGCAATGCTATGGGCCGGTAGTTGTTCAAATTATCTTTATCACCTTTTTTATGTATAGGCTTTATTATGGAAATCTTAAGCGAATTTGGAAATGTTCCTGTTTCTATAGAAAGATTAATTATGTGAGCCAGTATGGGCGCTATTATATGAGACACTCTCTTTATAATATTTGTATTAATTCCATCATATCCTACACTATGGGTCGTCTTGAGTGATGTGATTATTTTGTCAATATCTTTAGGGCTAGTAGGTAATATAAAAATAGAGTTAACGTGGTTTGGGGGATATTTATATTTATGTGTGGTATTATTAATCTGTGGCATAATTTGGTCAATGAAATAGTTATTAAAATGCGTTGCTATTTCATTTGAGTCATGTATTTTCTTTTCTTGAAGTTTTATGCAAGTAATATGATCTGGTGGGCGATTGTATTTATTTCTATTAATAATGTTCCAAGTTGTTTTAGACTTGTTCTCCGAATTTTTAATAGCATAAGTATTTTGAGCTTTTTGAGTTAGTTTAACAATAGACTTTACTTTTTTTGCATATCGTAGGAAAAGTACTTTGTTCTCTAATGATCGGTTTTTTCTATATTGCCATAGAAGTGATCTTTTACGTTTACTGCACATAAGAACCCCCTTAGATACCCATTTTGGTCGTTTAAATTTAGAAAATTTAATTTTCTTCATAGGAAAACATAAATTATAAAAAAGGCAAAAAATGTCATGAAATTTATCAAAAGCTTCATCAACATGACCTGAGCTGTAAATATCTAGAAATGATAATTGATTAATGCAATTTACAAATTTTACTATGTTCTCCTGAGAATAGTCGCGTCTAAACTCATACCATCGATCTATAGCATACACCCTATCCACTGGACATTGCAATATCTGAGCTGTGTGGTCAGACAATGCTAACTCTATAACATCTGATTTACATCCATGGATATTGCATAGTATATTATCTATACAGGATTGACTTTGTAATCTAGTCGCTTGACGAATTGTTATATTCAAATTATTAATTGAACATATTTCTTGAAACTGAGACGATTGGCTAGTTGATTTCAAAAGATCTATATTGAAGTCTCCGCATATTATAAGTTTTTTACCATTTGTAATTGATGTTATCTCATTAAGACGATCAAAAAATATGTTCAAATGTGCCACTTTGGGCACTCTGTACATGCCAACAATTATAATTTTATAATCAATAAGTTCAATCGCACAACATTCTACAATATGACTGATTGATAAATTTCGAATTTCTACTATTTCAGTCCATTGATATTTAGTTTTTATCAAAATACATACACCGCCTCTTTTAGAATCATTACGGCAAAAACTGGTTGCTAAACTGTAATTCGGAATTGAGAGATACTGTTCATGGCCTGACATCATGAAATGTTCCGTCACACAGATTACATCGACATCTAATTTACATTCAAACAATTCTTCCAAACATACAGACAGTTCATTTGATTTAGTCAGTAAGCCAGCAATATTCTGATGTAAAATATTGATGTATTTATCATAGAAAAAACTCATTCATTTGTAAACTATGTTCATCGTGCGAAGTATTACATTTAGTATTATCTATCGTGTCAATATTAGAGACATTTATATTTTTTATATCATCTAAATAACTACAAATATCCGTAAATATAACATGCATGCCATAGTTGTTAAGTTTTCCTGTGCGGTTGTTAAACATTTTAAAATCATATGACAGGTTTTTGTTCGTGTCAAGAAAATAAGCGTGATCGTGAGCTAGTATATCTAAATAAAGTAGATTGTTAAAATTTTCTACCCTCCAATTAAACATGTTAAAATAGTATCCGTATTTAAATGTCGGTGTACAAATAACAATATTAGTATGCTTAATTTTTCTTAAAGTTTCTCGTATGTAGAATATCAAAGTAAAATAGTCATTTGTAGTGTTAAAGTCTTCTTCTCCAATTAGTATAATACAGAAGTCGTTCATAGTAAAGTCTCGTAGCTTGGCTTCTATATTGTGTAACATGTGTTCTGTGTAGCAATGCGGCATTAAGTAGTGACATAGATCACAATTGTTTTGGAACGCAGTCAAGGCGATTGGTGTTATTTTGTTTCTGTTATTATTACTTATGATGCAAATTTTGTTCATCAGAGTATTTTTAGGTTGGTCCTGAAATTGTATATTTTGTGAAAATTGTATTTCCTGTCTATGTGTCGAACTAGTTTGTGTTGATTTACATGCTGAATCCGTCTGTGTTTGCTTATTATACCTTTTTTGTTTTTTCTTTTTATTTGGTGTTGTAGTTTTTGTTAATTTAATAGGGCTGCATGTGATTGTTTTGTATAGATCATTCTTTTTAACTAACTCTTGATTTATTTTGTTTAGGTTTGTATTTTCAAAAGAAAGAGACTCGATTTCTTGATGAGCACTTTCCAACTCACATCCAAGTTTATCAATTTGTTTCTTCAATCGTATAATCAGTTCATGTTGTTGTTGTTTTGACAGATCGGGTAAACTTGTAATACTTTCATCGCTATCTGTTTCATCGTCGAGGGTATTTTTTGATAATTCAGTTGTATTATTTGTGTTAGAGTCTGAACTCGTTCGTGGTCGTCGAAACGTTATATTTTGTAGAAATTCCATTATTATTAGTTGGAACTATCTATATTATTATATGAATATCTTCTTTGAGGCGATATCACTGCTATTGATTTCTAATAAATTTAGTTTTTAAAATATCACAAAACTAAAATCATAGTTCTCAGGCGCGAACCCCAGACACGTCGTTCTGATGTGATAATAGTGTAGCGTCGTAGCTAACAGAGCTACGAATACATTACGTGTGTCAACAAATTTTACGATTGTACTATAGTTTAGTGGTGGTTTTTAAAAATAATAAAGTCGTTACATTCCTCAAATTTTTGCACACATTCCATGTCTTGTTTTCACTTGATTTCGTTTTAGTTTATCGTCTTTAGCACTATATACGCACTTATCACTAATGAACTAATAAATACCTATTAGATAACACTGTTTTGTATGATAAGGTAAATAAACGATTATCAAGTTGCATAATGTACTATAAATCCGAGATTTTATAATTGAATGTTTATATTGATATAAGGTGATATAAGTACCTTATAGTAGGGTTATAGGTCGATACGACTTAGGGTCATCTAGTGGTTTATCACCACCTTTTGGTATTAACCTTATGTTACCGGAACGCCAGATACTAGGAAAAATACCCTCTATAATACAACGCCTATAAACATTTAAGATTGATTCCCCAGAGATTTTACAAGCCTCTATAATCATTTTGTTTGAAATTTTATCATCACCTGAAGCTTTATTGATGGGTAGAGATCTGACAATATTGATAAATTCGTCAGTGGATGGTAAATCTGACATTGAAGATAAAGGCGGTTGTGCTGCCCATTGTCTAATCTGTTGGTGGTATTCCGTGTCATTATCTTGTCGATCATCGGGTACAAGAGAACCTAGTAGCTTATTGGCTGTCTCTTCTAAACCTACAGTATGTGTATTGTTGAACTTTATGTTATGTATGTATGCAAGTTCAACTGACCTGTTTGCTTTGAATTCATGATATACTGGAGACCATGGACCCTCTTTATCAAGCCTATCGACTATTCTACGCAATAAATTACCCTTAGATTTCTCCACAGCAGCTCTGTAATGAGATCTGGCAACCCTAAGAGCAACAAGGGCCGAAACATGGGCCTCTCCTACTATATTACGTTTCTTAATAATATTAAATTTCCTACGCGCTCTACGAAATCGTCTACGAAGTTCAGCTAGGTGATCACTCCACCAATCACATCTACGAGTACTAGTAAGAGATCTCCGACCAAGAGCCACATCTGCGCAATAAGTGAAAGTGTCTGACAAAATAACAGCACTTTCTTCGGCGGTCAAGTCGTTGCGAGTGTAGTCTCTGACATGAGCAGCAAAGAGCAAACCGAAAAACTCCCAATTAGCACCTTTACTCTTATATCTGAAGTTGCCGGCACCACTATAAGGATCCCGTGCAAATCCAGAAGAAAACCCATAAACGATTAAACGATGATCACTACACGACGCATCCGGTAGGACACGCCACCTATCAATGCGAACGCCTCCACAAGAAAGTGTGACGTCAATAGAAGACTCGCCCATTGGGCTGCAAAAAGTTGGTGGTGCATCGGGGGTGTTATGTATAGAGAGGTTCATTTCTGCAATGAAATCCTCGACCGCACAGCGACGGTCCCTATCACTGGACCTATGTTTGCCATACCAAAGAACTGAAGAAGCATTGACGTCTGCGCCAATGATAATCTTGTGGCCTGCGAGAGACCGCAAGACGTGGCGAAGATGGTGAAGATGAGGAGTGACAGGATCGGAATATTGAAAGTAACAGCTCACGACATAAACCCTGCAGGATAAGGATGTAACTTCTGCAACGGCACAGTGTGACGTCATTAAAAGACGAAAGAGAAAGTGCCGTTATTGTAAAATTAGAATTCGCGACGTATATCCCAGCTCGTGCTCTGTTGTTATGTTGTACTAGCTGCCTACGAAAGTGCGCATTCTGATACTGTTCCTGAACTAAAACGATATCTAACTTGTGTTCTATAACTAATCGGTCTAATTCTGATGTAGCAACCCTATCATTGTGGAGATTTAATTAATCTAACACTAAATTAGCCATTGTGGCCCTACCTACCTAGTTAGAGTCCTACCTATCAGTTAATATGAGGTGTTTAAAATAAGCTGCTCTAACTTAAGCTTGTATGACAGACACTGTTGAGAGCCACATCTATGCTCGCTGGGTTTCCTTAGGCGTTTGCAAGCTACGCACGTAGGTTTGAAATTAGGGGTAAGCTTATCAGGGCAAGCCCTAGTTTCGTGTTCCCCAGCGCAGTTCGCACAAGCAGGTGTTGTACTAGTGCAAAACTTATGTACATGGCCGAATTGTTGACATTTCAAGCAACGTACTACCTCAACGTCATCAATGAACCTACAAGTTGCCCAATCTATAAATACTTTATCTTTAGTAGTCGCCAGATGTTTCCTAACTACAGGTTCAACTTCTAATCCTATCCATTTACGCCCATTATCTAGCTTACGTCTGCGGATAACCTTTGTGCTCTTAATGAAATCCTCCTCTTTAATAGGTATTTCATCCTTAATATTCTGGCGATACAAGGCAGTCATAAAAGTAGACTCCTCCATAGAAATTGGCACATCTTTAATAAGAATACGTGGTCTGCGGCCCTTTGGTTTCTCCAAACGTAGACCCGCTGATTTGATTGCATCTACGGACTGGAGTTTTTGCAGTTGCTTTTCGTTAGCGACACGTAACACGACACCTGACTTTGCTGTCTTCTTAATGCCGACGATCTGAAAACCGTCGTCACTAGGTTTTATTGCTTTCATTAAAGCTTGTTTAGTGGCGGAAGATGACGCAAAATCAGCTGATCGTTCAGTTGTCGGGTAAGCGACAACGCACGGCAGAGGTGGTCGTGACTGCACTGGCGCTGCCGACTTAGGTGGTATACGAAGTTTCAACTGGTCCGCATAAGTTGGTTTTGACCCACATGTTTTTTGCCCACACGATAATGTTTGTTGATTATTTTGAACATTATCTGTTAGAAATTATCTGTTGAACATTATCTGCTGTTAGGTACTGAAAAAATATCTTACCGAAGAACTCAAATTAACTTCTCCTCTACTCTGGAACTCACAATCGACGGCAAATATCAGCATAAGTTAGCCACGGAACCAACAAGTCAGTTGAGCCCCTATTCATTGTTTTACAAATTACACTATTATACAAAATACACATTCAAATGCAAAATGTAAAAAAAAAATGGTGGCTTGGACGCAGTGGATGCGGCAGGAAAAGGACCGTGTACTATGGCGCGTGTTGGGAGAGGACTATGTCCAGCACTGGACTGCGATAGACTGATTGATTAATTGATTAATTCAAATGCGTGAAAACTTACTGTAAGTAACTGTTAAATGGACTGCCTTGGCTGTCCAGTGGCCGCAGTATGCGCCTGCTGTGCACGAGGTTGTGGGTTCGATTCCCACACAGGACAAAACTTTGTGTGACCCACAAATAATTTTTCTGAGTCTGGGTGTAAAATGTGTCCGTTAATTGTATGTTTGTAAAGTCCCCCGCGACACAGAGCTTGTTCTCTAGTGCGGGAGTTGTCTTTTAAAAAGAAAAAAAATGCATGAAACTTAATAGCCCAGGTTTCAAAGCTGATTTAATAAATGCTCAGTCCGGATACAACTAGAACTGGTTAGAAGCAGTTAAAGCCAGTATAAGGTAGAAATATTCGGGTGTAAGTGAAAATTCTCGGTTATTTCTAGAAATTTAACTCCGAGCGAGTTAATTTTATTCGTTACAAAACTCTGCGTCAGGTATTACTGCAACCGTTTTTGTTTATATATTTTTAACGTAATCAAATGTTGACTTGAACTTGTATTTATTTCATAGTAAATTTTAATTATTTTTAGACGCATTGAGCACTGCATGTAACTATTATGATGAGAAAACTCGCATATACCTAATACCGCATTTGTTTTACAAAATATCGTTTGAAGAAGATTGTAAAAGCAAAAACATTTTTAAAAATAAAGTAAAGAAAACATTGTTGATTTATAATGATATTAAGTTACATCAGACATAGTGAATCACACACTGTAATAATTTGTGGTATACCAATACCGCAAATTATTATAATAGATTATTCGATCATGTACTTGATATAATATAGTATAATATAATAATAATAATATTTATTGATTCTCATCATACAAAATCTTAATATTAAATACAACAAAACTTATAAGTGCAATGGTAAAGTTACATTTACAGTACGGATCGTAACTGGTATCTTAGCTAGGTTACATAATAACCTGTGTTAAAGACACCAGTCCCTCTCCCCGACATGAAAAGCGCTTTTTACATTTAGAAAAATAAACAATTTTGGTAAACAAATTAAAAATTAATAGTAAAAATTAAAATAAAGAGAAAACTTTCCTTAAAAGTAAGTGGGTAAGTAATTGAATGAGTGAATGACGAATGAGGGTGAGTTTGTGTGTGTTGGTGTGTGGATGTGAGTATAAATGTGGTAGGGTACATGAAAATTTATCTTATTGGGTCAGAAGATTTTCTGTCTCTTGGTAAGTCAATACTTGCAGCCATTTCTTGACGTGGTTTTTACATGCCCGACTAGGTAGATGGTAAATAGGTAACAGCTTATTTACTCTGTTATATAAACTTGGTGCCAGGAAATAGTTAAATCTTTTAGAATGAGTGTAATTGCATTTCCTAATTTCACATATCCTATCCTTACGCCTCTTAGTAATTTTTTGATACGGGGTCGTGGCATGTTGAATTAGTGTAGTACTCAAAATAAAGAGTTGTCTTACCGTCAGCACTTGACAGCATTTATATAGGTCTACAGTCGGAAAAGTATACTTTTTAAAGGTGCTCACTTTTAAGATAGCCCTTTGTACTCTTTCAAGTTTCAGCAGTTCTGTTTTGGCCGCTCCACCCCAAGAAGAAATACAATAATTAAGAAGTGATTGGCACAGAGCATAATATATATTGATTAATAGTTAGGTATGCATAGTTATAGTTATTAAGTGAGTGCACAGTATTCGCCAACAAACTGCTATGCAGTTTCTAAAGTATATAAATAAAATATAAAGTATAAAAATGATTTTATGTATACTTGTTGGTTAATTAAATGAAATAAAAATAAACTTTTTGTGTCAACAAAAATGATGGAATTTGCGTCATCGTTGCCAAACGCTTTCCATATTTAACTTAGTTTCTCCTTCTATCGGCAGTCCCCAAAGACTGCCTTGCATGTTTCTTTGAAATATTTTCATCTTCAAAGCCACGTTGAATACTTAGAAATTAGAGGATTGAAGAAAGCCTTAGACTATATTTCTGGTAAATTCTAATGTTAAAAAAATCAAGTCAAGGCACTACACTACACAAAAAAAAACTTTACGTCATGCGTGTAAAGTTGATTAAAAAATATATTAAATTTTTATTATTACCCTACCTATGTATTATTGGCGATAGTTTTTAGTGTTTATTTTATTCGAGAAAATATTATATATCTAGGGTTTTTTGTATTTATAAATTTAGAATTAAATGATGACGATAAAATGTAGCCTATAGCATTCAGGGATAATGCAGCATTTTATGACTGCAAATAATTTCAGACTCGTATCAGCAGTTTCAGACTTACAAACTTTAATTCTTTATAATATGAAGTCAGATAACTTTTGCTCAGACACGTGTAAAAAATAATATCTAAGTTACAAAATGGATAAACTTAACAAAAGCAGTAACTTGAGTTATAACAGAAATCTAAACTTTTTTAATTTTATTCTCCAGTTGTTTTGAAGATAACACGTGTTGACATTATACTGTTTACTTTAGAAACATTCATTGCTAACATATTATTATCATTACATAGAAGTTCTGTTCATATTGCTAATTAACTTCGACTTTTCCAACTTTGACTTTATAAATTGACTGTACCACTGTCTTCTGTAAAATATGGGAGACGTAGGTCACCATACAAGATGGCAAGCTTGATTGAGAAGGACCTCCACCTTACAGAAGACCACAGCCAAATAACTACACACATTGCTACAGCTATAGTCCTGTACGTGAGTACAAGTTTCCAGTGCTCATTTAAGGATACGTTTTATTAAAAAAAAGAACAAGCAATACCTGCTGTTATAAGGTTTCGTCGAGTCATCCAATGCGATTTTTTTTCGTAAAAGAGTATTCATTTGTTACTAGAGAAATACAAGAGAGGTATGCATGGACCTCCACCTTATAGAAGACCACAGCCAAATAACACGCAGTGGTGTAGCTGTTCCTGTGGGTGAGTACAGATCTCCAGTGCTCATTTAGGAATGCGTTTTGAAATAAACGTTTTCCTATCCAAGGAATACTTCATCTTAAAGCCCTGGTGTAAAAAAATGGGTCAGCAACACGCAATTGATACCTTTATTTTTGCAAGTGTCCTTAGGATACGGTGGCTACTTGCCACCAGGCGAGCCGTATGCTTGTTTGCCACCAAAGTATTATAAAAAATGCTACTATACGGTTAAAGACTTTTTAGAAGACAAATCTTAAGGTGCTGCAACACAAACAAAAATGTTTTTAACATATCTGTACACGATTATTATCAAAGGATTGTTATAATCAACTCGTCACACCCCTAGTATACAAAACGACAGTTTAATTGTCAGTTGGCCGAAGGGATGAATGATGTCGTCCAAGTAGGTACTCGTAGTGTATAGGGTGGTACAGCCTCATGAACTTGGCTTGTTCATTAATTTTAGGTGTCACAGCTGTGTTAGATTTTCTATCTATGTGTATTCGAGAGATTATATAAAGGTATTCCGTGTGGTGACGGATTTAGAATACATATGTTACCACCCCGTTCCACCGCGAAGGTGTCGCAAGAGTCGACTAAGGGAGTAAGTCTGGCAGGCAACAACCACCACACGAAAACTCGAAACAAAACCCTATACCAACCCGTCTGGCCAGCGTAGTATAGTAGGCTAATATCCCTCCAAATGTATGGAGGAGACCCGTGCCCAGCTGTGGGTCGTTTATGGGTCGAGATGATGATGATGTAAAGGGTTAAGTCTGTGATACCTTATAGGCTTAGCTGCCATGGAAGGAATGGTTAGTCCTGTCCTCTAAGATGGGGAATATAATAGAATAATATAGGTACACGGGAGAATGCAATTACTGCCTTGGTGGTCCAGTGGTTGCAGTATGCGCCTGCTGTGCACGAGGTTGTGGGTTCAATTCCCGTACAGGGACAAAACTTTTGGGCAACGCGCAAGCTTTATGACAAAATAACTAGGTACTATCCACTTATTCATATATGTTTATTTAATTTTACAAGATTCTTATTCTTAATTAATGAATTGACATTATTAAATATCAATTTATTTAGGTAATAAGTAAGGACACCATACTGTGATGTCCTTCATGGTAAATTATGTAAATTATAATGAGTAGGTAATGTTAATTTGAATGGTCATAACAACTTTAACTAATCAGTGAATGTTTGCGTTGATGTAACTTAAAATAACATCAATGAGATATGGTACTTAAACTTATACGATATGCTTGTAATGTATTAGAGAAGAGAGAGAGAGAGAGAGAGAGAGAGAGAGACATTTTATTGTTCCCAGCTGATGATAAACAGTAACCGTAGCCTATACTGCCTTGGTGGTCCAGTGGTCGCAGTATGCGCCTGCTGTGCACGAGGTTGTGGGTTCGATTTCCGCACAGGACAAAACTTTGTGTGACCTACAAAGAATTGTTCTGAGTTTGGGTGTAATTTGTGTCCGTTAATTGTATGTTTGTAAAGTCCCCCGCGACACAGAGCTTGTTCTCTAGTGCGGGAGTTGTCTTTTTTAAGAAGAAGAAAGGCTACAGTAAAAACACTTGATAAAAATATATCAGATTTAAGATATGTTTTGCTTTGATACTTGTCTTACACTTGCGTGGTTCCTTTTAAGCAGGGCAGAATGATCGTATCGAGACTGGGTGTAATTTGTGTCCGTTAATTGTGTGTTTGTAAAGTCCCCGCGACACAGAGCTTGTTCCCTAGTGCGGGAGTTGTTTTTTTAAAAGGACAGTGTAGGTCCTTTCCCAGTCAGGCTTGCTCGCTAATATGGTGCCCTGCCTCTCTTACACTGTTTTTATTTCAACAAATACCCAACAACTTAAAAAGAACAAAAACGCCTGTACCATAAAAAGTTAAACTCTCAACAATCAGAAACAAAATGAGGATGATTACAAAAATCTGTACAATCATTATGTGGAACTTAAAAGTTTCGATACGATACTTGTGTTGGTGTTACCCGGGTAACTGGGAGAAAACCGGATATCTGTAAACGGAAGTTCGCAATGCGGGTAGGTACATAAAAGAATAGGCCAATTGGGTAGGATGAACGATAAACGATTATATTGCTAGGGCATTCGTTATCCGTGTTATTTCTTCATTATAATAACAGTTTATCATAGTCATTGGTTTCTGATAAATTATTCCGGTTAATGGTTTATGTATTGTGCAATACATATAAGAATTTTTACTTTGCAAAATTACCAACCACTTTTGATTTTATCTTATACTCACAAAAAATCGATCCCTCATTACCATACAGTGGGAAAATACATTCAGTGTTTTTATTCATTGCATCATATTATTGTTTCCTAATTAAGTAAATAGTTTTACATAAATTTCATTTTGTATAGTATATTGGTTTCCGTCCCTTTTTGTTACCACAAATATTGTAACTCATACCAAATTGTAAATGTTATACTGTGGCGATTAAAAAGAGTGGCCCAAGTTTCTTGCCAACTCTTCTCGAGGCGGCCCAACCCTAGTCAGCGAATGGACCGTAGGAAAACAATATGCTGGCATTTGTTTTGACATTCATAAGTGTCATGCATTTAATTTAAATGTATAAATGAGTTTGACTTTGACACCTAGCAGCACTTTGCCTAGCGGTAAAGTGTTTTTTTTTATACTACTTGGGTGGCAAACAAGCATACGGCCCGCCTGATGTTAAGCAGTTACCGTAGCCTATGGACGCTTGCAATATCAGAAGTATCACTTGCGTGTTGCCAACCCGTATTTTTACACCAGGGCTTTAAGCTGGAGTAACCCTGGGATAAGAATACGTTTCTTTCAAAACGCATTCCTAAATGAGTGCTGGAGACCTGTACTCACACACAGAAACACAACTACGAGTACATAGACCGCTGAGTCTAGTTATTTGGCTGTGGTCTTCTGTAAGGTGGAGGTAATTCTTGAGACGGGCCCTACCTCTCTGAATATTATTGTCTCTTATTGTTCACAACATACTAAAATAAACTATAGTAGCAATACTGGAATCGTGGCCAATATAAAATATACATCTAAACACGACCAATCCCATTAACAAAGCACATTTACAAATTGGCTACCCAATAACAAAACTCAATGCTGTATTGTGATTGAAAAAAAAGTATCGTAATTACCATTCGAAAAACAAATTTGAAGGTAGGTACGAAAAAATGGAACATTATTGCATTCGCAGGTAAAACCGGCCGGTATCAATTCACTTATCGCGAATCAATCAGTTGAGTTTTGTTCAATAAATATAGACTTTTTCAATTGAAAACGTCTACCAATTTTATTTAATTTAGGGTAGTTACTTTTTTATTGTCATGTTTTTTAGCATGTAATGATTTAGAAATATGATTTTATTAGAAAGGTATAATATATGTAAACAGAGCAATATTGAAACTTAATATTTACGTTGCAAAGGATTTCATGAGCGCGAATAAAAGCTCCCTGCCAAAGTGCCCAAGAGACTATAGCATAGAGTTCTTTAAGAAAGAAATTATAAGGTTTTTAAAGGGTCGGCAACGCGTGACAGCCCAGGTGTTGCAAACGTCCATAGGCTACGGTTACTGCTTACCATCTGGCGGGCCGTATGCTTGTTTGCAACCTAAATAGTATAAAAAAATAAAGTTCTCACTTTTAGACTACAGATATTGCGAATAATCTCATTTGTATTACTTATAACGGCTATTTAATTATCCTATATAAATAGCCATTAAAAATATTTCCTGGCACACATATATCTATATAAATTGCTTATTCCGACTGACAGACAGATTCATCAACGCACAACCGAAACTACAGGGGCTAGAACCGTAAAAGTTTGCATGTTGGTTCCTTTTACACTGTAAGTAAACACTAAGAAAGGATTTAAAAAAAATCAACCTCATAAGAGGAAGATAAAAGGATTGAAAGTATGTATGAAAGTCCTTTATTTTTGAAGATAGACTTTCAAAACTGGCGAAGCCAGAGAGAGCCGCTAGTCCTCTATATATAAATGAAATAAATGTATGTTCTCTATGCATTCCTAAACCACTAATCCATTTGCGACGAATCCAATTGTAAAAGTTTCTAGCCCAAAAAACATGGGTCAACGCGTCAGAATGACATAAAAGCAAAGCTGCGTACGAATATCATTTATTCATATAGGTCACACTGTGATACTAATTTGCCTAATGCCTGATATGCTAAGTAAATAGACAGGGGTATAACAAAGGAACCTAAAAACAGAAAGGAGCTAACAAAAAACTCAGTTGTGTATCATACGCAAACGCAACTTAAAGAACATAGCAACAGGTCTCCAACGCTCATTTAGGGATACGTTTTGAAAGAAACGTATTCCTATCCCAGGGTTACTTCCATCTTAAAGCCCTGGTGTATAAAAAATTGGTTGGCAACACATAAGTGATACCTCTGGCATTGCAAGCGTCCATAGGTTACGGTTACTGCTTAACATCAGGCGGGCCGCTTGTTCATGCTTGTTTGCCACCAAAGTAGTATAAAAAAACAGACCCATTAATTTCTTTAACACTAATGGAGTAGGCTATATAAATATATAGATATTTTATCCATGTAGTGACGGATTAAGAATACAAATGACACCACTCCGTTTCGTTCAATCCCGAGGTTGTCGTAAGAGTCGACTAAGGGAGTAAGTCAGGCAGACATATCCACTGCAAGAGAGGGAAAATTCGAAACAAAATCCTATACCAACCCGTCTGGCCAGCGTGGTATGGTAGGCTTAAATCCCACCAAGTGTATGGAGGAGACCCGTGCCCAGCAATGGGTCGTTTATGGGATGAGATGATGATGATGAATAGACTTCTAATTTGGTAGAATATTATTATCTAGTCACACTTAAATCAAAATCTACCAAACCATACTAAATTTTGACTAACTTTTGTACAATCCACGTGAAATACAACACTAAAATAACAGAAACTAATTATGATTAATTGCATTTTGTGAGTTGCAACTCGTCGCTTTATTTCGCAGCATCTCGTTTGTTTGTATCTAATTAGTATGTTTTCTATACTTTTAGTGGGTAAACATGTTTTATGCAGGTTCATATAATTTTAAAACAGTACTGCGATTCACTTTTGCAATTAAATTGAAATGACTTTAACGGCAAATCCTTTTGGAATTAGAATTCGCAACAAAATCGAAAATAGAACCAGTAATAATAATATTCCTGGCTGAATTTAAAAGAAGAAAATAAGAATAGAATAAATTTACCACTTAAGTATACACTACCAGTTTCTGCCCGCGATTTTGCCCGGGTGTATAATCCCAATCACATATTTCAGACTATAATCTATATCTGTAACTTTCGCATTTATAATATAGACTAGCTGCTGCCCGGAGCTCCGCTCGATGTTGGTTTTTTTTTATACTACTTAGATGGCAAACAAGCATACGGCTACAGTAACTTTTTATTCACCAACAGTGCTTTAAATTGTAGTATTATTAGATCCAGATTTATAGATCCCAGGGATCGGAAAACGCATCCTTAAATAAGCGCTGGAGACATGTACTTACACACAGAAACACAACTACACCATCTTCTGAGTACAGCGGGTTCGGCTGGCGCTGCTGCTGCAGCTGCTGAGGCCCTTAAACGGCGCAAATACGGAAACTTAATTGGCAATTACGTATTTGAGCCGTTTGGGGTCGAGACAATTGGTTCGTGGGGTCCGAGCGCTCGCTTTCTTTTTAGGGAAATAGCGAAACGACTGGTCGACGCTTCGCGTGACCAAAAGGCTGGCCTGTTTCTTGCACAGAGAATCAGCATTGCCATTCAACGTGGCAATGCCGCCAGCCTTTTGGGCACTTTTCCGGTTGACAGTGATTCGGAGGAATATTATGACGCCTAAACTATTGCCTTTTATTTAATTAATTAATTTTCATATTTAGGTTTAGTTAGTATAAATAAGTTTTTTCATATTATTGTTGTATATATATATAGTTTGAATTTTAAATGAATAAATGAGTTATTACTACACCACTGTGTGTAGTTATTTGGCTGTGGTCTTCTGAAAGGTGGAGATCCTTCCCAAGTCGGGCTTGCTCGCTAGTATAGTGCCCTATCTCTCTCAAAAGCAGTAAATTACCTTCCTCAGGATACCATCTTTCTCATTTCAAAATTTATTAAGATTCGTTCAGACGTTTTGTCGTGAAAGCGTAACAAACAAACAAACCCACTTTTGCATTCATGAGCATAGATTTTCTTTGTATAAATTATCAGTATTAAAGCTACAAATACAGTTTTAAAAGAAACTACTTTCATTTCTTATTACCTTTACTACTGGAAAGATGAACTTTATATTTGTCCGGACTCCTGAAGAAATTACACGCGAAGCCAATCGCCAATTACACAAAGTCGACCACGCAAATACAACGCTAAGCCAGCCGACACTTTAAGAGCGGAGGCTCCTCAAACATAGTTTCCAATATTTACTTAGGAGCGAAGAATTTGTCGGGATCCCTGGTCGGCAAAGTCGATCCCTTGCTGTGATACGTCACACATTCGTTTATCTGTTCAAACATAGTATTGATGATATAGCGTTTGATGTCAGTGAAATCTTAAGAAATGTTCAGATCTTGAAGTCTTGAGTGGGGCAATGGGTGATTGTGTTACTGTAATTTATTTCTGTAACAGATACCTATTGTTATAAAAAAATTACATATCGGTTACGGATTCGGGCCTTTGCTAGATTTGGCATCAGATAAAGAGGTGTGGAAGATCACGGGGAAGACCTTTGCTCAGCAGTGCAGCATAATAGGTTAAAAAATAACATAACATCACGCCGTTTTATTCAAAGGGGTAGACAGAGTTGTATGACACTCACACTTCACCAGCTATGTTAGGTCTGAAATAATAAGGAGCGAGTCTATTGTCATAAACAAGGTACAAACCCGGACACCGTACTGCTACTGAGAATTTTGTAACAGAAAATAGTTACACTTTGTCCGGCCAAAATAGAACCCAGAAGCTTACTCAACAACCCGATGTTCTGTATTGTTAGTTTTATTGACTGGACTTTAATATTCTTTTTTTTAAAGATTCATACGCATTTATTCATTTACAATGTATTTATACCTACATATGAAGCTTATTTTAAATTAAATATAAAAAATAAGAAAACCATAAATAAAGACAAAGAATTTCTGTTGGGAACGTACCCAGAAGGCTAGCGGCATAGTCATGTTCAATGGCCATAGCGTATTAGCTACTAAAAGAGCATTATATTATTACTAGCTGATGCCCGCGGCTCCGCCCGCGTGGATGTCGGTTATCGCTGTAAAAAGTAGCCTATGTGTTATTCTATCTCTGTGACAAATTTTATCCAGATCGGTTCAGTAGTTTTTACGTGAAAGAGTAACAAACATCCATCCATCCATACTCACAAACTTTCACATTTATAATATTAGTAAGAATAGTATTAACGATATTCATCACAAATATTTCTGTACATATTATTTTCGAGTAAAAATAGCACTACATAATAAATACGTCATATCCATCCATCCATACATCATATACAATTGAACTACTCATAACCACGGTAAGACTAGTTACATTTCAATTCACTACGTAAACAAAATTAAATCTGATATTCCATAATCCACTGTGACTTAAGCTTATCAATGGAAATCTAAAAATTCCATCTAATTATTAATCTGCGAAATCGCCAGTGCTTTCTTCTTAAACTATTCTTTGGAGTCCACTCTTTAATATAAATCTCTCTATTTCCTTCTTTCCTTAACGGTAAGAAAGAGATAGCATTATACAATGGGTTCAATAATAAAGAGGACTGGAAGTACGTAACCTAAGTTACTAAAATGGGATTTGTCTTTTGAGGAATCACACAGAAGTGCTGACGGTGCATATCTCATCGGATCATAAGAGGTTCCAGAACTTTCTTTCGCTGATCGTAGTTTGGACATGTTAATGCTGATCATTTAAATGGATTACAAGTTGAATGTTTTGCGGGAAAGTTTTGGGTGAGAGAGAATGCAATGTGGTTTTACATCTGTTTGAGGTTAATATCAGCTATTCATTTGTTCAGGTTTTGGATTTTGCAAAGATAAGCTATAGTGATTTTTTTTATAAAATATTAATAGAATAGAATAGAATAGAAAACTCTTTATTGTACACCAATTACATTTTGATAACAAAAATTATTTATACTTAGTTATGTACAATGGGCGGCCTTATATAGCAATTTCTTACAGGCAACCTTTGGATGGACAGAAAAGAAAGTTAAATATAATAAAGAAAAGTGGGAGGGTTTTGGTGTAGTTATAATAAGGAAAGGAGATAGATCAAAACAATTAGATGCAGATGAATACCTGTTACTTATCATATTAAATCAATATAAAGTAAAAATATACATACATACACATACAGATAGCATAGTTACATACAAATTATGTAATAAATAAATACATAGGTACTGGTATATTTCAAATACAGAGAAGAATACGAAGAAAACTTACATAATGTCACGTTGAGAGGAAATGTTCACATAACATTTTTTTAAAAGTAGTAATTGTCTGTGCTCGCCTAATAGCGACTGGCAATGCATTCCACAAACGTGCAGCATGTACGGTGAAGGATTTGTCATAAAATTTTGTGGAATGCATTGGTATTTCCAGCGTTAAATTTTCCGATGATCTCAGGGATCTCACATGTGAGTCATTCAAGAACTGAAAACGTTCTTTTAAATAAGAGGGGGTAGAAGGATTAAATAGGATGTTATAAAGTAGCGAGAGAATATGAGTATTCCGTCGAAGTCGAATAGGGAGCCACTTGAGCATATTTCATTTTATGAAAATAATTTTAGAAAAACCACTCTACTCTTTTTTTTTTTTTTAAAAGACAACTCCCGCACTATAGAACAAGCTCTTTGTCGCGGGGGACTTTACAAACATACAATTAACGGACACAAATTACACCCAGGCTTAGAAAAACTCTTTGTGGGTCACACAAAGTTTTGTCCTGTATGGGAATCGAACCTACAACATATACATACTGCGACCACTGGACCACCAAGGCAGTCAAAAAACTCAACTTGTTTCACTAACGTATGTATTTTTATTTTAACTTAAAATTTCAAATATAACTACTTATTTCTTTTTAAAAGAAAAAACATGCCATTTGATTACTATTAACACATTCCGATTCAAATTATTTAAAATAATAACATAAGCTACTTAATTTATTCCAATCAAATAAATACCCATAAACAAAAAAAAAACTCAATATTGCTGAAAGAATTACTCAAAAAGGTCAGCTAACTAAAAGCCAGCGAACATATAAAATGAGGCGCCGTAATTATTTTATATATGCGTTAAAAACGGACCAAGGTCAGTGTTTATTGTGCCACAAAAAAAAAAATCTCTCGAAGCTAGCTGATAAACTCCTTGGCAATTAAGAGACGAGGAAACTCGTAAAAGTTTAACAGTGTAATTCTTAATATAATTTCAGTTATCTTTCTGTTTATAACAAATGTTTCATGAAAAAGTTCTAATTATTAAATGAGTGATGACGTTGAAGTCATCATTACGAGTTATCTTTGAGCCCTTCTGTAACAATATGATTACTCTTTATAAAAGCTAGTCTCAGCTTTTTACTTTCTTTTTCAGATTTAACTCGTTAAAATAAAACATTAAATATTTTTAAAGTGAAAACTTTTTTTAACTTTTTTACGGTACGCATATTTTTAAATGAGATAAAATCTCTGGATTCGCGACACCGTTACGAGACACAGCTTGACATATCTGAAAAAAAAAAATTTTATTTTCGACTGTCACGTTATTATAGCAAAGTGGCGATATATGCATGTAAATATAGCAGACCGCGAACGCGTCTAGATAAATAAAAAAAAACATTTATTGTTTTAAAATTTATAACAACTGTTTAGCCTAGTGTTTTCACTTCTGTCGGCACTCCCGGAGTGCAATTAATTTTTTTTTATTGATGTAAGTCTAATTCTGAAATCTCAACGGGATGCAAACAGATCAGAAAACAATTCTTTTTAGTTATTAGATGGCAAACAAGTATACAGCCCACCTGATGGTAAGCAGTTACCGTAGCCTATGGACGCTTGCAATATCAGAGGTATCACTTGCGTGTTGCCAACCCATTTTTTTACACCAGGGCTTTAAGCTGGAGTATCCCTGTAAAAGGAATACGTTTCTTTCAAAACGCATCCCCAAATTAGCGCTGGAGACCTGTACTCTCACACAGGAACACAACTACACCGCTGTGTGTAGTTATTTGGCTGTGGTCTTCTGTAAGGTGGAGGTCCTTCCCCAGTTAGGCTTGCTCGCTAGTTTGGTGCACTACCTCTTTTTATGCCTCGCATCTTAAATGACCCTAGTATTGATGGGAGAGAGAAGACCCGTGCCAGTGTGACATAACAAATTAATCATGGCTAAGAACAGATTATTAAAAATAAAAATAGAAACAGGATCACTACAAAATTGTATACAATAAATATGGACCCAACAAATATACTTAATAATATATAACTTGGCAAATATTCAAATAGAATTTACCTTTACCAAAAACCCGAGAATTAACTTAATCATTTTAAAATGAATTTTCTTTAACTTACCGTAATCCATAATCAAAATATGTTCGGATGGGACGACCTACTAATTTTATATTTTGATGTTAATTGACTAATTAACTTCGGGAGTTACATTTTCAATTTTAGCGTTTTACGTAAGACTTTAAATTTCATATATCAATCGTTTTACACCTTTATGATTACAATTGGTTTTGTTTCGTTCGTTGCCATGGCAACAAAGCAGTATGGTATTTAAATTCAAAAACAAACAATCTGTATTCTTATTACGCATGTTAAAGAAAGTAATTAGCGTACCATAGGAAGTAAACAAAATGTTTCATTAAATTAAAGAAATTATAAGGTTTTTTAAGTTTACCAATAGGGATATTGCTGTCCCTTTTCCACAAAACAGTCATAAAGAACATCAAAACCAGTGTGGTTGGTGTCTAATCTGAAATGCTTATAATTTGGTATAGTTTCATTATTTCTACGGTATTATTATATTACTTAATTTTTATAAATAACAAAACTAAAGTGAACCTCATCGACGTTTGGTGTGGCCGCTCGTATAGCGGGGCCCGCGACGCGTACTAATTCAAATTTCGAACAGAACAATCATCTTCCTTTATTCGGTTGCTCCAATAAAATGTATGCTTAGGCAAGCTATCATACAGCCTAGTCTTTTTTATGTTAACTTCATTTTTACTAACATTCGCTCTAAAGCTGTGGTTTCTTTTAAGGTAGCTGAATACAAAACCTTCATTAACAAACTTATTGTAGAATTTGACAGTAAGGAAGAATACGCTTTTTAACAAACCCTGGTGCCAAATAAAGCACGAGTTTAAAATTCATCAAATCTTCACACAAAGAAAAATAAACGTAACGCCACAATCACGCTTAAGCACAGCGGGGTAAACAGTTAATAAAGTATTTCGAACTGAATCTCCTTAATCTCAGTGACGGGAGAGCCGGAAATTAAAATATTCATAGCTCAAAGGCTTTGTGAATATAAACATCTGTGTTTCTGTGGGTGTCGATATAAAAATATTTCATGATTGCGTAACGCGTAACGTTGCTGTCAAACGTGAAAAGAGTTTATAATGTTGACATGACATTTAGTTCCAAAGCGATGTCTTTCTGGTCGTTGATCACCAGGTCCCAAATTCGATTCCCAGGTCCGGCTAAAAATAGATATTGAGTTTTTCCATCAAAATAGTTAAAACTAAATTCGTTGTAGAAGTTTTCTACCGTAGCCTATGGACTCTTGCAATACCAGAGGTATCACTTGTGTGTTGCCAACCCATTTTTTTACACCAGGTCTTGAAGATGTGAGTAACCCTGGGATAGGAAAACGTATTTTTTTCAGAACGCATTCCTAAATTAGAGACTGTAATCACACATTGGAATACAACTACACCGCTATGTGTAGTTATTTGGCTGTGGCTTGTAAGGTGGAGGTCCCTCTCCAGCCGTGCTTGTTCGCTAGAATGGTGCCCTCTCTCACTTAAATTTAATTTTATTACTTAACTGTCAATCCATTTGACGAAGACGATCACCATAATATTGAATAGACCACAAAATTACGAACATAATTAATAAATGTTGATTTAGCATTCAACCACATAAAATTAAATATTCAAATTCTTAAAACACTGGCTTCGAGATAAGGTTTTACTGTTACAGAATTGTGAAATTCTCTTATCTACCTTCTAAATGTGGGGGAAAAACAAAATTTTAGGTCCTTTATGTTTAACGAAATGGATTTACGGTCGGCATAACTAATTGAAATTATCATTAAAAGTTTTTATTGTTCAGATAAAGGTACGTTTGTGTCTAATTACCGTTTTTTATGTTGTCATGTTAGGGGTGGGTTTTTTTATTTGTTACGAGTACTTTCATTGTTGTTGCTTTCTTAATTGAAAACAGATTCTTATTTCGTACAGTCTACCAGTTGGAAGAAAAACTAATGTTTTCAGATTACGTAATTATCTAAATTAATTTATAATTCACTGGTGGTTATGTAAAATTGCAAATTCCAGGAGATACTAGCGGGCATGCCCGACTAGGGAAGTGCCTCTATCTTACAAACGGCCACCAGACAAATAACTACACACAGCGGTGTAGTCTTTCAGATAGTAAAGAGTATCTGAAAGCATCAGTATAAAAGTCCGTAAGCAATATCGTTAGTATAGGAATATGTATTATGTGTGTATTTAAATGTGTATGTATTGTTCTATATAACTATGTATTATATATATATATATATGTACGTATATTTTTACAATGTAATATTGTATTGAACTTTTTAAAATAACAATAAACAAAAAATTATGTAAAAAAAATAAACTACACCATCACTTGTTTTCATCCCAAGGTCATTCCTGTCCATCCCAAGGTTGCCTGGAAGAAATCGCACTTAGCGTGAAGGCCGCCCCTTGTACTAGATTATTGACTGTTTTATATCATACAACCTGTTGCCCGCGGCTCCGCTCGCGTGGATGTCGGTAATCGCTGTAAAAAATAATCTACCTCTGTGCCAAATTTAATTCAGATCCGTTCAGTAGTTTTTACGTGAAAGAGTAACAAACATCCATCGATCCATCCATCCGTACTTACAAACTTTCGCGTTTATAATAGGAAGTAAGTTTTTGTAATCTTATGGTGTACAATTATAAAGAATATTATCTATATATCTGTAGTTGTGTTCCTGTGTGTGTGAGTAGGTACAGGTCTCCAGCGCTCATTTTGAAAGAAATATGTTCCTATCCCAAAGAAATGTACTCCCATCTTAAAACCCTAGTGTAAAAAAAAATGGTTTGGCAACACGCAAGTGATACCTCTGGTATGGCAAGCGTCAATAGGCTACGGTAACTGCTTAACATCAAGCGGGCCGTATGCTTGTTTGCCACCCAAGTATATATAATCCCTTGTACACATGATTGTTTGTAGATATGTTTGTAAAGGCCCCCACGATATAATTATGCTTGTTCCGTAAAGCGGGAGATGTAAAGATAAAAACCGTAGGTGTAGATTGTTCAGTCTGTTCCAATTCCACTGTTCCATAACCAGAAAAGCCCTTGAAGATAAACAAGTAGAGCTTACCATTTAACTTTGAACTTTGATCCATTGTCGAATTTTCTCGTTGTCGTTTAGTTATCGATTACATTGAGTTTTTAGAGACGTTGATAGATCGCCCCGGGCCGGGCATTCTGCTTTCACCGGTTATACTCCGAATATGGTCCAAGGAATAGCGATTTTCTATTTAAATATATTTTTATCTTCAGATTTGAGTGATAATTGTTTTTCATCATTATTTTTGTACTGAACTGCTACTACTACTAGCCTACATCCTTCGCCAGGGTCAAATCTATTTTCATACCAAATTTCATCAGACAGTGGAAAGCTCTAAGCAGTTAGTTTATATTATAGATATTGTCTAAAAAATATAGATTTTAAAACTATCAGTTGCCCGCGGCTCCGCTCGCGTGTTTTTTTTTTTTTTTTTTTTTTATACTACCAAGGTGACAAACAAGCATACGGCCCGCCTGATGGTAAGCAGTTACCGTAGCCAATGGACGTTTGCAACACCAGGGGTGTCACTCACGCGTTGCCGACCCTTTAAAAACCTTATAACTCCTTTCTTGAAGAACCCCATGCTATAGTCTCTTGGGAAAACCTCGGCAGGGAGCTCATTCCACAACCTTATCGTACGTGGTAAGAAATTCCTCTGGAATCTTACTGTACGTCATGTTTGAGGTGCAAGGATGTGAGGATGAACTCCCTGTCGGTGGCGAGAGGTGCGTTGATAAAATGAGGCCGTGGGCATCATCTCGAACAATTCCTCAGAACACAGCCCATTGTACAGGCGGTAGAACACACACAAGGAGGCGAAGTCTCTCCTGAGACTTAGTGGATCAATACCGCCTGCAAGCTTGGGATCGTCAACAATCCTCACAGAGCGTTTTTGGATGGATTCAAACGGTATGTATGTATTTTGGTGTATGTCCGTTATCAAGATAAAATACTCTATGTCCTTCTCCAGACCCATCACCTCGCCAAATGTCATTAGGATGAACTCAGCCTTTTAGTCATGTAAAGGTAACAAACATACATACAAACAATTACTTCCGCATGTAATATTAGTATTAATTGCATCTCCCACACTAGTTAACAAGTTCTGTGTTAATGTTTTATTTACAAACATTAAATTCACAGACCTGAAGTAACCATTTGTGGAATACACCATTTTTTATCCCATGTGAGGATCGAACCCATACAACGCAATGTAGTGGCAAACAGTGAGATTACCACTGATAAGCGCAATTACTCAATCTATGAAAGCGTAACAGATAGACAGACAGATAAAGTTACTTATCAATTTAAAACATTTAAATCTTAAAGCCCTTGTGTAAAAAGAATGGGTTTTGACACCTTTGGTATTGCAAGCGTCATAGCCTATGGTAACTGCTTAACATTAAGCGGGCCGTATAAGTATAATAAAAAAAATTGAACTCTGGGAGTGCCGACAGAAGTTAAAACACTAAGCAAAACAGTTGTTATAAATTTTATAGCAATAAATGTTTTTTTATTTATCTAGACGCGTTAGCGGTCTGCTATGTGTACATGTTTATATCGCCTCTTTGCTTAAAATAACGTGACAGTCGAAAATTATAGCAATTTTTTTTTTTTATTTATCTAGACACGTTCGCGGTCTGCTATATGTACATGCATATATCGCCTCTTTGCTTTAATAACGTGACAGTCGAAAAAAGATTTTTTGGATATGTCAAGCTGCGTCTCGTAACGGTGTCGCGAATCCAGAGATTTTATCTCATCTAAAAATATGCGTACCGTGCTAAAAGACGTTTTCACTTCAAAAATGACATTGGTAAATATTACGTAATTCAAATACCGCTATCAGCTCATCGTTTGAAGCCTGCCCTATATACCTACTTACTTTCATTTACTAAGCGTAAATATAGCGCTGAAACTTTCCTATTACTGCCGTTTGAGATTGGCCAGATATCTTGCCGTACAGCAGGTCAATCAAGATCCTTTTTTGGTATATTGCACGATGTATTCCTATATAATGTCATCTGTAGCATATACGGTATAAGCTCAGACAAATTGTTTCTTATATTGATAGATGGAAACTATATCTATTGCGAGGTATTTCTTAGGTGTTGTGTAGATGGAAATTTTCTGTGTATTGGACTAGATTTTTATAAAATAAATTTTGACTGTAGTCCTTATTAATAATCCTTACTAATATTATAAATGTGAAAGTTTGTAAGAATGGATGGATGGATGGATGTTTGTTAGTTACTCTTTCACGTAAAAACTACTGTACGGATCTGGATGAAATTTGGCACAGAGATAGATTATGGTCTGGAATAACACATTGGCTACTTTTTACAGCGATAACCGACATCCACGCGGGCGGAGCCGCGGGAAACAGCTAGTACATTATATGTATTGAGTGTTAGGAAGTTATGCTAAAATATCGAGTTGCCTATGGTTTTTTAGAAGTTTTTTTACAATAATGAATTTTCTGACTTTACAAACATAAAATTCACAGAAACAAAGTACAGTCAGACAAACAAACATCTATGTATCACATACAGTTTGTCCCGAATAGGAATCGAACCAACAACGACGTCATTTGCATTAGATTATTTTTCTTCTTATCGTTTCGTTAGTGGCCAACCTGGTGACAGAGTTATTAAAATCACCCATATTTAGGCCTCTGTCGCGATCTAACGACTGTTTACAGTCAGGACCGACTATTAACGTGCCCTCCGAAGCACGGAGACGCTCAGATGAAATATGACTATGCGGTCACCCATCTATAGGGTTACCGCGCCCTTGGTTGCTCAACCCACTGATCGTTTACTAAACAGCGAGTGCACCTAGCTATGAGCGCCGTTAGATAATAACAGCTACAGAAATGTCTTTAAAAACGTGTATCGAGTAAATTAAGCGTAATATGTCCTTACATAGTATAAAACAAAGTCAAGATTTCTTGGGTGCGGTTTCACCATCGTTTTGTTTTTTTCTATCTTATACATACATAATTTTAACAAAAAAAAACCGACTTCAGTACGGCAAGTTGTAAATTTTTCAGATATTTGTTTGTTACAATCGAATAAAATCGACTGAGCGTCGGGCTGAACACAGGTCAAGTAGGTATTAAAAGCAATATTTAATCTGTGCAATCCGCGCTCAATTCATTCACGTCATTATTTCGTATTAATAGTTGCTTAGCAACAATAACCGAAACTTATATAATCGCCATCAGTAAAATACTTATTATTGAAAAGTTCAGATGGCCATCTGTGGTCTTCTTCATCAGTTTTACTTCACCAAATTACACTTTCTGAATGCAAATGATTGATTAGTTGTTAAAAATATTGAAATTGCTATATGTGTGCCTATAACTTTTGAGGAGTTCCCTCAATTCCTCATGGATCCCATCATCGGAACTTTCTTTTGATAATAATGGGACCAAACTGGAAGTATGTCCAGTCAGACCAAAAAAGAATTTTTCAAATCGGTCCATAAATGACGGAGTTATGCGGTAACAAACATTAAAAAAAAAAAAAAAATACACACGAATTGATAACCTCCTCTTTTTGAAGTCGGTTAAAAAGGAAAGGATCCAGGATTTAGCTTTTCATTGCAATACAGTGGAAAGCTAAATTATTTTTATATCCCTTCATTGTTTCCCTATTAAAAATACTTTTACTTAAATTTAATTTTGTATGCTATATTGGGTTTCGTCCCTTTTTTGTTAACATTAATATTGTAACTCATATGAAATTGTAAATGTTATACTCTGACAATTAAAAAGAGTGGCCCGAGTTTCTTGCCAATTCTTCTCGAGGCCCAATCCTAGTCAGCGAATTGACCGTAGGCAAAAAAAGTATGCTGGCATTTGTTTTTATGACGTTCATAAGTATCATGTATTTGAGCTAAATGAATAAATAAGTTTGACTTTGACTTACGGAATGTTCATATGTGTATAAAACATGGATATATAATAGAGAAATCCAAAAAGCGAAGTGAGAACGGGTTGCTATTAGTACACTAATAATAAACTTAGATCGATATTCTAGATTTTCAGGCATATATGAATTTAAAGATATGATAATAGAGATACGAGTAGAGCACCATACTTGGGAGCAACCCAACTAGGGCAGGACCTCCACCTTATAGAAGACCTTTTAGGACACCATAACTTATTTATTGAAGTAGTTTAGATGAAAACAATTTTAAGTTAAAATAGATTTGGTAACTTTTTTTCCTATTTTTTTCTCAACATGTTTTATCTGACTGTACTTAACAACTTTAAATGGTGTTCGAATTGTCAATAAAATAAATATTAAAACTCAAATGTGTCACTGTGTCCGAGTCTTCAGCAAGTTGTAATAGACTGCACCAAAAAATTGAAACAAAACTGAAATCCGCTCAATTTGAAGGGATCTTTATAAAATCTATACTCTATACTATACTAATAATATAAAGCTGAAGAGTTTGTTTGTTTGGTTGAACGCGCTAATCTCAGAAAGTACTGGTTTGATTAGAAAAAATCTTATTTGTTGAATAGTGCATTTATCCAGGAAGGCTATAGGCTATATAACATCACGCTATGATCAATAGGAGCGGAGCAGTAGTGAGATATGTTGCAAAATCGGGGAAAATATTCCAAACTACCACGCAGACGAAGTCGTGGGCGACCCCTAGTCATTGTATATAGCCCATTTCAAAGCCCAGCAATGACCTACGTGCTTCAAATATTGTTTAATAAGTTTTAAAGTCAGTATAAAATATTAAATATATTTATTAGAATTAAAATCAACTTTGCTTCATTTATTATTACTATAATACAGATCTTTCTATATATACAATATACCTAATATATTTACAATTCTTAAAAAAAGGAAAAGATATATACAATACAATTATATACATAGAAAATACACGAAAAACGGGAGGGACTGCTTAATAGGCGTCATAAAATTTCTCCGCATCGACGTCTGCTGGAAACGTGCCCAAAAGACTGGCAGCATTGCCACGTTGAATGGCAATGCTTATTCTTTGAGCCAAAAATAAGCCAGCCCTCTGGTCACGTGAAGCCTCGATCAAACGCTTCGACAAATCTTTAAAAAGACCGCGAGCACTTGCACCCCACGGCCCAAGCGTTTCGACTCCAAACGGCTCAAACACATAATCTCCGATGAGATTATTGTATTTGCGCCGCTTGAGAGTCTCCGCGGATGCAGCAGCAGCACCAGCACAACCTGCTGTACTTGGAAGATGAGATGGCGCAAGGGTGTCGACACATGTTGCGTCCCACACCAAAGGCCTACCCATCTTCCATGGCAGTAAAGACATACCATCAGGTCTCTTACCATCGTTGCGTACCAAACCATTGGGTTCTAGTACAGCTGGAACGCCAGCGGTGACAAGAGCACGTCGGAGTATATCGTTAAGGTTGGCGTGCCGGGATATACGGCCTGCACTCCTGCTGCATGACAGGCCGTGGTGTCCAAGGCTGTCGACGGCTTCACCACAGCAACATCTATGAGGAGAAACAGAAGGAGCACCTAGGCGAAGGCAAGTAGCCATACGGAAGGTAGTATCGTCCAACATGGTACCTATGTTGGGCGATGGAAGTGCTTGAAGCCAGAGGCCCGACTCCCATTCTCCCACAGCCAGCAAACGAGCGCGCTCCGCAGGACTGGTAGACGAAATAATCAGTTTATCTCTAACCATCCTGCAAAGCGGCTCGTCCCACTGTCTCTGAGAAAAAGGGTTAGTGGGTAACTCAGTGTTGGGAACAGTCACTTTCCAAGCATTAATGGCATCGGTCTTACATGGCACATCAGAACTAACCAGTGTGGAAGCTAGAATTTTCCTGGTTAGTTCTTCCGTGCTATGAACCGAGGACAAAAATGCTGGTAAACTAACATCGGTAATTTTGCGAACGCCGAGCCCACCCAAGCGAACTGGTAAGGACGCTTGAAGCCAGGCTCGATCATAGTATTTCTATCAGTGATGTTAATCACGGTAACCCAGTTTTAGGTAATTATGTCCGTATGGGCCAACTGACTGTTGGTAATTTACCAGAACTCATTTCTCACGGTATAATGCTTGGATTCGATGTGAATTGAAGACAAATAATACGTTAGCCCAATATATTAACATGAACTGTGTAACTTTGTTATATAGCTTTGGAAGTCTCATTTTTGTCATGACCAGTTTTATTTTTTATTCTATTTTTTAATCTGATAAATACAAGTTTTTTTTTTAACAACTCCCGCACTAAAGAACAAGCTCTGCGTCGCGGGGGACTTTACAAACATACAATTAACGGACACAAACTACACCCAGACTCAGAACAATTCTTTGAGGATCACATAAAGTTTTATCCTGTGTGGGAATCGAACCCACAACCTAGTGCTTAGCAGGCGCATACTGCGACCACTGGACCACCGAGGCAGTCAGTATTACTTAGGTGGCAAAATGAGGCCACGCAACGCTATAATGAGGTATCTCCCTTACACTGTGTATTTCTAGCTTTAGGCAAACCGTAAAACAGCTTATATATTCTGGTCCTATCCAATCAATAAATAATACAGTTTAGCTCGTTTTAAATCCTATTATGAATGTAAAACTGTTCCAATACTGTAGATGCATCTATGAGTATTTTATGAACAAAGTTTAACTAACGATTTGTAATTTAAATGTGTTTTTGTTTATCTATGCTACTTTATATTATAAATGGAAAATTTTAAATGGACCGTATGGATATTTGTTAATCAATGACGCCAAAACAGATAAACCAAAAAAGAATATGGGTGAAATTTGACACAGAGATAAAATGAAGACTTCATTCTATCTCTGTGTCAAATTTCAAAATAGTACTATAGGCTTTTTATCCTGAAAAAACATTGAACCAGTACGGGCGGACGAAGCCACGGGTGGAAAAAATATCAGCCCTAGACGTAATAAATGTAAAGCAGATATATTGCAAAATTTGTGGTGTAAATTGCATTTGCACTTAGTGGAGTAAATGTCATTGATTCTGTGATCTATGATAGATACTAATCAGCTCTTCTACAGGCGAAAGAAAATAAATTATAGAAGAAATTCTAAATTAATGTTTAAACTACATATGACTGAGTTAGAGAACCATATAAGAGAGCAAGTCCGACTGGAGACCTTCACCTTACAGAAGACCGCAGCTATTCACAGCCTAATAACTACACACAGGGGTGAAGTTGTGTTCCTATGTGTGAGTACAGGTTTTCAGTGCTCATTTTTTGCGAGCATCCATAGGCTACGATAACTGCTTCTCATCAGGCGGGCCGTATGTTTGGACCTAAGTATTATAACTTTACACAAAGCAACATCACCTGGATACCAGCTTGGACCCTTTGATTCAATCCAAAGACGCGCTGTGAGGATTGTTGACGATCCCAAGCTTGCAGGCGGTATTGATCCACTAAGTCTAAGGAGAGACTTCGCCTCCTTGTGTGTGTTCTACTGCCTGTACAATGGGCTGTGTTCTGAGGAATTGTTCGAGATGATGCCCACGGCCACATTTTATCAACGCACCTCTCGCCACCGACAGGGAGTTCATCCTCACATCCTTGCACCTCAAACATGCCGTACCGTAAGATTCCAGAGGAATTTCTTACCACGTACGATTAGGCTGTGGAATGAGCTCCCTGCCGAGGTTTTCCCAAGAGACTATAGCATGGGGTTCTTCAAGAAAGGAGTTATAAGGTTTTGAAAGGGTCGGCAATTCGTAAGTGACACTCCTGGTGTTGCAAACGTCCATAGGCTACGGTAACTGCTTACCATCAGGCGGGCCGTATATTTGTTTGCCACCTTGCTAGTATAAAAAAAACATCAAATTAACTTCAGCTACTGATTTTACTCAAGTAGGTACCTACATTATCTAGATACAAAACTCCTCAAGCAGCAAACGGCGCAAGTATAACAATTACTTTTACTACAATGTTGGAAAGTAGCTGCTGAGTAGGTATTACCTGAACAATATTTTGTTAACACTTCACTAAGTTGTTTACATGATAGTATTATGTTGAAGCAACTCACGGTTTAATTTTAGAGAGTAAGCCCGACTGGGGAAGAACCTCCATCTTACAGAAGACGACACAGCGGTATAATTGTGTTCCTGTGTGCGAGAACAGAGACCTTTAGACAAGTGGCATAAGCGATAGTCGAATTGAAAAGTCAAAAAAACAAATGTATGGGATTTCACGTAAATCTAAGATATAATGTCGTAAACTTACGTCAAATCATGGGATTTGCATTCGATTCGACTATCGCTTTAATGCGACTTGTCTAGAGGGGCTGGTCTCCAACGCTCATTTAGAGATACATTTTGAAAGAAACGTTTTCCTATTCCAGGGATATCCCTATCTTAAAGCCTTGGTGTAAAAGAATGGGTTGGCAACACGCAAGTGATATCTACTCTGGAACTTCGGCGGGAGCTCATTCCACAGCCTCCACAGCAAATGTGAATTTCTTACCACGTACGATCAGTACGTAGTTAGAAATTCACTTTTTTGTTTATCGTTTTATTCTTAGAATTAAATCAATCTCTTTCTTAAATCAAATAATTGAATAAAACATTGCTCGTGATCATTTTAACATTCTTTTAAGCTAATTTTCCAGCCGTTTCTGCCATCGATCTTTTATTCTTCACAAAGCAACTAAGAAAGCAATTTCAAAAGTTTCCCATCTTGCTCACCAAATACCTTAAACGTAATTTGTAACATCAAAAATGTTCCGACTTCTATTGACACTTTACCGTTTTAACTTTTTATTAATGTTATTTACTTTTATAAGGAACAGGATAACGCGATAATATAATATACTAGACGTTGCCAGCAGTTTCGCTCGCGTGAATAACGGTTATATCACGATAACGATCTCTGTGCCAAATTTCATCCAAATCCGTTCAGTAGTTTTTATGTGAAAGAGTAACAAACATCCATACACTCACAAACTTTGGCGGATATTTAAACGAATTCATAACAACTTGAATATTTACCTACGTATTTACTTACCAATTTAATAGTTAGGTAATTAATTTACGAGTAACGTTGGTACACAAAGAAACAAAGATATAGGCTCGCTGGAAGTGGCTATCGTAACCTATGCATGTTTGCAATACCAGTCAATTTTTATGACGTTCATAAAAATCGTGAAATGTATTTAATCCAAATAAAAAATGAGTTTGCATTTTTTTTTACTACTTGGGTGGCAAACAAGCATACGGCCCGCCTGATGTTAAGTAGTAACCGTAGCCTATGGACGCTTGCAATACCAGAGGTATCACTTGCATGTCGCCAACCCATTTTTTTTACACCAGGGCTTTGAGATGGAAGTAACCCTGGGATAGATTGCTTTCAAAACGCATTTCTAAATGTGCGCTGGAGACCTGTACTCACACACAGGAACACAACTAGACCGCTCTGTGTAGTTATTTGGCTGTGGTCTTCTGTAAGGTGGAGGTCTTTCTCCAGTCGGGCTTGCTCGCTAGTATGGTGCCCTACCTCTCTTTGCATAGCCAATATCTGCACAAATGATGTAATAAAAAGTTTATAATTGAAAATTACAAGCTTTAACTCAACTCTGACTCTCAATTAACCGGTTTTGGTCCACTTAATCTGGTCATTGCCGCCAGCCTTCTACTTTCCTCACCCAGTCTATTCCACTAGGTATCTCATTCTCTTCTACGAGTACATCTATACTACTATTGTAGGTAGAATCAACCTGTTTTTACCATAAAAACCATGTATTTAAGCATTTCCCCATTTCCTCGAAGGTATAGACACATAACACACACTTTCTACCAGCGAAATCTATACTAATATTATAAAGATGAAGAGTTTGTTTGTTTGGTTGAACGCCTTAATCTCAGAAAGTACTGGTTCGATTAGAAAAAAAAATTTTTTGTTGAATAGTGCATCTATCCAGGAAGGCTAGATCACCCTATGATCAATAGGAGCGCAGCAGTAGTAAGATATGTTGCAAAATCGGAAAAAATATATTCCAAATTACCACGTGGACGAAGTCGCGGGCAACTCCTATTAATAGGATAACAAGCAAAAGGGTAGGCAGCCATTGTTGTAAAGTCCCCCGCGACACAGAGCTTGTTCTCTAGTGCGGGAGTTGTCTTTTTTAAAATAAAAGAGTTGTCTTTTAAAAAAAAAAAAAAAATTGTAAATTTGTTGTTAAGTGTTTGTGTTCAAAGTCAAAGTCAAACTTGTTTATTCATTTAGATCAAATACATAATTTTAATGCATACTTATGAACATAATAAAAACAAATGTCAGCATACTTTTTCCTACGGCCAATTCGCTGATTAGGGTTGGGCCTCGAGAAGAATTGGCAAGAAACTCGGTTTCGGTGGGTAAGATTTTTAAACACACCTCAAGCACTTGGTACAAATTATGCCGTGGGGAACTTAATATCATAATATTGCCTCGGTGGTATTTGATGTGTGTGACTGCTGATCACGAGGTCTGATACCCAGGTCCGGCTAAAGACTGACATTGTCAAGAAATTTACAATAGATGCCCGGAGTTTGGAAATTGGCGGTGTTTATATCCAACTTAAAGCCGTTGGTCCTACGCCTGATCTCTCTCCAGTCATGTCGGATTGCCGTTCCATCGGACTTTGTAAATGAGGGAATTCGCGCACACACTTATGCACTATAATATCTGGCTAGTCTCCGCTAAGATTAGCCGCCGCGCACCGTGACCAAAATTCGGTTAAGAGGACATTTACAACAAAAACACATCAATGTGGGGATCGAACCCACAACAGGGCTTTTAGCCAACCGTGCATTCAGACTGTTTTCATTTACAATTAGCTCACAATGCCCCTTACATTGAGTGATAGAAAACATTTAATACACACTTTGTCACTACCACTCGTCTAAAAAAAATGTTGTCAGAAAAAAAAATACAAATGGTCCGTATGAGGTTAAGTGGCAGTAGTCGCCGACAAACTGACACGACATCTACTCAACGCCTAAACAAATATTGAGGAAACAAGTCTCTGTCGCTATAATAATGTTTGTCGTCGATGTTTGCTTTATTGGATGTAATGATGCAGGTTGCATGTCACCGTGCCCTAGTCATGGAATGTTGCTATATAAGTAAATATAGCTATATCATGTTGGGTGAAACAACAATTATGGTGGAAGTAATTATTTGAATGCAATTTGTTTCAGTTAACTTGTTAGTTATTCAACGACTTGTATTTATAAATTACTTGCTAACCCAGCAAACGTTGTTTTGCTACTAGAATCGTAATATTGCTATTAAAAAATAGAGGTTGATCTCTGATGATGATGATGGTGGACTCTCCTAAACATTTAGGGGGATGAAACATAGATGTTGTCCGATTCACAGACCTAACCGATTTGCATACAAAATTTCATGAGAATCGGTCGAGCCGTTTCGGAGGAGTTTAACTACAAACACCGCTACACGAGAATTTAATACATAAGATGTTGCCTGAATTTTTCCACCAAAAACGCCAACCCATTTTTTACACCAGGGCTTTAAGATGGGAGTATGGAGAGATAGGAATACGTTTCTTTCAAAACGCATTCCTAAATGAGCGCTGGAGATTTGATAAAAGTATAATAATTTTCAGGCACAAAGTACACCCAGGCTCGAAACAAATTGGTATCTATAAGCCACACAATAACATTTGTTCCATATGGGTATCCAAGTAGCGCGGTAAATTTGCTGGTATAGCCTTCTTTTGGTAGTCTAATCCTAGTATTGGGATATTTTGGCGCATATACAGCAACTCATAAAGGTTCTTCGTAGTCAGATGAATGATATAGAAACGCTAACATACAAATATATTTTTTTATATATTTAATTAAAAATCGTATAGGTACCTACTAAAGTGCAAAGGTACTGATTCTAATTACTTTAATGCTCAAGTGAGTGTTGTATGAAAACTTTCATACAACACTCACTTGAGCATTAGGATGGTTGGATAGATGTATGGATGTTTGTTACTCTATCACGCCAAAACGACTGAACGGATCTGGATGACATTTGGCATCAGAGATAGATTTTAGTCGAGAATAGCACCCAGTCGACTTTTTGACCAGGAAAAAAAAACACTGTTTCCGTGGGATTGCAAGCAGATAAAGCCGCGAGAAGAAACTAGTATAAAACAAAAATACAAAATTCTAAGTACCTAAGCACACGAGCACAGCGCGGCGTCTTTTTCGGGTGTTGGCCGCGCCGCCGCCGCCGCGCCGCTAGCCGACGTGCGTTGTAGTGTCAGTTTGAGGTGACACCAATAGCCACTACGCCAAACATTTAATGTTCAACCCGTGTTTGTTCTTTACGACAGTTAATAAAAGCAGAAAACAGGAAAAAATTGCCTCGTGTCTGTATAATTGCATATTTATTGTCATTTGCGCCATAAACGTTATTCTTTCATCAATATTCAAGCAATCTCGTTTATAAACATCCGTCAACTGATTGTTACCTATTCCTTCATGTGTTTGGTATTTCGGGATACAATTATTCTATGGGCTACTAGGAAATTGTCTACCGAAGCGATACATTATACACCAATCCTTTCATTGGTGCGGGCGTGACCGAGGAACAAACTATAAAATTTTCACATATATTTTGTGTAATAAATAGAAACACAGCCAAATATCTTAAAGTTTGAAATAAAAAAAAAACAAAACCTTTAATCCTTACTAATATTATAAATGTGAAAGTTTGTGAGTGTGGATGGATGGATGGATGGATGTTTGTTACAAACAAAACTACTGAACGGATCTGGATGAAATCCAGTACACACACCAAGGGCTAA
Organism: Trisateles emortualis; assembly: GCA_947095525.1. Lineage (NCBI taxonomy): Eukaryota > Metazoa > Arthropoda > Insecta > Lepidoptera > Erebidae > Trisateles > Trisateles emortualis. Next base: position 1,422,250 of record OX352748.1, on the reverse strand, counting down.
GTCGCAAGAATAACTAGTATTTTTATCTTTTACGTAAGTATATCCATAATTTATTTAAATGACGAGAAAACGTCTAGTTGCTTAAATTCCTTAAAGTGGTCCTGAACCGGTAAAGGATTTTCTTTCAAAACTCCTCAGTTATCATCCAGTTGGCACTTTGCCCGATAAATGGATACAGTCTGCCTTAGCATCAGAGAGCCGAGTCTTAATAGCGTCTGCGACGATCCCTGAATACTATTATTTATTTTGTTGTACGGTGCCATACCAATTTGAAAAATCTCATTTTGCGTTTGACTAAAGAATTGTGCTTCTAACAAGATCACTGATAATATCAAGATTCCAATTGGTTTCTGTTTAATCTCTTGTCAGTCGAATAAATTTATTGTTAAATCAAAGTTATTTTAATTTGCTATTTATCGAATTTCACACTCGGTTGACTGGAAAAACGTTCTTCAAATGACATCGAAACAATACAGTCGCAGTGTACATGCACCATTATTAGGCAGTGTAACGCTAATTTAGCCTGAGGTAACGCGACACTCGGGAATGGAAACGAGCGTGTTTCAAACAATAATGATTGTAATTTGTTTTTTTTACCTAAATTTGCAATTTGACCTGTTTTTATTGTTTTTGTTTGTATAGTTTTGTTTGTTGACTATGATTTTGACTATCGTGTAATAAAATCTGTATAGAAAACCATTATAAATCAACATTACTTTATTACTATTGTGACGTTTTGTCAATATGACTACATTAAATCCATTTTATCTTATTTACTTCTTCATTGTTCAATGTATTCCACTATTTCTCTATATTCTAAAAATCTCCAACTTCCGCATTAAAATCACCCCATTAAACTATAAATAGCTACGCTACGTTAAGTCAACAGCTTGCGATACACATTTCATCTCTTATTAGAATAACGTTTATCTTACCTAATAAGTTTAAAACCAACCATTATTATTTTTAGCTCACAAAAACTAGAGGAAACACCAATTTATAAACAGCTAGTCCACCCCCAAAATTAAGACAACATACCATTTAACGGTAGCACTACAAAAACCATCCCCGCATAAATTACAATAGACAGCCTGAGCGTTGATGTAAAAAAAATAATTAAAAAAGTATAGCACGTGGAGACGGAGCTTTAAAGCGCAAGTTCTAGTCGCTTTTGTGTATGCGTGAAAATGCATTTGTGTGCGTGCCGCTGCAGGTATTCGTACGACGGACCTCAGTCCCCATCGGGCAGCGAAGCGAGCTCGACGTATCCACGCCGCTGTTGTCGGCGTCGCGGACGTATTCTACGAAATTACGCTTACGACGTTTTCGGAACGACAGAATTACTTGGATTTGAAATTTTTATTTAGGAAAATTCTGACTTCGTACTATTGTGTTTGTGATCTGACTAGTGGATTGGGTGTTGTTAATACTTGTTAACAGTGGGTTTAGTGAATGGATGTCCAGGTGAACTTGTGAATGGTTTTCGCAATAATTACATGAAATTGTGGGATTCCGGAAAGTACCCAGTAAGTTTTCAATGCAGTTGTATTTATTTTTCTGGTGCATTTACAAAATAAGTTTCATTCTTTATTCCATATGAGAAGCATGTTCAATATATTTATAGTTATTTTGGTGTTACAATTTTACGTGAAAATTAAACTGAAATTTTATTCTTTAATGATGATAAGTGACACAATTTTATTGTGGATTACCGACTCAAAAATTCAACACTTGCTATAGTTAAAAAATAGTTAAAATGAATACAAATCAATTAAGCATTGTAAGCAATTTATTGTTCATAATATTGATCTAATTTAAAATTTCATGAAGGTATTAAACAAATAGTGCAGACAATATTTATTTCAGAAAATTTAACCTTATTTACTGACCTATCTTATTTTCTACATATTTACACTATAATTACATACCTATTTAAGTTTTTATAAAACATAAATCAATTAGCCAAAAAATAATTGATGTACCTATTCTATAACAATTTGTTTTATTTTATTTTGTTGTAAGTGACACAAAAAAAACTGTAATGACTGCCATTGTGTCTGTAATCACTTCGTTGTCGGAACGGACCACCTGAATTGTCATAGATATAAAAAGTCTATCCGGTTGTTCAAAATGGAGTTAATTATGGGTGAACAGTGAACATTGATGTGAAGCTTGTTTAGTTCGGTATTGTGTCAATGTCAAGGAAGTAATCAATGTAAAAAACGACTTATCATTGGTAATAAAATAACGAAGGCTAGATATGTATAGGTATGTTTAGTAAGCACGGTATACTAGTGAGCAAGCCTGACTGGGAAAGGACCTTCACCTGACAGAAATACAAACATTTATCTATCTAGGTATCTATACAGTGATAATAGTAGTATGGAGAGTGCCTATGCGTTAGTACAGCTCCTCTAGACAAGTGGCATAAACGGTAGTCGAAACGAATAGATTAGAAAGCAAATGAAATTTGACGTAAGTGTACGACATAATATCGTAAATTTGTGTGAAATCCCATATATATTTGCTTTCTATTCACTATATGCCACTTGTCTAGAGGGACAGGTCTAATAAAATGCGAAAGAAATTGTTTGTCTATCGACTGTTCGCGACTAAACGGCTTGGCAATGAGAAAGATGTTATCCTGGAGAAGAACAAAAGACTTTTTATCGCCATAACCGACATCGGGTCGGAGTCACGGGCAACACCTACTGTAAGTTCTGTAAGGTAAAAAAACACTGTAAATCTAAATAATAGCTATAATTAAGTTACAATTTGGTGCTCGTTGCTACCGTCTAGGTCACTTCTCGAAGGCAGTTTTTGACACGCATTAATCGTCATTGGTTTTACCTAGGCATTTTATTTGGTCAAAGAACTGAATTTAGGTCAAACTTATCAGGTTTAGTTGCTTAAGCTTGTTAATATCAGTTTCTTGAACGTCCCGCAAAACGTTTGATTTTTAGCGAAATTATACGTGCATGACAGTGAAGGAAAACATCGTTAGGAATCACACATGTCTTACAAAAACGTCTAAAATCATTTTTCTTACTATAATATTATTGGTCTAAAAGCATGTCTGATTCACCATCCCACCATTGGGACAAGGTGTGTGGAATAAGGTCTGAACAATTGAAAATGCACAAGCTTTATGTAAATGCTCAACATTGCATCTTAAATTATTGCGCCAAAGTTTATGTTAAAATTGTCCGGCCGGCTGAATCTCTAAGAATCAGCGATCGCAAACTGACAGTTGTGATTGCTCGGTAACGGCACACACGATTGCTAAACGTCGAAAAGGCTCGGTTTTCGCTCTTACGAAATACCGATTTTCAACCTGACAGCCAGATTTTGCTCCGTTTTCGCGGTCGCTCGGTTTTCGCTCTTACGGAATATCCCTGCCGATACGTAGGTATACCTACACACTAACTTAAAATTTGCAGAATTTAATTCTCTTGTTACTCTTACATTTGTAAAACCGAAATAAGCATTGCACGTCATTTTATCAAAATTAATAATAAATAACATAGTATTGGGTTACATAATGTTGGTAGACTAGTAAAGGAGGTTAGCTTATCACTCGAGGAGTATAATTAACCAAACTCCTCCGGTTGACCCATCTCGCGAGGGAGATAAGAAGGGGACAAGCCAAGCTGTCCCTTTTTCTTATAGTCATCTCGGTGTAAGGAATAACATGATGAATTTGAGCTTAGTTTGATTATATATAAGACTTGACTATTAAGAGAGGCACCACACTAGTGAGCAAGCCCGACTGGAGAAAGACCTAACAGAAAACCACAACCAAATTACTACACACAGCGGTGTAGTTGTGTTTCTGTGTGTGAGTGCGTACAGGTCTCCAGCGCTCATTTAGGGATGCGATTTGAAATAAACGTATTCCTATCCCAGGGATCTTAAAACCTCGTGCACAGCAGGCGCATACTGCGGCCACTGGACCACCAACGCAGTCAATCAATTAAAAAAGTAATCTAACAGCTAAATTGTTAGATTACTTATTTTTATAATGATCTATTTTTCTATTCAAGCTTGTAGAGTAACGGTATAGGCCTCTGTCTCTAACAGTCCAGCTAGTGGGACGTGAACGTGACTGCACAAATTTAAAATAAGAACACTTTCTTTGCCAAACTGCTTGCATTTTATTTTTATTAGACTCTTTTCTCATTAGTATGTACTTTTTTCTCTATATATACTAATATTATAAATCTGAAGAGTTTATTTGTTTGTTAGGTTGTACGCGCTAATCTCAGAAAGTACTGGTTCGATTAGATTTTTTTGTTGTTGAAAAGTGCATTTATCCAGAAAGGCTATAGGCATATATAACATCACGCTATGATCAATAGGAGCGGAGCAGTAGTGAGATATGTTGCATAATCGGGAAAAATATTTTAAATTACCACGCGGACGAAGTCGCGGGCGACCCCTAGTCAATAATAAAGAAATAATAATATCTAATAGACAACAATAGAGCTAGGTGACAAACAGGTAAACTACATTAAAATAAAACATTGTAATATCATTCATGGCCTTTTATTTCATATACTACTGTTCAAAGCATTTTATCGTTTTCTCTCTATTCTAAGAACGTTAAACACGGACGAATAAAACAGATATTGAAGACGTAACTTACTTCTCGTCTTTATACAAAAAAAGGATCGTAAAAATACACAAAAGAAATACTTTATTTTGGCCTTTTCTGTAACTTTCTAATAAAGTTCTCAAAGTACTGAAAAGTTTTGGTTGAAATATTAAAATCAATAATAAATTTACTGAGATATTTTATATTTCTTAGGAATGTTGCGTAGCTACGTTATGAAATGACAAATGTATCCTCAGTAAGGGACCTAGAATGATTCCTTGACGGATCCCAGAGCCACGCCTTTGTATCATATATTCCGTTACAAACACAAACACTAAGGTTGAACATATGTCTGTAGGCCATACAAATGTTTGTCTCGTGCGGTGGCCGAAAGCGGGACGATGCACAGAAGCCGCTCCGGCACTGCGCCATTTAGATAGTCAACACACTTGTCAAATAATATCACAACGGGATTTTCCTTCTGATTGAACAGCTCAGGTTACTGTGCTAAGTCTTCGAGATGCGATACCACTTTGAATGTTTATTTAACTAACAGCTGGTCTTATAGGAATATTAGTATCTCTCTCATCTCAACCCATAAACGTCCCACTGCTGGGCACGGGTCTCTTCCATATACTTGGAGGCATATTAGCCTACTAAACCACGCTGGCCAGATGCCAGATTAGTATCTATTCTGGCGTAATTTAATGTGTTGTAAATCGTGTCGTAATACTTTTTGTCATTGACTTCTATAATACGACAGTAAACATTCTAAGGGCAAAAACAACATCTAATTAGTAGACCGGAGCAAAAAATTCAGGAGTACAAACTGTACTCAAGAGAGGATAACTAGGGACGATACAAACATACAATCAAAGGACACAAAATACACCTACACTCGGGGCAACTATATATTTGTGGATCACACAATTTTTGTCCCATGTAGGAATCAAACCCAAAACACGCCGCGCATTGTAAAAACGAGATAACCACCAACTCTACTATGACTCGGGTTTCAGGACAAATGGTAATTGTAACTAAAGTATTGTCATAAAGCAATTTATTTATAGTTTAACCTGAGCGGCTTTTGAAAACAAGCGCGACAATACCTCGCTTCATTAACAGTAATTCAAGAGTTTCAGTTGAATGGTGATCGCGTTTCGTTTTCCAGTTAAATGCGACTCCTTGACCGACTTAAACTTCTGGCGTTAATTGCGAAAGATTTTGTTGCCGATACAATTTCAGTATTTAGAAATTGGATACGAAACTTGGAAGGGAATAAAAATCTCTTGTAAATGATCAGGGTTCTGGAAATGCTTTTAGCGCTTTGTTATTTTCTTTTGTGTTTATTTGACCGTAAAGTGTTACTTTTATTTGCTCGGTTGCTTGCTAAAGGACCGTGTTGATGTTTGCCTGATTGTGTTACAAAGTCGCTTATTTATTCATTTAAATTTATATAATAATAGATATTGCCCGTGGCTTCACCCGGTTGGATGTCAGTTATTGCGATAAAAATAAACCACCTTTTGTCCTGCCCTAGGATACCTTCTATCTCCTTACCGAATACAATCCATTCAGTTGTTTAATCGTAAACAGAAAGACAGACTTGAGTTACTTTCGCATTTATAATATTAGTAGGGTCTGCTTGGATAATAATAATAATAATAATAATATTCTTTATTGTACACCATATTATGTTAAGGACACAATCATAAATCCATGAAATACACCGAAGACTATGTACAATGGGCGGTCTTATCACTTAAAGCTTTGGATGGATATTGCATCTTTAAAACACAGTTTTTATTCATGGCGTAAAATATTAGTGGGCTTCTTTATGTTTCATAGTAGCATCATTATCTTTTCCAAATATATTTTCAGCAAAAGCTTTTAACACTACTGTTACACAGAGTTGAGTATATAAAGTGTGTGTTTAATTTATTTATGAACTGTTTATATAACCTTACTGACCGTGCTCTTATTAAACCTGTCGTATATTATGTACGTAAGCAACATGGGAATACGTCTCCCTCAGTTGACATTGAACTTGAAATGAAAGATAAACAGAGTAAGTCAACTGAGGGAAAGGGTTATGTATACTTGTATGCTTGCGCACGATCATGACCTTTCGACCAAAAGAATCTTTAATGGTATCCAACAGCGATGATGATGGAAATAAAATTGATGATTCTATGTTGAATGCTGATCTTATTTGTTAGAAAGGTTACGAAGGTACTGCGAAGACGATTGCTTTTGAATATCTTAGTATCATTGATCTTATAGCGGAGAAATATTAACTTAAATATTATATTATTTTATCGAAAGTTGGCCAATGTCAAACATGACAGACTTCACTTATCTTCGATGTCTTCAAAAATTTATGTATATTTGTTTCTTTATTCCTTCAATGTCGATTAGTTTTATATTCTTGATATTGAGCTTATCTACTTCCAATGGTAAAAGTAATATTCTTGAAAGAAATTACATTTCAAAATTCATAAAAGTGTCTAGCGATATGTACTTTATTTATTGACTAATATTAGAAAATTTTAATTTGAAACAAAATTACTATTAAAAACTTATTTAAACTAACGAAACCTGAAATTATTACTATAGAAAATAAAGCAAAAAAAAAACATAAAACCAAAAATACTTTTTCTTTACTTAGAGCTGCAAAAACCTTAAAGTCCTTAAAATCACTGTTGCCTTTTAAGAAAAAATCCAAATTGTAGAACAAGGAAAGTATTCAAATACTTGGCAGCTTCCATTATTTAAGGGGTCCGCTAATTTGTGCGATAAATCTCCGGAGATTACCCTTCGAGGAGCGCTAATTATGTTTTTATACGTTACTGGGGTAAGATTGTTCGCTAAATAATTACTAAGGTGCCTATGAAACGAGGTGAGTGCCAACATTTTTGGTACCTTGATAAGTTGTTACAATATGTCAAGTTTTCTATATCTATCCATCCATCTCAGCCATAAGCCGTCCACTGCTGGACATAGGCTTCCGCCAAGGTTTTCCACATCGTTCGGTCCTGAGCTAACCGTAATCTTCCATAATAATTGTTACTCATGCTTTATTGCGTATTATGTAATCTATAATTAGTTGTATTATTATTTTTCTATTTATTCTGTTGATCAATTATGGTTTTGTGATAAAAACGATGTATTTTATATTAAGTAATTAGCCTTGCTGTTAGACTTTTACGATGTTAGCTGTTTTCAATATGACGTATAATAATTTTATTTTGTCGTTCATCGTTGGTGTCATTTGGTGTATTTAGTTTTACAACAATTATATTGTGAAATTTTAACAATCTATGATTATGAAGTGTGTCTAGTTATTACTTGTTTAATGTTGTTTTTTTTTTCTTGCAGAGTCACCGTCACACGTATTTCATAATAGTTATTTATGCTTTTTTGCGTATTATGTAATCTATAATTAGTTGTATTATTATTTTCTTATTTATTCTGTTGATCAATTGTGGTTATGTGATAAAAAACTATGTAATTTATACTAAGCAATTAGCCTTGTTGTTAGACTTTATAAAATTATGGAAAATTACGATGTAATACTTACGTAACATTAGATACTTTTATGATGTTGCAATCGTTGGTAAAATTCTATTCTCGAAGGTCTTCAACAGCACATTTAAGCTGGGACGGTATCTCCAGAGGTTTCAATTCGAATCCCACTTTAAGACCAAAATTTATTATTACAATTATTTAAATGTTTTCATAAGTAAAAACGATCGATCGTTGCAAATATTTTTTAGATATATTATGTGGAGTTTGTCTGTGTTTCTAATTTTGACAAGCCTTGATGATGAACTAAAAACCAATAACAATAATGTACACTCAAAAGCGTAACTCAATTCTGTATAAAAGCAACGACACAAATGCAGCCATCCCATTTCCATTTCATATTATTGGGCTATATTAAAATAGGATAAATATAACAAGCTGAGAGAGGTTCCTTTCAGGACGCATGTCTCCCGGATAAGAATTTAGACCCCCACTTGGGCTCCCGTACTTACATCACAATAGGTAATTGCCAAGGAGGAAAATATCTATATGACATGTATTTGCGTTGATTTTCTCAGAATAATGTATGTTCGCGAAAAATTTATGTAGGCATGTTGAAGTTCTTTTGGAAACTTTCTTAACTGAACTTCACGTTGTAAGTAGTGTTGTAATGTGTTAACTATACAATAGGTAGTGATTTTCAGTAATAAATAGAGTTACTTCTCCTGACAGCACTGTAGGAATAATTGTTGAGAAAACAGAGCTACAGTGTTTATTCCAGGGATTCCCAAACTATTTTGGGCAAGAGATCTCTTTTCAAAATGAACTGATACCTCAGAACCTTTTAAAAGAAAAAAAAACAGAAGAAAAAGAACCCCATAGTTAAATAACTTTAAAAATCCTAGTGCCTGAAATACTTGTACGCTCGAAAACATTATCTTGCACGAAATTGTCTACGCTTATTGATTTGCCGAGTTGTTTATCTTCTACGAACGTGTGTACGCTTATCGATTTGTTGAGATTTTTAGAAATAAGTACAACAATGATTCTTCCTACTTGAATATTAGTCATTCAAATAACAAATTGGTACTCGTAACAAAACTTATACAGTATCTTGAAAGTTTCAAATAAGAACTTGTATTAATTAATTGATTTTTAAACCTTCAAAATCAGCAGTTTTTCTTTGTGTCGACCACTGGAAAGCCGATTTCGACTCAAAAGGTCGATATAGACCACTTTAGGAATTTCTGGTCAAGTCTTTACAGAGGCAGAGACATTATTTAGTTTACTTGTGTACCTAAACCCAGGGACACTCCATGGCGAGTTACAGGAATGCAACGCCGCCAACTGCCTACTCAGTGCCTACGCACTCTGACTGCTATTTACCTAGCTGTCTTATGCTCCTTCTACACATTGCAACGTGTAGAAAGAGCATCCAACGCGTTGGCACGATGTGCTCTAATACTGGCCACAGTAAATCTATAGCAAGTATACGAAGATTGACGATACCTAGAAAAACTTTTTGTTCCGTTTATGTTGGCCCAACGTGTAGACTGCTTTACAGAAAACACAATAAGTGATTGTTATTTATCCTACTAATATTATAAACGTGAAAGTTTGTAAGAATGGATGGATGATTGTTACTCTTTCACGTAAAATCTACTGAACGGATCTGGATGAAATTTGGCACAGAGATAGATTATGGTCTGGAATAACACATAGGTTAACTTTTTACAGCGATAACCGACATCCACGCGGGCAGAGCCGCGGGCAACAGCTAGTTTTTACATATATAGAGAACGAATAGGTTCACTTCTATACTATATCCATCAGGCACATACTATATCGGTTCTAAGTTGTGAAGGTAATATTGTATTTCAAGCACCTTAAATACGGCACGAGTTAATTTGAAACTACGTTACCGTGGGTATCGGTACGAAGATCATAATAGTTCACGAATAATTGCGGCGTACTGGCGTATTATATCGACTGGTACAGCTTTTGAATTCGCCTCAAAATTACTACAGTACTTATTGTGGTGGTCGCTAAGGGAGGTTCGATTTACAGATATTTGGTTTCTATGATTCCTGAACGTTTAGAAAGGTTAATCGCTTTAAGGCGGTGTATTATAGATGTGTGAACCGTAGTCGCCTTGTTATGGGGATTATCTAAAAGATAAGGCATCTTGCTTATTTTCAGAAGCTTATTTTTCACACCTCTAAAGTGGCAAATACAATACCTAGCAGTGACCATCAATATTATCTATATAAATATACAATGCCTGTAATCTGGAAATCCTAAAATCTAGAGCATTTATTGCAAAACTAATGTAATGTCAGTCTTAAAAAAACTAGAACATTTGAAAAAAAATCATTCATTAGCTATTTGACTTGGCAGGCAGTAGCAATGCGAGGTTCCGGTTCGATTCCTAAGTTAGGTATAGTGAATACATTTGGAGAAATACTCAATAGCCTAGCCTAGAATTAAGGTTTGTGGTCTAGAATTAAAACTGGGGTATGTAATAAGATACCCCAGATTTTTTCCGAGAGACCACATCATGGGATTCTTCAAAAAAGGAGTTATAATTAAGTATATTTGAGCTGATTGCAAATGCTAAAAATATTTAATTAGAAGTTATAAGGTTTTTTTTTTTTTTAGTCCGTGTGGTGACGGATTAAGAATACAAATGTCACCACCCCATTTCATCCCGTAGGTGTCGTAAGAGTCGACTAAGGGAGTAAGTCAGGCAGACAATATCCACTGCAAGAGAGGGAAAACTCGAAATAAAACCCTATACCAACCCGTCTGGCCAGCGTGGTATAGTAGGCTAGTATCCCTCCAAATTTATGGAGGAGACCCGTGCCCAGCAGTGGGACGTTTATGGGTTGAGATGATGATGATGATATAAGGTTTTAAGAGGTCGGTAGCGCACAAGTGATACCTCCGGTGTTGCAAGCGTCCATAGCTACTGTAACCGCTTACCATCAGGCGGGCCGTATGCTTGTTTGCCTCGTAGGACCAAACAAAAAAAAAAAAAACATGACATCTAATATAGCTGGCGAAACGTGTGATACTCCTCTGCCTATCCCAACCTGGCAAAAGGCGTGATGCTATATTACGTAAGCCCATCGCTGACAGATGTTATGATAAAGCAATAAATCTTAAAACTACCGACATTTCGTGTTTATTTCTATTGATATCGATCGTGTTTATAATAACATAATATTTGATATCGACGCCAGCAGTTAGTGTAAGGTCAAACATGTTTATTGAATTGCTATGATAGGTTAATCCCCTAATCAAATTATAAAAATACATAAGTAAGTTCTTATCACGGCTAAAAGGCTGAAGGACTTTTGATGAAATTTGGCAAGGAGATAGATGGTATACAGGGTTATTTTTATCGTGACTTCGAGCTTCTTATTTCGATAATTATGCTACGCTGAATTATTATTTACGGCCGTGTTTATAAAAAATATATTATAGATACGAGAGCAATATATAATAAAAAAAACTCATTAGAAAATGTAAGTTTATAAAACAAAATGCAAATACATTTGCAATCACGGCTAATGGTCCTCACATTTAATGTGATGTGTATGTATGTGTGTGTGTTGCTTTAGTTATTACTCCACCCGCGTGGATGTCGGTTATCGCAATAAAGGTAGCCTATTCGCTATTCCAGACGATAGTCTGAAAGGATCTGGATGAGATTTGGCACAGAGATAGATATATCTCTATGCTAAATTTCATCCAGATCCCAAACATTCATCCATACATCCTCACAAACTTGTACATTTATAATATAACAAGGATATGTACATATATCCAGCAATATTAATTTATTGTTTACACTTAGTCGCAACGCAAGGTTACACCATACTAGCGAGCAAGCCCGTCTGGGGACGGACCTCCACCTTACACAAGACCACAGCCAAGTAACTACACACAGCGGTGTGGTTGTATTCCTGTGTGTGAGTAGAGGTCTCCAGCGCTCATCTAGGGATGCGTTTTGATAGAAACGTATTCCTTTCCCAGGGTAACTTCCATCTTAAAGCCCTGGTGTAAAAAAAATGGGTTGGCAACACGCAAGTGTACCTCTGGTAATGCAAGCGTCCATAGGCTACGGTTAAAAAAAGTGACCAAATTAAGCAGTATTAAATAATCATGAGTACCTATAGTCACAGATTAAAATAATCATGGATGACAGTTAATCTTGTCGCGTTATAATTAACTACTACTGTTTACATAAACAGCTTAGTTTATTAATACAAGCCAACGACCTTTGGTAAGGACGCCTATTTGTCATCATGACTAAGTGAGAACTAGTTCTTACGACACTATAAGTTGAGACTCGAAAAAAAAATATCGAAGAGAATATGTAGGGCACCATACTAGCGAGCAAGCCCGATTGGGGAAGATCCTCCACCTTACAGATGAGCACAGTTAAATAACTACAAACAGCGATGTAGTTGTGTTTAGGTGTGTGAGTTGTGAGTACAGGTCTTCAGCGCTTATTCAGGGATGTGATTTGAATCAGACGTTTTCCTATCCCAGGGATACTCCATCTGCAGCAAGTAATTAATCTGGTATTGGCTTTGGTAACTGCTTAACATCAAGCGAGCTGTATGCTTGTGTGCCACACACGGCCATCTAATTTTGTCCCAATATACTATTATTATTCATCTCAACCCATAAACGTCCCACTGCTGGGCACGGGTCTCCTCCAATAATTTGGAGGGATATTAGCCTACTATACCACGCTGGCCAGACCGGTTGGTATAGGGTTTTGTTTCGAATTTTCCCTCTCTTGCGGTGGATATTATCTGCTAGACTTACTACCTTAGTCGACTCTTACGACACCCTCGGGATGGAAGGGAGTGGTGACATTTGTATTCTTAATCCGTCACCACACGGACACCGTCACCACAGGGACATACCTAATTACACTGAGAAAAATAACCTCCGATACAATTTGTCAAAACTCCAATTTTAACCTTTTAACCTTCGAAGAAAATATATTATGTAATATATTTACCTCCATCTTGTTACCACGCATCTACCGTCGAATCAGTCTCATGACGAAGTAAACAATATGCTAATTATGTAAACCAGTATTAAGTTATTTTATAAAACTGGTGTTTTAATTTTAATTACGTTTAATGAATAAGAAAGAAAGAAAGAAAGAAACGTTTATTGCTACAATAAGAGACATTTGACATGTAGGTAAAAGTAGTAGTAGTAAATATTATACATATATAAACTAAAAACTTAAGAATCTATCCTAAACTAAACATAAAACATAAAACAAAATGCATGTGTCTCATAATTGTAGCAATCAGGTGTCCAGTTCAGCATTAGTCAGATCTTCGGGACCTGACACTGGTTTTCGACTGGAACCTGTTTTATACATAGGTATAATTAATTATTTGCCATTAGCTTATTTAAATAATAATTGTGTATTTAAAAATATATAAATATGTGTATATGTGTATTCATAATAATATAAATGATCAGTATTGTGTAAAAAATAAATCGTAATGTAAAATTAATAATAATAATTATAATAATAGGTGTACTGTGTTGGGATTGCAAGAAACAATACTAAGTTGTGCGTAGTTTTAGCATCAGCATCAGATGACACGTTAGAAGACATGTTAGATTAACGACATGTCAGCATTTATATTATTTTGCTCCCGCTGCGCATTAATAAGGAAATCCTTTAAGCGAAATCTAAAAGTGGATATTGATGTAATTTGTCTCAAAGGTGGAGGAATAGTATTCCACACCTTGGATGCAGCATAACGGAAGCTACCTTTGAATGCCGCGGTCCTGTGAGAATGAACGCATAGCTGTTGCGAGCACTGCCTACTCGAACATTCTCTTCTACTTGCTATCCAGCTCAGCTTATTATATAAATAAGAAGGTTCCTGATGCCTTATAACACCAAATAGTAGGCAAGCTAAATGTAATTAATAAACATTTGGACCATTCATAAAGTTCATAATAATAATATAACTATGTTTATAACTGCTTACCTTGTTACGATAATAAAATCGGTATAGTATCTGTGTCAAATAACACTTTCTTTTTAAGATGTTTTTGTGTGTTTAATTGTTTTAGGAAATAATTTCTTTCTTTCTTCTTTTAAAAAGAGAACTCCCGCACTAGAGAAGGTACAAGCTCTGTGTCGCGGGGGACTTTACAAACATACAATTAACGGACACAAATTACACCCAGACCCAGAACAACACTTTGTGGGTGACACAAAGTTTTGTCCTGTGTGGGAATCGAACCCACAACCTCGTGCACAGCAGGTGCATACTGCAGCCACTAAACCAAGGTAGTAAGCTGAAGCGTTCAGGTAAAAAAATGATCTCGATAGTTTAAATCGTCAAAATTGAAATTTATTCTGTAACAGCATCAACTAAACGATCTCATCGGAATTCATTCATTGTCGTTATAGACGTGATAAATGTCGGATCTGTGAGAAATTCAACATGTCAATAATGTGATATAACCTCAGAATGATGTCCAATCATCTCTCATTTGATACCAAACACGTTGTAATGGCTCTATTAGTGGGTCTGTATGAAGTTTGTGATGAAATATTTGACGTTTCGCTGTATTAACTTATCTACAATCAAAAGATGAAAGAAATATTATAACTATGACAGATTTCGGCCGCTTGAAAAATGTTCCGTTGGGCTAAATTTAACTTTGAACGTAGTGTGTTGTAAATATTAGGGTTTTTGGTAATTAAAGACATTATTTAAAACATTATCTAGGTTTTTTTAAGAGTGTGAGGAGCAGTGGCTATATAAAATACTGTTATTTTTAATGAAAATTCTTAATTTGAATAACTGAGTGAAACACGTGGAGGATGAAAAGGTATACTTATTATCTTTGTTATTAGCGAGAACTAATCTTCCCAAGTGCCCTTAAACAATCGTGAATATTAAAGCACACCCTTCTTCTCTCAAATAAAAAGCAAACTTAGAGAATTACCGGAATCTATGTAAATATTGGCGAATGACCCCAGCCCCTTTTACCCTTTTTTTAGGGTTCCGTATGCGAAGGTCTCGCCCTTTATCTGTCTGTCACGCTCTCTCTGCGCTGTGAATTTAAGATAGACGAATGGTTGACCCTTTAAATATACTAAAAATAGGATTGGATTTTTGCGTAAAAAACTTGAAGGCTGTTTAGGTAACTAAGTCGATACTTAGAAGTATACAACTTTGAAAGTATATTTTTATGTTTGTCATGCTTGAAAAGCGTCAGTCTCTTATGTATACACACGACTAGATCATTACTTGATGTCCTCTGAAACTCACTATTTAACATGTCGATTAATATAAGCATCTAATTGTGAAGAAATTATGGGACAACAACAGCGGTTTTACGTGGGGAAATCACAATAATATTTGGTTCTATCTGAGAATGGAAATCGACGTAATAATCATCAGATTGAGGTGCTTAGAACCAGGTGCATTTGGTGATCGGTACTGAAACGGTCAGCAGTTACTGTATGGATGGGGGACCGCTTAGTGGTATTTAAGCTAAGCGTTGTCTCCGTGCTTCGAAGGGTACGTTAAATACTTTGTCTGGTCTGTTATCAGTCATTAAATCACGACAGAAGTAATATGGGCGATCAGAACAACCATGCCACGCGATATAAAAAGATCATTAGTCCACCAACCTCATTAAGGTTTTGTTAAGTTTCGTTTTAAGTTCTGATAATATTCGAGCGGATTTTTAACATACGAGTAAGAGACACTATTGTAGTTTCCTGCTGCTTTAGTTTGTACAACTGGTGATTGAACTCTGGACCTCACAGTCAGCAAACACAAGGCAGATTATTAGCATGGCATTTTTTTTTATACTGACCTGATTTCATCATGACAAGCGTCCATAGGTTACGGTTATTTATTTTTTTTTTTTTTTTTTATACTACCAAGGTGACAAACAAGCATACGGCCCGCCTGATGGTAAGCAGTTACCGTAGCCTATGGACGTTTGCAAAACCAGGGGTGTCACTCACGCGTTGCCGACCTTTTAAAAACCTTATAACTCCTTTCTTGAAGAACCCCATGCTATAGTCTCTTGGGAAAACCTCGGCAGGGAGCTCATTCTACAACCTTATCGTACGTGGTAAGAAATTCCTCTGGAATCTTACTGTACGGCATGTTTGAGGTGCAAGGATGTGAGGATGAACACCCTGTCAGTGGCGAGAGGTGCGTTGATAAAATGAGGCCGTGGGCATCATCTTGAACAATTCCTCAGAACACAGCCCATTGTACAGGCGGTAGAACACACACAAGGAGGCGAAGTCTCTCCTTAGACTTAGTGGATCAATACCGCCTGTGCTTATTACCGTATTATTATTGCTTAATTACCGTAACCTATGGACGCTTGTTATACCAAAAGTAGTTACCAACCCATTTTTTTACACCAGGGCTTTATGATGGGAGTATCCCTGGGGAAGGAATACGTTTCTTTCAAAACGCATCCCTAAATAACCGCTGGAGACCTGTACTCAC
The DNA here is from genome assembly GCA_947095525.1 of Trisateles emortualis. NCBI lineage: Eukaryota > Metazoa > Arthropoda > Insecta > Lepidoptera > Erebidae > Trisateles > Trisateles emortualis. The sequence goes on along the minus strand of OX352748.1, from coordinate 1,405,591 downwards.
ACACAGGAACACAACTAGACCACTGTGTGTAGTTATTTGGCTGTGGTCTTCTGTAAGATGGAGGTCCTTCCCCAGTCAGGCTTGCTCGCTAGTATGGTGCCCTACCTTTCTTAATATATCTTATTCTTGTATTATTGTATCTTCCGTATTCCGTAGAGTTCGTCTTCACACAGGTATAATCATTTACAATAACTTATTTAATGTCTATTCATAATATATATTATTTACTAACAAAATATCTCATTACTGCGTACTGAGAAGTAATTTAATTTCCATTTGCGTTGTTAAAAACAGCTTCTGGACACGCAAAAAAAGCTGAAATGTTTGTGTCGGACTTTTCATGAAAGGGTTTGTGAAGAGAATGATTAAGTACATTAGAAACAAGTTATACCAGATGGCTTCTGTTGCGTGATACATTGGTATGAAGTATTTTCTCTAAAGCTTTGTAATTTCTATTGTTAGAGTGCCTGCAGTGGGACAGTTGACAGGCTTATAATAATACTAGCTGTTGCCCGCGGCTTCGCCCGCGTGGATGTCGGTTATCGCTGTAAAAAGTAGCCTATGTGTTATTCAAGACCATAATCTATCTCTGTGCCAAATTTCATTCAGATCCGTTTAGTAGTTTTTACGTGAAGAAAGAGTAACAAACATCCATCCATCCATACTTAAATTCAAATTCAAATTCAAAAGTTGTTGACTATATTATTATTTAATTTAGGCTGGTCAACATATCTACAATAATTTTCGGGCTGCTCTTTTAATTAGGTAGGTCCTGCTATCACCACCGCAGCTACACATAAGCCTCCCTCAGGAACTTCTACAGCAGTCTTGAACTGTCTCCATCCATCGAGCGTCTGCAACCTACCTCTGCCCTATCTTATACTTATTTTACGAAAATTGATGTCCTTGAAACTAGAATTGCCACCCGTCTCGATTCTATCAGGACCGTCTCGATTACGGTGTTGTCTTTGTCACGCTTGACTACGAGCAATCAAGGGATTTTTGATATTTTACGCAACTTGCATTTGAAGGAGATGCTTTCAAATGTTTTATATTGAACAAGTTTTTGTCACTGATATAGTAAATAGTCTAATATTAGAAATCGTATCTCTGTAATTTAATATAGGCAGAATTCCTAATTTTAGCTGTCATAGATGTCTTGTTCGATTTTTTCATCTAATCAATATTGTTCTGGGTCTTTTTTATACTACTTTTTTTTATACTACCAAGGTGGCAAACAAGCATACAGCCCACGTGATGGTAAGCAGTTACCGTAGCCTATGGACGTTTGCAACACAAGGGGTGTCACTCACGCGTTGCCGACCCTTTAAAAACCTTATAACTCCTTTCTTGAAGAACCCCATGCTATAGTGTCTTGGGAAAACCTCGGCAGGGCAACTTGAGTGACAAACAAGCATACGACCCGCTTGATGCAGTATATGGTCACTTGCAATATTAGAGGTGTCACTTGCGTGTTGCCGACCCATTTTTATACACCAGGGCTTTAATATGGAATATCCCTGGGAAAAGTAAACATTGCTTTCAAAATGCATCCCTAAATGAGCGCTGGAGACCTGTACTCACACACAGGAACACAACTGCATCGCTACGCTGTGTGTAGTTATTTGGCTGTGGTCTTCTGTAAGGTCGAGGTCCTTCCTTAGTCGGGTTTGCTCGCTAGTATGGTGCCCTACCTTCTTATATCTCTCTTTTTAATAAAATATGGCAACCCTGTCTATAACATATCGTATGTTATATAGTGTTTATAAAATTACATTACTCAAATGGAAATTGTAGAAAATCTTTCATTTCTATGCTCAAATTATATTTAATACATTTTAGTTTGATTGTTTGTTTATAGAAATAAGTAATGTATTTTCATATAAGTATAGTCGTCTGTGGGGTGAGAACTTTCGAATAAGTTTTGTATATGTAATAAAGAAGTTCTTGTAGGTAATGAGAAATGTAATTGGTTTTTACTTTTGAGCTGCCAGGCAATTTGGGTAAGTAAATTAAACGTAATAGAAAAAAAAACCATTTTAAATACCTATGCATATATATACAAGCTGTTCCACTGGTTTTAACCGTGTTATATTTAGTTTTTGCCTTATGTCAGGCGCGGGCTATAGCTATTTTGACTACACGGTTGGTTCAGTGGCTTTAGTGGTTACCATGCCATTTACCATTGCACGGCGGGTTGTGGGTTTGATCCCCCATGTGGAACAAAAAATTGTGTGATGACTGTTCCTAGTCTGGGTTTAATTTGTGTCCGTTAATTGCATGTTTGTAAAGTCCCCCGTGATACTGGACTCGTTCCCTAAGTCCTTGAGTTATCTTTTTAAAAAGTTTGAAATAAAATTCAAAGTCTCAAATCCATTTTCGATAAGTTGTGGGTGCGGGGTTTACCATCTAACAGATTGAAACATTTCTTTAGTGAATTACAGGGGTGGTCAACATTTTATTATTAAACTTTGTCCTGAGTGATGCTACCTTCGGTTTTATTACAAAATACAGAAACTTTTTCTTAAAATCTAGCAGAACTTGGTGGAAGAATGGGATTAATTCTATATAAATTATTGTTTTATATGGAGTATTTTTATAAAAGTATTACTGAGAGATTTAGTTTTGCTTTTATTGAATTAGACAGAGTAGAATAAGAGAGAAGACTTAAAATACGGGTATCGACAGGTCTCGCGAAGAATGCCACACGAAGCAGCCTCGTGACGTGGAGACTAGAGACACATTTGCCTCGCGAGCAAATTTGAACGTTGCCTGACTGACTGACTGACGAGGTTGCTCATCTTTTGCTCACATTGAGCACCCTGCTCAATGCGAGCAAAAGATGAGCAACCGCGCGAAGCAGCCTCGCACTGTCGATATCCAGCTTGAGACGTGTTTTATTTTATACTTGCAGCACGTTCCAGCTTTGCACGGGTGGATATTTTCTTTTTATTTTCGTAGGCATCCCGTATTAAAAATATATAGGTATATATGGTGTTTGTTATCCGCTGACAATGTAGCTATCTAATGGTAAAATAATCTTAGAAATAGGTCGAGTAGTTTCCGAGTTAAATGGTTTAAAAAAAAAACTTTATAATATCTATAATAACTCTATAGATTTATTTGTCTATAACTATACTAATATTATAAAGAGGAAAGATTTGTATTTTTGAGTGTATGTTTGTTACTCTTTCACGCAAAAACTACTAAACGGATCTGGATAAAATTTGGCATAGATTTAGATTATAGTTTAGAATAGCACATAGGCTACTTTTTATAGCGGTAACCGACATCCACGTGCGGGAACATAGCCGCGGGCAACAGCTATTTATATTACGTGCTTTTTGAGTATTGGACTACTGAGATTGCAGAAATCTGTTGATCCGTGTTGTTATTGCTTAGCTACGAATTTCCCGAATACGATAGTTATCACAAAAAAATCTTGGGCACTATCTAAGTGCGTTTAACAGGAGATGGTTGCGGTGAACTAGCAAACGATAAGCATTAAGACGTCAAGTAGGATTAATCGATGTTTAATCGGATGACAATGTATGTATCGCCTATTGACACCGAATGACAAATGTACCATGAAATGGCATAAACCAAACACTAACCAGCATGTAAATGTAACTTAAAAGCCATTATGTGCTACACAGATTAAATCCAACTTATATTATAAACGCGAAAGTTTGTAGGAATGTATGGATGTATGTTTGTTACTTTTTGAAGCAAAACTACTGAACGGATCTGGATTAAATTTGGTGTAGTGTGTGACGCATTGCCCCCCATCACTCATTCACTTAGTTTATATATAATGTAAGATAGTATGTAAGTTAATTCATTAAACCTCTGACATTAGAGTAAACAACATCTTTTACTTTGACCACCAAGTCCCAACATTGCATTGGCATAGAAATAGATTATAGTCTGGAATAATACATTGGCTACTTTTTATCCCGGAAAAAAATCTCTGTTCCCGAGGGATTTTACGCGCGGGTGAAGCCGCGTGCGGAAGCTAGTACTAACATAAAAACATAGAAATAGAAATAAAAGTTAAGTTTAAAAACTAAAACCCGACTACTGGAAATCGTCTGTATTAAACAAGGAAACACTGTGGGCCTCGTGCGAGGCTCAAAGTCACCCAACGAGCAATGAAAGAAAGAAAGAATATTTTATTTGACAATAATTAAGAAACACACGACAAAAATTGACAAAAAGAAGAGAAAAAAAAAATAACAATATTGTGTCTCATGATTATGCCAAAATGGGATCCAGCTCAGCATAATGCCTGGCAGTAATGCTAGGCGCTGATTTTCAGCTGGAACCAATTGAGCAGTAACCCACGGATGTCAGTCAGCACTTAATGACTTAATATTTATTATTATATATGTATACATAGTAAAAACAAAAAGTACAAAATAATTTAAAAAAAAAAAAAAAAAAAATTAAAAAAAAAAAAAGATAAAGTAAACCAACCTAAACAAAAATACAAAATAAAATTAAACAAAACAGAAATAATGAATTTGAACAAAAAATAAAAATAAATAAACAAACAGTACATAAGATATACAAAGTTATATTATGGAGAGAGCTATGCTTGGAGTTTCCCTGCGAGATCGAATCAAAAATGAGTAGATCCGTAGGAGAACCAAAATAACCGACATAGCTCGAAGAATTGCCTCCATTAAGTGGCAATGGGCCGGGCACATAGCTCGCAGAGCTGATGGCCGTTGGGGCAGAAAGGTTCTAGAGTAGCGACCACGAACTGGAAGACGAACCGTGGGCAGGCCTCCAACAAGGTGGACCGATGACCTGGTTAAGGTTGCGGACAACCGATGGACAAGGTCGGCTCAGGATCGAGAGTTGTGGAAAACCTTGGGGGAGGCCTATGTCCAGCAGTATACTTCTTTTGGCTGGGATGAAACAAGTAAACTTTATATAGGTATGCAGGATAGCTGTGGTCCACACCCTACACACCACTTAGAAATATAGTACCCGTCAAGATGAAGTGCCGGACGGGTGCCCAGTATACTTCGTCAAGATAGATGTAATGAAACTAAACACGACGCTTCTATCATATTTTATTTTACAAATTAAAGAGTACCTATGACCACCTTCCGACTCCATCATTACTTCCTGAACATCCACCTAGGAATATATTACTTGTCAAGATAAAACTATCAAACCGCAAACAACGCGGCTATCTTGTTTATTAAAAGAGTTCCTATGGCCATTTTGTGATTGCACCATCAGACTAGCTTCATGGTACTGATATAATTATTGTATTGTCACCGAAGTTACATCGGTATACCAAATTGCAGCTCAATAAAATACCGGGAAGTAGTTTAAAACTAAAATACATATCTAATTCAAAATTTCACTTCCTTATTAATATTTTGCATTGATTGTAATCAGTTTATTTATTTTTAACTAGCTGTTGCCCGCGGCTCCGCCCGCGTGGATGTCGGTTTTCGCTGTAAAAAGTAGCCTATGTGTTATTCCAGACCATAATCTATCTCTGTGCAAAATTTCACCCAGATCCGTTCAGTAGTTTTTACGTGAAAGAGTAACAAACATCCATCCATCCATCCATCCATTCTTACAAACTTTCACATTTATAATATTATAGTAAGGATAGAAGGTTTTATCGTTATTTAAGTGAATTTATGCTTTAAATATCCATGTGATATCTAACGACCACAAATACGACGCTTCTATCTTGTTTCATTATAAAGTTCCTATGTTCACCTTCTGACTTCGACATCACATCCTGAACACGCAACTAGGAATATAGTACTCGTCAAGATAAATCCATCGCACCGAAACACGAAGCGGCTATCTTGTTTATTCGAAGAGTTCCTATGACCACCTTTCGACTTCATCATCACGTCATGAACACCCAACTAGTAGTATACTCGTAGTACGCGTTAAGATAAATCTATCGTATCAAGCATCGTGAAGTCGTTCAAATCTTGCTTGCAAGATTTAACCTACATAAACTATCAAACAAACTACCTTAGATTGCAAGCTTATAATAGCTTAAATCCTTACTAATATTATAAACGTGAAAGTTTGTAAGAATGGATGGATGGATGAAAGGATGGATGGATGAATGGATGGATGGATGTTTGTTACTCTTTCACGTAAAAACTACTGAACGGATCTAGATGAAATTTGGCACAGAGATAGATTATGGTCTGGAATAACACATAGGCTACTTTTTGCAGCGATAACCGACATCCACGCGGGCGGAGCCGCGGGCAACAGCTAGTAAGTTTATATATTTAAAAAAATATTTTAAATACTTAATTTCATAGTGCATTTGTAGTTTATGGGTGTTTATGCATTAAATATTCTTAAAATAGCCCAAACACGACGCAACTTTCTGTTTCGTTGAAAAGTTTCTATGACTACCTTTGAACATTATCATCACACACTGTACTCCATCTAGAAATATATTAACCCTCAATATAAATCAACGAATCTAAAAACAGCGCGGCTATCCTGTTTAGTTGAAGAGTTGCCATGGCCACTTTCCGACTACATCATCATGTCCTGAACACCCACCTAGGAATGAAGTACTTGCCAAGATAAATATAAAACAGATTGAAGAGTTTTAGTTATTTATTCACAACCACATTTATCTTTACAGTAGGTGCACTATTGCCATAGAGAAGCTACAATTATATTATACTTATACTAACACTTATACTTACTTTTATAAAAATAAACAAAGTAATTTATGACGGTGTCAATATGCAACTTAAATTTAACAGATTATATATCACCTTTAGCGCACGTGCTATTTATTAATTCAGAATACGGCCTTACATCCGTAAACACTAATATACCCACGTCATTTCTCCAAAGAGTAAAACATCCCACACCAAATACTGTTGTGTGCGAAAATAACATAGTGCCAGCCCAAAATCCTTTTATTTTAGGATCAAGTTTCAGACAAATGAAGATACCCCAATCCTTTGGTAGCCATTCATCGCAATCAACTAAAATCTCATCTGAATCATCAAAATTTATATATTCTACGGTACGATTGAGCCAGTCATATGGGTTCCCTTCTATTTTTAGTCCCACACCGGCCAGTCTTATAGACCTTATATTAATTTTGTCATCTAACGTGGCAAGTTTAACTTTTGATGGATTACGCGGGTATGGTACTGTAAAATCGTACGGCGGAAAATGTTTAATAAAATAATTAGGATAATCTTTTTTATCCTCCCATAACTTTAACTTAGTACTTAACCTTATAACCATTAAGTCGTGAATAGGGCTATTTAATTTTCTCAAATCATGCCATTGGTTATTGTGCATAGGTATTACCTGCCGTCCACAATTACCACCGTAATAACGAATATGATATAAATTAGTGTGTTTTTTCCCACGACCACGATATGCATAACTTCTCTTGTCGAGTATAACAACCCTAGTATTCCTTAACTCATTAGTGCTTGTTACAACTCTTCTGAATGGATTAAATGCAGTTAAAATTCTTTCGTTACCTATCTATTAGTACTCCGACACTATCTATTGTAAAACATCTCTCCTTAACTATTGGATGACACGTTGATTTTTTTCTTATGATAGGTAAAACTCTATTAAAAAAATGATCATCCATATATGCAGCAGCTGCCCATCCCCCCCCCGTCCATGCCGGTCCTTCTTGGGCTTCAGATTCGTGTTTTGTAATATACACAATAAATACAATCCTAATTATTCTGAAACAATGTAAAAATATATAATTAAGTGAGTAAAATGAAAAAAACGTATAACTATTTTTTTTTATACTACTTGTGGCAAACAAGCATACGGCCCGCGTGATCTTAAGCAGTTACCGTAGCCTATAGACGCTTGCAATACCAGAAGTATCACTTGCGTGTTGCCAACCCATTTTTTTTACACCAGAGCTTTGTGATGGAAGTATAATAATAATAATAATTTATTTATCGAAAAAGGTACAAATTTATACATATAAGTCTTACAAAATAACAAATGTGCTCTACAAATTATATTGCCTGTACTAAGTAAAACTTGTATCACAGGCGGTATGTGCATTTAAAATAGTAAAATAGGTGCAAAAAAAAGATAAAATATTTAATATGCTAAGTGTTTAAACAGAACAAAATATATTTTATTTACTTATAGTAATAACTTAATATTATGCTTATATGACTACATAATACAATTATATTTCCGTATTCTCTAATTACATACTACACAAAAATAGAGTCAGCAGTTTTGTAAATTGGTCAAACATTATATTATTGAAATAATCACTTTTGATACTGCACAGTCATGTTTATTTTATATTGGTGTAATTAGAACATCACATTGGTAACATATTGGTGTGTTTGCATATAAACTTGAAATGCGGAAGTCTCGACTTGAGCATGATAATATGTACATTCCAAACAATGTCACCCAGTTAAAAATATAAATTTATTTTGCAAAGAATATAATAGAAATATAAAATCCTTTTAATTTTGACAACGTAAATTAAAGTAGGTATTTTATTTTTGGTAAATTAATGCTATATATACAAGAATAATATTAGAAACTTATTTAAACTAACTAAACCTAAATATGAAAAACTAATTTTAACGTAAATACTAAAAACGGAAAAACATAATACAAATGAAGACTGTTGTTTAAGCGTCGAAATATTCCTCAACATCACTGTCCACTGGGAAAGTGCCCAGAAGGCTGGCGGCATTGACACGTTGAATGGCAATGCTTATTCTCTGTGCGAGAAACAAGCCAGCCCTGGTCACGAGAAGCGTCGATCAGTCGTTTCGCTATGTCTCTGTAAAGGAAACGAGCACTCGGACCCCATGAACCTACAGTCTCCACCCCAAACGGCTCAAAAATGTAGTTTCCAACTAAATTGCTGTACTTTCGCCGTTTGAGGGACTCTGCAGCTGCAGCAGCAGCGCCAGCACAACCTGCTGTACTTGGAAGATGTGATGGTGCAAGGGTGTCGACGCACGTTGCATCCCACACCAAAGGCCTGCCCATCTTCCAAGGCAATAACGACATACCATCAGGTCTCTTCCCATCGTCACGTACCAAACCATTTGGTTCAAGTACGGCTGGTACGCCGGCGGTGACAAGAGCTCGACGGATAATGTCGTTAAGTTGGGCGTGTCGCGATATGCGGCCTGCGCTCCTGCTGCAGGATAGCCCATGGTGTCCGAGACTGTCGACGGCTTCTCCACAAAGACAATGATGCGGAGAAACACAAGGAGCACCCAAACGGAGGCAAGTGGCGAGGCGGAATGTAGTGTCGAACTAACTAATTCAAATGAAGGACACTCTAGGCGCCGTCATAATCAATAGAGTTAATATATCGATATTCGGCTATTTTTCTAGCCGGACACTCAGAATCTCCTGTTTTGTGGTCACTCGGTTTTTTGAAACGTGAGCACGATGCACATTTCGGCGACTCATCTCTTTTAGTGCAGTCCAGCATCGAGTGTCCAGCTACACCACAAAGTCCACAAGTAGGGATGGCGTCTCTACAAGATTTGGCTGCGTGTCCATACTGGTGACATTTGTAACATCTAGTTACAAGAGTAAAATCTTTAACTGGGCAGGATGTCCAATTTATAAAGAGACGACCTTGCGCGATGAGGGCCTTGCGTATGTTAGCTGTAACTTCAATAATGTAGTTACAGCTCGGGGCATCCTTTTTACCAGATTTATGGCTCAGTTTACAAGATGTTAAAAAGGACTCGAAGGACAGCGATGGAATCTTCTCGGTCACATTCTGCTCGAAAATACAATGAAATACGTCGTTTTCTGCAAGAGAAGCAGGTATCCCAATAACAATGCGAGGTTTGCGCTTGTGAGGCTCATCAGCGGTAAGACCGGTGGTAGAGTGCTGGACTGCTTGTTTCAGCTTTTCAGCGTCCTGTTTAGTCTCAGTACTGATGATTACGCCGCCATTCTTCGTTTTACGCAATCCACGTAGGTACTTGCAGCTTAATTTTTTCTGGGTGAATGATTTTTTGGACAAGGTTCTTGGTATCGTCACTGGTTTGTAATTTGTCTTTGGGATAAATGGCCACAGAACTTAGGTTATTGCGTCGTACAAGACTATTGGATCCCTTCTTTACCGCATCTGCAAATGAAGAATTGCCCACAGTGCAAGAAGCCTCAATGGTCTGTTTAAGCCCTGATATATTTTCAGTGAGGTTGCAATTTTCTTTTAGGACTTCAATCGTATTGGACGCTTGCAGGGCTCTCTGCTTCAACGACTGGTATAAGACAGCCAATTGCGAGGTCCCATGTCCAATCTTGCGGCACAAGTTTGAGATTTTCAATTTTTGCTCTGTGTTGAGCTTCCCATCAGCAGCAGTTGAGCAGACGTCATTTAAACATTGCTCAATCGTTGACATCCATCTCTGGATGTCAGGTGTGGACACAACTTCTAATTCATCGTTTGACTTGAGGGCTGGTTGTGACGGCGACGGCGAGGGATGGTCTAAACCAATCGGGTTACGGGGACTTGTTGCCATTTTCTTCTTGATTATTGTTCTTATACACTATGTATTAATTGTTCATTGTTTATATAAATAAACACTTGATACTAAGCAGAAAATAAAATTGCATTATGAGGTAATATACTAAACTAGGTCACTATAATAAATTATTTTATTAATTAAATATTGCTAATGAGCACGTCTGTACGCGTCAATGATCTACAGAGCTAATAAAAGTATACCTGGGATATGAATACGTTTCTTTCAAAACGTATCCCTAAATGAGCGCTGGAGACCTGTACTCACACACAGGAACACAACTACACAGCTGTGTGCAGTTATTTGGCTGTGGTCTTATGTAAGGTCAGGCCTGGTTCACTCCGCTGTTTAGGTATGAATCTACAAGTACTCCACCGCAACATTTCTAGGTGGATTATTTAGTTGAATGTTGCGCGCGCGCAACGGCACCGGTCGCGTCGTCGGTTCGCACGAACTAACGTAGGTAGGTACCTACCTACGTTACGCACTCGAAGCTATAATTCGTCACCGATTCGTTTTCGCTTTTAAATATTTTATAGAAAATAAAGGCAAGAAAATATTGCACAGTATTCGGCTGCTTAAATAGTGATAAGAATCCTAACCTCTCGTTTTTCAATATTCCAAAGGGTATTGAAAGGTGAAAAAACACGTTATGATTTCATAATTAGTAGGTACCTAATTATAGCAAGACTTTGATATGTAGACTATACAGCATAGGTTTTGTAGAGATCTATTATTTATTTGTCCAATTAAGTAGGTAGGTACTTATTTAATTGGTTAAATACATTATAGCCGCCTATCACTCAATAGTTTTAAGTTTCAACTGGACAAAATGGCTCCAAACAAACCAATGACAAACTCTAATATTTTTAATTTAATCAAAAACATAATCGCGGGCGGAGCCGCAGGCAACAACTACCCATTATTATAATTTGTCCTTTAGTGGTTTGGACCAGTCCGGTGATGTGGACACACACTGCTCGTGCTTATAATTTAATAATACTAATATCAGAAGAGAGAAGCGATACACGATAGAAAGAGAGGCAAATATGTAGTAGGTAAATAAAAAATTTGGCTGTTAGTGCTGTGGGAGCAGAATTGAGCTCTATTGTAAGCGAGCAAAGTTTTTGTTTGTTTAAACGATTTTATGTAGTGAACCTTCTGTATCTGTACTATTAAGTATTCTGTGCTACTACTAAGTACCTACATTCCCCACATGTCCAGATTTATATAAAAACTCGTTTACAAAGTATAGTAAGTACCTACCTAAACCTAACAGGTATTTCAGATCAAAATTGATCTCTAAGTGACAACCTTATTGTCTAGAAATAAAAGCGAGACAATTTGTAGGTGAATAAAAAAGTAGGTAAGTTAGCGCTACGGAGCTGAATTGCGCTCTATTGTGTGCGAGCAAAGTTGATATTTGTTTAAATGATTTTGTGAAGTGAACCTTCTGTACCATTAAGTATTCTGTGGTAAGTTGGAGGTCCTTCCCCAGTCGGGCTTGCTCACTAGTATGGTGCCCTACCTCTCTGAAACTAAACTATTAAATGATTGACTTGCAATTGCTGTTACAGGTTACAAATTTATTTAATTTCTCGGGTAAGCAGTGATTATAGATGTTACGTTGAAAAAAAAAAACGATTGCCAGCCTAATGAGTATTTCAATCAATTTCATAAACACCTATTGACTTAAAATAATATTCTGATGGTTGATTAAACATATTGAAGAAAAATACATCAAATTAAAACATAATATCTTGTTTACTTACTTGATCATTACAGTCATTTTAAGACTGTTTGGTAATAACAGACCACTTCACAAAAGATAAATTCAATAAAATGCTGTCGATTAGATCCACTACGGCGCGACAACGTCTCGAAACAAAATATTACTTAATGTTTCAATTCTAAAACTGGATCGGCTTAAATACTGACGTGTTGTTGATAAACAAATTTTATATCTAATTTTAAATCAACAAATGTGGGCAACAAGGGATGTTTAAAAAAAAAACATCCAGTGTTTTTCTCATAAAAAATGTGTAATATTTAGCAAGAGCATCAAACTATGCCATATCTTTGTCACCATAATAGAATCATAAGTACCAATTCAAATTTGGATATAGCTATAGATCGTTAACGCGTATAGACGTGCTCATTAGCAATATTTAATAATTACGTTAATTTATTTTTTATTTATTTATTTATTTAGGCATATTAACAGTATAGACACAAACATTATCATAATATACATACATTTTTATAAAAATAGCACGTGCCATACCAATTATAAATATGCACAGCATTTACTTAACAACACTTAACTAAAAGGATAAAAAAAAAAGAGAGTTTATACTATATATACTACTCATATATGAATATTGACATGAAAAATATATGAGTAGTTAACAAAAATACTATGCATATAAATATAGCCAAAGATAAAAAAAAAGACAAGATAAAAACTAAAAATACAAAATAAGTAACAATTATAACAAAAAATAGATTAATCCTTAATTAGTAATTTACGTTTGAAAGACGTGGAATGATCGTGAAATATGTCAAGATTGAGCTGCCTCCAGGAATGGTTATAAGTGGCAGTTAATCTAGCCACAGGAGTTTGTGCGCCCAAATTAGTTTTGTGTCTCGGCACTTTGAAAAAAGGCGAGTTATTCCTATACCTAGTATTTGGTCTTGGCACACATATAATTACACGATCTAAGAGTCCTTGTACCTGAGATAACCCGCCTACTACATTCTGAAGAAACATCAAGTCAAGCATCTTCCTTCTATCTTGCAGACTGTTCAACTTAAAATGTGCCAACCTATCATTGTAAGGACATTTTGTGTTAAGCCCAGGAGTTATAAATGCTAAATGCCTGGTAAATGACCTTTGGATTGATTCAATGCGCTGGGTGTGAACTGCATATTGTGGATTCCAAATGACGCTACCAAATTCAAGCACACTCCTCACCAAGCTATTATATAAAACAATTTTAGAAGTCGCAAATTTAAAATCTTTAGTATTTCGTTTTATGAAACCTAGCATTTTAGCAGCCTTGTTGACAATGTTATCGTATTGTGGAATGAACGAAAGCTTTGAGTCGAGAATAACACCCAGGTCTCGAATTTGATGGGTTGTATTAATTCCAACATTATTGATGTTGAAACGAGTTTGAATAATATTATGCTTTTTAGTGAATCTAATATGTTGACATTTAGCAGCGTTTAACGTCATTTTATTATCACAACACCATTTAAATATGCGGTCAAGATCTTTTTGCAGTAATTCTGCATCTTGTTCGGAGTCAATGAGGCGTGATACCTTCATGTCATCAGCATATAGTGAGCAATGACAGTTCTGAACCTGTGTAACTATGTCGTTTATAAAAAGTAAAAACAGAATCGGCCCAAGATGAGAGCCCTGAGGCACGCCTGAGCTAGCAATATATTTATTGGATTCACTATTATTTATTACTACGACATATTCGCGATCTGCCAGATACGACGCAAACCAACTTAGAATACTATCATAAACTCCAAATTGATCATGGAGTTTTTGTATTAGGATGTTATGATCAACTTTATCAAAAGCGTTGGCAAAATCTGTATAAACTGAATCTATCTGTCGATTGTTGTCCATACCCTCCATAATTGGGGTGATATACGATGCCAAATTAGTAAGGACGGATTTATTTTCTAGGAAGCCATGCTGTTCGACTCTGATAAGCTGTTTGGTATGTTTAGTTAATATGGAGGAGACCAATGACTCGAAAATTTTGGAAAAACATGAAAGCATTGCTATAGGCCTATAGTTTCTGACATCACTATTATCTCCCTTTTTGAAAACTGGGACAGTTCTAGCTCGTTTCCATTCACTTGGAAAAGCACCAGTGAAAAGAGAATAGTTTATAATTTCTGTAATAGGGTATGATAGAAATTGGGCACATCTTTTGACAAAGAAAGGTGGAATGCCATCAGGCCCTGCACCTTTGTTAGGATTTAAACGCTTCAGGCATATAGCAATATCTTTTTCGGTAAATCTTATAAGGGTTAAACAGTTAGATTCTAAACTAAAAGTAATGTTGGTAGGTGTCAAGTTTGGTACTATTGAAGTTGAGGTTGAATAAACTGCACTAATATTAATATTACTGTTAATATTTTATAGTGACCTAGGTAGTTAGTATATTACTTCATAATGCAATTTTATTTTCTGATTAAAGTCAAGTGTGTAGTTTTATAAGCAATGAACAATTAATATATCATAGTGAAAAGGATTTATAATTTCTTATTAATAAGCAATCAGTCCCCGTAACCCGATTGGTTTAGCACATCCCTCTGCCTCGCCGTCGACACCACAACCTGCCTTCAAGCAAAACGAGGGAATAGAAGTTGTGTCCACGCCTGAGATACAAAGATGGATGTCGATAATTGAGCAATGTTTGAGTGACGTTTGCTCAATTTCTACTGACGGGAAGCTCAACACAGACCAAAAACTAAAAATTTCAAACTTGTGCCGCAAGATTGAAACTGGGACCTCGCAAATGGCTGTTTTGTATCAGTCATTGAAGCAGAGGGCCCTCGCTGCGTCCAACACCATTGAAGTCCTTGAAGAAAATTGTAGCCTTACAGAAAACATCTCTGGGCTTAAGAAGACCATTGAGGCATTGTGCACTGTAAGCAATTCTTCGTTTGCCGATATTGTTAAGAATAGTTTTGTTCGACCCAACAATTTAAGTTCTGTGGCCATATATCCCAAGGATAAACTGAAATCCAGTGATGATACCAAGATCTTAGTGCAAACAATCATTGCCCTGAATAAATTAAGCTGCAGGTATGAGGAGTACGTAAGAAAAAGAACGGCGGAGTTATCATAAGCGTAATCCTCGTATTGTGATAATGGGGGTCCCGGCTACTCTTGCAGAAAACGAAGTTTTTAAATGTATTTTCGTGCAGAATGTGACCGAGAAGATACCATCGCTGTCTTTAGAATCCTTCCTAACATCGTGCAAACTAAGCCACAAATCTGGTAAAAAAGATGCCCATAGCTGTAACTACATTAATGAAGTTCCAGCTACCATACGCAAGGCCCTAATCGCACAAACTCGCCTATTTATAAATTGGACATCTTGCCCAATTAGAGATTTTACTCTTGTAACTAGATGTTACAAATGCCACCAGTATGGACACGCAGCCAAATCATGCAGAGACGCCATCCCTACTTGCGGACTTTGTGGTGTAGCTGGACATTCAATATTAGAATGCACGAAACGAGACGAGTTATCAAAATGTGCAACATTATAAAAAAACCTAGTGAGCACAAAACTGGAGATTCCGAGTGTTCAGCTAGAAAAATAGCTGAATATAGATATATAAACTCTAGTATAGTAGTAGTAACTATAGTGTTTAGAAAAGCCTTTCATAACAAAGAAATCAAGCAGATCTGGTATTTTAGAAGCATCTGCAGGCCAATATGTAGGTTCGCATGTGGAAGCTGCAGATAGTTTATTATCATCTATGCTAAACTTAAGCTGTCTGCCTCTAGTGCTTGTTAGTCTGGAATCCCAGTATATGTTTTTAGAGTACCAGTCTCCACCCGCTAGGAAACGATTGCCAAGGGTCTGAAAAAACTCTGTAAACATCTCTTTTGTTATCTTATGTCTGGGTGGACAGTACACTGCAGAGATATTAATTAAGCCATTTTTTTTGTCCTCAACTGCTATGGTAGTGGCCTGTATGCGGCAAGTTTTATACTCGGGCATGACATGGTGTTTGAGTGATTTTCTTACGATAATTGCAGTGCCAGCATGTCCTGTCCCATCTGGGTGTAAGGTTATATATAGCACTCATAATTTTTAAACTTGAGATTAGAGGCGGAAGTACAGGGAGCTTCAGATATCAATAACAAGTCAAAATTTTGTTGAGTCATTAGTAGTTCTGTGACGTTTTTGTTTGGGTTCCATTAACGTTCCAAGTTGCAATGCGAATTTTCCTCCTATCATTTGATACCCATCACGGCACTTTTTAAAGAAATTTAGTTTTTTTTTTTAGATTTCAGGTCCTACAGAGGACGCCTTATGATTTTAATGTGACGTCACATAGCCTATAACCAGCAGACAATCAAGACGTTTCTAACGATACCTCATTTGTCAAGTTATGATAAATAGTTTAGAAATTATGCGGGAAAAGATGAACATACATACATACAGGTCAAAATCATAACCCTCCTTTTTGCTTCGCCGTAGTCGGGTAATTATAGTAAACTAGCTGTTGCCCGTGGCTCCGCCCGCGTGGATGTCGGTTATCGCTGTAAAAAAATGAAAACGCTATATGTTATTCCAGACCATAATCTATCTCTGTGCCAAATTTCATCCAGATCTGTTTAGAAGCTTTTACGTGATAGAGTAACAAACATCCATCCATCCATCCTTACTTACAAACTTTTGCGTTTATAATATTAGTAGGATTCGCGTGTATTATATTAGTATGATAACAACAGTGTGTTCAATCAAACTACTCATATTTGATTTGGTAAACAAACAAAAATATTTTGCGAAAGGTTTGAGCCAGTCGTGCAAATTTCGGGTTCAATTGGCCAGACAACTAAAACAACATGATTTCATATCAAACGACTCCAGTAGAATAACTAAGTATACGAACGACCCAAATTTAATAGCTAAGAACTCAAAACTAGGGAACGGTCCAAAACTTTTCAAATACCCCCTCACCTTTATAGATTATGTAAATTTTTGGGTCCAAAATATTTGGCATTCACATTTTAAATAATTTCCGTTTAGATAATGTAATGGAACAAGTTTGGAGCTACTTATCGACCTTGAAAAGGTTAATTTTAATCTGTTTTAGGGTTTCATATCGTTACCAAATAATAAGATCAGTAACGATGATGCTAATGTTAGACTGCCTTGGTGGTCCAGTGGCCGCAGTATGCGCTTGCTGTGCACGAGGTTGTGGGTTCGATTCCCATACAAAACAAAACTTTGTGTGACCCGCAAAGAGTTGTTGTGAGTCTGGGTGTAATTTGTGTCCGTTAATTGTATGTTTGTAAAATCCCCCGCGACACAAACCTTGTTCTCTAGTGACATTACTACCGTAGTAAAAAAAAGATTAGTCAGTACCCAACACTAACACCTATTAATAATGACCAAAAGAAATTCGAATAGAATTTTTGATCACTAGGAAAAGTTTACTTCAAAATTCCCTAAATGAGCGCTGGTGACCAGTAATCACACACAGGAACACAACTACACCGCTTCGTGTAGTTATTTAGCTGTGATCTTCTGTAAGGTGGAGGTCCTTTCCTAGTCGGGCTTGCTCGCTAGTATGGTGGCCTACCATATTTTCAGTAAAACGTAGCTTAATTTAACGTTAAATCTATTACCATTATTTTAATGTTAACGTTTACTCTGTTTAGACATTTAAGAAGTAACAGTAAATCAGAAATTCACGATTTTAAATGCATTTGTACGTTCATGCGTGAAGAGGTTGATTAATGTAGAGGAAGCGAAATAGTAATTGGTATCATAATGTCTACCTACTTCAATGAAAGATATATGTGTGTATGTAGTATGTAAGCGATTGCTTTGTTTATCATACTGATGAAGAATCCGACTAAACGTCGGTTCTTAAACTCTGATATTTGTAAAGTTTGCTATAAGTAAAAATAAATAAATCAGTTAAATATTCTTTCTTTAAATATAAAATTCAATGTAGTAAGCCTCTACAGGTACTCAAATATGTACTTTGTATTTAATTAACAGCTTAGAAAATATTAAAGCTTCAAGCATAACGATAAATTTAAAATACCTTTTTTTAACAAATTTCTGACTTTTATTGTGATTTTTTAACACTTTTCATAACCGAAATGTATTTTTTTCGGCTAAGACTCATATCGTGTTCAGTTTAATATTTAATTTCAACTATAAACTCAGCTGGGTTAATATTTAAAAGGATTAGTTTTGTGATTTTATTAAAGTTTCAGTTTAAAGTACACAACGATGTACGAGTGGTTTGAATTCATTATTTACTTGCATTATGCGGTTTCTGACTGATTTACTATTTATTTTGTGTATAAGTTTTGATTAGTAAACGAAGGTTTAATGACGACTTTAGAAAAGCTTGCATTAAAACAGGTTATTTCTAATCCTGCCTGCAGTCAGTGACTTTTCGGTATAATTTGTTTTGTCGTTACTAATTTTGGTCCAATGAGTTAAATAATTATATTAATTATATGAGCATAAGCAGTATTGGTTTTTGGCTTTAAACAGAGTTAAATAAAGCAAGACATAATGTAAACTTTAAAGGGGAAGTTTAAAGTCCATTAAATATTCAGAAATACTTTATGTTTCATTGTTATTTAAGCATAATCCTTATTATACCTAACTATCCGTCTAACTTAATTACCTAGTTTAGTTGAAGACTTGTAAAAGCTGATATTTTAATCATCAGATCGGATTCAAAAAGCCGAGGATTATGTTAAGTGGCGTGCTCTTTTTTTAAAGGCTCTAGGGGGACAAGTTACAGGGGATTTTACATACATACAACTCTCGGACACAAATTACACACTTACAGACTGCCTCGGTGGTCCAGTGGCCGCAGTATGCGCCTGCTGTGCACGAGGTTGTGGGTTCGATTCCCACACAGGACAAAACTTTGTGTGACCCACAAATAATTGTTCTGAGTCTGGGTGTAATTTGTGTCCGTTAATTGTATGTTTGTAAAGTCCCCCGCGACACAGAGCTTGTTCTCTAGTGCGGGAGTTGTGTTTTAAAAATGAATGATGATAACACACAAACTTGGAACAATCATTTATGGTTTACATAAAGTTTTGTCCCGTATAGGAATTGAACCTACGCAGTCTTCTTTCAAGCAGTCAGATTCGCCGCCGTGACCAAACATGATCAGAATGACGATTGTGTTAACCTGTATCTCACATAATTATAGTATAAGTACAAAAGTAAAATGAAATTAAAATTCACTTTCTTTAATGCATGTGCACATTGGGTTATTACTTACTAGCGGCCCGTCCTAGATTCGCACGGGTGGACATAAAGAAATACGTTTTAGGACACTTTTTTACACCTTGGGTTACGTTACTTAAGTTTTAGTAAGGATCCCTAATCTTATCTAGCAATAAATATAGCCTATGTCACTCAACGTGAATGTAGCTTTCCAATGGTGAAAGAATTTTTAAAATCGGCACACTAGTTTTTGAGTTTATTCATTACAAACTTACACACACACACAAAAATATTATATTAGTATAGATTACATAAAGCTTAGAATAAACATTGTGTACGGTGCCGTCGGGCTATATATTAAGTAGTACAATATTTAACGTACTTATGTAATGAGTTACCAGGGACCTATGACATAACATACAAATAACAAATGCATATTAATATATGGGAGGTAATTATGTTATGGTAAATGTTTAGACTGTCGCAATTATCAATAACCGTAGTAACTATTATGTATTATTATAAAAACTTTACAAAATAATAATAACAGGTACATTAATACCAGATATTATTGTTGAATAGTTTTTATAATTATTGATTTTAAGCTCTGGTGTAAAAAGTGAAGCACCAACACACAAGTAATAACCTCTGGTATTACAAGCGTCTATATGCTACGGTAACTGTTTAACATCAGGAGGGCCGTACGCTTTGCTACCAGGGTAGTATAAAAGAAAATAAACCCTGGGATAGGAAAACGTTTCTTTCAAACACATCCTTCCTCCTGACTTTGATTTGATTGACTTCCTCGGTGGTCCAGTGGCCGCAGTATGCACCTGCTGTGCACGAGGTTGTAGGCTCGATTCCCACACAGGACAAAACTTTGTGTGACCCACAAAGAATTGTTCTGAGTCTGTATGTAATTTGTGTCGGTTAATTGTATGTTTGTAAGGTCCCCCGCGACACAGAGCTTGTTCTCTAGTGCGGAAGTTGTCTTTTTAAAGCACAAATCCCTAAATGAGCGCTGGAGATCTGTACTTACACACAGTAACAAAACTACACCGCTGTTTGTAGTTATTCGACTGTGGATCCGTCCACCGTACTTCAGTCTTCTGTACGTCCACCGTATAGAAGATATACGGTGGAGGTCCTTCCCCAGTCTGCTCGCTGCGGGCTTGCTCGCTAGTATGATATTTTTTCTATAGTCGAGATGAACTCATCATTGATCATTGATTATCTGTATGTTTAGTCTTTCTGGTGGTGTTTAGTGCAGTTATCATTTCAACTTGAGTTCACCCGGTGGTCGAAATTCGACTGTAATACCTTTCTGCAGTTCTTCTTTGTATGAATTTTAACTATGCCCAATCTCACACTCCTGCGTGCGCGCAATGTGTTTGAAAAGAGATACAGAGTTTTTACTTCCTGTACACAATGTATTAATTAAATGCATAATTAAATAATATAAATTACTAACTGTTATGTCCGTGTGGTGAAGAATTAAGAATACAAATGTCACCACCCCATTTCATCCCGAGGGTGTCGTAAGTGTCGACTAAGGGAGAGAGACAATATCCACTGCAAGAGAGGGAAAACTCGAAATAAAACCCTATACCAACCCGTCTGGCCAGCGTGGTATAGTAGGCTAATATCCCTCCAAGTATATGGAGGAGACCCGTGCCCAGCAGTGGGACGTTTATGGGTTGTGATGATGATGACTCACTGTTATAATACAATATATGTATTATATTCATATTAGCAAATTCTAGAACTCATTATTCGCTCAGATGTTGATATTAATAGATTAATATTAGCGATCATGTTTCAGTTCATAAAGTACATTGTTTATAAGACCTCTATGCTAATTAATTTTTGATTGATATCCTACATCATTAGGCAACTGCCAATCATTTTCCATTTAAACCTATTCTACCTATTCATTTGTTTCAATTGAATTTAGAAGCTGTAATACGTATATTTTATAACAATGATACGATGAGATGTAGTAATTAATTATAAGGAGGTCAATTGAGGACATAGATATTAATTTATTTATACCAAACATAATACACAAGCTAATGAGTGAGGTGATTCTAGAATATGTGAAACAGGATCATGACACAAAAGATTTTTGAAGCAAACGCTGCATAATATATACTTATGTCATAAAGACGTAAATTTTGCGAGTTTGTAACGCTGTAAAGGGCAATCTCTGGATCTCATGAATCGATTTTGAAAATTCTTTTACCAATAGAAAGCCATGTATGTTATTTGTGAGTGTCATAGGATTATGTAAACCGAAGCGAAGCAAGGGCAGGTTTCAAGTAGTAAATATTTGGAGCCTAAATGTCTCTTGCTCTCAGGACTATGCATTTTAGGAGCTCTGGAAACTCTTTTTCACTAGCAGATACACGTATACTATCACGTATATAAATATAATATTTTGACATTCTTTTATTCTACTGACATTATGGTACTGATAGAATTTTGATCAATTAATGTTATGCATAAGATGTTTTATTGTTATTGACATGAACAAATCGTATTATTTTGTAATGTAAATATGACTTGTAAGAATTCCTTATCAATAAAATATCACTATGACTAAGGTCAAGGTTAGTCAACGTTAATTGGAGAATATTTCCGAAGGCGAGAATACTTCCAAATTTGGGCTATTTTTGTAATATCTCCTTATAATGATGAGTTCAGCCCTTGTCACTTTCCTATTTTTATGCAAAAACGCACAGTTTTGACGTAAAAGATAAACAAATATACTTACTATAGCAACCCATATATGTCCCACTGCTGGGTACGGGTCTCCTCTCTTCTAACATGAGGGCAAAGAAATTTACAAAGGCTCTAATCCATACACGCACACCCTAAAGCGGTTTGATGGATTAAATATGTCTTTAAAATTTCTGTGAACACGTCATGTCATGTGGGTTTCTAATGTTTTCCTTTAAGGTTAGCAGATGAAATCACTTCATGAATATATGAATTCCACATAGTGAAATTCACCTAGGATTGAATTCAAACATCTTGCGTACAAGTTCCTTACCATCGCTTTGACAAACACACGCATTTGTAATATTAATTTGGATTACACTAACCGGTTGCCCATCTGCGTCTAAACCACTGTCAAGGTTTAATAAATCAATTCAGAATTACATAAGCGACACCACTTTTGGACCGCAAAGCGAAACTTAATTAATATCACCAATCAAATTAAAATTACCATAAAGTTTACATAAACGGTACGCAAACGTTACGTTTCTCCATAGGCCTTGCCTCGTCAACTTACCATTGTATGGGACCCCATGAATACATGTTTTGATTTCTCTTATGTCAGCAAGAAGCACGTATCACTCTCACGCAGAACCCAACCTTATTTACATGTGTTAAAGTTCAATTTTCTATGTCAAATTAGACGTGTAATAAAGATTCTTGACTTTTGACTAAGAGTCATGTTGGCATGTATTGACAAGCAATTAATTTAAGAGTTTTTGTTGGCAACAATTATTAGGTGTTTGTAAAGACAGTTAAATAAGTTAGACATTATCTTTATATGGTATGAAATGATCGAGTAGGAATGTTTTCATGGTTTGTATTGAAGATAATGATTTTGATACTTTTGTTCATACAATACATCCATATTAATATTATAAATGCGAAAGTAGAGCTGTTTGTCTGTTAGTTTA
The DNA here is from genome assembly GCA_947095525.1 of Trisateles emortualis. Classification (NCBI taxonomy): domain Eukaryota; kingdom Metazoa; phylum Arthropoda; class Insecta; order Lepidoptera; family Erebidae; genus Trisateles; species Trisateles emortualis. The sequence goes on along the minus strand of OX352748.1, from coordinate 1,382,386 downwards.
ATAGTTACTATTACACGACTAAACGCCTGAACGAATCTTTTATAAAATTTGGCAACAAGATGGTATCCTGGGAAATGACGTTGGGTACTTTTTACCGCAATAACCAACATCCAAGCGGGCGATACCACGAGCAACAGCTAGTTATAATATTTGGCTATCCCAATACTTTTTAGATATATAATTCAGCCTTTAATACAGTTTACCTTAAGCTTAATGAGCGTTGATCCTCGGCCTATGAAATCGACAAAACAGCTATCGTAATCTCGCTGTCGTAAATTGTACTTTTATGACTCGACGCAAAGGCCCTAGAAGATGGTACTTGGATAGTTACTTTATGTGCCGCTCCGAACTACGTCATCTCATTTTGTTCGACGTTAAGGAATATGAGGACATTCATACATTTAAGAGAGGTAGGACACCATACTAGCGACCCAACTAGGATGGAACTCTACCTTACAGAAGACCACAGCCAAATTACTACACACAGCGGCGTAGTTGTATTCTTGTGTATGAGTACAGGTCTCCAGCGCTCATTTTGGGATGCGTTTTGAAAGAAACGTATTCCTATCCCAGGGACGATCCCTTGTTTGCCACCCAAGTAGTATAAAAAAAAACTAAACCAACATTAATATGAAACAATTAAAATCGAAAACAATAATACAAAACCGTAAGTTATATTTTTCAATAGTGCAACACAACACCTCCATTTTTTGGTATTTTTTTCCCAGTGATTGGAAACATAGGCCTTATACCTTGGGGGAGGCCTATGTCCAGCAGTGGATGTCTTTTGGCTGAGATGATGATGATGTTGACGATTGGAAACAACCAACAATATCTGTTTGTAGTATTGTATTCACTTGAATACACAATTTGCTTTTTATTTTTAAATATTCCTTTTAAATAAGTTTTTTAATTAAACCTTTGCTGTCACATTCCGAAAATAATTCGCTCCCTAGACGAAACGGATCTAGGAACAAAATACTTTTGATTCTAATTAAAATTATTATAAAACTAATCCGCTTACCGCTTAAATTATTATCGTACGTACCTTTGACCCTAATTAATTAAACAAAGGGTGTGATTAAAAGGTAATGGCCCTGTGAGGGGTTAGCCACGAGCTAGTTCCATAAGGGGATTTTATACGAAGCGATACGATATGAACACATGTTATACCGACGACGACGCGACGACACGTCGACTATTAATTACTTCTACAATACAAGTCTGGGCGCATTGTTTTTTAAGAAGATTTACAGTATCGTTTTGTTTTAACAGAAAATTTTATTTAAAATTTAAAACTTTTTTTAATACTTAACTTCCTTTAAACGAAAGAGATCTTTACCGTCGGGCTTGCTCGCTAGTATGGTGCCTTACCTCTCTTAAAATCATCGCTTACACTTAACTCAATAACATGATTTTGGAATTAAATGTACTCCTCTACGTGGACCGCTAACCGCGTGTTCTTTTTTTATAATAAATGGGTTTAGAAACTTCGTTGTTGGAACTAAAATATTTTTATGAACTATTCGATTGTATGATAAGGGCCAGCAAATAGGGTAATTTGATTTTAAATTAATTATGTAATAAATTTAATGTAATTTTATTATATTTTAATAGATTAAACAGCGATAAAAATACGTAGGTATTGCTAATTGTAAACCATTCTGTAATTATCGTGTCGTCAAATGTAAAAGGATCGTTGGGTATTAAAGCTGGAGATGTTCTAAGCTCAATGTTCCAAGCGATTATTAAGCGATTACGTATAAGCTAAGGAATGTTTAGAATTACCTGGCTTACGAATTAGTATTAGTCTAAGGTTTTGTGACTAAGTTATGTTAAGTAAGATGTTGAATAACGGTTTTGTAGTGAGCTAATTTTAGATTGTCAGTATCGTGTATTGTAGTTTTTGAAATTCAACTAGTCTTGATACTTCATACTAAAGCTAGGTGACGCACATTATTTTTTGAAGACATCAATTGCCTTTGAAATATATAGTAAATTTGTGAGTTTGTAACGTTGTAGGGGGTAATCTCTGGACCTATCAAACCGATTTTGATAATTTTAATATTTTATTGACAAAGATATAACGGGAACCCCGGAAATACCACCCATGCGAAGCTGGGCGATAAAAGAATATCATCATCATCATCATCATCATCATATCAACCCATAAATGTCCCACTGCTGGGCACGGGTCTCCCCCATACACTTGGAGGGATATTAGCCTACTACACTACGCTGGCCAGACGGATTGGTATAGGGTTTTATTTCGAATTTTCCTTCTCTGGCAGTGGATATTGTCTGCCTGACTTACTCTTTTAGTCGACTCTTACGACAGACACCCTTGGGATAGAAAGGGGTGGTGACATTTTGTATTCTTAATCCGTCACCACACGGAAAAATGATAAAAGTATATATCTCACACGAAATAAATATGTCAGAGACCCAATCTCACATAGTTTTGAGTTAATTGTAATCTATAAGGTCCCGCGCGTTACATGACATGACTAGGTGCGGCAGCTGTCTTTAAAATGTACTGTGCTTTTCACTTGCAAACAACTACCCTTTAGTTGTTGTTGTTAAGACGATTAGATGATTTTTATTTAAATATTTCATTTTTTACTTTCTGTTTTTTAATACCATTTAGGTGGGCCCGCGTGATGTCAAGCATTTAACGTAGCCTATGGACGCTTTCAATACCAGAAGTATCACTTGTGTGTTGCCGACACAATTTTTGACACCAGCGCTTTAAGATGGAGTATCGCTGAACCTGAAACGAATCCCTAAATGAGCGCTGGAAAGTGTGAATATAGGTATAGCAGGGTCTGACTGAGCATTACTGCTCAAAGACAACTTTATTGTTCAATGTTTTTAAATATCGTTTCTACTACTAACAATTAAGAAAAAATAATTACGTTGCACAAGTCCATAGCAATTTTACGCTCAGCGCACGCGACTGCAATGTAACATTATTGTTATTGTTTTTTTAAATGTCCACTGTCCAGCATTAACTATAAGAGGACATTTATTTGCTTTAGTTGCTAGTCATCTAAGATTGGCCATAAACTTAATGCTATAAAGAGACTAGGTAACTTCCTAGCTTAGACATACCTAGATCAAATGGTATTAGGGTGAAGCTAATGTTAGCTTTTCTCGGTAAAAAGTAGTTAGATAGACTACATACTAGTAGTTAGTTGTATATTGTTGTCTATGCTATGTCATTGCAGTCCACTTTTCCTTGTACTATTAAATAGCTACTTCTATAGTACAAGGCAAAGTGGACTGCAATTTAAATTAAATAGAGTAGACATTACAATATGTTTCGGTGAAATAAATCAACTTTTAATTTTTTTAATGCGATGGTTTTTTGATGGTTGTTGAGATGATGATGATGTAGTCATCATCAACTGATAAACGTCCCACTGCTGGGCACGGGTCTCCCCCAAACATTTAGAGGGATATTAGCCTACTATACCACGCTGGCCATACGGGTTGGTATAGAGTTTTGTTTCGAGTTTTGCCACTCTTGCGGTGAATATTGTCTGCTACCCTTACTTATTTTGAAATGGAATATTTGTGACATCGATACGATGTCCGTTATTTTGTATGTTGCGGTATTTTTGATCTATTCATCATAAGCGACGCTTACTTGGTTATTTTAAAGGGCCTTGGAATAATTCATTATATGGTCTAATTGGTGCAATAATACTACGACCATAATATACTTTATTATAAGTTAATTTTAAGACCTTTGTTCCCATATTCAAGATCAAAGATTTTATAAGACCAAAACAAAATTGTCGGGACAATTGTTGAGAATGACTATTCAAGTTAATCAAGGAAATGTGTTAAAATTTATACTGCATGTTAATTTAACAACCAAAACCAATGACTGGCAACTGTTTTTTACCCAAAAGATATCTATATCGACAGACCAAAAGTCCGAAATTTGCCGACCTTCTCATGACCTCAAAAATTTCTACACAATATACAAAATGTCACATCCGACAAGTATCTACTACAAGTATTACAGCATTCTGGTCACAATCATAACAGTTAATATGCGTTGGTGTTTACTCCATAAACGGTCCTGAGGTCACGCTCTGACATTCTAAAGAATTCGCTCTAAACAATAGAGCAGAAAAACGCCGTTGTTTTCGCTCTCATTGTGGTTAGAGAGTCCATTAAGGCTTACAAAATATGTTTTAAAATGTTCCCGTGTAGGTGGAAATGAAACTTGAGGATTTTGAAGGATCTCTTCATTTTATTGCGTGTCTTATTATGAGTTTTTATTTGCCCTTGTCATCCTAATTCCAACGGTATAATATTACATAATATAATTACTAATTTTATCTGTTGGCTCTTTTTTCACGGCAAAACAAAGTGGAGTAGTGCAAGTCGGAGAATTGCTGGTATCATCTTTTGAAATAGGTATTAAGGCAATTTATTTTTACACTAGCAACTTAGGTGACAAACAAGGACATTGCCAGCCAGTAAAATAGTTGTTTAACTTCACTAATCGATTTAAAGACTAATTTTAATGCTTCTATCTTCTTAAAGATCAGCTCTTTCATGAATGAAAGAAAATTGATTAACTCATTGTGTAGTACGACGAAACATGCCAGTATTCAGTTTTACTCGGAGCCGGCAAGATAAGTCTATTGTTAAACAAGAGGCTCTTACAACGACCGCGATTATGGACATTGAAAGGATGTTCCTGTAGTTACCACCACTAGACTTAAATAAATATTGTTGAAAGATATTTAATTGAAAGTATCTTAATTAAAAGCATGGATCAAATTGAAAACCACTTCATATAGAGACAGAAGATAGCTTTAACTCAATATTGACCAATAAATTTACGAAAAAAGTAGAAGAATTTAATCCTAAGCGATTGCGTTTGTAAAAATATAATTTTACTTTTTTGATGAGGCTGTAATTCGGTAATTCTCTCTATAAATGGATTAATTAATTTGGTGTACAATGAAAAACGATTCTATCCATCATCCATCTCAGCCAAAAGACTCGACTCCACAGCACTCGGTTCTGAGCAATCTTTACCGACCACCTTGTTGTCGACAGGCCTTGTCGAAGAACGATTAAATAATAATATTTCAATCTCTCTTTAGTTAAACACAGTGGTGGTTTAATTTTGCCAGAGAATAAACGTTTAACCTATTTAATATCTAGTTTCAGGGCTCTTTTCCTTAGAACAATTTAAAAGTCATCTCATCTCGTATATTTCTTCCATCAAATTTATTCTCTAGCACATCACCATTCCCACAGCACGCATACTTAAAATATATTACGTTCCTTATTTTAAAGAGCCCGTTGATATTTTAAGATGTAAGCCATTTTAATATCGGCTTCCCATTGAAGGGTCTTTATTGGCGAAATATGAAATTCTCTGAGAGCGCTTCCATGCTTAAGGGGGGTCTTTTAAAGGATATTATAGAGTAATTTTGTGTCTTATAGTATTTTACGGTTTCGGTTTGCTTCAATAAAAATTAGAGCAATTTTTATTGGGTATTTAATGTGATAGATAGTTATCAATGCTCATTTTGTATCTGTTTGTGATTATGCAAAGAGAGGTAGGGCACCATACTAGCGAGCGGGCCCGACTGGGGAAGGACCTCCACCTTACAGAAGACCACAGCCAAATGACTACACACAGCGGTGTAGTTGTGTTCCTGTGTGTGAGTACAGGTCTCCAGCGCTCATTTAGGAATGCGTTTTGAAAGATACGTATTCCTATCCCAGGGTTACTTCCATCTTAAAACCCTGGTGTAAAAAAATGGGTTGGCAACACGCAAGTGATACCTCTGGTAATGCAAGCGTCTATAGGCTACGGATACTGCTTAACATCAGGTGGGCCGTATGCTTGTTTGCCACCCAAGTAGTATAAAAAAAAAAAAAAAAAAAATGCATTATCCGTTTTTGTTTTTATTTTTTTTATAACGTCTATGTCTTTGACAAAGATGTTTTCCAAGTTCGTCTCGACATCTTTTTGTAATTGTAATGAATACTTGTAATATTAGGTACTTACTATGTTCATTGTTCTTCTGCCAGTAAAACTGTAAAAATGATGTATTGTTGCGACGTGGATACAAAAAATGACAAACATTTATCATATTTAGAGGCTTATTAGACCCAATTTGGTGTTAGAACAATGATCTATGTTAGTCTTAACCTATACAAAAGAACCTAAGCTTGATCCGCTAACTTTAACTGAGACCAACATTAGTTTAAAAAGATAGCGTTAATCTATCGCATTTTGAGTCTACAGTCTACGTTGTTTTTGAATCCTATTTTAGATCCATTAAAATAAATTCGAATTGAAGTAATTGCTACGCCAAATAGCTAAGAGGCTTGATCTGCTTCTGTCACCATAGTCATAATAGTCATTTTTATATTATTATTCAAATTCTCGTTATAACAGGGTACGACGGATCATAGGTGAGACGTGTTATGTCGCTAAAGGATTTAAATACCTTAGTATGTGGTTTATTCGTTCCATCATTATTAGAACGGATATCGTTAGTGGTACTGGTTCCAGTCGAAAACCAGCGTCAGGTCCCGAAGATCTGACTAATGCTGAACTGGACACCTGATTGCTACAATTATGAGACACATGCACTTTGTTTTATGTTTAGTTTAGGATAGTTTCTTAATTTTTTAGTTTATATATAATGTATAATATTTCCTATACTTTCACATGTTAAATGTCTCTTATTGTAGCAATAAACGTTTCTTTCTTTCTTTCTACTGGATAATTACGTTCGATGTAGACGAAACAAACTGGAGTGTTCCTTGTTATAGAATCGAGGACTAAGCTGCTGGGGTGACTGGAATCGATATCCACAATGTTCAATGAACATATTTTAATGCACACCAAGGAAATTTCATAAGTATGTAATAAAAAGTTTCTTGTGGCCATGGGTAATTCGTTTTTCATAAAAAAGTCACTTTAAGTCTTTATGTGTGGGGGGCGCTCTGCAACTACTCACGAGGCATTTTCTCGTATATAAATATCCGTAGTTATCAAAAGATTTTAGTTGACAAGAATGGCAAATCTTCTCAATAATGCATATCCAATTCGTTCCTTCTGTTAGGCTGCTAATTATTATTTAAAATTCTCCTGCTCCCCGACTAGTTTTACTCGTATGTTCAGCGATTGTATTTGCAAATTAAAGCTTTATTTTTGTTTATTGCTCACATGCGTCATTTAGTCGGTTAGTTTCAACAGTCAATCAGGACAAGTAATTAGGTATAGATTAGTCAACGATCGGACCATATCTACGTCACGTACAACGTCCGATCTATAAAATTCATTGAACCTTTCACATTTACTAGAACTAATTATAGTTTCATATTGCCACTCTGACATTTGAGTGTATAAAGTTGTTCTTTAAAAAAATGCTATCCATGTCCTTTGATACGGTAACATGTAATAATTAAATAACGGAATGGACGCTCTGTTTAATTAAATTCTTTGTTCGGTACAGTTTTATATTTTATTTCTGTGTTGGCCGAACGTGTTGTAGCATGTTTGATTTAACAATGTTATTGAATAACAACGTCATCTCAATTTATGTACATTACGTTTACAAGTAATGTACATGTTGTATTAAAAATGTATATTTTGGACTTAAATCTCGAATATTTAATATTGGAACAGTGTCCTGTTTGCTGTTGATGTCATGACATCTAAAATTTTTATTTAATACTACGTGGGTGGCAAACAAGCATACAGCCCGCTGTTACCGTAGCCTATGGACGCTTGCAATACCAGAAGTATCACTTGCGTGTTGCCAACCCATTTTTTTACGTTACGACATACGAGTTTTTTTACGTTTTCCTTCATCGGTATAAATTCCACAAAATGTAATCAACATTGGTTCTTCCCCACTCGGCTACCACGGTTTTTTTAAAAATAGGATTCAGAATAATTCAAACCCTTTTAAACTCGGTGTCACATGATTGTTATACTTATACTTGAAGTTATTCACATTTCATTACATAATTCATACTACTTATATCAAATATGCATGTCTTAATTTTCTCATTGGTCCAACTCGAAATAACTACTGGAAAACTTTAACTGAAAATGTTATCGAAGTTATGTTTTCGAAGTAAGTACTTTAGTACTCGAGACATTGAAATTGAACTTTTATATTTTTTACTGACATAATTTTAAGATACTGCTCATGTGGCATTGCGGTTAAGATGGTTACTGTACCATCAACGAGCCGTTGATGGTTGATGGCGATGGTTGATGGTTGACGGCGCGCCGTGTTGTAGGTACAACACGGCGCAACCAACTACAATTCACGGACACAAAATACACAGATTTCGAATCTGTGTATTTTGTGTCCGTGAATTGTATGTCTGTAGTAGCTTGAATACTATTGCGGGAGACAATATTATATTAATATTGTTACGATGGCTGTATGAGTTGTGTAAAGAAATAAATCAATATTGAATCCCTTCGCGATATTTTTTTCTTCTGTGGTAGATTTATAACCAGCGTTGAGTTAAGCCATTGCTCTCGCAGCTTAAAGACATTTAGCTTGAAGCTGACACGTATTTAATGTAGTACATTGGGTTTTGACCTATAGATATAATAGAGCCAAAATTTAACGTTACTACAACTCCTTTACAATTCAATTAATGTAGCAAACCCAGCCTAATGATTCGAAATGGTCAACAATTCCAACTGGTTAATTGTGTCAACCTTTCTAATCACGATGGTTACAATATACTGCGTAAGACATATAGGTAATAGTATCTTCTACTAGTAACTCAAAATAATGATGCTACTATAGTAGCACAGTAGACACACAGAGTTCTTATTTTTTTAATCCCACAACACAGTAATTTCTAAATAACTACCTTAATAATAACGCCATATAAACAAAATTATAAACTCAATACTACGTTCCAAGACACCAATTGCTGACGTAGGCCACTCAGCAGTCAAGCTAAAGTGGAACTGGGCGGGTCACGTCAGTCGCATGCCGGAGGAGCTGTGGGCAAAAATAACGACGCAGTGGGTCCCAAACACCAGACAGCGGCCACGTGGTCGACCCAAAATGAGATGGCGAGGTGAGCTTGACGCCTATAAAAGGGATTGGCTTCAATTGGCAAAAGATAGGCTATCATGGAAAAAGGAAGGAGAGGTCCTTGCCCTTCAGTGGGACGGTATAGGCTAATGATGATGAAACTAAATTATGTAATTCAATTACCCGCGCTTCTACAAAATATTAAATCTACTTACACCTTTCGTCGATAAATAAATGAGAATCAGTATACCTATTGGTAAGCCGAACTCAAGGCCAAATGTTTCAAATTATATGTTCGATACGTACTAAGTACTATTCAAAATATATTATCCACAACTGACCATTTAATTTCAATAATGCTTCATTTCCCTATTATTTGAGACACGATAACTAATATCAAGGTAACGTTACTTAGTCTAGAACCACAACAACTTGTAAACTTCGCTAATGATGTAACAGGGGATAGTTTGTGATCTATAAATAAGTGTCACTATTATCTAACACGGGGCTGTGATCATTAATTAATAGATTGGTAGTCTGCTCAAGTTGTTTATTGTTCGTATATTGTAGCAAATATCTCCAGAAGTAAAAGTTGAAGAGAGGTAGGGCACCATACTAGCGTGCAAAACCGACTGCGGAAGGACCTCCACCTTACAGAAGACCGCAGTCAAATAACAACACACAGCGGTGTAGTTGTGTTCCTGTTTGTCAATACAGGTCTCCAGCATTTTAAAAGAAACGTATTTCTATCCCAGGGTTACTTCCATCTTAAAGGCCTCCTGTAAAAAAAATAGATTGGCAACACGCAAGTGATACCTCTGGTATTGCAAGCGTCCATAGGCTACGGTAACTGATTTAACATCAGGCGGGCCGTATGCTTGTTTGCCACCCAAGTACAATAAAAAAAGTGCGAATAAATTGATTATGGTATTTGTTACTGATGCCTATAGTACACGTATGTACGTTGTTATACGTTTTAAAATGTAACTATTTAGCAATCAAAATGAGTAGTCTGAGTTTATTGCTAGTTCATTCTTTTTAGTCTCTAAACTTTTCATTCAGTCAGCAAAACTTGTAATCAACAAATTAGCTGACGCCTCATTTATGGGCCAGTATTTCATAGTGTAAAGAACAATCTCTGTATCGCGTGGGACTTTACAAACACACATTTAACGAACACAAAGTCGACCCAGACTCAGAACAACTCTCTGTGGGTCACACAAAGTTTTGTCCTGTGTGGGAATCGAACCTTGTGCACAGCAGGCGCATACTGCGGCCACTGGACTACAAGGCAGTCGAGTGTGTTCTATATGAGTGAATAATTTTGATTTTGAGTCAAGTTGGTTTAAGCATCACCTGAACCATAACTTTAATTATATTGTAGATACAATATTAATACTTGTGATGCCCAATCGATAGCTTATCTACGCACCGACCACAGCGACCAGGATAATCCACTTACAGTAACCCGAATAACTTTACTAATGATGCAGAATACACGGACAGTTTCCAATCAACAACTTGCATATGCAAATAGCTTGCCCTCTGCCGGATTTGGCGTTATCCCATTTAGTTCCCATTTTGGACCAACATCCGAGCTCCTAATTGCTCCCCCTGTATTAACCATTCCAAAGGGTTGGATTTATTGGAGCCGAGATTTTGTTTTCCCATAGATTTTTTGAGAGTTTACTTGTATAACTATATTATGGTTTATAAAACATAGAGACACTTATTTGAAAACGTGAGATGTTTAATTACATAACATGCCGGGTAAAATTACAGACTTCATATTTCATTAGCACAAAATCTAATATCAAAGGATTCGAGGAGCAGCCTTTTGCACAGGAGCCGTAAGCACTAGGAGCCTCAGAGTCTTTCTATTAACTATCCTTAAACCTTAACCGCTTTATTAATAAACGTGGTGTAGCGAGTGAATAGTTACGCCATGCTTTGTCCTCTTTCGAATTTCAAATTACTGGTGACAGAACAGGCAGAGATTAAATTATATCCTCAAAGGAAAGTCAATAATACTACTTAAGTGCAAATACGTACTTTTGGAAAATGAGCTTTAAATTATTAACTTTAAAATTTCTTTCTCAAAAGTACCATATTGACGCTTATTAGTTTTGCCTTTTCACTGACGATATAAAGACTTACACCTATTCTATTCAACGTTTATGAATAAGTCACTAGGTAACACTGGTTACGACTTTTTGAACATCGTGAAAATCCATGTTTAACAACCAGACTGAATTCTAATAAAATTCAGCTTCCTAGTTTTAACAAATAGCTAATATAAAAGCGCGAGCTTAATATATGTCACTAGAACTAATAAGGACAAAGTTTAGATACGCATCTTTCCATTCCGAGCCGTCAGTGAGTAATAGTTCCAATAACATATTTACCATTCATACATCTGGGCAATTTAGTTGTAAACTCCCCCGGGCGTAATATATTATTCAGAGGAGAAGGGGGTAAGGGGAACACAATTGGCAATAAATATGCGTTACTTTGCAATAACATGCGATATGAATGGTTATTGTTAGTGGTTGTGGTGCAAAGGTATTTGGAACTGAAAATATGGGCGGTGCTTGTTTAGATTCTATAAGCAGTTCTGGCTGTTTTTTACATGCAAAGATTGGAGAAGTGACTGGTATTTGTTTTTGTTTTTGCGCTTTTAGGAATAGTTGTCCATGTGGTGACGGATTAAGAATACAAATGTCACCCCCTTCCATCCCGAGGGTGTCGTAAGAGTCGACTAAGGGAGTAAGTCTAGCAGACAATACCCACCGCAAGAGAGGGAAAACTCGAAACAAAACCCTATACCAACCCGTCTGGCCAGCGTGGTATAGTAGGCTAATATCCCTCTAAATGTTTGGAGGAGACCCGTGCCCAGCAGTGGGACGTTTATGGGTTGAGATGATGATGATGATGATGAGGAATAGTAAACGCTTTAAAGGCGCCCATAGCTAGGTGCACTCGCTGTTCGGTAAACGATCAGCGGGTTAAGCTACCAAGGGCACGGTAACCCTATAGATGGGTGACCGCATAGTGGTATTTCATCTTAGCGTTTCCGTGCTTCAGAGGAATTCATTATTGTATTTCATGCCCACGTTAGTTTGTAAAAACGTCACATTTGTATGAATAACTGTTTTTTAATAAACGAACTAACAACCTAACAACAACCTAAATTCTTGGAGGAGGCCTATGACCAGCAGTGGACGTCCTCTGGTTGATATAAATGGATTGATGAATTATTTAAGACAACAGTTAAAAGCTATACCTATCTGCTGTCTATTGAAGCTCACCATTAAACCGTTCTTCTTCTTATCGTTTGGTTAGTGGCCAACCTGGTGACATAGTTATTTAGATCGCCCATATTGAGGCCTCTGTCGTGATCTAACGACTGTTGACAGTCGGGGCTTACTTTTAGCGTGCTCTCTGAATCACGGAGACGCTCAGATGAAATACCAAAAATATTACATTTAATAATATCTTTTTAACAAAAAATTGAACCGACGAAAAAAAAAGGATTTGAAAAGTAAAAAATAATAAAGTTTTGAGTCGGCGCCAAACAAACAAGCCATCATCTCACTTTATGTATAATGCTCTGCGTTGGTGAATTAGTTAGGGCAAGTATTATATACGTAGGTATAGATTAATTTGCTTATTCGTTAGTTTGGCGCCGACTCAAAACTTTATTATTTTTTACTTTTCAAATCCTTTTTTTTTCGTCGGTTCAATTTTTTGTTAAAAAGATATTATTTTTTAATTTTTTGTGACTTACATATACATATCAATAATTATACATAACAAATTGGTTATAAAGTCCTTATGATCTCAATCAAAAGAAGCGCACTGGTCTACCAGTGCACGTCTTTTGACTGAGATCACTGCGCTGTGTAAATCCTTATGCTATGTAAACATAAGCATTAAGCTTACGTTTACATAAAGATTTACACAGCGCAAATAAATCCTTATGCTTATGTATACATAAGCATTAACTGGCCTGTTGGTCTAGTGGTTAGCGACTCTGACTGCTACGCCGGAGGTCGTGGGTTCGATTCCCACCCAGGACAAATCTTTGTGTGATGAGCACGAATGTTTGTTCTGTGTCTGGGTGTAATTTATTTATAATATGTATGTATTTAGAAATATATAAGTATGTTTATCAGTTGTCTGGTTACCATAGTTCAGGCTCTGCCTAGTTTGGGATCAGATAGCGATGTGTGAGTTGTCTCGAAAATATTATTATTATTAAGGTTTAACACAGCGCAGCGTTAGTATACGACCACGTCTCAGATGTATAATGTTCATCACTGGTAACATACACGGGTCAAACATTTTTGTCTTGAGATACTGCGATATTTAGGACAGGGAGATATGGCTAAGCCATTCAAACACTACCCAGCCGAATCCGATTAGCGAGTAACCTCCTTTAACGAGTTACTACTTTTGACAAGTGACCTGTTATGGTGTCCTCTTCGAGCTTTTCGGGGGTGTTGAATATGAATATAACATCTATTTCGTGATCAAAGATGGAGAACGCGATTTTTTCTAAAAAGTCAATATATCTTTGTAGTTTGGAAGTTTTAATTTTTTTTTATTACTTACCCTTATTTTTGTACCTTTGATTAAACAATAAAATCTAAATCTTTTATTTCCTTTTCTTTTAAGGCAAGTCCCTCGCTAGGTAACAAGCCCTGTGTCGCGGGAGACTTTACAAATATACAATTGACGGATACAAAGTACACTCATACTAGGGACAACCATTGGCACCATCATGGGTCACACAACTTTTTTCCCGTATGGACATCAAACCTAAAACACGCCGCGTAGTGGTAAACGGCGAGGTAACCACTTATGCCACTGAACCAAATATCGTCTTATAGACCACAAAACAATTTTTTTTAGGCTAACGAAGCTGCTTAAAATATCCTGACATTAATATTTAATACTTTTATCCTTCGTCAAGGTGCTTCTTCTATTTCTCAGCATAGATGTTGCGGTGGTAAAGCCGTCGATAGCCTTGGATACCACGACCTGTCATGCAGCAGGAGTGCAGGCCGCATATATTTTTATACTACTAGGATGGCAAACAAGCATATGGCCCGCCTGATGTTAAGTAGTTACCGTACCCTATGGACTTTTGCAATACTTACCAGGGGTATAACTTGTGTGTGTTGCCGACCCACCTTTTTACACTAGGGCTTTAAAATGGAGTATCCCTGAGACAGGAAAACGTTTCTTTCAAAATGAATACCTAAATGAGCGCTGGAGACCTGTATGGGTACAGGTCGCCAGCGCTCATTTAGGAACACAACTACATCGCTGTGTGTAGTTATTTGGCTGTGGTTTTCTGTAAGGTGGAGGTCCTACCCCATTCGGGCTTGCTCGTTAGTATAGCGCCCTACATCTCTTAAAATACGGCACGCTAACCTAAATGACATACTCCGACGCGCTCTTGTCACCACTGGCGTTACAGCTGTACGGGAACCCAATTGTGTATATATATTGTGTACACAACGATGGTAAGAGACCTGCAGTAAAGACATACCGTCTTTACTGCCCTGGAAGATGGGTAGGCCTTTGTTGTGGGATGCAGCATGTATCTACGCCATCACGCCATCCCATCTCCCAAGCACAGCAGGTGGTGCTGCTGTTGCATCTGCGGAGACTCTCAAGGGGCAAATACAGCATTCTCATCGGAGATTATGTTTTTATGCCGTTTGGGTGGGGTGCAAGTGCTCGCGGTCTTTTCAAAGCTCTGTCGAAGCGTTTAATCGACGCTTCACGTGACCAGAACGCTGTTTATATTTGGCTTAAAGAATAAGCATTGCCATTCAGCGTGGCAATGCTGCCAGTCTCTTGGCCGCGTTTTCAGTAGACAGGCCGAGGTTTCTTTTTATTAGAAAATCGAACATTTTGAATTAATTACCATTATTATTTTTATATTTATTACAAAATTTATTAAATATGTTTATTCTAATCTGTAATAATATAGGCAATGAATGTTTTAATTATAATCAGAGTACTTCGATTTAGATTTAAATTTGTACGCTTCAGTGCAAAACATAAACCATGTTCTATGATTACAAACAAAGATTTTGATTTTGATTTTTGCTGCACTAATGGAAAATAACTAATTTATTTTAAGTCGGCGCTAAACATTTATTAATTACCATTTCACTAATAAATAATTTGTTTGTTAGATGGTTTGTTAGTAGTTAAGTAGCTGCTATAAAGTATTGAAGAGTGCCCTTAACTGTCTTCCGTGTCGGTTGTAGATCAATTTAATGTCTCCTTGATGATGTAGTGTCATTAAAACTGTATATGTTTAGCAAATTTTAACAAAATCGGTAAACAAATGTAAATGTTATGAGTGAACAATCTATTATTCCCTATTTATTTAACTGAGGGGTATTATTTCTAGTTGAAAATACGGAGTTTCCGAAAATCTAATAATTTACAATCAGAGTGCATCTTATGACCTCTCAAATAAGCCCAAACACGGCTAGAATACATTGTTTATTTATGGAGTTCCGATGCTTATGCCTTCCAAGTTCATCATCAGATTAGTTTAATGGTACCATTTTCATCAAAAACATTGAATTTACTTTATTACAGTCGCTGTAACTATCTTATTCGATATCTATATTATCCTATCGCCATTCACAAAATGCTTATTATTGAGAACTTCTGGCAGTCATTTGTGGTCTTCTTTATCTGTTTTACTTCACCAAATGATACTTTCTGAATGCAAATGCTTGATTTATTGTAGAAAATATCAAAATCGTTATATGTTTGCCTATAATATTTGAGGAGTTCTCTCAATTCCTCATGGATCCCATCATAAGAGCTGAATGTCGTTAAAATGGGACCAACTTCAAAGTATATCCTATCGAATAAAAAAAGAATGATCGAAATCGGACGACCCTGTAAAAAGTTATGCGTGGTCATACATAAAAAAAAATAAAAAAAAAAAAAAAAAAAAAAACAAATATACGGGTCGACTTGAGAACCTCTCTTTTTTTTTTTCGTCGGTTAACAAAGAGTCAAAATCTGCTGATTTCTAACAAAATAAAACCTTTACGATCTTTGCAGACTACGTTAAGTTTCTGATTGCAAAAGTCACGAAAACAACTATGCCCGTTAACCCCAATAAAAAGGCTAACAAATCCCTACAGGTAAGTTTTAAACATTTATTCAGTATACAACCGGTACTCGATTGTTGGTTCACAAAGGATATAATCCGCTTAACTCAATTGAACTTGTACAATACTGAACAATATTTAACCTACACATAATACTGTAATACGGAACAAAATAATTTAAAAAAGCGGTGGCAATGGGCAAGTAATAGAAGTCTATTACTCACCCTTGATGATAAGGTGTGAGTTTGACCGCCACCGGCTGTACTTTTTTTTTTTTTTTTTATTCTACCTTGGTGGGAAACAAACTTAAGGCCCGCCTGATTTTAAGCAGTTACCGTTAGGGTTCCGAACCATACTGTCAAAAACAGTATTATACTTTTTATAGTTTGTTAATACTTTTTACTGTTCTATAAAAAAGTATGTAAAATACTGTTTTTATGTCCGCTGGTAGTGCAAGAAGCTTAAAAAAAAACTGATTTATTTTCTAAATTACTGTTCATTTCATTTCAAGTATGCTTCTTTTATCGTACAAAAAGTTACCTAGTTACCGTAGCCTATAGACGCTTGCAATATTGGTATTGCAAGCATCCATAGGCTACGGTAACGACGTCTACCTCTGGAAGTATAACTTGCGTGTTGCCGACCCATTTTTTTACACCGGGGCTTTAAGTTGGCGTATCTCTAGTATAGGCGTTTCTTTCAAAATGCATCCCTAAATGAGCGCTGGAGACCTGTACTCACACGCACAGGAACACGACTACACCGCTATGTGTAGTTATTTGGCTGTGGCTCCTTTCCCAGTCGGGGTTGCTCGCTAGTATATTGCCCTATCTCTCTTTCTTTCTCTTTTTAGGTACTAATCCAATGATTTCCCATCTGCTAATAATGAAAGAATAAACTCACATGTCTACTAATACACCTAGGATTAGAGTGTGTGGATCAAGACCTAAAAACTCTCTTAATTCTCTTTACAGACAAAAATAGAACCATGCCCAGCAGTGGGACATATATGAATTGCTATTGTAGTCTATACCAATATTATAAAGCTGAAGAGTTTGTTTGTTTGGTTGAACGCGCTAATCTCAGAAAGTACTGGTTCGATTAGAAAAAATCTTTTTTTTTGTTGAATAGTGCATTTATCCAGTAAGGCTATATAGGCTATATAACATCACGCTATGATCAATAGGAGCGGAGCAGTATCAAAATAATGTAAAGTATATGTTGCAAAATCGGGGAAACTATTTCAAATTTCCAGGCGACCCCTAGTATATTATAATACAACAGTAATAACTGAACAAGACATTTTTTATTTGTCCCAAAACGCTTATGACAAATTTTATTGGCTACTTTGAGTCTCACCTACTTCAAACTATATTTGAAAACTACAGTTTTGCCCCAGTTACGGAAAATATATTCCGCTTGAACATAACCCTCGGCTTGTTGAAATATGTTTGTTAAGCTATCTATGTAAAATGGCCGTGTTTTGTGTTAATTTTAAGTTTTCATGCTAAAATAAGCTTATGAAATTATATTTTGGATTTGTTTTTAAATGTTACCTAATATGTATGAAAACTGAAAGTTGATTAATAACAGCGTCATGAATTTGTGTTTGATTTCATCTGTATTTAGTATAATCACCAATAAAGATAAATCGTGATAAATAGGCCGGCCGTATGCTTGTTTTCCACCTAAGTAGTATAAAAAAAGTACTCACTAAAAGTACCTAAAACTAAATGAAATGAAATGAAAATGATTTATTCTCCATAAGAGGGCAAAGTTATACATTAATTATGTAAATACAATAGGTAAATAACATTACATTTTTACAAAATAGTAATAGTAAATGGTATCACTGAACAAAAAATGTGTAAGACATTGAGTTCATTTTAACAATGGTAATACAATCAGTAATTGTGAGTTTGACTTAATATAAATATATCAATACACTTCTTTCCTCGAAAGGGTAGGCAGAGGTGTAAGACACCCACGTTTCTCCAACCTTTGTTAGGTCTACCGAGCAAGCCTTATTGCTATATTAATGCCGTTGGGCAATAAATGTATATTTAAGTAATTGCTTCAATTTGAAACTAGTTTTTTGTATTGATTTAAATAATCCAAAAGTCGTTATTTTTTTGGGTCGTAAATTTATGTCTGGCTTATGTGACCCCGGAAAGGGATTGACAACACATTTCAGAGAACGTTAGTATACAAAAGTTCTAGCTTAACTGTAACTGTAAATTGAAAAAAGAATCACCTGGTATTTCTTTTACTACTGGGCATAAGCTTCTTCTCAAGGTTTCAACTGGTTTTTTTAGTCAATAAAATAAAACTATATTTAATTACCTACTGTTTCAGCAAAGTTAAATAAAAACATCAAATGTACGGTAGAACTTGCTGCAAATTCAAACCGAAAAGGTTTCAAAGTGCCTTCAAAATTAGCCGAGCAGGTCTCAGCAGTGTTGCTAATTACCTCAGAGCCAAGAGGGAAGGTGCGTTATTCTGTCGAAAAATAATAACCTGAAAAACTTTTCTTTTAAATTTATTCAAAGTGATGTACTACAAACAGACAAGAGTCGTAAAATAAAATTCTAAAAATATTTTTCTTTAGACACCCCTATACAATTTTACCCTCTCCAGAGATTTTGAACTGTACAAAAAAATATCACACCCAATTACGACCTTTCCTCGCGGACGTTTTAAAGCTTCTAAGTAATATTTAAGGGCTTCAAAATCCTTACGCCTTCCGAGACCGACCTTAATGTATTTTTGTAATACCTACTCCTCCATTACAAGGTTTTTTTTAATTGAAACATTTTTTTGGTTTCATGTTAGCGCAAACAACGCCATTGCAAATACCATCTGTATCAGTTTAAATCCACATCACTTGCTTGACTTTAGTTTGAGTAGCCTACAAACTACGTAATAACATTGTATAAATATTTTTACCTGTATTACTTGAAACTAGGGTACCTAACACTTAGGTAAATAAAACTTAATTGACCGAAAACTTCTACCTTAACACGTTTACAGCGACTGGGTCACGTGTGCCCCTAGACACAAAGCTTTTCTATTGTGTCTTGGTTTCTGTCTGAAGGGTTGAACCCAAACGAGGCCTGAATTTCACAAGACCGTTAAGCCCTTACAACTGTATGCTTTTCAATAAACTATTTTCTATACTTCTCACTATCCTTAAATAAGTCGTCGAAACAGCTGTAACAACGCTCCCTTACCCGGATCAGCATTGGGATATCTATATAGATAATAAAAATCCATTCGTGTAAAAAAAATGCTACGGACCGGCATGATTCAGTGAGGGACAAGAGTGGTATAAAAAGAACTAAATGGACCGACCATTAGTCCACATCCCTTACCGTAGGATTCCTTTGGTTTTATTTTTATACTAGTTTTGGCCGTGGCAGCGGTTAGTTGTTTATATCTGATGGTTGTAGTACTGCATACGTATGGACTGACTGAAACTGCTACACGTACAGTACCCACGTAGTTATAGAGGCAAACATCCTTATTCATCATATAAGCGATGTCATAGAATGAATGATGAAAGTGAGAAAAAGGCAAGGACGACATGAATTGGGCTACCGGACATATTATATGTATATGAAACTTAATAGCATCATAGATATATTTGAAGAGAGAAATGAAAAATGTCTCATTGAAGTTGTGAGTATCTTCTGAAGAGAGGTAGGGCACCATACTAGCGAGCAAGCTCGACTGGAGAAGGACAACACACAAGCAGCGGTGTAATTGTGTTCCTGTATGTCTCCAGCGCTCATTTAGGGATTTTTTTTTTTTTTTTTTTTTTTTTTTTTTTATACTACCAAGGTGGCAAACAAGCATACGGCCCGCCTGATGGTAAGCAGTTACCGTAGCCTATGGACGTTTGCAACACCAGGGGTGTCACTCACGCGTTGCCGACCCTTTAAAAACCTTATAACTCCTTTCTTGAAGAACCCCATGCTATAGTCTCTTGGGAAAACCTCGGCAGGGAGCTCATTCCACAACCTTATCGTACGTGGTAAGAAATTCCTCTGGAATCTTACTGTACGGCATGTTTGAGGTGCAAGGATGTGAGGATGAACTCCCTGTCGGTGGCGAGAGGTGCGTTGATAAAATGAGGCCGTGGGCATCATCTCGAACAATTCCTCAGAACACAGCCCATTGTACAGGCGGTAGAACACACACAAGGAGGCGAAGTCTCTCCTGAGACTTAGTGGATCAATACCGCCTGTGAGCTTGGGATCGTCAACAATCCTCACAGCGCGTTTTTGGATGGATTCAAACGGTCCAAGCTGGTATCCAGGTGCTCCCGCCCATGATGATGCGTTGCGTTGGATGCGTTTTAAAAGATTTTTTTTCCTATCCCAGGGATAGCCCATCTTAAAGCCCAGGTTTTAAAAAATGGGTCTGCAACACGCAAGTGATACCTATGGTATTGCAAACTACGGTAAATGCTTAACATCATGCGAGCCATATGCTTGATTGCCACATTCTTTGTAGTGGTTAAAACGTGGATGATTTTCACCCTTGACATAATTGGCGTAACCGCGCTGCGGTAACTGTCCAAACTGTTCAACAAAGAACAACTTTGCACGAACCCTTCTTTAAATGTACGTCAACTTGAATCTCCCATCTAATTGGTTCACATGGGAAAAGTGACACATTTAATTCAAATATATATGTACATTTTTCGATATCAATTTGAATTGTGAAATTTTTAATGATAACTTGATTGACTGCAAGTGTGGCTTAGTTGTCCCGTTGCTGCTATTTTGGCGTGGGTATGGATTCGATCCCAACACTCCAATTTCCCATTGTTTTTGGGATCCACAAATTTGTTGATGTGAATTGTGTGTGTTGTAGAGTTTTGGAGTGGCCTATGTCTAGCAATTAACTACGGTAGGCTAATGATGATGATGATTATGAAAGTACTCCAATATTTTTGTTCCCTAAAGCAGTAGTGGCTTGAAGTACGCTTAATTGACTACTATTGGCGAAAACAGTATTTAGCCTAGAAACACTTGTGTCCTAATCTCAGTAAACGTGTTCAATTACTGTCAACTAACTCATCAATATCTATTCGTATATAAGGCACTGAAAGTATCCAGCAGCTTCCAGAAAATTCTGTATAACATTAAGATTTTCTTTCTCTACGCAAGCAATTAGGTGTTTCTGGTACAAGTTGATTAATTAGCTTGTTAATGTTTTTTTCTTGCTAGCCGTTTTTATTCTGTGGCTTGAAAAATGGATTGCGGACGTGATAGTAGTATAAGGATTTTAACTGGGTGTTTTAATGAAGATACTTTATCGTTTTATTATAGTTGGACATTCTGGACACAGATTGCTGTGATTACGTTCCTTTGATTATTTAGTTTTGTTTGTCGAATCGTATATTTAAATTACGATTACGTTAGCTTTGTTTTCGTATGATGACCAATACGGAGCTGTCGAGTAATAACTATCATAATTAAATTTTATCTGATTTAACTGTCCGTTTTAATTGCTTTGAAAATACTGTTGTTTTTAATTGAAAATTCGGCTTCAAATTAGGTATACGACCTGCCTGATGGTTACCTTAGCCTATAAGCGATTTTAATACCATAGTTATCACTCACGCCACTGCACGCTTAATAATATCACATAATGGTAAATTAATAACTTTTAAATTTAACTGTCCCAAGACATTATAATATATATTGCCCGCAGATCCTCCCGCGTGGATCTCGGTTATCGCGATAAAAAGTACCTTATATCTTGCCCTACTAAATCTCATCAATATCTATTCAGCCGTTTAGTCGTGAAAAGGCATCAGACAGATACATATTTACTTTCGCATTTATAATATTAGTAAGGATTTTCTTCCTTTCAAAAATCCGTCGTTACTGTATCGACTAAATTTGAAACATTGTCATGTTTGAGACTGAAGATGTTTCGACAAAAGGTGGTAACGTCATGTTATAGTCTTTTATCTTATAAAGTGTCAGGTTTCCTTGTACTAGTATAGAATACGGCAAGTTTCTTCATGGATCAAGTTGTAAACGGTTGGAGCTTCCGTCAGTAATGGATGTGGTATCCGTAGGGACATACAGGTGACAACCTGTATTAGTATAATCGAAACTAATTTATAGAAGGGCTTTACGTATTCATGCAATTCGGACTGGGAAAGAACCATCATCTTAGAGGAGACCACTGCACACAGTGTATTAATTCAGACATAGGGATTATTATTTATATGGGTGTGTTCTTTAGACAAAAACCTTTCCTATCATAGAGTTACCGATTCCACAAAACCATACTTATTTACTTTTTGACTATAGTTAAAAATATTTATCTTCAAACTTAAATGCTTGTGTATAAGCCTGATATATAATTCTCATATAGAATTCTAAAGCTCATCTCATATCTATCCTCGTTTTTCGCTTATAGCAAATTCATCTTTATTTTCACATAATTAAGGTACAAATTTGTGTTATGTAAATATAGGATCGCGGTAGACGCACCATGACGTGCGTCTTCGTGCGTCGTCGCGCGTTCCTTGGATAAAATCGAGTGATTTCGCTCGTTGCCATGCCATAGTAACCATTTAGTAATCTGTGGCCATGCGTTACTCGCTTACTCGCGCGCAGTGATGCGGCAGATACCGACCACATCAGATGTAGTGATATAGCGCAGTATATCTGAATCTGCGCAAGTGTGAGTCGAGCCTTAGATAATGTATATTACAATAATTTATTTAACATAGTTACACTAAATTTTATATGTATAAAAAACACATTTATTATTATCAGCCTGAACGTTTAATTTGTCAGAAGGATAACAACCGGTCACATTATTAGGAATAATTTCATCTAATGCCCGACGTAATTAATTAAATATGATAAATATTCTATTATACGAATCGCCATGTTTGCGTATGCTTATGAGTTCGAAAAATAAGAAATTATATTCTAATAGTTCTTATCTGATTATAAAACAAGAATATTTATTTCAATTTAATATGTAACATAGAAATAAATAAGAGTAGGTACCTATATTTTTAAAGTTGTATCTTGCTGCTTAGTTGTAGTTGTTTTTTTTTTATTTTTGTTAGACAGCCTAGAAGCTAGGTTTTGTTATACAAAAGATAAACCTTAGGGTATAGAAAGAGATTGTTATGCAACAACAATGAGAAGGCTTATACTAAGTAATCTCGTCAAAGAGACTGTACCTAAATTCTGAGATTATAGACATCTATGGATCTATAGTCTCTTTTGATCTGAGTACTTTGGTTTACTTTTTGCTAAGGTTTAAGAATAACTAGAAGTTTATAGGGACAAAGGCAAAGAATATTGAGATTACGTGTGAGTTTTTTGAAGTAGGTTTTTATAAAGATTATTGGATTGTGGTTGAAGTCTTTGAAGAGTCGAGTAAGGCTAAGGTTCTACCTAGTTGAGTGAAAACTATGTAACTATATGAAAGAAGCTACTGTAACAACGAATCTAAGTCACCTTTTTAATACTACTTTGGTGGTAAACGTACGGCCCGCCTTTACCACCAAAAGCAGCTTGCAGCTAGCTTTAAGCAGTTGCCGTAGTCTATGGACGCATGCAATACTAGAGCCATCACTTGCGTATTGCCGAACCGTTTTGCGCTGGAGACCTGTACTCACACATTAATAACTACACACAACTACACAGCTGTGTGTAGGTATTTGGCTGTGGTCTTCTGTAAGGTTTTAGGTTGCATTTTTGATGGTCCTTCTCCAGTTGGACTTGCTCGCTAGCAAAATCCCACCTCTCTTAAAACTAATATTTAGATTTGCATTTTTCTAAAACCTACGTCATGTAGTTTTACTTTATTCATCTGTAATGAAGAGTTGTCTTTAAAAAATGCAATCTTAAAATAATCGCTAAAGCCTCAAAACTTACACCATTCAAATAACGCGTCTCTTTGAGTGAAAATTTTGGCGGAAAATGATAAATAACGGTACTGACGTTCACCGAATTTTGATGGCCACCCTTTTGTATCGTATCTTGTTTCAAAGTGGGCTTATCCGTTCTTCGTATAATAGTGTGGACATTCGTTGTTATCCGAGAGCCGTCGACCGATATCATGGTTTAATGGATTTAATGGCGGGACTGACTTGATAGCTGATAAATTTTACATAAGTTTTGGGTTGAGTAAGGATGGGATGATGGTAAGGGCTTAAATGACAGGTGTTGTGTAATGTCGGTAGGATAATTAGCGAAGGATTATGTTTCGGAAGAAAACACGTGTCTGACAAGGATTCTGACTAATTATGTAGAGAAAGGTAGCAGCTTCTATACATGTGGTCACAATAGATTTTGCGTGAAATATAATATTCTGTTCGCTTTAACTTGAAATACGGCTGAAAGTTATAATAAAATATCTAAAACACGACAACAGCATTGCTGCAAACCCCTGAAGCCTAATGGTAATATTGATTTTAATCATTCATTAAAGTCTAATTAACATAATGCAAGATTTCTTATGCAAATAATTATACCTACTGTAATTATTTTTCAAATTCAAACCATTTATTTCTACTAGATCTTTTTTTCCTAAATGAACGGGCTTAACAGGATAGGAGCGATATGTCTTATAAAACATCATTTGTAAGTATTATATGTAATTGCCTATTGGTAGTAGGTATTTGAATCCCGGGTCGCGCCAAAAATTTATAATTTGTTTTTCTGTCAAAAAATTACAATACATTCTCGGAGTTTGGAAATTGGCGGTGTTTACATCCTACTCGTGCATCAAAAAGCAAGTTTCGCCCACCATTTGTTCGCCCGAGCGGGCCAAACGACGAAATTACAAAATTTATATATGTCTGTACATGAAAAGAAATAAAACCTCTATCGGGCGAAACGCCCAAATCAAATATTATAAATTTTGTAATTTGGTCGTTTGGCCCGCTCGGGCGAACAAATGGCGGGCGAAACGACCTATAACTCAAGCCGTTAGTTTTACATCTAATTACTTACTACGGTTATGTTGGACTGCCGTCCCATCAGACTATGAGAGTGAAAGAATAAAGAGTGCACATGTCTTCCGCGCAGATTGCTCTCGAGTCGAGTCTCTCTAGAGATTAGCCGCCGTGACCGAAATTCGGTTAGCAGCACAATACTATCAGATGGACCACTTGCTCATCTGCCACCATTAACAACAACATGCTTGTAATTAAAAGCAACCTCCTAAATCTGTAGAACAAGATAACCTGATATACATTTTTCCATCAAAACCAGTCAAACAGAGATAAATTCATGGAATGCAAACTAATTAATTCAGTATGTTAATCAGATGATTTGCATACCGAAGCAATGTTATCAGTTGCGTGTACCTACTTATCTATCGATAATTATACATATAATATAGGTTTCAAAGTTTATACGAACTTGGTTTAATGATGATGTTACTTAAATGTTACAACAGTAACATTTACTTTGAGTTTCATGGTATTGCGTATTTTATTTGGATTTTTTATTGCTGACATAACAAAAAAAATACCGAATATATTTGACTTCCTATTGAAATCTCATTTTTTTTATACTATTTAGCTGGCAAACGAACATACGGCCCGCCTGATGATATAGTTACCGTAGCCTATGGACGCTTGCAATACCAAGTATCACTTGCGTGTTGTCAACCCATTTTTTTTACACGGGCTTTATGATGGAAGTGCAACACCCCTGGTGTTGCAAACGTCCATAGGCTACGGTAACTGCTTACCATCAGGCGGGCCGTATGCTTGTTTGCCAC
Organism: Trisateles emortualis; assembly: GCA_947095525.1. Taxonomy (NCBI): domain Eukaryota; kingdom Metazoa; phylum Arthropoda; class Insecta; order Lepidoptera; family Erebidae; genus Trisateles; species Trisateles emortualis. The sequence continues at coordinate 1,356,393 of OX352748.1, read as the reverse complement.
CTTGGTAGTATAAAAAAAAAAAAAAGTATCCCTGGGATGGGAATACGTTTCTTTCAAAACGCATCCCTAAATGAGCACCTAGAGACTTGTGGAGACCTTGAGAATATGAATTTGATTTGATTATTTTTGCTCAAACAATGTTTAAGGAATGTAATTGATTTACTAATGTTTAATAATAGCACTCATAACCGAATTTCGGTCAAAGTAGAAGATTTCATTAAAGTGCACAAGCATGTGCGCAAACAAAGGTGCACTCTTTATTCCTTCACACTCATAGCCCGATGGGACAGCAAATTTACACGATCGGAGAGGGATCAAGCATACGATCAACGGCTTTACATGCTTTCCCAGGTACGGAATGTAGATACCACCAAATTCCAAACTTTAGGCTAAAACCCCTAAAAAGTGTTTTGGCCAGATTTGCAGATCGAATCTGGGACTTCGTAATCAGCAGTCACACTCATAGACCACTAGACCAACAAGGCAGTTACCAACATAAGCGTATAAGTTGCATTTATCATTATCATCTCATCCGAAAGACGTCGACTGCTTGACCTTCTCCAAGTTGTATTAAATGAATAATAATTTTAACAAAAAAAAACCGACTTCAGTACGGCAAGTTGTAAAATTTTCAAATATTTGTTTGTTACAATCGAATAAAATCGACTGAGCGTCGGGCTGAACACAGGTCAAGTAGGTATTAAAAGCAATATTTAATCTGTGCTATCCGCGCTCAATTCATTCACGTCATTATTTCTTATTAATAGTTACTTAGCAACAATAACCGAAACTTATCTAATCGCCAACAATATAAAATACTTATTATTGAAAAGTTCAGATGGCCATCTGTGGTCTTCTTCATCAGTTTTACTTCACCAAATTACACTTTCTGAATGCAAATGATTGATTAGTTGTTAAAAATATTGAAATTGCTATATGTGTGCCTATAACTTTTGAGGAGTTCCCTCAATTCCTCATGGATCCCATCATCAGAACTTTCTTTTGATGATAATGGGACCAAACTGGAAGTATGTCCAGTCAGACAAAAAAAGAATTTTTCAAATCGGTCCATAAAAAAAAAAAAAAAAAAATACACACGAATTGATAACCTCCTCTTTATGAAGTCGGTTAAAAAAATGAGCAGTCTTCCAAAAACCGAGTCTAAGTGAAGTACGAGAGATCTGGGAGAGAAGTCAACTCTCATGTGGTGAAGTCAACCATAAAGAAGCACTGCCACTCTTGCCAACCACTTTAAAAGCTATCAGCAGAATTAATTGAGTAAACAAGAAGCTTTTATTGAAGACTAGCTGTTGCCCGCGGCTCCGCCCGCGTGGATGTCGGTTATCGCTGTAAAAAGTAACCTATGTATTATTCCAGACTATAATCTATCTCTGTGCCAAATTTCATTCAGATCCGTTCAGTAGTTTTTACGTGAAAGAGTAACAAACATCCATTCATCCATACTTACAAACTTTCTCGTTGATAATTTTAGTAGGATCACCATTTGAGCTGAACAAAAACCAGACAGTTATAATAGCATCTTGAACATCATCCGACAAGCTTAGATGTGTCATACCCAAGCCCTCCCATAGTCTAATCTAACCGTTATCATCTGAGGCCTCAAACAGGCCCTCTGTAAATGGAGAGCCATTATCAGTCCCTCGGCCCATTCACTCCGAGGGCTCTAAGGGAGTTCTATAGTGTCCATTATGGAAATTTCCTTCCTTATTTTTTAAGATATTTTTATTAGAAAGTCTTGGATTACTTAATTATTATTTTTTAGATAGCTGGCGTGTTTAGTGGATTATTAAAATTTTGATTGGAAGGGATATTTTTTTAATGTCCTAATTATTCTTTAATTACCAAATATAAGTATATTAATATTCAACAGTTCCTTTGCCCGTTTGTTAAATAATGTTTTTTAGAATGTTTAGATACCAGTATTGTTCAATATATTGTTATTGTGCTTTTCTACATTTATCATTGTAATGTTAACTGCCAAACACAAAACTTCAGCACTTATAAAATAAAGGACAAAAGATAATAACACGAATAAAAAGTGTTCACGTTTTGGCTTGTTCTGATTAAATAGTAAATCTTCTTCCTCATTGAATTCTTTAATATAAACGTAAATTAATACACCAAAACAAACAAAAAATCCAACCACTTCTAACTCACATTAAAACCGTACACAAATATATAATATACAGTATGTATCAAATTAAAAAGGCCTCGCGGCGTAAGGGGTTCTCTTTAATTACATACGCATTGACCTGGCCACCTCTTTGCCAGTTCTTGACACCCTTCCCTGGCACCTTTGTGAGAACCGCTTGTTCATACTTATAATAAGGCCAGTCGTAATTTCAGCCTACTGCCTTTAAAGGTGTTTGGGTTAAATATAATAAGTATTTGAGAGAATAAAAGTTGTTTTGATGTTAGTTTGTTAAAAACGTCCACGTACTGAAGTACATCATGTCGTTGGAGTGGTATCTTTGGAAATATGTTTTTCTTTTTGTCAAACATCGTCGTCTAAGGCTGCTTGTGAAAAACTGAGGATCGTGCTCGAGTGACGAGCACTTAAAGATTTCTAGCAGTACCTAGCTCGAATCGTGACTGAACTTAAGAAAACTTCTCGCCAAAGCCGCCAGCTTGACCAAATTTGAACCCACGCTAACTTTTCTTTAACGTTTTATAGCTTATTCGCATACAAAAACAACCCATTCACACGTACGGCTACTTGAGAGTATATAACCAAAATCGAAGTTAATTCACTGTCACTCATTTTGCACAAACAGTCTAAATTTTATTCAACACACGTATACATACAACATTAAACAAAGTTGAACGTTATTAGCATTGTTCTCCGCAGTTGGTTAATTATACAATAACAATTTTCCTAATGTTATTGACTTTTTAAATTCAAACATGCTTTACTGAATAAAGGGGAATTCACCAAGTTTAAAAGAGCCCTTTTAACAGAAATTTTGGACTAATTAGTTCGAATTATTGCGCTGTGTGAACGGTTTCGGCCATATTTGATTTTATTTTACGTTGATAAGGAAATAAAATGAATAAAATAATAATTATTGTGTTACGTGATGAAATTATTTGTTTTGTTGTTTAAAAATGTTAATGTAGAAAATGAGTGTTCGTAGTTCTGTTCGTACTTTTGCGTTTCCATATTTTTCAATCTAGCCCTTGAATGGGTTACCTATTCTCCTTTAATCTCTAATTAAAGGAGAATAGGTGACGCATTCAAAGGCTAGAAAAATATGGAAACGCAAAAGTGTGAATGGGTAACCTATTCTCCTTTAATTAGAGATTAAAGGAGAATAGGTAACCCATTCAAAGGCTAGAAAAATATGGAAACGCAAAAGTACGAACAGAACTACGAACACTCATTTTCTACATTAACATTTTTACGTAGCATCATCTCAAATGCATTAAGGCTTTCTCCGGGGTAGGCATAGACCCACATTAATTGGTCTATGATATAGGTTCGCACGTTCCCTTCCAAAGCCAAAATTGAACATGACTTTCCTTCACTTCCTTCTCCATGACTAGTGCGCAGCGAAATAGCCTTAGATTACAATTGGCTGATATCATCTTTGTAGTTTACTTGTTACATTCATATTTAAGTCAGCGTTACTTTGTAACCTAAATTTATGAATTAATTTTAAGTTTGAGTTTAATATATTTATTTATTTGTTGCTTGTATGGCTTTTCTCTATTTATTTATGTTTATTTAAAGAGTTACGTTGTATCATCTATTGATCAAGTTGACTTTCTATAAGAATATAGAATGTTTTGGGTCTCTTTATTACTAACTAATTGTTATGTTTTGGTTCAGCAAACTAATTAAGACTGGACGAGACGCAGAGGCAATACAAGCTTTGATAATACAAGCTTTAATAATACAAGCTTTGAGCTCGAAACAACTCGAAAGAGTGTAACACGGTCACAAAGTTTGATATTAAAGCAATGTGGAAAAAGACGAAGCCCGGAGCAGGACTCGAACCTGCGCCTCTCGGGTTCCGGCCCAGCGCACCACCAACTATGCCATCCGAGCTCCTACTCCAGAGTTCGAATTTGTCCACCGCTTGTTTACGTCTTAGCATAGTTGCTGGTGCGCTGGGCCGGCACCCGAGAGGTGCAGGTTCGAGTCCTGCTCCGGGCTTCGTCTTTTTCCACATTGCTTTAATATTTAAGTATATTTGAGCTGATTGCATAGCAAAAATGCTAAAAATATTTAACAAAGTTTGATGCTTTTGTCGGTTCTTGCTGTTGAAAACGCCTAAGCAGTCATATTACTAAGAATGTGCTGGAGATTAGTTCCAAAATTACACCAGCAATAACCTCCTTGTATCTTAAAACAGCGAGACCGAACCACTTTGACTTATCAAATTGTATTATATCGACTGGATTTTAAGAAGGCATAAAAGAATTTAATTTCTTTTTTATGTATTTTACTGCATTCTACATGTAAATTTGTTAATGTGTGACACATATTAATTAACAATCTTTAAAATAAAACAGTATCGGCGTTTATTTATGAGATCAACACATCTGCTAACTAAAAGATTCGATATAAATGTAACCCGATATAGAAGTTAATTATAATTATGTTGATAAAAAAATATTCTTGTCGGGTCTTTTAAGTGACTGATGATATTTTCAAATAATCTGTAATAGAAAGATTAGAAAAAGCAATATACATATATATTAAATAAATTTAGTATTAAACTCGGTGGCTCAGCGAGACATGTAACTGCTGTGCAAAGATTCTGGGTTCAATCCCTGAGTCGGTATCTAAACTCAACCATTTTATATTAATATTTTAATTGTATTTGTAAAAAATGAATAAAAGATAAATAAATATTTAAACAAGTTTTGTTAGAAATGTTTGAGTATTTTCAATGAAAAATGGTCTAGCCTAAAAAAGGCAATCGGCTTGCCTGCCCTATTTTCATGGGACTTAAATGAGCTAGCCCCATTGATGATCACGGACAACTCAACTAATTTTGGTTGTGTCCTCACAATGTTTTTTTCACTATTAGCGAATGATACATCATTATATACAAAATTATATTTATACTAGTGGACCTGGCAGACGTCGTCCTGCCGGAAAAAGCTGAAATACCGACAGCAGCGCCACCTACCGGGTCCAATTGTGAATCTAAACCATCCAGGGCCCTACCCGAACACACACACAAAATTTCATCAAAATCGGTCCACCCGTCTAGGAGGAGTTCAGTCACATACACACGCACACAAGAAATATATATATTAAGATTGCCTTACGATCATTCACCACACCACACCTACTAATCTTTAACTTCCCACTAACCTACTGTATATCTTAGTATCTACCTATCTATAGAGATTAAATCTATTTATAGGTACCTATTAACGCATGTTTTATTTGTTTCAGGCTCTGAATTACGTATCGATCGGAGGATGTAAGTAGAAAATATTTTTAATTTGGATTTTCCTCTGACCACAAACAAAACGGTACACAAATTTAAGTTGAAAGGGTTTGAAAGAATCTTAATAATGTGCAAACCACATAACAAATAAATGCTAAGGGTTCTTTCGTAACAAAAACAAATCCATATAAGTATGTATAGTCCAAATTAATTCCAAGCCCAGTACACGAGAACGAAAGGATAATTAAATTACCATTCGGCCAATCCCGACTTCTAAATTCACAAAAATAAATAGGACCTACGAAGAGTACCTCCAGAAACTCATAATACCTTTTTTAAGCAATACATTCGAACGACCGAAGCAAGTAATAGAAATTAGTTCAGGTGGTCCCCGCTCATCCGCTTCGCCGGTCAACTGTTCGATTGAATGAATTGAATGAATCGTACCCTCCATCGGTTACGCGAATTCGATAGTTAACGACAACATTCTATTTTACAATTACCTAACCGTACTTTTAAAAACAAAGACCGAAATTAGAGCCTATCTCTTTTGGAATAAGGTTCTGAATATTTCGTATTTTATTTTCATTGGTAAAGTTCTGCTTGGTTCCTAAGGGAGTTTTGTGATGACTAAAGAATTGATTAGTCACAATGTTTTATTACTTTATTGGAAAATTCCTATTGTTTTTTGGTCTTGTTTTTTTCTGGACATTTCTTTTCTCTTTGTGGGTGGCCAATATTTTTGTTTTAGTACTAAAACCTAATTTATCGAGGTATTTCAGTTTGATACAGGTCACCTTAGTTATAATGAAATAGCATCGTAATTAAGCTTGTTTTATGAAAATGAATGACGAGCCATATAATGAAATTTCACAGAACGTAACACATACAATTTGTGTATTATTTTGTCACGAGCTATATATAATATTATTAATAGGGTCTCTCCTAAACAGAATTAACAAAGGTACGCGTTGAAGAGACTTTTATTTGATTACTAGCGGCCCGCCCCTTCTTCGCCTGGGGTTAACTATTTTCAGCTCAACTTTCTTATTTTTTTTACACAAGAACCTTCTCCTGACAATAACGAATATAGCAAAAAATTTGCGAAGAATAAGCGAAATCGGTTCAGCTGTTCTCGAGATTTGGGCTTAGCAACACATTCAGTGATTCATTTTTATGTTAAAGACTAGCTGTTGCCCGCGGCTCTGCCCGCGTGTATGTCGGTAATCGCTTTAAAAAATAGCCAATGTGTTATTTCAGACCATAATCTTTCTCTGTACCAAATTTCATACAGATCCGTTCAGTAGTTTTTACGTGAAAGAGTAACAAACATCCATCCATCCATATATAATATTAGTAGGATGTAATTGTAATTTTATGTAATGAATAAGTAGAATAAGAATAAGAATACTTTTATTACGAAAGAAAAAAATATAATTAGAGGTCTAAATATTAGCGATCTAAATAGCTCTATCACCAGGTTGGCTCCGTGACCAAACGATAAATAAAAAATAAGATTAATTATTTTAATGTGATGTAATTGTGAACATTTATGTCAAGTAATATTTTGCCATGAACATTGTCATTATGCTTCATTGCTTCATATAAACTTACGGAGGCAGCCCACTAAAGTATCACATCCGTGGACATAGGCCTCCCTCAAGGTTTTCCACATCACTCGGTCCTTTTTTCTCGGGTCTCCTCTTCTTGATAAAGTGAGCGGGAGGTTGATGGATCGAACTCATACCTTATGCTTATAAGTCGGTTACTTTTACCTTCGGTTACTACCGCTTTCATACTCCTTATTTTTCTAGTGATTGAAGATCTCTCTATCATCAAAACTCAATATTGTATTTTCATTACAATACGTGTACTGACATATTAAGAGGATATGTATATTTTTCAAGTGTCTTTTTTCAAAAAGACAATTCTTCCTCTTCTAAACAAGCCCTGTGCCGCAGGGGACTTTATGCAAAGTATATACACACTGACTTGCAACAAATATTTTTAAAACACAAGTTGTATCTCATATGGAAATCAAACTCTTAACACTCACTCTAATTGAATATTGACTTGTTTAAAATAACATAATTAAATCTATTGCAGTAACCATAAAAGAATATAACATAATTTAAAGGATAATAACGAGAAGAGAGGTGAACAGCCACCGTAATATATTATGATCAAAGAGTTTTAAAACTTTTCAAACGTTCCATCAACGTTCAATTTATCTTAAAGCTGAGAAACAACAATAGTCTTTTATCAAACTCCCTTTTGTTGATAGTCTCATAATATTACCCTGCCCGTAACACAAATTGCAATCGACGTCAAGCGAAAGACGCTCAAAGGACACTCAAAGGACGCTATTTTAGCACCAGAATAAATTTACCCTCAAAAGTGGCAATGCCATATTTTTAGGGGACACAAACTAATTCCTAAAAGCTATCCTGCGCCGCGAATTTTGGAAGCGCCTTTACATTTAACAGAGCTTATAATTGATGAGCCATGACCAAGTAGATTTATATGGAGTTCAGATTTTATGATGATATTCTCGATTACTTGTTTTTTTAAAACGTGGTGTAATTTTGGGGTAACTCTGCTATTTTTCGGGTGATTAAATATTTATTTTTGATTTAATGTAAATTAAAAAAGTGATTTAGATTAGACACTGTCATAATGGTGTAGTCAAATACCTTTTTTGACTCTCGACTTTACTGACAATTATAATATACATGATTTGATTTGAATTTCTTGGCTCAATTATAATATGCATGAACATCTCATCTAGAGGGAATTTTCGTCCATTTAAACGTTTCTGCCATACATATTATAGCAATCAAACTTAGCTCACATATGCAGGTCCCGTAATTTAAGGTCCTCCGTGGTGCTCCTTTTCATAGGTTACAAACCTATAGGTACAGATTTATTTTGTCTCCCGCTTTGCTATGGAGTGGAAGTGGAAACTTTTCTTTCTAACTCCTCCTATTTACTTCTGATTAAATTCGTTGCGGGGTCCAAGACAGTAGGTTTAGTTGTCCACGGGACGCACGAGTGTCAAAACTCGGTGTATCAGTTGGTTACTCCGCTGTTAATCCTGGCTCACAGGAGTCACAGCGGTGGGCATGTGGGTGGGATTGTCCCGATATGCATGAACATACAAAACCTTTCTCTTGAGTCATTAAATTCGTTGCATTTTTTCCAAGATCTAAGCGTACAGACAACTTGACAGACTTTGTTTTATATTATGTAAAGATTCTAAAACAGCTGTTAAATACAACAACATATTGCTCGCGGCGCACACTGGTCAATAATTAAAAGTTAGCGTCCCATAATAGTTATGCCATTTCAAAGTTATCTCGAAAGCCAAATTATTATAACAAGACTGATTTATCGTTGTTTTGCGCTCCTATTCAAGTTAAGTTGGCTAAGTTATCAGTGTAAATTGTAAATTGAAAAAAATGGTGCACATTAAGGAAGGTCTGTACTTTTTATTTTTATATAAACAAAAAATAAAATATATCAATTTATATTATAAAAAAAATATATTTAACAATGTACTGATTTTTACAAACTTTTCTAAGTTTGAACTGTGTTACGTTAAAAAGTACAAATTAGCACATTATCATTTTGATTCCATTATATAGCAGGGACTATTGGCTATACAAAATTATACATTTTTTTACCGGTGATTACCGGTTTCTATGGTAAAAAGAGATTTTTTAGGTTATGGTGCCTCAATAAAAAATATTGATTTATTCAATATTTTGTCATTACATCGACCAGTGAAGCCACTATCAATGGACTATAAAGATAAACAACTTAGCTATGTTTTGGAGACATTAGATTTATCGGAACTGCCTACTACAAGCAGGGACAGTCTCCAAAGGGTTATTAAAACTTTTACTGTAGCAACTTCACGATTTTAGAAAATATGTTCCCTTAATATTATTAGAATCCGGAATCAAAATGAAAAATGGCCTGATCAAATAGTAATCACCTCTGGCGGGCAAGAAAGTGGACCCTCTACATCAACGTCTAGAGAAGCAGGACGTCCAAAAAGAGCTTTTATGACCTATCCACTGAAACTAAACGTAGAAGATTGAATATAGAGGTGAAATCAAAAAGTAAAGAAGAACTCTGTCTCACTGCTTCGATGATACCCTGAGATTACATGAAATATTACGAGCATAGATAAAACTTTAATAAAAAATTTAGTGTCATTTTAAAAACATTGAATTGTCCGTACAAAATTAACAGTGACAAATATGCAGAATATGCGAAAGACACTGCTACGCTTTATATGAGTTGCTGTGAACTCATAGCGATACTGTCGCTATGAGTTCACAGCAACTCATAGCCAACGAGCTGTTGGCATTTATTCAACATGCCATCGACACAATGGACGAGGTCAGCATTCTGCAGATCTGTAGGTCCAATTTTAAGGAGGAAGAAATAAGCAATGGCAAGAGGCTGTTGTACCAGTCACTGAATAAACTGGACCAGATGCCATCACGCCGAAGAGATGGTACTGAGAAGAGCGTGCAAGACATAATCACCTTGCTAAAGGTGACCGACCCCGACGATGTGCCTGCGTTCGTGGCGAAGGATCTGCACAAGCTGCCCCCCGTCACGTTCGACCACGTCGACGTCACCAGGCTGCTTAAGGATATAACAGTCCTTAAAGCAGGCTTGGCAGAGGTGAAAACCAAATTAGAGGTGTCTGATAACACCATATGTGAATTACGTGCCGAAGTAGTGTTGTTGCGCAACGCTAATTCAAGCGGTAAGACACCCGACACCTCTAACGTCAACAGTCGTTGCGAGGCCTTAAACGCTTCCATCAGCAGTTTGAAGTCGGTGAGTGCAGTTGCGTCACCGGCCGCCAATATTGCATGCGGTGCAAAATGTGACACCGCCGTCCCTGCCTCGACCTGTGTTGAGGCGTCGAATCGTGTGGGCACGTTGACCCCTAAACGTGCCTACGCTGCCATTGCCGCCACCAAGAAGACCTCAGTGGTGACGCGACAGGAAGAACAGGCGCGGAAACAGCGGGTTTCCAAAAACGACACGGACAAGGATGGCTTCATCAAGGTCGAGAAGAAGAAAAGGAAGCCTCCTTGTCGGAACCAGTGCGGTACTGCGCTGACGGGGCCCAATATGCTGCTGCGTCCCGCAATACCTACGACGCAGCTATATGTGTCCCGTCTCCATCACACTACGAAGACCGAGGATATTGTGGAGTATATCCTGAAGAAAGTCAACTGGACCTTGAGAGTCGAAAAGTTGGTACCGCGTTCTAGCACCAATTTCAATTCGTTTGTGGTGCGGGTGCCAACGCATGCTATCGATAGATTCCTCGAGGAAGAGTTTTGGCCGAAAGGTGTCGTGTACCGACGTTTTCGCGGTCGGTTACACAACACAGCGAGGTGTAACACGACACCGATTAAATGTGTTTAGTTATAAGTTTTATATATATATATGTTAGTTTGTAAGGTATTTATCTATGGAAATATGTAGGCTACGTGTATTGTTTTGTACTATGTAATCTGTGTATTTCTGAAATAAATGATTATTATTATTATTATTATTATATTATTATATTGAATTGTATGGGTGGTATCTTATGACACCAACAGTCTATAAGGTTCTCATACACGGCAGGGATATCATCGACAACTTTTTGTTGCCAATTGCAGTATGCTGTGCACGAGGTTGTGAGTTAGATTTCCACACAGGACAAACTTTGTGCGACCCACAAAGATTTGTTCTGAGTCTGGGTGTAATTTGTGCCCTTAGTTAGCTTCTTCTCTAGTGCGGGAGTTGTCTTTTTTTAATAAAAAAAAAAGATCGTAGATCTCTGTAATAGTCGTATATTACAAAGAGCATAACACCAGGATGATGACCAGGAACCAAACTAATGAAGATCTAATGAAAATTTTGCTCATATCATCAGATCCTGTAATATCTAATATCAGAATAAAACCTGTAAAACAAAGACATATAATGCCAATTGGGGTACTTAATCTTTTACAATAACCTGAAGTCGTGTTAGATAAGGAGTGATGTAACAAAGTACATAAAATATTAATTACCAAGTTAAATTATGTGAAAACGATTTTTCGATACTATTTAATGTTATAAATATACCTTTATTTCACGATTTCAGTATTTAATAATTTCGTCCCCCTAAATGTTTGAAATTGATCACTGTGCGGCGTCGCTCGGGCGCCTCGGCGCGTGTCGTTGTCTTAAGATATTATTTTTTTAAACAGTTGCGTACGAGTCGTTTTATGTCCATGTCTAAAATAGCTGTCAAATCGTAAACAAAAGATCCGACGTTAAGATGAGACATAAACAGATTAATAGTCGAGAACTATTTTAGACTTTATATCTACCCACCATTTTATTATGTATAATCTGTTGTGTTCATCTACGAAGAGTTTTGTAATGAATATTTAGTTATCATAGAAACAAATATCTTGAGAAAAAAACATATTTTATTGTACGATGACAGTGTAGCTACTAGCGGTCGTCTGACCGCTAGTAGCTACACTGTCATCGTTTTAGAGCGACTTCATGCCTAACGCTCTGACGCGCGCTAAGTACTCTTTCTATTTGGGAAAGCTTTTAGAGTTCAAGTATGGGGTTCTTCAAGAAAGGAGTTATAAGGTTTTTAAAAGGTCGGCAACGCGTGGGTGACACCCCTGGTGTTCCAAACGTCCATAGACTACGGTAACTGCTTACCATCAGGCGGGCCGTATGCTTATTTGCCACCTTGGTAGTATAAAAAAAAAGTATTTTTGCTATACCTACCTATAATTATTTTGACACCAGCCATAAAAGATACTAGCTAATATATAATACGAAATCAAATCGTAAAACACATCTTCGCTAAACCTTTCAGAAATAAGAACTGCCCTCACAAAGTTCACGTTAGATTTTCTCCAAAAAATGTTTCCCCAACTTACTTAGGTATATCTTTCGCGGAAAAATGAGAAACATATTTTCCAACATACCCGATCAGAGGTCAAAGGATGGACGGTTATAATCCTCGCGCAATCGATTGGGAAACAACCTTTGGATCAAGAGCCTCGTAAACAAATATTTTTTAGAAGCTGAGGAAAAAATAGAACGTCCATCCTTTAGTGTTGGTGAATCGTAAGTGATTATAAAGATAACAAAATAATATAAACCTTATCGTCTTGTATATAAAGTTGAGTTCAAATTGATTAAGCTTTACGGGGTCTGCAAAGCATGGGGATTTCAACAGCCCTTCGTATGATCTTTTCAGACTTCCTGTTCTTGAAGGGTTATTATAATCTTGCTATTGATTTAGAACCAACCTTACTACAAAGAATTACATGAATATAATATTGTTGACCTGTAAAATACCTACATTTTGAAGTCCGGTTTCCTAGGATCTACCTACGTTTTGGAAAAACTAATACTAGTATTAGGAACCAACCCCAAAATGCCTTGAAGTATAAAGACTATTAATAAACAGAGAGATGTATATTCATCCTCCTTAATAAAATTAAATGAAATAAAGTAGATATTATTGTAATTGTCAAAAGATTGATAAACATCGCCCCTCCAAACTGCTGTCAACAATTTTGATTACTTTTTTATATTTACCGACTTGTACCTCCTTATCAAATATTCTGACGTACCTATTGATATCTATTTTAGGAAACAGTTATTATACCTAATCATACTGAGTCGGCTATAAAAAGTTACCAATGCCTGTCTCAAGACAATAGTATACGTTCCTATTTTTCTACTTTACCCGATCCGGCAATCGAACTGCGAATCTCAACACAGTAGTCTTACTGACTAGTACTGCATCTAAGACAGGCAGATGTCATGTTAATAAAGTTGATAAGATTCGCTAAACAAGTTAGTAGAAATTTTTGACATTAGGAATGCGCTTTTGACGCTTTTGACGAAGTGCACCTTTGACATTGTGCGCTTCTGACTTTCTGCTCTTTTGACAATTCGCTATCCATTTGACATTTCGCTCAGAAAAGACTTCAGATAAGGCTCTGTATAAAAAATAGAACGTCCCTTTAAAATTTAACTAAACGTCAGGCACATTACTCATCAACCGTGTCGACAATCATTACACACAACAATTTTCATTACTTAAATTAGTCACTCCACTTAAATGCCTTCTATTTTAGTTTGTGCTCATTCAGTCGCGTTAATTACGTGACGGTTTGATTTTCACGTGTGTTAAAAAGATTAATACCTAATGAAAGTGGATATTCTGTAGTAAATTTAAGAATTTTAACCACATTTACGGTCAATTTATTAGCTTACAATATGTTATGTAAATGTTGCCAGGCTAAATGTAGATTAACCTAAAAAATTACAAAAGAATTTCATTTTTTTTCGTCTTAATGCTGGTCGTTCTCGTTGCAGAAACCAATAAGCACATAGCTGCATCCAAACTTCGGCGGTACCGTCAACAACTTTTCCGGCCGTCATAAGATAAAAATCGTATGCAGCGTGTAGCGCGTGTATTTGTTTTTGCCTCTTTATAGTCGACTGGAGTTGTTGCTAATTATAATAACCATGATTTCATACCCTAGAAGTAAAGCAACTAAAGGCCTGGTCTTGTAAATCGATGTTAAAGAAATGCAGCGACAGGCTTCATTTCTTTTTTCATTCTTTAACATCAATTTACAAAGCCAGATTTAATTAACGAAGTTAATTTGAAGCAGAATTTCTATACAGCGCAGTGGTATGCTGAGAGACGCTGTCAATAAACTACCGATATTGGCAAAAATATTTATGCATTTTGTAGCACAAAATTTTTAGTTGAAATTCTTTGTTAATTAAATCAAAATTATTAGAGAGAAATACTGCTTTATTATATGTACTATTGGATACACATACTTTTTACTTTATCATCATCATCATCATCAGCCTATCGCAGTCCACTGCTGGACATAGGCCTCTCCAAGGGCACGCCACCTAGCACGATCCTCGGCTTCCCGAATCCAGCTACTCCCAGCCGCTTTGCGAAGATCGTCGCTCCACCTCGCCTGAGGGCGTCCTACATTACGTTTGCCGAGCCGCGGTCTCCACTCAAGAACACGTCTACTTTTTACTTGCCAAAGATTATATACGCTGTTCATGGATTTCTTAGGAACAGCTCGGATGGGTACTCGTTTAAAAGGTTATTAAGCGTTATAAAGCAGGGACCATCCGGATACCTATTCAATAACCCTTTGAACTTGATATTAAATCGATATTTTTTAACAAAACCCATTGATATGTGTAACAACCCTTTAACGGGTTTTTTGCATAATATCCACGACCGCGCTTAGCGGTAGGTATTGCGCACGCGCTTACCCTGCAATAACCCTTTGAACGAATATCCAAATGATGCTTTAAAACGCTTAAAAACTCTTTAAACAAGTAACCAATCGGGTGGTCCCTTCAGCAATGCCATGAACACAGCCAAGTCGCCTATCGTAATGTTAGTGCATTCATTAAACCTCTTTTGAAGACGAACATGTCTCATCGTAGCGCTCGGGAAGTGCTGATTCCAAAGCCTGGGCGTACTTGGGAGATCTTACTAATATTATAAATGTGAAAGTTTGTAAGAATGGATGGATGGATGTTTGTTACTCTTTCCCGTAAAAACTACTAAACGGATCTGGATGAAATTTGGCACACAGATAGATTATGGTCTGGAATAAAAAAATAGGCTACTTTTTGCAGCGATAACCGACATCCACGCGGGCGGAGCCGCGGGTAACAGCTAGTATATAATAATATGATGTCATTATAGTATAGGTATATATTTTATTAAGTTTTGTAAGTAGGCCGTACAGCATTCATGACTCGAATGTGCGATAAAGAAACAGACCCCTGTTTTGAGCCCGTACCCGAATCAGTTCTAAAGTAACCGGACAGATTACGAACTTACGGTCGAGCTGACCTTTTGACTTTGGTTTTTTATGGACTAAAATTTTGTCGACGAATTGAAACTGTAGCAGGAAAAGGTTTTCTATTCTCGTATTTAGTATTTTCAAATCATTGTCAACTATATTTGGTTCAGTCTGAGTGGGTAGCTTAAGATAAACAGGACCATTAGTCTACTGTACCTCCTATACCTTCGTCATCGTCTTCTCATATGCGTTCGTATACCTTCTACTGAAGGGGCAAACATTCAGCCCGCTTAGCCTGGCAGTAAGCATTACCGAAGCAGGTTGGCGGGTATCTTAAGCTAACGGTTTCTTTTGAAGGCTGTATAAAGGACAACACAAGCATGAAGTAGTAAAAAATGTAACAGGACATATACTTATTTAGGAACACAGATAAACACGAATAGACAAATTAAATTGGATTAAGAAGGATGTAAAGAAGATAAGGAGGAAAAGTAAAGTAAGAGGGAGCGTGAGGAATTATAATTAAATGTTGTTAATGGCAATAAATTTAAAAAGGATTTTTTATAAGTATTACGCCTTACAACTTAAAAACGATATCGTATCCACATGTCAACAAAATTTCAATAACATTTGACATTGACTATTTTAAATCGGTAAAGTTCAGCCAAATTATATAATTATCCTTATATTTTTTGTGTGTTTATATATTTTTTTCGCCGAATCTAGTCAAGGTTGTCGAAGGCCGGACGAGTCCGGTTGACGACCTGGGTTTTATTTTTATTAAAATTTGTTAATAAGTGAGAAACAAGATATAAGACATTCATTAACACAAAGTATATTATTTATTACAACATTTATTAATTATGTATACGTTGTCTTGTAAGATGTAGTTATGAAAGAAAACTGTGGCGTTTATGATCTTGGTCAAGGAAGGTTTACTACTGTGTCAAGTTATGTTGTAGAATCTCTATAACTTGGAGTAAATACAACGAAACCTCTCATATTTATTCGTCTGAGGGGGCTATAGGGTTTAGGTATTAGGTAATAGGTATGAGTATCAACTTGTTTCAGACTGTACTGTTATAGCTGCTGTAGCTTTATAGCAATTTCTTTTGGAAAAAAAAACCGGTTGTCAGTAAAGTCGGTTTACTGACGATAGTTGAACGTGACAATGTTATAAGAATGGCCAATTGTGCCTCTTTGTCGCTCGTTCCGCGCTCTCGCTTGCACAATGGAACGCCTCAGAGCGAGGTAACGCCGCATACGTCATCTTTTTTCGTGCGTGCAGCCGGCTCCATCGAATTTATAAGACGTTGTCACGTCAAAAATATTTAGGTAAGTCGCCAAAAACAAAAAAAGATATTATTTCTTTTTGTTCGTTTTTCTTTTCTAACGCTTTTTTCTATTCAAAGCAACAGTTATTTATATGGTACTTCTAAGTTTAATCACCTAGGTCTCCAAGCCTACTAGATGACACCTTCTAGCAATTCATACTGTTCCACTGCTGGGCACGGCCTTCCTTCTTTTATCAGTTGATAAAGTATAATATATTGTAACTCATACCAAATAGTAAATGTTATACTCTGGCAATTAAAAGAGTGGCCCAAGTTTCTTGCCAATTCTTCTCGAGGCCCAACCCTAGTCAGCGAATTGGCCGTAGGAAAAAAAGTATGCTGGCATTTGTTTTTATGAAGTTCATAAGTATCATGTATTTGATCTAAATGAATAAATGAGTTTGACTTTGACTTTGACTTACCTTTGGCTATGCATTAGGTAGTTACCTAGTGCATACCTACTTAAGAGTATACAATTCTTAAACTTAAATTTAAGAAAAGTATACTTATATATTCTTTCCCGCCTTGCCATTCATAGTATAATCTCAAAACATTTCTTATATCCTTAACTACAAATAGAAACATTAACCATTTATATAGATATCTACTTTATGATATCCCACCGTGTTGTCAAAGATAGGATTATGCTAATATCTGATGTCTTATCAAGATGGCGTCGTTAACTTTGCATTGGTTAATAACGTCGCTCGATTAAGGCTCTCTTAAGGCTTTTATTGTGCCAGAGTCTGGGAGGATGATTTATTTTATGAACAGGAAATATATAATATTGTTCTATATTACCCTACATATATAAACGCGAAAGTTTGTCTTTTGTTACTCTTTCACGCTAAAATTACTGGACGGATTTTGATGAAATTTTATAATTTTAAAGCTTATACAACGTAATAGCACATGGGCTATGTTTTATTAAAAAATAAAATAAAATTCAACTCAAGTGAAGCTGCGGGCATGAGCTAGTCCTATTATAAAATAATTCTTTTTTTTTATAAAAAAAACTCTTGTGCCTCTTGTGTTGATTGAACTCAAAATACGCCGCTTAAATAGCGAGATGATCCCTTAAATAATTGCACCATTTGCAGTAGAGAAGCTCTAAGGACATGTTTGACTTAGTACCATCAGCATTTTTCTATCAAAATATCACACCATATATATGTATGTATGAGCGAGAATACGCGCGTTGTCGCTGTTGCGTTCCGTGCACTTGCTTCCCACCTATTAGACAACGGTGGTTTGCACTTGTTTCGTGAAATATGTATTGTCCTCGTTTTTGTGTTATTTTATTAATATTTATTTTTTTGGGTTCCTAGGTATATGCAAATAATTTGTTAGGTAAACGATTACGGTGAAAAAGGCCTGCCATTGAAAATCAGCGCTGCAATATTGCTTGCAATATACCAGCAAGTAGCTGAATAGCAAACCTTTTCTCCTAACGGGATAAAGCGGTGTTGCATACACAATAACATAATAAGTATTTTGTAAAAAAGTAATGTTGTGTTTAGTACATAATTAACGTGTACTTATCAATTGACCTATGTAACTTTGCCCTCTTATGGAGACTAAATTATTTTTTATTTAATTTCATTTCGCTCGACTTCATGTTCATACATACAACAATTATATTTTTTAATGTTTAAGATTGAAAAAGCTAATCATGAACTGGCGTTGAATGTAGGTATACCTTTCTAATAAAATTATAATGAAGATTTTCCAGTATTTACTTTCAAACATTAAACAATCTCATTAAATAGTTATGATTAAATTATGGAAGCAGTACCTAAACTTTTGAAACAACATTTCTTAGAAGCAATGTTATCTAATTATCTAGACTAATATAAAGAGGAATGATTTGACTGTATGTTTGTTTGTTATAATTTAACTTAAAACTAACCGACTGATTTAAAAAATTCTTTCACCATTATTAGTAAGCTACATTATCAGCGGGTAACATAGATTATATTTTATTTAAAAAAAAAAGGTTTCGTACAAAAACTTAATAAATGTCGACCCGTGCGAAGCCGGGGACATACCGCTAGTCTATACTAATATTATAAAGCTGAAGAGTTTGTTTGTTTGGTTGAACGCGCTAATCTCAGAAAGTACTGGTTCAATTTTATTTTTTTATATTACCAAGGTGGCAAACAAGCATAGGGCCCGTCTGATGGTTAGCAGTTACCGTAGCCTATGGACGTTTGCAACACCAGAGGTGTCACTAACGCGTTGCCGACCCTTTAAAAACCTTATAACTCCTTTCTTGAAGAACCCCATGCTATAGTCTCTTGGGAAAACCTCGGCAGGGACCTCATTCCACAACCTTATCGTACGTGGTAAGAAATTCCTCTCGGTTTGAATATTATTTTTTTTGTTGAATAGTGCATTTATCCAGGAAGGCGATATTAAAAAATACATTTATAACATCACGCTATGCTCAATAGGAGCGGAGCAGTAGTAGGAAATGTTGCAAAATCGGGAAAAATATTCCAAATTACCACGCGGACGAAGTCGCGGGCGATCCCTAGTATTTGATAATTAGGTTAGTAGTCTTATTATTTAGCCTGGAGCTATGTTGAACAAGTTACAGATTGAAAATTAATTTTGGATCATTTTTATTTGTAGCTTTATTATTGTCAAACTTATTGGGATTGCTAAACTAATTGGGCTAAACTTTCGTAATCCATCAAGTTCTTCATAGTTCACTAGACTTTCCATCAATTAGACTTCTTTGCTAAATGTTAACTTAGTTAATCTGAATTAGATAAATCTCTTGAGTGCAGAAACAAAACTACGCGCAGTTAGGTAGCTGTGTCTTCTGTATCTTCTTTGTGGTCATCTGTTTGATATGTAGATCAAATATATGGCCACGAAATTACATACATACATAACATCAAGTCTGTATCTGTATCTGACTGGGATAGGTAGAGGCCATGGTACACTAATTGCTTCGATTCAGACATACTTCTTTCACTTCCTCTACATTCATCAACCTCTTCAGCACATCATTCGTTTAGTTTACTGTTCTCATTACTGCCTTGGTGGTCCAGTGGCCGCAGTATGCGCTGGCTGTGCACGAGGTTGTGGGATCGATTCCCACACAGGACAAAACTTTGTGTGACCTACAAAGTGTTGTTCTGAGTCTGGGTGTAATTTATGTCCGTTAATTGTATGTTTGTAAATTCCTCTGCGACACAGAGCTTGTTCTATAGTGCGGGAGTTGTCTTATTTAAAGAAATTACGAAATCACAGGTTTTACAAAAAAGTCCGATCACCAATTGCATTCGACAGAAACTTAGAACAAATCCCCAGGACCAGTTCACAATCACTCGACAGGTGCATACCTCTAGCGGTAGGATACCTGCTGAGTCAACACTGAACTTTCTAGAACAGCGGGGAATCTATTTAGAATTTACGACAATGTCACTAGTACCACCCACATGATATTGATTACAATTGACAAGTTATAGAGGTGGAGTTTTTATTTTGAATAGCTTTGTACTTAGTTGAAATTAAATAAATGTTGTTCTTATCTAATACTTAGTACTTTGTCAAGGGAACTTCGTTAAAAATTTTTATTCGATGGTTTACCTTACTTACTACTTACCTTAGCCACAACACTACATCTAGCAGAAATAATACGAAGAACTCCGCGTGTAAAGACAGTATAATTTCATCATTCTACGGAAAACATGAACTGTTTTCTATTCAGACCAGATAGTCAATCTCAGGAGTATTATAAGAAAAATTATTCATATTTTATTCAATGAACTGAATATGAAAAATATTCTATAATAAGAAAAGTAGTTCTGAAGATAAGTATTTTTACTTCGGTGTGTTTTTATGAATAACTGTGTTTAGACTTCGAGAGTTATTAAAAGCCTGGCCTTTCAAAGCCTTCTAGCAGATAAACGCAGTTCTTATTTAAATAAAGAAGGAAGAAATATATATTAAAGTAAGAAAAGCGGCTAAAACAATCTGAGCGATATTTCTGTAGATTGAGTGCACTTAAAATAACGAGGGATCACTCGTATTAACGCCTTTTTTCTTGACTGGATAGGCAGAGGTGTAGCTACGACATCCACGTTTAGTAAGCATAAAGAAATAAGCCTTTTGCCACTGAATACAATTAAAACTCTTTTACAATTATTTTTTTGATACAATCATTTTTTATGCAATATACCGGGTTCGGGACTGAGAATTCTCTAATGGAAAAACTAATACCTCGTTGCCCGACCCGGGAATCAAAGCAACACATTTGCTGCCACACGACCTTGGCAGCAAACTGAAACATGCGGGACCATATCTGGGGCCAGTAGTTATTTAAAAAAAGTGAAAACGGTCAGAAGTTTTGTATAAAAAGAAACAGTAGCGTAATAGAAATAAAAAAATATTTAAAGAAGAATAAAAAATACGTACAGAGCTGTTTTTCGACAGGCAAGTTCAGCAAATAGTGACAAATTGAGCCGTTGTCGCCCGCGGCAACACAGATAGTAGGCCTTCTTTAATCGGATTTCACGATATTCGGCAAAAAATAAACAGAAAAGAGATGTACAAACTATATAGAAGACTTAGGGTAGTGTATGGGGAAGACATAAGAATTGGAGACTACGCGTTTAGAAGTTTTGAAAATATCCTGAATTCATATTCTAATTTACCTTAAAATATTACGCCCAAAAAGGAAGATAAAAATACATTATGTTAACGTACATAAGTATTATTTTATTATTTGCCATAAGCAATTTAAGATATATCGTAACATGACCATTGTCTTTATTTTATGGAAATAAATGGACATTCTCTTTTCTTTGAAAAATCGTACAGTAAAAGCTTGTGTTGTTATTTATCTGTTTTACGATACGCAAAATAAAACCTTACCCTTCCCTTAGCCTTCATCATCACCTAAACGGGACGGCGCGGTACAAAAATTCAATAAACATGAATACGAACGCCGCCGCTCCAAAGTCACACCGTTCGTTCTTTTCTCGAACTTTGTGCTTGAAGTTCCGCCGGCGGCGCTGTAACCTTTGTTCGACGTCTGATTGCCTTGTTCTCCAGGGGATCGAGATTTGAATTTATCATTAGTACTTGCCTATTCGGTTGCTCAAGTTCGACTCGGTCGAACCGCTCAAATATTCAGTAGCTTGGCTGTTTTCAAACCTTTTGTTTTTGATGTTACTCAATTTCAAATTTGAAATTCTTCTCAAGTTGCCGGCAGTATCAATTTTCTGGGTTACAGTACATTTTTTATTCATTGCTTAACTTTTAATGTAATTATTGCTAGGTCAGAGAGTTGGAAGTTTCCTTGAATATATTTGTGAATAAGGCAAAAATAAAATTTATTTTTCTTTTAAAATACGATTGCCATAGTTTGTCAATAAGAAGTACACTTTAAGCAAGCAGTAGCAGTACAGTTCACATCGTAACAAATCTTACAAATAGCTTCTACCGAGTTGATTCACATACAAATGTTCGTGGGAACTAGAAACAAGTGCCAAATAGTGAAACTGTGACAAATGTACAAATGACACGCTACATTCACGATACACGAATTATCTATGCTTCAGTAACTGTATACAATGCTGATACAGTTGTCTTGTCACTACTTTTTGTCACATTCATTCTTATATTACAATGCGAAAATATCTTTCGGGCTGTTTACAGTTAATACGTTCTACGGATATTAATGAAAATTTGGTATGATATTAAACAACAGGGTACGATATTTTCTCCTTTCAGCAATATTAGTAAGGCCCTAATGTATCAAAATTCAGTTTTATAGAATAAAACTGAATTTTTGCCAATACACAGACTATTTTAGTATATTTCAAATCTGATATATGATAATTATTATTCTTTACCAAGAATAATTATCATATATCATTAAAAATTTAGCCACCGTGAAGTTGCTTAATCAATACGTGCGTCACGATCTTAATTTAATTATAATACAATACGTAAAAAATCGTCTCCATTTCTGTTTCCCAACGTTCATTCCAATAGTCACATTATAATTTACGTGTCGATTCAGATTCTACCATATCTGAAACCAAAACCAGCTTCTCTATAACATATCTGATTATCATATCAATACAAATGTCATTCCATTTGAACATAGCTGTCAGACTGTACACAAATTGTAAAAGTAAACACAGACGTCGTATCGTCGTATGAGCAAACTTGACAACAACTTCAACAATAATATCTTTTTAACAAAAAATTGAACCGACGAAAAAAAAAGGATTTGAAAAGTAAAAAATAATAAAGTTTTGAGTCGGCGCCAAACAAACAAGCCATCATCTCACTTTATGTATAATGCTCTGCATTGGTGAATTAGTTAGGGCAAGTATTATATTATACGTAGGTATAGATTAATTTGCTTATTCGTTAGTTTGGCGCCGACTCAAAACTTTATTATTTTTTACTTTTCAAATCCTTTTTTTTTCGTCGGTTCAATTTTTTGTTAAAAAGATATTATTTTTTAATTTTTTGTGACTTACATATACATTTACTTATTATACATCACAAATTGGTTATAAAGTCCTTATGATCTCAATCAAAAGAAGCGCACTGGTCTACCAGTGCACGTCTTTTGACTGAGATCACTGCGCTGTGTAAATCCTTATGCTATGTAAACATAAGCATTAAGCTTACGTTTACATAAAGATTTACACAGCGCAAATAAATCCTTATGCTTATGTATACATAAGCATTAACTGGCCTGTTGGTCTAGTGGTTAGCGACTCTTACTGCTACGCCGGAGGTCGTGGGTTCGATTCCCACCCAGGACAAATCTTTGTGTGATGAGCACGAATGTTTGTTCTGTGTCTGGGTGTAATTTATTTATAATATGTATGTATTTAGAAATATATAAGTATGTTTATCAGTTGTCTGGTTACCATAGTTCAGGCTCTGCCTAATTTGGGATCAGATAGCGATGTGTGAGTTGTCTCGAAAATATTATTATTATTAAGGTTTAACACAGCGCAGCGTTAGTATACGACCACGTCTCAGATGTATAATGTTCATCACTGGTAACATACACGGGTCAAACATTTTTGTCTTGAGATATTTAGGACAGGGAGATATGGCTAAGCCATTCAAACACTACCCAGCCGAATCCGATTAGCGAGTAACCTCCTTCAACGAGTTACTACTTTTGACAAGTGACCTGTTATGGTGTCCTCTTCGAGCTTTTCGGGGGTGTTGAATACGAATATAACATCTATTTCGTGATCAAAGATGGAGAACGCGATTTTTTCTAAAAAGTCAATATACATATCTTTGTGTAGTTTAGAAGTTTTAATTTTTTTTTATTACTTAGCCTTATTTTTGTACCTTTGATTAAACAATAAAATCTAAATCTTTTATTTCCTTTTCTTTTAAGGCAAGTCCCTCGCTAGGTAACAAGCCCTGTGTCGCGGGAGACTTTACAAATATACAATTGACGGATACAAAGTACACTCATACTAGGGACAACCATTGGCACCACCATGGGTCACACAACTTTTTTCCCGTATGGACATCGAACCTAAAACACGCCGCGTAGTGGTAAACGGCGAGGTAACCACTTATGCCACTGAACCAAATATCGTCTTATAGTCCACAAAACAATTTTTTTTTAGGCTAACGAAGCTGCTTAGAATATCCTGACATTAATATTTAATACTTTTATCCTTCGTCAAGGTGCTTCTTCTATTTCTCAGCATAGATGTTGCGGTGGTGAAGCCGTCGATAGCCTTGGACACCACGACCTGTCATGCAGCAGGAGTGCAGGCCGCATATATTTTTATACTACTAGGATGGCAAACAAGCATATGGCCCGCCTGATGTTAAGTAGTTACCGTACCCTATGGACTTTTGCAATACTTACCAGGGGTATAACTTGTGTGTGTTGCCGACCCACCTTTTTACACTAGGGCTTTAAAATGGAGTATCCCTGAGACAGGAAAACGTTTCTTTCAAAATAAATACCTAAATGAGCGCTGGAGACCTGTATGGGTACAGGTCGCCAGCGCTCATTTAGGAACACAACTACATCGCTGTGTGTAGTTATTTGGCTGTGGTTTTCTGTAAGGTGGAGGTCCTACCCCATTCGGGCTTGCTCGTTATTATAGCGCCCTACATCTCTTAAAATACGGCACGCTAACCTAAATGACATACTCCGACGCGCTCTTGTCACCACTGGCGTTACAGCTGTACGGGAACCCAATTGTGTATATATATTGTGTACACAACGATGGTAAGAGACCTGCAGTAAAGACATACCGTCTTTACTCCCTGGAAGATGGGTAGGCCTTTGATGTGGGATGCAGCATGTGTCTACGCCATCACGCCATCCCATCTCCCAAGCACAGCAGGTGGTGCTGCTGTTGCATCTGCGGAGACTCTCAAGGGGCGCAAATACAGCATTCTCATCGGAGATTATGTTTTTGAGCCGTTCGGGTGGGGTGGAAGTGCTCGCGGTCTTTTCAAAGCTCTGTCGAAGCGTTTAATCGACGCTTCACGTGACAAGAACGCTGATTTATATTTGGCTTAAAGAATAAGCATTGCCATTCAGCGTGGCAATGCTGCCAGTCTCTTGGCCGCGTTTTCAGTAGACAGGCCGAGGTTTTTTTTTATTAGAAAATCGAACATTTTGAATTAATTACCATTATTATTTTTATATTTATTACAAAATTTATTAAATATGTTTATTCTAATCTGTAATAATATAGGCAATGAATGTTTTAATTATAATCAGAGTACTGAGATTTAGATTTAAATTTGTACGCTTCAATGCAAAACATAAACCATGTTCTATGATTACAAACACAGATTTTGATTTTGATTTTTGCTGCACTAATGGAAAATAACTTATTTATTTTAAGTCGGCGCTAAACATTTTTTTATTACCATTTCACTTTACGTAATAAATAATTTGTTTGTTAGATGGTTTGTTAGTAGTTAAGTAGCTGCTATAAACTATTGAAGAGTGCCCTTAACTGTCTTCCGTGTCGGTTGTAGATCAATTTAAGGTCTCCTTGATGATGTAGTGTCATTAAAACTGTATATGTTTAGCAAATTTTAACAAAATCGGTAAACAAATGTAAATGTTATGAGTGAACAATCAATTATTCCCTATTTATTTAACTGAGGGGTATTATTTCTAGTTGAAAATACGGAGTTTCCGAAAATCTAATAATTTATAATCAGAGTGCATCTTATGACCTCTCAAATAAGCCCAAACACGGCTAGAATACATTGTTTATTTATGGAGTTCCGATGCTTATGGCTTCCAAGTTCATCATCAGATTAGTTTAATGGTACCATTTTCATCAAAAACATTGATTTACTTTATTACAGTCGCTGTAACTATCTTATTCGATATCTATATTATCCTATCGCCATTCACAAAATGCTTATTATTGAGAACTTCTGGCAGTCATTTGTGGTCTTCTTCATCTGTTTTACTTCACCAAATGATACTTTCTGAATGCAAATGCTTGACTTATTGTAGAAAATATCAAAATCGTTATATGTTTGCCTATAATATTTGAGGAGTTCTCTCAATTCCTCATGGATCCCATCATAAGAGCTGAATGTCGTTAAAATGGGACCAACTTCAAAGTATATCCTATCGAATAAAAAAAGAATTATCGAAATCGGACGACCCTGTAAAAAGATATGCGTGGTCATACATAAAAAAAAAAAAAAAAAAAAAAAAAAAAAAAAAAAAAACAAATATACGGGTCGACTTGAGAACCTCTCTTTTTTTTTTCGTCGGTTAAAAATTACTGATAAAATTCCCATTGAGTACGCATAATACGATCAATAGTAATTTCATTCCCATTAGTTTTATCGTACATTTGTATCATGGATTTTAATTGTATGTAGTATCATTATAGTGTTTTTGAGAAGGCGACAAGAATTACAAGAATTATAGCATTAGGATGAGAAGATTTCAAGAACATTATTATGATGCAGGACAATTTCCTGCATTGTTAAATCTTAGAGTCTCTACGGCTCTAAATTAACGGAAATCCTTTGATTTCAATACCTTCCCTGAACCTTAACCTCTAATTAATATTTAAACAACGCTATTCTCAAAATACCGTTACATAATTGAAAATGTCGAAATTTAATTGGTCCAGAATATTAGCTAGTTATTATTCATATTTATGAACAGAACTCAATTTATGTATATTTGCTAAATGTACCATAATTCAAATATTCACACTAATATTTTCTATATCGTTTCCTTTCATAGCGATTCCATTCGTGAAGAAAACCAACCATGTAGAACAAAGACTCAACGGAGCATCTAAGATTTAGAACTAAAAATCAGTAATGGGAATAAAATTCCTTCTTATTCCCATTCGATACGCCACAAATTTTAAAGTCGACATAACCGATGGGAATTTTCCAACTTGGGTAAAACGTGTGCTGGTTTAAACATTTTGTTTCATTTAAAGTTGAGAAATGTGTTTTAAATTGCGATCTATGTTTTAGTTGAATTCAACGCAAACATATTTTGTGGATTCTGGTTGATCTCGAACCTGGACAATTTATATTATTTATTTACGTCTTCTTACAGCTATTTCATTAAATACTTAGTGCGTTGGTACTACACATAGTTTTATTTCATTAATAATTTTTATTTTTTGGGATCTTTAATACCTACCTATACCATAAATCTAGAGATCTTTATTCAAGGCCCTTATTGTAATAATGTCTGTAAAATTTTCTGCAACGATTTCCATTTTTACTACATATTAAACGAGACTCTAGTGAAAAAGTACACAAACTAGCTGAGCGAGCTTATGGACTATTTGCATAAGACTTACTGACTTACAGAAACACGAAATAAATTTAAATTTACACAAGACAGAATATAATTAAGACTATTAAAAGGCTAACACTTTCTCCCCAAATAGTATATAAACTAAAATCCCACAAAAGTCAAGTTTGTGGACATCCAACTTAAATTAATCAAACATGACACTAACTTCTAGCCGTCCCTATTAATCCGGGGACCGCTTTAATATGTATGTATAATTTAAAAATTAATTAATATTCAAATAGAAATTTTATCGGTTATCAATACGCTTTGGGGCTGATATGTTAATATGTAATAGTAGAGTGTATGTTAATATACCAATGTAAATATTTGTTGTAGCTATTTGCTAGTACATTCAAATTAATGTTGTAATAACTATTAATTAATTTCTATCTTGCTGCAGTAGAATTGATCCATCTAAACATGGCATGCAAATTAATCTTAAACTCGTTGTGCTTATTTAAAAAACGTGCTTTACTCTACCACAGTTTTTTAATCAATTCAATTATTTATCTTGCCAATTATAGGCACAAAAAATGATCATATATTTGTAATATTTATATTATTACATTACTTTTGCGGCTCGATAAACGTAATATAGGACGCCCTCAGGCGAGGGGGAGCGACGATCTTCGCAAAACGGCTGAGAGTAGCTGGATGCGGGACGCTGAGAATCGTGCTAGGCACTTGGAGAAGCCTATGTTCAGCAGTGGACTGAGATAGGCTGATGACGATATATTGAAGAATAACTGCCATACTAGCTAAGTACCTAGGTACTCTTTATAATTGTACCAGTTTATTTAACACGGTGACGGTGTATAATCATATTTGTAGAAATAAGTTTAACTTCTAGTTAGTTCAGTTAACTATTTTTTTTAATCCACTGTTTATACGAGTCTCTCTGCCTTGTGGCGTAGTGGTAGGCGTACAAAAGTAATTGCCATTCATAGGCCATACCAGGTTCTATCGCCGGGTCGGGTAGTATTTTTTAGGTTGTTTTTTCAATGGCAATTTGTTTGCCACGTATTAATGGGAGCTAACATAGCCAGTGAAGTGGGTATCATACACCGCTGCCAACCCCCACGGGGGGTAACAGTGTGATACTACCTATGTCCTACGTAAGTCATTTTACCTAATAAACTACTTCTTTCTATATTTTGGTTCGTGGCCAACCTAGTCACATAGTTATTTAGTCCGTTAAAAAGTACTACTAATCTATGTATAATTTTCTCTGTCACATCTGTCACATCTGCAGAAGGACCGACGGCCGATGGAGCACGTCCTAGAGTGGAGACCGCGACTCGATAAGCGTAAGGTAGGGCGGCCCCCAGCTAGGTGGACCGACGACCTAAAAAAGGTCGCTGGGGCGCACTGGATGCGGAAGGCGGAGGACCAGTCCAGGAGTGGACTGCGATAGGCTGATTGATTGATTGATGTATAATTTTAACTTAAATATTTATGTAGTGTATAATAGTGTGAGTTTTTTCTATAATTACATACTTAAGATTTTCTTATTATACAATATCTATAACTATCAAACAAAATATGTTTACCGTTTAGGTCAATATACACTCAATTATTTTCTAATATAGTTTAGACATCTTCTTTACTTTATACTGTCTCAATATCTAAAGATTATCGAGCAGGTGTGTCATCATAAGAAATAAATTTTGTTCTCCAATATGTATTAATGTTATAATTTGAAATTTAAATATTAGTGTGACATTGAGGCGAGCAGACGGCGAGGAACCGACTTATGTAATACTACCGTTATTGGAATATACGATATCTATATATCCATTTCTAGTAGTGAAACCATAGTTTCGAGTTAAAGTTAAATTTTAAGATTTTATTTATGTGCACGTAGTAGTAACTAACTAAGTAAGTGATACTTCTGGCATATTTGTTTTTTTTTTTTTTTTGAAGACATCTCCCGCACTAGAGAACAAGCTCTGTGTCGCGGGGGTCTTTACAAACATACAATTAACGGACACAAATTACACCCAGACTCAGAACAACCAGTTGTGGGTCACACAAAGTTTTGTTCTGTGTGGGAATCGAACCCACATCCTCGTGCACAGCAGCCGCATATTGCGACCACTGGACCACCAAGGCATTGCAAACGATCACAGGCTAAGGTTACTACTTAACATCAGGCGAGCCGTTTGTTTGTTTGCCACCCAAGTAGTATAAAAAAGCAGTACATACCTGCTAAGTACTCTTAAGAATACTTATATACAAGTAACGTTAACAATACACAAATCATATACCATCGTAGACATCTCGATAATGGCAGAGATTCAGAGATAATCCGTTAATGTGAGCGTGTAATATCTCACGCAGACAAGTATGAATGGATCGATATAAGTGTATAGGTAGTAGGTATAACACGAATTTGGCAAATTGCTTTAGTAAGTCGTGCTATTAGGACATCGTTATTCGAGTTCTTATACATGAACAATGAGAACAACTAGTTATTTATCATATGTTTTTTTCTAACATCATCAACATAATGATGACTAAACAAAAAGTAGATTTTAGAGAATACCTAAGCTGCCATAATGAATGCCCACGGCCACATTTTATCAATGCACCTCTCGCCACCGACAGGGAGTTTATCCTCACATCCTTGCACCTCAAACATACCGTACCGTAAGATTCCAGAGGAATTTCTTACCACGTATGATTAGGCTGTGGAATGAGCTCCCTGCCGAGGTTTTCCCAAGAGACTATGGCATGGGGTTCTTCAAGAAAGGACTTATAAGGTTTTTAAAGGGTTGGCAACGCGTGAATAGCGAAACGCGTAGTATTTCAAGTGTCCATAGGTTACGGTAACTGCCTACCATCAGGCGGGCCGTATGCTTGTTTGCCACCTTGGTAGTATAAAAAAAACGTGACTTAACTAATGAGACACGTGATTTCAAGTGTCTAAAGATGAGGAAAGAAGTTTTTAGATCGATATTAGGCATTATGTTAACAGAAAGTAAATATTCTCATGATATTTTTTAGTTGACTACTGTGAATGACATGAACTTGACGCCTATAAAGGCATTGGCCCCAACTGGCAAAAGATAGGGTATCATGGATAAAGGAGAGGCCTTTGACTACGTTTGAGTGGTAAGGTAAAAGCTACATTCGCATGTAAGCTATTTTTATTGTATAGTGGTCATCCGTGAATGATCGTGACTGTATATGCTCAAAAGGACTTATATCCTAGTGCTAAAGTAGTCTTTATATAAAATCTTACTAATATTATAAATGTGGAAGTTTGTGAGTAACCATGTATGGATGTTTGTTACTCTTTCACGTAAAAACTACTGATCGGATCTGGATTATAGTCTGAAATAGTACGCAGGCTACTTTTTATCGCGATAATAACAGCTAGTACTAAAATATTTTCCTAATGCATCACATCACATTTGCCATTCATCACTAATGCTAAAGATATTCTTGAATAGCTTCAGACCGCGGCTTCGCCCGCGCGTACATTCCCTCGGGAACAGAA
Source organism: Trisateles emortualis (assembly GCA_947095525.1). Taxonomy (NCBI): domain Eukaryota; kingdom Metazoa; phylum Arthropoda; class Insecta; order Lepidoptera; family Erebidae; genus Trisateles; species Trisateles emortualis. The sequence continues at coordinate 1,325,401 of OX352748.1, read as the reverse complement.
TGTTATTCCAGACTATAATCTATCTCTATGCCAAATTTAATCCAGATCCGTTTAGTAGTTTTTGCATGAAAGAGTAACAAACATCCATACATTCTTACAATACTTTCGCGTTTTTAGTTGGATATACTTATTAAGTATTTTTTATCGTACGTGCTTTTTAAATAGTTATAAGTAACGACTCCTTTGATGTCTCCAATGGACATCCTACGCTCAGTTTCTCAATCAAGTTTAGCTAAATTGAATACTATACCTTCTTGGAAGAAAACTTCTTTGAGAGCGTCTCATGCAAGCGACTTGCCGCAATTGAGGTCTTAAAAGTTGTCATTAAGCGTTTTATAGTCGGTTATTTTAACTTATGGGCATAGCAAGTTGTTACAAAGCGATGTGAATAGACAATGCGTACACTATCAATGGTAGGATTAGTCTTTCATTGGCTTGCGTCGGAATGGTATTCCATTGACTATGTTCATTCTTAAACATTTTCTTAGTATATCAATCTGTCTACGCATAATGCAGCGGTTTAGTTAGCACTTGGGTGGTAAACAAGCATACGGCCAGCCTGATGTTAAGCATATAACCTGCTGTCATAGTCTATGGATGGTTGCAATACCAAAGGTATCACTTGCGCGTTGCCAACATATTTACAAGTTTAAAAAACGCCTTGATGAGCGCTGGAAACCTGTACTCACACACAGGAATATAACTACACCGCTGTATGTAGTTATTTGGCTGTGTTCTTCTGTAGGGTGGAGGTCCTTCCCCAGTCAGGCTTGCTCGCTAGTATGGTACCTACCTCTATTGAAGTTAGTTATGTTAAACAAAACGTTTAGATTGATACAATAGCACAGAATACTTAATAGTACTTAACAATAGTGCGATTCGAAATATAATCGTGCGAGTGAATTAAATTCAATTAGTGACACTTCTTCATTATGTCCAAAAATAGAACTGTATCTTCATATTTAAATAATATAGTACTCTACATAAGCTCCCGGAACAAAACTGAATAAAAAACCAGTAAACTGAACCCTATTTATTATAGTCGACCATATTTGTGAGAGTTCAACGTAAATTCGATATATGTATATGTATGTAGGTATCTATTATTATGTATATCTCTGAAACCATGCATTTTTTTTGTACATTGTTTAATTACGAAGTTTCGGTGCCTATATCCAGCTGTATAATCATATTAGTTTAATTGTACCATTTTAATTTGCTCATTGAATGTGATTAGTTACAGTCATTTAATTACACATTATGTCTGATCTCCATCGACTAATTATTTATCATTGAGAAGTTGGCCATCTGCAGTATACTTTATTAGTTTCACTAACGAATTGATGCTTCCTGAATGCATTTGTTTGATTCATTGCAGTATGCCTAGATAGTATTTGAGAGGTTTCTCAATTCCCTACGGATCCGATCACCAGAACTGTTTTTTTTAATGAGAACAATATGAAAAACTATCCATTCAATTGCAAAATGTTTTTTAAGAGAAATTTTTCAGATAGGGGAGGAATTCCACCTTACAGAGAACCAACACTTTAGAAGACGACAGCCAAATAACTATACACAGTAGTGTAGTTCTATTCCTGTGTGTGAGTATAGGACTCCAACGCTCACTTAGGGATCAATTTTGAAAGAAACGTATTCCTATCCCATGGATACTCTGCTCCCATCTTATGGCCCTGGTGTAAAAAATGGGTTGGTAACACGCAAGTGATACCTTTGGTACTGCAAGCGTCTATAGGCTACGGTAACTGCTTAACATCAGCTGGGCCGTATGCTTGTTTGCCACAAAAGTAGTTCTATCTCAGCCATAAGACATCCACTGCTCGACATAGGCTTCCCGCAAGGTTTTCCACATCAGTCGGTCCTGAGCTGACCTTGTCCATCGGTTGCCTGCGACCTTTACCAGGTCTTCGGTCCACCTTGTTGGAGGCCTGCCCACGCTGCGTCTTCCAGTTCGTGGTCGCCAATCTAGAACCTTTCTGCCCCAACGGCCATTGGTTCTGCGAGCTATATGCCCTACCCATTGCCACTTAATTGTGGCAATTTTTCGAGCTTTGTCGATCACTTAAAAAAGAATATTACAAATCGGCCCTTAAATGACGATGTTTAGGGATTAAAAAAAAACAAAGCAATTATTTTAGGGAACCTTTTAAAAGTCAGTTAAAAATATACATCAGTTAAGTATTCCGATGAGACAGAGGCCGATCACGCGTTTCGCTGTGAGTAATTTTTGTGGTCGCAGATAGACACATAGTATCATGGACTTTTTTTTTCATCTATTTAGGAATAACATTGCCTCCTACGGCAATATTTTGCCTAGTCGTTTAACTATCATCGTAATACTTCAGCCAATTCACACTCACAAAACTATAGTGGAAGAATTACGCCATCACCTGGTGAAAATCGTATTAAATTTTATTGGGTAGTTATTGAGTTTATCTTGACCAGACAGATTCAGTGGAGTGTTTTCTTTTCTCTGCTGCTTTCCTGATTACCTAAATTAAAGTATTGTTAAATTAACATTTAACAATACTTTAATTTAGGTAATCAGGAAAAATAATTACTACAATACTTTAATTTAGGTAATCAGGATAAATTGCTATTTAATTTCTGGTAGGCGCGTTAGCGCCTACCAGAAATTAAAATTAAATAGCAATTATTTTATAGGCGTTTATTAGGCGTTACTAATTTAGTCAGTGATTGTCTGAGGTCTTGGCATTATTTACCCCTATTTTTTTAAAATAAAATAAAGCCTATGTTACTCGCAGATAATGTAGCTTTTTAATGGTGAAAGAATTTTTAAAATCGGTCCAGTCGTCTTTGAGTTTATCCATTACATACAAACAAACAAACAAACAAAAATACAAATCTTTCCTCTTTATAATATTAGTATAGATATAGATATTATGAAAATTCTCCACATTTGAACTTATCATTTAACATAATCAGCATTAAAAATCTAAATTATATAAATATTCTAAAATTCACAGCGGGAATCTAATAAAAACGCGAACACTATTATTTTCAAAAAATGTACATAATTAATTATTTGCATAATATTAGTTGCCAAAATATAACACCGAAAGCAAATAAACGAACGTTTCTTGGAATAAATTATTCTATTATTATTATATTATAAACTTAGACACAGACTTTGTATATAATTAACTCTATTAATCAAATTAAATTTTCTACTTAAATATCGATTTTAGACCTAAAAGGTGGTACCAGATGTAAATAAGATAGCCTTCCAAATAGCAAGATCTGAATGTTTACTGCTCAAATGGATTGCTTCCAAAGCTTTTAACCAAAACATCTTTTGTACTAATCAGCTTTTGTCAGCACATTTAAGTACAACATGGTAACTTTGTCGGTACATACATAAACAGTACAAAACAGACTGCAAAGCGAACTTATAAGTTCATTATTCATTCGTCATCATTTCATGGCAAGAAACAAGAAAGCTCGGCGTCGTATAAATTATTAATGAAGCAGCTAAAACACTCCAGTTTTTACGCCTCCTAAGATATTGTTTAAAGCTTTGAGATTTAATTTCCATTGGGGTGTTGGGTATCGGCTTTTACTTGGAAGTTTTTCTTTTTTATTTCTTCCTTAACATTGGTCGGCAACTTTGGTTCAGTATTTTTTTCTGTCTTTACCGTAACCAAATTTAGCTTAAAATTAAGCATTTGCTGCAATTGCCGCCTAATCTCATTAATGGCTTAAATTGTACATTTAAGCATTGGGGAACACATAATAAGAATTGACGGGACATGATAATGGTGCCAAGCAAGAGGCTCACGTGGTAACCGCTGCTTAGGATTTCGACAGTGCCAGGAGTACAGCCATGTCGCTGCTTTCTGTCATATAGAGAAAATGAATGACAGTGATGTGAAAAGTTCTTTCAGCATCACCAAGAGACAACAGCTAACCAAAGAAATGGGAACACAAATCATCTGATTCCACATTTTAATAGAAACTTCCTTCATTAGTTTAATCTGAGCTATACGTGATAATGTATGTCCGTCATACACAAATATTTATGGCTTTTAAAACGTATGTAGATATTAATGTCAAAATAATAAATGAATAATTAATATAGCGTTGCGTTCTTTAAGAAAGGAGTAATAAGGTTTTTACAGAGTCGGCAACGCGTAAGTGATACCCCTGGTCTTGTAAGTGTCCATAGCATACGGTAAATGCTTATGAACAGGTGTGTTTGTTTTCCTCTTTGGTAGTATAAAAAACTTAATTTGTTTCTACTTAATATTAAATCTAGCATCAATGTCTTCTGAGTAAAATATACGCCCCGTCTGATGGTAAGCAGATACTATTAGGTAGGCCTGTTGACGTTTGCATTACCTGGGCATTATTTCCGTGTTGCCGACCCAAAGATTGTTACGGCAAGGTTTTGCGGATAGAGTATCCCTGGGATAGCAAAATTTTCTTTAAAAACGCTTCCCTAAATGGAGCCAAGGAGGCAAACAAGCATACGGTCCGCCTGATGGTAGTCTTTAAGATGCCTGCGGACACTTGCAACACTAGGGGTATCACTCGCGCGTTGCCGACCCTTTAAAAACCTTATAACTCCTTTCTTGAAGAACCCCATGCTATAGTCTCTCGGGAAAACCTCGGCAGGGAGCTCATTCCATAACCTAATCGTACGTGGGAGGAAATTCCTCTGAAACCGTAATGTAATTATTCTAAAGTTATTTAAAATTTACCCAAGAAACACATCTCGAAACATGCTAAATAGCTGTTAAACATTACTATTAGAGTCATAAAACATTTATAGTTCACATACAAATATCAGATTTCATACTATTTTTATTGAACACGTTGAAACTTAATGATTTTGAACTGTTGAAGAATGTGGTAATATGGCTGTTACGCTTAATTAAATTGCAATTAATAGTTTTATTAATGTAATATGATATTAGTTTGGTTTTAAAATGTGTTGGTTATTATGTTATGTTTATGTAGTACATAATAAAATGTAATAAATGTAGATAGTATAAATATCGTGGTATATATTGCTACTGTTGTTTCCGTTATAAATGTAACCCATTTTTATTTTAAACTAAATATTATTTTATATAACTAAACTACATATAAGCGGTGGTGGCCAAGTAGGACAGTTATGAACTTACAAGCGGTACGAAATCGATCCCGGTTGGAAGTACTAATGTGAATTTCACTTTGTGGAATTTATATATTACTAGCTGTTGCCCGCGGCTCCGCTCGCGTGGATATCGGTTATCGCTGTAAAAAGTCCTATGTGTTATTCCAGACCGTAATCTATCTCTGTGCCTAATTTCATCCAGATCCGTTCAGTAGTTTTTACGTGAAAGAGTAACAAACATCCATCCATCCATACTCACAAACATTCACATTTATAATATAAGTTAGGATGTACTAATCAAATCATAGTGAGGAAATGTCGTAGAATAGAACACAAGCAGAACCACATATCGTAGAAAAAAAATTTAAGACATGCCTGATTCACCAATTACTTAACATCAGGCGGGTCGTATGCTTGTTTGCCATCCAAGTAATGTAAAAAATATCTACATATCTAGTTTAAAATTAGGTATATGGTACGTGAACGTATAATTAAAGAATAGTTCATCGACTAATTATCGCATACTTTGGGCTCTGTTTCATAACTGCAAAATATCTCAACCGAAACTTTATTACGTTTAATTTGAAACATCATCAACGTCTAAAAGCGCAACTATTGTTTAAAACTTGCATCGATGTTGAATTTTGTTCAAAAAGATATAAAATAAGTATGTGCGCAGATATATATATTTTTCCCGCACTAGTGATGATGGACTGTGAAGCGGGGGACTTTACAATCATACAATAAACGGACACAAGGTACAACCAGACTCGGGACAACCATTTATGAATCTCACAAATCTTTGTCCCGCGTGGGTATCGAACCCACAACACGCCGCTTCTTACGCCGGATCTTAACGAAAAAAATACAGTTTCTGATCGTAAAAACAGGCTAGATAAAATCTTTGAACAAGTTAGTCGTCACCGTGTTAGAAAAACTATTCTCTTGAATCTATATTTATAGGTTCAGCAACTTTCGTACGAGCTCAATAAACCCAATTCTTTCTACGATTGCGATTCTCAATTTTATTGAGTTAATTAATTAAATAAAACACTATTTTTAATAATTGAATTTTAGATTTTAAATTTTCTGTCAATACATAAATCAACAAACAATAAAAACTTTAACGCTGTCAGTCGATATAATCTTAGATAAGCTAGAAATAGTTATAATTAAACTTCATACGCAGATATAAGCTTTAAAATACGATGAATAAAAGCAATTTTTGAGTAATAAAACATATGTCATAAATCAATCGTATATGTAATAAAATATACTACGTGTGAAGGTTCCTATTCGCATATATTTATATACATATATCCTTACTACATCTATACAAATAAATTAAATTGGAGTGTCTGTTTGTAATATTAAAATAACCTCTTTTTACTAAAGCATAATGGATGATACACGGTACATATAGCAATTTTTTTTTTCAATTTTTGTCTGACTGTCTGTTTGTTTGTTCCGGCGTATCTCTGAAACAGTTGGACCGATTTTGACAGTACTTTTATTGGGAGTAACTTAGGCTATTTTTATTTTAGAAATTTTATTAATTTACGACATCCACGCGGGTGGAGCCGCGGGCAACAGCTAGTATATACTATGTGTGAAGTTTCTTATTCGCATATATATATATATATCTTTATTACATGTAATATAAACATCAAGACTGACATTTGTAGCATAGTATAATGTTGCTTTACTAATATATATTTTAAAGAATAAGTAAAACACGAACATTAATTTGTTTTACTATAAACTATAAGACATATCTGATTCTAATTAGAATACCAGACGATTCATAATAAACGATGGATCACCCGTACTATTGTGATCGGCTGGAGATTGCCAACCTGCCAATCTTGTTTTTTGCCGGTTTATTTATTGTGTAATAATATTATCTAGTATATGTTGAAATAAATCGTCAAAGAATTGTATATCTATACTATTACTTGCTGTTGCCCATGGCTCTGCCCGCGTGGCTGTCGGTTATCGCGGTAAAAAGTAGCCTATGTGTTATTCCAGACCATAATCTATCTCTGTGCCAAATTTCATCCAGATCCGTTCAGTAGTTTTTACGTGAAAGAGTAACAAACATCCATCCATCCATCCATACTTACAAACTTTCGCGTTTATAATATTAGTAGGATTTAGGTTCTTCTGTTTTTGTTCGGACGAGTTCATAGTATCTCATAGACTAAAATAGATGCAGATAAGGTTGGAGACCAAACAAGCGAGCGGTTTGCCTAAGGAAAGACTTTCACCGTACGAAAGACCACAGCTTAATAAGTACACTCGGTGGTGTAATTGTGTTCCTGTGCTAGTCTGCAGTGAAAGAAAGAAAGAAAGTTTTTTTTTTTTTTGTTTTAGCCTGATGGTAAGCAGTTACCGTAGCCTATGGACGTTTGCAATACCAGGGGTGTTACTCCCGCGTTGCCGACCCTTTAAAAACCTTATAACTCCTTTCTTAAAGAGCCCCATGCTATAGTCTCTTGGTAAAACCTCGGCAGGGAGCTCATTCCACAGCCTAATCGTACGTGGGAAGAAATTCCTCTGGAATCTTACGGTTACGAGTATTTGCTTTTACATTAATATAAAACTTATAATAATTAATTCGTCAGCTCTAATGTTGTGGCCTGGACCACGACGCTGGTATTCTCGCAGTGCCCATTTCTATTTTTTTTTTAATACTACTTCGATGGCAATCGACAATAAGACCTGCATAATGTGAAGCAGGTACTATTAAATTTGCGTGTTGCCGACCCCGACCGTTGTGGGTTCAATTCCCGCACAGGGACATAACTTTGTGTGACCCACAAAGAGCTGTTCTGAGTCTGGATGTAATTTGTGTCCGTTAATTGTATGTTTGTTAAGTTCCCCGCGACACAGAGCTTGTTGTCTAGTGCGGGAGTAGTCTTAAAAAAAAACACACAGAAATACAACTACACCGCTGTTTGTAGTTATTTGGCTGTGATCTTCTGTAAGGTGGAAGTCATTCCCCAGTCGGGGTTGCTCGGTAGTATGGTGCCCAACCCCTCTTTTGTTACGTTTTTCTGTTATCCCAGGATTATCAACATGCTAGGGTTTAATTTAAGTGCGAGTCATCCATTTGATTACAAACGGCTATAGGCTACGGTACCTGCTTACCATCAGGTGGGCCGTAATCTTTTTTGTCACATTGGGTCAAAAAAAACATTATGGTGTCTCACAATTTATAGACATTGTTATCCATACCTGCTTTAAATTAAATGTTATCATCCAAATAAATGGATATTATATCATCTACCTTTTCATTCAGTAAATCTATTTGTTCAAAGGAATACGTATTCATATCTGAAGATTCGATTAACAAAGAACAAATTGACCCATCTATCCACTCTACTTCTCTCGAGCTATCACAATTAAGACCCCGATCCCTTATCTTGGCCACAAACGAGGAACATTACAAGATTAGATCAAATGTGGGAAGTAACATTTTTTTTGTTAGACATATGGGTGCAATGACCGATTGTGCGTTTTAGGGCGAATGTAGAGATCGGAAAAGTACCAATAAAGAAATGTAGTCGAAAAAACCATCGGTGTAGAAAAACATCGTAAGGAAATACATGTCTTAAAAAAAACTTAAGACATATGTGACACCAACCCGCATTAGGCCAGCGTGTGTGAATTAAGGTACAAGACACTTTCTCTCTCTTGATAGAGGAGAGGAGATCGGTGCCCAGCAGTGGGACATATTATATGGGTTGCTATTATTATGTAATAAATCAAAAACAATACATAAATAAATATATTCCTAATGCTATATCCTATTGCGTTAAAATAAACGTGCCATCTTTGTGAAGTCACAAAAATAAACAGCTGTTGCATTTTGGACACGTTCATTTTAATAGAAGCACGTACTGTTTCCTTCATCGTATTGCATTTTTAAATGTATTTTCTCAAAATTCAAAACTGTTACTATATTATCGGTTAATAAATATTTTTCATAGACCTCTGCTGCCTTCGCTATAGACATGCTTTACCGTGGGTCGCGTTTATAAGAATATTTTTTCTTTATTGTCTTTTTAAAAACAACTCCTTCACTAGGGAACAAGCCCTGTGTTGCGGGGGACTATACAAACATACAATTAACGGACACAAAGTACACTCACATGACATATGTAGATGCGTAAGATACTAACGTTTAGGGTCAGTGCAGACAGAGAGGAATAATCCCCGCGCGGTCTCAGGCATTTTCTTTACGGTTCGCGTATGATTCCCGCATATCTTCGAGGACGCGCGAGCATTTTTTGTCAGGTTTAAGCATTTATGCACTTTATTCTAATAATTTTAAAGTTTATTTTCAAGTGTGTTAATAACATCCTCTCCGCTGCGCTCCGCCGGCTGATTCTCTAAGAAACAGCGATGGCAAACTGACAGTTGTGATCGCAAACTGACACTTGTGATTGCTCGGCGACCGCACAATCTACTGACTAAACGTCAAAAAGGCTCGGTTTTTGTTCTTACGGAATACCGATTTTCAATCTGACAGCCAGATTTTGCTCGGGTTTTGCGGTGGCTCGGTTTTTGCTCTTACGGAATACCCCTGCCGTTGTGTCTGCGCTGAGCCTTAGATGGACGCCAGGTCCGGTTATAAGCGGTATGTCTGCACTACCCCTTAGGATGGAGCCACTTCGATAAGACGTACCTAATGGGTATCGTGTACTGACTGAATAATTTATTAGAAGGGATGCTTGGAACATAACTTTCAGGGGAATCGATTTTGAGAGGTTGTGATAATAGTATTGTGGAGGCAACATCAATTATTACTATGCAGAAAATGAAGAAGCTTGCCCCGGCCCAGGTAGTTATAGTCTTATAATAATTTAGCGTGGGTACTATAACTATACAATACAGTGCTATCTAGCTATTTATCACTGCGCGGCGTGTTGTTGGTTCAATCCCCACACGGGACAAAAAAAATGTGTGATCCATAAATAGTTGTCCCGAGTCTGGGTGTACTTTGTCTCCGTTAATTGTACGTTTGTAAAGTCTCCTTGTCCGTGTGGTGACAGATTAAGAATACAGATGTCACCACTCCAATCCATGCAGTGGGTGTCGTAAGAGTCGACTAAGGGAGTAAGTCCGGCAGACAATATCCTCTGCAAGAGAGGGAAAACTCGAAACAAAACCCTATACCAACCCGTCTGGCCAGCGTGGAATAGTAGGCTAATATCCCTCCAAATTTATGGAGGAGACCCGTGCCCAGAAGTGTGAAGTTTGTGGGTTGAGATGATGATGATGATGATGAAAGTCTCCTTCAACACAGGGTGTTTTCCATAGTGGGATACATTGATTGGTTGTTCAATGGTTGTCCATTGATTAAGTTACTGATTATTGTAATATCTAAGACTGCATTATGACTTGCCTTTATTATTGCACTAGCTGTTGCCTGCGGCTCCGCCCGCGTGGATGTCGATTATCGCTGCAAAAAGTAGCCTATGTATTATTCCAGACCAAAATCTATCTCTGTGCCAAATTTCATTCAGATCCGTTCAGTAGTTTTTACGTGAAAGAGTAACAAACATACATCCATCCATCCATTCTTACAAACTTTCACATTTATAATATTAGTAAGGATTATTGCATTAATTCTGAACGTGACACTGCTTGTTTATTGATACCCGACTACGGTGCAATCAAATAGAGAGGGATATGATTTTAGTTAGCATGTATGTTTCTATGTATGTTCTTCTGTTTCCTCATGTGCGATCTCAGGACAAGATGGCATAGGACCACGGGTACCCTTCATGCATAAAATGTACTTGTGTCATTCTTGAAGCACCATTTCCATGAATTCAATGTTTAGTTTTTAAACTATTTTTTATTAAGCCTTGAAGACCACTACATTTTTATCAGTAGAATTTCTTAATGGGGTATCATAAAGAGGTAAGTGGAAATAAAGATATCCTTTGTCCAAAGCGATGCTATTAATGTATCGAATGATATCGAATTTGTTAGTAACGTCTTAAAAGTGGATTGGTATAGTATTGGTTGATAATTTGATAGTAAATACTGGTAATAACTAGTTAAGTCTAAAATAAAAGGTCATAGAATTGAAAACGATACTACGGATGTGAAAATTATTCTGAGGGTAAGCAGATATAATACACTTTTTTTATATTACCTAGGAGGCAAACAAGCATACGGCCCGCCTGTTGGTAAGCAGTTACCGTAGCCTATGGACGCTTGCAATACAAAGGGTATCACTCGCGCGTTGCCGACCCTTTAGAAACCTTATCACTACTTTCTTGAAGAACCCCATGCTATAGTCTCTCGAGAAATCCTCGCCAGGAAGCTCATTCTTATTCAGCCCACTTCTTGGATTTGTAATAATCCCTGGGTATGATACCATAATACACTACTATTACTGGCTGTACACAGTAGACATGGGCCTAGTGAATCATCAAACGTGTTAAGTCAGTGCTTACTGATAGGACGGACCGGCATGGTACGGCAAAGAATTGAAATACTATACCATCACCTAGAAGTCCTGCCTCTTCACTTATCATGATAATATAAAGGTAATGTCACCTGATTCTGATCATGTTGTAACGACTGACTACGGCATCTAATTTCAAAGTTTTCTAACCCATTGCACAAAAAATTGTAATAAAGCTATGTGTGTGTAAACTTAGATGCACTTTTTATTCCCTCTCTCATATTCTAACGGCAAACAGAGACAAGTAAATCTATAGGTTTCCTAGCTTTACATAATTATGTTCTTAATCTCATATCCGAATCTCCATCTATCTCTATCTCTTAATCTTTTAGCGTTGCAAATAACATTTATTGAGCAGAATATCTTCAAAATACCAATTTACACCGTGTATAAAGCCTAATATGTACTTTAACCTAGGAAGGTACATATCGACGCTTCACGAGTGTACCTTCAACAATTTTCCATTCAGGAATCGAAGGTTAAACGAAGCGTTTGGTATTTGCCGCCCCCGATCTATGTAGGGCTATGAAACCCGATGACGCTTATTGGTAATCAGTTTTTATTAATGTTTATCTGTTTCGTGAAAAATAAATCTCTTTGTATATAGGACACTGTTGCATTAAGTATGCCAAATTAAATACCTACCGTTCATGACCAGGGTGTTTGCGCTTCGGTGGTTTTTGAACTTCAAACGCCGTTGGTTGCGGGCTATATTGTCAGCTGTTACTTATTGCCAGTAAACGGTAAGTAGGTATTTATTTTCTTCTTCCTCTTGTCGTTTGGTTAGTGGCCAAGCTGGTGACAAAGTTATTTAGATCGCTCATATTTAGGCCTCTGTCGTGATTTAACGACTGTCAACAGCTGGGACCGACTTTTAACGTGCCCTCCGAAGCACGGAGACGCTCAGATGAAATACCACTATTCAATCACCCATCTATTGGGGTTACCACGCCCTTGGTTGCTTAACCGCTGATCGTTTACCGAACAGCGAGTGCACCTGGCTATGAGCGCCTCAAGTATTTATTTTGACAGATTGCCATTAGAACATGAACCATCGTGTGGACACTGATATCCACACTATGGTTCATGTTCTATTGGTTACCCGCTATTTTCATAGCCCCATCATAATCCGTTCGTGAATTTTGTCCCATAACTCCACGGTTGTAGGTACAGTGTAATCTCGACGCGGTGAATCTTAAAGCCTCCTCTCAAGCCTTAGGTGATTGGATCGCAGACGTTTTTATCGCATTCACGCTACTTCCCATGGGTAGAAACGTATAAAGCCATGAGGATCATGTATTTAGCTGTTACCTTACGTTTCTCTCGTGGATTGTTCTGGTTATTGGAGAATGAGAGGGTTTTAAATAAATTATGCTTTATTGTGTGTAGCGTTGGTTTATAATGGATCGATGGTCATGCTAAATTCACGTATACAACAAATTAAATTAAATCCACAATTCATATATCTTTTATAATATAAAAATAAATCGCTGAATGTGTTGCTTAGCGCAAATCTCGAGAACAGCTGAACCAATTTTGCTATTCTTTAATGTTCTTTATTGCTAGGAGAAGGTGCTTATGTAAAAAAAATTAAGAACGTTTAGCTGAAGATAGTTTAACCCAGGTGAAGTCGGGGTGGGCCGTAAAGTATCTGTTTCTTTGTTAGTTTGTTACTTGTTCACAACTAAACGGCTCAACAGATCATAATGAAATTTTGCTAGGAATAATAGAGAGGGTACTTTTCACCGTGATAACTGATATCCACGTGGATGGAGACGTGATCAACAGTTTATTATAATCATTCAACAAATTACGTTTATTTATTCACCAAAATCCATTTTTTTGTTGTATTTTTATACAAAAGTTATGTTAGACATAATGAGAGAAGCACGGTTACTGGTTACTGAATGCCCAATGAATGACTATCGAGTATAAACTTAGGGTTTTATGACAAAACCTAAAAAAAAAAGGATTTTGTTTGTAATTATTATCTAATTCTTATTGATCGGTATAACTTTTATTGTTGTTGTTGATAAACAGTTAATATTAGATAAACGCTGTTTGTTACAACGGACATAGCAAGATTATTTATAATCATATTTGACACAAATTTTAAAATCGCAAAAACATTTTTGAATAATTTTGTCGTAATAATTGATTGACCATCTGCTTCATCTGTTATAAATAAATTCTATAACTTAATATATCAAATATATTTTTATTTCGATATTAGTATAATCTGGTATTTTGAATAGCTTTACTATATCAATCAATCAGATTAACTTTTATTATATAAATCATCGAATTTATAGTCCTGCTTATGCGTTGAATTTAATAAGATTTATTATAATAAATTTTAATGGTGAATATTTATTGTATGGACTGTTTTATCTCTTCGTTTCGATTATAGATATGCTAAGTGATTGATTTCTCACGAAAGAAGGTTTGAATAGAATTATCGACTAATACGTTCTTGGACACGTGATCGTAGATTTATTCTTCGTCATCTCCATTTAACGGCTCTACTCAATCTCCTGCCAATTGATCACAGATTGCTTGTAAAGTTGTCTTAGTTACCTCTTTCTTTCCTTCGACTCGGTAATAATTAAATCAGCCTTGCCACACCATAGGAAAGTCCTTATACCTAATACTTACGTTCCACAAAGCTTGTAAGTGTCCTTAACTAAATAAAATGTTGGTCAGAATTTTACTAATGACGTCTTATCGGCCCGTTTATCCATCATGATTAACTACCGTTTGTGTTTCTATGGGTATATAGATACCTATTTTGTCGTCGCAAGATTACGGTTGCTCTGAACTAAAGCATAAAGTCTGTTTGAGTAGGAATAAATTGTATCAAAACAAAGTGTTAACGCGAAATTATGTGTGAGAAAAAGACGTACCTTCCCAGATAAAGATCTCTCTCAAAATTCCCCTCGATGGCTGCGTAATCCATGACCCGTAACCTTCACCTAGTCCTCTCTTTGGTCACCGTAAACATTGTGTAGAGCTTTACTCCAACACATAGTAACTATTTATTAATCTGTGCTCCAACTATAGATATTTTTATAAAAAACACCTATGTCACTCGGCTATAGTGATGAGTGAATGATAGATTTTAAACCGGGGGGTGGTAATGCCTGAGGTTAAATTTAAATGAAAGTTTAGAGAGACAGAGTGCCATACAAGCGACTGGTGAAGGGCATCCACCATATAGACACATAGCCAAATAACTACACAAAGTGGTATTATTGTGTTTATATGCGTGAGTACGAATCGTTTTAAATGCATACATGCTCCATCACAAACCTTTGGTAATGTATTTTTCGGCATGATTACAAGCCATTGGTAACTGTTTGCCCATCTCAGCCATAAGACGTCCACTGCTGGACACAGGCCTCCCCCAAAGTTTTCCACATAATTCGGTCCTTAGCTGACCTTGTCCATCGGTTGCCCGCGACCTTTACCAGGTGCTTACTGCATTATTTTTTTACTATAAATGCTTGTTTGCTACCTAAGTAGTATAAAAACCTTTTCAACTTTACAATATAAATAAAAATTATTATGTAAATTGATTAATTATCACAATCGAATCAAGTTGGTACACTTGTTAAATTTAAAACAGTGCAGTTTTCTAAATGCTAAATACTTAAGCATGCTTATAATATGTTAGATAATCCCACTAATATTATAAATGTGAAAGTTTGTGAGTATGGATGTTTGTATCTCTTTAACAATGGGAACGGATCTGGATGAAATTTGACACAGAGATAGATTATAGTCTGGAATTGCACATAGGCTACATTTATCGCGATAATCAACATCCACTCGGGCGGAGCTACGGACAATAGCTAGCATATTATAATTAGTATAACTAGGTTTCACGTATTGTAGGTGTTTGTTAAACCTAGCCACGTTAAAGGCAGCTTACAAAATTGCCGAGGGCGCTACTAAGAGTACTAAGGGTCCTTCGCTGTTTGACACCACGGATTATTGGCACCATGGTGTCAATCGCAGAAGGACGTTTTTTGACTTACCTGTTTGGGACCACGGTGTCAATCGACGAATATCTTATTTGTCTTCGTTGATTGACACCATGACGTAAAACAGCAAAGAACGGCCGCATTGGTATTTTATTATAACATAACAATCATGCACAAAAGTGTTTACATGATTTTTATTTAAATTATACATTTTTTCTGAGAGTGCTTGGCAAGGCAAAACTGTTTAGATACCCACAACGGTTTTGCGATAGCAACAACTACTACGTTTTAATACTACATCTCTTAAAATTTAATTTTAATATTCAAGACATCAGCAGGTAAAAAATAATTAAATACAAATTATTATTATTACATGCCCTTAAATATATTGGCAAGAACGTTTAAGAAAGGGTAGAAATACCTGAGTTAGAACAAACAAAAATCTTAAGTCAAAAAACGAGTGTGTGTTGACCACACGGCAGAAGTAAAAACTTCATTGGACTGTCAATAATGGATGGAGTATTAAGCATTCTGTGGTATTAGTCCAACGCGAACGATGCGATGATACTGGGTTCGAATCCCATATTCAAGTCCACTTTTAGGAATTTGATTTTTGTAGATGGTTTAGATATCAGATAATATTTATTATAAGTTCAAATTCACAAATAGGTAATTTTCTCACAGTACCGTACGAAGGTAGTACCGACCGAACAGGGTTCGAATCCCAACATCGGATACACTTTTATTTTTGTATTTTGTTTTGGTTTAAAGTGGGTCAAAATCGCGCCCAAAGAAGTCGGTTACAAACATACAAACATACAGGTGAAGCTAATAAAAAGCGTGTAATAAAAACGTTTAAACTTCAATAACGCTCAATTTATTGTAAGTAGCTATAAATAATGTATCATCGAATTATAGGTAAAAAAATAAACTATAGACTTGTATATTTAATTTTTTTTAAACATCAACGACTTTGAAGAAATTAACGAATATAGGTACAACTATTTTTTTTTACTCTTGTGAAATTTGCATGACTTGCACAGTAATATATCATTACACGTTTATTTGTGTAACGATACATAACGAATAAAACGCACGGTAATGTTACACTATTATTCGTTAGAAAAAAAAATATAAATACTTTAATTTTAATAACCTATTTTTATTCAAACTTCCATTTTGTGGGATAAAACATTACTAATAAAATTTGCATACATTTTTCACGAATAAACGTGTAAGAAGATTAGAAAACATTACCCAAATTTGAAAACAATCAGAAATTCTCAAACCGTCTGTAGGTTTTAACATGTTTATTCTTGTATACTTGGTAACTCAAAAAGCATGTAATAAAAGCATAAACTATTATTCCTGTATTTTTTAATTCGTTATTTCCCTATAATAAAGAAATTCACTATTATAATAGGCATGTTTTGAGTTTTAAAATTCATAAAAAATATTAGGTAGGTGTAAGATAGGCAAAATGAAAAAAAATCGTGTAAGAACTCTTGCACGTTTATTCGGTGGGGCCATCGAAAATTGCTCACTTCAAAGTGGATGATAAGTATGGATTTGTTTTCACATTAAAATTATTAGTTTTAATCATAAGGTCTTGGATATAATAGGCCCAGGCAATAATAGTGAAATCAGTTAATTTAAAAGGTGAATCAGGTAAAAGTTTACTTATTCCTATCTCGAAGATAATGTTCATGCATTTTCGACACAATGCAATATTTTGTATTTCTAATACATTCATTTGTATTTCATATATTATAAAGTGCAAATGCAAATAAATATAAAGGCGATGTTTCAGAAATGTATAGAACCTGGGCTAGGTCTTGTACAATACATTTTTGTGTTTTTTTTTTTTTTTTTTTTTTTTTTTTTTTTTTTCATTTATTTTGGCTGTTGAAGTGTGGTAAGTTTAAGTTTTGTTGACGTTTTGAAAGAGTTCAAGGAGTTATTGAAAAGATCTAAATCATGAAATTCTTTGTTATACATATTAAGCGATCGAGTAATATAGTTGTTGCGGGTATAATTTTTATGTAATTGAGGCGGTACAGAAGTTTCTAATGTACGAGAGGGACGGACAGGAAGACGGGCTTTGGTAATAAAGTTAATTTTGGACAGAAGAGATGATGAGTCTATTTTATTGTTAAGAATCTTAAAAGTAGTAATTAGATCAAATTGCTTTCGGCGATTTTGTGTAAGATGAATTAAAGTTACGAAAGCGATAAGATTTTTGTCCGAAAACATTGTTGATGCTAATATCATAAAATTATAATATAATTGACGAACCAAACAAACTGTAAGACTATTTCACGAAACTCAAAACGAACACTTTTGACTTTTATTTTGGTCTGTTGAAATGTCAAACTGCATTCGTTCAGTTCTTAATTTTAAATTATTGTTTGTTATTCCCTTTATTTACGGTTTATTAAAATATGATTTGTACTAATAAATATGTATTCCATAACAACCAAGATTCCATTAAACATTTGATTGTAATTGTTTGTTGTAATAACCGTTTTCTTTTCGTCAGTACTCAAATCACACTTGACCTTGGTGTCAATCGACGAAAACAAAATAAGATATTCGTCGTTTGACACCACGGTCGATAATTAATATGAAAATGGTGCCAAACAGGTAAGTCAAAAAACGTTTTTCTGCGATTGACACCGTGGTGTCAATAAGTCGTGGTGTCAAACAGCGAAGGACCCCTAAGCAACTCGTTTGGTTAGCAAAGCCTCCAGTCGTATGTACCGTGTAATAATATTATACATACGTGGTGTTTTACTTTACTTGTTAAACACAATTTTAACTTAGCTTTAGTTATTATGTAGGTATAGTGGGTGAAGATAGATTCTAGAATCTTCTAGGACTTTTCGGTTTCGTCTACTTTATTGTAATATGGCCGACTATAACCCTTATCGCCGTTTTTAGTTTTGACTCTACTTAATTGAAGACCAAAGTCAAATAACTATGCCAAGTTAGTGTAGGCATCCCGAGCTCATATAAATGTTTTATTTTTTTAGTTTATTTTAGTAACAAACAGTTGTATACAGTTATAGTACTTATAATATTGGCTCTTAACAATAAACCTATAGTGCCGAATAGAAAATTTCAGTAACAATAATATCTATTATTTATCCCAGAGTTACAGTACAAAACCGTGCTGTGGTGGAACTGGCTCTATTATTTTGTTTTTATTTTCTCTGTTTTTTTTTAAAGACAACTCTCGCACTTGAGATCTAGCTTTGTGTCGCGGGGGACTTCACAAACATATATTTAACCAACACAAATTATACCCAGACTCAGAACAACTCTTTGCGGGTCACACAAAGTTTTGTTCTGTGTGGGAATCGAACCCACAACCTCGTGCATAGCAGGCACATACTGCGGCCACTGGACCACCAAGGCAGCCAAATTGCAAGCATGCGAGCCGTATGATTTTTCCCTAATAATAAAAAAAGGAATAACTCCTATTACAGGCACGAAATTTCAATACACAGAAGTAAAAAAATGTCCATATATCGTGAGCATACAGCGGTTCTTTGAACGCCAAGTCGCGTCGCATCAGTCACCACGGAATCTTAATAGATTTTCCCTTATATCTGCTTGCACTGTATTTTAAATATTAAGAAGAAAAAAATAAAATCCAACTTTTGATTTATATCTAAAAAGTATAGAAACATTTTCTAACAAAACTTTGGAAGTAAATTTTTAACTAGCCTCTATATAATACAATATAATTATTAAATAACCGCCCGTTAACATTTCTACTCGAAAAGTAACGAACCCCACATGCCCGAGAAATGTACATTCGAATTTCACAGTCTCACTAATGAAGCGGCCGTCAATCAGACCGTTTGTCTGTCCATCATCCGACCAGTACAAATTAGTGACAACTCCACCCCTAGCGTATTAACGATCATGTCTGCACGGTGTGAGTGGCGGTTGTAATTAATGGTTCTATTGTTCAAAAAGAGATATCAATGGACGTGTTATATTCGATGGTAATGTGTAATCATTTGTTATGTGCTTAAATGGCCGCTGTTTACAACGATTTTACGCACATTTGTGAATTAATTCTATACGACCTATAACTATAGTAATAGTAATAATAATATTTTCGGGACAACTCACACTCGCATCGCTATCTGATCCCAAACTAGGCACAGCCTGTACTATGGTAACCAGACAACTGATAAACATACTTATAGATATATTTCTAAATATACTAGTTGAAAATTACTCCCAAAGTTTTGATAGAAAATTTTGTAGATATACTTAAATCAAAATTCTGTTATTTCTTTCTGAATATTTAAAATACTGTGCAAGATATAAGGGAAAATATTATAGATAAATTACACTACTATATTTTATCATTTTGGTATTATGTATTCTTTTATGAAACTACTCCTGTAGAAATAAGTATTCTTTATCTTTGCTTGTGTGAACCTCGATGCAACAATCACGGCATTTACGCAAATAAGTTTTTGTTTTTCAATTAGTAACACGACTGCCCTCGGGAATAGTACTAATTAACGGTCAAAAATTACAAACCCGACTCAGAACTCTTTGTGGGCCACACAAAGTTTTATCCTTTGTGGGAATTGCACCCACAACCTCGTGCACAGCAGGCGCATACTGCGGCCACTGGACCACTAAGGCAGTCAAATTATATCACAGTAGAGACACAACAATGAAAAACGTGATTATGAATACCAGATACCTACTAGTCTATAATTTCGGTGATCCCTGTCTACAATCAAAGTAAAGATTATGCTAAATTACTCCATTTCAGATTCAAATAACGAAAAAAATATTCCAAAATGTCTCATCTAAATATCACATCAAGTTGTTTACTTCATGCAAATGAAGAAATAATTAAAAAATGTGAATATTTTTCTACAGAAACTGCATGAGATTAGTTTTAAGAAAAATGGTGCTCATAATTCGCCTCGGCTTGGCGTAAAATTAAATGCAATTTTATCGGTAGCTGGGGTATTTAGTAGAGAAAGAGGATTAGTAGAGCACTTGCTTTATCATGCAAAACTGGGAGCGTTTATTACAACGACGTTGAATAATACCCATTATAGGTAGACTTAGTACACGGTTGATTTGTTCAAGACAAAGGTTCCAAATGCGATAAGTGAGCCTTTCGTCAATTACTGTGGCAGTGTAGTCCCAGTTGTACTGAGATCTTGGTATGGAGGGAGTCTACTAGTGCATGGATAAACTGATCTCTTCAGACATCATGCTTGGTCTTATAGCAAGTTCTTAAAGTAACACAGCTTTAAATTAGGACAAGTTTTATTTTCGACAAGTCCTTCGTCCGTCGAGAACGACTATGTCATTGTAATAAACATATTCCTAAGAATAGAAGAAGTAGTCCAAATAAACAAAAGTAAAGGACCGATGGACAAGGTCAGCTCAGGACCGAACGATGTGGAAAACCTTGTGGGAGACCTACGTCCAGCAGTGGACGTCTTATGGCTGAGATGGATGGAAACAAAAGTTTACAGATCTAGATTGGATCTCATTAATGAAATCATTTCAATCATATGTTTTCTTTACATTAAACAATGAAAAATATGTATAATGTTGATATTAATTAACTTGTAACTAGTAAAGCCATTATTCAATAAACAGTAGTCGTAACAGGTCTAAGACGAGATGAAGGGACGAACTTCTTCTTCTAATTCGTTTCGCTTTTGGCAGATGGTCGTGGTCACGATGATTGATTAATGTGGAAGAGGCTGATGTAGCTCGCCTTATTTTGTCTCGCCAATTCTGTGGGTAGAATTGAATAACAACACCAACACCAATTCAATAATACATTGAAATAGATTGATATGCAAATAATAAACATCAATTAATATTAAATCTGAAACCAAATCGATGACTACAAAACATGAAATCAAGTCACAATTTCAAAGTCGAAACCATCATCATTTCTGTGTCAACACAGTACAAATTACGCACTACAACCCGCCCGGCTTGATTAACGTATTCCAAACACCGTGTATAGTGTGCATAGGTGGAAAACCCGTCGCATCTATCTGTGTCTATCCATCGATTGTCTGCCTCTATCAATAATTGCTTTTAATCATTAGCCGTGCGGCCTATGTTTGGACGGGCTGCATTCCCTAATTGGCTTTCGCGTAGCAAGTGACTTAGTGTGTAAGGGATTAGTGACGTGTTGACTGATTGATCAGCAACTGTCTGGGTATTGATTGTCAATTTTGAATGCTGTTTTGTGGTGTCACTCTATTGGATTCAACTGAGGATCAGAATGTCAACGAGCGGATTTACTATTGCTGTCAAATATGTACCTATTTATTTTGTTATTTTCGAAGAGATAAGGCATAACTGAAATATATTAAAGACTGCAGAGTACATTTATCTCTTGGTTTGATTTTTAATTTACATTTTTTAATGTAAAATCTCAATCATTATTATTTATATCAATAGTCAAAATAATATTGTGTTTCACATTTTTTGTGGATGAAAGAACAATCTTTAATTAAATTCAACGAAACTTTAAAACACTAATTGCCAAGAAATAATTATCATGTCGTCTAGAGGGCAAGATTCTTGTCAGCAATTATTGTACTGAGAACTTTAAAACTATACACAAGTATAAAAGCAAACTTTGACTACATAGGTTCAAAGAAAATACAAATGAAGAAATGTGAACCTTATTTGGAAATGTCATGAGTAAATGAGGAACTGTTAGTACCTCCCTAAACTTTAGGTCTGTATTTCAAGATGCCAGATGCCCCTTTTATAAAATTCATTGACACTGTTACATTAATTAAATTATTTATTTATTTAGTACGGACACGACTAAATTAGTCATTTTAACAAAGTTTATATTTATTTGTTGTGTTGCATGAATGTAAAACTTTAATAACTGATGCTCAGTCTGTACTACTACTAGTATATTAAAAGGCATATTTTATAAAGTCTACAGAAGACAGCCAAATAACTACACACAGCGGTGTAGTTGTGTTTCTGTGTGTGACTACAGGTCTCCAGCGCTCATTTAGGGATGCGTTTTGAAAGAAACGTTTGCCTATCCGAGAGATACTCCATCTTAAAACCATTGTGTAAAAGGAATGGGTCGGCAACACATAAATACCTCTAGTATGAAAAGCGTCTATAGGTTACGGTAACTGCTTAACATCAGGCGGGTCATATGCTTGTTTGCTACCCGAGTAGTAAAATAAAAATATTATTATTAATAAGACATTCCACTAAAGTAAATCTTGGCAAACACTGAGCTATGAGATCAGGGATCTTGATCAAAGCCTTATTGTCTTCAGGAGTTCAAAAGAAATTCGATTCATATCATGCCGTGATGATATTACCGGTACATTGAAATATAAATCATCGATCTTATGGCAATAGGCTCTACATGGGAAATATTTGAAACCCAACATAGCTGGTGAAGCGAAAATAGCATAATAATAGCAATCCATATATGTCCCACTGCTGGGCACGGGTCTCCTCTCCTCTATCAAGAGAGAGAGAGGGCTTAGGCCTTAATTAACACAAGCTGGCCTAATGCGGGTTAGTGAATCAGACATGTCTTTAGAATTTCTTCTAAGACACGTGGGTCTTACTCACGATGTTATCCCTCTCCGTTAGCAGATGGCGAATCATTTGATTAGAACATATAAACTCCACAAAGTGAAATTCACATTTGTACTGCCCGGGATCGAACACGCACATCTTGCGTGCAAGACTTGCCCACTCGGCCATCACCGTTTTTTTTTAAATTGCATAATGCTGTAACAATAAACCTATTAAAATTTCAGCAGATTTAGTTGAACAACGACTCTGACTAATAAATGAGCACAGAGTAATTCCAAGTATTAAACCAATAGAACAATTGCAGTTAGTGTTCGATTGAAGTGAATTTGCCATCTGTCACTGTTTCGAACTAGGACTAAGTTTCGAAGCTTTGGCCAATACTCAGCCAAGTGTTGGCACTTCAAGCTCTCTCCTTAATAGAAATAGCAACTACCAATATTAACAATTGCTCAGCAATCGATGCATGAGTACAAATACTATCTACATCTAGCAGATATATACTGTTTACAAGGTACAGGAAGTTTGATAATGATATTATAGATATTATTATAAACGAATTATCAATTCAAGAAAATAAATATATATTTGTTCCTTTTCTTTTCTTTAAAAAGACAACTCAAACTCACGCACTAGAGAACAAGCTCTGTGTCGCAGGTGACTTTACAAAAGTATAATTAACGGACACAAATTTCACCCAGACTCGGAACATTTATTTGCGGGCCATACAAAGTTTTGTCCTATGCGGTATTCGAATCCACTACCTAGTGCTCAGCAGGCGCATACTGGGGCCATTTGACCACCAAGGCATTCGAAAATATAAGTAGCTCGTTTGTGGTTTTATATCGAAAACGGGTTTCTACGATTTCGACAAGGTTTTCTAGATATTATACGCGCAGATTAAACACAATAATCTGTGGGTCATATTTATTTTTCCTGTGTGGATATGAAATTGACAACATTTGATGAATTTGACCACATAAACCTCACATGCAGTCAAATATACACGTTGATACGTAAGTTACGAATATAATGGAGCCTATGTTTTGATGGAAATATTGAGGGCATTATGTCAGAAACAAAAATTAAGAGTATAAAGAACAGAAGCGAAACTGGTGCGTCACTTTCACTACGTCATAGATTTGGACGAACGATAGCAACCCCGAAATGGATTTCAGAGAACTTCACATAGCTTTTTGTAGATACGCGTAATGTTTTAGTCACGTGAAAGCCTCATTTGGGCTGCCCTCCACCACGGTGGTAACTAGACAACCTTATCGCTAATTGTGCTGGAAAATTTAGGTTAAGCTGCGCCGTTTATTGTGGCCATTACTGTTGACGGTTTATGGTAGGGATGAATTTTGACAACAAAAATATTCACGATAGTCGGTGTGAATATAAAATACTGTATTAATTTAAAAGTAAAAACAGAAACGTAACTAAATAATTAAAATACACAATTCGAGTGACAGGAAATTAAAATTCAGCTTATTCAGTCACAAAGGGAATCACTAAAAATATGTTGATTACAAGGCGCAAAGTGAAGTTCTGAATGTCAGGTTCTCGTATAGCATATTTATTTCAATCTGATAATATTATTCGGTGTATATCATTTTTTAATAATCATAATAAACAATATTTTTCGATGCAGTTATTCCGTCACCATATATGGCTATGAAAAATGATTTGTTTATGAGTATCACATAATACCTTATATTCTATAGGCTAGTGATATTAAATTTCGAATTGAATAAAATTATGTTACAAACTATTTAACGAATGGATACAATTACATATTGACACAACAAAAACGTGGACAACAAAAAATAAATTAATCACCAGAGATATCTATCTACCAATAATTCTAGACACGAACCAATTACAATTTCCAATAAAAGCCGACCAAACAAAAAACGTCAGACAACATACCCTTAATCTTTGTTTACTGTGGCTCAATTAACTTCGTCGGTTAATGACACGAGGTGGGCATGCGACTATATTGGCACGTTTATGTGCCATAGTAATCATATAGCCAATGATAACGGTTCAGGGGAAATTGTATTGTTTGTTTGATTTTGATGTGGATGGGGTATTAATTGGTGTGTAGTGGTTCAATTGTTGACTAACGGTGATGGGAATTGCCCGTTTTTTAGTTGAAGTAGTTAAGATTTCTGTAGAATTTGTAAATACTATTAAAGTTTTTTATCAGCACAAAGTCCACTGCCACGTTCGGGCCGAACTAATCATTCAATAATATAATATTTACTTGCAGAAATTAAGTAGGCACTTCAATGTGTGAGGAATGCGGTTCTCTCTCATCTACACAGGTTACCTCTGATTTCCTTGAAGTGACTACTGCTATGATAGTAAAATGCATCAATGTGGTCGAAATATTAATTGCCTCAAAAAGTTGGGTCTGCGTGTGGGTTTGCAAGTCCACTATCGTGTTCTATCTACTGTTGTTTAGTTAGTTAAATTCTCTGCATTGTGAGACTCGATTAATGTACTAACGCCTCAGGGGCTGTCACGCGTGAGATTTGGTATTACAAACACCTATAGGTTTCGATTACTACAACACTGTTGCCTTCGTAAAATTGTATTTATCATTTGTTTAATTATTTTCTTCAGAAACACATACGATATTTAGGTCTCCTTCTTTCTTTCTTTTGTTATCCCTAATTTAGTTTATTTTTTTATAATAAAACTTGTTCAATTGTACTTTTAATTCTTATTTCTGTGAAGCTTTTACCTAAACATAATTTCCTCCACATCCAAACAGTGAGATTAACGAAATTCTACCTTAAGAACATGAAAAGCCGTATTAAGGCTGTAATTTTCGTGTGTGGGCACTGCCCAAAGTATAAGATTAAACAAGAGGCTGAAACTTTTTAATGATTACCAGAGGCCAGATTACAAGGGTTTAGGAATCTAAAGGAAGGAAGTTTGGCGGTGATCTGTCTGCAGGTCCTTAATTGATCTATTGATAATGTTTTAGGTTTAAGCAACTTTTTTGGAAATTATAGAGCAAACTTCTGAATAAATCCATTAGTGTTAAAGAAATAGTTTTGTGTAAAAGTGCTAAAAATGTATTATATCACGCCTTTTTATTTGAAATGGTAGGCATAGCTAAAAGGGTGAAACACACTTCGGTTAGGCCAGCAATCTGAGGTTCCAGGGAAAATAAGGCCTTAACTTACTTGTAAACAGTTTGATTTTAACGTGGTTATTTCAGGCTAAGCTGTAAAATAAGAAAACATTCCAGAAAAGATGTACCAGCCTCTTCCAAAGGGGTAGCTCGAAACTAAGCGCAGATAGGGAGAGAAAGACTTCCTCTCCAATCCAAATCATATTAAACAAAAAAAACATATCACATTTAATTTATAAGCTGTTTATAGCATGTCAAGAAATAATCTTCACTCAGTATAAACAGATTGCCGATGCCAAAAGCATTTTCTACCAGGATTCCTTATGTCCACGACATTGTGTAGGTACCTATAATAAACACTCGATCTTATTACAACAGCAATAGAGCGATATTGCCCGAGCTCAAGCTGAATACCAAAAATATGTTACAAAGTATAATCAAAATGTAATACAAAGTAAATACTGTTTATAAAACAGAAAGGAAACTTAATTAAGAGAAGCGAGTTGCAACGATTTTCATAAATGAATGGTTGGAGTCGGCCATTACTTGTGCTACGTTTGACCTAACCGTTACTGTCGCTTCATGCGACCCCAACTTTGTTAACTTTTACATAAACTTGGTATAAATATACATTTTTAAATTAAATCAGTGTAAGGATAAAGAATATTAATGTAATAAGTTTTTTAATATTTTATAAAGTCAAACTCATTTATTCATTTAGATCAAATACATGATACTTATGAACGTCATAAAAACAAATGCCAGCATACTTTTTTCCTACGGCCAATTCGCTGACTAGGGTAGGGCCTCGAGAAGAAATGGCAAGAAACTAGGGGTCAATTTTTTGAATCGCCAGAGTATAACATTTACAATTTAGTATGGGTTACAATATTAGTGTTAACAAAACTGACAAAAACCATATACCATACAAAATTAAATTAAATTATAAATTTATCAAGTTATTCCCCAGCTTCAGTAAGTCACGCATTCGCTATTTTTCATCTGTTATTTTGACACAACTGTTTTAATAAAAAAATAAAACTATAATGCAGGCTAGTACCAACCAAGTGGCGTGATGGTTGCACTCGGGTTGGGGTCTGCTATAAGCTGATAATGATGATTAAAATAAAAGAACCTGTACTTAAGTATTTAGTTTGTCATTTAGAAGTCTTAATGATAAACTAAACGTGATAAAAATCTATACTTAACATTATAAAGAGGAAATATTTGTATTTTTGTGTGTGTGTGTGTATGTTTATAATAAATAAACTCAAAAACTACTGTGCCGATTTAAAAAAATCTTTCACCATTGGAAAGCTACGTTCAACTTGAGTGACATAGGCTATTTTTATTGCTAGAAAAGATTAGGGATCCTTACTAAAACTTAAGTAACGTAACCCAAGGTGTAAAAAAAAATTCTTATGTCCACCAGGCCGAGAAAAGCGGTGGTGGCCGAGTGGGAAAGTAACCGACTTGCACGCAAGAGGTGCGGGTTCGATCCCGGGCAGTACCAATGTGAATTTTACTTTGTGGAATTTATATGTACAAATCAAATGATTCGCCATCTGCTAACGGTGAAGGAAAACATCGTGAGGAAACCCACATGTCTTAGAAGAAATTCTAAAGACATGTCTGATTCACCAACCCGCATTAGGCCAGCGTGTGTGAATTAAGGCCTAAACCCTCTCTGTCTCTTGATAGAGGAGAGGAGACCCGTGCCCAGCAGTGGGACATATATGGGTTGCTATTATAAACCAGGACGGGCCGCTAGTTTTTAATATGAGTCCTATTCCTAATTTCAGTAGTGCTTTTGTAATATAAAAATTTGTAAAGTTTTCATATTGTATCATACACCACGAAATTTTATATTCCACGGACTCTTACGTATAAATCTTCACACAATAAGAAACTCGAGACATGTACAAATGATTAATTCAGTAAATAGCCCACAGTGGAGCCTCTTGTGCTTTATTAAGTTTAATGACCGGGCAGTTGCAACAGTCTCCTTACATTATTCCTACTGCTTAAAGTTAAAAATACGAGTAATAATTATTAATTAGCTTGACGAAAATTCTTTCTTCTATTCTTTCTTTACTTACCAGATATTAATAATAATCATTATAAACCAGTCCCCAAAACACTCAATCTTATAGCCTATAATTATTTAATTTCACATCCTTCTAATATTATAAACGCGAAAGTTTGTAAGTATGGATGGATGGATGGATATTTGTTACTCTTTCACGTAAAAACTACTGAATAGATCTGGATAAAATTTGGCTCAGAGATAGATTATGGTCTGGAATAACACATAGGCTACACGACTTTTTACAGCGATAACAGACATCCACGCGTACACAAATTGCATCCCGAGTCTGGATGTAATTTGTGTCCGTTAATTGTATGTTTGTAAAGTCCCCCGCGATACAGAGCTTGTTCTCTAGAGCGGCCGGCTGATTCTCTAAGAAACAGCGATGGTAAACTGACAGTTGTGATTGCAAAAATGACAGTTGGGATTGCTCGGTGACAGCACAATCTATTGACTAAACGTCAAAAAGGCTCGGTTTTTGCTCTTACCGAATACTGATTTTCAATCTGACAACCAGATTTTGCTCGGTTTTTGCGGTGGCTCGGTTTTTGCTCTTACGGAATACCGTTGCGGGAGTTGTCTTTGAAATAAGAATAATAATAGAAATAATAATAGGCCTCTCGAAGTGTTCGCGTCGCCACCTACCACGATCCACGATAGTGCTGCACGTATGTACCTCTCTTAATATTTAATCGATACACGCAGACAGAATACAATACATTCAACACGAACGCCAACTTTTGAAATCGACGATAGAATTTCCTAAGGTACCTACTGTTCGATATGATCGTTATCTTGTTGAAAGCATTCATCTCAAGTTGCATTTGTATCAATTTGTACGACATGTCTTTGTACGGCTTATTGGTACCTACGTATGACATTTAACAGCTAACGACGGATTTATTGGACTACTAGTCGTTGAGTGCGACGGTCTAAAAATTCAGCCTAAAATTTCAAATATCCCAATGTTTGTAAATTGGAGGTATTTACACCTTAGAGAATGCGTTAACTCCAAGACCAGCGGTCCTAGACAAATGGCATAAGCGATAGTCGAATCGAAAAGTCAAAAAAACAAATGTATGGGATTTGACGTAAGTTTGCGACATTATATCGTAGACTTACGTCAAATCCCATACATTAGCTTTTTTGACTTTTCGATTCGACTACCGTTTATGCCACTTGTCTAGAGGCTCAGGAGAGATCGTAAGACTAACAAATCTTACGATCTCTCCTGGTCGTGTCGTATTGCCCTTCCATCAGACTATGAGAGTGAGGGAATAAAGATTGCACCTGTGCTGGCGTACACACTTGTGTACTATAATATCTCCCGCGCAGATCTCTGTTAAATTCAGAAATTCGGTTTGGAGGACATTTTAAGATAAAATTCACACCCAGCTTCACGAAAAGTAAGTAATTCTCGTGAGACTTTTAAAGTAGTGCGTGGCTCTTAAATTTCTATGTGTGCGTTGACTTTCATACTATTTCAAACATAGAGACTGAAATATCAAAGAGAGCCCTATAAACCTTTAGTTTAGTACTCATTACTTGTCTTGAAAACATTTTTAAAGACAACGTTAACATTTCATACTTTCTGTTATTGCCTTGAATGTGGGTTACATGTGTCGTTACTGGTGTCTTCTAGAGATATTATTACGCTGTGTTATGTTACTATTGTGATGTATCATTGTGTCGTTTATGCTTTTGTTTCTTGTGAGAGGCTTCATGGACATTGTTGTGTCCTCTTGGGTCTGTGTGACACGATGTAGCGCAGCGCAGCTCGGTGACGGTAGCCTATATCGGCAATTGTTAAAATACATTTATATGAAACTAGCTTCCGCTTGCGGCTTCGGCCGCGCGTACAATCCCTCGGGTACAAAGATTTTTTCTAAAATAACAATAATAATAAACCAATATCTATACATATAATAAAATCGTAACCAAGTCGCGTCTGTACATTGAATTTTTTTTCGAAAAAACAATTTATATACGTTGTATTTATGTTACTGAGGCCAAAAATGTTGTTTTTAGAATTTTTGTCTGTTTGTCTGTGTGTCTGTTTGTCTGTGTGTCTGTTTGTCTGTTTGTCTGTTTGTCTGTTTGTGGCCGCGTTTGTACGCGATAAACTCAGCAACCACGCAACCGATTTGAATGCGGTTTTCACTGAAATATTGTGGCAACCTTCCCATAACATATATGCTTTATTTTATTCCAATCGGTTCACAAATAAAAAAGTTATGGTCACTTTAATAACACACGTGCTATACAAGAAACATGCTTCGATTTATTTAGCCAAAACTTTTTAAAATGTAGTTTGTAAAACCACGTTTGAAGTTAATATGAAAATAAATTTAAAAAATAATGCGAGATTTCGGAGATATAGCAATCACCAATTTAAGTTGAACTCTCATCAATATCGGCGACGATATTAAATAGAGATCAGCTGACTGGTACATCACGTGTTAACGGTACTAGGTTAAAAGTGACCATTTTACAACGAAATGTAATAGAAGCAGACATTTTAACAGGATGCGGTGCAGGTGATAGTCTTTTATACACCGGGTTCTTTTGATTCCAAACAATTTTCCGTTTAGCAACTCCAGGAAACTCTATGTTTTAATCCCTGAAGTCCACGCAAACGAAGTCATAAACACATATCAGCTATATATCTATACACACATTAATAAAATTGAAGTGTCTGTTTGTAATATCAAAATAACAGCTTTCTATTAAATTCATGTGGCTGTTTACATAGCAGCACTTACAACAAAAATACAATTTTAACAGTTTTATCTCTCTGTCTATCTATTTGTTGCAGCTAAAATCGTCTTTGATAAAACTAAAACTATATAAACTAAGACCTAAGACAATCACTGACTAAATTAAACGCCTAATAAAACTTAAACACAAACTATAAAATATTACTATAAAATGAATGCTATTTCATTTTGTGTAGGCGCTAACATTTAACAATACCTTAATTTAGGTAATCAGTAAAGCAGCACAGAAAAGAAAACACTCCACTGAATCTGTCTGTCTGGTCACGATAAACTCAATAACTACCAAACAAAATTTCATTCGATTTTCACCAGTAGACTAGCGTGATTCTTTCATTATAGTTTTGCGAGCGTGAATTGGCTGAAATATTATGATGATAGTTGAGCGAGTCGGAAAAATCCTGCCGTTGGTGGCAATGTTATTTGCAAATAGATCTAAAAAACTCCGCGATACTATGATTATATATTTATGTATATCTTCGACCAAAAAAAACACTCACAGTGAAACGCATGATCGGCCTCTTTCTCATCGGCATACTTAACTGATATATATTTTTAACTGAATTTTTTAAGATAAGGTTCCATTGCATTGTTTTTTTTATCCCTGAATATCGTCATTTAAGAGCCGATTTGTAATATTTTCTTTTTAAGTGACCAACATAGCTCGAAAAATTGCCTCAATTAAGTGACAATGGGCAGGGCATATAGCTCACAGAACCGATGGCCGTTGGGGCAGAAAGGTTCTAGAGTGGCGACCACGAACTGGAAGACGCAGCGTGGGTAGGCCTCTAACAAGGTGGACTGACGACCTGGTAAACGCGGGCAACCGATGGACAAGGTCAGCTCAGGATCGAATGATGTGGAAAACCTTGCAGGAGGCCTATGTCGAGCAGTGGACGTCTTATGGCTAAGATGGAACTACTTTGGTGACAAACAAGAATATGACCTGATGTTAAGCAGTTACCGTAGCCTATAGACGCATGCAATACCAACCCATTTTTTACACCAGGGCTTTAAGATGGGAGTATCTCTGGGATAGAAATACGTTTCTTTCAAAACGAATCCCTAAGTGAGCGTTGGAGACCTATACTCACACACAGGAACACAACAACACTGCTGTGTGTAGTTATTTGGCTGTGGTCTTCTGTAAAGTGGAGGTCCTTCCCTCTCTTTAAAAATTCTCTTAAAAATCTTTTTGTAATTGGATGGATAATCTTTCATATTGTTCTTAGTTTTTAAGAAATCCAGTTCTGGTGATGGGTTCCGTAGGGAAGTAAGTAACCTCCTCAAAGACTATAGGCATACTGCAATGAATCAAACAAATGCATTCAGGAAGCATCAATTCGTTAGTGAAACTAATAAAGAATACTGCAGATGGCCAACTTCTCAATGATAAATATTTTTCCGATGGAGATCAGACATAATGTATCTTAATTATGGTAATTAAATGACAGTAACTAATCACATTCAATGAGCAAATTAAAATGTTACAATTGAACTAATATTATGATACAGCCGGATATAGGCACCGAAACTTCGTAATTAAACAATGTACAAAGTAAAAAATGCATAGTTTCAGAGATAAAGATAATAATTAATAGATACCTATATACCGAATTTACGTTGAACTCTCACTAATATGGTCGACAATATTAAGGGTTCAACTTACTGGGTTTTCATTCAGTTTTGTTCCGAAAGCTTATGTAAAGTACTATAACTGTATTAAATGAACAATGGATTAAAAGGAAAATCCAATTTCTGAAATCCTTGAGCACTACGACGGACCATTATGCCCTTTAAGAATTTAATAAATTTTTGGCCCACAAAAACTGTGTAACAGTACCTATCAGGTTAGAAGTGACCAATTTAAAACGAAATGTAATAGATGTAGAGATTTTTAAAGGGTATGGCACAGATAATACATAACAATACATAAATTCAAACTATTAGCCAGGCGATGGGTCAATTAAGGTTATTCACGTTTGCGCTAAGACAATTTGAAGAGCAGAACAATCATACAAACAAGGAATATTTCTTCATGAAGTTTATTAATTGCAGAATCTTAATGTTTTAAAGAAAAACGTGACTGACTAATCAACAAACGTGCAGTTTAAATCACTAGACACTCAGATAGCTATTATGATATAGGCATCCGCAAAGAAAGGTTTTTTAAAATGTAACCACTAAAGATGAAAATCAGCCGATGAAAGTTTGAATAGGGATAACAGCTGTAGCTTTGAGATTTCCAGTAAAAGACTG
This sequence comes from Trisateles emortualis, assembly GCA_947095525.1. NCBI lineage: Eukaryota > Metazoa > Arthropoda > Insecta > Lepidoptera > Erebidae > Trisateles > Trisateles emortualis. Next base: position 1,291,934 of record OX352748.1, on the reverse strand, counting down.
AACACGCGAACGAAGTCGCGGGTACAGCTAGTAAATAATAAAACAATAAATAATAAAAACTACCTATGTTTTATTCCAGACTTTATTTCTTTTGACAGATTTTATTTCTTAAGCAAATTTAAGAATGGTAGGGCACCATACTAGCGAGCAAGCCCGACTAGGGAAGGACCTCCACCTTACAGAAGACCACAGCCAAATAACTACACACAATGGTGTAGTTGTGTTCCTGTGTGTGAGTACAGGTCTCCAGCGCTCATTTAGAGATGCGTTTTGAAAGAAACGTATTCCTATCCCAGGGATACTTCCATCACAAAGCCCTGGTGTAAAAAATGGTTTGGCAACACAAAAGTGATACTTCTGGTATTGCAAGCGTCCATAGGCTACGGTAACTGCTTAACATCAGGCTGGCCGTATGCATGTACCACCTAAGTAGTATAAAAAAAAACCAACTCAATGTCAAATTTAATCCAGAAAGATAGATCGATAGATCCAGCAAGAGTAATAAACATACGTCCATACTTAACTTTCGCGTTTATAATTTAAGTAGGATATGTAGGTATTGCGCATGAGTTTCATCACACTACATTCCATCCAAATAGCTAATACTTACTTTAACGTCAAATAATATAATCGGGCTTTCTACAAACTCTTTACAAATTACCATAAACAAACATGTAACCTTATACCATATCTTACAGTAGGTAGTAGGTATACATTAAGTTATAAAACACGTGAACAGCTTCATGCAAACAATATAAGATGTATTTGCACGAGCGCGTCTGAACACTGCAAAAACAAACTTGATACTCTGTATATTCGTATAATAGATAATGTTTTAAAGTATCAAATAGGGTTTGTCCACACCACCACGTCACGATGTCGTCAACGTAGAACGTTGCGGTGTCACGACACGGCACGTTGACGTGACCCAGTAAACCCAGACTCAGGATAACAATTTATGGATAACACAATTATTTGTCCCGTGTGGGGATCGAACCCTCAATACGCCGCGCAGTGGTAAATAGCGAGGTTACCACTTAAGCCACTAAACCAACCATGTAGTCAGTGAATTTCGTAGCAAAACGTAAAATTTTAAAATAAAAATTGTCACTATTCACATATTGCTTTATTCTTTAATAGCAATATGTAAATTGAAGCAGACTTTAACACCATACTTTTTTTTTTCTCGCACGACCAGTACTAAGTACGATTATCATATTTTATCAATATAGTTAGTATCGTGTTTTGACTGCATCAGCTTGCATGCTATCATACTTGTATTTTACAAAAGATTGTAACTATCTGGCGATTAAAAAGAGTGGCCTGAGTTTCTCAAGGCTCCACGTCAGCGAACTAGCCGTAGGAAAATTTTGCTGACATCATCTTTCTGGTTTATTCATAATTTATGACCTTCATAAGTGTTACTTTGTAACCTAAATGAATAAATGAATTTTGAGTTTGAGTTTGAATTAAAGAATGCATTTCTTTATATTTTATTTATCCTCTGAACTTTTAAATGAGAGTCTCCTGTGAATATAAAAACAAATGAAGCACATGAGCTCTAAAGTTAACTATAGATTTCCATTTTAATCTGGAATATCTAATGCGGCCTGAATCAGCGTTCCGAACTACACTTCGAGGTAGACTACTGAGAATGCAATAACATTCATTACACGAACTCCTACTCTCACAGGTACCGTCGGAAATTAAATTTAGTTTTGCATTTCTGTCCGATCAGAAAATTTCACGTTGACCTGCTATTTATATGTTATGTTATTTTTATGGTAACGTTAGTGTTACGTATGTCTCTACCTTACCCGATGGTAAACCTCTGTTTCCTTACTAATTTATAAGCTATGATAACTTTTTAGCATCAGAAGGGCTGTTTTGTTTGCCGCCTAAGTAGTAAGAAAAATCATCCATTTTGAATTCGATTTTATGCAATGTTCCAAGGATGAAAATACCGAGCACCTAAACAATTGGAGATCACCGAAGTTTCTAGAACGTCTTTCTAAGAAGGTAATACTACAACATAATTCCCGCCACTATCATCACAAACGCAAACCAATAGCTGAATAGATAACGTGGTTGAACACAGAACGTATCCAACATTGGGGTATCCGGTACCACCACAGGAAATTGACGGCAACAATACTACCTTACTATTATTCATTGCTCTTTCCGGGTTTGATCTTTGCAGTACGAAATCTGAACGATAATTTTGGTGTTTGACAGATTCCGGTTTTGGCAATTACGGTTGGTTACGGTTTTTATTAGGGGTACTGCTAGATGCATTTATATTGATGTAATAATAGTCCGATTAACGATTAATCGAATCAATGTGTATCCGGGAATTATATTTTTAAATTCTCCGTGCGCGAGTCGTCTTTGAATAAAATAAAAGTATTCAAATTAATTCAATATTGCGCGACCTAGACAAACTCTTGATGGTGCAGTGATAGAACGTATGATTGTTATATTTAGATCCAGAGTTCGATCAGTGTCAGATAAATTGACAGATAGACTCCGACACCCTAAAAATTCATGTTATGTGATTTTTTTATTGTATTTTCAGACACACCTAGCATCACCAATCAATCATTTTACAGCGATTGCATTGTGATATATATTTATTTATTTAAAAAAGACAACTCCCGCACTAGAGAACAAGCTCTGTGTCGCGAGGGACTTTATAAACATACATTTAACGGACACAATTTACTACTAGACTCAGAACAACTCTTTGTGGGTCACACTAAGTTTTATCCTGTGTGGGAATAACCAAAGCAGTGAATATTAGAAATAAATATTACATCAAGCTATTGAAAATAACGATTGACGTTTGGATAAAATAAATGTGCTAAGTGAAGCATTTAGCTGCTTTGTTCAACTTTGGACAAGCAACTAATTGACTAATTGTTGTCACTAAAACTTGCATGTCTCCTTTTGACGTCTGCTATTGCTGTTTTATGCTTCTATTAATGTTATTATAGAGCTTTCGTAAAGAGTTTCGTTAATATAAAGGTGGATAAAGAGTAATGTTTATTAAACTGAGTTTGTAATAACATCTATAAATAGATAACTAAATTAAAGGCTTTAAAACGCGGGAAGGGCTAATTGAAATGTTAGGGTATAAGTATCGACTTTATCTATTCACGGAAAAAATATTTTTAGTCCTAAATTTTATATGTAAAATGGTTTTTATAATTAAAGTCAGTCAGGTGGAAAGACGGAAGATGGATCAAAGCAGTCACAGAAAAACAAAGCAGTCGTAAAACTGAAGAGGATTGCCAGGCAGACCACGAACCCGGTGGTCGGAATACGTAAAAGAATAGCGAAATAGCAATGGATGAGCGTGACACAGGACCGGAACAGATGGCGTGCAGAACAGGGACACCCATACTTATAAAGGTTGATGGAAAATGAGAGTCAGATGCGGAAAGTGATTGTGTTTAAATTAAAATCTACTAAATTTATTTGAACGAAATTGACTTCAAGTTAAGACGTACAACATAATGAGACAAAACTAAAAACAACAACAAAAACAAACAACACACAACCGACAAATTACCGACTCAATTTAATAACAATATTAAACGATACACTTCCGACTAATAGCTACCTAATTCACCAATGTTATTAATTTAGCAATAAACTCACGTGTTTCGTACACGATTTGAAACGTTAAATTTACACATCGCAATACATCCAGCCAATACAAAACGTTCAAATATTCCACCAAACTCCGTTCACTTACTATTACACATCTATTCATTCGACAAACAACTAAGGTTTCAATAATTAGTGGAACATCAATTCAAATTCCAACTCTTGAACAATTTCCACCAACAACGTCTCATCTCCTCGCCCTAGGGGACTCAGAACTTGATCAACTTGATCTAACTCAGTCTTCATTATATATTGAACAAATACATCTGTTTGCGAAGGATTCCCCGAGACGGCCCAGTTATTGGAATTTCATTGTGATTAACGTTGAACTTTTCATTTTATTTGAACACCGTTATTATTAGAGTATACTGAAACTTGTTATTTTTCTGTTTGATTTCCAGTTACGAAAGACAATTAATATCGAAGTCATGATTTAATTTAACTTCAACAGCCTTAACTTCTTGTTGTTTTAAAACGATCTGCTTTTTCTACCAGATTGTTTTAAAAAATATCTTTATTAAGAAAAATATATTTTAATGGAATAAAATGTGGCATATATTATTGTTTATCACATATTTATTTTAAGCATTTCATGCTGAATAAAGACCATTTTGTTCTAAAACTGTTTGTTACCATACTCTTGATTTTGTAGATTAAGTAACAAAATGAAATGTTCTACTACCATCTAACATTATCTAATGTAACATACTGTATACAATATCGGAACAAAGTCTCAGAGCTCCCATTTCATAACTTCCCCCAGATGACAAACAGCTTTCGTTATACGAAAACAAAAGAAACATATTTTATTAAAACAAGCGACGTTTATTAATTCTCGTGTACGACTTTGGTACGATTCGTATCTGAGTACAAAACGCCAATTTAGCCGACATTGGATAAAATTGAATCCGTTTTGGACGGGCACACGTTAATACTGCAAACTGATCAATTTGACACAAAGCGATTGTTTGTTTGATTTTCGTTTGTTAAATATATTCTGTGATTGGTGTAGTGTTAGTTACAGTAAAAGGTTCAACGATTTAATTATCGAATAGGAGGATCAACCCTTTGTGAATTACAGTGCAACAGCAGTTATATATTCAAATAAATATTGACATAAGTTCATTATTTTGCGTGTCATTGTCAACCAATAGATTTGACACTGATAAAAAAAGGGATTTCAAAAGATTTTTTTGACATTTCCTGCACTGGAGAAGAAGCCCTGGGTCGACGGGGACTTTACAAACATAAAATTAACGGACACAAAGACACCCAGACTCGGAGCAACCATTTTAGATCGAACCCACAACACGCCGCGCAGTGATAAATGGCGAGGTAACCACTTAAGCCACAAAACCAACCGTGCAGCCTAAAGTACATCAAACCCACATCTTGAAATCAAAACCACATAATCTTATATAACACACACAAATACCACATTCTTAATCTCAGATACTATTTCTTGTTCACGATTTATGTCTCAGCTTCACCCAAACCAATAGCCATGTTCGTAAACCTTTGGCTGTCAAAATAGCATACAGCGACCGCCATAAAGCGTCAGTTTATGTCCTTGAAAAATATGACAGCCATGACCCAAAATATATTCATATCATCGCAAAAACAGTAAAAGTTAAACCAGAACAATAAAATGGATAGTTTTATAGCGGTTTTATATCGACGACAGGTGAGCCTCGGGGATTCTTCTATGTTTTATCGTCCGGAACTGAATTCCGTACAACAAAGGATCTGTGAGACGTTATAGATAGGAATACCAAAGCTTACGAAGACAAATATTGGTTTCGATGCATCAGCCATGTTGAAGTTCAAGATATTTTATTTATTGTGACGTTATAGTAGGAAGAATACGTTGTGATTTGTATCTGACATGTTAGATTCTTTCATTGCTATTTTTAGAATAATAAACTTATCCAAGTGAAATACTCGGGTTGATAAAACCTAACTAATGTTGCGATTGTAACCTCAATTTAGTATCTGGAAGACTATGCAGCACTGATTTAAGAAACGGTGTCTTATATTCATATTAGAGGCCAAAATATAATATGATCATTGTTGTACCAACGGCATACGTACCTATAGTCTATATCACATAGCATGGATACTGTGACGTTTGTCATTTGAAGATAAATATCAATGAAAATGATAGACGATCAAATTAAAACCTATTGAATAAATACTCCAGGCTCTTGGTCATTTAATTAGCCAATTGGTTAGAGAAAGATTCAATCATTTTCTTTCATCTTAATCATAACATATTAAACGTCACAGTAGCCATGCTAAATGAAATAGACTATACCTAAGTAATTTGTTATTACCAACTTATTTAATAATCTTATATCATATTATTTCTTGATGTTCTAAGTAATACTAACAAATCTACGGGTGCTTTTAATGTATTTTGGACTTATAATAAATAATCAATTACTATTATTGTTGAATTGTGATTTTCTGCGAAGTCGTCAATGTATTTTATAGTAGGCAATTTACTGGTAACACATTTAGTACATGACTAAAATCATAATTGTTAATTAAGGTAAAATGTGATCCAGTGTGTTTGCAGATGGTAGTTCAACATCCCAAAATAATTTGCTTGCTCTTGTGGTTCTCGGAGGCTATATAATATTATTCATCAAGTTTAACCTCCATGCCTCTAATTAATAACGCTTAGACAGCTCCATATCAGTAGATAGAACCTTCATAATGTTAAAGCTTAGGTTAGCTTCATTATAGCAATAACATTTTAGGGGTTGGTAAAAAAAAGTACTTTTTTCATCATTATATTGGCGAACGGTAAAAATATAAACAGACGATCGAACTTGGTGCGCTCCGAACCATATTCGCTCGTGTGGTGCACGGTCCGCCGGACATTATTATTATTAATATCATTATAATATGGTTCGGAGCGCACCATGTTCGTGGTTCGGCCCGAACCAAGTTCGATCGTCTGTTTATACTTTAAGTTTGCGCATTTGAGTTGCTTATGGTCCCAGTTAGCAATACTTCTCGATAAGCATATTACACATGAAAACCTAGTTGAATGTCATTACTGACTAAGCCTGTAACTACTTTACAATAATAATATTCTGTAAAGTTGTTGTGATGATTGTGAAATGTTTAATAAAAAATCTGCAGTATAACACCTCTCTTGTGCTGTGGCGCATGTTAGGAGAGGCCTACGTCCAGCAGTGAACTGCGATAGACTGATTTATGGATGGATAACTATTCCCTCTTTCTTCTTTAACTATTCTCTCTTTTCTTCTTTAACAACCCTGTGTCGCGGGGGACTTTACAAACATTCAATTAACTGTCACAAAGTTCACCCAAATTTAGGACGACCATTTATGGACCACACAAATTTCTGTCCCGTGTGGGAATTGAACCCACAACACGCCGCGCAGTGGTAAATGGCGAGGTAACCACGAACCAACCGATATCTCAGTTGTAAATCTAAAGACGACATTTCTCAACATCACTTTAGCAATAGAGTTTATTATTTCAGTCTGTACACCACCAAATAATTTTGCGTCGTTACATAACTTCTTGAACGACAGCACTTGTACGTTTTTATGTTTCGCTTGGGTCTCGAAACTAGAGAGTGACGACTTTACTCACGTCTTTAGATCCAAATAATGGATAACTTGCCTCTACAATTTCTAACCTTGTAAAAATTCTTTAGATTGGTAAGAATTTAGAGCAAGAAGTGTGTTTGCAGGTTGTTTTAAACCAATCCAATTACTTTAACCCGTAATTTTAAATAGTTGATCGTAAAGTTATTCAGTAGACGCCAACAATGAACGATTAATGAGAGATTTTGTGATAATTGGTGAGGTTGGCAAGTAAATCGTGATTAACGTAAAATATGCTAGTTAACAGAGTGAACGGAATGGTCCAATTTAGATGGAATTTTGTCTCGCAATTTTATCGTACGACAACACAATACTAAACTAAATTTGTATTTGTAAAATGGGTACTTACTATGTCTACTTAAAACTAATTTAAATACACGTTATTATGTTAATTTTTTTAGAGAGGTACGGCACCATTTTAGTGAGCAAGCCCGACTGGGGAAGGTCCCTAAGGTATGCTTGTTTGCCACCCAAATAGTATAAAACAAAAACTGTCTAGCTTCACAATTAAAATCATTAAAATGTAATGTATGCCATGCTATGTATTGCAATACCAGAGGTATCACTTGCGTGCCAACCCATTTATTTACACCAGAGCTTTAAGATGGAAGTAACCTTGGGATAGGAATACGTTTTTGTCAAAACGGAGGAGGAGGGAGGTCCCCAAGTCGCTAGTATGGTGCCCTACATCTCTTAAAATAAATACATAACTTCAAGACGCACACTTAGAAGATTTCTATTGATTTTATAAAAGTAAAAAGCTTCCGATACAATTTAAACGAAACTAATAAAATCGTGAACGTTACCGTTAACGTCTCTGGCGCGTACATAAATTGCATATATTTTGAAGTCAATACAAGGAAAGGAAGCCTTTGCTATATTAGTAACAAGTACCTACTGCTTAGAATTGAAACATATTCTGCAATTTTTATTTGAGCAGTAATATATTACGTACTACATTTACTAAATAAGTCTTCCTTATTTATTTATAAGTTGCAAATTATAAGAATAATTATATTTGAACTTCATATTAATTGATCTTTTTCTTTTTTTAAAAGACAACTTTTTTTAAGGACCCACACTAGAGAACAAGCTCTGTGTCGCGGAGGACTTTAAAAACATCCAATTAATGGACACAAATTAACAAAGCATAGCATTAATAGAACAACTCTTTGTGGTTTTGTCCTGTGTGGGAATCGAACCCACAACCTCGTGCCAGTCGACCAATATAGCAGTTTTGTATGTATTAATTACCTATCTAAATATTTGGGGTTGATAAAGCAGTTTAGCAATTGAATATCAAAGAATACAGAAGAGAAGACTATTGTGTTCAACACTACGCAAAAAATATAAACCACGCTACTTAAAAATAAATTGAATAAAGATATTTTGAAATCGCTACAGGAGAAACTGGATGCCAGGAAATTTACTCTGTAACGGTCCAACGATGTTAAATTGTTAGAACGTGGTACCAACTGGAAATTTATAGGCTTTGCGAGAGTACGATTACTGTTGCGAAGCTTTGAGAAGTCACCCGGAGACTTTTATGAAGACTCTTTAGATCTTATTACAGAAGACATTAGGTCTCGACGAGATATGTGGGGGCTTTTGTTTCATGAACTATTACTGGTTAGGATTTATTATCGTGGATGTTGAAATATAAGAGATAGGTAATGGTATAATATGATTGTGATTTGGGTTATTTTGTTATGAAGTGTAGATTTAAGATTTGATTAAAGTCTTAACTACAATTAACTTCAGAATAGAACACTATTACCAGACATTAGGAAGCAAACTCTATTTTGGAAGTTTAGAAACAAACAAACTTTAAAAAAATACATTTAAACAACTCCTGACTACTGACTGCCTTGGTGGTCCAGTGGCCGCAGTATGCGCTTGCTGTGTGAGGTTGTGGGTACAATTCTACACAGGACAAAACTTTGCGTGACCCACAAAGTGTTGTTATGAGTCTGGGTGTAATTTGTGTTCGTTAATTGTATGTTTGTAAAGTCCCCCGTGACACAGAGCTTGTTCTCTAGTGCGGGAGTTGCCTTTGAAACAAAAAGAAAAATCCCGCACTTGAAACAAACACAAAGTACACCCAGATTTGGAACAAACATTTATGGCTCACTCAAAGTTTTGTCCCGAGTAGTAATCAAACCGACAATAGCGCAGTGTTAGAGGCGAGGTATCTACGATACCCACAAGACCACACGTGCAGTCATTCAAGGGCACAAAATACACTTAGGTAGTCCTATTCCAAGACTCAAATATTCTTTGTAATGGACCAAGAGCCAGCAACGTATTTACTTTTGTTTTTTCATAAGTCATGAAAATTCACAAACTAACTTTTATAAACCCGCAGAATAACAAAATGATCTTCTGGCAACCCTCTGCAGCTGGGGTGTGTAACCCTAAAATAACAAAGATAGAATAGATAGAGATAAAATAACAAATAAAACTTAATTTGGTTATAGTATCAGTCCTAAAATCTGTAGTTAATGATTTTGGCAGTATTTTCTAATTTAAATTAAGTATTTTAGTTTAGGTTTTATTTTAGGAGGGTTTAGGAGTTAAACACCCCGGCCGCGGAGGATTGCCAGAAGAACTTTTTATTATTCTGCAAGTATAAAAGATTTTTGTGAATTTGTGAATTTTCATGACTTTTAAAATGACAAAAGTAAATACAATGCTGGCTCTCCCTCTATAACTTTCACCCAGGAATTAAACTCTGGTATTGCACAACTAGTAATATTACTCTACCTATATAATTACCCATCTAATTACTATTTTAATAGCTGTGACAGTACAACATAATAAAGGTGTACACATGTCAAATAAAATATACCTCGAAGCAGTTCGGTTTAATTCGTTTAATAGTCTATTGCTCGCGGCCTACTAATAGGATGGGACGAGGTGATTCGTAATCGCGACCACACGCGGGCTCAATACGAATATACGGGAATATAATATGTACGGGCACGGAGACGTTGCATGGGTATGTACTAACAAAGTTAATTTAAATATTAATTTGTTTTTAAACATATCTACATATCGTCTACATTAATGCTTACTAATATTATGTGAAAGTTTGTGAGAATGGATGGATGGATGTTTGTTACTCTTTCACGTAAAAGCTACTGAATGGATCTGGATGAAATTTGGCAGAGAGATAGATTATGGTCTGGAATAACACATACCGAATACACATCACGTCTTTTACTTAAAGCGATAGACACCTACGTTTCGCCAGCTAAATTAAATGTCAACCTTACTAATATTATAAAGGTGAAAGTTTGTAGGAATGGATGGATTGATGGATGTTTGTTACTCTTTCATGTATAAAACTACATGGAATTTGGCACAGAGATAGATTATGGTTTGGAATAACACATAGGCTACTTTTTTCACATCCACGCGGGTGGAGCCGCGGGCAACAGCTACTATAATATAAATAAATAATATATTCCGTCAGCATTCTTTTACCTAATTCCAAAAATGTAATACACATTCGTATGTTTTTATACTTACAATTAAATCCGATGTTATCTTAGTCGCGTTACGGATAGAGGTTTGATATACACTTTTAATCTCATATTCATAGCTACATGTTTATTTACTAAAACACATTATAACTTTAGAAATACGAATAATATTATTATATCTATTATTATTAAGCTGAAGAGTTTGTTAGTTTGTATGGTTGAACGCGCCAATCTCAGAAAGTACTGGTTCAATTAGAAAAAATCTTTTTTTGTTGAATAGTGCATTTATCCAGGAAGGCTAAAGGCTATATAACATCACGCTATGATCAATAGGACCGGAGCAGTAGTGAGATATGTTGCAAAATCGGGACAAATATTCCAGATTACCACGCGAACGAAGTCGCGGGTGACCCCTAAAAAGGTTCAGTTTAATATTGTTTTTTTAATATTTTCTATCTTGCATGTTTGACTGGCCTGTTGGTCTAGTGGTTTATGACTCTGACTGCTAAGTCGGAGGTCGTGGGTTCGATTGTCACAAACTTTATCTGATTCATAAATGTTTCTTCCGAGTCTGGGTTTAATTTGTGTTCATGAATTGTCTGTTTGTAAAGACCCCGTGACTCAGGGCTAGTTGTAAAATAAAAAAACCTACTGCTTTTATCTCAGCATTACCCAAAGCGGGAATTATTGAAGATGTTAACAAAGATCTATCTAGGCGATGTATTACAAAAGGTTCAAATTATAAGTATTTAGAACCAACTTTGGTGCCTAGAAATAGGAAAATATAGAGATAGGTACCATGATCTCTGCTAAACCTAATAGTCAATGAGCCTGATGATATACATATGTAATTATTTTAAAATTACAGTCATTTACAGTCATAAATTAGCAATTCAGTACAATGAAGAATTTGTAAATAAACGTAATCACCGTTGCAACTATGTACCTACCTGCAAAAACAATGCTGGTTAAAGAATTAACTGCATTCAAAGAAATTGAATCTAACAATAAAATCAAGTTGCAAAGCCATGAAAATATTTAACAGCAAAATAGCTAAAAATAAACGGGCAATAACAAAAAATAAAATGCAAAAATCTAAATTTTCAATGCAGCGGCTACAAGACAATGTATTTTTACTTCGTTGAAAATTCTGTATTATTCCCTCCTTAACGCTGGGAGGGGATTCCGTTGAGTGGTTTTGTTATTTTTCATGCTGCACTCGGGTTTTTGTTTATTTTTCGTGCTTTTAAAAATAAACGGCTCGCGGCCATTTGTACGGTTATATTCTGAGCACTGTAGGTATGTGTGAATATTCAGAATTGTCACGGATTTTCATCCTGTGGATTATTTTTAAATATTAAAAGGAAATACTGATTCAATTTAACCTATATCCTATCGTCCTGACTTTGAAAATACCTCCACTTTATAGAAGACCGCAACTAAATAAAGAAACAAGAGAGGTTGGGCACCATACTAGCGAGCAAGCCGGATAGGAAAAGGACCTTACAAAAGACCACAGCCAAATAACTACACACAGCCTGTGTGCGAGTACAGGTCTCCAGCGCTCATTTAAGGTTGCGTTTTGAAAGAAACGTTTTCTTATCCCATTTTAAAGCCCTCCTGGTGTAAAAAATAGGCCGGCAACATGCAAGTGATACCTTTAGTATTGTAAGCGTCCATAGACTACGGTAACTGCTTACCATCAGGCGGGCCGTATGCTTATTTGCCACCTAAGTAGTCTAAAAAAAGTGAAATTTCTATGTAACAACTCATCGCCTATAATTTGATTTTACTTGCGTTCTTCTAAAACTCGTTATCAACAATGACTGTTCTTCCCCATGGTTCATTCTCGCTTTATGTACCATAGCAATATCCCCATCCCTTAAATAGGTACATAAATATGCTTCATGAACGTTCCCAGCATCCCTATCATCTCAAGATAACTAAATTAACTTTAAATTAGTTATGAGAGTTGCCGCGCGTTTTTTACTTGATTATTACTGAAGCGTTGTCGCTATCTTTCGTTATCTTTTCCTTTCTTTTCTTTTTCTTTTGTATTTTTTTCACTCGATGTTAACAGAATTACAAAGGAATGGGTGTTAAGATTATATTTATTTTATTATTTTCGTTTATCGAAGCTAAGTTTTTTTTGTAACTATTTAATACTATTTGGAGGCTGTCTTTTTAAAATTTTGTTATTGCGTATAATCTTGTTGGGGCATAATGCGTACGACTGCGGTGATGAGGGAGTTCTATATTCATGTCATGTATAGGTAGTTCCGCGGTCAGATTGACTGACCTGATGATCTAGTGTTTAGTGATCCTGACTGCTAAGCCGGAGGTCGTGGGTTGGATTCCCATACGGGACAAAACTTTTTGTGATCCTTAAATGGTTGTACTGAGACTGGATGTAATTTATGTATGTGAATTGTATGTTTATAAAGTCCCCTACGACACAGGGCTTGTTCCGTAGTGCGGATTTTGTCTTTTTTTTCAAATAATTGAAAATTAATTGAATTCAACTGTTGAATTTGCTTAAACTCTCTTGTTGCTCAATACCTACAGGTTGATATTTTTTTCACCGAAATAGGCCAATTTGTTAAATTATGATTCACTGCACGTGTTAGGCAACTGTTAGTGTACTGAGCAGTTAAAATGAATGAATAAATAAATAAAAAAGTAAAATTCAATGGCTATAAAATTACATCAAATACAACAGACGTGATTGATGATTTAAAAAAACAGGCATCATTACCTGTCCTTCTCTGAACCCACCATTTCCTCGACCTTCATTTTGAAATGCACAATGCTCTATTTTTAACCTCATTTGTGTCATTGTTATCTACTTTAATGAAAAGGGGCTTTATAAGGTCCCACGTCTCGAAACTGAATAGCTTTTAAACTAATGAGTTGCGACCTTGATTGCTGACGACCTACAAACAGTTGCTTTTAATTTAAATCTTTCCACCCCGTTTTTATATAGAAAGCTCTTAGAATAAACCTCTTGCTTCGAAAGAAAAATAGCGAGAACTTCTTTGAAAAAGCAGAAGCGAAAGAAGTCTGGAGATGCTATCGACAGTTCATTGATAAAACTGTTACTTTGAATCAAACTGAGAAGTTGTTAGTTCAATTTTATACGAACTCCTTGTTAACCTCCAAGTTGAAACTGATCAATAACATCATACTAGACTTGGGTTCAATAATTAAAACTGAGAGCGCTATTGAAATTTATATTGTAAAGCTGAAGAGTTTGTTTGTTTATTAGGTTAAACGCGCTAATCTCAGAAAGTACTGATTCGATTAGAAATGTCTTTTTTTGTTGAATAGTGCATTTATCCAGAAAGGCTATAGGCTATATAACATAACGCTATGATATGTTGCAAAATTGGGGAAAATATTCCAAATTACTTGCGAACGAAGTCGCGGGCAACCCCTAGTAATTAATAGAGAGGCAGCGTGAGCAGGCCACTGTAGATCGACGACATAGTAAAGGTTGCTGGCAACCTGTGGACAAGGTCAGCTCAGGACCGAGTGATATGGAAAACATTGGGGGAGTCCTATATCAGCTCTTATAGCTGAGATGGATGGATGGATAGTGCACAGGCTTCTAAGAAGGTGGATCGACGACGTAGTAACAAGGATATGGATATGAACAAGGTCAGCTCAGGACCAAGTGATGTGGAAAACCTTGGGGGAAGCCTTAGTGGACTTTTTTAGGCTGAGTTTTTTTTTTTTCTTTTTTCATAAATAACTCCCGCAGTCAGTTTTTAGGTATTTTTCAAATATTGCATAAAAAATCTAGTCCTAGTTGTTGAATCTAAATTATGTATAAAGTCAACATAACCGAATGCAGAGCCAACTGCAAACGAGTAAAGTTTCGATAACTTTACTCATTTACAGTATAACAGCTACAAATCGTTTACAAGGTGAAATGTTTTACTATATCATCACTGCCCCAATTTCAACATACACATCATTCGTATGAAGCGCGTATTTCGTATGAAGGTGGATAGAGACTATAGAGAGCAAATTTTTGACGGCACGATTGGTTCAGTGGCTTAATTGGTTACATCGATATTTGCCTCTGCGTGTCGGGTTGTGGGATACGAACCCCCCACGGGACAAAAAATGCGTGATCCATAAATGGTTATTCCGAGACTGAGTGTAGTTTGTGTCAAAAAAATATTTCGAACAAGTCATTTTTCGCATCTTTACATTCATAAAGATTTTTAATATATCAATTATTTGACGGTTATATGCGTTTCAATTAATCTCTAAATTACACTCAGTCAAAACTACGATGAGTTGATATTATATACATCTGCACAGACATCATCATTGCCTTGTTGATTCCGCGGTATGAGATTTAAATCAAAACTATATCGTAGAATAAAACTCGGTAGTTAGGTATTTGGTATTAGGTTCACTGATATTACATAAGATTTAATTTAGCTGGCGAAACGTAGGTGTCTATAGCTTTAAGTAAAAGACATGATGTGTATTCAGTATGTCTGTTTTAATACAAAACTTAGCTATCTGTGAACATTATAATTAAAATAATAAAATGTTTTAAGCAAACAACGCTTGACGTAACCTGTTAGTCAGCGTTTGTGACGTCAACGCGAAGTGACAACAGCCTTTTAACTACAATTAGCTGAAACAACACGAACACAACTAGGTACAATCGGCAAAGTTAGCACTCACTCACTCATGGAATGTTTATTTATTTATTAAATACAAAAGGGGTCTCCTGCTTTAGAATATAGATACTCGAATGTGTAATTATCTTTCCTATAATAATAACCATGACCAGTAAATTAAAATGGGAATGCAAAAAAAAAAACGGTAATTTAACAATCTGTCTTCTGAATTCGGCTTAAACTGCGTATAGCTTTTTATTTTTTTCTACTGTCTATACAAGTCCGTGTGGTGACGAATTAAGAATACAAATGTCACCACCCTGTTTCCTCTGAGGGTGTCGTAAAAGTCGACTAAGGAACTAAGTCAGGCAGACAATATCCACTGCAAGAGCACTCGAAACAAAACCCTATACCAACCCGTCAGGCCAGCACGGTATAGTAGGCTAATATCCCTCCAAATTTATGGAGAAGACCCGTGCCCAGCAGTGGGACGTTTATGGGTTAAGATGATGATGATGACTGTCTGCACAATTTCCGTCATATGGTTTGTGGTTCCAGTAGACAGGTTCAACAAAGGCTATCGGGTGACTAGGACCGCGGCCCACTCCATTAAGGTCCCAGTCGCCGGAAGCCTCAATTTAACATGGTCTTCAGATTAATCGACTAGCCTGTTGAACTAGTGGTTAGTGACATTGCCTGCAATGCTACTAAGCACTAGTTTTATTCTCACACGGGACAAACTGTGTGATTAATAAATGTTCGTTTCGAGGCTGGGTGTAATTTGTGTCAGTAAATTTTATCTTTCGCGCTACTAGGCCTGTTCTCTAATGCGAGAGGAGTCTTTTAAAAAACATCAAATACCTGACTTTACTAATCATAAAACATTTTAGTTAAGCAGGCCAAAATCCCTAGATTAAAGTATCAAGAGTGGTCGTGCTGTAACTTGCCCAATACCTGATAGATTTTTTATTCATCAACTGAGTAAATTCTTAGGTTCCTTTAGCTTTTAAGCTAATGAGGTATGGCCTTGATTACTACCACGACCGACCCAGAAAGGAACGTAGCAATTATTTACCTACAATTCAGCTTTTTTGCTAGCTGTATGTGTAACACTAATTGGAATTACTCAGTTTAGTTTAGTATGGTAATTTAGTATTCAGTTTTTTGGTATTTATGTCAATTTTTATTATAAGTATGTCACTTATTAAAGTGAAATAGAAATAAGAATTACTATAGTCTATTTTATATTTAATGGTTTATTTTGTATTTCAGAAGTAAATAGGCTGAATAAGAGTTTAATCTATTCGAGATCCAAAAAATTGAATAGGTATTTTTGTTTTGCATTGATTATATTATAATTAGTTGTCATTACTTTATATTAAAGAATATAAAGTTATGACAACTTTGATTCAATACCATAATATACATATATATCCTATATCTTTACAGCAAACGGTACATATTTACATTCCTAAATGGTATAAATGCTAACAATATAGCCAAACCATTCCCCCGAGCCTACGATCCTTAGATTTTAGCATTTATGCAAACAAACAATTAAGCAAAGCCCCATCAGTCAAAAACAAACACAATTTAACCAAACAGTGAGGAAACAGTAAAAAACCGTAAAACACCGCGAACACAGCTGATATTGCGAAAAAAACCAATGACCCGAGTTGATATTTCGCAACCGAAGCAGGCAATAAGTTTGCGCTGAACGCGTTTGGGAATAATGTTACTGGAAGCGACATTGTTGTTATAGCTTAGGTATTATATACGAGTAGGTACTACTGTCATAATGCTACCGATAGTTTTGTATAATGTGACAGCGACAGTGTGACAGCCTTGATTGATTGCACGAGGTGGTTCGACTCCCATACCGAGACAAAAATGTATGTGGCCCCCAATAAAGTTGTTCTGAGTCTAGGTGTAATTTGTGTCCGTTAAGTGTATATTTGTAAAGTCCCCCACAACACAGAGCTTGTTCTCTAGTGCTGGAGATGTTTAAAAAAATGGTGGACAAATGTCATGAACGAACCCATAACCTGAGCTATGGATAATATTGAAATTATCACTTAAACACACATGCCACGTCATGTAGAATATCGACTTGATTGCACGTGGAGCATGTAATTTAAAGTTTCCATAATCTTAAGTCAAATATGTCTTTAAAAAATCGTATTGTTGTCAACTAGTGCATGGAACTTACATTCATGGTGCCGAGTTACCTTAATAATTCTTACCAAGACTCCTAAAACACATAACGTCAGTTGAAAGTACCTAAGAAGTTAATATCGCCATATTTTGTCCACGGAACGGGCAACATTTAATTCATTCCTCTCGACTGCAAGTAAATTGAATCTTCTATGAAAATATGAATTCAGAATTCATTTAAGAACTTTAGAATAGACCTCTTTGTACGCTGGTGTCTTTGGTCGTAAATTAAAAAGTTTCAGTGGAAATTCTGTATTAAAGTAAAAAGTTTTTCATATTTAAAGTATCGAATTCGCGGACTCACTATTGTTATTGAGACGTCTTATTGAGAATCTTTGTTAAGATATTAAGGATAAATTTCCATTTAGACTTAAAGTCTGCGAGATGAAAGTTTCAATATGAAAATAATAGGCTAAGTGCTTAAATTGAAGTCACAAGAGAGTTTCACCTATTTAATAATAAATTTATACATTTGGAATTCTTGATCTAATTTGAAATAACTTAGTTATTAAATAATGATAAGTAACAACATTTGTTTGAGTTGATTCAAATAATTATGATATTGAAAGTATACCTAGCTTATAACTTCTTCTTCTCGCTTTTGATGTTTGAGTTATACCTATTGGACATACCTTCACATGAATATTGTTGATATTTTTTGGCTCTACCCAAAGTTAAGTAACAAACTTGACTGCCTTGGTGGTCCAGTGGCCGCAGTATGCGCCTGCTGTGCACGAGGTTGACGGTTTGATTCCCACACAGGACAAAACTTTGTGTGACCCATAAAGAGTTGTTCTGAGTCTGGGTGTAATTTGTGTCCATTAATTGTATGTTTGTAAAGTCCCTCGCGACACAGAGCTTGTTCTCTAGTGGGGGAGTTGTCTTTAAAAAACAAAAAAAAAATTGTTTAGTTTGTTACTTAACTGGCTGTGGAAGAATTTAGGAGTATCTTCATTTATCCATGACTATTTGAGTATTAAATTGCAGTTAGGTAGTCATAACTAAGTAGGATTAATTTTATTTCAATCAGATATTCGCTTAAAAGAAAAAGACGTAATTACTTTTCATCTTCATAATCTCTTTTCACTTGACAGGGCCTAACTCCGTTAGCACTTACCTTTGAAGAAACGACATCTCCTGCGGAACAAGACTTAATTTGAATTGCTTATTAACTTGAATAATAATATACAAAAATAAGTTAGTAGATAAGTTGATAGAAACTACATAATGCTTCGATTTATTTTTAAAATGTTTTGTCACTTTGCAACATCTAAATCGCTAGCCTTGAATAAACGATATCTATTTCAAAAAGAAAACTTGTGGTACTACTTGTTAAAACTCTTAATTAATGGCTCTTGTGGTAACGATAGACTGTCAAACTTCAATTATAAATCATAGTTGTTGCCCGCGGCTCCGCCCGCGTGGATGTCCATTATCGCTGTAACAAGTAGCCTATGTGTTATTCGAGACCATAATCTATCTCTGTGCCAAATTTCATCCAGATCCGATCAGTAGTTTTTACGTGAAAGAGTAACAAACATCCATCCATCCATCCATTCTTACAAACTTTCGCATTTATAATATTAGTAGGATAAGTTGTTGCCCACGGCTCCGCCCGCGTACATGTTGGTTATCGCGATAAAAAGCCTATGTGCTATTCCAGAGTATAATCAATCTCTTTGCCAAATTTTATCCAGATCCGTTCAGTATTTTTGCGTGAAAGAGTAACAAACATCCATACATTCTTACAAACTTTCGCGTTTATAATATTAGTAAGGATGGTCTAGTAGTTACTACGTGTCAATTCAGCACATGTTATAATAATGTAACTTCCCATAAGAACAAGTCCCTTACGAGGCATAACGGTTATGGGACCTCGTAAGTATGGCTACGTCCATTATCGATCGATGACGAGCTGTTTACTACTCTTTTAATATTGGGCAATAACAATAACCTCGTATACGATCGTCGTACCCTGTGACACTTCTATTTTCTCTAACTCCACAACATCATAGTCGTGAAAATGATTTTTATTTCAATACGAAAATACGAGATCCTGTATAAATCATCGGTTGTGCGCGCTTTCGTGTCAAAACGTCGACTGAGGCCATTACTGGGTGAGTTGGGAGATTTCTAATGATGGCGCTACATGCGGTTATGGGATATTAAGTTAAAGGTTTATTATTTCTGGATTAAGAATTTTTCTTTTCTGGTTACATGCTTTTTATTGAACAAAAGTAAACAGTATATATACTTATGTCCAGTTTTTTATTATGCATGTTTCTAAGCAGAATATAAGTTTTGCTACACATGTATCCTTTTAAGATTTAAGTATAATATTTGTATGTATGTGTACATGTAATTTCTACCTTTTTTTTCTGTACTGTTACGTAAGTGGCTATAATACATGGATTAATGGATTATGACTGCCTTGGCGGTCCAGTGGTCGCAGTATGCGCCTGCTGTGCACGAGGTTGTGGGTTCGATTCCCACCCAGGATAAAACTTTGTGTGGCCCACATAGAGTTGTTCTGTGTCTGGGTGTAATTTGTGTCCGTTAATTGTATGTTTGTAGAGTCCGCCGCGACATAGAGCTTGTTCTCTAGTGCGGGAGTTGTCTTTTTTTGAAGAGAAAAAAAAAGAGATTAAATGGTTTAAATATCGCACGTATCAAGTTAAACAATACAAAACAGTTATATTGCAGTAGTATTACTGTAAAAGTTAAAAAAAGTAAAGTTTAATACAACTTAACCAAAGTGAGCTAATTGTACTTCGTTGTCATTAAAAATGTTAATGGCCCGTCTATAGTTACGACTTGGTCAAGATATAGTAATCTTATTTCCAGCTGGATTGGTTATATATTGGTATAACGAAAACCTTTTCCCTAAATCAACTTTTACGAGCTTCGCAAAACGATAAACAGCTGACACCTTTAGTGTTTTCCTTTTATTTACAGATCACTGAATACGCATTTATAGTGAAGGAACTATGCTATTCTATAAATCAGAATATTTTCCAATAGATAGAATATAGAAACGTTATTAAATTTAAATAGACCTTTACCCTGAAGTGGGATATAACAGGCTATAAAAAGGTATAAAATATTGTTTGAGTTTCAGCGTCAAAATAAACTTGAAACTATCAACTTTTGCACTAATTAGTCAGTCTGTGTGAGACCATACATATATAACTGCATAGACTCAAGCCTGTCTCCCAGATGGGTGAGCAGAGACAGGTTTTCGATACTGGAAATTTTTGCATATTGGATAAATATATTTTTATTAGTTACTTAGTAATTCATCACTCTGGTTTAATGATTCTAAACTCTATATTATTGCTAGTTTTAATAACAAAAAGTTCTGACATAAAGCAATCCCTCTAGACAAGTGGCATAAACGGTATTGAATCGATAGATTAGTAAGCAAATGTATGGTATTAGACGTAAGTTTTCGACATTATATCGTAAACTTATTATATTTTTGCGTTTATGAATCTTGTCTAGAGGGGTTTATAATTGAACTATTTTTATTCTATGCTGTTATTTTTCCAATGAAAAATGTAAAACCAGGAAAGGTTTCACAGTAATTAATAATCGCTTTAAATAATGACTTAATTTAAGATGTAGGCACACGTCATCGGATCCCAGCTCTGACATTGACGGGAGTAAAATATCGTTGCGTTCTCGGAGCTGACACGTCGACAGTGCATGTCGGCGTCATTGCGGGGTGATTTGTGGACTGACTTTAACGGATGACTATATGAATGCTACTTGACAGAAGTACTCAACAGATTGAATAATTTATTACATTTAATTGTTTATTTGCACATGTTTTTTTTTGTAATTTTTAACCAAATCCATATTAAGTGACGTCGAAAGCTATACCTAATGAAAATTAAAACTGTTCTGTCGTTGAGGCAATATAATAAGATTTTAGGTTATTTAAGGTAAAATCTAAATTTTCTTGAATTAAAATTTATTTTCTTTGAAATTTTGTGTGTTTATTTTCTAGTCTAGAAATACATGTAAATTTTTTATATATTTTTTTTAATACTACTAGCAAACAAGCTTACAGCCCGCCTGATGTTAAGCAGTTACCGTAGCCTATGGACGCAATACCAGAGATATAACTTGCGTGTTGCCAACCTATATTTTTCCACCAGCGCTTTTAGATGAAGTATCCCTGGGAAGGGAATACGTTTCTTTCAAAACGCCAAACAAAATTCCTCAATGAGTTATAGAGATCTGTACCCACACACGTGAACATAACTACACCGAATTTAAAAATAATCCATAAATATCCAATATCTGCTGATATTAATAAGAAACAAATTCAAAATCTAAACGACGTCAGACCGAAAACTTGTAAATACGTCTTCGGACGAACTTTACTCGTCAACTTATATAAGTACTGGAACTTTTCTGATTGCTTCCAAGTTGTCGGCTAACAGGAAAAATATTACCAAGTCGTTATTTACGTCAATGTTTTTTTTTACATTCCCTCTTCTTATTTACGCTGATCTAGAGATTCTGGAGTAGCTTGGAGTGATGGGCAGTTCACGGCAAATAGGGTTTTTTGATTGAATTTCTTTATTTGGACTTTGATAAAGCGTTTGACTTATCTGTCGTCAATCTCAGGAGAGCGATTTTTAAAGAAAACTCAATTTTAAAACTTAAATTGTTTTGGTACCTATAATGCTTTTTGAAATTCGTTTTAACTGTTCTGCTACTGAAATAGTATATTTTATTTAAGTTATTTTCTTTTTGTTTCAGGGTAAGCTGGAGACCATCCCTCGTTATGTAGTGTAAGTTACATTGTATATTTGTTTACGAGACTACTTAAATAAACAATTATCCTTCTTTAATAGAAAACACATTAAAATTAAAGATAAGGTCCATAATATGGATGGCACCAATGCTACATATTATAGTAAGAAAGATGTAGATATCGCACTGGCGCGCGGAATTATTTGCCGTCAACAGTAGTTAAGAAGTTTCATTTCGTCTATCACTATCTCTTTCTATCTCATTATATTCCGTATGATCTATTGCATCCATACTAGAAATCTATCAGCAAGTACGCTTCAAAACCACCAAAACATTGTAACAAAGTTCAGCTTTGTGTTCAGCGCTGCTTAGTATGAAGGCAGAAGCTTATCTTTCTTCATAATATCTTTAGATAAGATCATTTTGCCTCACATGTGAGTAAGTTACTAGATGTATTTTATGGTTGTTATTTTGTATTAGAAATTAATTGTTTTGTACTAAGTTTTCAACCTATGTATGTTATTGTTTTTTTAAAACCGTTTTAACATAAATGGCACAATGGTTATCTCTCCATATTAACTACTACTCTACGGTTTTTTTCGAGCGCTACAACATCCTTCAAAAGAGCACTAACTTCATTGTACGCAGCGGCTTGACTGTGTTCTTAGCATTGTGGTCCATAAGCGGCGAGTAATATTTACCATCAGGTGTTACCGCACTAAGCCACAAACCATGGGCCACTTGATATCATGTCCCCTATGCCCTGATACCTGCACCTTAGAAAAGCTTATGGACGCTACTGAAAGTGCAAAACTCGGAGCAAATTTCTGGGTCAATACAATTTAGATTGCCATCGATACGCTCTCTCGTTTGTACATACTATGTGTTACCCACCAATTTTTCTCATTAATATATAAAATACAATTCATCACTAAATCCTTACTAATATTATAAATGTGAAGTTTGTAAGAATGGATGGATGGATGTTTGTTACTCTTTCACGTAAAAACTACTGAACGGATCTGGATGAAATTTGGCACAGAAATGGATTAGGGTCTGGAATAACACATAGGCTACTTTTTGCAGCGATAACCGACATCCACGCGGGCGGAGCCGTGGGCAACAGCTATTCACAATAAAGCTGTTTTTAATTTAATTTTGTCCCAAACCAGTCCACATATCCTATCGTCTATAAACTCTCAAAGCAATTAAAATGCCACTTTATTTTCCGCAAAACTATAATTATAGTTGTGCAGTTTCCCAATAAATATATCTTGTAAATGGTTATAAGATAAAAATCACGATACAAACTATATCAAAGCTAACCGCAAAGGGTATCGTTAAACTTTTATTGGTCTATTACTGTTTTATAACAAAGAATATCGAGAGGGAGCTCGGCTGCTATAAAATCCTATGTTTCTGATGTTGCTCGCCGTACGTAAGAAGCTGAAGCGATTGGCTGGTAATCAACTAGTAAGTACAATGTGATTTAACCAAACACTTAGTGTTTGTTTACGAAAACCTAATATGAAGTAGGTAATTGCTGTTTGTGATATCGTCAAAGACTGTCAAAACCATTTAGAATTTTGTATAGGTAATATTGAGTATGATCAGAACATTGATATTTTACTGCCTCGGTGGTCCAGTGGCCGCAGTATGCGACTGCTGTGCACGAGGTTGTGGGTTCGATTCCCACACAGGACAAAACTTTGTGTGACCCATAAAGAATTGTTCTGAGTCTGGATGTAATTTGTGTCCGTTAATTGTATGTTTGTAAAGTCCCCCGCGACACAGAGCTTGTTCTCTAGTGCGGAAGTTGTCTTTTTAAAAACAAAAAACTAAATTTAAATGCTACAATTATATCTCTAATGCACTTGCAGATATGCTATAGAATCCATAATTTGAATAACTTTCCTGTCATGCTATGTATGTTGACAGAAAAGTTATCCAAACAAATATTAATTATTCTTCTTCTTCTTATCGTTTGGTTAGTAGCCAACCTGATGACAGAGTTATTAAGATCGTCCATATTTAGGCCTCTGTCATGATCTATCGACTGTTTACAGTCTGGACCGACTATTAACGTGGCCTCCGAAGCACGAATACGCTCAGATGAAATACCACTATTCGGTCACCCGTTTATAGGGTTACCGTGCCCTTGGTTGCTTAACCCTCTGATCGTTTACTGAACAGCGAGTAGAGAACTAGTTAGTGCTATACTCGGTGTTCAGTTTCATTTTTTGTCCGCACAATACCATGCTTTAACTGCAAATTCTTACACATCGTATCATATTAGTATAGCAAAGTAATAAAGCAGAAATATCTCCAACTCTGTTAGGTACTTAAATTTTTTTACATTCATTATAAATTTTGAATATGTTGAAATATAAGCATTGTAAGCTCTTTTAATTTTAACCAGTCTTGTTCACTAAGAAAAAAAACTAAATGTTCATATTCTCTATTTCCCATCTACAGGTGATACGCCTAAAACTTAGTCCACACGTAAACAATCGCTCCCCTGTATAACTTCGTTTCCTTTGAACGTGGCCCCTTTGTAAGACCAATTGAATTAAATAAATAAATAGTACGCTACTTAAAAGGATTGCTAATGAAATGCCAATTCTGAGCTGTCCGCTATCTAGTTGTTGACTACACTTTTAATGACTAATAGATTAGCTGTCTTTACTTTCTGAAAATACTTCTCATATGTTTTTACATGTGTTTAAATTAACACGTGGTAGAATAGAAAATAATTGTGTCGTGTAATATATTACAAATTTTAACCTTAGGTACTGTCAATTCCAATGGTATTACTTCAAACTGCTGGGCACGGTTTTCCTCTCCTCTATCAAGAGAGTTGAGTGGGTTAATGTCTTAATCGTGGCATTTGGGTTTAATCACGACAGATAGTAAATCATATGATTACAACTTCGGAATTTCACAAAGTGTAATTTACAATGGTTACCTGTCTGGAATCGATCTCAAATCTCATGTGTACAATTCAACAAACGTCAAGAAATAAGTTATTCTGAAAAAAAAAATGAATATGTAGTAGTATTATGCAGGTCTAATCAATCAATAATTGGATGTACTGATATCTAATATCTGATATCAAATATAAATACTGAATATCTAAATATAGTCAGCTATAATATGATATCCTTACAAAGGCAGAAATATATTCATATTTGTGTACCGGCGATAAAATATTCCTACACTTAAGTAAGTATAATAATGTTATCAAGACTAATTTACCTTCACTGAACCTTTATAAAGCTAAACTGCAAGCAGTTACAGAAATATTCCCTAAACACTTCCTGCTTTGAGTCAAAATAGAAACGGTCAATGTACCTAATGTTACTACGGAAATGAAAATGTTCACAGTGAACGTAACCGTACTCGTACGATGTTACTAGGTTACTCTGGATCTGGACTACAGCTTTGAATTCAGCAGATTTGTAATACATGTCGCATTTAACACGTAGCACTGAAAATTTCAGTTACAAATAACATTTTGGCTATATCACGAGCAGTAAAGATACTAGCGACAACGTGTAATAGTAGAACTACACAATAACGTCTGACGAAATGAAAATAGAATTATTTATATTAAGTTTATATCTATCTATCTAAAGCAAATAACAATATTGACTGCCTTGGTGGTCCAGTGGCTGCAGTATGCGTCTGCTGTGCACGAGGTTGTGGGTTCGATTCCCACACAGGACAAAACTTTGTGTGACCCGCAAAGAGTTGTTCTGAGTCTGGGTGTAATTTGTGTCCGTTAATTGTATGATTGTAAAGTCCCCCGCGACACAGAGCTTGTTCTCTAGTGCGGGAGTAGTTGTCTTTTTTAAGGACTTTTTAAAAAAACAACATTAATCTGGTTTTGCAAAAGGCACTTCGTGTTAATTGCAATTGAGGTACATATTTATATTAATTATCAAATATTGTCCAGCCCATTTATAAATTATAAAAAAATATATTTTATAGCCAGAAAAATAACAAGATTGTAAAAATCTTCAGAGATGCGTTCAGTAGTCTTTGCGTTAAGGAGTAACAAGGAGTAAGTAGTTGCAAGAGAGGTAGGGCACCATACTAGCGAGCAAGCCCGACTGGGGAAGGACCTCCACCTTACAGAAGACCACAGCCAAATAACTACACACAACGTTGTAGTTGTGTTCCTGTGTGTGAGTACAGGTCTCCAGCGCTCATTTAGGGATGTGTTTTGTAAGAAACATATTCCTATCACAGGGACACTCTCATCTTTAAGCCCTGGTGTAAAAAAATGGGTTGGCAACACGCAAGTGATACCTCTGGTATTGCAAGCGTCCATAGGCTGCGGTGACTGCTTAACATCAGGCGGACCGTATGCTTGTTTGTTACCAAAGAAGTATAAAAAAAAAAAAAAAAAAAAAAACAAATATCCATCCACGCATAGAAACTTTAAATTTTTTTTTTTTTTATACTACCAAGTAGGCAAACAAGCATACGGCCCGCCTGATGGTAAGCAGTTACCGTAGCCTATGGACGCTTGCAACACCAAGGGTATCACCCGCGCGTTGCCGACCCTTTAGAACTTTCAATTGACTTACCATAAATTTAATCATGTAATAATATTTGGTGCCATATAAGATATAAGTGTACACTGTATCATTGCTCATTAAGTGAAATATTTGGTACATAATTATATACCTTTAGATCATTTAAATCAATGAACGAGCGTTTAAGAAACAGATCAATAAACGTATTGAATTTGTGTCTGAAATTCCAACCTTCGCAACTCGTCACTTTGCAAAAAATAAAGTTGGACTAGTTTCGATAAATTGCGTATCGATAACACGAATTTTAATCTGTTTTTTATTTTTTATTTTCAACAACGTTTTATGATATTTACAGTTGTTCAAACAAAATATACCTTTAGTCGCATTTGGTCCAATACGCGTTTGGTCCAATCCACCTAATTCGCGGTTAGTCCAATTCGCGGTTAGTCCAATTCGCGGTTGGTCCAATAAGCGATTTGTCCATTTCGCAATTGGTCCAATACGCGATTGGTCCAATACGCGAATGGTCAAATTTTTCGTTTTTATGGTGGTAGGTTGAGGGTTAGTTTTTGTTGTTGGTGTGGCACAAGGATGGCGCTGGTGAGAAGGGTGTTGTGACCTGGGGACCTATCCGTCCGCTTAGGTCGTATTGGCAGTTTTATATACGCAGAATCTTCCTGTAATAATGGCCACCATATATATCATTAATTACATGAAACAACACAATATTTATATTGTTTATGTATTTAACCTATATTTATATCGTTTAAAGATAAAATAAAAACACAAATCAACGAAATTTATAAACAGTGTGTACCTATTTATTGTACGTAGGTTTAAGTAAGGTTGTAAGCACGATTAGGCCCATCGCAAAAACAAAATGCATAGGATAATTGCACGTATTGAGGGTAGGTTGAAGAAAATAGTTGTTTGTTACGTTTGACGTTTGTTTAGTTCCTCATTTGTGTAGTTAATTGATTTCGAAATTGAAAATAAATAATCTGCTATTTGAAATTGAAGAAACAAGTGAAACTTTAATAATTTCAAAAAATAAACGTGGCAGTGATACACTGATTCATAATGGATATCGGTATAACCTAAATAAAAACAATAAAAGTGGAAGTTCGTTGTGGAGATGCAGCAAAAAAAAATGTAGGAAGAAAGGAAATCTATGTCGCGTTCGACATTTATCTACTTCAGTATATTTTAGTTTTTTGATTTGTCTAAAAAAATATTATTATTGTATGGTACAACTTCGACATACAATTTTAACTCTAATGCGAGTGTAACACAAATATGATTCTTAACATTTTATAAATAATAACAAAAAAATATGTACCAATATGTACATTTTATATACCTAAAACTAATTTAATCATAAATACAAAAAAAGGAAAAACATAATACTAATGGAGGTTGTTTAAGCGTCGAAATATTCCTCAGCATCACTGTCTACTGGGAACGTGCCCAGAAGGCTGGCGGCATTGCCACGTTGAATGGCAATGCTTATTCTCTGTGCGAGAAACAAGCCAGCCCTCTGATCACGAGAAGCGTCGATCAGTCGATTCGCTAGGTCTCTGTAAAGGAAACGAGCACTCGGACCCCATGAACCTACAGTCTCCACCCCAACCAGCTCATAAATGTAGTTTCCAACTAAATTGCTGTACTTTCGCCATTTGAGGGACTCTGCAGCTGCAGCAGCAGCGCCAGCACAACCTGGTGCTACTTACAAGATGTGATGGTGCAAAGGTGTCGACGCACGTTGCATCCCACACCAAAGGCCTGCTCATCTTACAAGGCAATAACGACATACCATCAGGTCTCTTTCCATCGTCACGTACCAAACCATTTGGTACGGCTGATACATCGGCGGTGACAAGAGCTCGACGGATAATGTCGTTAAGTTGGGCTTAACGCGCCTGCTGCAGGCATAGCCCATGGTGTCCGAGACTGTTGACGGCTTCTCCACAAAGACAATGATGCGGAGAAACACAAGGAGCGCCCAAACGGAGGCAAGTGGCGAGGCGGAATGTAGTGTCGTCCAACATAGTGCCTATGTTGGGCGATGGCAATGCCTGCAGCCAAAGACCAGATTTCCACTCACCCATATCAAGTAGACGGGCGCGTTCCGCAGCACTGGAAGCAGTAGAAATAAGATAATTTCTTCTCATCCTGCACAACGGCCCATCCCACTGCTTTTGAGAGAATAGGCTGGTCGGCAAGACAGTATTTGGACATGTCATTTTCCAAGCATTTACTGAATCAGTCTTACACAACACTTTCGCATTAACCAGTGTGGGTTCTAAAATTTTCCTGGTACGTTTTATTAAATAAAACCTCAAATTGGACCAATAGCGTATTGGACTAATCGCGAATTGGACCAATAGCGTATTGGACTAACCGCGAATTGGACCAATTGCGAATTGGACCAATCGCGAATTGGACCAACTGCGATTTTTGCCTGTTTTTGACAATTGGACCAAACGCGTATTGGACCAAACGCGACTAAAGGAAAATATAATGCCAATGTCCTGTATGAAAAACGCTCAATAGAGTAAATAAATTTCGAGAGGCGTATATCCAACAGTAGACTGTGAAAGGTGTTTCTATAAAGTAAAATTACCCCGGAACCATCTAATACCTGGCGTGTTATAAAACAAAAAGCCAAACATAACTTTCGAAGCTATTCTACTAATATTATAAACGCGAAAGTTTATAAGTATGGATGGATGTTTATAACTCTTTCACGTAAAAACTACTGAACGGATCTGGATGAAATTTGGCATAGATATAGATTATGGTCTGGAATAACACATAGGCTACTTTTTACAGCGATAATCGACATCCACGCGGGCGGAGCCGCGGGTAACAGCTAGTCCATAATAATAATATTATAAATGCAAAAGTAATCTGTTTGTTAATTACATTTCAACGACTAAACGGCTGAAAGGATCTTAATAAAATTTGGCAAGAAGATACATTAATAAATAATTAAGAAGTTTATTTTATAAAAAGTATGTTAACACAAATACAATTAGAGGAAAAATAAAAAGGTATTGTATAATAATAATACAATAAACTCTAGTACCCAAGATAAGATCTAACTTGTGTTTTGGGTACCAGGGCTCTCCCACAGGTTGTACAAGAATACTGTTATTAGAATTGCGATAACAAAAACAATAAATGCAAAAAAAAAAACAGATTGTATCCTAGGAAAGGAGGTACTTGTTGTGGCGATAACGGACGCCCACGCGAGTGAAGACGGCATTAGCTAGCTTCCAATAAATTCTATCCAAAAATCGGTTTTAAAGATTAAGCATGAAAACTACATAGATTGCATAGATACCTACATTTATAATATTATGTAGATATAGATTAATTCCCGGTTTGTCTATAGGTTGTATTAACAAATAAATAAAATTTATATAAAAATATAAATAACATGACTCTTCTTATCATGATATTAAAGTAGGTACCTAAATTACAAGCCATAAAGCTTTTTTAAATTTAAAATAAGAAGTAATCAGTAGTACGGTATCTTTCTATAAATAACACGGCAAGTAATAAAACCGTCACTTAGTGTGCATTCATTTCTTATTCAAGGAAAAAGTTTAAGAGTCAATTAAGAAAAAATAGGTTAGTATGTCAGAGGTGACGATGCCTTCGAGTTGTCGCTAATTAAACATAATTATACGTCGCCTAAGAAAATATAAATGCGAAAAGTCTGCAGATGTTTGTATATGATACATATTTTACCCTAATACAGACAGACCTGACATTAAGATTAGGTTATTTGTTAACTCCGACTTGTAATTATAGTATGGTAAAAAGTATAAGGGTTGAAAAAAGACAATTCCCGCATTAGGGAACAAGCCCTGTGTTGCGGGGACTTTAACAAACATACAATTAACGGTCACAAAGTACACCCAGAATCGGAACAACCATTTATGGACCATGCAATAGTTTACCTACAAGTTACAACACGTCGCTCAGTGGTTAATGGTGAAGTAACCACAGAGTAGCCTGAGTTGCTTGCTAAGTTCTTAATTAGCCTTAGGAAAATTAGCTGACATCATCTTTTTGGCCTATACATAATTTATGACCTTCATAAGTGTTACTTTGTAACCTAAACGAATAAATAAATTTTAAGTCTGAACCATTTAAGCCACTGAATCATAAACTATCGATATTAATTTCCCACCACTAATGTGACATAGGACAAAACCCTTTAGTAAATTATGACCGTAAAAACTGTAGAAATTACTTACATATGCTAGATACGGTGACTTAATTAAACAAATTAGTTGTGTGTAGGGTTAAGATTAATACGGTCCCCGGTGGCCGGGGGTTTATCATGCAAGCTTAGGGTACGTTCACTTGAGTATTGTAAACACTGTTTTGGTTAGAGACGTTTAAATATTCAGTTGTATGATAATGTTAAAACGCTGGCAGCCATTTTCTTTTTACATGACATTGTGTATTATACACTCAAATTATGTTTAGTTATGATAATAAATTATGCTCTTTAGTTATGTTTTGTGGTGGCAAATAAGCATACTGCCTGATGGTAACCACGCTTGCAATACCAGAGGAACCACTTGCATGTGGCCAACACAATCCTTGCACAATACCTACCACGGTTTTGTGATAACGTATTTCTGGGAAAGGAAAACGTTTGATATAAACACAACTACACCGCTTTTTGGAAGTAATTTCCCATTCGGGCTTGCTCACTTGTATGGTGCATACCTCTTTCATGCTTAAAATTTACTTAATTTCTTTTAAATTTGATTTGTTCCGCATTCGCCTCACGAAGTTTTGCCTCTTGTAAAAAAACCATATTCGTCCTATATTTTATTCAATTTTAGCTCCACAAATATAACATTTACAAAACGAAATACGGAATAAAATGTATGACGAATACGGATTTTTTTACGTGGGGCAAAATTACTGCTGCCACCTTTGGGCGGGAGCACCTGGATACCAGCTTGGACCCTTTGATTCTATCCAAAGACGCGCTGTGAGGATTGTTGACGATCCCAAGCTCACAGGCGGTATTGATCCACTAAGTCTCAGGAGAGACTTCGCCTCCTTGTGTGTGTTCTACCGCCTGTACAATGGGCTGTGTTCTGAGGAATTGTTCGAGATGATGCCCACGGCCACATTTTATCAACGCACCTCTCGCCACCGACGGGAAGTTCATCCTCACATCCTTGCACCTCAAACTTGCCGTACCGTAAGATTCCAGAGGAATTTCTTACCACGTACGATTAGGCTGTGGAATGAGCTCCCTGCCGAGGTTTTCCCAAAAGACTATAGCATGGGGTTCTTCAAGAAAGGAGTTATAAGGTTTTTAAAGGGTCGGCAACGCGTGAGTGACACCCCTGGTGTTGCAAACGTCCATAGGCTACGGTAACTGCTTACCATCAGGCGGGCCGTATGCTTGTTTGTCACCTTGGTAGTATAAAAAAAAAAAAAAAAAAATTCCGTGAGGCGAATGCGGAACAATTTTTTTTTTAAATGAATTAGATACAATAAGCGTTATAGTATACTACAGATACAGAACAAAAGCGAAGGTCCCTATTATAATATTATCTACACTATAACTTTTCAAACATTGTGACCCAAAAACTTAAACTCCCATGCTTAAGAGAAACCCATCCACCATTAATCACCATACCTATAACTTTCGTTTTTACATAACATGCTGACACTTTAATAAACAAACAAGCATACACACGTAATGATAGTAGAACGAATATTCAGGTCAATCGATTGCTAAGGGAAAGCAATCTAGTCGGGGTCAAGTTCATGGATAGGTGATCGACTGTTTATAAGCAAGCTCATTTGCACGATTTTGATTGCGATACCTTCTTCTTTCTTTTTATCATTTCATTAATGGCTAGACAAGTGGTATAAATCGTAGTCGAATCGTATAGAATAGAAAGCAAATGTATAGGATTTGACATAAGTGTACGACATAATGTCGTAAAGGTCACTCGCGATCCGGTTAATTCTCACTTTCTTTAAAACGGCCATTTTTTGATGCTGAAATCTAACATGGTATTATAATCTCAGCAAAAGCATGCCTAGCGCTGGACACCTGTTCTTACACATAGGAACAAAACTACACCGCTGTGTATAGTTGTTTGGCTGTGGTCTTCTGTAAAGTGAGTTGTTTTCCTTTAGTTCTTCCCCAGTCGGGCTTGCTCGCAAGTATAGCGCCTTACCTTTCTTTTTTGCGAGATAAACTCAGACTTGATCGTTCAAATTTATTAGATTAGAATGCGAAAGATCGAAAAACTGCCTATCTATTACATTTGACGGCTGAACCAATAAACCAATTTAGATAAATTTCGTTAAGGTGATAGTGAGATTCTATGAGCTAGGTATCTACTTCCAACATGAAGTGATGAAGAAAAAGAGTGGCCCGAGTTTCTTGCCAATTCTTCTCGAGGCCCAACCCTAGTCAGCGAATTGGCCGTAGGAAAAAAGTATGCTGGCATTTGTTTTTATGACGTTCATAAGTATCATGTATTTGATCTAAATGAATAAATGAGCTTGACTTTGACTTTGACATGCCATGCACGTCTTCAGGACAAATAAAGCTCGTGTCAAGTAAAAAAAAAACTTATTCTTCACCTAAATAAACTCTGTGAAAGTTATAATCCAAAAAAATACGTTTGTACAGCATTTCGTTCATTGACATGATGACAGGCCAGTTAAATATGACCGATTTATAAATCGATTAATTAATAATAGTCTTTTAAAGTCTTGTACGGTATTATTAGAGTTATAATATTGATGTAAAAGAATAATTTATGTGAAATGATTTTGTTTTGTGTCCGTGGTGGTAACGGATAAAGAATACAAATGTCACCACCCCATTCCATTCCGTGGGTGTCGTAAGAGTCGACTAAGGGAGTAAGTCAGGTAGACAATATCAACTGCAAGAGAGGGTAAACTCGAAACAAAACCCTTTACCAACCCGTCTCGTCAGTGTCGTATAGTAGGATAATATCCCTTCAAATTTATGGAGGAGATCCGTGCCCATCAGTCGTTTACGGGTTGAAATGATGATGATGATTTTATTTATTTAATAGTCCGGCCAAGTCTTGTGTAATATAGGCGTATGAAACTTAAAAGGTTCACTTGTTTGTTGTTCACAAGTTGTTATTGTACCATATTAGTTCTAAGACTAATTTCAGCACAGATTAGAGAGTTAATACGTAATTTTCCATTCAAAAGGAATACTGGCCTTTGAGTATTGCTATAAATACTAATATTATAAGTGGGAAAGTAATTCTGTTTTGCATGTATGCTTGTTTGTTACATTTTTGCAATTAAACGTCTGAACGGATCTTAATGAAATTTAGCAAAGAGATAGATGATTTCCGGGGAAGGACATGCTTTATATCGCCATAACGGACATCCACACTTAACCTTAAGTATATAAAATACTAGCTGTTTTCCGCGGCTTTGTCCGCGTGGATGTTGGTTATCGCTGTAAAATGCTTATGTGTTATTCCAGACCATAATCTATCTCTGTACCAAATTTCATCCAGATCCGTTCAGTAGTTTTTACGTGAAAGAGTAACAAACATCCATCCATTCATCCATACTTACAAACTTTCGCGTTTATAATATTAATAGGATTTTAATAATTAACTATTTGAACGTTTATCATTGAATTAACTTGTACATACATTAACTGAATTTGGATTATCAGAATTTATCACAATCTGCAACCCCTTTTTTAAGCTGAAATCAAACTTTAGAGCTCAACAAACTAACGCCTATGTTGCTCATACATGATTATGCTGATTATGCATCGATTTTATTACATAAGGTATTCAAATATATTCGGTGGTCAGGTCAGGTGCATAGTATTTCGTTTACGATAAGATGTATGAATACGAGAGGCGGTCAATTTTGAGCAAATATTGATTTCATGGTTAATACTTCTTTACTTGCAGCATTTTACAGAATCTCTACCAATAAAATTGAGTTTCACTGGATGAGGTATGGCAGTAATTCTCCTTAATTCTTATATTCGACAAAAAAAAAATCGACTGCTTTGGTGGTCCAGTGGGTGCAGTATGCGCCTGCAGTGCACGAGGTTGTGGGATCGATTCCCACACAGGGATAAAACTTTGTGTGACCCACAAAGAGTTGTTCTGAGTCTAGGTGTTATTTGTGTCCGTTAATTGTATGTTTGTAAAGTCCCACGCAACACAGAGCTTGTTCTCTATAGTGCGGAAGTTGTATTTAAAAAAAAAACAATAGGTAAATAATCTATCAAATCGCGCTTTGATAGATTTGCAAGACTGCTTAATGTTGTCGCGGCTAGTTGATAGATAAATGACCGATTTCCTTGCCCCGCAAAGCTGGTAAAACCGTTGGTCTGCGCGTGATTTGTCTGCGGTCGTTTCGGATTGCCATGCCATCGGACTATGAAAGTGAGACAATAGAGAGTGTAGTGCACCTGTGTTTGTTTGCGGTTGCTTGAGGTGTTTGTTTGCAGTTTTTAAAGAGAAAAGTTAAAAGGGTTTATTGATTCGATAACTTTACAAGCGTCCTTAGCTTTCGGTAACTGCTTGCCACTGTTTTTTTGTTTGCCTACTAATATTATAAATGTGAAAATTTGTGAGGATCGATGAATGTATGGATTCGGCATAGAGATAGATTTTAGTCTGGAATAGCGAATATGACATTTTTTATCACGATAACTGACATACACGCGAGCAGAGCTGCGGAGAACAGCTAGTTAAGATGCAAAAATAAGATGCTTGGTTGAGTCATAACATTTGCATATTCGTCAAAGAAGAAACAAGAAAGTTTAAAATAAAACATTTGGCTCAGAATTTCCTCAAACCCTTCACCTCCCTTCAAAGTATTATCAATATATTTTTACGCGTTTCTCATAACACAGAATACGACGTCGTATGCCGATCCATTGAATATTGATCAGTTGTATAAATTACCTCTAACACCTGTTTATACGGAAAATCGTCGTGTCGCCCAAATTGCCAATTTACATTGGGAATCACCACGAAATCGGCTGATTTGCAAGTGCCAAGAATAAAGGGGCTCTAATTATTGTACTTCGTTTTTTTAAGTGCTCAGTTTAACCGCTTTCACAACCGATCGCGTTTTTGTGCCGTCAAAGACAAGTAAAGGTAGATTAGTTAAAATTAGTTGACTTTTTTTCTGCAATATTGGTGTCGTGGTGAAGGTCCTCTCCAATATCAATTCCCACACGGGACAAAATTTAAACTTCAAAATTTTAAATCCATTTATTTTCTCTAAACAAAGCTTCTTACATTTTATAATGACAAAGAAATAAAAAAAAACAAAAACTTCCACTTTGTGAGATACTGATGCATGTTGTAGATTTAGTACTAAATCTGTGTTACATGTCACCTTCTAATCCTTATATGATTGATTCCTGTTTGGGAGTACTTTTTGTCCGTTGTATTATATGTTAGAAAAGTCCCTCGCGGTGCAGGGTTCGACTAGACTAGACAAAAATAATAACAAATTTATATTTTTCACCAGGCAGGTAATAATTACTGCTTCACTTGGTTTTTCATTTATCAAATGTAATTTCATCATAAACTCCACCAATTTAATATAACATTCTTACATATATACTCCATGTAGAATTTTTCAACAAAATTGAATTTAAAATCCCTGGTGAAACGCCAGGTGGTAGGAGGCTGTTGTATACAGCTGTACGAGACAGCTTTCAAGGTTTATTTCTTCCATTAGGCAGCATTAATAAGTAATGTGAAATACATCTTACGGCGGAATACAAAGGAATTTTAAAACTTGAGATACCTGCACTGGTGATGCGATGAATGACGAATTAAGCTTAAGTTGTAAGGATTACAAGAATTAAATTCTACTACTGCTTTATTACTTTAGTTTCTTTTTATACTACTTACCTGGAAAATAAGCATACGGTGGCAGTTACCGTAGCCTATGGACGTTTGCAATAACACAGGTATTACTTGCGTGTTGCCAACTGAGGGAGTACCCCAGGGATAGGAAAACGTTTATTTCAAAACGCATCGTAGGGATCCCGGATTTAAAAAAATTGCCTATATTATTACCTAACGATAATGTAGCTTTCTGATGGTGAAACAATTCTAAAAATCAGACAAGTACCTAGTTTTTGAATTTATTTGTAACAAACAAACAAACAAACAAAAAAACTTATCTTTCCTCTTTATAATATTAGTTTAGACAAAAAAAATAATGCCCTTAAATCTGTTTCTCACTGGTCTTAAGGTATAAAATTTTAAAAACAATTCTGATCTTAAGAAAATCTTTTGAAAGATTTACAATAAAAATATCATGAAACTAAAAGTACACTTCATTTCGCTACATTATATTCTTCTACACCTAACAGATTCTGTCGGTAAGCAAGCCACATTGTTTATCATAGCAAGATTAAAACAGCATCTGCAGCATTAATATTTAAATGTTCAGATTGCGATGTCTGCTCCAGGAAAGAAACAAAGTCCATGGATATTTGCTTTTATAAAACGTTCCTGTTTTCCTCATAAATAATAGACGAGGCAAGTCTTCGGATGTCGTAATTGCAAACAGTGTATCCGCACGCCATTCTGAGATTATAGACCAGTAAGGTGCATTAAAAGGAATTCGACGATATAAGACAAAGACGTTATCAAATTTGTATGTCTAGCTAAAAATATCTGTTTACATAGCGCAACAATAGCACAATTATTTATTCTGAATAAATTTAAGTAATAAATATAATATCGTCCGCGTGTGGTGATGGATTAAGAATACAAATGTCACCACCCCGTACCATCCCGAGGGTGTCGTAAGAGTCGACTAAAGGAGTAGGTCAGGCAGACAATATCTACTGCAAGAGAGGGAAACCTCGAAACAAATCCCTATACTAACCCGTCTGGCCAGCAGCGTGGTATAGTAGACTAATATTCCTCAAAGTGCATGGAGGAGACCCGTGTAGCAGTGGGACGTTTATGGGATGCGATGATGATAATGATGAATAAATATTATATTATATTTATGACTTAAATTTATTCAGATTCTAATAGAAAATACAAACATACATGTCAAAATCATAACCCTCCTTTTTGCTTCACCGTAGTCGGGTAAAAAGAGGTAAAGTTTGTAAGTTTTGACGTAGGGGGCGTAAGCAACATTTTCTACTTTTTATTAGCTGTATTATCGGCATTGGCAAGTGAAACCGTGAGTGGAAGATAGTATCAAATAAAAAGAAACGCAGCCCCTATACATTTAGATCTTTAGCGCGGCCATGTCCCACAACATATTCCCACAGCAGTGGAAAGAAGCCACCGTCATAGGCATTCACAAACCGGGCAAGCCCCGCGCCGAACCCACTAGTTATCGCCCCATAAGTCTACTCAACGGCTTGGGTAAGATTTATGAAAGACTATTATATAGTCGCCTGAAAGCGTACGCCGATGCAAATCTCCTCATCCCACACGAGCAGTTTGGCTTCAGAACCAAACACTCGTGTGTTCAACAAGTCCATCGTATAGTTGAACACATCAGCGATCGGTTCCAGAGGAACATGCTAACAGGAGTACTCTTCTTCGACGTAGCGAAGGCATTCGACAAAGTGTGGCACAATGGCTTAATTTATAAGCTATTTACTATGGGCGTGCCTCACAGACTCGTGCTCATCATACGAGACTACTTGTCGAATCGCCAATTTCGTTACCGAGTGGAAGGGTCACTATCCTCTCCCCACCCCATTCAAGCCGGGGTCCCGCAGGGATCAGTACTCTCGCCCCTATTGTTTGCACTGTACACCAGTGACATACCTTTGCACCGGTCTACGCAATTAGCTATGTTTGCAGATGACACTGCTATCTACTACTCTGGTAGATGTCCTCAGGCCATCACTAAGACCCTCCAATCCGCGGCCAATGCACTTGGTGCTTGGTTTAGGAAATGGAGGATCGAGGTGAATCCCGTTAAAAGCCAGGCAGTGCTTTTCAGCAGGAGAAGACATAATCTTCATCCCCCGCAAATTAAAATGTTCGGTGATCCGATCCCTTGGGAGAAGAAAGCCAAATATTTAGGTGTAATCTTAGACGATCGTCTCACCTTCAAACCCCATATTAAAGCCGTCCGCGACCGCGCCCGACTCGTTCTAGGTCGGCTTCATTACTTAGTCAATAAAAAGTCAAAACTTTCCTTACGTAACAAAGTCAGATTATTTACAACTTGCGTTAGGCCGATCATGACTTACGCGGCGCCAGTTTTCGCACACGTAGCGCCTTGCAGGATCCAACCATTACAAGTAGTTCAGAATCGCTTCATGCGCAGAGCCACGGGAGCACCGTGGTTTATGCGTAATGAAAATTTACATTTAGATTTAGATCTGCCGACCATCAGGCAGTTCATTAAACGCTGTTCTCGCAGGTTCTTTGACTCAGCCGCCACACACATCAACCCTTTGGTAGTAGCGGCAGCAAATTACACTCCGTCAGGGATTTCACGCACACGCCGCCCTAGGCACGCTCTCGTTGAGCCCGACGACGCCATCACACTCCTCCAGTTAGAGCGTAATAACACTCAGACCCACACTGCACATAACCGCCCACGGTTCCGCCCCCGCCGCAGGGGAGTTAACAAAAAAAGGGAACCGTCGTCGCGTAATAATAATGGCCGGCCCATTTTGTTCAACAACGCCCTAAGCCGAGGTCCTAGCCCCACTTAGGGGGTGCCCTTAGGCAACGTTGTTTAGTTTATTTACGGTTGAGAGCCTTCCGCTCGCCGACAGACCGCGTAAAGTTGTGAAAGCCATCTGAGGCTAACAACTACACACACACAAAAAAAAAAAAAAAAAAAAAAAATATACATTTTAAATTAGTTTGCAGTGGTATACATTAAGTAGAATTATACAGAAGCACAAAGCTCTTCGAACAGCCGCATATAGAATCAACCGCATCTCAGCGCATTGAAAAGTATTTCGTCTCGTAGAATAGCTACCCGGGACTGCGCGGAGTTTTTCTCCGTAATTTCTAAATTGCTATTCTCCGAATAAGGATGACGGAGGAAATATTTTAATGTTACTTCCAAATGGAATCTGAGAAATGTTCTTTGATTTAAATCGAAGCAGATTTGATAACTGCGAAGTGTCTCTTTTATTATTTATTGAATCTGTCTTTAAAATTTCAAAATTTTGCAGGAATTTTCTGGGGAATTAATTTGCCGTTTTGTATTTAAGATTACGTTCATGGGTTTAGTTACTTTTATGTGAGCTTTATGAATTCTGGATGAATATACTTTGTACTGAAAGTTTCTGTTAAAGACTTTGTAGCAGCTGTTAGGAAATGCGCCTTT
This sequence comes from Trisateles emortualis, assembly GCA_947095525.1. NCBI lineage: Eukaryota > Metazoa > Arthropoda > Insecta > Lepidoptera > Erebidae > Trisateles > Trisateles emortualis. The sequence continues at coordinate 1,251,606 of OX352748.1, read as the reverse complement.
ACTTATAACTGAAATTAAAAGAAGTAAGTACTTAGCAATGTTAGCCGCTTGTTGACTTTGTTAATAACAATGTGTCGATGGCATAAATCATCATGGCTCAAGTTTCATTTAATGAGCCCCGATTAGGAATTTCCAAAAAATCTTTCTTACGTTACCTATAAAATTTGCGTCGATATTCAGTCAGATTTCTATGCTGTTTCAAAGAAAATCTCCCACGGTAGATTTAAACTACTTACAGATCAAATATAAAACAGCTGTCCGTGGATAAAACTGCATAGAACTTGAGCCACACCTTTAAAATTATTTTTAGACTTAAGATCATACTTTACTCCTCAGAATTCGCGAGCTTTGCTTTTGTCTGTGAAGTAATCTCCACTTCACTCTTACCCTCACCTTTATTTAGACTGCCTCATAAAACAAGATTCCAGATTTTCTATTTGCTGTGTAAATGTTTTCCTAAGTCCGTCGTCGTTAGTACTTTACTGAGTTATATTATTTGTTTTAGATTTAATATGTACTATGTTGTTGTAAATTAAATAGGAGGAGTAGGAGGTGACACTTACAGTTTAATATTACATAGCTCTCAAGTAATAACAGCATACCAGGCTAGCTTGCGTCTCGCTGCACGCTGTGCGACAGTCTGCTACATCTACATACGCCAGTAGCATGTTATATAACGAATATCTTATTACCTTTTTAAACTTAATTTGTAAAGGTATGTTTGTTATAATTACTTTATTCTTTAAGAGCTTGCTTCCATTAAAACACTTGAAACTATTTCATAAAATTACATCGTTGTGACAGTCTAATCAACCAAGCTCCTTCTGCTGACAAAACACCGATTTCTCAAGCAGTTTTGAAAATGCAAAAAAGATCAAAGGCGTGTTTTAAAATGACAAAATAGTTCTAATTGTTGTAAATTACCAAAGAAGTTTGCTATTTTGTATTAAGTTAGATACTGTTAAACTTTGTTATACAAGCAGGTCTCAATAACAGCGGTGAAAGATCGTAGTGCAAACTGCTTAGTAGTTCCGAAGTATCCAAAGAAACCACTTGGCGTCGCGCTTCATTGATCAAAGTATTAAATAAAGGAGAACCTTCGCCACTTAGGAGCTCGCCAGATGTTTTGATTAGATTTCCATGTTTCGCAACTAGTCAAACTTTAGATGAAATAGACTTTTCAATGGATTCCAAAGTCATAATTATCTTTAAGATGTGTCCCTGTGACGCTGAAATTGGTGAATTTTCCTTGTTTCGAAAGTAACTTTTTAGGGAGGTGTGGGGGTTATCAAAAAGTTTGTTTTATATCTTAGAGAATTTCGAAAGAGGTGGGACTGGAATATTGTTTATCCAGTTATTAACAAATTCAATTAACCCTAATAACTATTTGGCGATCTCCTCTTCGGAGTTTCGAGAATTTTGATGGATTATTTGAGTTTCTGGAATGGCTAAAGATGATTTCAATAAATACTTTATATATTGTTAATGAATGATTACCTTGTTTAAGCTTATTCTAATAATAAATTTAAACACTGAAATTGTTGACCGATACAATCAATATGTTCATCATAAAATAAATATACACATGCTTACCTAAATTATTACGCCCGTCTCCTATATAGTTCCAATGGGAACTAATATTTTTTTCTGAATTAGCACTTTGCTGTCATTAATAATGTGGTAATCTCATGCCCTTTTCAATACTGGATGCAAGTTCGTTCTCCTCTATCAAGAAAGCTGGGGTTTAACTCCTAATCTACACACGCTATCCGAATGCAAGGTGGTTGTTCAGCTTTAGAATATCTTCTTAGACACGTGTGTCTCAGTTTACTGTTACGCTTAATAATATATAATCGACTATTTAAAAAACCGTAAAATATAACTTGTCTCTTAAAATGGTTCGTTAAAACCAGTACGTGTATGTATACCCTAGGTTACTAGTTATGGTTTATGTTAATAAGATTTTATTGTATTTTGATGGCTAAGCGTTCACGTTAAAATCTTTAACGAAACTTAATTTTCAATAGAGTATCCGAACCTCGTTAACACAAATGTCAACGTGAAAACTTTAACCTCAATTTCCCTCACAAATTATATTTTATTTTTATTTGTTCCCAAACAATTTTCTTCATCTACGTTTAACGTTTCAGCGAAAATAATTTTTCGTTGAGTCAGACCGTTAACCAATTTACTCTCAGACGTGACCCAAGCTATTTATGGGACAAACTATTTGATTTGGACCCCTCAGCAAACAACTGACCTTTGATCATAGTTCTCTGATATAATTCAAAGAGTTTTTTTGTTGACCTTTTAAATGAATTTTGTTTTATTTGTCACAAAACAATATTTTGTAGTTTACACTTTAGTATTATTTTGAATTGCATACGTCTGAAGTCTGAACCCACAATGGTTATATTAAATTTCACATTGATATTGTTTAGAGTTATACTTCAAACATAGGATCAGAACTTGTTTATGTCTAGTTTTCAAAATTTTGCTGTGCCCACAGATTTTAATAAAAATTGTCTCACAAAATTTCTCGAGTAAATAACATAAAATCTCTTTACCAAAGTTTTATATCGTTATGTTACATTAAACCAAATAAAATATTAAAAAAAACAAATAACACCTCCATTCGTTGTTATTCCATTTCATTTATCTAATAGGTACATAACTGTCATAAAGTAAAAATTAAATATTATTTCGTTCATTAAAGTTTGATCAAGTGATTCTTTTCTTTATATATGTCGGCGGGAAAGGCAAGTCTCGTAAATTGTTCACTGCTATGATCTTTATTAATAACCAGACATTGGTTATAAAATACTGCACGATGCTTACAATACTTTCGGATTAAATTAACAAAATACTTGTGGAATGTAGTGTGGTTAGCTATTGCACGATCATGACCGATCGTTAGCTCGTTCAACCCCAAGATTCCCCTAACAGACGTTCGAATATCCTTTTATTAACTAGCTGTCATCTGTCAAGTCTAACATTAAACGTCAAATGTCATCTGTCACTCGTTGTCTATGATCGCGCCAAAGCCAAACACACTCAAGCAACAATAAAAATAACGTTTTCTTCAAACAGTTTTCTTGACATTCCACTATCAGCCACACTCAGGTATAGCATCGTCCGACATATATTATTATACTATCTGTTGCCCGCGGCTCCGCCCGCGTGGATGTCGGTTATCGCTGTAAAAAGTAGCCTATTTGTTATTCCAGACCATAATCTATCTCTGTGCTAAATTTCATCTAGCTCCGTTTAGTAGTTTTTACGTCAAAGAGTAACAAACATTCTGTATTTATGTATGTATTATCTTTTATCGTACTATTATTACTGTGCTGTAATATTAACTTTACTTAATGTACACTTCGTTTACCCTTACTTTCCTCTACACTTTCCATCACTCAAAGGTTTGCTGTAAGAGAACTCAACTTTGAGTTAAGCTCGCCTTTGTACATAATAATGTTATATGTTTGTTATCTATCCTGTATTTTTTTGTGTACATTAAAGAATTAAAACATCCATCCATCCATACTTACAAACTTTCCCGTTTATAATATTATATAAGAACTCTCCTACATAATCGTACTTATGATTCAAATTCATTTAATAATATTTTCTACAGTTTCCCTTTCTTACAAACTGAACTTAACTAAAGATCACTTTTGTTTAATTTATCACAAAACTCAATATTCTCAAAATGTTTTAATACGATTTCTCACCTAATAACGTCAGGCACAGTCCTTGGAGATATACTTGTTTGTCGTCTACAAGAACTGTATCTTATAAGTTACTGCGGACTTTTATTAATGTTTTACAAGGCATTTCTCAAGGACAGACTCTTAAGTTGACATGGCATGTCCTTTCTAATTTTTCTTCTTCTGGATTTATTGTATTGAGGTATACTTCGCTTTTACCACGAGAAACCAATTTTCAATTTCAGCGTTCAAGTCATTTGTTTTATTTACAATATATATTGAATCCGAAAATATTATTAAGGTATAAGGCAAATCAGATGAATACTGCCATACTGTAAAGCAATATTTTGAAGGCATTATTATAAAACCTGTGAAGTATTTGAAAATATTTTGGCTGAAATAAAGTATCCATTGCTGAAATCTAAATGTTGAAATTTGAAGTTAACTGAAAGTAATGCGACACGGTTTCAAAAATTATGCCTTAAAAAAACGTATGGAAAAATTATACCAATATTACACATAAAGCTTAATGTAAAAAAAATACAATAATTTAAGAAGTAATTGATCTACAATACATTTTTTAATTAACTCAAAACTGCATTTGTTTATTGCTTACTCTGCTTTTAAAATAAATTTCAAAATTAGTACCTACGTTCTAAAATGTTGTTTCAAATTTTTACCTATGTATAATACACGAATCGATCAATCAACGAGTTTTTTAACAAAATCGAATGTTACCAAAAAAGATTTAATCAACCGACATTATATTACAATTCCCGTTAAAAAAGTTCACGTTGTTTTCCCAACTGAAAAATCGTTTCCATTCAAAGCGTTGGCGAAGAACAAAGGCGGTCAAAACAAAAGCCCTCACCACTACAATAAAAACTCAGGGATCTTTACCTTGTGAACCTTTTTTATTGTTACCTAACCTTTTCCCGCTGATCCACTCTGGTTTAATAACCTTTTGCAATGTTGCAAGTAGAATGGGATTTCACAACTCAATGCTTACCTGTCGGTTATGAAAAGATGCCTCCTTTGTTCGTACTAATTTTTCGGAAATAACTCGACCCCTGATATCGGTGGAATTATTCCACCGACCAATTGTACGACTGACATTTATAAGGCCTCCAGTCCCAACTTGTACTCTAAAATTACAGGCCAATGTTTGAGTTGGAGGCTGTTGTAAATTTGCTGAGCAAATACATGTGGAATTATACTCATTTCGTATTAATAATAAATATGACTTAGTCGTTAATGATGGACTTACTTGTAAGAGTAATATATCGTCGTTTGTTTTAATAACGAATTGCATAATTTAGGTGAAATATAAATTATGATGTTCATATACGTACTTCTTTAAAGGAGACAAAACCACGTTTTAGTGGATCAACTGGTTGATTTTAATATGAAAAATCTTTGAGTAGTCGATAGATTTACTACCCCTGAATTTCATAATATGCTATTTATAAATATGTGTAATATAAAGCTCATTTTTTATCATTTATTTTATTAGAATTTTAGTTTCTAAGGTTGGAACCTACAAAATAAAGACAGTGTCTTGTTTATTAATATTGTTATCAAATATTTATATGACGATGGACTAAATACTTTTTCAATAAACAGAGTTTAATAAAGAACTCCTTTTGTATCCTAGCTTTATTCTGAAGGTAATTTGACTTATTAACAGAGGGAAATTAACTTTTGCTTTCATGAAGTAATCGTTAAAACGCTAGCGGTTTATTTCAATCTATATAATATATATATATGATTTTAAATTATTTGTGGAAGTCTAGGGAAGGTTTAAAATGTAAGTAAATATGAAAAAAATTGCTTGGAATATAGTTAAATCTACAATTTCTAGCCTTACAAACTATTTCAACCTGTCAAACATTTGATGTGCCCGTCTTTAAATCAAATTAAATTTAAAAATGAAGTGATTTTTATCTCCTTTTTGGTTATTGATTATGAGGCGATACGAAGTTTGCCGGGTCAGCTAGTTATTTAATAAAATTCCTAATACCTTTAACGAGGCCTGCCGCATATACTCGTTTTCCTAATTCGATTTCCGAATTCGTTTTTGGAATCGGGCTCTCCGACCGTAAGAAATCCGTATAACAATAATAATATCTATGTAAGTTTACGGTCTCGTACTTACTTTTTTTATTATACTACTTAGGTGGCAAACAAGCATACGGCCCGCCTGACGGTAAGCAGTTATGGCAGTCTATGGACGCTATCACTTACATGTTGCCGATTCAAAAATAAGCACCACCGTTTTGTGATGGAGTTTTCCCGGAATAGGAAAACATTTAATTAAAAACGCATTCCTAAATAAGCTTTGGAAACGTGTAATCACGCATAGGAACACCACTTCACCGCTCTGTGTTGTAAATTGGCTGTGGTCTCCTGTAAGGTGAAGGTTCTTTCCCAGTGAGGCTTGCTCACTAGAATGGTGCTCTACCTCTTATGCTTATTTCGCTATAGGTAGCAGGGTATTTCATCTTTAAGCCCTGCCCCTCTAGACAAGTGACATAAACGGCAGTTGCGTAGCTTTCTATTCTATTCGATTTGACTACAGACCTTCTAGACAAGTGGCATAAACGGTAGTCGAATCGAAAAGTCAAAAAAACAAATGTATGGGATTTGATGTTAGTCTACGATTTGACTTTTCAATTCGCCTATCGCTAATGCCACTTGTCTAGAGGGTCAGTTTATGCAACTTGTCTAGAGGGGCAGGGTTTACCATGAAAATAATATTTCGTTATTAGTTCTAAAAACCCCTCCATTTCGCCAATTGTAGTTGCTTAATAGCTTATTGCAAGAAAAGAAACTGATTTTACAATCACTACTTCAATTACACTTTTTGTGTGTAGCTGTTCTGACTGTCAACTGATAAGTTAACGCTCCAGTGCGCGTTATTTCTCTCTTTTGATATTTCTATTCGTATCGAGTTATAACTATTTTCAAGTAAATAATATTGAGAAAATAGAAATAATACTATTTGAAATGTGTCAAACTTGTTACACAAAGAATTTATTTCTGATACCTATGTACATGATACAGAATAAAATTTATTTCTTAGAATTCCAAATGGATTTCTTTCGATCAAACTGTTTATTATATCTACATTTTTTTAGTAAATACATCTTTATAAACATTTAACATGACTTGTGCAATATAACCGAGAATTCCCATATTTTTGTCCCACTGCTATGCCCGGGTCTTCTCGGAGACTCGTTTAGGCCTTGATCTACACAGGCTCGTCTAATGCGGGTTGGTGATTCAGACACGGCTTTAGAATTTCATTAAAAACATGGGTTTCTTCATGATGTTTATCTTTTCCTTTAGTAGATGGTAAATCATTTGAATAATATAAATTTCACAAACTAAATTTACGTTGTTACGGCTACCTGGGATCGACCTCACACCTCATGTGCACAAGCCGGTTACTTACTCACTCGGCCACAACTGCCACTAGGTATATTATATACTTAATATAAAATGCGTTGTGTTATCATAAGATTGTCTGCCCCCGCTGTTTTCCAAGCTCATCAAATCCCTTAACCACTAAAAGACTCAGCCACTTTTTAACACGACCAACCCGAACCATAACAATTCTGAACAGCGTGTCTATAAACCTAAATCTTTAGCAAATACGGTGGCCATTTTCATTGTGATTCAAGTGGAACATAAAAAAACGCGTAAATTACTTGAGCTAATGCCCAGACACATCTTTGACGGGCGAACGGAACTTGAATGGTTTTATGGTTCGTTTATGGGGTGCCCCTTATTCTGCGATGTGTTTTATTATGTTAGAATATGATATATGTTTCTTCTTGATAATGGTAAAAATAACTGCAGTTTTTTCCCTATCCCATAATGTCTTTATAGCGATTTCTTTGTGAGAATGTAAAGAACTGCTTCAATGTTCATTCACAGTAGACTTATTTGGTTTTGAGGGTGATTTATTTAGTCTATTTATTAAAATGAGTATGCCTCTGATGTATAATGTATAAATTTTCACGTTATGACATTTCATTGTCAAACTGTATGAAACAATTGTAAGCTACAATGGGTGTCGGATGATGAGAGTGAAGGAATAAAGAGTACACCTATATTCGCACACAGTTTTCTTTTTTTAAAGACAACTCCCGCACAAGAGAATAAGCTCTGTGTCGCGGGGGACTTTACAAACATACATTTAACGGACACAATTTACAAGCAGACTCAGAACAACTCTTTGTGGGTCACACAAAGTTTTATCCTGTGTGGGAATCGAACCCACAACCTCGTGCACAGCAGGCGCTTACTGCGGCCACTGGACCACCAAGTCAGTGCGCGGGATATAAGACAATGATGTCTTATATCCCGCGCAGCTGACTAATCTCCGTTGAGACTGAGTCGCTATCCTATCTGCTAAATAATGAAAAGATGGATTTCCACTTAGTCAGGACCTAGAGCGGTGCATTTTAAAAATGAAAAAAATCGTTCAGACCAAACTAAGTTGGCAAGATACGTGCTCTTGGCTCTTAATTTTTTTATAATTGTTTTCATGGCGCACATTGCGAAGAGTAATTAAGTCGTGCTTGTGGCCTTGGGCTTCTTAGATTCAGAGACGTCATCAGTCGTACTATACTTTTCTAAAATTTAATACTTTTAAATAACCTGGCCTAATTTTATAAATTCAAGTTACTGTATTAGTCGGACTATGTAGTTCACAACTCGCAAATAACAAAAATGTTTTATTGATTACGCTTAAATTAAGAATATCCTATTCAAATTGTTCAATGGCTCTTTAGTAATAGGCTTTCAGGAATCATTGTTTGAAAACTATTAATAGCTTAGTATATTTTAGTTAATTTATAGTTTCAATTTGTCCAAAGCGTTCGGACCTGCGTAATAATTCATCTACTTCAACAATATATTACTGGATCTGCTCACGCTAACCACTTATCATTAAGAAAAGTTACATGCCCAAATTTAAAAAAAAAATGGAAGAATGAAAGGGAGGCCTTTGCCCTACAGTAGGACAGTAACGGCTAATAATAATAATAAAGTCTGTCTATCCGCTCGTCAATTGCAGGTATTTTTAACCGACGAAAAAAAAAAAGAGAGGTTCTCAAGTCAACCCGTATATTTGTTTTTTTTTTTTTTTTTATTTTTTTTTATGTATGACCACGCATAACTTTTTACAGGGTCGTCCGATTTCGATAATTCTTTTTTTATTCGATAGGATATACTTTGAAGTTGGTCCCATTTTAACGACATTCAGCTCTTATGATGGGATCCATGAGGAATTGAGAGAACTCCTCAAATATTATAGGCAAACATATAACGATTTTGATATTTTCTACAATAAGTCAAGCATTCGCATTCAGAAAGTATCATTTGGTGAAGTAAAACAGATGAAGAAGACCACAAATGACTGCCAGAAGTTCTCAATAATAAGCATTTTACGAATGGCGATAGGATAATATAGATATCGAATAAGATAGTTACAGCGACTGTAATAAAGTAAATTCAATGTTTTTGATGAAAATGGTACCATTAAACTAATCTGATGATGAACTTGGGTGGCATAAGCATCGGAACTCCATAAATAAACAATGTATTCTAGCCGTGTTTGGGCTTATTGGAGAGGTCATAAGATGCACTCTGATTGTAAATTATTAGATTTTCGGAAACTCCGTATTTTCAACTAGAAATAATACCCCTCAGTTAAATAAATAGGGAATAATTGATTGTTTACTCATAACATTTACATTTGTTTACCGATTTTGTTAAAATTTGCTAAACATATACAGTTTTAATGACACTACATCATCAAGGAGACATTAAATTGATCTACAACCGACACGGGAGACAGTTAAGGGCACTCTTCAATAGTTTATAGCAGCTACTTAACTACTAACAAACCATCAAACAAACAAATTATTTATTACGTAAAGTGAAATGGTAATAAATAAATGTTTAGCGCCGACTTAAAATAAATTAGTTATTTTCCATTAGTGCAGCAAAAATCAAAATCTTTGTTTGTAATCATAGAGCATGGTTTATGTTTTGCATTGAAGCGTACAAATTTAAATCTAAATCTAAGTACTCTGATTATAATTAAAACATTCATTGCCTATATTATTACAGATTAGAATAAACATATTTAATAAATTTTGTAATAAATATAAAAATAATAATAATAATGGTAATTAATTCGAAATGTTCGATTATAGATTCTAATAAAAAAAAACCTCGGCCTGTCTACTGAAAACGCGGCCAAGGGACTGGCAGCATTGCCACGCTGAATGGCAATACTTATTCTTTAAGAGGAAATGCGGTGTGTCTATTCTCCATAGAAACGCTCTCGCCTGTTTTCTACCTGGTTTACGATCTTAAAGTAAACATTTTTTGCAATAAAATTAATATCAACTTCTTGTATGTTCCTATGTCTTCCTTTTGAATGATTCACTATATTTATAAGAACTAGAAACCCTTGAAAATGCTCAAAATAACTATTTTAGACGGCTGTCAACATAGGCCTGGTATACAAATATGACAACTGTTATTGAAAAAAGGAAAACATAGGGGCACATTTTATATCCTAATCATGCAGTTTACAAAATATCTTTTTAATTGGTCTAATAATGGAGGAGGAAATAGGCGAGAGCCAAACCTCGAATTACGACTTTTTACTTATGCTGTTTAGTCGGATATGCAGTTGTCCCTGTCGCACAAATCGCGCGGCCGAGCGGTCGCAAGCGACAGCGATAGTTTATTCAAATACCTAATATTCAAAAGTCTCTCCGCCCGCATTTCCTCTTAAGCCAAATATAAACCAGCGTTCTGGTCACGTGAAGCGTCGATTAAACGCTTCGACAGAGCTTTGAAAAGACCGCGAGCACTTGCACCCCACCCAAAAGGCTCAAAAACATAATCGCCGATGAGAATGCTGTATTTGCGCCCCTTGAGAGTCTCCGCAGATGCAACAGCAGCTCCACCTGCTGTGCTTGGGAGATGGGATGGCGTGATGGCGTAGACACATGCTGCATCCCACATCAAAGGCCTACCCATCTTCCAGGGCAGTAAAGACGGTATGTCTTTACTGCAGGTCTCTTACCATCGTTGTGTACACAATATATATACACAATTGGGTTCCCGTACAGCTGTAACGCCAGTGGTGACAAGAGCGCGTCGGAGTATGTCATTTAGGTTAGCGTGCCGTATTTTAAGAGATGTAGGGCGCTATACTAACGAGCAAGCCCGAATGGGGTAGGACCTCCACCTTACAGAAAACCACAGCCAAATAACTACACACAGCGATGTAGTTGTGTTCCTAAATGAGCGCTGGCGACCTGTACCCATACAGGTCTCCAGCGCTCATTTAGGTATTCATTTTGAAAGAAACGTTTTCCTGTCTCAGGGATACTCCATTTTAAAGCCCTAGTGTAAAAAGGTGGGTCGGCAACACACACAAGTTATACCCCTGGTAAGTATTGCAAAAGTCCATAGGGTACGGTAACTACTTAACATCAGGCGGGCCATATGCTTGTTTGCCATCCTAGTAGTATAAAAATATATGCGGCCTGCACTCCTGCTGCATGACAGGTCGTGGTGTCCAAGGCTATCGACGGCTTCACCACCGCAACATCTATGCTGAGAAATAGAAGAAGCACCTTGACGAAGGATAAAAGTATTAAATATTAATGTCAGGATATTCTAAGCAGCTTCGTTAGCCTAAAAAAAAATTGTTTTGTGGACTATAAGACGATATTTGGTTCAGTGGCATAAGTGGTTACCTCGCCGTTTACCACTACGCGGCGTGTTTTAGCTTCGATGTCCATACGGGAAAAAAGTTGTGTGACCCATGGTGGTGCCAATGGTTGTCCCTAGTATGAGTGTACTTTGTATCCGTCAATTGTATATTTGTAAAGTCTCCCGCGACACAGGGCTTGTTACCTAGCGAGGGACTTGCCTTAAAAGAAAAGGAAATAAAAGATTTAGATTTTATTGTTTAATCAAAGGTACAAAAATAAGGGTAAGTAATAAAAAAAAATTATATTGATTGATATACAAAGATATATTGACTTTTTAGAAAAAAACGCGTTCTCCATCTTTGATCACGAAATAGATGTTATATTCGTATTCAACACCCCCGAAAAGCTCGAAGAGGACACCATAACAGGTCACTTGTCAAAAGTAGTAACTCGTTAAAGGAGGTTACTCGCTAATCGGATTCGGCTGGGTAGTGTTTGAATGGCTTAGCCATATCTCCCTGTCCTAAATATCGCAGTATCTCAAGACAAAAATGTTTGACCCGTGTATGTTACCAGTGATGATTATAACATTCTGTATTTTTTCGTCCGCCTTTTATGCTGGGGTATAATTTTATCTAAACTATCTTAAGTTATGTGTAAACGGAGTCTGGATTTTTTGTGTCAGCAATTACAATGTTGAAAAAAATCTTTTGCAATACAAAGGATTTTATTAACATTGTAATCGCAGACACAAATAAATCCAGACTCGTGACCTTGACTGCTAAGCCGGAGGTGGGTTTGATACCCCCCCACGGGAAAAACTATGTGCGATTCATGATCTTTATATTTATTTTTAAGTCTGTGTGTAATTTTAAAGCTTAAGCTCTTCTTATATATAGTGTAAAAAAATGTGTTAGCAACACGCAAGAACTACCTTTGGTATTGCAACCGTCCAAAGGCTACGGTAATTGCTTAACATCAGTCGGGCCGTAAGCTTGTTTGCCACCTAAGTAGTATAAATAAAACAAAAATGTGTCCGCGAACTGTATGTTTGTAAAGTCCCCTGCATCACCGGGCTTTTTCCCCAGCGCGGAAGTTGTTATTTAGTCAATCGATGTCCTATGATAGATTGCCTTGGTGGTCCAGTGGCTGCAGTATGCGCCTGCTGTGCACGGGGTTGTTGGTTCGATTCCCACACAGAACAAAACTTTGTGTGACCCACAAAGAGTTGTGTTGAGTCTAAGTGTAATGTGTAATTTGTGACCGTTTCTTGTATGTTTGTAAAGTCCCCCGCGACACAGAGCTTGTTCTCTAGTGCGGGAGTTGTCTTTAAAAAAAAATACTTTTTTAATTGGAATTTCCTCTTACGTATCTACGATTGAGTTGTGGAATGAAATCCCTGCCGAGGTTTTCCCAATTGACTATAGCATGGGGTTCTTCAAGAAAGGAGTTATAAGGTTTCTAAAGGGTAGGCAACGCGCGAGTGATACCCTTGGTGTTGCAAGCGTCCATAGGCTACGGTAACTGCTTACCATCAGGCGCACCATATGTTTGTTTGCCTTGGTAGTATAATAAAAAGAAAAGAAAAAAGCACAATATCTGCTTAGTTGATAATAAACGTTGTATCTCCAACAACCTTCAAGCTTCTATGTTCAGTCCGCCAACCTTTCCTACAACTCGTTTCCTCCAGGGATGATAATATTTAGTGTTCCAATCTTGGGATAACTTTGATTTTTAGGGTTTACTTCGAGTTATCGCCTGTAGCTGAAGGAATGTAGTAAAATTCTGTTTATGTCCCTGATTTCAGGCGGTATTTTATAGTAGGTCGAAAGGAGATGAGAAAATTTACGAAGTTAGGGTTTCAGATAAAATTGGATTCTAAATTAAAATAAGAAAGGTCTTTAAGTCAGTTTTCCTAATATTTATATCGTTGTTGGTGGCCGAGTGGGAAAGTAACCGACTTACACGCAAGAGGTGCGAGAGGTGAGAGATGCTATCCTACTAATATTATAAACGCGAAAGTTTGTAAGTATGGATGGATGGATGGATGTTTGTTACTCTTTCACGTAAAAGCTACTGAACGGATCTGGATGAAATTTGGAGCAGAGATAGATTATGGTCTGGAATAACACATAAGCTTTTTACAGCGATAACCGACATCCACGCGGGCGGAGCCGCGAGCAACAGCTAGTTATATATATTATCATCGTTATTCATATTTCTGGAGTGGACTGAAAACGCTGAATAAAATTTTAAATATACGCTCAAATGTCATAAGTATTCATCTTTACGTTAACCGCCTCTAAATTAAGTTGAGGCTCGCTTTCAAACTAAGCTGACGTAGTTAATTAGGAATTAATATTTACTTAGACCGACTACTGAATTCAGTAATTGGTTGGATAAGCTGAATTCCGGTAATCCAAAATTTAATTATTCGTAGTTAGTAAACAGCTGCTTTGCTTATAAATCCTAAATAAGAGCCATATTAATAATATATGTAGATTTCTTGTTTTCTGACTGTAGTAAACAAAGTAGGTACATATATCATAGAAGAATTTAGTAAATCTCAAACATGATATTTTTTTAAAGACAACCAGATCTGTGTTATGGAGGACTAAGATTTCACGGACTCAAATTTCATTTAGACTTGGAACAACTATTTTTTATATTACTTGGGTGGCAAAAAAGCATACGGCCCGCCTAATGTTAAGCAGTTACCGTAGCCTAAAGACGCTTGTAATACGAGAGGTATCACTTGCGTGTTGCCAGCCCATTTTTTTCACCAGGGCTTTAAGATGGGAGTATCCCTGAGAAAGGTAATCGTGTCTTTCAAAACGTATCCTTAAATGTGAGATGGAGACAATTACACCGTTGTGTCCTGTCCTGTTGTCCTTCCCCAGTTGGGCTTGCTTGCTACTATGGTGCTCTACCTCTCTTAATAATTGTTTGTATGCTACTTATTTGGTCCTGTATAAGGGTCGAACTCACGATATTCCTTAATGCAGACTCAGGCACGAGGCACACACACCACCACATTAGCAGTCAAAATGCTGTAGCAGGAAACTGTAACACATCATCATTATCATCATGCTCGAAACACGTCCCAACTGGACATAGGCTTCCCTCAAAGATTTCCACATTGTTCAGTCTTGAGCTCACAGACAGGGAGTTCATCCTCACATCTTAGAACCTCTATCTTTAATTTTTATCTTTCTTTTAAAAAAGACAACTCCCGCACTAGAGAACAAGCTCTGTGTCGCGGGGGACTTTACAAACATACAATTAACGGACACAAATTACTCCCAGACTCAGAACAACTCTTCGCGGGTCACACAAAATTTTGTCCTGTATGGGAATCGAACCCGCAACCTCGTGCACAGCAGGCACATACTGCGGCCACTGGACCACCAAGGCAGTACTGTGCCGTACTGTACGGTTTCAGAGAAATTCCCTCACACGTACGATTCGGTTGTGGAATGAGGTTTTCCCGCGAGACTATATATAGCAAGGTGTTCTTCTAGAAATTAGTTATGAGGTTTTTAAAGGGGATACCCCCGGTGTTGCAAGCGTCCATTGGCTTCGGTAACTGCTTACGATCGGGAGGGCCGTATGCTTGTTTGCCTCCTAGGTAGTATAAAAAAAAACTTTACCAAGTCGTCGGTCCACCATTCGTAACTTCAGCAGTAACCTGGCTATTTCTAATATTTCCTTTTCTTTTTAACCCCATTTCTAAATGCTCTTAGTTTTAGTTTGTTATTATGTGTAATGGTATTTGGCACCAAATTCTAGTAAAAGTGTCGGCTACTTTGTTTAGTACGAAGAGTGTGCTGTGCCAAACTTAAATTAAAGTCCCAATAGCAGTCAAATTACACAAAACAATATATTTTATTTCTTAGCAATTTTAAAACGTGTTCTTGGCAAATGGTTAGAGTAGTGGCTTTTACAATTTATATTAACGGAAGCAATAGGTACATACACTGCCTAAATTCCGAACCAATATATGGCCTGTCCGACATTCCAATATCGGATATAAACGAAATAGGAAAAAACATTTAGCGTTCGTGAGCCAAAGGTAAATGTAATTCACGGGGCAGACGACCTCAAGCAAGATTAAAAAACTTTCTACCCCCAACCCCGTGGTTTCGCGAGGGCAAAAAAATATTAATGAAATTTCCACAAAACCTTCCCCGTTGACCGAAAGGAACTTCATCAAAGTATTTTCTGTTGCGGATAGGCAATTAAGAAATTCAATTTTGGTAACGGTATCGATATCGTTTAGGTCTGAAGTACCTATCCATGGAAGGGTTGAGCTTGTCGCTCAATCATTACAAAATAGATTTTATTGAAGTGAGACAAGTGTTTACTCAGTTACTAATACGAGTAATGATTTTCTGACGATATTGATGTCTTTAGAAAGATTAAGTCCTGTAGCTGCTTTTGAAATATAGACGAACATTTCTCAAAATAGAAAAATATTGAAAAGGATTTATATGTAGCAAAAATATATCTTAAGTTAAGATTGCTCAGTCATAACAAGAAAGTAGAATACAAAACAGCTACAAATAAAAAAGTGAATGACTGGTTTTTCATACATCTCGATATGAAAGCAATCAATACAACGAATATCTGAAACGAACAATTTATGTCTAACCTTTAGATTTCTGTTTTCACAGACGGACCCAAAAAAATAAAATTATACAAACTGCACAAATGTTTCTAAGTCAAGCTCAAGATAAATGGTGTAATCTTCTTTATCGCAATGGAAAAGTCGCAACGATAACAAAGAAAAAAAGATTTTAAAAGACCATAATTCACTGACTCCGCCCCGAAACCCTTTCTAGAGATATTCGGGTATAACGGTATGGATGCGGTATTCCATTGTGTTTACATCAGTTTCGGCAAAATTGGGATAAGGATCCTTTGCGTACTCAATGCTGGCTGGTTAGGAATATAAAATGTTATTACTCTTAGTTTTCGGGTGAGCGCTGATGCTTATACGTTTATTTTTGATAAAAGGTTTACCTATTGGTTCCAGTACCGTTATGTTTAATCAAACAATCCTATATTTATCAAGACCAATCTAACTTCCAATAAACCAACTGTTATACCGTAAAAATAGGACATTATCCGCCCATTATTTCCTATCTATTCTGCCTTTGTTTACTGATGCTTTGCGAAAATAAGGCTGTAGATAAAACAGCTATGAGGGAGGTGAAATAAATCATACAGTTTCAATTACACCCCACTCACTGACTACGGTTTATGAAGCCCTTTTATATCAGTAAATCATTTCGTATGACTTTATCAGTATTATTTTCTGTTTCCTATGCTGATCTGGCGCTGAAGGAGAATTTGAGAAGGGTTACGTTGATGGCATATTATGTTGTGATGATGTATCACCGAGTGTGTTTTAGATGCTAGTTTATAAGGATGGTTTATAAGGACAAAAATGTGGATATAGTTCCTTTATACGGGTATAATTTAAAAAAAAGACGTAGGTAGAGGTAGGGCACCATACAAGTGAGCAATTCCGACTGCTGAAGGGCCTCCACCTTACAGAAAAGCACAGCCAAATGACTACACACGGCAGTGTATTTGTGTTCCTGTGTGTGAGTAGAGGTTTCCAAATTTCATTTAGTGATGTTTTTTAAACGGTACGTTTTCCTATCCTAGGAAAAATCTATCATAAAACCCTGGCGTTTATTTTTGGGTCAGCAACACGCAATACTTCATACCTCTAACATTGCAAGCGTCCATAGGCTACGGTTACTGCTTACCACTAGGCAGGCTCCTTATTTATCAAACGATTGCAAGTATCATTATAGACTTGGACTATACATTTGTTTTTATAACGTTCATAAGTGTCATGCATTTGATCTAAATGAATGACGACTTTGACAAGTTTTAGACCTAAAAGTTGACAGGTTGATTCACTTACTTTCCAGACTTAGACCACCCAGTATAAGACACATTGGGCAAACAAAGCAAGTTAGCAAAACTATCATGAGAATATTGACCCATTTCACTATTTGACTTCCTCAAGTGTTTACCCAGCCGTTCTTCTGTTATTTTTACCCAGATCATGAACATATATGGCCGTCCGAAAACTGATCTCAAGTATTTATTTCACAAACATAATATTAATTATTCATGTAACAGTAGAGAGTGGTAACAGCAAGACTTCCAGTAGTGTTTCCTTACCGATAAAATAACATCGTGCGGAATAATTACATATAAATTATGTAGGAGTATGAATAATGAGTCTATGGACCATGTAAATAATTTTGGTTGTATTTAAAACGGAAAGTTTAGGTTGTTAATAATGGCACGTGTATTCGAGAATAAGTTCAATTTGGGAGATATTATGATTTGTTATTATTTTACTTTAGATATTTTGCTATGTGACTAAAAGTTGCGGGTAGACGATCGTTAAGGAAGATCTATGTCCAGCAGTGGACATGACAATGTTGTGGGACCTAGTAGTTTTTTTTTAATTTCCAATGGCTAGTAAGTTTCTGACTGTTAAAAGGAATGGCTAAGTTATTCAGTATGGTACTTCGTATCATGTTTAAAATAAGAATTTGATTTCATCAGTAGATACGAAAGGGATCGCCTGCGGTCGACCAATGTGTACTTTATATTATAGAAAAATAAATTGTGAGACCCTTACATACAACCTACGAGTCTGTCTGTTCAGATTTAGTGTCAGTTTATTTTTTGGAACAGCTTTCGTTGACCTGCTTGCCGCTATGTAGTATGTTTGTGTTCAACCTTAAAGATCTTGTAACAATTAACAGGATACCGGCCGGCTGATTCTCTAAGAAACAGCGATGGCAAACTGACAGTTGTGATCGCAAACTGACGGTTGTGATTGCTCGGTGACGGCATAATCTATTGACTTAACGTCAAAAAGGCTCGGTTTTTGCTCTTACGGAATACCGATTTTAAATCTGACAGCCAGATTTTGCTCGGTTTATGCGGTGGCTCGGTTTTTAACCGACGAAAAAAAAAAAGAGAGGTTCTCAAGTCGACCCGTATATTTGTTTTTTTTTTTTTTTATTTTTTTTTTTATGTATCGATATTTTATATCGATAATTCTTTTTTTATTCGATAGGATATACTTTGAAGTTGGTCCCATTTTAACGACATTCAGCTCTTATGATGGGATCCATGAGGAATTGAGAGAACTCCTCAAATATTATAGGCAAACATATAACGATTTTCATATTTTCTACAATAAGTCAAGCATTTGCATTCAGAAAGTATCATTTGGTGAAGTAAAACAGATGAAGAAGACCACAAATGACTGCCAGAAGTTCTCAATAATAAGCATTGAGCATTTAAGCTTGTGAATGGCGATAGGATAATATAGATATCGAATAAGATAGTTACAGCGACTGTAATAAAGTAAATTCAATGTTTTTGATGAAAATGGTACCATTAAACTAATCTGATGATGAACTTGGAAGGCATAAGCATCGGAACTCCATAAATAAACAATGTATTCTAGCCGTGTTTGGGCTTATTTGAGAGGTCATAAGATGCACTCTGATTGTAAATTATTAGATTTTCGGAAACTCCGTATTTTCAACTAGAAATAATACCCCTCAGTTAAATAAATAGGGAATAATTTATTGTTCACTCATAACATTTACATTTGTTTACCGATTTTGTTAAAATTTGCTAAACATATACAGTTTTAATGACACTACATCATCAAGGAGACCTTAAATTGATCTACAACCGACACGGAAGACAGTTAAGGGCACTCTTCAATAGTTTATAGCAGCTACTTAACTACTAACAAACCATCTAACAATCAAATTATTTATTACGTAAAGTGAAATGGTAATAAATAAATGTTTAGCGCCGACTTAAAATAAATTAGTTATTTTCCATTATTTATTTATTTATTATTACATTATTTATTTATTAGTGCAGCAAAAATTAAAATCAAAATCTTTGTTTGTAATCATAGAACATGGTTTATGTTTTGCATTGAAGCGTACAAATTTAAATCTAAATCGAAGTACTCTGATTATAATTAAAACATTCATTGCCTATATTATTACAGATTAGAATAAACATATTTAATAAATTTTGTAATAAATATAAAAATAATAATGGTAATTAATTCAAAATGTTCGATTTTCTAATAAAAAAAACCTCGGCCTGTCTACTGAAAACGCGGCCAAGAGAATGGCAATGCTTATTCTTTAAGCCAAATATAAACAGCGTTCTGGTCACGTGAAGCGTCGATTAAACGCTTCGACAGAGCTTTGAAAAGACCGCGAGCACTTGCACCCCACCCAAACGGCATAAAAACATAATCTCCGATGAGAATGCTGTATTTGCGCCCCTTGAGAGTCTCCGCAGATGCAACAGCAGCACCACCTGCTGTGCTTGGGAGATGGGATGGCGTGATGGCGTAGACACATGCTGCATCCCACATCAAAGGCCTACCCATCTTCCAGGGCAGTAAAGACGGTATGTCTTTACTGCAGGTCTCTTACCATCGTTGTGTACACAATATATATACACAATTGGGTTCCCGTACAGCTGTAACGCCAGTGGTGACAAGAGCGCGTCGGAGTATGTCATTTAGGTTAGCGTGCCGTATTTTAAGAGATGTAGGGCGCTATACTAACGAGCAAGTCCGAATGGGGTAGGACCTCCACCTTACAGAAAACCACAGCCAAATAACTACACACAGCGATGTAGTTGTGTTCCTAAATGAGCGCTGGCGACCTGCACCCATACAGGTCTCCAGCGCTCATTTAGGTACCTATTCATTTTGAAAGAAACGTTTTCCTGTCTCAGGGATACTCCATTTTAAAGCCCTAGTGTAAAAAGGTGGGGCGGCAACACACACAAGTTATACCCCTGGTAAGTATTGCAAAAGTCCATAGGGTACGGTAACTACTTAACATGGCGAGCCATATGCTTGTTTGCTATCCTAGTAGTATAAAAATATATGCGGCCTGCACTCCTGCTGCATGACAGGTCGTGGTGTCCAAGGCTATCGACGGCTTCACCACCGCAACATCTATGCTGAGAAATAGAAGAAGCACTTTGACGAAGGATAAAAGTATTAAATATTAATGTCAGGATATTTTAAGCAGCTTCGTTAGCCTAAAAAAAATTGTTTTGTGGACTATAAGACGATATTTGGTTCAGTGGCATAAGTGGTTACCTCGCCGTTTACCACTACGCGGCGTGTTTTAGGTTCGATGTCCATACGGGAAAAAAGTTGTGTGACCCATGGTGGTGCCAATGGTTGTCCCTAGTATAAGTGTACTTTGTATCCGTCAATTGTATATTTGTAAAGTCTCCCGCGACACAGGGCTTTTTACCTAGCGAGGGAATTGCCTTAAAAGAAAAGGAAATAAAAGATTTAGATTTTATTGTTTAATCAAAGGTACAAAAATAAGGGTAAGTAATAAAAAAAAATTAAAACTTCTAAACTACAAAGATATATTGACTTTTTAGAAAAAATCGCGTTATCCATCTTTGATCACGAAATAGATGTTATATTCGTATTCAACACCCCCGAAAAGCTCGAAGAGGACACCATAACAGGTCACTTGTCAAAAGTAGTAACTCGTTAAAGGAGGTTACTCGCTAATCGGATTCGGCTGGGTAGTGTTTGAATGGCTTAGCCATATCTCCCTGTCCTAAATATCTCAAGACAAAAATGTTTGACCCGTGTATGTTACCAGTGATGAACATTATACATCTGAGACGTGGTCGTATACTAACGCTGCGCTGTTTTAAACCTTAATAATAATAATATTTTCGAGACGACTCACACATCGCTATCTGATCCCAAACTAGGCAGAGCCTGAACTATGGTAACCAGACAACTGATAAACATACTTATATATTTCTAAATACATACATATTATAAATAAATTACACCCAACACACACACACACACCCACAGAACAAACATTCGTGCTCATCACACAAAGATTTGTCCTGGGTGGGAATCGAACCCACAACCTCCGGCGTAGCAGTCAGAGTCACTAACCACTAGACCAAAAGGCCAGTTAATGCTTATGAATACATAAGCATAAGGATTTATTTGCGCTGTGTAAATCTTTATGTAAACGTAAGCTTAAGGCTTATGTTTACATAGCATAAGGATTTACACAGCGCAGTGATCTCAGTCAAAAGACGTGCACTGGTAGACCAGTGCGCGTCTTTTGATTGAGATCATAAGGACTTTATAACCAATTTGTGATGTATAATTATTGATTTGTATATGTAAGTCACAAAAAATTAAAAAATAATATCTTTTTAACAAAAAATTGAACCGACGAAAAAAAAAGGATTTGAAAAGTAAAAAATAATAAAGTTTTGAGTCGGCGCCAAACTAACGAATAAGCAAATTAATCTATACCTACATATATAATACTCGCCGAAACTGATTCACCAACGTTGAGCATATACATAAAGTGAGATGATGGCTTGTTTGTTTGGCGCCGACTCAAAACTTTATTATTTTTTTTCGTCGGTTCAATTTTTTGTTAAAAAGATATTATTGCTCTTACGGAATACCCCTGTTGGTGTCCTGCACGAGCTAAGAACGCGATCAAAACAACGGCTGCCTTGGTTGCATCCTACGTGGTCGTATGCGGTGAGACGGTTTAGCATCGCGACGCGTTCGTCGCTCACGCAGGACACCGCCTTAGTGATCGATGGCGAATTCGGTGCAACATTTACTCTTAGAAGAGATTAAAAATATTAAACGCTGTGGTAGCCTACTGCTGTAAGGTGGGAGTTCTAATTTGGCAGTACCAATGTAGATTTCACTTTGTGGAATTGATTATGAACTAATAAAATTATATATCATCTACTAACCGTGAGGGGAAAACAGTCGAATCAAACACGCCTCAGGAGAAATTCTAAAGCCTAATCTGATCCATTGACTCGCATTAGCGAGCGTGTGGATTAAGGCCTTAAGTCTCTGAGCTCTCTTAATAGAGAAAAGAAGACCCGTGGTTAGCAGTGTGACGTAATATACGCTGCTATTATTAACAAATGAATATTATTATTTGGCTGCATGGTTAGTACAGTGGCTTAATTGGTTACCTCGCCATTTAATACTACGCGGCGTGTTTTGGGTTCAATCCCGAAAACTTGTGTGATCCACAAATGGAGATCTCGAGACTGGATGAACTTTGTGTCCATTAATTGTGTGTTCGTAAAGTCCCTTGTGCCCTAGCTTATTCCCTAGTGCGGGAGATGTCTTTTTAAAAACAAAAAAGAAACATTATTAAGAAATTAAATAATACTATCTGTTGCCCGCTGCTCCGCCCGCGCCGATGTCGGTTATCGCTGTAAAAAGTAACTTTGAGTTATTTCAGACCATAGTCTATATCTGTGCCAAATTTCATCCAGATAAATTTAGTAGTTTTTACGTAAAAAAGTAACAAACATCCATCCATCCATCCATTCTCACAAACTTTCACATTTATAATATTAGTAAGGATGTTATAGATACTTACTACTTTTTCATACTGAGATCTAAACTAAGTTACACAATATATTTAAAATCCGTTGACCTAACCTATAAAACCTAAAGTAGTGTTTCTCGTCTTTTTGTACCTTTTGTGTTGACATTTTACGGTTCAGGCCTTTCACTTAACTACCTAACGAAAGCCTAAACAACTTTAAATTTGTGTAATTACGCTTAGATTAGGACTTTTAAAGTTTAACATTGTAGAGAGAAGCTTGGAGTATTTTTGGCTTTTGTATTTCCTTTTTATTTAAACCAAGGTTTAGGTTAGTTAGGCTAGGCTTTACAAAATTATTATTTTACTAGATGTTGCGTGGGTTTTAGGATTTTGTCGCGATAAAATCTTATCTCCTTTATCAAGATATCATCTGTCTTTTTGCCAAATGTTATTAATACAGTTAAGCAGTTCAATCGCGAAAACGACAAGCAGACAGAGTTACTATTATAATATTAGTAAGGATATAACAACTGTTCTGTACGCAAGAGGGACGAGTTCGATCCCAGTTGGCAGTACCAATGTGAATTTCACTTTGTGGAGTTTATATGTTCTAATCAAATGTTTCGCCATCTGCTAACGGTGAAGGAAAACATCGTGAAGAAACCCACATGTCTTTGAAGAAATTCTAAAGACAAGAAAAATGTAGTTTCATAACATGTCATGTCTTCACCAACCCGCATTAGGCAAGCGTGTGTGAATTAAGGTCTGACCCTCTCACTTGATAGAGAAGAGGAGACCCGTGCCCAGCAGTGGGACAAATATGGGTTGCTATAACAACTGACTAGTTGCTTTTTCATCATCATGAACGTTTTCAGTTGCACCAGTTATTTTTACAACACGAATATGTATACTACACCAAATTTATATACTGTTTTGCATAAGTTAAATTCTTAGTTAAATTTAAATTCTTCGTAACCTAACTAAAAACACATTAACACAAATCACTACTGTTAACACGATATCTAACAACATCTCGGCTACTAGTCGCGGAAGGTCAAGTATTTTACGAGACGGTGACACACAAATATACAAACGAGTTTAGAGAAATGTCCGCAGTCAACTCATTGCATAGTCACAGTAGTAAATTTGAGTAGCTGATAATGTCTGTCTTTATGAGTTAATTTTCTTTTTCTTTAATATACTAGAAAGTTGTTTGGTTTTTATATTGATATAGTGTTAGTTTTTCTTTTAATAGTCATTAATAAACCTATTTTAATTTGTGTTTGATGGCTAGTTATAATCATAGTTAAGTAAACAATCAGCCAGGTTAACGATAGGTCACCAGTCACAGCGAATGTGATTATTTTTTAAATGTTTTTTTTAATACTTGAGTGGTAAACAAGCATACGGTGTGTCTGATGTTGAGTAGTTACATGCAGGTGGAGCATTCCTCGGATGGACAGTTTCATCCACAAACGCATCCTAAAATGAGCGCTGAAGACCTGTACACTCACACACAGGAGCATAACTACAACGCTACGACACATGGCTGTGGTCTTCTGTAAGGTCCTTCCCCAGTCGGGCTTGCTTGCTACTATGGTGCCCTACTTCTTTTCTATCTACCTGAATCTAAACTTATTTAAAACTAAACTCATTAACTTGTGTTAATAAACCTGAAACATATAATTAGTAACGCTTAAACAAGATTAATATCGGTGCCATTACTGTTTGTGACTCAAGTCCTTAAAGAAAACTACATTCAATACAAATAGAAAGCAATACTACACAAACCGCTTCAAGGTATCGTAAAAATAAGAAATCTTTGTATTATAAAGCTGAAGAGTTTGTTTGTTTGGTTGAACGCGCTTATCTCATAAAGTACTGGTTCGATTAGAAAAAATCCTTTTTTGTTGAATAGTGCATTTATCCAGGAAGGCTATATAACATCACGCTATGAATAAAAGGAGCGGAGCAGTAGTGAGATATGTTGCAAAATCGGGGAAAATATTCCAAATTACCACGCGGACGAAGTCGCCGGCGACCCCTAGTAATATATAACTAACACAATGAGAGTTGCAGCTAATAGTATTTTTAACAAAGGAGTACTATGACGTTCAACTTCTTCTTCTTTTTTTATTCTGCTTGGGTGGCAAACAAGCATACATTATTATTAAAAAGTGTATTACAATAAAGTATATTACATGTTTAGTGATAAAAATATCTCTTTTTTTTATTATATAAACTAGCTAACTAATCATTTCCCGATCAGTAAATATCTATACCCGATGCTATATGTACTAAAAAACGTGTGTTAAACGCTTATTATTTAAAATATAAACAACATTTTCGGTAACTTATTTAGAGATAACAAAACCTAATTCTTCACCCTCTCTGAAACTTAGAAATGTGTTTTCACAAATACGTTCAAGTTCAAATAAACTAAGTAATGATAGCGTAAGTCAAGACCGATATTTACTTCACCTATTATAACTTAGCAGAAGTTGGAGATTATATAAAAACTTTATTGTTCGTGAAATTGAGTCGGTCCTAGCGATAAAAATGATTTACCTTATGTTGGCTTAATTTTACAATAGATATGCGCGATTATGTTCAACTCGGAACATTCTGGTATGAAAACCCTTAATTTAAGAGAAAATATTGCGATGTAAATCATTTTAAAGGCTATTAAATGAATATGTATACAGGTATAATTGTAAACTGTGTTTATAGGGAAAGCGAAGCGATGGATATTATTATAAGGTATTATTGGTCTTGTGATTTTTCTTCAAAGGAAAGTAAGAGAGGTCGAAGACCATAGATAGCTAAATCTCTACACCCAGCGGTGTTGTTGTGTTTCAGTGTGTGAGTACAGGTCTCCAGCGCTCATTTAGGGATGCATTTTGAAAGAAAAGTATTTATATTTCAGAGATATTCCGGTTTAAAGCTCTGTGTGTAAAAAAAATCTCAACCTTGACATTTTACAACCTTTAACCTTTTATTTAAATTGATAGTTTATGTACAATACCTACGAGTTACGAAAATATAAAAAAAAAAATTATTCGTGTGATATGTTATGAAACTATATTTTTTAAAATCATTAGCTAATTGACTGCCTTGGTGGTCCAGTGGCCGCAGTATGCGCCTGCTATGCACGAGATTGTGGGCTCAATTCCCACACAAGGCCAAAACGTAGTGTGACCCACAAAGAGTTGTTCTAAGTCTGGGTGTAATTTGTGTCCGTTAATTGTATGTTTGTAAAGTCCCCGCAACACAGAGCTTATTCTCTAGTGCGGAAGATGTATTTTTTTAAAGTTTTTTTTTAATTTACTGATTTGTTTTCTCTTCTTTTTCGAACGAAGTTTAAGGGATAATTCAACATCGCGATTAATGGTAGACAACAGCTTGGTAGTGTTATGCCCCTAGCACTTTCGTTGATCATGAGCGGCGGATACCACATAAAGAGAAACCGTCTGGCAAACTAGACGGTTTCTCTGTGACGGTGTCACCAACAATTAATAGATTATTAAATTGCGTTACATTTGCAATATTAAATAACAAAAACCTTATGTTATCACACGTAACTACTGAAGTACCAACGCGTTATGAAATTCCCAGTTCTGGTCAAACATGCAACGATACTCAAATAATCACGAATAGTTCGAGCATTACGCAGATGCTTTAAAAATAATGTCGATCATTTGAAATAATGTCGGTTTCGTGTTATGTTCACCTATATTTACACACTTCCGCCCACCAAGGGGCATAATTATAGCAATTTTGGAACAGGGCACTAGCAGAAACGACTCGAGTTTTGGTCGGGGTCGCAGCCCGAAACTGTATAGAATTATGCTCAGGTTTTACTTTAAAAAAACCGCTTAACACAACACTGTTCCTATTGTTACAATACTAAATAATCTCCCCGACACAATAACTCAAAAAACTACGACCAAAAACGGCCATAATAACTAAAATAAATTACTATTACGTCACAAAAGCGAGTATAATAAGTAAAATAAATTGTTAGTACGTCGCATATCTCACAGTGTGCTCCTATCTCATTCTCCACACCAACGCGGAAAATTCGCTGGCCGACCCCTGAATAAGAATGAAGTTTTTGTACCTCTCGTTAATGTTATTCTGTTTCTTCAGCAGCGACTGTTTTAAATTTTAAATATCACTTACCTATGTTAAGAGTTTATTAAGTTGTTATTAAATTACTTTGTCTTGTTTGAATTGTTGGAATATGAAAATTCAATATAATTTCTTCGACTTTGCTTTTTCATTATCCTTCAGAAGGAAAAAAAGTACAACATAATAAAGAAAAACGATTTGCAATTTTCATCAGCTTCGTACCTTTCTTAAATAAAATATAGATTGAATTAGAAATAAACTGTGAATGCGAAGACAATACTATAAATTTCACTCCTGTCCACGGTCGAAAAAATCGAAAAGTTCAATTTGCGAAAAAGCACTTTGTCAGCATGTCTAGAACATTTTGGTAAATTTAAAGGCAAGCTTTCTTTATTATATTCTGACCGCCGACTCATTAGTTCCCAAAAAATATAGGTAGGGTGTGTACGAGACTCCAATGACAAGGGTACCCTGTACCCATCTCAAAGTGGAACAGGGCTACCAGATGGCAGCGATTCATTTGCATTGTCCAGTTTTAAAAATGATGTCATAACCACCAACAAAATATCAACATAACATTTGAGGATTTAACTTTTTAATTCTCATATATACATACACATGTATGTAATGAATTAAAAATTAAACTTATCTCTGATTGTATGTATGTAATCTCTGGCCAAAAGCAGAAAAATCTACTTACCTATTGAATATTATATTACTGTGACGATTAAGTTCTTATAAGAATTATATTCATATCGTATAATGATCTCTAACAAGCAGGACCGACGATCTGGTAAAGGTTGCGGGCAGCCAATGGGGGCAGGCCTATGTCCAGCAATGGATGACTTTCAACTGCGTTGATGATAATAAAGATCTAAATGTAACTATTGTTACTATTACGCGTTCTAAAAACGAATTCAAAGGAACAACTGATATTAGAATAAGGAATCAAAGCTATATTCAAAATTAGAATCAAAACTGGCCACATATAAAAACCCGTTACAAATTTTAATTTGAAAAAGGTTGGTAGCCCTGAGCCGTAGCCTTTAGTATGGTCAGGAATACAAATTGTGCGAAGTACGCAAACGACTTTATTTTGAATGGGACGTAGGATATTTGTATGACGACGGTACTAGTAATAAGTAGCTAGGTACTTAAACGTTTTTAATGTTATTGTGCTAACATAGCTATTGTATACAATATAATAGTGTACCAGGAACGCTGGATGCCTGCATTTGTATAGGTTTATGAAAGAAAATTTCATAGGCTTCGCAGTTTACAGCCATATAAAACGTTTGTATTTATAATTTGAATGCAATAAATACTGTAGGTATTTAGCTACGGTGCGTTTGGTATAGGTCGTCTTGCTAGCCGCGATAATGCAACCTCTGTTGTGGTGTTTGTTTAGCATAATAATATAATAATATGTCGAGTATATTTAGTGGTATCGTCCGTGTGGTGACGGATTGTCCGCGGACGGAATACAAATGTCACCACCCCGTTCCATCCTGAGGCTGTCGTAAGAATCGACTAATAGAGTAAGTCTGGCAGACAATATCCACTGCAAGAGAGGGAAAACTCGAAACAAAATTTCTACACCAACCCGTCTGGCTAGCGTGGCCGTATGGTAGGCCAATATCCCTCCAATTGTATGGAGGAGACCTGTGCCCAGCAGTGGGACGTTTATGGGTTGAGATGATGATTTAGTGGTAAAGTGGAAATGATTTTGTATTTGTCCCTCCCTACCAGTGACGTAGTGGTAGGGAAAAGTGGAAGTAAAATTACACTTATCTCCATCAGGACCGATCGATGGTAGGAACAAGTGGAATGGTTTATAAGGTTTTTAAAGGGTCGGCAACGCGTGAGTGACACCCTTGGTGTTGCAAACGTCCATAGGCTACGGTAACGCTGCTTGTCATCAGACGGGCCGTATGCCGTATGCTTGTTTGCCACCTTGGTAGTATAAAAAAAAAGCCATTTCAACTGCGTGGCATTTCTACAAGCGTCATAGTTGCTGTCTTTATTTTTATTTTGTCACGTACAATATGAAAAAATAAAAATAAATACACAGGACTTGATTGATTATAATTATTATATTAGATACGTGAGTTAATACACATTGTAATGGTAATTCTGTTAATTAACAATATAATTTTGTACTGCGGTATTACCAACCCAGAGGTCCTTACAATATAAATAATATTCGTCCAGAGAAAGATAAATAAAAATGAATAATATTATAGTGCACGAGTGTGTGCGCAAACACAGGTCTACTCTCTATTCCTTCACTTTTATAGTCTGATGAGACGGCAATCTGACAGGACCGGAGAGAGGTCAGGCGTAGAATCAACGGCTTTACGTGCTTTCCGACGTACGGAGGGGTCTTGCTGTGTTTTTAGAAAATGATCACCCATCAATGGACCGGTCGCGGCAAGCTTGCTTAACCTTACAGATCTGTCATTCTGCGCCGCTAGCACTTAGCTACGAGCTTCTCTAATATTAATCTTACAAGTCAACGATTGTTTTGTTTTATACAACTTTGGTAGCAAGCATCAATAGGCTACGGTAACTGCTTAACATCAGGCGAGCCATATGCTTATTTGTCACCTAAGTAGTATAAAAAAAGTCGTGTGGCACTCGGGGACTGCCGCGGTAAAGCTATTGCATATTTTTAGTATGATTTTTATATCATCTATATCTATATCTATATCTATACATATAATAAAATCGTAACCAAGTCGTGTCTGTACATTGAATTTTTTTTCAAAAAAACTATTAATATACGATGTATTTATGTTACTGAAGCCAAAAATTTAGTTTTTAGAATTTTTGTCTGTTTGTCTGTTTGTGGCCGCGTTTGTGCGCGATAAACTCAGCAACCACGCAACCGATTTGAATGCGGTTTTCACTTATATATTGTGGCAACCTTCCCATAACATATAGGCTATGTTTTATTCCAATCGGTTCACAAATAAAAAAGTTATGGTAACTTTACTAACACACATGCAATTCAAGAAACGCGCTTCGATTCATTTAGCTGAAACTTTTATTAACCGTAGTTTGTAAAACCACAACTGAAGTTTATATAAAAATAAATTTAAAAAATAATGCGAGGTTTCGGAGATATAGTCATCACCAATTTAAGTTGAACTCTCATCAATATGGGCGACCATATTAAATAGAGATCAGCTGACTGGTACATCATATGTTAGTACGGTACTAGGTTAAAAGTGACCAATTTACAATGAAATGTGATAGAAACAGAAATTTTTACAGGATGCGGTGCAGGTGATAATCTTTTATGCCCCGGATTCTCTTGATTCCAAACAATTTTCCGTTATTTTCCGTGCACGCGAATGCAGTCACAAGCACATAATTATCAGCTATACATCTATACACACTTAAATAAAATTGAAGTGTCTGTTCGTTACATCAAAATAACAGCTTTCTATTAAATTCATGTGGTTGTTTACATAGCACTTACAACAGAAATACAATTTTAACAGTTTTGTCTCTCTGTTTGTTGCCGCTAACATCGTCTTTGAAAATACTAAAACTACATAAATATACTATAAGTACAAATAAAATGCTTTAACCATGCCAAGACCTAGGACAATCACTGAATAAATTAGTAACGCCTAATAAAACTTAAACACAATCTATAATATATTACTATAAAATGAATGCTATTTCATTTTTGGTAGGTGCTAACATTTAACAATACTTTAATTTAGGTAATCAGGAAAGCAGCACAGAAAAGAAAACAATCCACCGAATCTGTCTGGTCACGATAAACTCAATAATTACCAAACAAAATTTTATACGATTTTCACCAGTTGACGTCGTGATTCTTCCATTATAGTTTTTTGAGTGTGAATTGGCTCAAATATTACGATGATAGTTGAATGAGTCGGAAATATCCTGCCGTTGGATGCAATGTTATTCCTAAATAGATCTAAAAAAGTCCGCGATACTATGTGTCTATCTTCGACCACAAAAATTACTCACAGCAAAACGCGTGATCGGCCTCTGTCTCATCGGAATACTTAACTGATATAGGTATATTTTTAACTGACTTTTAAAAGATGAGGTTCCTAATATAATTGCAGGGATTTTTTTATTTTTAATCCCTGAACATCGTCATTTAAGAAGCAAATTTGTAATATTCATTTTATAAGTGACATACATAGCTCGAAAAATTGCCTCAATTAAGTGGCAATGGGCAGGGCATAATAATATAGCTCGCAGAACCGATGGCCGTTGGGGCAGAAAGGTTCTAGAGTGGCGACCACGAACTGGAAGACGCAGCGTGAGCAGGCCTCCAACAAGGTGGACCGACCACCTGGTAAAGGTTGCGGGCAACCAATGGACAAGGTCAGCACAGGATCGACTGATGTGGAAAACCTTGCGGGAGGCCTATGTCGAGCAGTGGACGTCTTATGGCTGAGATGGAACTACTTTTGTGGCAAACAAGCCATCTAATGTTAAGCAGTTACCGTAGCCTATGGACGCTATTTATTTGCTATACCTATACCAATGGTATCACTTGCGTGTTACCAACCCATATTTTACACCAGGACTTTAAGATGGGAGTATCCCAGGGATAGGAATACGTTTCTTTCAAAACGGATCCCTAAGTAAGCGTTGGAGACCTATACTCACACACAGGAATACAACTACACCGCTGTGTGTAGTTATTTGGCTGTGGTCTTCTGTAAGGTGGAGTTTCTCCCTTACTTTAAAAAATTATCTTAAAAATCTTTTTGTAATTGAATGGATAGTCTTTCATATTGTTCTCATTTTTTAAGAAATCCAGTTCTGGTGATGGGATCCGTAGGGAATCGAGTAACCTCCTCAAATACTATCTAGGCATACTACAATGAATCAAACAAATGCATTCAGGAAGCATCAATTCGTTAGTGAAACTAAAAAAGAATACTGCAGATGGCCAACTTAAAATGGTACAATTGAACTAATATGATGATACAGCCGAATATATGCACCGAAACTTTGTAATTAAGCAATGTACAATGTAAAAAATGCATGGTTTCAGAGATAGAGATAATAATAGATACCCATATATCGAATTTAATTTAAACTCTCACCAATATGGTCGACTATATTAAATAGGGTTCAGCTTACTGGTTTTTTATTCAGTTTTGTTCCGGGAGCTTATGTAGAGTACTATATCTCTATGAATAGAATGATGGATCAGAAGGAAGCTAATAACTATGCAGTTCAATTTCTTAAATCCTTGAGCACTACGGCGGACCATTATGCCTTTTAGAAATTTAATAAATTTTTAGCCCACCCAAACTGTGTATATATATCTATCAGGTTAGAAGTGACCAATTTAAAACGAAATGTAATAGATGCAGAAATTTCTACAGCGTATGGCACAGATAATACATAACAATAGCTAAATACAAACTATTAGCTAGGCGATATGCCATAAGATTGTTCACGTTTGCGCTAAGATAATTTGAAGAGCAGAACAATCATACAAACAAGGAATATTTCTTCATGAAGTTTATTAATTGCAGGATCTAAATGTTTAAAAGAAAAACGTGACTGACTAATTAACAAATGCATAGTTTAAATCACTAGATACTCAGATATCTATTATGATATAGGTATCCGCTAAGACAGGTTTTTAAGATTTCTAAACATGAAAATCAGCCAATGAAAGTTTGTATGGGGATAATTGTAGTTGTCAGATTTACAGTAAAAGACTGAACACGCGAACGAAGTCGCGGGTACAGCTAGTAACAAATAAAACATTACTTTACAGAATTATGTAAATCATTTTAATTTATTCTCAATGATTCATAAAAATATATAATAATAAAAATGAATACTTGTAATAGTTCCTTAAGACTCCTTATACTATAATCTTTTTCACATTAATATTCTCTTAGATCAAAACCTCTTTACACAAATTTGACACATTATTATTGGCCGTTTAGAGAATTCGTCATTAAAAAAGTATCACCGCTGTGCCGGTCGGAGTGGGGGGTGTTAGGTTTATTATTTTCGTTACGGAATTTCTGGAATCGGTCTCCATGCCCAAGGCCCGCGATAGAAGCTATGCAATAGCTTAAAAAAACAATAAATTGATGTTATATTTATTCTACAGATGTATTGTTAAGTGACTGACAATAATTTGACGATGTCAACACATCAAATATCCTAAAAAGAAGCCCTTTCATCCTCCTTTGAGAGGCCACAAACTGGAAATATAAAGGTGCTTAGAAAAATATTGCCAACTCACCTTTACTGTTTGATAACTGAATATTGTATTTACTTTTGTTATGAATGGAGATAACTTAAGAGTTGGATCACTATTCATCGTCATACATACACTGATGTGTATGGTTTAGAAAGGATATTTAACAATATGATTTCCTGTTGCATTCTTTATTCAAATTCAAATTGTTTATTTGCCAGAATGTACAACAGATGATAATAATTACAAAATTAGTTCAGTAAATTCTACCATAACAATGGTGTGCAAAAGTTAAATATTATTATAATTTAACTATCTATAAAACATACTAGGAAAATCGAAGTTACCGATTTTTAATTGTTACTTTAATAAGAGTTACTAGTAAATAAATTATATGTGATACGGTTTTATCAACGCAGAGCCTTTATCTTTCTCGGGCTATAAACTTGTTTCTTAAATGACGTAACTGAGCACTAAGAAGGGATTTATGGAAATTTCATCCCTATGGGCTACATCAGACATGCTATTTTTAGCATGGGCGATCTACGATTTAGTTGGCTTTAGAAGCTAGATTCCGGTCGCATCGATTTGGTTCATTGTTTGACTGTAGTAGTGGTCCAGTGGACACAGTATGCGCCTGCTGTGCACGAGGTTGTGGGTTCGATTCCCACACAGGACAAAACTTTGTGTGACCCAAAAAGAATTGTTCTGAGTCTGAGTGTAATTTGTGTCCGTTAATTGTATGTTTGTAAAGTCCCCCGCGTCACAGAGCTTGTTCTTTAATGCGGGAATTGTCTTTTTTAAACCAACAAAAAAAAATATTACAATGAGATCCGCGACCGAAAGCAGAGTCACCAAATCGCGATAACCTAACCTAAATAATCCGTGCTAAGACGGGCGGCTAGTTTAATAATCATCATCATCATCTCAGCCAAAAGACGTCCACTGCTGGACATAGGCCTCCCCCAAAGATTTTCACAACATTCGGTCCTGAGCTGACCTTATCCATCGGCTACCTGCTAGTTTAATACTTAAAACTTTTTTTTACAGACGTACTGCTTAATAATAAAATTAAATCCACTGTCTAGTTTCAATTAATCTTTGTATGCATTTGAAATATTTTTATGTAAAAAACAAAAGAAAACCCTGAAATATAATTCTGATACCTTACCCTTAAATAAGTTGTAGCTACCTCTTTTAAACTTGTTTGAAATAATAAAATTAACACCCCAAAACAATCCTTCGGAAGCGTTGAGGTGTATCACCCACCCCTGATGATGCCTCTAACAGGAAAAAATAACTTGGAAATTTACGAACACCTCCCCTTGCCCGAAATAAAATAAGTATCCGGAATTTTGAGTTACACCACTTCCATATTGAATTTCTCAATTGTGTTTTCCTGTTATATTTTATCTTCTGAATTTTTAAATTTGATTTGTTGAGATTTGAGGATGTACTGATTATGAATGAGATTTTTTTTTATACTACTTGGGTGGCAAACAACCATACGGCCCGCCTGATGTTAAGCAGTTACCGTAGCCTATAGACGCTTGCAATAACAGAGACCACTTGCGTGTTGCCAACCCATGTTTTTACACCTACCCTGTAGCTAATAACTACACACAACTACACCGCTGTGTGTAGTTATTTGGCTGTGGTCTTCTGTGAGGTGGAGGTCCTTCCCCAGTCGGGCTTCCTCGCTAGTATGGTGTCCATGGGCATGCAAAAATTTGTGTAGTAAACAATTTAAAAATTATTGGCTTAATTAAATTATCGGCTAAAAAAACAGTAACAGAATAATAACATTTATCGATAATAAGATTTGTAAGTCGTGTTTTGATAATTCTCAAAGATTGTTCTTTATTAATTCTAAAATGCTATTGTGTCTTAATGTCATTGTAATGTAATCATTATTGTGAATGAATGTATCGTAGGTAATGACGTTCTTAGTTCGACTTGTTGCAATTCCAGAATCCAAAATTCAAATCATCTCTAATGTATAATTAAATTTCAATTAATGTTTGATTTCTAATTTTAATTTCACCTATGTTATTAAACTGTTGAAATACATAATAATTTCTTCAAAATATTCAATTTTGCTCACAATAATTATTTCTAAAGCCTATTCAAATAAATAATCATCAAACACACTCAATGTTTCATTTGAATCATTCCTAAATCAGTTTCTATTACATTCATTGCGAATATTTCATTAAAATCCAATTCACTGTCAACTTATTGATTCATAATTCAGATTATTTGTTTCTTGCCAGAGATGGTACTTATAGATTAAGTATCTCTATGGCATCGTCATTTAAAATTCTACCTTTTCCAATGTACTTAAGATCCATTTCGTAATATCAGCTGTAATCTATTATGACGTTTCGATTTCAACATTAATATATACCGCATAATGTATTATATACTTCTTTATTTTTAAAAGCAATTTACAAAATAAAACGTGTCTACTTTTATAACTAACTAGTTGTTGCCCGCGGCTCCGCCCGCGTATACGTCGGTTATCGCAATTAAAAGCCTATATGGTATTCCTATATAGGTTTATTTAACGTTGTTTTTACATATGATATTTCCAAATTTTGTTAGTAGATACATGACATAAATTAAAATTTTATATTGATTTTTTAAAAAAATACTTTGAATTTTTGTTACTAAAATTGCTACTGGAGATAATATCGTCGACATGAAATCTAGTGAATAAAGGAGTCTGAATGTGTAGTAACATCTGAGTGTAGACTGTGCCATTATATGAATAACAATAAATAATGTGAGTGCAGATTTAGATACCTTACGAAGTGCACACGACCGGTGTAAAGCCAATGAAATTATAAAGAAAAATAAGCTACCTTCATACTAAGCGACGTTAACTTTTGTTTCCGTATTTTTGCACGTACTTACTTATACATTTCAAGTATGAATGCGATAGATAATACAGAACGTAATGATACAGAAAGAGATAGGGATAGATAGTTTACGCACGTTAGTGTTATATTTACGTCTTTCGCACTATATAAAAAAGTAAAACTATCTAAATGTGATACCCTCTTTATGTTTTATGCAATCTAATGTGAAAGTTTTAATGTTAGTACTAATTTAATAACTCATTATAATTTATTTGTCCCCAGGTAACTTTGAATCGTGCAGTGAGTGTAGTGTGTTTACAAAAGTGTGAGTGTAAGTGCGTGATGTCAATTTGTTGAGGTGACCAGGGCCATGAGGCCTGACTGCAGAGTCGCGTGGGCCTGGCTCGCGGTCCTCGCGGCTCTGGGCCACACCACCGCCTACACCGACACTGAGGACTTTCTAAGTGATCTAGATAAGCCAGGTGAGTTTTAACAATAGTATAAGAAAACTGTCTCTAGTCTAGAATGCCCTTAAAAAAAGAAGTATAATTACAGACGACTGATTACGCTGGAAATATATTTTAATCATAAAATAGGTCGATTCCATAAAGAGGCAACATATAACTATAAAACTACAACTAAATGCCACATTCTGTGGTAGTGAGGGCAGTGTATACTCGATATAATAATACAATACTAATAATGATATAATATGTATATAATATACTATTATGAAATAAATGATACATAATAACAAAACAAAGTTTTTGTATATTAAAACAATTTCTAAGAACCTTTTTATGTCATAGGTATAATAATATAATGATACGCTTTTAATGCTTAGATCTGTACAATAGATCGATATATAATTTACACAAGCGAATAGGGTAAACAGATGACATAAGAAGTGAAATAAAAATGGGTTTAGGGTAATACACGAACTGTGAGAAACTTTTATATAATTTTGTTTGAGCTGTGCAAAGTGTATATAAAATGATGATTGTATAATAACAAAGAAAACAATATATATTATTTTGATGTATATAGCTAGTCACTTAAGTTTGGATAAGTCCCACTCATTTTCAATTCTAATGATTCTTGACGTATCGTTCTTACGTAATAGAATTTTACAATCCTTAATCCATAAATACGAATATTGTAATGTAGCTTTTAGCTCCCTTGCACGTTTTAGGAGAAGTTTGTTTCCGGGAGTGAGGTGTTCATTGATGTAAATACTGGATGCCGGACCTGACATTCCGATATCGGCAGTAGTAATACCGCGGCGCGAACGCACCGCTGCTATAATATGATTTTTGCGCTGACGCTGTGTAAAGCGCACTATTATTGATGGGTGGCGGGTATTTACATTTTGTTTGTTGTCTCGATTGAACGGGCGGACTCGATGAATAATATCGACATCCGTAGCGGCCAGACTCATACCCACTTTCAAACAAATGTCTTGAAGTATAGATAATAAGTTTTCACCACTTTTATGAGGAATACCTTGAATTTCGATGTTGTTCATTCTAGAAAATTGGTCAGTAATGTTATTTAGGCGTTCCAAGTCCAGGAGCGTCGTTTTGAGCGTCCGTCAACTGCTTCTGAACAGAGAATAAAACAGCCACCTTTTCTTCTACTTGAATTAAACGGTCATCCATCGATACAAACCGCTTCTCAAGATCTGTCCACTTTGTTTTTAATTCGTGTAAATTTTGTGATGTAGTACGAATTTCGTCTTGACATCTTTTTTCACTGAATCAAAATCACCTCTGAATCCTTTGATTTCGCTTAATAACTCGGCTAGGGATACGTTTGCTGTGGGATTTACCGGGCTAGATGCCCCGCGGCACGTTGTGCAACGCAAGGCAGATTTCTTTTCTTGCCCCATTTTCCTGTATGTTGATTCGGACAACCCGGCACAGTGATAGTGAAAACGACCATTACAAAGACCACCGGCACAGGCCACAAAATCAGTGACCGGTTCACTACACTTTGAGCACAACATTTTGCTAAAACTTTAGTAGGTAATTTATAATAAAAATCTCAGTAAATTAACTTCCAACAGTTTGTTTACGTCGCGTACTATGGTATAATAGGTAGGTTAAGACGCGTGGCGTGTTTACTGCGCAAGCGCACGACGTAGACTGTTGATAGATAATATGATTTTGTCATAAATTATATAGTAATACTAAATAATAGTTTGTAAAAAATAAAAACTTTATGACTTAAATTTTTATCAAATAATACGAAAA
This sequence comes from Trisateles emortualis, assembly GCA_947095525.1. Classification (NCBI taxonomy): domain Eukaryota; kingdom Metazoa; phylum Arthropoda; class Insecta; order Lepidoptera; family Erebidae; genus Trisateles; species Trisateles emortualis. The sequence continues at coordinate 1,213,222 of OX352748.1, read as the reverse complement.
AAAAACAATATTTGAAGAAAACATACACCTATAATTTGGAAATGTTATTGTATATTTAGAATAAGTTTAAATTTTAATTTATTAAAAAATAAAAAGACGTCCATTCAAAGATTAGGTAGGTACATCTGTTTGGCGAGCGCGGCGATACCGCGCTCGCCTAGAGAATTGTTTTAGAGATCGTGTTTGCTTCGCCCAAATGCTCAAGGTCGTTGGCGATATCATAAGCCTTAATAGACTAGTCTCGGATAGCAGCTAAATCAGGATAATATAATTGTTTACAACTATTGCAAGTTACAGTGTTAGCTAGCATTGTTACACTGACGTACTTGCAAATGAATTTATTATGATTATTTCCAATTATTTAGCCTTGCAATCCAGCGTGGGAATGTGGCCAGTCTTTTGGGCACCTTTCCTCAGAACTGTGATCTCAATCAGATATTTTATTTATAGGTTAATACCTTTAAATATAATATCTGATTGTTTGTAAGTAGGTTAGGTTACTTTAATTTTTATAACTATTCATGTAAATATCTTTTCCAAGGAAAACTAGCTAATTATGTAATGTCTACTCGTAAACCTGGACAAGATTCCTTTTGATTTGGTTGACTATTAAGTTTTTGTATAAAACATACGTATGCATATTATTATTTCATTTGATGAATTGATTATTATTGAATGAATTAAGAAAAAAAAAAACTAGAAAAACGGGACTGCTTAAAAGGCCTCATAAAATTCCTCTGCATCGACGTCTACTGGAAACGTTCCCAGAAAACTGGCAGCATTGGCACGTTGAATGGCAATGCTTATTCTTTGAGCCAAAAATAAGCCAGCCCTCTGGTCACGTGAAGCCTCGATTAATCGCTTCGACAAAGTTTTTCACGGCTACGTTTAAACAAAATATATTTCGTTGATTGTTAACATGTCACAACCATTTTTAAGTTAACGGTATAAAAGTTACGTTAAAGAATATTTGTACATGAAGTGATCTATAATAATATTGTTGCCGTAGAGCGACGGCTCCACGCAAACAGGCCGCTGACCACAGCCACCAGGACGAAGGTGGCCCCCGCGATCGCGGCCACCGACCACTCGGGTTGGTTGTTTTTGATTCCAAGACGAAAGGTTTGAGTGGCGAGTGTCGGTATTATTAAGTAGCAAGTGGTCACCACCGGTGGCGTGTTGTGGCCACTCAGGCTCGTATGCTTGACACTAAGTTGCCAGAGAAGTTACTGTTTGTCGCTAGCCACCAGTGGCCGCCACTAGTAGCTCGATTGCGCAGAGCCTTAATACTACTATTCTATAAACAGAAAACAGTTACATAATATTGGTATAAACAAAACTATCCACTAGAAAATAAACATTGACACGTACTAAAGCAACATACGACTATTTAAATAAATATATATTTCATTAGTTTCCCACATCTATTAATTATTGGTGTATAATTTCGATAAGACTCAATTTTTTAATTACATTTTGTACACGTAACCCAAATATGGGCCCAGTATATAAACTGGTTTTGTCGCGAGACAGATGTTGCATCAAATGTGATTTATCTTTGAAAGTAAGGAAGTGTTTGATAAGTAATTGAATTAGTCAATTAATAAAGTCAGTTTGTTTGATATTGTTTGTGTATTAAGATGAATTAATCCCTCAGGCACGTTGTGTCGTTGTGGAGTTCTTATCTATTGTTTTACTGGTTTCTGGTATAAGTAGAGAATTTGCTAAAAAAAAAGCCAAATTAAAAGTAACCAGAATCGACGTTCATACATGAAGAGGTTGGTAAATGTAAAGGAAGCGAAAGAAGTATGTTTGGATCGAATTAATTGGCATACCATAGCCTCTGCCTACCTCAGTGAAAGACGAGCGTGATAATATGTTTGTACGTATAAGTATTGCTGCAAAATTCATGATGAAATGAAAGAGAAGACAAGAACTTTTATATTAGGTTTTCTATCCGACAATTGCATTTTCAGTATTGCTTGTTATGTAAGTAATGTATAAACCGTATAAACAATTTAAATAAAGAAACAATTATAATCAAGTTACATAAGTTTTCTTTACAGTATACATATGTATAATATGGTTAAAATAAGTTTTTTAAAACATACATAGAACCTACATAATATGTATTAAGTCAAGAAATGATGAAATTTTTGACAAGAAAATAGATGTTAAGGATACTTTTTATCATGTGATTAGCTAATATTATGAAAGCCATAAAGTTATCAATGCTATGAAACTAAGTCGGAGCAATATTTTTTTTGATACTGTTGCACATACTGATGCCAATATAAACCGAGGGAGTAGGCCTGAATATTAATGTAACTTCTAACTTGTTGTCGAACTAAACCACGTTTCGAAGCTGGTAATCAATCAACACAAACGTGGGCGGACGACGTATATTGAGGATAATGATTTTTACTGATATACATCTAAATTCATTCGCTTTCCTAATTCATCTGAGAAACTAGATCGAATATAATTGGTCTGGTCGAATCAATACCGATTAAAATTTATGCATTTAATGATTATGCGAAGGGAGCAAAGGCGGAATACATGCGATATTCTACAATAAGAAAGTAAATCATCATTTGCGTGTAACCAATTCAGAATTTTGTAACAAAAAAAAATATATTTTAGTGAGCAATACTGACTGGGGAAGGAACCACCTTTCTTACTGGGCCATAGTGAAATAAGTACGTACAGCGGAGTAGTTGTGTTCCTGTGTGTGAGAACAGGTCTCTAGCGCTCTTTTAGGGATGCATTTTAAAAGAAACCTTTTTTATTTTGGGATACTAAATCTTAAAGATCTGGTGAAAAAAAACAAGTAAAACTTATGGACGCTTGAAAGCACCGTATGCTTGTTTGCCACCCGAAAAGAAAAATAAATATTTTCTAGATATTTGCGATAGGCTGCGGATGTTAATTTTTCCGGGATAAAAAGCCTATGTGCTATCCTGGGCTATATTCTATCTGCTGCTGATTCTGATTCTCTAAGAAACAGCGATGGCAAACTGACAGTTGTGATCGCAAAATTGACAGTTGTGATTGCTCGGTGACGGCACAATCTATTGACTAAAAGTTTAAAAAGGGCTCTTACGGAATACCGATTTTCAATCTGACAGCCAGATTTTGCTCGGTTTTTGAGATGGCTCGGTTTTTTGCTCTTACGGAATACCTCTGCCGTTTAGCTGTTTTAGCCTGGTTGAGTAACAAACGATATCAATTTATTTATCCATTTAAACTATTGCATTTATATAGAGTTCCTTGAACTGTAATAGATAGTAAAGATTGCTTTAACAGGCTTCGTTTGCTATTCAGAGTGTTCCATCTTATCCACTCACTCAATCTAAGCTTGAATACAAAAAACACGAAAGCAATTTCACTTTTTAATTATGCAAAAAAATGTTAATAATACTCATACGATCAATCAAGTTTGCGTAGGCGCACTGACTATAGCGACACCTAGCGTGTAATGAAGTTGACACGTTATTAACTTAATGTCTGTTCAATAATGCTGATGAGTAGCAGTCTGGACTGTTACTAGTATTTATGTTATGTGGCTGTTTACGTTTAACCTTTGTCATCAATACACCGTGTAACAAAACAATGTAGACGTTTTTGAAAACCGCTTATAGTAATAATAGTATCCACTCGCGGTTTCGCCCGCTCGCACAATCCCACGGAAACAGTTTTTTTTCAAACTATTACTAAAAATTCATTTTATTTATTTAGGTTTAAATTTCGGAATAAAAAGTAGCCTTTGTGCTATTCCAGACTATGTTCTTTCCCTGTGCAAAATTTTTTCCTGATCCGTTCATCCGTTTTCCGTTCCGATTTCGTTTTCCGATTTCAGAACACACCAATTTTCACATTTTTATTTCATTATTTGTTAATATTTTCCCTTCCTGGTCTCCATTCAATCTCCCCGTCCTCATCATCGTTCATCTCGTGTAGAAATACGTTGATACAATTTGGCCTTATCTTATTATTAGGTACACGTATGATGGTGATTTCTAAAACTTGATGTTACAGCAAGCCATTATCGATTAACCAACGCAGTAGCCATGAAGAACTTAAGGCTGGCTTCACAGCCGTCCGGGAGACCCGTACGGGCCGTCCGTATCGTGAAATACGTGAGGTGCTAGAACATCGTTTCACAGCGACGCGGATCGGTCGGTACGCGACCATAGCACTAGCGGCCCACTCCGGTAGAAGTCTCCCGGACGGCTTTGAAGCCAGCCTTAGATGCTTATCTCGTTGTGAAGCGCTGCACTATATAATTATTACTAACGATCTAGTGACATTGTTTCGTTGATATTAATAATTATATGGTAAGCCGGCAACTATGGGGATAAGTAGTAAAATCGTGTTTTGATCGATAGATGTATTGAAGCGTTTATATCTCGATAAGTGGGGAATGTTATTATAATAAGTTCGTTGTTGAGAAAGCACGTAAAGCCTTTAGTGCCGGTTATGTTGCAAGTTCAAAGATTGTCACTGACTATGGATGGATTGGATAAATAGATTAGATCAAACTTATATATTATGATAGATGAAGATATCAATTATGTTTACAAAACCGTGGCATGTTTTGTTTTTGTTTTAAAAAGACAACTCGTACTAGGGAACAAACCCGGCGTCGCGGTGGACTTCACAAACACACAATTATCAGACACAAAGTACACACAGACTCGGAACAACCATTTGTGGATCACACAATTCTTTGTCCCGTCTGGGGATCGAACCCGAAATCAACCGTGCAGTCAAAATGTATCTCTCGCATTAGGGAACAAGTTTCGAAGCTCCTAAATTATCCAAAAAGTTTTGCCAAGATCGCGAAAAGTTCTAATTTATGCAAAATATTCTCAATGACACTTAATAAAAGCCTAAGAACCTTTTAGCTTTCAGACTTTTGAAAGTTTTAAAGAGCACTCAGGCAAACCTAAAAATTTTGTTACACAAATTGTCAGAGGAATTGTACAAATTGTTTGAATCTCATTCTCGATTCGATTCTGATTAAAAGGCATTTGTTATGCGCGCGATTTCCATCGAATTGAAATAGATTTTTCATTGATAACAGTGTAATATATTATCATTCTCATCATGCGTTACTCTGTTTAGACTAGTCGATCAATCTATACTAATAATAGAATTACAAAAATAAATCTAATTGTTTTTATACCTGTTACGCTTGCACGCACTTATTTTATATTTGTTAAGCCTAATCACTGAACTGCATGTGATACACTTCAAACATTATGGTCATCACTTTAAAGACGACTTTCGCAGTGGTGAGGTGACTTTACAATCACAATTCACGGACATAAACTACACCCAGACTCGGAACAATCATTAAACTTAACATGCTGCGCAAAGGCAAGCTAATCACTTAAATTTCTAGACCATTCGTGTAGTCAATAGTCGACTAAATGAACACAAGTAGTATTAAATTATACACGAAACTCTTCACACAATAAATATAACTTCAACCATATTTTAAGCAGTAATAAATTCGTTGCAATCGACTATCAGGTATGTATATTTTACATGAATATGGCCATAAAATCAGAGTACTTTAATCTTGTCTACGTAATGTAATAATGCGATAATATAATTATAATAATTGTCTACCCCCTGGATGTTTAGTCAGCAAAGTAGCAGCAGAAGGAAAATTGGCTGTCGTCTCATTGGCATTTATTTATCGACCTGTTACGTGTCACGGTGTAATATAGTATGAATATATTTTTTTTATTTTGAGTCGTATGTAGGTCTTAGACAGCTAACTTTAAATAACAATATATAAAATATCATAGTTTTATTTACTGTTATTTTACATATAAATCAAAGGATCAAGTCTTTAAATTTATTACCATACATTAACAATTAAAACACAAAACAAAAAAGCTTAATAAAAACAAAATTAATATTCATCGAATCCTTAAACACAAACAAATCATTCCAGTATTACCATAAATACAAAAAAAGGAAATACTATTATCATTAAAAACAGTATCGCTGACAACCCCATAATGTTTATAATGAGTTATATGGACAAGAACATGGCAACACAGAGCGTTAGTTATTGTTGCCAGTTGAAAAAAAGGTTAAAGATTAAGGCTTGTTCAGACTGAGCTAGTAGTAATAATTTAATTACTTATAAATATGTATTTAAACCGTTACCTTGTAAGTTGCTAATGACAGCTTCTGTCAATAATTAATTGAAGTGAAAAAGTCTGTTTGTTATGCATCGCTTGTGCTTTAAATAGGGTTATAAAAATGTTACTTAACGAGGATGTATATGTAATTACATGCAAATGATAAAAATATATGTATTTATTTATTAACTGTATTTCGTAAGGAATTTATATAAACTAGCTTAATTTTAAATAATGATAATAATATATATGTTTTAAATATTTTCAACGATTTAAATATAGATCAGCTGTTGCCCGCGACTTTGCCCACGTGTTATCGCGGTTAAAAGTACACTATGTACCGACTGGGGAAGGACCTCTACCTTACCGAAGACCACAGCCAAATAACTACGCAGCAGTGTAGTTATGTTTCTGTGTGTGAGTACAGGTCTCCAGTCTCCAGCGCTCATTTATCCTATTCCAGGAATACTCCCATCATAAGCGCTGGTGCAAAAAAAGTGGGTTGGCAACACGCAAGTGATACATCTGGTATTGCAAGCGTCCATAGGCTACGGTAACTGCTCAACATCAGGTGGGCCGTATGTTTGTTTGCCACCTAAGTAGTATAAAAAAACGATGTGCTTTCCCAAGGTACCATCTATCTCCGTAAGAGAGGTAGGGCACCATACTAGCGAGCAAGCCCGACTGGGGAAGGACCTCCACCTTACAGAAGACCACAGCCAAATGACTACACACAGCGGTGTAGTTGTGTTCCTGTGTGTGAGTACAGGTCTCCAGCGCTCATTTAGGAATGCGTTTTGAAAGATACGTATTCCTATCCCAGGGTTACTTCCATCTTAAAGCCCTGGTGTAAAAAAATGGGTTGGCAACACGCAAGTGATATCTCTGGTATTGTAAGCGTCTATACTGTAACTGCTTAACATCAGGTTGGCCGTATGCTTGTTTGCCACCTAAGTATTATAAAAAAAAACTATGTTCTTTCCCAAGATACCATCTATCTCCGTATCAAGTTTTATTAAGATCAATTTAGCCGTATAGTCATGAAAAAGTAACAAATAAACATAGTTAATATCTTCGCATTTATAATATTATTATGAATTATTTAGCTATGTCCCTTGAGGCGTCTTGTTTACAGATGTAAACACTTAAGGAAATTTAATCGTGGATTTTTACTTTTAAAACAGATTGACGCAGTGATGTCTAGAAGGTGCTAGGTGTACATTAAGTATGGAAGTTAGCCGTATCGTGTACAATATCGTAAGTTTAACAAGAGCTCTGAGTCTTCAGACATGCATTAGGCTATTGCCAACAGAAAACCACCTACTACCTACCACCTGCATTCTTAGTAACCTCGGCGCAGCAACTGATAACGTCGCATAGCTAGGTGCACTCGCTGTTCGGTAAACGATCAGCGGGTTAAGCTACCAAGGGCGCGGTAACCCTATAGATGGGTGATCGCATAGTGGTATTTCATCTGAGCGTCTCCGTGCTTCGGAGGGCACGTTTAAAGTCGGTCCCGACTGTTATCAGTCGTTAGATTACGAAAGAGGCCTAAATATGGGCGACCTAAATAACTGTCACCAGGTTGGCCACTAACTAAACGATAAGCAGAAAAAGGTGGCAAAATTCTGGCCTTGTACAATTTAATTATTTATTATGCCTTGGATACCAAGAAGAAAACCACTTAGACCACTTTGCAAAATATAGTGTGTATTATTCCTAGTAAAATGTGTACATGTACCAACTGCCAAGACCAAAATTCTTTTTGTTTTTTCTAAGCCAACGGAATAAGTAGTAGTATTAGAGATAGCGTTAGTGTCTGTTTGAGTTTTACAAATATTGAATCGATTGTTTAGAACTTAGCTTCACAAAACACAGTAGGTATGCCGAGTAGTTAATACTACTATATTTTTTATGACAATAAACCTTCACCAACTTTCACCCATATGTAGTACTGTAACTTAATACTATATGAATATTTATTCGCACGAATATTCTAATACACTATTCAAATCTGAACTGTGCTTTAACCGAGTACATCGTTCGTACACGGCCCTCATACATTCCTCTGTCATTGTGTACTTTTATTGGCTTTTGTCACGCGCTCCGTTCGCTCAAACATCGGTGGATGAGTAGCAGTATAACGGCGGGTTCAGTAGTGTACAGTAGAACTCATTAAATTTTAATGATATTTTTTGTAAGGGATTAACAGTTAAATCTGTTTTAGATTGTGGGAAATACGTTAAGTGGATTATTTATGTTGGTAATTAAGTATGTTCAATGTGCTTGGGAATTGGTGTTAATCCTGCAGAACTATATGTTTGATTTGATTGTAATTAAGTCTATGAGACCTACATAAAAGAAGTGTGATGAAGTTTACAAAAGTAAGATGGAGGAGATTTTTATATTTTTGATAAACTAAACATATGTTTTGCCTTTTGAATCCAACAAAATATAGTAATTTTGGCTAACATTTTTCAAACCTCAAATCTATTCCGCTATAATTTTATACATTGATACCCTTTGTGTCATCAAATTTAATGAACAGGACAACACATAATCGTCAGTTATATGGGTTGACTTTAAATAAACCTTTTCATAAATGCTGACATTTAAATAGAGATCAACTTTTCAGTTAAGTCAGCAAATTTATTCCGCAATTTATGTTTAAAAATATAGAACGCTTGATTTGTGTTAAAACTTCACAAAATACTGGTATTAAAAATAACACACAAAAAAAAAGATAATCTTGTTAAAACAAAAGCTCCAATTAACCCCATTTGAACTGAACCCTAAACAACGAACGGTTTTATTTCAACAGATTATAATACATCAAAGACTTAACGTATGGGCAAACCTATACGATTCTTACTAGATTATGGACGTAATTCACCGCGATTCGACGTTTATACGTAATAAACATGATATTTTCGGGTACACATTTCAAAATTTAATCTACAATACGTATATTGTTCGATTCGGGGATCGTTCGCCGAGATATTGGAACGATTTCGATGTTTTAGGGTTATGATTTTTTTATTGTGTTATAATTTGCTATGTGACGCGTATTTTTGTGGAAAATTGTTAGATATTGGAGTAATTTTGTGACATTCGTCGTTTTACCGGGTATAATCCCGACGGAATTAGAACGAGGGAGAACTGTGTGGGCTCCTATTTTACATTATTCAGGAATTTACCAAACAGAAGTTGTTGCTACGGAACTTCTATAAAGTATATTTGTTTGTTAAATTGATATTATATAGAGGATAAATGTCATTAAATACATCGACAAGAGGATTATTTGTCATGCTTTTCATATTATCTTATTGTTGTCCAACTTTTATATTTGTCGGCGTAACATTGATCATAACTTTTCATTAAAAACGTATAAAGTTTATTATGACAACGTCGACGGGACAGGCTTTAGAACAAACTCTTTTTGTGTGAATCAGGTACATTTTATATTATTTTTGTGCTGTTTTACAGTAGTCAGTTACACATTTTTTTATGTATAAAACACAATGTCGATACATACTTTATGTATTTCTTTGGTATTTATGCTAATCAACTATTTTGTTTAGAAATCCGACATTTTATAGAGTGGTAGGAGCTTTTCCGCTGTTATATTTATTATGAAAGGAGAAATAATGATAAGGTAGTCTAGTGGTAGTGCCATTGTAGCTGGTGAATAAGTTTTTAAGGGGGCCGTAGACTGGCAGCAACGGTGACTTTTAGACTGCGAGTACAGAGTCAAGATGATACTTCTAAAATTACAGGCATCTATACTTTATAGTGGAGTCTGCCCGAATAACAGTATACCCAGTTTCGTTCAGAATTGAATTGTGTATGTATATGCAGCATCCAGCCATCAATTCGTTATACATTAAATTAATTTGTTGTCTTGGCAGTATTGTCATCAGAGATTGAAACGGGTCTGCTTGTGACCAAGCCAACGGACGCTCGACAACTTCCAAAAGTGATCATCCCCCATTTGGTTACGCAACTAAAATGAATTGATAAGGGCCTTAGGTTGAATGATCATTTCTTCTAATGCAATGCTTGGCTATATTTAGACCGTGATGAATTTTGAAAGAACTGGATGAAACCCTAACTCTTAGGAAAGCTGGATGTTTGTGTACAATTATGTTACAGTTAGTAATAAAATAAGTCGTTTTACAAAATATTTCCTGCTCTCGTTTTGCTTGCTGCCATAATGCCTACTGACCTATAAGCGCTACTCAACCCTAGGGAGCGATGGGCATGATGAGTAATAGGAGTTGTCGCATGATGAATAACGCGACCACACTACGTCTGTACCTCCTTCCCTCATGCCACTCGTCGAGCTTATAGTGGCGGCAATTAATTTACTGATAATTATAATAATATTATTATCAGTAAATAATAATAATATTATTATTATTATTGTCCGTGTGGTGACGGATTAAGAATACAAATGTCACCACCCCCATTCCATCCCGAGGGTGTCGTAAGAGTCGAGTAAGGGAGTAAGTCACGCAGACAATATCTGCTGCAAGAGAGGGAAAACTCGAAACAAAACCCTATACCAACCCGTCTGGCCAGCGTGGTATATAGTAGGCTAATATCCCTCCATTTGTATGGAGGAGACCCGTGCCCAGCAGTGGGACGTTTATGGGTTGAGATGATGAATATAATAATATTAATATAATAATATTTTCGGGACAACTCACACATCGCTATCTGATCCCAAACTAGGCAGAGCCTGTACTATGATAACCAGACAACTGATAAACATACCTATATATTTCTAAATACATACATATTATAGATAAATTACACCCAAAACACAGAACAAACATTCGTGCTCATCACACAAAGATTTGTCCTGGATGGGAATCGAACCCACGACCTCCAGCGTACCAGTCAGTGCCACTAACCACTAGACCAACAGGCCAGTCGAAGTGATAAGTCCAGTGATAGTTAACGAATGTAGCCATTTTGCTAGTGTTTATAATTTTACATGACTCCAGGCTCCAGAAAACCTGTATAAACTTTGTAAAAGTACTCCAAGCGAAGCAAACAGAGTTAAATATGTAATTAAATAGCAAGTAGCCTTATAAGTAGCCGAAGTTAATCAACCTTCCTTTATAACTTGTCCATCAAACCTCTCGAAGTGCTAATTGACTCCAGTTAAACCAACGAAACTGCAGCAAAACCAGTGAATATGCATAATTGACTTTATTATGAGAAAAAGCCACAAGCTTGCGTTGGAAGCAATTTATTCCTCGACGAAGAATTATATTTTTTTTGTTTGTAGTGAAAACTTGTGTGAATTTTTTTCTTTATTTTTAATTTAAACGAGTGCACTGCTATTGGTCATATAGTACAACCAGTCAGCGAAATTTTAGGGAACGGCGAAAAACATTAAGGGTCTGTGTGGTGTGTATGCTCTTTCGCGTGACAAAAAAAACACAGGCCTTGTATCTCGAAGGGGTTCTCATCCCGACGATAAGATGCAAGCGTTGTCTTATTCAATGTTTTAAGGCTGAATGTAAAAATATACTCAATGTAAAACTTTCTTTCTATATTTACTTATTTTCAGGCTTGAACCTAAACATTACCTAATGTTACAAGAGCTCGTTTGTTTTAATAATACCTAACCCATTTTCATTTCTTTCTTTCAAGACCCTTGCCTAAAACACCTATTCCATTAAGTTAGAGAAAAATCGGAAGAATTTTCTCTACGTAACTTAACCTCTCACCGCTTGTAGGGCTGAAGTGTCTCGAAATATTTGGCGTGACAAGTGCCCTACACTGCGCGTCGCTGCGTTGTCTCCATCAAAAATGTCGTCGAAATGTCGTCAAAATTGTCGTCGAAACCTGTAAGGACCTCTGCCGTAATTAAACCTCAGCTTTTTACTGAGAAATGCGTTGGTGGCGTTGTCAAAGGGTGAGCGGGATACGAGGGTTGAGTTGAATGGGTTCGCAATTATTTTTTTATGGATTTTGTATCGATATAGGAGTCCGAAGTTTAACATGCCTATTGAAAATATGCAATTAAAATAAATCAGTGTTTCAGGCTATTGTAGTAACATTTTTCAGATAGCTTTTGAGCAAATTTACGCCCTGAAATTTTACTTTTTAATACATAAACCAAAACGTGTGATAATAACTGGATATTATGTTTCTGGGAAATTATTTTAATAACGTTATTTATTAAATTAAGTTTTACTTATATAATCATAACAGCCAGTAATGGGACACACAATTTTTGACACGAACATAGTGTGATGCGTTTAATTAAGGTTGAAATGAAATTTTAATGTAATTTATTTACGATTTAATTTTCATTTCGTCGATATAATGTATTATAAATTGTACTGTAATACTGCCTGCCAATGTTCTTTATTTTGGGCACTATAAAACGGCCAGTTTGTCATTTTTACGGGCTTATCCAATTTGGAATCATTTCTCGTGGTACCTAATCGAGTTCTCCATTCAAATGAGTTTTGATTTCTTAATATACTATCACGCCTTTTCCTCTAAAAGGTAGACAGAGAAGTACCCTGTGTTTTGCTAACTGTGTAAGTAAATTGGGGCGAGCATATTGTCATAAATATCTTTTTTTATACTACTTAGGTGGCAAACATGCATACGGCGCGCCTGATGTTAAGCAGTTACCGTAGCCTATGGACGCTTGCAATGCCTGAAGTATCACTTGCGTGTTGCCAACCCACTTTTTTTTACACCAGGGCTTTATGATGGGACTATTCCTGGGATGGGAATACGTTTCTTTCAAAACGCATCCCTAAATGAACGCTGGAGACCTGTACTCATACACAGGAACACAACTACACCTGTGTGTAGTTATTTGGCTGTGATCTTCTGTATGGTGGAGGTACTTCCCCAGTCGGGCTTGCTCGCTAGTACGGTGCCCTACCTCTCTTAATATAGATAGAAAAATATTGTCGTCCAGATCGATTTCGGTTACGACGGCCTATATAAACTTAGACTAGCCAACTGCGCAGGAAATATTATACTATAGTGCACAAGTGCACAAACTGCTTCCGTGGCTCAGTGGTCGATGTCTGAAACTGCTGATCACGAGGTCCCGGGTTCGATTCCCGGGTCGGGCCAAAAATCAATATTGGGTTTTTCTGTTAAGAAATTCACAATAGATGCCGGGAGTTTGGAAATTGGCGGTGTTTCCACCCCCGTACCTCGGATAGCACGTAAAGCCGTTGGTCCTACGCCTGATCTCTCTCCGTGTCGGATTTGCCGTCTCATCGGACTATGAGAGTGAGGGAATAAAGAGTGCACTTGTGTTTGCGCACACACTTGTGCACTATAATATCTGCCGCGCAGATGGCAAGTCTCCGTTGAGATTAGCCGCAGTTACCGAAATTCGGTTAGGAGGACATTATGCCTTTACTCTCATAGTCCGATTAAATGGCAATCCAGCGATCCGTCTTGCTGTGTTTTTAAAAAACGATCACCCATCTACGGAGCGACCGCGCAAAGCTTGCTTAACCTCGCAGCTCTTTCGATCCACGCTTCTTAAGCTTAGCTACGAGCCTTCTTAGTATATATATATATATTGGTACATAGTCAGACTATAACTTGCCATCCAAAAATGGCACGCCATATTCTTCATGACTTCATACATATTCATCCAGACATAGTTATGTAGGTATAATACTATATGATTCATTCGTTTATTCATACGCATTGCAAATGTACTACGGGGTAATAAATCATGGGGTAGAAATTACGGGGTAGCGTATTTTATGTGTTTGTTTTAAGGGTAGTTATTAAGTAATTTACTGTTTAGGTATTTAAGGGTTAGCATGTAGATTTTTTTGGTATATATGAAAAAATATGAACAAAGGAATGCTCGTCTGAGCAATTTGATCAAAGTTATTTTTTTGATTTCCTAAAGCAGCCCAATGAAGTGCTTCCCGTCGTAAATTTTTATTAAAGTTTTCCCAAGAGACTATAGCATGGGGTTCTTCAAGAAAGGTTTTTAAAAGGTCGGCAACGCGTGAGTGACACCCCTGGTGATGCAAACGTCCATAGGCTACGGTAACTGCTTACCATCAGGCGGGCCGTAAGCTTATTTGTTGTAGTATAAAAAAAATCTTCATCGACAAAGAACCAAATTCTAGAATGTATTTCATATAATATATCCACGTTGCAACAGCTATGTTTAGTCAAACCTTGGACTGCAGGTGTGGTTTAGTGGTAAAGGTGGTTACCTCGCTACCAACGCCACACCGACTGTCGTGTGATTTCCGCGAGGGACAAAAAATGTGTAATAAATTGATTGTTCCGGTGTTTGGGCACAGTCTGAACGTTAGTGTTCCTGAATTTTATGACAGATAACTTGTTACCTAAAACGAAGCAGAATTAAAAGTATCGTTTATTGTATTGTTAAAAAAAAAAAAAAAAAAAACAAATATACGGGTCGACTTGAGAACCTCTCTTTTTTTTTTCGTCGGTTAAAAAATAATAAAGTTTTGAGTCGGCGCCAAACAAACAAGCCATCATCTCACTTTATGTATAATGCTCTGCGTTGGTGAATTAGTTAGGGCAAGTATTATATACGTAGGTATAGATTAATTTGCTTATTCGTTAGTTTGGCGCCGACTCAAAACTTTATTATTTTTTACTTTTCAAATCCTTTTTTTTTCGTAGGTTCAATTTTTTGTTAAAAAGATATTATTTTTTAATTTTTTGTGACTTACATATACATATCAATAATTATACATAACAAATTGGTTATAAAGTCCTTATGATCTCAATCAAAAGACGCGCACTGGTCTACCAGTGCACGTCTTTTGACTGAGATCACTGCGCTGTGTAAATCCTTATGCTATGTAAACATAAGCATTAAGCTTACGTTTACATAAAGATTTACACAGCGCAAATAAATCCTTATGCTTATGTATACATAAGCATTAACTGGCCTGTTGGTCTAGTGGTTAGCGACTCTGACTGCTACGCCGGAGGTCGTGGGTTCGATTCCCACCCAGGACAAATCTTTGTGTGATGAGCACGAATGTTTGTTCTGTGTCTGGGTGTAATTTATTTATAATATATGTATTTAGAAATATATAAGTATGTTTATCAGTTGTCTGGTTACCATAGTTCAGGCTCTGCCTAGTTTGGGATCAGATAGCGATGTGTGAGTTGTCTCGAAAATATTATTATTATTAAGGTTTAACACAGCGCAGCGTTAGTATACGACCACGTCTCAGATGTATAATGTTCATCACTGGTAACATACACGGGTCAAACATTTTTGTCTTGAGATACTGCGATATTTAGGACAGGGAGATATGGCTAAGCCATTCAAACACTACCCAGCCGAATCCGATTAGCGAGTAACCTCCATTAACGAGTTACTACTTTTGACAAGTGACCTGTTATGGTGTCCTCTTCGAGCTTTTCGGGGGTGTTGAATACGAATATAACATCTATTTCGTGATCAAAGATGGAGAACGCGATTTTTTCTAAAAAGTCAATATATCTTTGTAGTTTAGAAGTTTTAATTTTTTTTTATTACTTACCCTTATTTTTGTACCTTTGATTAAACAATAAAATCTAAATCTTTTATTTCCATTACTTTTAAGGCAAGTCCCTCGCTAGGTAACAAGCCCTGTGTCGCGGGAGACTTTACAAATATACAATTGACGGATACAAAGTACACTCATACTAGGGACAACCATTGGCACCACCATGGGTCACACAACTTTTTTCCCGTATGGACATCGAACCTAAAACACGGCGCGTAGTGGTAAACGGCGAGGTAACCACTTATGCCACTGAACCAAATATCGTCTTATAGTCCACAAAACAATTTTTTTTAGGCTAACGAAGCTGCTTAAAATATCCTGACATTAATATTTAATACTTTTATCCTTCGTCAAGGTGCTTCTTCTATTTCTCAGCATAGATGTTGCGGTGGTGAAGCCGTCGATAGCCTTGGACACCACGACCTGTCATGCAGCAGGAGTGCAGGCCGCATATATTTTTATACTACTAGGGTGGCAAACAAGCATATGGCCCGCCTGATGTTAAGTAGTTACCGTACCCTATGAACTTTTGCAATACTTACCAGGGGTATAACTTGTGTGTGTTGCCGACCCACCTTTTTACACTAGGACTTTAAAATGGAGTATCCCTGAGACAGGAAAACGTTTCTTTCAAAATGAATACCTAAATTAGCGCTGGAGACCTGTATGGGTACAGGTCGCCAGCGCTCATTTAGGAACACAACTACATCGCTGTGTGTAGTTATTTGGCTGTGGTTTTCTGTAAGGTGGAGGTCCTACCCCATTCGGGCTTGCTCGTTAGTATAGCGCCCTACATCTCTTAAAATACGGCACGCTAACCTAAATGACATACTCCGACGCGCTCTTGTCACCACTGGCGTTACAGCTGTACGGGAACCCAATTGTGTATATATATTGTGTACACAACGATGGTAAGAGACCTGCAGTAAAGACATACCGTCTTTACTGCCCTGGAAGATGGGTAGGCCTTTGATGTGGGATGCAGCATGTGTCTACGCCATCACGCCATCCCATCTCCCAAGCACAGCAGGTGGAGCTGCTGTTGCATCTGCGGAGACTCTCAAGGGGCGCAAATACAGCATTCTCATCAGCGATTATGTTTTTGAGCCGTTTGGGTGGGGTGCAAGTGCTCGCGGTCTTTTCAAAGCTCTGTCGAAGCGTTTAATAATCGACGCTTCACGTGACCAGAACGCTGTTTATATTTGGCTTAAAGAATAAGCATTGCCATTCTGCGTGGCAATGCTGCCAGTCTCTTGGCCGCGTTTTCAGTAGACAGGCCGAGGTTTTTTTTTATTAGAAAATCGAACATTTTGAATTAATTACCATTATTATTATTATTTTTATATTTATTACAAAATTTATTAAATATGTTTATTCTAATCTGTAATAATATAGCCAATGAATGTTTTAATTATAATCAGAGTACTTCGATTTAGATTTAAATTTGTACGCTTCTATGCAAAACATAAACCATGTTCTATGATTACAAACAAAGATTTTGATTTTGATTTTTGCTGCACTAATGGAAAATAACTAATTTATTTTAAGTCGGCGCTAAACATTTATTTATTACCATTTCACTTTACGTAATAAATAATTTGTTTGTTAGATGGTTTGTTAGTAGTTAAGTAGCTGCTATAAACTATTGAAGAGTGCCCTTAACTGTCTTCCGTGTCGGTTGTAGATCAATTTAAGGTCTCCTTGATGATGTAGTGTCATTAAAACTGTATATGTTTAGCAAATTTTAACAAAATCGGTAAACAAATGTAAATGTTATGAGTGAACAATCAATTATTCCCTATTTATTTAACTGAGGGGTATTATTTCTAGTTGAAAATAAGGAGTTTCCGAAAATCTAATAATTTACAATCAGAGTGCATCTTATGACCTCTCAAATAAGCCCAAACACGGCTAGAATACATTGTTTATTTATGGAGTTCCGATGCTTATGCCTTCCAAGTTCATCATCAGATTAGTTTAATGGTACCATTTTCATCAAAAACATTGAATTTACTTTATTACAGTCGCTGTAACTATCTTATTCGATATCTATATTATCCTATCGCCCTTCACAAAATGCTTATTATTGAGAACTTCTGGCAGTCATTTGTGGTCTTCTTCATCTGTTTTACTTCACCAAATGATACTTTCTGAATGCAAATGCTTGACTTATTGTAGAAAATATCAAAATCGTTATATGTTTGCCTATAATATTTGAGGAGTTCTCTCAATTCCTCATGGATCCCATCATAAGAGCTGAATGTCGTTAAAATGGGACCAACTTCAAAGTATATCCTATCGAATAAAAAAAGAATTATCGAAATCGGACGACCCTGTAAAAAGTTATGCGTGGTCATACATAAAAAAAAATAAAAAAAAAAACAAATATACGGGTCGACTTGAGAACCTCTCTTTTTTTTTTTCGTCGGTTAAAAAAGACAACTCTCAGACTAGGGAACGAGCCTATGCTGTAGGGTACTTTACAATCATAACATTCACAGCAACGCGCTATTATCAGTCTGGTTAACTTAAATTACGAGTAACAGCATTTAGTATTTACAATTATTAGTTAAGCTATCACCGCGGGGTAATTCGTCAACTCGCTGAAGAAAAACTCGCTAAATTTTGCGAGTTGGCACATTTCGATTTTACCTATTTTTTAACCGACGAAAAAAAAGAGAGGTTCTCAAGTCGACCCGTATGTTTGTTTTTTTTTTTTTTTTATTTTTTTTTTATTTTTTTTTATGTATGACCACGCATAACTTTTTACAGGGTCGTCCGATTTCGATAATTCTTTTTTTATTCGATAGGATATACTTTGAAGTTGGTCCCATTTTAACGACATCCAGCTCTTATGATGGGATCCATGAGGAATTGAGAGAACTCCTCAAATATTATAGGCAAACATATAACGATTTTGATATTTTCTACAATAAGTCAAGCATTTGCATTCAGAAAGTATCATTTGGTGAAGTAAAACAGATGAAGAAGACCACAAATGACTGCCAGAAGTTCTCAATAATAAGCATTTTGTGAATGGCGATAGGATAATATAGATATCGAATAAGATAGTTACAGCGACTGTAATAAAGTAAATTCAATGTTTTTGATGAAAATGGTACCATTAAACTAATCTGATGATGAACTTGGAAGGCATAAGCATCGGAACTCCATAAATAAACAATGTATTCTAGCCGTGTTTGGGCTTATTTGAGAGGTCATAAGATGCACTCTGATTATAAATTATTAGATTTTCGGAAACTCCGTATTTTCAACTAGATATAATACCCCTCAGTTAAATAAATAGGGAATAATTGATTGTTCACTCATAACATTTACATTTGTTTACCGATTTTGTTAAAATTTGCTAAACATATACAGTTTTAATGACACTACATCATCAAGGAGACCTTAAATTGATCTACAACCGACACGGAAGACAGTTAAGGGCACTCTTCAATAGTTTATAGCAGCTACTTAACTACTAACAAACCATCTAACAAACAAATTATTTATTACGTAAAGTGAAATGGTAATAAATAAATGTTTAGCGCCGACTTAAAATAAATTAGTTATTTTCCATTAGTGCAGCAAAAATCAAAATCAAAATCTGTGTTTGTAATCATAGAACATGGTTTATGTTTTGCATTGAAGCGTACAAATTTAAATCTAAATCTCAGTACTCTGATTATAATTAAAACATTCATTGCCTATATATATTATTACAGATTAGAATAAACATATTTAATATTTTTTTTAATAAATCTAAAAATAATAATAATAATGGTAATTAATTCAAAATGTTCGATTATAGATTCTAATAAAAAAAAACCTCGGCCTGAAAACGCGGCCAAGAGACTGGCAGCATTGCCACGCTGAATGGCAATGCTTATTCTTTAAGCCAAATATAAACCAGCGTTCTGGTCACGTGAAGCGTCGATTAAACGCTTCGACAGTGCTTTGAAAAGACCGCGAGCACTTGCACCCCACCCAAACGGCATAAAAACATAATCTCCGATGAGAATGCTGTATTTGCGCCCCTTGAGAGTCTCCGCAGATGCAACAGCAGCACCACCTGCTGTGCTTGGGAGATGGGATGGCGTGATGGCGTAGACACATGCTGCATCCCACATCAAAGGCCTACCCATCTTCCAGGGCAGTAAAGACGGTATGTCTTTACTGCAGGTCTCTTACCATCGTTGTGTACACAATATATATACACAATTGGGTTCCTGTACAGCTGTAACGCCAGTGGTGACAAGAGCGCGTCGGAGTATGTCATTTAGGTTAGCTTGCCGTATTTTAAGAGATGTAGGGCGCTATACTAACGAGCAAGCCCGAATGGGGTAGGACCTCCACCTTACAGAAAACCACAGCCAAATAACTACACACAGCGATGTAGTTGTGTTCCTAAATGAGCGCTGGCGACCTGTACCCATACAGGTCTCCAGCGCTCATTTAGGTATTCATTTTGAAAGAAACGTTTTCCTGTCTCAGGGATACTCCATTTTAAAGCCCTAGTGTAAAAAGGTGGGTCGGCAACACACACAAGTTATACCCCTGGTAAGTATTGCAAAAGTTATGGACTTTATATGGTAAGTATTGCAAAAGTTATGGACTCTATATGGGTACGGTAACTACTTAACATCAGGCGGGCCATATGCTTGTTTGCCATCCTAGTAGTATAAAAATATATGCGGCCTGCACTCCTGCTGCATGACAGGTCGTGGTGTCCAAGGCTATCGACGGCTTCACCACCGCAACATCTATGCTGAGAAATAGAAGAAGCACCTTGACGAAGGATAAAAGTATTAAATATTAATGTCAGGATATTTTAAGCAGCTTCGTTAGCCTAAAAAAAAATTGTTTTGTGGACTATAAGACGATATTTGGTTCAGTGGCATAAGTGGTTACCTCGCCGTTTACCACTACGCGGCGTGTTTAAGGTTCGATGTCCATACGGGAAAAAAGTTGTGTGACCCATGGTGGTGCCAATGGTTGTCCCTAGTATGAGTGTACTTTGTATCCGTCAATTGTATATTTGTAAAGTCTCCCGCGACACAGGGCTTGTTACCTAGCGAGGGACTTGCCTTAAAAGAAAAGGAAATAAAAGATTTAGATTTTATTGTTTAATCAAAGGTACAAAAATAAGGGTAAGTAATAAAAAAAATTAAAACTTCTAAACTACAAAGATATGTATATTGACTTTTTAGAAAAAATCGCGTTCTCCATCTTTGATCACGAAATAGATGTTATATTCGTATTCAACACCCCCGAAAAGCTCGAAGAGGACACCATAACAGGTCACTTGTCAAAAGTAGTAACTCGTTAAAGGAGGTTACTCGCTAATCGGATTCGGCTGGGTAGTGTTTGAATGGCTTAGCCATATCACCCTGTCCTAAATATCGCAGTATCTCATGACAAAAATGTTTGACCCGTGTATGTTACCAGTGATGAACATTATACATCTGAGACGTGGTCGTATACTAACGCTGCGCTGTGTTAACCTTAATAATAATAATATTTTCGAGACAACTCACACATCGCTATCTGATCCCAAACTAGACAGAGCCTGAACTATGGTAACCAGACAACTGATAAACATACTTATATATTTCTAAATACATACATATTATAAATAAATTACACCCAACACACACACACACCCACAGAACAAACGTTCGTGCTCATCACACAAAGATTTGTCCTGGGTGGGAATCGAACCCACGACCTCCGGCGTAGCAGTCAGAGTCACTATCCACTAGACCATAAGGATTTATTTATTAATAAGGATTTATTTGCGCTGTGTAAATCTTTATGTAAACGTAAGCTTAATGCTTATGTTTACATAGCATAAGGATTTACACAGCGCAGTGATCTCAGTCAAAAGACGTGCACTGGTAGACCAGTGCGCTTCTTTTGATTGAGATCATAAGGACTTTATAACCAATTTGTGATGTATAATTATTGATATGTATATGTAAGTCACAAAAAATTAAAAAATAATATCTTTTTAACAAAAAATTGAACCGACGAAAAAAAAAGGATTTGAAAAGTAAAAAATGATAAAGTTTTGAGTCGGCGCCAAACTAACGAATAAGCAAATTAATCTATACCTACGTATATAATACTTGCCCTAACTAATTCACCAACGCAGAGCATTATACATAAAGTGAGATGATGGCTTGTTTGTTTGGCGCCGACTCAAAACTTTATTATTTTTTACTTTTCAAATCCTTTTTTTTTCGTCGGTTCAATTTTTTGTTAAAAAGATATTATGTTGTCGTCAACTCGCAAAATAATAAAAATATATGAAGGTTTTGTACTGTCAACCACAATAACCATGTGCTATATAAAGATTTGACTCAGAAATAGAACAAAATTTGTTAAAAAGTAATAGACCACTATCGACACTTACTTTGGGCTTGATTACCCTCATACTTTATGCATGTCAGTGAGTTGTAGACAACAAAAATAAATAACATTGAAAAGTGCCATCTCGCCATACTCCGCGAGATTGTGTTCAGCGGGTTGACGAATTACCCTCACCACGTAGCGTTATTTTTTCTTTTTATAAGCCTATTAATAGCCTAATTTCGAAACAACTCAAAAATGTAAACGACCAATAATAATTTCAATCCAAATAAAAACCCACATGAAATGAACAAACATCTTTTTTTTCTATCCTTTAATCTAAAGGCTCATAAATAACCGAACATGTCAATGCCTACACATTTTTTGTCTACCTTTTTCTCTCGTCCCAAATATTTCAATAACTAGTTAACTACCCGCTCCCGGTACAAGCGCGTTATACTTGGATCTCATCTAATCTTATATCTTACGTATCTTTAAGACTGTTGTACATTAAAAGCTACACGATATATTAAGATTTAAAATGCGATATTTTTGTTTTATAATTTGGTGTTGTACATTAAAAGCTACACGATATATTAAGATTTAAAATGCGATATTTTTGTTTTATAATTTGGTACAATAATTAAGAGAGGTAAAGCACCATACTAATTAACAAGCCCTGAGTATAGGTTTCCAGAGCTCATTTAGAGATGCATTTTTTAACGAAACGTTTTTCTATTCTTCCCAGAGATACTCCATCATAAAACCCTAGTGTTATTTTTTTTTAGGTTGGCAACACGCAAGTGATACTTTTGGTATTACAGCGTCCAAAGGCTACGGTAACTGTTTACTATCAGGCGGGCCGTATGCTTGTTTGCCACCTAAGTAGTATAAAAAAAAGTTTGCTTGGTAGTTTTTAAATATTTATTTTGGCTTTTTTAAGAAATTCCTTCTTTTTTAAAGATTCAAAAATTATGCCGGATAGTTAAATCTAATTAAAAATAGACTTGATGAGGAAGACAAAGGAAGGCCTAATCTCCTCAAATAGCCATAAAACTTGATAACAATAGTATGAAGGACTTCGTATTATAGCTTAGTAAGTATATCTACGTATACCGTACGACCATAAACCTGAGACCCACAATCGTCGTGTGTGATCCCATATCGGCGCATTACATTACTTTTATCGACGCGTGCGCATCCTATCCACAGATAACGAATGATATAAGAATTGCTTGTTAAGATGGATCAGAGATATATTTATTTTACGTAGGAGTCTGTTTGACGATACGCGGTGTTTTTGTATTTGTATTCTATTTCATAGAGAATTTTCATGGCTTTAAGTTTTTGATGGTAGAAGATAGACACGGTAATCCTATGAAAGAGGCGATTATTGGTATGCCTACACTTATCACAGTTATATTATCTGGCTATTTGTATGACTATGGAGAGCTTTGGTCTTTGGTGAGAGTGGTGATTGTGGAGTTCTTCTATAATAATATTTTATAAATCACCTGTTAGAATATTTCGAAGAAATTTACATCAGTATGAACTATCAAATATCAAAGCTACGATTTTAAAGAAGCATTTAATTTATGGTTTAAATTGAAACTGATCCTGTCGACTGGCGGCAATTATTTCTGACTGCTCGGATGGTTCTGTAGTTAAAGTAGTTACCTCGCCTCTAACATGATTTGATTCAAATTTTGATTATATAAGGGTAGCGCTCGATTATATACCTATAGTTTATATATAGCATTACTAGCTGTTGCGCGTGGCTTCGCCCGCGTGGATGTCGGTTATCGCTGTAAAAAGTAGCCTATATATTATTCCAGACCTTAATCTATCTCTGTGCCAAATTTAATTCAGATCCGTTCAGTGGTTTTTACGTGAAAGAGTAACAAACATCCATCTATCCATCCATACTTACAAACTTTCACGTTTATAATATTAGTAGGATATTGCTTTACTTTACAAAAAGTGTAAAAATAATTCAACATTACAAGTACGTACAATTTCTTTCCAAGTGTAAACTCAAACACTAAAGTCAGGGCTCTAGACAATAATCCTCCTTTATTGTACGAGCAGTGGCTAAAGACAGTAGCAAGACCGCAATGCGTCATAATATTACGTGGTGCTATCGAGTTATACCTAAGGAATAGTCAAGAGAAATGGTAGGGATTTGATGAAACCTATACTGCTCTTCTATGTTGGAGCTATTATGCTATTATAGCATCTCACATGACAGTATGATAGGAACAGAAATCGAGACAACCCGTCATTAAAATATTAAGTTGGTATGTGTACGCTTCTAAAACTCAAATTGATCTGTAAAATTTGGCAAGGAGATAGATGGTATCCTGGGAAAGGACACCAGGTACTTTTTACCGCCATATCTGCTACTACTTGTTCCGACAGATTCATGAAGTTAGAGCTTAAACCCTTGGGGGTACAAACATGAAACTTTGCATAAAGATTCCTTAAATGACAAACAACATGTAACTAAAAAGAGGTTTTTGGAAATCCTACTAAACCTACCTTGTGTAAGTATGGATGAATGGATGTTTGTTACTCTTTCAAGTAAAAACTACTGAACAGATCTGAATGAAATTTGACACAGAGATAGATTATGGTCTAAAATAACACATAGGCTACAGCGATAGCCGACATCTACAGGGGGGAGCCGCGGGCAACAGCTAGTTCAATCATAAAACGGGTAAATTATATTTTGAAGTCGTGACGGACCATTAGTAGTTTTTCTTGAATACCTCTTTTTACACCACTTGGATAAAAAGCAAGCATAACTCCCGAATCCGTCTGTTGGTATGGACATTTCCAATAATGCCTTCACGCCCGTTGCCGTTGCTAAAATCACCAGCAAAGTTTTGTATTATAACTATATAAGCATCATACATTGATTGTAGAAACGTTTTCTCCAATAAGCATTGGGGACCTGTAAAGTATACATATAAGTTTAATTTGATAAAAGCAAACGGCAATAAATATATCTGTTGGCTATCGATTCTGATTGACCCATCTGAGTATAAGTATTTCTCCGCTATGTGAACCCACTTGAACCCGAACCTCCTATAAGTCTATTGTTCAAGACACGTTACATATTTATATAAAAAAAACTGCCGTCTGAAATTCTTTTCCACGCGGCCAACACTGCGCTGAGAAATACTCTAACTCACAAAATAAATAAACAGCAATGCCACTTTATACAAAGCTTTGTCTTTTCTAGACTAGTCCAACCGCAGTCTAGGTCTTAAGCACTAAAGCTCTTTCTAGGTAATTAATTTCGCGATAGGACGCCGGATCACGCCAGCGCGGTAAATTAATTTAAGCTTGGACGTGATGGAATTTAACTGGACCCTCTTATTGCATTATTTCTTTAACAGTTAACTTGAGTAAATGTCTTATATGAAGTTTATCTAATTTATAAAATCTTATTAGACCTGTCATTCTTGTGTCTACTTAATAAATATGAAGTTATTGGACTAGGAGTTGGTAAAATTCGTCATAAAGAGTTTAAGGCATAACTTGTTTTTTTAAAGACAACTCCCGCACTAGAGAACAAGCTTTGTGTCGCGGGGGACTTTACAAACATACAATTAACGGACACAAATTACATCCAGACTCAGAACAATTATTTGTGGGTCACACAGAGTTTTGTCCTGTGTGGGAATCGAACCCACAACCTCGTGCACAGCAGGCGCATACTGCGGCCACTGGACCACCAAGGCAGTCATAACTACGATGCCGACCTAAAAATCTATTTTTGGAATGCGTATAATAGGTACCAAGGTATTGTGTTCTGGGTAATAGGTAAGCAGTTCAAAAAATATCGCTTAATGAGTACTGGAGACTACTACTC
Organism: Trisateles emortualis; assembly: GCA_947095525.1. Lineage (NCBI taxonomy): Eukaryota > Metazoa > Arthropoda > Insecta > Lepidoptera > Erebidae > Trisateles > Trisateles emortualis. Next base: position 1,187,276 of record OX352748.1, on the reverse strand, counting down.
ACGTAGAAGAACACCACTGTGTAATTATTTGGCTGTAGTATACTGCGGTAGACTAAATAAATTTACCCACCTGAAAAAGGAACTTATCGGATCGTCCTTTTCCAGGCGGACTTTGTTGATGGTTGTCTTCTTATGTATGTCATATTCATAACGACCTCTGGTTTCTGTCTTGTTGAAGCTCTAAAATAAATTTGTAGAACATTGGAAAACAAACAAAATGCAGAAGCAATTTTCATTAAATTGACGGTACTAAAAATGTTCAAAACAAATTTTGATTGCATCGTCTCAAATAAAATCAATGTCAGATATTCTGATAAAAAGAAAGTACAATAAAATCATCTGCTTAATTTCCTATAGCGCTAATAAGCCGATTAAAATGAAGGTTTCACCGTAATCAAGGTTAGCTCTGTTGTAAAACTGCTGGCACAATAATCGTGGGCTGTTATTATATTTGAAAGAAACAAGGTTAAATACTTTACATATCATTAGTTGATTACTAGCAGCCATTTATAAGAGCTACTCACATATAAATAGGTATTACATTACGAGAAGTTGAAAAAAAAAATACATATCATCAAGCCCGTCTCCCATTGAGGAAGACAGAGACTATGGTACGCCAATTGCTTCGATCCAAACATACTTCCTTCGCTTCCGCTACATTCATCAACCTCTTCATGCGTGAATGTTGATTTTGGGTGCTTTTAATTTGGCTCTTTTTTAGCAAATCCCCTACTTGGTCGCTGTATGTTCTCCTAGGGCGAGCCCTACCGTCTACCTACCTCTTTTGTCATTCTTCATTCATCCAGCCTTTCTGGCTAATATGTCTAAACAATCTTAACATTCCCTATTCAACTTTTGTCACTACATTTTTTTTCAATCCACATTGTTCTCTTATGTCACAGTTTTGAACTCTGTTTAGCATGAAAAAGAGTGATATAAAACCAGAATTCGTCTGTGTGATATATTAAAAGTATTCCCGGACTGTTATAGCAATTTATATAACAAATATTGTTTCTTACGTTTTCTAGCCCTTGAAAATTATTTTCATTGTCATTACATAAAATATTTCGTTCTCATCACAAACAATTCTCAGTTAGATTTTGGGAACCTATATTTTTATCTCCGTTCGATGTCAACACTGTTTTATCCTTCGTTAAATCATTCAGGTCATCACGCCTACGTTTTCTAGGCTTACCTTGGTGACGATGCCCATAACTTTGAAATTATAATACCAGTATAAATGGTAAAATTATACTGATATTGCAATATACCTAAGTATACCAGACGTCAAATCAACATCATTACATGCAGCATGTTTCTCTCCCCTGCTGAGCAAAGCTCTTCATGAGCCTCACATTATGTCATAGAAGCAGTAACTTACTGTTCAATCTGAATCTATAAACGTCATAAAAGATCACTTTTTAGAAATTTTATAATTTACGATTCTAATATAAAATAATTTCACTCCGACCACGGATTAAGTACACAGTAATCTATAAAACTGACGCCATAATATTTTAATATCTTTTAAGGTGACTCGTCTAGTTCAATTTAGCATTATTGCATATCTCTGTACAGTCAGTATCATTATGTAAGTAGCAATAAAATTGTCCAAGTATTAAGAAAACTTTGTAGGAATAGGTTGACGTTAGTATCTTTTTCTCAGTCTTCTCATTTAAGGGAAACGTTTTTCTTACTCTCAGCGACGCGAGTATTGCTTTTTAAAATTGCAAGCATTTAGTGATGCGTTTTTAACGAAGCGTTTTCCTATATTTACAGATTCAGAGTATAATTTTAGAAAAGATTTCCTATCCCAGGAATATTCCATTATAAAACTCTGGTGTTATTTTTTTTTGGGTCGGCAATGTGCAAGTGATACTTCTTGTTTGCCACGTAAGTAGTATAAAAAACCCTCGACACAAAAAGCATACCAGGCAAAAATGTATACCAGGTTTTATTATGAAGTATTCCTGGGGTAGGAAAACGTTTCTAAAATTATACTGCGCTTGTTTAAAGTTTAGTATCGTAAAATAGGGTGTCATTTCACGGCACTTATTATTGAGCTGACTTTACATAATGTCTGCTCTAACTCACAAACTAATTGATTTGTCAAAAGCCCGGTAGATGGCGTCACTAACGGTATAAAAGGTGACGCCATGACAGTTTTATTGTAACTGCTATAAATAGTCATAAAATTATTCAACTTGCGTCGGTACGATATCAAAGTGATTTATTGAAGGCTTCTAATGAATGAAGGCTTAAGTTAAGTGGGCGTTTTATAATTTCGATTTAGTTTTTTACTACGTATGTTGCTTTGATGTATTCGTGAATACGTTTCGTACCTATATTATAATTCAAAGGGTATTTTTATGTGAATAAAATACTGCTTTTTAAGCTTACTGATTATTAAAAGGATTTTGCCTTACTTGTAGACATTATAATATTTTAACTAGATATTTTTAGATGACTTTTAATCAATTATTTCCTAACAAGAAACCTTCAATCAAATGCACCAATAAGTAACCTTCGAACACACAGTACTGATGTACTGTTCTTTGAAAATACAGTGATCTGTATTTTCTAAGGATATTGCAGGTGCATAGGTGCCGATTTCATTGTCACAATGTATTATTTATTTTTTCCTCTAATGTTTTATTTACTAGAAGAACAGTATACCTAACTGATTTTAAGAGTTAACAATCATTAATTGGTCACATTTTACCTATGTATATGTATTGTTTACTACTCCAAGAAATGTACATATATTTAATGCATCTTACAATAAGACTATATTGGCACTAATTAAAAAAGAAATAATAATAATAGAATATACACAAAAGGAGGGACTGCTTGCTTGCTTTTGCTATCGTATAATTAATTGGCTAATATTATATTCAACGTAATAAACTATGACAAAATATTAATATCTTCTAATTTGTCAGGAGCAACTTATTCTATACAGTCTTATTATTCACTAGCTGTTGCCCGCGGCTTCGCCCGTGTGGATGTTGGTTATCGCTGCAAAAAGTAGCCAATGTGTTATTCCAGACCATAATCTATCTCTGTGCCAAATTTCATGCAGATCCGTTCAGTAGTTTTTACGTGAAAGAGTTAACAAACATCCATCCATCCATCCATTCTTACAAACTATCACATTTATAATATTAGTAAGGATGTAAGCCAGCCGTTTTTTCGTGCGTGTGTTTGAAAAAATCAATAGCATTATTTATAATTTAAGCTTCAATGCCTGTCAGGAAGTTGGTATTTCGGAATACGGTCACTGTTCTAAAAATATATTAGTAAGCTTATTTATTATTAAAGCCAGATAAGAAAGAGATTTAAAGAAACACTCGGATTTCCCATCAAAATATCGTAATATGTTTACCAAATGTTCGCCCTGTGTTACCCTCACAAAACTTTCTATTTTTAGTTGCAAGGTCACTGTGACCCTCCTAATCTGTTCCCCACAGCTAAAGAAACTTAGTTCCAGACAACAACGATTGAAAGTTTGTGAAACATTGTTTCTCAATCTGGAGGTCGTACATCTCAGAGTTCTCGGTGAGTTGTAAATGTGAACGTCCTTTCGTAAACTGACAAGAAAAATACCTCATCTTTTTAAGAATACTTTTACTTTTTGAACTATGTTACTTTTTTTAGCAGATCACTTTCAGCTTGAATTTCATAATATAGGTGGGCAAATATAGTATGTGCCTATGATATTAAGAGGGTCACAATATCAAGCCGGTTGAGAAACAGTGGCCTAAACTGCTTTAGTTATTCAAAGGATCCTTAGAGACATTACTGCGATACATTTTTGATTAGTTTGTTTTAAACCAATGTTTAATTAATGGCTTTTATTGGAGTTTCTTTAAAAGTCTTAAGGAAAGGCTTATTTGTGGGCTTAAAAGTTTAAACTGCCATCAACAAGACACGCAAAGGGCAACATTATATTAAAAAAGTGAATATTATAATATTTTTTAATATAATATATTATAATCTCATAGAGGACAAAGATTTGTATTAATATCGTATATAGGACGATTTTATATTAAGACGTTTAGTCAATTTACAAATTGACGATATTTTTGAACAATATAAAAATAGAAATATTGCAGTTTTATTGATATTTCAAATTTTATTGATATTTCTAGCCTTTTTTTTTTTAAATATTGTCAACACAAATATAAAAATAGCTGAGTGGGAAAATACCCAACTTGTAACACGTGCTCTGTTCGACCTCGACCTGTAAATATCACTTTGTGGAATTCATAGTAATACTTATCAAATGATTGACAATCTTCTTACAGTAAAGAAAAGCATCTTGAGAAAACTCATAAACGTCTTAGAAGAAATTCTAAAGACATGTCCACCAACCTGAGCTAAATCTTCAGAATACGTGAAACAAAAGAAGAGAGCTATATGGGTTACTATACTTAGTGATAACATGATTACCAAAAAAATATTTTTTAACGTATTAACCTTAAGCAGCAATAAAGCAAATTAGAATAAATTTACATATATTCGTTCGAATCTAACATTGATACCCACCGCACTGTATGCCCGTCATAATTAGATGTTCATTTTTAGGATAAATAAACAGCAATTATTATCAAATAGAATTTAGAAGCATTAGGGCAAACCGTTCTTGAAGTAAATATTTTTTGAATATTTAATTGGTTAAGGATGTTAGGGTTATTTGAACCATGTTTGTTGTTAAAAGCAAACTTATGACTGACTAGTTAACTCTATTGGGTAGAAGTGCAACCGATTTAAAAGGGCTTAGTTCTTAATTCTTTATTTTACTCTATAACATTGAAATATATACATATAAATATAATATATACAAAAGCGAGCTTATCTCAATATTGAGTTAAGCTCACTCGCTTGTTAATTAGTTGTATTCGAACACGGGTTGTGAATTTACTATAAAACTCATTATTTAACGCAGTTTTGCCCTAATTCAGGTGGTATTAAGTTTATATTAGTCCGTAGTAAGATAATAATAGATGGGATCTAATAAATAATAATGTAAAGTCATCATTGCGACTCAATCGTCGCGATCATCGTATAGTCTTTTGATCCGTGATCATGGCGATGACTCCACTCAATCTTTGTACAGACTCATTTTGTGGTTTTATATCAAATATGTGTTGATAACTCGTAAACAACCCTCAAGATCATAAACAAAGTTATCATTTTATAGGGGTTATTTGGCAAGGGATGATATTTTATTATAGACATGACCATAGCTGAATATATAGCTCTGTTTATTAATATGCATATGTGTAATGTTGTAGTAAAACAAGGTAAATGTGGTCATCTTCGTTTATAAGGTTATAAAACGGATTATCTCTGGGTGATCATTAAAAAGTTGAAGTAATCCATATTAAGTGTGGTATCGTCGGTTACTAGTTCCCACATTCTTATTTTAAATTTGTTTGCATAAAAAACATAGCTTGACTAGCTTGTGACCGCGATTTCGTTGGTGTAGATATTTTTATGATTATTATTATAGTCCATTCTAATCCATAAACTATAACATTGTAGTTTTTTCTCAGATATCCATCCACCCTCACAAACTTTCGTGTTGATAATATTAAGTAGAATACTACAACTAATCCACCTATTGTAAGTGGCTCAATCTATTGTATTTGCTCTGCATTAAAGCGAATAAGCGTGACATTTCACAGTTATGTGATACAAAAATATAGAATGACCTTTCGACCTCAGTAAAATCGTTCCTCTGGCCTTGTATAGACATTTATGTTTATTGATGCGTCAAGCAACCCCGACGCGTTATTTATTTGAATGGATTTTCATAAATACGTAATACAATGATTTACATAATCTAGGTAAGCTTTCTTTCGAATTTACGTCATATATTCTAGAGACAATACAAACTTAGGATAGTGTTTCATTTTAAAACATTATATCGTCACTGGAAAGGCAAAATTACTGAAGTGAAAATAGGTTGTTTCGAGATAAAGCCGATCAAAGTTTTTATTTTTAGAAAAAAAATCATATCTTTTTACACAATCATCCGATTTCAATGAAATAACTTTATAAATAATTCTATTTGTAGCATGCGTTTACTGGAAGTGGTTGAAATTCGTTTTTTTTACTACTTTCCAAGATAAGTGGCGCTTCAGTAATTTTGACCCAATAACTTAGTAAGCCAAATTTTCTTAAATGCCACCAATGTAAACAACGATTGTATTTTAAAAGTACTGAACACAATACTATTAGTAAATTTGAGTAGGATGAAATTTCTTTAGCATAAATTTTAGTGTCGTGTTGGTGTATCAAAATAACTTCAAGGGAAATATTTTATACTCCTCATGTCTAGGATTTTGACTCATGAGGCGATAGGATAACTAAGTAACTTCAACTAAAATTACTTAAAATGTTTTTTTTTCGTAATCAGTTAAAATTTCTTTAGCTGAATTTTTATTACATTCAAGGTAAGCACAAATTACTTAAAGGCCATTCTTTTTTAGGCTACACAAAGGCAATTTTATTCAAGCGCCAAACTTAATATTTAATATTCAGGAAATATTTCTTGAGCGACATGAGTGAAAAATTGGCCAAAAAACGCGTCGCTTCAGTAATTAGGAAAAAAAAGCAGCACCTTTTTTTAGGTTACTTAAACGCCACAAAAATGCTCTGATTGCAATGGTTCCTAGGCAGATCGACGCAGAAAAAATCGCTGATTCCGAATATGTATATAACTCAATTATGCCCACTTTGTATGACAGAAGTAATTTTGCCTTCCCAGTGACGATATAAATTTATACTATTTGGTAATCTTTTTAATTTTTGTGTAATTACACTTACTGGCTATCATTACACTAGAAGTTTTCAAGCTACTAGAAAACAGTTTAGATGAAAGGACTCCCTATTTTTATAAATGCTAAGCATTTGTACTAACATTTAAAACTGCTTATTTATTATAATGACTGACATACTACATACAAACAGTAAAATTTAATCCCTCAGCTAAAAACAGTAATAAACCACTTCATACAACAACTTGTCCCAAATAACCCCATTTCACTTTAGCTGACACACTTTAACTCAAATAAAATCTTGTATTACATTTTGTCGTGCCATAGTACATTGAAGCGAAGTCATTTCGCTTGCATTTAATAAAAATAACACTTTTTCGAGCTTCAAAGTAAAGGGCTCGTGCTAAAGTAATCGAGTGTCATTACTCGACTATGAATAAATTACGCAACTTCCCAGACCAGCTTTAGGTGCTGGTGTCAAGCGAAAGCGGAAGCGATTTTCCCTTCAATACCTTCAGTGAGCTTTTGAGTGTCCAAGCGGCTGAGTAAATAGTTGTCTCTATCCCATATTTTTATCACCTTCCTCATCCTATTTCATCTCTTTCCGACCCATTATTTCTGCTAAAAATAATGTATTAAACCTTTTTTGTTTATAGCTCAAGTCAAGGTCAAGGAAAATAAAATAATAAATAAATTTTATTTTGATGAACCCATGAACGTAGTCTTGCTTTTTATCAAATCCTGCTTAGAAAACCATCTTGTATGATTTCTTACATTATTCTTAAATATATAATATACTTATCTTAAATGTGTTCTAACAATTTTCTGAAACGCAATTATCCATTGTCCTCTTGTATAATGTTTATAATAAATCAAATACAATTCTAACACCAAAATAAGTACTACAATTCGTTAGATACAGCCATTATTTTTGATTAAATTGATTCAATAGTAAATTGAAATCGTGATACGTATGTGAACAGCGATAAATGAGACTAGGAAAGTGGCGTAATAAAATCTAGTACCGCTATAATACAAAGATAAATCCAGACTTGTATTCGTCTAGATTTTCTGGTTTTCTCTCCCCACACACGATGAAAAGGCATTCAAAGTGCGCTAGTTCTCATCAATCCGACCACTCAGTACAAGAGCGAGTGAAATTCGTTATTATATCACATTTGAACGCGACCCAGCCGTGTTAAAATTGTGAGGCCGGCGGCAAATTCACCCTGTAAGGTGCGGCTTTTGGTTTAAAATTATTATTAAAGGGTTAATGTGTAGGGTTACTCGTACCACTTTAACTTAACAGAGTTTTTACAAAAAGGTCCCTGGATTTTGAAGCTGTAAAGAGCGGTCGTGTGTTGAATACCGATTTTAATAAGATGGCTGCTAATCAAAGTGTTTGTTGTTTCACATGCTGCCTTATTGCTGGAACTTTATTGGTACTACTGTTAAGGTGAAAGGCAGTAAACGTAGAAGCTTTTTGTAAGGCTTTATCGCTGATTTCAGGAAGGGAGGGTTGTCGTTTGAGTGGAGTTGTTGACGCGAATTGGTTACTGTTGATGAACTTGCAAGCTTGTTATTTATATTGCTTGGTTGTTGTTTGTTTTTTATGAGATCGCTATCTACCTTGTTCATTTTATAATAAACTGAACAAGGCAAAGTTTTGTGCGTATGTCATGGTATTAAGGAGTTATACTATATATTAAATATTTTGGTCAGATTAAAGTGAATTTTAAATTGATGTGTTCATAGTTTCAATTTAGGAAATGACTGACAAAACGAAGCTTTTGCATTGTTGAGATACCTAGTGTGAGTAAAAAAATATTTTAATTAATTAATTATATGTGGCAGTTCGTGTGGCGACGGATCAAGAATACCAATGTCACCACCCCATTCCATCCCGAGGGTGTCGTAAGAGTCGACTAAGGGAGTATGTTATGAAGACAACATCCACTAATAAGCAAGAGAGGGAAAAATTTAATGAAAACCCTATACCAACCCGTCTGGCCAGCGTGGTATAGATAGGCTAATATCCCTCCAAGTATATGGAGGAGACCCGTGCGTAGCAGTGGGACGTTTATGGGTTGTGATGATGATGTGGCAGTCGGTTTACTTTAATATTACTACTTTGTGTGGTTTTATTTACTTTGTTTTCCACGGAAACCCTGCTGATACTATAAATTTAAATAAGTAATTATTGCTGTTTGTCGTATCTTCACGATAACATATTCAACGGCTTTAAAGGTAGATTATATACCACATTTATAAATATATATCTCATGATAAATAGTCATATATTCCAACAATTTTAAAAGAAACAAATATTGTAAAATACACACTCTTTCTTTAGTTATTAAATGTAGCTATTGTTTCCACTGCTCTACATTTCGGGAGCATATTTTCAGCTCGCGTCTAGCTAAAGCTGTGTCACTCGTGTCTGTCCTTTAAACTAGAACTCAACTAAATGAACAAAAGAAAATTTAAATATCATTGCAATCTCATTCAAACTTTACATTTATTTAATAAAGGATTCCACTCGAGAATATTTTAACATATTCTTATTTGACTATTTAATATAGACACTATTGTTATAAAATGTTGCAAGTCATCTTTGACTGCCTTGGTGGTCCAGTGGCCGCATTATGCGCCTGCTGTGCACGAGGTTGTGGGTACGATTCCCACACAGGACAAAACTTTGTGTGACCCACAAAGTGTTGTTCTGAGTCTGGGTGTAATTTGTGTCCGTTAATTGTATGTTTGTAAAGTCCCCCGCGACACAGAGCTTGTTCTCTAGTGCGGGAGTTGTCTTGTCTTTAACAACAGAGAAATCTATACTGATATATAAAATGGCCCAATTCTTGAGGAAGGTTACAGGCTATTTAACATCACGCCACGACGTGACGCAAGAGGGGAACGTGGATGTAACAATAAATGTGACTCGGTATGAAATGCGTTTAAGACGAGGATAAAACTACAGGGAACACCTATTAACATATAGAGTATCTAGAAGAAGCTTTAAAATTGTAAGCAACCAAGCTTTTTTAACAACTCCAGCATCTAAAGGGTCGGCAACGCGTGAGTGACACCCCTGGTGTTGCAAACATCCATAGGCTACGGTAACTGCTTACCATCAGGCGGGCCGTATGCTTGTTTGCCACCTTGATAGTATAAAAAAAAAACAATTTTTTGTACCACGTGGACCAAACCTTAACATGTCACACAGTGGAAAATGGCGAGGTGCTAACTTGATCCAGAACACTAGGCTTATAAGCTACAGTATTTCAAGTACTTATAAGCTACAGCTGCTTACTACGCATCATTCAGGGATGCGTTTTGAAAGAAACGTATTCCTATCTTTCCCTTCTTGAAGCTCTGGTGTAAAAAAATTGGTTGACAACACGCAAATCATACCTCTGGTATAGCAAGCGTCTATACGCTACGGTAACTGCTTAACATCACGCGGGCCGTATGCTTGTTTGCCACCCAAGTAGTATAAAAAAATCAGATAGCAGTCTTGTTGCCACATCAAAAGTATTGAAAATAATAATAATATTATTTTCGGGACAACTCACACATCGCTATCTGATCCCAAACTAGGCAGAGCCTGTACTATGGTAACCAGACAACTGATAAACATACTTATATACATATTTCTAAATACATACATATTATAGATAAATTACACCCAGACACAGAACAAACATTCGTGCTCATCACACAAAGATTTGTCCTGGGTGGGAATCGAACCCACGACCTCCGGCGTAGCATTCAGAGTTGCTAACCACTAGACCAACAGGCCAGTATTATTATAATAATAGTAGTATTATTTTTAACAATATCCATGTTATTTTTATTACCTACTTTATAATACCTATAACAATACGTAGCCTTTAACTTTTGATAACCATCATAATTTAACGCCATATTCCTTAGTATTAGTTATAGAACAATATAATGATATCTAAGTTTTAGCACGCAACCTACAGCAGTACAACTAGATTGGTACTGATTGCCGACTAGATTGCCCACTTATCGCCAGGTGTTGGTAATGTATTACACGACCGTTTATGATAAGATTTATGTTAGATCAATGATTATGGTTACAAATTGTAGTAGTAATCATGTTTATTAATTGTCAGATGTATTATAAATTGTAATGATAATTCATAATAATATTTAATTTTTTTTTCATAAGATATTTACATGAATAGTTATTAAAATTAAAGTAACCTAACCTAAACTACTTTTTTTTTCCTTTTGAAAGATAACTCCCGCACTAGAGAACAAGCTCTGTGTCACAGGGCTCTGTGTTACAAACATACAATTAACGAACACAAATCAAAATCATAACCCTCCTTTTTGCTTCGCCGTAGTCGGGTAATTACACCCAGACACAAAACAATTCTTTGTGGGTCACACAAAGTTTTGTCCTGTGTGGGAATCAAACCCACTGGACTACTGAGGCAGTCAAATATTCGTCATATAAAGAACAAAGATTAGTCAAATATATACTTACAAACAATCAGATATTGTATTTAAAGGTTAACCTAAAAATAAAATATCTGATTGAGGTCGCAGTTTTGAGGAAAGGTGCCCAAAAGACTGGCCACATTACCACGCTGGATTGCAAGGCTAATACGTTGACCCAAGTAAAGGCCAGCGTTAGATGACTCGACTAAACGCTTAGATATCTCATGATACAGTTTGTGGGCGCGTAATATTTTAAATTATAGTATTATTATTCCACTACAGTCGACCATCAACATTTGGGTCTAAACTACGCGTACTACTACACCGTAGGAACTGGAACTGCTTTTTTTTCTCTTTAAGAGACAACTGCTCCACAAGCTAACAAGCCCTGTGTCGCGGGGGACTTTACAAACATACATTAACGGACACACAGTACACCAAGACTAGGAACCACCATTTATGAACCACAATTTCTTTGTCTAGCTCATATTGCCATTACCTTTTAGGTCTAAACTATCCATTACAGTGGATTATAAAATGGTTATAACCAACTGTATTGGAGCCTTTCCTTGTATAATTTATTTTAAAAAGGATTTTAGGACTTACAAATTCTACATTTCATTAACCTATTTTTTAGCTTGCTCACAATCTCAAATGCACACCTTCCCACCAAAGACGACGTTATTAATGAGACCGCTCGATTCGCTAGGTTTCCTAGTAATGCTTTAATAAAGCTTTTATTACTCTCTATGTATATTCCATATTCAATCTTATTTTAACCTGAATACGGCTATAAAGCGATTGTGGAGTAGATACCTATCGTAGACAAATGAGCTCCGTTTTTGCAAGAAGTTTCGTAACTTTAATAACTGTGGTGAATATATACGAAGCTACGCCGTAATGGTACCTCGTTACAAAGAAAGAGGATGGATAATAATGTAAATGTTGATGTCAGTACTGCTCCACTATTTGTGGAAGCTAGACGACGTGAGTGGCACATGTGCTAACACAATTCACAGAGTGCTATTCATAAGTTTGAGAGATTAATTTTATAATAATTAAATAAGTAAGTAATATCGAACGAGGTTTGTACATACAGCAACGGAGTTAGCTATACAGGGCCGCTATATGAAGATTCGTTTTTTAAGAAAACCATTATTATATTTCTGTGAAATTTGGTATCAGTATACAATTAGACTAAACCTACAGATACAATATATTTCACACAAATTCATACATTGATTTTCCTAAAAAACTAATCTTCATATAGCAGCCCTGTATATATTTAGAAAACGCTTAAAGCAACATCTTCTGGAAGCGCAGCGGAAGCTAAGCTACGTAAATATAAACATCTCCTTAATTTAATTTCAAATAATTTAATTTAATAATAATAATATAAATTAATACCGAATAATAATAATAATAACTACTATAATATATAATAATATACACAGATTAGTTAATAATGTTACACACTTTATAATATGCAGCACACACACTTACACAAACACACACACACACACACGCACATTTATGTAAAATATACGCATTTACACTGGGTTCGGCGCCCACGTGTCACATACCATAATATATATATAAGTAGGTTCCAGTTTAAAACCAGCGCCAAGCTTCTGCTTGGCACACGCTGAACTGGACACCTATTTGAGGCAGCCGTGGGGCATGCAGTGCACTATATGCTAGTTTTAGTACCTAAATAGTTTTTTGTCATTTCAATAATATTGTGCTGTGTTCTTCTTTGGTTGTACCAAATAAATGTTTGTTTCTTTCTTTCTTTCTTTCTTTCTGTACAGCTAACTCCGTTGCCGTCCGTCCCTACGAGTAGCTGTTTTAATGGTCACTGCGAAATTTTGGGATTTTAATGATTGGCTTTCTTACAACCGTGTATCCCTTACATTATTCCCTTAGGGGTAAAATCCCTTCTTTATATTCAATTTCATCATTTCAAATTTGAATGGGTAGGTTGGTTTTTTCTTCTACCAAGAAGGCAAACAAGCATACAGCTTGCCGGATGGTAAGCAGTTACCGTAGCCTATTAATGCTTCCAAACGAGTAACAATATATTGTAATTATTAATTGCTCAGTCTGGATGACACCTATAATAACAAAGATAAAGAAAACTTATTTGTCTGATGATGTGTACATTTAAGGTATCACAGAATAGGTAGTTCCAACATGCCATGTGTATTAAACACAAACATACAAAATGAATTACTTACATACTAAAATCATAAATTATTTAAATGACGATAAAATGGATGAATTAGAATAGAATAATTATTATTGATGATAATAACAATTAACTTTTTTCTTTTACTAGCCTGTATTGTCCCACTGCTGAGCGAAGGCTTCTCCCATTGACTTCCATTCCTGTCTGTCCATTGCCTTATTCCACCAATCCTTCTCATATGCATCCAGGTCGTCACGCCAGCGTTTTCTAGGTCAACCTCGGCGGTGATCCCCAACATTTAATAATAATCTCTATTCCAATAATAACAATAACTTACGACGATACTCACCTAGATTCAATAATATCTGTTCATCAGCATGGATTTAAAATTGGTCGTAGTGTGCAATCTAACTTAGCCGAATATGTTAATGATATATCAAGGGCTCTTGACAGGGGACATGAAGTTGACGCAGTGTACACTGACTTACCAGTAGTGCATTCGACAAAGTCAATCACGTACTGCTTCTGTCCAGATTGGAATCAGCTGGTGTACATGGGTCGCTTCTTAGATGGTTTCAATCTTACTTGGCAAAGAGATCTCAGGTTGTTGCTGTAAATGGATATGAGTCACTGCCCTATCATGCCTCCTCCGGAGTACCTCAAGGTTCTCATCTTGCGCCATGTTTATTTTTACTCTTCATTAACACTATCACTGCCCAAATCACAAACTGCAAGTATTTGCTTTTTGCTGACGATCTAAAATTATATAGGACTATATCTTCCAACGATGATGTTTCCCGTGTCCAATCAGATTTAGACAATATTCAAAAGTGGTGCGATAATAACTGCATGACCATCAATGTCAAAAAATCTTGTCACATTAAGTTTACAAGGAAGAAGCTCTCTCGACTGTCCAATTACCTAATAAACGGTATCCCTGTCTCGAAAGTAAGTGAAGTGCGTGACCTTGGTGTTATAATGGACGAGAAATTATGTTTTAAGAAACACATTGATGAGGTGGTGAGGAAGTCGGCTCAAATGCTAGGTTTTGTGAAACGCAACACCAAGGATTTTAAATTTGTACGCACAAAGATAATTTTGTACAACGCTCTGGTACGTAGCCGCTTAGAATATTGTGATATTGTATGGAACCCGCATTACGCTATTCATTCTCAACGAGTTGAAAATATCCAACGGGCATTCACGCGTCACATAGCCTACGTCTCTCCTAACATTTCTCATAGATGTCCATACCAGCAGCGGCTGACTTTTTTTGCAATGAACACCCTTCGTGACAGAAGACTTATGCATGGTTTAATGTTTCTTCACAGGGTGTTGCATAATAGAATAGATAGTGATTACCTGACCTCCAACATAATCCTAAACGTACCTAGAAGACCTCCTCGTTCAGTCATCTAAAACCAACCTTGGGCTGAACGCACCTCTGAATAGAATGTGTAGGGACTTGAATTCGTACATCAAGTTTGTGCCTGATGCCGATGTGCATCATGACAGCGAGAGCCAGTTCCGACTAAAAATATTGAAGTCATTTAATATTCCATGATAATGACATGTAAAGTTTTGTTTGTTTGTTTTCTCTTTCTCTTCTATGTCTTTGTAAAGAAAATTGTCTCTTTTTGAAGTTTTGTGAGGCTAGTTAATGTTTTTTTTATGTCCAAATTTTATTTTTATTTTGCTTTGTTTTCTTCTAATTCTAATTTTAAAATTATTGTAAAACAAGTAACTAACTAATTATGTTGTCAAAACTGTGAATGCTGTGTTAGCTCTTAAGTGGCATGTATATAAGAGTTCTTTCATATAAATTGTTCTCTTTATTGTTACATATATGTGCTGTGAGTTAACCAATTAAATAAATAAATACTAAATGTAATCTTCAGCTCTCCTTTGTATAATATACTATGTATCGTGAGTACCTGCACCATATTTTTTTTTTATGTATCACTAATTAACTAAGATGTTTGCCACATATCAGACAGAGTTGTAGGCTAAAATTACCACTATGTGGGTCCCAGAAAATATCCAACGGCATTGTGGTAGGCCCAGACTCAGATGGCGGGACGAGCTTGATGCGTACAGAAAGGACTGGTCTAATTTAGCACAAGATCGGGTTGAGTGGAAAAAGGAAAGGGAGGCCTTTGCCCTGCAGTAGGATAGTACAGGCTGAAAATAACGTTTATAAAATATATTACTCAGATAGATTCTTTAACAATAGATAAATATACCTATGTTATAAAATATGTATTTCATACAAATAAGTACACAAACTACTACTTTCGTCCACAATCTACATCCAGCAGCCAATAAGCCATCCTTTATCTCTCGAAGGAACATAATAATTTATGTTTTATCGACAGAATACTGAAAATATGAAAGAATTTTCTTTGAAACAACAGATAGGGCACGGAGACTGATAATATATTCAGCTCTAAAAAATCTGAAAAGCTGCTCGCGAACAGTTTCTAGGCCATTTAACCTGCTATTTTATACTTATTTGTAGGTTTTACAAAACCAGCAGCTCGGCTAATCTTAACAGAGTTTTCACATAAAAGAATCTTAAAATTGTTCCAGTATAGTAGAGAAAAAGTTAGGAACCTTGCCCTTAACGCTTAATATCGTTATTTTATGCATTTAACTAAAAAATCTCTGTTTAGTGATCAACTAAGAGAAACTGTTACAGTTATGCTGCGTCACACATACTTTGCAGTTATCTTTACTAATATTATAAATGCGGAAACAACTTTGTCTGTTTGATACCTTTTCACTACTAAATAGCTCATCATCATCATCTCAGCCTGATAATGTCCCTCATATGTCTCCACAATGGCCGATCTTGAGCTAAATATTTATTATTTATATTCGTTTAGCTATTTTACTAAATAGCTAATCGGATGTAAAATTAAAATTTGCAAGAAAATAGATAAAAGGTATCTTGGTGAAGGACGTAGAGTATATATTTATGACATTCTAGGTATACTAAAATATACCTTCTATGACGACAATCAGACAGAATGTAGCAGATCTATAGCGCGTGAAGGAGACACAGAATATTGAAGCAAACACAGGACGTGTTTTATCCAATTCCCTTACCTTCCTCCTACCCAGAATAATTAATATTAACTTTTATCTCACGCTTAAGCTTACAATAACTTCACTAAGGCCAATTTAGACCAACTTAGCCAGTATTTATTGAAACAACCACAAAAATAATTCTTAATTCCAACCCCTTTTGTGTGACAAAGGAAAAATATCAAAAGATAACACAATCCAAAGACATCCTTTACCCTTAATTAGGCTTAAGATAATTTGATCAAAACAACCGCGAATAATGCTTAAAATAAAGTATAAAAAAATTATGGAGTTTATTTTTGTATTTTTTAATGTTTCAGTGGGTTGAAAGGGGCTGTCTCGACAAGGAAATTGGAGAAGCGCCGCACTTCAGTTGAATAATATGACCATGTCGTGACAATTCCTTGAGAATTTCTTATTGAACTAGCGACGTGTCCCGATTTTCCCAGGGCTATATATATAATAGTATGTTTTTACCCGTTTGGGAGTTTCATTTCCCAAAAATGCTTTCTAAACGGATGCTTGTATTATTAAGTAGAAGACACATTACAAGACACATTACAAGACTCAACTAACTATAGCATTCATCGATGCATTAATATAGCAAATCCATCTTGCTTTTACCACTCTATAAATGCAAAACACTTTTTTAAATTTTCCCAATATTAAATAGGTTATATTGAAATATTTAAACCAATGTGGAGAAAGTCGAACCCGGAGCAGGATTCAAACCTGCGCCTCCAAAATTATGCCATCCGAGCTCCTACTCCTGGTTTTGAATTTTGTCCACCGCAGTTTTACGTCTTGGAGTGACGTCACGTTTTTCCACATTGCTTTAAATATTTAAATATATTTTAGCTAATTGCATAGCAAAAATATTTAATAATTAAATTGGTTAATTTTCAGTATGTTCTGAATATATTATAAAGCTACTTGCTATGCGATTGATTGACCTAAAACCATCCATGTGCGTGAGCCTAGTAATATAATCTAGTTAGACTAAATCAACCTTAATTTGGTTACGAATAACGTTATACCGAACCAATCTTGTTTATTGAATTTGGAGTGAAACATTCATAAATATCTTAGATTATAATTAATTATGTTGTATTAAGGCATTCGTAACATTTGAATATATATGTCTTAATACATTTAACTGTTATAAATGCCTACGATATTATTAATAACTAGGAGTCACCCGCGACTTTACCGCGTGGTAATTTGGAATGTACATTTCCCCGATTTTGCAACATATCTCACAACTCCTCTTCTCCTATTGGTCATAGCATGATATTATATAGCCTATAGCCTTCATGGATTAAAAAAAAAGTTTTTTTTCTAATCGAACCAGTACTTTCTGAGATTAGCGCGTTCAACCAAACAAACAAACTCTTCAGCTTTATAATACTAGTATAGATAGGCTAATTAATTATGAACTTAATCAAAATAATACAATAAGAAGGATAGGGCTAGAGAGGGATATTATGAGGGAGCAGTTTTTGGTTGGTTTACTCGTAGTTCGGCTGGATTCATATATCCAAAAGATAATAATAATAATGACAACCTTATATTATCCGCCGTTGTCGAAATTAATTATAGAATTTAATTTATGGCTGTGAAAATACTAGTTCTATTTTATTTAATGTCATTAATATTTTCAACCAGAGCCATTAAAATTTATTAAATTCCCAGCAATGGGAAGTTTTTGTCCCAACTTAAATCATGGTCACTCTACACGCGAACAGTTCACGTCACGGTCTAATGTCGTCCCCGTATATTTATAACAATATTTTGTTCTCTTCCTCTCAGTAACTCGACCCTTTTATTTAGAGGAAATTACCCTGTCTGTGTGCTGCATGTACTTGATAAAGGCTAGACGATTTGAATGTGGAAAAGAGTTAAAATATTTTTATTTTTTAAGCATCACCTATGATTTTTAGACAGTTTCCATTTTAAAAACAATGATTGTTAAGATAAAGGGTGTAGCGGGATAGTCTTTGGAAAAGTGCCCCCAAAGCCTGGACTTCGTATTTACGACCAAACGATGCCTTATATAGGGCGTGTACAATGTATACAGTTTCAACCCCCCACTACCCCCCAATCGGCTACGACACCCAATTGTATCTAAAACTGTATTATTTTTTTACACTGTATCTATGAAACTGACTGATCTCAAACTTTGTACAAATATTGCTGTGACATAAAGTAATACTACAAAAAATCAACAGCTCTTGACGACACCTACCTTCGAAAAAAATTAAGAATAAAAAATTGAAACACCCTGTAATGTGACTTTCTTTGGTGGTACAAACACAGTTTTTTTTTCAAACATGCACTGATATTCAACCTACGAGATCCTCAAAATTCGCTAATCTTTTAAAGGTGGAACACTGGTAAATAAATCAAAGACTGAATACGAATTTATTTTATAACTAGCAACTAAACATTTTTACTTATGTAATCGTACTTGAATTAAATTCTAAACAATGATATACACACAGAACTAAAATTTACTAATAATATACACACACGCAGTTCAAGACGAGCTGATTATATAAAACTTTATAAACCTAGGACGAACTACGGTAAAAAATGTATTATGTATCAAGGAGCTAAGATCTATAACTCATTACCCAAACATATTAAAGATGCAAAGTCGCTAACAATATTCAAAAAATTACTAAAGCAACACATCTCCAAAGACATTACCTAGTAATATTTAAACATATATTATTATATGTAATCATATAAAAAAATATAAACTATGAAAATAGGTCTAATAATTTAAATATATAAAACACATACACAAACATTAAATCATATAGTTCCTAAATACCAGTATAAACATACCTAAAAACTAAAAACATATATTTATATTTTGAATTAAATTCTAATGATTTAAATTAAATATATATATATATATATACATATATAATAATAATGTTAACTAAATACCTATATACCCACACATACCATACATCTACCTATACACCTTAAAAAGAAAAAAAAAAAAACAACTTTAATAATACACAACTTTTTAAAACAGCATGTAAACCGTCCCTTGTATTGGCTCAACCACATACCTGCCGGCCGGCTATTAACTAAACATTTTAAAGTTACCTACATTAACTATACTTTTATGAGTGTTGAAATATTGTTTTATTTAAGATTACCTGTCAACGCATTTTGTTATTTTTTTTTAATTGTATTTTATTTCTCCTCGTAAGTGATTTGTAATCTTTGAGAAATAAAGTGATTTAAACCGTAATTATTCTAAATAGGTTGCATAGCCCACGTTCTTATTTTAAAATAATAAAAAGTAAAATTGCTGACCAATATATTTGATTGTAACCAAGATATATCTATTGTTATTAACGAAGATAGTGATGAGGATTGAGGATTATTAAATGGATTATTTGTTTTTAAGTAGGTATGGGCAATAAGTTTTTTTTTTAAATTAAGTCATTATTTTTTTCATAGTTAAGAACCGAAAGATTTTCATAGTTAAAGAATTCAAGTACGATTACATAAGTAAAAATGTTTAGTTGCTAGTTATAAAATAAATTCGTATTCAGTCTTTGATTTATTTACCAGTGTTCCATCTTTAATAGATTAGCGAATTTTGAGGATCTCGTAGGTTGAATATCAGTGCATGTTTGAAAAAAAAACTGTGTTTGTACCACCAAAGAAAGTCACATTACAGGGTGTTTCAATTTTTTATTCTTAATTTTTTTCGAAGGTAGGTGTCGTCAAGAGCTGTTGATTTTTTGTAGTATTACTTTATGTCACAGCAATATTTGTACAAAGTTTGAGATCAGTCAGTTTCATAGATACAGTGTAAAAAAATAATACAGTTTTAGATACAATTGGGTGTCGTAGCCTATTGGGGGGTAGTAGGGGGGTTGAAACTGTATACATTGTACACGCCCTATATAAGGCATCGTTTGGTCGTAAATACGAAGTCCAGGCTTTGGGGGCACTTTTCCAAAGACTATCCCGCTACACCCTTTATAAGATTGTCGGACAAGTGTGATTAACTATGTAACTATGATTTTGAGTCCGATCATTAGCCTAACAAACCGAAAAAGTATAATTTGGCCATATATAATTTACTCGCGGTGAATATAAACAAGAACATCTTATAAACATAAACAACAATGACATCATAAAATTCCCGTAAATGGGAAATTCTGTGTTATAAAAAATGTCTCATTCCCATCACAAATTACAGTCACTCGGCGTATGAACGGTATCCTATATTATTTGTGTAACTCTTCTATGTAAAATGTTATTATATTTTCTTGTCTGTATGTCTCGAACGAACCCTTTATTTAAAGGAAATTAGGCTGTCGAGTATGTAAAGCTATTGTGTAGTATTAATACGATATCATCTCTGGGATAATACCGAATGTTTTTTAGAAGGTTCAAAAATATTTGTATTGTTTGATTTGCTGTAAGATCCAAAATTTCGATCAGAGGTTTGTTAAACAAATTACACCTATTAATGATTTCTTTAATCTGAAAAAGGCATTTGTCTGGTTGTTTGTTCAATGTAGGTTTAAATAAGATAAATGTTCAAATAAAACCATAAATTAATGTCTTTGCCATACCGTAAAATCCTTTAGACAGCTAATAATCATTATTTATTTTCTAAAACTATTTTTCTACTTGGTTAGTTCTTAAACTGTTCCTACTTGGAGCAGAAAAAAGTTAAACCGGTGAATAAGAAACTAAATTACGTAGCTAAGAACAATCTAGCATATATTAAACTAGCTTAGGTAGCTATAATGCTGAGACAGATACACAGTCTTATATTCGACTATGTCTGTCTGAGCATTGTAGCTGCCAAAGCTAGTGTGTACATATTTTAACGCTCCTCGACACAGTAAAAAAAGTTGTGGCCTTTTATAGGTCATTTTGAATCAAATATTTGTTAATTTTGGTCAAATTTCTGACTTATTCCATTGATCACCTATTGTTGCTTAGTAGAACTTTGTTAGAAAACAATTTCAAATTAGGAAAAGGCTAATATTCATCGACACAAGAACTCGGGGTATATAAAAGTTGTACAACTGATTATCATAATATCAAAATTATATATCCAATCTCGCTCTTATAACTCAATGTTTGAGTACGAATTATTTTTCTTTGAAACGTTCATCTGTATTGTTGGCAAAAACTTTGAAACAACTCCACAGCGGAGGGCACCGTGATATGAATAAATTAGAAAAGTTTTCTCTTGTTGTCGGGCCATACAACAAACGAGAATTTTTAATTACATTGGCTTTGCTGACAATTAAAAACGCCATCTAGTTTTCACCCGGCGAGAAATTGACTTTGACTTATTACGGACTTCTTTGATTTTTTAGTATAGTTTTTCATTTATACATAATATGTTTTAATTGCTCTGGAAAATATCTGCGTACATCTTATTGCATAATATTTTAGAAAAGAATCAATATTCGTATTTCCTGAAGAAAAAAATACCTTTCACAATCATAGACAATATCGTGAGATGGTTGATGACATCGTTCTAAGAAAAAAAAAACATGTCATAATTGTAGCGATTCAGTTTCGATATTAAATTGAAATACGTTAGTGAAATGAGATGATATAATGATAATCGCTTCGGCGGAGCCGCGGGCAACGGCGAGTTAGTACATAAACAATAAAATCAATATGAAATGAAATATATTCCAATATTGTGAGACAAAATTATTTAAAAATATAGGCCCAAGGGAATAACTCATCTTTGCCGTACCGTAAAATCTTTTAGACAGCTAACTTATCTTTAAATACACAGCAAAATAAATATTAACAGAATAATGGTAATCCACTAGCTGATTTAGCGGTGAAGAATTATTATAAGAAAGGTTTTTCTCGATATTTTTATATTTATCTACACGGCTCTTCAAATAAACTGACGCGAAATACGGGGCTAAGTAAAGAAGAATCTTTAATTTTAAAACATAAGAATAGATCGATGTGATTTTACACAGAGGTATCTTGTTGAAGAGCAGGAGAGGAAAGGGTAACTTATTAATGTTAACCCTTGTTGCGCTGTGCTGTGCTATGCTGTCCTTAATTTCTTATGCAGTGTTGCTGTGTAATGTTGGTTTATTGGTACGCTGCACTATTGGTTTTCTTACTGTTTTCTGATTCTATGAAAATCAAATATAATATAGAACAGCATAGATCAATGTTGATTGGATAACCCAATGTAAGTAAAGTGTTATTGTCTACAGAAGCTAGTTAAAGTCATCATGCGTTTTTCCCGTAGGGGTACACAAATATGTGTAAAGGATAGTTCACGTTACACTGGGTTGGGCCGGGGCGGACCCCGGCCGGTGCATGGCCAGGCACGGACATGCATGAATTACTTAATACATAATCAACGGCCCGGTGCAATGCGTACCACGTTTCGCCAACTATGTAAGGCCGACGTACTTAATAGAGTACCTATTACCAATACTCGGCACAAGCCCAGACTCGGAGTTCTTATTTTATCGTCTCAAAAAAGTTTCAACCTTTGACCTTTGCTCATCAGTCGTTTGCACAACCACTGTGCCACTGTGTTATTGTCCCTGTATGTATATATTTATATATAAATGTTTAACTCTACAATTCACATTGCAGTAACATGTAATTGTGGTAATTTCAGTGTGTCCCTATAGAAGTATAAGTTTAAAAGGGTACCAAGTTTTATCTAAACCAATATTTCTCTTCGCTAGTTTTCTAGCCCAACGCTTATCCGCGCCCCGCGAGCTTAAAATGTCTTCGCTATCGTAATGGTTATATCGCCAGCCCACAGGTTCCGTCGGTACTTTTAGACACGGCACTTTTAGTGCCACGGACGGCAATGGTGAATTCAGCCGAAGTTTCTCGATGTTTTCAAAATAAATGACAGTTTGACGGGGTATAATGGGCGGCTTAAGTGTCAAGGGTTAATTGTGTAACAAAATTGTGCGATTTGGGTTGACAAGATACCGTCAAGATTATAAGAGAATATGTTTCACAAGTTTGAGAACAACTTTTACAATTTATTTCGCGCAATGTTACTTGTGTAGGTGTATGCCTTACCGTTTGTAAGGTACCGGGTTCTATTCTTTATTCAAACTGTTTTTGGACGTGTTGAATTTAAAAAGAAATGTATGTAGATTGTAGACATATTGTTTAATATATTTTATACAACTTTAATTATAATTATTTGCCTGTATCTTTCTGAAAAATAAGTGAATTGAATGCACTGCGGTATAAACTTCAGTTCAACCAAGTTTAATACCTAGAAATAATAAAACACAGCAGACTTAGACTATACTAAAACAGTATGGCAGGCTGATGGTCATATTACACTTAAATGTATATTAACAGTTTACCAACCTTGCCTTTCAGACGATTTTTATGTCAGTTTTTAGTAAGAGTACATGCATATTCTTTATACACAAACAAATAAATCTATTCTAGATTTGTTTGTCTTGTTTTGAGTTGTATGTAACCACATATAACTCAAAACAAGAGCAACAATTCCGTTAAACTGATATTTAAAAAGAATATAAAATTGATTTGCATAAATTAAATGAGAGGTCGATTTGTATAAACGTAATGTATTGAACAAACTATTTGTGAATTGTAAATATAGTCTTCATCAGTGATGCACTCGTTACGAAAATTCTAATTCTCAAAACCCTAAACTGTTGAAATTTGATTCATCATCATCGGCTAATTGCACTCCACTACTGGACATAACAGTTCTCCAAGTGTACGTCCACAACACAATAAATTAAATTTAAATACCTCATATTTTCCATAGGTATAAACATTTTTCAATGAAATCCCGGAACAGAATTTGAACCCACGCGTGCAAATAAAGGACAACCCCAGCAATACTGAGAATTGGCGATCTTGTTTGTAAAAAATAAAATTTTCATAAAAAAGACTATTATCTAAATTCTGGAAAGTTCGGACAAAAACCGATCAGGGTTATTACACATAAAACGTTCGGCGCAATTGGTTGGCAGCCTAACAACGGCATTATGCAAAATAACTTTTTAAAACGTCCAATCGATTTGAACACCTTATCGTCCTTACAATTTAAGCAACCAATCGCGCAGTTACATAATAGCTATGCCGCGGGCTACGACTGGAAAGTCTATGAGCAATTCAGATCGTATCGGCGATCCGATATTACCTCTGCTCCAAATAATTGTATGACAAACCGATATCATCTGGTTATTGTAGTATTGGCAGGACATTTGAATATCAACTAACGACGTTCTGTGGAAACATTTTGGCGTTTACTGTGTTAAACACATTAAAGAAAGGTGTGATGTGGTTCTTGCATTTAAAAATATTTTTCAATTGGATGATCTATGATAAAGCCAGTCGCTATGCAATATACGGGAGGTTGGGCACCATACTAGAAAGTAAAACTGGAGAAGAAGCCTTACAGAAGACCACAGCCAAATAACTACACACAGCCGTATAGTTGTGTTTCTGTGTGTGAGTACAGGTCTCCTGTTTCTGTGTGTGAGTAGAGCTCATTTAGGGATGCATTTTAAAAATCTTAAAGCCTTGGTGTAAAAAAAAGGGTCGGCGATACGCAAGTGATACCTCTGCTGGTATTGAAAGTGTCCATAGGCTACGGAAATTGCTTAACATCAGGCGGACCGAATGCTTGTTTGTCACCTAGTATAAAAAAAGACGCCCAAGTGACTTTTGTGGTTCCATTGTAAAAAAAATCAGCAGTGATGTGACTTTTCCTTCATACTAAATAATTGAATATATTGACTGCTCGGCATGCAATTTATTTCCAATGAAAAAGCGTGTCCAAAATCCACTGGTAAATCATTCACTGTATAGCCTTTCAAATTAGATTTATATTTTTTGCCATGTAGTCACGCAAAAAGTCGAGAAAAAATATATCTAATAATATATTTTTAGAAATTAGATCAATGTATTATTTGGCATGTGTAACACCTTGTGTATAACAAAACCGGATTAGGACGACGCCGAAGGTAAAGTGACATTTCACGTGCAAAGTGAAGGGTCAATTAAAAATAATTTGACATGTGGTACGCCCATCCAACGTGTTTGGATACGAGCAGGATAAATATGGATATATTTGTGCTACAGGTAGAAAATGGTGTAGATAGCTATGGTAAAATATAATTGTGTTAGAATTTAGTATGTCGTTAGAGTTTATATGTATGAATGAGGTAAACTCAACAAACATTTTTTTAAATATTAAAGCAATGTGAAAAAAGTCGAGCCCGGAGCAGGATTCGAACCTGCGCCTCTTGGGTTCCGGCCCTGCTTGAGCTAATTGCATAGCAAAAATGCTAAAAATATTTAATAAACAATTTCTTTCATTTAACAACTCTTTATATTATTGTTGAAAACAAGCTAGGCGACACATACTCGTATTTGTTTTTTTATTTTAATCTTAATTTGGAAAATATAAGACTTTAGTAAGAATTAATTAAACTCGGTTTCATTCAACTAATTCTCATGTTCACGCATAGTATAAATTATTTGCTACATGGGAAATTTGACTTTTTTTCTAAAATTAAATATTTTATACAATAAAACAAACGAACGAATAATAATATATCCAACGATACTAAGAAATTATTCTAAATCATTTTCATTAAGATTGAAAAAGTCTTATACTTACATCTTTTTTAGATAGAAAAAAAATTATAAAATATGTAAATCTATATTAACTATAAAATTAACCCCATTTTTGTCAAGTTTCACAAGAAACTAAATAATATGACGTAATCAACATTTTACAAATGTATCAAAATTAGATCAGATCACAGTGGGGATTATGGTAGCATTTACGGCGCTCGTTTAGCAAATTGCTGAGATAAAAGAATTCCTTGGCGTGCATTCACGGAGCCAGCTACGGTACAGTTGGCACATTATTATGGTGTGTAATGGCTTCATAGGTTATGTGATAGTAGTTTGTTCTTTCCAAGTTGTTTTTCATACTTTTTCTTTGTTTCGAAGTGCTCTTTTGGCACCTGTGAACGTTTTACTGTTACTAGAGAAAGGATTTTTCTAGAACTTGTTTATATATTTCTCTAGGACCTATTTTGAAGTTTTTCTTTCATTATTAGTAGCCCTTAATAGATCTTTTTGTAGTGGAGAATTAATTTAGCATAGCTCTTAGCCTCCGGAACAAATACGTATGTCACACAAATATCTAAAAATATCGAAGGTTCACTAAACTCTTTTTAATCACTATAATATAATGTTTAGGTAGGTATAGTAAAGATGAGAACGCAAATAGTACAAGTCAAAGGTTGCTAAGCGACCGTTTATTTCTGAGTATAGAGGACATTTTGTTTAGTAAGTCACTGGCAGTTGCTTTGATCATTCTTCTTTTGAGTTTTATTGTTAGACCTTCTGATATATGAATGTATAAATGTAACTATAAAGACGGGTATCGACATCAGGGAGGTGCCCCGCGAGAAATACCGCGTGAGGTAACCTGATGTGAAGACGCGTTTGCCTCGTGGGCCAATTTACCCAATTTGTAAACTACTGTCTGCTCAATGGAAGCACTACGAGTATAGTTTGTCTGTCAGTGACGTTTAACATTTTGCGATGAAGATGAATCAGTTACTCTAACCAATAGGCTTATGGAATGATCAAGATAGAGTATTCAATCGATAGGTTTTAATTTAATCTTTGATTTTTATTGATATTTATTTTCAAATGTCAAACGTCACAGATGTGGAATATACTATTAATAGATGAGCAGCCTCGCAATTTCGATACCCGGCTTAACTGTTTTTATAGAGCTTTCAAGACCTTATGAAAACCAACAAATAGTATTATTTTAATAGTAAGGTTTTTAAAAATTGAATACGGTCTTCTAGTTTATCATCATCATCATCTCAACCCATAACCGTCCCACTGCTGGGCACGGGTCTCCTCCATACACTTGGAGGGATATAAGCCTACTATACCACGCTGGCCAGACGGGTTGGCATAGGGTTTTGTTTCGAGTTTTCCTTGTCTTGCAGTGGTTATTGTCTGCTT
The DNA here is from genome assembly GCA_947095525.1 of Trisateles emortualis. Taxonomy (NCBI): domain Eukaryota; kingdom Metazoa; phylum Arthropoda; class Insecta; order Lepidoptera; family Erebidae; genus Trisateles; species Trisateles emortualis. Next base: position 1,159,694 of record OX352748.1, on the reverse strand, counting down.
GACTTACTCCCTTAATCGACTCTTACGACACCCTAGTTCATAGTGCTGCACTAAACCTTAACAAAAAGCTAAATTAAGGCTATTAAAAACGTCAATGTTGAGACCTACGAGACTCCTTTTTAAAATTATATGCTTTACAAATTAAAGCACCATAACATTTTGTACCACCGTATTAAATAGTTACGCAACATTAACAGATTCGTGCATCGGAAGCAACATCATAAATAACAAGAAAACCGTCGAGCAGAAACCTATACAAGTAATAAAAGTGTTTAATTAGTCAAAATCAATTCACAAGAGCGGTAATTGTTCGTTTTGCAAAGCAACGACGATAAATCTTTGAGAGATCCTGTTTTGAATTAAACAATAGGTCTGAACCCGAAATAATGAATAGGGCCCTTAGGTAATATTATGGACCCTTTGTGTACCATTCCTGGTGAAATGTATGACTGGCACAAATCTAGGTGTGTTTGTTTTTAATTAGATGAATATTTTGTAATATTAGACTACAATCAGATTCTTAATAACAATCTGATCTAAATCTTAAAAACACAGAACTATTGAATTGGTGCTTGAAATGCTATGTATAAGATCAGTTTCACTGAAGAGTATTAGTAATAAGATTTATTAGGACCATTAATTATGAACTCATTCCAAATCATTAACAGAATCAAATTATAATAAATATATATGTAATACCTATGCTGTGGAAAAACCGTAATAATAAATAAATAAATCCATAAACGTGCTGGGCACAGGTCTACTCCATACATTTGGAGGGATATTAGCCTCCTATACTACGCTAGCCAGACGGGTTGGTATAGGGTTTTGTTTAAAATTTTCCCTCTCTTGCAGCGGATATTGTCGGCCTGACCCTTAGTAGACTCTTACGAAACCCTCGGGATGGAACGGGGACATTTGTATTCTAAATCCTTTACCACACTGAAAACTGATTAGAAAGATCAATAAAAATCAGCCGATAGATTTTGCCAAAGTACTTAAAGCAAGCGGAGCTTGATAAAAGCAGTTTAAATATTTTCACGAGTCGACAATGTTCGAGAGATGCTCTTAGTGTTTGAAACATTTATAGGTCCCGGTAATAGTTTACCGTCGGGTGCTTAGTATGTTTGTTTGCCACCTTAGTAGTATAACAGCAGCATTAAAATGTCCATTACAGAAGTTCAAGTTTACTTATGATAGAAATAAAAAGTCACAATATTTGGCAAGTACCTACTACAGTAATGATCTACTACTAGTTTATTGTTCATACTTAAATAAGGAGGGGAGGAAGAGGGTTCCTTGTAGATTTTTTCATTTTTAAGATAACGTCCGCCCTAGGGAACAAGCAATATTTATTTACGGTTTCAGAGGAATTTCCTCCCATATACGATTAGGTTGTGGAATGAGCTCCCTGCCGAGATTTTCCCGAGAGACTATAGCATGGGGTTCTTCAAGAAAGGAGTTATAAGGTTTCTAAAGGGTCGGCAACGCGCGAGTGAAAACCCTGGCGTTGCAAGCGTTTATAGGCTACGGTAACTGCTTACCATCAGGCGGGACCGTATGCTTGGTAGTATAAAAAATAACAAGCCTGTGTCGCGAGAGACTTTACAAACATACAATTAACAGACAGAAAGTTCACCCAGACAAAGTAAAACCATTTATGGGTTACACAATTTTTTGTCCCGTGTGCGGATCGAACCCACAACACGCTCCGCAGAGTTAAATGGTAACCACTGAAGCCAAATATGCAGTATGTATATTAATAATAATAATAATAATATATGTTTATTTCTCTCAAAGGTTACAATTTAGAACTTTACAAAAAGAGTATAGCTTAGGTAAGTATAAGAGCTAAGAACCTTGTGAGAGCTGGAGTCCGTAATAGGTTCAGGACCTTTTTTTTTTTTTTTTTTTTTTATACTACTTGGGTGGCAAACAAGCATACGGCCCGCCTGATGTTAAGCAGTATCCGTAGCCTATAGACGCTTGCATTACCAGAGGTATCACTTGCGTGTTGCCAACCCATTTTTTACACCAGGGCTTTAAGATGGAAGTAACCCTGGGATAGGAATACGTTTCTTACAAAACGCATTCCTAAATGAGCGCTGGAGACCTGTACTCACACACAGGAACACAACTACACCGCTGTGTGTAGTCATTTGGCTGTGGTCTTCTGTAAGGTGGAGGTCCTTCCCCAGTCGGGCTTGCTCGCCAGTATGGTGCCCTACCTCTCTTGAAAATAGCTTTTTTTTTTTAGGACCTGTGTGACGGATCTCCAGGCTCTCTCCTTTATTCATATTCATATATATATTAAATAATAAATAGCACGCGTATAAACTGCCATAGCTTATCTCAAAAGCATTGGTATTTATTTTAATCCTTTGGAGATCCTTTCAGTAGATTACCAGAGATACTGTGTGATATATAGAATTATGGTCTCTATAAATACTTATAGCCCCTAAAACCATTAGTCTATTACCCGACCCACTTCATACAGATACATCCACATTATCATTTCATAAGAGGATTCCGACAATCAAGTGATCCAACCTACCGAATTTACCCGAGGACAGTCGAAGTAAACCGAAGTAAATTAATTTACCAAAATTTGTATTTCTATGAATAATTATGTACGACCCGTTGGATTCGCGTGTGAGCTATAATTGAGTTTCGAATGACGTAAGTTGAATTTGTCGCCATCTATTATCAAGGAGGTCGAAGGTTTTGCTAAATTCACAAGCGAAATTATTGTACCTCCCAAGGGACTTAATTGCTGGGTTCTTATATTTTCTTAATGCTATAGGTATCCGGAAAAAGCCTGCGATAAGACACTAATAGCGGTGGTGGCCGAGTGGGAAAGTAACCGACTTGCACGCAAAACGTGCGAGTTTCATCCCGGGCGGCAGTAGCAATGTAAATTTTACTTTGGAGTTTATATGACTGTACTAATCAAATGATTCGGTGCTAACGGTGAAGGAAAACATTGGAAAGACATGCGTGTCTTAGAAGTAATTCTAAAGACATGTCTAATTCCCCTACCCGCATTAGGCCAGCGTGTGTGAATTAAGGCCTAAACCCTCTCTCTCTCTCTCTCTCTTGATAGAGGAGAGGAGACCCGTGCCCAGCAGTGGGACATATATGGGTTGCTATTATAAAACAACTATATCTCTGGTATTTCAAGCGTCTAGAAGCTACGGTAACTGCTTAGCTTCAGGCGGGCTATATGCTTGTTTGCCAGCAAAGTATTAAGTAGTAAGTTTGAATATGGAAAGCGTTCAGTGACGATGACGCCTTTTCCATGATTTTTGTTTACCCAAGAAGTGCTCAACGCGCCTAAAGAAGATTTCAATTCAAAACCTACTTATCTTACGAATTATTTATTTCTTTTACAACAAAGAATATTCTATTTTTATAGGTACGTACTAATCCACCTCGTTTACATCGATAGCTCTTTGCTCTGAAAAGGTCAGAAATATTTCGAAGTCAGACTTAAGTATTCCTATTTACGGCTACCTCATTTTGCATGAAAGGTTCATAAATAGAAGTTGTATCCTAAATACCTTGTATCTCTTCAAACATTTTCAGAACTAAGTTAAAGTTTCAAACACATATCTATATTCTAGCTATTATTTAATAACAAATGTAGAGCAAGCAAAAGAAGTATGTCTTATCATCTCAACCCATAAACGTCCCACTGCTGGGCACGGGCATTAGCCTACTATACCACGCTGGCCAGACGGGTTGGTATAGGGTTTTGTTTCGAGATTTTCCTCTCTTTCGGTGGATATTGTCTGTTAGATTTACTCCCTTAGTCAACTTTTACGACTTCCTCGGGATAGAATGGGGTGGTGACATTTGTATTCTTAATCCGTCACCACACGGACAAGTATGTCTGGATCGAAGCAATTAGCGTACTTATCCCAATGGGAGACGGGCATGATGATATGTATGTATGTATGTACATTAAACCTCGAGAACTAACTAACATTTATCAGCAAATTACGCCATATTTGTTTACCTTGCTCTCAACTTTTTTTTTGTTTTCATAGCTTATAAACCCTTGCAATACTCAGGACTTCCCTCGAGTGTGTGAGAGTACCGGGATTTTGTGATGGAGAAACCCTGGAGTAGGAAAAGGTTTCTTTAAAAAGGAGTACTGGAAACCCTCACTCGCCCACAGAATCAAAATTACATCACTGTGCATAGTATTTAGTTGTGGTCTTTTGTGCCTTCTAAAGTCGTGTTTGCTCGCTTCTATGGCACCTCTACCTGCACCTACCTCTTAACCTACAATTGTTCTGTAAATTTAATAGGTTGACCAGAGAATTAGATATTGATTTGTTTAATAGTAGTGTTGCGAAGGCGAGGCGATTGCTTCGTTTATAATAAGTATATATTATTAAGACACTATTAACAGTATTGCGATATTATATTGTTACCTATATATTAATACTTAATGCACGTGTGCTTAATAATATGGTCACTATTATATGTTTCTATTATGTTACTAGAAGTGAAAACCTATTAATGGTTTTATGTTACTATTGAAATTGTTTTTTTATGATTTTTGTAAAACTGTTGGTTTTTCGAATAAATAAAAAAAATAAATAAATAGATAATTGAATTAACTATAAAATTTAATAATATAACACCACAAACAAAGAAACATTTTGATTGTAAACTAAAATTCTCAGTTCGGAAAATAAAATTTACTATAACCTTTATAAAGCCATATTTCAGTCTTCCTAATCCACTATTTTCGCACAAGCCCGCATCAACAAGACTTACGGTAATCACGTTTATCCATCATATTTTGATAATACTTGGAATATGAAGCACATTATCAAAGAGGAAAGTAAAGTAAGTTCAGTGTCGATTTTGTGCTAGTTCCTTGTCAGGAAGGGTAGGTGGAAAATTACCAGGCGTGTAAATATAGCCCGTGCGGGTAAATGTTAGTAATTGTCTCTTTTTAAAGCAACTCGTTACTATAATGTGTTGGCAACCCTAAAGGTGTGGGTGGTATGGTAGCGGAGAAATATTTTTTTAAAGTAGTTTTTAGTTTAGTGAAATGAAAAGTATTATTACGTTTCATTTCACTACATACAATATTTTTAAATGTATTCGAACTCAAACTAAAAATTCATTTAGGTTACAAAGAAACTCTTATGAAGGTCATAAATTAAGAATAAGCCAAGAAAGATGATGTCAGCTTAATTTTCCTACAGCTAGTTCTCTGACGTCGATTGAGATGATGATATTATTATTATTATCATCATCTGGGCACGGGTCTCCTCCATACGTTTGAAATGAATAAAATGTACCTATAAATAAATAATATAAATAATAAATAAATAAAAATGTTTATTTCATCAAATACATTCGTTTACATTAGATGGTATTGAACCCCCCTCTTAAGCAATATTTTGCTTGTATTAGGGGGTAACCTATACCTACAAAATAAATCATATTTTTGACATTTACTTTTATCAATGTAAATAGGTTCCTATTCAGAACCAATTTTTTAATATCTTTAAAACCTAAAGAAATTGAAGCAATCCAAAGTCTAATAAATTGATTAAACACTTAACTGCAAGTGCCTCAGTATTTGACAAACCTTTTAAAGCATATTTATGTTAAACCAATATTTATCTACCTATCAAATTGGATTGCATAGCAAATGACTCTCTAAAATCTCGAAGGTTTATAAGCGTACCAATCGAACCTATCAATTTCGCCAATGAAAAGCAAACATAACATTTTCACCTAAAATAACACTTAGAATTACATAATACAGCGGGTATACACCCACACTGTAACCCAGCCTTGCGGTGTGTCAGGATATCCGAAAACAATAAAACGCTCGAGCAATTTTAATCCTTTGAGGCTTTGTCTCTCAAACCGTTAAGGGTCGTTTTTGCTTGATTAATCTAATCCATACCATTGTAATTGTTCGCTTATGTTTCTGGTAAACTATAGTAAGGTTCCTAATAGAGGATTATTTGAGTGATACATTTATCAGTGTTGTGTTGTTTTAACAGTCGAGTGGGTTGGCAGATGGAATTGAGCCCGATAATACTATGATACGAGTGAAATGTGTCTATTTTAGTTAGGGGAATGTGCAGCCTTTTTCTGATATTACCTCGTAATAAGGTTGTTTTTTCACGCTGAGCCAGGAGTAAAACTTGGAGGATTTGTCGGGAATATGTTGTTAAAGTAAATAATATTGGTGACACAGGTGTGACTACTACCTTTTTGTTTTCCACACATTTTTTATGATACCTCATACAGCTATTTCAACGCTAGCGCACGAATTAAAGACATAATTACTAAACCTAAACATATATTTTTGCCCAAACTTGGTCAAAATGACGGCATGCAATCATTTACAGATAATTATAGTGAATATTCATTGAAGTGAGATCTGGCGCAGGACGGGAGGGTTTACGTGCTCTTTGAGGCAGGGAAAGCGTTCTTTACTACTTACTAAAATACTATGTAAATACATAGTATTTTCTTTATTGAAACTATTAATATACTTCGTCTTTCTTTCCATCGCAAAACTAGTACTACTAGTACAGTTAAACCGACGTATTTTAAGCAAAGCAGGTAATTTGCTTAAAAAGGGCTAAATTAAAAGTACCCAGAATGGAAGTTCATACATTAAGAGATCAATGTAGAGGAAGCGAAAGAAGTATGTCTAGATCCAAAGCAATTGGTCTCTGCCTACCCAAATGGGCGACGGTCGTGACGATATGTATGTATGTTATTTTGAGTATAGTTTTAGAACTATTAGTTTGGCATCGTCATATTGGATTTGGAGCCGGTTTACTGATCGGTTTTTAACATCTTGTGAAACCTTAATTTCTAATATTTGGATACTATAACGTACAAGTTGATAGCCTACCAGGTTATCGTGTTAAGTGTTGTATGCCGTGATATTATACTATTTTGACAACACATTGAACTTGTTTGAGTTATGAATTGCCATGCATGGTTATGTAAAGCGCTGATATTTATTTGTTAAGCTATCTGAATTTGAATATGAGCCAAGGAATATATAAAAAGGTGAAAGGCCAAGAGTATCCTGAGCTTTTTAGTGATAAGGCCGCCCATTGTAAATAATTAAGTATAAATCATGTTTTTATTAAAATGCAATTTGACTTTGACTGCCTTGGTGGTCCAGTGGCCGCAGTATGCGACAGCTGTACACGAGGTTGTAGGTTGGATTCCCACACAGGCCAAAACTTTGTGTGACCCACAAAGAGTTGATCTGAGTCTGGGTGTAATTTGTGTCCGTTAATTGTATGTTTGTAAAGTCCCCTGCGACACAGTTCTTGTTCTCTTGTGCGGGAGTTGTATTTTTTTAAGATGTAAAAAAACAAATAAAATTGGTGTACGAACATTGGTGTGTAAAGAGTTCTCTTCTATTCTATCCTGAAGCGCCGTTGAATGAAGTATGTTCAGATGCGAGACGTGTAAATATAAAGTTACTGTTAATCTTTCTGGCTACTAGGTGTAAGTTCTATGAATTATATAGTAATACTATGTTCTGCCAACGGCTTCGCCCGTGCGTACAATCCCACGGATACAGTGTTTTTTTCCGGGATAAAATAGTGCTTATGTGCTATTTCAGGCTATCCTCTATCTAAATTTCATCCAAATCCGTTCAGCCGTTTTAGCGTGATTGAGTAACAATAACAAATATCTTAACTCTTGCATTTATAATATCAGTATAGATTAATGGTGAATTTGTTTTAAAGCTAATCGTAAGGAGTAAAACACGACATTGGATAAAAGCTCTAAATAAAGAAAAAAAGAAATGTAAAAAATTATCAATAACCTAACACAAAACTCGTCTGTAATTAAAACTCTTTTATAAAAGTGTATGTGAAGTCAAACTCATTTATTCATTTAGATCAAATACATGATACTTATGAACGTCATAAAAACAAATGCCAGCATTCTTTTTCCTACGGCTGACTAGGGTAGGACTTCAAGAAGAATTGGCAAGAAACTCGGGCCACTCTTATAATCGCCAGAGTATAAACATTTACAATTTATTATGGGTTACAATATTAGTGTTAACAAAATGGGACGGAAACCAGATACCATACAAAATTAAATTTAGGTATTAATATTTAAGTAATAAGGAAACAATAAACAATAAAGAAAAAAAATGAATGAATTAAGCTTTCCACTGGGAACTAGTAACTAATGGCAATGAGGAATCCTTTCCTTTTGTATGCATAAGATAAAAACGTGTCGAGATCACATTGCGATCGTAGTCGCACGCATATCCAAGAATCATTTCCACCTGAGACAAGATGATAATTGTTTCTATTGTCCGGTGTGTGGTCAGTTACAAGTACGACATCCACTTCAAATGTATTGTGAATAATGAGGTAGCAAGTTTTATCCCGTCGCGTCACTTCAAATACACTGAACAAAAATAGCGTGAACAAAAACAATGCAATTGTTCTCGTGTTTTGTTTACGTAAAAATGTATTTTAAAGCTCCTGTAATCCTACATCATTCATCATCATTGTGTCTAGTTTTTGTTTTGTTTCATTTTGTTCTGTTTTGTGGTTTGTTTTTTCCTGACTTGTCATCTTTCATCTTGAGTATTGCTACTGTCAAGACAACTTCTATATAAACTAGCTGTGATACTCAAGTATTATTCTTTAAGTATATTATTTTCTATAAATTTCGGCACACAGTTTTCAATTTCAGCTGATTGTTTATAAATTTGATGTATGCAGAAATGATTTAGCATGGGGCTTAACAAATAAATAAAACACTTCTGACATTTTTTACAAAAAAAAAAAAAATCATGGTGAATTCAAATTTATTTTGATCTGATCTGCCGGTCCATTCCAGGCTGCCTGTTAGAAATTTTCACGCATCACGGCGATAAGACCACCCATTCAGCATACTTTTATTTTTTGCGTACCCTATTTGTGTATATTTTATTAATAATAATTAATTGAATAAAGAATTTATCTATTTATCTAAAATATAGATGTCGGTCCGCGTTGCGAAATGGAGCTGAGTCGCGTATTTGTGATAACAACGCAACGAAATTTAATAAAGAATTAAAATAGCCTTAGATATGAGTCGCTCAGCGGAAGAGTGGCCTAATCCACAACTTTACAGAAACAGAGTTAAGTAGATATTATAATAATTATGTCGCCAACATAAAACAGGTACCTAACTAATCATCATCATTAGTCTATCGCAGTCGACTACTGGACATAGATCTTCCCAAGTGCATGCCTCCTAGCACGATCCTCAGTTTCTTGTATTCAGCTGCTCCCAGCCGCTTTGCGAACATTGTCGTGTAAAATAAATGTATGTGTTAATGTTCTAAACAATGTCATCAAAAGGAAGCAAAGGTAAAGCAGTTTCTTGTGAAGCAGGTGTATTATTTACTGACTAGGTTATTGGCTATAGTTAACTTTGATTTTAGGTCTATGAGAAATTTTTATTTTTATTTATCCTACCTAGGTGACAAACAAGCATAGGGCCCGCTTGATGTTAAGCAGTTACCGTAACCTATGGACGCTTGCAATACCAGAAGTATCTTTTGCGTGTTGCCACCAGAACATTATAATAGAACTATCTCTGAAATAGGAATACGTTTCTTTAAAAACGCATCCCTAAATGGGCGCTGGAGACCATAGTGTAATTTTTCAATCAAATTTGGTGTAGGTAGTAAAATATTTCTATGATATAAAGTATTGGGTGTTAATTAATTAGTACGTTACATAAAACATACTTATCGATACATAAATCAATTTGTACAGTAACAATTTCACTATAGAAGTTACAAACCAAGTGATAAAATCACTAAATCCATATAAACCACGGCTGAACCTAAACGCACCAATACATTAGACTATCAATAGAATTAATAATCTGATAGAAATGATAATTTTGAATTCGTTCTTCGTACTAATCTTCGAACCACATTACGGGGCAGGCCGATAATTTATTGCTTTAGGATTGATTCACACTTTCGTAGTCGTTTGTTGTTCACTGAGACTTAAATCGTAACAAGAGAACTTAGAATTTAAAAAAGGCATAGAGAGTTTTATGTTTTCTTCGAAAGCAACCAATAAGTGGAAACTTTTGCCATGACCATGCCATGTAGATGTCTTTTTAAATTTATATATACCGATAAAAAGTATCTCTCTGGAATAATGTAACTTTCTTTAAATGAAATCATGTTTAAAATCGAATTGTTAGTTTTAGAGATTACCTACCCCTATATTCAAACTTACAATTGGTTATAAATCCAGTCTCCTAGATTTATATTCAACTACAATAACTGTTTTCGTTGTTACTCAAAAAAAAATTTGTCCGAATTAACATTAGTAATCACAGTGTGGATCAATCTTAAAAACATTTGGCATGAGAAATAATCTAAAATCATATATAATTATTGAAAGTAATGGCTTCGACATGATATGTAGTAATGGAACTTCGTAATGTGAAATATGGAAGTAATCTTGGAAGTTAATGGCAAGGGAGTGAGCTAATTAGGTGCTTTTAATACAGATGGTGATGACTTGCATTATTCTGAGTACAAAATATGAAATACAAAGTTTAGTGAGTGGGAAGGTCGCGTAGGCGAAAAGGAAATACAACATTTGCAGTATGATTTAGTATGTGCTAAAGAAAATCTAATCTGAGTAACTACGTCATTACATACTAGTCAACAATTTTGACAATGCTATGCTGCCCTGCTAACGAAGAACGACACAAGTTCATGATACGAGTTAAGGGATAAATGCTTTTCAAGTTAGATATCTAAGATGCATTTTTCCGTATATTTCGATATGCAGTTATACATTTTATCCGTAGCAGGGCAGTATTATTTTAAAATGCCAAAGTAAATCTGTCTGTCGGTTGCTTTATCACGACTGAACGGCTGAAAGGATTGCAATGTTATTTGTTAAGGAGATAGATAGTATTCTGAGAGGCAACATGAGGTACCTACATTTTTATCACGAAAAGTAAGAAAGTAACAGACAGACAAACAGAATCAATGTTGCATTTATAATATTAATAGGTATTTAAAAACAAATACACACTTCAGTTGAATTTTCTCAATCAAGGCAAATTTCTTAATATACAAGACTGAAAACAAATTACTGATTATGCTTTTTTCATAAAGAGATAATAGCATAAGCTGATTACCTTACTGACCCAAAATATAATTATTATTGAAAATTATTACATCACTTTCAAATTAACGGTCCCTTTCAGATTATTATGAGATTAATTGCGAATTAATTACGACCAAGCAAAAAATGAAGCTCGAATTTGCAAAACCATTAATTATTTCGAACTACTTTTTAGATTTAAGAGCTTAGGGATATTATGTTGAGGTTCCGTTGGAGGGTATTTTTAATTAATAAATTATATTTTGGGTACATTTAGGGTGTTACTTAAAGAAAGTAAAAAGGTTAATGAAAACGTTTTCTTCACACTTTCATGACAAACATCTTCAATATGCTAGTGTTTACGGAGCTTGTTTCATATGATAAGCATATCATACGTAGGGATATAAAATGTATATTCTCATAGTCAGATAAGTGTGAAATATGTGGGTATAACAAAATAATTTATGTATGTAGACCATATTTCCAAGTATAATTGGAGGCTCAAAATTGAATTTACAATTCTGTTTCGATCTAGCAACGAAATGGAATAACAGAAATTTGGTTATTTTAATAATAACCCGTCAGTGTAAGGATTATTTTCATTTTTGTTTGTTGTATATTTCATTAAATAAAAATATTTGATATTATATCAAGGCTTTAAGACTTAAATAAGATTACTTTAGTTCATATAAACTGTATGTAAGCGATAGAAAATTAAAAACCCTGTAATTTCTAGGATACTTTATCTTAGAGCCCTCTGAATAATGGGTTGGTAACGCGCAAGTGATATCTCTGGTATTGAAAACGTCCATAGGCTACGGTAACTGCTTAACATCAGGCTATAACAAAAGTTCCCCTTGTTGTTGTTTCTCGTAGGAAACGACATCGGAATATTTAAATATTTAATTTATTTTTTACCGTCTTGAATCCTGCTTACATCTACCTATTTCTTTACATAGAGTTCCACGAAATCAAGTAAAAAAAACTTTAAAGCTACTTTTTACTTGAATACAAGAAAATATACGATTTTACGCTCTCTTTTCCGCATAAGAAATAAGATTTTTATTTTTAAAAAGAAAGTATGATATTTTAGGGCTCCTATAGTACTCGAAACCTTTTCCTAAACCAGAAACTGACCCAAATATCGATTTTCTCTTCGTTCTAGGGAACTAAACTAATAGCTTTTTGTTGGAACATAGCCTAATTAGTTGCCACAATACAAGAAACCTTCTCGCTAGTAAACAGGCTTTCACTAATAAATGAACAAAAGTTTTGTTCGGTCTAATGTAAACAGATTTTCCTCATCCATAGTGGTTCGTAGTCCAGGGAGAGAAAAGTGGTTTTCGTTTGTTGCTTTTGTCATATTTCGGTGTTAGCTTGAGTGGTGCTTATAATAAGTTTTGTTTCATGTAGATAACATTATACTTACCAATATGAGAGTGTTCTTTTGTTTATTATATGTTGAAATTTAGCTACGGATCGAGCATGCAGGTAGAGAGCTAAATGGCCTGAAGTGTAACATAAGTTATAGTTACAATTGACAGCCGTTTAGCTTTATTTAAAATTCGAACCCTAAACCTATTTTTTTATACCATTTTTTTTTGCTTTTTTTAAAAGGCATCTCCCGCACTAGAGAACCAGCTCTGTGTCGCGGGGGACTTTACAAACATACAATTAACGTACACAAATTACACACAAACTCAGAACAACTCTTTGTAGGTCACACAAAGATTTGTTATCGTGTGGAACTCTTTGTAGGTCACACAAAGATTTGTTATCGTGTGGGAATCGAACCCACAACCTCGTGCACAGCAGGCGCATACTGCGCCCACTGGACCACCAAGGCAGTCAAATTGGATGGCAAATGAGCATATGGCACGTCTTTTGTTAAGCAGTTACCGTAGCTTATGGACGCTTGCATTGCCATTGTATCACGTGCGTGTTGTTGATTTATTTTTATACACCAGGACTTTTAGATGGAGTATCCTTGGAATAGGAAAACGTTTCTTTCAAAACGCATCCCTAAATAACCGCTGGAGACCTGTACTCATACATACACCGCTATGTATAGTTATTTGGCTGTGGTTTACATTAAAGTGGAGGTCCTTACCCAGTCGGGCTTGCCTCGCTAGTATCCGATATTTGCCTGTCTTTTTAAAAAATACACAAGCTTTTCTGAAAAAACATACTTTCATTTTTATTATTTTTAAAATTCCGAACCACTGAATAGTAAACAGATATGATTTCGCATAATCGACGCTGTAATAGCATTATTACCTGTTACGTACATTTATTTACACGGTTGACATGCAAACAGAGTAAAATCTTCAAAAATAATACAAGTATATTCTGGAACACGCAAAAACATAAAATGTATGAAATAAATTGAAAAATATGCTTCACCGCAGCCAATGAGCGTGTAAAATCATTCAGCCTCCATTAAGCAGATGATTGATGGCGTGAACACACTGTAAATGGCTAAAAATATGTAATCTGTAGACAGTCAATGATATTTTGAAATATATAGAGGGTATGTAGCAGGTGGTATCGGCTTTTTGTGGGCGACGTAAATTGGTGATCAATTTTATAGGACATTTTCTTTTAAAAGTTTTACGATACTTGAACGGTAGCTGTGGTGAAAGATAGATTATCTAAGGAAGTATTAAATACACAAGTTACAACTTCTGGGCTAAATTACGTCATGGTATTCAAACTTAACGTAGATTAGACAAGCTGCATGGGAGATATTGTTATACACATATTATTGTGACTGCCTTAGTGGTCCAGTGGCCGCAGTATACGCCTGCAGTGCACGAGGTTAAGGGTTCGATTCCCACAAAGTACAAAACTTTGTGTGACCTACAAAGAGTTGTTCTGAGTCTGGTTGTAATTTGTATGTTTGTAAAGTTCCCCGCGACACAGAGCATGTTCTTTAGTGCGGGAGTTGTCAAAAAAAAACAGATTGTATTGTTCTATCTCGACCCATAAACGTCCCACTGCTAGGCACGGGTCTCCTCCATACATTTGGAGGAATATTAACCTACTACACCACGCTGGCCAGACGGGTTGGTATAGGGTTTTGTTTCGAGTATAGTATTGTATTATACTACTGTCCAAAGATTCTTCACTAGCACTTCTTCGGCACTAGTGGAGAGAACTCTGACTCAAACCAACTCAACAGATCTCATAAAGCTGCTTTAAATTACTTAATTTTAGAAGAACGGATGTATCTCCATGTATTTTTTTCAAATCACCCATTTACGAACTAACGTTTTCAGATTTATCAACCTACATGGCTTCTACTACTCAGCGGTGTACTAAATAAAGGCTATAGATAACAATGGTAACTGGTAATCTGTCTTTGTAATGTTATTAAGCACCAATAAATGAACAGCAATAATTGTCAGCGTAAATACAGTTGTTTCACAATCAATGACGAGCGCCATTGCTTTCTCCACTCAATTGACTTTATTAAGCTTCCTTCTGTGATGGCAGCTCGCCAGAACTTGCTTAGAGTGTTACTTGTCAATCACAAAGTTAATGCGAAATTATATTTTGCGAAGAAAATGAATTCAATTGAAAGCCCTAATCGTAATGGTTTAGGTATTCTGTGGTTTTCATTACATTCGTATCTCATTTCAGCCGAAAGATTCTGGATATAGATCCAGCAGTGGACATAGTAATGCTTGAATCAATTTCGTTATTATTGTGTAATTATATTATTATCCCTTTTCCTACTAATGCTCCTCCGAATATAATAAAATTTAAAGTCTATTGCCTTTTCACAATTAACCAGCTTACCTGATTTTAATGAAATTTTGCATGGAGGTGGATGGTAACCCGGGTATCCTTCTTGAGGTTATAGGGCACTTTGATTTTCTTAGCTCACCTGAATGGTGCGTTTCGAGGAATACTTTAGGTGCGCTTCGTTAGGTGCGTTTTAAAATGGGTGCGCTTCGAGCAATACCCCCACATATTGTCTGCGCCTCCGTTGACGTTGATTTCGTGCGCTTCGAGGAATACCCCAATATGTGATATATTATTTTATATAAAAAATCAAAACATAAGTACCTATATTCTTACACCAAAAACATTAATAACATCTCATCTCACTAAAATTAGACGCGTTAAGACTTGCTAGATCAAAGATAAATAATCCTCTTCAGCTTATACGTCATCGATCATAACAGCTCTGCATGTACTCCAATATCAGGATTACACCGCATTTGCTCTAACGAGAGATACAGTACGTAGTTTGAAAGCTTTCAAATTACTTTGATCGCGAGTGGAACACATCACGATACAGTTTATAATTTCTAAAAAGCATTTGTTTTGAAGATGCTATCTCAAACGTTTTAGTTGCTAGTTGCTGTAATAAACGGTACTTACTTCTGACCTGATCCTTCAGGAATGAGGCTTTGTTTGTAAATATGTCTGTAGTACTAACAATAATATGTTATTCTCCATTTATTAACCGACGAAAAAAAAAAGAGAGGTTCTCAAGTCGACCCGTATATTTGTTTTTTTTTTTTTTTTTTTTTATGTATGACCACGCATAACTTTTTACAGGGTCGTCCGATTTCGATAATTCTTGTTTTATTCGATAGGATATACTTTGAAGTTGGTCCCATTTTAACGACATTCAGCTCTTATGATGGGATCCATGAGGAATTGAGAGAACTCCTCAAATATTATAGGCAAACATATAACGATTTTGATATTTTCTACAATAAGTCAAGCATTTGCATTCAGAAAGTATCATTTGGTGAAGTAAAACAGATGAAGAAGACCACAAATGACTGCCAGAAGTTCTCAATAATAAGCATTTTGTGAATGGCGATAGGATAATATAGATATCGAATAAGATAGTTACAGCGACTGTAATAAAGTAAATTCAATGTTTTTGATGAAAATGGTACCATTAAACTAATCTGATGATGAACTTGGAAGGCATAAGCATCGGAACTCCATAAATAAACAATGTATTCTAGCCGTGTTTGGGCTTATTGGAATGGTCATAAGATGCACTCTGATTGTAAATTACTAGATTTTCGGAAACACCGTATTTTCAACTAGAAATAATACCCCTCAGTTAAATAAATAGGGAATAATTGATTCTTCACTCATATCATTTACATTTGTTTACCGATTTTGTTAAAATTTGCTAAACATATACAGTTTTGATGACACTACATCATCAAGGAGACCTTAAATTGATCTACAACCGACACGGAAGACAGTTAAGGGCACTCTTCAATAGTTTATAGCAGCTACTTAACTACTAACAAACCATCTAACAAGCAAATTATTTATTACGTAAAGTGATATCGTAATAAATAAATGTTTAGCGCCGACTTAAAATAAATTAGTTATTTTCCCATTATAGTGCAGCAAAAATCAAAATCTTTGTTTGTACTCATAGCACATGGTTTATGTTTTGCATTGAAGCAATAGCAGCAGTACAAATTTAAATCTAAATCTAAGTACTCTGATTATAATTAAAACATTAATTGCCTATATTATTACAGATTAGAATAAACATATTTAATAAATTTTGTAATAAATATAAAAATAATAATAATAATGGTAATTAATTCGAAATGTTCGATTATAGATTCTAATAAAAAATAACCTCGGCCTGTCTACTGAAAACGCGGCCAAGAGACTGGCAGCATTGCCACGCTGAATGGCAATGCTTATTCTTTAAGCCAAATATAAACCAGCGTTCTGGTCACGTGAAGCGTCGATTAAACGCTTCGACAGAGCTTTGAAAAGACCGCGAGCACTTGCACCCCACCCAAACGGCTCAAAAACATAATCGCCGATGAGAATGCTGTATTTGCGCCCCTTGAGAGTCTCCGCAGATGCAACAGCAGCACCACCTGCTGTGCTTGGGAGATGGGATGGCGTGATGGCGTAGACACATGCTGCATCCCACATCAAAGGCCTACCCATCTTCCAGGGCAGTAAAGACATACCATCAGGTCTCTTACCATCGTTGTGTACACAATATATATACACAATTGGGTTCCCGTACAGCTGTAACGCCAGTGGTGACAAGAGCGCGTCGGAGTATGTCATTTAGGTAAGCGTGCCGAGATATATTTTAAGAGATGTAGGGCGCTATACTAACGAGCAAGCCCGACTGGGGTAGGACCTCCACCTTACAGAAAACCACAGCCAAATAACTACACACAGCGATATAGTTGTGTTCCTAAATGATCGCTGGCGACCTGTACCCATACAGGTCTCCAGCGCTCATTTAGGTATGCATTTTGAAAGAAACGTTTTCCTGTCTCAGGGATACTCCATTTTAAAGCCCTAGTGTAAAAAGGTGGGTCAGCAACACACACAAGTTATACCCCTGGTAAGTATTGCAAAAGTCCATATGGTACGGTAACTACTTAACATCAGGCGGGCCATATGCTTGTTTGTTTGTTATTAAAAAATATATGCGGCCTGCACTCCTGCTGCATGACAGGTCGTGGTGTCCAAAGCTATCGACGGCTTCACCACAGCAACATCTATGCTGAGAAATAGAAGAAGCACCTAGACGAAGGATAAAAGTATTAAATATTAATGTCAGGATATTTTAGGCAGCTTCGTTAGCCTAAAAAAAAATTGTTTTGTGGACTATAAGACGATATTTGGTTCAGTGGCATAAGTGGTTACCTCGCCGTTTACCACTACGCGGCGTGTTTTAGGTTCGATGTCCATACGGGAAAAAAGTTGTGTGACCCATGGTGGTGCCAATGGTTGTCCCTAGTATGAGTGTACTTTGTATCCGTCAATTGTATATTTGTAAAGTCTCCCGCGACACAGGGCTTGTTACCTAGCGAGGGACTTGCCTTAAAATAAAAGGAAAATAAAGATTTTGATTTTATTGTTTAATCAAAGGTACAAAAATAAGGGTAAGTAATAAAAAAAATTAAAACTTCTAAAATACAAAGATATATTGACTTTTTAGAAAAAATTGCGTTCTCCATCTTTGATCACGAAATAGATGTTATATTCGTATTCAACACCCCCGAAAAGCTCGAAGAGGACACCATAACAGGTCACTTGTCAAAAGTAGTAACTCGTTAAAGGAGGTTACTCTCTAATCGGATTCGGCTGGGTAGTGTTTGAATGGCTTAGCCATATCTCCCTGTCCTAAATATCGCAGTATCTCAAGACAAAAATGTTTGACCCGTGTATGTTACCAGTGATGAACATTATACATCTGAGACGTGGTCGTATACTAACGCTGCGCTGTGTTAAACCTTAATAATAATAATATTTTCGAGACAACTCACACATCGCTATCTGATCCCAAACTAGGCAGAGCCTGAACTGTGGTAACCAGACAACTGATAAACATACTTATATATTTCTAAATACATACATATTATAAATAAATTACACCCAGACACAGAACAAACATTCGTGCTCATCACACAAAGATTTGTCCTGGGTAGGAATCGAACCCACGACCTCCGGCGTAGCGTCAGAGTCACTAACCACTAGACCAACAGGCCAGTTAATGCTTATGTATACATAAGCATAAGGATTTATTTGCGCTGTGTAAATCTTTATGTAAACGTAAGCTTAATGCTTATGGTTACATAGCATAAGGATTTACACAGCGCAGTGATCTCAGTCAAAAGACGTGCACTGGTAGACCAGTGCGCGTCTTTTGATTGAGATCATAAGGACTTTATAACCTATTTGTGATGTATAATTATTGATTTGTATATGTAAGTCACAAAAAATTAAAAAATAATATCTTTTTAACAAAAAATTGAACCGACGAAAAAAATAGGATTTGAAAAGTAAAAAATAATAAAGTTTTGAGTCGGCGCCAAACAAACAAGCCATCATCTCACTTGATGTATATGCTCTGCGTTGGTGAATCAGTTACGGCAAGTATTATATAAATGTAGATATAGATTAATTTGCTTATTCGTTAGTTTGGCGCCGACTCAAAACTTTATTATTTTTTACTTTTCAAATCCAATTTTTTTCGTCGGTTCAATTTTTTGTTAAAAAGATATTATTTTAATATCCCCTTTATTCGACTATCGTATCATGAACAATGATCAATGAACATATTGAATACTAGCTGTTGCCCGCGGCTCCGCCCGCGTGAATGTCGGTTACCACTGTAAAAAGTAGCCTATGTGTTATTCCAGACCATAATCTATCTCTGTACCAATTTTTTTTCAAATCCGTTCTGTAGTTTTTACGTGAAAGAGTAACACACATCCATATAATATTAGTAACGATACGCGGCGAAAGTGACAATGTAAAACATCATTTAATCAAACATAACTCTAATAAATAGCAGCAGACAATAATATACTCTGTAACATTACATGAACTAAATAATAAATCGAACAAAAAAATGAATTCTGCAGTTTTTTGAATCTGCGAAATTGAATCGAGTTGCGATTCAAGCATTTTTTGTGAATGTTCAAAATAAGCAATGGTTGTTAAAATAATGATGACAAAAGATATTTCAGGGATAGGTTTAAAATTTTAGTAAACTTATAAACGGGTTAGCTTTAGGTTTATTGAATGGAATTGTTGTCTAGTGATAGGGATAATCCACAAATATACCGTTGTAATGTAAATTAAAGATTTCAAAAATGTATGGCGAATTGAGAACTTTCTGTGAAAATTGTGGTGAATATAACTCGTCAACAATTGTCTAGTTTTTAAATAATGACGTGGTTTATTGATCCTAGAATAATGCAATGGTTTTTACGTATTTAGTACCTGTAGATACATAATATAAAAATAAATATTAACCCGTCTTGTCAGCGTGGTGTAGTAGGCTAATATCCCTGTGTGTAGTGTATGGAGGAGACCCGTGCCCAACAGTGGGATGTTTATAGGTTGAGATGATAATGTAGTAAAGTTATATTATGTTAGCCATCGCGGTTCAAAGTCTCCTATATCCGTACTTAGAATATCATATCTTCTAGCTATATTTCATTAAAATCCGTTAAGCCGTCTAGTGGTAAATAGAAATTTAAAAGAAAAAAATATCGTCACACGATAAGTATAACGTAAACGTATTTTGGAATATTCCTTATTATTATTACAATACTTATTCTAGCAATGTGAGAAATTATGTGAGCATACGATCTACATTATTTAGTCGACGTTGAACCGATAATAAAGACGTAATAGTTCGTCAGCGTAAGAGGAGAAAAGACATTCCATGAGGCTGTAGGTAATTGAAACTGCTTTTATTTAGGACGGTATCATTTTAATAAATTCCAACGACAGTTTACAAGCCATCAAAAACCCACAATTTTTTATCTACCCTGAAACAAATTTACTATCTATTGAATTTTAGCAGCAGTAAAATTTCCTGGCCATACAGGGCTACAAAAATGGGTGCCAAAAATGGCGTCCGAGCAGTAATTTACGAGCTCATGGGCTACACCAGACGCGGATAAACGGGGGTTCATATAAAGTGCTCCCGAATTTTGTTGGTGTTCTTCCTTTTTTATTTTAATTTATCTAGCACCGTGAAGTGGGCGGTGTTTGGCCGTTATTTTGTGAAAACACTGCTTTTACTCCAGCTATGAATTTGAATTGGACGGCTTTCTTGTTTGTGTTAATTTGGATTATGAATACGTCTGTAATTTTTAGTTTTATTATAAAGAATACATACAGGGTATATAACGTTATACATAAGTCAAGTATATAGGTACTACATTCAAGAATGACTTTTAGTGTAGCATGACATATCAATGCCGTAAAAAACATCTTATTAATAAGATAAAAACTGAAGGTTCTTGTTCTCCAGCTCATATTGATGGAAAACGCTTTTTAAAGCATTTTTTCTAAACCCTGTGTTAAACATAACACAAACTACGTTTGATGCTACTGATATGGCAAAAGCCTACGGTAAATCGCTTCCCATAAGTTGTCCTCTCTTTTGAGGTCAGCGATATAAGAAAATCATTTATGTCTTTCCCCTAACAATAAATAAAGGTAACGTCGAGCAGAAACTATTGGAAGTGCATCTGTATCTATCTCTTCCTATTCCCCTGAGAGTTACACGTTACGAAAGGCGAGAGCACTTCCTCTTAATATGATACAATTTCCACAAAAATGGAAACGTTTCGTAATACAAAGTACGTTTAAGAATGTAGACATAGAATATTCTACAATAGAGTTATCTACAACCAAGTTTCGTGTGAAATACTTTAGTAATTTTCGTCTGAAATGCTCACAAGCACTTACTGCTGTCATTCAGTAACAGCCTTAAAATTTAAGGCTAGTACAAAGTTACTTCTAAACTCTGTACAAATTGTAAGCGTGGAAGCCGTGGCTACATTTTATAGTAAAAGTATAAGTCAATTTATAAAATATAGCCGAAATAAATACCTAGTTCTTTGATTAAAAAATCAATCCTTAATAAAAATTTCAACATAAATGTTTGTAACTACTACTTCTACAAAAATACCTCCTTACTTGTATGAATGAATCTTTAAGTGACCATAAATATGTCCATGTATAATAAATGGATGAGTAAATGATGTTTTATATTAATTTGAAAACGACCTAACATATTTTTGTCAGTTACATGAAACGATGTTGAAATTGCTTTTTTGTTCCACGTACTCGTATAGGATAGTCATGTACAGGCTTTTCCACGTGTACAGGACCCCATGACGTCGCCACCTCGACTACCGGACGATGCCGTCATTGAGATGAACCCTCTTACCCATTGTGGATACTTTTTCATTTTTTAAATGGAGCGTAGTTCCGTGTGGTTGATATACTCACCAATTTATTAACCCCTCATCAATTTTACGAATCGATTCGTCAGATAAATTTTCAGTCAGCCTATAGAGTCAGAAATATGTATACAGCGTGTTGAATACTTAAAAAAATGTATTGTGAAGAGCGTATTGTATGGAGGTTCTGGAATATACACGAGTCTCGCACGGCTTTACTTAATGCGCACTAACTCTAAATTCAATATTCAACACGACGTTTTGGTGTAAACATCGCGTGTCGAGTTCCCTGGAGACGGCGCAAGGGATAAACTTTAAGAGTTTAATTAATCATGTTATAATTGCCGAGGGGAAGTTAGTAGGAAATATGATGTAAGATAATTTGAGATACGAGAATTGGGGAAGTTGTTTATGATTAAGTTTAAAGGTACTTTTAAATTGTGTTGATATTAATCATAATCGTTCTAACCTTCTGAAGTTTGTTTTATTTATCGGTTGTCTTTTATTTTTTATATGTTAAAGACGGCCATTACAACGTATTAATGCATTATTAACCTATTCACTTTATTTTGCTTGCAGTATTTGCGTTTTGATAAATATTAAAAGTATCGCCGTTCTTTAAAACCAAGTTTATATTTCTGATATTGTCAATATTTTTTTTGTAACATAGGTAATTAAAGTAAAAAGCGATCCCTCTCGCTCTCGTTACCTCTTATGCCATATACTCCGCACCATGTTTTGTTGCGTCATCGATCATCTTCTGAGCGCTTTTCGTTCGCCTCTCTCACGTCGAAAATTACTTACGGGACCTAACTACATCTTCACGTCGACAAAAAAATAACGCCTCAAAGAAAAAATATTACACGTACATTGGAAATTTCCTTGGAAAACAGGAAGATCGGTTTGACCTCGTTTATAGTTCACTAGGTTTTGCATATGACGCTCTATACAAGATGTCATTTGATGTCCCTTTGACGGTAGTGAATATTTTTCTTCGGGTCGGGTCTTAAATTTTCAAAGATCCTGGAGAGTAAATGTAAATGTTGTTGATCCTGGAGAGTAAATGAGACATTTCCATTGATAGGAGTTAATTAAAATTTGATGACGATAATTTCGCTTCGGCTTTCCAATAATCGTCTTTAGTATTCAGAAGTCGATTTCAAATCTCAAATATAACATTCTGACGATATCTAATAATGGCAATCCTCTTGCGGTTTCCATACAATTTCTGATACTGAATTTATGTTTGCACTGGGTCAATAGCGACAAGCAATTAAGGGATGATATATCTGGTTATGAAGACCAATCTAACTGCTAAGCGGAATGCTTATTACAATACCTTCCTGGAACTATTTGCTGTGTGGGTATTGATAAAGTTATCGTGCAAGTTAAGCATAGTGACACATGGCCCGTTGTTTGATAGATACTTAGTGGTACATGGACGAAGAGTAATTGTTTCTTGAGAGGGATGAAACAGTAAATACTCGGTTTCAAATAACTAGCCAAAATATACAAAAGTTATATGAAATTTTAATTGATATAATTCTGATTTTCCTTGTTTTAGTTTAACCAATATTTGCTACTTTATTTAAACTAGCGTCTGTATTTTGCCTACCAGATTACCTTACGAGTAGGTTGACGGAAGACCGTTAATCTATTTGAACTTTAAAGTGAGACATCTATAGAGACGGTTCTATAATTAATATAGACCTATAGGCATAACAGAATTGCTGTACTTTGAGACTTCGTAAAAACATTTTCTAATTTTGAACGGTAAATAAAACGTCATAATATCGTGAGTAAACCGAAATACCTTAGTAGAATTTTAAAAAAATATATGAATTGATCTGTTTCAGCAACTCGCATTTGGCCAATTTACTATGAGTTACAGCCTAAATACTTCTGAGCTTTTGTAATACATGAGAAAAACCGCTGTTAATCAGTGGAACATAAATTTGAGAATGTCAGGGAAAAAAAATGATGGCACATTTTTTCCTACACACAGAGTTCTCCATGCCTTCGAGCCTTTTCTGTTCATTTCTTATTTTTACCTTGTCATCTGCGCTGATGTTTCGCTTTTACCTCATGTGGTACCTCATAATAATAACGACGTCTTCCATCCCATATTACCTCATTTGACGTAGTGACATAACGTCACAAGTTTATGTTTTGGAAATTTGTTTTAAGCGATTAATTTTGTTATTGATGGTTTGTGGCAGAGCTTTGCAGAATAATTTGCCATTGGTTGTAATACTGCCCTGTTTACAAGGAACCGCGCAAGTGCAAGATAGGTATCAAAGCAAAACATGTCTTAAGTCTGATAATTTACATGTATTTTTACCGTAGCTTTTATCATGCAGTTACGTCGTTCTTACTTAGCAGGGCAGAATAGCTGTCATCTGTCTAGAATTTTTTAAGGAAATTCTCAATGTAGGTCTCTTAAAACAACTTACTGACTCAAGACTCGGACACAGTGTCCGAATTGACACATTTTTTTTACTTACAATTCGGACACCATCATTATTGAAGCAATATAGTACAGTCAAAGAAATTTATTCCAAAAGGTGCTGACTTAAAGCCACCCTACAATAATGGGGCCTATTATAGTTAGCAAAACATTATTGTGATAGTAATTATGTATACTGCAGGGATGGTTTTGAAAGAAAGAAGCATTTATTCGAACAAAGTTTTGTGGCTTAAGTGGTTACATCGCTCATTTAGGAATACGTTTTGAAAGAAACGTATTCCTATCCCAGGGTTACTTCCATCTTAAAGCCCTGGTGTAAAAAAAAAATGGGTTGGCAACACGCAAGTGATACCTCTGGTAATGCAAGCGTCTATAGGCTACGGATACTGCTTAACATCAGGCGGGCCGTATGCTTGTTTCCCAGCCAAGTAGTATAAAAAAAAATGCCATTTACCACTGCGCGGCGTATTCTGGGTTCGATCCCCACACGGGACAAAAAAAAAAGTGTGATCCATAAATAATTGTACCTAGACCGGGAGTAATTTGTGTCCGTTAATTGTATGTTTCTAAAGTCAAGACACAGGTTTGTTCCCTAGTCCAAGAGTTGTATTTAAAGAAAAAGACATCTTTGAGGAGATAGGTGCTACTGATGCTTTTTCCAATGAATAAAAGTATATTTGTTATGTTATATGTAAAACAAAAAACTCAACAAAACTTAACTAACCGTATGTATCACATTAGGTTATTTACCGCCATGTTCTTTTATTAACTGTTACACAATTCTTAACAAAGGTCACGACCCATGGAGGTAACACGAAACTCCTTTATTTCGTTCCAATGAGGGCTTATAATAGTGTTGCGGGAGTGCCAGTCTCAGCTGTTTGTTATTATGTACGGGCCATATTAATCTTTATATGGTAATATTTTAGGGTTAAAATGGCATACGGTTGTGAGTTTTTGTTGCCGCTAGCTAGTTGGCAATTGAGAAGCACTTATCGTCCTATCGATCGGTGTAACGTATAGTTTAGGTAATGCAGGTTTTCAGAGGTTTAATGTGTATTTGGCTATTGTAGTCAATTTAAAAGCTAGTTGCTATTTCATGCTATCTACATATTATTTACGTCACCAGATATAAGCTAAACGAAATGCAGTTTGAACAAGAATAAGTCGATGACAAAACTTAAGTTCTATGTGATGATTTTAATGTTGCTAATAATACATGAGTACCCAATATTTTATACTTTTTGATTTACGTAGAAGAGTTATGTTAAAACCACAAAATTACGTAGGTAACCAATTAGGTTACTTACGTAATAATGTGTTACCATTTTGATTTTTATTCGACGTTACGTCATATCGCACTTGAAATATTCAGAATTGATATACACTTATGGAAATGCATCAACTAAAAATGAACAGAAGAAAATCTGCCTCAGAGGTTTTCTTCTATTTGGATCCAGTTATCAGTAGACAGACGTAAGGAGGCCCACTTTATATAGGATACTACTTACTAATACAATATAATCAATTCACTAGTTTTCTATTGCTAAAATAATAACTTGTTATTTTATAAAGATAAGATTAAAACTTCCCCATGTTAAATTCAGCAATATATTTTTGTCATATTCATGTTCCTGATATTTTTACTAAAACATTACATACACAAATCCCTTTATGCTAATCAACCCGAAAAGGATTTAGGTAAGTATTAAACATGAACGCGATTGCTGAAAATATTGACATTTAATTTTTTTTCCCCGTCTAAGGGAAATTGGCGTAATCTGCGTACGAGAAGAAAATACTTCCTAAAAATAAAGCGCGGGCCATGTTTAATCCGTGGAAGATCAAAGGATGTCGATATTTCGTACATTTTTTTCATTTCAGGATCATTTCGGTTTATTTTACTTTTCTTACATCAAAGGATGGGTATATACTAACAATGAATACGTCTGGGTGAATGTCTTTTATTTTGCGGCGTGATTAATTCTGGCTGTTTGTTGATCTCACTTCTAAAATTTCTGTCTTATTTGCTTTTGTGTTTAAATCTATCTTAAACGTTTTACTGAGAAACAAAAATTTATTCTTCTATTCGTAAATGTTATTTAACAATATCACGACTATTGAAAAGCATAAATTTCAACCAATTTCTAAGAACTGTAATGTTAAAGATATTAAAAAAAAGTATATTGAAAGAGCTAGAATCTCAAGAATTGATGGAGAGGCACGGAATTAACCTATCTTGTAGATTTTCATAGTAAATAATGTCTTAATGCTTGAAATAAATGTAGCAGAATAGATGATATCTTCAATTGTTCGATGTGTCTAGGCTGGTTCCCTAAAAATATTTGAAGTAAAATAATGTACGTAGATATTTTGTTGCCAGTTGAACAAGCCGCTTTCAAACCTTATACCAGTATTTAAAGATACATACTTAAGTTTGACTGTTATCATTAATTGACGATATCGCGTTCCCAATTTTCTCCTGTCTAGCTTTTTTCTTTTTGATTCCATAAATAACATCTAATCCCACCAAAAAGCAAAAGTTCTTGCTAAACTTGGACTTAAGCAACGTTTCTCGACAAACTTCATATATTTAACACCTACTCAAAGTCGTCTTGATTTTATTTTTAGCTTCAGATATCTTTGAAGGTGTGATGTGTCCTTCTAAAATCATACTTTTCGAAGTCAGCGAATTGACCGCTAAGAGGAAAATCTTTTCGTTTTCTTTATTTTGGCTGTAAAAGGTGAAGCCACGATGGTGCATAGTAGCACGCAGGTTCAGCGAATGTGCGCTTTAGTCAAGATTTTTTTACTTTGATTTTTGAGCCTTGGTTTAATCATGAAAAACGTACAGAGCGTGCGTCGCAATGGGTTAGTGAACGAATCCATCAGCGCCCTTTGAAACCATGGCAAAGGAATAAAATTGTTACTCTGCTAACATTATTTCTTTTGACTGCACGGTTGGTTTAGTGGCTACCTCGCTAATTTACCACTGCGCGGCGTATTGTGGGTTCGATCCCCACTCGAGACAAAAAATTGTATGATTCAAAAATAGTTGTTCTGAGTCTGGGTGTGCTTTGTCCGATAATTGAATGTTTGTAAAGTCACCTGGGCACATAGCTTGTTCCTTAGTATGGGAGATGTCTTTTCAAAAAAAGAAAAAAAAATCCTGTTCAAAATCTGCACCAACTTTGGACAGGGGTCATAGTTACACTGTTGATATGACAAAAAAAATCTACAATATTAACATAGGTATTATATGAACACATCATACAGCTTTTCACTTGTAACTTGTGTCTATAGACAAATAATACATTATAACGTACTTAAGTATTGAAAACCGTTAATTAGTGTCAATTATTAAATGTACGATTATTCGCTTGTTTATTGCACATCCGAATGTTACCACACTAATATGTAACGGCACAGTACATAAATAGTACTATCTACCTTATATTATCTGTGGGAACTGTGTGTAGAGATAATTGTACCGAATATAACATTAATTTGTGGTCGCACTGCATAAGGATTTCATTCAATTTATTCGTGCATCAAATTTCAGTTTTTGCGGCCAATTATTTTATTTGAGTGGTTTAAAATATTAATGATAATGACACCTCATATTATTGTATTTTTATTTCATTACGCGTACTTCGCGATTCACTTAATATTAGTGTATATTTTGTATCCATCTCAGCCATAAGACGTCCACAGCTGGACATAGACCTCCCCCAAGGTTTTCCACATCGTTCGGTCCTGAGCTGACCTTGTCCATCGGTTGCCCGCGACCGGTCGTTGGTCCACCTTGTTGGAGGCCTGCCCACGCTGCGTCTGCTAGTTAGTGGTCGCCACTCTAGAACCTTTCTGCCCCAACGGCCATCGGTCCTTCCCATTGCCACTTAATTGAGGCAATTCTTAGAGCTATGTCGGTAACTTTGGTTCTCCTACTCCTATTTTGTATACATAATGTTATTTTTCCAGGTGGTATACTAAACATGAAAAGCGATTACCGTAACCAATAGACGTAAAGTAACATACAGGCGTACTAAAACATCCAAAAGGAATAACACTAATTATACATAATATATACGAGTAAGTACCAAATAAAATAAGTAACAGGGTTAGTCAGAACGCAATTAAATCTATTGAAAGATTTTAAAAATGAACTGTCATTAACTTGATTAATATACTTACATAGGGCTCTGAAATACCAAACCCCAGCAAAAGACCGCCAGTACCTACTTACCTAAAATTCGTCTAAAAATTCTTCATCAGAACCAATTTGTAACATGAAATTTTCGTATCAAGTGGTACGAAGAATTTATTAGAACATCAAAAGTATTAGAGGCGTACTCTGAACTTTTGAAACAAAACCGCGGTATAACAAGTATTTGTATGATATATAGGTACATTATTCTTCGGTATAATAAAGTATGTACTCGCGATTGTTGTGGCCTCAACTTTTAGCGATGTCGTTTGGTGTCGTGTTGTAAGTTTTTTGTTTAGTGTGGTCCCATTTGTAGCGATAAGCAACTCTTCTTAGCGTGTAAAGCCTTTGACCTAATAAATTAACTTCGTTTCCGACAATGCACTAGGTACTTAAAATATACATATTTGTCTCCTGTATTCATTTATGGATATAACGCTACCCGTACTATGGTCAAAGCACAATGTGGTGTTTTTTTGGTCGTTTTCGCGCGAGTGTCAGATATGCGAATGCGAGTATAGACTCTGCTATTTCAAATTCCCATAGGCTAGAGTACGCTTGGTTGTCGCTAAAAAACAAGAAAATGAATGACAACTAGTTTTTTATTTGATAAAATATTATGTGACAAGCCAATAGAACATTTTCTTATAAGCTTTAGTTGAAGATTAATATTCCACAGAGCAGCTTTCATATCGTCACGTTACATAAATGTAGCAATCTAGATAATGTGGATTTAACGACATGGCTATGTGTTGTATTATATCTAAGACTGCTAATTCGAGGTCTTTAAACCAAGGGTACTGTAAAGATAAAGAAAATAGTTTCGGTGATAATCCGCTTTATCTGAGACCTTGCAACAAATCCAAGTTGAATGAAACTTGTAACACCGTTATTTTATTTCATGAAAAAGAGTTCATTTCAAAGCTCATGAACATGTTTCTGTTGTTTTCAAGTTGTTATTTGTGGTTAAATTTGTTTTCAAATTATTTGTTTAAGAAGATACAGTTGTTTTAAATTACTAAGTAGAATTTGTAAACTTATTACGTTAGTAATGAGTGTGTTGTCACTTAAAGCAATTTCTGGAAAATGTTGGTGGTCCAGTTTAGCTGTTAATAGGGGCAAATTTATTATTGACATTTTTTTTTGCATGTATTGTGAATACATTATTTACTACACTTTGATTGGTTCGGTATCAGTCAGTCTCATGTCAATAGCTGTTAATCAATTACGCCGCCACACTCAGTCCTCCACCTTGAGTGGTGGCTCTCTAGCCATGACATCTTTGTATTTTCTTTCTAAAGGCTGAGAAAACAATGCATTTATCACAGCTGAATTCGTGACATTTTTTTTCTATTGTACATATATCTGGATGCTATTAGTTAAAGAAGTAACAGATTAAATACTGCACCTTAAGCATCATTGTCATTATTCTCACTTCATACCCTATGGGCATGTTCTCTAGCACCCTAAATACGGAATTAACTATAGGCATGCAAACCCAATATAAACTTACGTTGTAAATTTCACGCTTCCAAAATATGAAGCGTTCACAATCTAAATAAAGGGGAGTGTAAGACGCATTTAATTCATTAAACGTTCGCGTCTGTTGTCCCCAAATTGTTGGATTTCACGCCTTGCGGTATAACCAGTGAATTATTAAACGTACAAACAATTATAACGCTGTATCTTACGGTTTATTAAACAGATACAGTTTTGATGCGTAGCACTTCTAGCTTATCTTATTAAAAAATGACAGACTTGGAACTAAAATTCTTATTACATATTAGATTCCACCCACGCGTGCAATTCTGAGGGGACAGAGTTTTTGTCGGGATAAAACGGAACCTATGTGCTACTCCAGACTTATATCTTTGTGTCAAATTTCATCAAGATTCTTTTAGCTGTTTTGGCGTGATTAGGTAACAAAGTCCATACATTCATTTGGCATGGCATTTCACTTTAGAATTTATAATATTAGTATAGATTTAGATACTAGACGGACAGTATTCAAAGAAACCTTATTGAGTCTGAAGTATCTAATATTTGATATTTTGTTAAATATTTCAAATCTTTATTAGAATATATTGCTTAACTTTTATTAAGTTGCAGAAGTAAAATTTAATAACCATATATTTTGAAGTATGTAGTTTCGTTCAATTACGGACGTGCACAAGGCTTAAGAAATTGCCTTACAGATAGACAAATAGCAGTAATAAAATGAACTACGCCTTTAAACATGATGATGATGAGTGAACGTGCGCTCATGTCAACGCACAGAGCGACACACCGAGGTACATCATAAAGGATCTAGCAATTCATGTTTACACGAAAATTTTACTACGCACATACACAGTTTCGACACTAACATACATAGAAACGCGTGTGAAATTCAGCGTAATGGCTCGGGCCGGCCCATTACCCATATAATCCAAGACGGTAAGCATGCCACTTATTCCTCTTACGAGGCATTGTGGGGATGCCTCCACAATGGGTACGTGACGTCCCTGTAAAGTGAGGAGCTGGTGGAATTTGTACAAAAATGGATTCTCCGAGATTGCCTTGTTAGTTTTTGGGTAAATTGAGTTTAAACATTTGGTTAGTTCTGGCTATGAGTATTTTGTTACTGACAATAATTTGATGAAAAGAATAGATACTGTTAACAATGTTATTTTGATACAATTAGTCATCTTGTTCATTATGCAACTCACGAATACCATAATATAATAGCAACCCATATATGTCCCACTGCTGGGCACGGGTCTCCTTTCCGCTGGCCTTATGCGGATTGGTGAATCAGGCATGTCTTTAGAATTTCTTCTAAGACATATGGGTTTCCTCAAGATGTTCTCCTTCACCGTTAGCAGATGGTAAATCACTTGATATAGTACATATAAATTCCACAAAGTGAAATTCACATTGGTACTGCCGGGGATCGAACTCGCACCTCTTGCGTGCAAGTTACGAATGCCATGTTTGTCAATAATCTCAGGCATTGAAAAGATATTTGTGGCAAAGAGTATAGTGTGATTTGATTTTGTTGCTAAATCTGTAAAAGCAACTCGGAGTTTAAATTGTGCCGGATTTATGGCTCCTAACATAGGTAGGCCATAAGTGGACACTTCTGCCTACATATTTGGGGATGAAAGATTTCCCTTCACATTTATAGTAAAAAAATAATTCAGTACAAATTTCTAACAACCACAGTATATTGCTAACGCTATTCTATTTGTTTGTCTGATGAAAATTTCAACCAAAATTCATAGTTATAGCGCTCACCGTCAACTTGTACATATTTAAACGGCATCCATATTGTAATGGTGCTCGGGAATTTCTCAGCGATGTTTGTGTCATTGTATTCCTGTTAGTTGTTGTCGGCACAAGTTAGAAGCTATATTATAATACGTCATATGTGTGGTATTGTGTTGAACGGACAAGGAATACTTGAGCAAGTATTTGATTGGCATTTTGTCGCGTCGCGCGTCGCCTCTGTTCAGTAAAATCGTAATTTATGAGAGATTATTCAATATTTAAAGTATTAATTCAGACTTTCAGTGCTGCTAGTTTTTATTTTAAAAGTGGCTTTTATAAAATTATATATTATATTAGTTGCAACTGCAACTAATATAATATATTATGTCTAGAGATGGGCGGGTGGGTAAAAATCGGGTGGGTAAAAATGGGAAGGAAAGGTAAAAATTGGTAAAAATTGATTTTTACCCATTTTTACCCGGTATGTATTAAAAATACCGGGTATAAATTAATTCAGTATGTAATTTGGTTAATTTTCATATTAAAAAGACTGTAAAATGCCTTTTTGTATTTATCTTGACGTGTACTATATTCCGAGATGGGTGTTTAGGACGTGGTGATGAAGTTGGAAGGTGGCCATGGCAACTCTTCAACGAAACAAGATAGATATGTCGTATTTTGGATTTATTTTGACTAGTACTTATAGTACTCGTCAAAATAAATTCAAAATACGACATATTCATAATTCCTAGGTGGGTGCTCAGGATTGATGATGAAGTCGGAAGGTGGCCATGGCAACTCTTCAACGAAACAAGATAGTCATATCGTATTTTAGAGTTTTGGATTTTTTTTGACGAGTACTATATTCCTGTTCAGGATTGATGATAATGTCGGAAAGTGGCCATGGCAACTCTTCAACGAAACAAGATAGCCGTGTCGTGTTTGGGTATTTTGGATTTATCTTGACGAGTACTATGTTCCTGTTCAGGATTGATGATAATGTCGGAAAGTGGCCATGGCAACTCTTCAACGAAACAAGATAGCCGTGTCGTGTTCGGGTGTTTTAGATTTATCTTGACGAGTACTATGTTCCTAGATGGGTGTTCATGACGTGATGATGAAGTCGGAAAGTGGCCATGGCAACTCTTCAATGAAACAAGACACCCGTGTCGTGTTTCGGTGTTTTGGATTTATCTTGACGAGTACTATATTCCTAGATGGGTGTTCATGACGAGATGATGAAGTCGGAAAGTGGCCATGGCAACTCTTCAACGAAACAAGACACCCGTGTCGTGTTTCGGTGTTTTGGATTTATCTTGACGAGTCCTATATTCCTAGATGGGCGTTCAGGATTGATGATAAAGTTGAAAGATGGCCATGGCAACTTTTCAACGAAATAAGATAGCCGTGTCGTGTTTGAGTATTTTGGATTTAGAATTTGAAGAGTAATATATTCGTAGGTGGGTGTTTAGGACGTGACCATAAAGTCGGAAGGTGGCCATGGTAACTCTTCAACGAAACAAGATAGCCGCGTTGTTTTACGATTTGTTGATTTATCTAGACGGCTAATATAATTCCAGGAGGTGTTTAGCGTGTGATGATGATGTTCAAATTATGATGTTCATAGGAACTTTTCAACGAAACAAGACAGCGTTTGAGATCTTTTTAAGAATAATTAATGCATTTACACTCATAAATTAAATACACTATTAAAGCTTGTATTTTTTTTTTTAAATATCGTCGGTCTCTACGTACGAGATTAAAATAATGATTTATATAATTGCAGAAAAAAACATGAGTTATTTTGTAATATCATTTTCATTTTAATATGATGCTTGGATGATACCCTCTGGAATCTATACTAATATTATAAAGCTGAAGAGTTTGTTTGTTTGGTTGAACGCGCTAATCTCAGAAAGTACTGGTTCGATTAGAAAAAATAGTTTTGTTGAATAGTGCAGGCAGGCTATAAGCCATATTACATCACGCTGTGATCAATAGGAGCGGAGCAGTTGTGAGATATGTTGCAAAATCGGGGAAAATATTCCAAATTACCACGCGGACGAAGTCGCGGGCGACCCCTAGTGATATAATATAGTAAGATCTCATTGCAAAAATGATATCTTTTTATTTAAAATTCAGAGATGACCGTTTGTACGCTGAAATTTAATATTCTTTACTCAGTCACGTTTGACATATCAGCTTTTACACAAGAGATTAATATCAATATATGAATCAAAATCATTTTATTGTGTTAAAATTTAAGAAAATAGCACTAAATAGACTAGGTAACCTAATAACATTTTTTTACAACGCGTGAACGTGAATGTCGATAAATTACCTAAGAGAAAAGAAACGATGTCATATGACATACCCGCATTTACGCAAAGTAGCGCGCTTTTTAGAACATTTATGTTCTCATCTACGACACTAATTCTTTTAATTTACTACACATGCCATAATTTACGTTTATATCTAGTAAACTATTTCATAGATTTAAAAAAGCAATATGTGATAACCTGAATCAATTTATGCAATAAAAAAATGGCTTTTTCGACATGCCGCTTTGTACGTAGGGACCGTCGAGATAAACTTATTTATTATTTAACACAAATTTATTGCATTGCGTATTTAATTTTATAGTTTATGAATCCGAAAAATCAGATCATGAATATAAAATTATTGTAGGTATAAAGTAGATATAAACGTGTCTCTTTTAGGTACTGAAATTAGTTTACGTTTAAAATATTTATTTAGACGGCTAATATTCTTTCTTTCTTTCTTTCTTTTCTATCTTTCTTTCTTTTCTATCTTGAATATTTTTTATGAACATTATCAGCATGTTATATAATTACATGGAAAGTTCTTCATTTTAATTAATACCCGGTAAAAATTAAAAATGGGTGGGTAAAAATGGGTATAAATGGAAATTTTCCCGAAGGTCGGAAATTTACCGGGTAGACGCCCATCTCTAATTATGTCCCATTGCTGGGCACAGGTCTCCTCTCCTCTATCAAGAAAGAGGGTTTATCTTCTATTCCCACACGCTAGCCTAATGCGGGTTGGTGAATTAGACACATCTTTAGAATTTCTTCTAAAACATGTGTGTTTCCACACGATGTTTCAGTTAGGAGATGGAGAATCATTTGATTAGTAGGTACGTATTGACTCCACAAAGTGAAATTCACATTAGTACTGCCACCCGGGATCGAACTCGCACCTCTTGCATGCGAGTCGGTTACTTTCCTACTCGGCCACCACCGCTTTAACTAATTGTATTTATGTATGAAACTTCACGCACACACAAGTACATAGTCGGACTTAATGCTAAAGGCATTCCCTACCAGTCAACTACGGTTATGAAATGATAAACGAAGTAGGTGCATTAAGCGGACGTTAACTTGTTATCTGCGACGATAGGTAATGATAGGTGCAGCTATGTCTGTGCCTACCCCTTGAGAGAGAAACGAGATATTTTTACAATTACTACATACTATAAAACAAAGTAGCTTCCCGCTGTCTGTCCCTATGTATGCTTTGATCTTTATAACTACGCAACGGATTTTGATGCGGTTTGTTTTAATAGATAGAGTGATTCAAGAGGAAGATTTATATGTATGTATGGTTCATGCATATTATAGGAGAGAAATCCAAAATAAACCGAAGCGAAGTGAGGGCGGATCCCTAGTAACAATATAATTTGCCTAAAGGATAATAATAATAATAATAATAATAATAATTTATTTATTATCACGAGTAATTACAGTAGGTAGAATATACACTAAATCATACACGATATTATATAGGTCACAAAAAATTATGAGCCCTGTCTCTTAAACTAGGCAGAGCCTGTATCTTAAGAGGCAGTGTTCGACCAAGATTTATATCCTATAATTTAATATAATATTGTTACTATTGATGGAAGTGTATCGACTTGGTATTGAGATATGGTGATAATAAGTGGTGAAATAATAATATGGAATGAATGATATGAGTGTATGGGTGTGTGTGTGCGTGTGTATGTGAGTGTTTGTGTGTATGTGTGTGTTTGTGTGTGTGTGTTTTAATGTTATACTATGTAGGTCAAAAGTGTTTCTGTTCTGTCGTAGTCCTGTTTCAGAAGCCACTGTGTGGTAGTGGTCTTCAGTTGGTAGGTATTAAGAGTTAGTGCATTTATTTCTTTATGTAGTTTTTTGTAAACATGGTTGCTTATTACATAGAACTGGTGTCTTGCAAAAGTGGTTTTGTGTGGTATGGATGAAATTATGGTGGTGCGTTTGTGCTGAGTTGGTGGAGGTAGGAGACTATGAGTTCTGAGGATAGATCGAAGGATAAATAGCTGTCGGACGGTTAAAACCTTACATTCAGCATATAGTTGTGATGTTGGGTGTCTGTAAGGTTTCCTAGTCATGACTTTTAGCACTGCTCTCTGGGACCTTTCTGCTTTCAACATAGAGGTCTTAAATGCGCCACCCCAAACAGATATACAATACCCTAGTATTGACTGACACAGAGCAAAATAAACCATCTTTAGAGTGTCATGGTCAGCCGATCCCCTGAGGGTTCTGAAGATGGGAATTAGGCGGGTAGTCCGAGTTGTTATTGCGTCGATCTGTCTGTCCCATTTAAGCCCACTATCGATTTGGACACCCAGGTACTTTACACTGTCAACTCTTGTAAGTGTTGCACAGGAGCACAAAGTCGAAGAGTCCGAGCAGGAGTGTGTCTTTATGGAAAAGGCTGGTGGTGGGAGTGTTATTGGTCTTAGAGCGAAAGGGATGTAAAAGGTTTTGGCTAAATTTAGAGTAAGCAGGTTTATGTTAAACCACTTCATTATTGTAGACAGGGCCAGTTCAGTTTGGGCACGAACGTACTCCCAAGTGCGACCGTTCACTACGATAGCTGTGTCGTCTGCATATGCGTATAAGTTACAGCGGGGTAATTTTATTCTGCACAGGTCATTTACGTAGATCTGGAACAGCGTAGGGCCCAAAATACTTCCCTGGGGTACACCAAACGTCACTGTCTCCTCAGAACTCAAATGCGTGTCAATTTTGACTTGCTGGGTGCGATTGTTTAGGTAGTCTCTAAAAATATCAAGTGCAACGCCGCGGACACCTATGGACTCCATTTTTGTAATAAGTTTGGGAACAGAAACTGTGTCAAAGGCTTTAGAAAGGTCTATAAAAACACCCAGACACTTTGACCCATTGTCAAGGGCCTTGGCAATAAGTTGTGTCAAATCCAGCACTGCATCTTCCATCGAAATTCCCGGCCGAAAACCGTATTGATTATCGGAAATAAGCTGATACTTGTCAAGATAATTTCTAAGATTCTTGTTCAGAACCTTTTCAAGAATCTTTGACAGCGTGGTAAGTACTGATATTGGCCTATAGTTATTGACACAGTTTCTGTCCCCTCCCTTGTATATTGGATAAACAATAGCCTTTTTAAAAGCCTTAGGGAAAACACCAGATTGTACACAGAGATTACATATGTATGTTATTGGCGGCACCAGCACCTGACGGCAGCTCTTAAGTAAAGACGGCGGTATGCCATCCCAGCCTACCGCACAGTCATTACGAAGATGAAGTATGGTAGACTCCACATCGCTTTCATCGACCTCAAGTATTACAAGCGAGTTCGGAGGAGTTTTATGATTTGCAAGTGCAGGTGGTTCATCATCCTGGTTGACTGGGGGTATTTTAGCTGCCAGATTCCTACCTATATTGCTAAAGTAGCTGCATACTTGGTTAACAGAAGAAATAGGATCGTTACTTATTTTTAACAGCTCCACTGGACTACTACGTAATTGGCGGGTGTTTGTAATTTCCTTTATGACTTTCCATAGTGCCTTCGGATTATTTTTGGCTTTTTGCAACTCATTCCTTTCATACTCTCTTTTCAGTCTCTTAATTAATGCGTTGCAGTAGTTACGGTATCTAGCATATGTCACGCGCAAGATTAAATTTTCGGGTGATTTTTTAGATTTCATGTGCATTTTATCACGATTTTTTAAACACTTTAGGATACCAGGTGTTATCCAGGGTTTAATGGTCTTTTTTGATCTTGGAACATGTCTTTGTTTTGAGTGTTTTGCTATTACTGAGCCTATTATTTTTATAAAGGCATTAAGAGCTATATTCGCATCCTGAAAATTGTATATTTCACTAAAATCAATATTCTCAATTTCTGACTTGACCGCTTCAAAGTCTGTGTGAATGGCAAACTGTTTCTGTTTTTTTGTATGTTTTATATTTGTGAGCATTAACACTATTGGTCTATGGTCAGTTATGTGTGACTCTAGGATCAAGGATGTGGCAGATTGGTTAGTTTTCAGTAAAATATGATCTAAGCAATTCTCACCTCGAGTAGGGAGTAAATGGGTAGGTAATAACCCGTGAGAGGCATTCAGAATTAAGTAGTCAAGACTGCGGTCATTCCTATTACTTTGTTTGATGTCAATGTTTAGGTCACCTACAAGAGCTATATTTGGAAATGGAGATAAGCTACTTAAGACATCATTCAAACCACTAAAAAAGCCGTCAATCTGATTTCTTGAGCTAAGTGACGGTGGACGATACACCGCAACTACTGCAAACTTTTGATCGATTTCGCAAACAAGACAGTTTGCATTTACTAAATCAGGTTCCCGTACCGTGGCATTCAATCCCGTCTTTGAGTAGATTATGACACCATCATTCTGATTGTATGTTTTGTTAGTTGATTGGGATTGAAAACCCTCTAGTATCGGTATATTACTCACCCCACTAAGCCAACATTCGCTCAAAACAACGATATCAAAGCTTATATTAATCGAATGTAGTAAGACTTGTAGACTGTCAAAATTTTTATTTACACTTCGTATATTTAAGTGTATTAATTTTAGATTATTGTCGGATAGCTTAATGTACTTTACACAGTCCTCAGGTTTGCACAAAAAATAGTTCTCCGGCGTTAAGGTATCAATTTCATTAATTATATTATTTATTACAGCCATTTGGAAAAATAAAAAACCTTAAAATATGAAATACAATGACAATGGGATTGTGATATATATTTAGGATGC
The DNA here is from genome assembly GCA_947095525.1 of Trisateles emortualis. Classification (NCBI taxonomy): domain Eukaryota; kingdom Metazoa; phylum Arthropoda; class Insecta; order Lepidoptera; family Erebidae; genus Trisateles; species Trisateles emortualis. The sequence continues at coordinate 1,120,801 of OX352748.1, read as the reverse complement.
ATTACGTTATTTCGTTGTTTTACAGTTGTATCAAAAAAGTAGGAAACTAATAATAAAAGCGAGAATATTTTGGAGTTAATGTTGCACAGTTTGTATAACGTATAGGATTGTATGAAGTTATTAGAGAAGTTTGTCAAAATATAATGTATAGTTCGTATAGTGTAAGTGTGTTTTAGGTTTAGTGTAATAAAAGTATAGGTATGAAATGTAGATTTTCCTATGGGGATTATTCTATGTAATATTGTTTTGGATATGTGTAATATTGTTGTATATAATGTGAAATATTGTTTGTTTAAGTTGTTTATAAGTAAATGTTTTTTTTTGTAGGGATTGTATATTATTACTAAGGTAACTGACGTATTGTACAAATTATAAAAAAGGTAAACAAGGAAACAATTGTGTAAGTTAGTATTATGACATAACATTGTTAATAAATATAGGGTAATAGCTAGTCATGCACTATTGTTTATAAGATCTTGAAGACATTTTTCTGAACGTATTAGAATCTGTTTATCTCCCACCTGTTTGCGAAGAAATATAGAACCATTACTTATCCAGCAGAATGTAAAATTATTATTCTTAGCGAAGTTCCGCGCGTGATGGAAAATCTTCTTCGTGCTAGCAGGTAGTTGTTCGGCAACATAAATAGGTTGGTTCTTCCCAGGTATCCCGATTTGCTCAGTATTTAGTTTGTCGTCTTTGAGTTTTTTGTCCCTGTTGTAGGCACGAACAGCTGATAATACTCTCTGTTTCGTGTGTACTGTAGTAAATTCTGCGATTATTGGGCGTGAGGAAGTCGAAGTAGTTGGTTTTCCAGGGAGTCGATAAACGTCTCGGACCTCGGAATCGATCAGCGGTACCCCTACCAGTTTACCAATGCTGGACACTGTCTTCAAAAGATCAGTAGAAGAGTCAGTCTCTGTGGTTGGTATGTTACGTATTTCAATACCTGAAGAACGGGAGCGATATTGTAGGTCCAATATTTTCTTTTCCAGGCTTTCAATGTAGGTGCGTTGTTCCAGGCGTTCTTTTCTTAAGACTTCCACCTCTTTTTTGAGATCTTCAAACGATTGGTTCATGAATACCATCGACCGCTCAATATCACTATTTGTTTTACATATCGCAGCATTGGACTCTTGTATTTTAATGTTTTGTGATTTTATTTCTTTTATATCTGTTACCAGGTTCGAGATCAGAGCAGTTTGTTTGGATAACAAAGTTGAGAGATTTGTTTCTTGTTCTTGTTTCCAAGAGGAGATAATGTCTTGGAATTCTTGTCGACTAAGAACAAGATCGCCTGGGGGTGAATTTTCATGTCTAGGGCGTTTAGTTCTACTAGTGACGTAGTCACTCATGGTTATTGCCGTGTTTATGTTAGGTTCAGACTGGGTTGTAGACAAGTTATTTTTTGTTTTCGAAGGGGTTCCCTGTGTGGTTGACATTGCAAATATTTATCAAAACAATAATCTATTAAAAACAAGACTATTTTCGTTTTGCAACGATTTAACAAAAACACGCTTATCTTTTATATTATTGTGTGAATGTTCCTTCCGCCTTTGTATTGTGTTCAAAACCGGTTAGCCGTCGTCGCTTCGCCGCGCGCGCCGTTGACTCGATACTCGTAGGACTGGTTATGTGATGTCGTCAACACACCGCAGTGACGTCAGCCGCACGTAGCTGTCCGCTATTTCGATTTCGCCGATACTTGCTTCGTGGCGAAGTGGTTAAGCCATCTGCCCCTCCAAGCCGCCTCCCGCGCCGCTGCCGCCGCCGGTTCGAAACTCAGCAAATCACAATCACTTTTTCAAAACACGTGTTCTAGTAGTGACGGAGTCAATTATATTTGTCTTTGTCTAGGACCGCCCAGTGGGTGTATCCTTCTAATTTAAACACCGTAAGAGGGACAAGGAATTGAAAATGTCCGTATTCCACCAATCACAGATTTTAGAGACACAAAATAGGGCAACAGTCATCAACACGTCCACTCGCAATAGAATCACACGGCCGAATAGGATAAATATAATATTCATGTATAATAAAGCTTATAACTTAGACCAAGCTCTCATAAGCATATTTGTTGGCAAAGTTTGCCATAATATGTAAGATGGGCTTAGCGGTGTTTTGTTCCAGTTAAATAGATTGGAGACCTAAATGTCATTGGCAGTCCCGGACACCGACACAGTTGGGAAGTGTTTGGGATATCTATTTTGAGACGAGGACTGGTAATTTTATTGTAGGTACGTAGGTTGGTTTAAATAGACATTTTAGTTTCTAGTTTTTGAATAATTTTGTACAACACAGATCATTTTCCACTGCCACTAATATAATAAGCGGCTTGAGTTTATGTTTGTGGCTGATCATTAGGGTTCAATTCCCGACTCGTGTAAATTGTAATTGGTTTTATTTGTTAAAATTATTTTACTTAGCAGCACAGAGATTGGAATTGTATCCGATGTATGATATCGTCCCTATTACAAGTGTGTTATACACCTCTGCATACCCCTTTCGGAAAAATCTTGATACTATGAATGATCAATTTCAGTTCTTTTAAGCGAATTACACGCTATCTTGGTTTAACAAGTGAGGAGAAAAGAGATAGCAAGAGAAAATTTGCTCTATAAAATTGGATGGTGTTGGTGTTCATCATCGTCATTTCAACCCATAAAAGTCTCACTGCTGGGCAGGGGTCTCCTACATACATTTGATGCGATATTAGCCTGCTATACCACGCTGGCCAGACGGGTTGGTATAGGGTTTTGTTCTGAGGTTTCCCTCTCTTGCAGTGGATATTGTCGGCCTGACTTACTCCCTTAGACGACTCTTACGACACCTCGGGAAGGAACGGGTTGGTAACATTTGTATTCTTAATCCATCATCACATGAAAGTAGAAATAGAATGGGAGGGTATAAATAGCGCTCAATGTGTATCGAGCGGTAATCGACCGGGCTAATAGCATTAATAATGTCTCGGTAACCATATAAATCAAAATCGATTAAGTCAATCTATTTTGTACAGTTATAGTGTAGTTATTATGCAAATGGTGTAACTACCAAGCCGATAATGGTAGTTATTTGTAACTTTAGCTTTTAAAGTGTTGTGGTGAAACCTAACCGATTTGTGGTTGATTTATCAATAGGACCACAACACAGATTTTGTTCTGCGGTTGCCACCATACACCACTAGATTTATGACCACAAAATTGTTTTTAATTATATTATATTATTACTAGCTGTTGCCCGCGGCTCCGCCCGGGTGGATGTCGGTTATCGCTGCAAGCAAAAAGTAGCCTATGTGTTATTCCAGACCATAATCTATCTGTGTGCCAAATTTCATCCAGATCCGTTCAGTAGTTTTTACGTGAAAGAGTAATAAACATCCATCCATCCATCCATTCTTACAAACTTTCACATTTATAATATTAGTAAGGAAGTAAGGATTATTCACACGTTAGATTTAAAGTTTAACTGCGTAGTTTGTCAAAAATAGTTTTATATACCTAACAATTTCGATCCCCAAGGCCTTTCGATTACCAAATTTATCGTTAATTATAATTATTTTTTTATAATTATAATATTAGTCTAAAATCACACGCAACAGCAAGTGACATTACTTCTAGCTCTAAAATAATAATTATAAACGTACAAAATCTCTTATGCAAGCTATTATAAACGCGAAAGTTTGTAAGTATGGATGGATGGATGGATGTTTGTTACTCTTTCACGTAAAAGCTACTGAACGGATCTGTATGAAATTTGGCACAGAGATAAATTCTGTGTCTGTCTGTCTGGTCTGGAATAACACATAAGGCTACTTTTTACAGCGATAACTGACATCCACGCGGGCGGAGCCGCGGCCATATAATATAATGGCATACCCAATTTACAAGCTAAAAGTATCTAAACCATAATATTTACCTTAACCAGTGTATTTAAAAATAGATTTAATATTGAAGTCTTGAATCCCACACGGAAGCCCAAAAACTGTACCAAACTTGCACTAACAAACAAAATTCAAACATTAACTGCCGAACTTTCGGTATTAAACTGACGGATTTATCAAGGGCCCCTTCACACGGGTGGTAAAAACTCTCGCCGGAATAAATACATCAGTTTGGAACTGCGGACTTTAATTTATCGCCCCCTGTGGATAGATCCGGACAAGTATAAACGGGCGGACTGGTGTTACTTAAACGTTTGCGTTGCGTTAATTTTTGAAATGCTTTCGACGTAAATTGTGTGGTCTAGCGGTGTAAAGAGAAAATTCATTGGGTATTGTAGAATATTTTCTATTATAAATTACGAGAATAAGAGTGCAAAGACGACTACTAGATTAAAGAAAAATTAAGGGAAAGAAAATACAATAAATATCATAAACTGTCGTAGAACATAGAAAACAATTGAGAGGACGTGTATATTATTTTCAATAAACATGTCTATGTCTAAGAACTGCACCGACAAGATAATTTGACAAATTCTAAAAAGCAATTGAAGTGTACGTTCTTTAATGCATAAAACAAAGACACACAAATTTAAACCTACTATTAAAAATCATCTTATAGGAAAGGGCTATTATACAATAAATGATTATTTGAACGACAAAAAGTCTTGGAATTAGTTGCATTATATAGTTGTTTGTTTAATTTAGAATAAATCAGCTTAGTACTTAAGTTCTAATTTGTGACGTGAGGCACATTGTGAATTCTAGTGATAATTCTGTACTTTTTCTTTTTTTTCGTTGTTTTTTTACTTAGTAGCAAAACGTTATTTACAAAAAAAAATTGTCACTATTCACATATTGCCTTATTCTTTAATAGCAATATGTAAATTGAAGCAGACTTTAACACATACTTTAGGTTTTTTTTTCTCGCACGACCAGTACTAAGTACGATTATCATATTTTACCAATATAGTTAGTATCGTGTTTTGACTGCATCAGCTTGCATGCTATCATACTTGTATTTTACAAAAGATTGTAATTATCTGGCGATTAAAAAGAGTGGCCTGAGTTTCTTGCTAGTTCTTCTCAAGGCTCCACGTCAGCGAACTAGCCGTAGGAAAATTTTGCTGACATCATCTTTCTGGTTTATTCATAATTTATGACCTTCATAAGTGTTACTTTGTAACCTAAATGAATAAATGAATTTTGAGTTTGAGTTTGAGTTTGAAAGAAGCTTAGACTATACCCTATCATAGAATAGCACTAAATAAAAGATCACAGCAAAATAATTTTACACTGCTGTGGTTGTGTTCCTGTACGTACGTATAGGTCTCAAGAATATTTAGGTAAATCAGTATCTGTGTCGGTTTCAGTAACGGTAACAGCATATAGTCAGGGTTTTTAGGCAAACAAGTAAAGTAGTAAAGTTAAGCAGTTACCGTAGCTTATAGACGTTTGCAATAAAAGAGGTATCACTTGCATATTTCCGACCTAATTTTTATTACACCAGGGCTTTAAGATGGAATATACTTGGGATAAGAAAATCCCCAGTCGGGCATGCTCACTTGAATTGTGCCCTACCTCTCTTAAATACCAAATGCCTATGCTTGTTTGTCACAATAATTTAAAAAAACAGCCGTAAAAACATAAAATAAAATTATAATTAATAGCTCCACTAGTTTTGTGACTTGCGCGACTGAGGTAATATTTTTACTTTAAATTTATTAACAAGTGGTCTAGCAGTAACCAACGATCATTATGAACATAATTAACTACAGCTATTTCACCTTTAAGTGCTTAAAACTTGCTTCATAATATTTATTTATTTGGATCTCCAACAAAGGACATACATAACACTATCATAAAATTATTATGCCAATTAACTTTTCGTGTACTACTTCAATTAATGGATGCAAGCCACCACAGCATGCAAGTAAACTCAAAATTCATTTATTCATTTAGGTTACAAAGTAACACTTATGAAGGTCATAAATTATGAATAAGCCAGAAAGATGATGTCAGCAAAAAAAATCCTACGGCTAGTTCGCTGACGTGGGGCTTTAGAAGTACTAGCAAGAAACTCAGGCCACTCTTTTAGAATAGGACTAGAATATTAAATATGAACACAAATTGTAAACGTAATATTGTAAACAACAAGTTATGTTTTGAGTAATGAGGTTAGAGAGTGAAATGGAACAGGGAAAATTGATATTGATGAAGGAATCTGCCATAGTGTCGTTTAGTATTTGTTTATGGTTTCAGTACTGAGATGTGACGTTTCATTTTTTACTTACAGTATACGTCTTTTTTAATTAATACTTATCTATAAAAAACTTTACATGCCAAAACAGGCTAAGTAGAAATATAATAGCACTTATAATATGTACTCTAGTTTTTGTGAAGGCAATATTTGCTTTTTTTTATCAGTTTTTTTTAAAGACACCTCCCGCACTAGAGACCAAGCCCTGTGTCGCGGAGGACTTTACAAACATACAAATAACGGACACAAAGTTCACCCAGATTTAGGACGACCATTTATGGATCACACAAATTTCTGTCCCGTGTTAAATGGAATTGAACCCACAACACGCCGCGCAGTATTAAATGGTGAGGTAACCACTTAAGCCATTGAACCAACCGTGCAGTCAAAAAGATTTGAGTTGATCTAACTCACCCATAAAACAGAGATGAGACCTGTTTCATCTCTGTTTTTAAACTACTTGTTCGCATTCTGGGAACAAGATTCGTTTAATTGTAGGTTCTGTTTTTGGATTTTATTATTATAACTTACGAATAATCTTGCGATGGATTAAATGAGGCTTCTTTTTGAAAGACAACTGGGTAACAAGCCTTATGTTGCGGAGGATTTTACAAACATATAATTCACGGACACAAATTACACCTTGACTCGGATCAATCATTTATGGATCACACAAAGTTTTGTCCCATGTGGGAATCGAACCTACAACCTCTGGCTGGCTAGTCTATAACTACTAAATTCTATTAGATGATATTTATCATAAATATTTAAATAAATCTCGACAAATAATACGCACTTAATTATACCCACAGCAAACACTATAGAAGCTATTTTCTGTGCCAATAAGACAATTTGTTTGTATATTTGCACTAATCTCGAGAATTACTGCGCTCATTTGAGTAATTCGTTCACCGTTGAGTAAATTATTTGTTTCCGGATATTACGCTATGGCAAATGAGGCTGAGCAGAGTAAGTCAATATAATTAAAGGAATAATGACGTTGTAAGTTAGGTATATCGACACCTCCTACGTATAAGTGTGTAACTGAAAAAAGCAAATTTTACAGGAGAGCGTTTTAAAGATTTCGATAAATTCAAATCGCAATTACTTCGTAATTATAGGTACTAGATTTATGAAATTTCGCACAGGGCTTAGAATTAGGGTAACATTTGTTAGGAGTTTAAAAAAAATCTAAAATATCTTTTATTTATTGATTTATTGTAGATACATACTTTTACGTTGTTTTGATCAGAACTTTACAAGTAATATGTGGCAGATACATACTTATACTAGGAATTTGATAAACACAACATATTCGTAACTGTATACTTACACAGTTTTACTCGGTTTTATAGCGATTTGTTCAGTTCGGTATCTGAATATTGATAGAGAGTACCTATTATGATTTATTAGAAAAAATAGCGGATATTATTTTGTTCTAAATCTTATGAGGTCTTGAATGATAAAATGAAACAATGAAATAAATAATTGAATGTTATATTAAAATTCTCATGATGGCACGTCCAAAGAATCACAAAAATAACATAAATGCAGTTTGGAAAAAAAAATAACATAATTCTCAAAAAAATCCCACGTTCATGGAATTACAAAAATAATTAACATTTAAAGTTTTTAGACTAAAAAATTAAAAAGTACGTCACGTTAATATTAAAATTTGTTAATAAAATCAAACACACGTCCAAAGAATTACAAACATTATCTAAATTCAATTCTAAACACGCCGTACCGTAAGATTTCAGAGAAATTCTTACCATTGACAATTAGGCTGTGGAATGAACTGCCGAGGTTTTCCCAAGAGACTATAGCAGGGTTCTTCAAGAAAGGAGTTATAAGGTTTTTAAAGGGTCGGCAACGCGTGAGTGACACTCTTGGGGTTACAAACGTCCATAGGCTACGGTAACTGCTTACCATCAGGCGGGCCGTATGCTTGTTTACCACCTTGGTAGTATTCAAAAAAAAGATAATAAAGAAGTAAGTAATTCACCATATCTTCTCGTCCCAAATACCGCAGTATCTCAAGACGAAAGTCTTTGACTAGTGTGTGTTGCCAGTGATGATATGGATCCGAGACATGGTCGTTCACTATGGGCCTCATGCGAAGGCTCAAAGTCACCCAAAGAGCAATGGAGAGAGCTATCCTTGGAGATTCCCTGCGAGACCAAATCAGAAACGAGGAGATCCGTAGGAGAACTAAAGTAACCGACATAGCTTGAAGAATTGCCTCAATTAAGTGGCAATGGCCAGGGCATATAGCTCGCAGAACCGATGGCCGTTGGGGTAGAAAGGTTCTAGAGTGGCGACCACAAACTGGCAGACGCAGCGTGGCCAGGCCTCCAACAAGGTGAACCGATGTATGGTAAAGGTCGCAGGCAACCGATGCCAGGACCGAACGATGTGGAAAACCTTGGGGGAGGCCTATTTCCAGCAGTGGACGACTTATGCCTGAGATGGAAGTAATTCACGTTTTCTAAAATAAAACAATCTCTTAAAAATATCAAGTAATAAGTATTTTGGCATGCTTAATAATAGTCTTTGTAAAATTAGTATGTAGTTATTGTATTAAAAAGTTCGGGTAGGTAATTTGCCCGTATACGCTTTATTTAATTGTTTAGTAAATAATGTTGGACGCGGATATGGAAGTAAACTATTGCTGAGTCTGTTGCGGTATCTTGTTCTTGGTGTAGGATTGTTTTAGTTAATATTACTTTATATACACAAACTGGTATAAAGGCGGACTTAATGCCAGAGGCATTCACTACCAGTCAACCTATAGGGTGATGCAGAGATAAAACAATGTAGGGGCACGAGTCTGAAATTGAAATATTAAAATAAAATCAAACAATAATATTGTAATACATACAACATACATATTTAGAAGGACATACATACATATAATAAATTACATATTAATAAATTAAAGAAATAACAATTAGCAATTTGTTGAGCAATATATAATGAAAAGCTAGGTGAATTATACCCCATACATCATTCCTACAAGTAGAAACGCATGCAGTTTCATGATTATTACCTCCAGTACCTTCAGAAGAAACGCATGCAGTTTCGTAGTTATTTTCTTGGGACTGGTCTTTATGAGTATATTTTTCAAGACCATAAGATTCTTCGTCGCTACTGGCATCTGTTACGATTTGAGAAATGCGGTGGAGGTCCTCTTCCGTGAAGTCCTTAGAAAAAGGTATTGGCGATTCACCTAAAAAATGGATTATTTTTAATAAAAGTACCTAAGTAGAAAAATATACCCAAACATCGTTATTGAATACCTACCTACTTTCTTAATTAATTATGATGTCCTACTGATTTGTTAGTTTGCAACATAATTATTGTAAGTAGTTGGATTAAAATAAGTTCAAGGAGAGAAGTAAATTAGTAATAATTATAATAATATTAGATAGGTTATATGTAGTTACATGTTGACAATTAAATTACATGACAGGGAATAATTATGTATCTGACTAGATACATAACTTTAAATTAACTATTTCCCAGTGTATAAGTATGTAAGTGCATAGATACAACTCACGAACAAACTATATCCCATCGAATAAATATGTAACTGCGTAGATACACATTTATACATTGCAAGTAAAGAAATTTTTAATTATTTATTAAAATATCGTTATTATTATGCAAATCATTTCAAATTAATAATAATTGAAATACTAATGGCTTTATTAGCAGTTTTAAAATAATTCTAATAAAGTTATTTAGCTTTTAACGTTTAAAATATGATTAGAATTACTTACTTCTGTTTGGTGTTGGCGGCATTTGTTTTTCTATTTCAATAGTTCCACTACTTAAAGCCACTTCTTTTAAGTGTGTTAAAAATTTTAATCTATTCGACATCATAAATAAATGTATACGAGATTAAAAGTGCGTGCGCGCATGACAGTCGCCGAGCGTCGAATAACAAAACAAGTGGCAGTTGCCCTTATCCCGCGCGGGCTGTGACCCGCGTAGATATGTGTAAATGGCAAATACATTTTTATACGTCGTGCATTTTTGAAATGAATTGCAGATATAAACTTATACGCTTGATAAAAAACTATGTTCTGATAATATTTTGTAATTTTTTTTTTAACTCATTTATAGAGTCGAGGGCGTAGATTTTAAAAATGCAATAATCGTATAACTGTGTATCTGGCAGATACACACATATACGTAGCTGGTGTCGATATATAATATGTATTAGTTAATTATATATATTAGAAGCGGTGTTCAGTTAATATGGGTGATAATAGTGAATTACGAGTGTATGAAGGTCGTTCGTACCTAGTGAGATATTATAATGGTGTAATCGTAATGTATGACTATGGTTGTGCGGAGCTTCCTATGAGGCGTTTCGTGGGAATTTAAGCAACAACAAGGCAACGAAGCACCATGCTTTTGTTGTACACAGAATTATAGGTAAGCCTAGGGTAGGGCCACGAGAAGAACAAGTTAGAAATTTTGACGACTCTTTTAATCGCCAAAGTATAATATTGACAGTTCAGTTGCGGGCAACCGTTGGACAAGGTCGGCTCAGGATCGAGAGTTGTGGAAATCCTTGGGGGAGGCCTATGTCCACCAGTGACGTCTATTGGCTGAGATGATGATGAGTTACAATTTGTGGTAGGTACCAAAAAGGTACGAAACCAACACACCATCATCAACCTCAACCAATAAACTAAATCTCTGCATCACCGTGGTTGACTGGTAGAAAATGCCTATGGTATTAAGTCCGCCTATGTACATGTGTGCATGAAGTTTTATAAATTAAATAAATAAACGTCCCCACTGCTGGGCACGAATCTCCTCCACACAGAATAAAATTAAAGCACCTAATTAAAAGAAACAAATAATTTATTGTTTCATTCTAATTATTGAACATCATCTTAGGGCCTTATCATACTAGCGGATTGCGAGCGTCCTCAAAGCGGAGCGGGCACGCAACGAACACGCCGCGCATGCGCAGCGAATTCACAGAGAACAAACAAGATCGCCGCGAATCGCAGCGATTTCCAATTTGTTACGTAGTTAACTCGCTACAAACAGGCGACGAAAACGTAGCGTATTTGCGTTCCTTGCTGTGCATCCGCGGCGTGTTCGCGGCGTAATCGCTGCGCGACCGCCCCGCCTCGCAGCCGCTCGCAAACCGCTAGTATGATAAGGCCCTTAGACATCAAAAGATAGAGCAGTATTTTGAAAAAAGTAAAATATCGGCGGCTTCATAAAGCCAATAATAACCGGTTGTTATTGGTCCATTAACATACCATGGTGAGATAATGTTATGGTTTATCAATGTTATAACTATTAATAACCTCTTTTTTTGTTACAGGTGAGATATGGTGTTTCTATGGGATCAAAGGTAGATATTTATTTAAGTAGAGTTTGTTAGTGTATTGATAACTAGAACATTGAAGATTATTCAAACTCAAACTTGTTTTTTTAAATGACAACTTCCCGAACTAGGGAATAAGCCCTGAGTCACAGGGGACAATTATCGTGCAGAAAGTACACCGAGACTCGGAACGACAATTTATGGATTACACATATTTTGTCCCGTATGGGGTTCTAAAACTATTTTACTAATATATTCAGAAGGTATTCTATAGCACAACTATGTGTTCTTCTCTAGAGCCTTATTGAATTACTGACTTAAAGACGTAAAAAAAACTATACGAACAAAAATCCTTACTGGTAGACAATGCCTATGGTATTAAGTCCGCCTTTAAACATTTATTTTTGTGTATATTAAGTTTTAAATAAATAAATAAAAATCCTCTCCTATTGTTGCTAAGGACATATAGTGTTATAAAATATGATAATTCTGCTTCGAAGTCAAATAATAGTGTTATAAAAGCCATTGACATGTCGGCGAGATACCTAATTTCATAAATGGGAAGTTATAGTTACGATTTCTTTTACCAGATGGCGCTCCAACGTTTCTACTTTCTTATTCAAATATAGTTGTATCTATAAAAATGAACAATGGCTTGTATGGCACTGCCTACTATTCAATAGCTAATAATAAGTTTCATACAATATGTTTATAAATATTTATTAGTCGTAATAAATGTTTATATTTATTTGTTCAATAATTTCTTGGAGTGTCAATGGATAAAGGATGTGTAGCATATTATGCGGTTGTCTTTTTTCTTTCTCGACATTATAAAGAAAATATTCTGACGTTTATATCAATAGAAAGTTGGCTTCGGAACTTGGTAGCTTTCGATTTTTAAGATACTTTTTCTAAGGGAATGATTCCAGAACATAAAATAATCGACAGGTGTTATATTTACCAGCGCCTAGACAAGTGGCATAAAGGTAGTCGAATCGAAAAGTCAATAAAATAAAGTTTAAAAACTAAAACCCGACTACTTAAAAATCGTCCTCTGAAAAGTATGAAATAAATAAATTTTATATAGGTACAGAGGGTAGCCGTGGTCGTATGCCACCTTGCCTTCAGGATCCATATTTATTTATTTAAACACTTGTTTCGATGAAGAGTTCCTATAGGTCCTATATTGTTACGTAAAAGGTGGCATACGACCACGGCTACCCTCTGTACCTATATAAAATTTATTTATTTCATACTTTTCAGAGGACGATTTTTAAGTAGTCGGGTTTTAGTTTTTAAACTTTATTTTATTTGAATTATTTTGGGGTTTTATTTTTAAGACAATATTATACAGTGCAGCTTTAGGATATATTTAATTTGCATTACATATTACATAACATAAATATGAGGGGCATTCAATATTAAATTAAATTTGCATTACATAATAATAACATAATATAATATGGCAAATGAAAACATATTTAAAAACTATATAACTATATATTTACTCTTTTTTGTAGGTTATCAGACTTTTATAGTCTAAACTATTGGCACATGAGTTATATGCCTAATCATTTTTATTATTTATTTTTGTAATTTACAGATTTTTTATATTCCTATCTTCCAACTTCAACACCACATCCTAAGCACCACCTAGAAATATAGTTCTCGTCAAGATAAATCCAACAAACATGACGCGGCTACCTTGTTTCGTTAGAGTTCCTATGGCCAGTTTTCGACTTCATTATCACACCACTTAGAAGTATTAATATGCTTCTAGGTCACAACTTAGAAGCATATTACCCGTTTTGGTTTGAGGGGTAATCCCGTCAAGTTAAATCTAATGAGCCCAAATACGATGCTTCTACGAGTATCTTGTTTAATTAAAAAGTACCTATGGCAACCTTCCGACTTTCATCATCACAACCTGAACACCTAACTAGGAGTATAGTACTAGTCAAGATAAATTCATCACACCAAAACGCAACGCGGCTACCTTGTTTCGTTGAAGAGTTTTCATGGGCACCTTCCGACTTCATCATTATATCCTGAGCACCCATCTAGGAATATATAGTACTTGTCAAGATAAATCCATTGCACCTAAACACGACGCGGATATCTTGTTTCGTTAAAGAGTTCCTCTAGCCACTTTCCAACTTCATCACCTTGTCCTGAACACCCACCTAGGTATAAAGTACTCGTAAAGATATATGTAACGAACCCAAACACGACGTGGCTATCTTGTTTCGTTGAAGAGTTCCTCTAGCCACTTTCCAACTTCATCACCTCGTCCTGAACACCCAACTAGGATTAAAGTATTCGTAAAGATATAGGTAACGAACCCAAACACGACGCGGCTATCTTGCTTCGTTGAAGAGTTCCTTTAGCCACTTCCCAATTTCATCACCTCGTCCTGAACACCCAACTAGGATTAAAGTATTCGTAAAGATATATGTAACGAACCCAAACACGACGTGGCTATCTTGTTGCGTTGAAGAGTTCCTATGGCCATCTTCCGTCTTCATCATTACATCCTGAGCACCCACCTAGGAATATAGTACTTGTCAAGATAAATCTATTGCACCTAACCTAAACACGACGCGGATATCTTGTTTCGTTGAAGAGTTCCTATAGCCACTTCCCAACTTCATCACCACGTCCTGAACACCTACCTAGGATTAAAGTACTCGTAAAGATATAGGTAACGAACCCAAACACGACGCGGCTATCTTGCTTCGTTGAAGAGTTCCTATAGCCACTTCCCAATTTCATCACCACGTCCTGAACACCTACCTAGGTATAAAGTACTCGTAAATATATATGTAACGAACCTAAACACAACGCGGTTATCTCGTTTCATTGCTGAGTTCCTATATATCGCGGCTATCTTCCGACTTCATCATTATATCCTGAACACCCACCTAAGAATATAGTACTTGTCAAGATAAATCCATTGCACCTTAACACGACGCGGATATCTTGTTTATTTGACGAGGTCATTTGCTCATCTTCTGACTGCATCATCAGACCAGCTCCATGGTATTACATCATTACATTGTCACCAAAGTTCCGTCGGTGTACCAAATTTCAGCTCAATCAAACATTGAAAAGTGGTTCAAATCTCGCAAGCAAGATTTGACCTAAACCAACTAACAAACAAACAATGCAGGCACAGCAGCGGGCGAAAGCTAGTAATATTTACATATTCGAAACCTGCAAATTAAATCCTATCATTTGATACCCATCACGGCACTTTTTAAAGAAATTTAGTTTTTATCTTTAGGTTTCAGGTCCCACAGAGGACGCCATACTGATTTTATTGTGACGTCACATAGCCTATAACCAGCAGACAATCAAGACGTTTCTAACGATACCTCATTTGTCAAGTTATGATAAATAGTTTAGAAGTTATACGGGAACAGATGAACATACATACATACATACATACATACATACATACATACATACAAACATACATACAGGTCAAAATCATAACCCTCCTTTTTGCTTCGCCGTAGTCGGGTAAAAAAAGCTAATTATATGGGATTTGACATAAGTTTACGATATAATGTCGTTAACTTACGTCAAATCCCATAATTTGCTTTTTTGACTTTGTGAATCGACTAACGTTTATGCCATTTGTCTAGAGGGGCAGCTGATATAATTATTTTGCATCATAATGCCAATAATTCAACACCACTGACGTAATTTGCAAAAGACATATTTCAAATCTAACCTGAGGGTGTCGTAAGAGTCGACTAAGGGAGTAACAACAGACAGACAAACTCCACTGCAAGAAAGGGAAAACTCGAAACAAAAACCTATACCAACCCATCTGGCCAGCGAGGTATAGTAGGCTAATATACCTCCAGGTGTATGGAGGAGATCTGTGCCCAGTAGTGGGACGTTTATAGGTTGAGATGATGATATTTCGTTTATATTTCAAAAGTTTTATAAGTATGACTGTGTCATGATGTAAAAAATAAACCAATACACTAACACTCAGGCAGTCAGACCAGCTAATTTACCAACTTAGAAGTTAGTATATGTTTGCTTTTCAGCTTTTAATAGTCTATCTAGCTAGATAGGTATCAAAATGCCAGCACATTGGCGTTTATTTCAAATAATTTGCAACTACTATTATAATAACGTAATTCACATCATTTCCTTGATTAAGTAAGACAATGTAAGAATAGACTAGCCTGTTGGCCTAGTGGTTAGTGACTCTGACTGCTACGTCGGAGATCGTGGATTCGATTCCCACACGCGACAAAACTCTATGTGATCCATAAATGTTTATTCCGAGTCTGGGAGTAATTTGTAGCCGTGATTCTATGTTTGTAAAGTCCCCCGTGACACAGAGCTTAGTCCGTAGTGCGGGAGTGGTCGTTAGAAAAAATGTCGCCAGAAACATTTCTCATAGTCCAAATTAAAATTTATCGAATGAATGATACTAAAACGCTTCAGGCGCTACTATAAATCCCGAACAAACAAAAGTTCTACAACGAATCTATTTTAACTTCAATCTAAACAAAAGCAGTCAAAACCGCAGTATAAATACAACAACAGAATAAATAATAATGTTTGTTCGCATTCACACGGCGACTGTTATAATTCTGAGCGGCCATTGGCTGTAACTCATATTTAAATTTTATTATCACTCAAATATCCTTTCGGCTACACAGGAGTATTATAATGTTATGAGAGCTGTAACTTCTACATTATCTTTACGACCATAGAGGATGGTACAAGGTAGAAACTTATTACAACTATAATTTCTACAAGAGAAAAAAATGTTTTAAAGCGTAATAATAATAATAACAACCCATATAATTGTGTCTTTGTTGGGCACACAAATGTAAATCCTACTAATATTATAAATGCGAAAGTTTGTAAGTATGGATGGATGGATAGAAGTATGGATGGATGTTTGATTCTCTTTTACGTAAAAACTACTAAACGAATCTAGATGAAATTTGGCACAGATATAGATTATGGTCTGGAATAACATATAGGCTACTTTTTACTTACAGCGATAACCAACATCCACGTGGGCGGAGCCGCGGGCAACAGCCATCTAATTTAAATGGGGCTGAGAGGATTAAGGCGATAATTAATACATGCGGGCCCAATACGAGTTGGCAGAAATACACAAAAATACGTCATTCCATTCACGTCCTATAACCTGACTATGAATATGACCAAGATGGTCATATTCACGTTTTCGACACAAGAGTATTCTGTGACAAGACAGAAAAACATCCAAATGGTAACTTGAAAATAACAAATGGCAAATATACTGCCTCGGTGATCCAGTGGCCGCAGTATGCGCCTGCTGTGCACGAGGTTGTGGGTTCAATTCCCACACAGGACAAAACGTTGTGTGACCCACGAATAATTGTTCTGAGTCAGGGTGTAATTTGTGTCCGTTAATTGTATGTTTGTAAAGTCCCCCGCGACACAGAGCTTGTTCTCTAGTGCGGGAGTACTATAACGTAACGTCTGTACTATTAAGTATTCTGTGACTACGTTGCTGATTTAAAGACAACGATTTCTGAATTTATCTGTTACATTAGAAAGTTATAGTAGTTATAATTGATTATTGGCTAACTAGTCATTTCTAAATATCAGCAAATATCTTAGATATATTCAAAAGAACTGTTTTGTGTTCAAGGCTAATGTTAACAAAATTAGTAAACGTCAGTCATCTTTTAACTTGTACCATACAATACCATAAAAAGGGGGTGAGCAGTGAAAAAGACATCAGGACGTGAGATTCCGGGGTAGGTGTGAAGCGATCGCGATCATCGTTTACGATGCCAATGATTTACTTCTGACAAAGAATTCTTCCTGTAGCGAGCGCGTCATGAAATCCGCAGCTGTCGATATTTTGATTGGTTAGTGTGATATTATGTGGGAATTGGAAAAGTGTAACTAGATTACATTATAAATATTACAAATGGTTTAAATTTATCTGAAAGACAGTCGTGTGTATTAAGGTTCGATTCTCAGGCTGTGTTTTTTTTGTTTATACTACTTGGGTGACAAGCAAGCATACGGCCCGCCTGATGTTAAGCAGTTACCGTAGCCTATGGACGCTTGCAATACCAGAGGTATCACTTGTTTGTATTTTACAATCGAAAAATAGGTAAGTACTAGCAAAATTAACATTTCAAAATCGTGAAAGTTTAAAAGAATTTAAATTAACATTAGTTGTAAACCATGGACAATTGCACATAGTAAACAATTATTGAAGTAACCTTTGTCGTTCATTTTTAGCACATTTTATTTTAAAGCGTAAAAAGGCAGTTAAGAATATTCTACAGCTTCAAACTCAAATCCTTATTGTTATTAACTTCATCTTACAGTTGAACCATAGCTTCTTTGAGAGCTTTCAAAAGCATTCCTCTGTTGTGCAAGCAAACGCTGAATTCCTCATACATTTACAAGGTTAGGGGCGGAACGAATAAAATTTGTGAGCTGCATGGCTGTGAAATGTTTGTTGGATGATGAATGAGCTTGTTAAGTTCCTTGTGAGATGATTTTAAGACGTTTTTATTTAGCTGAAAGTGATTGAAGACGGTGTGAAATATTTGTACTGAGTTGTTAAAGTTGATGTTTTTCAAAGAAGCGTAATACATAATGCAGAGATAAAAGATCTGTTCTACGGTATAATTATTCACTATCGTAAAGCTCTGTGTATGCACTCATAGAAAACTATGGGTATTAGAAAATCTTACTCAATAATTATGTAGAAGAAGTTCATGTAATTTTGACGGTCGTGTGTTGTTGTTATGCTCTAGTGGTTTATGCGATCAGATTTCGCGATTCTTTGATTCCCACGCAGTGTGTGTACTTTGTTCCCGTGATTGTACAAGTGTCCCTACGATATCCCTACGATACAGAGTTTAGTGCGAGTTTAGTGTGTTCTAAACCAGTTTTAAATACTATATGCATTTGATTTCAAGCCAACTCTTGTTTGGAATAGTTTCGGTCACTGAATGACTTTACTACTTTTAAGCTTTGGATTTCATTGGTAGAAGTAGAAGTCGGTTCGTTAGTAGTAGGTTTCTTTGGGTGGGCATTTTAATTTTGCCGAATACCTTTTAAATTATTAAAATTTTCAAGGAACAATGTTGTCTAAAAATACGACGGAGATGAACAAAAATAAATCTCTTTAGTCATATAATTATGTATACAACAATTGTATCGCTAATCAACGCTCATCGTCTCGCGTGCGGATGAGTGGCTCACAATGCCCACTCCACCTTCAAGAGGGAGACAACCCACCCCTTTGTAGGACTACCATATTTAAAAATGTTACCGGACAAACATTAGTAATTTCCCAAATGTTGCTCAGCCCGTGGCTCGGCAAACGTACAGGGGTAATTGGAGTAATGATCTTTGCAAAGTAGCTAGGATAAGTTGGATGCAAAAAGCTGAGGATTGTGCCAAGTGTCACTCGGATAGGCTGTGGACTACGATGGGCTGATGATGATGACTGATGACGATAATGCTTTACTGGTGGCAGGTATTTTTTATATCACTTAGGTGGCTAACAAGCATACTGCCCACCTGATTTTAAGCAGTTTCTGTAGTCTATGGATACTTGCAACACCGAGGGTATCAAACCTAGGAATAATATTATTATATTGTACGATTTAAGATAGGTAGGGCACCATACTAGCGAGCAAGCCCGACTGGGGAAGGACCTCCACCTTACAGAAGACCACAGCCAAATGACTACACACAGCGGTGTAGTTGTGTTCCTGTGTGTGAGTACAGGTCTCCAGCGCTCATTTAGGAAAACGTTTTGAAACAAACGTATTCCTATCCCAGGGTTATTTCCATCTTAAAGCCCTGGTGTAAAAAAATGGGTTGGCAACACGCAAGTGATACCTCTGGTAATGCAAGCGTCTATAGGCTACGGATACTGCTTAACATCAGGCGGGCCGTATGCTTGTTTGCCACCCAAGTAGTATAAAAAAAAAAAAAAAAAAAAACGATCCAGCAATTCTCGTGTTGCTAACTCAAAAATACATACAGTTAGTTCTCATTTATCTTCACGTATTAGTCATGGATGCTTACGTAACGTTCACATGTAGTGTGTTTGTGATACACATAACAAGTAAATCCATAACATCCCTATTTAGAGTGTGCTTGTAAAATTTGAAAAATATTAGCACAGGCGCAAATTGTTTACACTTTTTTATACAACAACGGTGGCAAACAAGCATAGTCCTGCCATAGTTATTGTATCGAATTATCACTGCTTCTTATCGTTTGGTTAGTGGTCAACCTGGCAACAGAGTTATTTAGATCGCCCATATTAAGGCCCATATTATTTACTAGCTGTTGCCCGCGGCTCCGCCCGCGTGGATGTCGGTTATCGCTGCAAAAAAAGCCTATGTGTTATTTCAGACCATAATCTATCTCTGTGCCAAATTTCGTCCAGATCCGTTCAGTAGTTTTTACGTGAAAGAGTAACAAACATCCATCCATCCATCCATTCTTACAAACTTTCACATTTATAATATTAGTAAGGATATAAGATAAGAAGAAGAATTATAACTGCAACATCAGCTTGAGTCACCAGAGGCATTACTCGCCGATTCTTTAATAGCTTTTTTTTTAAGAACAATTTCAAACGTAATCAAAATGTAAGCGAGTTTCAAAGTATGGACACCCTACTTTTGAACAAGCCCAACGAATCTTTTGTGACGAATCGTCAGCTAGAAAAATATCGCCTACTGGGAATGGTCCCTAACTTCCACTCGTTATCATAAGTTGTTCTGTATAAAGTGAAAATGAATGTTCACGAAATTCTTTATTTTGTATCTGAAGCTTGCTATGGTGTTAAAATCCACGCCATTTTGTATAAGAACGATTTTAACGAGCGAATAATACCTACCTACTAATATTTGCAACAGCAATTTCTATCTAAAGGTTTTTGGCACGTTTGGCTGACATGAAAATATACATTTCATTGTTTTGAAGATGTTCAACAGTCATTATTGTATGAGCCACTCTGCTAGTATGGACGGTTGTTCATGAATAAGTATGAAAAACATAGGTAGTACCTTCGTCTGCACGCCGTATTAATAAACGTGGAATGGAATAGGAAAAAAATATTATATAACTAGTTGTTGCCCGCGGCTCCGCCCGTGTAGATGTAAATTATCGGGATAAAAAGTAGCCTATATGCTATTCCAGACTATAATCTATCTCTGTGCCAAATTTCATCCAGATCCGTTCAGTAGTTATTGCGTGCAAGAGTAATAAACATCCATATATGCATACTTACAAACTTTCACATTTACAATATTAGTAAGGATCTCTCATTCTGTCATCAGTTACGTCATACGTGACATTTGAAAGAAGAGGACAAAGGATGTCGTAACTATTCTCTAGCTACACCACGTTTATTAATAAAGCGGTCTATCCTGTCGAAGTTTGCATGAGACAGTGCAGTATGTGCTACAGTTGCGTTCCTGTCTCTGAGTACAGATCTCCAGAAGAAACTGTTTCTAAAATGACGTCGTCCTTATCCTAGGTGTACCCATAACACTAAACTCAGGTATTACAAGGGTCGACAGTGTGCCAGTAATACTCCTGGTATTGCAAGCGTCCATAAGCTACGGTAACTGTTTACTATCAGGTGGGCACAAGTAAAATCGAGTCCGTCAACGGACATTTAAGAGAGGTAGGGCACCATACTAGCGAGCAAGCCCGACTAGGGAAGGATCTCCACTTTACAGAAGACCACAGCTAAATGACTACACACAGCGGTGTAGTTGTGTTCCTGTGTGTGAGTACAGGTCTCCAGCGCTCATTTAGGAATGCGTTTTGAAAGATACGTATTCCTATCCCAGGGTTACTTCCATCTTAAAGCCCTGGTGTAAAAAAATGGGTTGGCAACACGCAAGTGATACCTCTGGTAATGCAAGCGTCTATAGGCTACGGATACTGCTTAACATCAGGTGGGCCGTATGCTTGTTTGCCACCCAAGTAGTATAAAAAAAAAAAAAAAAACTTCTGGTAATTATTTTGAATAGAATACGGATAGTCTTAAGTTTTCAAAGATAATTAAACGTATTTTTCCTTTTAAGACGTAAAAATCTACTTAGCACTGTTCTGACTTCTAAAACATGTCTGAACAAAAGACTTTACAAACAATAAATTACAATAGTGGAAAACATAGGAAGGAGCTTTTCCTTATAAGTTTTCTATTCTACTTAAAAGGAAGAACAGCACGTCAATAATAGCGAATTTCTTGAAATCGCTATTCAAAGTGAGTTCCTATTATATTTGAATCGAAACAATGACGGAGTTCTAACTAAAGCTGGCGTACGTAATAAAACTAAACACAAGTTCACTTTGATGTCGCTTTCTCATTGGAGTTCTTTTAATTAATTCCACAGAACATTGTTCTTATGAACTTTGTCATTAGCTGACTTCAATTCTTTTCGGGCCGTCTTGTTTTTTTCTCTATAAAATATACGTATTTTGATTTTTATTTTCTAAAATTTAAAGAACCTATTAGTTTAGTTTATACAACATTTACATTAAATTAAAATGAGATAATGTTTTCATTTTATAGGTCTTGGAACGTATTTTTATTAAATCTGTTGTAATAACGTTCATATTGACTGGCCTGTTGGTCTAGTGGTTAGTGACTCTGACTGCTGCACCGGAGGTCGTGGGTTCGAAGCCCACCCAGGACAAATCTTTGTGTGATGAGCATAAATGTTTGTTCTGTATCTGGGTGTTATTTATCTATAATATGTATATATTTAGAAATATATAAGTATGTTTATCAGTTGTCTGGTTGCCATAGTGCAGGTTCTGCCTAGTTTGGGATCAGAATAGATGGCGGTGTGTGAGTGGTTGTCTTAAAAAAAAAAATATTATATATTTTATTTGATCCTTACCTTTTTAACTTCATTACGAAATGAAATCATATGTGTACACGAATCCATTCGACATCGACACTAAAGTCTATATCTATCTATCCCCATAACAAACTGCATCAAAATTTGTTTAGGGGTTTAGTTTTGGAAACGTTACATTAGCTACATTTAAAGAAACAATCAGACAAATTAATTGTATTTTACAGTAGGTTTTTAAATTTATTCTTTTAGTTAGAATTAATTGAAAAAAATCAACAGTAACTCATATTTTGTTCTCTCTTTCAAAACTAATCTCCGTGGTTCATTTAGCCATAAAAGTAAACATAAAAATTCTATACTTTGTACAAAATAACCTCCAAAAATGAAGAACAATGGCTACAAACCCCCATTGTATTAACCCTAATACATGCAATATACGGTTATGAAAAATATGGTTATCCTTATAATCTCAAAATCCTATTCAGTTTAGAACAAAGTCAAACATTGTTATACTCGTATGTTAATAATGAGAGATGAAAATGTTAATCAATATAAGGTAGGGATTTTGAACAACTGTAAAGCGGAATGTGAGTATGCGCTGTAAGGCACCATACTAGCGAGCAAGCCCGAAGGGAAGGACCTACACCTTACAGACACACAGCGGTGTGTGGTTTCGCTAATTTTGGGATGCGTTTTGAAAGAAATGTTTTCCGTGCAAATAATGGGTCGGCAACACGCAAGTGATACCTCTGGTATTGCAAGCGTCCATAGGCTAAGGTAACTGCTAAACATGAGATGGGTCGTATGCTTGTTCGCTATGATACATTTAAAAACTGAAATTTTAAAACATTTGTTTTAGTATCGTATTTTTTATAAATAACCGGAAACAAGCTTTATTTTTTTGAATTTTTAAATTTAACATAGAATCTATCGAAGTTTTGGCGACCCTACAAAGAAACACCTTTGAAGATTTTTGTGTAAAGTATTAAGTTTTATTACTTTTTATGTACAGACAGCATAAAAATCTGTCTGTACATGAAAAGTAATAAAACCTCCATCGGGCGAAACGCCCAATCAAATATTATAAATTTTGTGATTTGGTCGCTTGGCCCTTTCGGGCGAACAAATGGCGGGCGGAACGACCTATAACTCCGCTAAACGCTCTGCTTATCACTCCGCTTGTCTAAATGCGTATTGCTAGAAAAAGAACTTTAAGCAATATATATATAACTGTTTGGGTTAAAAATCCTATTAATTTGGGCCGTTGTAACGTATGAATACTTCGTATGAAAATTGGATTAGATGGAGCGGAAAATTCTGACCCTTTTCGGTCCTTATTAAGAGGTTTAACGGAGTCGCTTAACTTGCTAATAATGATCCGGACAATTTAGAAATAAAACCTTTGTAATAATTCCTTTTATTTGTTTTAAAACTAATCTCAATTATATATTTTTTTATATGAAGTCCATTAAAAATAAAAGTTATTACTTTAAAGTTAGGGTATTCTGGGTAAGTGAAACTGGACTATAAGTTGGAGTAGATATTTACTTCAAGGTATAATTATAAAAGGTACTTTTAGCTTTTTTTTTAAGGACAACTCCCGCACTAGAGAACAAGCTCTGTGTCGCAGGGGACTTTACAAACATACAATTAACGGACACAAATTACACCAAGACTCAGAACAACTCTTTGTGGGTCACAAAAAGTTTTCTCCTGTGTGGGAATCAAACCCACAACCTCGTGCATATACTGCGGCCACTGGACCACCAAGGCAGTCGAATGCTCGCAGCTATAGAATGTAACTTATGTTATATTGATTTGTATCTTTTTTGTTAAATCAAATAAAAGCATTATTATTATTATTAAACCTAAATACATAGTATAGAACTAATTTTCCAATGGTTAAAAGTGGCTAACGTCGGTTCCTGTTTGCCCCTTTAGACAAGTGGCATAAACTGCCCCTCTAGATAAGTGGCATATACGGTAGTCGAATCAAAAAGGCAAAAAAGCAAATGTATGGGATTCAATGGGATCAAACCCATAATTTTCGGAAACCGTTCATGCCACTTATCTAGAAGGGCTGGTGTTTGAATCAATACGAAACGCCACTTTTATTTTTTTATTTTTTTTAAGACAACTCCCGCACTAGAGAACAAGCTCTGTGTCACGGGGGACTTTACAAATATACAATTAACCCCAGACTCGGAACAACCCTTTGTGGGTCACACAAAGTTTTGTCCCTGTGTGGGAATCGAACCCACAACCTCGTGCACAGCAGGCGCATACTACGGCCACTGGACCACCAAGGCAGTCAAGTTCACGTTTATCAAGAGGAAACATTATTAACCTTTCATACTGCACGCTTAATGGCTTGATTTACAATAGCAAAAGGAATAATGCAAGACTGAAGACATCACTCAAGCCTCAAACTTTCAACACCATGGTCTTGAGTTAATCCTGTCATAAGAAAAAAACGTTACTTTAAAATATTCGGAGCGTGTTATTATCGTCCAAATATCTCACAACGACAATGTTTAGTTGATTTATAGAAAAAAGTATCAAGCTGTTTTGATACATTATTTTAATGTTGGTATAAGAAATTGAGAAAGGTAGGGCACCATACTAGCGAGCAATTCCGACTGGAAAAGGACCTCCACCTTACAGAAGACCACAGCCAAATAACTACACACTGCGGTGTAGTTGTGTTCATGTGTGTGACTACAGGTCTCCAGCGCTCATTTAGGCATGCATTTTGAAATAAACGTATCCTATCCCAGGGTTACTTCCATCCTAAATCCCTGGTATAAAAAAATGGGTTGGCAGCACGCAATTGATACCTCTGGTATTGCAAGCATCCATAGGCTACGGTTACAGCTTAACATCAGGCGGGCCGTATTCTTGTTTGCCACCCAAGTAGTATAAAAAAAAATTGCTTCAAATTAAGCTTGCATATTCATCCCAACTTGAGACAACAGAGAAATAGCAACAACACACGCACCCACTCACCCACTCACACTCTCGCTGACAAAGGTGTGTGTTGTCTAGAAGAGTCGTTGAGGTGTCGCTCTCAGTCGCGGTACATCAAACACAGACTGCCGTATAATTGCCGCCCCGTACTGCAAATGATGCGGCCGTGCTAAGTGGTTTACCTCTAAGGGTCGTAGGTTTGAGCCTGGTAAAAAAACGTGCTATGGAACTTATAACTGTAACTATTAGTTATCTTTATATATATATATATTTCTTGTGTGCGTGTGTATGTCACTGAACTCCTCCAAGACGGCTGGACCGATTTTGATAAAATGTTGTGCGGGTAGGGCCCTGGATGGTTTAGATTCACAATTAGACCCGGTAGGTGGCGCTGCTGTCGGTATTTCATTTTTCAGGCAAGACGACGTCTGCCAGGTCCACTAGTTATGTATAATTACTTATACTTTTTCCACATTGCTTTAATATTTAAGTATATTTGAGCTGATTGCATAGCAAAAATGCTAAAAATATTTAATAATATTTAGTGATTTCATTCTTTAATAACATTCATTAATAACATTCTTTCCTCACAATTGGAAGATGTTGTACGTATAGACCTGTTACGGCTAACGTTTGAATGAAACTGACGTCACTCCAAGACGTAAACAAGCGGTGGACAAATTCGAACTCTGGAGTAGGAACTCGGATGGCACAGTTGGTAGTGCACTGGGCCGGAACCCGAGAGGCGCAGGTTCGAGTCCTGCTCCGGGCTCGTCTTTTTCCACATTGCTTTAATATTTAAGTACATTTGAGCTGATTGCATAGCAAAAATGCTAAAAATATTTAATAACTATTAGTTTTCTGGCTGAAAAAATTAAAAAATAGTACCATGAAGTTCTAATAAAATAAACTCCCGCATTAGGTGGGCACGTCAAAAGTCGGTTCCGACTGTTATCAGTCGTTAGATCACGACAGAGACCTTAATATGGGCGATTTATAACTCTGTCACCAGGTTAGCCACTAACCAAACGATAAGAAGAAAGGCCAGTTGTTTTTTGTTAAAACCTTGCGATACTTACTTATTTAGATAACCTACACCTTCTACATTAAAGACTTCATTTGAAGGCTTATTTAGCTTTTATAACTATTTACAGGCAACATTACAGGCGTTTTATTTAGCTCGTTCTCGTTACGATATCAATGCCTTACCGTTATTAGTACTTAGTACCTTAGATAGGGGGCACATAATGTTTTATCACCCGACTGCGCTGTGAAGGAAGGTTATGCTTGCCAAAATGAGGCTACTAATGCTGATTTGAAAAATAATGTATTGTCAGATAGTAATAATGTCCTCCTAACCGAATTTCGGTCATGGCGGCTAATCTCAACGGAGACTCGCCATCTGCGCGGGAGATATTATAGTGCACAAGTGTGTGCGCAAACACAAGTGCACTCTTTATTCCCTCACTCTCATAGTCCGATGGGACGGCAAATCCGACACGACCGGAGAGAGATCAGGCGTAGGACCAACGGCTTTACGTGCTTTCCGAGGCACGGAGGTGAAAACACCGCCAATTTCCAAACTCCGGGCATCTATTGTGAATTTCTTAACAGAAAAACCCAATATCGATTTTTTGGCCCGACCCGGGAATCGAACCCGGGACCTCGTGATCAGCAGTCTCACACATCGACCACTGAGCCACGGAGGCAGTTAAAAAAAAGATAGTAATATCATAGTATAGGGAAGACTATAGTAATGTCACTCTTTTATATTTTCTCAAAAGCCGACAAATAAATACCTACAGCGCGTCTTACTTCGTATTTGCTCTTCTGACTGTTTGAAAACTTCGATATATTCTTCGATTCGGTATAGGAAAACGTTTCTTTCAAAACACATCCCTAAATAAGTAAGCGCTAGAGACCTGCACTCACACACAGGAACACAACTACACCGTTGTGAGTAGTTATTTGGCTGTGGTCTTCTGTAAGGTGGAGGTCCTTCCCCGGTTGGACTTGCTTGCTAGTATGGTGCCCTACTTATCTTAATTATTTGTATAAATCTTAGTATTATCTGATTTTTGTACCATCACCTTCAGATTTATCTACAAAGCGTACAAAAAATTGAGTCAAACCTTACTGAGCCGTCTAATTTCAGCTCAGTAATTATAACTTTTGTATTAATAACCATAGTATTTAATATTTCTTAAATTAAAAAAAGAAGCCTACAAATATTTTAATTATCTCCCCACAATCACGAATCTTGAAAGGTGTCCACGACATAAACGTAAATGTAATTAAAAAAAGAAAAAGAAGATATTAAAGAAAGATAAAATCCTCAAAAGTAAAACAAAAATGTGAACAAAGATAAATGTCACAAACAACTATTATGATAGCATCATCACAAACAATCGTGATATTATCTTAATAAGAGATCAGCTCCTTGTTTTAACCTCTAATCTTATAAACACAGCTTATTAAATATCTTGATCTCATCGACTAACGATGTAACACAAAACTCTATTCAAAAATTAATTACGATAGTAATCTCAACACATTTTTTAATTTGATTAAACTCATTACCATCAAAGGTAATTATAAAAACAGTAAAATCAGTTACTTGCCAGTATCGGTTACATAAAAAATACCGGATGGTTAGAGAGAAAAAAAGATTTAGACAGATGTTTGGTTGCGCTCGCGCACACAATGATCTGTTTATTGTTTAACATGTGGTCTTTGTTTGTGTTCTGTTGCGTTCAGTTCCCTTCTTTTGTACTGACTTATTGTTGATTAATTTTATCATTTTATTTGAGTTTTATTACAAGAATTAGTTGCTCACGATGATTTTAAAATATTACAAGCAGAAGTTAGCATTAATTATATTATTGTTTATTTTGATGATACATTATAGTAACAGGCTAGCTACAGTTTAGTTCGCGACCATATTTAATCAATTTAGTTCAAAAGATAGGAAATATAAAATATGATTAGGTAAGTTACGCAAAACGTTGGGAAAAATTCTATCTAGACTGATCTAATTTATATTGAACTAGCTGTTGCCCGCGGCTTCGCCCGCGTGGATGTCGGTTATCGCTCTAAAAAGATTAGCCTATGTGTTATTTCAGACCATAATCTATTTCTGTGCCAAATTTCATCCAGATCCGTTCTGTAGTTTTTACGTGAAAGAGTAACAAATATCCATCCATCCATCCGTCCATCCGTACTTACAAAATTTCGCGTTTATAATATTAGTAGGATTTTATACATAATGATGTGGCAAATAAAAAATGTGTAAATAAATACAAAATACTAGTAACTACATAGTTTCTAATTCTTCTCGCAATTTATCTATAAATTAGTTTTCTTCGAATTCATGTTGAAGACACATTTCAAAACATAATTATTCTGCATAATATAGTACGTTCATCAATAACATTCACATCAAAACATTTAGAAAAGGGCGAACAGTTAGCAGTCACATCCTCGATTCGCTTGAACTTTACGTTCTCGGAACAATTCGACGGACGCAAAAGGAACAAATACCACAGGAGACGACTGTTTATTGAATGTACAATAAACAGATATGCAGACAGACATTCTACTGTTGCTTTAAATAAATGCGATTAAATAAATATGTGAAACGGAGTGATGATGTGCACTCGCGTGTGTGCCTTACTCATGTGAACAATTTAGAATGGTGACTTAGGTAATGTAATGATATATTTTATTTTAATCAATTCGTTATCCTACTAATATTATAAATGTAAAATGTGTGTTACTCTTTCACGTAAATCTACTGAACGGATTTGGATGAACGTTGGCACAGAGATAGATTATAGTCTGGAATAGCACATAATGCTACTTTTTATCGCGATAACCGACATCAACAGCTAGTCTACAATATAGGTAAAAAGTAAAGCATTTAGTAACTTAGATAATAATAATAAAATAAGCAAAAAAAAACTAATTATTTTTCACGTAAGCAACGTTGAGGATTTTGATTCATGCATTTGACTCTAACCTGTTTCCAAGAGTGGTACACTGCAGATTTCCTTAGAATTTCATATAAGTACAAGTTTATCCACATCTATTATTAAAAAAGTGGTATAGTAGTACTTGTAATACCAGTAATAACATGTTATTTCTCAAACCCAAAAAAATAAAGACACCATGACAGCCAGCAGTAAACAATTACTTTTTTAAAACCAGACATGAAAAACGTTCTACAAGTACATTCAATTCCCAAACACTGTGAATTGTAAACAAACTTAACCTTTCCCAGTAAGGACACAATTGAGTAAACAAATTAAAGAGCCGCCTGTGCGCATGCGTACAACTCTGCTTATTTTGATACTCAACCCTTCCAAGACGAGGATGAGAACATGTAACGAACTACAACTATTTATGTTTAAATTTAAGTGTCAAGATAATATAACACAACATGTTTTAAACCACTGAGGTCGTCGCCTCAACCAATATACGTCCCACTGCTGGGCACGGGTCTCCTCCATACTACTATTTGGAGGGTTAGTATAGTGTTTTGTTTCGAGTTTTCCCTCTCTTGCAGTGGATATTGTCTGCCTGACTTACTCCCTTAGTCTACTCACACCCATGAGATGGAACGGGGTGGCGACATTTGTATTCTTAATCCGTCACCACTGAGGTAAACAAATACATTTAAGTTGGTTTTATTTCTGTGTGATGCAAATTAAAACAATTTTGCTAACTCTATTGTTGGCATTATGCTTATACTAAGTAGTTAAGCGGTGATAGTCATAAGGGAAAGTAACCAACTTACTCGCAGAGGTGTGAGTTCGATTCTAGATGCTTTGTGGAATTCATGTGTACTAATCTAATGATTTACCATTTGCTAACGGTGGAAGTATAAATTGGGAGGAAACCCAAATGTCGGAGAAAAAAATCTGAAGACATGTCTGATTCACGAACGTATAAGGCCAGCGTGTGTGAAATAAGGCCTAAACCCTCTCTTTCTCTTGGTAGAAGAGAGGAGACCCGTGCCCAGCAGTGGGACATAATTATATGAATTGCTTTTATAGTAGCTTACGGTTTTCTGAATTCTTATTTGACAATTTCAATGATGAACTTAGATACTTAACTAAAGTATGTAATTAAACTGCACAAATACTCAATTAATAAGTTACTTATAACAGAAAACTCTGGTGTTTCAAGATCTAAAGTCAGGGTTGCATTAGTGATAGCTCTGGTATTGCTTGCCTACAATAAATGTACCGTATGTCTGTTTGTATCTTTAGCGGTCTAAACAAGTGATATCATCACTATTTCCCTTGCTGTGTTGTAGGTTCGATCTCTACACGGCAAAAAATAATGTATTGTCTACAAATAATTGTTCTGAACATGGGTGTTCTTTGTGTACGCGATTTTTTTTGTATATCTCGTAAGATACAAGCAATATTCTCTAGGCCTACGGCGAGAGTTGTTTATGAAATAAAATAATGACTCACGATTGTAAGTCATTACTTTTTTCCTCATACCGTATACCTGTCTTGGCTAAAATATTTTTTTATTATAGAACAGTGTGATAATTTTACTATGATGATACTTTTATGATAGAAATTTCCAAACGCTATTAGATACATTATGATAAAAGTGTGAATCACTACTAAAAGAATTCTGCATACTGCACAAATAAAGTATCATACCAATGTTATTTCTTTAACATACAAAACTGGTATTACACCATTTTGATGTATTTTAAGTTATATTGCATCAAACATATTTTAATCTTTTTTTTATACTACTTGGATGGAAAACAAGCATACGACCCGCCTGATGGTAAGCAGTTATCGTAGCCTATGGACGCTTGCAATAACAGAAGTAACACTTGCGTGTTTCCGACCTATTTATTTTACACCAAGGCTTTAAGATGCAGTATCCCTAGAATAGGAAAGCCTTATGTCGCATCTAAACGCATCTGTAACGCATCTCAAAATGAGCGCCGGAGGAAATGGAATTTGTACTTACACCCAGGAACACGACTATATAGCTGTGTATTGTTATTTGGCTGTGGCTTTCTGTAAGATGAGGTCCATCCCTAGTCGGGTTTGCTCTCTAGGATGGTAGAACACCTTCTTTCTCTTTAATCTACGCCTATCAATGCTGAAACCCCTTCAAAAATCAATGCGGACTAATCCACTCACTTAGTTTTCACTCCAACCATTCAATCTCCAATCTTACATGTGTAGATTTACAAAAACTTGAAGTATTCAGCGGTCTGACTTCTATCTCAGGGATGTTCGAAAAACTAACACGTAAAGTCTTTCTTTTGCATTCGTTCTCGGCCAGTAGTACTGTTCGGATCGCTATGCATACGTGGCCAGATTTTAGAGTTCCTTAGTTCAGCTTTAAGCTTAACCTAAGAATATTTAAAAATAAATAATTGATTTATCCATTTAGACAAATATGTAGCAAGTTAGGTTAGACAACTATTGCTGCTAGTGGCCTAGTGGCGAACCCACTAGGCTACTAGCCCACACAAGACAAAACTTTGAGTGATCCACAAAGACTTGTTCTGAGTCTGGGTGTAATTTGTGTCCGTTAATTGTTTGTTTGTAAAGTCCCCTGCGACACAGAGCTTGTTCTCTAGTGCGGGAGTTGTCTGAAAAAAACGTTCAACTATGTAAAAACAGGACTGAATGTTGTAAAAATCTTTGGGGGAGGCCAGATCCAGCATGGACATCGTTTGGCTGAGATAATGATGATGTGAAAACAAATTCATATAATGTAAATATGCTTGTACACTACACTAACATTGCCATGAGCATTTTTTCGCAAATAATAATCAAGATTGAAAGCGGCAAACTACACCAGCTCCTAGAGCTGACGATGAGGAAAATTAAGACGATAAGATACAAAACCCAAGTGTTAAGTAAGACCTGCTTCGGGCCTGCCCCTAGGATGTTTTCTATTTTTTCCGGTGTTTGTGTAAACGCTACGCCAAATCCGGCCTATTTTTTGTTGTTAGCCAGTGAACCGCCTCGAGCTTTGTTTTGATTTCTACCAATCAGAAATTCAATTTGGCGCGGGAGCACATATAATCAAGCCTGTTTTTTTGTAGTTTCTAGTCCTTTTTATTTATTTGTGTTTTAGAAAAACCGTTTGACACGAATTTTATTAAAACTCCATCCGTGACGGACGTTTGGGCTGTGGAAAAGTTTATTTTTATGCGATTTGTTTTGTTGTTTTATTCGCTTTTATTTTAAACCTGAAAAAAAACATTAATCAAACTACAAAGATACATATAAAAATAATACAAAACACTTAGTAAGTAAATGTCGTGATTAAAATTACTCAACAGTAACTGCTCACTTACAGTAACAAGTGGTATTTTGCCATTATTTCGCTTTATTACCTCCTTTTACTAACAAGTCTTTTGATCCGAACTACCGGTGGCTGATGCAATAGTCCAAACTGAAACGAATTGCTAATACCACACTTTAACCGAGCTTTACTGTTCAACTAGCTCCAATCCGATATTATGGACAAGTCGTTTACTGCTAATAATCTGGGAACAGTTACGGAAGAGGTTGTATTCAATTTGAAATTTTCCATTCTTCTCAACGATCTTTTAGTCGCAAAAAATGTTTATTTTTTCTATTGGAATTTAATACATGCAACTAATAGTCACCACAGTATATGAAATACGAATTAAAAATAATGTACCCTTTTGCTGAATTGAAAAATAAAAAGTAGCAAACAATTGTAACACAACTTTATTCCCTGCATCCTTTTATAAGCTACCTTGTTTTGTTATTCCGCTTCATTTTCATTTAAAGCACCTACCTTTCCGGTTTAAAATAAGCATTTTAGTTCATAACTTTAAAAATCTTTGTCTTTGTTTGCATTAGGTATACGCTACAATCTATGCAAATTATTTCAAAAGTAACTACATCAATATTCTCTTATCTGCACCGTAAAAATATCCGTACTGTTTTATCTTGTTCCTTGGAAGAACTACCATCATTTTATACAAAGTAATCTCCACGAAACTCACTTAAGCCTCCTCTTCTAAAAACACAACTCTCAGCTTCAATCCTAAATAGGCACTCAAACCGAAACCTTTCAACTTTTTAATTCCAGCTAAAAACTTTTCAAGTAAGTGATTTAAGAAAACACTTATATTTCACAGGAAACGTTAGAAGAGGTAACATCATTTTGGAAAAAATCTAACCTTCACTTTGCTAATTCCGAAAAACTTTGTCTAGAGCCTTCGAGGACACCTGTCGACCGTAACGGTAAACTTCGCGAGGAATCCCCCCCCTCCCTCTTTTTACTACCTTTTGAATCGTTTATCTCAGCGGCGCTTTGAGATGAGTGTATTTGAAACTTCCCGATTGCCCATTACGCTGTTTTCTTTTTTTTTCCGCCGTCGAACTTTTCCGAACGCCAATTGTTGGAGTTTCGACGAACAAAAAAACAGATCGCTGATTTTCGGGTCGCGGGTTTATGGGCGGTTTGTTGCACGCTGTGACGTAATCAAGATATTTTCGTTTCCTAAAAATAGAGGTTTGTTTTTCCGAATGCATTTT
Source organism: Trisateles emortualis (assembly GCA_947095525.1). NCBI lineage: Eukaryota > Metazoa > Arthropoda > Insecta > Lepidoptera > Erebidae > Trisateles > Trisateles emortualis. The sequence goes on along the minus strand of OX352748.1, from coordinate 1,086,828 downwards.
GTGGCGGAAGATGTGCGTTCCCAATAAATAAACTTCGGTTCAATTTTAGGATCTGTATTTTTTTGTTATTTTCAGCTTAGTTTGTGAATTTATTTGTGAATAATTATGGTTTGTATTATTGACTTGCGGTTTGTTAGCAATACATGAGAATAGAGTACACCATTTAACCAGTTTAAATTTGAAACAAAGCATTTCTAACTAAAAACTTATTCTCATAAACTTGATATAGATAAAAATAATGCTTTAAAATTTTATCCAAAGCCTTTATTTCTTCAATTTCATCATCAACATCACAAAAGAATCTAAATTCCAGATTACGGAACAAAAACTCGACCTTGTAAAACGACGTTTTATTTATTTGACAAAAAAACCACTAAAATATAATCTTCATTGGTGCTATAACCCATACACTATGACTCGTGGGGTCAGGTTATTTCCCATTGTAGCCTACGCAGGTTTCGTAAGCACCGATCGGATAAACCTCGGTATGGCTATTTGTCATAATCTCGCCTCCGGTGCAACGGCTTGGGAGGTTAGAATGTAAATTTTGTTGCAACCACTTCGGGTTGCTGCAGTTACAATACGGGCATTGCAGAACAATTTTAATAATTTCATGGATTGTCGTGTTTAATTTTATAACTCTAGGAGGATGGATTATACTGTTTTTATTATAATTCCAATTAACATTTACATCATCTGCTTGTTATTTTGAACTTATTAGTCTCGCTGATTGTTCAATTTGTTGTGCAACTAAATGCTAGCCTTTGTTTAGGCCGGCCTCCTACCATAATCGGGCCCATTATTAAAAAAAATCCTAATAAATTTTCTATCTATTCATTTACTTGTTTTCTTTAAAAAAAAATACTATGTCAAATGTCATAATGGTAATCATGAACAATAGAAATTATGTTTTAAATATTGATATAATCAAAAGAAAGTAAGTTTTTATTTTTATTCCTCCGTCTCACCCAGTAAATGCACAGATCGATGTTTCTTTTTCTTGAGTTCGACTCGAAGCCTACATATCCACGCAAGAGCAGCCGCAGGCGGTAGCTAGTTTTTTAATAAAACCAGTATTCTTCAAAACTAGCACAACTGTTATAGAAACATTTTCTTGTAAAGTTACAAAAATTTAACCTTAAATGTTGATTAATGGAGTCAGGCGAACAGGTTGACTTCCAAATTATTTAGGAAACGTTCGAGGTTAGGTTAGTATGAAACTATTTTTATGTTATTACGGTTTACTTTAAGTTAGTAAGAAATAAATTTTCTTAAGGGCTTGTTCACTAAGAAAAGATTTTGATCTCAGAATAAATAGTATTTTTAATATTTAAAGAGTCATTCATATTAAAAGTTACTAATGTTACAAAAGAAGTTATATGTATTAAACGTAGCTTATTGTTTATATTAATCATAAAATTAAACAAGAGTGTTGAATTGTTTGACTGCCTTGGTGGTCCAGTGGTCGCAATATGCGCCTGCTGTGCACGAGGTTGTGGGTTCGATTCCCACACAGGACAAAACTTTGAGTGAGCCACAAAAAGTTGTTCTGAGTTTGGGTGTAATTTGTTTCCGTTAATTGTATGTTTGTAAAGTCCCCCGCGACACAGAGCTTGTTCTCTAGTGCGGGAGTTGTTTTTTAACCTAAATATTAAAAAAAAAATTCAATCGTAATTTCCTTACTTTCGCTCTGATTGAATTGGAAAAAAAACTCGGCAGGGACCTTATTCATTATCAGGCATCGCAAAAGCAGGCGTATGCACAGTAATGCGTACCATAACAAAATCTTTAAAAAACAAACTACTATTTCTGTATCACGGGAAGTTAACATAGTTTATAATGTGTAACGTTTAAAACTATTATTTAAACAACTGTCGCTTCCTGGTTGTTAACTGTCGTGACTTGTTTTAGTTTTATGAACTAATATAATTCAGTGTCAGTCTTCAAACGGTTGCATGTATGCTTCATGACGTTTTATAGCCTTAGGTGTCAATGGTAGTAAACTTGAATTTTGTCCCGTTATGGAATATTATAGTGTTAAGCCAATATTGTTGCAAAGTTTCCTTTTAGTAAGTAATTTGATTGCAAGTGTGGATTTGTGGTTTTGGTGTCGCCATTACCCACTTTGCGGACAAAAAATCCAATCCAATTAAAAATTTGTTCCGAGTTTGGGGGTTTGGAAAGTCTCGCGCCACATAGAACATGTTCTCAAGTATGGGAGTTGGTTTTAAAATTAAATAAATATAACACATTTGAGGTATTTTTGCAATCTACAAACAAATCTCTAGCTTCTCCAGTATCTTTCAATTATCTATAAAAACATTGATTCGCAACTCTATTTCGGCGTGAAAGAATAAACAATGAAATAAAATGTTATTAATTTAATTGTAGTCAAGAAATATTTGCTTATACTCTGGATAAAAGCTACAACAATCTACTCTTCAACAATATTCAAAATTAAATCGTACATGCAATACTATTGTAAACAGAAACTATTATTCATAGCTACAACACATATTATTCGACTGTGCCTACGTATACCACAGGTGGTAAACTAATCTTTTACATCAAACATTTACCATCGCCCACTGGAACATTCCTGGCCTACATAAGAATTATTGTTAGCTTTGTTTTACGACTTTTATCAAAGTTTGTCACGTATGGTCGATTGTTTTGTTTTTTGTTGTAATAGAATAATCATTATAATGTACTTATTTTTTCATAACAAGATCCGCATTTTGAAAAACTAGTGATTAATTGTGACGCAAGTTGGAGTAGCAATTTTATTGTTGGATAGATCAACATTTTATTTGTTCAATCAATCAATTAGCCTATCGCAGTCCACTGCTGGACATAGGCCTCTCCTAACACGCGCCTTTCGCATCTAGTCCGTCCCAGCGACCCTTTAAACCACCGGTCGGTCCACCTAGCTAAAAAAATCCTAGTAAATTTTATTTGTTGCTAATTCAAAAATCGTACTGATAGTAAACGTTGAGATCTGTAGAAAAACCAAAGAGATCGACATAGCTTAAAAGATTGCGTCAATTAAGTGGCAATAGGCAGGGTACTTAGGGCAGTAGGGGCAAAATGGATCTTAGGTGAAAGACCACCAACGGAATGTGACTAGACTGGGACACATCATATCAGATTGTCTTATTTGTTTGTTTAACTTGATGGTATTTAACTTTTGTCTATGAAAAGGGTATTTTTTTTTTATCAATTAAAAAGACAACTCTTGCATTATGGAACAAGCCCCGTGTTACACGGGACTTTACAAACATACAATTCACGAACACAAATTACACCCAAAATCAAAACTAATATTGATGAATCACACACACACTGACGTCACTCCAAGACGTAAACAAGCGGTGGAAAAATTCGAACTCTGGAGTTGGGGCTCGGATGGCACAGTTGGTAGTGCGCTGAGCCGGAACCCGAGACGCGCAGGTTCGAATCCTGCTCCGGGCTCGTCTTTTTCCACATTGCTTTAATATTTATGAATCACACAGTTTTTTCCACGTGAGAATCGAACCCACGACCTCCGGTTAAAGCAGTCCAACAGGCCAGTCATACATCACATTACATATAAGTAAAGTAGGCTTATCCGCCCATGCTCTCACATATATCTTCCAATCCAAAACGAATCCTCTCTCACACAGTTTTCCCCACATCACCACATAGATAATCCATTTTTATATAATAATTTTACACCTAGATAAGTAAAAAAGCAATTCACTATCACAATATCACAGTGTATCACAATTTGTTTGTTATGATGGCTACCAAATATGATTGGAACTTGTTTGGTGTATTATGGTCGATCATTATTATATGATAAACAATCTTTGTGTCCGTGTGGGTGTACACAATGTCATATCAAGGTTTTTGGATAATAGTTGTTTGGTTGCGTCTTGACTTGGTTTACATTTTAATCAATGTGGTTAGTATAGTGAATTATGCCTCTTACAAGAAGTTGTGTGAAGGAAATCCTACTAATATTATGTTTGTATGGATGTATGTTTGTTACTCTTTCACGCAAAAACTTCAGAACGAATTTAGATTAAATTTGACATAGAGATAGATTGTAGTCTGGAATAACACATAGGCTACTTTTTATCCTGGAAAAATATCTGTTCCCGAGGGAATGTACGCGCGGACTAAGCCGCTGGCTAAAGTTAGTATATCATAGTTTTGATTTTATGTTTTGATGCGATTGTAATGGTAAGGTGTAATGTGTTTATTTAAAAATACAGTACTTACTAGTCTCCCATTAGATTAACCAAAGAGTATTAAACCACAAATCTATGTGTTTGACTACTACAATATTTAAGGGCACTTCCCATTAAGAGGGATTGGCACTCGCGAGTATTTTAAAAATTCATTCATAACACACACACATAGTTTATTGTATTAACATCAATCCATTCCCCCATATATTATATTCCCCTCAAACTGTGTGACAGTGCCATTTTATCAAAAAAAAAAAACAAAGCTCATATCAAGCCTGCTATCTATATCAGGTTAAAATTTCATTGCTCAGAGACTCAAAATCCAGGAAGGAAAATCAGGAATACGTTTGGCAATCGCTCTTAAAATTCAATCTCGCAATATCATATTTTAAAAAATCAAATTTCTATTAATTATGTATAATTTAACATAGGGTAGATTGGTAACCAAATATGCACACGAAAAAGCTGCCGCAGTGTACTAAGTACCTTACCTACCCTGACTCGGCACAACTTTGACTTTGACTTTGACGGCCTGTCGTTCTAGTGGTTAGTGACTCTGACTGCTAATAGGTTCGGTTCCCACACAGGACAAAACTTTGTGTGATTCATAAATATTTGTTCTGAGTCTATGTATAATTTGTGTCCGTGAATTTTATGTTTGTAAAGTTCAAGAGAGGTAGGCATCGTACTAGCGAGCAAGCCCGACTGGAGAAGGACCTACACCTTACAGAAGACCACACACAGTGGTGTAGTTGTGTTCCTGTATGTGAGTACCTACAGGTCTCTAGCGTTCATTTAGGGATGCGTTTTGAAAGAAACGTATTCCTATCCCAGGAATAGTCCCATCATAAAGCCCTGGTGTAAAAAAAATAGTTAACAGTTGGCAACACGCAAGTAATACGTCTGGTATTGCAAGCGTCCACAGGCTATGGTAACTGCTTAACATCAGGCGGGCCGTATGCTTGTTAGCCACCTAAGTAGTATAAAAAAGAACAACAACCCCGCAATATAGAGCCTTGTTTCCTATTTTAATTTTTTGTCTCGCCTGGGGATCGAAGCCACAACACAGCTTTGGTAAATGGCGAGGTAACCACTGAACTATCGGTGCAATCAGTATACAAACATATTGTGTCTATAAAGTAGTACATAGTTGCTCTAGTGTATATTTTATTTTACGATGTGAGGCTATAAACACTAACTTCTCATACTAAAGAGCACTTTATAGTAAATTTTAAACTGTAACAAAATGTTTAGTGGTACAGGAAGAAACTAGATAATTTGTTTACTGTGTTCTTTTAAAATGTTTAGGCTAATATTCTAAGAGCTTTAATGAATGTAGTAACTACTAGACGGTGCTTAAACTGTATACTTTTACCGATCCTACGATAAAAGTAATAATATAATAATAATAATAGCAACCCATATATGGCCCACTGCTGGGCACGGGTCACCTCTCCTCTATCAAGAGAGAGAGAGGGTTTTAGGCCTTAATTCACACACGCTGGCCAAATGCGGGTTGGTGAATCTGACATGTCTTTAGAATTTCTTCTATGACATGTGGGTTTTCTCACGATGTTTTCCTTCACCGTTAGCAGATGGCGAATCATTTGATTCGTACATATAAACTCCACAAAGTGAAATTCACATTGGTACTGCCCGGGATCGAACTCGCACCTCTTGCGTGCAAGTCGGTTACTTTCCCACTCGGCCACCACCGCTTTTTGATAAAAGTAAACTAAACATTTATTATGACATCAATTAATAATTTCATTTTTGTACTAAAGGTTTGGTAAGTTTCACTTTTAAATTTAAATTTTCTACATTGAAAGTACAATACAATTAATTGGTAATGGTAATTAACTGAAACCCACTAGTTATTTAGGGTCTGAACTACAAATAATATTACGAAAAACCATAACTTTCTTTCAGTTAAACACATTAAAGAGTATTTCAGGCATACCTTATAAAAAGCTACTAAAATTAAATCAATATAAATTAAATCGAAAACGACAAATCTAATGTTTTTAAGCTATTGCATAGCTTCTATCGCGGGCCTTGGGCGTGGAGACCGAATCCAGAAATTCCGTACAGAAATAATAAATCTAACACCCCCCACTCCGACCGGCACAGCGGTGATACTTTTTTTAATGACGAATTCTCTAAAAAAATTGTGTAAGGAGGTTTTGATCTAAGACAATATTGATGTGAAAAAGACAGTATAAGGAGTCTTAAGGAATTATTACAATTATTCATTTTTATTACAATATATTTTTATGAATCATTGAGAATAAAATAAAATAATTTAGATAATTCTGTAGTACTTCTGAAGGTAATTTTTTATTTGTTTCGATAAAAAAATCATACTAAAAAATATGCAATAGCTTTACCGCGGCAGTCCCCGAGTGCCACATGTCTTTTTTTTTATATCTCTAATGCCTCCTTAACTCAAACGACTTAATCAAATTGTAATAAAATCACAAATCCTACTAATAAAACGCAAAAGTTTGTAAGAATATATGGATGTATGTTTGTTACTCTTTAACGCAAAAACTACTGAACGGATCTGAATGAAATTTGGCACTGAGATAGATTATAGTCTGGAATAGCATATAAGCTAAGAACAGAGCCGTGGGCAATAGCGAGTACTTTATAATAATATACCAACACAACTCTTTAATTCCCAGTTAGCTTTAGCTTTCCAATTATAATGTATGCAATACTAATCGGCTTACTAATTGATGATAAATTTGACCCAATTGTGACGCCATATTGGGTATTATTACGAAGTGATAGGTTTATTTATAATCCAATATGATTATGACAAGAGCGGAATTTAATGTACGATACGTATAAGTAGGTACCTCCATTAAATTACGTACAAAATTATAATAATTGATATATACGATGATGAGCATCCAACAATATAATTGCAAGCGTCCATAGGCTACGGTATCTGCTTACTATCAGGCCTCGGTGAGTCGATTCCTGAGACGGGCCAAAAATGTATATCGGGTTTTTCTTTCAAGAAATTCACCATAGATGCCCGAAGTTTGGAAATTGGCGGTGTTTACACCCCTGTGTCTCGGCAGGTAAAGCCGTTTGTCCTACGCCTGATCTCTCTCCGGTCGTTATGGATTGCCGTCCAAAAAAATTATGTGATCCGTAAATGTTTGTCCTGAGTCAGGATGAACTTTATGTCGAGTAATTGTATGTTTGTTGTAAAAAAGCGATGCTGGGCAAGTGGGAAAGTAACCGACTTGCACGCAAGAGGTGCGAGTTCGATCCCGGGTACCAATATGAACTTCACTTTGTGGAGTTTATATGTACATACTAATCAAATGATTGGCCATCTGCTAACGGTAAACATCAGGAGGAAACCCACATGTCTAAAAATTATTCTAAAGACATGTTTGATTCACTAACCCGTATTAGGCCAGCGTGTGTGAATTAAGGCCTAAACCCTCTCTCTCTTGATAGAAGAGAAGAGACCCGTGCCCAGCAGTGGGACATAGGTTGCTATTATAATTGTATGTTTGTAAAGTTCCTCACGACACAGGGCATGTTCCCTAGTGCGGGAGTTGTCTTTTAAAATAAGCCGAATATCTATGAGTAACTTTAAGTTAAAGTTAATAAAGAAAAACATGAACTGCCAATATATATATATATTTTAAAGACAACCGCACTAGAAAACCAGCTCTGTATCACGGGGCACTTTACAGACACAATTAACGGACACAAATTACACCCAGACTCAGAACAACCATTTGCGGGTCACACAAAATTTTGTCCTGTGTGGGAATCTAACCCACAACCTCGTGCAGGCGCATACTGCGGCCACTGGACCACCAAGGCAGTCAAAATGAATTCACATTAGTATATTTTTAAATCTTCCCAAGTCTATCACTTAAGTTTTAAGTTAGTATTGTTTAAATTGAGTCACAGTGTTATTTCTAGTCTGCCTATTCAGTCTGTAACTCTGTTGTTGTAAGGTAGAAATAGCGTTCTAAAATTACTTTTCAATTGAACCAAGTGCCAACTGCTAAACAGACTGTCGACTGACTATCGAGATGTCTCACAGTATCTTTGTTTGGTTCTTATTTATGCTTTTCAATATTACTTTCAATCATATAACAGATCAATAATAGCTGGTTTTATTGATCTGTATCGTGTTTATGACGTTATAAGTTTGAGATGCTTAGTTCTTCTTTTTAACCGACGAAAAAAAAAAGAGAGGTTCTCAAGTCGACCCGTATATTTGTTTTTTTTTTTTTTTTTTTTTTTATGTATGACCACGCATAACTTTTTACAGGGGCGTCCGATTTCGATAATTCTTTTTTTATTCGATAGGATATACTTTGAAGTTGGTCCCATTTTAACGACATTCAGCTCTTATGATGGGATCCATGAGGAATTGAGAGAACTCCTCAAATATTATAGGCAAACATATATCGATTTTGATATTTTCTACAATAAGTCAAGCATTTGCATTCAGAAAGTATCATTTGGTGAAGTAAAACAGATGAAGAAGACCACAAATGACTGCCAGAAGTTCTCAATAATAAGCATTTTGTGAATGGCGATAGGATAATATAGATATCGAATAAGATAGTTACAGCGACTGTAATAAAGTAAGTTCAATGTTTTTGATGAAAATGGTACCATTAAACTAATCTGATGATGAACTTGGGTGGCATAAGCATCGGAACTCCATAAATAAACAATGTATTCTAGCTGTGTTTGGGCTTATTGGAGTGGTCATAAGATGCACTCTGATTGTAAATTATTAGATTTTCGGAAACTCCGTAGTTTCAACTAGAAATAATACCCCTCAGTTAAATAAATAGGGAATAATTGATTGTTCACTCATAACATTTACATTTGTTTACCGATTTTGTTAAAATTTGCTAAACATATACAGTTTTAATGACACTACATCATCAAGGAGACCTTAAATTGATCTACAACCGACACGGAAGACAGTTAAGGGCACTCTTCAATAGTTTATAGCAGCTACTTAACTACTAACAAACCATCTAACAAACAAATTATTTATTACGTAAAGTGAAATGGTAATAAATAAATGTTTAGCGCCGACTTAAAATAAATTAGTTATTTTCCATTAGTGCAGCTAAAATCAAAATCAAAATCTGTGTTTGTAATCATAGAACATGGTTTATGTTTTACATTGAAGCGTACAAATTTAAATCTAAATCTCAGTACTCTGATTATAATTAAAACATTCATTGCCTATATATATTATTACAGATTAGAATAAACATATTTAATAAATATAAAAATAATAATAATAATGGTAATTAATTCAAAATGTTCGATTATAGATTCTAATAAAAAAAAACCTCGGCCTGAAAACGCGGCCAAGAGACTGGCAGCATTGCGACGCTGAATGGCAATGCTTATTCTTTAAGCCATATATTTGGCTAACCAGCGTTCTGGTCACGTGAAGCGTCGATTAAACGCTTCGACAGAGCTTTGAAAAGACCGCGAGCACTTGCACCCCACCCAAACGGCATAAAAACATAATCTCCGATGAGAATGCTGTATTTGCGCCCCTTGAGAGTCTCCGCAGATGCAACAGCAGCACCACCTGCTGTGCTTGGGAGATGGGATGGCGTGATGGCGTAGACACATCAAAGGCCTACCCATCTTCCAGGGCAGTAAAGACATACCATCAGGTCTCTTACCATCGTTGTGTACACAATATATATACACAATTGGGTTCCCGTACAGCTGTAACGCCAGTGGTGACAAGAGCGCGTCGGAGTATGTCATTTAGGTTAGCGTGCCAAGATATATTTTAAGAGATGTAGGGCGCTATACTAACGAGCAAGCCCGACTGGGGTAGGATCTCCACCTTACAGAAAACCACAGCCAAATAACTACACACAGCGATGTAGTTGTGTTCCTAAATGAGCGCTGGCGACCTGTACCCATACAGGTCTCCAGCGCTCATTTAGGTATGCATTTTGAAAGAAACGTTTTCCTGTCTCAGGGATACTCCATTTTAAAGCCCTAGTGTAAAAAGGTGGGTCAGCAACACACACAAGTTATACCCCTGGTAAGTATTGCAAAAGTCCATAGGGTACGGTAACTACTTAACATCAGGCGGGCCATATGCTTGTTTGTTTGTTATTAAAAAATATATGCGGCCTGCACTCCTGCTGCATGACAGGTCGTGGTGTCCAAGACTATCGACGGCTTCACCACAGCAACATCTATGCTGAGAAATAGAAGAAGCACCTAGACGAAGGATAAAAGTATTAAATATTAATGTCAGGATATTTTAAGCAGCTTCGTTAGCCTAAAAAAAAATGTTTTGTGGACTATAAGACGATATTTGGTTCAGTGGCATAAGTGGTTACCTCGCCGTTTACCACTACGCGGCGTGTTTTAGGTTCGATGTCCATACGGGAAAAAAGTTGTGTGACCCATAGTGGTGCCAATGGTTGTCCCTAATATGAGTGTACTTTGTATCCGTCAATTGTAAATTTGTAAAGTCTCCCGCGACACAGGGCTTGTTACCTAGCGAGGGACTTGCCTTAAAAGAAAAGGAAAATAAAGATTTTGATGTTATTGTTTAATCAAAGTTACAAAAATAAGGGTAAGTAATAAAAAAAAATTAAAACTTCTAAAATACAAAGATATATTGACTTTTTAGAAAAAATCGCGTTCTCCATCTTTGATCACGAAATAGATGTTATATTCGTATTCAACACCCCCGAAAAGCTCGAAGAGGACACCATAACAGGTCACTTGTCAGAAGTAGTAACTCGTTAAAGGTTTTACTCGCTAATCGGATTCGGCTGGGTAGTGTTTGAATGGCTTAGCCATATCTCCCTGTCCTAAATATCACAGTATCTCAAGACAAAAATGTTTGACCCGTGTATGTTACCAGTGATGAACATTATACATCTGAAACGTGGTCGTATATTAACGCTGCGCTGTGTTATAATAATTACCTTAATAATTATAATATTTTCGAGACGACTCACACATCGCTATCTGATCCCAAACTAGGCAGAGCCTGAACTATGGTAACCAGACAACTGATAAACATACTTATATATTTCTAAATACATACATATTATAAATAAATTACACCCAACACACACACACCCACAGAACAAACATTCGTGCTCATCACACAAAGATTTGACCTGGGTGGGAATCGAACCCACAACCTCCAGCGTAGCAGTCAGAGTCACTAACCACTAGACCAACAGGCCAGTTAATGCTTATGTATACATAAGCATAAGGATTTATTTGCGCTGTGTAAATCTTTATGTAAACGTAAGCTTAAGGCTCATGTTTACATAGCATAAGGATTTACACAGCGCAGTGATCTCAGTCAAAAGACGTGCACTGGTAGACCAGTGCGCGTCTTTTGATTGAGATCATAAGGACTTTATAACCAATTTCTGATGTATAATTATTGATTTGTATATGTAAGTCACAAAAAATTAAAAAATAATATCTTTTTAACAAAAAATTGAACCGACGAAAAAAAAAGGATTTGAAAAGTAAAAAATAATAAAGTTTTGAGTCGGCGCCAAACTAACGAATAAGCAAATTAATCTATACCTACATATATAATACTCGCCGTAACTGATTCACCAACGTAGAGCATATACATAAAGTGAGATGATGGCTTGTTTGTTTGGCGCCGACTCAAAACTTTATTATTTTTTACTTTTCAAATCCTTTTTTTTTCGTCGGTTCAATTTTTTGTTAAAAAGATATTATTAATAATGCGTAAAACAAGAATGTCTGTGTTCCCTCTACCGTCAAATTAAAAGGACACCAGTATGGCAGAAGTTCACATGTCAGGAGCCATGTGTTCGAAGCTTTCAAGGTCCATTAATGTTTGGTATTGTATATAATACGAGTGCTAATTATTTTATACTTACCTTTTTTAAACAGGTTGGTGATATTATTATTATTTATTTAATAAAAAAAATAGGCTACAAGTACTCAAGAGAGGTAGGGCGCCGTACTAGCGAGCAAGCCCGACTGGGGAAGGACCTTCACCATACAAAAGACCACAGCCAAATAACTACACACAGTGGTGTAGTTGTGTTCCTGTGTGTGAGTACAGGTCTTCAGCGCTCATTTAAGGATTCGTTTTGAAAGAAACGTATTCTTATCCCAGGGATAGTCCCATCATAAAGCCCTGGTCTAAAAAAATGAGTTGGCAACACGCAAGTGATACTTCTGGTATTGCAAGCGTCCATAGGCTACGGTAACTGTTTAACATTAGGCGAGCCGTATGCTTTTTTGCCACCTAAGTAGTATATATAGTAAAAAAAAAACTGACAACCGGATTCTGAATTCATTGAATTATTCAGCTCAAATAAAACATTGATCATTTCGCTATTCATGAATCGAATACACGTAGAGCGTCAAATAGCATTTGGTTCGTTAATAGATTTTAAACAAAATCATACTGACCATGTACCAACAATAATCTAGTATCAAATCAAATAAACAGAAGTCCTTCTTTATGGCGGAACAGTGCGCCAGAAGTAAATTACGACTTCCTTCAATTATAAACGTATACTAAGTTAAACTAGCGCTCGCGCTAACTGAACAGTTAGCGAAATATATAGCTCAGATAAACGCGCTACAAGCACTAACGGTAAAGGCATCGTTACACGACACGGAATCAACATAAACTCAACTTAACTAACGCTTTGTCCCAAAAATATTGTAGCCATTGATAACACTGTTACAGTTATTGGCTAAAAACGGTTTTTGAGGATTAGTCTTTGTTATAGATGCAAGGATTTTAAATATTTGTGCAATATTAACTAAGTTAAAAGTAATCCAATATCGAATTTTGCTATAAACTTTTAAAAAACGTACTTAGGCGTATATTAGGAATAGGTTTTTATATACCAGTTATGAAAAAAAAAGATGTATGATCAATAGAAATTTATTTAATATATTACTCGGTGCAAAAATATATGAGAATAACTTTGAATCATACATATATTTTTAATTCAGTTGGTGATTTTAAGTGTATTTTTAGACTCCAAAGTAGCTGCGTGCCTATGCAACAAAATAATATGATTTAGTAAAACTACTCCTTACCAACATCATGTTAAGAAAAAATAAGATATTAATGAATTGAATTTGAATAAGATTTTTAGTGAAATAACTAGTTTTTTTTTGTAGTTAAAAAAAAACTAGAAAGAAGATTTCTTTCTTTGAAAAGACTTAACAAAATAAAAAAGATACAACACATTGTTTAGTGTGTAAACGCTCTAACGGCTACCAAAAGCATCTACAAGGCAGAGTTGAAGTTTCTAGAATGTTCTGATAATGTTTCTAACATAGTAAGGCGAGAATTTAAGTATCATAGCTTTGCAAAATTGCTCACTATACACTTGACTCTGTGCTTACCCCTAGAATAATGTTGGTTTGTGATATTCAGCATTTATACCTAGAATTGAATAAGCTGTAAATTGTTAGAATTTTTTACATAAATTATGTCTTTGCAAAATTATAAGTTCCCAGAACCGACGTCCATGCAACATACAAACAAATACAACACAAACCCACTTACATACAAACAGTAGACTCATTTGGGAATTACGAACAGGAAACTACGATTATATATATACTATTTGTTGCCCGCGGCTCCGCTCGAGTGGATGTCGGTTATCGCTGTAAAAAGCCAATGTGTTATTCCAGACCATAATCTATCTCAAATTTCATGCAGATCCGTTCAGTAGTTTTTACGTGAAAGAGTAACAAACATCCATCCATCCATCCATACTTACAAACTTTTGCATTTATAATATTAGTAGGATATTCAAGATTTATAATCGTAGTTTAGAAACATGCATAATTTTATTAGTTTATACATGTATTTTGTCACTAAAACACGCATTCAAAGTAAAATTCAATTTATTTTGCATTTAAATTTACTTTTCTTTTTTTTTTTTTTTTAGGTACAACACAATATGTATAATTAATTGTCAATTTTTTTTTTTTTATGATATGAATAGAGAATTTTATTTACAAGTAATTTACAACTACAACTATAAATCACATAATATAAACAACACAAAAAAAAAAGAAGGGGAGGGCTGCTTAGTAGGCGTCGTAAAATTCCTCCGCATCGATGTCTACTGAAAACGTGCCCAGGAGACTGGCAGCATTGCCACGCTGAATGGCAATGCTTATTCTTTGAGCCAAATATAAGCCAGCCTTCTGGTCACGTGAAGCGTCGACTAAACGCTTGGACAAATCTTTAAAAAGACAGCGGGCACTTGTACCCCACGGCCCAAGCGTTTCGACTCCAAACGGCTCAAATACATAATCTCCGATGAGATTACTGTATTTGCGCCGCTTGAGAGTCTCCGCGGATGCAGCAGCAGCACCAGCACAACCTGCTGTGCTTGGAAGATGAGATGGCGCGAGGGTGTCGACACATGTTGCGTCCCACACCAAAGGCCTACCCATCTTCCATGGCAGTAAAGACATACCATCAGGTCTCTTACCATCGTTGCGTACCAAACCGTTGGGTTCCCGTACAGCTGGAACGCCAGCGGTGACAAGGGCACGTCGGAGTATGTCATTTAGGTTAGCGTGCCGGGATATGCGACCTGCACAGGAGTGCAGGTCGCATATCCCGGCACGCTAACGCTAACGCAGCAGGAGCTGCATGACAGGCCGTGGTGTCCAAGGCTGTCGACGGCTTCACCACAGCAACATCTATGCGGAGAAACAGAAGGAGCACCTAGGCGAAGGCAAGTAGCCATGCGGAAGGTAGTATCGTCCAACATGGTACCTATGTTGGGCGATGGGAGTGCCTGAAGCCAGAGTCCCGACTCCCATTCCCCCACAGCCAGCAAACGAGCGCGCTCAGCAGGACTGGTAGACGAGTTTATGAGGTTATTCCTAACCATCCTGCAAAACGGCTCATCCCACTGTCTCTGAGAAGAAAGGTTAGTGGGTAACTCAGTGTTGGGCACAGTAATTTTCCAAGCATTAATGGCATCGGTCTTACATGGCACATCTGAACCAACCAGTGTGGACTCTAAAATTTTCCTGGTTAGTTCTTCCGTGCTATGAACCGAGGACAAAAATGCTGGTAAACTGACATCGGAAATTTTGCGAACGCCGAGCCTGCCCAAACGAACTGGCAAGGACGCTTGAAGCCATGCTCGGTCGTTCAGGGCCACATTAAGAATTTTACTAATGGTGTTGTGGATAATTTGGTCCAATTTGCCTAAAAGTGTTAAATGTTGCCAAAACGGGGTAGATCTTAAGGCGTGCGTGAATTTAGGGACAAAAAGGCAGTGTCGAATGATTGTAAAAGCCGAATGCATATTAATTTTCAGTAGTCGGTCCGAAACTTCACAGAAATTTTGTACTTTTTCTGGTATATAAGAATTGAAAGCTTCTTCAAAAATTGGGGACCCGAGGAGGTGAAACGTATTTTTCTCAATAATTTTGATGTTAGGTGCCAAAGTATTAAATTTTGATAAAACTGAAAGTTTGTCATTAATTTTGTCGCTTATGTAAATTTCACATTTGCTCGTGTTGAGCTCTAAACCAATAGAATTAAAATCATTTTTTAAAAAAGCCAAATCTTGAAATACTGTTTCTACATCGCCTCCTAGGGTCCCATCATCCATGTACCAGATGTTAAATTTTGATTTAATTTTTTCAATGATGGGGTGGATGGCTAAACTGAAAATAACTGGCCCAAGAGGATCACCTTGTTGACAACCAACTGCTGATTCTAAAAGTTGTTCCTTGTACAATAATTTGGATGGATGCCTATAACATTGCCAAAGAAATTTAAAAATTTTGGGGGTTTCCAATTTTGCCTGCGTCAACAAGGTGTCCCTATTCACCGAATTAAAGGCATTTTTCAGGTCAACCTTTAAGATGACTTCACCATCACCACAGCCAAGGTATGTTGATAAGGCATGTATGGCCGCCTCACAACCCCCTCTTGACCCAAAGCCCAGTTGTAGGGGTTGGAATTTATTTGCCAAAGCTATGCTGTAATATTTACAGCATAGCTTTGCAGCCATACGCCTATACGTACACCCTACGGCAATGGGACGAATGCCACCATCTTTCTTCCGCAGGGCACATAAGTTAGCCCCATACAGAAGATCGATGATGCCATCGTCCACACCGCCGGCGAGCATAAGGTTCATTAAAGCCGTTAGCTCCTTCAAGAGTGCATCCCCAGCTTCCCCGGCGCCTGAACACAATAGATCTTTAAGGTGTTGAGGCGTTAAACCGTCGAGGCCGCCGGCAGACCCGTTCCGGAAAGAGCTAACGGCTAGAAACACATCCTTGGCTGTGACACTGAGACTATCTGAATCAAAATCAGATAGTTCAGGGAAGGTAAGGTCATCAGCAGGCGCCGGATGCTTGCTCTGCAAACCGGCAAGAGTGTCTGGAGAGCACGGCGCCACCACATCATTACTAAATAACAACCTTGATGCTCCCCTTATATCACCTTCCTTCAATTTTGTTTCTACATAATGATAAAGAGTGTTTTTTTGGCTAAATGAAAATGTTGTGTCTAAAAGTGGTGTTGTATTGTAACAATTGTTTTTGATTTGTGTCGTTAGAGATATTTGATTGGCCTGGTCTTTTTGAACGTGAAGAATCCTGTATGGGAAGGTGATTAGTTGTTCCCAAGCTGTATTAGAGTTCTCCCGGACGACAAGACCGATACAGCGGGCCAAATTTTGGGCTACTGCAGGTCTCGCACCTCGCGGAACTCTCTTAAGGACCGGAATAGAATTTTTTAATCTTGCTAGATATTTCCAGAAGGGAATTTTGTCAGCGGCGTCCGTTGAGGCCTCTGTGTGTGTTGTGGGGCTAGGCAATTCATTTTGGGATTTGTGAACTTTCCCAAAATGAATTTTCAGGCCCCTCACACCTTTAAAGAAACGAGATTGGGAACAATGTGGGCAACGCACTAGGTTGTTAAATGTGGTAGGTTGACTGGCACTTACCTCCACATCGCTACTGCCATTCCATTCTTGAGACATATATATAAATTACACTTAAAAACACTATATTATTATAATACTTATAAAAATAAAAATATATAAATTGTCTTTTTGACACTTTTCATGCTGATTTTTGTGACAGCGCGTCGCCTTGGTGCCCGCGGCTTCGCGTCCTGCCAAAAATGGATCCTGCTTGATATTTTTATATTATACTATTTCTGTTGATCGGGTATATAAAAGTATAATATCTTCGTTTATAAATCTTCAGTATGTAGTTATTACACGGAGTAGATAACTGGGTAGGTGGCCGGTTTTGGAATTGATATTGTATTGGTATTGGTATTGATATAAGAGCACTTATTTCAGTAAAAGCGGTGAACTCTATAAAAAACTTTTAATGGAATTCCATTAGGTATATAATTTAGTATTTAATATTTATTTAAAACGATCACACGCATCAATGTCAGCTGTCAATGTATAATTCAAGCAGCCCTCCCCTTCTTTTTTTTTTGTGTTGTTTATATTATGTGATTTATAATTTACTTTTCTTATTTTTCAAAAAGATTTTTGATAAAGATAAAGTAGATTTTGATCCTTTGACGGTTTTAAATCAAGATAAATCCATGCCTGCACTTGAGATGTTCAGATCTGCAGATCTCACTAATCATAATCATGAATTGAGATAAAGTCTTGTGCTGACATCAAGTCCTTTAGTTGTCGGTCTACAAAGCCACTCGGAGCCATTTAAGGTGAATTTTTAAAGCAGTATGCTCTTGTGAATTGTGAAGATCTTCTAAATCGTAGTACATTATGATGGCTATAAAATTTGTATTTGCGAGTCTTACGATTTTAAATGCTGACTTAAGAATAAAGGATTACAGGGTTATAGGTGAATAAATGGTAAATAATAAAAATATTAAAGATTTAAGTATATAGGAGATATATTTATTAAGAAAATTGTAACGATTTTCAATAAATAATATCAAATATGTATAAAAGAAGAATATGGGAGAGATTCACGTAATTAAAAAAAATACTAAAAACATTGGCGTCCAACTGCCAATCCTGTAAAAACAACACTGGGAACGAGCAATCACATATTTTATTCGAAGATTAAAATATGATTTTTATGAATTTTTATTCTGTATGTGTGAAGGATTTAAAAAAAGAATATGAAACTAGTTGGAATATTCATCAAACCGTTTTATTACATTGGTATCAATACAAATTGCAATCAGAGGAATGTGATATCGAATATATTTAAACGTTTAACTATTAAATACCTGGCTTGATATTTTTCATTGTTCGCCTCTTATTAAAACTTTTAAAATACTTTCGAATGGAATCTAATCCACTACCGCTGATTAAGTCAATATAATTTTATTGTACAGAGTACAGATTTAGTTTGTTATTTTGGATTGATAATGATAAACCCTAAATATAAAACTGTTTTACTAATAAAATAGAAAATCTTACTATCACAACACTTTACTACCTAAAGATGGGCAAAATTCTAATAATCGTTGTTATAATATTGACGGATTAAGAATACAAATTCACCACCTCGTTTCACTAATAAAATTGAAAATCTTACTATCACAACACTTTACTACATAAAGTTAGGCAAAATTCTAAAAATAGTTTTTATAATATTGACGGTTTAAGAATTCAAATTCACCACCCCGTTCCATCCCGAGGGTGTCGTAAGAGTCGACTAAGGGCCGACAATATCCACTGCAAGAGAGGGAAAACTCGAAACAAAACCCGTCTGGCAAGCGTGGTGTTGTAGGCTAATATCCTTTTAAATGTATGGAGACCCGTGCTATGATAAGCTGATAGAGCTGCCATCGGAATTATAAAGCAAGAACTAAAAAAAAAACACTATTATATTATATTTTTGACTGCCTTGGTGGTCCAGTGGTCGCAGTATGCGCCTGCTGTGCACGAGGTTGTGGGTTCGATTCCTGCACAGGACAAAACTTTGTGTGACCCACACAAAGAGTTGTTCTGAGTCTGGGTGAAAATTGTGTCCGTTAATTGTATGTTTGTTTAGTCCCCCGCGACACAGAGCTTATTCTCTAGTGCGGGAGTTGTCTTAAAAAAAAAAAACTCTGAATAAACAATCCCTGAATTAAACGAATATATTATTTATTACATGACTAAATAGCCGGTTGCTTACAGATACAGATCATTACTGCATTATCCGTTGCTAGTGGCGAGCCAATGTGCAGTATCCCCGCTCTTTATAATCGGAACAAGGGGTATAACGGGTTTTGAGCTCCGGACAAATTGCGACTCCCCTTCACATCTGATTACAGACAGTCTTGGGACCGTTCTCAGAGAATTTCTTGAGCCATCAGTTTAGAATTAAGTTAAACGTCAGGAATTTCATACAAGATATCATAGAGGTAAAGTTGATTGAAGGAGATAACCTCTGAAACTATTGATCAGATTATTTTAGAAATCTGAGCGAAATCTATTTGTAAGTGACGTATTTCTACTGAAATTATTGATAACTGAAACATAATTTTACATATCTAAGGATAGGTAGATACTCAGCTTGCCAATAGCGATTTTAATATTGTCGGCGCCATATACTGAGTAGAAATTTTTTTTTTTTATCTGTTGTTCGTCCGTTGTCGTCTGCGTGGTAATTTGGACTATTTTTCCCGATTTTACAAGATATCTCACTACTGTTCCGCTCCTATTGATCATAGCGTGATGTTATATAGCCTTCCTGGATAAATGCACTATTCAACAAAAAAAAAGAATTTTTCAAATCGAACCAGTACTTTCTGAGATCAGCGCGTTCAACCAAACAAACAAACTCTTTAGCTTTATAATATCAGTATAGATAAATACTTTCTTTTTTTCTATCCAAAAAAACATAAATAAGTTTCATAGCTTTTTAATTGTAAGACATGAATATTTAACCTAAACTTGGCCACAAAAATACTCCTTTTTTAAAAAGACCCTTTTGTTTACTCCTCGAAATTCGTCTTAAATCAGCGTAGAAGATTTATATTCAGTACCGTAAGACAAGTGTGGGTACATTGAGCCGTGTTTACTCACTCGTGACACAACTGGCTTTAGGAGATTGACTCAGCAGACGCTACTATGAATTTCTCAATCATTTTTTCCTTCTAAACAAAATTCAAGTGTACTGAATGAAGCTTTTGCATGTTGTTCGGAATCTTTCATCGTTAATGTGATTGCGTTCAGGTGAGTTCGCTTCATAGATTGTAGCGGCAAATTTATATGTTTGTGTACCGTTTTCTGATATTAATTTCCGATGTCGAAAACTAGGGAAGTATACTTTTACATTTAACACCTTTTTCTGATGATTTTTGAGGTGGTTCTTAGCTGCGTTTCTTAAAATTCCATCTCAGCCAAAATACGTCCACTGCTAGACATAGACTTCCCGCTATGGTTTTCCACAACACTCGGTCATGAGCTCAGTTTAACCGGTATAACACAGAACTAAAGACAAAAACTAAACTACACCTCAATATTACTTAATAAAAAAATCTTTTAATAAAACGTGTGTTATATCTCTACTATTTCATTTAAAACATATCTGATTCCATTCCATACTCACACTAGTCGTTCAACGAAAACGCCAGCATTTAACCAAAACTGTTTTTAAAATCAATCCGATACCAACCACTTTTATCCCCTCAAACTGATATCACTAAAACCGTTCGAGAACAAATCGTACCACCATGTTTGCGCATACGTCGGACGTTTTTTGAATGGAATCCTACTCGCTTTTGGATTTCCAAATAAGATACCGTTTCAAATCTCATGTTAGACATGGCAGACACATTCAGATATTGAATGCAGTTTTTGTCAGTCGTCGGGACGTAAAATTTTTCGTTCGTTGCCATAAAAAGTGCAGACAAGATTTTCGCCAGAAAATAGATGAATGGCAGAACTGTTTGGATTCTGATTAAGTTTTTATTGTCGTTCTGTTTGATAGTTGATGAAATATAGAAAGCCGTTGAGTTTTGATTTCATTTATTGTTGAACTTGGTATAACAGCAATTTCAGTAACAAGTTTTGTGTCATTCACTTTTGTGCGCCATTGATTGAATAATTCAATACCATACCCAGGAGAAATATTATTATGTGCAGGTATCCAGTGCCTATTTCAGATCTCAGTTTTGGATAGGCAACACGTGAAAATGCAAGTGTCTAAAATCTATGATAATTATTTACTAATACTGTTGCCGGTATATATCGGTTATCGCGATAAAAAGTATCCTATGTGCTACTCCACTGTACTAAATTTCATTTTTTTTTATTCAGATTCGTCCAGTATTTTTTAATATTAGTAGGTATCAGGTAGACTGTTGGCTTTGTATACTATGTATATACATTTCAATAAATTTATCACGCAAATTGATAGACAAATGTTGTATACTGATACAACGTTTGTCTATCAATTTGCGTAGTACCATCAAACAAAGCTGAAACAGTATTAAAGCACTCATAGCTTTTGTACTGTAACTAAACAAAGTTAAGCAATTTTCGAAGTGGTAGACTGTATAATGGTATTTGAACTGGGGGGTTTCCTCGCAAAGGTCAGTAGAACAGCGTAAATACATGAAAAAAAGTTTATATATAATTTGAATATCAGATTTCTACTATATAATTGATTTAAAATTATGTTGAAGTTATTGTCAGGCATTTTTTTATACTACCAAAGCAGAAACTAACATATGGCCCGTCAGGCTATCACACGCGCCTTGCCGACCTTTTAAAAACCTTATAACTGGTTTTAATAATAACTCCTTTCTTGAAGAACCCCATGCATCATGAAAGTCATGCATAATTTCAGGAAAACCTCGGCAGGGAACTGATTCCACAATCTAATCAAATCTAAATTAAAAAACTGTAGTGAAATCAAAACTAGTACCAACAAAATTGGCCTTATTGGTTTCAGCTCCATTTAGTTTAGTCGTCACTTTGACTGGAAGACGCGCACTTACAACCAAACTGTTCAACATTTAAACAAAATGGTTCCTACTTACTGCCCCAGTAATTTGTTACATGACGAGCACTTTCCAATAAGCAAGGACAGTATTTCAGCATCGCAAGAAGAGCAAATATATGTGTCCTCCGAAATTCGAGAGCGGACCGTTCGCCCACCTGTGTCGTGGCTAAAGAGAAGTTATGCGTTCAATTTTGTTCTGGGTAGCAATGAGGACATGACGGTGAGAGGAGCGGGTTGAAATGCCTTTGCTAGCTTAATGCGATATGTTAAGAATTAGAAAATTGTCTCAGGAGACGCCAACTTTGTTAGGTAAATGAGGCCTTTTGAAGTATACATCGTAAGTGAAAAGAAAACTGCTAAAGCACTAAAATGATGCGTTTGGAAAATGAGCTTTAGCGTAATAACTTTAATTATCATTTTCTAAAAATACGTAGTAGTCAGTAAGAAGTTGATTAGCGACAAAAAGTATTATCTCCATTATCCGTACGTATTATTGTTGGTCTTAGCTATCTTGAGCCAGCGCAATGAAGCCACTTAGTATTAAATGTTGATGTACCGCATAGCGGGGTTAGGAACGATTAATTAGGTATTTCTGTACAACATAATCAAGTAAGAATAAAATATTTACATTAATAGTTATTAAAATTAAAGTAACCTAACCTAACCTACTTACAAACAATCAGATTTAAAGGTATTTTACCTATAAATAAAATATCTGCGTAAGGTCGGAGGAAAGGTGCCCAAAAGACTGGCCACATTTCCACGCTGGATTGCAAGGCTAATACGTTGTCCCGAGCAAAAATAAAATATATATTCGAAAATAATAATATATTTTCATTTTTTTTTCATCGTCCGTCGTCATGTAGTATTTCATCCAATCAGAGAACGCCAAGTAAGTTGTGTTGCCGCTGCCGCTCTCACCTACTACTGTGTCCAATACCAGGCTGTCGCAGTACCATAGAACCAAAATACTGTCTCTTGCGAGCCACAACCCGAATCTCTTATTTCACTACCGTGTTATTTGTCGAGACACGCCAATGTTAGTCTTGAAAAGAATATGTATGACATTTCTATTAGCTTTTTTTGCTTGTATTGCTGTATTTTCCCTAAGGGTTAGGTATATCATTCCAGTATAATATGACAGATATATTTAGATTTCCAGCAATATTCTTGAGCCAACTTTCATCTGTTGCTGGGGTTATTAATTCCAGATTTTCTTTCAAAGCTATAAAATTTTTGATTGAACTGTTAAATATAATTTCTTTTATGCTAATTTATTTATTACTAGCTTAGCCAGCGACTTAATTTTCGTAAATTTTTCATGTTTATTATATAATACGATTTTAATTTCTAAGCTATAACATTGATACGTGCAGTACATTTAGCATGAAGAAGTAACAAACATCTATACTTCCTAATTTGCGCATTTATAATATCGGTAGCGTACCACTGGCAACAATCGGACTGATATAAAAATAAAGGGCTATAAATACACTAAAAAAACGAATAACCTTCCATTTGATGTACACTCACGCACGCACACACACCTTAACATATGTAACAAAATACAACACTATATTTATTTGTTGACATTCTTAAGTATTGTTAACAAATTTAATTTATTGAAGGTACACAAGAGCGGAGCCAATATTTTGTCTGAAAGGAGACTCCAATCACTAACTAACAAAAAATGTACTTTTTAACTAAATAAACATTTTGAATTTAGAATTCAATTTGAATTTTTTGATGTATTCAGCTCAAAAGCACCTTATTAAATAGTTGTCCTATTTTCACGCAATATGGCGATGGTAAAACGCTAATAACTGTCACACGAAGAACTTTTTAACAATTGAATTTATTTTTACCTCTTGTCGATATTATTGTGAATGCCTCCATTGCCCACAATGCCCACCCACTTGGGTAACTTGAACTGTGTGGTTTTACAAGGAGCTTTGTTGTGATACACGAGACGATATTGTCGCGATGATTGGATATATGGTGTTTTGTAAAGATTTAGAGTGTTAAGGAGTCAAACACGTCGATTTTGTTGAACACTCAGTGACGAAAACAATAATAATGCTTGAAAAAGAGTGGCTTTCATGAAGAAAATGAACAAAACATTAAAAATTACAATTAAGTATGTTAATTTGTTAGGGTAAACAAGTACGTAAATACTAGTTTTTCTTTGTAATTTGCCCCATGGCAATTTCAGATAATGATTTACGTTGCAGGGACTTTTGAGCAAAATGTTGAGTCCAGGCGAGCTGTATACTTATAGTATTTATACTACCAAGATGACAAACAAGTATAAGGCCCGCCTGATGGTGTTGGGAGATGTCTATGTCCAGAAGTGGACGGCGATAGGTGATTGATGGTAAGTAGTTATAGTAGTAGAAATAAACGGTATGAAATACTTATTAATAGGCATCAACGGGCTTAAAAACCATAATAGGCCGCTCTAATTAAATAATAAAGTATCACAAATGTGCGTGTATAATACATATAAATTTAACATTTTGACAAATTTGCAACCATTAGGTACAGCTGTAATACTCATGAAACTTAACGTTGTATACAAATTGTTAACTAAACATTATTATGATTTTGCTTAAATTTAAACATCAGTTACGTTTGTATGCTAAATTGAATTACTTCAATGTATTATTCAATTTCAGTTTTAAAACAGAAATTGAAAACATGATATTATAGACATGTCGAGCACCGCTGGATTATATACTATCGTAAAAGTTGAAGAAAGGTGTAAGATAAAATTACTATATATTTAGTGATTTTTTTATACTAATTAGTTCATTTATTTCATAAGATATTTCATCATATCAACCCATAAACGTCCCACTGCTGGGCACTGGCACCATACAATTTGGAGGAATATTAGCTTAATATACCACGCTGGCCAGACGGGTTGGTATAGGGTTTTGTTTTGAGATTTCCTTCTCTTGCAGAGGATATTGTCTGCCTGACTTACTCCTTTAGTCGACTCTTACATCCCTTGGGATGGGGTGCGGAACGGGGTGGTGACATTTTGTATTCTTAATCCGTCACCGTCAAAGATAAGATATTTACTTACATGTATTGTTATTTAAATAAAAGTAACTTAACGTAAACTACTTATAAACAATCATATATTATATCTAATTAATGTAAAAATGTGTAACAAAGCTATAAAACATTTTCGTAACTGTTTAGGACAAAATCTAATTGAACCCTGCTCTAAATCAGATTTATTTTGTTTCTAATTTAAAATTATAGTATAAAATGTTATAAATCTTTCATTTAAGCACAATTTTAAACCTTTACATAATAAATAGGTGTGATATTTATCTGTTGAGGCGCAATTTTTCAAACATTAAAGCGGAGTATCGATCTAGTTGCGCCCACTCGTTCATCAGCACATTATTCTTAGCTCTATCGCATCGCTGACAGAAGGTTTTGGCGTCCAATATCTTAGCTTGTGTTCTAAGTAACGTGTTGTAGCGGGTAACTTTAACGAACCCTTTTTTGTCTTTTAGATACCCAATCTAAAAGACATAAAAAAGGTTCCTATCTAAACTGATTTAGGAATATTATTTTGAAGCAAAAGGAAAGTCCGGAATAAAAATCGACCAGTCAAAATGTTCCTATTTATTTAGTCGTGATTTCCAAAATTCTGATCGAATAAAAAGATATATTTTAAAGTGAAGGGCTACATATAGGGTGATACAGGGTATTTTGCTGAAATTACCTTAAAAAGTGAACCGAGGGCCCAAATTGTTATACAACTCCAGCTCTAGTGCTGATAATCCTATGTCGTAAATCGAGAGTGTCTTTACAATAATAAAATTCACTGACACAAACCTACCTAGACTTGTAACAACTATGTGTATTATTCCCACGTGGAGATCTAATTTATGCCACTCGATGTGATCAAATAAGGTAGTCACTTCAAGCATTACACCTCACGGGCAGTCTTTTTTGATACCAAAAAAATCTGTTTAGACCACAAAAACAATTCTCCTATGTGTATAGCCATCTACTGAGCACAATTCTAGATTTAAGGCAAACTTGTCAGCAGAATAACCTATTAATCTAGGATCTAACGATTATCCACACGTTTGCGACCCCTGAACGAAGCAGACAGTGTAATTAATACCCGAAAATCGCTTCATCCCTCAACTGGCGCCATATTGTCAGACTAATGCCTGTCACTAGCGAAGAAGTATCGCTTTATATAAATTCTCCAGTTCAATTAATTTCTGTTATGTCTGGCCGGTGTCGAGTGGGTTTCATTAACCTTCGGTACTTTGGTAGGTGACCCAGTACGGCACATAAATATCGGATCATAGAAGATTGTATAGCCATCAATTTTCTTATCTCATAAAGTTAATTAAATAGTTTCAGTCAGTCAAAACCAATTTAATCCAATATGTTGTAAGTGATCTGATGATGAACGGGACTTTGTAAAAGCTGGTACTATTTGTCTGTTTAATATTTTACCTGGTTGTGGCGGGCAGGTTAAAGATATCTTTGATTACACTAACATTGAAACGGACCATAATGAAGATCACTTTTAAGTATCCTTTCAATCACTCTTGGTAGGCAGTGGTAAGCGAGCGGAAAGTACCAATTTACTTCAAAACCAAACACCTAGTAAATTTTCTTTTCCGATCAATATTTTTATGATTAAACTAGGGGTCGCCCGCGACTTCGTACATTTTCCCGATTTTGCAACATATCTCACTACTGTTCCACTCCTATTCATAATAGCGAGAAAATATATAGCCTATAGCCTTTCTGGATAAATGCACTATTCAATAAAACAATATTTTTTCTAATCGAACCAGTACTTTCTGAGATTAGCGCGTTCAACCAAACAAACAAACTCTTTAGCTTTATAATATTAGTAAAGATACTATAACAAACATTTTATATGCTACTAGTTCCTGCCCACGGCTTTGCCTGAGCGTACAACAGTTTCTTTTCCGAGATAATACCCTATTCCAGACTGTATGTTATCTCTGTGCCAAGTTTTGTTCAGCCTATTTGGGGTGATTGAGTAACACACATTCATCCAAACTTTCGCATTTATTATAAACAATCCTAATTCAACTTTTAAGAGATATTAATTAACCCAGGACTTCGACTCGGCAGCCGTACGTACTATCCATTAACGCATCATATCGGTCATAGCAAATAAGCTAGTTCACAAAAGTAATTAAGTTAATTCATAATATCCGCGTAGATGAAGAGCTATTTTATATAAGGTTCCGTTTTCCACGTAAATTACACCGGTAAAGTCTTCATAGTAAGCTCACTGATTGGAAATTATCCCTCAGTTCCTTTGGCTAGTTAAAGAGCCAATTTTAATAAATCGATGCTAAATTAATTATTCTTTCATCGGCATTTACAGGGTTTGCGGTGTCTTTGTCGTCTTTATCTTTTGGAACGGCTGGTTACTTTAGAACAGTGTATTTCAAGTTATGGCGTTCAAATTTTGCATTACTATGTCCCAGTTTGCAGGCTATTGGTACGTATGGTGTACAATAAAGAATCCTCATCATCATTTAAGGATGCGTTTTGAAACAAACTTACTCCTATCCCATCATAAAGCCCTGGTGTAATAAATGGATTGGCAACACGCAAGTGATTCTTCTGGTATTGCAAGCGTCCATAGGCTACGGTAACTGCTTATTATCAAGCGGGCCTTATGCTTGCCACGCAAGTAGTATAAAAAAAAACATCATCATCATCACCTCAGCCTGATAACGTCCATTGCAGAACGGAGGCCTCCTTTATATGTCTCCACAATGGCCGTTCCTGAGCTGCCTGCATCCAGTGCTTTCCTGCAGCTCTTATGATATCATCTGTCTACCTAGTGAGAGGTCGTTCTACGCTCCGCTTTCCTGTACGAGGTCGCCACTCGAGAAACTTACTTCATTAAAGAATATTAGGTGGCAAACAAGCACGCATTGTTCCCTTTGAACGCTTGCAATACCAAATGTAGCACTTAGGACCCAAAAAAATATCATCAAGGTTTTACCTTTTCGTATTCTAAGCGATGCGCGATGGTACCTAATAATAATAATTATATTTTCGGGACAACTCACACATCGCTATCTGATCCCAAACTAGGCAGAGCCTGTACTATGGTAACCAGACAACTGATAAACATACTTATATATTTCTAAATACATACATATTATAGATAAATTACACCCAGACACAGAACAAACATTCATGCTCATCACACAAAGATTTGTCCTGGGTGGGAATCGTACCCATGACTTCCGGCGTAGCAGTCAGTGTCACTAACCACTAGACCAATAGGCCAGTCAATAACTTAGCAATAAACAAGTTGTATACCCAAGTAAGATTAATGTAAAATTATATTCTACTATATATGTAGGTACATGTCCTTTGACGTAATATTCTTAATGGTGACTTTTCTATAATATTATATTCCCAACAATAGTTAAGTTGAAGTACTCTTCGACTTTATAAGAACAGCTTGAAGTTGGGAATACGCGAAGGATTCCTGGAATACCATCGAATTAATGGCTATTATATTTTATTGTTGAAGCATCCAACTATGTAATCGCTCTAGATCTCATATTTTCGCGAAAAACAATTTTACTGAATTTCGCTCGCGTAATACTGATAATAAATAAAAATGCCATCTAGTAAATATAAGTATATACACGAGTGGCGACCACGAACTGGAAGACGCAGCGTGGCCTCCAACAAGGTGGACCGACCGCACTAGAGAACAAGCTCTGAGTTACAGGGGAATTTACAAACATATAATTAACGGACACAAATTACACCCAGACTCAGAACAACTCTACATATACTCTCATATTAAAAGTAGCCTATTTCTACAGGCTACGAGTTGTAATTATAGCTATATAATCGGTAGCCTGTAGAAGTATTCTATAAATTGACTAAGCAGCTTAACCCTTAGGTCGTTATGTCGATGTCCTAGGAAACAAAAGATGTATGAATAGTTTGCGCTTAGCAGACCTCTGTTCATCTCCTTGTGACATCAACATAAATCTTCCAGTTACCTTATCTTACCATAGAACAAATTGTATGTTAGAGCACGTCGCGGCGTCGTCAGCACATCCCTACGACCTACATAATACACATCCAGTCTAATGTTTAACGGCCATGTAATTGGTCGTTGAAGCATTGGACATGACCGGCTGTTCCCAATTACTATGCTTCATCCTGTTGGGGTAATATTGATTGAATTACCTGTGATTGGGATTTTAATATGATCAAACAGTGCTTTCATAAAATTACTAAGGGTCACCCGTGATTTTGTCCGCGTGGTATTTGGAATTTTTTCCCCGATTTTGCAACATATATAACATATATCGTATTGATCATAGCGTGATGTTATGTAACCTATAGCCTTCCTGGATAAATGCACTATTCAACAAAAAAAGATTTTTTGTAATCGAACCAGTAGTTTCTGAGTTTAGCGCGTTCAAACAAACAAACTCTTCAGCTTTATAATATTAATGTAGATCTACGAGTATTATAGGTATAAATATGTATATTATGGATCATTGATCACAAAACATAAACGCTTATTTGGAACTGTGCTCGAGTCATTTGTTCGAGTTATAGTCGGTGGGACTCTCCGATCTCCCAGGATCGGATTGGATACAACTGCATGCAGTAAAGTAGACAGCTCCCTGGTTCAGGGTCCTCATTCCGGTCGTTTCTTTTCCAGTTTTAATGTGTATAATGAATTAGTTACTAACAATTATTATTATAATTGATTTTATAGTCCAGTACTGAGTGTGTTTAAGGGTGTCAATAAATGTAGTCTATCTACTTCTCAACTAAAATAAATACCATCTTTTCTGGCTTTATTTTCTTCTTTTTTTGTATACTCCTTGGGTGTCAAACAAGCATACGCCTCCTGATGTTAAACAGTTACCGTAGCCTATGGACGCTTGCAATACCAGAGGTATCATTTGCGTCTTGCCGACCCTTTTTTTTACCAGTGTTTTAAGATAGAGTATACCTAAATGAGTGCTAGAGACCTATACTCACATGCAGGTACACAACTATACCGCTGTGTGTAGTTATTTGCCTTGGTCTTCTGTAATGTGGAGATACTTCCCCAGTCGGGTTTGCTCGCTAGTATGGTGCCCTAAGTTTTTTTAATTATACCCATGCCTTATTTTAATATTTTACCAATAAACTAATCTGTGCTTACCATTCAAACTATATTTCATTTTACTTACCGTTGCTTCATCTGTTCAAATACATTAATGTGTCCCTTTACTCTGTTCCCTGTTTGACTTCTTGCAAACTCGAATTATGTCTGGGAACTGGGTCTTGTTATTCGACTCAGTACATGGTAAATAGCTATTGCAATTACTTTAGTAAATAAATATTTGTGTTCAAAATTATTCAGTAGGTTAGCAAGCAAATTGTTTGCTTTTATACTTCATCACCTGTTTGTCTAAAAGCCTCACCCATATTGGCCAAAGATATACCGTTATCTAGTAATTTAAGCAAAGGTCATATAATTATGTTGTTGTATGATTTGTAAATCCTACTAAATATTATAAACGCGAAAGTTTGTAAGAATGTGTGCATGTATAGATGTATGTTTGTTACTCTTTCACGCAAATACTACTAAAACGGCCGGCTGATTCTCTAAGAAACAGCGATGGCAAACTGACAGTTGTGATTGCTCGATGACGGCACAATCTATTGACTAAATGTCAAAAAGGCTCGGCTTACGGAATACCGATTTTCAATCTGACAGCCAGATTTTGCTCGGTTTTTGCGGTGGCTCGGTTTTTGCTTTTACGGAATATCCTTGCGGATCTAGATGAGATTTATCACAGAGATAGATTCAGGTTTTAGATCGTTTATTTCTCAAAAAAATAATTACTTATTAATTTCGGAGGGAGCTAAAAACTACGACTACGACCGCACGTAGTCGTAGTTTTTTAATTTCATAAAATATGTTAATATTTGTTTATGATCTGACATTGGTTCTCGATAATAGACTTGTGAAATTTATTATGAGGTCAGAACTGGCGTGACTAATGATGGATTATATTCTGGAATAGCATATATACTTTTTTTTGTTGCGATAACTGACATCCACGCGGGCGGCGCCGCGGGCAACAGCTAGTATTAAATAAATTAAAAAAAAAACATGGTGCACTTAGTCTTAAATAAACGTTAAGTAGCTATTGATATTAGTATACGAACTTAAGTAAATATACATGTCAGATTAATTGACTACAACACCACTTAAAAGTTCTAAGTAAGTATTTGTTTTTTACTTAGGAATATATGTAGATTTCAATATGTTTGTTTTTTATAACCATATCTACTTGTCAAATATTTGATCGTTCAGGATTTATTAATCTGTGGTTCAGGCATTATGTAGTGAAATTTATTTTAATGTGGGTTAATTTATCCTACTAATATTATAAAGGCGAAAGTTTGTAAGTATGAATGGATGGATAGATGTTTGTTACTCTTTCACGTTAAAACTGCTAAACGGATCTTGATGAAATTTAGCACAGAGATAGATTATGGTCTGAAATAACACATAGGCATAAAGTACATCCAGCTTCGGGACGGTCATTTATGGATTTTGGACATTTTTGTCCCATGTGGAGATCGAACCTACATCATGCTGCGCAGTGGTAAATTGCGAGGTAACCTCTAAAGCCACTGAACCAACCAGCAGTTACTTAAATACCTTATGAGTGTAATGTGTCACTTTATATACTCATAGAGCATGTACATTTTGATTATTGTATTTATTTATTTTATGTTAGTGTATTATCTTTGTCGATAGCACAACTATTTTGTATGCCCGCGGCTGCGCCGTGCGTGGATTACGTGGTTATCGCTGTAAAAAGTAGCCTATGTGTTATTCCAGCCCATAAACTATCTCTGTGAAATTTCATCCAGATCCGTTCAGTAGTTTTTACGTGAGTAACAAACATCCATCCATCCTCATTATTAGTAAGGAAGTAAGGATTTTTGGTTGACTATTATTTTTACAAATACTAAAATCTGAAAACAATTGAATGACACATGCAACTTTTTAGTACAGTCATCTCCAGACTTACTTATTGTTTAGTTTCATTGGCAAGTTTAATTTTTGTTAATAAATATCTCATATCTGTTACAAAGAGTTTGGTTAAAATAGAATGCTTATTTTGTTTTGTTACGTAAGTATTGTTACCTCGAACGATATTACAATAGCCATAAGTTTTATTACTGACCCACTGAATAAAAAACGAGTCAAATGAATGATCTTCATTACTTACTCGACTGGCGTATCAATCAATGGAATGACACGATCCTTGACGCGTAATGATTCAATTTAAGTTTTTGCATAGGCCAGCGCTTTAATAACAGTAATTATTAAGTTGTTGCGAAATCTTTTGAAAATATTACGGTTGGTGTAAGTCATGAGCTGATGCGAGAAAATTATTTTATTAATTTGTGAGAGTTCTAGCAGTATTCTAAAAAGCAACAAACTAGATTGTTCTATAAAGGCTGGGCTAGCTGGTATACGGACATAGATACATCTTATACGTCAAATATAATGCCTTCAAATATGGCTGTGTATCTGTGTGTGTATGCGTTAAAAGATGTTATCGTACTGTCATTTTCATTGTTTTTACTGTTTAAAAAAAACAAATCTTTTGTTTTTAACACATTATCCAAATAATCACAAAGAGTAGGGATGAAAAAAGTAGGTAAACGTAAGACCGACGATCGCAAATATGTTTTTTGGAATAAACTGGATGCGAAAGAACAAAGAAAATGTATTGTAGCTCTAATTAGGATAGGCTTAATGTATTTTTTTCTGAAAAATTGATATAAAATAAGTTTATCAGTGTGTCGTATTCTTCCGCCACTATTTCGATACTTACGTCACTATGAAGTCGTAAGTCCAATTCAATGACACTGTATCTTACTGTGTGGGCGTCGTGATTGATGCCTGCAAACAACAGTACAACTAACCTCTAGTGTAGTAACAATTAGATTTTTTACAATACTAAACAATAAGCTTACCAATGACATAAGAGCATGCATAATTTTAAAAATAATCAATTACAAGATAGCCAAATTTTATACAATAACTTCGGTTCAAACTTTTTTTTTACTCACAAGGTGGATAACAAGCATACGCCCCGCCTGATGGTAAGCAATTACCGTAGCCTATGGACGCTTGCAACACCATGGGTGTCGCTCGCGCGTTACCGACCCTTTAAAAACCTTATAACTCCTTTCTTGAAGAACCCCATGCTATAGTCTCTTGGGAAAACTTGGGCAGGGAGCTCATTCCACAGCCTAATCGTACGTGGTAAGAAATGCCTCTGGAATCGTACGTTTGAGGTGCTAGAATATGAGGATGAACTCTCTGTCGGGAGTGAGAGGTGTGTTGATAGAACGTGGCCGTGGGCATTATATCGAAAATTCCTCGAAACACAATTGGAATACAATTATTAATAGAATAAATTTAAAAATATAATTATTCTGGAATAGGATTTTTTTTTAAAATATTTATATTTGAAAAAAACATTCGCAATACTGTTCCAGTCACAATATTTTATTTTATTCATAGTCCAGCAAATTGGTTTTGACATTACTTACCATCTGCGAACGGGAAAGGAAAATATAGTGAGGAAACCCACATGTCTTTAAAGAAATTCTTAAGACATGTCTGATTCACCAAGCCAGCCAGCGTGTGTGAATTAAGACTTGGACCCTCTCTTTCTCTTGATAGAGGGAGAGAGACCGGCAGTACCGGGTATTACGTAAGAGCGAAAACCGAGCGACCGCGAAAACGGAGCAAATCCGATATACCGATATCCGAAATACCGATTTTCAATCTGGCTGTTAGATTGAAAATCGGTATTCCGTTAGAGCGAAAACCAAGCCTTTTTGACGTTTAGCAATCGTGTGTGCCGTCACCGAGCAATCACAACTGTCAGTTTGCGATCGCTGTTTCTTAGAGAATCAGCCGGCTGTATCCAGCAGTGAGATATTATATGGGCTGCTATTATATATTATCACAGTACACGACAAGATGGAGGTGGACGTATTACGAACAATTATTCAAGTGGTCTCTAAGGCTGTACAATATAATATGTAAATAGTTTATCGACAACCAAAATGGCAGCGGTTACGTAATTAAATTATAGTTATAATGGTTACTAATGTGTTACTAATGGTCTAAAGGTACTTAATTCAATACGATGACTGAATTATAGCAATTCAACAACTAAATGATATGTGAATGTGTAGGTTTTGAGTGGGACGTTACTTTTTTGTGAAACACATTGATATAAAGGCATTGTACGTGTTGGTTGATTTCGTAAACATAATTGATGGCAGTGCTGACTGTGACGACAAGAATTATATTTATTAGTTAGCGTTTATCTTCGCAAAGCAGCTAGATGACCTTATAGATGGGTGATCACATAGTTTTATTTCATCTGAGTGTCTCCGTGCTTCGGAGGGCACGTTAATGTCGGTCCTAACTGTTAATAGTCTTAAGATCACGATAGAGGCCATGTATATGAGCGATCTCAATAACTCTGTCACTAGGTTGGACACTAACCAACAGATAAAACAAAAAGCGGCTGGAATCAGCTGGATGCGAGAAGATGAGGATTGTGATGTGTGACCTATGTCTAGCAATGGACTGAAACCCAAAACTACCAGGTTTTTAAGATAAAGTATTTCTGGGATCAGAAAACTATGCCATAAAACTTATTTTTATGAATCAACACGCAACCAAGACTACAAAAGAATGAAGAATAAAATTTTGCACAAACGATATGAGGAAAATGCCACATGGACGTAATGACGAGCAAAATCTACTGTTTAATTAAAAATAAAGCTCGTGGAGCAACACCGTAATACTTTTAAAATTAATTATGTAAATATCAAACATGAGATGACAGGTAATTAGTCTATGGCCTTTAGACAAATAATTAAAAACACTTTTAAATACCAATTACAGTCAGATGTGTGAAACTTTATAAAGTACACCGAGACTCGGGACAACCATGTGGATTGTGGGTAGGTATAAAACTCACTACACGTCGCGTAATGTTAAATAGAATAGAATAGAATAGAGTTTATCGTTTCCAGTATTACAGCTTAAGTAAAGTACATTACAAATAACTATAATACCGGAAGCAAAAGGTTCGAGCGTCAGCATAATGCTTAGATCCAAAAAAAATAATACTAAGCGCTGGATTTCAGCTTAAACCTTTGACTCCAGTTTACAATTAGAGAAGAAAAAAAAACACAAAAACATTATGAATGGTAATAATAATAACACCATACCATACATAAATGGCGAGGTAACCGTTTCTTAGCCTATAAATAACTTCCACATTACAATACAGATAACTTTAAAACAACAAA
Organism: Trisateles emortualis; assembly: GCA_947095525.1. Taxonomy (NCBI): domain Eukaryota; kingdom Metazoa; phylum Arthropoda; class Insecta; order Lepidoptera; family Erebidae; genus Trisateles; species Trisateles emortualis. The sequence goes on along the minus strand of OX352748.1, from coordinate 1,051,156 downwards.
ACGAAATTCCCACTTTAAATTATAAATAATAGCAACCTATATATGTCCCACTGCTGGGCACGGGTCTCTATCAAGAGAGAGAGAGAGGGTTTAGGCCTTAATTCACACACGCCGGCCTGATGCGGGTTGGTGAATCTGACATGTCTTTAGAATTTCTTCTAAGACATGTGGGTTTCCTCACGATGTTTTCCTTCACCGTTAGCAGATGGCGAATCATTTGATTAGTACATATAAACTCCACAAAGTGAAATTCGCATTGGTACTGCCCGGGATCGAACTCGCACCTCTTGCGTGCAAGTCGGTTACATTCCCACTCGGCCACCACCGCGTTTTATAAAAATTATAAACACTAAACAAAATTTTCTCGCTAACTTTTACCGAAGTACGGAACATATGTACGCGGTGTAAGGTGTGACAATAGAACATTTCCTTACCGCGCCAGGTGTGGCGAAAAGCCTCAATAAGAGCCGTGTGAGCTTCGAACCGAGGCTTAAGGCTATGTTATCGACTGACAAAGTCCGAACTCGACGTTAGCCGAACAAATGTTTGGTTGGTTGTTGTTCAATAGTAGTTTAGTGATAGTAAGTGCTCTTCCGTTACTTGTTTTATAAGGAAAAGTAAGTTTTATTTGTTGTTGCCACGTTTTTGGTATGACAAATATTTTTCTTTTTATTTAAAAGACTACTCCCCGCACTAGAGAACAAGCTCTGTGTCACGGAGGACTTTACAAACATGCAATTAACGGACACAAATCACACCCAGACTCAGAACAACTATTTGTGGGCCACACCAAGTTTTGTCCTGTGCGGGAATCGAATCCACAACCTCGTGCATAGCAGGCGCATACTGCGACTACTGGACCACCAAGGCAGTCAAGATGCTCACAATATGCGGTATTAATGCATTTATTTGATCGGTGTCGTTACCGTTCGAATAGGGCACTATACTATTGAGCAAGCCCGACTACGGAAGGACCTTCAGAAGGCCTTACAGAAGACCACAGCCAAATGACTACACACAGCGATGTAGTTGTGTTCTTGTGTGTACATGTCTCCAGCGCTCAATTAGGGATGCATTTTGAAAGAACCGTTTTTCTATCCCGGGGATACTCCTTAAAATCCTGGTATGAATAATGGGTCGGCAATACGGAAGTGATACCTGGTATTGCAAGCGTCCATAGGCTACAGTAACTGCTTACCATCAGGCGGGTTATTGTTGTTGTTTGAAAAGGTCAAGCAGCGATTTCACTGACAATCTATATCTATACTAATATTATAAAACTGAAGCGTTTGTTTGTTTGGTTGAACGCGCTAATCTCAGTAAGTACTGGTTCGATTAGAAAAAATATTTTTTGTTGAATAGTGCATTTATCCAGGAAGGCTATAGGCTATATAACATCACGCTATGATCAATAGGAGCGGAGCAGTTGTGAGATATGTTGCAAAATCGGAGAAATTTACGTTCCAAATTACCACGCGTAAGAAGTCGCGGGCGACCCCTAGTTCCTACATATGTGGCCATGATCTTTTAGTGGCGATACCTGTAATGTGCTATAATTGTAAGGCGACTTACAAGATAGTATGGCGGTTGTATCTGGCATTTAATAAGAGATGCCTGATATTTAGCCAAATATTTCTCATAGTTATCCTTATGTCAGCAAACTGGCCTCAAATCGTGGGACATATTTTTCTGTATTTCCTGTTACATTACGAACAATGTTTTTGCTTTGTTGTTTTTCGTTTTTGTTTGTTTGTTATTATCTTATTAAAATGAGATTTAAATAACCAATTATTCTATTACACTTATGGCTGCTACCGTTGCTTTTTTATAGTAAACAAGAAAATATTTTTATTACTATTATTAATTGGTACCTAGTAGTTAAACTTAGTAGTATAAGATTAATGGGGCAATATCATTTATATTTGTAAAAGCAGTTATTATTCTACAATTTATAAATGCCAAATGTTAATAAATAAATGTTTGGTAATAAATAAATAAATAATATCATATTATATGCCAATTAATATAAATATTATAGCTATCAACCACCTTCTCAATTTCAAATATTACAGCAATATCTTATTAAAGTCGTTTTTGTAGCAATCTTCGTTAGCGTTCGGTAGCATACGTAATTATCTACAATCTATATATAACCATCTACATAATTATTGTAAAAAGTATTATGTATTTAACCTGCAATATCCAGGTTCAATGCTTGCAAATTGGTTGACTAATTTGCTCTTCAGAGTAATAAAAACGTTGTTTCTAATGAAGCTTACAATATTAGAGTTTTGTATTTTCTTGTATATGTTGTCAGTCTGCTTCAGTTCATTGTTGAACATAGGCATTTCCAAATTTGTGCCAGTAGATAAATGGAGTAGACTGTCGTAAAATACAGTTTATTCCACCTACCTTCTTCGGATTCTCGATACAACTATTAGGTAGGAATTTCACATAAGTTTACTATATAATGTCGTACACTTATTTCTTTTTTTTTTATACTACCATAGAGGTAAACAAGCATACGGCCCGCCTGATGGTAGCAGTTACCTATGGACGCTTGCAACACCAGGGATATCACTCGCGCGGTGCCGACCCTTTAGAAACCTTATAACTCCTTTCTTGAAGAACCCCATGCTATAGTCTCTCAGGAAAACCTCGGCAGGAAGCTCATTCCACAACTTAATCACAACATGTCAAACCCATTTGCTTTCTATTCTATTCGATTCGACTACCGTTTATGCTACGTGTTTGAGGGGCTGGTGAGACTGCGTTACCTTACGTCTATACTCTATAGTCTGAACTAGTTTGCTCCAGGTATCGTCAGTCCTGCCATAAATATGCCAGCCAGCCCATAGAATATTAAATTTTCCAGAAGTAATTTTATTGTAAGTAAAAACTTTATGTTAAAACAAAAAAAGCCCAAGAATTACACTAATAATGTCTACATGTTTTATACTTTAAGAAAAATATTAAGAAAAAAATGTTTATTTAATCAAAAACATGTGGGTTCAAAGTCTACCAAGTTGAAATGGGGATGGGCGAGGCACACCTACAAAACGCATCTGGACAGATGGACAAAAGCCGTCACACAGTGGATGCCCGAAAACGCTGGCATGATGAGCTGGACGCCTTTGCGAAGAACTGAGTGGCTTTGGCATCAACTAATGAGGTGTTGATGACCATGGAGAGACCTTTGTTCAACAAGGGGATATAACGGGTTAAAAAAACAAAAACTAAGTTGTTATTACAATATGAACTGAAAAAGCTACATTTCATCTAACAAATAATTCTCTCGACTACAAGTTCCTGATATAACAAACTTCCCCAAAAGTCATATCACTAAGGTAATTACTTTTAACTGTCAGAAGAAAAATATCCTTGAAGCCTTAACCATTTACCAGGGAAGCTCGCGAGAGTAACGTTATATCGTTATAATATATGAGCAGCTTGCTGATATTTATTTAGTAAGAATTCGTGAATATTAGTGTAACATGTAACCGCGATTTAAAATTGTTTTATCATAATTGCAGTGCTAGTCATAAATAATAGGAAATAAATAGTCCTGATCTCCAGCGGTTACTTTGTGTATCTTGAATTAAAAAATATGCCAGAAGCATGTTCGGATATTCTGAATGGGTGGAGCTGTCCACCAACCAGCGTTGGACTAGCGTGTGTGGATTAAATCCTTACAAGGGGTAGGGCACCATACTAGCAAGCAAACGCGACTGAGAAAGGACCTCAACCTTACAGAAGACTACAGCTGAATGACTACACACAGCGGTGTAGTTGTGTTTCTGTGTGTGAGTACAAGTTTTTAGCGCTCATTTAGAGATATTTTTTGAAAGAAACGTTTTCCAATCCCAGGGATACTCAATCTTAAAGCCCTAAAAAATTTAGTCGTCTACACGCAACTGATCCTTCCGGTATTGCAAGCGTCCGTAGGCTACGGTAACTGTTTACGATCTGGCGGGCTGTATGCTTGTTTAGCACCTTTGTAGTATAAAAAAAACCCATCAGCTCTCTTGGTAGAGAAGGACGACCCGTGCTTAGCAGTGGCACATTATACATAGGTAGGTTAATATTTTTATTATTACAATAGCAATTTTCTATTACGAAAAGTACTTTAAAAAACAATTTAATTATTGAAACATTCATCACATCAATATAAAATATTGCGTCTGTGATTTTTACACAACAGCGATGTATAATAAGAAAGATATAATGAGCTAAAACTTAAACTGGTAACGTATACACTAGCATTCATAAACACATTATTCACACACTTAATAAATATGCTAAACGCATAATAGCTATTCGCATCATATTATAGCTGTTATGTATAAACGCTAACGACTAGTTGCGATATGCTAACATCCTCCGATAATTTTCTATTTAAACTTTGTCCAAACAACTTTTAACACGAATATTTGTTTGTTGCTTTCAGTGCCGGCCGTTTTCGTTTCGTTAGTCGTTATTATAATGTCTTAAAACTTTTGCTAGAGTTTTGCCTAGATGGAAAAATAAAAAGCAGCCCTTGACTGTTCATATTCATTTTTTTTATAAAAGACATCTCCCGCACTAGAGAACAAGCTCTGTGTCGCGGGAGACTTTACAAACATACAATTAACGGACACAAATTCCACCCAGACTTAGAACAATTCTTTGTGGGTCACACAAAGTTTTGTCCTGTGTGGGAATCGAACCCACAACCTCGTGCACAGCAGGTGCATACTGCGGCCACTGGACCACCGAGGCAGTCAATAAAATTTTATTAAAATCATTTAAGTGATTTATTCGTAGAACCGCAACATTTCGCAACACATTTATCTTCTGATCGTTGTGATATATTTTTCTTATCGTATAGTTTGTGGACAACCCGGAAATAGAGTTACTTAGATCGCCCATATTTAGGCTTCTATAGTGATTTAATGACTGTTAATAGTCCGAATGCCCTTCGAAGCACGGAGACATTCAGATGTAATACCACTATGGTCACCTATCTATAGGGTATTGTACCCTTGGTTGCTGCTGATCGTTTACTGAACAGCGAGTGCATCTGGCTATGAGCGCCTAATACTATTACAATTGCGTATGTCTATCCGTCATTAACAGCTAAATCGCGAAATCTATTTTGATAGCATTTAACAACTAATAAGAACAAAAAAGCTAAAGAGACTGGTAGAACATTGAAGCGAGGGTAAAAAAATCTTCCCGCGGTACATGTACTACTTATACTAAAATTTTACCACCCATATAGAATACAATTCCAAATACATGACGTGAGAAATGTTGTGTTAACATTATGATTACGTTCTATCTCGTCATCAAACTGGTTATTCGGTTGGTTATTATTATAATAAGCATCGTGTCATTAATGAACGGAAATGTCTCAGTGATTCACCGAATATTTTATATTAGGCTGGTTGTACATCAACGACTTCCATCCGAGTGATTTCACAATCGTAGTTCTGCTATTTAGTTGTTGAGTTTTTTTTTAATCTTATTTATAGTACCAATGAGGCAAATAAGCATTAAATAAGAAATTTGTTTAATTTAAAAAGACAATTGCCGCACTTGGGAACAAGTTTTGCGAAATATACTACAAGATATACAATTCCTGGAATTGTATATTTTCAAAATGACAAGCCTGTTGGTCTAGTGGTTAGTGACCGGGTGGCAGGGGTATTCCGTAACAGCGAAAACCGACCGACCACGAAAACGGAACAAAATCTTGCTGTCAGATTAAAAATTGGAGCAGAATCTGGCTGTCAGATTGAAAATCGGTATTCCGTAAGAGCAAAAAAGGAGCCTTTTTGATATTTAGCAATCGTGTTGCCGTCACCGAGGAATCACAACTGTCAGTTTGCGTAGAGAATTAGCCGGCCGGGCTGCTAAGCCGAAGGTCGTGGGTTCATGTTTGTTCTCTCTCTCGAAAAAACAACTGGGAGCGTGTGAGAATTGTACCCATGATACTCGGCGCAGTGTTGCGAAGTAACCAGCTTTACTAGGCAACACGTTCAGTTAAATGAATTTGACTAATTTCTTTTTAATACTATTCGGCTGCTATCGTGTTGTATCGTCAAAAATAGCCTATACCCTTCCCCAGGGTTACAGCTATACGTATACAAAATTTAATCAAAATAACTTGTTAGAATTTGATTAAATTTGATACAGAAATAGCAGCTGCCCTGGGAAAAGCCATATTCTACTTTTTAACGAACAGTACATGTTATAAGTAACTCTGTAATAAACTTGCTATGTCAAGCCGGCTTTATCTCTATCTAATAACAAAAAATCCCGGATCTACAGAAGTTCTTCGAAATGACTCGTCACGGAAATCAAAGTCCATCGAACTTTGACATCACCACTATATTATTATACTAGCTGTTGCCCGCGGTTCCGCCCGCGTGGATGTCGGTTATCGCTGCAAAAAGTAGCCTATATGTTATTCCAGACCATAATCTATCTCTGTGCCAAATTTCATCCAGATCCGTTCAGTAGTTTTTACGTGAAAGAGTAACAAACATCCATCCATTCTCACAAACTTTCACATTTATAATATTATTAAGTAAGGATTTTAATCGTTACTTATCGACATTGGTGTCAATTATGTTATCGCTATCTAATAATAATACAATTTTATATATATAGTTTTTTTTAAAGTCAACTCTCGCACAAACATACAATTAACGGACACAAAGTACACAGTAGTATGCGCTTGCTGTGCACGAAGTTCTGGGTTCGATTCCCACACAGAACAAAACTTTGTGTGACCCACAAAGAGTTGTTCTGTCTGGGTGTAATTTATGTCTGTTAATTGTATGTTTGTAAAGTCTCCCGCGACACGGAGCTTGTTCTCTAGTGCGGGAGTTGTCTTTTTAAAAGAAAGATATAGAAATGCTCTTGGGCTACATCAGAATAGTCCCCGATGTAACACTCACACATTGATACCATCAGTATTTAGTTCCGGTTCAATTTAAACTCCAGCACCTTTATAAAAACCTTGGTATTACTAAATAGTATCGCAAAAAGTTTTGACATGTACAAAGCGAGGTTTGTTGTCAATTGTCTTATAGACATAAGTTCAAGGCTTACATTTTATTATAAACTAGCTTTTTGCCGTGGCTTTTCCCGTTCTAATAAGTATTCTATCACGCTACAGAGCATAAACTACGAATATAGCTTCTGCGCGTGACAATGACTACGTAAAACATTTTTAACGATTCTAAAATGTTTTGTTCTACTCGTATATTTTCATACAAAAACCACACTGTTTTTGTTAACCGATTTCTGTAAAAGGTGTGTTATATGTAATTATAATTATACTGTATCGTCTGAGAAGTATGGCCTAAAACTTCGTAGCTTTCCTGACTTGAGCAGATGAGACTCGCGTACTGTAGTGAGACATACGAGTACTATATATAGCTGTTATATTGCTATTATTATTATTGGCTTTACTTTTAATATAAAGACAGAAAATTATTATGCATTATTTATATAAAACATTTAGAAATGCGTTTTGAAAGAAACATATTCCTATCCCAGGAATACTCCATCTTAAAGTCCTGCTGTAAAAAATGTATGGCCGTATGGCAGTATGCTTGTTTGCCACCCAAGTAGTATAAAAAAAGGCATAATACATCATTGGGAAATAGTAAGACAACTGAGGTGAGTTCGGTGAACGATCAGCGGGTTAAGCTACCAAGGGCGCGGTAACCCTATAGATGGGTGACCGCATAGTGGTATTTCATCTGAGCGTCTCCGTGCTTCGGAAGGCACGTTAAAAGTCGGACCCGACTGTTATCAGTCGTTACATCACGACAGAGTCCTAAATATGGGCGATCTAATAACACCTTTACAGATTTATTTTGTCTCCCACTTTGCTATGGAGGGAAGTGGAAACTTTTCTTTCTAACTCCTCCTATTTACTTCTGATTAAATTCGTTGCCGGGTCCAAGACTTTAGGTTTAGTTGTCCACGGGACGCACGAGTGTCAAAACTCGGTGTATCAGTTGGTTACACAGCTGTTATCCTGGCTCACAGGAGTCACAACGCAACGGTGGGCATGTGGGTGGGATTGTCCCGATAAAAACTCTGTCAACCAGATTGGCCACTAACCAAACGATAATATAAGAAGAAGTAAGACAACATAATAAATATTGAGACCAACAATAATAAAACGTCCTATTACCAACATGGGTGTAATTTATCTATAATTTGTATGTATTTAGAAATATATAAGTATGTCTATCAGTTATCTGGTTACCATAGTACAGGCTCTGCCTAGTTTGGGATCAGAGAGCGTTGTGTGAGTTGTCCCGAAAATATTATATTATTATAGGTATTATTATTTAACAAACAAATTTTATTTTGTGCATTACACCGTGTTATCGTACAATATTTAAACTATTTGTACTTGACAACGCCCAATGGCCCGTCGCTCAAAAACAATCAAGAAAGTAAATATTAATAGTGTAAACACGACTTTGCTATAACGTGCAATGTCTTATGGAACCAGAATGTTGTTCTACTCGTAGTACAAGACTACTCGTAGACAACTGATTGATTGACAACTGTTCTCCTTAACAGTTAATGAGTCGTGATATATCACGATTTCAATTCAAGGAGACACAGTAAATAACATGAAAATACATCAAATTATTTAAGATCTAAGAGAGGTAGGGCACCATGCAAGCGAGCAAGCCCGACTGGAAAAGGACCTCCATCTTACAGAAGACCACAGCCAAATAACTACATACAACGGTCTCCAGCGCTCATTTTGGGAAGAGTTTTCCTATCCCAGAGATATTCCATCTTAAAGCCCTGGTGTAAGAAAATGGGTTGGTAACACGCAAGTAATACCTTTGGTATTGCAAGCGTCCATAGGCTATGGTAATTGCTTAAAATCAGGCGGGCCGTATTCATGTTTGCCACCCAAGTAAAATAAAAAAATATATAACATTTGATGTATACTTCGTCGATCTTTAACGCACTTAAAAATACTTCATTCATCAATTGTAAACATAAAATAACTTTTAAGAAACTTTTCAAAGAAGTTTACGCTAACGACTAGGCATTGAACTGAGCTAACAGCTTTAAAAGTTTCAGTCTTAGTCGTAAGAAAAGTTATATATATATTATTAACCTATTTATTGTAAATATAAATCTATACTTATAATATTATAAAGAGGAAAGATTTGTATTTTTGTGTGTATGTTTGTAATAAATAAACTCAAAAACTACTGTATCGATTTTAAAAATTCTTTCACTGTTGAAAAGCTACATTTACCCTGAGTGATATAGGCTATATTTATTGCTAGAAAAGATTAGGGATCTTTACTGAAACTTAAGTAACGTAACCCAAGGTGTAAAAAAGTGCCCTAAAACGTCTTTCTTTATGCCCACCCGTGCGAAGCCGGGGTGGGCCGCTAGTATATAGTATACTAGCTGTTGCTCGCGGCTCCGCCCGCGTGGATGTCGGTTATCGCTGTAAAAAGTAATACCATAATCTATCTCTGTGCCAAATTTCATCCAGATCCGTTCAGTAGTTTTTACGTGAAAGAGTAACAAACATCCGTCCATCCATCCAAACTCACAAACTTTCACATTTATAATATTAGTAAGGATATAGTTAATTAGTAAAAAGTTTTGCATGAACTACGCTTTAAGCACCTTGATAATGTTTCTATATGTTCGTACAATCAATCTGGAGTTTGAAGATTAGAATGAAAATTAATTTCAGGCTTTGATCATAATTTCAACGTAAATCCAAGCTGGACTCCCGTTGACAACAATAAAACGTCCAAAAAACTTTTCAGATCATCTCGGACCGAACAATAAAAACTTTTCTCAACTAATTTTCTTTATCACTGAGTACTTTCTCTTTTATTGCGAATACTAAATTCTATTACAATCAGTAGACACTCGAAATTTCAACGAAACGCCATTATCAAGTTTTCAAAACGATAAAATTAAATATTAAAGGTCTGAAAGTTATCAACTCCACAAGTCAGCAGCGATCGGGGTCAAATTTAACATCACGTCAAACTTAATTGGATTCTTTTTTTCAGGTACTAGAAAAATATCATCTACCTTGCCCTCTTTTTTTTTTTTTTAACGACAACTCCCGCACTAGAGAACAAGCTCTGTGTCGCGGGGGACTTTACAAACATACAATTAACGGACACAAATTACACCCAGACTCAGAACAATTCTTTGTGGGTCACACAAAGTTTTGTCCTATGTAGGAATCGAACCCACAACCTCGTGCACAGCAAGCGCATGCTGCGGCCACTGGACCACCGAGGCAGTCATCTAGTCTTGAATCTATGATATAAAATTTTAAGTTATTATATCATCATTTCAACTAATAAACGTCCCACTGCTGGGCACGGGTCTCCCCTATATAGTTTGAGGGATATTAGCCTACTATACCACGCTGAAGTTATTATATACGATTTTAAAAATATACTAGTATCGTTATAAAAGTATGTTTCTATTTCTCTAACAGTTTAAGTAGGATATAAAAGAAAACATTTAAAAGGTAACTCCTTTACCCACCTTGGCCTATTTCTTATTTCTTAGAAAATTCAAGCTTAAATTGAAGTGCTAAGATTTCAATCAGGAATGAGTTCAGATCGCCAATAATCCTCGTGCCCTGAATGGATAGTACTCGGCTACTACCGTTTCGATTTGTTCTACGAATCACCCCTATAAGAGATTTGTAGTGAATTGGGTCAGTATTCAGCTCTGCTATTGCATCTACATAATGGCAACGTTGAGCTCTAAGTTCGCTTAAAGAGACTCTAAATGGATCAGTTTTGTATTTGACTATTTGAGAAAAATATCATTGGTATTTTTATTCAATCGCTGTAAAATATATTTTCATGACAAGTTTTGGCAAACGATATTTTGTAATAGCATATCAGTCCCACTGCTGGGCACGGGGATCTTCTCTTCTATCAAGAGAGCTGATAAGGTTTTTGATTTTTGGTAAACGATATTTAGAGTCATGGTCTACATGTTTTTTATTTAAAAGACAACTCCCGCACTAGAGATCAAGCTCTGTGTCGCGGGGGACTTTACCAACATACAATTAACGGACACAAATTACACCCAGACTCAGAACATCTCTTTATGGGTCACACAAAGTTTTATCCTGTGTGGGCATCGAACCTACAACCTCGTACACAGCTGGCGCATACTGCAACCATTGGACCACCGAGGCAGTCAATATTACATAGCGGTCCCTATCAATACTTGGACTGCAGCGTTCGTTAGACTGATTTTTTAAACTTCTGCCATCATAGGCTAAATGTATTAAGCACTGTTTAAACAACAATATAATTAAGCCACTTTAGGAAAATCTGATCTATATATAGCCTTGTCCTATTTCTCACCTAAGTTTTAATCATAACCACGAAATCAATTTATCTTGTGGTGTGGGCTTCAACAGTATTACCGCAAACCACCGTTAATACATACATAATAACATACGATGGTATAAATCTCTACACAATGTTGTCAATAGAAAAGAAAAATGTATACGTAGGCGAATTATAAGTAGGTAGGCAGAGAGGCTCCCACACAAGATTATATATATCTGGGTGTAAGTAGGTGTTTATTACACGACACAATCGTTCCCGTGTCACAAAAATACAATTTTTTGAGATTAATAAAATTCGGTTGCTGAGTTAAATGATGCGCGTTTTTATTAATATCACAATATGGTTCCAATGTTTATATATTAGGTTTATTTATATAATTCTGTCTTTACTGTTTTTCATCATAACCATCAAAATCATTTCAAGTTACATATAACTTGAAATGATTTAGATGACATTCATGCGGGTGGAGCCGCGGGCAACAGCTAGTAGTAAATAAAGACCAAATAAAAGTAAAAATAATAAGTGAAGGATTAGTACAGGACACGGGTTGTGGTTTAAACTCATAAGTATAAACCACAACCCGTATCTTTAGTCTGTACTAATCCTGCGCTTATTATTTTCGTCGGTTACCGCTATAACAAGCCTATGTGCTATTCTAGACTATGATCTATTTCTGTGCCAAATTTTATCCAGATCCGTTTAGTAGTTTTTGCGTGAAAGAGTAACAAACACAAGAATACAAATCTTTCCTCTTTATAATATTAGTATAAATTGTATGTATTTTTTTTGCGAGACATAAGTAAATAAATATTTCTTTCTTTCTTTGTCATTTTATTCGTAAGAGGGATGAAATCTTTCTTTTAAGTATTTACGCCCTTAAGTGGAGCTTACTACAATGTTTTATCTAGGGTCTTTCTGTCAGAGCGACTAGCTAATTTTGAGTGTAAAGTTTTCGGATCTCGCATTAAATTTACACGATAGTCGATAGGTACACTTTGCAAGCTGATGTGGCATAAATTACAGACCTAAAGGTTGAGTGAGATGAACGAATTTAATATCAATATTCGTATTTTTAAATCTACCAACCCAAATTAGTATGGTGCCCAAGAGAGGTAGGGCACCATACTAGCGAGCAAGCCCGACTGGGGAAGGACCTCCACCTTACAGAAGACCACAGCCAAATGACTACACACAGCGGTGTAGTTGTGTTTTTGTGTGTGAGTACAGGTCTCCAGCGCTCATTTAGGAATGCGTTTTGAAAGAAACGTATTCCTATCCCAGGGTTACTTCCATCTTAAAGCCCTGGTGTAAAAAAATGGGTTGGCAACACGCAAGTGATACCTCTGGTAATGCAAGCGTCTATAGGCTACGGATACTGCTTAACATCAGGCGGGCCGTATGCTTGTTTGCCACCCAAGTAGTATAAAAAAAAAAAAAAAAAAATTGGACCAACGTAAGTGGATTAACGGCTGAACTCTCTCTGCTCTCTTAATAGAGGAGAGAACTAGACCTATGCCCAGTAGTAAGACATCTTTATATACATATTTCTTGTGTGCGTGTGTATGTCACTGAACTCCACCTAGACGGCTGGACCAATTTTGATGAAACTTTGTGTGTGTATTCGGGTAGGGCCCTGGATGGTTTAGATTCACAATTGGATCCGGTAGGTGGCGCCGCTGTCGGTATTTCAGCTTTTTCAGGCAGGACGACGTCTGCCAGGTCCACTAGTATCATTATATTGTTATGGGTTGCTATTATTATATTTGTTCTTAATGGATGCGGATCCAGCAAAAAAATATAGATATTATCGATATAGATATAAATATTATGGGCATTGCGATGTTTAAAAATAAAAAAATATAAAAATCATTAATGCCGGTCGCGCACCACTTTTCAAAGATGTTCAGAACTTAAATAAATCAAATTAAAGAATTTTACAAGTTATTGGTGGAGCCGCCCTTTGACGATATGGGGTACATTATAATTTTATTTTAAAATTCAGTTCAGACTCTTTCTTTAACTCAATTTATGCGAGAACAAGAGATCTGCGAGTTATAGAAATTTTAGAAATGAATTCTTTATAATTTTTTAATGAAAAAATAGCTATCCAATAATAATATTTCTGCTTTATGTTTTAACCATACTATTTCTAGAAATGTAATTGGTGAATGGTCGAAACTTAATTTATATGTGTTCTTTAAAAAAATATTGGGTTTTATACCCGATATTTAAACATAATTTTCTTTATGGAATTAAAAAGTGACTTTGCAAAGGAAAATAAGAAATCAGTTTAGAAACGCTTGCTATAAATACAGTTTTAGAATGATTTAATTTTGACGTGGGACTTAGATATGTGTTGTGCTATGGCGCGTGTTGGGAGAGGCCTCTGTCCAGGAGTGGACTACGATAGGCTGATTGATTGACTGACTTAGATAATACAAACTGTTACTTTGCAAAAACGTAAACTTTGTTTATTTAAAAAATATAATAAGCACTTCTTCTTCTTCTTATCGTTTGGTTAGTGGCCAACCTGGTGACAGAGTTATTTAGATCGCCCATATTTAGGCCTCTGTCGTGATCTGATGACTGTTAACAGTCATTAGATCACGACAGGGGACGTCGGGACCGACTTTTAACGTGCCCTCCGAAGCACGGAGACGCTCAGATGATATACCATTATGTGGTCACCCATCTATAAGGTAACCGCGCCCTTGGTAGCTTAACCCGCTGATCGTTTTTTTTTTACCGAACAGCGCGTGTAGATAGATAGATAGATAGATAGAATATTCTTTATTGTACACCACATAAGTACTAAAACTAATTACAAGAAGAATTACTTAAACACACAAATAAGTAGGTACAATGGGCGGTCTTATCGCTAAGAGCGATCTCTTCCAGACAACCTTAGGATGGACTTATTGATAGAGGAGATGGTAGCTTATGGCGTACTAATAATAATATATACCATATACATAAATGTAGATTATATACTAAATAATACAATAAATATATACTCATATATATACAAAGAAATATAATAATATTAAATAATCGAAATCAGCATAGTGACAAAATAATAAAATATGATAAATACATACATGTACCTGGCTATGAGCACTTACTGGTACCAATATTTCATCCAATACCAAAACCATCGCGTGAATTACTTTACTTGCTAATAATAAATATCAAATTATAAAATAAATGCACGATAAGGTGTTCGTGCAATAAATAATGTTCGGCCCACTGTTACACGAGGACCAAAACGTAAGGAAAGGGGGGGGGAGTAATTTTCTTCACTGCTCATTTCCTACGACGTGTTGTGGGACCACACGGAGTGATTATGTGATTTCTCTAAGGCTATTATTATTTGAAAAGAAATTGACGTTACATTTTCTATTTATTTCTGGTTGTTTTATTCAGAGGCATGATTTGCTATAACCACGGAATATACAACGACCTATAAACGTCTTTGGAGCTATCATGTGCCAAGTGCAAGTGATACTCTTGGTATTGCAAGCGTCCATAGACTACGGTAACTGCTTACCATCATCATCATCTATTTGCCCCCTAAGTAGTATAAAAAAACTTGCAGGAGGTTTACTACTTACTTATTATTGGATTTTATTATAGCAGCTAAACCAATGTATCTTTTAAGCCCCTAGTTTACAAAAAAAAATAGAAGCATTGATTTGTTTGATTTTATTTTGGCCATTTGGAATGACCCGTGACTCCAAATAGCCGAAATTAATATTACAGAGGGTATCTTTTATTTTTTGCCATCTGCCCTCTAGGCTATTGTCACTCTTCTATCAATACAATATTCTTAAAATTCGTATCCATGACATAACGTAATCCACTGACTGCATGAAAAAATATATGTTCTTACTAAAACCACGTCCTTTCTTATTTACTGAAATGTCTAAAAATGACAGTTAATACTTATAAAAGAAAAACCAACCGTGAATAGAAATAAGCTTTAATAAAAATAAGTTTTAATATAAAATAAACGTAGATGGAGATTCGGTAAGGACCGAATGTTCGTACGTGCCTGGTTGTTGAATCAGTGATTTCGGTAACGTAATGTTACCCAATATCCGCCTTTTATTACCTTTAAATTATTCTATTTTATCGAACCTTAAGGTTTTATCTGCTTTCATATTTGGTTGTTTTTATAATCATGTGTTGTGGGAACAAATGTTATGCATTTTGTGTTGCGAGAAAATTTTATGAGAGTAAAGAAAAAAGAAGCAAGGAGCTCTCTTCGTCTCAAATTATAAAATCACGTTTGTCAAAGAATTTTGCGAGAAATTCTTGACTTCGCGTCGGAGGAGAGAGATTTCTGCTAGCTCTAGCCCAGCCCGTCTGATAATAAACAGATGCCGCAACTTATATAACACTTGTGCGTTTTCCGCAACGCTGTACACTATACCTACATAAACAGACATACACTGCTGCCAATACAACGGTAGAAGCACAACACTGTCTAGGTAGTGCTTTAAAAAAATTCTGTCTTATGTAGCGTTAGTGAGATTTCACAATTATTATACGTACTCGTACATATAAAGGCAGGAGACTTAACAAATAAGCAAGCCTGACTAGGGAAGGACCTTATAGATCACTACAGGTAAATAATTACACACAGCGGTGTAGTTGTGTGCCTGTTCCCCTTAATTTACGAATGCGTTTTTAACGAAACGTATTCTTATTTGCCCCTCTAGACAAGTGGCATACTCGGTAGTCGAATCGAAAAGTCAAAAAAGCAAATGTATGGGATTTGACGTAAGTTAACGACATTATATCGTCAACTTACGTCAAATCCCATACATTTGCTTTTTTGACTTTTCGATTCGACTACCGTTTATGCCACTTGTCTAAAAGCTCTGGTCTTATTTTTGGGTCGGCAACACGCAAATAAACAGTAAGACATTTTTGTTATTGCAAGCGTCCATAGGTCCACGGTAACTGCTTACCATTAGGCGGGCCGTATGCTCGTTTGCCACCAACGCGGCAACGTAGTATAAAAAAAATATTCGCTTCTAATTATTCTCCAAAAGATTTTTTTCTCATCATAAAACAAAATATATTATTTTTGCATAGGCATTATATCAGGCAGTGTGTATCGATGTTCGTTGAACTAAGTGCTACTTACACGAAAACTTCTACTGACTATATGTAGAATCAGTTAAAGAGTGCTATTTGTTATAGCATCGGCAAATTGAGACCATATTTTAGTTAAGACTAGGTTTGACATTTAAATTATACAGCTACCTGTTGGCATAAAACAGTTAGTCTCATTATAGTAAATAATGAAAAACATCAAGAGTAAGGAGAAAACTATTGAGTAAGGAAAACATTCTCATAAATCTAAATCCCCAGGCTGCCTATGCGGAGTAAACGTAGTTCCACCACACATCGTGAGTTAGGGCATGCACACAGAAGGACTTAATAGCTGCCTCCGACAATGCAGTCAATGTGGCTGTATTTTGGGCTACAACAATAATATAAATTTCAACCACATTAGCTGCCGAAATGATAGGAAAGGATCGGGGAACATTTGATTATTTAATGTACACGAAATAAAATACAGGATACAAAACAAATATATAACATTATTATGTACAAAGGCAGCGTTTCCACCAGAGATGTGTAGCGAGGAATGTGTTTGTTAGAATCAATATAATAGCTTCATTTACTCTTAGCGAAACGAGGCTAGGTTTTTTTTTTTATATAATACTTGGGTGGCAAACAAGCGCAGTTACCGTAACCTATGGACGCTTGCGATACCTACCTTTAGTACTATACTTTTTTTTAAACTGCCTCCGTGGCTCAGTGGTCGATGTGTTAGACTGCTAATCACGAGGTCCCGGGTTCGATTCCCAGGTCGGGCCAAAAATCGATATTGGGTTTTTTCTGTTAAGAAATTTACAATAAATGCACGGAGTTTGGAAATTGGCGGTGTTTACATCCCCGTGCCTCGGAAAGCACGTAAAGCCGTTGGTCCTACGCCTGATCTCTCTCCGGTCGAGTCGGATTTGCCGTCCCATCGGACTATGAGAGTGAGGGAATAAAGAGTGCACTTGTATTTGCGCACACACTTGTGCACTATAATATCTCCCGCGCAGATGGCAAGTCTCCGTTGAGATAAGGTGCCGTGACCGAAATTTGGTTAGGAGGACATTATTATTATTATTTTTTTAAAGACAACTCCCGCACAAGAAAACATCTATGTTTCAGAGGACTTTACAAACATACATAATAATATATCGGTCACAAATTACACACAAATTAATGCATATCTAAACAAGCGTTGGATACCTGTACTCACACACAGGAACATAACTTCACCGCTGTGTGTTAGTATTTAGCTGTGCTCTTCTGTAAGGTGGATGTCCTTCCCCAGTCGGGCTTCCTCGATAGTGTGTTGCCCTACCTCTCTTAAATAAATGAAGTTACTATATTATTAGTTTTTACAAACACATTCCTCGCTACACACCTCTGGTGGAAACGCGACCTAACTCAAAGTTCAGTTAATGCTTACAACTATTTTTTTTAACAACAGACTGACTTAATGAAACCTCCCAAAATTTGCATAGTCATCATAGTAACAATCTAATCTTTCAAGCACAAAGGCTGGTCTTTAAACTATGCGATCAAAATTAATGAAACCATAAAAAGCCTGATCGAAGATTTAATCACCAATATTGACTACCGTGGAACCCTTTCCTGATACATTGTTACCCCTGTTTGAAGTATCGGGCTCTTGGAATTGAGACCTTTATGCGACTTTACGAGCATTTTATGAATATTAGATGAGTTTTACGAGTTTCAAGTTTAAACTACGTTTTAGTATATTATTTTTATGGGTATTGCATTCAATTTCAAAAGTTATTATAGATTTGCTATAAAACAAAAATATTAATCAGGTTTATTTATTTTATATCTAATACGTTTGACTCGTGGTTCCGCATCCGCTATCCTCCTGTTTAGTGATTAGAAATATGGAGTCGTATTTCACTTTAAGATTTGATAATTTACACATCATGACATAGGTAACGATTTTCTTGGCTTCCTTTGCTTCGTTTAATGTAAGAAGTAATAAAAGTTTACCTAGAAAAGTAACTGTAGATAGTATTTGTACTAAAGAAAAGTAACATTAACCTACTAAATTAAAATCATTATGTCACTGATAACATTTTGATAAAACCTGCCAAGCGCAAGTCGAATCACGCTATTAGGATTCGTACACTATCTGTGAAGAAAGATAATAATAGTTTTTTTAAACACAGCTTAAAACTGCATTATGAATTGGCGTTGTTCTGTATCATTATCGTTCTCATAATCAGCTCGTCACAGCACTCTGATGGATCAGAGACCTATCAGAGGCCTACGATAGGTAACAAGGATCGTGCTATATAACAGCTTGCCCTTGAAGAGTCGAAGGCGCGCAACTTAGAACAATCCTTGCATACGTCATTTAAATAGAGAATTGCCTATCTGCTGATATTTTTTATTTAGACCCGCAGGGGTATTTCGTAACACCAAAAACCGAGCTACCGCAAATACCGAGCAAAATCTGGTTGTCAGATTGAAAATCGGTATTCCGTAAGAGCAAAAACCGAGCCTTTTTGACGTTTAGTCAATAGATTGTGCCGTCATCGAGCAATCACAACTGTCAGTTTGCCATCGCTGTTTCTTAGAGAATCAGCCGGCCGCTCCGTTTTTAACAACTCGTGACGGACAAAGAGTGACAGCAATTATAGGGCCCCGAATTATTTCTTAGGTACGGAACCCTAAAAACGATTATTTATCACGTGTAATTACATGGCGAGACAATTTAATGACACCATTTTTATCGGGCAACCTGTAAACTTGAAGTAATCACTTTTTCTTTACTATAGGTAAACATGAGAGTAGGTTAGGTGTTGCCTCATGATTTAAAGAGATGGTTTTCACTCTGACTACAAGCATTCGTGTGACTAAAAGCACTGTAATAAAACTGAGTACAAGTGCAAGCGTTTATTTATTGAACAAATCATATCTGGCGTAATATAGTAGCATGTTTATGGGTAATGTTCATGTTGTAACTTTTTTAACCTTTTCCCTAAAACTCCGTGACCGACAAGTAGCGTGCCGATCGCAGAACAATTTGTAAGAATAGTAGCACAAGTAGTAATAGCCATTGTTATATGAGATTTAAGATTGAGAATCGTGTGATCGGAAATAATATATTTTGGGTTATTTGATTCGTATTATAAAGTGTACTGTTATTGGATGTATGTGATATGGTTTTGATATGGAACATGTTTTTATAAACTACTATTTGAGTCAATGTCAGCCATTTTTGTAAAGTATATTTTTTTTTTTTTTGTAAAAGACAACTCCCACACTAGAGAACAAGCTCTGTGTCGCGGGGGACTTTACAAACATACAATTAACGGACACAAATTACACCCAAACTCGGAACAGCTCTTTGTGGGTCACACAAAGTTTTCTCCGGTGTGGGAATCGAACCCACAACCTCGACCACTGGACCACCAAGGCAGTCAAAATCACAGTCGTGTGACTGTGATTTTACTTCACAACTTTTTGTACTTCTTCCATATTATCAACTGGTTAGTAGGCCATCCCGGTGACAGAAGTCTTCTGTTCTGGGACATCTTTATGGGACAACTGAAAAGTCAGTCCCGACTGTTAACAGTCGTAGCTGACTTTTAACGTGCGTCTGGAACGCTCAGATAACATACTACTATGCGGCGACCCATCCTTAGGTAACCCGTCGGCTGATTCTCTAAGAAACATCGATCGCAAACTGACAGTTGTGATTGCTCGGTGACAGCACACACGATTGCTAAACGTCAAAAAGGCTCGGTTTTTGCTCTTACGGTATACCGACTTTCAATCTGACAGCCAGTTTTTGCTCCGATTTTCAATCTGACAGCCAGATTTTGCTCCGATTTTCAAGCAGCTGACAGCTTTTGATCCGTTTTCGCGGTCGCTCGGTTTTCGCTCTTACGGAATACTCCTGCGAGTCCTTGGTAGCTAAACCCATTAGTCGTGAACCGATCAACGAGTACAGGCCATAAGTGCTTTACAAAAATCTTTTTTGCACTTACGTTTACTTTAAAAAGCTTACGGATGATGGATGGATGTTTTTTTATATACTACTTGGGTGACAAACAAGCACACCTGATGATAAGTAGCCACCGTAGCCTATGGACGTTTGCAATACCCAAGGTATCGCTTGCGTGTTGGCGACCCATTTTTATTGCACCAGGGCTTTAAGATGTAGTATCCCTGGTATAGGAAAATGTTTCTTTTAAAACGCATCCTTAAATGATAACACAACTACACCGTTGTGTGTAGTTTTTTGGCTGGGGTCTTTTGTAAGGTGGAGGTCCTTCCCCAGTCGGGCTTGCTCGCTAGTAAAGTCTTTTTTTTTACTATTATTTTTTTGTCTGACAGTGCCAACATCAGACGTGCAAGGTGTCCTGGGGAAGAAGGCGTCGTTACCGTGCGACATACAACCGCTGCATGCAGACGACGATGTCGTCATGGTGCTGTGGTTCAAAGAGTCAGATGGTGACCAGCCTTTGTACAGGTAAGCTGGATATAGAGATCGCATTAGCAAATAAGAAGCTATTTTATACAGGTAGCATGAAAACCAATGTATATGAAAAGATATGTTATTTCTCCGACAAAGAATTGAAGGAAAGGAGGAGAATTCCCATTCTACGAATAGGCTTTAATTTCTTACCACGTACGATAAGGTTGTGGAATGAGCTCCTTGCCGAGGTTTTCCCAAGAGACTATAGTATGGGGTTTTTCAAGAAAGGAGTTATAAGGTTTTTAAAGGGTCGGCAACGCGTGAGTGACACCCCTGGTGTTGCAAACGTCCATAGGCTACGGTAACTGCTTACCATCAGGCGGGCCGTATGCTTGTTTGCCACCTTGGTAGTATAAAAAAAAAAGGCTATATAGATTTCCTCGAGGTTATTCCACTCACTAAGTATAGTTGACTTCCCACTCCGATACCATTGCATTATCGTAAAACAAAAATGAATTAATCAAACTACAACATGCAGAAATATTTTTTCGTAATATATTATAATTAGTTTTATTAGTTGTAGAATATGTTCATCATCATCATCACAACCCATAAACGTCCCACTGCTGGACACCCGTGCCCAGCAGTGGGACGTTTCCTCCATAAAATTCGAGGGATATTAGCCTACTATACCACGCTGGCCAGACGGGTTGATATAGGGTTTTGTTTCGAGTTTTCCGTCTCTTGCAATGGATATTGTCTGCCTGACTTAGTCCCTTAGTCGACTCTTACGACACCCTTGGGATTGAATGGGGTGGTGACATTTGTATTCTTAATTCGTCACCACACGGACATTAGAAATTGTAAATTATTTAAATTCAGCACTAAGTATATCATAATATTAATCAGTCACAGCAATAAGTTGTAAACGGTGGCATTGCATGTTTGGATATTTCCGACAAGGCTTTCATTACGTAGATATACGCTGTAGCATAATTACTACTTTAAAGTTGACTTATACAAAGTAAACCACACGAAAACTGCACTTTATGCAAATATAAAAAGTAACAAAAACATTAGGATTCTCCATAAATATTCAAATGGCTGACATAAATTTGAAAGAAAGAGGTTTTTCTGGTGCAGAAACTTCATTAAGTCTGTTTTAAATGGTGTTTAGTCGCCGTGAAGACAATCATTCCTTCCTGGGAAATTTATGAAAGCGTAAAGGGTTAAAAAAGTAAATTTCACAGGAAGACTTTAATAAATACGATGTTCGTGGTGACATCTCGGACAAGGGAAGATACTAGCAATTTTTTTTTTAAATAAGAAGGTGAAGTTAAAATAACACTACTAAGTAATAATTTATTTATGTGACAAAACTGTGCCTTAGTGGTCAACTCATTCACCCACCTACTAGAATACATACTCCATACAAAATATGCAGTTAATAACCTGAATATATTTTTCGATAGCTATGACATCAGAGGCCGCTCCATCAACCAACCGAAGCTATGGTCTTCCCCCACTGTCTTCGGGAACAGAGCCTTTTTCCGCGGTAGCGCTACTCCTGCCGTCCTTATGGTGGACAATGTAATCGCCAGTGACGCTGGCGTGTATAGATGCAGAGTCGACTTTAAGAACAGTCCTACAAGGAACTTGAAAGTTAATTTTACCGTCATAAGTAAGTTTTTGATTAATTACCTATTTTATTTCTTGACCAAGTACACTAGTAGGAGGTTCATCGTTACATCATAATAACTCATTTTTTGGATAGTACTACAACGTCAAACGAGCTTACAGCCTGCCTGATGGTATTTTTAATTCGCTTATTTTTATTCGCGGATTCAGTATGTTTAAAGTAGTCAGTAATGTCAAAGCTAGCCTACCATTATAAGATATGAGCCTGTTTCACTGCTGATACTATATACTGATACTATAATTTTCTAATTTTGATAAATAAAGTAATAGAACTGTTATATTTCCAGTTCCACCAAATCGTCCGACAATATTTGACGCAAAGAGAAGAGACAGAACGAAATTAGTGGAGCCATATAACGAAGGTTCAAACGTACTTCTTATATGCGAAGTTGAAGGAGGTAAGATTATTTAATTAATATTACTAATAAATTTAGTATAACAGTTATTTTTCAGAAAATCTTTAATAAGTGAAGACCTAATAGAAAACACATTTAAAGTACCGATTATCAAGGCTAAACTTAAAACTAAAAGCTTAACTCAACTTTCACTTTAATGTTGGTTGCCAACAATTTAGACTTGCCAAAATAATATTAGTGTAATCTCTGTTACTAAAATTTAGCTTCCTAAAATAGAAATATTAACATAAGGTTATTTAACTTTGTCTACAAATCTATCAGGTATAAAATCAAATACGTAATAATTCGTCTTGTTTTAGATCCCTAATAAGGTATTCTCCAAACGGGGTGTTTAGAAATGTAGCTGATGGCGTTAAATTATAATAGGTATCTAAATGTATAATCCGCCAAAAATAAAACGTAGTTTTCATACAATAATGTTTACTAGAGGTCGCCCAGTAATTCGACCTTGATTGCTTTCTTCAGCTCTTTCTTTAAAAAAAAAAAGTTTTATACCGCACGAATGTAATCGATAAAACTTTTATTGTAGGTAATCTATAACACAAAGTTTCATAATCTTATGCTTCATAAATGGTATCCTGTTACAAAGTTTTCAGTAAAATATTGTAAATGTTGATTCGAGGTTGCCATCATTACTCTTATTGACAAATTATCGCTCCGATCATAATGGCTTCATTTTTCTTTTCGACAATCACGAAATGAATAATTTGAAAATAATTTCAGCGTTAATGTAGTCTGCTATAAATATGTTTTGTTTTATATCTATATATTTTACTATCTGAAGTCATTCAATCAATGCTTTTATTTATATCATGAACGAATATGACTACTTCTAGGTAGTCGGTTTTTGATGACTTTTCAAATTCGTTGTCTGTTTTGCTTCTAATAGTTTAAGAAAGTGTTATAGCTAAATGTTTATGATATTTGATTCGTAAAAATACTCAAATCTATGTTCTTGTATGTATATATCTATAGGTCTTCCAAACAACCATTAAACTCTATGGAACTAATTATTTTCGGAAACTTGCATAAACGTGCTTTCCGAAACAGATGAGTTCCATAGAATTTAATAACCTTGCGTTGAAGCTTATGCGATGAAATCAACAATCAAATTTAATTATCAGGCGTCCGCTCATTTTCATTAAAGTAGCAAACACGATATTTCAAATTTCAATTGCATCAAATAATAAACATTTGTACAGGCACAAATTTTGCACCTCTGCATCACGTTCGCACAAAATAACATTTTCAAATAACAATTTTGGGATTACTATCACAGTTTACATCGCAGTAAATATCGTCGAATTCTACGAATAAATGTGTACCAAAAACACAATTGGTGTCATGTACGGATTATCGTGGCCTGTTAAAGAGATTTACCGTTATCGACATCATAACACCGTCTCTCATCTATTTCCCATCATTAACGCCTACGATTTCTGTTTGTTTATCATTTATAGGGCTATTGTTTCCTAAATTGTATGGGATCGGAATGTTTTATTGTTTAACACTAAAGCAACAATTACGGCTTTTAATTGGTCGGGTGGCTTTAAAGATTTATTTTGTTGTATCTACGATTTGAGTCATTAACGTTTTCGTAATTTAAAATTTGGCGCCGGGTTGTGATTTTTTTTTTTCTGACTTTACATCAATAATTATTTGTTGTTTTTCTCAAGAGTAGTAAAACTGCTTCAGTGTGTCCGTGGTAGAGCGTAGGTTGCTGCTGTCAGGTCCCTTATTCAAAGTCCCCAGTATACTATTTCCAGTTAAAAAATGCTCAGTATCATCCAAAAGCCTGAAATTTGGGCATGGGGCTAAATTTGGTTACATTGGCAAGCTTATTGTCATATACACCGGTATAATATTATAGCGAAAACTCGCATAAGTAAAGTAGTTGAACAAAGGTAAAGTTAACGTGCCCGTATCTATAATATAATCTCACTGCATGCTATAAAGAAAAAGACATACTAGAATTCACGGGTACAGCGTACGTTGAAATCAAAAGAAATAAGCTTCTTGTACTACCCGGATTTGTCAAAGATAATAACGTTCCTGGATATAAAGGCAGAATAACTCCACGTAAGAAGCTATGTAAATCAACATACACTAAAGATATTTCTTAGCGTATTCATGTTACATTTTATGTTAGCATATTTGTAAACCTGAAATTAGTAAATATTGACAGGGTAAAAGAAGAACTTAAATTTTTTCTATACATTTTTCATTTTTTAGATAACATTATTGAATCAATATCATATTTATAATTCAGTTACTAGAACGTGTAAATAGTGGTTAAGAATGTTACAGAATTTAGACACTAGTTCATAAAATTAATAATAATATAATATTTTCGGGACAACTCACACATCGGTATCTGATCCCAAACTAGGCAGAGCCTGTACTATGGTAACCAGACAACTGATAAACATACTTATATATTTCTAAATACATACATATTGTAGATAAATTACACCCAGATACAGAACACACAATTGTGCTCATCACACAAAGATTTGTCTTGGGTGGGAATCGAACCCACGACCTCCGGCGTAGCAGTCAGAGTCACTAACCACTAGACCAACAGGCCAATTATGTAGTACGGTAAGAGGCATGTTACACTGGAGTGTCGAGTAGAGACGGCCCAAACACGCCAACACGTTACGCCCAGATACAAACCGATACGATAGTATGGTTCTCGATTTAATAGAACTGAGCAGTTTCATTTTAATGAACTGCTATATTTTTAAGGTCTAATAGAGAAATAATATATAACTAAATCTTTTCTCTTCCTCCCTTTCCAACAGGTCGACCTAGGCCAAAAGTAATCTGGTATCTAGAAAACGATCTCGTAGATGATTCGTTTGAGCAACGCGCTGATGGTATCACAGTGAATACGTTGACCTTCCCTAACGTAGGACGACAGCACTTGAACCAGAGACTACTCTGCCAAGCTAGTAATACAAATCTAGCACAACCCGAGACAAAAGTGCTGATACTGGATATTAATTGTAAGTATATAATGATTAAAGGGTACTTCTATACCTCAAATTCGCTGTTTCTGTCATCAATTTTGACATTCAATAAAAAAGACTTAAAATTGACTTTATACAATGTATATTAGACTTTACAAAAGATTATAACATAAGTAGAATAATCTATTAAAAGAGAGAGAGAGAACTGATGACCATTTTTTTTTGCAGTAAAACCAATAACAGTAAACATCTTGACGAAAGAAAAACAAGTATCAGCAGACAAAAGGTACGAAGTTGAATGTAAAACGACAGGCTCAAGACCAGAAGCTTACGTCACGTGGTGGAAAAATAACAGACAGCTGAAAAGGATGGCGAAAAATGTAAGTAAAACTTACCTTTTCTATGTTCGTGAATATACATATAATATTATATACATAATATTTTTGATGGATATCATGGCGGTGTATGTATCGTGCATACTGCCTTGCTAAGGCCTACAGTTCAGTAATGGAAGGGATAAAATTGCCGGTATTAAGTTATTCTTTAAAAAAGAAACAATATCCGATTTGTTACTTGGACCTACTGGCTGTCAAAGACTGCTGAGCGAAAAAAAATCAAGAGGATATGTTGGAATAGATAAAGTAAAGTACTCGTACAAGTCAGTAAAACACTAATATTTTACTCATTATGGATAGGTTAAGTTTTTGTAATAAATCGTACCTATACAAATAGTAACACAGCATATAAATCACACCTACCTCCAGTGTTCCCCTCAAACGTCCCAATCACTCCAAACCAAACAATATCGGATGCAATTTCATCTAAAGCGCATCTTTTCACAGTTTTCCGAGAACAACGAGACTCTGAGCGTGCTGAGCTTAGTGCCGAGCGTGGAGGATGACGGCAAATATTTGACGTGCAGAGCTGAGAACAAACATATACAGGACTCGGCTATAGAGGACAAATGGCGGCTCAATGTGCATTGTGAGTATTGAGAGGGGTTTCAAAACGATCATGGAATTTATAGGTGTTTTATTTACAATTGCTTAGTGAAGAATAAACTTTTTGATTTTTATTTGTGTTGAGTGCTTAATGATACTAATGTTTGCCAAGCACATTAATAATTAAACTAAGTAAGGAATATCATGTCAAGAGGCCTATGTAAAGCTAAAGATGTATTTCGGCTAAGATGATGATGATAATGTCATGTCACTGAAGAACGCATATTATTTCAACATTTTGCATATTTTTACATCAGCGAAAATTACCAGAGTTATAGTTTAAAAAGTCAATTTTGAAAAACAACTATTTAAGTCATCTGCTGCAGCAAATTTCTTGTATATTTTCTTGCAAACTTTACTGATATATCTAAGTTAGCTGTAGCTAAATGTAATGAAAAAACTAATTTTAAACTAAATATCGACATTGGTTTTCGAACACGTTGTCTCACCACGATATTATCAAGTTATAATTTGACTCCAACATAGGGTTACCAAACGTTAGGTTTAAAAGTTTTAAATGTTGTGATCACACTGTGATTTTTTTAAATATTTGGTGAATAACGTAACTTTTTTAATTGTATTTTATCTGTTTTAATAGAGTGATTTATCGCAAATTCTTTCACAGTAATTAATCTCATTTTTCATTAGTCACTGTTTTTGTGTGACTGTAGGAATGCGTGGGTCAAGTGTTTATAAGAAACGTGATATTGAGTTGTAAGATAAAGAACAATTTCAAAACTTTTTCAATTTGAAACCATAGCCTTGTTTAGAGGACTCTTGAAACAAATAAAATGGATTTATCGAAATCATCGTCCCAATCTTAAAGGTTTTTGACGGCCAAACATCTACGCCTACTTCTTTATTTAATTTTAATGTCGTAAATCTTTATTTGGCCTTTTTTCATAGTTTCGGTAAGGGTAAACTGACGTTATTTTTATAGTCTTTAATATATTATCATGGTAACCCTACTCTCGAGTCATCGTCTCACTAATCCTCATACTCAACTTGTGATTGGATAACTTCTAAGTTCGAGAACTTTCTTTGTTAAAACACTGTTTTTCTTTAGTTCAGCTGTCTTTGAATATCGCAGTTGTGGCTTTATTACGTTCTAGCGAGCTGACTTTGAATATGTTTGGAGTAGATGTTATTATAGCCTGATCGAACTGATGTTTGTGTTGCAAAATTGATATTTTCGTATTGCTAGATCTACCTATATTATCTACTTACTAGGTGAAATGAAAGTTTTCTTTTTATTATAATGGTATTGGCAAAGTAATTTTCAATATACTAATGAATTCAATTAATAATTACCACGCTAAAATCCCTACTAATATTATAAATATGTAAGTAGGGATTCTAATTAGGTACGACTCACGACTTAACGTTCACTGAAATTTTGGCAAGGAGATAGATGATATCCTAAAAGGAAAGGACACAGGTCAAAGCCATTTTTTATCGCGTTAACCGACGACATCTACGTGGGCGGATCCTCGTTCAACATCTAGTATAATATAATTATCCTGTTTTAATACAGGACGTAGAAAATGTTTGTAAGTTTGTTTAAACAATGTTTTGTTCACAGATGTTCCTATAGTTGATTTGAAAATGGGTTCTAACCTCAATCCCGACGAGATCAAGGAAGGTGATGATGTTTATTTCGAATGTACAGTGAAGGCTAATCCAAAGACGCATCGACTAGTCTGGTTTCACGATGTGAGTAAAGCTACATTAGTACCATACAGTTTGATAGTGATAGTTATATACCCTAAAAGTACTATTATTACATGTTAGAGGCATATGCCAGTGGAGTTTATTACTTTGTTCTCTTTATTAGCTAGTCGACTGTACTATTTTATTTAATAGCAACCTTTTAAATAAAAAGTGGAAGACGCAGCATGGGTGACCTCCAACAAGGTGAATCGATGACGTGGTAAAGGTCGCGGGTAGTCGATGGATAAGGTCAGCTCAGGACCGAATGCTGTGGCAATCTTTGGGGAAGCCTATGTCCAGCAGTTGACTTCTTTTGGCTGAGATGATGAAGATGATGAACCTATTATTAAGTCTTGCTGCTACATGGGCCTCCTATTTAAAAAACTCATTGCGAAAATGTGGGCCTCTAAATCAACATTGTAATTTAATTGACGATAGAAGAAACTTAATTTACTTTTCACAACAAGTTTTATATGTAGCTAACCTAAAGTTTTATTTATACAGAACTCAGAGATATACCACAACGAAGCTGCAGGCGTTATTTTGAGCGCCCAAAGCCTGGTACTACAGAGTGTGACGAGAGCAGCCGCTGGAGACTACACCTGTATGGCTGCGAACAGCGAAGGGAAGGGCACCAGCAACCCTGTCACGTTGTTGGTTCGATGTGAGTAATATTATCATCTAAACAATTTTTCAGTTGAATTCTGGCCAAACATCGTCCTACTATAGATATGATCGTCATCATAATTATCAGCCAGAAAATTCTGCACCTAGGGTTATTATATAATACTAATATTAAAATTTTAATTCTAATGAAAATAAAATTTTACTCTATATGAAAAAGCTTAGGTATTTTTAAAAAAATTGCAGAGCATTGTTTTAAATAAGTAATAATTAAGAGGTCATATAGATAGTAGATAAACTTTTAAATGTTGTATACATTTTAATAGTAGTAGTTAACGTTATGCGTCTCATTGTTTAGGGTCGATTTTTTTGTAAAACAGAGACGCCAAAAATTATTTACGTAAATCACAGCATTTAGTATGCAGTGGCTGAAGAGGGAGAAAAATGTAAACGAAAACTAACAAAGTAAAGTAGCGCTAAATATTGTATGCAACACATACGTAGTTCTGTGCAGTACATGTCTTGACGCTATCTCAGAAACTGGCATTAGTGTAGATGCAAGTGTCATAGGGGACTTACAGTATAGATAGGGTTGGCAAGTGTTGTTATCAAAATATAAAAATATGTTGGCCAGATTAAAAAAACAGTGGGTATAAAAAATTTACCTTTGCATGCCTAAATAAATGTCAAAAAATGTTACATAAGACTTAAAATCTATCCTCAGCATTGTGAAATAGGTGAATTAGAAAGCAATAAAAAAACATAACAAAATCCAGAAATGTATGAAAAATCAAAATAACTTAAATATTGAAATAGTAATGTACGTTTCGGTTAAAATAAAGAAGAAAGTTTTTCCATGCGCAATGAATTTAAAAATAAAAGAGTCCGGGGTAGGAAAGCACCACGAATGTGCATTTCCCTCGTATGTGGTAGAAGTAAGTCAAAGAAAAATCTGGGACCAAAACGAATATATAATTTTTCCCTAGCGTAAATTAAAGCGGGTAACATTGGTGAAGTGATAAATGTTACATGGAAATATAAATAATAAACATAATCTAGTTATGATTAAAATACACAAAGATGTGAAACACGAAATTAATAGTGCTTTGCTCTTGCCAGTTTGTTTCAAAGGTACAGTCTCGTGAGAACGTAACTATATAAATAAAATCATCTTTAGTAACCAACTCAAAGGAAATGCTTGCAATCCCCTAAAATCTGTATAATTCAATTGTGTTCATGTATTTATCAACTCTCAACCCTAACTCTGGGGTACGTTCTATACTCGTTGGCGGTTAACAAAATTTTAGTCGGTTAGATTGCTTGGGGACTGCATCGGGTACATTTTGAATAAAGCTTTGGGGAAAGATATTGAGACAGTTGAACAAGTTAATAGCTACATTAGTAAGTGACAAAATACTTGCTTTTATTTTATGGGAGCCACTGCTTGTGCCGCTTTTGCGACCGCGAATGAGGAGGTCTTATAGCTACTTGTAGACCATGGTGGGTTTACTATCCACGTACCTTTATAGGTCCGCTGCTTATGATTTAGGGCCAACCTATTAAGACATTCAAGAGGGAATAGACCGAATACTAGACACTGCGTAGGTGGTGATTTCAACGCTCATTATAAAAATCCAATTTCAATATGGCCTAGACATCCATGGCATCATCAGCATGACGGGTCTGGCTTAAAACTCTCCTATCATTTTCCATAATTTGAATAAAATATATCCACTTACTTTAATTCTATTACAATATCTCCTGAGAGACACGTAGATAATAAAATATTCAAAAGGTCTATGTCTAAGAACCAAATTTAGTTAACAAACTAAAAATGTTCTCGAAACGAATCCCGAAAGCAAACACTAAAACACCTAGAATATTATCATTTAAACTCAACGAAATTATATTAAAATTTGTTGCGTCGTTGCTAAACAAAGAGGCCTTAAAATTCCCCCGGGGTCCCGTAAAATCGTCGCAGTTTCCGTCAACCGCGGAAGCAACGTAAAAACCTGAGAAAATGCAATTTACTTGCAAAATGGATGAGGGGTTGCACGTTGGACCCCGAAATTGTCCTTTTATATAAATAGGAGTCTGTTTAATGGCCTCCAGATGGGTAAAAGTTGTCTGAGAACGAAAATAAGCCTAAAGGATCTTATTAAAATATTCTAATATACAGGATATTGTGGCTCAGGGTATTGTTAAGCTTGGATTAGGATTTGCACACATTTATATTGTATTCAATGGATGAGATTAAGATTTTAGTGGTGTAATGTGTAACCTTGCATCTTGTTCCTTTTGTATAAACGTTAAAAGGCTAATCCTGGAATAGGTTCGCAGTTGCTTATATGAGTCTTGTGGTATTATCGCTCTGATAATATCGTCTTTTACGCATATTTAAGGCACTTTTGTTATGGAGTAAATAGAAAGCGCGTGTAGGCTTAGATTATGTCTGTTCAGTTGCTTTTTTAAGTGTCAAATTGTTCGTCACAAATATTGTTCAGACGTACGGATTGACGCGTAAAACTAGTAGTATACTTGTATAATAGCCATTCACTAGACCTTAAAGACGTCAATAAAAAAGGGAATAGTAGTGGCTCGACGAATTTTTGCCTGCGCATTCATCGAAACAACTAATAAAATAATAAATACTTAATAAGGACACGAGTATAAAAATGAAACAAATTTTAATATCGGTAGCAACTTTGTCAATGATGTGTCAATCTATTAACGATTTCAGCTTCTATATAAATAAAAGGATTCTTTAAACAATGTTTGAACACGACTAAAGTTGAAGTCGTGTTCTCGCACGCTAGTTAGACGTTATCATTAAAAGTGTTCGCCAAGTGTTCATTGTGCAGCACTTTTATAACGATGGCCAAGTTCTTAGCTGTTCTACTCTTTGAAATTTAACTCAACATTTCTTTATTGTTTATGAAATTTATAGTTGGAATAATTGCGTAATGAATCGCAGCTTTAGGGCTATGTAGAATTCTAAAATCATTATAATATATTATAATATATAAGAATTGTTAACTATGTACTAGTACAGTAACTATGAACAGTCAAGGCCCTCAAAATATAAGTCGATTGATTGAGCCTTAGTCAGCTAATCACGTTAGTATGTAAAGTACACTATATTTATAGGTTTTTTTTTTCTAGACGCTCCTGTTTGTGCAGAGAGAAGAGACGGCGAACTCTTCGGAGCTCTTAAACAAGAGACAGTATCATTGCACTGTTCCGTGGATGCCAACCCAGCCCTGGTGTCCTTCCATTGGACTTTCAACAATTCTGGGGAGCAGACGGAGCTGCCACCAAAGTATGTGTAAAGAACTGAAACTATTAACTGACTGTCTAGATTCGAACGAACCTATATAAAATTATCCTAGCATTATCATAAAGCTGAAGTTTGTTTGTTTGTTTGGTTAAACGAATCTCAGAAAGTACTGGTTCGATTAGAAAAAATCGTTTTTAGTTGAATAGTGCATTTATCCAAGAAGGCTATATAACATAACGCTATGATCAATAGGAGCGGAGCAGTAGTGAGATATGTTACAAAATCGAGTAAAATATTCCAAATTACCACGCGGACGAAGTCGCGGGAGACCCCTAGTTAAAAACATATCCAAAATTTATGACTTTTTGGTTTAGATTATACAGCAGCCATGGTCACACTTCAACTCTCAACTACACGCCTACAACAGACATGGAGTACGGAACCCTGGCCTGCTACGGAGAGAACGCTGTGGGCCAACAGAAAGTGCCCTGTTTATTCCAATTAGTAGCTGCTGGTAAGTTGTAAGAGATAATTAAGCTAAGAAACATTGCTTTAATAAAACATCTTGTAAAAATGTTGTGTTGCATAAGGAAAATTTTTTTTTTTATTCCAAAAATGTCGCTAACAGGAAAGCAGGAAAGTAACCAGTTACTGTTAGACACAGTAACTGGTAACCAGTTACTGTTAGACACAGTAACTGGTTACTGTGGCATATAGATGTCAGCGATTACAGGTTAATTATCGATTCTGAGACCAAAATGTATTTTTTATGTCGCTCTACTATATTTCATACATTTAACTTTAGTACTCAGACTGTGCTCAAAGGTCATATGTGAAAGAAGCATCATATATAAATATATTGAAAAATAAATACAGCGTAACGATATAAAACTACATCGATACTGACTGACCCAAAATAAAGAAAGAAAGAAAGGAGTTATAAGGTTTCTAAAGGGTCGGCAACGCGCGAGTGTTACCCCTGGTGTTGCAAACGTCCATATGCTACGGTAACTGCTAACCATCAGGCGGGCCGTATGCTTGTTTGCCAACCAATGAACGCAAAATTCAACAATGTTTTTTCTGTGCCCAGGTCGTCCATTCCACCTACAGAACTGCTCAGTAGCAAATCAAAGCATAGACTCATTGAACGTGGAGTGCGTGGAGAACTTCGATGGTGGCCTGCCCCAAACCTTCCTCATGGAGTTACTTGAACTACCCTCACTTATCGTAAGTACAATAGTCATTTATTTCCTTGTATAGAACTTGTCTTTTACTTAGTCAATGTGGAAATTAGTATTAAAATAGAAAAAAAAGATATAATAAAATAAAAATGAGATAATGTAACAAAAATATGTATGCTGTCATGTCTTAGTTAATTAAAGGTGTTTAAAAAAACAAACTAAATTAGTAGGCACTATACTTACTTATATTTCTCCAATTGTATGAAGAAGACCCGTGCCCAGCAGTGGGACGTTTATGGGTTGAGATAATGATGATGATTCTTACAAAGTATCGGTATCAGCAAGCCTTTATATCCCGAAATAATAGATATTAGGTTACAAATAGAAATGTCATAATTGTGACGTGTATGATTTGAATTAATTTAAAATTGTTTGAAGGTCCGTTACAACGTATCAACAAACCGAACTCCTCCGTACTTCGAGATCCGAGGACTTCCACCTGGAGTGAGCTACAGAATCGACTTGTACGCCGTCAACGCTAAAGGACGAAGTGATGTGTCTACTATAGAGACTGTCACTTTGAAAGGACAAGCTAAGTTTACTGGTAAGTTATTTTTATATAAGTTTGTTTTAGAAGAATATGGTGTTCAAACTGTAATGCATGTCTATATAAAGTCGAATATTAAAAACAAAGCACCTTTCAGCCTGGTTAGCAAAAGCAATTTATTGCGATGCAGTGTGACCCGCAGGGGTATTCCGTAAGAGCAAAAACCGAGCCACCGCAAAAACCGAGCAACATCTGGCTCTCAGATTGAAAATCAGTATTCCGTAAGAGCAAAAACCGAGCCTTTTTGACGTTTAGTCAATAGATTGTGCCGTCACCGAGCAATCACAACTGTCAGTTTGCGATCACAACTGTCAGTTTGCGATCACAACTGTCAGTTTGCCATCGCTGTTTCTTAGAGAATCAGCCGGCCGGCTTAGTGTTCTTAAAATTGTAAACTTTTAAACCATTTCATTGCATGATACCATATACTGCCATAATGTATTAAGACATTTATATTTAAGAGAATTAGGGCACCATAATAGTGAACACGCCCGACAGGGGAAGAACCTCTACCTTACAAAAGACCACAACCAAATAACTACAACACAGCGGTGTAATTGTGTTCCTGTCTGTGAGTACAGGTCTCCAGCGCTCATTTAGAGATACGTTTAGAAAGAAACGTTTTCTAATCCCAGGGATACTACTCCAACTAACAGTTTAAAAAAATATTGGGAAGTCAACACGCAAGTGATACCTCTGGTATTGCAAGCGTCTGTAGGCTACGGTAACTGCTTAACATCACGTGGGCCGTATACTTGGATACCACAAAAAAACAAGTTGTTCTAAAAAAAATGTTGATACATTTTTGCATTCGCCTAAATGAGTTAGCTAATAGGGCTAACAGCTGAATAGGGCGAGCTTTTTGTCAGTTGAAGAATAAAAAACTAATTGGCTAACTACTTCAATGACTAAGCCACGCGTGCAATCAAAGGATCTTATAAAAACAACTAGGTACTAAATTTACATAAAATACAAAAAAGTGTTTTCTCTTTTGAACAGAAGTACCTACGTATATAAACCAAATTCTTTTGTGTATGTCACTTCAAAGTGACAAACACAAAAAATTAGAGTAGGAACTAAAATATCAAAGAAAACATTTAGAATAACTAAATCTCTCAGCACTGTTTGCAGACAATATAGTGTGAAGTTGCTACTTGAATTATTTAAGAGTTCAAAATAGATTGCAAATAGGTAAACACTTTTGGACTTTGGGCCATGTCACCGCGTCACCGTGTGGGCGTTATTTAAGAACGTGAGAACTACTTATTTGTAACAGCTAACATACTTCTCTGCCTACCCTTTCTAAGAAATATGCATAACATAACGCTATGTTAAGGACATAAACTAAACAAGATGTCAACTCTCAATATTTTTGTCAGTGATATTTTATTTCAAATCTAAAAAATGGGTATCACTTAATTATAGTATTTTTTAATTTAATAACATAACGTATATATAAATATTGTTAAATAATTCCTTAAAGAGAATTATTAAGTGGTTCATACGTAATCTTGGCACTTAATTCAAGCATACCGTTTAATTTTCCTTTACAATTTCCTCTTTACAAGCAACTTTAATATTCCATCTAGGTTGGTTTTGAAGTTAAGCCTATAATAAATACCTTTGAATTCAAAGCAAACTCAAAGGTTCGTTCACCAATGAGGTAGTGGGTACTATAATCAAGGCTACAGGTTATGCTCAAAGCTTTAATGATTTAATTCCGCAAAACTTGAAGGTAATAAGGTGGCTGGTCACGCCATCTGAATGACTATGTTTGTAATTTCTTTGTTTTTACGATCGATTTTGTGAATTAAGTGCTAAAATTCAAAGGCTGTATAAGCAACATTATGTGAATTACATTTATCAGATGTGAACATCTAGTTTATAACATGACCTCAAAAAAGAGTAGGTAGGGGTGATATACACCCAGGTTGAAGACTTATGAAATACTAGTTGCCCGTGGCTCCACCCGCGTGGATTTCAGTTATCGCAATAAAAAGAAGCGTATTCGCTATTCCAGACTATAATCTATATATATGCTAAATGTTATCCAGATCCATTCAGTAGTTTTTGCGTTAAAGAATAACAAACATAAATATATACATCCATCCATCCTTACAAACTTTTACATTTATAATATTAGTAGGATTTCTCTTCAGGCTGATAATTTTTATTAAGCATTAATGTAGTCAAGCGTAATACCAAGCGCGGTTAGAGCGCTGTCTCTTCAGCTAATTAGATGATATTAAAATTAAATTCGTTATGAAAACTTCGCATAAAATGTCCTCAAGTAACATAGTAAAGTCTGAAGTCTGGCATTGTACCACGAACTGGAAAACGAAGCGTGGGCAGGCCCCCAACAAGGTGGACCGACGACCTGGTAAAGGTTGCGGGCAACCGATGGACAAGGTCGGCTCAGGATCGAGAGTTGTGGAAATCCTTGGAGGCCTATGTTCAGCAGTGGACGTCTTTTGGCTAAGATGATGATGAACAAAAATAGCAGCTAAGACAACATTTATAAGTGCAGGTGATTCTCAAAACATTGCAATATTGTAGGTATTTACAATTCTAGCAATAAACAAACTTACTGGCTATAACATTTTTACAATGCACTAATTTTTCACTTTTTTACCGCAAAAAATACATCCAGACTCGGGACAATCATTTTTGGATCACACAAAGTTTTGTCGCATGTGGGAATTGAACCCACAACATTCAGCGTGGTGTTAATGGTAAGATGACCATCGTCATTAATAAACCACACTTGCAGTCAAATCTGGGTCAACGGTCAAGGACCAGCTGAGCTAATACTGTGCCCTATTAAGTACCTACCATCTAAGTCAGTGACTCCACGTATTATACCAGGATTTTAGAAAATTAGGTATTACCAGTTTTCTTTTTCGTTAGCGTTTCCTTCCACTCAGATTAAAATACTCAGAAATGAGTAAGCAACTTCTGACTCTAATCATAACTCGACAGAGTCAAAGCAAACTGTATAATGAAAAATTTCAAAAGAAAATTCATCCATTGTTTCTTTCATATTATTGCAGTGGAAAAAGTAAGGCTAATTTTAGTTGTTATTAAGGCAAACGGAACTTTGTGGAACAGATTGTTTTGTTCAAATTAACTGCTTTATTGACCCGTGCTTTTGAAATTTTAGTTCTGTTTGTGGTTTTATGTCTATTTAGGTGTGTTGTGGAGAAGTTGAGAAGTTTCATAACTATTTTAAATCGGATATACGTAGGATATACGTGGGTTCGTATTATGGGTTCGACTGCTGTCAGGTTCGATCCTGGGTTGGATGGCATAGGAATTTCCATCGAAAATGTTTAGTACTATTAAAAAAACCTGAAGTCTGGCATCGTACGGTATATGGCAAACATAGGCTTGGCCTCTATGTCATGGGACCTTACATAGCTGACGTAATATGGGTGTCATCACTTTTGCGTATCTCTTGGGAAAAAGACGTAATACTATGCATATGTAGATTGCTAATATGAAATAAGCAAACGTTTATTTAAAAGTTCATTCCTAAATGAGCACTAGATACCTGTACTCACACATAGGAACACAATTACACCACTCAGTGTGTAATTCTTCTGTAAGGTTCCCTGTCGAGTTTGCTCGCTTCCATGGTGCTCTTCCTCTTCACACATTAACAATATAAGCACACATTTCTCTTTCTCTCTTTCTCTGTTCACAACAAACAGCACTGTATAACACCACACTACTTCTACTCAAGTAAACTTTTAATATAAAAATATCAAATGTGACAAATTCTGGTATTAAAATATTAATATATAAAGAATTTTAAACACGCCATTTAAATAGAAATGTAAGTGTTTTGATGCGATATGCAAATATCTTGGGTGTAGGTGCCAAGAAAGTAATAAATTTTAAATACAAATAGGTAGGAAGTCGCCCATACTATGCACGTAGTTCAAGTAGTCCTTGTTTATCGCGAATATTATGTAAAATATTTCAGCGTGTTAAAACAAACCACAAGTTCATTTATTATACATAGTTATAAGGTATCAGTCAGGCTTTAGAAATATACCTACGTTTGCTCACTAACAAATCCTTACTAATATAATAAATGTGAAAGTTTGAGAATATGGATGGATGTTTGTTACTCTTTCACTTAAAAACTACTGAACGGATCTGGATGAAATTTGGCACATAGATTATGGTCTGGAATAACACATAGGCTACTTTTTACAGCGATAACCGACATTCACGCAGGCGGAGCCGCGGGCAACAGCTAGTCATTTATAAATCTGACGAAGTGGGAAATATATAGTTCTAAAAAATTAACTATTATTACTACAGATATATTGTATTTGTAGGTATATACTTTGTCGCTTTTCATCGCAATGATTATGTAGCTCTAGCGTAATTAGGCTAGGTCCATCATTATAAATAATCAATTGCCTATTGTTGAAAAGAAATCATAATAAACTTTCACAATTTTTCGTAAAAAAAGACAACTCCCGCACTAGGGAACAAGCCCTGTGTCCCGGGGGACTATACAAACATACAATTAACGGACAGACCAGACCCGGGACAACCATTTTTGGATCACACAATTTTTTGTCTCGTGAGGGGATCGAACCCACAACACGCCGCTCAGTAGTAAATGGCGGGGCAACCACTTAAGCCACTGAACCAACCGTGCAGTACAATTATTATTAAGTTTTGACATTATTGTTGTATGTGATTGATGTATGACAGATGTAATTCAGCATGTCATTAAACTGTTGTCTGGAAACGGCTTTTGAGGAAACAGTTTTGGGCTGACCTTACGACAAACAAAGCTTGCTTTCACAACTTATAAGGCCACAAAAATATTACTCTAATAAAACCTTAATTGAGTTTGATCTTTAATTCTCATAGACTCGTAAAAAGCTTTTGTGAATAATCAAGGCGCAATATCCGATCTACAAACGTACGAAATATACTAAATAGGTACTAAATTCTTATAAGAATTGTGTTTTTTTTTTATATGTATGTATTTAAAAATGTCATAGCATCAAGGCCTTATTTCCTGGGGCGAGTTATGGAAAGGTATATGACACTGACGTTTTGCTAGCGATTTTACATCATAAGTAAGGACTGATTTTCAAATAATAACTACTATTTCAGACTTTAGTCATCTTTCGTGACAACCTCATTACCACCAAAATCTGGAGAACCATCCCGGGGTACTTAGCACGGTAGTCGTACGCTCTATTACAGTGCTATTGCAATCGTAGACAGATAGTGTAGCTTATGTTCAATATTATTCTATTAGTTAGGGCTTCATAAATAATTTGAGAGCAATTAACTACGGTGACAACTTTTTAACTTTTTTTAGCATTTTTTTTTTAGCATTGCTGTGCAATTAGCCTAAATATACTTATTATATTAACGCAATAGGGATAAAGATGACCCTGAAACAAGATCCGAACCTGCGGCTCTCGGGTTCCGGCCCAGCGCACTACCAATTGTGCCATCCGAGCTCCTACTCCGGAGTTCGAATTTGTCCACCGCTCTTTACCAGCGGTACAAACCCAAGAGATGCAGGGTCTAATTCTGTTCCAGGCGTCTTTTTCCCACATTATTTTAATATTTAAGTATAACGTTGACAGTATTAAAATAATTTTATGTAGGTTTCCTTTGACGAGGAATATCCTAAGAGAAGAAGAACTTGACGCAATTTATTACACTATAATTATTGTCATCAGGTGAAGGCAACGCCTTGGGCATGTCACCAGTGTTGGCTTCAATAGCAGCCATGTCAGCACTGCTTGCCACAGCCGTGTGTGGCGTGCTTGCGGTATTGTACCGGCGGCATGCAACACGGCACAGACATTTACCCGCCAAGCATGCGCCGCTAAGGTAAGTGACACAAAATAATTAATAATAATAATAAAAAGTGTACAAAGATATAGAATACAAATTTGAGATTTTGAGGTTGTATGGAGGGGAAAAATATTTAGTCAATATTAACTCAAACTAGGAATATCCTGTATTTTGAGGAACAGTAGCTCCGCGTTGTACAATGCACTAAAAGTATAAGACGAACGATATTGGTTCGGGCCGAACCACGAACATAATGCGCTCGGAACCATATTATAATGATATTAATAATAATAATGTCCGGCGGACCGTGCACCACACGAGCGAATATGGTTCGTAGCGCACCATGTTCGTGGTTCGGCCCGAACCAAGTTCGATCGTCTGTTTATACTTTAAGGGATAACCACAGATGACACTTTTGGTAAATAAAATCATGAAACAAAAATCAATCAATAATTACCAAGGGGACACCTTATTACTTACCTATATTAATAAAATAAGATTTTAGATTAGTGTTAAATGTATTTTGTGTGGTTTTTAAAATTATTTTGATATTCATTTAGGTTACAAAGTAAGAAGTATGACGGTGATAAATTATAAAGTAAAAGATTTTTATTTTTGTTATCAAAACCTTAATGCTATTCCTTTTATCATTCCTTAATATTCTTCGCTTTGACCCGCCGCATCGCGTATTAACAAGACCACAAAATAATTAAACGACTGGGCGTTACAAGAGCTTGTCTTGAATGCGTAAACGATCACCCATCTAATTATTGGCCGTAACTAATTACCCTTAATTAGGAGCTGCGCTCTATTGATCTACATACCTAACATTACAGGTATGTTGATGTTGTTTAAAATGTACGGGAAACTACCTACAACTCCGCCTGCGTGATTCCAGATTT
Source organism: Trisateles emortualis (assembly GCA_947095525.1). Classification (NCBI taxonomy): domain Eukaryota; kingdom Metazoa; phylum Arthropoda; class Insecta; order Lepidoptera; family Erebidae; genus Trisateles; species Trisateles emortualis. Next base: position 1,009,990 of record OX352748.1, on the reverse strand, counting down.
TTTCGGGATGTCATGAATTATTTATTCTTTTTTGAGAATACCTTGGTGGCAGTGGTCGATGTATGTAACTGCTGATCACGAGGTCCCGGGTTCGATTCCTGGGTCGGGCTAAAAATTGATATTGGGCCTTTCTGTCAAGATATTCACAAAAGATGCTTGGAGTTTGGAAATTGATAGTGTTTGCTCTCCCGTGCCTTGAAAAGCACGTAAAGCCGTTAGTCCTGCGCCTGGTCTCTCTCCGGTCGTGACGGATTGCCGTCCCATCAGACTATGAGAGTGATGGAATAGTGAGTGCACCTGTGTTTGCGCACACACTTGTGCACTATAATATGTCCTGCGCAGTTAGCTTATCTCCGTTGAGATTTACCGCCGTGACCGAAATCAGTTTGGATGACTATTACTATTATCCTTTTTTTACTTACTGGGCTGTAAACTTTATATTTTTTCCCAACAGTGAAGCTATGTACGTAGAAAGAGCTCCACACTGTCCGACTCCTGTGAAGCAGGAGGTGGAATCCCGGGCTAGCAGCACGGAGCCCAGGGGTGAGCGTGCGTCGAGGGGCGCCCTACTACATACTACAGACCCTAGAGAGGATGACGCAGACCCTGACATTATTCCTTCCTTATATGGTAAGTAATGTAATAATATTCGACAATTCCAAAATTGTACGGTTGCTACAGTACTATAGTACTGTAGCAACCGTACAATGTACCCATGGCATTTGAAATAGACTATAGTCTATTTCAAATGCCATGGGTACTGTGGCGTTTGACATTTAAAGGTAAATATCAATAAAAATATAGACGATTAAATTAAAACCTATCGATTAAATATTAGCTTCTTGATCATTCAATTAGCCAATTAGTTAGCTAGAGATTGATTCAATTATTTCCTTTACCCCCAGTATTATTACCCCCAATATTACAAGTTCGATAAATATCATCATCTCAACCCATAAACGTCTCACAAACTTCACTGCTGGGCACGGGTCTTCTCCATACATTTGGAGGGAATATATAATATTATTGTATACAATAGATAAATATCTATTGTAAATAATTATGATAATAATATTGAATGGATATTTAAAAAATATGATTTTGGTCACAAGTATTTTTTAAATTTATAAATCTGGACAATTTCTAGATTACAGTATTAAAACAAGATAGTAATTAATTTGGTCTTGAGTGTTATTATTATACTGACCCTGACTGCTAAGTTGGAGATCGTGGGTTCGATTCCCACATGGGACAAAACTTTGTGTGATTCATGAATGTTTGTTCCGAGTCTAGGTGTTATTTGTATCCGCTAATTTTATGTTTGTAAAGCCTTCCGCGACTTGTTCCCTAGCGCAGGAGTTGTCTTAAAAAATAAATTTTACAAAAGAAACCGACTTCAATGCGGCAAGTTGCAGAATTTTCAAAAAATCAGGATGAATTTTCATACATACTCTAATCTCACTCTTCCTCCCTTAAATGCATTTTTTTTAATCTGATCATTTAAAGCGAAATAGCATCTCATGACAATTTGAAGAAGCCCAAACACGACTAGATTACATTGTTTAATTATGGAGTTCTGTGCTGGTTTCATCATCAGTCATTTTAAATTGTACCATTTTAAATTGCTAAATTACATTTGCTTAGTAATAGTTGCTTAACAACCTTAAAAATACACACGAATCGACAACCTCCTCGTTTTTGAAGTCGAATAAAAAAGAAGTGATAGTTAAGAACAAATCCAAAAACGTTGGCGTAATATATTATATTATGTCCCACAGAACGAAGGCCAGTATCCAACGGGTACATGAGCCTCCAGCGGCCGCCATCTACTGGCAAGATCACGAAGCTCGGCGGCGACGACGTCCGCTCCGAGCCTGATGGTGGCGCCTACTACACAGACTATAGGAAAAAAGATTATAGGATACCTTTAACTAGTGTAAGTCCTTACCTCTCATCTCAACCCGTAAACGTCCCACTGCTGGGCACGGGTCTCCTTCATACAGGCGGGTCAGGCGGGTTGGTATAGGGTTTTGTTTCGAGTTTTCCCTCTCTTGCAGTGGGTATTGTTTGCCTGACTTTCTCCCTTAGTCTTAGACTATTACGACACCCTCGGGATGGAAGGGGAACATTTTTATTTCCGTCACCACACGGAGTATAGAACTTAACTGGATTGAAAGTTCTATTTGTTTTTGCTATCTTTATACATCGCTGTGGCAGAGCACCATACTAGCGAGTAAACCCAACTGGGAAGGACCTCCACCTTACTACCACAGCCAAATAACTACACAAAGCGGTATGTGAATACAGCTCTTTAGCGCAAATTTAGGGAAGCGTTTTGAAAAAACGTTTTCTCATCCCAGGGATACTCCATCTTAAAGCACTGGTGTTAAAAAATGGTTCAGCAACACGTAATTAATACCTCTTGTATTGCAAGCGTCCATAGGCTATAGTAACTGCTTAACATCAGGTAGGCCGTCTTGTTTGCCACATTGCCACCCGAAAGTGACTGACTAAGGTTTAATATAAAGAAAAAATATAAAACTGCCATCGGTCTTAAAATGTTTTAAACTGGCATCTTTGCTGTCTTGATTGTGGGGCGGGTTAATTTTGTGGGGCGTTTGCCAAAATTTAAAATGACAACAGTCGTTTGGTACATATCTATTTAAAATATAATTTTGTAATGGGAGTGATATGACGTTTCGAATGACGTTATTGCGACGCACGTTATTTCGTTTTTATTTTACGACTGGTACGTTTTTTTCGAAAACACATTGATTCGAAAAACTCTATATCGAATGACCTTATTGCGATGCACGTTATTTCTAATTGCGCGAATGCTGGTGTTCGCAACAACCCTGGTCGCAATAACGTCATTCGATATAGAATTTTTTGATTTAACGTGCTTTCGAAAAAACGTACCAGTCGTAAAAAAAATTCGAAAATCGTCATTCGAAAGTTCATATCACTCCCGATTGTAATATTTGTATTATTGTTTACTTTCATTTACTAAATATAGTTTTTTGTTGCAGTCATACCATAGTTTAGGACGCGTGAACAAGGGTGTCAACGCGTGTAGTCCTAGCTCGGCCACAGGTGTGACGTCATCGCTGACAGCGCACCGACTTCGGCCCGAGGTCGTCACGACTTCGCACCGAGTCCAAGAGTCTTGTATATAAAGTACTATAGCACCATACGAATTGAGCAGATATGGTCATTTTCTCTTTCAAAAAGTTTAATTTATTTTAGCTAATTATTATTTGTATTTAATTTAAATATTATTAAATCTGAGATCAACGGATCTCATGGCAAATTTCAAGCCGGCTGGATTGACAAAATGTCACGTGACTCCATTCTTTCAATTACAATGGATTAAACAATTGACAGCTCGCTTGTCATATTTTTTTCTAATTGATATCTGACAGGCTTATATAATAACTTGTTTTATATACAGTTAAAATTTCTTAAGCTTAGTGCCGCCTATAAAATGCTCGGTTATTTCGGTCAATCGACGCTAGAGAAGCTAAAGCCGTTGTTACGATTACCATCTTGTAATGCAAAATGAAATTCGTTTTTAAATAGTGTCATAGAAATCGAAAACTGTTTTACTGATAGAATAGATTCACGTGACGTACCAAGACGTACGTACGTAGCAAGACTTGAATATATATTTTCTAATTTAACAATTATTCGACATAGCAACAACCAAAATGTAAATAAGTTTGATAAATTGAGACACCTTAAAAATCTGCTCAATTCGTGTGGTTTAAATAATAAGTCGTGTCGTACTCATCCCGTGTAAATACTCTTTACAATAAGTATTGACTGTGTTCCTTTATAGTGTAAAGAAAAAAAGATTTTTGTAAGATTTTAATGGATTTTATCTATAACGAGTCTTCTTAAAATATCTTCTCAAACTGTTAGAGAATATTCGCGATACACGTATCTAAAAATTACTTTATAAAAAGTAGACTAACAAATAATATATCAAATCCTATTCTATTTTTTATTATAAATAGTAAAATAATTTGAAATAGTAATATCAAAGGTTTACAATTGAACATTGGATTGACATCGAGTAATATTAGATTTGTGGAGGATCTGTGAAGACTTGTTATTGTTATTTCTTTGAAAACCTTCGACGAAGTTCATACTTTTTTCTTTGACTGAAGAACGATACGTATATTGAATATGCTCTAAATTTTGTACAGGTATTTTAAGAGTAAATTATATGTTTGTATGTGATATGCTTGGTATGAAAGTGTTGCGGTCGGTTATTGTTGTAAATAAAATTAATTAAAAGTAGATAAATAAATAAATATAAATAACATTTGTAAATTGAACATTTTTGGGTACCTATACTTTATTTTTTAACGTCAACAGTTTATTATTTTAGAATGTTTTGTAGTTTGCAAAAATGAAAAGAAATATTGTAATTATTTTGCTGTACAAGGATAGTTTTATGCATGGGAAAAACTACTACACATAGTTCGCATAGCTCTTGTTAAATAAAAATTCGATTGAACAGAGCAGAATCAAAGTAGAAATTTCAAAGAAATTTTTAGCTACATTTTTTTGTATGGAGTCAATCAATCTATTAGTCTGTTTCTGTCTACTGCTGGACATAGGGCTCTTCTAATTCACGTCATAACATCCAAAATGACGTTGAGTTATTGCAATTATTAGTTATGAATGCAACAGAGATTCTTTGTTCAAATTCATTTGAGTCTATCTCATGTATCTACTTCAAACAAACAGTTTATTTGGAGAAGGGTTCATAGTATAGTAAAAACTGTTCAGCACGATAGATCTGCGAGGTTAATCAACTTTGCCGCGGTTAGTTATAGATGGGTGACCATTTCATAAAAATATAGCGAGACCTGGAGCAAGGTCAGAAGAAAGAACGAATCTGGTCGTATCGAATTACTGTCCCATCGGACTATGAGAGTGAAGGCTTAGAACCTGTGTGACATATCTGTGCACTAAAATAAGTCTGCCGTTACCGAAATCGATCTATAAGACTATATTATATTAAGAACGCAATCCCTGTGGCCTAACGCATAACATACATAAAAGTTCACAAAACAAAACGTTTCTTGAACTTACAAGAATTTTAAGAACATTGTAAATTACACGAAAACGCTTTATGGCCCGAAGGCTATTGGTTTTGTTTAACAAACTATCGTTAAACTCATAAAGATAAATGTTAAACAAACACTCAAAATGTACCTACAACGAAATATAAAAGATTTAAGAACAAATTGCAACATAATGTTAAATGCTTTTAAAAAGTGTTTGGTCTAACAAATTATGATTTATTATGAAATCGCTAGTTAAGCTTTTATGATCAATTCAAAACTGTGGTGACGACAACGTGGGCCCTAAAATAAGCGATTTAAAAAATAAAGCATAAACATTTTATTAAACAGCTTGTGCGACGTAAATTCGTATTTACTTTTTATAACATGTTAATTGAAGGTTTATTAGATATACACAATAAAAAGTACAGATTAGCAAAGAATGATGTCCGTAAATTATCCTATTTTCTATTTAAAGATACATAAAAAAACTCTCAATCTTCTAAAAGGTTTCTCACTGATATACCCTTTGTCCTGCTTCAGGATATTTATTTATTAAACTTTTGCACAAATAAAAGTGTAAGGCAGACTTAATGCCAAAGGCATTATCCACCATTTCTAGGGTGATGCAAAGAGAACACTAGGATATAATTTATCCTTGCCAAATATTATTAAGAACCGTTAAATTTTTTAGCCGAAACCAATAGATATTCGCTGTCATCCCCGCTACCAAAATCGCTGTGACAACCGCTACTCGTATCGCAGCTAGCCGTTTGAATAACCGAACCTTACCTGACCACACGCAAGACATCGTTAAGTTAAACGACAACATTTATCCACGCTCGATGCACATACAGTTACTTAACAGAGTAAAGTCGTTGTAAATTGTTCACAAGTGATATAACATAGCGGAATTATGTAGTGAACGTTGACGGTTGACAAGTTAACGAGTTGAATCACTGGTTTGGTGTTGACATGTCATTCGAATGCGTTTAAAGTGTCGTAATGGGATCAGTGGCTAAGTTAAACGATGACTAAACTTGAAAAGGTGATTACATTTACATCAGTACCAATCGCTCCAATGCGGAAATGTACTCGCATAGAATATGGGTCACAAAATACTTAACGTATACCTATAATAGTATACAAGCACGTATAGATTGTTTCAAAAGTTGATATTAAACTTTCATGGATAAAACCAGAAACTATAGTATTTAGGTATGTCGGTCGATTGGTGAGTCGGTCAACGACAAACTTTTTATAACATTTTTGTTGTTTTTTAATGGAACAAACCCTGCGTCACAGCCTACTTTATAAACATATATCTATACCTTTCCCTTGGTCACGCTATATCTTGAGAGCAGCTTTACCGATTTCATTAATCTATTTTTAAAGTTTACTTTGTAGTAGTTTTTTTACGTAAACAAAATAAAAAGTTGCGTAGAAAAAGTTTTGCCCGGACGAAGTCAGGCCTAGTAAACATATATGAGTAATTCATGGACACCGAAACTCAGAACAGCTATCTGCGGTTCGTTCGTGTCGTGTTAGAAAAACAATCGACGCGCATGCGGTCAATTCGTAACAAAATCAGGTATTAAAAACACAATAACTAAAAACATTTCATAAAATAATGTGCAGACTATCAAATTCATTTTGTTGTAGATATAATTTTGCAAACCGCTCCGTAAATCTAAAACTAACAAACGTACAGTCGTATAATAAATTATTTCTACGACCAAATAATACGTAGGTGTACCTACCTACCGTCTGTAATTAAGTTTCATATAAAGGTGATACTGCTCTGTCCGCTAAAAATGAAAGATTTATATAGCTTTGAACACTATCATGTTTTGATTTATACCTATTTAATTTTGCTTGCCCTCCCTGACTGATTTATCAACGCAGAGCTATTTTTAAAAGTTCCTTAAATTACTGTAGTCAAATTCATATTTAAAATCATTCATTCGTTTACATCACGCTGTGTCACTTATGCAGACCGATGAAAAACGCCAAATGATGCGTCAACTTATTTGCCTCATGCCGGGTTCGCTGACTGAATAGACAGGGGTAAAACATAAGGAAAGAACCGACTTTTTTTTAGTTACAGTTTGATTTGTGTTACAATTTGTAAACGTAGAAAGTAACTAAAAACTCAAAACTCCACACAAACACAATTAAATGAAAAACTGGTAGGATAAAAAGATAAGTGTCTTGTCTGTCGGTAGCGGGTTGCTTTGCTAAATATGCTCTAGCATTTTTAAAAGTCAAGAGTGATCACTAAGAAGGATTTTTTGGAAATACAATACTTAAACGAGTCAAAATGGTTTCATGATTGTATTGTCAGGTGGCGGCTAGGTCTACAATAATTTTGGTTCCTAAGGTTCGATATTTTCACATTTAAATCACAGTAACAAAAATGTTTAAATTTTAGGTTAAGAATAGCTCGAAAAAACAAGATAGACACGGTTCCGTAGGAGGCATTATTTGATGATCACATAATAAAAAAAAACTCTTTTGTTTATTATAGACATATTTTATGAATACTAAACAATCGTGGCCCATTATTTCTAGCTTACAGTAGAGGCTCAACCTAAACAAGACGATGTGTAATTTTCAGTTGCTCAAGATAACAAAACCTTACGGTACTAACGAATTTGCTTGTTTGCAAAATTGTTAGAAATATGTTGAGTAAGAGAGTTATGAGGAAAAATTGTATTTTCTATTTTGTTTCTTATTATAACATAATTAATGTCGTGGGTAGTTAATTTTATTAAATCCACGTGGAGCTGTTTTTTTGGGACAATAACGAATTATATTTTGTTATTCTATGAACAAACAAAAGAAATTAGCATATACTTCTGTGGTTAGCAGTTATATTCCATACTATTTTTGTAAGAAACAAGCTCAAAAAAGTAGCTCAAAGAAGAACTCTTTAAATACTAAAGTATGAAATAATATAATGGAATAATTTTCTGAGGAATAAACCAATAGGCTCTGGCTTAACGAGCTAAATAGATAACATAGTGAAAACTATGAGTCAGGCTCTCAAAATGTCAATAAAAAAAGTCAAGTAAAAGATATATATTATTATCTACTTTATAAATAGGTACTTTGTAAACATTTTAACAGTTTATATAATATTAATTTCTGATTTGTTCCGCATTTTGTTTTGCCCCACGTAAAAAATCCGTATTCGTCCTACATTTTATTCCGTTTTAGCCCCAAAAATGTGACATTTTCTTAACATTTTGCCATCCATTACCCATATTTCATTACTTTTTATCTATAAAATGGTATGTAAGGAATGTTGTAAGGAATGGATTTCAAAATTTTGTTACACTCCTGGGGGCATTTTTATCAAAACCCGTTGTAATTATGTAAAATTGTAAATAATAATAATGTTAAGTAACGAAATTATAAAATCTAGTCTAATTTAGTACTTACGGTGCTAAGTACTGTACATTATTAATAATTATTAATAAGAAATAGGTTAATGTCAATTGCCGACCTCATACTAAGTATGAGACTTTATTGTTAAAAACATTGTTTCTTGTAAATGTTTCCAAATAAATACAATGTCAAGCATTTATCAATTTGGTTGTTTAATTTCCTACATCTTTCTTTTTCTTTAATAAGAGAACTCCTGCACTAGAGAACAAGCTCTGCGTTGCTTACTTTACAAAAATACAATTAAGGCCCCTCTCTCAAAAGATGATGTAAAAGAGGTGTAAATTAAAACATTTTTTGTTGGCATTTGTAGACAAATGACTGCCAAAAAATACAGTATTAATCTACAAGATGTGTTTTATAATATGGTTTTGTCATAAATTATATATTAATTCTAAATAGTCTGTAAAAAAACATCGAACCAGCACCAAAATATTGAGATGTAACCACTTTATGACTTCATTTAAAAAAAAAAACAATATTTGAAGAAAACATACACCTATAATTTGGTAATGTTATATTTAGAATACATTTAAATTTATTAAAAAATAATAAGACGTCCATTCAAAGAATACATCTGTTTGTATCCCTGCGCTCGCCTAGAGAATAAGGTCTTGTTTGCTTCGCCTAAATGCTCAAGGTCGTTGGCGATATCCCAAATCTTAACGGTCATTTTTTTTAAGAAATATACCATGGAAAATTGCCCGAAATGTAGACAGAAAAGGGCGAAATGACTACGTGGACAAAGCCATATTTAAATAAATTGTTCGAACGATTTAATTGACTTGATTCGTTTAACGTGACAGATTGTGATAGTTTTAATAATTTTATCATACCGTCCAACTTAAATCTGGAACGTTCAATTATTACGGGCATAATTAAAGTATTAAAAATACCTATAGAAACTTTAAATATAAGCCAGTAATAACTGCTTTTTCCAAAGTGATAGGCTGTCAAATTAAAATGCAATGAAATTTTATTTAATACGAATATTATAATCGCGGTGGTGGCCGAGTGGGAAAGTAACTGACTTGCACGCAAAAGGTGCGAGTTCGATCCCGGGTGGCAGTACCAATGTGCATTTCACTTTGTGGAGTTTATAATATAAACCATATTATGCATTAATCAAATGATGCGCCATCAGGTAACGGCGAAGGAAAACATGAGGAAACATGTCTTGTGTGTGTGAATCAAGGCCTAAATCCTCTCTTCCTCTCTGGATAGAGGAGAGGAGACCTGTGCCCAGCAGTGGGACATATATAGGTTGCTATTATTATTAATTAAAAGAGCATTCATAAAAATGTTTATCGGAAACTTTAAAACTTTCATTCTACAGAACTATACAAATAAAATGAATAGCAATGTGATTTTATTTCCTATATCGGGGTACTCGCGCCCAATGGCGCTATAAACTCAACAGTCAAGAGAATTGTTCAATAAGCCGGATGCAGCCGTTTTAGTGTTCCGAAGGAACATCGGAACAACGGGGCGTGGAACAAACTTGATGTCGGTTGCAGTCATTTGTCAGATAAGCTAAAAAGAATATCAAGGAAAACACGAATTCTTACTTACTTTCACTATACGAGGGAATATAGCATGGGCTTCTTCAATAAAGGAGTTATAAGGTTTCTAAAGGGGGTCGGCAATGCGCGAGTGACACCCCTGGTAAGCGTCCAAGCGTCCATAGGCTACGGTAACTGGTTACCATCAGGCGGGCCGTATGCTTGTTTGCCTTTTTAGTAGTATAAAAAAAATACATAGATAAACGAGTCTTATTAGTTGAATGTGACTACCTAAAAATAAGGACGTTTTCAAATAAACGATTGGTGATGGACTGTCACGTTGCGTGCGCTACAAGCATCGCATTTTTCGTGTCACATAAGGCACTAATACCTGTAATCGGTAGGTGTCCCAACAGGGACAGAAATCAGACAGGAAATAATTCCTGTCAAATATTGGTGCATAACCACCAATATTTGCAGTCGAAGGATTTTAATTACACGATACTAAAGATACTGCAGGATTTCCAAATAGTACATAAGACAAGATAGATTAAAATTGAGATAGATGAGACTGATTAAGGTCAAAAAACTTTATATTTCTCTTAGTAAATAGTATAATGTCGAATTTTTATAGCAGTGAAACAATGCACTCTTTGTTTCCTCACTCTCATAGTCAAGTAGGAAGGTAATCTAATACTAGACAACCATACAGAGATAAGAAAGAAGAAAATAAGAAAAACATTTTTACCAAAAAATTACGCACAACACACAAAAACACACATTTAAACGAAGGACATCCAAACAATAATAATATTTAGTGTGGCGTACGTCACACGCATGCAGAAATGGCTACCGCTCAGCATAATGTTATTATGCATAAAACATAACAACGCAGCGACAGCCAGAGATCAGGTGCAGTTATTTTGTAATGCAATTGGTGTAATTTGTATCTTGTTTAAAAAGAAAAAAAGAATCCGGCATGGGATTTACTAGCAATCACGAAAAAAACTATATCTACAGTAAAACGTTCCCATCAAGTAAACAAACAGATGTATCAAGATTTTTACATTCCATATACAAATATTGATTGTTGAATTCACATGGTTTTTGTTCAAAATATCGCAGCGCCCGGTATTTACAGCAGATTACAATCTGAACGTATTTCTGGTATGCGTTCAAAATTGATTAATGTTTTGAGGGCTCGCTATGATGAATTAGTGTTTCTTACCTTTTATTGTTCATATAATCATAAATATTTGGGCAATTTATTTTTTGTTTCATTAATGTTTAGCCCATGTAAAAGCAAGAGTAGCAAGAATAATTGAGACGTAATGTAACTATACTTCTTACTCTTCAACGTGGCCAAGCAGAGACTCATAAAATATATGCGCCTTGCACTATTTCGAATATTTATCTACATATACTTAAATATTAAAGCTATGTGGAAAAAGTCGAGCCCGGAGCAGGATTCGAACCTAACGGCTAACAGTTGAATGAAGCTTACGTCACTCCAAGATGTAAAGAAGTGGACAAATTCGAACTCCGGATTAGGAGCTTGAGTGGCACAATTGGTAGAGCGCTGGGCCGGAACACGAGAGGTATAGGTCCAAATACTGCTCCGGGCTCGACGTTTTTCTCATTGCTTTAATATTAAAGTATATTTGAGCTAATTGCATAGCAAAAAAGCTAAAAGTATTTAATACTAGCTGTTGCCCGCGGCTCCACCCGCGTGGATATCGGTTATCGCCTATGTGTTATTCCAGACCATAATCTATCTCTGTGCCAAATTTCATCCAGATCCGTTCAGTAGTTTTTACGTGAAAGAGTCACAAACATCCATCCATCCATTCTCACAAACTTTCACATTTATAATATTAGTATGTAGTACCTAGTATGTTAATATTGTGTTTCACAAGTGTGACTTCGTGTAACCATGAGCTATGAACTTAAATGTAGAAACGTTATATACCATCCGTCGTCACATTTTATACTTATACTAAGTATACGTCTAATTTATTGTATAAATATACCTTATTAAATGTATCGGATTATTACATTATATTCCTGTAAGAAATTCCTCACAAACAAAATAATTCCTCTCGCAAATCAACTGTCGAGTTGTATATAAAAGGCTCGTGAGAAAAATATTAAGAGATTGATTTTATTGTTAAGAAGAATTTTTGTTCTTTCTTATATCTTTTATGATATCATAAGTAAAAATTGAACTGTATTAAATCTAAACGGATTTAGATTTACAAATAACAGCGGTAACGGTTACAGTTCAATTTACAAGTTGGATTTATAAATTGAATTAACTAAGTACCTTAACTTTATATCAAGAGCTTTATGTGGAAGGAAATAAGATCGATAATAAACTGTTATATAATTTGATAGAAGTTCGTAAACATTTGTTGTTGCATTATAACTGGCGCTTCCTCTATAGGGCTGTCAAGTAATTTTTCGAAACTTACTATAAAATATTTATGCACCAGTGATGACATAATTTATACGCATCATATTCAATAGTTTTGAAGTTACATTAATATGAAGCATATCAATTCATAATGTATTGTAATATATTCTATTGGATTTTTGAAAGGAAATGTAACTACGTGAAAAGTAGTCGTGCTCAAAGATATTTAAATAATAAGATCATTTGAATATAATTTGACTTGACTTTTCATCATAAATATCTTCTAATGATGCAAATACAGACATTAGTAAAAATAGTAATATCTAATATTATAAATGAAAATATCTACTAAATAAGAATCCCAATGAAGCTATTGGCATGCAATATTCTCGCACAGCCCTACAAACTTTACTAGACGACATTGAAAACTATCAGTAGGTATAGAGACACATTTTTATAGCGACCCCCAGCGTGCACAATAACTGGCCGATTTATGATCAAAGTAATTTACTAACATTTGTATAGGAAACACTTTTACGGCATCGTTAAAAGCAATAATGGGGAGATTTTTTATTTTAACATCACAACACTTGTTCACTTAAATTGTTAAGTTTTGACAATTATATATTTTGATGTTGTGAATTTAATTTAGTATCAATTTGATTGTCAATATATGTAGTTGGGTTACTTCACCTTCTGTGTCATTTTAATACAAATTATATTTTTATTGTCGTCACAGTTAAAACTCAGTTGGTCGTCTTCTGTTATGGACTACTTCCGTTTTTTAATCTTAACTTTTACATTGTTTTTTTGTTATAAGTTTTTACAACATCCACATTGATTTATGGTTATTTTCGACTACAAGTATTTGAATTATAAATAAACGATGGTGAGGTTAATTAAGAAGTTTATAAATACAAAAAAAATACAAAATTACCGCTGGTTTGATAGATTTGGCTAAGCTATTGTAATTACTAAGTTATTTTCTGGTTAAGTTTTAAAATAATTGTATACTTATCTAAAAAGGAAGTGTTACCGGGTAACTTAATTAGGGTGTTTCTTATCGGCTACCATTAATATAGTTCCATTTAAAATTATTAATCGCTCAACTAATAAGTATACAGACTTGGAAACATTTTAAGCATTATTATACTTATAATCTTTCAATATACTTTAAGTATATAAGAAAAAAATCTACAGATGTATTTTCTAAAGCACTAGTACCTATAGTCTATTTCACATAGCATGGGTACTGTGACATTTGAAGATAAAGATGAATAAAAATGATTAAATAAATCTCTACCAATCGGCTAATTGAATGATGAAGAGCCTATTATTAATCGATAATTTTTAATGTAATCTTCCATCATTTTTATTGCTTTTATCTCCAAATATCAAGCGTCAAAGTACCCATGCCAATGAAATAGACTATAGTTAACGTCTGCTTGCACTTCGGTAAATTTTGTTGATACAGAACTGATTCACTAACTTGATGTACCTACTCTATGCACTTAATGTAAGGGAGGGCTCTGATGACCTGTTATATAGGTTTCTTTTACACCTACATCAGGTACCAGTCTCTTACAATATTTAGTTATAGCAGTTGTGTTCACAAATTCTTATTTATTGTTATAATTATTGTGCAGTGAAAACAAATATTATAAAAAATGTGTAGGTTCTACGAGATTATCATGACTGTCCCAATATAAGGAAGTGCATTGCAAGAAATATCAAGCATTAATTTTTAGAGGGCCCTCTTCGAAACGAGATATTAATAACCAAATTATTGGACCATTAGTTACAGCATCCCTGATCACAATCCTGACCAATTACGAATATAACAAGCGTGAAGAGAAAATAAAATCCCATAATCAAAGGCAAATTAAGGTTTACATGGATGACGTCATAATTACATCAATAAGTGTTTATCAACGATGGGAATGCATTGCTTGGTTATGCCTAATCTCTGTATTAATCTTTTTTTTGGAAGCGTTTTGAGCGATTGTGGCTATGAAACAAGCGATTTATGAACCAATTCGTAACTACGAAAGCATGTATAAAACATCGTTTTATACAGCGTATGACATAAAATAAAGGATTGTGTAGGTATTATAACTGTCCGTTTCTTATTACAAAAACTGGTGTATAAGCAGGCGAATGAAGTAAAGACTGTTCTAACCAAGTGTATTCATAGTATCTAACCTCAGAAAAGCAGTCAAGAATATAAGACAAGATGACGCTTTATGAATGGTTATTCGAATGAATACATTTTAAACATTTTTGAACTAGCTTATTAGGTACTATCGGCTATATTATTATAGTCTTGTACTAAAGCTGGAGCTTATTTTGCAAGTCAAGTCTCGTAGGATGTCTTTTCACAATGGCTGAATACAAAAACATTTGAATTACATTAATACTTGCATAGTGTAAAAACCTAGGTAAGGGGTCGGCAAACCGCGGTTCGCGAGCCTTATGTGGCTCTTTCAATATAAAGTTGCGGCTCTTCAGTTCCTTATATACATATTTAGTAGGTCGCTAATATGCTTTAAAAAGAGACGAAGTGGCTCTGTAAAGACTTGGAAATGTTATATGTAAATTAGTATATACCTATAAAATATTGAGCGACTTGTGATCCAGGGAAAGATTGAGGGTACCAGGCCACGTGGAAGGTCCCCTATGAGGTGGACTGACCAAATAAAAGCGGCGGTAAATGGCTCTTCATCACTGAATAAATGTACGAGGAAAGCGGCCATCGGAGAAGAGTGGCGGCGTGTTGTTAAGCTTGCCACTAACACCTGAAGTAATGACCACGACCACTCTGTCAAGAGTGATACCGATAGAGAAGAAGATAAAATATATAAATAACTTTTGGCTCTTCCGTTTCAAAAGGTTGCCGCCCTTTGACCTAACTGATTTTAAAATAGGTATAGATTTTATTATTTATGAGATAAGTTTTGATTATTTAACTTTTTATGATGTACTATTTTCTGACGTAAATAAAAACGCTTGTTCTCTAACCTTTTTAGTGGCCACAATTCTAAGGTGCCAAAGTAATTTATAGTATAGATAAATCGTTCTATAAAATAAAGCTTTACACAATTAATTATTTTCATTTTAACATTGAAGTATAGACATATATATTTTATTGTAACACAATAAATTGGCTCTTGATTTATTATGAATACAAATGCAAATGGTCGTCGTAAATTTGTTTTGTTTTAGATTCTTATATGTTACTATTTTTGTCAGATATCTTTTTAATATTACAAAGACATATTACATTGTTTAAATTGAATTAGGTAGGTACATGGAACGTGGGTAGATTCATGTTTTCTCCATACTATTATGTAGAAAACATAAGATAAAAGGTAAAAGCCAACAGTAACGATAGCTTTAAAATATTTCTCTTTGGTATGGTGCAGGGAAACTATCAAGAAAGAACTGTACCATGTTTTAGTATATCGTATTGCTTAGTAAATGAGTTTATGTGAACCCATGACGTAAACAATTACCTGGAGAACTATAAAAGGGTTTATAAAAGTCCAAATACTTCTACAATAGTATTATGGTAAATGTTCAGTATGTTTTCTAACCTTTCCAATACATAATACAATTAAAATTTGATACTACAGGTATTTTTTTAAGTACAGTTTATTCTCACAGCTCTATATAATTGTTATAATCACGATTCATGATTTTACCTGCAATAATACCTTTAAAAAAATTATATTTACACAAATTATAAATAGATTCTAATAAGGAAGGAATTTTACAACACCTACTAAGCAGTAGTAGGTGTTGTAAAATTCCTACGCATCGATGTCTACTAAAAACGTGCCCAGGAGATTGGCAGCATTGCCACGCTGAATGGCAATGTTTATTCTTTGAGCCAAATATAAGCCAGCCTTCTGGTCACGTGAAGTGTCGACTAAACGCTTGGACAAATCTTTAAAAAGACCGCGAGCACTTGCATTTCACAGCCCAAGCGTTTCGACTCCAAACGGCTCAAAAACATAATCTCCGATAAGATCTGTTTCGGGGAAATTATACGCACAGGGAAAGCTGATAATAACATAATTTAATCATATGTCTTCACCCTATTCACAATATAGGTACCTACTAAGATAAACGCTTCGCCAAACAATCAACAATCGATACTTGAAACTCAATTTCATCCAGTGCAAAGCAGTTCAAGTCAGTTTGCCAGTTCAAATGTTACAGTTGATCTAAAACAAAGAGCTTCAGCTGCGACTAAGAGCAATAAAATTATGAGTTTTGGATAAAATAAGAAAAAGATAGATAAATCAATACAAACGAGACAGCTCTGTAACTTGTGCTGAAGTTATTGTGCTAAGGATTTGTGCTATTGTAAAATTAAATTACGTTAATGAATTTGTACGACAAATACAGTGTAGGACATGTGTATGGGTACACTACATAAATACGAAAAACTTTATTCCGTCAGTCACAAATACGAATTTCAAAATACCGATTTTCATAATTCCAAATGGTTCAAAATTCCGAATATAACAACTCTGATTTATCATTATTCCTATTTTTATAATTCATTTTAATATTCCTAACGTATAATTACTATTCTCAAAATAGCGAGCTTCAATAGATCGAATAGCAAAAAGTCGGAATTAATGATAATTCGAAACATCAACAATACGAATTCCGATTATTAAAATACCGATTCACACAATTTATATGATATCCAATGTTTTGTTTTGTTCCTATATGTACCTACAATAATATTAGATTCCGGAAAAAATAAATAAAAATCGGAACATCGAAATTCGGAATAAAGTATTTCGGAGTATTTGGGTGTTCCCCATGTGTATAGGTGAAAGGATGAGTATAGATAATAAGCTTGTAACTATTTGTTGATTTTAGGAGGGCTATGTAGGTACTAAAACTAATTTCGCGCGTTATTAAAAACAGAATTTAACTGACCTATTCAAGTCTCTTTACGAACTAATTAAATTAAATTTCTCTTCCTAAACGCTTTTCAGCTTTTATAACACAAAACGGTCACTAACTCTATTTATCCTTAATTTGATTAAACTATAAAACGAAAGACCATCTTCCTAATTGGATTCGCAAAAAATACTAAATTAAACGTAACCGAAACAACATCGCTACCTCCTTTGTTAACAATATTTATGTTCGTATACTAAGTATAAAGATCCCTGGTGATATATTAACATTTTGATCGACCCATCTCCGGGTTATAGAAGACATTTGCGTAAGCAATGCGCCTCATCCTATCAATTTCATAGAAAATTTACTGCTCTCCATCAAAATTAGGATGATCCCCTTTTGTTTATGCTAAAAGATGGGCCAGCTGACGGCAAGTCTTGAAAGTAATAAAGTCTTTAGGTATCTGTTTTATATGTCTATTCGGTTCTGTAGATAAGATGGCGACCTTTTATCTCTGTATAGGTTATGTTTTTTACTTAGTTGTTTTTTGTTTGAAACATAAACTTTATTTTTAAAATTATTTTAAAAGATAAATATGTTTTTAAATGATTTGACCTTTGCAAAGGCTTGTAGCAGATGTTAATTGACAGATTAGAGTTTTATCGTCATTGAAGTATCGAACTATAGATTACAAACTAGACGAGCAAATATTATGAACGGAGATTCGGGAATTGCTTTGACGTCAAAAAAGACGAACTGTTTCTGTTCTTAGGAAACTACACGATCTATTCTAAACTAATAAACTTACTTCAAATTGAGTACACAGTCCCTACCTACCTGCACTCGTATTGCTGAATACTTATTTTTCTTCAGTTATCTGGGTAGCTTAGCAACCACAGAACATAATATATGTTAGCAACTATACGTTACTCTACTTTTTGTTGACTAAAAAGTTTTTTTTTCTATAACTATTAAAAAGACGATCTGCCAGTTAATCTGTCAGTTATTTGGCAATAACTTTGAGATAATTGACATATTTTATATATCATCATCTCAACCCATAAACGTCCCACTGCTGGGCACGGGTCTCCTCCAAAAATTTGGAGGGATATTGGCCTACTATACCACGCTGGCCAGACGGGTTGGTATAGGTTTTTGTTTCGAGTTTTCCCTCTCTTGCAGTGGATATTGTCTGCCTGACTTAGTTCCTTAGTCGATTCTTATGACACCCTCGGATGGAACGGGGTGGTGACATTTGTATTCTTAATCCGTCACCACACGGATTTTATATATATAGGTAGATAATTTTGTTCTTTCAGCGTGTGAGAGAATAAGACCCTTACCAACTGAATGTAGCAAGCGTAGATTGGTAGTAAGTAGACTGCACGGTTTGTTCAGAGGCTTAAGCGGTAACCTCGCCACTTACCACTGCGCGACGTGTTGTGGGTTCGGTCACACCACGGGATAAAAAAAATGTTATTTACCTTAGTAATGCAATGGTAGTGCATACGACAGTGGTATTGGATATTTATGATGATGACTGTTAAATATCAGCCCGGAGTATGGAACTGTATCCGATATATGTGGCAATAGGCTCGCCCTATAACTTAGAAAATAACATCGATGGTGACGCATGGGTATCACACATCTGTCTATATTTTTAGGGACAAACGCGTGATATTATGATGGTTATAATATCATTGTCTTACAAAGGAATTATTATTATTATCATGAAATTAAAACGAAGAATGTCGTTGTAGAATCTATTTTTTATCACCTGGCCTTAAACTAAAAGTTAAATCAACATCATAAAATATAATTAGTACATTAAAACAGGTCACAAATAATAGCTGTTTGGAACAAAGGATTTTAAACTTTATTGAGTGGACAATAGAGTGCCATTGTACTTTTCATGGTCTTTGTAATCTGTACTGTTTATGCAGTGTGCTAGATTAAACAAATATTTTTATATTAAATATCGTAAATGAAAAGATCATCTGCGTTCATTGAGCTTTAAATATCACAGAATAAGTTCGTGGTATATTTTTTGAGAGATATACATGTCGAATTAAGACACTCAATTGACTAGACAGAAGAAGGGAAGTGCCATTTGGCGGCACTTGACAGAGTCATCGTTTGTGCGAGCAACTCACTGAAGCGGACTTCACTCGCAGCGATCGTCGAGTTCGGACGTCTCGAAACTGTCGTCTGCTCCGCTCGTGTAGTAATAATTGTAGTGTACTTAATACCAAATAGTACTTGATAGTGAAATTGAAAAGTGATCATCTTTGTAGTGAATCCTAACAATAGAAAGCTTCCTGAGTTTATTAGACAGTTACATTTTACTATTTTGTTTTCATGGAAATACTTGCTTTGTTTTTTAACTACCACTTGTTATTGCAACAGAACATTGTCGATAATTAGTCATACGCTATCAACAATTTGTGAAAGTGAATTAAGCCCCTTCTACAAAAGGATTTAATAAAGAAGAAGAAATTGTTTGTTGAAAAATTCTTATACGAAGTTAGAGATTGATGCAACTTAATATTGATAATAACTGGAAATAATAACTATAAGACCTACGTACGAATACAACATTATGAGTAAACTGACTGTTCAGTTGGTTCAGTGGCTTAAGTGGTTTGCGGGGAGACTGGGGCAGCAGAGTCTCACCCGCACCCTTCCGCGGAGGGACAGTGTCCCCGGTGCGCCCGGACACTGTCACTGGGGATGGAGCCCACGTAAAGCGGGCAGCCGCTGGGTGGACCACTGACGTCATATCAGGTTCCGGTGGTCCACCCGTGAAAGCGAGTGTTGGTGCACAGGGGGGTTTTAGTCGGTATGCCGGCCGTCTACCATCTTTAGGCCGGAGAGTCCGACATAACCGCCCCGCTTCCCCGGGCGGGGCGGTATGCGTAAAGCATTTCCCCTCTACAAAAAAAAAAAAAAAAAAAAAAAAAAAAAAAAAAAAAAAAAGTGGCTTAAGTGGTTACCTCGCCATTTACGACTGCGTGGCTTTTTGTGGGTTCGATTCCCACACGAGATAAAAATGTGTGTGATCTATAAATAGTTGTCCTGGGTCTGGGTGTTTTTTGTGTCCGATAATTGTATATTTGTAGGTCCCCGCGATATAGGCGATATAGCACGGGAGTTATCTTATATAAGAAGAAAGAAGTAAACACTTGATATGCACTAGTATTATAAAATTAAAGTTGCATAATTAATTGATATAAACTTTCATACTGCACTACGTAAAGCGAATTTTCAACTGACAAAAGTATTTCAAATGTTGTTTTATAACAAAACAATAGTATATTTAATAGAATATGCACCCAATACAAACGTTTGTAGACTTATAATTGCATAGCATGCCTTTTCTAATTTGTCGTGGTGGCAAGCTTAGTCGCGTTATAATTGCGCTATAAGGCGGTGAATGGAACAAACGGTGTTGAAGTTTAATTAAGAAGCTGTCAGTCGGTCTCCCGGGATTCGAGCCTTATGCGGAATGTTTAGAACTTAGCATACTGAATTTTGTAACAGCGGTTGTACTCCTTACGTCATCTTCAAAGTTTACGGCTCGATGTGGAAATTTGTTGGTTTAAGCATCATTTACCTACAATTGTTATAGGTTGTTGTAACTACAATAATTTAAATTTTGGTTTTCATCGCTTTTATTTTGAAGAAGGTCTTTAGGGGTTTTTAACTTAAGCTCAATTATGCACCTCACCCATTCACTCAAGCACTCATGCGCTCTTTCGATTTGCTAATTTATTTTCTCTTATTTAATCATTCACTCACACACATATATTATTAAACATTATGGAATCAGTGAGAGAGTCACAATTGACTCACTCATTCATTCAGTCAACTGAACGATGAAAATATTATAAAAGTATATTAAAGCAATGTGGAAAAAGACGAGCCCGGATCAGGATTCGAACCTGCGCCTTTCGGGTTCCGGCCCAGCGCACTGGGTCTACGTTACCGAAATATAATGAAGTCTTTGATTATTACAAGATTTTTAATCGATCTAGACGTTTCATAGATTTCCTCTCGTACATACAAACGCAAAACAAATGTTATCAGAGGACCTCAGTGTAAGATTCGTATTTTTAAATTTAAAATACACAAACATCTAGTAATAACTCCTTAATCAATCTTAGAACCAATTTAACGGGCAACCACACAATTTCCTACAGTTAGAATTAATTTACGTCCCAACGTTTATAAATTGCCACTAAATTAACTATAACTAAGTCAACAGAATTTCTTTTAGAAAGTTGAACTAAAGAGATAAAGATCAAATATAAACAATAAAAATATGCGGCTATATACATAATAGCATTTTAAATAGCTAATACCTTATTTAAACTGTCACCTGTTACTCGAAGGTGATTCTAATCGTTTCGTTGTCGTAAAAAAGTTGATTTCCGCTACGGCACAAAAGAGCGACGGAAGCGGAAACTTATTTACATTTTAAACGGGTACCTTAAAATACTTTTTGAAATTGGTTTATTAAGAATTCTTTTAGAATGATAAGGGTTAAGGCCATTGTTTTTCGTTCTGCAGTGGAAATAACATTAATTATTTTTAAACGCCTTTGTTGAAATTTGAAAATCGATTTTCTATTCAATTTAATTATATATTTCGACCCCTCCACGCAAAAACTCGGTAATGTGCTATTATGGGGTTTATGCTGTTATGTCAAATTCGGACTCCGGGGACTGGAATACACCTTAGCAATTTTTTTCAGATTTTTTCTATTGGTATTTACAAAGATATCATGACACACCCTTTTATTGCTGGGAATTTAGGAACAAAAATATTTCGGCAAAAAACCTGTTATAGGTCTGTGCAAAAAACAAAAAAGTTTTTTATTTTGGTAAGTTTCATTTACCGGGTTATTGGCGTAAATAATTTTTATAAAGTTTTTGGTAAACGTCAGCACGGGTTTTTTTTACAAATAATTTTAATATAAGCATTCCGTAATATACACTAACAATGTTATTTAAGTTTAGTGTTGGCTCATTAATTTACGCAACATTTCAATACGGTAAATTTATTCCAAATTTCAATTCACCTAGCATGTTTGCATTATTCCTCTCTTTGGAATCTTCTGTAGAAAACTTCTCCAAAATCACTAACATAAACAATACCGACTTAACAATCATTTCGCAGAACATCAGAAGTGTATAGCAACATTTCCGATCTACAAATTACGCTGACAAGCCTTTACTCTGAAATCGATCTAATGGTTCTAACTGAATGTAGACTAAACTGTGATAAGCCTATTCCCCAAATCCATAACTACATATCTTACAACAAATCATATTAATCAATGCGATGGAGTCGTCTTCTATATAAATAAATCCTATAAAGTTAATGTACAAGAAATAAAACTAAGTCATGCATCAAGTCTACAAGTCTCTTTGTACAACCTATTATCTTAAGTATATACAATCTCTTGCTCTCCATCAAACAATAATGCTACAAGCTTTATAAATTCCCTGAACTCTTACTTAGAAGCCATCAAATCATGCTCCAACATAAATATAAATATTACACCTAAAATGAAAGAAAATTCTAGTGAACGCACAAATAGACATATCTGTCTAAATATGTTATCGTTGCATGGTTTACTGCCCAGTCATACATTGCCAACACGAGAACAAAACTGCCTGGATCACTTTATGCTAAAAATAAAAGAAAACAATATAAGTGCCTTCATAACAGTTATACAGACCACTGTTACGGATCATTACATGATTTTTCTGAAATTATCTAAAGTAAAGATCATTTCTACAATCAATTCAATTCAATTTTTTTTTTATTCATTCGCAAGAACTAAAACTAAAATTGACTTTAGCAAAGCCCTAAATAGTATTAATAAGTACAAATTAACTGAATTACTATCATGCATTTGAGCGACTGTTTGCTGCAAAATACCATTACATCACTAGTTCCAAGGAGCCAACGCGCAATTTAGCCTTGGATAACGTTAGGCATTCTACGCTGTGTAAAAAATAGAAATGATATGCAAAAGAAATTGAGGACCGAACCAGACAAACAAATATTAAAAATATCATATAAGAGATACCGTAACTTCTGCAACAGCCTTATTAAAAAACATAAACGCAAATATGATAGAGAACAATTAAATAATGCTTGTATAAACCCTTAAAAAATTATAGACTACGATAAATATAACACACAGAAACATAACGCAACCAAAAACAAATAAAACGCAATGTATAGAATTAATAAATATTGAAAACTCTTGGCAACTATTTGCTAATATGGGAAAAACTTTGACTAAAGCGATGGTTTTAAATAGCTCGACACAACAAACCCATACTACAACACAAAAAAAAAGCAATTGTCATCTTTCCCGCTAATGGATGCTGATAATCGAGAAGTTTTCTCTGTACTAAATCAGCTAAAGACAGATAGTGCCCCAGGCTACGACAACATCCCCACTAAATTTCTGAAGCTTGCTTCTGAACTAGTTATCCCTGCGATAACTCATTTGGCTAACCTATGCTTCAAGCAAGGCAAATTCCCTTCATCTCTCAAGCAAGCTATTGTCACGCCTGTGTACAAGGGTGGTGGCAGAGATAAATCCTGTAACTAAAGACCTATCTCTATATTACCTGCAATATCTAAAATCCTAGAGAAACTTATAAATAATCGATTACTAAATTATCTAGACAAATTTCGCATACTCTCTGACTCGCAATTTGGTTTTATACGTAAAAGGTCTACAGTAGATGCTGTTAGTGCACTCACGTCTCTTATTGTCAAAGAAGTACACTCAAACAAAAAGTGCCTAACAGTGTCCTTTAAAACTCTCAGACATGTTACTTCAAAAACCTTGTTAAACAAAATATACATCTCGTTGGCACAGTCGATCCTAACTTATTGCATTCCTGTATAGGATGGAGCAACAAAATTAAATCGTTGGAATTGGAGCGAGCGCAAAGATCCCTAATTAAGGTCATGTACTTTAAACCGTACAGATTTCCCACCTTTGAACTGTACTCCATTAGTGAACTGCTTTCTGTTAGAAAACTATACATCCTGTATACTGTCTTGAAACTACACAAATCCATCCCATCAGTTCCTCATCCGTTCGTTCCTATCAGCCGTCAACTCTTCGCTCACTCCTTTCACATACATATTATCATGCTTTACACTATCCATCCACTTTATTTGTCTTCCTCTGTTCTGTAGATTTCTGTGGTTTAATACATATAACTTTAATAATCGAATAATTGTACTATTTCTTTCATTTATACTTACCTTTTAAAATTACATTTGTATTTAAAATTAACGATATTGAATGGTAACAATAAAACTGTTATTTAAAATTTCCTTGTAATAATAATGTTACATAACAATACAGTTTCTAAAATTATTTGATATTACCACAATAACTTCGTAATATAACGTCATGTATCATCCCGACGATAGAAAATAACGCTGTAAAAGTCCATAACATTATGTTACGAAATATATTGTTAAATAAATTTACAACAATAACCCCGTAAGTACTTTTTCTGTAATATTTTATGTATAGAATTTTAGGTATTATTTATTTCCTCAAATTTCTAGGTTTTGATTAAAAAGAATTTAATATTAATTACACAGTCATATTTCACAAAAAAATAGTTTTCTTATGATACATCAATGACTGCAATAGACTCACTCATTAAAAAGATATTCCATAAAATCAGTAAATAATTTCTCCTGTAAAATTTAGATTTTTCGATTACCGAGTTATTGTTTGGAGGGGTCGATTTAATTTAATACTTTAGATTTTATTTTTGTGAAAATTTTGCAAAGGGTTGCTATTATAGAAATAATTCGTCATTCAACGAGAGAGGTAGGTACTCTAACTTTCTAAATAGTCTAGTTTAGTCAACTCACTACATACCAGAACAAAGCCTCAGGCAAAGAATACTGTATAATAAAATAAAAATTGCTGAACGAAACCAAATCTAGAAAGTCTTCTAATGGAAATAATAAACAATTGAAAAAACCGTGCAATCAATAAAATCAATCCAAGTGATTACCTAGTTATTTTTAGAGTCAATCGCAGCATCTTATAACTTTAACCACAGTTAACACACTACAAACATGGAGCTTGGTCGTCGCGAGTATGCGCCCCACTTTGTCCAACTACATTTTAAACACCAGTTAAATTAATATGACATGTGTAAATATTAAGTAACTATAAGTACCTCGTTACATCGGCTTTATAAACTTAAATTGTAATAATCGCTTTGATTAGTATGTCATTACAATTATGCTTATTCGTAATATTATTATTTTAAAGCTTATTATACTTAAAGCAAATTTACA
This sequence comes from Trisateles emortualis, assembly GCA_947095525.1. NCBI lineage: Eukaryota > Metazoa > Arthropoda > Insecta > Lepidoptera > Erebidae > Trisateles > Trisateles emortualis. The sequence continues at coordinate 984,269 of OX352748.1, read as the reverse complement.
AATCTTTCATTAAGAAGAATAAATCCTTAATTGCAGAGTTACTCGTTTATAAATATAGATAGACATGACCTATACAAAGTCTACTAAGATGCGTAACGATTTTTCTAAATCAAACGTTCAAGCTTGGATCGAGTACGACACACTCTGTGAATTGGTATTTATAAAGGCTACTGCTTCGTTTTTTTAGCTGGAACCTGGCATCAGGCACGATATATGGGTAACCTGACGTGAGATTTGTTTTTTAAAAGACAACTCCCGCACTAAAGAACAAGCTCTGTATCGCGGAGCTTTACAAACATACAATTAACGGACACAAATTACACCCAGACTCAGAACGATTTTTCGTGGGTCACACAAATTTTTGTCCTGTGTGGGAAATAAAACCCACAACCTCGTGCACAGTAGGCGCATACTGCGGCCACTGGACCACCTAGGCAGTCCAAATTATTTCGCTCTTAGTGCACTTATAGTCAAAATATACCTAACATACATTGCTAATGTTATTATTAAACTGGTTCCTCTATAATGGAAGCTATTGATAAAAGTAGTAAGAGTTAGGATAGTTATTAGTCCCTATAATATTGACATAAGAGTCCAAGGAATTGTGTGTGACTATTTGAAAACTCATCTAGACATAACCATGACAAAATCTCCACTTGATCACGAACCTCCTTGATCACGGAACTCAAATCAAAGAATACAAAATATTTATTGATATTACAAATTGCTTTGATTCGTAGTTTTATTGTACTGATATTACATACTAACAAGTTGTTTATTGATATAAATCAATGAATACAAATAGCTACATGTTGAACACTGTATGATGAATGCAAACACACACACAGCTGATCGCCAATGATAATATGAGGACAAGCATTCATACCCAAATTGAACTCGCTGATCCGTAAAAATTGGATTTTTTACATTAACCGTGTTTCGGCTATGTAGTCGTCTCATCAACTATGCACGTGCAATCTATCTGTTCTATCTATATCTATATAATCTGTTTTACCACAATACATGGTTTCTTAAAACATGTAATATTTTTCTTTTATCTTCTTATGAATCTACCCTTGTAAAAGAACTGGCCGTAGGCAAATTATCTGACATCGTTTTTGGTATTTCCGTGACGTTTATGATGAATGAATCTGTTTTGACTTTAGCTATAGGTTGTTTATCTCATGAGTAGGTCAATTCTGCACTAAGAATGTAAGTTCTAAGTCTATATAACAATAGGTTCCAGTATAATTTTTTTCAGGCTTGCTTGTAGTCAAGGTTGAAACCCTACATGTATGTATTCCAACTAAACAATTTAAGCAGCTTCCACAGTATTGCACCAAAGTATCTCGTCCCCACAAATTCCAAAAAGCTTTTTAAACAGTAAAAGAATTAAACTGCTCTTTCCACAGCGTCTTTAATCCAGGTGGAATCGATTGAGCAGTCGGCACTCTCAATAATGCAGCGGGAAATGTTTAAAAAAGAGTCTCTGGAACGAGTGGAGAGCTCTTACAGAGCTGTTGCGCTGCTTTTGTTTAAAGCTGCGAGGTTAGTCATAAGCGGTACTGCAGCGAGTTGGATAACGATGCCTGATTGCCTACCAATTTATGCCCAATCAGTTGACACAATTGACAAAAGTATTAACAAAACTGTTTGATTTTCAGGAAATGCAAAAGAAAAAGGGAGATTAGAAATAAAAAACTGCATAAGTCCTGGCTGTTTTTGCATTATCAATACTCATATTTGTGCAAAGATACTTAATACTGATTTATTAAGGCTCTGATGACCAATCAAACTGATGAAAAGCGTAGCTATGATGTAGCATTACTTGTTTTCTGGTTGTATCCGACAACTAACAGCAGCCACTGTTTTCCGCCTCTTCTCTTACCATGTTAGCGGCCTGCATCCACAAAAGTTCGCAGCTGATTATATACCTACGTACTGAAAACGATATTCGATTTGAAATTAAAACCAACACGGTACCGCTGCGCACTGTTGTTTTAGACTAATTACTATTTTATTGGAGTCTTGCTTTTACAGAATTGTTATGATTTATTTAAAAAAATGCTTCGTTAATTAAGTCTAATCATCGTTATCAAGTTAGCCGAAATACGTCCACTGCTAGACTCTCCTCTCGGCCTTGAGCTGACTTTGTCCCATACAAAAAAATAATGGTCTATAGATCTATCCATGACACTTATGATGAAGCTTAATAGCATTACAGTTATAATAATAGATTAAAATATCATGCAAGTAATGTATGCTATGGCGCGTGTTGGGAGAGGCCTATGTCCAGCAGTGGACTGCGATAGGCTGATTGATTGATTGAATGTATGTATGTGTGATAAATAACATCGGGACATCAACCACTATTCCCTTAGCCGGACAGGTAAGATCATCTCAATTCCACTTATTTTCTCTGCGCATCCACGCCCTAAAAACATCAGCACTCATTCTTTCACAGAGGCGTAAACCTTCCATTTATATATTTTAAACCCAAATCCATTCGTATATTTGCAAAATGTTTTTATATCATTTGTTATCCATATCAAAAACTCGTAGTTGCAAAAAAAAAACAACAATAACTATACATCAGAAAGTTCTGCATTTTATGAATAATAGTGTATTGATAAAACATTTCATACTCGTATAAAGTTCAATCAACAATGTTTCATTATTTACAGAACGTCAGTTTTCAGCCAACTCGTGAAAACTGAAAGTGTTCATAGTTCACACTGAAACATTTGTAATTACAGTACCTTTAACAATAGGGCTGACACATTTAATTCCTTTACATTGGCGTTATGGCTTTATTAGAACTACGAAGTGAGAGTGTTGGTCTGCCAACTCAATTAAAAGACTCAAGATAATAATATATAAATAAAGTCTACTTAACAAATTTCCCAAATTTTCTTTTTAAACCCTAATCCACCCACTGCTGGGTATAGGTTTCCTCTTTTGCGCGCATCTGTTCTGACAGTCTGTCTGACTACCAGCCGATCAGACAACATAATGAGCTAGACCCACCAGAACACTGATCTGACCACCGTTCTGGCCGGTGGTCTGAGGCCACTAATATGGAACCTAGCTAGATTGCCTGCCATCTTTGACTTTCGCCCTACGTCCAATTAGTCATTAGTGTACTATCGTGTGCAGCTTTATAATGATAAAAATATATTCCTTTCTGAATTAAATTATGGAATCAAAAACATAAATAATATTTTTTTGAATTAGAAATGCTATAAACATAATCTAATTCAATTTGGCTAGGTTTCTTAAACGCAAAAATATTATTATATTATTTCTTATGAATAGGTAAAAAAACGTTTACGTTATTTTAAACAAATCTATAATAACTTAGTTGGGACAACCCTAACGTAATAACTGGACTGATTGCGAAAGTTTCTGTGAAAAATATCATGAATTTTAAATGAATATTTAGCACCTGAAAAGTTAAAGGAATTGTTTGTATATTGACCTTTGTGAAACTATTTAGGCACGGAACATTCTCTATTAAAAGGTTTACTGTGGTCATTTTGCCACTTCAAGACGTGTATCATATCACTACACACTGTATAACTTTTAAACGACTGAATTGATTTAGATGTGTGTGAGTTGTTTCAGTATACTGATTAACGTAGGGTAGATGAAATTATAAAAGTGATAGTTTTCTCCCTGCATTATCCAAAAGGCTGACTGGTAAGTAATGCTGATATTTAGTGCGCCTTTTGTACATCAAACGTATTTTTCAAAAAGTGAAAACCTTGATAGGCTCAACTTGGAGACCTTTGGTATTTAAAGCTAATAGGTATAATGAACCCTGATTGATGTACCTAGGTATAGACGACTTAGTTACCGCTGTCGTGTCTTTCAATGAACCTCTTAATACGGTCCTGTTGGTAAATATTTACAGCTACCAATAAAGAACACGTGTTAACAAGTTTACGAACTATTGATTTATTGAGTAGGGCCCAACATAATACATTCATGAATCAATATTGAAGCATGTTTAGTGACCCAATATCTACCGTAATTGACTTCATCAATATCAAATTAAGTGAAAATAGGTGATACTGGTGCGTAGACAAAATAACAACTAGTTTACACTAAATATTACACATAAATATTGGCGATCTAAATAACTCTGGCACCAAGGTGGCCAAACGATAATAAAGACTATATATTTATTTCGACATAGCTCGAAGTATTCTCCTCAGTTAAGTGGTATGGCACACATGTCGCAGACGCGGGCAACTGACGGACAAAGTCAGATTAAAATCGAGTTTTTTCCGAATCCTCAAATTTGAGCTGAGATGATGATGAAGTATTTGAAGCAGAAGAATCTGGTACAGAATTTCAATAATGCAAGCGGGTTGCGATAGTGTCAGGATGGCTAGCAACTAGTCAACTAATGTCATGGTTACAGCTGCATTTATTGATTAAGGCAATATTAACTTTATATTAATATAAGCTTAAATTTTCACAAATAAATCATGTTTGATAAACGCAAATAATTTGCACGAAATGAATCTTAAAGTATGATTTAGAAGGAAAAGGGGATAGAACACGGATATAAAAAGAGAGGAGCCACTTAATCACAGTTGAATGAAAGAGATAAAGTCTATGTCAAAACATGGATAACCGTACTTATTGACCACGTACGGTTCCAACTATAATCTAATAACGTACACTGTACAGACTACTAATGGTAATCTGAAAAAGTACTCCTAACCGAATTTCGGTCGCGGCGGCTCAACTCAACGGTGACTATATATTGTGAATTTCTTGACAGATAAAAACCAATATAAATTTTTGGCCCGACCTGGGAATCGAATCTGGGACCTCGTAATCAGCAGTCAACGCGCGAAAAAAATACAAACCCATCAAAGACCGTACGAGCGTGTGCAAGCGAGTATCGAGAATGAGATGTCGTATAAAAAGGCTTCAAAACTTTACAGGAATGACAAATAATCAAGGTTGTTTTTACTTGTTTACACTAACAGCCAAATAACGATTGTTCTAAAGAAACAATCGCTGGCTGATCATAAAAACGGTCTGCTTAATTAGGTAAAGTCTACCAATGTTTGTTAATCAAGCTTTCATAGGGCACGGGGTAATGTTACCTAATAAAAATGTTTATGTTCTCTACGTTTTCTATTTAAACTTGGCATTTATAGCACAATTTTATTTGACAGAAAATGAGCTAATCAATCAGGAATATAAAACAATAGATTTAATGATTTCACTCGCGTGAAGATAAAATTTTACTTGCGTTTTTTATGTTATAGTGTGGTCGAGGTCATTGTGTTCTATTCTAGTTATTATTTTTTCCCTCGTAGAAGCCTCTGTCTCTGGTCTACCTGCTCGTTTTAATGGCTAAATAAGTAGGTAATGAAGGTGTAACTGGAAACATTAATTCGGTGTAACTATGGTCCACCATATACATACATATACATTACGTGCTTAAAAACTCTCTAATATTTGTATATTTTATATTTATTTGGTGTATTTTCTATAGTATTACCGATAAATGTTCAACCAATCTGAACATGCGCTTTAAAATGTCTCCATTGGCATTATTCTTGGTACACATTTAATAGAATCGTTTAAAATTTCAAAACAGTCTTAAATATTTTTTATAAATATTTTATAAAAATGTATGAAAATAAATAATTGTACACAGCATGTATATATTTGGAACAATCCCTATAATATAAATAGATTGCTGGCGACGTAAAAAGTGAAATAAAACGTGTTGTAAACAGAAGAATGCCTCATATGCCAACATAAAATTAGATTGATGGCTGTCCATCAATGTTTTAGTTTCGTGATAAATTACATTGAGGGGAAGTGTGATGAAAAGCTGTAGAGAGAATTGATAAATCGTTGACAAGGTTGGCCAATTGATTACGGTGACTATCTCAGTATAGTGATGTATCGAGTAGATATTTTAGCTACTTTTAGGGAGCGATTAGATTGCATATCCATGTAAGTATACATAAGCAATCTCACCAAAATGTTAGTAGTTACTTAAATTTACATAGCAGTAAATTACAAAGACCATTTGCAAAGATTAGCAATCCCCAATTTTGCAACTAGATTGCATTTGCACGATTCTTAGTGTCTGATGTGGTTTAAGAATAGAATTGACGAATTGGGTTCTATATCCAACATTCAATAAGCAACTAAGACAAATAACTATGCTGACTTAGTAACACACCATAATAATAAACTCAAACTCAAAAATATTGATTTATTTAGGTTATAAAGTAACACTTATGAAGGTCATAAATTATAAATACGCTAGAAAGATGATGTCAGGTAGTTCTCTGACGTGAAGCCATTGAGCATAACTAACAAGAAACTCAGGCAACTCTTTTTAATCGCCAGATAGTTACAATCTTTTGATTGAACTATCTAGCATGAGAATGAGCATGAAGTACAGCGTTGCAAGCAATTATTTCAATTTGTATATCTGGTACCCACACACTAAAAGCACACTTTGCGGCACGAGTTAGAGTGGCGCTCATGCACTTCGTCACCCTGCTCGAAGTAGCATGTTCTCCGCCTAAGTGATGCTTCTAACATTATATTATGTAAACATAATTTGTTTTGTGGTATAAAAATAAACTGTAAATATAGCTAGTTTTGTTCTTAATCGAAGTAATAAAAAGATATAAGAATCGTCCCTCCGCGATCGCGCCACAGCCACCGGTATGATCAAAGAGCGGGTGTATCTCGTATCCCGTTTAATCTACAAAACTTGGATGTTTCGTTTGAACAATACGCAACAGAGGCCCGCATGGTTTTGTTTGCACAGCATTAGCTGATGTTGACATACTTATCGATTCGCTCATCGCCTGTTTAGAACCTCGATACGGTTATCTAGGTATAATAGTGGAGATGATGCTTGAATGGCGTTATAAAGCCTTTTCATTAGAATTTACTAGGTATAACGGAAAGATGTATATAGGTATTTATATTTCAGACTCGTCGCAAGAGAGGTACCCCAATAGCTAGTCTAGCCAGGTCCTTAAAGTATCTTTTGGAAAGATAACATTATTTTTTAGGTCTTTTAGCAAATGCTTATTTCACGCAATATGATTAAATTTAGAGTCATAACCATCCTCATCTCAACCCATAAACGTCCTGGGCATGGGTCTTCTCCATACACTTGGAGAGATATTAGCCTACTATACCACGTAGGTCAGATTGATAGTAACGAAAGAAAAAGACATTATTTGAATCGAGCATAAAGACATTCAATAATTTGACTGCCTCGGTGGTCCAGTGGCCGCAATATGCGCCTGCTGTGCACGAGGTTGTGGGTTCGATTTCCACACAGGATAAAACTTTGTGTGACCCACAAAGAATTGTTCTGAGTCTGGGTGTAACTTGTTTCCGTTAATTTGTATGTTTGTAAAGTCCCCCGCGACACAGAGCTTGTTCTCTAGTGCGGGAGTTGTCTTTTTTTTTTAAAGAAACAAGAAAACAAGAAAGAAAACATAAGACACACTAACTAGACAGTGTTAGGTGGCACATTGATTGTAAATCAGTTATAGGTAAATTATCTTAGAGAGATTTTTGCATTTGTAGTTGTGTACGGTCAGCACATAAGGAAATAAATAATTGAGAACTTTTATATTTTTTATACTTTTTATAGTCAGTTACACCAACTGCATCAAATAACATTAAACAATGATAAGCTAGAGACTAAAATAGTTAACAATCATTACATTATTAATCTTCTTCAACTCCAGACATTTCACTCTCGTTCTCATCCCCACTTTCATCAGATGAATCATTTGTGTTAACAATAATTCGTTCTGATATTATATCTAAAACCTCATTCGTGCCTTAAAATTTGTTTTCCTCTTTAATGGCGTGCAGGCAAACATTTTTCCATTCCTCTACACTTATGCTGTTAAATTTCTCCTCTGCTAACGTCATTATAGAACTCATGTTCATTGTAATATTTCTCTTTGCCACGTAATTTTTCACTATCCCCCATATATTTTTAATAGGGTTCAACTGAGGGTGATACGGCGGTAGACGTAGCACAGTATGGCCGTGCTGTCGTAAGATTTCGTCGATCTTATATTCAACAAATCTGGCCTTATTTTGTAAAATCATTTGATACAACTGAGGCTTATACATATTCGATGAATGTTCGATCTTTCTCTCCTTCAGCCAGTCAATCATTTCCTGTTTTTTTGAAGTCGAAATTGGTGCACGATTTTGAATCGAGTTATGATATGCTGCATTATCAAGAACAACAACACTGTTAGGTTTAAGGTTCGGTATTAATTGCGTTTGGATCCACTTCGAATAATTTACATAATTCATATTGTCGTGGTAGTCACCACTTTTTTGGTGTGCTTTAAACATCAGCAAGGCGTTTGGTACAAAACCATCCATTCCGCCGGCATGGACAATGATCAAGCGGTTGCCCTTTGATATATGTTGCTTTACACCAGAAGTACTAGCATCAGACCAAGACTTTGACAGGGTATGTGATGTATGTATATATGTTTCGTCAGTATACTATTGGTCGATTTTGTTCACGATATTCTGCAATTTTTATCAGATAGTTAATTCGCAAGTATCGAATTTCGTGCTTTTCCATAAGCACTTTCGGTCTGTCGGTTTCCATTTAAAACCTAATGCAATGACATGCTTTCGTAACGTGCTTACACAACCCTTATAATCTATTTCATCTTTAAATTTTGCGTGTAGTATTTTTAGTGTCGGAATTTCTTTATTTGTAATGTGAAAGTTGTGTATCGTTCTCCGGATTACTTGTTGATCAAAATCATCTATTATAATTGCAGGATTTCGGTTTCGTTTCTTTTTGGGTGCTTTAAAGGTTGGTATCTGGTCTGTAGAATGACACTTGCTTTCTGTTATGACTCTTCTGGCAGAAGACAAGGATATTCCGCTTGATACAGAAACTAATTCAGCAGGCGTCACAGTACTGTTCGGATTATTATTGCATTCATTTTTGAAATAGTTGTACAAATTATACAAAACTTCTTTAGTTTGGGAAGTCAAAGGCTTACCTCGACCATGTTTCAACATGGGAACCATTTTTAAGAACCTGAACAATATAATTATTTAGGTAAAATTTGACATTCACTGACTTTTTGACTTTTAATAATAATAATAATAATAATAGTTTTTATTCAGACCATTAAAAAATCCATTATGTTAGTAACAATTCTTCTTATGAACTATGTTAGTGAAAAATACCAATAATAATACAAATATCTAATACATTTACAACACAACAGCATTTACAACACAATAACATTTAGGTACAACACAATAACATTTACTAACATACACACACACAGAGATACTATGTACATATATTATATTGTCATGGTAAAACTCTATCACGCCGTACGTGTACACCCATCCAGTGGTTTCTAATGGGACAATCCAACCTATTACTTAATACGCTCAGAATGCTGTTGGCAATCAATCAAAAAAAAACTTTTGACAATCAATATTATATTCTTCTTAAAATTGTGCCGAACCTTTTTTGGTCGTACAATGAAATTCAAATCTTAAATTTAGAATCCCTGTTAATAAACATAAACAAATACTACTACAGCTGCAAAAATCTCTCGAAACTAATTTTACCATACGATGCCAAAGTTTACCTCGGGCATATATCATCATCGGAACATTTTTATTTAACAATGTTAAAATAATAAAATATTGATCAAAAAATATTACACAAAATAAATACCTACTTAAATAATAAAAATGTGACAGACCTTATTTGCTGACCGTATAGTGGAATTCAAATTTCAAATTTTGAATCCGTGTACATATACGAACACTACTACAAATACAAAAATCTCTCTAAGATAATTTACCTATAGCAAATCAATATTTTAGTACATTATCGGTATCCAAATGTTATTTAAAATACTCTATAATGAATAAATCAAAGTTTATGCGAAACACAATTGAAAACCCACAACAATTTTATTAAAACTCAATGTCTCTAAACCCACCGAATTGAATTAGATTTAAATAATAAGAGGAAATAGTCTTACAATATTGTTATTATGGTAAGAATAAATCACAATGACAAATAATTTATCAAAGTATACAAAACATACTCGTAAATTCAATTGATTAACATTTAACAAAGACACACGCAAAACGCGCTACACATTAGTAAAGAATAAAGTCAGCTGGCATAAATAACTTCTAAAGCTCGACCATTTATAGTAAGACTTTATCTATTTATCATTACCATGACCTATAGAAATTGTGAGAAAGACAAATGTCCCTATATTTCGGCGGTCTTATTCTGGCTATATAGGAATCAAATTACTTTAGTTCGAAACTCGATTGTAATTTTAAAACGATGATGATTAAAACAACTCGAGTGGTGTTAGTAAATTTGCTGCCTATTAAGCTATTACAATAATTACTATGTATATTATATTAGGTATATTATGCCGAATCGATTTCGCATTTAAAACAATTAGTTGAATAAATCGCACTTAGCCATAAGACCTCCTATTGTACCTACCTACTTGTTTTTTTCTGTATCTTCTAATCTATTTAAGTTTTTTAGAAACTTCATTCTTACGATGAAAACAATTAAATTAAATTCCTAAAACTGATATGCATCGGTAAAATAAAAAGGAACAGTTTTATTAACTTCAAACTAATTGTTTCGACTCATAATATCGATAACAACAAAAAGGAATAAAATCGATTAAAAACATCGGATCCAGAATAAGGGTCGGCTCGCACCAAAACCGGTTCGGTAAAGTTCCGATTACTCAAATACCGGCCTTTTGTTATCGTCTCGTTGCTTGTTTCATTGTACCGTATCAATATCGTAACGGTTATAGGACGTATGTCTTATACTTTATTTGTTTGCCTTTTGGAACCTTTGAACTTAGAAATTGTATTAGATCCGGATCGGTTAGACCGAAAATCGTAAATAAAAAAAATGTTGCAGATATGTTCTGTTTTTTTGGTTCGATGTGGAATTATTTAGTTATACGTATATTTGATATAGGCTGACAAGAAACAGGTGTTTTTTTTCCTAAATTGCAACTCTTACTTTGTTTACTAGAAATATAATCGTAAGTATCTTATTGTTTACATTTTGAAAAATGATTTTACAGCTTTAGAATATGGCTAATATTTTGAGATGGCCTAATATAACAATGGCGATTTTATGAAAACAATGTAAAATATGAAAAGGCTTTTTAATAAAACACCTGAAATCCCCAAGCAGGTTCCCTAAACCGCTTTAAACCTTTCCAATGTTTTCCTAAGTCCGCTTTACGAGTTTCCAAAGTTCGATATCCACCTGTCGTCGGCAACGAGCTTCTTTAGAAACAAAATGTCGGCCTGAGAATAGGATATAAATAGAAAATGCGTATCGCTGATTTTGTTTGATAAAACTTTAAATGGCAAAAAATCCGGCCAGGTGTGTGTCGTGCCACTCGAGAGTAAAGGGTTCCCTGGTATGTTAACTCGAGCGGCATAAATAATTTTTCTTAAATTTATCATGAGAAACAAAGTTATTTCTGCTGTCGTTTAACAAATACAAAAAGTTTACGTTAGTATTATCTTGTATGAAAATATGTTATTATCATGTATCTAGAAAACGGCTCAAACGTTAAGTACCGAATTTTGTAGTTAACTGAAAAAGAAGATTCCACAGGGTCCGAGAACTTCGAAGACCCAACCAACATAAGACAAAATTGAGGCTATAGTGAGTGATGATTCGTGATGACATCAATAGATATATTACTATGTAACTTTTCAAAATCCAGATAGTAGTACCTACCTTATGGAGTATACTTTTTAACACTACATGGTTGGCAAACAAGCATACGGCCCGCCTAATGGTAAACAGTTACCATAGCTTTTGGACACACGCGTGTTGCCGACCCAGGGTTGCAGTACAGGGTACGGTACACATACAGGAACACAACTACACCGCTGTGTGTAGTTATTTGGCTGTCTTCTTGTGTAAGGTGCCTTCTCCTTCTCCAGTCGGGCTTACTTGCTAGTATGGTACCTCTTGTCTATAACTTATATACCTATTTAATAATAAAACAGAAATCTGACTGGTATTCTAAATGAATATCGCCTCTAAACAATGGTTATGCAATGATTTGATACATTGCGTGCCACTCACTGGTTCGGCGATACACTAGGTGCATGCTTAACGCATAAATATTCATTGGACGACGACCGTTGTGACAGAAACGTCATGGACGCACGCTGTTTTAATTCAATTCGTGCCTTGTTTTGATTTGTACGGTTAGCCAAATGGATTTCTAACATTTTGAGTGAGTGTCATAATAACTGAATAGGAGTTCAGGCTCATAGCTAACTGCCTAGTCTGGAAGAGATCGCTCTTAGCGATAAGACCGCCCATTGTCACTACCTGTACTTAATTTGTTTCCTTATGTATTGTTTTATGTGATGTGCAATAAAGTCACTTTTGCGCCTGATATATCTTGCGTCGTGTCAGATTGCCGTGCTATTATTATTATATAACTATGAGATTGATACAATAGAAAGTACATTTTAGTAAACTATAATATCTCTCGCATAGTTGTTTAGTTGAGATTTTGGGCACCGAGGTAGTTAGACGGATATTATATTAGTTAGAAGAATTGATAGAAGTTTTACAATGTTTTTTTTTATACTACTTGGGCGGCAAACAAGCGGCCCGCCTGATTTTAAGCAGTTACCGTAGCCTGGGTCGTAGTCCCTGGGATAGGAATACGTTTATTTCAAAACGCATCCTTAAATGAGCGCTGGAGACCTGTACTCAGACACAGGAACACAACTTCACCACTGTTTGTAGTCATTTGGCTGTGGTCTTCGGTAAGGTGGAGGTCCTTCCCCAGTCGGGCTTGCTCCCTTTTTTATAGTATGGTGCCCTACCTCTCTTAATTTTTTTAACTTCTGTAAATTTTTGTTTCATGTGGATATTCTTACTGTACATACTACTTACTGCAGTAATTGTTACATCACTGTTATAAATAATATTTAAATCACCGTTGTGTACCTACATCCTTATCTTTTAGATAATATCATCTGAAAGTAAGTATATAAATTGTCCAAAATTAAAATGCCATAATATATATTTACGTGCTAACGCTACACTCAATAATAATAATAACACTTCACACTTGATACAACTTCGTGGAACAATAGCAATTGAAGCGCATTCAAATTGGTATCACTCGCTATCTTGTCAAACAGTCACATGACATGACAAATCATGTTCAGATTATGCAATACTTTACTCTGTCAAACTACACGAAGGGCGCGGTGGTGTGTTGATTTGATGCCGCTATGGTGCCAAAAAATGTTATTCTTCTTTTGATAATTAATTTAATTTTGGCCTGTTTCTCCGTTTCCTTTGTTGAACTTACCGACAAGGATGTTGTATATTCCGAATAAGGTAAGGAGGGGTTTACGTATTCAATAGAATAACAACGCCAAATAAAGATTTAAAACAAAATTTACCGCTAGATAGTGATTCTAGTACTTATTCTCTAAAATTCTAGTGTTTATATAAAGGTTAAGGAATAATTCAAAAGTAATTGCAATAAAATAATATTATCTATACTAATATTATAAAGCTGAAAAGTTTGTTTATTTGGTTGAACGCGCTTATCTCAGAAAGTACTGATTCGATTAGAAAAATTCTTTGTTCGTTGAATAGTGCATTTATCCAGGAAGGCTACTACGGTTACTATAACATTACGCTATGATCAATAGGAGGGGAACAGTAGCGAGATATGTAGCAAAATCGGGGAAAATATTCCAAATTACCACGCGGACGAAGTCACAGGCGACCCTTGTTATTGATAAGATATCAATACAAATTCCTAGCCGAGTAAGAATAATTAAAATTCAATTATTTAACACAGAAACAATAAGTGCTATATAACGCAATAACTTTCAGGGTAAATTAAATAACGTGCTTAAGCAAGATCGTAATAAATAAGAATGATACAAAATCACCATACTTATGTAAATTGAAAACGATATAGACAATTCACAGGCCTAATACATTTACCTAAATTTTACGTTCTAATTATATACCTGTACCTCATCAATAGAACAAGGTACAAGGACGATAGTAATAACCTAATGGAATGAAACTGAACAAATAGCTTTGGCATTTAACAAATCAGTGACTGAAATCAATTCTGGTGAAGTGATTAGTGGGGGCCTAAGATTGTTTTTGGTTAAGTGCCTCTGAGTAATGAAAATAGGTGTATTTATAAATAAACATACAGAGAGATAGATGCGACTATAGCAATTAGTTATACTGGTGATTGATGAAGTAGAAATTGAAATTGAATTCTAAAGTAAAGAATGAAATATTCTACTAACTACGCAAATTAATGACTACAACACAGATGTATTTGACTGAATATGATTTTTATCATACCTACTGACCGGTTAAAACAAACACAATCCTTCTCACAATGACTGTAAAATGTGATATTTATATGTATTTTCTCAAAGAACGCTGAGATCGCATCGAGTAGGTAGTCGAATAAGTACGGCCAGGAAAAAGCTGCAGCAGCAATATAGTATCGTATTACTGCTGAGATTACTTGCTGAATAGTTTGAGACGGTATTCAATTAATTAATATTAATACATGATGCATTTGTAATTGCTATCACTATACTGAATGACACAGATCGGAATCAGCATGGTTAAGACCACGTTTGCTAAAAGTCAGTATAGGTTTTTGTAATATTTCTAACACCCTTGTCTAAAATAAGCATCATTAAAAACTATATTAAGCAAATAGTGAGTGAAATGACTTTACTACTAATAAAACATATCAAAACTCAGAAGACATCTAAACGAGCAACAAAACTCCAACCTCAGCATTTGATTCAATGAACGAAATAAAAGACAAAAGGTCAACAATGAAACGGGCTTGAAAACTTGCATCCTCAGTTACTTACAGAACTAACCGGAGAAGAGCCTCCGAGTTGGCACACGCTTCGGTCTAGTCTGGTAAACTTTGCAGCAAACAAGCTGAGAGTTAAGGACTAGTTCACAAAACAACTACCGCCTTAAGTCTTAGGTTAGTTAACAACGCTTGGTTTGGACATACCTGAGGCTGTAACACCTCCAAGTGCAATATTTTGGGTCCTCGTTTAACTTTAAGCACTTGCACTGACAACGATATTCATTGTAACACAATTCTGATGTGTTCACTGAACATGTTGCCAAATCTCAAGTCAGACACTCACCATAACGTATCATAATCTAAACCTTCCTTTAAGATCGTTATTAGACTGAACATAATAAAACTTGTTGGTTAATATTGAGGAAAACTTACAAAATATGCACACATCCATTCATATGCCTGAATTAAACTGACTGCCGTGGTCCAGTGGCTGCAGTATGCGCCTGCTGTGCACGAGGTTGTGGGTTCGATTCCCACACAGGACAAAACTGTGTGACCCACAAAGAGTTATGCTGAGTCTGGGTTTAATATGTGTCCGTTAATTGTATGTTTGTAAAGTCCCCCGCGACGCAGAGCCTGTTCTCTAGTGCGGGAGTAGTCTTTAAACAAAAAAAAATACATACATAGGTTACATACATACTACATCAAACAATAGAACATTTCTGTAGCTGTTAGATAATATTATAACATCAACGCTATCTATCAATATCGATCATTTAATAATGAATTTTTAGTCATCCAATCCAAGTTTTTCCTCCAATACCTCATTGATGACATGATGATTGATCCGAAATGTCAATTATTTGACTTTCAAAGAGAATTACTCCGCCACCAGAAATACAAGTTCACGCAAATTGTAATTTCGCATGAACATAACGATGAAAACGTCAAAATAAAACAAAGTTTGTTCCCTAATCAATCATCTGGAAGTCACAGTGTCAATAAGTTTGTTTGTTTGTCCCTCGTGAAATTCGTGACATAGATAAATTAGTAAGTTAACTTCGTTACTCCCGGACTGATTAATGGTAATGGAAAAATGGGAAAAATGTTTCCGGACTTCCTTAATTGGTATGTTTTACTCTTTGGGGGTAATCTTAACATCAGATGCCATTAGTATTGTTGTGTCAAAAATTCTATCTTTAGCTGTCACTGGTAATTTACATACTCGTATTAATTCAAATGAAGCTAATCTTAAAAATATACGATATGTAAAAACCTTGCATTTTCTCAATATAAGTAGTCAATATAAACAATATTGACTTAACCTCTTACCGCTCTCGTTAGAGAGGAAAAGACTGATGCCCAGCAGTGGGACATAATGGGTTGCTATTATTATTACTAAATTCAGCTATATAGGATATATAATATATAGCCATATTTTTCATATTATGGTTAATTTATTGTTGCAGTTTCTAATTGGTTTAGTTTTAGTAGTATTTCTTTTAGTTTAAATATTTTCAGCCTTGAATCATTGACATAATGCGATAAATACAATTTTATGATCAGTGAAAATAACCAAAGACACAGAAAGCTAATAACAAAAAAAGCATTCTAAAACACGACACTCCTAAATTATGATTAGGTACTTGAAGTTTTTGATTCTGGATATAAGATCCACCAAACTTGGTTATACTGGATAACTTTCGTAAAAATCGTGGCAGAAATTTATTAATGTTCAAGTGTAGAATTTTTCCGTTGACGAGGGTCTGAATCCAGAGGTCTAATTGAACGCAGTACCTACCTACCCACCGTGCTTTTGACTTGAATATGTAGCTGTAAAATAACGTAATTCGTGATTTTCCAAAAAGACTGTGATTATGTAGCTAGAGGTGTATGCAGCATTTATAAATTTTGAACTGTTAAGAACCTGTTATATTTTAATTTCTTTAAATAATTTAAATAAAACGTTGATCAAATTAAATTAATAACAACAGTTTGAGTTTGGACTTGTAGGTACTATAAAATAAAGTGCAAATTTTATTCTAATCAAACACAATTCTTATACATCTTGTGATACTTTTAGCAACGCCACAAAAGTCTAATTTCCCAATTTAACAGCAACGAACATAACTTTTTACTGAATGGCTGTGACATTAGGGATATGTATCGTCAACAATAAGTCGTGGAACGAAGGTTTTCTATGGAGATGAGGGTGTTAAATGGTTGCTGACGGAACTGATGTTGTAATGGGGAAAGGTGTCTCTTGTTGAGTATAAGGATTTACAATTCAAGGGATTAAGCAATTTCGGGACATTGTAACGCTTTAGTGGTAGTAAATATGTCATAATAATTTAATAGATATGCATTACTTATATATGAAAATAGTTTTTAAGGCTTGATATTATACTGCCTCACGCAGTATAATATCAAGCCTTAAAAACTATTTTCAAAAAGCAATCGACCATCACAAGGCGATCTAAATAACTCTGTCATCAGGTTGGCCACTAATCAAACGATAAGAAGAAGAAGGCGAAAATCCTATGCATTTGATTTCTTAATGATTATTTCCCCGCCATGCGCCACTCGGACGATGTTTTTGATGATCGATCAGAAAAATATCTGCTAGCCCGTGCAAAACAAACACCTAATCATATCTATACAAATAAATAAACTTGAAGAGTTTGTTCCTATTATCAAAATAACAGCTTTCTACTGCATTGAATTTTCTTGTTATTCAGGTTATCTCCGAGCAACTAAACCAATTTTAGAGAATTTCTCATGAGGCTAAAATATATCTATATTTGATATTTGAGACAAAATGTTATTTATCTTTAAATACATATATAACACAACATTTAAAATATGCAAATAGTTAATTAATTACTGTATTTTACTTTTATAAATTACCGTTAAATAAAAATGGATTTTAATATTGTAAAGCGTATTAATGTGTACCAATTAGTCTGAACTTTTTAAATAATAAAATCGAAAGCTTTTAAGGCCTGATTCAATCTGTATTGATAGACCAAGTTAGGTAGATGATTTAGTCATAAGAAACAGCGATGGTTGAATTTATTACTCATACATTCTAACCTATTTTTAGACAAAAGTCGTCTTTACTTTATTTCTTTCATTTCTAGCAATCACGCGCTATTGATACGCAGTTCTTTCCGTCATCTTCTCCTGTTAAATTATTTTGGTGAAATGTACAATCTAATTCAATCACAAGGACTTCATTGACATCTTCATCTGTTTTGTTTTCATACAATCACGTACGGTAATGAATATTAGCCACACTTTTTTATTGCATCGCAAAATAAGGATGAACTTCTCTCATTATTGTTTCTTCTTTTAGATTGCATGTTACTATGATATCTGAGTGTAATTAATTAAAAATTAACGTACCTATTAAGTCTTATAACACATTTTTACTGAATGGCTGGACACAGCCATTCAGTAAAAATGTGTTAACTTATTATTGCAATACAATACATCCCTAATGTCAATTAGGGATGTATTGTATTGCAATAATAAGTCGTGAAACGAAGGTATTCTATGGAGATGAGGTTTTCAGTGTGTATTGGTCTTAGCACAAGATAAACGCTTCCGCTCACGCGCCTCCTATGAATGACACCTACTCTAATACCATCACGCACAGGGGCAATTTGTACGTTTTTTTTGGTGCGTGCTGGCCCAGTAATTGTTAGTATTAATTCGACGCCCTACGCACGCGATCCAAATATTGTTACAGCACTTAAATTTATTCGCCAGAATATCATTGAGGTAATGGCTCTTGAGGGCTCCATGTTGCGGAAGCTGGGGAGATTTATATACTTAATAAAAGTGGTACGTCGTAGATCTTTTATTGCAGGGGCCGCCTGTGTTGATAGCACCGCAGTAACGGCCAGCAGACGTATGCCTGTCTCTTAATCACCTTAGTCTATAGGTTAAACGTGGGTTTCCTCTCTCAAGACAAAATTGTGGAGTAATAAGTTTCGAAAGACATAATATTTCAAGGTTGGGCCCAAATAATATTTTTTTAAAGGAAATCTATTAGACAAAAATCTGACAATATTTTCCCAATTTCACGTTTAGGTGAATCCAAAAGTTGTTATTTATTAATATAATGTTTATGGTTTACTAAAAAATGTTTACAGTTTTATTTTAATACATCACCCGAGACTGGGACGCATGACATGTGTCCATAACAACACTTTTTGCTGTCAGCTGATGGGTTATTCTGTTAAATACGTTAAAGCATACATTTTCACATTTCATTATTTTGTCAACTAAAATGTATACTTTCATTTTTTTTAAAGAAATCTCCCGCACTAAAGTACAAGCTCTGTGTCGGGGGGAACTTTAAAAACATACAATTAACGGACAAAAATTACACCCAGACTCAGAACAACTATTTGTGGATCACACAAAGTTTTGTCCTGTGTGAGAATCGAACGACAACCTCGTGCACAGTGGTGCAGCCATTGGACCACCAAGGCAGTCTATAATTGGCAGGCAATTTATAATTCTATAATTGCTAGCAACAAATGTTAAAATTAAGGCCAGGTTAAGAGTAGGTACCCTGAACCGAACAAGTTTTTAAGATTGTGGCAATAATATCGCGAATATTAGTACTAATATTATACACGCGAAAGTTTGTAAGAATGTATGGATGTTTGTTACTCTTTCACGCAAAAACTACTAAACGGATCTGGATGAAATTTGGTACAGAGATAGATTATAGTCTGGAATAGCAGCTACTTTTTATCACGATAACCGACATCTACGCGGGCGGAGCCACGAGCAACAACCAGTAATCCGTATAAATTGTCTCTGCCTCTAAGAAACGGGCGTGAGTATAAATAAATATTGTAAAACAAATTATATAGAACCTTTAAAGGTACTTGGAGAAGTCGTGCTACATCAAAACTAAGGAGGGTTAGGAACCCATATAAGTGTGCACTTGGAAAGGAGATTCTTATAGAAAAAACACGGTCATAATACGAGTATAACTACACATAGTGATGTACTTGTGTTCCATTAATAAAACGTTTTAATTTCCGTGGTTACCCATAACACATAGGTGACCCTGGTGTTTCAAGCTTTTTGGTCGACAACAGGCGAGTGATTCCCCGGGTATTGCAAGGATAATCGTAATACATACAGGATAAAAAAAATGAAGCGGTGGTGGCCGAGTGGGAAAGTAACCGGCTTGCACGCAAGAGATGCTAACGGTGACGGAAAACATCGTGAGGAAACCCACATGTCTTAGAAGAAATTCTAAAGACATATATGATTCACCAACCCGCATTGGGTCAGCGTGTGTGAATTAAGGCTTAAACCCTCTCTCTCTCTTGATAGAGGAGAGGAGACCCGTGCATAGCAGTGGGATATATAATTATGGGTTGCTATTATGAAATATTAATATTATAAAATATTAATATAAATTGAAGCAACTCGCCAAAGGCTACGGTAACTGCTTACCATCAGGCGGGTCGTATGCTTGTTTGCCTCCTTGGTAGTATAAAAAAAGTACCTTTAGCCATTTGTGTTATGTTTAACTAAACAAAACATTGAAAAAAGAAATAGAAAAATGTTTTAGTACTGCTATTTTCAAGACCGATTTACAATAGAAAGCCTAAAATTACGAATGATTGATAGGTACATGGGTATCAAAATTAAAGCCGACGTATGGCATACTAGATAAAACTTCATGGGTATAATTGTACACCCAATAGAGTAAACCTTACTTGAAATAAAATTTTCCATTACTTTAAACACGCAATACCTATTAGGTATGGCCTGTATGTGAACCAAATATGTCAATAGTTAAGATTTTTAACCTAATTAAAAATATGTTTAAAAAAAAAAAAAATGTTTAATATCCACCATATAGTACATCAATATATTGTTTACTGTAAATTAATTACAAATTTGGTGGCAAACAAGCATATGGCTCGGCTGGTGGTAAGCAGTTACATATGGACGCTTGCAATACCAGTGGTATCACTTGCGTGATGCTCATCAGTTTTATTGCACCAGGATTTTAAGATGGAGTATCGTCGGGATAGGAAATTATTTCTTTTAAAACGCTTCCCTAAATGAGCGCTGGACATCTGTATTCAGTTACAGGAATACAACTACACTACGGCTGTGTGTAGTTATTTGGCTGTGGTCTTCTGTAAGGAAAAGGTCCTTCCCCAGTTAAGCTCGCTAGTATGGTGAGTAAGTTGGCGCTCGAACACTCATTACATTTTAATCTAGTAATTATGTCAAATATTTTGCTATGTTACCTACTTTATCTGGTAGACCATGTTCAATCTTGTGTAGGTATACCATATTGTGTTTATTAAATAAATAAACATAAGGTACCATCCGGGGTGAATATACATCGATTAAATAAGTGATGTGCTAAAATAGGGCCAAATTAAAAGTACCCCGAACATCCATGCATGAAGAGATTGATGAATGTAAAGAAAGCGAAAGAAGTATGCCTGTATTGTAGCAATTGGCGTATAATAGACTCTGTCTACCCCAATGAGAGACCAGCGTGTATATGTATGAATGGTCGACCACCAACTTGGCCGATATCACGTTAAGGTTGAATCTAGCCACACAGTCTAGTAAGATGGACAATGTTGAATATCTATATTTATTTTTTCATTATTAAAAAATGGCTTTCTGTGTAAAGAAAGCAATTTTTAATAATAAAAAATAACTTAATGCTTGGATTACATAAGTATAAATATAACATTGGTCATAACACTAAAATAGTGCCATACACTATCGAAATTCATCTAAGTACATAAGTTCTCCGTATTATTAAAATTCAATTATGGGACTCTGTACCGGGATTAATATTGGATCACTCGGATTACGAATATTGCGCAGAAATCTCCCGAACATGTAGCATGTACATTATGTAATTTTGTAATATTTTGTTTACAGAATTTTTGGAATGTTTCTTGCATTCCAAAAAGAGATGGTGGCCTAGCGAGAAAGTAACCGACTTGCAAGAGGTGCGAGTTCGCTCCTAGCTGGCAGGTACCGATAACAATTTTACTTTGTGGAGTTTATATGTACCAGTCAAATGATTCGCCTTCTGCTAACGGTGAAGAAAAACATTGTGAGAAAACCCACATGTCTTAGAAGAAATTCTAAAGACATGTCTCATTCACCACCTGCATTTAGGCCAGCGTGTGTGAATTAAGGTCTAAGCCCTCTCTCTCTCTCTTGATAGCGGAGAGGAATCCCATGCCCAGCAGTGAGACATATATGGGTTGCTATTATTATTATTTGCATTCCAAGTTAAAAACCAGTTTGACTGATATTTATATATAATGTGTTTTGTTGTGTACTCAATCAGCCTTTCGCAGTCCACTGCTGGACATAGGCCTCTCCCAACACGCGCCATATCACACGGTCCTCCGCCTTCCGCATCCAGTCCGTCCCAGCGACCTTTTTTTGGTGACTTTGTCGGTTACTTTTCCACTCGGCCACCACCGCTTAATTCGAAAATTCTATGCTTGCCCTAAATTCTATGCTTCAATATATTTTTGCAAAAAGCAATCTAGGTACATTTCATGCATAAACGTATTCTATAGCTCTAGCGTATTGAAGTGAGATAGCCATGTATAAAACTTTTAGTTACAAGCCTCTGAGCTGTGTTGTGTACGTTGTGTGAGCTCACCCGATGCTAAAGCGTCACAAAGGCTGGTGTCAAAAACGAGTTAGGTTTGCGTTGGCATCGAACGTGTGCTCTCTTTAAAAGTAGATACACTATATACATACGAAAAACAAAATAACACTTCCGATTTATCATAGAACACACTTTTATACATCCTAAAAATATGCAAAATAAATAAATTATAATTTGTTTATTTCCACCACAGACCAAGTACATAGTTATATGAGTAAACAATTTCTTATGCTATTATGCTCACATCTTTGGTCGTAGATCGCTGGTGCCTGTGGTAGGTAATGAAAACCTGTGTTACAGGTCACCAGGCCTCCACCTCACATTGACTTATATTAAAAAACAAATAGCAAAATGAATTTAGACGTGTGTGCAGTGTTGTACCTAATTAAGACACAGACAGTTTGGTGAGACTGTTAGTTAAACGTGTTGTGTATTTGTATGTGTTTGTGTGAAAAGTGTGTGTGTATAAGTGAAATAAAATATCGAGATTCAACACTGAAATTATAAACTTAGAAAAGTTTAATTAATTAATTGATTAAAACGCTTAATAACCAACTGCTCAACATTGCGTGCATTTTAAATTTTAATTATTTTACTATCGCACTGACTGGGCCATTATTTTTTTATTTTTTTGTATTACTTGTTTTTTTTGATAAATGAATATCTTAATACCGTTTTCAGAGTATAGAACATAAAAATAGATAATTATTCTAACAAAAAAATCGTGTAATAAATCAAAGTTTTATTTATATGGTACGTTTTTACATGGTATAAAATTCAGTTTTTTTTTGGAAATCGGGATATTCAAGGTGTATTTTTTGTTTTTGGAATATTTGGTTGGTACCTATTTCTCTTTTTATAAAAATCTAAAAAAAATACATATATATTTTCAAAGCTTGTCGACTGGATGGCGTAAAAAATTAAACAAAATAACTATAGGTATTTTAGTATTTTACTTTTAGGAGACGGAATATTTAATTATTTTTGTCTGCGTCGGTGGTCCAGTGGTCGCAGTATGCGCCTGCTGTGCACGAGGTTCTGGGTTCGATTCCCACGCAGGACAAAACTTTGTGTGTTTGTGTGGCCTACAAAGAATTGTACTGAGTCTGGGTGTAATTTGTGTCCGTTAATTGTATGTTTATAAAGTCCCCTGCGACACAGCTCTTGTTCTCTAGTGCGGAATTTAAAAAAAAAAATGTTTGATCCGATATTTACTTTCACTTAATATAATAGGTACATACGGTGCATAAATTACAATCATTATTAATTATAAACCTCAAAAATAACCAATCACTGTAAAAACAATGTTACCGTATTTGTTTACGTATAAACATCCAGTCAATAATACTCGCACCAAATTGATACAATCAGCAACAAAATCGCAAGTTAATATTATAAAACCGCAGTTGCATGTACATTGGAGGGTAATTCAATAAACAAATTATACAAAGCGACGCATTATCGGGTGATCAGAGCCGCAATCTGATCTGTTTAACATGAGCTTGGGCTCAATCGTGGTATAGTCATGAAATAAAACCTTGTGATACTAATATTATAAAGCTGAAGAGTTTGTTTGTTTGGTTGAACGCGCTAATCTCAGAAAGTACTAGTTCGATTAACAAAAATCTTTTTTTGTTGAATTTTTTTTTTTTTTTATACTACTTGGGTGGCAAACAGCATACGGCCCACCTGATGTTAAGCAGTATCCGTAGCCTATAGACGCTTGTGAATAGTGCATTTATCTAGGTAGGCTATAGGCTATATAAGATCACGCTATGATCAATAGGATCGGAGCAGTAGTGAGATATGTTGCAAAATCGGGGAAAAGTAAGAGCACAGCCCAACTACACACTGTAATGTAGTGGTGTTTATGTTTGTGAGTAGAAGTTTCCAGAGCTTATTTGAAATGCGTTTTTCTATTTTTTTTTTTTTTATACTACTTGGGTGGCAAACAAGCATACGGCCCACCTGATGTTAAGCAGTATCCGTAGCCTATAGACGCTTGCATTACTAGAGGTATCACTTGCGTGTTGCCAACCCATTTTTTTACACCAGGGCTTTAAGATGGAAATTTCCTTCATAAAACCCTAGATTTTATTTTTAGTTAACCATAGTATTTTTTTTGGTTAGTGGTGCCTTACATTTCTTGAATATAATATTTCACGTATTTACCTCAGTGGACAACTGTGAGTAGTGCAAATTCAAATTCAAAATAATTTATTCGTATAGATCACACTGTGACACTTGCAAGTCAATACATTGTGTAATTATAAAGACATTCAAATAAATAATTGGTCTCATCAGGCTCATTTGAGTCGTTGCGTTATTGGTAACTTACTTAAGCCATATTTTAAAAATTAAACGAAATTTAAAGCGGTGGTGGCCGAGGGGGAAAATAACCGACTTGCATGCAAGAGATGCGAGTTCGATCCTGTGACGTATTGCTAATACAACACTATCTATTATATACAATAAAGAGTATAGTGGGGGAAGCCGGACGCGCAGGTACGAATGGCACTCGAGAGCTGCCACTCGGACCGAGCGGACGTGCGACTCCGACTATAGTGAACTGTGTCTAGTGTGTTTCAATCTATCACCTAATACTTACCCCTGTGACGAGTGGACGTCACAAGTGGCGACGAGTCTGTGGGTAAGTGTTTATTAACCTATAAATACGAAACTGAGTGAAAAAATTGAGAAAAGGAAAAGAAATGTGCAACCTTTGTATTGAAAATATTTGTAGGAATTCTGGACAGATAAATGGTTGGACGCCGCTAGTTATCTATCTAGTTAATACTTACACATCAACATTTTGTAAATAACCTCATTCTAAATGCAATAAAACTAAAATAATTTCTAGCATGCCGGTGTATTTGACGTTGTAAACGTTACATACCTGCGTAAATACTATTAATAAACGTATAAAGGTGATCTATTATCTTAATATTGAGCATAATTCTTACAATAGTTAAATTCA
Source organism: Trisateles emortualis (assembly GCA_947095525.1). Lineage (NCBI taxonomy): Eukaryota > Metazoa > Arthropoda > Insecta > Lepidoptera > Erebidae > Trisateles > Trisateles emortualis. Next base: position 958,651 of record OX352748.1, on the reverse strand, counting down.
TTGTTAATAATTATTTTAGATTTATATAGTACCCACATTTCAAACAATGTATTTTATGCTGATATTAATTTTACAAATCAGTTTACCTAATTACATTGCTTATCTATATAATAACTAATTATAGGAAAAATCGAATGTAACTATTGTATGAATCTGTCATAACTTAATATAACCAATCATTTATGTCGTTTCTACATGTTCCTACTTAAATATTCTTAATTATTGGATTATACTATGTCTGTATACAACATTAATTAGGGGAATATGGGAACACCATATTACCTACTATCTATAAAAGAAGGACAACAAGCGGTGTTCACCTTTTGTCAGTTTGTTTTTCGTATTTCGTTACAAAGTGTTGAAATCAATACAATATAATGTATTATTAAGCCAGAATTAGAAATTGGCTGGTAATATCGGTTCAGTAATGTGCACTGAGTAGTAAATTGACGGTGTCAATTGGTACTAGCAAAAGATTTGTTTTGTGCACTTAGTAGTAAACTGACAAAGTCGGTTGGTACTAAACGATTAATAAATAAGTAGTAAACTGACAAAGTCGGTTGGTACTAAACGATTAGTAAAAAGTAGTAAATCGATGAAGTCGGTTGGTACTAATAATAGCTCTTGTCGCAGGTCGCTCCAAAATGTCCCTAATACCACCCCTCGAAACATTTGACTGTGAAGGTGAGCCTGCTTCCGTGGGTTTGCGTTGGGAGAAATGGAAGCGAGGTTTAGAAATTTTCTTGATCGCGTCCGACATAATACTTTCTGAGAAAAAAAAGGCTACATTGTTACACTTGGGGGGGCTAACGCTACAGGAAATATTTCATAATATACCGGATGATGAAGGGTTAGAGCAAGACGGTGACACATATAAATCTGCCTTAAAAAAATTGGATAATTATTTTTTGCCAAAACAAAGCAAGATTTATGAGCGACATCTGTTTAGGCTAATGAAACAGGAATCGGGTGAAAAGTTTGAAAAATTTCTTGTGCGATTGCGTCACCAAAGTAGCAAATGCAAATTTAATAGTGAAGAAGATAATCTCATTGATCAAATTGTTGAGAAGTGTTGTTCTAAAGATCTTAGGAAAAAAATACTGACTTTAGGAGACGACGTAACTCTCGACAAAATTATCACACTAGCAAATGCTATTGAAGCAGTAGACCGGCAACTTAATGACTATGGTCAAGTGCCACAAACTTCCACTATTAATAAAATCGACAAGATTGCTGAAAATAAAGAATGTTTGCGATGTGGTAGCATGCATCATACCAAGGATAGTGACGGTTGCCCTGCTAAATTTAAACAATGTCTGAAATGTGGTTACATTGGGCATTTCCGAAACCAATGTAGAACCCGGGCTAGCAAAAGAAAGAACCCAGTTTCGGTCACAAATAAATATTCATATAAAAAACCTAAGAATCATGAGGATAAATCCGAAAAAAGGGATAGTAAATCGAACAGTAGACCAAATTATAAGCCAACCTCTAAAACTAATGTCAATTACATATTTCATATAGATAGATAGATAGATAGAATATTCTTTATTGTACACCACATAAGTACTAAAACTAATTACAATAAGAATTAATTAAACATTAAACAAGTAGGTACAATGGGCGGTCTTATCGCTAAGAGCGATCTCTTCCAGACAACCTTAGGATGGACTTATTAAAAGAGGAGATGGTAGCTTATGGCGTACTAATAATAATATATACCATATACATAAATGTAGATATATACTAAATAATATAATAAATATATACTCCCATATATATATATATATATATTCATATGCAAAGAAATACATATAAAATATAGATATATAGATGATGATACCACATTAAGTTGCAACGTAGGAGGTGTTCATGTAGACATGGTAATAGATTCGGGCAGCAAATGCAACATTGTTAGCGATAAGACCTGGAAACGATTAAAAGAGTGCAAAATAAAAGTTAAAAATCAAATTGTTAACCCGGACAAAACATTTATGGCATATGGTAGTAATATACCTTTGACAGTAATTGGGTCATTTGATACGGATATTGGTGTGGGAAATCAGATGCATTCAGCAACTTTCTATGTTGTCAGGAATGGAACACGGGACCTGTTAGGGAAAGATACTGCTATTTCTCTCAATGTGCTCAAACTCGGTTTAGGGGTTAATTCGATAAGCGAAAGCAGGTTTCCTAAAATTAAAAACGTCAAACTCAATATTTCTATTGACAAATCAATAAAACCGGTGGCTCAACCATGTCGTCGAATACCTATTCCATTAGAAGAAAAAGTTAATAAAAAAATAGACGAACTTCTTAAATTAGACATTATAGAGTTAGTAAATAACCCATCAGGGTGGGTTTCACCAATTGTGCCAGTGCTTAAATCCGATGGAAACGTGAGAGTATGCATTGACATGCGATGTGCAAATAGGGCTATTATAAGGGAAAATCATCCATTACCCACAATGGATCAACTACTGCCGAAATTCAAAAAGGCTCGTGTCTTTTCTAAATTAGACATTAAAGACGCATTTCATCAGGTTGAAATTAGTGAAGATTCTAGAGATATTACAACTTTTATAACAGGGCGTGGTCTTTATCGTTATAAAAGATTAATGTTCGGTATAAGTTGCGCACCAGAACATTTTCAAAAAGTTTTAGAAAGGATTCTCTTACCATGCGATGGCGTGGTCAATTTCATTGATGATATTATAACTTACGGGAAAAATGATATCGAACATAACACTAGATTAAAGAAGGTACTTGAAACTTTAAAAGAAAACAATATTCTCTTAAATCAAGACAAATGCGTTTTTAATGTCAATATTATACAATTTTTAGGTCATGAGTTATCCCCTAATGGAATTAAGCCCCTAGACAAATATATTAAGGTTGTACAAAACTTTAGAGAACCAACGTCTATTGACGAAGTGCAAAGTTTCCTTGGACTCGTTAATTATGTAAATAAATGGATACCCAATATGGCCTCAACATCAGAACCTCTCAGGAAATTACTAACTTTGAAGTTAGGAAAAAATGCGAATATAAGTTCTCATTGGGGACCAAAACAAACTAAATCATTTGTAGAATTAAAGAAGTCTTTAAGTAATATTCACAGTCTTGGATATTATGATCCAAATGATAAGACAATAGTAATGGCAGACGCCAGTCCTGTAGGTCTCGGGGCAGTGCTCATTCAGTCTGACAATAGCGGACCACGCGTAATTGCTTATGGCAATAAGAGTCTCACAGATGTTGAGAAGCGCTATTGTCAGACAGAGAAGGAAGCACTTGCACTGGTGTGGGCAGTAGAACATTTCAGGATGTACCTTTACGGCAAGGAATCTTTCGATCTGGTGACTGACCATAAGCCACTAGAGGTTATTTTCGGCAATAGATCTAAACCATGCGCTAGGATTGAGCGTTGGGTCTTGCGTCTCCAAGCGTATAATTTCAAGGTACAATATAGACCCGGGAAAACTAATATTGCAGATTGTTTGTCACGATTATGTCCCACAGATAATGCCCAGGCTTTTGAAGATGATCTCCACGTAAATCAAATCGTTCAGCATGCAAGACCTTGCGCAGTAGGGTTTATTTGCTTATAGAAGCATCCGTACAAGACAAGGAAATACAACTTGTTAAAGACGCTCTGATATCAGATAACTGGGATCCAGTAATAAATACTTTCAGGATATTCCAAACAGAACTCTGGACGCATGACGGCCTTTTGTTGAGGGGAGACAAAATTATTATTCCATTACAGTTACGTCGTCAAGTATTAGATGCAGCTCACGAGGGTCATCCAGGTATTGTCGCAATGAAGGCTCGTTTGCGCAGTAAGGTGTGGTGGCCCAAAATAGATGCTGATGCTGAAAGATTGGTAAAAAGCTGTAAGGGTTGTACTTTAGTATCTGCACAGAATCCACCATTGCCAATTAAGCGTCGTGAGTTGCCATCGCAAGCTTGGATAGATGTTGCAATCGATTTTCTGGGTCCATTACCTAGTGGACACCATTTATTTGTTATAATTGATTATTACAGTAGATACAAGGAGATCAAGACTATGAAAACAATAACATCGATTGAAACAATTAAAATATTAAGAGAGATTTTTTCCAGGCTAGGAACTCCATCTAGTATAACTGCAGATAATGGAAAACAATTTGTTAGCGATGACTTCAAATCGTTCTGTCGCGAACTAGGTATAAAGATTTACTTTACGACTCCCTATTCCCCGCAACAGAACGGAGAAGTAGAACGCCAGAACCGAGATATTTTGAAACGTCTCCGAATAAGTCAAAGTCAAAAGTCAAATTGGTGCGATGATTTATTATTATATCTTACAATGTACAATAGTACCCCTCACTCTACCACGGGTAAGACTCCATCAGAGTTATTTTTTGGTAGGCAGTTTAGGGATAAAATACCTTCGTTCACAGGTTTGGCAAGTTCGTTTGATTCAGAAGTTAAGGATAGAGACAAAATAATGAAAGAAAAGGGAAAAGGATATGAGGACAGGAAAAGGAAAGCAACAGAAAGGGAAATAAATATTGGTGAAAAGGTGTATGTCAAAAATATGGTTAAAGAAAACAAACTTACCACAAACTTTAACCCTACACCACATACAGTCATTAATAGTAAGGGACCTGAATATAACATAAGGAATGATGAAACAGGACAGGAATTGAGAAGAAATATTATCCATCTTAAAAGAACTGAGGGTCAAAGGGAAATATGTCCAGAAAATAAATCTGATTCAGATATCGAAGCTTCTAATGATGATAGTGATAATGTATGATTTTGTTTACTATACGATTATTATTTTGAATTATATAAATATATTTAGTGTCAGCCTAATCATTATAATTAATTAAAGTTAGCAATATCGAAGTTATATAATTTCATAAGTTAATTAAAATCTAAATTGTGAAAAGAGGAAAGGTGTGACGTATTGCTAATACAACACTATCTATTATATACAATAAAGAGTATAGTGGGGGAAGCCGGACGCGCAGGTACGAATGGCACTCGAGAGCTGCCACTCGGACCGAGCGGACGTGCGACTCCGACTATAGTGAACTGTGTCTAGTGTGTTTCAATCTATCACCTAATACTTACCCCTGTGACGAGTGGACGTCACAGATCCCAAGCGGCAGTACCAATGTAAATTTCACTTCGTGGAGTTTATATTATGTACTAATCAAATGATTCGCCATCTGCTAACGGTGAAGTAAAACATCGTGAAGAAACCCACAAGTCTTAGAAGAAATTCTAAAGACATGTCTGATTCAACAACCGCATTTGGCCAGCGTGTGTGAATTAAGGCCTAAACCCTCTCTCTCTCTTGATAGAGGAGAGGTGACCCGTGCCCAGCAGTAGGACATACGTGGGTTGCTATTATATAAAAGAAATACCATATTTTTGCCAAATAAATATTATCTCAAAATAAATTTCGCTCTCAAAAATCACTCCGAACCTTTCCATTGTTTACAAATAATAATAAAGAAGTTCGTAAATATATTTCTGCTATCACTCGTGATGTAAAAATTTGCTTCACAATATTTTATTCAACGTTAATCTGCGCGTAGGAACATTTTTTATTCGCAGTAATGTGCTTATTTCGGCTGTATGTTACATTCTGGATAATAATGTAACAGCCACTCGCTTGTAACTGTACCGTAAAAAGTACCAAGTAATTTAGTTCAACCTTTTGCGTAAATATACTTTCATACAATTTACTGAATTACATTTCTGTAACTGTTACAGTGTACTGTACAGAATAAACAATGTAATAAGGATAATTAAAGAGACAATGTACTTACTTAAAACTACGTCAAAAACAACTGATAGCAATTGTAGGAGATTTTATTATAGTCTTAATTGGCCTAAGGGAGTAATAATAATGAGCTTTTTATAGTCGAGTTTGACTAAGCTGTGGTCTATCATGACACAATGCCATACAAACATATAGACCAGATTTTTTTAAACTACTGAACTAAAAATTGCAAAATACACTAGTATTTTGTGTCCCCTTTGTATTTAAGAAGCGATATATCCACCTGCATACAAATGCAGGTGTACATAATGTTCCGAAAGGCTTTAAACGTTTGTGGACAAATTATGTTTAATTTATTTCAGCCAAATTTCATCCAGATCCTTACAGCTGTTTCGGCGTGATTGAGTAACAGAAATCCATCCATCTAAACATTTGCATTTATTATATTACTAGCGGTTGCCCGCAGTTCCGCCCGCGTGTATATCGTTTATCGCGATAAGAAGTAGCCTATTCGCTATTCCATACTTTAAATCTGTCTCTATGCTAAATTTACTTCAAATACGCTAATTTATTTATTTATTTAATCCATCTGCTCACTACACTTACAGTTTCCCAACACGTGTAGGGACCCATTGAGAAATCATAAATTATATTATTGGTAACATAAAAAAATTATACACATTTTTAAAAACATGGCCAATTTAGTACCTATAAAATATATTAATTAATAAGATTGCGGGCAACCGATGGACAAGGTCAGCTCAGGACCAAACGATGTGGAGGACCTTGGGGGAGGCCTACATATATCCAGCAGTGGACGTGTTATGGCATTGATGGATGGATGGATGGATATCAATATCTGGATACTGAACCGTAGTTTATACGTAAAAGAGTAACAAACATGCATACTATCTATCCTAGAATAACATAATAGAATTATAGACGAAACGCCTCTTTCTCAAAGATCTGCCGTACTTCAATTAAGTACCTACAGGCACTTAAGTAAAACCGCGGACCACACTAGCACAGGTCTACAAGCACGCAGCGTGTTTTGCGGTAATTACCCCTGTTAATTCAATTCTGCGCGCACGCGACTGTATTTTTACGCTTTAAGTCGTACGCTACTTGCGCGTTTAATTGGAAGGTTCTGACTTGACACTTGTTTGAAGGGTGAATTAAGTGTTGTATTAGTGTAATATTTCATGTTAGGGGTATGTTTTTAGGTACAAGTAAGATAAGAATTTATGGGTGGGACAAGTTTGTTACTGAGGGAAACTTATTTTTATTATTTATGCTCGTTTTTGGTTTTCAGTGCTCATACCTATGACTTTACTGATCTACGATATTTTGGAGTGACATATCGTTGTAAGTATTTCTCTAAAGCGAATGTTTCTATAGGTAGTTTTCTTTCTTTCATCATGGGTATTCCTAATTTAAGAGAGTTGGGGCACCATACTAGCGAGCAAGCCCGACTGGGGAAGGACCTCCACCTTACAGAAGACCACAGCCAAATGTCTACACACAGCGGCGTAGTTGTGTTCCTGTGTATGAGTACAGGTCTCCAGCGCTCATTTAGGAATGCGTTTTGAAAGATACGTATTCCTATCCCAGGGTTACTTCCATCTTAAAGCCCTGGTGTAAAAAAATGGGTTGGCAACACGCAAGTGATACCTCTGGTAATGCAAGCGTCTATAGGCTACGGATACTGCTTAACATCAGGTGGGCCGTATGCTTGTTTGCCGCCCAAGTATAATAAAAAAAAAAAAAAACTTTATGAATTAGGGATAATCCCCGGGCCTTTGAAAGGCTTACGTCAGGGCATTGGCACACGCAGTCCTTAAAGAATTTTAATATCTAAATCTTGTCCATTGTCTAAATGTGTGTTTTTTGTGTGTTGTGCGTCATTTGTTTGTGAAAATAAATAGATTTTCTTTCTTTTTCTTTCTTTTCTTTCTTTCTAATACGAAATGGGATGAGACTGTGAATATGAAGACTATAAATATATGTGCAGTCAAACCTGGCTCTGAATTGATACGTACAAATTTATTCGTAAGTCTTCATTTTAATTGTTTATTAGTATAACTGTAGCTGTTGCCGTGCCCTGACAGGGTTTCATGTTGAACCGATAAAACCTTACCATGAATGCAACAAAGTATTCGAATTTAAATTAGACATAATAAAAAGCATCCCTTGTTTATATTCCATTTTAAAATTTAAGCCTTTCTTTTTTGAAAATACACAAAGATAGTAAAAGAAAAGGATTAGATTAGAACAAGCCCAGACAGAATAAAACCATAATCTGAAACTACAATAGCATTATAGTATCGAGCCTTAAAACAAGTATATAAATATATACCTAGCTACCATACCTATACCTGATAAACTATATACCTAGATAATATGTACGAAATAACAAAAGGAATTGTAATATAAAATAGATATCTCCTAAGGGTCGGGCCCAACGCCTTTAATACAAGTTGCTGTGACAACTTAGCAAAGGTGTTGGAGTCAACACACAATCTGAAATTATACTCTAAATGTAAAATAGGCAGACGGTGACTCGCCTATACACTAGATGGGCCCCTTGAAACAACCGACATGAGCAACAGCCCACAGGCATAAGGGCAACACCATAGTGCGCGGCTAGGAAATCAAATAATTTTGGGCTATGGGATTGGTTGTTCGATGGACTGATTTACAATGATTATGGGATAAAACGTCGCCTGCCATCATTTAAAAGTTGGGATATACTCTAAATGTAAAATAGGCAGACGGTGACTCGCCTATACACTAGATGGGCCCCTTGAAACAACCGACATGAGCAACAGCCCACAGGCATAAGGGCAACACCATAGTGCGCGGCTAGGGGTATTGAGCGGTGCGGCGCCGGTTTCACCATCGGGGGTCTGAGACCCGAGAGCGGGTTTCCCCGTAGTTATGCCCTTGAAAATGACACTTCTACCCCCGAGCATATAGCTCTGGCGACCCCTCTCTGATCAGCCAATTAAGGCAAGCCAGAGCTGAGAGTCCTGCGGGCGCTCTTGTCAGTCCACTCCGGACAGCCAATAAAGGCAAGCCGAAGACGAGGCCCTGATCGACTCTCTGGGGCATTCGAGACCGCAGTGTCGCCACTCACATTCAGCCCGCCACAAGCTGCTCTGCGGTTTTATTATTATTATTATTATTATATAGTATTGACTGCCTCGGTGGTCCAGTGGCCGCAGTATGCGCCTGCTGTGCACGAGGTTGTAGCTACGATTGCCATACAGGACAAAATTTTGTGTGACCCACAAAGAATTGTTCGGAGTCTGGGTGTACTTTGTGTCCGTTAATTGTATGTTCGCAAAGTCCCCCGCGACACAGAGCTTGTTTTCTAGTGCGGGAGTTGTCTTTTTAAAAAAGAGAGAGAAATTGAACAAATTACTTGACAGTCTAAGTAGAATAAAGTTCTGTATTACAACCAACATCATCTTAATGCCAAAACCAGGAACACCAACTCACATACAAATAAATAGGGAAGTTTACCCACAGCTCAACGTAAAGGAAACTTATCCGAGTATTGAGCAACTCAGGTACCCAAGTTATTAGCCAGCGGAGACAAGTTTTAATGAGCAATGCAGGGTGCCTACGTTAGTATAATATTGACTTTTGTTGTACATGTTACTGTTAAAGCCCGATCTATGGTAAATCTTAGGTTTTACCAGTAAATCTTAGGGTTTACCAACACGAGTCGGTAAATGTAAGAAGATGTAAAAAAGAAACGATTTTATCGGGCTTTTACCATTAGAATTTAGCACATACTAGGTTTTACCAGTGACGGTTGGTAAATGTTGGTTTTGGAAATAAAACAATGCATAGTTCTTAATCATTTATTTCAATAAATAATTATTCAAATCCTTACATACCGATAAGTAATTATTAATCATTTATTTGTTACCTATATATTTTGGTATTTTTATTGATTAAGTTTTAATAACTAGTAACGTATTGACATGGTTATTCCAAAATTTACCGTGTCTTTGAGGTAAATCCTAAGATTTACCAAGTGAATGGTAGTAATAAAGTCCGAAATGAACGATGATCATAGAACGATTCGGACTTTTACCTTAAGATTATTAAGATTTGGTAAATCTTAGGATTTACTGTAGTTCGGGCTTTTACAGTAACATATATAATAATGAGTAAATGTGATGAATACATTGCCTACATGTTTGTATTTTTATACTACTTAAATTTAGGTGGCAGACAAGCATACGGCCCGCCTGATGTTAAATACTTACCGTAGCGTATCATCTCAACCCATAAACGTCCCACTGCTGGGCACGGGTCTCCTCCAAACATTGGAGGGATATTAGCCTACTATACCACGCTGGCCAGACGGGTTGGTATAGGGTTTTGTTTCGAGTTTTCCCTCTCTTGCGGTGAATATTGTATGCTAGACTTACTCCCTTAGTCGACTCTTACGACACCCTCGGGATAGAAGGGGGTGGTGACATTTGTATTCTTAATCCGTCACCACACGGACAACGTTAACTTATGTAACGTATAGACGCTTGCAATACCAGAGGTATTACTTGCGTGTTGCCGACCCATTTTTTACACTAGGGCTTTAAGTGGAGTATCCCTGGGATAGGAAAACGCATTCCTAAATGAGCTCTGGAGACCTGTACACCGTTTTGTGCAGTCATTTGGCTGTGGTCTTCTGTAAGGTGGAGGTCTTTCCCAGTCGGGTTTACTCGATAGTATGGTGCCTTACCTCTCTTAATTATTCTATATTACAATACACAATGTATTGGTAGGTAAAATAGTAATACCCTTCCTGAACCGGTTGAAAACACAACGAAATAAACCGCCAGTATTTTCTTTTATTCAACACTCCGCCCTAATTGCACCCAATCAAATTGAATTGGACGCACATCAGGCTGCACGCAACGCCATTCGTAAAACGTGTAGGTTCTAACTGAATGTAGTTAATGTTGGTTATATTGCCGTACTCTGATTTGTTCTTAACTAGTTTCTGTTAGTTTATAAGCTAATATTAAAGTTAGATAAATGCTAGGTTTTATTTCAGACTTTTTATATTATCTATCGAGAAAATGTCCGAGGATTTCCCGGAAAACTATAGCATGAGGTGTTTCAATTAAGGAGTTGTAAGGTTTTAAAAAACAACGCTTGAGTGATATCCCTGGTGTTGCAAACGTCCATAGGCTACGGTTACTGCTTATCACAAGGCAAGCCGTATGCCGTATTCTCGCTAGTTAAACGTGGTGCATCTATATCACGGGTATTTTTATATTATTTAGAGGTTTTTGGTAGGTTTACATTGGGATATGGGTACATCACACCTAGGCCATAGCAAAAAATTATATTGATATCTTCAAAATTTAAGGAATTGCAGAAAGAGAGAGAAAAAGCCTTATAAAGGAAAAAATACAGAAATCCTTATGATAACATTGGTCTCTCTGTGGTCGGTCGTTTCCAATTGCTGTACCATTGAACTATGAGATTGAAGAAATACTGAGTGTTCCTGTGTTTGCGCACACACACTTGTGCACTTTAATGTGTCTTGCGCAGCTGGCTAATCTTCCTTGATATTGGCCACCGTGACCAAAATCAGTTTGGGCGACTATAATATTACCAACAGACGAACAATGGTGATAGAATTAAAAACGCCGTTATTATTCACCATTTAATATAATAATAAAATCACGTAGCCAATTTACCTAACTGCTAAAGGAAAGAAAAGGTGGTTCTTTTGAAATACAAGTAGCAGTTATGTAAAACTTTGGAAGTAATTAAAATGTTTCTAAAAAGAAACAGTTTAAAGCTTCCAAAGTTTTCTTCAGTATTTTTATCTTTTTCAAATAAAGGAAAAGGATTAAAACGTAGCATTTTGTAGCATTTACAAAATAATGAAAGGGCCCTGAATTGAGGAACATGCATGAAGAATTCTGGGAGTGATAATTTAACGAAATAATTCTGTTTCATTATATAGAATTGGTGAATCAGACATATGTATCTTTAGAATTTCTTCTAAGACACGTGGCTTTCCTCACGATGTTTTCCTTCACCGTTAGCAGATGGTGAATCATTTGATTAGTACATATAAATTCCACAAAATGAAATTCACACTGCCACCGCGTGTGGCCCCTAAGAGAGGACATCCGTGTCCGGACATAATATATAGGTTGCTTTTATTTATTAGACTTAACATTTCCACCAAATGTGTATGTAAGTAAATACATTTACAAAACCAACCTACGTTTACTGTAACTCTTCACACATATCACTTTCTCACTCGAATACGTTCAGGTGGTGTTGCGGTACGTAACAAGTTTCGACATGTCGCGTGTTGTGACGCTGTCCTGTCACACGATGGGACATCCGTGCTGTTTCCACTACTTGCGAGACGGTGGTTATGGCGGCGAACGGTTTTTAGACGATACTGCCGATCGAGAATTGTTTATTTATACTGGAACTTCAATTCAGACAGTTTTAATTTATTAATTAAATCGACTTAAAAATAAACCTAGAAATAGAATTAAAATGATCGATTAGTATTGCCATCCCGCTAGCCATGTGGTCGGGATTCATACTTGTCTTATTATAGCAAGACTTTTTAACGAAGCCCATTGCTACTATGCCATATCACCGAGAAGCTATTTAACCGATGGGTTATTTCATCGATATACCATTTCATCGAAAAACCAAATGTTCAAAATCCCATTTTACTTTTTTTTTTTTTTTTAAAGACAACTCCCGCACTAGAGAACAAGCTCTGTGTTGCGGGGGACTTTACAAACATACAATTATTAATGAAAACAATTTACACCCAGACTCAAAACAACTCTTTGTGGGTCACACAAAGTTTTGTCCCTGTGTGGGAATCGAACCCACAACCTCGTGCACAGCGGGCACATACTGATCCCTCTGGACCACCAAGGCAGTCATATTAACGCTTCTTACATTTTGATTTAACTTAATATTTTAAGATTCGATCATATCATTATGTCATTATATCCTTCCCCAGTCAGGCTTGCTTACTATTATGGTACCCCTTTTGACACTTTTGCGAACAGTAACGTAGACACAATAGATGTTTTATTGTCATGACGTCTATAGGCGTTTACTGTCCTTCAAAGTGTTAAACTATCTAAGATAACTTGTATCTTCCTTCTTTAACTGTGCACTCAATAAATTACCGTTACTCGGAATAGTCTCCGATTCCGATATTCCTGAGCGCCCTCCACCTCTTTTAAGTAAACTTCCGGTAAGGTTCCGTGCACCGGAAAGAACAGTCAGGCCGGCTACAAAGCGAAGCAATATTGTGCTCCACAGACTATATACAATCTACTTCATGGATTATGAGACCGAAGTACTTTGTGTAGTTACTGTTGTTTGTTCTCCTTTATTTTAATATCAATTGTATCTATAATGCACAAAGTATATTAAATTAAGTTTTCTGTGGTATTTGTTTGTTTGTTTAAATTTTGTATAGGTAGAGGAAATGCCTAATTTGAAAACAGTCATAAATTAATATTACAGTTTATGCTATAACAACAAATTTACTTTAATTAACGTGATAACAATAAAATGAACTTAATTAACGTATCTACATATATATGTATATCTGCAGTGCAATTATTACACATGTAACGAATTAAGCTTTATTTTTGTAGATACGTCATTTGTCGCATATTTTTCAATTATATGGAGATTTATATAATTACACACTCCAGTTAACTTAACTGGCCTGATGGTCTAGTAGTTAGTGAGCCTGACCGCTAAGCCGGAGGTCGTGGGTTCGATTCCCACACTTCGATTCATAATTGTTTGTTCCGAATCTGGGTGTAATTTGTGTCCGTGAATTGTATGCGTGTAAAATTCCTCGCGATGCAGGGCTTTGTCATAGTGCGGGAGTTGACTTTTTAAAACTTATACATATTTTTCCAACTCAATTAATTATTTTTACACACGCTTACTTTTGATCTGTCTCCCACTTGATAAGACTTTAGTACTATATATTATTTAATATAACTTCATTTTATACATACCGTTACGTGACATCGTAATCCAATCCCACAATCATTCAAACAACCCAAGCGCCATAAACGCACCTCATTTGTAGCAGTATAAAGAACCAAATAGCCTGGTAAAAGCTAACGACTATAGTTAACAAGGAGAAAAAATAACAGGAGCAAAGAAAATCACAACTAAAACGAAATAGGACTACTATAAAAGTATTCGAGTTTCACGAGATAATGAAAAAAGTTGGTCAAATGATCACCATCCTTCCGGCCGAACAGGGCGGCGAGTTTACTAAATATTGTACAGGTGCTGAGCTGAAACACTGTATAGTTTTTATATTTAGAAGGGTAGGTATCATACAAGCAATCAAGTCCGACTAGGGAAGGATCCCCACCTTACAGTTGTGTTCCTGTTTGCGAGTCAGGTCTCTTGCGCTCATTTAGGTGTGCGTTTTGCAAGAAACGGTTTCGTATCCCAGGGATATTTCTTCATCTTATGGAATGAGCTTCCTGCCGAGGTTTTCCCAAGAGACTATTATAGCATGGGTTTCTTCAAGAAAGGAGTTATAAGGTTTTTAAAAGGTCGGCAAAGCGTGAGTGACACCCCTGGCGTTGCAAACGTCCATAGGCTTGTTTGCCACCTTAGTAGTATAAAAAAAAATGTTATTATGTAAGTATTAGTTTAAAAAATCTAAACTGCTTTTGTAAATACGCCTCCCAACTCCTCTACTTCTGATTCCTTACAACTTCACAAAGATAATTACTTCCTAGATGTAAAAACGGGCGTCTTTTATACTTGAGACAAGAAAAAAAACACTTTTTAACTCTTTTAATAAACTACAAAGCGGGTTTAAACTGTGAGGGTTGTTCGCTAATGTTTAACGATATAGTTAGCTATTAGTTCTACGGCATTATCATATTTTTTTTAGTTTTGCCGGCAGAAAATGATCTTTAAGTTTTTTATATTATTATGAGATTATATAGAAGAATCAAATTATATTATCGACATAGCACGAAGAATAGCCTCTTTAAGTAGAATTGGGCAGGCCACATAGCACATAGAAAAGTTCTAAAATGGCGACCACGAACTGCAAGACGCTGCGTGGTCAAGCGTCTAATAAGGTGGATCGACGACCTGGTAAGATCAGATCAGCTGTTAAAATCTTTGTGGGAAAGATGGGAGGGAAGCTTTGTGGAAATATTACATCCATGGACTAGATCTGTGTTGCATCCGATATGAAAAACTAAAGACACTCGGGTATATGACCAGGGTCTTATATAGTTTTGGTAACACGTTTTCGCAGTTATTGCTCATATAGTGGTACACATTATCACTGTTAAAATAGCATTAAATACCTTTATACTACACTACAGACTCTACTATTATGTGTGTAATTAATTCAAAGAAATAGAACAAAGGAATAGAAAAAGGCGAAAACCAAAAATAAAATAGACTAAAGCTAGTGAGAGAGTATCCGTTTCAACCCGGGGCGTGCGGTTATACGGGTCTGTTAGACCAAATCACGTGGAAACTTAGCTGTAATTAATAACTATTGGAGGAATTTTTGAGTTATATCAGTTTGCAAGTCTTTGTGTAATATTAGTTACATGCCTGATGAATTTTACGATTAACTGCCTTTGTAGAAATAAAATGAGTGTATGTACCGAGTGAATTGATTGTGAAATGAAGTGAAAAAACTCCGGGAGTGCCAACAAAAGTGAAAACACTAGACAAAACAGTTGTTTTAAATTTTATACCAAGAATTTTGTTTCTATTTATCTAGACGCGTTCGCGGTCTGCTATATGTACATGCATATATCGCCTCTTTGCTTTAATAACGTGACAACCGAAAAAAGATTTTTCGGATATGTCAAACTGTGTCTCATAACGGGTGTCGAGAATCCAGAGATTTTATCTCATCTAAAAATATGCGTACCGTGCTAAAATAAGTTTTCACTTCAAAAATTATCTGAATATTGTAACTGATTTATCCGATTGAAAATACTTAATATCGATTCACTATGTATGTTTTATTGAAGCAAAACAGTGTCTTCAGTAAAGGACAAAAAATATCGTGATTATTTTTGCCTACATAAAAGGGTTAAAACAATTTCGTAAAATAAAAGTGGACTATTTGTTCTAACCCGTCGTGCGGCCACAGGGGTCTGTGGGACCAAATCGCGTGGAAACACAGCGACAGTTATTGGACGCGATGACCGGCTGAATTAAGTTCGATTGCGTTCAGAGGGTTACGGGTCACCGTGTGATTGTACACTATTCGTTACAGGGCTGTGCTAGTTTAAATTATATGGTTGGTCTATTTTGTTGTTAAAATTCTGGCTAGAAATAAATTATAATAGGGTACTGTTTGTAGAAAAACGTTTATTTCAAAAGGCATCCCTAAATGAGTGCTGTGGTCTTCTGTAAGTTGAAGGTGTTATTCACTCGGGCTTGCTCGCTAGTATGGTGCCCTACCTCTCTTGAAAATCTCTGTGTTAATATTCAATACAATTATTTTATTATTGTTCGTTTCTTCTATTTCCTGATAAATTTATTAATTATTATTTATCCTGCCACCCTTTCGCTGCCATTATTATTGACTGACGTACGACATCCACGTGTATATTTGCTATTTCTTATGTGCTTAATAAATATTACTATAATATGCTTGTAATATTTATTTTTCCCTGAGAAATGTGGCAGAAGACGTGGCCTATATAAGGTATACAGTTAAAATATTACTAATTAAGTTATTGTTTTCTATTTTATACACCATTCTAGCGAGCACGCCTGACTGGAGACCTTTCCTAAGACAACTTTCATAAGACCACAGCCGAATAACTACACACAGTGGTGTAGTTGTGTTCCAGACTTAGGGATGCGTTTTGAAACGAACTTATGCATATCCAAGGGATACTACATCTTAAAGTCTTGGTGTAAAAAAATAAGTTGGCAACACGCAAGTGATACCTCTGGTATTGGTAAATTGTAAAAGTTTTTTTTAAGAAAAGCGTGCTACCTTAATTTGACATCTAAAATTCTCCCTATAGGGATATTTGCAGTGATTTCTGGATCAATAAAATTACAATAGAATTAATGCCAGATAATTGGAGTCAGACAGGATGTTTGATGGCTGTAAAAGGGATAACGCCGTTTAACTTGTCCGATAAAGATTTTATGTATTTTCTCTTCGGTTTTGGTACGTAAATTGCGTGGAAGTTTCTTTTATTATTTTTCTATTAAAAGACATAACAGCAATTCATAAATGTCCGACTGGTGGGCACAGGTCTTCACTTCATTATCAAGAGAGAGAGAGAGAGAGAGACATTTGATTAATAATATACATAAACTATTTACAATGTGGTTTCTTGATTTAGGTAGTTGAGATAGCCTATAATATAGGCTATTATATTATAATATTATTATATATGGAGATAGTCATTTAAAGCAATAGGGGATGATTTGGTTACTATTATATTAATGTAACCTCAAAATAGACCCGCCAATGTGTATCTTTTCACTTAGAACCATAGTCTTGATTCAATTTGGTTCCAGTGAGATTTTTGTTTCTCTTTAGAACTAAACATGGAGATGTTGGTTCTACTGGGAACAGTAACATGGCATCATTCCACTTAAAACTATACTATAGTCTTGATCCACTGTATGTACGTAAATATAAGTACACTCGCTATACCTTCACTTTCATAGTCCGAATAGAATACGTTTCCAAGGCACAAAAGATCAAGCAATCAGCGAGGTTTTTACTTAGCTCCAAGCTCTGACTGTTTGCTTAATTATCCTCATACACAGTTACGTGCCGTGCCGTGGGCATAACATCACATCATACCACAAGTTACCACATCCTACCTTTAATACCTTTTACGAAGTCCACTTGAAATTCAAAGGACGAAAGTCCTTGACAATAAACGAATAAAAATAAGATTTTCCAATTACAACAGAACGTTCGGATATCAAAGAGAATGGTATGAAACGATACACAAAATAATTGCGGATGTTCTCTCCGTTACCGGCAAATGGGAGAATTCACTTCCGCCGGATGTAGGCACCGGCGGAAGTTTACTTAGCCCGCGCAAAACCGACGGCGGCCCGCGTCACCTCCGGTTATGTTGGAGGAGGCTGGTTTTGGTGATGCGATTTTACGATACGCAATTTTAATCATTGAGATGCGTAATAAATGTTCCTGATTACTTAAAATATTCCAGAGAAACTGACAAGAGATGCAGTAGCTTGCAACAGCTTCCTTTTTTTAAATATTACTCAATGTTAAGTAGTTACGGCAGCCTATGGATGCCTGCAACACCAGACGTATCACTTGCGTGTTACAAACTAAACTAAACAATACACCAGGGTTTGTTTATGTAGAACCTTTTGTGTTATGAGACAGTGAAAAAGTATTTATACAAAACTCAATTTTTATAATCAATATTCTTTCACTATACCTTATTATGGTCCCGGCGTTAGCACAAACTGAACTAAATATTCGACCTGAACTGAAATTGAGGCGTAGAAACCAAGATGATTACCTACTGCATATCGTGCCCCTGCACGCCCTAACGGCTGCATGCAGAAGGACTTGAAGGCTGCCTCCGACAATATAGCCAAACAGGCAGTCTAACATTAATTTTCAAACGAAACGTTAAAAGAATGATATATTATGGTATTATGAATACTTATCTCCTATGTCGATAATTCACAACGATAATAGGTATTTAAAGCACTGTAGAAAATGTCGAGCCCGGAGCAGGATTCGAAACTGAACCTCTCGAATTTCAGCCCAGCGCACTACCAATTGTGCCATTTCAGCCCCTACTAGAAAGTTCAAATTTATCCACCGCTTTTTTACGCCTTGGAGTGACGTCAGCTTCTTTCAATCGTTAGCCGTTACAGGTCCAACATATTGAAAGAATATTATCCTACTAATATTATAAACGTAAAAGTTTGTAAGTATGGATGGATGTATGGATGTTTGTTACTCTTTCACGTAAAAACTATTGAACGGATCTGGATGAAATTTGGCACATAGATAGATTATAGTCTGGAATAACACAACCAACATCCACGCGGGCGGAGCCGTGGGCAACAGCTAGGACATAATATATACACAACGATCTCCTACCCTTATAGAAATTACACGCCAACCTAAATTAACCAAATACGATGTTATGCACGTCACCATCCCCACTGTATACATTATTACATGATACTCGTCACAATCTAATGCAAATTATACGTAACAGTGTTTGCGTAACACATTCATAGTGTATTTACATGTTAATGCTTCATGTCCTCATCTACACAAGTTGTAAACGAGGAAGAAATTGATTTTAAAATACATATTAAAGATCTAATTTAATATAAAAGGTTTTAGAGGTTGTTAAATTACAATAGACGATTTGTGTCTATTGTAATTTAATAAGTATTATTAATCATAGTATGTGCGTCTTAAAATTCAACATGACTTTAGTATTACTCTGTATAGACGTCAACTTATGTCAATTTTGAGCTAAATGGGAAAACCTTATTATTACCGCTAATCTATATATTTATATAAGTACTCAAATCAGAAACATTAGAACAACAACAATCTTGATACCAGCTTTGATTCAATCCAAAGACGCGCTGTGAGGATTGTTGATGATGCTCACAGGCGGTATTGTTCCACTAAGTCTAAGGAGAGACTTCGCCTCCTTGCGTGTGTTCTACCGCCTGTACAATGGGCTGTGTTCTGAGGAATTGTTCAAGATGATGCCCATGGCCACATTTTATCAACTCTCGCCACCGACAGGGAGTTCATCCTCACATCCTTGCACCTCAATCATGCCGTACCGTAAGATTTCAGAGGAATTTCTTACCACGTACGATTAGGCTGTGGAATGAGCTCCCTGCCGAGGTTGTCCCAAGAGACTATAGCATGGGGTTCTTTAAGAAAGGAGTTATAAGGAGGGTCGGTAACGCGTGAGTGACACCCCTGGTGTTGCAAACGTCCATAGGCTACGGTAACTGCTTACCATCAGGCGGGCCGTATGCTTGTTTGCCACCTTGTTAGTATAATTAAAGAAAAAAAAAGAGTCCATAGGCTACGGTAACTGCTTACCACTAGTCCGAATGCTTGTTTTCTACATAAGTAGTACAAAAAAGGAATAAATCCTTCGACTCAATATAACCGTGCGACAAGTCACACTCGTAGAACCTGACCTTAACAAAGTGGTAGTAGGTCGCGTGCGCCCACCAGTTACTGCAAAGCGAAACACAAAAGAAACGATAAGGCTCCGACATTAGGGCCATCCCTCTTACAATGTATAGAAATTACGCCCCTAGGCCTCCAAGATAAATGGACCCACTCTGAGATCGCATGGACTCGGCTAATGTTTAGATGTGGAACAAAATTAAGTAACTAACAAAAGGTATGTTCCTTTAAAGGCAAAGTCACTATATAAAATAGTAAATTTGACTGTATGTGTATTGATTAAAGTGGTAACTAACACCGTGCCGGTTGTTTTAGGTTCGATTCCCACAAAATACAAAAAAAGGTTTGTCTCGTGTCATGACACTAGCTGTTGCCCGCGGCTCCGCCCGCGTGGATGTCGGTTATCGCTGTAGCCTATTTATTATTCCAGATCATAATCTATCTCTGTGCCAAATGTCATCCAGACCCGTTCAGTAGTTTTTACGTGAAAGAGTAACAAACATCCATCCATAGTTACAAACTTTCGCATTTATAATATTTGTAGGATTTTGTGGGATCTACATGTTTATTATGAGTTTAAGTATACTTTATGTAAGTGAATTGTATACAATTCTGGGGTATAAATACGTGGGGTAGGTACTACCCACGATACAGGGTTTGTACAGTAGTGTAGAAGGCACTATTATATATTATCATACAGCATTGTTATACTACTGTCCCTGTCTTTTAAGAATAATAAAATAGTAAATGTGTAGAATGATAATTACTTTATGAACATTATCATAAATGTTGTAAGTAATGTATTGAAAACAGAAAACTGCTTTTTAACTATAAAATATGGATTTAAAAACCTTATAACCGATATGGACTTGCTGTTAAACAGATTTATTTATTTAAAACTTTAGCACAAAATAATGTATACGAGGCGGACTTAATGCCAAAGGCATTCTCTACCAGTCAACCTTTGGGTGATGCAGAGAGAAAACATGGTAGGTGCATTTCAAAGAAACGTAGAAAGTAAAATAAAACAATACTTAATAAATGTGATACTAAATAGATATACATACTAAAAATAATATATACATGATATATATAATAAAAATAATATATACATGATATATATAAATCGTTATTGACTATGCTGATGTGTGCTATTTCGACCTGAATGCAGATCTACTCGACAAACTTGACCGGCTTCTCAACAATTGCATTAGATTCATTTTCAACCTCCGTAAGTATGATCATGTATCTACTTATCGGTCCCAGCTGCAATGGCTCCCTATTCGTCAACGACGTAGTTGGCGTGCGCTGACTACACTTTACTCTCTCCTAAATTCTCCTAATGCTCCTACATACCTATCTTCTCACTTTCAATACCTTTGCAGCAGCCATGATAAGAATCTTCGATCTTCTAATAATCTTCTTCTTCTTTGCCCCTCTCATAGTTCTAGTCTTGTTCACTCCTCTTTCAATATTCAGTCTATCTTACTATGGAATGCACTCCCTCTCGAAATCAGGAAGTCCACTAACCGTGAAACTTTCAAGGCTAAAGTACGTAAACACTATCTTAAACTATTAGCAGAATAATCATAACAACTATCATTATCTTAGTTGTGTATATTGTATGTAGTAAGTTTATATATTTATAATATGTATTATTAGGTATTTTATTTAAGTAATTATATATTTATTAGTGTATTACTTGTATATTTGTGTATGCTGTATTAATTCCTATCATAAATTTTAGAATTGCACCTACTTTATCTTATCTCTGCACCCCCAAAAGTTGACTGGTAGATAATGCCTCAGGCATTAAGTCCGCTGTTGTACAATCATTTTATGTGCAAAAAGTTTAAATAAATAAATAAATAAATAACACGATATAATACATAAATAAATAACATACATAGTTGATATACTATAATTGTTGTGATGACAGATCGATTTTAGTAATTGAAGTCCCTATTCTAAACGTACGAAATATATTATCTTCATCTGTTTCTGCTGAAGATGTTTTGAAGGTCAAAGTTTACGAAAACTAAAACCTTAATAGAAAACAAGATACGGGAAAAGATGGGTCAGAGGAAAATTAAGGAGAGGGCCACAGACGCGAACCATTTGTTCGTCTGTCTGTTACCCTTAACTCGGGAACCTCATTCGCTTAACACTCACCTGGGGATCTAGGGAACATGACATAAGGAAAAGTATTTTGATCGGGTATATTAATAATTCTTAATATGTTCTGTTTTCAGGTTTGGGTCGGTTAAAGGGGGTATTCCTCGAAGCGCACCCATTTTGAAACGCACCTAACGAAACGCACCTAAAGTATTCTTTGAAACGCACCATTCAGGTGCGGTATATTTTTAATTTCTTTCGTTACCGCACCTGAATGGTGCGTTTTGAGGAATACTTTAGGTGCGTTTCGTTAGGTGCGTTTCAAAATGGGTGCGCTTTGAGGAATATCTAGGTTAAAGT
Source organism: Trisateles emortualis (assembly GCA_947095525.1). Lineage (NCBI taxonomy): Eukaryota > Metazoa > Arthropoda > Insecta > Lepidoptera > Erebidae > Trisateles > Trisateles emortualis. Next base: position 936,158 of record OX352748.1, on the reverse strand, counting down.
TGTATTAAGTGTTTCTATCAAAAATCGCCAAAAAAATTGACGTTAAAACATCTCTTTCTTCCACATCGGGAAGAAAAGTGTGCTGGTATATTCCAGATGTTGGCAATCTTCTAACTTTTAAGCTATCACGTCCACGTGTAGCTACCGCATTATAATATTATTTAGGTTATAACAATCGAGATCATACTTTATATTTTGTGTTCGATTGTGACCACGGCCATTAACTTAGTATGGTCAAAATGTCAAGCGAACCTTAAATAAATCGCGTTATTCTTCGTTTCAACTTACTAATGGATGGAACATGGACAGCAAAAAAAATAGAGAGAGTATCTGGAAAAAGTCGAGCCCGGAGCAGGATTTGAACTTGCACCTCTTGACAAACTAAAACTCAAAGTCATTTTTTCATTTAGATCAAATACATGATACTTATGAACGTCAAAATAAACAAAAGTCAGCATTTTTTTTTCCTACAGCCAAGTGATACCTCTGGTAAAGCAGGTACCGATTGGCTAACGTAACTGCTCAACATCAGGCGGGCCGTATACTTGTTTGCCATCAAAGTAGTATACAAAAAAGACGGTAGCGTCCACAATATAGGTGCGTATCTTTTCATTCTAATACCAGCCCTTCCCTGCCTCTTAGTTCAGATGAGATTAGATTAAACGTTTTGCTCTTAACAATACACAAGGGGCAACATTTTTGCTTCGAGTGCTTTTTAGTGATCCTAAAGGCTGTTTTTTGGTAAAATTAGTACACGTAAAATTGAATGATGTCTTTGGAGACAGGAAAGTAAAAACTAAACAGATTTTCTTTTCTTGCCTCCAAAGTCTGCAATAGAAAAAAACAGAAAAAATATATACTAACAGATTCATGATGAAATAGAACTTCACATATATGCAAAGTAAAGTAAATAATATTTATGCGTTTGAAAAAAAAAAACAAAAAATATCTTCAAAATACAAATATTACGCGTATATTTTTGTACGCGGTAGAGCGAACAGATCCACTATAAATCTCTTGTATTACGAATGGGTACATAAAAATTCATTGCTTTCCTTCGATTTATCCGAACAGTTTTCTTTTCATTGTAAGAGTATTATTTTATGCACCCCCTGTGAGCGGTGCCACTTGGATTATATAAACTTGGAAGGTCTGTTATCTTGTCTTGTTTTATGTTGTTTTGCTTTATTGCCATCCTCAAATTTGTACTTGTGTAACTAATGCAGTATAATATGTAGGTACCGTGCAAAATATGTACTTTATGTGTAGATACTTCTGTCTTGGAATATATTAAGGACCCGCCCCGACTTCGCCTGGGTTAAATAGAAAGCCACTTTTCGAGATAAAGACTATCCTTTCATCAAGCAAGACAGAAAATTTTATTGAAATCAGTTCGTTTTACGTCCAATTTCAACTGACTTCTGCATTAAACATACCTTCATGGCCTGGCCACGGACACGAGCGGCGGCGGCGCGGCCGGTGAGGACAAACGTTATATGACACCACGAGGCGTAGCCCAGTTTAAGTACATTTGTTGTCGCTGCCGCCGCTCACCGCTGTCACTGCTGCGCTAAGTCGTGGCCAGGCCATATGTTTATACAATTGGCTTCACTAAGAAAAAGATGGAATTTTACACAAAGTTTCGGCAGTCTTTATATTAAACAGTAAATTTGGCGCATTATGTAATCACGGTATGCCATTCATGCACATTTAAAATATATTTAGTTATTATATTGAAAACATGTATAATATAAATCATAAGACTGATTGACAAAAGTACCATAACAAATGGTATACAGCTGGTGCATGTAACTCGTGACCCAATACTTCTCGATTCTGATTATACTCGGATATACACGAGACACATTAAATTTAAGAAGTAAACGATATTGTAGAGATTTATATGTGGTTGCATCATGCCGTATAACTTAAGTTAGACTCCACGTTACACAGGAATATACCGATAACCATTAGGTTATCAGTACGCAAAACGCAATTCCCAATCCAGTCCCAGTATGTTCAAAGTATGGCTCGCTTTTTACTACCAATTGGAAATGAGTTACAGTTCAGCAGAGCTATGGATTTCATCTGTGTGTATTGCTGCCAGAGTAAAGTTATCATACGGAATATATGAAAATGGAATTATTACGGAATTTACTAAACGTTGGTACGTATGAATACAGTTTGTACGGCGAATCATTTCGAATTGTTTCAGTTGGACAATTAGGCTCTATTATTTTGTTTCTGTTATTTGATTGGCAATTTTGTTTGTTTGGTAAAAGTTAGTCTATAAAATCAAATCAAATAACATACACTGAATAGTCACGAGATCCCAAAAAAAACTATAATGAATGCTACAAACTTTAAATTGGCAGGTATATTTCTCATAGTAGGTATTCGTTAAGCAAAGATTTAAAAAATATCTACGTTCTAAGTTTCACATTTTAAACTACTTATCTACTTTTAAAAACGAAATTATACCATTACTAACTTTGTTTTGTTTTCAATCTCTAAGCGACTAAGATGTACTGATACACATCCCAGTTCCAATCGATACTAATATTATAAAGCTGAAGAGTTTGTTTGTTTGTTTGGTTGAACGCGCTAATCTCAGAAAGTACTAGTTCGATTAGAAAAAAACTTTTTATGTTGAATAGTGCATCTATCCAGGATTTATTCACAGGCTTTAGGTTATATAACATCACGCTATGATCAATAGGAGCGGAGCAGTAGTCAGATATGTTGCAAAATCGGGGAAAATATTCCAAATTACCACCGCGGACGAAGTCGTGGGCGATCCCTAGTATTATAATATACAGTAAATATTACAACTTATATCCGCTTCTTCAAGAAGTAACTACTCCTACAGATTATTTATTTATATATTAAAATTACTATGAAATTTTCTTGTTAACGATACAATACTGATAAAAAATATAAGTTCAACAACTGTATATTTAGAATACGTAAATAATACTTATATAAATGTTAGCTGTACAAGTCCTTGAAATAAAGCTCCAATTCCAACTGAAACCAAGTTATTTAATGCCTACTAATCAAACCAAACACAGTCCATAAATTACATACATCCAGGTTTAAAGGTCAGCCTTGTAACTAACAACAATTTTCAGCCTGATGTAAAATATTCAGTATTCATTATACAACTGCCCGTAGTTATGTTTGTTAATGTGATTTCTTTTTTGTCTACAGATCTTACATAACAGAAAGAAAAATTAGATAGGTACTTACAAATACTATTTCTATTAACATAACTAAGAGAGGTGGAGTACCATACTATCGAGCAAGCCCGACTGGGGAATGACCTCCACCTTGCAGAAGACCACAGCCAAAAAACTACACATAGCGGTGTAGTTGTGTTTCTGTGTGTGAGTACAAGGTCTGCAGCGCTCATTTAAGGATGCGTTTTGAAAGAAACGTTTTCCCATCCCAAGGATACTCCCTAAAGCCCTGATGTAAAAAAATAGGTCGATAACACGCAAATGATACCTCTAGTAATGCAAGCGTCCATAAGCTACGGTAACTGCTTAACATTTATAGGCGAAAACCTATGTCTAGCTGTGGACTATGATACGCTGATAATGATGAATTAGGTTTCATTTCTGGGCAAGGATTTTTCTTTCTGCTATCAAAAGATATAATAGAGAGTTATATTCACTCACTTTCTGTTAAAAGTATGAGTAGTAGTCCAAGTATAATCATGAGTAGTTCATTTCCCTCATAGATATTACGCACTATCTCTAACTCTAGAGAAAGTTCGATTAATTCATAATTGCACCTTCGTTGGTAATCACTTTCTTGCCTTGATGAACAATATACAGATTATTATATGTTTGGGTTTTCCAGCACTTAACAAGTACAAGCACAGTCACGTGAATAAGCTAACTAGGTTATATATTTCATCGTAATATCGAGGTGGCTATTGTGTCTCAATCGACGGTGATTTGCATAATAACTGTTATTATATACAGCATGGTGTAAACCCCTCACTTGCACTGTGTGGTGGTATTTTTGAGTGGTAGCTAAGATTATAAGGGCAGATTATTACTTAGTTGTGCTATTATGGTAGGGTGAAAAGGCATTCTTATTTGAATTTTGAAGAAAAAAATAAAAGCGGAATCTAACCGACTTGCACGCTAGAAGAAGAGTTCGATTCCGGGTGGCAGTACCAATGTATTGATCGAATAATTTACTTGGAAACCTACATGAAGAAACCCACATGTCTTAGAAGAAATTCTAAAGACTTGTCTGATTCACCAACCCGTTTTAAACCAGCGTATGTGAATTATTTCCTTAACTCTCTCTTGATATAAGAGACGAAACCCTTGCACGTTTGGCACGTTAGCAATCAAACTATATCTTTAGATTTAAAATTAATACCTATTTAATAACTATATACCTTTTAAGAGAGATAGGGCACCATACTAGCGAGCAAGCCCGACAAGGGAAGGACCTCTACCTTACAGAAGACCACAGCCAAATGACTACACACAGCGGTGTAGTTGTATTCCTGTGTGTGAGTACAGGTCTCCAGCGTTCATTTAGGAATGCGTTTTGAAAGAAACGTATTCCTATCCCAGGGTTACTTCCATCTTAAAGCCCTGGTGTAAAAAAATGGGTTGGCAACACGCAAGTGATATCTCTCGTAATGCAAGCGTCTATAGGCTATGGATACTGCTTAACATCAGGCGGGCCGTATGCTTGTTTGCCACCCAAGTAGTATATAAAAAAAACTGTATTAGTTTTTTTCCGAGTCGCATCAGTTACATATTATTTCAAAAGTTCATTTTATAAGAAACTGAGTGGACCAGAGGCACATCGATCACTCCATTCTGAGACGGCGACGACGCAGTTATAATTATAGCAAGCGAACTTTTGCGTTACGATGCGAGTGATGCTACTTCACCCAGCCGGACCATTAGCTGGAGTTACTCATAAATTACTGTTTTTTTCATTATTGACAGAATATAAATTGGATAAACAACTTATGGAACTTACTGGAAGACGAAGCGTGGGCAGGCCTCCAACAAGGTGGACCGAGGACCTGGTAAAGGTTGCGGGCAACCGATGGACAAGGTCGGCTCAGGATCCAGAGTTGTGGAAATCCTTGGGGGTGGCCTATGTCCAGCAGTGGACGTCTTTTGGCTGAGGTGATGATAATGAGATAACTTATTGTCTTATATTTAAAACTAGGTGAGGTGGTCGATTATTTATTTATTTATTTAAAACTTTTGCACATAATATTAATTGTACAACGGCGGACTTAATGCCTTAAGGCATTTTCTACCAGTCATTATCGCGACAAGAAGTCCTAAATCTTTCTCCAGGAAACCATCTACTTCCTTGCTAAATTTTATTATGATTTGCCCAACCGTTTAGTCGTGAAAAGGTTACAAACAAACATAAATACATGCATTTATAATATTAGCATGAATTTATTTTACGTCAGTCACCTGTCCCATCATCAATATCTAAATTATGTAATAATAAAACATGATACCGACAAGAAACATATTCAAAATCACCTTCATCTTCTATCCTTAATACGTTTACGCCTTATACGGTGCCTTTAACGAGAATATATCTGCAAAACGTGATGTAATCAGCCAACTAACAAGACAAGTAAATTCTACCTTGAAGCAGAAAAAATCTGATTGGTAGGTACTGTTACTAACGGCTTGAGATAAAGAAAAAACTTTTTTATTTTTCAGTTATAGGTCAGGGGTCAGTCACAATTTTTAGAGAACATAAGAACACTCAGATTCGGAATAATCATTTATAGACACACACAGTTTTGTCCCGTGTGGGAATCCAAGCCCAAGCCCATAACACGGCGCGCTGTAGGTGGTTAGAACTTTTTAATGCCATGCCGTAAATGCATTGCCGAGACTTTCCAAACAAGCCCAGAAACTAGGAACATTCATACTAATCAAGGTATTGACGATTATAGAAGTCTTTTCCGGACAAGGCACGAGTGCACTTGACGAGTATAGACGTCAATGGCGTCTAAAAGATTAAAATTCGGTGGTCCAGTGGCCGCAGTATGCACCTGCTGTGCACGAGGTTGTGGGTTCGATTCCCACACAGGACAAAACTTTGTGTGACACACAAATAATTGTTCTGAGTCTGGGTATAATTTGTGTCTGTTAATTGTATGTTTGTAAAGAACCCCGCGACACAGAGCTTTTTCTCTGGGGCGGGTGTTGTCAATTATTTATGGGTCACACAAAGTTTTGTCCTGTGTGGGAATCGAATCCACAACCTCTTGCACAGCAGGCGCATAATGCGGCCACTGGACCACCGAGTCAGTCAAATATGGTCATAGATAATAAAAATACATATGGTTTAACGGACAATCGTCAATAACAACAATAATATGGCTAGGTGTAAATGAACTACGCTTGCGGCTTTTCTCGCGTGATATTCCTGTGTAAACCATTTTATATTATTTTACCTTCGAGCCATCTTTGAGTCCGAATCCAATAATAATAAGTCATTGCAGGCACAACACGAAGACTTTCTATGAGATAAGCAATTATTTGTCAAGATATAAAATAAACAACTTTTCTAGGATCACACCTTCCTCTTCAAAAGAGTAAGCAGAGCTTAACGATGTAAGTTTTCTTAGCTAAATTAGTCAGGGAGAACGTATACCGGCCAAATACCGGGCACAATTCCAGACTGAGGATTGCTACTCAGAATTTTCTAATTGAATTAATGGTGTTAATGATACTATCGGATTTAAAATTGGCTAAAAACATTTTTATTTGCAAATTTACTATTAGACTGTAAAAGTGATAGGTACTGTCTCAAGTTCTCTCCCCTAGTGGTTTTGGAGTTTGACTGTGAAAAAAAGAAGACTTTGAATCTGTGAATGAAAGTATTGTTAACTTTACCGCGACATATAGCCATTTATTACCAAACATTTTATTTCACTAATATTCAATTTTAACATACAATATAGTTAAAACTTAGTTTAAAATAATAAAATTTCCCTCAGTTCGGTATGCCTTTTGGCAGTTTCTAATTCATCATCTCAAACGATAAATGTCCCACTGCTGGGCACGGGTCTCTTCCATATATTTGAAGGGATATTAGCCTACTATACCACGCTGGCCAGACTTCTTGGTATAGAGTTTTGTATCGAGTTTTCCCTCTCTTGCAGTGGATATTGTCTGCCTGACTCCCTTAGTCGACTCTTACGACACTCTCAGGATAGACCGGGATGGTGATATTTGTATTCTTAATCCGTCACCACACGGACACAGACGGAGTATCTGATTGCGTGAATTTAATTCATATATTATTTTAACAATCTATGCAGCATTACTAAAAGAAACAAAAACCTGCAATAATAACAAATCTAATCGGTTAGCAGATCATCCGCAATTATTTATCTAACCAGCACCAGTATTCCCTAAAGATTTTACACGCAAATAAGTGATACTATCAACATAAATGAAGTAAACTATTCATAAAATAACCGGTATTATCCATCCTTATTGCAATTTTCACACTAGCATGTTTTTTCCCGAGCATCGATAAATATGTTAATATTCGTTTACCGTAAACGGTTCCCCGAGGGAAGCTATTACCGACAGATCAGATGCATTGTGTTTAAAACTGTTTTATGAAGTAAAAATTATAAGGCACGTCACTACAGATGTTTTATAGTGCATGAAAAGAATATTAGTGACAATTTATGGCTGTCAGTAATAAATGAGAGGGAGATTTATTAGTTAATTGCTAAATACTACTAGCAACCTTACCGGTATGTTGAAAATTGCGTGCGTTTGACGTTAGAGTGTGTAGTATACGCCTGTGCCACTCTAATATCGAGTGCACGCGATGGTCAACCGGAAATGTTGCTGTACGTACCTTACTATACAAAATTTCTTAAAGTAAATTAAGAATAAATAAGTGCATTAAATACTCCACATGTTTATCTACGTTACGTTCGAGTCACTGTAAGTAACCAAAATCCTATTAATTATACTAAAAAATAGTTAATAATTTATTGTACGGTTGATTCAGTGGCTTAAGTGACTACCTTGCCATTTGCCACTGCGCGGGGTGTAGTGGGTTCGATCCCTATACGGGACTAAAATTTGTCTGAGTTATGGTTGTTCCGAGTCTGGGTATACTTTGTGTCCATTAAATGTATGTTTGTAAAGAACCCTGCGACACAATTTTCTTCAAAATAAAACATTACTTAATATTATAAATGCGAAAGTTTGTCTGTCTGTTGAATTTTTATAATAAACGTCTGAACATATTGTAATGAATTAAATATTTTTAGCATTTTTGCTATGCAATCAGCTCAAATATACTTAAATATTAAAGCAATGTGGAAAAAGACGAGCCCGGAGCAGGATTCGAAGCTGCGCCTCTCGGGTTCCGGCCCAGCGATGTCGTCACAAGCGGTGGACAAATTCGAACTCCAGAGTAGGTGTCGGATGGCACAGTTGGTAGTGCGCTGGGCCGGAACCTGAGAGGCGTAGGTTCGAATCCTGCTCCTGGTTCGTCTTCGACATAGGGTAGTTTATAGCGAAATAACCGTACACGCAGGCAAAACCGCGGGCAACCGCTAGTTATAAAATGAACTCAAATACAATAGTATCTAAATTGAGAGCGTACATAATCTATAATAGCATCAACGAGTTAATTACGTGACGTCATTACACTGATGATGTGTTGTCATTTGATTCCCAGTGTTTAACATTAATTTGGTTTTGTATACAACTATTAGTTTATACTAATGTATCAGTTTAATTAACTAAACTGATATCGATGGCAGTAAGCGAAAATTACGTATCTCGCAATTAAGAACGCGCGAAAATGTTACGTGTGCGATGCGCTCACATATCATTTTCGCGTGATGGGAATTTCGAGATGCGACGTTTTCGCTTCGACGTCGATATGCATTTATATTTATATACCAGCTTTCGCTCACGAGAACGGTATTTTTTTTCGTTAAAAATGATAGAGATTTTTTATTTATTTAATTACATGAAAATCTTACAGCTAGATGTAACAACGTATTAACGTATATTGTAAACATATTGGATATCTTATGTGCTTTTCCAAACTACACTACAATCTTTGTGCCAAACTGCATCTAGATTCGTACAGCAATTTAGGCGTGACTAAGTAACCAACAGTCAACCATCCTTCGATTGGGTAATAGACATCCATACATTAATTGAAACTTTCACATTTATAATATTAGTAGGATATACCTCAATAAGCCTTTCTTTCTTGTGTATAAAGTTTGGTAATTTAGTGTTTACACCCATACTGACTTGCCAAACCTTGAGCATCTTTGGGACAATCCCACCCACTGCCCACCGCTGTGACTCCTATGAGCCAGGATTAACAGCGGAGTAACAAACTGATACTCCGAGCTTTGACACTCGTGCGTTCCGTGGACAACTAAACCTGCTGTCTTGGACTCCGCAACGAATTTAATCAGAAGTAAATAGGAGGAGTTAGAAAGAAAAGTTTCCATATCCTCATAGCAAAGCGGGAGACATCTTTGAGCGAGGTATTCCTCGAAGCGCTACCATTTTGAAGCGCACCTAATGAAGCGCTCCTTTTTTATTCCTCGGAGCGCACCTTTTAGGAGAAATAAAATTTTAATATTTTAATTGCTATCGGGAGCGCTTCTAAAAGGTGCGCTCCGAGGAATAAAAAAGGAGCGCTTCGTTAGGTGCGCTTCAAAATGGTAGCGCTTCGAGGAATACCTCCTTTGAGCATATTTTGTTAATTTCTTGGCAGAAAAAATCCAATATCTATTTTTACCTAGCAATATATTGTTTGACCTAGTTGATAACATACTAACCAGTTTTTTTTTTAACTTCTTTGGTGGCAAACAAGCATACGGCCCGCCTGATGTTAAGCCGTTACCGTACCGCTTGCCCTCTGGTAACTTCTCTAAGATAATATAAATTCTATGAGCAGTCTTACTAACTTCTTTATTTGCTCACCTTTAGTAAACTATCAACGACAGAGAGCTGTAAAAATCTCAATAAAATATTAAAGAAAGTTAAAGGTAAAACTCTCAAAGTCAAAGATCATAAAAGTTACTCATAATTATTAGGAACTTATAAAATAATCTCTTTCGGCTAATCCAATAGGGAGCAAACTCTACAAGAACTATTTAATAGACTAAGACTTGGCCGTCGAGTTTTTCCGAATGGGATACTACATCCGGTTTCCGGGCGTCGCTCGTACCGGAAGTTTGTCCGGACCGGGGTGGGATGGGGAGTGGAGATTTCCTGTGACGTCACTGTCCTTGGTTCAGCGGCAAAGCCTTCGATTTTATTATATTTGGTGTCAAGTTTCTGTTCTAATGGATTTTGTTGATAGATAATATAAGTTGAGTGGTATTTTTTATACTACTTAGGTGGCAAACAATCATACGGCTCGCCTAATGGTAAGCAGTTACTGTAGTATATGGACACTTGCAATACTAGGGGTAGCACTTGCAATTTTTTCACACCAGGGTTTTAAGATGTAGTTTCCCTGGGATAGGAAAACTTTTAGTTGAAAACGCATTCACTATAGCTTCTGGTCTCCGGGATAAATAAGTTAAGTATCGTGATTTGAGGAGGACGTAGTTTAGGTATCATAAAGTATATTAAAATCATAACCATGCATGACTCTCGATACTAATATTATAAAGCTTAAGAGTTTGTTTGTCTGTTTGGTTGAAAGCGCTAATCTCAGAAAGTACTGGTTCGATTAGAAAAAATCTTTTTTTGTTGAATAGTGTATTTATCCAGAAAAGCTATACAAATTCACGCTACGATCAGTAGGAGCGGAACAGTAGTGAGATATGTTGCAAAATCGGGGAAAATATTCCAAATTACCACGCGGACGAAGTCGCGGTCGATCCCTAGTATAATATAAGATCGGTAGCAAAATGACTTTAAGGCGCCACGTGTAATTTTAAATAAACATATAATAATACTATTTATTTGTGCTTCAATTACGAGGACGTGTATAAATTAGTTAACAAACTTTTGTTAACTTCAAATTTAATCAAATATATATGACTATTAGTATTAAGGTTATAAGGTTAACCTAACAATCGAAACCAATAATTACCCTACTGAACACAATGAACCGATCATTTCTACTAGACAGAATCGGAGCGCATGATCCTCTCAGACTCAACAATCATTAAAAACAAAACTACTACACCAAGTCTCGTCTAACTTGGCAAAATCCTTGTTGGACGCTCTCAGAACTTCTCTGTAGTAATTGGAAACGTATTGGGTACGAGCGGCCATGTCTCGCATTTTGTACGTTTGGGAATCAATAAATCTCGTATTCCGTTCACCTAGAGGAGTTGAGCCTCGTGTCAGTTTGTCGGTAATTGTGAGTTGTCTTCAACAAACTTTGTTATTTGTCCGATGGGGTTAGCTGTTATCAAGATTTCGGTGCATGTGTTATTTAATGTGTGGTTCTTGGTTGAGATTTGATGTGACATTATTGTTTTAAGGTATTTTTAAAGCAAAATGAAATCTGCCGGGGAAAGACCTTTGCCTTTCAGATGACTACAGCATAATATTAATTTGTTTTGCTATTTTGCGTTAAGGTAGGTCCAGATCTCATTTAATGGATACCATCTCTGCCATAAGTCATCCACTGCTGGACATAGGCCTCCCCCAAGGTTTTACACATAATTCGGTCCCAGGCTGACCTGACGGTATTTCTACGGTCTTTTGCATGGTGTACTTCCCAAGCGGACTGCTCATTAGGATTTTATAATAGAATATCTGGAAGAAGAATCTTTTCTTTTAAAACGCATCCCTAAATGAGCGCTGGAGACCTGCACTCACACACAGGAACACAACTACACCGCTGCGTGTAGTCATTTAGCTGTAGTTTTCTGTAATTTTCAATTTTCATGAGCGATACAAAATTTTCCACATTTAATCAAATTCCAGCAAATAACGTACAAAAATAAAACAGGCAACTTTAAAAGTTTCAATATTCAACTTTTTGCTGCAAGAGCGCATGCAAGGAGTAACCAACAAAAACTTATCTAGACTACGTACGTGGCTTTCATTCAACTCGTTATACGTTTCTGGGACACATGACTGGAGTTTAGATCAAGTTGAAAGTTATCAGCGGGACATGTTTAAGGAAAATTGTTAGCTTGTTGATTGGTTTCTGGTGTTGTTTCGATGTTTTACCTTAATAAAATACGGTAAAAGCATCATGAAGAATTTATCGACCATTTTTTTTTATTTTACCAAGGTGGCAAACAAGCATACGGCCCGCCTGATGGTAAGCAGTTACCGTAGCCTTTGGACGTTTGCAACACCAGGGGTGTCACTTACGCGTTACCGACCCTTTAAAAACCTTATAACTCCTTTTTTGAAGAACCCCATGCTTTAATCTCTTGGGAATTCCTTGGCAGGGAGCTCATATGACCTTGTTGGATAATCCGCATATTTCAACTACAGTGTCGCTAATTGTTATCTCTGTACAAAACACGGTATATTTGTTTATCCCTATCCCTACTAATATTAGAAATGCGAATGTAACTCTGTCTGTTTGTAGCCTTTACATGTCTAAACTGCTAAACCGATTTAAAAGAGATTTGAATAGGTTATAGATGTTATACCGTGGAAGGACTTAAGGTAGTTTTAATCGCGACAACTGCGCAAGTTGTTTACAACAAAAACTTCTTCTAATGTTAAAAAGTTTTTGTTATAATAAAAATATTTTTTACATTATTCTGCAAAATGCGGCTATAATTCACAAGTGTTTATCAGGAAATTAATTTAGCATTTCATAAATTATAACTGCCACAAAACACAAACTTATCCAAAAGTTTTCAACCTTATAGTTCCTTGGGGAGTGCAAGAGTATTAACCAAAAAACCGAGTGGTTTATTTAAGTCAGTTCCACATCTCCCCACAAGGTCCAATCATAAGGGTGGAAGTAGAACTAACTCGGTGGTTCTAATTAATCCGAGTGTGTCCCTCGCGAGCGGAAAATTGGTTTCGTAGAAGTTTTTCCATTTGAAATTGTAAGAAGGTGGCCACGCTAATTTTCTTTTGATTGCCCTTCCTTTGGAGATGTTTTCTCAACTTTTGATTAGTGAAGCCTTTTAAATGAGGATTGTAGACTGGATAGAAATAATATATATAGAAATAAGAATGTTTTGTTAGAATTGTTACTTGAATTTGAATGATAATATCAATGATTTATTAGCTTTTTTTGTTTTTTAAAGACAACCCGCACTAGAGACCAAGCTCTGTGTCGTGGGGGACTTTACAAATATACAATTAACGGACACAAAATAATTACATCCAGACTCAATACAATTCTTTGTGGGTCACACAAAGTTTTGTCTTGTGTGGGAATCTAACCCAGGCCACAACCTCGTGCGCAGCAGGCGTATACTGCGACCACAGGATCACCACGGCAGTCATTATATTAGATCATTTAAATTTATTAATGTTTGTGCTTGTTTTCATTTTTGTCTGTGTGTCTCGATAAAATTGATATAAGCGTGGTGGTTGAAAATCAACCTTAATTCATTAAATTGATAGTAAAAAAAGTTATTAATACCAAACTAACCAAGTAAACAAAAAAAACGGTGGGCAAAAAGAGCAGAAAAAAGTACTGAACTTTTTTGTTACTTTATCTACAACAGCCTATTTGCTAATTAGATAAAAACTTCATCATCATAATCATCTCAGCCAAAAGACGTCCACTGCTGGACATAGCCCCCCAAGTATTTCCACAACTTAAATTTATTTAAGTTTAATTTCATTGGATAACAAATAATATCTTAATGTATTAATATGGTAAGCAAAGGTGTTCAAACATCTGGTAAATGTAATGTAAACATTAAAAGCGGAGTAATCTGTTAATAAATTAATTTTAATGTGCCCTGAAAATGCTTGACAATTTATGCGTCTGGTGAAGGTAAAGTGTTCGTCGCTGTGGACTGTATTATGTTTAAGGTAAAGCTATGTCATAAGATAGCTATATTACAAAGAAAGAAGAAGAATTATGTGTGGAAAGGTTTTCTTATTATTTTTATCGTAGACTAGGGGTCGCTCGCGACTTCGTCCGCGTGTAATTTGGAATATTTTTCCCGATTCTGCAACATATCTCACTACTGCTCCGCTCCTATTGATCAAAGCGTGATGTTATATAGCCTATAGCCTTTCTAGATAAATGTACTATTCAACAAAACAAAATCAATTTCCAATCGAACCAGTACTTTCTGAGATTAGCGCGTTCAACCAAACAAACAAACTCTTCAGCTTTATAATATTAGTATAGATAATGTTATTTCAGTGGCTTAAGAGGTTACCTCGCCATATACTACTGCGCGGCGTGTTGTGGGTTCGATCCCCACACGAACAAAAATTTGTGTGATCCACAAATGGTTGTCCTGAGTCTAGGTGTACTTTGTGTCCGTTTCTATGTTTGTAAAGTCCCCTGCGTCACAGGACTTGTTCCCTGTGGCGAGAGTTATCTTTAAAAAAAAAATCACACCTCGTAATCTGATGGCATCCAAACAGCTGATAAAACATACTTATATATTGATATAGACAAATTACACACAGACACAGAAAAAACAATCGTGCTCATCACACAAATATTTGTCCTGGGTGGGAATCGAACCCACGACCTCCAGCTTAGCAGTCAGAGTCACTGACCACTAGACCAACATGCCTGTGGAAGTATGTATAAAGTTTTTGTTTTATTCTTGTATCTTAACTGCAATCTGAGAATCAAGATACAAGTCTAGAATTTAGTGCACTGTTGACTTTGCTCTTATTTTTATCCTACTTGAGTGACAAACGAGCATACGGGCTGCCTGATGTCAAGCAGTTACCGTAGTCTATGTACGCTTGCAATACCGTAGGTATCACATTGAGTGTTACCGACCCATATTTTACACCAGGGTTATAATAAGGAGTAACCTTGGGATAGGAAAACGTTCCTTTCAAAGCGCATCCCTAAATGAGTGCTGGAGACCTGTACTTACACACAGGAACACAACTACACTGCTTCACCGCTGTGTGTGTTGTCTTCTGCGAGAAGGTCCTTCTCCAGTCGGGCCTGCTTGCTAGTATAGTGCTCTACCTTTCAAGATACACATTCTTATTTAAATTCAAAGTAACAATATTAATTTATAATTTGAACTTACGTACTGTTTAGTTAAATCTACTGGCTGTTTGATTTAATCGTTATTACAATAGTTGCTCAACACAAACGGATAAACAGATCTCCTTGGACCAATAAAGTAATATATTTACTTAGATAAGTTACATACTACCAACTGAAATTAATTATCTGTTCGAAAATCAACTGTTGGAAATTGTTTGACTACAGAATAAGAGGAATTTATACTTCCTTTATTAGTTTTTTGTAAAGAGCAGTATTTAATTAATGAATGCTAATCTGCATTAGGCCCGCAGGCTATCCATCTAGCTTAGATAAATCCCTAGTTTAGATAAATTGAAAAACTAATTAATTAAATAAAAGGCAATAGTTTAGGCGTCATAATATTCCTTCGAATCACTGTCAACCGGAGAAGTGCTCAAAAGGCTGGCGGCATTGCCACTTTGAATGGCAATGCTGATTCTCTGTGCAAGAAACAGGCCAGCCTTTTGGTCACGCGAAGCGTCGATCAGTCTAAAATTCAATCAGATAAATTTAAGTGTTTTTGACAAACTATGATAAACGAGAAGGGTCGCTGTTAAACCAATATTTTTTGTGTTCCCATGCGTGGTATTTTTCAATTTAAGTCTTTACCTTTTAGTTTGACAAATGCACCTGTGACTCAGCAGCGTTTGGCAGACGTTTTATTCTACGGTCTCGAGTTTGAAAATAGGGTATTCTACTTTGTCGACGATATCATTTTGTATACCGGAAACCTTTCTAACACACATACACTGCGTTACAGTGGCAATTGCTGTATGACTGCTGATTTGGTGCAGTTGACATAACTTCATCGAAACTATTGACTGACACTATATTTGTTTTCTTTTAAGACAATGTCCAAACTAGGGATGTAAGCCTTGAGTCGCGAAGGATTTTACAAATATAAAATTGACGGACCAAATATGTACATCGAGACTAAGACCAATAATTTAATTTTGTGGAATCAACACAACGCAATATTTCTTTGTTTTATTTATACTACCAAGGTGGCAAAAAAGCATACGGCCCGCCTGATGGTAAGCAGTTACCATAGCCTATGGACGTTTTTAACACCAGGGGTGTCACTCACGAGTTGCCGACCCTTTAAAAACCTTATAACTCCTTTCTTGAAGAACTCCATGTTATAGTCTCTTAGGAAAACCTCGGCAGGGAGCTCATTCCACAGCCTAATCGTAAAAGTCGTGATAAAATGCTTGTTGTTTCTTGTGTAGATCTTATCGAACCCACGACACATGACGCAGTTGCTATTGGTGAGGTAACCACTAAAGCCACTGAACCAACTGTGAATGCTAATTAATTTCAAATGGTATTAATAAATTGTGACAGCTAAGTACTCACCATTATCTTACAATAACAGATCTACAAAGATAAACACATATGTTACAGCCATCGCTATCTCTGATCCGATCTTAGCTACGTTACGACACAAACACAATGCACATAAAATAACTGTAAGGGCTGCTCTCATGGTACGAAATGGTATGAAACGGAGATGAGTGGTGTTTAGTGTCATAGAAAGATCTATATAATTATATAAAATTCAAAACTCTGACTGATTGCCTGATAATAATCAACCCACAGCCTTAATTGCTGATCCTTGAGATATGAAATTTGGAAAAAAGACAACTCCCGCACTAGAGAATAAGCTCTGTGTCGCAGGGGACTTCACAAACATACAATTAACGGACACAAATTACACCCAGACTCAGAACAATTCTTTGTGGGTCACACAAAGTTTTGTCCTGAGTGGGAATCGAACCCACAACCTCGTGAACAGCAGACGCATACTGCGGCCACTGGACCACCAAGGCTGACTGTCATTGATTAGAAAGGGCCACATCTTCGCTCAAGTTCGCCACAGTGTGATGGAATCTTATGAAGTATTTCGATAAGGCAACTAATTAGTAGCAAACTTTTCTATGAATTAAAAACGAGTTTGGAATTACAGTGTACGATTTAATGGTAAATTAGGTAAAGGAGCCAATCCGGTCGGTGGTATCCGCTTGATATGTAGCAAGACCACATTTGCACCGCATAATAGTTTTGCTCAGATTTACGCAATGGAAACTACGATTTACCTGTACAAAGTTAGCAGACCGTGGTTCTAAAAGCTTTAGCTGACCACATTTAAACATACGAACAAATCCGACTACTGTAACAAGACTAATGCTCATCTATAATAATATTTTAATCTAAAACTCGTGGCACGATGTTTCTTTACGCTAATCTTCGGAACCAATAAGAGAGGCAGAACACCATACTAGCGAGCAAGCCCTACTGGGAATAGAATAGAATAGAATGCCCTACTGGGGAAGGACCTCTACCTTACAGAAGACCACAGCCAAGAACCTACCCACAGCGTTGCAGTTGTGTTCCTGTGTCATTTAGGGATGCGTTTTGAAAGAAACGTTTTCCTATCCCAGGGATATTGTATCTTAATGCCCTGGAGTCGGCAACACGTAAGTTATCACTTACGTGTTGCCTCTGGTATTGCAAGCGTCCATAGGCTACGGTAACTGCTTAACATCAGGCGCGCCGTATGCTTGTTTGCCATCATAGTAGTATGAAAAAAACTATTAAACCAATTTGAATAAATATTGTAAATATTTTTGGGAGATTATTTTATCTTGACACTATTTATAATTTATTAAATTGATGAGTAATAAATATTTACAGATTATAAAAATATATAATTAACCCATCCCGTTGTAATATAATCAGAAATTCTAGTTTACTAAGTTGCCAGCAAAAGTGGAGAGATATTGCAAGCTTTCTTAGTAGGTCCCTATACTAAATTAACTCCTTTGAGTTAGACGCCTTGTATAATAAAGCTTTAGATAGAAGATAGCATCCTTTTACGACGCTACCAAGCAAAATACTTTAGGGGCTGCGACGCCCTGTTCGTGTAAAATGAAATGAGCAGAGGTAAGTGTTATGATGATTCTTATCAATGAGGAAATAAATAAAATTTAAAAGAATCATGTAAAAAAATAACAATTACATTAATCTAGAAAAAAGTTACATATAATATAGAAGTTAATGTTGACTTTTACATGAAGTAACACTTTCCAAATTACCATAGTACTATCCGTCGGCTAAGTCTGCACATCAAATTTTTAAGCGTTCTAGTCATTCCTGTCCATTCTAAAGTTGCCTGGAAGAAATTGCACTTAGCGATAAAGCCGACCAGACCAGATTATTGACTGTTTTGTATCATAAGTAAGCTTTAGTAACCTTATGGTGTACAATAAAGAATTATCTATCTATCTAATGAGAAAGGCGGACTTTCCGAATTGCCTGTCTTGTAGTAAGATAGAAAATGTGGAACATTTATTGTTGGAGTGTGTCCGGAACGATATAAAGAGGGAGTCGATGCTGAGAACGCAGTGCGTTAATCGAAGGGAAGTAGGACTTACACAGAGTGCTTTGAGTGAGCCAGTATCAAAATTAGCCATTTTGATAGATAGATAGATTAGGGCATTCTACAAATTTGTGACGCAGATACAGCACCGACGCCTTCTTTAATATTAAAAAAGCAAGTTATTGTTTAGGGTACAATGGGTTTGATATGCTTTCATTGAAGGAAAACCACTAAATTAAATTAAATTTAAAAAAACCATAGTAGAATGAAAACCATATCTATACATATAATAAAATCGTAACTAAGTAGCGTTTGTAGACACTTCACAACCACTACAATACTGTTACTTTCTCACTCGGTCACCACCGCTTTTAAGAAACATCTAATGGCAAATAATTGACAGCAAATGGTTTGCCAAGTTTGTACATAATCTAATTGCATATCAAATGGTGTTTGGTTACACGTTAATGTGTCTGTCGATCGATAGATGTTTGATTAGCAATACCTCGTTATTTAGACTTAGTATTGAATCGTTAGCTATAATTAAATGCACTGTTTGCACTGATATACAATTTAAGCCGGAAATTGGTATTGGCAAATCTGTTGGTATAATTTGATTTGTTATTATTTAATTTCATACCGCATTAGCTGGTAATATGCAATTGCCAGTGGCGAGTTCGATTTGATGCGATCAGAAAAAAAAAAGTAAGTAAAAAGGGTAGTTGGGTAGTAGAAATCAATTTGGGGAAGATCCTCTCGCTGTAGCTTGGAGACGCGACATCACTTTCATTGTTATTCGTAATGAATAACATTACACAGTGGGACAAAATAAAACCAATTAAATTACTGACCCAAACCACAGAATACTTAATAGTACAGGTACAGAAGGTTCACTTCGCTGAATCATTTAAACAAATATCAACTTTGCTCGCTCACAATAGAGCGCAATTCAGCTCCCCAGAACAAAACTTACCTACTCGTTTATTTACCTACAAATTGGCTCCCTTTGTATTGCGTATTTCTGGACATTATGGTTGTCACTTAGAGATCAATTTTGATCTGAAGTACCTGTTAGGTTTAGGAAGGTACCCACTATACTTTTGTAAACGAGTGACTTTTTAAATAAATGAACGTCCGTTACGTCAGTTAAACAGTGCGGACCGCTATCACTTTGCTACTCCGTTATTAATTCATAATACCAGTCAAAAGTGCAATTTAAATCTTAGAATCAAAATAAATTGATAAGTGAATCTATTTACTTCAAGGTGACAAGAAAATCATAATGCCTACAAAGTGTTTTCACGTAATATATTAAATTTTACAATCAATAGTGAAATCAAAGAGTGAATCGGCAACATTGTAAACATCAGTTGCTGAGACGCGTAAGTGACACCGTTTCCCTGGTTCATACGACGTTATTCTCGCGACCACACTGTATGCGGCGGAGCAAACTCGGAGAATTTATTGGTTCGTTACTACAACTAGCTCTGATTGCTCATTGGTTACTGCGCATCGGCAATCGTCATACATACGTCATCATCGTCACTACACTGCCAGAGATCGTCAACCTAGCGGCATGAATTCTATTTGCAAGAAATGTACTGACACAGTATCTGATGGCGCGCTGTGTTCAAGCTGCTGTCTGATTTTTCACTTCCACTGTGTATCACTATCTGAAATCGGCTGGAGAAGACTAGGGTCAGACCGGCAAACTGCTTGGATATGTCCAGAGTGCAAAACTAATGCTCAATCTAGTTCCCCCAGGATCCAACAACATACAAAACAAGCAACATCAAACGAACCCCCTGCTTTTCAACCGGCCCTGCATAAAATTGAGTCATTGTTGCAGTCGTTGTCCAACCTACCCGAACAAGTCGAAAGATTAAGATCAGACTTGAGCGACCTCTCTGTAAAAATCAACAGTCAAGTTATTGAAGAATTTAACACGAGATTAGATAGTATCGAATCTAAAATATCAATGTTAGACTCTCTGAAACAAGAACACAACAATATATCATCGAAGATAAAAAAGCACGAGGAACACCTGCACAGTCTAGAAACTTCACTAAAAAATCGAGAGGAGACTATTAAGGAACTTCAACGGAGGTCGACTAACATTGAACGAGAATACAATCGCTGTCAACAACAAAGTCGATTCCTCAACATTGAGATCGTTGGAATACCAGAGAAATCGAACGAAGATCTTGTACAAGTACTACTAAAATTATCCACCTTCATAAACGCCAACGTATCTCAGGACGACATTGATTTTATAACGCGGGTTCAACCACGACACTCTCAACCAGGAAAACCTAAGAACATAGTCGCAAAGCTGAAGAACCGGGCTGCCAGAGACAGCATGATTGCTAATTTTCGCAAGATTAACAAATTGCAAGGTATAACATCACACAATTTAGGCTTCGAAGGGAATTCAACAAAATTTTTTATCAACGAACATCTAACAATCGCAAACAAAATTCTACTTAACAACTGCCGCAAGCGTGCGAAGGAGCTGAACATTAAATTTATTTGGGTAAAAAACTGCTCAATTTACGCGAGATGCGACGAAAAATCACCGCCATTTGCAATCAATTCCGAAGAAGATTTGAAGAAACTGTCTCCAAAATAGATATTACAATATGTCCCAGTCTCATATTAACGTTATATACATATCATTTATTACTTTTTATTATTCAATTATTCATCTTTCACGCCCACACAACATCACACACAGCTATCCACACTCCACATTACCACATTATCTATGACAATTTACATACATCGACTCACTCAACCCACAGGTTGCAAACCCCTGCACAGATAACCGAGCGCTTCGTAGAATTCCTATGTCCGCGGCACAGCCGTTCGTACTACAAAATATTTTATATAATACCCACTTTATATAATATAATACATATTCTCATAGTTATTCTCGCCTTTATATTTGTTTCGAGCTTAGATACAACGTTACTATGAACAAGTTGAAAATATTTTATCAAAACACACGCGGACTTAGAACAAAGTTACCACAATTTTATCGTAACATCGAAGTTAATGATTTCGACGTTATAATCATAACGGAAAGCTGGTTATGCGAGGGAATTCTTGATACGGAGATATGTGACAGTCGTTACGATGTATTTAGATACGATCGATCAAGTGCTAAAAAGGGTGGAGGTGTTTTTGTTTGTGTTAAGCGAGGTTTCTCAGTTGCGAGGCTGAACGTAAATATGGGATGTGCGGAATCAATTTGGGTGACAATTCAGGACATTGTCCACGATAATTCGTTAAAAAAGTGTGATTTACATATTGCTGCAGTATACATACCTCCTAACAATAACAGTTTATCAATGCTAAGTGATTTTAAAGACGGTTTCTGTGATTTATACGCCACAAAGCCGAGTGACTATTACCTTGTAGTGGGAGATTTTAATTTACCTTTTATAAACTGGTCTAGGACTGATCAGTGTACATATAGGAATACTAACTCGGCTTTGGTGGAAATAGCTAAAGATTTTATACAATCCTTAGATTTTATGGGTATGTCACAACACAATCTAATACAAAATTGTTGCGGCAATATACTCGATCTTGTGATATCAAATATAACTTTAGAGTGTAGGCAGAGTGACATATCATTGGTAAACATAGATAAATTTCACATTCCCATTGAAATATTCGTCGAGGATTGCACTTTAAAATATATTAAGCCCCCGTCACAGTTAATTAGAAGGTTCTATAAGGCTGACTACAAAGAAATCAACTTAGAATTGAGTGGGGTAGACTGGGCACAATACCTTCAAGCTAATAATGTAGATGAGGCAGTGGATAAATTCTATCATAAACTGAATACAATTATAGACAAGCATATCCCATCAGTTAAAATATCAGGACGTTACCGCTATCCTAGATGGTACTCTGCCTCACTAATAAACGTTATTAAGGAAAAACATAAAGCTCACAAAAGGTGGAAAAAGTTTAAAAACCCAATTGATTACGCGGAATTTGCATTATTAAGAACAAGAGCGAAATGCCTACAGAATGAATATTACTCAAAATATATAGACAGGTGCGAAACACAAATTAAAAATACACCAAAGGTTTTCTGGAACTTTATAAATAGCAAACGAAAATCCCTAGGCTACCCGTGTAATATGACATATAATGGAATTAACTATAGTGATACTCAGGATATATGTAACGTCTTTAACAGCTTTTTTCACAGTGTTTTTGCGCCAGCATCAACAGATCCAAATATACCAAACTTACACCATGATGAATCTCCATATTCAAATATTTTGCATTCCATTGAAGTAACAACTAAATCTCTAAAAAACATATTTAAGGAATTAGATCACAGGAAAGGTGCTGGGACTGACGGGATACCTGCCATTTTTGTAAAAAAATGCGAAGCAGGTCTTACTAAACCACTTATAATTATATTCCAAAGATCATTGGATGAAGGTGTCTTTCCAAAACAGTGGAAAGACTCGCAAATAGTACCGATTCACAAAAAGGGCATAAAATCATCCATAACAAATTACAGAGGGGTGTCTATATTGAATAACTTCAGTAAAATGTTAGAAAAGCTAGTTTATAGTCATGTTTATACTACGACTAAACACTGTATACCTCACACTCAGCACGGTTTTATGAAATCGCGGTCAGTTAAGACGAATCTGCTTGTACTAACAGACTACATAAGCACAAATATGCATACAGGTGCCCAAGTAGACGTTATATATACAGACTTCGAAAAAGCTTTCGACAGAGTAGATTTCGGGATCCTCATTGATAAGCTGCAAGAAGTGGGAATTAAAGGTAGCCTACTGAGATGGGTCGAATCATACCTAAAGAACAGGCGACAAGCTGTCAAAATTGGGGGTTACCGATCAGACTTCGTAGATGTCACTTCGGGGGTACCACAGGGCTCATTATTATCACCGCTCTTTTACAATATTTATTTATACGACATATCGAATACTTTCCGCCATTCAAGGCACCTAATGTATGCTGATGATAAAAAGATTTATTTCAGAATAGAAAACGTGGCAGACTGTCTGTTGCTACAATCGGATTTAGACAGACTAAGTCGTTACTATTCGCATAACAGAATTAGTGTAAACACACAAAAGTGTCAAGTAGTTACATTCACACGAAAGCACAAAATAATACACCATGACTATTTTATTTCCGGGGAATTAATACCTAGATCATCACAAATTAAAGACTTGGGGGTGTTTTTAGATAGCAAATGTACGTCAGAGGCACATATAGACTACATAACTAGCAAAGCTTATAAATCGCTTGGTTTTGTAATTAGGAACAGCAAGTCATTCAGAGATCCACAATGTCTTAAAGTACTATATTTCTGTTATGTGAGGAGTATTTTGGAATTCTCAAGTGTCGTGTGGTGTCCTTTTTATAAAAAATATATTGATAACATCGAAGCTATTCAACGTAAATTTATAAAACACTTAAACTACAAATGCAAAATAAGAAATCTAGATTACAATGAATCGTGTAAGCATCACAAGATGGACAGTCTCCACAATAGGCGCTCAATGGCGGACATGTTAACGTTGTATGATATTTTGAACCATAGATTTGACTGCGAGCAACTAATTGACAAAATACAATTTAGCGTACCCCCCAAACGCACTCGGCATACCCCTTTGTTAAATTCGCCTTCAGCCTCAACAAATTATCAAAAAAATTCGCCTTTTAATCGTCTTCCAGACTTATACAACAACAAGTTTGCATCTTTAGACCCTTTCAACTGTACACGCAACACCTTTAAAAGGGAGATACTAAAAAATCTATCTCAAAGTTTGTAACCTTACTTACAACAAATATGCATACATATTACATATATATCTACAAGAAACTACATACATCCATCGCACATACGTACACAATAGACTACACACATGCACACACGCACACACACACACACACACTCATCTACACATGCACAAGCTAACACAAAACTTTAGTTTTTTTGTTTAATTGTAATTTAATGCCTATTAATTATTAACGTTGTTATACTTTATCTATTCTGTTTAATACTGTCGCACTATAACTATCTATCTACTACCTATCTGTATACTTCATTATTGGCGTATTGTACTAATTATGACAATAATTTGAATTGTAAGCTGTGAAGTATCATATCATAAATAAATAAATAAATAAATCTGGACATGTGGGGACATATTCAATGTAGGTACTTAGTAATTAAATTATAAGAACGAGCAGTGTGTGTCCACATCACAGGACTGGTCAAACCACTAAAGAACAAATTATAATAATGGGTACTAGCTGTTGCCCGCGGCTCCGCCCATGATTATGTTTTTGATTAAATTAAAAATAGGTATTAGAGTTTGTCATTGGTTTGTTTGGAGCCATTTGTCCAGTTGAAATTTAAAACTATTGAGTGATAGGCGGTTATAATATATTTTCCCAATTAAATAAGTACCTACTTAATTGGTTGGACAATTAAATAATACGTCTCTACAAAATCTGTGCTGTACCTATAGTCTACATTTATGTTTTTCTAAATGATAACGTGTTTCTTTACTTTGCAATATCCTTTGGAATATTGAAAAACGAGAGGTTAGGATCCTTATCACTATTTAAGCAGCCGAATACTGTGGAATATTTTTATGCCTTTATTTTCTTTAAAATATTTAAAAGCGAAAACGAATCGGTGACGAATTACGGCTTCGTGTGCGTTTCGTAGGTAAACTTACGTCGAACCGACGACGGCGACGCGACCGGCAAGCGACACTCGACTAAATAATCCCCCTGGAAATGTTGCGGCCGGGTACTTGTAGATTCATACCTAAACAGCGGAGTGAACCAGGCCTGCCCAAACAGACTTGACATAATACCTCATCTTTAATTTTTCTTTTCATCTATCAGGCCAATAGAATAACGCTACAACAAGCAACGAAGTTCAACATAGAAAACACAGATGTCAATATTCCCAGAAACACGCAACCGCAGAACAAATGTTCGAGATGCTGAATCGCGCTATCGAAGTTTACACAGACACTCAGTATATATACAACGCCCAACAACTAACCGTTGGGCCGCGGCCCGCCAGGCACGATCACCTAGCCTGGTCGGAGGATCCTCCCTTTTCGTTGGAGGTGTGTGATAGCCTCCACAGTTTGGTTGAACGCGCTAATCTCAGAAAGTACTGGTTCGATAAGTTTTTTTTTTTTTTGCTGAATAGTGCATTTATCCAGAAGGGCTATAGGCTATATAACATCACGCTATGATCAATAGGAGCGGCGCAGTAGTGAGATATGTTGCAAAATCGGGGAATAAATTACCACGCGGACGAAGTTGCGGTAGACTCCTAGTATAATATAACACATAAGAACCACTCGGTTCGCTACAATATTCCGGGCAAAAACTCACTTCAGTCGTTTAACAATAATAATCTATACTAATATTATAAAGAGGAAAGATTTGTATTTTTGTTTGTTTGTTTGTTTGTATGTAATGGATAAACTCAAAGACGACTGGACCGATTTTAAAAATTCTTTCACCATTAAAAAGCGACATTATCTGCGAGTAACATAGGCTATATTTTATTTTAAAAAAATAGGGGTAAATAATGCCAAGACCTCAGACAATCACTGACTAAATTAGTAACGCCTAATAAACGCCTACAAAATAATTGCTATTTCATTTTTTGTAGGCGCTAACATTTAACAATACTTTAATTTAGGTAATCAGGAAAGCAGCAGAGAAAAGAAAACACTCCACCGAATCTGTCTGGTCAAGATAAACTCAATAACTACCCAATAAAATTTAATACGATTTTCACCAGGTGATGGCGTAATTCTTCCATTATAGTTTTGTGAGTGTGAATTGGCTGAAGTATTACGATGATAGTTAAACGACTAGGCAAAATCTTGCCATAGGAGGCAATGTTATTCCTAAATAGATCTAAAAAAAAGTCCATGATACTATGTGTCTATCTGCGACCACAAAAATTACTCACAGCGAAACGCGTGATCGGCCTCTGTCTCATCGGAATACATAACTGATATATATTTTTAACTGACTTTTAAAAGATGAGGTTCCCTAAAATAATTGCATTGTTTTTTTTTATCCCTAAACATCGTCATTTAAGGGCCGATTTGTAATATTCTTTTTTAAGTGATCGACAAAGCTCGAAAAATTGAGTGGCAATGGGTAGGGCATATAGCTCGCAGAACCAATGGCCGTTGGGGCAGAAAGGTTCTAGAGTGGCGACCACGAACTGGAAGACGCAGCGTGGGCAGGCCTCCAACAAGGTGGACCGAAGACCAGGTAAAGGTCGCAGGCAACCGATGGACAAGGTCAGCTCAGGACCGACTGATGTGGAAAACCTTGCGGGAAGCCTATGTCGCGCAGTGGATGTCTTATGGCTGAGATTGAACTACTTTTGTGGCAAACAAGCATACGGCCCAGCTGATGTTAAGCAGTTACCGTAGCTTATAGACGCTTGCAGTACCAAAGGTATCACTTGCGTGTTACCAGCCCATTTTTTACATCAGGGCCATAAGATGGGAGCAGAGTATCCATGGGATAGGAATACGTTTCTTTCAAAATTGTTCCCTAAGTGAGCGTTGGAGTCCTATACTCACACACAGGAACAGAACTACACCGCTGTGTATAGTTATTTGGCTGTCGTCTTCTAAGGTGTTGGTTCTCTGTAAGGTGGAATTCCTCCCCATCTGAAAAATTTCTCTTAAAAAACATTTTGCAATTGAATGGATAGTTTTTCATATTGTTCTCATTAAAAAAATCAGTTCTGGTGATCGGATCCGTAGGGAATTGAGAAACCTCTCAAATACTATCTAGGCATACTGCAATGAATCAAACAAATGCATTCAGGAAGCATCAATTCGTTAGTGAAACTAATAAAGTACACTGCAGATGGCCAACTTCTCAATGATAAATAATTAGTCGATGGAGATCGGACATAATGTGTAATTAAATGACTGTAACTAATCACATTCAATGAGCAAATTAAAATGGTACCTACAATTAAACTAATATGATTATACAGCTGGATATAGGCACCGAAACTTCGTAATTAAACAATGTACAAAAAAAATGCATGGTTTCAGAGATATACATAATAATAGATACCTACATATATATCGAATTTACGTTGAACTCTCACCAATATGGTCGACTATAATAAATAGGGTTCAGTTTACTGGTTTTTTTATTCAATTTTGTTCCGGGAGCTAATGTAGAGTGCTATATCTCTATTAATAGAATGATGAATCAAAAAGAATCTAATAACTATGCAGTTCAATTTCTGAAATCCTTGAGCACTACGGTGGACCATTATGCCCTTTAGGAATTTAATAAATTTTTAGCTCACCCAAACTGTGTAACAGTATCTATCAGGTTCATCATATCAACCCATAAATGTCTCACTGCTGGGCACGGGTCTCCCCCATACACTTGGAGGGATATTAGCCTACTACACCACGCTGGCCAGAAATGTATGGATGCAGAAATTTCTACAGGGCATAAGCTAAGCACAGATAAGCTATGCGATAGGCCATAAGATTGTTCACGTTTGCGCTAAGACAATTTGAAGAGCAGAACAATCGTACAAACAAGGAATATTTCTTTATGAAGTTTATTAATTGCAGAACCTTAATGTTCAAAAGAAAAACGTAATTGACAAATCAACAAACGCACAGTTTAAATCACTAGACACTCAGATAACTATTACGATAAAGGCATCCGCTAAGAAAGGTTTTTTAAAATGTAACCGCTAAAGATGACAATCAGCCGATGAAAGTTTGTAGTTTTCAGATTTACAGTAAAAGACTGAACACGCGAACGAAGTCGCGGGTACAGCTAGTATTATATAAACTACAAGTGACGTGTTACCGTAACCTTACACCTACTATTAAACACACTCAAGCATAAAAAATGTAGAATCGGGGGAAATTCAAAAAGTCGTAGGTACAGTCGATTTGTCATTGTCAAAGAAACGTCAAATTAGTACAGAAAGGAGTGTTGGAATCTAAGTATTGATTGGTTCCATCATCCATCATGCATTGGTCGGTTATTGGTACGTCAGTAAAGTTGAAGATCTACTATATACCGGAGAGTAGGTATTCGTTTGTTAAGGTGGTACATTTATTTAGGATGTTTTTTTTTTATTTGGGAAGCTTACAGCTTTAGTACAATTGGTTAACAAATTAAACACAAAAATGCCAATAACAAGCTTCCACAGATAGCAAAAAACCTTATACTAAATTATAATCTATGAGTAACAGTTTACAGTGAACCAGAATTAGGTATATTAGCAACTAATTGTTTGATTAAATATGATCTAATACAATCAACACTTGTGTTAAACAGATCAAGATTACTGACAATATTTAGTTTGTTGAATTGCTCTCTTGATAGAGAAAAAGATACCCGTGCCCAGTAGTCGTACATATAATTTTAGGTTACTATTTTCAATATCCTACTCGTATAGATATAAAGACGATTTGGCGCCCATTATGCAGGTGCGAGGCATTGCTTACATAAAAAATGAGCCTTCTGGGCCAGGCCGATCTCCATCCAGAAGACTTCGGGCGTATCGTCACCAGAGATGTACTGGTAGTAATGCATGTAAGGATCTAAATTTTGCGGAATATAATCTCAAAAGTTCCGAATGGGTCGAAGTGGCCTAGGTACAAGTATAGCCCCTAAAAAGATAAGTAAAAAGAAAGTACTTGTATTTCCGAAAAAAATGCAATCGGGACAATAATGCGTTTACAGAAATATTATATACAAAATCACTTTACTAGACCCAAAAGTCGAACATAAGAACTAAGACAGTCGTACACAGCGCCAACACAGAAAATAGAATTTAAAAAAAGTCTTTATACTTTTTGCTTTTCTTCATGAAACTGACAACACTTATAAAAAAAATCCAATCGTTTACCGAGAACCACTAGCTCAGAACTTCCATAATGATAAAAAAGTATTGTGTTTTATATAGGTATAGGCACCTACATTGTTTGTGTATTGTTGTAGTTTTCTCACCAAACTATTATCCTGACACGTTCAAGGCTTTTTCGTAAGAGGATTTCTTATATAAAATCCTTATTACAGGGTATTTCCCTGCACTCACCTTGGCCTTCAGGAAAATACCGACTAGCGTTATATCAACGTCACATTATTCTTATGCGTAGTGGGTAGCTTTATTTATTTTTGCCATTACCTTGGTCATGTTATAGTCGATCACAGTATTTCAACAGACGTAGGTGTTCAGTAACGACCACAAAAATGCTCTGACTTAACTAAATTAAAAAATAAGTCTAAAAAATGAGAAACGGGACAGTAGGTCTAAAATTAAAATTTAATGTATTATATCAAAGTTATTTGAAATCCCAAAATTCAAACTGTCTACCTCGGCGGCGCTATTGGTGCGGCGCGGCGCTAGAAATACTTAGCATTCACTTGGACGAGAGCGTGTTAAATTGTGGCCAGTATAACTATGGCAATGACTTGGCTAGATCCATATAATATAGGGTTTAGCATAGCGAAAAAAAAAGAAATTTTAATATATAAAATATATTATTATGATACTAACTAAATAACAACAAGCTCATCATGGTGGACCGATGACTTAGTATAGGATGCACACAACCGGTGGACAAGATTCGCTCAGAACTGAGCAGTGGAAGTTCTTTTGGCGGACGTGAAACAAAATATGGTCCAGTAACACCGCTTTGTTATTTTATCACTAAAATATTTTAACAAACCAACGTAGTTAAGCTACTGTTTACTCTTCCATTGCGGCTCTTCAGAGAAAGGGTCCAAGATTAATAAGAACTCAGCCCGTAATGGTCGCTTTTTGTTTTATTGCACAAAGCAGTCTTGACGTGGCCCATTAGCCGCGCCCGACTATTCATTCGTCCCCTACTTGTTCAACCATTCACTGAACGATCACCTGGGGACTAAGTTAGGTTTCAGATAATCAGAGGTATTACCCTGTTTCTTATTTTTGTTTTTCGGGAAATTCGGTGAAAGTTTCTTTTGTTCGTTTGTTAGAGGTGCTATTTATTGGTCCTATTAGGCACGTGTTCGTATTATGTATAAAATATTGTGTTTACTACATACATACATATCATCACGCCTGTGTCCCAGTGGGGTAGGCAGAGACTATGGTACACCACTTGCTTCGATCCAAACATACTTCCATCGCCTTCTCTACATTCATCAACCTCTTCATGCTTGAACGTCGATTCTGGGTACTTTTAATTTGGCCTTTTTTGTGTTTACTATATTAACATTAATCAGAAAAAAATGTAAAAAACAACGCAATCAGCATTTATTTTGCTGGTTTATTGGCAGACGCGCTTGCAACCAATTAAGCTCAATGCTTTGTTATTTGAAATTGATTAATTGAGAAAATAAATAAAGAACCGTCGATTTGAGTAAGAAAGGTTTTTTTATATGCGGACTAGTGATAAAGGCGCTGCCACTGCGTCTAGTGTTATGAGTTCGATTTTCACGAGTGTCAAATGTTCGTGTGGCCCACAGATAGTAGTTCCGAGGCTGTACGTTCTTTGTGTTCAGAAATTAAACCTATATTTGTAAAATTTCCGCTACACAGATTCGGAAGCCGAATTATCTTTTAAAAATAGGTAAACATCTTTTATTTAAATTTATCAGCTGTACCAAAAACTACAAAATAATAATTAGGACACAGTACTTAAATTGTAAAATTTGGTTAAAAATCATGCCATATTAACAGTGCTGTCTTCTCTTGTCAGATGCCAACGGGCACTTTGTGTCGCTGCGTCAACGGTATAAGAAACAATATGGGACTGTGACTGATATTGAAACACTAGGCGATTAAAGACATCAAATTGCGTCTCCTTAAATGAGCTCTGGAAACCTGTACTTACACATAGGAACCACTGTGTGTAATATTTAGCTGTGGTCTCCTGTAAGGTGGAGAACCCCGTCTCCGTCGCACTTGTATGGTACCCTAGCTATATTACAACTTTTTCTCGTTGATAGTGCACCAGAAACCGTTCTAATAAAATCGTAGCCTCACCTAAAACATATAAAATAACCATCAAATTTCAATACAAAACAGAACAAAATTTGTCAACGACATTTTAAACCAAAAACCGCCAGTAGGTATCCTAAACACGAAACAAGTGAGGTTCGGCTCAATAAATTCCCGATGTAGTCCCAGCTCTAATTAGTTCGGCGGCTGAACGGTGTAGACACAGCGCAGATAAGTTAATTGCCTAGCTGCTGCGTTCTCACACTGCGATACGATGTTTAAATCGGGTGTCGGAAATTTGTACAGAGAACATTTTGTGATTAGAGATAAATTTCGACAAGTCAGCTGCCAGCAAAACAGACAGCATAGAAGAACTAATATTGCCTGGATGCTGCAGCTGTGCTGGTTGATGGGTTAAATACTGAAAGACATTATTATAATAATAGCAACCCATATATGTATGTCCCACTGCTGGCTGGGCACGGGTCTCCTCTTTTCTATCAAGAGAGAGAGGGGACTTAGGCCTTAATTCACACACCCAGCGTGTGAGCCTAATGCGGGTTGGTGAATTAGACATGTCTTTAGAATTTCTTCTAAGACATGTGGGTTTCCTCACGATGTTTTCCTTCACCGTTAGCAGATGGCGAATCATTTGATTAGTACTTTTAAACTCAATTCACATTGGTACTGCCACTCCGGATCGAACTCGCACCTTTTGCGTGCAAGTCAGCTTCAGTTCAATTGCACACTGGAATGATATTTGTGTGTTACATAAATATTTGTTCCAAGTCTGGGAGTAGTTTGGATAACTGAATTATAGGTATGTTTGTAAAATCCCAGGCAATTACAAGGCTAGCATGCAATTTGTCTGTTTTACTTTATATCCTACTAATCTTACTAATATTATAAACGCGAAAGTTTGTAAGTATGGCTGGATGGATGGATGTTTGTTACTCTTTCACGTAAAAACTACTAAACGGATCTGGATGAAATTTGGCACAGAGATAGATTTTGGTCTGGAATAACGCATAGGCTACTTTTTACAGCAATAACCGACATCTACGTGGGCGAAGCCGCGGGCAACAACTAGTTAATTATATGGGAGAATTATAAACAGTACAATTATTAGAATTTGAACTTACAGTCATAGTAATCGAGAAGTTTATAAACCCTGCTCACAGGTAGTTGTATTTTTATACTCAAGGATATATTTTGTAGTCCCGTCCCCCATTTCTTGTTTATCCCATGGGTGTCATATAAGTCGATTAAGGAATAATCCATGAGCGCCCTGGCAGTGTTAACTTATATGGTGGTTCAATTTACAGCCATAGGCACCTCTCAAGATTTATGGTATTTTCGTTATCTTATTTTGAGTTTGTAGCAGACAGTATATACTTATTCGATGTTATATACCGTTTCTGATAGATAAGATTTTCAACAATATTAGATTTATAAATGAAACACGTTTTAAATTATAAATTTTAAAAGGAGTTTGTCAGTAAAATGGACTATGAAGAATGATTATTTTTTCAATTTATTATTTTTTTACTTGGGTGGCAAACAAGCAAACGGCCCGCCTGATGTTAAGCAGTTACCGTAGCCTATGGACGCTTGCAATACCAGAGTTAGTAGTAGTCAATTATTTACATCAGGGCTTAAAGATGGGAGTGTCCCTAGGTTAGGAATACGTTTCTTTCAAAACGCATCCTTAAATGAGCGCTGGAGACCTGTACTCATACACAGGAACACAACTGTGTGTAGTTATTTGGTTGTGGTCTTCTGTAAGGTGGAAGTCCTTCCCCAGTCGGGCTTGCTAGCTACTTTGGTGCCCTGCCTCTCTTAATTAATTTCTTATGTAACTACTAAAAAATGTTTATAATCAATTCTCATTTTTCAAAGCTCTATTACATATGAAATATTGTTTAAATCGTCTGCTCTAAAATTTAATGTGGTTTCAGCAAAAATAAACGCAGCAAAGATCAATTTTAACAAAGTTAATCAACAAATGTAGCGGCAGCGACCAGATGGCCGCCCAGTCTCGATGGCCCATCGAAATCCTATTTAACAATAATTTTAATCCACTAATTGGTACCCTGGTCTCAGCCCAGAAGGGATAATTAGCAAATTGGCTGATGATATTATTTTTAGGAGTCGATAAAACCACATCAAGGGTCGGCCCCTTGATGTGGTGCAAAAAAATAGATTTCATGGACTTTTATATTGATGAAGTATAGATAGAAAACTCATAGTATATTTATATATTTAAACTAATATTATAAAGCTGAAGAGTTTGTTTGCTTGTTTGGTTGAACGCGCTAATCTCAGAAAGTACTGGTTCGATCAGAAAAAAATATTTTTTTGTTGAATAGTGCATTTATACAGAAAAACTGTAGGCTATATAATATTACGCTATGATCAATAGGAGCGGAGCAGTCGTGAGATATGTTGCAAAATCGGGGAAAATATTTCAAATTACGCGGACAAAGTCGCGGGCGACCCCTAGTGCTACTATAAAATTAGCTACAATCTCTCTGTTTCTATTATTTATGTAAAATAAATAAGTTATTATAATATTAAAGAATTTTTATCTTACGTACATAGATTGAGTTAACGCACAGAGACTCACTCGAGCAACCAAACGCGGAATTACTCAGGTCCAACTAACTAACTAACCTTGAGTTAATTAGCACTAAATGAATATTGCCCAAGAGACGTATTTCTCTCGTTTTGTTATCCAATACAGGTTCGTTATGTGTAATAATATGATTTAACAGGTAAAAAAGCCATTGACTAGTTTTCATGTGCCTTAAAAGTTCATAATATTTATGTGACGCGCGTCTTAAAGCCCGTTTAAAATATCTTTCTAACCTTATCTTAAATATGTCGTCATAACTTGTCTTGTAAAAGCAGCATTATAATAGTGTAAAGCCTGAATGAGGCAGGGATAATAGGACTTCTCGACTTTTTACTTATCAAGTGGACTGCTGGCTTGTCTGCCCCTACAGGCAATAAGAAAATAAGAGGCGTTCTTAGCTAGGTGCACTCGCTGTTCGGTAAACGATCAGCGGGTTAAGCAATCAAGGGCGCGGTAACCCTATAGATTGGTGACTGCATAGTGGTATTTCATCTGATCATCTCCGTGCTTTGGAGGGCACGTTAAAAGTCGGTCCCGACTGTTAACAGTCGTTAGATCACGACAGAGGCCTAAATATGGGCGATCTAATTATTTAGATCGCCCATATTTAGGCCTACACAGAGTTATCTCTGTCACCAGGTTGACCACTAACCAAACGATAAGAAGAAGACCGCGATACTAAACACTGATTCGATATCCGACGTAGGTATGTACTGAGTTTCATAACTAGTTCAAACTCAAACTCAAAATCAAACTCAAAATTCATTTAGATACAAAGTAACACTTATGAAGGTCATAAATTATGAATAAGCCAGAAAGATGACGGCAGCTAATTTTCTTCCGGCTAGTTCGGCATATAACATTAATAAAGAACCTCGGGAACAATCACAAAAATACAGCTATCATGTATCAACTTTCTAAATTATTATAAGCATACTGATGTAAAATAAAACTTACACTGATATAATATGAAACAAAGTGACAACAAATACTAACTATTACTAAAAATTTGGTTTTCTTCAACTTAACAGCGTTTCTTTCAAATCTTAATGTCAATTTACGATATCCCTAGCAAGCAAAATCACTGGTAAGGGCTAGTGACTCTTTAGCAGCAAGATGTGACAGATTTGAATAATGTATTTAGAAACAAACCAATATTTCATGCCCGCATCCTCTTTTATCTTACGCCGGGAGATCTGGCGAGCCTACCTCATTTTAAATTAAGCAATTCAGATATCGCTTATGATAATCCACCCTAATGTGGGCCTTTTTGTGGATTAATTATATTTTATTAATTTTATGCAGATGCTCGTTATGTGATGTAATTTCTCTTGTTAAAATTATATTTTCATGATTATGTTATAATCATGAAAATATAAGAAATGGAATTCTGTTTTTGGTTATTATTTACATATCTTTACACTGAAGCAGATACATATTGTTCCTTATTACTTTGATTAGTGTTTACTATGTAGGTAACATTCTATATCAACATAAAAGTAAGAGATTAAATCTTTAAAACGCTGCCGTAATATCTGATATGCATTTAAATCAAATCAATATTGTAAATGAGCAATTTTTAGTTACATTATTTTTGTTGGCATGTCTAATGTCTATCTGTACCTGCAGGTATATTTCATTTATAACAATCATGATAAAACCAATACATAATAGTATCTCGTAAAATGTACGACACTTCATTTAACCACAAAAAATAAATTCAAAGTTACAAAATGTAATTCCCAACACATTTCCGACACAACAAAGCGTACCTTCGATATTAAATTGAAATAATCTACTACATAGCATTGAACACCGAACAAACAGAGGTATAGTCGACCTAATTTTAGATAACTCGAGAGAAATTTATCTGTCGTTAGCAAAAAGAGAAATACAAAAGAGCACGATACCGACGTTCGTGAATTAATTCCCCCGCCCGCATTTTGTTCAGATTCAACCTAGGTTTACCCGTACTATAAGCTTGAATTATCGGCGCGGTAATTGTGCAATCATTTAGTTCAGTTTATTCTCTGAACAAATATTCGTGGAGACTAATTATAATGAATCGATGCCATGCTTTCACATTTGATTTTTATACTTATGGTTGCTGTAAGTGCAATGATAAAGTTATTTTTTATTAATTTGTTTCCTAATCACTAAATTTGTTTATTTAAATAAAATACATAATTATATAAATAGTTCATGTTGTACAAAAACAAACTAAAAATCTAATATTTCTTCTTTATAATATTCGTTTAAATACTTGTACTTTATGTATCCTTACTAATATTATAAATGTGAAAGTTTGTAAGAATGGATGGATGGATGGATGTTTGTTACTCTTTCACGTAAAAACTACTGAACGGATCTGGATGAAATTGTGCACAGAGATAGATTATGGTCTGGTATAACACATAGGCTACTTTTTACAGCGATAACCGACATCTACGTGGGCGGAGCCGCGGGCAACAGCTAGTATTATAATATATCTATGCGGCACTCTAATGCCTCGAAGATATTAAAATTTATTATGCATCGATTCCTATGACCGTCTCGAGAAAAACTGCATGTGTATCAAAAAGGCGAACAATATCATGATACTGCATTACTAACGTACCTCCAAATCGATTATTTGAACGAATGACATCTAGAGAATAAATTGCATAAAGTAATATTTAAAGATTTAAAGTTGTTTTGTCAAGTACTAATAAAAAATCTCTACTATTCTACAAGCATTGCTATCACGGCCAGAACCAAAACAATAATCTGTGGATTACATACATTGTCATCGTACCACTTCGTAGAAAACGGAATAAACCATACGTGCAATTATTTTTTTTTTCAAGGCTGGGTCAGTAAAGACTTAATATTAACAACGTCAATAGTTTAATTATGGTGAAGGTACTAACATAAATAGAATGAGCGTGCATTTTTTTTTAAAGACAACTCTCGCACTAGAGAATAAGCTATGTCGCGGAGGACTTTACAAACATACAATTAACGGACACAATTTACACCCAGACTCAGAACAACTTCTTGTGGGTCACACAAAGTTTTGTCCTGTGCGGGGATCGAACCCACAACCTCGTGAACAGCAGGCGCATACTGCGACCACTGGGCCACCAAGGCAGTCATATATTTAATTTTAATTAAAATTATTAAATCAAGATCTAATATTCTTTGTTCTACCATGACATATTATGACTGTACAGTATACTGTTAGTATATTACTACTCATTCGATGAAACAAGGGAAAGGCGTTTGTATGCGTGACCACCTAATATTTAAATGCTTACCAGTCTCGTAACTTTAATCCTAATCAACCTTTATAAAAAAAACATGTAGCCAATGTTATTTACGTTTCCTTTCCGACATTGTTTCGTATGTAATCTTGATAAATAAACAGGTTATGTAATTTTTTCTGGCTATCGTTAACATGGTAAAAATGTAACTAATTTATCAGATAAATTATTATTAAGAACTAGCTCGCATAGTCAAAATCCGCTGCGGTTATGCTATGCTTTTGATTTTCTATTCCCGTGGAAATATTGGAATAAAAGTATACTAATACTAGATGTTGCCCGCGGCTCCGCCCGCGTGGATGTCGGTTATCGCTGTAAAAGTAGCCTATGTGTTATTCCAGACCATAATCTATCTCTGTGCCGAATTTCATCTAGATCCGTTCAGTAGTTTTTAAGTGAAAGAGTAACAAACATCCATCCATCCACCCATACTCACAAACTTTCACATATATAATATTAGTAAGGATATTCTTATTCTATATGAGAGTATATTTGCATACTTTAATGCATAATATTCCCTATGTTTAACATTTTTACAAAACGATTCATTTGACGTTTGTAAAATTGTTAAACATACGAAACCTATTTTTTATATAAAAACAAGATAGTTTTATTTTTCTTTTTTAATAAGTGTAAATTTAGCGATGGCCGTTGGGGCAGAAAGGTTCTAGAGTGGCGACCATGAACTGGAAGACGAAGCGTGGGCAGACCTCCAACAAGGTGGACCGACGACCTGGTAAAGGTCGCGGGCAACCGATGGACAATGTCAGCTCAGGACCAAATGATGTGGAAAACCTTACGGGAGGCCTATGTCCAGCAGTGGACGTCTTATAGCTGAGATAGAAGTGTAAATATAGTTTTAAGTTACTTAATTTTAATAACTATTATTGTAAATATCTTATGAATATAATAAAATTTAGTAGATAGTTATGCGTTTGTTGATTATTCATATAAAATATATGAATAATCAACAAACACTTCGGCCACGCGACGAGATAATAGTTAAGTAAAAATGTCGAGAACACTTAGTAGCCCTGTGGACCACCCACGTGGCTACCGATGCACGACTTCCGATAAATCTATCTCCCACTATAAATTCGCGAGTGTCCATTATGACGTCACGCAGGCCACGCCCCTTTAAGTGAAACCATACCAAGTATTACCAAGTGACTTATCGCTATGTTCTTACTTTTTGTTTATAGGGTAGGTACAACAAATGGCTGCCTACGAGGTGAACAGAGTGATTGATGTTGATTAATATTTTTCGTTTCGTGTTTTTGGGGCTTAAAAGAAATGAAAGTATGTGGAAGTATTTTCGCTGTCATTTTACGGGTTATTTGTGTGCGAGGTTTCGTAATAAATGCATTCACGAGGATTTTTTATGCGTAAATTTACATATTATATTCTATTTTACTTTTTTTAGCTTTGAGTATATGTAAATTGTTTAGTTCATGGCTTTACCTAGGTGATATAATTGCTGGTAGATTAACATTGATAAAATATTTATGAATTATAAAACTATAAGCTCGCAGAATTCAGTCGTTTTAAGTTTGTAGACCATACATATACATACATCCAAGTAACTATGTATTCGGCACAGAGGAGGACTGTCAACAGTTTCATTGGTAAGGCACGATTATTAATTATTTTAAGCGTTCATACGGTTCATATGCGAGGGGAAGGTTACTATTTGCATGCACTATAATAGGAAATAATATGTTATCCCCAAAACATTTAATCCTGTACCCAACTTAGTAGAAAATTCCGCCATAAAATAGTCATAAATAATATCCTAACATAAAATATGAAAGATTTAAAGAAAATTTTCAATATCAGTAGAGATATTTATCGTCGCCCTTTCGATCCATTAGTCGGGGTGGGGGCAGTTCCGGTTTCCGGTAAGCTGGTTCCGGCGGAAGTAAGAACACATGGCTGCCTAAGCCGTTCGATCGTAAAAAAATATCTCATGAAAGACGTCCCCTGGTGGTGGACTTGAATTTATTCAACCCTTTGCTGTAGTGGTATTCACTATTTATGAATTTTCTGAAAGGATATTTTAAGAAATGCACAGCCTATTTTATCGGTGGTGAGAAGGTCTCAACTGTAAAGGGTAAAAGAAAATGTACTCGGTGTAGTTTCATTATATATGCAGAAGCTTTTCATTAGCAATTTATATTTATATAATAATAGGTATTAGTTATTCACAATGTCATTAGTCCCTTAGCTTTTCTATAATAAAAAAAATGGTATTAAAAACAATCAGAATACTATTTTAGCACGACTTATTATAAAATACAAAATGGTTACATTTCCAGTCGACCTGCAAACATTAGACATATACTCATTGAGTAAGTTAAACCACAGCCATAGCTTTATCTAAACATGATTGAAGTAGGTAACTAATGTATATGCAGTTTTAGTATCGTAATGAAAACTAATCAACAATCGAGAAAGAATCAAAGTTCTATCCTTTTAGTCCAAAAAAGACACAACAAACATTTTGAGTGCTTTAAATATTGTACTAAAATCATCTCTTATTTTTTTACTACTTAAAAGAAAACAAGCATAGGGCCTGCCTGATGGTAAGTAGTTACCATAACCTATGGACGCTTGCAACCCCAGAGGTATTACTCACGCGTTGTCGACCCTTTAAAAACCTTCTAACTCCTGTCTTAAAGAAACCCATTCTTTCAGTCTTTCGGGAAAACCCAATCGTACTTTTAAGTAATTGATTAAAAGTTAAAAAAACATTATTTTCTGGTATTCTAGTAAACTTCTACAACAAATATCCATTCAAAAAATAAAGATATAGGTGTAGAGCAATCTATGTTTTGAAGTCACTAGGCGTATTAAATTCCAAACTTGGACGCGTACGTAACGTATTGTCACCCCTGACCTTACGGGGTAAACGGTTAGAGTCGGGGTGTTGAGAATTGGCGGATTTATTTATATGTAAGCTAAATAATAAAAGTGAGATTAAGTAAGCGTTTCGAAATCGTAACTTTATATTAACAGCTGTAAAGAAAAATGAACATAGAATTTACAAAATAATACACCAAACGAAGATCATTTGCCCCAGCTTTACCAACGAGCTTATTAGTACGACATACTGTACTCTTACTAGTTACGTGCTAGTTACTCAATTTGCAAACTTTAATAATATAAAATGTAGTGTTTAATTTCCTTTGTTATTTTAAGCACTAAGCAAATTACCTATTGACATGCAGTAGTTTGTTTTTTCAACTTGCTTTTGAGTAGTTGGCTAAAGAAATAAGATAAAAGAATTGAAAACCAACTCCACGAAAAAAATACAGTTTTTCATTTTAAGTTAAAAGACAACTCCCGCACTAGAGAACAAGCTCTGTGTCGCGGGGGACTTTACAAACATACAATGAACGGGACACAAATTACACCCAGACTCAGAACAACACTTTGTGGGTCGCACAAAGTTTTGTCCTGTGTGGGAATCGAACCCACAACCTCGTGCACAGCAGGCGCATACTGCGGCCACTGGATCACTAAGGCAGTCGTGATAAATATGATTAGATTTAAAGAACTTACGAAAATGGATAAAATGTTATTAAACATTCAAAAATTTTGTATTTACCTGCTTTAGACCCACACGCCAACTTACACATTACCTACATTCCCGAGTCCCGACTGATCCCATATTCATCGCGCGCCACCCCTAACTTAAGGGTTGGTATCAGGACGTGTGCGACCGTCTGTCCCAAACTTGGCAACTGAACAACTTATCAATTGTTCCGTTTAGTTTGCACCTAAAAGTTTAGACATAGTTATTAGGGGTCAGTGGAACGTCACCTCGTACCTTGCTCTTCTATTCAATCAACGTATTGGATGAGATACTTTTATTAACACTGTTTTCCACCCGATAGGAATTAACAATTTGATGTTTAAGACCCCTCTCACAAAAAATGATGAAAAAGAGGTGTTTTGTTGGCATTTATAGACAAATGACTGCCAAAAAATACAGTGTTAATATACAAAATGTGTTTCATAATATGGTTTTGTCATAAATTATATGGTAATTCTAAATAGTTTGTAAAAAATCATCGAATCGGCACCAAATTATTGATTTGATAAAAAATGAAGTCACTTTATGACTTCATTTTTTATCAAATAATACAAAAAAAAACAATATTTGAAGAAAACATACACCTATAATTTGGTAATGTAATATATTTAGAATAAATTTAAATTTATTAAAAATTAAAAAGACGTCCATTCAAAAAGTACATCTGTTAGTATCCCCGCGCTCGCCTAGAGAATTAGGTCGTGTTTGCTTCGCCCAAATGCTCAAGGTCGTTGGCGATATCACAAGCCATAAGCAGGATATTATTTTAGGATAAAAAATAATGCACGAGTGGCATCGCAATGGTTACCTCGTTACTAAGAGTGTCGTGGATTCGAGCCCCCACAAAAAAATCAGAACTTCCCCTACATAAGATGCATCTGAATACGTACTCTTTCTCTCTCTCTCTCTCTCTCTCTCTGTCCTAAGCTCGAACTTGGATGAACTATTTGTGGATGATGCTATAACTTCGTTGCCTGGCAAGTCAATAATAAGCGTAAGGTATTAAACCACGCAGTGCACAAAGGACAGATTGGCTAGCTCACACAAATCACGTCGGACATTCTAAACTAATAATATTATATAGGACTATCGCTCGAGGACCACTGAAACGTGTTTTTGTTGTTATTAAGAAAGGACTCGGTGTAACGAAGATATAGGGCAGATGGAAGAGGGTAAGAGGAACCTATGACTTAAGAAAGGAATACAAATCAAGTAAGAAATATTATGCACTTTTTCCAGTGATGTTTTCCGATTAACGATTTTAAGTAACTAAAGAAACAAGCACTATTTGTTTATTCATATTAAATGTATTTTCTTATGAAATAAATAATTTATGAAGTTAAAATTTCGATTGTAAGTATAAACATCAAAGTAATATAGTAAAATTTATGATGGTTGAAAAAATAGGACTGATTACAGATTTTTTATCTTCAAAATTCTGGTTGTAAATCCCAAACCCAAATCCAACACATAATTAAGTAATAACATAATAATGAGCTTCGAACTGAGTTTTCGTCACGGCGGCTAATCTATGATGCTAATAATGTATTCGCACAAGTGCACTCCTTAATCTCTCACCTTCATAGTTCAATGGGACGGCAAACTTTGAGATTAGGCGTAGGACCAACAGCTTTACATGTTTCCGAGGCACTAGGATATAAACACCGCAAAATCCAAAACTAATACTAT
This sequence comes from Trisateles emortualis, assembly GCA_947095525.1. NCBI lineage: Eukaryota > Metazoa > Arthropoda > Insecta > Lepidoptera > Erebidae > Trisateles > Trisateles emortualis. Next base: position 893,309 of record OX352748.1, on the reverse strand, counting down.
CTTTTGTAAATTTTTAGACGGAACAACCCAATATCTATTTATGTTCCGATCCAGGCATCCAACCTAGGACCTCGTTTTCAGCAATCACACACAATGACCACTACACCAACGAGGCAGTTATGATTAAATTTAAATAGTAAATATCTAAGTACATATTATTATAATCCTTTTCCAGAAGCCTTACAGCAACATGCAAGCCACTTCTATTGACTTAACATCTGATTCAGTCGCCAGTCGCTTACGTATTCGGACCCAAAACTATGTATTTGATTAAGTGCTGGACTAAGTTTTATAGGGTCGCTCCTGGGTCTGCGTCAAACTACTAACTTAGTTTCGTGTTAACAAAATAGATACTTTGCTCATGATTAAGTGCAACTTAGTATTTCATGTATTTTTAAGTGACCTATTTTATTTGGAATGTAAACAGAATCAGCGTTTATTAAAACCAGTATAGAACTTTTTACAGCTGATACAGCTTCAATCAGTAATACCGACAGCAAAACCATCACGCTTTAGGGATGCTAAGTGTTGGTCTTTAACTTAAACCCTTGACAACAACCAAAATATTAGCTAGAATTATTAATAATAATAAAAGTTGAACCTAGGAAATGATATATAATTTTTTAGTAAAATATCTAGCGACTATAACCAAACAAACCGCCAAATCAACTGACGCTCTGTCATACATGTTGTAATAGATTTTTTTTTTTACATCCTTCCTTACTAATATTGTAAATGTGAAAGTTTGTGAGAATGGATGGATGGACGGATGGATGGATGGATGTTTGTTATTCTTTCACGTTAAAACTACTGAACGGATCTGGATGAAATTTGGCACAGAGATAGATAATGGTCTGGAATAACATATAGGCTACTATTTTTGCAGCGATAACCGACATCCACGGGGACGGAGCCGCGGGCAACAGCTAGTAAGTACATAATTATATCGTCGGCTTAGATCGTAAACTTCCTAACTCCATCCAACCTAACTTTTCAGGAGACAAATAAAATCGTTTTTCTCCTATAAGTTGTTCAGAAGCATATCGATTTATATCTCTTTATTACGTAAAATTATTATTTTGAATCTAAAAAACTAAGAAAAACATGTGTTTTTAAATGCCTTCACATAAAAAATGGACTTAAGCATTTTGTGTTTAGTTTCATTCACAGCTTTAGATGGACTTAAGCACTTATCTGGGATATACGAAGTTTTCGAATTAAGTTACTCCTTAATTCCTATTCCAAAAAGTGGACTTAAGCCATACCACTATAACTAGTAGGATACTTTCTACCTACCTTTAAATACTTTAATTACATTTAGATACCAATCTATCTTTCTAATATAAGACAAAATTAATTTAAAGGACATCTCTGCTATAAGATGTGAAATTAAAATGCTTGTCAGAGTCAGTAATGTTTTATTACAAGTTTATACTTAAGATTATGAATTACGTAACAATTATAAAAGTATTTATTATGAGATCAAATATAAGGTAACTTTAAGGAACAAAAAGGTATATCTATCAATAAACCAGTGCTCCTATTTTTGTTTTTGAGAGCCCATTCCCCAACAGACAGTGTGTTCAAGAATATCCTTTTTACATACTCTTATTTTAACAGTGCAGCTCTGATGATGTCATCTGTCCACCTAGTGGAAGGTCGTCCCACACTGCGTTTTCCTGTACGTGGTCGCCACTCGAGAACCTTTCTTCCCCATCGGTTGTCGGTTCGTCGAGCGATGTGGCCTGCCCATTGCCACTTCAACTTGCTTACTGTAAAAGCTATGTCGGTAACTTTGGTTCGTCTGCGGATCTCCTCATTGCGGATTTTATCACGCAGAGAAACACCGAGCATAGCTCGTTGAGCGACTGAGCTTATTCATGACCCCAAGAGTCAAAGACCACGTTTCGGTGCCATAAGTCATCACTGGCAACACACATTGGTTATAGACTTTCGTCTTAAGGCACTGAGGTATTTTTGACGAAAATATGTTACGCAATTTCCCGAACGCTGCCCAGCCGAGTTGGATTCTTCGGTTGACCTCTTTCTCGAAGTTGGACTTACCTAACTGCATTATTTGCCCGAGGTATGTGTATTCGTCAACAACTTCGAGAGTAGCATTCCCAACAACAACCGGTAAGGGCGTGATATGGACATTGAACATGACCTTGTTTTTATCCGTATTCATTTTCAAGCCCACCTGTTGGGAAACTCTGCTGAGGTCTTTGAGCATGGCGCCAAGGTCCTCCAGCGATTCTGCCATGACCACGATGTCGTCGGCAAATCGAAGGTGAGTGATGTTTTCGCCATTTATGTTGATGCCATATCCTCTCCACTCATCATCAATGAACTCTTGTTAATTATTGCAGTCATTTGCGTCATCATGAGGATAATTTGACGAAGAAATGAGTATACTTTGAGACTGTGGATATTTCGTGCTCTTCAATATTTATTTTGTATGCATTTTTGTTAACCAAGTCTGATTCCACTTGAGTATTACTGCTATCTATGGTATCTAAGTTTTGATAGGTTTTAAAGAAACTAGGTTTTGAGTAACAAGGATTAGTCAATTCAACAGGGTTTTCAGCATTAACTGTCACTTGCTCAAAACTTAGCCCGTCCAACGTTTCTTCGGTGTTCTCTACAACCAACGTATTAAAATCTAGAGTTGTACCATCACCATCAAAATTGATTTTTTTTCCGGCTCTTCTGTTTGATTATTTTCGATAGCTTTTAAATGACTTAGCAGCATGCCCTTGTGCCTAGTTATAAAAATGTTTTTAGGTTTAACTTCAACGACAGTGGATGTAACAGCTCTTGTATTTTCAGTATGGTATGGCATTACAGATTCTAAAGATAAACTACTATTAAGGTTAACTACATAGGTTTCTTCGGAGATGTCCAATTTGGTTAAATCAGAATCAGTTTTGTTTAAATGAGCAAAAAATTTGATATATTTATTTTGGATATAAATTCTTAATAATTCAGTAATGAATTATACTAAAAAGTAAGAATGAAGGTAGGTAAGAATCTGAAACAAAAATGCAAATATTCATTCATACAGGTAAAGTAAAATGCTTAACTCCTACAAAGAAACATAAACGTATTGTTCGCAAAACGCTTAAGTCCAAAATGAACATGATGAGGATTTATAACATTGTTTTTTTAAATTAATAATTTGTCACAGAATAACTTAGGGTGAGAATAATAGTAAACAATAGAAAAAACTTGCCTGAGACGCCAAAAACACAGTGTGCAGCACAAATAGATAAAAAAAAATGACGTGCATTCACTTCCACATTGCGTGAAGTACTGAAGCGGGGGGAGTTACGCAGTTTGGTCGTTACAAAATGACAACATGGAGTTAAGCAGTTAACGTTTTGTTGTTTTCGCGCGTAACGAATTTTTTTAAAAACATAAAACTTCAACGAACAGATGCGTTAAAAAAATCCGAATCGAATGACACCAAAATGTTTATTAAGCCAAAAAGTGGAGTTACGAAGTTAACGATCTAAGCCGACGATATAAACTCTCAACTTGTTTTACAATTTAATATTAAATTTGTTTTGGATGGGGCTGATATATTGTTTCAGGTCTTCGATGCAGAATATTTGAAATTGAATAACGTATTCTGTGTGTCCCCGACATGAGGTGTGTCCCCGACATGACGTTAAACTGTGGCGCGCCTCCGATATGGCGTTAAATAAAAATGCAGACAACACCACTGCCAGAAAAGGAAAATTCGAAATAAAACCCTATACCAACCCGTCTGGCCAGCGTGGTATAGTAAGGCCAAAACCTCCAAATGGTAAGACGCCAAAAGCAAAGGCCCCCAGTTCCCGGTAGTCCCGCTATCCGTGGCCACGGTAGCGGTCACGGTAACAGCGGGGCAGGGGGTGCGAAGAATCTCCGGGCTACGATAAAAGACTACCAAAAACTACTGACCCTGGCGACGTATAATGGACGCTGTCTACGGCTGGACCAACACCTCACCGAACTCGAGGTAGAATTAGGTCGCATAAACTGGCACATATTGGGGTTATCTGAAGTCCGACGGCAGGGAGAGGATACGATAACCCTTGAGTCAGGCCACCTATTCTACTTTCGGGAAGGTGATCAGCCCTCTCAGGGCGGTGTCGGTTTCCTGATCAACAAAGCTCTCACTAACAACGTTGTGGAAGTCAGCAGTGTGTCGACGCGGGTAGCGTACCTCATATTAAAAATCACCGACAGGTACTCCCTGAAGGTGGTACAGGTATATGCGCCGACCTCGACATACTGCGACGACATAGCCGAAGCCATGTATGAAGACATAGCCAAGGCACTACATGGTACTCACTACAACGTTGTTATGGGGGACTTCAAACGAAACGGAAACGAAAATCGGAAACTACGGCCTGGGGCGCCGAAACCACAGGGGGCAAATGCTGGTCAACTTTCTGGAGTCACAGGGGCTCTTCTTAATGAATTCTTTCTTTAAGAAAAAGCCCCAGAGGAAGTGGACATGGTGAAGCCCCGATACTGTGACGAGGAACGAGATAGACTTTATCATGACTGACAGGAGGTCTGTGTTTAGAGACGTCTCCGTGATCAACAGGTTTAATACCGGTAGTGATCACCGACTTGTACGAGGCGCTCTGAATATAGACTTCAAAGCCGAAAGGCGTCGTATGATTAAGTCTACTCTCAGACCTACTGCGCCTCAAATAGCATTAGGGTCCGAAAAGTTCCAATTGGAGCTTCAAAATCGTTTCGATCTGCTGGAAACCGAAGGCACTGTTGACGAGAAAACTGACACAGTGGTCAGAACGCTACAGGATGTGTCTCGAAGGGTGTTTCCCGGAAAAAGCGTAAACAGACAGTCCAAACTCTCACTCGAGACTCTCGAACTTATGAGGCAAAGACGGGAAATGTCATCCATGCAGATGTTTTCGTCGGATGGAAGAAACCTCAACCGGAAGATCCGGAAGCTGGTGCGACGTGACCTCCGATGTTCAAACGTCCGCGCCATCGCAGCTGCGATTGAACAGAACAGAGGCACCAAAGTCTTCGCTCGCCAGCTAGGTAGATCCCATCTGACGAAACTAAATACTGCGGATGGCAGAACCGTGACCTCAGGGTTCGAGATTCTCAAAGAAATTGAGAGTTTCTACAAAGACCTGTACGCATCACGGATGACTGAACCCACGAGACCCAGCGCTGATGACCACAGGGCCCCACTCACGCGCCACTACACGGAAGACATCCCTGATGTCAACCAGGGCGAGGTCAGAGTGGCTCTCGAGCAGCTTAAGAACAATAAGTCGCCTGGTGATGACGGAATAACCACAGAGCTCCTAAAAGCAGGCGGAGCTCCAATCCTGAAAGAGCTAGCGAGTCTCTTCAATTCCGTTATACACCAGGGCCTAACACCTCAAGCGTGGATGGGAGTGCGGTGGTTCTGTTCTTCAAAAAAGGTGACAAAGCCTTGCTGAAGAACTACAGACCCATCTCACTCGTGAGCCACGTTTACAAGTTGTTCTCGAGAGTACTCACAAACCGCCTCGCCAGAAAACTTGACGAGTTCCAGCCTCCGGAACAAGCTGGGTTTCGAAAAGGCTATAGCACCGTGGACCACATCCATACTGTTCGGCAGATTGTACAGAAGACCGAAGAGTACAATCAGCCGCTGTGTATGGCATTCGTGGACTACGAGAAAGCCTTCGACTCCATCGAAACCTGGGCAGTTTTGGGTGCTCTGCAGCGGTGTCGTATTGATTGGCGCTATATCGAGGTGCTGAGATGTCTTTATGACAACGCCACCATGACCGTCCAGCTCCAGGACCAAAAGACCAACCCAATTGAGTTGCGTCGAGGGGTGAGACAGGGGGATGTAATATCCCCCAAGCTTTTCACCAACGCGCTCGAAGACGTCTTTAAGACGCTGGACTGGACTGGACGGGGCATTAACATCAATGGCGAGTACATCTCACACCTTCGGTTTGCCGATGATATTGTCATCGTTGCAGAGTCTCTGGAACAGTTGAGCGGAATGCTGCACAGCCTGAATGAAGCCTCACGACGTGTCGGTCTCGGTATGAACTTGGATAAAACCAAGATTATGTTCAATGAACATATCACGCCGGGACCGATTTACGTCGACGGTTCGATGCTCGAAGTTGTTCGGGAGTATATCTACCTTGGGCAAACTGTCCAGCTTGGTAGAAACAACTTCGAGAAAGAAATCAACCGTAGGATTCGGTTGGGTTGGGCAGCGTTTGGCAAACTACATCACGTTTTCTCTTCGCCTTTACCGCAATGCCTGAAGACGAAAGTTTTCAACCAATGCGTCCTACCTGTTATGACGTACGGTGCCGAGACGTGGACGCTCACAGTGGGACTAGTCTACAAATTAAAAGTCGCACAGCGGGCTATGGAGCGAGCTATGCTTGGCGTTTCTTTGAAGGATAAAATTCGCAACGAGGTAATCCGACAAAGAACCAAAGTTACCGACATAGCTCGCAGACTTAGCAAGCTGAAGTGGCAATGGGCTGGTCACATCTGTAGAAGGACCGACGGCCGATGGAGCAGACGTGTCCTAGAGTGGAGACCGCGACTCGGTAAGCGTAAGGTAGGGCGGCCCCCAGCTAGGTGGACCGACGACCTAAAAAAGGTCGCTGGGACGGACTGGATGCGGAAGGTGGAGGACCGTGTGCTGTGGCGCGTGTTAGGAGAGGCCTATGTTCAGCAGTGGACTGCGATAGGCTGATTGATTGATTGATTGAACGTATTCTAATGAACATAGATTCATGAGTAAAAATAGTAGTGTGCTAAGAATTAATGAACAAAAACGTTACTGTTATTAATTTATGTATCCTAACGCTGCACTAATAACAAGTTATAAATTTTATATTCCACGCTTGCTAAACAACGATGCAAGTGAAAAATTTCTACTTTAAAAATTGCTCTAAAACTCCGTTAAAATTTATTTTGAATGGCGATTCATTAAAAGCATCCAGGCCGGGGCTGTTGCGTCGTGATAGCGATCGTGAAGAAATTACACTTCCTTCCTTATTGCCGACGAGCGAAACACGTTAGCGAAACGCTGAAGTGAAATATTTATTCTAACGACACTCTATTTAAACACCTATAGTAGAGAATGGTATCATTAAATGGTTTAAAAATAATTCTCACTGTGTGTTATAAAAAAAATAACGTATAATGGATAATATTATAAAAGGGTCTATTTAGAAAATAAAAATAAATAACAACCGAAAAAATAAAAATGAGTTATGACACTAAGCGAATGTTTGAGGTATATCGTTTCCTTGTGTTACAAGGATTGACTTTAATTATGTTAAATATTGTCAAAATGTTTTTATAATCAAAAGCCAAAAGTTTATATAAATTTATGTAAAAAAGAACATAATTTAGTGTTCGCCGTATTGACTGGCAACTGTTCATGTTCATATTCACTGAAGTGATCAAAATAATTATCATTTATTGAAATAAATAAACTGATATATTTTACTTTGGTAACTAAACTTTTATAACCATCACATCGTGATAAAAAAAGTAATAAAAATAAACATTATTGTTCACGAAAATGACATTTCAGTAATCAAAAAATGTGATCATCGCTGTGTACATGATTGTCAAAACATAATCTTAACATAAGCCACTGGTGAGTTAAAAAACGTATTACGGAAAATTTTACAAAAAATATGAGTGTGTCTGTGTGTTCGGTAAAAACAATGTCTCTTACATTGCTCGCAGTAAATGGAACAACATAATAAAAAGGTAAACACAAAAGAAATGCAAATAGATCTAGTTTTAAATTGAAATTGCTGACTGTGTCCGAGACAATTACTATTCGTTCCAAATGATAAATATTCCGTCGCCATTTTTGTTTCGGCTCGTTGATTACCTTTTTCATAAACTTTCTAAAAACTTACATGAAATTTCTAAATCTATTTAACATAAAAAATATAACTAATGTTGTTTGGCTAGCAATATTGTAGCTGAAGGGCAATATTTTATATCCAGAAAAGAAAAAAAACCGAAAAGCAATCTGATTTAGATTAAATCGGTTAAATGTCCCAACTATTAGTCGAAAAGTCATGCCTATCGTTATGATAATTAGCCTAAAACTACTAAGTGAATCCCATGTAAGTAGCACATCAATTAGAGCAGTGGTCTTAGCGGTATGTATGTAGATACTAATAAGTGTAATACAGATTGTATTTAATTAACCGCCTTTAATATCAACAAAATGGTATTCAAACATTAAAATATGATTTTTTTTAAAACAGCTATCTAATGTGTGGAAAAAATAAAACTCGTCAAATTCCCTGTTTACAAATCACCCGACGCGTCGCAACGTAAAGCAAGTAAAACATCCAATCAGACAGATCTGACTAACCAATTATGGCTCGTTGCATTTATCAAAAACATCTTGACAAAAAATTACAAATTGACTTACAAATTTGCACATACGGTGTCTTGTAGGGCTGTCGACAACATTTTTTGATCGGGTATCTTAAACAAAATGAGTTCATGTCAGTTTATAAAAACTATAAAAGACAATCAGTACCACAGCTTAGCTGAAATGTTAACGGTTACGATTTTAAAAGGGTAGTAAGTAACACGAATGGTGCACCAGCGTTCACAGACTAGGGTAACTATTATAAACAAACATAAATGAGTTTGTTGCTATCATCAATATCGCACTTTCGTGCCGTGAGTCGACTATCCATCTATTCAGCCAAAAGACTACTAGACATAGGCCTTAACAATTTCATAGCATTCGGTCTTGAGCTGTCATTATCCACTGGCTACTTGCAACCTTCCCCAGGTAATTAGTCCGTGTTGCTGAAGGCCCGCCGACATGCCGCCATTCAAGAAACTTTCTGACCCATCATTCTCTCATCACTTGCCTAAAATTTTTGAATTTGAACACCTATCAAAATTTTTCTTAGGTAGTCTGCCGACCCTAGCAGCTCAATAAGGATATGCCAACCGGTCGTTCGACATCGAACGCTAATTGGCGGCGAGACGCGTTTAGCGCTAACCACCGGCCTCGGTTCGCACCTCGACACGTTAATACATGAAGTGCTTGCTATAACTCGTGCGATAAAACTATTTGCAAGTGCTTCAGTACATATACATATTAAAAGCTTTTTAACGCGTAATAGCTGGTGACAATTTGACACTTCGGTAGAATAAAATATTTCTTATTTCTGGATTTAAATCTGAAACCATGTTTGAATGTTTATTCTGAGTCTGGGTGTAGTTTGTAAAGTCCCCCGCAAAACGGGGCTTGTTCCTAAGTGCGGTATTTGTTTAAAAGAAAATATAAATCAGACAGTATAAGTAGTTCAGTCCAAATTTCAGTCAGACGTGTGTGTGAGTGCAGGTGTCAGTTGTCCAAATTTCAGCAGGTATAGATAGATATTTTAAGTAGCGTCATCTATTGGGCCAATAGAATAACGCCACTACAAGCAACGAAGTTCAACATAGAAAACACACCAATGCAATGGGCCACGGCCCGCTAGGCTCGATCACCTAGCCTGGATGGAGGATCCTACCTTTCCGTTGTAGGTTTGTCACACATGACAGCCTCCGCATGACAATGACAATGCTTGTAAATCTGGTTGATCCATACAGCTTTCCGCCGTCATTAATTTAATTCACGCTATCTTTAAAATGATACGTGGCACGCTACAAAGTTTTATAGATGACACGTTTCAGAAACTAATAAATCAGTCCCCAAATAGATGGTGGTTGTAGCGATTGACTAATGGGAAACAGTGAGTTTGAACTAGTTTAAGCTGGCTAAATGTGGATGAACATTGAGTTCCTTCGTTAAAGGTGGCGGTCAAGCTCAACAAACACATGTTGAAATTCTGAATGTTATTGAACTAGGTGTTCAATCAGATCGGTGAAAGGCACTTTGGTTGTACTTTATTATTATTACTATCACTCATCAGTACATTTCACTCTCACATGAATTCTTTTCATAGCTACAGTAACTGCTGAACCTCAAGAAAAGTGAAGACTCACTTACTCTTATTTCAGGCTCATGTCAGTCCAGTCGTTCCACCAACTGACAGGTCGCTTTTACAATCCAGAATACAGGACCGACGACCTGGTAAAGGTTGCGGGCAACCAATGGACAAAGCCGGCTCAGGCTGCCGGGAGGCCTATGTCCAGCAGTGGACGTCTTTTGGCTGAGATGATGATGATGATGAACCCAGTATTTTTAACTGGTATTTATTTGATATTTATTATCTTAACAAACAGACTGACATTGTCTTAATGTTTTTTTCTTTGAGTTTTAAAAATCCACTACACAGACGTAAGTTATTGACAGCAGTTACCCTCTACAAGCTCTAACGCTAGCAATCACTCGCAAATGCTATCTTGTTTTATTAAGGTTTCCTATGGTCACTTAACGACTGCATCACACTCCATAGTACAAGAAGGTATCATAGGGATTAAGGTATGCCAAATTTCATTCGGACACCAGGCAGTAATTCAAATCTTACTTGCGAGATATGACCTATACAAACTCACATACATTGAAAGTTATAAAATAAGATATTATGGACTTGCGATGATTAAAATATTTATAGCCAATAATATAAGCATAGGATATTGATCAGCTAAGTTGTGTATTATATAACATCTTGAATAAAAACGTCTGCAAGTATTGTGAAGAACGCCTGCTTGACGCTTAGGAATGTATTGGGAGTCCAATCTTCACAGAAACAAAATATGGTACATAGATATTAGTAGATTCACGTTTAGATGCAATTTGTGTACGTGTTTCCAAATTCTTACAATGTTATTTTTAACAGGACTTGATACAATGCATAAAGGAGTACAAATTTTATTTCTTTCAGAGCATGTAGCAAAATGAGCATAACACTCATTTTTACCCGACTACGGCGAAGCAAAAAGAAGGGTTATGATTTTGACCTGTATGTATGTTTGTTTGTATTTATTGTCTCTAATGTTTAAAAAATTAATAATAAAAAAATATAACTTACGCTCTAGAGAACACGTTCAATGTCTCGGGGACTTTACAAATATAAAATTTATGGACACAACCAGAATAAGACCAAAAAATCTAATGGAATAAAAGAAATGGCGAGGTAACCATTTAAACTACTAAAATACACAGGCAAATTAAGTAGTAGAAGATAGAATTTGATTGAAATTGATAGATGTCACTGGATATACAGACACGTACTTGCTATGAGACGATGCTAAACCTGCACACACATTGATGGGTGTTCTAAATCCCCTAAAAGCACAGCCTTAAAGCGGGCGCACTCATCGGCCGCACGCCTATTAAGTACCGAGAGAACCTGTTGATCTGATCGGCGCGTTATTGAGGCGATTTGATCGCACCGATATGTCGTTATCGCCTCAGGCGCATAATTTGCGCCTTAATGTCGCAAATGAAGTCAGGTTTAACATTTTACAAGGAATATTTTTTGTCGGACTGATAGTTAAGAGTTGTAATTTGAGGAAATGAGTCTGTGGAGAGTTTGTGGTGATATGCTGCAGTGATAGCAGGTATTTTATAACTGTATTGTAATGGAAAGTTATAAAGATCGTTTACTAAATATTTTGATTATAGTGCTATATTTTTTATATTACAATATTAAGGACTTGAACAAGTATATATTCCGCTTGACGGTACGACGACGAATGACACGGGCATATTATTGATATGTGGAATTGCGGAAATTTATAAATTTTGTAGAAAACAAGATCAGTCTAAGGATATCTTATATGAAAGAGTCAAGAGTTCTATACACTGTGACATTACTGTTGGTTGGAGGTAGTGGGTGCGATTCCCCACACGGGACAAAACTTTTTGTGAGTCATAAATGTTGTTTGTAAAGCCCTCGCAACACAGGGCTTCTTCCCTATGGCGGGAGTTGTTGATACCCAAGGGACAGTTATGTAGACAAAATAGATGTTTTATTGTCATAACGTATGTAGACGTTTAAGAGAGGTAGGCCACTATACGAGAAAGCCTCCGCCTTACAGAAGACCATAGCTAAATACCTACTAGCGGTGTAGTTGTGTTCCTGTGTGTGAATACAAGTCTCCAGTGCTCATAATAGGGATGTGCCTTGTAAGAAACGGTTTCCTGTCCTAGGGATACTCCATCTAAAGTCCTGGTGTAAATAATTTAATTATTTAATGTACACAAAATAAAATACAGGATAGATAACAAACATATATCATTATTATATACAAAGGCGAGCTTAACTCAAAGTTGAGTTCTCTTACAGCAAACCTTTGAGTGATGGAAAGTGCAGAGGAAAGTAAGGGTAAACGAAGTGTACATTCAGTAAAGGTAATAATTGATCAGTAACACGCAAGTACACCTCTAGTATTGCAAGCGTCCATAGGCTACAGTAACTGCTTAACATCAGGCGGGCCGTATGCTTGCTTGCTGCCCAAGTAGAATAAAAAAGAGAACAGTCTAACCAAGTGTTAAATTTAAAAAATAGTTATTACGATGCCCACACACAGCTATACTTTTTCTTTCATCATATCACACCACATTTTAAAATTCATAGCGAAGTTTAACCACATTAAGCTTTTATTTGAGGCTTCAGGGGTGTACAGAATAAATGACTGGTTAAATATTTTCGTTCACAAACCCATTATGTGCGTTCGTCTGTCCAGTAATTGCGGGTTGTACGATTTATGTTTTGTTGATGGGGTCCTACAAGAGTGGAATTCGGTTGAGAGGCTGTTTTGATGTTTATGTATAGGTTTGGATGAGTATGTATGATGGATGGTTGAAAAAAATGGCGATAGATGTGTGTAAGCCACTGGATTATCAATAGAAGAATAAGTATCGAGGGTTTTTTTTTTTCTGAATCTGTACTAATATTATAAAGCTGAAGAGTTTGTTTGTTTGGTTTAACGCGCTAATCTCAGAAAGTACTGGTTTGATTAAAAAAAATATTTTTTGTTGAATAATGCATTTATCTAGGAGGGCTATAGGCTATATAACATCACGCTATGATCAATAGAAGCGGAGCAGTAGTGAGACATGTTGCAAAATGGGGAAAAATATTCCAAATAACCACGCGGACGAAGTCGCGGGCGACAACTAGTTAATTATAATTATTGTGTTTATTGGTCCTAAAGATTTTCATCAATTTTCATAACTTTGTAGTTCTTTGCATTTAAAACCAATACAGAATGCGTATAGATAAAAAAAGTAAAGCTCTAATAATTACCTACTGAATTTGTTAGACAAATATAAGTGGGTGTGATTTACCTATCAGTATTTCTTACACATTTAGAAATAAATAAGTAGGTAGGTTTATCAGTATCTGGTTACCGACAGCATGTACTACGATAACCAGATAACTGATGCCTAGTTTGGGACATGCCTACACCTAGGTATGTGATAAATATTAATAAATATATAATTTAACAACGTACAGGTAAAGAAAAGGTAAACTTCATAATAATTTTTAATCGACTTCCTTGGTTGTCCAGTGGCCGCAGTATGCGCCTGCTGTGCATATAGTTAAGGATTTGGATTCACACACACGACAAAACTTTGTGTGATCCACAAAGAGGCTTTCTGAGTCTGGGTGTAATTTGTGTCCGTTAATTGTATGTTTGTAAAGTGCCGACAGCACAGAGCTTGTTCTCTAGTGCGGGAGTTGTCTTTTTATAAAAAAAAAAAACTAACTAAAAGATGCACTGGAAAGTGAAATAACTATTTTCTTTTACATTTTTCAAACCATCTAAATTTAAGAAGTCTCACGACAACTTTCAGCGACTCCCCACAAAGGCAGAACTATTATAAAAACTAAGTTAGCCACAGTTAAAGTATGACGACTGATAACGCTGAACTCTTGGGAACCAACTGAGTCACTGTGCACGTTTTATTTAGAAATGGCGTGAAGTAGTGTCGAGAGAATTTTTATTTTGATTTTGTCTTTCCTAATTCTCACTAGAATATGCCTTGCTTTGCCATGCCTCTAGACAAGTAGCATAAACGGTAATAGAATAGAAAATAATTGTACAATAATATATAAGTATGGGGTTTGACATAAGTTTACGATATTATGTCGTTAACTTATGTTATATTATTTATTGTTGTAATAATATTATAAAACTAAGCTTCTTCATTTGTACGAAATAATTTTGTGAACTAGTCCGACTTTCAAACAATCTTTTAAATAAATCCTTACTAATATTATAAACACTAAAAGTTTGTAAGTATGGATGGATGGATGGATAGATGGATGGATGGACGGATGTTTGTTACTCTCTCACGTAAAAACTACTGAACGGATCTGGATGAATTTTGGCAGAGAGATAGATTATGGTCTGGAATAACACATAGCCTTTTTACAGCGATAACCGACATACACGCGGGCGGAGCCGCGGGCAACAGCTAGTAATAATATATATCTGTCATTAGAACTTTATTGAAACTACGGGCAAAGGTAGTAATTAATTAATTTAATTATTACGTTTTGCTCGAACGCTCTCAATCATAATTATACTCGTTACTTTTTCAAAAAGTGTTTTTCTCCAACGATACCTTAACACTTACTTATTTTCATTAGGAGGCGTACCATTGTTAACTACATTACTATTTTCTTTAAACACAAAATTAAATAAAAGAAAACAGAAAATCAATCTTTTCTGTGTATAATTAAAAGCCTAGATAGAGTAAGCAAGAGTCTTAATAATAAAGAAAAATGTGGACAACTTTTGTTCACAAGGGTAATAAGTCAAAGTCAAAGTCAAACTCATTTATTCATTTAGATCAAATACATGATACTTATGAACGTCATAAAACAAATGCCAGCATACTTTTTTCCTACGGCCAATTCGCTGACTATGGTAGGGCCTCGAGAAGAATTGGCAAGAAACTCGGGTCACTCTTTTTAGTCGCCAGAATATAACATTTACAATTTGGTATAGGTTACAATATTAGTGGTAACGAAAAGGAACGGAAACCAATATACCATACAGAATGAAATTAAGATAAGTAAGTATTTAATTTAATTAATTAAGAAACAATATGAGTTAAAAATAAAAGAACGAATTTAGTATGGTAATGAGGGATCGTTTCTTTTTGTAAAAATAAGATAGAAACGTGTCGAGATCACATTGCAATCTTAGTAAAATCTAAAAACTATATCTTTATAATTTAAAAATAAATCATGCCAAGATTGACCAGCCACCCCAAGTAGCACCCGTTCACGAGCATGACGCACGGACCAGCCATACGACACCACAAGCAATGACATTTCAGTGAGCATGACAATCAAGGACATAAAATAAACTAAAAACTAAATAGAAAGTCAATAATGATCACAAAACGCTTCATATGACATAAATTTCAATTATAACTATTATTCTCATATAATTCTGCATAAAAACTAGCAACTAATCCCATGACTTTTTATCATTTAAATAGTCGTTAATAGTATAATAACCCTTGCTTAAAAGATGATTTTTAACTGTTAGTTTGAATTTGTGTAAGGGTAGGTTCATAACTTCAATAGGTAGTTTGTTATAAAATCGTACCCCGAGTCCCGCAAATGAATTGTGGACTTTATGTAGACGGTGATACGTACCTACTAGTTTGTGCTTGTTCCTTGTGTTTACTGAGTGAATGTCACTGTTTTTACAAAACAGGTGTATATTTTGTTAACCGACGAAAAAAAAAGAGAGGTTCTCAAGTCGACCCGTATATTTGTTTTTTTTTTTTTTTTTTTTTTTTTTTATGTATGACCACGCATAACTTTTTACAGGGTCGTCCGATTTCGATAATTCTTTTTTTATTCGATAGGATATACTTTGAAGTTGGTCCCATTTTAACGACATTCAGCTCTTATGATGGGATCCATGAGGAATTGAGAGAACTCCTCAAATATTATAGGCAAACATATAACGATTTTGATATTTTCTACAATAAGTCAAGCATTTGCATTCAGAAAGTATCATTTGGTGAAGTAAAACAGATGAAGAAGACCACAAATGACTGCCAGAAGTTCTCAATAATAAGCATTTTGCGAATGGCGATAGGATAATATAGATATCGAATAAGATAGTTACAGCGACTGTAATAAAGTAAATTCAATGTTTTTGATGAAAATGGTACCATTAAACTAATCTGATGATGAACTTGGGTGGCATAAGCATCGGAACTCCATAAATAAACAATGTATTCTAGCCGTGTTTGGGCTTATTGGAGAGGTCATAAGATGCACTCTGATTGTAAATTATTAGATTTTCGGAAACTCCGTATTTTCAACTAGAAATAATACCCCTCAGTTAAATAAATAGGGAATAATTGTTTGTTTACTCATAACATTTACATTTGTTTACCGATTTTGTTAAAATTTACTAAACATATACAGTTTTAATGACACTACATCATCAAGGAGACATTAAATTGATCTACAACCGACACGGAAGACAGTTAAGGGCACTCTTCAATAGTTTATAGCAGCTACTTAA
This sequence comes from Trisateles emortualis, assembly GCA_947095525.1. Classification (NCBI taxonomy): domain Eukaryota; kingdom Metazoa; phylum Arthropoda; class Insecta; order Lepidoptera; family Erebidae; genus Trisateles; species Trisateles emortualis. The sequence goes on along the minus strand of OX352748.1, from coordinate 876,800 downwards.
CTACTAACAAACCATCTAACAAGCAAATTATTTATTACGTAAAGTGAAATGGTAATAAATAAATGTTTAGCGCCGACTTAAAATAAATTAGTTATTTTCCATTAGTGCAGCAAAAATCAAAATCTTTGTTTGTAATCATAGAACATGGTTTATGTTTTGCATTGAAGCGTACAAATTTAAATCTAAATCGAAGTACTCTGATTATAATTAAAACATTCACTGCCTATATTATTACAGATTAGAATAAACATATTTAATAAATTTTGTAATAAATATAAAAATAATAATAATAATGGTAATTAATTCGAAATGTTCGATTATAGATTCTAATAAAAAATAACCTCGGCCTGTCTACTGAAAACGCGGCCAAGAGACTGGCAGCATTGCCACGCTGAATGGCAATGCTTATTCTTTAAGCCAAATATAAACCAGCGTTCTGGTCACGTGAAGCGTCGATTAAACGCTTCGACAGAGCTTTGAAAAGACCGCGAGCACTTGCACCCCACCCAAACGGCTCAAAAACATAATCGCCGATGAGAATGCTGTATTTGCGCCCCTTGCCCCTTGAGAGTCTCCGCAGATGCAACAGCAGCACCACCTGCTGTGCTTGGGAGATGGGATGGCGTGATGGCGTAGACACATGCTGCATCCCACATCTCACAATTGGGTTCCCGTACAGCTGTAACGCCAGTGGTGACAAGAGCGCGTCGGAGTATGTCATTTAGGTTAGCGTGCCGAGATATATTTTAAGAGATGTAGGGCGCTATACTAACGAGCAAGCCCGACTGGGGTAGGATCTCCACCTTACAGAAAACCACAGCCAAATAACTACACACTGCGATATAGTTGTGTTCCTAAATGAGCGCTGGCGACCTGTACCCATACAGGTCTCCAGCGCTCATTTAGGTATGCATTTTGAAAGAAACGTTTTCCTGTCTCAGGGATACTCCATTTTAAAGCCCTAGTGTAAAAAGGTGGGTCAGCAACACACACAAGTTATACCCCTGGTAAGTAAAGCAAAAGTCCATAGGGTACGGTAACTACTTAACATCAGGCGGGCCATATGCTTGTTTGTTTGTTATTAAAAAATATATGCGGCCTGCACTCCTGCTGCATGACAGGTCGTGGTGTCCAAGGCTATCGACGGCTTCACCACAGCAACATCTATGCTGAGAAATAGAAGAAGCACCTAGACGAAGGATAAAAGTATTAAATATTAATGTCAGGATATTTTAAGCAGCTTCGTTAGCCTAAAAAAAATTGTTTTGTGGACTATAAGACGATATTTGGTTCAGTGGCATAAGTGGTTACCTCACCGTTTACCACTACGCGGCGTGTTTTAGGTTCGATGTCCATACGGGAAAAAAGTTGTGTGACCCATAGTGGTGCCAATGGTTGTCCCTAATATGAGTGTACTTTGTATCCGTCAATTGTAAATTTGTAAAGTCTGCCGCGACACAGGGCTTGTTACCTAGCGAGGGACTTGCCTTAAAAGAAAAGGAAAATAAAGATTTTGATGTTATTGTTTAATCAAAGTTACAAAAATAAGGGTAAGTAATAAAAAAAAATTTAAACTTCTAAAATACAAAGAAATATTGACTTTTTAGAAAAAATCACGTTCTCCATCTTTGATCACGAAATAGATGTTATATTCGTATTCAACACCCCCGAAAAGCTCGAAGAGGACACCATAACAGGTCACTTGTCAAAAGTAGTAACTCGTTAAAGGTTTTACTCGCTAATCGGATTCGGCTGGGTAGTGTTTGAATGGCTTAGCCATATCTCCCTGTCCTAAATATCGCAGTATCTCAAGACAAAAATGTTTGACCCGTGTATGTTACCAGTGATGAACATTATACATCTGAGACGTGGTCGTATATTAACGCTGCGCTGTGTTATAATAATTACCTTAATAATTATAATATTTTCGAGACGACTCACACATCGCTATCTGATCCCAAACTAGGCAGAGCCTGAACTATGGTAACCAGACAACTGATAAACATACTTATATATTTCTAAATACATACATATTGTAAATAAATTACACCCAACACACACACACACCCACAAAACAAACATTCGTGCTCATCACACAAAGATTTGTCCTGGGTGGGAATCGAACCCACAACCTCCGGCGTAGCAGTCAGAGTCACTAACCACTAGACCAACAGGCCAGTTAATGCTTATGTATACATAAGCATAAGGATTTATTTGCGCTGTGTAAATCTTTATGTAAACGTAAGCTTAATGCTTATGTTTACATAGCATAAGGATTTACACAGCGCAGTGATCTCAGTCAAAAGACGTGCACTGGTAGACCAGTGCGCGTCTTTTTATTGAGATCATAAGGACTTTATAACCAATTTGTGATGTATAATTATTGATTTGTATATGTAAGTCACAAAAAATTAAAAAATAATATCTTTTTAACAAAAAATTGAACCGACGAAAAAAAAAGGATTTGAAAAGTAAAAAATAATAAAGTTTTGAGTCGGCGCCAAACTAACGAATAAGCAAATTAATCTATACCTACATATATAATACTCGCCGTAACTGATTCACCAACGTAGAGCATATACATAAAGTCAGATGATGGCTTGTTTGTTTGGCGCCGACTCAAAACTTTATTATTTTTTACTTTTCAAATCCTTTTTTTTTCGTCGGTTCAATTTTTTGTTAAAAAGATATTATTTGACGAACATGATGTTGGCAAAAATGTACTGAGATGCAACAGTGAGAATGCCTATTTCTTTGAACTTTTCTCTAAGTGAAACTCGTGCGCCTAAATTGTAAATAGAGCGTACTGCTCTTTTCTGGAGTATAAATATAGTTTCAATGTCAGCAGCCTTTCCCCACAGTAGAATGCCATAAGACATAACGCTGTCAAAATAACTAAAATATACAAGCCTAGCTGTTTCTACGTCTGTAAACTGCCTTACCTTTCTAACAGCGAAAGCTGCGGAACTAAGTTTCCCTGCAAGAGAAGATATATGGCCCCCCCACTGAAGCTTCCGATCTAAAGTCAAACCCAAAAACACTGTAGATTCAACGAAACTTAAAGTTTCACCGTTCAAAATTATATTACTTAATGTAAGATTTCTTGTATTAATAAAATAAAAATAAAAAAGCCTTTATTTGACCAAGCTTATACAGACAGTTACACCTTAAGTATTTAAACTAATAAACTAAATTAAATTACTCACTAATTGCTAATTATAATGCTAAGTTCTATTTACTATTGGTATTAAAAAACGATACTATTATATATATATATATATATTTCTTGTATTGGGCATAGTAAATTTAACACACTTTGTTTTTTTTGAGTTTAACAGTAGATTATTTGCATTAAACCAGTCCAGGACTTTCGCGAGTGAACCATTTACAGCATCAAGATTTGATTGTTTACGGTCTACCTGAAATATAAGCGACGTATCATCTGCAAATAGTACAATGTTACAAAAATCCTGCACATAGAAAGGCAAATCATTAATATAAACTAAAAAGAGAAAAGGGCCTAGAATTGAGCCCTGTGGGACACCCATACCTATGGGTAATCCTAAGGATCTACTTCCATTAATATCTACAAATTGAACTCTATCACTTAGGTAGGTGGCAACAAGGTTGAGTGCAGCATCTCTAATACCGTAATACCTGAGTTTTCTCAGGAGCGTATTGTGTTCAACACAGTCAAAGGCTTTTGAAAGGTCGCAAAAAACACCAATAGCATCCATCGAATTCTCCCAGGCTTTGAAAATGTGCTTTAACAATTTAACTCCTGCATCTACTGTAAAACGACCTTTTCTGAAACCATATTGCTCATTATGTAATAATTTATTTAAATTAAAGTGACTCTCTAATTGCAGCAACATAATTTTCTCAAAAATTTTGCTTATAGCAGGCAATATGGATATTGGTCTAAAGTTAGTAGGGTCATTTTTAGATCCGTTTTTGAACAAAGGTACTGTGTTTCATTAGATCAGGAAATACGCCTGTATCAACACATCTGTTAAATATTGCTGCAAGATGTGGAGCTGTATTCAAAATTATATTGTGAACTAGTTTTACAGAAATACCCCATAAATCAGCAGTTCTTTTTGAATTCAGTGTCTTGAACGCTTTTAATATATCTTTGCGCTCAATATATTTAAAACAAAAAATGACACTACACTCTCCAACGCCGCCCCTTACCAAGTTCTCGGCTTTGACTGGGCAAGAATCTAAGGAGCTAGTTGTATTTATTGGTATGTTTGTAAAGAAATCATTAAACAAATGCGCTACATCTAAATTATTTGAAACCACTTTATCATCACACTTAAGTTGAAAATTGTCATCGCGCAATTTAATTCTACCAGTTTCATTATTGATAATATTCCAAGTTGCTTTTACTTTGTTATTTGACTGCTTAATCTTATTACTTAAATATAAAGACTTGGCTATAGAACAAGGGGATATATAGAACAATAGGCTCGTAGGTATTCATCATCTCATCCCATTAACGTCCTACTACTGAGCACGGCTCTCCTTCATACATTTTAAGGGATATTAGCATACTATACCACGCTGGCCAGCTGGGTTGGTATAGAGTTTTGTTTCGAGTTTTCCCTCTCTTGCAGTGGATATTGTCTGCTCTGCCTGACTTACTCCCTTAGTCGACTCTTACGACACCCACGGGATAGAATGGGGTGGTGACATTAGGTATTAGTTAAGAACAATACTTGGATGCTTATTCTTACTGCATAAGAGAGTTGAGACTAACATTTTACGCTTAACTTGCCGTACCGTAAGATTCCAGAGGAATTTCTTACCACGTACGATTAGGCTGTGGAATGAGCTCCCTGCCGAGGTTTTCCCAAGAGACTATAGCATGGGGTTCTTCAAGAAAGGAGTTATAAGGTTTTTAAAGGGTCGGCAACGCGTGAGTGACACCCCTGGTGTTGCAAACGTCCATAGGCTACGGTAACTGCTTACCATCAGGCGGGCCGTATGCTTGTTTGTCACCTTGGTAGTATAAAAAAAAAAAATTTTACGCTGTGTCTGTATAATAATAATATATAAAGTAAGTCATTATTTGTCCTGACTGACTGTCTACTTATCAACACAGAGCCTAAACTGCTAGGACAACAAACTTGAAATTTTACTCAAAGGTTCTTTAAATAGTTTAAGCGCAGCACTGAGAAAGAAATTTGGGCAATTTAATCCCTAAACGGTAAAAAAAATGTTTTACCATAGAAAAGTCACTTGTAATAGGTAGGTATAATTTTGGCGTTTCTCACACTAGGAAACAATAGTTCCACGCAAGATATTGAGTATTATCTGAAACATTCTTCGTATCTAAAATACACAAATATATAAAAATTAGGGCATTTAAACACACTCCAGATTTTTTATAACATCGAAGACGTGTGAAGAAATTTTAATATAAAGTATCTATATAATTTTTTATTTCTTTAAACTTCCTAGTTAGATAAACAAAATAATGTAGTAACACGTTTTTACGATGAAGTGGTGCACACAGTCGAGTTCACGCTTCCCCGTCTAGCAGCCGATCCTCACAAAACTTTTGATATAACCTCCGTGTAGCCTACTGAATATTTCATTAAGAAGCCGGCGTTTTTTTGTCATGACGCTAAATTTGCATGTTATGAGTTAGGTACGCGTGATGACGTGTTCCCCAGCTATTTAATAAGGATGACTTGAATAGCTGTACTACTACATGTTCCTATTACAAGCTTTTCTTTTATGTTTACACTTGGGGTCGCCCGCGACTTCATACTCTAGATCTTATATATCTCACTACTACTCCGCTCCTATTGATCACAGCGTGATGTTATATAGCCTATAGCCTTCCTGGATAAATGCACATTGCAATGCTATTCAACAATAAAAAAAAAAATAATTGAACCAGTATTTTATGAGATTTGCGCGTTCAACCAAACAAATAAACTCTTCAGCTTTATAATATTAGTATAGATTCAAAATGTGCATCTCTTAACACGAAAATATACACGTGGGTTGGCCGTAGTCATATGTAAAAATTATATAGTCCAAACCATTTTTGGATTAACATGACGTAGTATCACGCCTATTTCCTAAATGTGTAGCAGAGGTGTAACATATCTAAGGCATTGCTAGCGTCTTCGTTATACACTATAACTATTGATACTATTAGTTTGCCACTAAGGCAGATTTATTATTTAATTGTGATTTGATATTTTATGGCAGTGAACACACCATTTAACAATGTATTCTGATTCAAACTCTGGTTATACGTTAGTAGTGTCTGGGCAAACTTAGTCTCTTAGTATGTTTATATGGCAACGATTCTAATTGACCATCTTAAGGCAACAATTGTTAGTCACTGTCCGCTAAGTATAGCCGTTCTTTGACGTCGGATATTCTTCTTTAGATTGTCGAACTGAGGACTCCTCGCCTGAACTGTGCATTATAATATAACTAGTGGCATGTCCCGGCTTCGTCTGGACATGGCACAATGGACATTTAACAAAAATAGCTTATATTACCTGCTGATAATGTAGATATCAATAAGTGAAAGAATTTTAAAAATCGGTCGAGTAGTTTTTGAGTTTATTCGTAACAAACAAACCAAAAAATAAATCATGAAGTCTTTATTCTTTGTTATATTAGTTTAGATTTAAAAAAAAACTTCTTCTATACCTTTAATTTTTTACAGAGTTATAGATTTAAACGTAGCCAGAAAAGATTTTCAAAGTTGTTCTCTACAGTCGCTAACGTTAAGCTTGAGACACTCTTAGTAGTTATACTGGACGTGATATTTCGCGATAAATATGAGATTTCCGTGTAAGTTTCATAGTAACGAGACAGCCGTGGAATACTGATAGGCGTCTGAGTGGAATTTTGAGTTATGAAATGTGTTTCTCGCGTTGTTTATTCATTTGCACAAGATAAGTAGGTCGGCAATGGCGGCGGGTGAAACGCCTTTTGCGATGATGGTATTATAATAGTGGTAAAAGAATCTGTGATTAGATAGGCCCTAATTTTGATTTCTGTTATGATAGCCCTGTGATATTTTTGTTACTCGGAAAATTTTAGATTAATTATATTATGCGGTCAAGTAAAAAATATAAAAAAATCGCCCATATCTGTGATATCGGAAAATTTGTTACATAGGTATTTGCTAAAATATAAAGCTTGGCTGTGGTCCCCTGCAAGGTCCTTCCACTGTCGGGCTTGCCCAAATTCAAATTTAAATCACTTTTTCATTTAGATCATACTGTGACACTTATTTCGTTGACTGAACTGACAGGGGTAGAGCCTAAAGAAAGAACCCGGCAAGAAACTCAGGCCACTTGTTCTCGGGCTCAGGCTCGCTTGTATGGTATACCTCTCTTGCCCTGAGTGTACAGCTGTAGAATATATTGTTATTATTTTATCGATGGTATGCGAGTAGCTAGCATACCAACTTACGCGCAATTAAGTAAAATTAAAAAAACTCCTAGTCTCGTATCCGTAAAAGTATATATCTATATAAATAATCTTTAATTTTAAACTGTTCGAAGTTTATATTTTTCTGTAGTAATGCTTGTTAGTTAAGTGCCAAAGCTTGTTATAAAAGTGACCAATCGCTTATAATATACTGCAAATAAACTGAGCGCATTTACATATCAACTTGATTAAGTAATTTTTTAACCCGTCATGTTTTTATTAGTCTCATTTTTTACGATGATTTTTTTAACCATATTTGTACATATTATATGTATTTTATAAATGTAAAATGATGAAATTTTCTTGCGAATATAATTTATTACGAAAATTATTATCCTCCACAAAACTTTATTTTAAATTATTTCACGTGTATTTAATATTGTATGAAATACATACATATTTTATGTGCAATAGGCACATATATTTTTATACTATTTAGGTGACAAACAAGCATAATGTTAACGTAGCCATTAGACGAAAGAAATATGAAAGGTGTCACTTACGTGTTGCCGACCCATTTTTTTTACATCGGGCTATGCCTGGGATAGAAAAACATTCCTTTTCCGCTAAAGACCAGCACTCACACACAGAAACATAACTACACCACAGTGTGTAAATATTTGGCTGTGGTCTTTTGTAAGATGGAAGTTCTTTTCCAGTTGCTTCCTCGGTAGTATGGTTCCCTATCTCTCTTAAATTAAGTTCTTTATGGAGAAAATCACGATTAAAATTCTAACAGTAGACAAGTGCCAAGTCAAAGTCCAATGCATGATACTTATGAACATCATAACAACAAATGCCAGCTTTTTTTTTCCTACGGCCAATTCGCTGACTAGGGTAGGGCCTTGAGAAGAATTGGCAAGAAAATCGGGCCACTCTTTTTAATAGCCAGAGTATAACATTAACAAATTGGTATGAGTTACAATATTAGTGGTAACAAAACGGGACGGAAAACCAATATCCAATACAAAATAAAATTTAAATAAGTATTTAATTAATAAGGAACAAGGCAACTTGGTCGATTCTACAAAAAAAAAGTAATCGTCGCGTCGTAAACAATATTTGTGTCAGTAAGTGGTACAAGTTCAAGTTCATCACCATTGACCCACAAATATAACTATAACAAAAACACATATAAATCTGTTGTCTTGGTAATTGAAATCCCATTAGTGTTGGGTGATGAAAATGAAGCGGCCTTAGGGCGGAATCAGATGGCAAATAAAATGCGAATCGCCCTTTTGTCTGCCCTAGGCGGACAAGCAAGATTCAATTTGTCAGGAATTTGGGTGTGGCTTAAGTTATAAGAGTCGCATATAGTTTATAACTAGTACCTAAACTATTTTTAATTGGATGCCATAGTTTAACTTTTAAATTATAAAGGGAACGTCATGTGGATGATATTAATACCACAGGATTCATAGCAAAGAGTAACAGGATGGGTTACTATAAGGACGACTTTATCACTAGCGCAGAGATTTTTCACTATTTGATTTAAAAAATGCTAGTCATTTCAGTCGTTAGCGGGCTGCTTTGCTGAACTGCCCGATATCGACAGACATTTGTTTTTCATTAGATTAACTATCAACACATCGCTTTGCTGAACTGCCCGATATCGACAGACATTTGTTTTTCATTAGATGAAAAACAAATGTCTGTCGATATCGGGCAGTTCAGCAAAGCGGCCCGCTAACGACTGAAATGACTAGCATTTTTTAAATCAAATAGTGAAAAATCCTCTGCGCTAGTGATAAAGTCGTTGTGTTTGTTTGTATAGAGTTTTTGAACATTTACACTCTTCATTCACTCATAAGCTACCTATATTTTTTGGTGTGCGAGTTTAACATTTTTATATATAATTTCAGAGTATTTTCCGTATTTTATACACAATGTAAAAGTTAAAGTTATATATAGTTCATCCTTTGTTATTATATCCCTCAATAATAATACATATTTAATATGAAGACTGTTAAAAATATATTTATTGTGTATAATGAAAGTCATATTATATTCCTGTATGAGTTTTTTTGAGGTTATTTAAACATTACTCGTATTATTAAAGTTTTTGTACGAACATGTTAATAAATTAATAAAAAAATTTAGGTGGTATGTATCATAATATTATGAAGTTTACCGCCTGATGTTTTTTTTTTAATCCAGACTTTGATAGTAAAACCCTTGTAATACTTTTTTATACTGTTTTGCTGACATCATCTTTCTAGTTTATTCATAACTTATGACCTTCATAAGTGTTACTTTGTAACCTAAATGAATAAATGAATTTTGAGTTTGAGTTTGAGTATACATTGAAGATGAGACAGTGCCAGTAGTATATTATTTATTCAGTGTGAGAGAAATGTTCTTAAGACGATCCTAAGTTATTCAAAATTCAATTCTTGAAATCTATAATATAAAAATGAATCGCTGAATGTGTTGGTAAGCGCATATCTCGAGAACAGCGGAACCGATTTCACTAATTCTTCTTTTGCTATGTTCGTTATTGTCAGGAGAAGGTTCTTATGTAAAAAAAAAGAAAGTTGACCTTAAAATAGTTTACCCCGGGCGAAGTCAGGGCGGGCCACTAGTACACAATTTTTTTTTTTTTTATTTGAAAAGACGAGTACCTACCGCAATAAAGACTGGTCTACCAGTTCATATTGTGTTGGGCCGACTTTACAAACGAATATGTTATCCAAAGCCCATAATGTTTAATTTCAGGAAGACTGGGTTTCGAGGCTATGTTCAACAGGAGGTCAGTCTAGATTCTCCGCTGTTTTCTTAAAACTTAGTACCACAAATTGGTGACACGGAGAGGACAGCCCCCGGGGGTCCAGGGTTTTTGTCGTCCGACACCTGCCCAAAAGATCCAGTTTCTTGTTTGTGAATTCTTATTGGAGACAACTGATAAGTTCGCTTTAGATCACACGATCTGCATATTATTACATATGATTTATTACAAAAATCTATGTAAATATAGTTCTGAATAATATATTATTCTTTGTTTGACATAACTTAGGTAGATTTTGTAGTTTTGTATTTTTTATGTTTTGTATTGTCCCCTTCTGCGATATATTTAGGTCTAGGTCCCTAATAAGGGAGTTGTATTTAATAATAAAAAATACCGCATAACGACATGGAATCCAAGTCCTTCATGGAATCAAAATCCTTTAAAATAAAAGGTACAATTCTGCGGTCGCTAGGCAAGTTCAACATTGTGATCATTTTTGTAGCCTTTGTATATGAACTAAAACTTTTGAACTCATTTATTCATTTAGGTTACAAATTATTGATGTTTTTTCTAAAAATTATTCGCTGACATAAAGGTAAATTATACTTATAATCATAGTTAGTTATCCTACTATTCAACTAAATTGGATATTAAATTGAATTAAATTGGATTGTATATTGGAGTCATTTTCTTCCAGTCCTTGAGGCAAGTTTTTCGAAATATCGTTTTCAAGTAGATTGTAACTAACTACCCAAAACTACTGTTTTATTTACATTGATAATGATTTTGCGTTATTTTAATTACATATCATTTTTTTTTAAAGACAACTCCCGCACTAGTGAACAAGCTCTGTGTCGTGGGGGACGTTACAAACATACAATTAACGGACACAAATTACACCCAGACTCAGAACAACTCTTTGTGGGTCACACAAAGTTTTGTCCTGTGTGGGAATCGAACCCACAACCCCGTGCACAGCAGGCGCAAATTGCGACCATTGGACCACCGAGGTAGTCAATTCATTGTCTTCCTAACCATATTTCGCTCATGGCATCTCGACCTTGTCTAGCCATCTGCACTAATATTTATTTTGCACAATAATTTCAAATGAATTTTCACACTAAATAACAAATCGTCAACAGATCACACAGTGTAAACAGACTTTATAACAGATTTGTGTCGCATACGACACAGGGGGGAAATCTATTGGCCCTCGCCTGGAGACGTAACGTGGAATCGAGCTACTTGTTCCGCTCCTCTGTTCAACTCACCCACTCTCGTATGTTCTCTCATGTTGAACATAGTGTCTGCATGTTATTGAAGACTTTGTGCATACGATTGGACAACTTTTAAACAAATTATACAGCTATAAAAAGTTGTTACGTAAATCTAATAATAGGTATTATTATTATTCATATCGAAAAGAGATAATAGGTACATCTTTGTAAGTGTGTCACTACCTATACAAAACAATCGTAATCCTCACAATCGCGATTTTATAAATGAAATTACATCATATACTTTCGCGGTAGTAGTATTATATTTAGTAGTAATTTTTAAATTTCATTACTTAGGAATTTTATTTGGATGTCAAGTTTTATCTACGATTCCACGGCTAAAGATTTAAATCAATAATGTAATTTATTATAATTAACTTACTTATGTTAATTGAATGTTATTTAAAAAATGGTAAGCACCACCGCAATATAAAAGTCACTAACGACGTCTAGAGTGCAATAACGGAACTAACCTGGATGGCAAGTTACGAAGTTCGCACGGAAAATTACTGTAAAACGTATAATTTGCCGTGAAGGTGTGGTTCTTTCTCTGGCTCGTACACTACATAAAAAAGTAATAAAATTATTAAACATGCATGAACAGTTTCAGACAAATTTATATTACTTTGCACTCACTCCGAGATCTATTTATAGTATCTTAACATATCCTTACTAATATTATTAATGTGAAAGTTTGTAAGTAGGGATGGATGGATGTTTTTTACTCTTTCACGTAAAAACTTCTGAACGGATCTAGATGAAATTTGGCACAGAGATAGATTATGGTTTGGAATAACACATAGGTTTTTTACCTACAAATCCACGCGGGAGGAGCCACGGGCAACAGAAGTAATAAATAATGGGGTGACGTTGCCAGGTATAATCTCAGATATCGAGCTTATACTACTTTTATCTACTTTACTAGACTCAGTAATCAAACACAAAATCCCAGCATGACCCGTGGTACTTGTACCTACTATTGAGTCACTGAGGCATTAAAACTTGAAGTCATATTTTTTTTTTTTTTTTAATACTACTTGGGTGGCAAACAAGCATACGGCCCACCTGATGTTAAGCAGTATCCGTAGCCTATAGACGCTTGCATTACCAGAGGTATCACTTGCGTGTTGCCAACCCATTTTTTTACACCAGGGTTTTAAGATGGAAGTAACCCTGGGATAGGAATACGTATCTTTCAAAACGCATTCCTAAATGAGCGCTGGAGACCTGTACTCACACACAGGAACACAACTACACCGCTGTGTGTAGTCATTTTGCTGTGGTCTTCTGTAAGGTGGAGGTCCTTCCCCAGTCGGGCCCGCTCGCTAGTATGTTGCCCTACCTCTCTTAAAATATATATTCCTGCATAAAATCATACCTCACACAAAAAAAGAAGCATGACAAAACTTCAAACCACTCATTACAGCAAGTCGTCACAAATACGTAACAAAATTCCCCTTATTACTAACCATAGCCCATAAACATTTGTGAGTTATTATCCAACAGTTATGGCGTTATTATAACCAACTATAAAAGTTGGCGGCCAGTCCGTAACTAAGCCAATCTTGCTTTATCACCACTAAAACTGGTGGTATAAATTGATACTATAAATAGTTTCAACGTGCTGGTACTCGTAGGGTTGGTTACAGCTTTTGAAATGAGTTTTGAAAGTATTCGCATATTAGATATGTTTAATATAATATGGTGCATTATACAGGCTGATCGACATCTTAGTATATTCGGCTAGGTAGTATAGGTAATTTTTCAAAATTGATTGTGAAACCATGTTTGGTTGACCACCATCAAAAAAAAAAAATATTACAAAATAGGAGACCAAATTTCATTCAGTCTCATCTTTTCTCTAACTCCTATTTAACAAAATAGGAGATCAAATTTTAATTCAGTCTCAACTTTTCTCTAACTCCTATTTAACAAAATAGGAGACCAAACTTTAATTCAATCTCAAATTTTCTCTAACTCCTATTTACCAAAATAGAAGACCAAATTTTAATTCAGTCTCAACTTTTCTCTAACTCCTATTTAACAAAATAGGAGACCCAATTTTAATCCAGTCTCAACTTTTCTCTAACTCCTATTTAACAAAATAGGAGACCCAATTTTAATTCAGTCTCAACTTTTCTCTAACTCCTATTTAACAAAATAGGAGACCCAATTTTAATTCAGTCTCAACTTTTCTCTAACTCCTATTTAACAAAATAGGAAACCAAATTTTAATTCAGTCTCAATTTTTCTCTAACTCTGCAACTTTTCAAAATTGATGGTGGTCAACCATGTTTAGTTGACCACTATTAATAACTTGCACATAAGCGAATGAAGTATGTCTAGATCGAATCAATTGGTGTAGTCTCTGCCTTCCCCAATGGGAGACGGTCGTGATGATATGTATGTATTTATGATGTTCATGTGATTTATACGTCGTATTGGTAATATATCAAATTATTTTACTGGTGTATATACTTCAGCATTAAACTTTGGCGTTTTGGTTTGTATATCTGTTTGTGTATGACTTAACAACCGCTGTGTATAGTTGATTGGCTGTGGTCTTCTGTACGGTGGAGGTCCTTCTTCATTGGACTTGCGCGCTAGTATGGTTCCCTACCTATTTTAAATTTATTTTGAAATGATGTTGTGCAAAAAAGAATCGCAACATGGCAAACCCATCAAATTCCATACATGCTCAAGCAATACTTAACGTACGAATAAAAGTAACAAAACGCGAATCTTTCTTAAGGTATCACAGCAGTAATCAATAAAGCATTCCGGTCAGTCGGAAACTACATTCATTATTCAGCGCTACACCAGATACTATCTGCTGTGTAAAATTACACTTCCTTCCCCCTATAACGTGAACGATCGCTAGAAGCGCTTTAACCGCTTGAGGTGCAAGGGTCCGTAACTCGTTGCTTCACGGCTGTTGAGCAAACACCGGGCTTTATAAAACTTCGTGAAGTGTTGAAATGTGAAATCTTGCGTTTTTGTAGCTTGTTTGCTAGATCGGGTATTCCGAATGTTTTAACTTGATTTCGTCAAGTGAAAATCTTGTTTGAAAACTTTTTCGGAGGGTTTCATTTTTAAATTGGATTGTTAAAATTAATTTTCTTGTTTGTATATCAACTTCAAAATTTATTTATAACATCATAAATGCTTTAAAAAAATCTTTAACTATTAAATCAAATATATTATATTGACTCTTCATTGTTCTAGTGTTTGTATTGTTCCCTGATTGCTGAGCGGGAGTTTGGGGGTTCGATTCCTACCCAGAACAAATCTTAGTGTGATGAGAACGATTACTTGATTTACAATTTGGTATGAGTTACAATAACATTCACTCCTGAGCTATGCTGTGTAATGCGGAGACTGCTCCGCATTGTACACTGGGTGCCAATAGCCTAAGGTAAGGAGGTATTTGATGATTCGGAAATGATCACAAAGTAAAAAGGGTAAATTTATTCATCAGTATTTATTTATTTCAGCCAAAAGATGTCCACAGCAGAACTTAGAATACCCTGGCGACTTCATCAAAATGTCTTGAAACTGCAAATACTAAAAAGGAAAGCAAAGTATCCTGTTTCTAAAATATCTTATTCTTATTCGTAAGTATACAAGTTCAGTACACAACACATGTTATCAGATGTGAACCGTGACGTTATCTCAAGTAGACAGTAACTGGGTATACAGTCACTGTCTGCTCTGTCTCTGTAACCTTGTATTCGAGGCTTTATAACTTTGAAGAAAAACTTGGAGCTTACTAAGAGAAATGGGTATTTCTGTTGTGATCTTGATAAGTGTAAAGCAGTGTGGGTTTTGATGGTGACGGACGGATTTGTTGAAAGTCTCTTATAGATACATATATCGCACCCTAATTGGAAATAAAGGTATTTAGATAAAGTGAGTCCGTTTAGTTATTTTTAATAATATGACAATTAGGCCACTGCTGTTGATCTTGAACTAGCAGTCGATGTCTTTTGGCTGAGATGATGATAATGATGAAACAGCATTCCTTAAAAGCGGTGGTGGAGGACTGGGAAAAAAACCGATTTGCACACAAGAGTTCCGAATTCAATCTCTAATGGTAGTATTAATGTAAATTCCACTTTGAAGTGTTACCTACTAATCAAATAATTCACCATCTGCTAACGGAGAAGGAAAACTTCGTGAGGAAATCCACATGTCTTAGAAAAATTCTAATGACATGTCTGATTCACCAGCCCGCATTAGGCCAGCGTGTGTGAATTAAGACCTAAACCCCCTCTCTCTCTCTTAATAGAGAATAGAAGAGAGGAGACCCATGCCCAGCACGTGGGACGTGTACGGGTTGCTATTATTATATATAATAATATAATTAAAAAGCATTATAGGATGCCGTGTAAATTGAAAATTACTTTTTAAGCTACCAAACATCATTGCTAGAATTAAAAAATACTGATGTTCTTAGTATAAATAGAAAATTCACTCCAAAGTTTTTATCATGATAAACAAGTGGTGTTGTATTTTTTATTTAAGTGCAGCTATCTGTGTGGTTGGAAGAAATATGGCGGCAACGTGACGACTTAATCTGTCCGTACCGTGTAACTGCTAGAGAAATGTGTAAATAATTTTCAATTGTTACTGTTTTGTAGAGGAGATGCTGCTTTACTGGGTCTTGGTAAGTTTGTTTGTATGATATATAGAGACAGGCAGACCTAAAGGCTTAAGAAAAGATATATTGGGTTCTTGTAAGACAATTACGACACAATTTAATTGTTACTCTGTATTTTATTGTGTGTTTGGTAGTTTTATTGGTAGAAACTGTCAGTGTAACAATTCACAACCATTATTTGTAGTAGAATAATATCAGGTTAAAATTAAACCTGTAAGGAGAACGCATTAAATATGATTGTCAAATCATCAGGATTCGCATAAAATGTTAAACTATTTTTTTTTTCAAAAAGACACCTCTCGTTTTAGGGAAAAAGCTCTGTATCGCGGGGGACTTTACATACATACACTTAACGGATACAAAGTAAATCCAGACTTACTTATACAACCCATTAGAAATCATAAATTCATCATACAATGTTTTGTCCCGTGTCAACAACACGTGCTTCTTCTTCTAATTCGTTTCGTTCTTGGCAAAACGGTCGTGGTCACAATGATTGATTAATGTGGAAAAGGCTGATGCAGCTCGCCTTACGATGTCTCGCCAATTATTTCTGTGGGTGGACAGTCTGGTGCACTCATTAACAGGCAACAACATGTTGCTCTGTGCTAATGGCGAGTTAACCATTTTAGTCTAAAACCAACCGTGCAGTCGAATATTATAAAATACATTTCGATAAATGAATCAGATACACACTTCAACCAATAAACGTCCCGTGCTGGGCACGGGTCTCCTCCATACATTTGGAGGGATAATAGCCTACTACACCACGCTGGCCAGACGGGTTGTTATAGGGTTTTGTTTCGAGTTTTCCCTCTCTTGCAGTGGATATTGTCTTATATATAATCTTGTATTTAGATTAGATATAAGATAGAAGATTTTTGTGAATCAGATACAGTCAGAAGCGAATAATTGCTATAGCAATAGCACACAGAAGAGAAAACAACTCTCGTATCTCGTACCGCAAGACACTCGAGCTAAGAACGCTCGAGCCCACATTCAATTCGGTCGTCGGTTTTCGTCACACACACTCGTTGCAATTTGCAACGAAAACATCCCTTTATAAGTCCAAACTGCAATGCGAGCGCAAAAGGCTTATTCGGCTTCGTACGCGCCCCATTCAAGGAGGAAGCTAAGTAAGGAAAAATCGGGTCTCCTTTTTTCTCCAGAGCTTTTCAGGCTAGAATGAAAGGGGTTGTCAATATTTTGAGCGGTATGAATGGATCTCTGTAGTGGATGTCAATGGAGGCTTAAGTACGGGGTGTCGTTTTCCATTTGACAGGCCCGGTCGTATGTGAAAAAAAGGATGATATTTATTTGTGTTATCTCTGAATATAGTAATTGGACTATCAATTAGACTAGCTATGGTATTATGCCTAAATAAAGGGATTTTTTTATTAGAACCCTATGATATTTTCATACCATATTGTAAATATCATACTCTGGCGATTAAAAAAAAACAAAATTTTTTCGAGACTTTGTCAGCGAAATCTTGAGTTCTGACGTCTTGGCTGTAGGAGAAAAATATGCTTACTTTTGTTTATTTTGACGTTCATAGGTATCATGCATTTGATCGAAATGAATAACGAATTTGAATTTTATTTGAATTTGAGTACACAAAGCGGCAATATCACAAATACGTGTTTTTTCCTATATACAACAGAAACTCATATCATACCAATAAAATGTACAAAATTATATTATCCCCATTTTAATACAATTTTAAAAACAAACTAAGTAATTGATAGATCGACGCCACACATTATCTTAAGTCTAGTTAACTAAACGTCCAAATTACAACACAAACTAGTGCGGAACTAGTACACCGGTTTAGTAGTTGGGTATAACTTGGATGCTCTTACACCCCAACTATTGAGCTGTGTGTACATAAAATGTTTACTATATTAACATACAACGGCTTAACTTAATCAACAAAGTGTTTTAAGTAGCTTAAGTGAATAAAACTGACATAATTTTTAAGTGAAATCTTGTTTAGGCGCGTTGTGCACTTTTTGAGTGAAATAAAAGCGTAAATCTCGCGTCATCGTCACCGCACGCGCTAGACGATACAATTCACGAGTGACTTAGTTTTCTTCTATCGGCAATCCCCAAAGGCAACGCCCCATGTTTTTTTTCAACATTAGTTAACAACATATTTAAACGTGTCTGTGAGGTGACGAATTAAGAATACAAATGTCACCACCCGGTTCCATCCCGAGGTTGGCGTAAGAGTCGACTAAGGCATGTGCCTTAGTCGACTCTAAATTGGATATTATCTGCCAAACGGGTTGGTATTGGGTTTTGTTTTGAATTTTCCCTGTCTAGCTCTCTCTCTATAAAAGAAAATCAGGCAGATAATACACTGCAAGAGAGGGAAATTTCGAAACAAAACCCAATACCTACCCGTCTGGCTAGCATGGTATAGTAAGCTAATATCCCTTCAAGTGTATTCCCTATTGAGGAGACCCGTGCCGAGTATTGGGACGTCTATGGGTTGAGATGATGATGAAGATGATCTTTAAACTAGATTCAGTCTGGATACTTCCAGATAGATAGTTCAAATTCTCAAGCTATTATTATCACTTAAAACCAGTTTCATTCGCTGTCAAATAATAATATAACTTGATCTGTGTCGTGACCAGTGGCAACACTCTCATATCGTGGCTTACCCTTTTGAGATAGCTCAAAGCCAATTAGATGCGACGACAAGCCGAGGAGGCTGTGGCAGGCTGTATGCGTCGGCGGCGCCTTTACAAAACTTTGTTATAGCATGTTTAGATGAATCCAGTGATAGCGAAGATTGGAGTGTTTAAGATGACGTATCTATTGAGATCAAAGATATGATGTTATGAGAAGAAGCTGGAAGTGTAATTTTATTGAGAGCAGAAAACATGATTATATTGTGTAAAATAAAGTTTTATAGAAAGAAGTAGAGCATGTGCAGGAAAATTATGATTAATAATAATATGGATAATATCTTTTTAACAAAAAATTGAACCGACGAAAAAAACAGGATTTGAAAAGTAAAAAATAATAAAGTTTTGAGTCGGCGCCAAACAAACAAGCCATCATCTCACTTTATGTATATGCTCTACGTTGGTGAATCAGTTACGGCAAGTATTATATATGTAGGTATAGATTAATTTGCTTATTCGTTAGTTTGGCGCCGACTCAAAACTTTATTATTTTTTACTTTTCAAATCCTGTTTTTTTCGTCGGTTCAATTTTTTGTTAAAAAGATATTATTTTTTAATTTTTTGTGACTTACATATCCATATCAATAATTATACATCACAAATTGGTTATAAAGTCCTTGTGATCTCAATCAAAAGACGCGCACTGGTCTACCAGTGCACGTCTTTTGACTGAGATCACTGCGCTGTGCAAATCCTTATGCTATGTAAACATAAGCATTAAGCTTACATTTACATAAAGATTTACACAGCGCAAATAAATCCTTATGCTTATGTATACATAAGCATTAACTGGCCTGTTGGTCTAGTGGTTAGTGACTCTGACTGCTACGCCGGAGGTCGTGGGTTCGATTCCCACCCAGGACAAATCTTTGTGTGATGAGCACGAATGTTTGTTCTGTGTCTGGGTGTAATTAATTTATAATATGTATGTATTTAGAAATATATAAGTATGTTTATCAGTTGTCTGGTTACCATAGTTCAGGCTCTGCCTAGTTTGGGATCAGATAGCGATGTGTGAGTTGTCTCGAAAATATTATTATTATTAAGGTTTAACACAGTGCAGCGTTAGTATACGACCACGTCTCAGATGTATAATGTTCATCACTGGTAACATACACGGGTCAAGCATTTTTGTCGCGATATTTGCGATATATCTGCAATATTTAGGACAGGGAGATATGGCTAAGCCA
Organism: Trisateles emortualis; assembly: GCA_947095525.1. Lineage (NCBI taxonomy): Eukaryota > Metazoa > Arthropoda > Insecta > Lepidoptera > Erebidae > Trisateles > Trisateles emortualis. The sequence goes on along the minus strand of OX352748.1, from coordinate 856,782 downwards.
TTCAAACACTACCCAGCCGAATCCGATTAGCGAGTAACCTCCTTTAACGAGTTACTACTTTTGACAAGTGACCTGTTATGGTGTCCTCTTCGAGCTTTTCGGGGGTGTTGAATACGAATATAACATCTATTTCGTGATCAAAGATGAAGAACGCGATTTTTTCTAAAAAGTCTATCTTTGTATTTAGAAGTTTTAATTTTTTTTTATTACTTACCTTATCTTTGTACCTTTGATTAAACAATAAAATCAAAATCTTTATTTTCCTTTTCTTTTAAGGCAAGTCCCTCGCTAGGTAACAAGCCCTGTGTCGCGGGAGACTTTACAAATATACAATTGACGGATACAAAGTACACTTATACTAGTGACAACCATTGGCACCCCCATGGGTCACACAACTTTTTTCCCGTATGGACATCGAACCTAAAACACGCCGCGTAGTGGTAAACGGCGAGGTAACCACTTATGCCACTGAACCAAATATCGTCTTATAGTCCATAAAACATTTTTTTTTTAGGCTAACGAAGCTGCTTAAAATATCCTGACATTAATATTTAATACTTTTATCCTTCGTCTAGGTGCTTCTTCTATTATAATTTGACGAAGGCCATTTGAAGGCCATTGCTGTGGTGAAGCCGTCGATAGCCTTGGACACCACGACCTGTCATGCAGCAGGAGTGCAAGCCACATGTATTTTTTATACTACTTGGATGGCAAACAAGCATATGGCCCGCCTGATGTTAAGTAGTTACCGTACCCTATGGACTTTTGCAATACTTACCAGGGGTATAACTTGTGTATGTTGCCGACCCACCTTTTTACACTAGGGCTTTAAAATGGAGTATCCCTGAGACAGGAAAACGTTTCTTTCAAAACGCATACCTAAATGAGCGCTGAAGACCTGTATGGGTACAGGTCGCCAGCGCTCATTTAGGAACACAACTATGTACATCGCTGTGTGTAGTTATTTGGCTGTGGTTTTCTGTAAGGTGGAGGTCCTACCCCAGTCGGGCTTGCTCGTTAGTATAGCACCCTACATCTCTTAAAATACGGCACGCTAACCTAAATGACATACTCCGACGCGCTCTTGTCACCACTGGCGTTACAGCTGTACGGGAACCCAATTGTGTATATATATTGTGTACACAACGATGGTAAGAGACCTGATGGTATGTCTTTACTGCCCTGGAAGATGGGTAGGCCTTTGATGTGGGATGCAGCATGTGTCTACGCCATCACGCCATCCCATCTCCCAAGCACAGCAGGTGGTACTGCTGTTGCATCTGCGGAGACTCTCAAGGGGCGCAAATACAGCATTCTCATCAAAGATTATGTTTTTGAGCCGTTTGGGTGGGGTGCAAGTGCTCGCGGTCTTTTCAAAGCTCTGTCGAAGCGTTTAATCGACGCTTCACGTGACCAGAACGCTGGTTTATATTTGGCTTAAAGAATAAGCATTGCCATTCAGCGCGGCAATGCTGCCAGTCTCTTGGCCGCGTTTTCAGTAGACAGGTCGAGGTTTTTTTTTATTAGAATCTATAATCGAACATTTTGAATTAATTACCATTATTATTTTTAAATTTATTACAAAATTTATTAAATATGTTTATTCTAATCTGTAATAATATAGGCAATTAATGTTTTAATTATAATCAGAGTACTTATATTTAGATTTAAATTTGTACGCTTCATTGCAAAACATAAACCATGTTCTATGATTACAAACAAAGATTTTGATTTTGATTTTTGCTGCACTAATGGAAAATAACTAATTTATTTTAAGTCGGCGCTAATCATTTATTTATTACCATTTCACTTTACGTAATAAATAATTTGTTTGTTAGATGGTTTGTTGGTAGTTAAGTAGCTGCTATAAACTATTGAAGAGTGCCCTTAACGGTCTTCCGTGTCGGTTGTAGATCAATTTAAGGTCTCCTTGATGATGTAGTATCATTAAAACTGTATATGTTTAGCAAATTTTAACAAAATCGGTAAACAAATGTTAATGTTATGAGTGAACAATCAATTATTCCCTACTTATTTAACTGAGGGGTATTATTTCTAGTTGAAAATACGGAGTTTCCGAAAAGCTAATAATTTACAATCAGAGTGCATCTTATGACCTCTCCAATAAGCCTAAACACGGCTAGAATACATTGTTTATTTATGGAGTTCCGATGCTTATGCCTTCCAAGTTCATCATCAGATTAGTTTAATGGTACCATTTTCATCAAAAACATTGAATTTACTTTATTACAGTCGCTGTAACTATCTTATTCGATATCTATATTATCCTATCGCCATTCACAAAATGCTTATTATTGTGAACTTGCGGCAGTCATTTGTGGTCTTCTTCATTTGTTTTACTTCACCAAATGATACTTTCTGAATGCAAATGCCTGACTTATTGTAGAAAATATCAAAATCGTTATATGTTTGCCTATAATATTTGAGGAGTTCTCTCAATTCCCCATGGATCCCATCATAAGAGCTGAATGTCGTTAAAATGGGACCAACTTCAAAGTATATCCTATCGAATAAAAAAAAAATTATCGAAATCGGACGACCCTGTAAAAAGTTATGCGTGGTCATACATAAAAAAAAATAAAAAAAATAAAAAAAAAAAAAAAAAAACAAATATACGGGTCGACTTGAGAACCTCTCTTTTTTTTTTTCGTCGGTTAAAAATGTAAACTATTTGTAATGTTACTTGAAATTATATAAATAGTAACAAAGCAATACAGAATGCAATATGACGGAAAAAATGCAACAATTAATAATATAACAATACTACCCGAATTAAAAAATGCTAACACCCCATATACTAGCAATTAAGAAGAAAAAGGGCTGCAAGTAAGTTGTAGCTGCAGGAAACTGTAATTTTATCCTAAACAAAAATATAGGTAATATATTTTTGTTTAGGATAAAATTACAATTTAAGTATCAAATAGATCACTTAAATTCAGGTGTTTTAAAGTAGGGGACTTGCTAAAAAAGGGCCAAATTAAAAGTACCCAGAATCGACGTTTATGCATGAAGAGGTTGATGAATGTAGGAGGCTAAGGAAGTATGTTTGGATCGAAGCAATTGGCGTACCATAGTCTTTGCCTACCCCACTGTGAGACAGACGTGATGATATATGTAGGTATTTGAATAGCCATAGACTAAAGGAAAGGCAAATAAAATCATTTATCCATACATAAATTCTTTAACCAATGTTCTCAAAGATATAAAAAAGCATGACCGCACCACAAACCGTTTCCCTTGGCTCAATTTATTATTTAATTAAGTGCCATCCACCGGTACGTTTGCGAGCCCAAGATATTACCGAGGAAATATAACGCTACCCTTTTTTTCTGATCTAATATAACATAATTATTGCTTTCAACAAAGTCGACTAAAGTGTGGAAGCCAAGTTAATAATAACGCAATAATAATCTGGCAAAAAAATTTGCACATCATTATCAAATTTGAGAAGGTTTCCCCCTTGGATTTCGTTTTTCATAGAATTGTTCTAATTTTCATATGGAGTCTAATTTAAACATTACTTAAACAAGAAAAGAAAAACAAAATGTCATAGTGTAGTAAAGCAAAGTAGCTGAAAAATAGTACCTATTTAATATACAAAACGTAGGAATATACGATATAATAATATGTAGTGTGTGCTATATAGATAATGTACCAATACTATGTTTAGATTGATATTAATTGATAGACAATTATTATAAATACCTACGGAGAAATAACTAGCTATTAACATATAAGTATTGTGTATCCTGCCCCCCTCTCTCAATACACTAATAATATAATTTAGTATGCCTGTTGATGGATAAAAAACTAAAATAATAATGTATTAGTATCTGGCAACTTATAACCTAGTTTAGAAAGACACTGTCGGTGACTAGACCGGCCAAATGAAGAGCCACTTTACATCAAAGCTGAAACTAGGATGAAACAACAGCAGCGGTAAATCCAAAGTTTGCCCGCCAAGTTCTATTTTATTATGGAGAACACCTGAATGGGTGCTCGAAACTCCCGCGAATTTGACTCACTAAAGTTTAGATATTTAATTAAAGATAAGTTTATAAATTGAACTTAACAAGGCAAGTTATTGGTGATGTCTTTGGTTATGTAAAAACTGCGTTTGAAGTAGTTTGGGTGATTAAAAACGTTTGATCTGTTATTATGAACGATTTAAAACAAGATCGAATCAAATTACTCAAATAAGAGCTTTAATTTGGTTAAGACTTATATGTACAGATACGCTGCGTCGATTCAATTACTTCATTCTAACAGTAATCGGTAAATTACTGTTAGAATGAAGCAACGAGTGGTAAATAAATAAATAAAATATGTTTTATGGACGAATTTGTTTTTGTCCTAAGCACAGTTCTTTAACATAATTGCATTTAATTTTAATTTAATGTGTTTTTTGCACAATAAATAATGCAAAAAAATAATATTTATTATAGCCCATCATCTCAGCCATAAGACGTCCACTGCTGGACATAGGCCTCCCCCAAGGTTTTCCACATCGTTCGGTCCTGAGCTGACCTTGTCCATCGGTTGCCCGCAACCTTTACCAGGTCGTCGGTCCACCTTGTTGGAGGCCTGCCCACGCTGCGTCTGCCAGTTCGTGGTCGCCACTCTAGAACCCTTCTGCCCCAACGGCCATCGGTTCTGCGAGCTATATGCCCTGCCCATTGCCACTTAATTGATGCAATTCTTAGAGCTATGTCGGTCACTTTAGTTCTCCTACGGATCTCCTCGTTTCTGATTCGGTCTCGCAGGGAAACTCCAAGCATAGCTCTCTCCATTGCTCTTTGGGTGACTTTGAGCCTTCGCATTAGGCCCATAGTGAACGACCACGTCTCGGATCCATAAGTCATCACTGGCAACACACACTGGTCAAAGACTTTCGTCTTGAGACACTGCGGTATTTGAGACGAGAAGATATGGTTAAGCTTCCCGAACGCTGCCCAGCCAAGTCGGATTCGACTTGGCTGGGCAGCGTTCGATTATTATAGCCCATTTATAGAGAAATATTTAAAGGCTATTATAATCTCACTACAACTTAAAGAAGGCATTGCAGTAACAACAAATGTGACACAGACACAAAATAACGCAGACTGCTAATCCAGAGGTCGGAGGTTCGATTCCCGTCACGGAACAAAACTTTGTGTGATTCATAAATATTTATGTCGAGTTTGGGTGTAATTTGTGTCCGTGAATTGTATGTTTTTAAAGTCTCCCCCGACACAGGGCTTGTTCCCTAGTGCAAGAGTATGTAAATATTGTCTTCTTTTAAGCTTTATTTCAATGTCCTTTTATAACGAAGTAAAAAGCCTGAAACTGTTTTCAACGGTCCCTTAAAATGTTGGATTCAATTGGCTGACTAATCAATCTTAGTTCTTCTCCTAATTAGAGACGGCGCCAACAAACTTGGTAATGAAAGTATCTACGGGAAAAATAAGGCCAGGAGAGAACTTTACGGGTTATATTTACGGGTTCCGCACTTCTTTTAACTAGTATAATATATAAACGAAGTAGGAAATACCTCGGAAAAATAAAACAGTAGTATAAAATAACAATTTAAGAAAAGAGATAGCAAGCGAGCAATCCCAACTGGGGAAGGACCTCCACCTTACAGAAGACCACAGCGAAATAACTGCATACAGCGGTGCATCTGTGTTCCTGTGTGTGAGTACAGGTCTCCAGCGCTCATTTAAGGATGCGTTTTAAAACAAAACATTTCACTATCCCTCGAATATTCCATCTTAAAGCTCCGGTGTAAAAATGGGTCGGCAATACGCAAGTGATTTTGCTATTTTTATTATTTTTAATTTTATTTTTTTATAAATATATATATTATTATTTAAGATACTTTATTTAATTGTATTTTTATTTATTTTTCTTTTTACTTTACATTTTTACTCACGCAACACATTGACACGTCGCTCGTCCTGTCCCTAGGGCTCTGCTGAAAATCAGCGCTGTTGTGTGACCCGCAACTATTAGTTGTTGGCGCCGCAGCATTATGCTGAGCAGAGTCCAAATTCCAGCAGATGTGACATACAGTGGGTACAAAAAAGAAAACTATGTAATCTATATTTTTTTTAAATTATTTTTTTGTTTGTTTAGTTTTAAGTAAGTATTAAAAATCATTTTTTTTTGTATTCCCCAGTGTATGTTTTGTTTTCTCTGGAATTAAATGAATTTTTCTTTCTTTTCTTTCTTTTTCTGATACCTCTGGTATTGCAAGCGTCGGTGTCGTATGCTTTTTGCCATTCAAGTAGTATTAAAAATCAGGTTAATATATAGTTTCATGAATTTTGACTGCCTTGGTGGTCCAGTGGCCCCAGTATGCGCCTGCTGTGCACGAGGTTGTGGGTTCGATTCCCACACAGGACAAAACTGTGTGTGACCCATAAAGTGTTGTTCTGAGTCTAGATGTAATTTGTGTCCATTAATTGTATGTTTGTAAAGTCCCCCGCGACACAGATCTTGTTCTCTAGTGCGGGAGTTGTCTTTATTAAACTCACACTAAACTCACTCTAAACTCACACTATAATTCGGAATGACTGCATAACAAACGTACGAATAAAATACACACAGTTGAATTGAGGACCTCCTCTTTTTTTGAAGTCAGATAAAAATCGTCATAATCAAGATATAGCGATCATCAAGATACATAGATATAACTAAAGCTTAATTTGAGTGTGGCAGACCTCTAAAGCAATGTTTTTCAAACATAACAAAGTAACTCTGACAGAAACGTTCGAAAACATTAGAAGACTCATATTTCTATCCCAATATCTATACTAATATTATAAAGAGGAAAGATTTGTATTTTTGTTTGTTTGTTTGTTTGTTTGTTTGTATGTAATGGATAAACTCAAAGACGACAGAACCGATTTTAAAAATTCTTTCACAATTAAAAAGCTACATTATCTGCGAGTAACATAGGCTATATTTTATTAAAAAAAAAATAGGGGTAAATAATGCCAAGACCTCTGACAATCACTGACTAAATTAGTAACGCCTAATAAACGCCTATAAAATAATTGCTATTTAATTTTTTGTAGGCGCTAACATTTAACAATACTCTAATTTAGGTAATCAGGAAAGCAGCAGAGAAAAGAAAACACTCCACCGAATCTGTCTGATCAAGATAAACTCAATAAGTACCCAATAAAATTTAATACGATTTTCACCAGGTGATGGCGTAATTCTTCCATTATAGTTTTGTGAGTGTGAATTGGCTGAAGTATTACGATGATAGTTAAACGACTAGGCAAAATCTTGCCGTAGGAGGCAATGTTATTCCTAAATAGATCTAAAAAAAAGTCCATGATACTATGTGTCTATCTGCGACCACAAAAATTACTCACAGCGAAACGCGTGATCGGCCTCTGTCTCATCGGAATACTTAACTGATATATATTTTTAACTGACTTTTAAAAGATGAGGTTCCCTAAAATAATTGCATTGTTTTTTTTTATCCCTAAACATCGTCATTTAAGAGCCGATTTGTAATATTCTTTTTTAAGTGATCGATAAAGCTCGAAAAATTGCCTCAATTATGTGGCAATGGGTAGGGCATATAGCTCGCAGAACCAATGGCCGTTGGGGCAGAAAGGTTCTAGAGTGGCGACCACGAACTGGAAGACGCAGCGTGGGCAGGCCTCCAACAAGGTGGACCGAAGACCTGGTAAAGGTCGCAGACAACCGATGGACAAGGTCAGCTCAGGACCGACTGATGTGGAAAACCTTGCGGGAAGCCTATGTCGAGCAGTGGATGTCTTATGGCTGAGATCGAACTACTTTTGTGGCAAACAAGCATACGGCCCAGCTGATGTTAAGCAGTTACCGTAGCCTATAGACGCTTGCAGTACCAAAGGTATCACTTGCGTGTTACCAACCCATTTTTTAATTTTTTACACCAGGGCCATAAGATGGGAGCAGAGTATCCATGGGATAGGAATACGTTTCTTTCAAAATTGATTCCTAAGTGAGCGTTGGAGTCCTATACTCACACACAGGAACAGAACTACACCGCTGCGTATAGTTATTTGGCTGTCGTCTTCTGTAAGGTGGAATTCCTCCCTATCTTAAAAATTTCTCTTAAAAATCATTTTGCAATTGAATGAATAGTCTTTCATAGGGAATTGAGAAACCTTCTCAAATACTATCTAGGCATACTGCAATGAATCAAACAAATGCATTCAGAAAGCATCAATTCGTTAGTGAAACTAATAAAGTATACTGCAGATGGCCAACTTCTCAATGATAAATAATTAGTCGATGGAGATCAGACATAATGTATAATTAAATGACTGTAACTAATCACATTCAATGAGCAAATTAAAATGGTACAATTAAACTAATAATATATGATTATACAGCTGGATATAGGCACCGAAACTTCGTAATTAAACAATGTACAAAAAAAATGCATGGTTTCAGAGATATACATAATAATAGATACCTACATACATATACATATATCGAATTTACGTTGAACTCTCACCAATATGGTCGACTATAATAAATAGGGTTCAGTTTACTGGTTTTTTATTCAGTTTTGTTCCGGGAGCTTATGTAGAGTACTATATCTCTATTAATAGAATGATGAATCAAAAAGAATCTAATAACTATGCAGTTCAATTTCTGAAATCCTTGAGCACTACGGTGGACCATTATGCCCTTTAGGAATTTAATAAATTTTTAGCTCACCCAAACTGTGTAACAGTATCTATCAGGTTCATCATATCAACCCATAAATGTCCCACTGCTGGGCACGGGTCTCCCCCATACACTTGGAGGGATATTAGCCTACTACACCACGCTGGCCAGACGGATTGGTATAGGGTTTTATTTTGAATTTTCCTTCTCTTGCAGTGGATATTGTCTGCCTGAATTACTCCTTTAGTCGACTCTTAGGACACCCTTGGGATAGATAGGGGTGGTGATATTTTGTATTCTTAATCCGTCACCACACGGAATCCTATCAGGTTAGTATTGACCAATTTAAAACGAAATGTATGGATGCAGAAATTTCTACAGGGCATAAGCTAAGCACAGATAAGCCATGCGATAGGCCATAAGATTGTTCACGTTTGCGCTAAGACAATTTGAAGAGCAGAACAATCGTACAAACAAGGAATATTTCTTTATAAAGTTTGTTAATTGCAGAACCTTAATGTTCAAAAGAAAAACGTAATTGACAAATCAACAAACGCACAGTTTAAATCACTAGACACTCAGATAGCTATTACGATATAGGCATCCGCTAAGAAAGGTTTTTTAAAATGTAACCGCTAAAGATGACAATCAGCCGATGAAAGTTTGTAGTTTTCAGATTTACAGTAAAAGACTGAACACGCGAACGAAGTCGCGGGTACAGCTAGTTATCTAATAATGTTGTTTTTCCTTCGCTATCATTAATCTCTATGTTAACTTTGATAGCGTGGCGAGAGAGTTATGAACTGATAAGTCTAGTGGGTTACATCGCAAGGGACCTCTAACTGTTCATGTGCGTCTTACAATTGAATTATCACGTAGCTCTATTGATGAAAAATCTTTATACTCCTTTTTAAGCACATTGCGCACGTGGAAGAGAGAGAGAGACGTGGCATAGTTACAAGTTCATACAGTGAAGGACTAAAGGCACGTGGCGGCTTCTAGTTATTATTATTAAAATGACTAGCTGTTGCCCGCGGCTCCACCCGCGTGGATGTCGGTTATCGCTGCAAATTAGCCTATGTGTTATTCCAGACCATAATCTATCTCTGTGCCAAATTTCATCCACATCCGTTCAGTAGTTTTTACGTGAGAGAGTAACAAACATCCATCCATCTATCTATCCGTCCATTCTCACAAACTTTCACATTTATAATATAAGTAAGGATAAGGATATCTTTTTTGCAATATATAGGTTAGATCAATAAGTTTTTTTTATATAACTTGGGTGGCAAACAAGCAAACGGCCCGCCTGATGTTAAGCAGTTACCGTAGCCTATGGACGCTTGCAATATCAGTGGTAGCACTTGCGCCGACTCATTTTACACCAGGGCTTTAAGATAGAGAATCTGTGGGATAGTGAAACGTTTCTTTCAAAACACATCCCTAAATGAGCGCTGGAGACCTCTACTCGAACACAGGAACTCAACTACACCGCTGTCTATAGTTATTTGACTGTGGTCTTCTGTAAGGTGTAGGTTCTTCTCCAGTCGGGCTTGCTCGCTAGTATGGTACCCTACCTCTCTTAAAACTTTTGACTTCTGATATTAAGACAATGCCATGCTCGTCGACGTGGTGTTTTATAAGGAGGAGGTATTTCCCCAGTCGGGCTTGCTCGCTAGTATGATGCCCTATCTCTCTTAGCTTACTCACTTACTCGTTTTTTTTTTCTTAAAAGTCATCGCACTAGAGAATAAGCTCTGTGTCACGGAGAACTTTACAAACATACAATTACCGGACACAAATTACACCTTGACTCAGAACAATTCTTCGTGGGTCACACAAAGTTTTATCCTGTGTGGGAATCGAACCCACAAACTCGTGCACATACATAGCAGGCGCATACTGCGGCCACTGGACCACCGAGGCAGTCATGCATCAGACGACTCTTACGACATCCTCGTGATGGAACGGGGTGATGGACATGTATCACTTATAATTGTAAATAAATAGTATAGATATTTAACATAAAAAAATCGTTTACACAACGATGTCAATACTCGCAGTACTACTTTACTACATAAATAAACTCACAATATTTCAAAATCTAATTCATTTATATACGACACAGATAGAAACACAATTGCACATCGTAACATACGGTACGAATGAGATTTGAACGCAACCACGCTCGTTGCTGCTGGCCGCATTCACTCCGCAACACTACCTGTACTATGAGTGCGAGTTTGAATGTAGTTAACTATTATAACTATAGTTTACGGTATTAAAATAAAAATCTTTTATCGTCCCTAGAACCCAAGATTCTATATGTTTTGGGTACTATTAAATGTGCCAAGTAAATAGAAGATATTCAATGATATATTACTAGCTGTTGCCCGCGGCTCCGCCCGCGTGGATGTCGGTTATCGCTGTAAAAAGTAGCCTATGTGTTATTCCAGACCATAATCTATCTCTGTGCCAAATTTCATCCAGATCCATGTAGTAGTTTTTACGTCAAAGAGTAACAAACATCCATCCATCCATCCATACTCACAAACTTTCACTTTTATAATATTAGTAAGGATAATCGCATTATTCTTTTAGAAAGAAAAAATGAGAATTAGTTTTAAATGAGTTAAATGTCATGTGATATCTATAATATAAATAAAAATGAATCGCTGAATGTGTTGCTAAGCGCAAATCTCGAGAACAGCTGAACCTATAACGCTAATTCTTTTTTGCTATGTTCGTTATTGTTAGGAGACGGTTCTTAAGTAAAAAATAAGAAAATTGAGCTGAAAATAGTTTAACCCAGGCGAAGTCGGGGCGGGCCACTAGTAATACAATATAGTTGTTATCCCAAGAAAAAATGCTTTTAAATTAGAATATTTATATCTAGTGGATCTGGCAGACGTCATCCTGCCTGAAAAAGCTGAAATACTGACAGCAGCGCCACCTATCAGGTCCAATTGTAAATCTAAACCATCCAGGACCCTACCCGAACACACATACAAAATTTCATCAAAATCGGTCCAGCCGTCTAGGAGGAGATCAGTGACATACACACGTACACAATAAATCTATACATATAATAAAATCGTAACCAAGTCGCGTCTGTACATTGAATTTTTTTTCGAAAAAACAATTTATATATGTTGTATTTATGTTACTGAGGCCAAAAATGTGGTTTTTAGAATTTTTGTCTGTGTGTCTGTTTGTCTGTTTGTGGCCGCGTTTGTGCGCGATAAACTCAGCAACCACGCAACCGATTTGCATGCGGTTTTCACTGATATGTTGTGGCAACCTTCCCATAACATATAGGCTTTATTTTATTCCAATCGGTTCACAAATAAAAAAGTTATGGTCACTTTAATAACACACGTGCTATACAAGAAACACGCTTCGATTTATTTAGCTAAAACTTTTTAAAATGTAGTTTGTAAAACCACGTTTGAAGTTTATCCATACTTAATATTATAAATGCGAAAGTAACTCTGTCTGTCTGTCTGTCTGTTACTCTTTCACGCCTAAACGGCTGAACGGATTTTGATGAAATTTGGTGTGGTGATAGATGATAACCTAGAAATGGTCATAGGCTTTAAATAATCACGCCATCGTTCTTAGGGGGTAGGCAGTAGGCAGATAACTAAATTGAGTTAGTGATTTTTAGTCGTTTTTGTTGGGACTTTTGCTCTTTCACGTCTAAACGGCTAAACAGATTTTGATGAAATTTAGTATGGTAATAGATGGTAACCTAAAAACGGATATAAGATCAAAATGATCACGTCATCGTACTTAGGGGGTAGGAAGTAGGCAGAAAACTGAATTGAGTTAGTGATTTTTTTATGGTTTTTGGTGGGAGTTTTGCTCTATCTATACATATAATAAAATCGTAACCAAGTCGCCTCTGTACATTGAATTTTTTTTCGAAAAAACAATTTATATATGTTTTATTTATGTTACTGAGGCCAAAAATGTGGTTTTTAGAATTTTCGACTGTTTGTCTGTGTGTCTGTTTGTCTGTTTGTGGCCGCGTTTGTGCGCGATAAACTCAGCAACTACGCAACCGATTTGCATGCGGTATGGTCACTTTAATAACACACGTGCTATACAAGAAACACGCTTCGATTTATTTAGCTAATTTAACTTTTTAAAATGTAGTTTGTAAAACCACGTTTGAAGTTTATATGAAAATAAATTTAAAAAATAATGCGAGGTTTCGGAGATATAGCAATCACCAATTTAAGTTGAACTCTCATCAATATCGGCGACCATATTAAATAGAGATCAGCTGACTGGTACATCACGTGTTAACGGTACTAGGTTAAAAGTGACCATTTTACAACGAAATATAATAGAAGCAGACATTTTAACAAGATGCGGTGCAGATGATAATCTTTTATACCCCGGGTTCTTTTGATTCCAAACAATTTTCCGTTTAGCAACTCCAGGAAACTCTATGTTTTAATCCCTGAAGTCCACGCAAACGAAGTCATAAACACATCAGCTATACATCTATACACACATTAATAAAATTAAAGTGTCTGTTTGTTATATCAAAATAACAGCTTTCTATTAAATTCATGTGGCTGTTTACATAGCACTTACAACAGAAATACAATTTTAACAGTTTTATCTCTCTGTCTATCTGTTTATTGCAGCTAAAATCGTCTTTGATAAAACTAAAACTATATAAATATACTATAAGTACGAATAAAATGCGTTAATCATGCCAAGACCTAAGACAATCACTGACTAAATTAAACGCCTAATAAAACTTAAACACAAACTATAAAATATTACTATAAAATGAATGCTATTTCATTTTGTGTAGGCGCTAACATTTAACAATACCTTAATTTAGGTAATCAGGAAAGCAGCACAAAAAAGAAAACACTCCACCGAATCTGTCTATCTGGTCACGATAAACTCAATAACTACCAAACAAAATTTCATATGATTTTCACCAGTAGACGGCGTGATTCTTTCATTATAGTTTTGCGAGCGTGAATTGGCTGAAATATTACGATGATAGGTGAGCGAGTCAGAAAAATCCTGCCGTTGGAGGCAATGTTATTTGCAAATAGATCTAAAAAACTCCGCGATACTATGTGTCTATCTTCGACCAAAAAAATCACTCACAGCGAAACGCATGATCGGCCTCTGTCTCATCGGCATACTTAACTGATATATATTTTTAACTGAATTTTTAAGATGAGGTTCCATTGCATTGTTTTTTTTATTCCTGAACATCGTCATTTAAGAGCCGATTTATAATATTATGTTTTTAAGTGACCGACATAGCTCGAAAAATTGTCTCAATTAAGTGACAATGGGTAGGGCATATAGCTCACAGAACCGATGGCCGTTGGGGCAGAAAGGTTCTAGAGTGGCGACCACGAACTGGAAGACGCAGCGTGGGCAGGCCTCCAACAAGATGGACCGACGACCTGGTAAACACGGGCAACCGATGGACAAGGTCAGCTCAGGACCGAATGATGTGGAAAACCTTGCGGGAGGCCTATGTCGAGCAGTGGACGTCTTATGGCTAAGATGGAACTACTTTTGTGGCAAACAAGCATATGGCCCACCTGATGTTAAGCAGTTACCGTAGCTTATAGACGCTTGCAATACCAAAGGTATCACTTGCGTGTTACCAACCCATTTTTTACACCAGGGCTTAGATGGGAGTATTCCTGGGATAGAAATACGTTTCTTTCAAAACGAATCCCTAAGTGAGCTTTGGAGACCTATACTCACACACAGGAACACAACGACACCACTGTGTATAGTTATTTGGCTGTGGTCTTCTGTAAAGTGGAGGTCTTTTCCTCTCTTTAAAAATTATCTTAAAAATCTTTTTGTAATTGGATGGATAATCTTTCATATTGTTCTCAGTTTTTAAAAAATCCAGTTCTGATGATGGGTTCCGTAGGACAGTGAGTAACCTCCTCAAATACTATAGGCATACTGCAATGAATCAAACAAATGCATTCAGGAAGCATCAATTCGTTAGTGAAACTAATAAAGAATACTGCAGATGGCCAACTTCTCAATGATAAATATTTTTCCGATGGAGATCAGACATAATGCATCTTAATTATGGTAATTAAATGACAGTAACTAATCACATTCAATGAGCAAATTAAAATGTTACAATTTAACTAATATTATGATACAGCCGGATATAGGCACCGAAACTTCGTAATTAAACAATGTACAAAGTAAAAAATGCATAGTTTCAGAGATAAAGATAATAATTAACAGATACCAGCTATATACCGAATTTACGTTGAACTCTCACTAATATGGTCACAACACACAATATTAAATAGGGTTCAACTTACTGGTTTTTCATTCAGTTTTGTTCCGAAAGCTTATGTAAAGTAGTATAACTGTATTATAAGAACAATGGATTAAAAGGAAAGTTCAATTTCTGAAATCCTTGAGCACTACGACGGACCATTATGCCCTTTAAGAATTTAATATTTTATTATTAATTTAAATCGAAATGTAATAGATGTAGAGATTTCTACAGGGTATGGCACAGATAATACATAACAATACATAAATTCAAACTATTAGCTAGGCGATGGGCCAATTAAGGTTATTCACGTTTGCGCTAAGACAATTTGAAGAGCAGAACAATCATACAAACAAGGAATATTTCTTCATGAAGTTTATTAATTGCACAATCCAAATGTTTAAATGTAACCACTAAAGATGAAAATCAGCCGATGAAAGTTTGTATAGGGATAACAGCTGTAGCTTTGAGATTTTCAGTAAAAGACTGAATACGCGAACGAAGTCGCGGGTACAGCTAGTATATATATAAAGATCTGCAGTTTTCCTAACTTTGTAGAATAGGAAAATACTGCTATTATCCATATCAAATAAATAACTATAGTAAGTTCCCTACTACAGACGCTAGCGATTATAACACAAATATAATATAGTAGAGGTACATGCTGGTCGCGTCAATTTCATGACAAGAGATGCATGGGAAATTGGCTGAAACTACATACAAACTATTTTTTAAGATTTGGTGATTTATACAAGTACCTACCTAGTATACTATTGTAGTTATAGATTTATTTGTTAAATACGTTGAACCAAATATTTAAAAAATGTGTGTTTTAGATATAAATATAATTTTAACAAAAAAAAAAACTGACTTCAGTACGGCAAGTTGCAGAATTTCAAAAACCCTAAAAATGGCCAGATTACGTTGTTTAATTATGAAGTTCCGTTGCCTAGGTACCTTAGCAACTATAATGAAAACTTATTTAATGGCCATCCGTAAACTACTTATTATTGGGAAGTTCAGGTGGCCATTTGTGGTCTTCTTCATCAGTTTTACTTCATCATATTATATTTTCTGAATGCAAATGTTTGATGTGTTGTTAAAAATATTGAAATTGCTGTATGTGTGCCTATAATAATTGTTGTTTAGGTAATAGTGACTATTTAATTATTATTTTAATTGTTGCCTTATTATTTTTACACCTGAAAAACATTATAAGCGACACAAAATATAACGAATTTAAAAAAAACGACCTGTTCTTAGAAACAACTAAATTGGTTACTTCACAAAAAAAGCAAAAATATTTTCATTTATGGCCTTCCCCTAATCTCTTCATTCTACCAAAAACGAAAAATCTTAATTAAACTAAACAACAGATTTCTCATAAACAAGTCTTCAGTTTAATACAATCCGGGGCGTCCATTTTGTCAGGATGATCCGGTTTAAAGCGGTTTCAGCTGGCTCCTTGCTATTCAGGGCTTGTACGGATGCAGACACGCCAAATGAAACTGTCTTGGCGCTGTCTAATCTCGGTTGGCGTTACTATTGTTTGCAGAATAGAATTTCGTGTTTGGAATATTGTTTTAATCATCTACCTTCTGAAAAGAAAAACAAGTATTAAGGAGAAACAGTGACAGTTGACAGTTGAAGCGGCAAAAATTTCATGTATTATTGCACAAAATTTTTGTCTCTTTACACTAAAAATAAGACAGAAAAATGTATTTTTTAATGGTGTTTTTTTATTGTTCGGTAACATACTCACTACACAGTTTAAAAAAATTACGAGTAGGTATCAACTTGATGTCGAGTTTTCATAGTAACCATAGCATCAGTGCATTTGTAATGTGTGTATCGGCTGAGTGCCAACATTGCCAGAATTCGCTCTTTTTGACCCCAGGCACAGAAAGGGTGCATTACCTATGGGTTTCTAACTTTTTTATAGATTGCTACCTATTTTGGTTTTAAACGTCAATTTTCAATCTTTGTTGATCCTACAATACGATGCGCATTGATAAATAGCAAAATGTCTTCAACCGATAAACCACATGTTCAATTAAAAAATAGCGGTGGTTTTGTTTGCTTGTTTGTAGATTTTTGTAACAAACGGAGTAAACGGATTTCATTAATCATATTCGTATGAGGATGTAGCTAGCTTTTATAACAATGTTTTTTTATTCTAATAAGAAGGCAAACAAGCATACAGTCCGCGTGATGGTAAACAGTTACCGTAGACTATAGACGCTTGCAACATTAGTGGTATTATGGAGCCCCTGCCGTCGTCAGCAAACTCTCCTCCACTCCAGCACGTTCTATGGGCGTAGTCTATAGATGGGTAAAGCAGGTACAAGTCCGGACGAGGGGTTCTTGTCTTCATATACAATTAAACACAACTGCATAACGATATAACTTGTTTATTGCACTTTCCCTGCTTATAATAATTTACATTCAGATATGACTTGGCTTCATCGAAGCCCGAACCTGTCTGCCCATGAGAACCTTCAAATCATTCACCTTTTTTCCAATCTCTGAATTCAAATATAATTATGATTTATTTTTATAACACGTCAGAGGTTTCACTATTGGTATGCGGCCAGCTAGAGACCACCAATAAACCTCTACATTCTCGCGTTGCCGTTGTTGTTGTTGTTGAATAAAATTGGTGAAAAATTTATATACTATTTTAAGTAGTAAGTATCTTACAAAATAAATAATCTAAATGTTTTTTTTTCTAAATATTTGACTTCTATACTCTGATATTTTAACTATTAAGACAATACCATGCTCCGTTTTAGCCTATAAGTTATTATTGAGAGGCAATTTGATAAGCTCTACATTATTAATGTATACCTACAATTGAATTGCTTCTGAGTCGAAACGTTATCGAGTTGCTAACGTATTGCTAGAGAGTTACATTAGTAAACATATTGTTAGTACCTCCCGGGATCGGCTGAGTGCCAACACCGTGAGTACTCACCCCTTATTCATTCTCACAACGATTTTCCTGATCACTCGATTTCACTCCTTGTTTCTTACTTTAGTACTATTGGGATAGTAAATGTGGTCGAGTGTATTTTGGCTTAAATTAGTTATTTTTAAGCTTGTTAGAAAGAAATGCAGGCTGAGAGAAATTCGAAGCATAGGTAAATATTTGCCAGGATATAATTCGAATACTACGTCATAAAATAAAAGACGCATCCCTTAATGAGCGCTAGAGACCTGTAATCACTCACAGGAACACAACAACACCACTGTGTGTAGTTATTTGGCTGTGATCTTCTGTAAGGTGGAGGTCCTTCCTAAGTCGGGCTTGCTCGCTAGTATAGTACCCTACCACTCTTAAGCTGACATTATCAGAGCTGCAGGAACGCATTGGATGCAGGCAGCTCAGGGTCTGCCATTGTGGTTACATATGAGATAGGCCTACCATGATGTATATAAAATCAATACTATTGGTCGTAATCTTCATTTTAGTTTAAAACGCAAGCAAAATCATGTTCGAAATTTAAAAGGCAATTATTGCATAAAAAAATATGTGAGAAGATTGTGCACTACTATTCTAGGATTGGTATCTACTATCATCATCATCTCAGCCAAAAGACATCCACTGCTGGACATAGGCCTCCCCCAAAGATTTCCGAAACTCTCGATCCTGAGCTGGCCTTGTCCAACGGTTGCCCGTAACCTTTACCAGATCGTCAGTCCACCTTGTTGGAGGCCTGCCCACGCTTCGTCTTCCAGTTCGTGGTCGCCACTCTAGAACCTTTCTGCCACAAAGGTCATCAGTTCTGCGAGCTTTGTGCCCTGCCCATTGCCACTTAATGGAGGCAATTCTTCGAGCTATGTCGGGTACTTTGGTTTTACTACGGATCTCCTCATTTCTGATTCGATCTCGCAGGGAAAATTCAAGCTTAGCTCTCTCCATTGCTCTTATCGTATCTACTATGTTTAGTGAGGTTCTTGGTCATGTGAAACTTAACAATAAATTGTCAGTGTTTGCAACGCATTTAACCGACATTTAGTTACGGTATAATCTTCTTATCGTTTGGTTAGTAGCCAACCTGATAGAGTTATTTAGATCGCCCATATTTAGGCCTCTGTCATGATCGAACGATTGTTTACAGTCAGGACTTTTAACATGCCCTCCGAAGCACGGAGACACTCAGATAAATTACCACTATGCGGTCACCCATCTATAGAGTTACCGCGTCCTTTGTAGCTTAACCGTTCGTTTGCTGAACACCGAGTGCACCTGGCTCTGAGCGTCATAATAGTAAACCAAAATGGCTTCCAGTAGCAAGTATTATAAAAACTTCACCTTTCATGACGTAGTAGTTAATAACTGAAATATTACCGTATAAGATCGAGCATTAAGTTTGTTCGTAGTTTAATAAGAATAACTTCAAGTACTACCGCTCTCTTCAGACAGTGTTAAGGCAAAGTATCTTGATTGTATCGGTTAAATAATTGTGAAAACAGAAAAGGATGTTGTAATTAATATTGGTTTCTAAAATGAAAATTCTAGTGTCGTAATTCGATGTTTAAGTAACTGTTTGTTATGGAATTAAATTATAGGTTTATTATTATTTGTTGTAAAAAGAGTTATGGATTATCTTAAAAAATGATAAAATTAAGACCATTTTTTCTTAAAACGTTACTTTGTTGGTTTGGTTGACAAACAAGCATACGGCCCGCCTGGTGTTAAGCAATTACCGTAGCCTATGGATGCTTGCAATACCAGAGGTATTACTTGCGTGTTGCCAACCCATTTTTTTACACTAGGTCTTTAAGCTGAAGTATCTTTGGGATAGGAATACGTCTGTTTCAAATGTGTCCCTATTTGAGCGTTGTACTTATACACCAACACAACTACACAGTCTATCACGTCAAACTCTAAGGGTCCACATACAAGAGTTTTAATATTCAATATTCCTAATATCCATACCCTTAACAGTTTCATAATGTTATTCCGATACGAAAATAACTAGTTCGCGGGAAGTTTTAGAGCACCGGCTTAGTTCCATTATACTCGTATATACAAACTCGTGTTATGCTGTAACTATTGTGTACTGGTTTTAGTAGAATGGTAAAAGAATTTTTGAAGAGTAAAAGCCTACTGGGAAATCAGCTTTGAGTTGAAACTTTAAGAGGTAGGGCACTATACTAGCGAGCAAGTCTGACTGGTGAAGGACATCCACCTTACAGAAGACCACAGCCAAATAACTACACACAATGGTGTAGTTGTGTTCCTGTGTGTGATTATAGGTCACACATTAGAGGTTTCCAGCGCACTTTTGGTGATGCGTTTTGAAAGAAACGTATTCCTATCCCAGGGATACTCCCATCATAAAGCCCTGGTGAAAAACAAAAGGGGTTGGCAACACGCAAGTGATACTTCTGGTATTGCAAGCGTCCATAGGCTACGGTAACTGCTTAACATCAGGCGGGCCAAATGCTTGTGTGCCACCTAAGTAGTACAAAAAAAAACCAAAACTTCGCAATAAGCTTACCTCAATGAATAGGAGTATTCTCTGCTCAACCCTTTCTTCTTTTCAAAGGACAACTGTCGCACTTGGGAACAAGCCTTGTGTCGCGGGGGACTTTAACACTGTAGGGTAAAGTCTTTTTCCACGATACAGGTAAGCATAAGTATGAAGAGCTATTTTAGGACTACGTAGGAAAAATACTTTATATTAATGGACCAAAAATTTGTTTAGGGTAATGTTGTTTAAAATATTCAGTCTAGTCTCCAGGCTTGTACGTGTTTTGCTACAATATCAATAAACAAATTTTAACTCACACATGCTACGCCATCGAGATAAAATAATCTACTCGGGGTCATGGACCGCGTAGTGCCTCTACGGATGCGGCTACGCGATGCTACGATAGCTCTACGGGCGTAGAGAGAAAATAGGTTTTTATTGATTAAATCAATACAATGTTGTATAGGCGCTCATAGCCAGGTGCATTCGCTGTTCGGTAAACAATCAGCGGGTACAGCAACCAAGGACCTAACCCTATAGATGGGTGACCGCATAGTGGTATTTCATCTGAGCGTCTCCTTGCTTCGGAGAACACGTTAAAAGTCGGTCCCGGCTGTTAACAGTCGTTATATCACGACAGAGGCATAAATATGAGCGATCTAAATAACTCTGTCACCAGGTTGGCCACTAACCAAACGATAAGAAGAAGAATGCTATATTGTCTAAATCACTGGTGACTAATATTTTTTTTCATTTACTTGAATTAGTTTTGATTTCAGATACATTGCATTTGGTCTGTGTGGCTTAGTAATGTGCACGTAGTAATTTGAGTAGTGTACTTCCATTGTTATGTTTGTAAAAACCTCTGCATTTTATGGACTTTTCCTTACTAAGGGAATTGTTAGAAAATTAAGTAATCTGTCACGGCGGAGACCATCACAGTTTTTTTATTTCAAGACAGTAAATTGAATTTAATATCATATGCAATATTTAAAGCCAACACTATACTATCTCTCTCTTGAAGTCTTAGTACGTAGTTACGAAAGAATACATGAGAGCTTATGTAAAGTACCCTGATGTTAAAATTGACTACAATATAAAAACAACAAGCAATAAAGCGTGAAACAAGCAAAAGTTTCCATTACCATTTACCCATCGGCGAATCGTGTCATCACCGAGTAAATTCATGAACGTTATAGATTTGCATAATTGCATTACCGAGGAGGCTTTCATAAAAAATATATTAAGAGACACCTGGTCTCGACGTAACTTTTGCCTCTAAAAAATTATTTATATCAAACTTCTTTCATAAATCAGACTAAAGTTGTTTACAAAGTAATCCCAGGTTTGGGTACCGGCGAATATTTTATATTTCTACTGTATAAAAATAAACGGCACTTTTTAGTTGAAGCGTTTCAAGTGATATGTTTTACAGAGGTACTTGCCAGTTATAGGGAAATAGTTAAGTTTTTACGGTGTGTGCAATATCATAACAGCTTTTATGGTGCTTTTGGAATTGTTACGCTATTGTAGAGCATTATAAATGTTTGCTATTGAGACGCAATCATCAGAAACAAAGCAGTATCAGTCGTGAGGAGAAGTTCAACTATGCTCAAGGACCATCCCGATAGATGATATTCATCATCATCATCATCATCTCAGCCAAAAGACGTCCACTGCTGGACATAGGCCTCCCCCAAGGATTAATCTGGTTAAGGATGAAGATGGTATTATGACGGATTAATCTGGTTTTTTTACCTAAATTTAATTTGTATGGCATATTGGTTTCCGTCCCTTTTTTTGACACTAATATTGTAACTCATACCAAATTGTAAATGTTATACTCTAGCGATTAAAAAAAATGACCCGAGTTTCATGCCAATTTTTCTCGAGGCCCAACCATAGTCAGTGAATTGGCCGTAGGAAAAAAGTATGCTGGCATTTGTTTTTATGGCGTTCATAATTATCATAAATTTGATCTAAATGAATAAATGAGTTTGACTTTGGTTACCCAATACTGAAGATCCTATTTATATGCGACTAGCAGTACGTCCTGGTTTAGCACGAGTGTACATTCATCAACTTGTCTTAGGAACCTTTAATTGTAAAAAAAGTAAAGCCATTGTTACTCGATGATAATGTAGTTGTCTATTAGTGAAAGTTTTTTTTAAATCCGTCTTGAAGTCTTTCAGTTTATTAATAACTAGCTTTTGCCCGCGGCTCCGCCCGCGAGGATGTCGGTGATCGCGATAAAAAGTAGCTAATGTGCTATTCTAGTCTATAATCTATCTCTGTGCCAAATTTTATCCAGATCCATTCAGTAGGTTTTGTGTGAAAGAGTAACAAACATACACACAAAAATACAAATCTTTTTTCTTTATAATATTAGTATAGACAAAAAAAAATTAAAAATACGTATATATTTTTTTCATTGCTTTAATTAATTCAGTAGGTACTTAACATTTATTTGAGCAACAAGATAAGGAAAGCGGAAAGATAAGAATATGACATCCAAACTCAACAAATGGTTTTCCGTTTCTTGTCACACGTGCGAACCATCTCTCAAGGAGAAATAAAGGTCAAACGATTCTCACTTTCTCCTCGCTTACAGTACTCAAGATAAGAATAGATTTGTGCAAAAATTGTAATCTTCAAACTTGGTAGACATTTTTTTTTTTTTTTTTTTTTTTTTTATACTACCAAGTAGGCAAACAAGCATACGGCCCGCCTGATGGTAAGCAGTTACCGTAGCCTATGGACGCTTGCAACACCAGGGGTATCACTCGCGCGTTGCCGACCTTTTAGAAACCTTATAACTCCTTTCTTGAAGAACCCCATGCTATAGTCTCTCGGGAAAACCTCGGCGGGAAGCTCATTATAGGATTATTCAAAAGGCTCACTTCTGACGAACAATTTACGATTCTTCGAAAAGTAATTGAGTTATCTACCGCTTCAGGGCTAACAAGACACCTAGTTATTTGTCCCTCGAGGTACCTACCGACTTTCGTATGAAATATTTCAGTTTTTTTTTCGCAAAGCATTTGTTTAGAAGTTTTATAGGCGTCCCATGTGTGGATCCAATTCAAGTGCTTAAGCTCCTTAACTATAGTTTGGAATTGTTTGAGAACTATCGTGTGAGTGATTTTTTTCATAGAAATTGCTTGCTGTGACTTTTTTAGTTCGATAAGGTCATAATAATTGCAAAATCCACACGAACTTGTAAGTGGTGGAGGTGACATATTATTGTTTAACTTTGATTTTATAATAGCACTGACTAATTCTGGTACTACGAGAATCTATCTAATTTAAAAGTACATGAAATATATTTTATAGTACCAGAATTAATCGGTGCTGCATAAATGCTACATAAAATGCAGCTTGTAAAAACTTGGTAAAAATGCTTGTAAAGATTTTACAAAACAAGTAAACAACAAGTAATAACCATTTCATACATCATTAACTAAACGGTTAAATATAAACATTCTCTTAATACCAATACACAGCCTTAAAGCATAATCTCTGAGATCCCAAACTGCACATCTAAAAC
The DNA here is from genome assembly GCA_947095525.1 of Trisateles emortualis. NCBI lineage: Eukaryota > Metazoa > Arthropoda > Insecta > Lepidoptera > Erebidae > Trisateles > Trisateles emortualis. The sequence goes on along the minus strand of OX352748.1, from coordinate 832,775 downwards.
ACGCTCCACATTTTTCTCTGTGCTACAACAAGCAAATCCAGTCGGAAGTCACAACAGTACAGATATTTAGCGTCGCCCATAAAATACATGGAGTGGTCAGAGTCTGCAACGCCCCGCTGTTTATACTCGGGCAAATAATGGCTTTGAGAGAGAAATTGTCTCCATTTTAAAGTAACACCGCCTTCTGTCATTTGGAAGCTTGTTCGTTTTAGAGTAATGTTGAGGAATGGCTGTTCAATGCTTTTCGTTTGTTATTATTCGGTTTTGTTTTATAGTTGGTTAAATATTAAAAGAATTCTTATAATATACGACATCAATACATTATACGCGGATCTACAATGCGTACATAACACAATATCTAATGGTATTGCCATTAAAGATAAAAAAAATAAGAAAAATCTAATAAATTAAATATCAATTAAATCTTTTGTGATGGTAAAGTAACTGACTTGCACGCAAGGGATACGAGTTCGATCCTGGGCGGCAGTACCAATATGAATTTGACTCGATGTAATTATTTTGATTTACCATCAACTAATTATGATAAAAAACATCGTGAGGAAACCTACATGTCTTATAGTAGAAAATCTAAACACATGTCTGATTCACAAATCTGCATTAGGCTAGCGTGTGTGGATTAAGGCCTAAACCTTCTCTCTCTCTCTCTCTCTCTCATGATGGAGGAGACGAGATCCATGCTTAGCAGTGGGTTGCTATTATTATTGTAAAAATCTTTCTATGTATTACAGTTGATCAAATATACTTATTAAATTACTGGTAAATCATTAAAAAAAAATTAAAAAAGCAGTGAAGTGTATAATATTGTACACTGTACAAGGCAATAGTTCAAAAATCTTTTTTCTTTTTTTAAAAGACAACTCCCGCACTAGAGAACAAGCTCTGTGTTGCGGGGGACTTTACAAACATACAATTAACGGACACAAATTACACCCAGACTCAGAACAATTCTTTGTGGGTCACACAAAGTTTTGTCCCTGTGTGGGAATCGAACCCACAACCTCGTCACAGCAGGCGCATACTGCGACCACTGGACCACCAAGGCAGTCAAATCGAAACATGTATTACTGGAAATGAGGATTCTATCGAGTGACACTTGTTTCTGTAACTTATAAAATATCATTACGTAAGGAGAAGTATTTTTTTTTATGCTACTTGCGTGGCAAACAAGCAAACCGCTCGCCTGGTGTTAAGCAGTAACCGTAGCCACTTGCGTGTTGCTAACCTATTTTTTTACACCAGGGCTTTATGATGAAAGAAACGTATTCCTATCCCTGGGATAGGAATACGTTTCTTTCAAAACGCATCCCTAAATGAGCGCTGGAGATCTGTACTCAAACACAGAAACACAACTACACAGCTGTGTGTAGTTATTTGGTTGTGGTCTTCTGTGTGGTGGAGGTCCTTCCCCAGTCGGGCTTGCTGGCAAACATGGTACCTCTTTTAAAAGTCTACTTTAGAAATACTCACTTAACGTAATTAGTTGCAGTTTCCCTAAACAGCTTAGAGATATATCTATCTAGATATGTACCACTTTTATATTACTATGTTATGCTTACAATAAATCTGTGCGGTTATTTTTAAGGACGATGCCACAGGCTAATTAGGCTATTAATTTACGAGACTGAATTGGCTACGGCGTGTTTCCGGCTTTAAAGGGAAGCGACCTATTTCCTGTTGTGGTTTCATGTTTGTACAAGGCAGCTATGGAATTATTTACGGTACTTGCTAAGTTACTCATCTGTTACGAAGCCTATTGGTGGTTTCATAACTTTGATATCTTATCAAACAAGCTTAGTAGTTAGTGTGTTATGAATAACTGTGCTTCTAATTATTTTATAAGATCGTAATGCTAATGAATAATGAGTTTTACAGTAGACATTAATTCAAGTTTTTTTTATATGCACAACATGTTGTAAGTAATTTGTATTTTAAATAAACGCAGGTATGTTTCAAAAGTATAAAAATATTACGAGTTATAAAAAAAGTAATTTACCCAAGAATGAGTGACACTCATGTGATGTCGTATAGGGTTGTCACATACTCTGTTCACGTAGGTATCAAATCATCATCTCAAGCGATAAACGTTCCACTGGTGTGTACAGGTATGATCCATATACTTGGAGAGTTATTAGCCTACTATACCACTTTGGCCAGACGGGTTGGTAAAAAGTTTTGTTTTGATATTTTATTAACATCCGTAAACTGTAAGCAATGTGACTTAGCTGTCATTCTTACCTGCCTCTATAACTTACAAAAATACAACACAGCAAATAAAATCTGAACACGTGGCAGCCCTAAATTTTGGTCAAATTGCGTTTAATGCTCTCACGCGCTAGGGCTGTGCAGTTTATTTCCACGGGACATTTTACGCGTTAATCAAAGTTTTCAAAGGCTCGCTACGCGTACCGGCTCTCAACAGTATGACGACGAGTCCACTTTGATTTTACGGTTCTATTTTTAACCGACGAAAAAAAAAAAGAGAGGTTCTCAAGTCGACCCGTATATTTGTTTTTTTTTTTTTTTTTTTTTATGTATGACCACGCATAACTTTTTACAGGGTCGTCCGATTTCGATAATTCTTTTTTTATTCGATAGGATATACTTTGAAGTTGGTCCCATTTTAACGACATTCAGCTCTTATGATGGGATCCATGAGGAATTGAGAGAACTCCTCAAATATTATAGGTAAACATATAACGATTTTGATATTTTCTACAATAAGTCAAGCATTTGCATTCAGAAAGTATCATTTGATGAAGTAAAACAGATGAAGAAGACCAAAAATTACTGCCAGAAGTTCTCAATAATAAGCATTTTACGAATGGCGATAGGATAATATAGATATCGAATAAGATAGTTACAGCGACTGTAATAAAGTAAATTCAATGTTTTTGATGAAAAAGGTACCATTAAACTAATCTGATGATGAAAAATAAGCATCTGAACTCCATAAATAAACAATGTATTCTAGCTGTGTTTGGGCTTATTGGAGAGGTCATAAGATGCACTCTGATTGTAAATTATTAGATTTTCGGAAACTCCGTATTTTCAACTAGAAATAATACCCCTCAGTTAAATAAATAGGGAATAATTGATTGTTCACTCATAACATTTACATTTGTTTACCGATTTTGTTAAAATTTGCTAAACATATACAGTTTAAATGACACTACATCATCAAGGAGACATTAAATTGATCTACAACCGACACGGGAGACAGTTAAGGGCACTCTTCAATAGTTTATAGCAGCTACTTAACTACTAACAAACCATCAAACAAGCAAATTATTTATTACGTACAGTGAAATGGTAATAAATAAATGTTTAGCGCCGACTTAAAATAAATTAGTTATTTTCCATTAGTGCAGCAAAAATCAAAATCTTTGTTTGTAATCATAGAACATGGTTTATGTTTTGCATTGAAGCGTACAAATTTAAATCTAAATCTAAGTACTCTGATTATAATTAAAACATTAATTGCCTATATTATTACAGATTAGAATAAACATATTTAATAAATTTTGTAATAAATATAAAAATAATAATAATGGTAATTAATTCGAAATGTTCGATTATAGATTCTAATAAAAAAAACCTCGGCCTGTCTACTGAAAACGCGGCCAAGGGACTTATTCTTTAAGCCAAATATAAACCAGCGTTCTGGTCACGTGAAGCGTCGATTAAACGCTTCGACAGAGCTTTGAAAAGACCGCGAGCACTTGCACCCCACCCAAACGGCTCAAAAACATAATCGCCGATGAGAATGCTGTATTTGCGCCCCTTGAGAGTCTCCGCAGATGCAACAGCAGCTCCACCTGCTGTGCTTGGGAGATGGGATGGCGTGATGGCGTAGACACATCAAAGGCCTACCCATCTTCCAGGGCAGTAAAGACATACCATCAGGTCTCTTACCATCGTTGTGTACACAATATATATACACAATTGGGTTCCCGTACAGCTGTAACAAGAGCGCGTCGGAGTATGTCATTTAGGTTAGCGTGCCGAGATATATTTTAAGAGATGTAGGGCGCTATACTAACGAGCAAGCCCGACTGGGGTAGGATCTCCACCTTACAGAAAACCACAGCCAAATAACTACACACAGCGATGTAGTTGTGTTCCTAAATGAGCGCTGGCGACCTGTACCCATACAGGTCTCCTGCGCTCATTTAGGTATGCATTTTGAAAGAAACGTTTTCCTGTCTCAGGTATACTCCATTTTAAAGCCCTAGTGTAAAAAGGTGGGTCAGCAACACACACAAGTTATACCCCTGGTAAGTATTGCAAAAGTCCATAGGGTACGGTAACTACTTAACATCAGGCGGGCCATATGCTTGTTTGCCATCCAAGTAGTATAAAAAATATATGCGGCCTGCACTCCTGCTGCATGACAGGTCGTGGTGTCCAAGGCTATCGACGGCTTCACCACAGCAACATCTATGCTGAGAAGTAGAAGAAGCACCTAGACGAAGGATAAAAGTATTAAATATTAATGTCAGGATATTTTAAGCAGCTTCGTTAGCCTAAAAAAAAATTGTTTTGTGGACTATAAGACGATATTTGGTTCAGTGGCATAAGTGGTTACCTCGCCGTTTACCACTACGCGGCGTGTTTTAGGTTCGATGTCCATACGGGAAAAAAGTTGTGTGACCCATGGTGGTGCCAATGGTTGTCCCTAGTATGAGTGTACTTTGTATCCGTCAATTGTAAATTTGTAAAGTCTCCCGCGACACAGGGCTTGTTACCTAGCGAGGGACTTGCCTTAAAAGAAAAGGAAAATAAAGATTTTGATGTTATTGTTTAATCAAAGTTACAAAAAAACTTCTAAAATACAAAGATATATTGACTTTTTAGAAAAAATCGCGTTCTCCATCTTTGATCACGAAATAGATGTTATATTCGTATTCAACACCCCCGAAAAGCTCGAAGAGGACACCATAACAGGTCACTTGTCAAAAGTAGTAACTCGTTAAAGGTTTTACTCGCTAATCGGATTCGGCTGGGTAGTGTTTGAATGGCTTAGCCATATCTCCCTGTCCTAAATATCACAGTATCTCAAGACAAAAATGTTTGACCCGTGTATGTTACCAGTGATGAACATTATACATCTGAGACGTGGTCGTATATTAACGCTGCGCTGTGTTATAATAATTACCTTAATAATTATAATATTTTCGAGACGACTCACACATCGCTATCTGATCCCAAACTAGGCAGAGCCTGAACTATGGTAACTAGACAACTGATAAACATACTTATATATTTCTAAATACATACTTATTATAAATAAATTACACCCAACACACACACACACCCACAGAACAAACATTCGTGCTCATCACACAAAGATTTGTCCTGGGTGGGAATCGAACCCACAACCTCCGGCGTAGCAGTCAGAGTCACTAACCACTAGACCAACAGGCCAGTTAATGCTTATGTATACATAAGCATAAGGATTTATTTGCGCTGTGTAAATCTTTATGTAAACGTAAGCTTAAGGCTTATGTTTACATAGCATAAGGATTTACACAGCGCAGTGATCTCAGTCAAAAGACGTGCACTGGTAGACCAGTGCGCGTCTTTTGATTGAGATCATAAGGACTTTATAACCAATTTGTGATGTATAATTATTGATTTGTATATGTAAGTCACAAAAAATTAAAAAATAATATCTTTTTAACAAAAAATTGAACCGACGAAAAAAAAAGGATTTGAAAAGTAAAAAATAATAAAGTTTTGAGTCGGCGCCAAACTAACGAATAAGCAAATTAATCTATACCTACATATATAATACTCGCCGTAACTGATTCACCAACGTAGAGCATATACATAAAGTGAGATGATGGCTTGTTTGTTTGGCGCCGACTCAAAACTTTATTATTTTTTACTTTTCAAATCCTTTTTTTTTCGTCGGTTCAATTTTTTGTTAAAAAGATATTATTTATAATTAATTTTGTAGTTTATAGGTATGTCACCTGCTATGAATTTGTAACCTCTGTGTGTATAGGGCATAATATAACCTTGTTTCAGCTTTAAATTTCAGGAAATTTATTATTTTTATAACTATTTTATAGCTTGGCTATAAAATTAATATTATATTCCAATCAATTATAGAGTGACGAATGTTGTAGAGCGACTTAAAAAAGGCCCAAGTCTAGCAGTAGGCTGAAATGGGCTATTCTTGATAATACACTTTCATTTGCTATTTCATCGGTTACCTGTTTAACTGGACTTCTCTTTTTAAAACAAGTTTAAAGCAAGTCAAAGAACATCAGCATCCTGAATGGTGTACGTAGCTGCTATCTATGGAGATGCATTTTCAAAACCTGACAACAAGGACCTGAAAGAAAGGTTAAAATGTTGAACGGGTAAAAATAATATAGAACAAGACACTTCCGTACCAAGTAGATAACTTACCTCTTGTAAAAATAACCCCTAGTATACCAAAGAATAATAACCGTTGTATATCTATTTTTAACCGACGAAAAAAAAAAGAGAGGTTCTCAAGTCGACCCGTATATTTGTTTTTTTTTTTTTTTTTTATGTATGACCACGCATAACTTTTTACAGGGTCGTCCGATTTCGATAATTCTTTTTTTATTCGATAGGATATACTTTGAAGTTGGTCCCATTTTAACGACATTCAGCTCTTATGATGGGATCCATGAGGAATTGAGAGAACTCCTCAAATATTATAGGCAAACATATAACGATTTTGATATTTTCTACAATAAGTCAAGCATTTGCATTCAGAAAGTATCATTTGGTGAAGTAAAACAGATGAAGAAGACCACAAATGACTGCCAGAAGTTCTCAATAATAAGCATTTTGTGAATGGCGATAGGATAATATAGATATCGAATAAGATAGTTACAGCGACTGTAATAAAGTAAATTCAATGTTTTTGATGAAAATGGTACCATTAAACTAATCTGATGATGAACTTGGAAGGCATAAGCATCGGAACTCCATAAATAAACAATGTATTCTAGCCGTGTTTGGGCTTATTTGAGAGGTCATAAGATGCACTCTGATTATAAATTATTAGATTTTCGGAAACTCCGTATTTTCAACTAGAAATAATACCCCTCAGTTAAATAAATAGGGAATAATTGATTGTTCACTCATAACATTTACATTTGTTTACCGATTTTGTTAAAATTTGCTAAACATATACAGCTTTAATGACACTACATCATCAAGGAGACCTTAAATTGATCTACAACCGACACGGAAGACAGTTAAGGGCACTTTTCAATAGTTTATAGCAGCTACTAAACTACTAACAAACCATCTAACAAACAAATTATTTATTACGTAAAGTGAAATGGTAATAAATAAATGTTTAGCGCCGACTTAAAATAAATTAGTTATTTTCCATTAGTGCAGCAAAAATCAAAATCAAAATCTTTGTTTGTATTCATAGAACATGGTTTATGTTTTGCATTGAAGCGTACAAATTTAAATCTAAATCGAAGTACTCTGATTATAATTAAAACATTAATTGCCTATATTATTACAGATTAGAATAAACATATTTAATAAATTTTGTAATAAATATAAAAATAATAATGGTAATTAATTCAAAATGTTCGATTTTCTAATAAAAAAAAACCTCGGCCTGTCTACTGAAAACGCGGCCAAGAGACTGGCAGCATTGCCACGCTGAATGGCAATGCTTATTCTTTAAGCCAAATATAAACAGCGTTCTGGTCACGTGAAGCGTCGATTAAACGCTTCGACAGAGCTTTGAAAAGACCGCGAGCACTTGCACCCCACCCAAACAGCATAAAAACATAATCTCCGATGAGAATGCTGTATTTGCGCCCCTTGAGAGTCTCCGCAGATGCAACAGCAGCACAACCTGCTGTGCTTGGGAGATGGGATGGCGTGATGGCGTAGACACATGCTGCATCCCACATCAAAGGCCTACCCATCTTCCAGGGCAGTAAAGACGGTATGTCTTTACTGCAGGTCTCTTACCATCGTTGTGTACACAATATATATACACAATTGGGTTCCCGTACAGCTGTAACGCCAGTGGTGACAAGAGCGCGTCGGAGTATGTCATTTAGGTTAGCGTGCCGTATTTTAAGAGATGTAGGGCGCTATACTAACGAGCAAGCCCGAATGGGGTAGGATCTCCACCTTAAAACCACAGCCAAATAACTACACACAGCGATGTAGTTGTGTTCCTAAATGAGCGCTGGCGACCTGTACCCATACAGGTGTCCAGCGCTCATTTAGGTATTCATTTTGAAAGAAACGTTTTCCTGTCTCAGGAATACTCCATTTTAAAGCCCTCGTGTAAAAAGGTGGATCGGCAACACACACAAGTTATACCCCTGGTAAGTATTGCAAAAGTCCATAGGGTACGGTAACTACTTAACATCAGGCGGGCCATATGCTTGTTTGCCATCCTAGTAGTATAAAAATATATGCGGCCTGCACTCCTGCTGCATGACAGGTCGTGGTGTCCAAGGCTATCGACGGCTTCACCACCGCAACATCTATGCTGAGAAATAGAAGAAGCACCTTGACGAAGGATAAAAGTATTAAATATTAATGTCAGGATATTTTAAGCAGCTTCGTTAGCCTAAAAAAAATTGTTTTGTGGACTATGAGACGATATTTGGTTCAGTGGCATAAGTGGTTACCTCGCCGTTTACCACTACGCGGCGTGTTTTAGGTTCGATGTCCATACGGGAAAAAAGTTGTGTGACCCATGGTGGTGCCAATGGTTGTCCCTAGTATGAGTGTACTTTGTATCCGTCAATTGTATATTTGTAAAGTCTCCCGCGACACAGGGCTTGTTACCTAGCGAGGGACTTGCCTTAAAAGAAAAGGAAATAAAAGATTTAGATGTTATTGTTTAATCAAAGGTACAAAAATAAGGGTAAGTAATAAAAAAAAATTAAAACTTCTAAACTACAAAGATATATTGACTTTTTAGAAAAAATCGCGTTCTCCATCTTTGATCACGAAATAGATGTTATATTCGTATTCAACACCCCCGAAAAGCTCGAAGAGGACACCATAACAGGTCACTTGTCAAAAGTAGTAACTCGTTAAAGGAGGTTACTCGCTAATCGGATTCGGCTGGGTAGTGTTTGAATGGCTTAGCCATATCTCCCTGTCCTGAATATCGCAATATCTCAAGACAAAAATGTTTGACCCGTGTATGTTACCAGTGATGAACATTATACATCTGAGACGTGGTCGTATACTAACGCTGCGCTGTGTTAAACCTTAATAATAATAATATTTTCGAGACAACTCACACATCGCTATCTGATCCCAAACTAGGCAGAGCCTGAACTATGGTAACCAGACAACTGATAAACATACTTATATATTTCTAAATACATACATATTATAAATAAATTACACCCAGACACAGAACAAACATTCGTGCTCATCACACAAAGATTTGTCCTGGGTGGGAATCGAACCCACGACCTCCGGCGTAGCAGTCAGAGTCGCTAACCACTAGACCAACAGGCCAGTTAATGCTTATGTATACATAAGCATAAGGATTTACACAGCGCAGTGATCTCAGTCAAAAGACGTGCACTGGTAGACCAGTGCGCTTCTTTTGATTGAGATCATAAGGACTTTATAACCAATTTGTGATGTATAATTATTGATATGTATATGTAAGTCACAAAATATTAAAAAATAATATCTTTTTAACAAAAAATTGAACCGACGAAAAAAAAAGGATTTGAAAAGTAAAAAATAATAAAGTTTTGAGTCGGCGCCAAACTAACGAATAAGCAAATTAATCTATACCTACGTATATAATACTTGCCCTAACTAATTCACCAACGCAGGGCATTATACATAAAGTGAGATGATGGCTTGTTTGTTTGGCGCCGACTCAAAACTTTATTATTTTTTACTTTTCAAATCCTTTTTTTTTCGTCGGTTCAATTTTTTGTTAAAAAGATATTATAGCTTAAATAAAATGAAAAGCATAGCATAATAAACACCTGTTATTCATCACAATACAAACCACCAACTTCCTCGCAACCTAAATCCAAAACAAAACCAGCGTCAATTAAAAAAAAAGCAGCACAAAAACCTGTGCACTTGAGTAACGTTACATAATTATAGAACACAGTTTTGTAGTGTGCGCACTGCGCAGCGTGTCAACAGTCACAAACAATAAACGGTGGGGCGCTCGAGAGTGTAATCGTTGGCTACCAAGTGTACCGAGTGCCGACCAACGAGTTGTGCACTTCACTCTGTTTTTGTTTTAAATGTAGTCATATTTAAAAACTTAAATTTCATAAAGGACTCTTCCGAATCGGTATGTGGAGTTTTTGAGTTGTTTAAAATTCGAACGGAATTTTTACTCGCATTATTCGTGTTTTGGAGGGCACGGAGAGATCACGACAGAGGGCTAAATATGAACGACGTCAGTAAGATAAGAAGAAGGAGTTAGTTATAAGTAGCTCAGTCATGTACAGTAAAAAAAGAAAAGAGCACAGAGAAGCCTACGAGTATACTTGTTAATGAGAGAGTACAGGCTGTAGATGCTGGTAATTCGATAAGATTTCGATCATTTGATCTTGAAGGAATTTTCTTTGGTGAATATAGACATCATGATCAGGGGATACTACGAGTATTTTGAGTTCATTAATTTTTAGTACTACGCGGGTAAAACCATAAGGAACATGTAGGTATTTTAATAAGAAATATATAATAATATTATAAATGCGAAAATTTGGATGTACGGTTGTTTGTTACTCAATCACACCATAACGGCTGAACAGATTTGGATTGAATTTGACACAAAGATATAATATGAAATAGTACATAGGCTTTTTATACAGAAAAAAAGCACTATTCACGAGTCAGATAATGAAACAAGAATTACACGATCACATTTATCTCTTTTCCAATAATTTTCATCAAAATTACTTTGTGTACTACTTATATACTTTATATGCTTAATTATATTTAGTGAAACCATAACATAGCTAGTTAAAATACCACAACAATTTAATTATGGATTACAGAGATATTTGTTGTTATATTATTATTTTAATTTAATATAACACTAGTTCTATATTTCTAGTTAATATATATTTTGAATATATACACGTAACCTCATTACGTCATAAGGGCCGCTTGCATACAAGAAGTATTGGTAGAAGTATTGATAACTATTTTTTATCAACTGTTTACACAATTAGATATATTATAATATACATTTTAACTGTACCTATGTATTATACAAAGCTCATGTTAACTTAAATACGAAATGTAAAATTAAAGAGAGGTAGGGCAACTACTACTATACTAGCGAGCAACCCCGACTGGGGAAGGACCTCCACTTTACAGAAAACCACAGCCAAATAACTACACACAGCTATTGTTGTGTTCCTGTGTGTGAGTACAGTTCTCCAGTGCTCATTTAGGGATGAGTTTTGAAAGAAACGTATTACTATCCCAGGGACACTCCCATCTTTAAACCCTGGTGTAAAAAAATGGGTTGGCCACACGTAAGTGATACCTCTGGTATTGCAAGCGTCCATAGGCTATGGTAACTGCTTAACATCAGGTGGGCCGTATGCTTGTTTGCCACCCAATATAAAAAAAAAAAAAAAAAATGTGTCGAAATATTTGTTACCAGAAGGCTAGCGACATTGCCACGTTAAATGGCAATGCTTGCTTTCTGTGCGAGAAACAAGCCAGCAGCCCTCTGATCATGCGAAGCGTCGTCGATCAGTTCTTTCGCTAGGTCTCTGTAAACGAAACGACCACTTGGATCCCATTGACATACAGTCTCATCTATTTGTGCTTATAAAGTAGCACCATTATCAGGCCTGGTTCACTCCGCTGTTTAGGTATAAATCTACAAGTACCCGGCCGCAACATTTCCAGGAGGATTATTTAGTCGAATGTCGCGCGCGCGCATCGCGCCGGTCGCGTCGTTGGTTCGACGTAAGTTTACCTACGAAACGCACACGAAGCCGTCATTCGTCACCGATTCGTTTTCGCTTTTAAATATTTTAAAGAAAATAAAGGCATAAAAATATTCCACAGTATTCGGCTGCTTAAATAGTGATAAGGATCCTAACCTCTCGTTTTTCAATATTCGAAAGGATATTGCAAAGTAAAGAAACACGTTATCATTTAGAAAAACATAATTTGTACGTACCTATTTGTAGCAAGATTTTGAAATGTAGACTATAGGTACAGCACAGTTTTTATAGAGACGTATTATTTATTTGTCCAACCAATTAAGTAGGTACTTATTTAATTGGGAAAATATATTATAGCCGCCTATCACTCAATAGTTTTAAATTTCAACTGGACAAATGGCTCCAAACAAACCAATGACAAACTCTAATACCTATTTTTAATTTAATCAAAAACATAAACATAGGCGGAGCCGCGGGCATAAGCTAGTACCCATTATTATAATTTGTTCTTTAGTGGTTTGACCAGTTCTGTGATGTGGACACACACTGCTTGTTCTTATAATTTAATTACTAAGTACCTACATTGAATATGTCCCCAGTTGTCCAGATTTATTTAAAAAGTCACTCGTTTACAAAAGTATAATAAGTACCTACCTAAACCTAACATGAACTTCAGATCAAAATTGATCTCTAAGTGACAACCATAATGTCCAGAAATACGCAATACAAAGGGAGCCAATTTGTAGGTGAATAAACGAGTAGGTAAGTTTTGTGCTGGGGAGCTGAATTGCGCTCTATTGTGTGCGAGCAAAGTTGATATTTGTTTAAATGATTTAGCGAAGTGAACCTTCTGTACCTGTACTATTAAGTATTCTGTGCCATTATGCACATTTCAGTAAAATTTTATAAAAAATACAATTTTAATATTTTTAAAAAACAATAGTTATTACAATATCGCGTTTATTCCCACCAGATACCAAACCAACAATGAATAAACAACCCCATAAACACACGTGCTCACATTTTCCTATTAAATAATACAAAATTCGTTGCCACAATATTGTATTTATAGTTCCCTGTGGCGCCCTCTAGCGTTATTGTTTTAAACTGTTGACCCGGGCATCAAGTGGCAAGCGACGACGACACTAGTGCTAGTGATGGGATTAAAGACGGATATGATGTGCGGTTATTCGGATATATAATCCTACTCAATATTATAAACGCGAAAGATTGTAAGTATGGATGGATGGATGTTTGTTACTCTTTCACGAAAAAAGTACTGAATGGATCTGGATGAAATTTGGCACAGAGATAGATTATGGTCTGGAATAACACACAGGCTTTTTTTTTTTTTTTTTTTTATACTACTTGGGTGGCAAACAAGCATACGGCCCGCCTGATGTTAAGCAGTATCCGTAGCCTATAGACGCTTGCATTACCAGAGGTATCACTTGCGTGTTGCCAACCCATTTTTTACACCAGGGCTTTAAGATGGAAGTAACCCTGGGATAGGAATACGTTTCTTTCAAAACGCATTCCTAAATGAGCGCTGGAGACCTGTACTCACACACAGGAACACAACTACACCGCTGTATGTAGTCATTTGGCTGTGGTCTTCTGTAAGGTGGAGGTCCTTCCCCAGTCGGGCTTGCTCGCTAGTATGGTGTCCTACCTCTCTTAAAACTACTAGGCTACTTTTTACAGCGATAACCGACATCCACGCGGGCGGAGCCGCCGGCAACAGCTAGTATATAATATGTAGCATGTATTATTAAATTTAAAAATCAAGCTTAATGAATTGAATGGTATTTATTTAAGTCAGATGCTGTGCCTAACTAATAACTACTATTGTGCTACTTATGCTTGCTTGACTCTTAAGTGATAAATAAAATACGTAGCTCATTAAACAAAACGTTGATAAATATATAAACCTCAAGAGTACGCCACTTGGCACCATTCTCGGTTTTTCGCATCCAGCTGAGGCATAATGGGCAGCAGTGGACTTTTATAGGCTAATGATGATGCTGAATGTAAAGTAAGTGAAAGCAGTATGTTTAAATCGAAGTCTCCACCCTAAAAGGTGACAGCCGTGACGCTATATATCGACGCTGGAAAGGCAAAATGTATTAACGACCACTTTGGTCAAAATTGAGTTATTTACATCGTTGGAATCGGCAGATTTTTCTTTTTCGAATGGTCTAGGTAACAGTTAAATCTGAGCACTTTTGTGGTCGTTAATACAACGGTGATTTCAGCCATTTTCGTATTGAATTTTGTTTTATATCCAACCATTTTCGTCATTTGTTTCATAAACCGTATATAAGTTTAGAAAAATGGTCATAATTCATTATGCCTTTTTTTTCTAAATAAAGATTTGATGTTAAAACAATTTACCTAATCATTTTTTATTTTATTTTATCAATAAACCTTTTTACGGGTTGACCGCTTTATCCAATTTTGGAAATAAAACAGTTTATTAATTCATAATTTGTTGTGTGTTGTCCGTCAAAACACTTTACCTTTCTGGTTATTATAATCACTTGGATGTTAAGCGCATTTTGTCGTCACTGTTTCATAATAAGTTGCTCGATAATACATTGCTACCTGAAACAATTTTGACGTATCGTTGGCATTTAAGCTACTTTAATTTAAGCAAATTTTTTGGTGTTAGTAAGTTAAACCTACCTAAAAAATCTTTTGTGGGTATAAAATTGGTAGATAAGCTGTACTAAAGGAGCGCTTCTTACGCGCGCGAAACACTAGAACCGCAACCGTGCATAGTTTTGATGTTGCGAGGGCGCTTCAGTCAGCGCTGTCGATGAGAGTGGTCACGCACAAATTACTCGCTTCAACCATTTTTAGGTATATAGATGTGTTAAAAATTAATTTATTATGGCGTCCGAACGATGCTAAAAAATGTTAAACAATGTTCGTATATGAAGGAGTAATTTTGACATTGAACTAGATTCAACTGATTGTAAACAGGTAAGTGTAAATCGAAAGTATGTAATCTTTGTGTGATGAGCATGATTTTTAATATATTATTATGTATATTATATTTTCTATGTATATCAGTTATACATGGTAAATATATTATAGACAATCTATAATACCTAGTAAGTAGTACTAGTACTATACTACTACTATTTAGATTTTTTATCTATCACGACTTTCTTGTTAAGTTTGCATGGTTTATTTCAGGACACTTGCCACATTTATTGCTTTAAAGTTAAAGAATATTCTACGCTTAAACCGCTGTCGCCAACAATAATTATAAATAAGGATCGTACTCAGGACGATGTAAGTCTATATAAAGTGTTATATGGGTGCCTATTTGTTAGATCAATTATATTATTTATCTACATAATGCGATTTATTAAAAATCTCATTTTAATTAAACATCTGTTATGAAATAGTTTACATTTCCTTAAATTTTGGTTTTGTTGTTAAATAGTAAGTTACTATGAATTGATTTCTAGAAATAAAAAAATAATAAGTATTATACCTATACCTACCTACTTATTATTTTTAAAAAAATTAAACAACACACTACCTGGTTTGGTATGTACTAAGATTAGGATGTAATGAACTTATTCGCAACTTATTTTCAGGATTGTGATTACATTGAAAAATATTTACTTACACAAAAAAACTTACAAAACTTTCAAAAATATTAAAAGTAGCAGCCAAATAAATATTGTTGTGGTAGATGCAGTATCTAATCAGGTAAGAAGTTCTTTTATTTTGAGACGATAATGAAGATATTTTTTATATTATTATTTATTTGTTGAATTATATTAATTAGTTATCAAACTTTTATTTTAGGCTTTCGATGAGATTACGAACTTCGAGGCTGAAAACATTGTGACACAGATGGATGAACCGGGAAATGCAGAGGTATGTAACATTTTGCTTTAATTTAATTTTTCTATTTTATGGCTTATGGCTGTGTGGTGTACAGTATATTATGTATGTTAATGTGTCAGATTATGAAAGCATGATGTGATCATAGAATGTTTTATTTCAGAAAGTATGTAATACCTAAAAGAAAAGCACGCATCAAAAATATTGTAAACAAAAGTCACATTGATTATTTTGTCTGATGATGGTGACTTTCTATGGTCATCTTCATCTTGTGTAGCATCTTCAAATGAAGAGAACAGTGAAGAAGAGACATCTCGTAAACGCGGAAGACATGCAATTTAGAAAACGAACAAGGGGGTGACAATGATTTAACAAAAAGAAGAAAATTAATGAAAGAACGGAAAGAAAATGACTACGAAACGAGAGAAAAGTATACTTACACAAAAAAAGATAGTTCAGTTGTTAAGGCTAAAGTTGTAATAAAACCGCATCCATGTCTTGATACAAAATGTGGCTGATCTTATGATTAGATCGATGATGAAAGAAGACAAAAGATTTTCGATTTTTTTCACAGTTTGACTGCAGAGTGGAAACGCGATTGGCTTGTTTTAGACAGTCAAGTTGAAGCCACTAAAAGGAAACGCTCAAAAGAACAGCCCCTCTAGACAAGTGGCATAAACGGCAGTCGAATCGAAAAGTCACAAAAGCAAATGTATAGGATTTGACGTAAGTATACGATTACCATTATATCGTAGACTTATATCAAATCCCATACATTATTTTTTTTGACTTTTCGATTCGACTACTGTTTATGCCACTTGACTAGAGGCTCTGTGCAGTAGGCGTCAAAACTCCTTTTTTTATTTTATTAATGAGGGTGAAGGTCGACGACAATACTTGTCGTCTAACGAAAAAAAAGTTTCTAACTGCTACTGTAGATATAACAGAGATTTTTGTACTACACTCTCAGTAACGTACTGTTTTAATTGTCAAAAACAGATATGACAGGTAAACATGCTGTAAAGTTTTTAAGTTGTGTGCTTAATTACATTTTTTATACTTTTTATTTAGTATTTTATTTTTTACCTATCGCTAAAGAATATAATAATATTGAGCTATAATACTTGAATCCTAGACGGAAATAAGTTTAATGAGAAAGATAAGCTATTTTGGTTTTCCTCGGTTCAATCAACTCGGGCTGTTAAAACATTTTATTTGAATATGAAAGTTTACCCAATAGAATGTAAGATACTTTAGATATAGGTTCTATGCAGCTATTCCATCGTTAAAACATTTTTTACTGGACCTCTAATGTTGTAATTGTGACTTTAGTCAATTTTACCTAACCAATATTATTCACAACCTTGTATTATCTCCTTAAAATATATCAAAAAGGTCATGTACATTTTTTTTGACTTAGTAATTAAATAATAAACATATTAATTGATAACTATTCTGAGTTTCAATAAAAATAGTTCACTAGATAATTTGCTATGATTTTTTTTGTGAAAACAAAAACTTTAAATCAATATATTGAACAATCTATACAATGGTCGTTAATACATTTTGCCTTTCCAGCGTCGATATATAAATTATAGTTGCAGTTTACTAAATACTGATGGCTGTTGAGGCGGAAAGGTTCTAGAGTGGCGACCACGAACTGAAAGACGAAGCGTGGGTATACCTCCAAAAAGGTGGACCGACGACCTGGTAAAGATGGACATGGTCGGCTCAGGCTCAGGATCGAGACATGTGGAAATCCTTGTGGGAGGCCTATGTCCAGTAGTGGACGTCTTTTGGCTGTGATGATGATGAAATATATAAAATGTAATCGATGTGTTTCTCGAATTTGCGGACATGTTTTTGCGCTTTATGCGGATACCTATTGCACGTCCCTAACAGAACACGGCACAGCACTTGAGAGTTATAACAATGTTATATGAAAAATGAACTTATGAATGCTGTTCTTTTTTCGTACGCAATTTATATGAGTTTACGAGTTGGAGTTTTTTTTTTACGTAAATGGAAATACAAGTTGAATGATGTTTATTTTTTATATACAAAGCATTTGTGGATTAAACACTCACGGGATATTAGATTTTCAGTAGCATAATACATAAACTTTGTAGGCCGCGTGTAAGTATGTATTTATTTTGTAGGATTTGTTTTTTATGGGATTAAGTCCACAGCCGTAGGAAAAAAGTATGCTAGCATTTGTTTTTATGACGTTCATAAGTATCATGTATTTGATCTAAATGAATAAATGAGTTTGACTTTGACTTGACTTTATTTTTCCACAGAACAATTTTAAAAATATATAAATTTAGTATCAAGCAATTATTATATTGTTCAGTGACTAAGAATAAATAAGATACGACATTCGGTACTAAGACATTATATTTATTATAGACATTACTTGTTTATTTTTAAGTAGTCTATCGCTGACTTATCGGCCATTAATTACTCAAGCTGAAAAAACAACTTTGATATCTACTCGTTTATTATAATTTATCTAATGAAACAACAATAAGTATAGTTTAATTACGGAACTTGAATGTCAAGAAATTAAGACAAGGAAATGAAAATATTACAAAGTCGTGAAAAGAAAAACAAAAATAAAACAACCTCCATATTGGCCCATTATCACAAGACACATCTTTCAATATATATTCAAAATACATTTTGAGCGTAAAACTAAAGTTTTCCAACGGTTTTATTCGCTTATATAAATTCAAATCGAGTGAGAAACGCTTGGGAGGTGGTTCCAAGCAGCTTCACCGTATTGAAGTCTTCGAACAGTACACTACACTTTATTGGGAAAATTTTATTTGCACTTGCCATTGATATATTTATTTATTTATTTATTTATTTATTTATTTAAACTTCATATACACAAATTCGTATAAAGGCGGACTTAATGCCAGAGGCATTCTCTACCAGTCAACCTATAGGGTGATGCAGAGATAAAACAAAGTAGGTGCACGAATCTAAACTTGAAATATTAAAAAAAATCAAATATAATAATACTGTAATACATACTACATACATATTTAGAAGGAAGTAAATACATATAATAAATAATAATATATAATATAAATATATAATATATATCTATAAATTAAAGAATACATATACTATACATATACTTATTAGACACTATTGTTTTGATGATTCTGTCAGTTTATTTAACAGAAGTGCTCGAACTTTTGCCTTAAACACGATACGGCTGGTGGACATCCTGATTTCAAGAGGGAGGGCATTCCAAAGTAGAATAGATTGCACGGAAAAAGAGGAATGAATGAAATCTGAGGTGTGAGAAGGACACTGAAGGAGAAGATTGTTAGAGGAGCGAAGATTTCTATCATGAATAGAGTAGCGATATTGAAACTGTTGGGTTAAATAGGTGGGAGTATTAGGAGCCATAAGGATGGAATAGAGTGTAGAGAGAGCCCGCAGACTACGGATATACTCAAATATTAGAAAATAAATAGACTTGGTGATAATGTGCCGCTAAGAATTGGTACTTGATCTTCATCTACAGCCTGACTTTGCCGTACTAAGTTGATTGTTCCAGCAATTTTTTCTAATATACTTAAAAACTTTGACTACAATGTTGGTTTTCAATGAGCTGTCTTTCATATTAGTCTGGTAACTAACATATTATTATTGTCATGAATCGAACAGAAAAATTGCGTATTGAGCACTCGCTTATTACGAAAATAATAAATTAGACTGCAATCTTTTTCCTACATTATTATAAATAATATTTAATCCATTATTTATTGTTTCTGATTCTACTCCTTTTATTGGCATTTCAAATCTATAGTTTATTTAGACTACCCACACGTAAGGCACAATGTTCGAATGAGCGTATCTTTCTATTTTGACTTCAATGGCACAATTCCACTTAGGTGTGCGATGCTATTGATAATGCAGTCTGGTTTTCGTGCCATATGGGTGGTTACCAGGTGTCGGGTATCGGGAACCAATGCTGGGGTCGGTTAAAACTAGTTGAGTGTCAGAATTGTATTGTATGTTGTAGTGCAAAAAATGTTGTCGTTTAATTTTATTTTTACGATTACACGTCAATTGCTATCGATTTCAGATTGTTTTCATATGTTTGATACATGTTGTTTTTATAGTTAATATGTAGGCCCAGGAAAAGACGGCGGGATGAGTTGGACTCCTACCGTGCTGATTGGCAAGTGAGAGGTCTCGACCGTGACCAATGGAAGAATGAAAGGGAGGCCTTTGCCCTGCAGTGGGACAGTAATGCCTAGTAACAATAATATTATTGTAGTAGCATGCTTTATTATTTCGATAACGCTTTTAATCTAAACTCGTTCCATATTGATTTATCAACACAAAACCTAAACCGTTGAGGCTAAAAACGAGAAATGGTGAAGATAGATTTTTAAATGACATAAGTGAGCGCTGAGAAGAAATTTTAGATTATTTTTATTCCTTGTGTAAAAAAAATATTTTAACTTGGAGAAATCGGGGCGGAGCGCTAGTAACGAAGGGGTAGTTTGACATAATGTAAGTTTACGGTACACAATCATGCCCCGCTGACCCTGCAAGAACCTTTTAACCCCTTTGTTTAAGAACCGTATGTCTCTTAAGTAAATCCCGACATGTGTAGTGCTTTATTTGAACCTTCAATTTATCTGTGCCCTAAGCCTTTGATTTATATTCTGTTTTTACAGGGAAGAAGAACTAGTATGACGTATTATTTTTGTATAAAATTAAATGTCTATTGATAGGTACACACGGCAACGGAGATGACTGAACAGGGCCGCTATATGAAGATTAGTTTAAAAAAAAACCATTGTATATTTTTCTGTGAAATTTGCTCATAGTGTAAAATTAGACTTAAACTACAGATAAAAATATATTTCACATAAATTCGTACATTGTTTTTCCTAAAAAAACTAATCACTAGCGGTCCTGTACAGCCAACTCTGCTGCCCACCGTACTATTTACATTTTCATATTACGTATTTATTTGTTCATTCATAGTTCAATTTACTTGATTTAGTTTTTTATGTTTTGTTTTATTGTATTGGTCACCAAATCAGAATACAATACCTAATCACACTCTGAAAAAAAACCAATAAATTATGTTGTAACTCGGACATAATATATAGGAACCTATTATTATATTCATTTTTTTTCAACTGAGTATCTTTTCTAGTATTTATTTTTATTTATATGGAAAACCAACAGTTTTACAAAAGTCATAACAAAAAATATCAATAGTAACATAAAACCATTAACAGGTTTTCACTTCTAGTAAAATAATAGAAACATAACATATAATGGTGACCATATTATTAAGCACACGTGCATTGAGTATTAATATATTATAGGTAACAATATAATATCGCAATTCTGTTAATAGTGGTATTATAAACAGAAAACAATATAAGAAGTAGAGGCTACATTATCATTCTACGCCTTCGTCGACTGCATCGCTTGCAGATTAGTATTCGTATAGAGTTCGTATTGCAAGCGAATTTAAAGAACATTGAATTGCTTGTTTTTAGATATGTATTTATTAACAAATAGTACCAAAAAAACTTTCTTATAGATAGCAAAATGCTTGTTTAAACAAACATTTGAAGCTGGGGATTAAACTGATTGTCTCGCTATGCAATATAACACATTCATCGCGAATCTTGCCTCGCGAGGCAGCCTCGAAATATCGTCGTTTTAAAGTAAAACTCATGCTACAAAGCAAACAATAACCGTAGGCTCACAACCAACATCGTTTTGCTAAAAGTAAGCTCGTATAGTCGTTATTTTACAAAACGTTAATATTTTAAAAGTTTTGCGGGTAATTAGTGGAAGCCTGCTAGTTGGTAATTCAGCTGGAACGATCCTACCGCTCTGTGAACAAGTCGGCTTTGTAGATAGTCATGAGAGGTAGCGGCAGCGTTTCATTTCATACATACTCCTTAAACATATTCCTTAAACACTCAACACAAAAAGTTGAAATTTGTATTAAATTACGTAGTATACCATATTAAAAATCTCACGTTATCTACCACTTTATTTGGAGTAGTGTACTAAAATATTACGATATTCTTCTTAGTATGTAACGCTATCTACACTATATGCGGCTTTCTTTAGTTATTATGTTGATGATGAGACTGGTTGTTAATTATCTCTGTGATTTAAATTATGCTAAGTGCAGCAGTTATAAAAAAATCAGAAAGAGTATTGATAAACACTAGCAAAACAATAGACCATCGCCTTTTGATGCGCTTGTTGCCTAATGTTGATGACACAGCAAAAGAAGGACAAATTGAAAATGTACTTACTAAAAATACAAATTTAAACAATAAGAAATAAGGAAATTCTTTCACTTTTTAACTACTACTACTACAAATGTATTTCTGACACCAATTCAACCATATAAATCCAGGCAAACGCACAAAGGCCCACCTGCCGACCACCGGCCAAGTGCGGATAACACCCCGTCAAACTAATTAAATCCAGGCAAGTCCATATTTATGATTCCAACTGTAAAAATATAATATACTTACCTATTGTTCTCCTGTCAACAACGATTCAAAGTTATTTAGTAGCTTAAGTGGGTACCTTACCATTTGCCACTGCGCCGCATGTTATGGGCTCGATCTCCACACGGGACAAAAAGTTGTGTGATCCACAAATGGTTATCCCAAGTCTGGGTGTACTTTGTATCTGTTAATTGTATGTTTGTAAAAGCTCCCGACACAGAGCTTGTTCTATAGTGCGCGAGTTGTCTTGTAAAAGATACTTAAAACTAAAACTACAAATACAACAACTCTAGACAACTCTACTGTTATCACACAATGGAATAAAAATAACCAAAAGCAAACTTTAACAACATGTGCAGTTTTCATTGCGTTTCACATTATTCTAACAGAATTTATTAACACGGCAGCTCACACACATAATATATTTGATCGTTATTTAATCCCCGCTAGCACTCGGCGTGACATCCCGCTTCCGCTCCGCTTCCGCTCCGCTTCACCCGCTTATCGCTAATCCTCGCACATTAGACTAACCCTCACAACATACATTAAAAGGGCAACATCATCTGCAATGCAGATAAATATCATATTTCGTAGTTAATTTTGATTAATTTAAATTTAACATAATCTAGTCGATTGTAGATATCGCCATCTAGTTTGAAACAGACGAACTAGCTATCCTACTATCAGAGTTTTCAAGTGGATGAATGAACGAACGATAGATAAACAATAACAATATATTGAAATATTTTAGGATTCTATACGAATGTTAAGAAAATAACCATAATGATGTTTTCTATAATACGAACTCAAAATGATAACGGAAAGAACATGTTATCCGTATGTAAAAATAAGTTATTTATATTAAGAAAAGTAAATATAGGAATGCATTTTACGTATTATAAGTCAGTGAAGATGCATCTATACATTTTAATAACTTTCATTCTTAACATTTTATTTTTTTTCGTTATCCTCGGATAGCCGTGTAAGAAACATAAATTAACAACTCAGACTAATAGAATAACATAGACGGAGCGTGTAGAACTCGCGCGTGAAGCCGCCAAAAGTCATACTAAATAGCAATGTCATACGTTTTCGTTTTCGCGCGCAGTCGATTTGAGCCGCTAGTGAGTACGCACGTCTAAACACGTTTTGACAAAATATTATTATAATGCCATATTGTGTAGTAAAACGTTGTAAAAATACTTCAGAGCGGCTCAAATCGACTGCGTGCGAAAACGAAAACGTATGACATTGCTATTTAGTATGACTTTTGGCGGCTTCACGCGCGAGTTCTACACGCTCCGTCTATCTTATTCTATTAGTCTGAGATTAACAAACAGAAAAAATGGCTGCTTCCTTTCCAGTACCGAGTTGCACAGACATTTCTAACAATAATACTCGTTTACGTAACCTATGAACAAGCCAAAACATCTAGGTTTATTTTCACGGCCGACAAAAATCCTAACATGATTCTTGCCTAAAAATCATGCGTCGAATTTTATGCCAGACCAACAAAGAATTTTTGTGGATTGTTACCAATACTTCCCGTAAAATATTGGGCACTTTTAAGTTTAGTTAGTCTTAGTTTTCATTTATTAAACTGTGATGAAAATATTTTAGATGCATTGTGTAAGATCTGGTTTGATATGTTAATGAGTTAGATAATTTCAGAATTGTATGAAGCCCGATTGAAACTCAGCGCTGTGTGGATTTCATTTGAAATCAGCTGGCCGGGGTCATAAGTTAAGGAAGGTAATGCGCTACCATAAAACACCGGACCGCATCCTGCCCTCAGATTAATCAACAAACTAGTCGGTACTATGAAAATATGTGGCTGCACTTTTGAAATACTAGAGCGGTTTTCTTTTGTTCATACGGAAATAAGAGTGGAGAAATAAATTTTCATTTCTGCATTTGTTTTGTGGAAAATAATACAATACAATGTTGGTTTTAAATACTATAGGAATGGTTTTATAATGTAACGGTAAGACTAACCTAACTTAATATATTTTTCATGTTGTGATAAATATTCTAATTTTGTGATAAGTTGATGAATTATTCCATGGCCACGTGTAATGTGAACGTACGTGTGTTGTTTAAATAGTTAGTTACTTGTGGTAACCTGACTAGACCTTTAGCTTAAGCTGCAGGCGTCTATCACAATTTAACAATTAGTTCATGAGAATTAGTTTAGTTTAGATTAATTTCATAGGCACCAAATGTAAACATTCATGACCTAAGATATGTAATACAAAACTACATCAGACGTTAAAAACAGCTTGAAAATAAAGCAGGTTCAGTTCATGATACATTTTTTCATATACTTACCTACATAAAAAATATTTCATACTAGCTGCCCGTGGCTCCGCCCGCGTGGATGTCGGTTATCAAGATGAAATGTAGCCTGTTCGCTATTCCAGATTATCTAATACTAGCTGTACCCGCGACTTCGTTCGCGTGTTCAGTCTTTTACTGTAAATCTGAAAACTACAAACTTTCATCGGCTGATTGTCATCTTTAGCGGTTACATTTTAAAAAACCTTTCTTAGCGGATGCCTTTATCGTAATAGCTATCTGAGTGTCTAGTGATTTAAACTGTGCGTTTGTTGATTTGTCAATTACGTTTTTCTTTTGAACATTAAGGTTCTGCAATTAATAAACTTCATAAAGAAATATTCCTTGTTTGTACGATTGTTCTGCTCTTCAAATTGTCTTAGCGCAAACGTGAACA
Organism: Trisateles emortualis; assembly: GCA_947095525.1. Classification (NCBI taxonomy): domain Eukaryota; kingdom Metazoa; phylum Arthropoda; class Insecta; order Lepidoptera; family Erebidae; genus Trisateles; species Trisateles emortualis. Next base: position 807,702 of record OX352748.1, on the reverse strand, counting down.
ATCTTATGGCCTATCGCATAGCTTATCTGTGCTTAGCTTATGCCCTGTAAAAATTTCTGCATCCATACATTTCGTTTTAAATTGGTCACTTCTAACCTGATAGGATTCCGTGTGGTGACGGATTAAGAATACAAAATATCACCACCCCTATCTATCCCAAGGGTGTCCTAAGATTCGACTAAAGGAGTAATTCAGGCGGACAATATCCACTGCAAGAGAAGGAAAATTCAAAATAAAACCCTATACCAATCCGTCTGGCCAGCGTGGTGTAGTAGGCTAATATCCCTCCAAGTGTATGGGGGGGACCCGTGCCCAGCAGTGAGACATTTATGGGTTGATATGATGAACCTGATAGATACTGTTACACAGTTTGGGTGAGCTAAAAATTTATTAAATTCCTAAAGGGCATAATGGTCCACCGTAGTGCTCAAGGATTTCAGAAATTGAACTGCATAGTTATTAGATTCTTTTTGATTCATCATTCTATTAATAGAGATATAGTACTCTACATAAGCTCCTGGAACAAAACTTAATAAAAAACCAGTAAACTGAACCCTATTTATTATAGTCGACCATATTGGTGAGAGTTCAACGTAAATTCGATATATGTATATGTATGTAGGTATCTATTATTATGTATATCTCTGAAACCATGCATTTTTTTTGTACATTGTTTAATTACGAAGTTTCGGTGCCTATATCCAGCTGTATAATCATATTAGTTTAATTGTACCATTTTAATTTGCTCATTGAATGTGATTAGTTACAGTCATTTAATTACACATTATGTCCGATCTCCATCGACTAATTATTTATCATTGGGAAGTTGGCCATCTGCAGTATACTTTATTAGTTTCACTAACGAATTGATGCTTCCTGAATGCATTTGTTTGATTCATTGCAGTATGCCTAGATAGTATTTGAGAGGTTTCTCAATTCCCTACGGATCCGATCACCAGAACTGTTTTTTTTAATGAGAACAATATGAAAAACTATCCATTCAATTGCAAAATGTTTTTTAAGAGAAATTTTTCAGATAGGGGAGGAATTCCACCTTACAGAGAACCAACACCTTAGAAGACGACAGCCAAATAACTATACACAGCGGTGTAGTTCTGTTCCTGTGTGTGAGTATAGGACTCCAACGCTCACTTAGGTAACAATTTTGAAAGAAACGTATTCCTATCCCATGGATACTCTGCTCCCATCTTATGGCCCTGATGTAAAAAATGGGTTGGTAACACGCAAGTGATACCTTTGGTACTGCAAGCGTCTATAGGCTACGGTAACTGCTTAACATCAGCTGGGCCGTATGCTTGTTTGCTACAAAAGTAGTTCTATCTCAGCCATAAGACATCCACTGCGCGACATAGGCTTCCCGCAAGGTTTTCCACATCAGTCGGTCCTGAGCTGACCTTGTCCATCGGTTGCCTGCGACCTTTACCAGGTCTTCGGTCCACCTTGTTGGAGGCCTGCCCACGCTGCGTCTTCCAGTTCGTGGTCGCCACTCTAGAACCTTTCTGCCCAAACGGCCATTGGTTCTGCGAGCTATATGCCCTACCCATTGCCACTCAATTTTTCGAGCTTTGTCGATCACTTAAAAAAGAATATTACAAATCGGCCCTTAAATAACGATGTTTAGGGATAAAAAAAAAACAATGCAATTATTTTAGAGAACCTCATCTTTTAAAAGTCAGTTAAAAATATATATCAGTTATGTATTCCGATGAGACAGAGGCCGATCACGCGTTTCGCTGTGAGTAATTTTTGTGGTCGCAGATAGACACATAGTATCATGGACTTTTTTTTAGATCTATTTAGGAATAACATTGCCTCTTATGGCAAGATTTTGCCTAGTCGTTTAACTATCATTGTAATACTTCAGCCAATTCACACTCACATAACTATAATGGAAGAATTACGCCATCACCTGGTGAAAATCGTATTAAATTTTATTGGGTAGTTATTGAGTTTATCTTGACCAGACAGATTCGGTGGAGTGTTTTCTTTTCTCTGCTGCTTTCCTGATTACCTAAATTAAAGTATTGTTAAATGTTAGCGCCTACAGAAAATGAAATAGCAATTATTTTGTAGGCGTTTATTAGGCGTTACTAATTTAGTCAGTGATTGTCTGAGGTCTTGGCATTATTTACCCCTATTTTTTTAAAATAAAATATAGCCTATGTTACTCGCAGATAATGTAGCTTTTTAATGGTGAAAGAATTTTTAAAATCGGTCCAGTCGTCTTTGAGTTTATCCATTACATACAAACAAACAAACAAACAAACAAACAAAAATACAAATCTTTCCTCTTTATAATATTAGTATAGATATAAAATTCTCGTGTCATGGTGTTCAACTTTGAACTCCTCTGAAACGGCTTGACCGATTTTCGTGAAATTTTGTGTGTATATTGGGTAGGTCTGAGAATCGGACAACATCTATTTTTCATCCCCCTAAATGTTAAGGGTGGTTTTTTGTGGTTCAGCATTAAAAAATACATACAACCCTTAATTTTCACCCGTCTACAATCAACCCCTATTTTTTAATAGCGATATTACTATTTTAGTAGCAAAACAACGTTTGCTGGGTCAGCTAGTAATCTATAATATACTTAATTTCATCCAGATCCCTTTACAAACATCCATCTATCCTTACAAACTTTCACATCTATAACAGGTATTAGAAGGATAAATAAATAATGTAAATATGTAGGTTAAGTTGACCTACATTTTCAATGTAAAGTCCCAAGTGAATCAAATATCACACGTAACGACATCACACGGCAGAAATAAAAACAGAAAGCACCTATTCTCATCACAATAAAAGTTGACATGTTATCACTAGGAGTCGTGAGCACGTCGTCACGTCGCCGCGTCGTCACCTAAACACGTCGGAGCACGTACCGTCTTGTCACGTGCCCTCAACATGTGACCGAATGAGTGCCGTGATCGGATCCCTACCTGTCTATTTTTATTTACACCCCGCTGTGTAGTGTCAAGATTTTGTGTTGTGATTTTGTGATATGGTCACTTTTTTAGAGGCACACTACGGCTTTTTGCATATGCGATGCAAATACTTCAATGTACTGATGCAGTAGCACGTTTGTGATACACACGTAGACAAGAAAATTAGGAGAGAGTTGACATACAGCAAATACTAGTAGATAGATTCTTTGCATATTAAATCGACTGCACGGTTAGTTCCGTGGCTTGACAGTTGGCCTCGTCATTTACTCCTGCGCGGCGTGTTGTAGGTCGGATTCCCACATAGGACGAAAATTTGTGTTATCCATAAATGGTTGTCCCGAGGAATTAACTGTACATATGTTTGTAAAGTCCCCCGTAACACAGGGCTTGTTCTCTATTGCAGGAGTTGTAAAAGAAACCTACTTGCCTGTAACTATTACTGGTTCGTGACAAATGGATTGTAATAAATAATAATTACATTTTATAATGATGATTGATGAAAACAACTCAGGACTGAAGGCTGTTGTGGAAATCTTTGAGGACGTCCTATGTCCAGCAGTGGACCACTTTCGGCTAAATAGATAAATAACAGTGCAAAACAAGGATCCACGCAGGAATCAGTCAAACGTAACTAATTTCATAATCCCATATGCGGTACAGGGCGCAGACAATACCAAATAGACGGCCCATAAATCTAAGCGGGCTCCGCAAGATGTACTACGTATTTTTTCGTCGATATTAATCAATTTTGTAAGAGCCGTAGGGTGGGCCCGCTACCGTATATACGCAGGAACTCGCCATATTCTTTATAAGCAATGATACTGGGATACATTTAGTTTATTTACAAGCGAATATGTAATTAGTTTCTCTTCGTAACAAACAATATTTGTTTTTTTTATAATGAACACATTGTTTGACATTCTGAATTAACTGATGTTGCGCTGTGGAGATGACGTTTCGATAAAACAATAATCTCTACCGATATTTAGATTACTGGATGTTTGTTACTCAATAACGCTAAAACGGCTGAATGGATCTGGATGAAATTTAAAAAAACTTGGTTTCCGTGGGATAAGTACACATAGGCGAAGCCGCGGGTGAAAACTAGTAGTTCCATAAATAAAAATTACATTTTCATCTATTATATGTATTATTAGTCTCGCCTACAAAATGGCCACAACAGTGTAGTTGTACCGGAGTACCTATTAAAGGCACACATACATCAATTCGCGATAAAAGATCGGTTATCTCAGCCAGTTCGTATGCTAGACGAGTGCGCGCCAATCTCCGCACGCGCTGAATGAAACTGTCCGGTTTTTAGGGTTGCTTCACAACAATATATATTTTCTTTTTACGCATGATATTGTTCATACCAAATTAATGTCGGTCTTAAATTTTACGTAATTTAAATTCAAAATTCAAATTATTTATTTTACAGATAATTACAATCCATATTATGTTAGTAACAAAATACTTATAGTCTATGTTAGTACAATTAAGTTAAATAATATTTATAATATTTATAACATTCACAATTTATCAAATAAAATAAAACATTAAATCATTGACCCACACCTCTCACATGAAGGTCAATGAAGCGACCAAACACAGCGGAATCCAGCCTGCCCGCAATCATTTTCAGGATACTGTTTTGGCTCCCCCGCATACCTTGTACTACAGACAATGTCTTTTTCCTCATTATACTAAAAAAGTAATCATAAGACTGAAATACCAGGTTCTGGGATCTTATGATATGATACGACCTTGATTATTTATTTATTTATTAGAACCTATTATTATTTATTAGAACCACCAGCCATGGAAAAAACACGGCATATTCAATGCCAATTTCGATGTTGGTGTAGAATTATAATAATATTTTCAGGACAACTCACACATTGCTATCTGATCCCAAACTAGGCAGAGCCTGTACTATGGTAACCAGACAACTGATAAACATACTTATATATTTCTAAATACATACATATTATAGATAAATTACATATATCATTGTATGTTTCCTACTAGAGTGGTAGTAGGCTCACCTCCTATGATTTTATAATAATACTAGTGGACCTGGCAGACGTCGTCCTGCCGGAAAAAAGCTGAAATACCGACAGCAGCGCCACCTACCGGGTCCAATTGTGAATCTAAACCATCCAGGGCCCTACCCGAACACACACACAAAATTTCATCAAAATCGGTCCACCCGTCTAGGAGGAGTTCAGTCACATACACACGCACACAAGAAATATATATATTTTATTAAGATATTTCATAACAGATGAACTTTAACCACAAATACCGCATAGCTAACCGCTACTGTACTGTACTGTACCTTATATCGTGGCAGCCCTGAGTTAATCCATCCATTCATCTAGATCCCGATCCTGATCGAAAGGTATACCTTAATCGTTCAATTGGAATTTATTTTGTTTGTTTCTTAGATAAAACAAATTGTGTCAATTGTTCAACTGATTCGAGTAGAACTGGGATTCTGTTTCCTCATTTGCTTTGCAAATCTGTTTTCAATTGAACCGAGTATTGTTAGATTTTTTTGTTTATGAAAATAGATTGTAAAATTATGTAACATAATAGATTAAGGTGATTAAAATAACTAAACATAGTAGAGTTGTATGACACCGCGTTTTGTCAGCTAAAATATTATTACAATAGCTTTGGCTATTATAAAGCGGACTTATCATCTTCCAAAGCTTTTTGTTATCAACATCACATTTTTAATCACCCACTTGAGATAATTCTCATAAAGATAAAGTCAAAGTCAAACTCATATATTCATTTAGATCAAATACATGATACTTATGAACGTCATGAAAACAAATGCCAGCATACTTTTTTCCTACGGCCAATTCGCCTACTATGGCAGGGCCTCGAGAAGAATTGGCCATTATAATAATAGTACCCAAAAATTAGCCACCATGCGTATCTTTTGTAAAGACAAAAAGTTCTAACAGACCACTCTATTTTTCCCACTGCGCCTAAAACCGGTAACGTTTAACATTAATTACCGTTGTGCAATTCACATTTTGTAGTATTATACTTGGGACATACGGCTGTTTGTTTCCGTGATCATGTTGGGTTTGGGATTTGTATGTTTTATTCTTTGGTAATGTGGCCAGTTATTTGGGTACGTTTACTTAGAAGTGCTATTTTAATCCATTTTAGCGTGAGTTAATGTTCTCTTGTTTTTGTACTATTATGTCAGATGAAATAGTAGTTAGACTATTGCATCATAATAATAATAATTTGTTTATTGAGATAAAAACGAACAAAGCTGTAGAATAGCATCGTAGCTATTCTGCAAGCTCAGCACTCCATTACACATCGGGCCGACAAACGTGGCCGCTCCGATTACGACGCTACTTAGTATTGTCGGTTCCTTTTCTTTACCTAACTTCGGTGGGAACGGACATTAATTTAAGTTCCTATTACATTTACTTAACTTATGTATTTTTTTTAAACTCAATATATTATTCTATCAAACATTTTGAATGAAATCATTGAAGAGCTCCTTGACATCGCTCCCACACTTATCTAAGCCAATAACAATTATCTCACATACATAAATATTAAATGATCAAGAATAAGAATATCATTAAAGTACCATGTCAAAATGTCAATAATAATATTACTACTATGTCAACATGTCAAACGTATGCTTGTTTGCCTCCTTGGTAGTATAAAAAAAAATGTCAATAATACCTGCTACCACAATGTCATAATAATATCATGATTCAACGACAACATAAGAAAACTGCTCTTGAAAGGGAATCAGACACTTTTTTGTGTCATGTAGAGATCGAATCTAAATCACACCTTGTAGGTGTAAATAGCGAAGTAACCACTTTAGCAATTGCACCATCAGTGATATCATATCATATAAGAATTGAACCAAGACAATATTTTTTATGTAGATTAAGTAGGTAACTATTACTCAGAATGAAGACTGCACACCACGATGTAGTTGTGTTCCTGTGTGTGAGTATAAATAAGTCTACTTCATTTTGGGATGCATTTTGAAACAAAAGTTTGCATATCACCGGGATACTCTATTTTAAAGCCATGGTGTTATAAAATGAAAGCCAAGGACAGAAAACAGTGGAAAATATTAGAGGAGGCCTTTGTCAAGCGACACACTGAGCTTAGAGATATTCTATAACACTACACTAGAGGAAAATGAGCTCAGGATAAAAAGGCTAAATAAAATAATTATAAAATATTGGGTCAGCAACACGATAGTTATACATCTGGTATTTCAAGCGTCCATAGCTACCTACGGTAACTGCTTAACATTAGGGTATTGTTGATGTTTGCCACCCAAGTAATATTAATAAGAAGAAAGACTTTATAATTTTTGTTTAATTACTCTGTAAGTTAAGAACTATCGAACATACTTATCATATACGTGATTTGGGGAAGGCAGAGGACAGTGTGTTGTGACTTGTGGTGCAAATTATGTGAGGCTTATATTCAGCAGTAGATTGATATACGATTCAATTAATTTTTGAGGTATTTTACATTACTTTTATTTAAGCAATACTACGTAGCCGAAACTGAAATTACGGTAATTGGTGAATCTTATATCTATACTAATATTATAAAGCTAAAGAGTTTGTTTGTTTGTTTGGTTGAACGCGCTAATCTCAGAAAGTACTGCTTCGATTTGAACAATTCTTTGTTTGTTGAATAGTGCATTTATCCTGGAAGGCTATATAACATCACGCTATTATCAATAGGAGCGGAGCAGTAGTGAGACATGTTGCAAAATCGGGGAAAATATTCTAAATTACTACGCGGACGAAGTGCAGGCGACCTCTTGTATATATAATACCTACAATCGAATCCACCAACATGCTAGTTATCCTTTCCCTCTGCATTCCCGTACATAAACCGTTGCCAATGCTGAACTCGCTGCAGCGGCTAGAATTTATAGCGCACATTTAGTTCGCATACTTTACACGTTGGCCTCTTAACAGCAGTACATTACGACTGCAGCGTTCCGATGCGCTTTACGCGTATCGCTTGATGGTATTAGATTCTGTACAGTTGTAAAAGGTACGTATACTGAGCAAATTGTCGTATTAATATTTGTATTATATTGGTACTAGCTGTTGCCCGCGGCTCCGCCCTCGTAGATCGGTTATCGCAATAAAAAGTAGCCTATTCTCTATTTCAGATTATAATTTATCTCAATACCAAATTTAATCCAGATCTGTTTAGGCGTTTTTAAGTGAAAGGATAACAAACATTCATACTTACATCCATCCTTCCTCATAAACTTTCACATTTGTAATATTAGTAGGAAGTAGGATAACAGAAATGGCTGCTTTAGTGGCGGAGAGGAAGGGCACCATACGAGTAAGTCCGACTAAGGAAGGAACTCCCAACTTACAGAAGAACACTGAAAAATATCTACGCACAGCGATGTAGTTGTATTCCTGTGTGTGAGTACAGGTCTGCAGCGCTCATTTAGGCTCGTTTTAAAAGAAATGTTTTCTTATCCCAGGGATACTCCATCTTAAAGTCCTGGTGCTAAAAAATGGGTCCGCAACACGCAATTGATACCTCTGCTATTGCAACCGTCCATAAGCTACGGTAACTGCTTACCATCAGGTGGGATGTATGCTTGTGTGTATAAAATACTAGGGGTCGCCCACGACTACGTCCGCGTGGTAATTTGGAATATTTTTCCCGATTTTGCAACATATCTCACTACTGCTCCGCTCCTATTGATCATAGCGTGATGTTATATAGCATATAGCCTTTCTGAATAAATGCTCTATTCAACAAAAAAATCTTTTTTCTAATCGAACCAGTACTTTCTGAGATTAGCGCGTTCAACAAAACAAACAAACAAACTCTTCAGCTTTATAATATTAGTATAGATAACTCATATCTCAAAATGAAACTAATTACCGTTATTTCAGTTTCAGCTACGTAAAACTGTTAAGTAACCAAATAAAATTACAAAATAACTAATGAGCACAATTAATATTTAACGAACATTACAAGCTACATTAAAATATCTTATTTCAATTAGCGAACAAGCCGTATAACGAGTGGAATTAACAGACCCTTATATACTCTTCAAAAACATTTTAGGGAAGGGTACGATTCGTGTTAAGTGTTGAATTATTATCTCACTTTGGCAGGAAAATAATGTTACTTTTTTATACTACTTGGGTGGCAAACAATCATACGGCCCACCTGATGCAGTTACCGTAGCCTATGGACGCTTGCAATACCGTTTTTTGACACCGGGGCATTATGATGAAACATCCCTGGGATAGGAAAACGTTTCTTTCAAAACGCTAAATAAGCACTGGAGACCTCTACTCACACACAGGAACACAACTACACCGCTGTGTATAGTTATTTGGCTGTAGTCTTCTGTAAAGTTGAGGTCCTTACCCAGTCAGGCTTGCTCGCTAGTATGAAGCCTTTCTCTCTTAATACTTTTGATAATGAGTAAAAATTTTAAAAAAGTAAGAATCGTTTATTGACATACATAATTTTAACAAAAAAATAAACTAACTTCAGTTCGGCAAGCTGCAGAATTTTCAAAAACCTTAAAACCTCTAGTCTAGCGTAGTTATTTAAACAGAATGAACTTTCATGCAAACTCTTATCTCACTTTTCCTCCCTTAAAGACGGTTCTTTTTAATCTGATAATTTACAGCTATAGTGCATCTCATGACCATTCAAATAAGCCCAAACACGGTTAGATTTCATTGTTTAATTATGAAGTTCCGTTGCCTAGCTACCGCTATCATCAAGTAGTTGCTTAGGAACCATCATGGAAACTTATCTAATCGCCATCCGTAAAATACTTATAATTGATAAGTTCAGGTGGCCATCTGTCGTCTTCTTCATCAGTTTTACTTCATCATATTATACTTTCTGAATGCAAATGTTTGATGTGTTGTTAAAAATATTAAAATTGCTATATGTGTGCCTATAATTTTTGAGAAGTTCCCTCAATTCCTTATGGATCCCATTATCAGAACTTTGTTTTGATGAAAATGGGACCAAACTGGAAGTATGTCCTCTCTGACAAAAAGATTTTTTCATATCGGTCTACAAATGACGGAGTTCTGCAGTAACAAACATAAAAAAATAAAATAAAAAATACACACGAATTAGCAACCTCCTCGTTTTTGAAGTCGGTTAAATATAGGCACACATTAACAACAATAGATAATGATACAATATTTATATGCCAAAGGGTTGGCAACTCAGTATTTTGCTAGATGTCATTGAACACCTAGCACTGGTTTTCATTTGCAACCCACAGTAGGTAGGACTTCAAATACAAATCAAAATGAATATTTTGTGTAAGGAGGTACATATTTATTTATTTTATTTATTTAGGTTTATCAACAGATGTTTCAATTTTAAATCAAAATAAATATTATGTGTAAGGTTGTATTTATTTATTTAGGTTTATCAACAGTTGATTCAATCTAGAATACATTCTCTGTGTCAAGTTTTAGCATGATTCATTAAATACCAACCATTCAAACAACCAAATTCCGTTTAGATATAAGAGAGGTCACCATACAAGCGAGCAAGCCCGACTGGGGAAGGACCTCCACCTTACAGAAGACCACAGCCAAATAACTACACACATTAGTGTAGTTGTGTTGCTGTGTGTGAGTACAGGTCTGCAGTGGCGTGCACAGGGTTTTATGACAGGGTCGGCAGTCGGCACTGAGTGACCATGTTTTTAGCATGTCTGCAAGACGTCATAGTGTAGTTTGGATCTCTCCAACTCTGGCCGTTAAAGTGGAACACAAATCTTTCACATTTGTAAAATAAAAATAAACGCAAGCCTATATTATTACAAAAAGTACTAAGTTAAAGTTGCTTTGGTAGTTTCTAGAAAGAACTCACCAGACAGATGGTTTTCAAGCTTGAACTGACGGTATTCTGACGATGCAAATAGAAGAAAGATTTCGGCCACCTCAAATATCTAATCCAAGTGAGTGATAGTTATAGCGTACTGCACAGTGCACACGTCACTTGAAGGATATCCGATGTGGCCTTTAAAAAGGCGCCTTTTTCATGTGATTCGCATATATAAATATATTTAATAAGTAAACCACGGGTTTCGTATCAGTAAAAAATATAATAAACTGAATTAACTCATTTATAAATTAAATCTACGCGCCTATCTTTTTTTAAATATACTTTTAAAACATCGTTATAAAAAGTTGGTTTGCGTCTTAATTCAACCATTATTCTTTTTCTATAGAAATCATGGAAAGATGTGTGAGTCGTTGTTGGCTTTGTGTGTTTCTTAAATACGTGTGGATACGTTTTAACGACGAAAATGAACGTTCTGTCGATGCGCTGCTTGCTGGGATTGTTACAATAAACTTGGCTAAGCGTAAAACTTCGGAAAATATTTTATCTAAATTGTTTTTATACATATTTTGAATGATACTATATATACTGCAATTCGCAAATTCAGGCGATCTATAAATACAGCGCAATTCATTTTTCAATCTATCAAAATTAAAATTTGCCTGATCCTGATAGGTATTAGTGAACTCTCTGACCTCGTTTTCAGGGAAATGTTCACTATATTTTTTAAAATTCTCACAAGAAAGTAACTCAAAAAACTTTAAATTTTTAATATTCTTATAGCGATCTTTTGATTCGCTTAGTACGTTATCAATTATTTCAATAAAAATTCGCCGGTAATGTATTTTTACATCATCGACATTGCGCTTTCTTTTAGGTGGTCCGGTAATGTGGACAGTCGCATCATAATTGATCTCGAACTTGTCTCTGTAATTTTCTAAAAACGACTCGAATTGTTTAATTTTTTGTACACAATACGCGATGTCACAAGTTTTTTTCTGCAAAATATCGTATAAAATATCGGATTCTGAAAAAATATCCGCGAATATTCTTTAAAAAAAATTAAATTCAAATTCTTTCATTTGATATAAAAATGAAGAGACTTGTGACAGAGTATCACCATCCCAGTCTTGTGTATTTTCATTCATTGTCTCAAACAATTCTAGGAGGTGGGTGGAGTTGTTATTAATTACATTTACCGTGCGCGAGTGATATGTCCACCTTGTTTCCGCGACACGAGGCAGCTTCTTCATATCGGCAAAGTCGTTATAATATGCCGTTCGTTTCGTACTAGTGTGAAAAAAAGCCGCGATAGTTTTTATTATATTAAAAAAGCGTTTCGTTTCACTAATTCGTTCAAAAGATTTTGATAAAACTAAATTTAATACATGTGCTGAACACCAAACGTACATAGCTTGCGGACATTTTTGTCTCACCAAAGCTTGCACGCCGTTAATTTGAGAGGATAAAACTGCTGCCCCGTCATAAGTTTGTGCAATTAATTTAGAAAGACAATTTAAATCTTCTAATATTTCCAAAATTATAGAACTTAAGGTTACAGCGGTCCGATCCGCGCTTACATCTACATATTTAATAAAACGATCTACTACTTCAGAATCACGAAAATATCTGAAAATCAGAACTAACTGTTCTCGACCGCTAACATCAGGCGTTTCATCTACCATGACGGCAACAAAATCGGATTGTTTAATTTCGTCTTTAACGCAATCGAACATCACAGTGGCAATGCTCGAGATCAAATCATTTTGCGTTCTGTTCGACATGCCCGTGAATGAGGTACTTGCATTCTGTAAATGGGTTTCCAAAACTCCATCATATTTTGCTAACAAATCTACTGTTTCTAAATAATTACCTCTATTCAGCGATGATAATGATTCATCGTGACCGCGAAAAGCTATTTCTTGTTTTCCCAGAAAGCAAACAACATCGATAAGTCTTTGAAAAATATTTCTATTGCGATCTACTTTAGCATTATGCCTTTCTATATCTATCTTCAACTGGCTGTTAATACTTGTCTCAATACGAAAATTACCAAATGTATTTAACTTTAAGCAAGCCTCCAGATGTTTTTCTGTATGGTCATGCTTTTTTGCCGCAGTAGAAAAATTATGTAAATCTGAATATCCCGAATAATTCCACACTGTACTTGAACTACTAAACAAAATGCAAGGAAAACAAAATAATTTAATTGTATGTACACACCCACATAGCCAGTTATATGTTTCGTAATTACTAGTATGAAACTTACGAGTTACATTGCCTTTTTGTTGAATTAATTCTCGTAACTCAGGTACACACCTCCCTTTAGTTATAATTGTAAGCTTTTCATTAAACGGCAATTGCGAAAACCTACCACTAATAATTTTTAACAAACACACATTATCAACACAAACCTCACAGTCAAACAACATGTTTCACCAAAACAAACAAAAATAATTGCAAATACACTTAAATAGACTAATTAAAATTGGTAACAAATAGATTTTTTAATTTTACGTTAAACTATCAAAATATACGAAAAAAACAAACAGCGCGCTTCACATGAAATAAATCAATATGGAGTCTTAGAGAAAAAAATGATTTCTTATTTTCGATACATAAAATACTGACAAATAAAATTGCATCATTGTCAACCGTATTATAATAATGGCCTAGACTTTTTAATTTTCTCCTATTATAACTGCGCGCGCATCGTCATAACGTCAGTACTGATTTCTGCCCTGTGATTGGATCTCCTGCCGCATGGCCTGGCGTGTTGATGTACAGTTCACAGACATCACACATGTAAACAATTAACCAACACATGCGTAAATTTATGAATGAACCGTAGGCAGAATTATTCGTTGCCGAACTCGCGCGCGGTACAAGATAGCGAATGCGGACGAGCGCCTGCCTTCAACTAATACGGACTGAACGAACGTGTTCTTTGCTAATATTTTAAATTAGGAGCTTAAAGTTTTTGAAAAAAATATTGTACATACTATTGTTTTTATTTGCATGCATTTATTTATTTTTTTACTATAATACCAGTAATTGGTGAGGGTCGGCAGTGCCTTTTTGCCTTTAGGGACCGCACGCCACTGCAGGTCTGCAGTGCTCATTTAGGTATACGTTTTGAAAGAAACGTATTCCTATCCCAGGGACACTCCCATCATAAGTTTCTGGCGTAAAAAATGGTTTGGCAACATGCAAGTGATACCTCTGGTATTGCAAGCGTCCAAGGGCTGCGGTAACTGCTTAACATCAGGCGGGCCATATGCTTGTTTGCCACTCAAGTAGTATAAAAAATTGCCCACCGTGACTGAAGCTAGTCTGGACGACTATTAATATAAATATATACATGCTTACCAGTATTTACATAATAAATAACCTTACTGGAAGAACTAAGTCATCAAAATTTCAATTTAACACCAAGCAATAATGAAGCAGTTATTACAATACTGACAAGTCATTACAGATCATAATCCCACAAATAACAAAACCAATCAGACTTCTAACCGAAGGCGTTCAGATCGTACTATGACTAAAATATTTATTAGATAGGAATGGGGTTGGCGTCGCTGAAGATGAACGCTAGTTAGTTCACCCTTCTACCGGTGTGCGGTGAACGACAGCGGTCACCGCCTATTTGTCGACGGAGACAAGTGATTAAGCGCGTTGGCTTTTATTATTTCATATTTTATAATATACTAGCTGTTGCCCGCGGCTCCGCCCGCGTGGATGTCGATCATCGCTGTAAAAAGTAGCGTATGTGTTATTCCAGACCATAATCTATCTCTGTGCCAAATTTCATCCAGATCCGTTCATTAGTTTTTACGTGAAAGAGTAACAAACATCCATCCATCCATCCATTCTTACAAACTTTCACATTTATAATATTAGTAAGGATCTATTCTTTACATAACATAATAGCTAAGTCAGTGCCTGCTATCAGTTGCTACATCTAAACTAATATTATATTTTTTGTTTGTTTGTTACGATTTAAATTGCAGCTGTGGGCGAAAGTCACGATGAGTCCCAAAGAACAGGCGGCCACATGATAGACCCTTAAAAATAGCAAAAGCTTAAGGCCTTATAGAAAGAAATGGCTTCAATTGGCAAAAGATAGGCTACTATGGAAAATAAAAGTGGAGATCTTTGACGTGACGAAGTTGAACCGAAAATAATAATTGCTTAATTTAAATCATGTGCAGTTTAGTGTATAAGTGCAAATGAACAACAATTTAACGCTACAGACCTTTCCATTAATAAGAGCAATATGCAACGTGCAGAGCTTCAGTGAAATGTCGCCGCCTGTCACCCGATGACGTCACCTGACCAACACGGGACATCGCGTCAACGACGCGAATCTGGATTGCAAATTAGCTTTGCTAACACTCCCACTTAACATACCTATTAGTCTAATAATTGCTGTTGTTAATAACGCATCGTATCTTAATATAATTTTTAATAGTTGTTTCTTAACAATTGATTGATTGATTGATTGCCTTAGTGGTCCAGTGGTCGCAGTATGCGCCTGCTGTGCACGAGGTTGTGGGTTCGATTCCCACACAGGACAAAACTTTGTGTGGCCCACAAAGAGTTGTTCTGAGTCTGAGTGTACTTTGTGTCCGGTATTTGTATGTTGGTAAAGTCCCCCGCGACACAGAGCTTATTCTCTAGTGCGGGAGTTGTCATTTTTAAGAAAGAAAAAACAAATTCTTCTCGAGGCCCTGCCCTAGTCAGCGAATTGGCTGTAGGAAAAAATAATGTTGGCATTTGTTTTTGTTTTTATGATGTTTATAAGTATCATGTATTTGATCTAAAGTAATAAATGAGTTTGACTTTGACTAACTGGTTACCTCGTGGTTGTTCCATGTCTGAGTATACTTTGGTCTTTGTGTCCGTTTATTGTAAGTTTGTAAAGTCCCCCACTATAATACTACAACTTTACTGCGTTTTCTATTACATAGGTCAAATAAATATAAACTAACTTGACTAGGTACATATTTATGATACGCCAAATCGAATGTCAAATAATTCAGACTTGGATATATTCAAGCGAAACATAAACTTGTCTAACACCCACCTACCACCACAATATGTGAATCGTTGCGCCGAAATAATTCTGTCAACAAAAAATTATAATCAAGGTTGCAAATTAACTATACATCAGATTTATCTACCGTTGGCCAAATTTTAGACTATTTATGTTGATTGATTAGGCAGAGTTCGAATTTGTCCACCGCTTTTTTTACGACTTGGAGTCACGTCAGCTTAAATATATTTTATTTAAGCTGACGTGTAGTGACAGATCAAGGATACAAATGTCACCACCCCGTTCCATCCCGAGGGTGTCGTAAGAGTCGACTAAGGGAGTGAGGCAGGCAGACAATATCCACTGCAAGAGAGGGAAAACTCGAAACAAAACCCTATACCAACACGACTGGCTAGCGTGGTATAGTAGGCCAATATCCCTCCAAACGTATGGAGGAGACCCATGTCCAGCAGTGGGACGTTTATAGGTTGAGATGATGATGATGAAATATATTTTAAATATATTTGAGCTAATTGTATAGGAGAAAAAGTAAACACAATTTTAGAGCTTACATGTGTAATGAATACAAATGCAAAATATACATACTTACCGGTGTTAAACCAAACACACACATTTCACATCTAAATCGGATTGTATCATAATCCTGCGCTAACACAAATTGTGACCATGTCAACATGACGTCATATCATGTATCGTGACGTCACACACTGTGCAGGTGTGTACATGTTAATCCTGTAACAGTGCGACGTCACTGTCTGACCTCGGCTGATGCGTTTCGTTAATTTAACTCAATGCTTTAACTCTTGAACATTTATAGTAAACTAGCTGTTGCCCGCGGCTCCGCCCGCGTGGATGTTGGTTATCGCTGTAAAAAGTAAAAAAGCCTATGTGTTATTCCAGACCATAATCTATCTCTGTGCCAAATTTCATCTAGATCCGTGCAGTAGTTTTTACGTTAAAGAGTAACAAAGATCCATCCATCCATCCATATTTACAAACAGTTTAAAAACTAAATCAAAATAAGCAACTCGACTGGGAAAGGACATAAGCAAAACAGCTACAAACAGTGGCGTAACGGGAAACATTATTTAAAATCATGATTCTTTACCTATTCAGCATAATACAAAGTTATTGTGTTATAACCTATTTGATTCGTATTAAGGCCCACAACACGCGGGTGCCCCTTGTATTACAAACATCTGAAGGCAATTGTACTATAAGCTGCACTATAACTATGTTTTAACTGTATCAGTTTACACGCCACCATTATTGTAATTTACAAAACAAATTTTGAGTTATTATGGAGCTTACAAAAGTCATAAGTTATATCAATATAACAGAAGCTATGAAAGATAATGTCAGTGAAGCCACTCGTTTTAAACCCTGGATAATTACATGTATTGTAATATATACTAACAATAATAATTATGTAATAACGACAAAAACTATAGTGGTACCTATCAAAAATAATATAACAAATAATACTACGTGACTTCCACACAAAGAGCTTTCCACAAAACAATATTCCAAAATCAAAATTCGAGTAACAATAGGAAATAATCCACAAAGCAAATTCAGCGGACAAATAAATCGCTTCAAACGCTGAATGACGTCATAGGACATGCTAGGAAAGAGAGATGTGCTATGATTGACGTTGTCGGCTCTTGCAACAGCTAGTGAGGATGGGGACACATCAGTTTTTGTTTGAATGGCAGTTGTGAGATGTGAAATAGTACACGAGTGGTCTGTGGATGAAATATTTTTTTATAGGAGGAGATGTTTTTGTTGAATTTTGCCATATCTGACAGTTGGCTTGTATTGTAAAATGAATTTATTACGAATGAAAGACCAACAATATTCATAAATGCGTACAAAACCAATGCAAACGTAGAATTAGCACTCGTCTTGTCGACACATGAATAACAAATTAATATTTTTTGTTTTTCTCATAAATAATTAGTAGGTACTTACAATAAAATGTAAAAATAAAAGGTAAAAAAATAAAATGTGATAATTTTATTTTTTTTATTAATCCAACCGCAAAACTACATACTTATTGCATAAAAGCAGGGTAGCTGAACATTTTACAATTGTAATGACATCCATTTATTCCATTTATTATAATAATGAATACGTTTGCGAAATTTTCGAGCCGTCATGCGTCAGTTTAATCCGAATCGCTACGCGATCACTCATGGCAGTGGCATTCGGAATTTTTATACTCACTCACTTTTATCATTAATATGAACGAATTATATATTTGAATGAAACGTTTTTGAGAAATCATTGAGAGTTTGATGACCTGTAAATGTGATAAAAAAATAGTGAAACTATCGATATTTCTATAGTTTCTATCTCATAATATTACCAGTTTAAATAAACTCTTCAGACAGTGCGAATGCGGCTTTGTAATTTTCTATGATCTAATGGTCAAAGAGCGTTGACACCGACGAGTCACTATTTGCTTTACGCGAGTAGACTATAGCCGTTTAACACTTGTAAACATACTATAGTTAGTCACTCTGTCAGATAGAAAGACGAAAATTTCAGAATTTGGTTTTGGGTTATTGGTACCATTCAGATGACATCACAAATAGACTATAATTATATTTATTTATTTGTATAGATATATAATAATTCATGTCCTTATCACAGTAGAAAATTTTTAATTAGGTAGCATTATTAATTACAGATAACTCGCACATCGACGAACCTACAAAATACTTTCAAACACACCAATACTATGACCACATAACCTAACACTAGACCACAAGCCACCTGACCACACGCCAGTGAGGTTGTAATGATAAATCGTCATATAAATCAACCAACACGTGCACTTTGCGACCGCTGGACTTTGACCTGATTGTTCACTGTTGATCGGCATTCCTCAAACTTAAACATAAAATTTATTTCGGTTGCAAAGTAATTCTTGAAGGTCATAAGTTGATAATGCAGCAAAATGCCAATGCCAAGATAATGTACAGCCAAATTGGTGAATTGGGATGACTCTAGAATGAAATGAGAAAATCTACTAGAAACTCAGGCCACTCCTTTTAGATAGTTGGATATCTAGTCTTTTTAACTTACCAAGTATTTTGACTGCATCAGATTACAAAAGATTGTTATTATGGCGATTAAAAGAGTAGCCTAAGTTTCTTGCTAGTTCTTCTCATGGCTCCCGTCAACGAACTAGCGGTAGGAAAATTTTGCTGAAATCTTTTTTCTGGATTATTCACAATGTATATTATGCTCATAAGTGTTATTTTGTAACCTAAATGAATAAATGAATTTTGAGATTGAATTTGAAAATGATGCAGCCAAATCGTTTGTCTAAGAAGATCTTACTCTGTATATAACAATATATTCCACGCTAACGGTTCATATCTTCCACGTTGTGGAGGCTCTGAAATGAAAGAGATAGCACTAACTAGTTACGATAGATATGGGCTTAATTGTTGCCCTGGCACTGGCACACCAAAGTCAATGCACAATAGATACCACTTATGTTTTGGTGAACTGAGACTCATATCCCACCCAGTTGAATGTTTGTAATTCATTAATGGATATAAGAGGAAATAGTACTGGCAGCTTTCGATCGAAATTACTTTTTCATAACGTAAGTTTTAAATATAAGATTGTTTACCTGTACTCACACACAGGAACACAATTACAACGCTGTGTGAAGTTATTTCGCTGTGGTCTTCTGTAAGGTGGAGGTCCGTCTCCAGTCGAGCTTGCTCGCTAGTATGGTGCCCTACCTCTCTTAAACAAATTAAAGATATAATAATTTTAACAAAAAAAACCGACTTCAGTACGGCAAGTTGTAGAATTTTCAAAAACCTTTAAGCCCCTAGTCTAGCATAGGTATTTAAACAGGATAACTTTCATGCAAACTCTTAACCCACTTTTCCTCCCTCAAAGATAAAGTTACAAAAAAAGAAAAAAACAGCTAAAGTGGATCTAATGACCATTCAAATAAGCCCAAACAGGGCTAGGTTACATTGTTTGTTCAGTTGAGTTCAATTGTACCATTTTCATTTGCTACATTACATTTGATTAGTAATAGTTGCTTAACAATCATAATCGAAATTTATCTATCGCCATTCTGTGAAATACCTATTATTGAGAAGTTCATATTGCCATATGTGGTCTTCTTCATCAGGTTTACTTCACTAAATTCCTGTTTCTAAATGCAAATGTTTGATTGGTTGGTAAAAATATTGAAATTGCCATATGTGTGCTTATAATTTTTGAGGAGTTCCCTCAATTCCTAATGGATCCCATCATCAGTACTTTCTTTTGATGTAAATGGGACCAAACTGAAAGTATGTCCTCTCAGACAAAAAAATAAGTTTTCAAATCGGTCCGTAAATGACGGAGATCTGCGGTTACAAACATTTAAAAAAAACACGCAAATTGATAACCGCCTCGTTTTTTAAGTCGGTTAATAAATGTACATATGTACGCCGATAAGTAATACACAATTATTCACACAGACACATCCTTACATACAAACATGTGCTCCAGTTATTAAACGTTCCAAATTGAATGTCAACAATTACCCGATTCACACGTGCACATAAACAAAGGGGCTCCGTAGCAAATTTAAATTTATTAACTTTGAACGAATACGATTGAATGAATATTTTATATGAATTTTATGAAATCGTGTCGTTGCAACAGTACTCGCTGTCGTTCTGTGGACGACGGCAACGACGCGACGCCGCGACGTATTTGGGACGGTGAATGACAGAATAGTTTCCAAATTTATATCGCCAGCTTGTTTGACGGATATTTTCGAATACTACAGATATATTTTTTTCTTCTTATGGTAACTATATCTTTGGCTTTCAAACTCACAATATTATACTAATGAACGTCACCAAAAATCTTTGTCAGCCAATGGGCCTACAGCTAATTTGCTGACATGGGTCGAGCTGAAAACAAAATTTAGGTCACCCTTTTTTAATCGCCAGATAAATCGAATATAAGTTAGTTACAATTTATAGAGTAATAATTATGAAGAGAGAAATTAGAAGTAGGTATTATGCAGTATTTGAAGAACATAAAATTAAAAGTGTTTGTATTTAATTAATAATTAGATATTAATTGAATACACATTCAGAAAGGTTCTAAAGAACTAGAAAACGAAGCGTGGGCAGGCCTCCAACAAGTTAGATCGACGACCTGGTAAGGGTTGCGGGCAACCGATGGTCAAGGTTGGCTCGGGATGGAGTGATGTAGAAATCCTTGGGAGAGGCCTATGTCCAGCAGTGGGCTTCTTTTGGCTGAGATGATGATGATAATGATGACAAATGCCAACCTCTGTAGTAAACGCTTCTCTTAAACGACATCAGTTAGTACTAAGTAGGTATACAAATTTTTGTTTTGTTTGTACAGTGAGCAACATGGTCGGACATAAAGCGAGGAACACAGGGTGTCGGCGCGGGTAATTCGACTATTAATCACACGACCGCCGACGCCATGTGCACTACTCACACTGCATCATAAATACTCAACGTTTTATACCTCACGGGACGGATACGACATCGTTTAGTTTTTGGTTTTGACGCATGTCATTTTCGCAGAAAATTACTTTCGCACAATATCATAAGTCACTTAACATATTTTAACAAATCTGCGTCGTCGATTCAACTAAAGTAAATAAGCTAAAGGTAATTGGATAACATCTATTATTTTTGTGTTAAGGAAACAATATATATAATACAAGTAATTTACAATTAAAACTATATTTATACAAATTAGAAATAAAAACTATATAAAAAAATCACCACAAAAAGAGAGGGGGGCTTAATAGGCGTCGTAAAATTCCTCCGCATCGACGTCTACTGAAAACGTACCCAGGAGACTGGCAACATTGCCACGCCATTGCATTGCCATTGGATAACTAGATTTTTTAGGGTATTTACATACCAGTTGGAACATAAAGTAAAAAATCTTTCGATAAGACTGCGTCTCGTACATTATAAACAGCCTCGAGAACCTTCATTTTTCACAAGCCGCATGCATAGTTCACGAGGGAAATATTAGTAGGAAAAATGCTGAACTTATATATTTATGCTCATATAAGATGGGGCTAGATTAAAATTGTATGAGCTGAAAAAGTGATGGTGGCGGGGGAAATTAATGGGATATGTTGTTGACGATCTAACTACGAGTAATTTGTCTTTGGGTGTGAAAAAGTAATGTTGTATTATACTTGCGTATGAGTGAACAACACATATTTACAATGCAGTGTAATGTAAGAGTATCTGTTTTAAAGTACCGTGCTTATTTTTATATTAAATTACATTTTAAGGCATAATCTATGAATTTTATTAAATTTCAATCTAAATGTTCTTCGAGTTTGTTAGTTAACAGTGACCGTTGCCTAAAGAAGCTTGCAGTGTTGCCGACCCTAAGTGTTGTTCTTCAGTTTGTTCTTACATGCACATAAAAATTACTAACTTCTTTTAGCTCTACGGAATTCAGAAAATCACAGTACTAATAGATTTTTGTTGGAGGTATATTAATTAATTTCGTAAAAATTGTAGACATATTGACCTTTTACGTTTCTTTAATTTTATAAAGAAAAAAAATGAATAAGTTGTATTTATGATAGATTGGAGGTCGGCAGGTGAGGATTTTAACTCCGTCTAATAATAATAACGAAACAAATAATTTTATGACAGATTATGATTATGAAGAGTCAGAATTAACAAACAGTGCTCAATGATCAACTCATTAAACTATTTGCTGGATAAACTTATAAATAGTTTATCCATTTAGATATTAGATATGAACAATCGCTGTCGAACAGTTCGAAACTTGTCCGTTATAATAAATACAGGTTTTATTTAAGTTTAGGTACAACAAAAGCTTAATTATACAAACACAACTTAATCTCACGAACGGCTCATAAAGCAAATACAACTGCAAAGATCGCATGCATTGCTCTAATTAAGTTTAAACAAAACATGAATCATTAAAAGGGGTATAATGCGCCGAGAGGTGAGGGGTACAGGGTAGCGCATCCCACTTGATTTATACCCCGATTTGTCGTCGAGCCAAACCACCCCTGATTCACCGCTGTAATGCTCTGTATACCGATAAACAACGGGAAATACCGAACGATGTTGTTAATGAATTTTCATTAACCAGTATTCTGGTCGAAGAATATGTTGAGGTTGGTTGCTGGTTGGCACGAGATGGCTACTTAAATCACGGAGTTAAGGCAACGATGCACTGACAATATTCCGCTATACCTTTCATAAAATATAATAATAATTACATACCCGACTGCACTAGTGGAGTGGTTTAAAAATAATTAGATACGAGTTAAATTTGGTTGTGGAATGAGCCTGCTGAGGTTTTCCTGAGAGAATATAGTATGAGGTTCTACGGTAACTACTTACTATCAGGCGAGCCGTATGGCTGTTTTATGTCACTGCACTTCAAAGGGCTTAGTCTTAGCATTAAGTAGAAATAATTTAGTGCAGTGACATAAAACAGAACAGTTTAAATACCTTGGGCACATTCTAACCCCGGATCTGAAAGACGATGCAGACATGGAAAGGGAGCGTAGGGCGTTGTCTGTTCGTGCGAATATGATAGCTCGCAGATTTGCTCGCTGTTCGAGGGACGTCAAAATCACCCTATTCAGGGCATTTTGCACGTCTTTCTACACGAGCAGTCTGTGGGTAGGCTATACGCAAAAGCAGTACATCGCTCTACGCGTACAATACAATAATGCATTCAGGGTGCTGTTGGGGCTGCCTCGCTTCTGTAGCGCCTCGAGGATGTTCGCCGAAGCGCGCGTGGATTGTTTTTATACAACCATGCGCAAGCGGTGCACATCCCTGGTGCGCAGGGTGCGGGTCAGCCCGAACAGTATCCTGCGCACTTTCGCCGACCGTTTTGACTGCCTGTATATGTACCACTGTGACATGGTACATGTACGGGCTAGTATACAAATATTATTTTAGTTCAATTTATTTTATTATTATTTTATTATTATTTAATTTTATTGTAATTTTAATGTAATTTTTAATTTGTAATTTTAAATTAATTATTTATGTATGTATTATGTGGTCCATGTTTGACTTATAAATAAATAAATGAAAAAAATAAATAAAAAATGAATAAAACAGCCAGCTTCACTTAAAACAATAACAATAAATCAAAATGTACTATGCACGTCGCGTAGTCTAATAAGGCTTTTAATCTACAACCATTTCTGCAATAGAAAAACTAAATAATAAGATTAGGTAAAGCTACACAAACTATTAAAAGAGACGCTTCAATGATCGGGATTGTGTGTAACTGTGTGTGCCTTTATTGCCTCGATTCGTTACACGGAGTTCTGCATTGAAGCAAGTGCATTTACTCAAAGTGTAATTTAAAATTTATTCCCTTTATAGATAAGGGAATTTCATACCAGAAGTAAAATACACACTATTTCTTTCTTAAGGTTACAAGCTAGTTTATGCCAACGTCAATTCAGTTCAATTTTAAGATAGGGCAACATACTAGCGAGCAAGTCCGACTGGGGAGGACCTCCACCTAACAGAAGACCACAGCCAAATAACTACAGTAGTTGTGTTTCAGCGTGTAATTATCGCTCATTTAGGTATGCGTTTTGAAAGAAACGTATACCTATCACAGGGATCTCATCTTAAACCTGTGGTGTAAAACAATGGGTTGGCAACACCTTTGGTATTACGTCCATAGGCTACGGTAACTGCTTAACAGCAGATGGGCCTAATGCATGTTAACCATCCAAGTAGTATAAAAAAAACGAA
Organism: Trisateles emortualis; assembly: GCA_947095525.1. Lineage (NCBI taxonomy): Eukaryota > Metazoa > Arthropoda > Insecta > Lepidoptera > Erebidae > Trisateles > Trisateles emortualis. The sequence goes on along the minus strand of OX352748.1, from coordinate 782,983 downwards.
AAATTATTTGAAAGCAAAAATAAAGACAATTTCTTGCAGTTAACTCATCAAAAAATAATCATAAGTTAGAACCATTATTCATAAAAGAAAAAAATAAAAGATCCCAAACTGTCGAAGTACTCTGGCTGCAAGGACAGCGTTCAACATGATAGTGTCATTAAACTTATGAAAAAAAAAATATTTTAGCAAACATAAGTTGATACTATAGTTTTACTGTTGAGCCATAACTCTACGGATCTAAAGGGAAAATAAATCTTGTTTTTATTACAAGAACATCGTGACGGTTGACAACATGAACAACGCGTTGCAATTCTAACAACGTACCAAGTACCAAATAAAAGAGACAATAAGCCATCCAGGAGCATCCATTGCTACAAGCACTTTAGTATATAAAATCCTTGATATAGCTGGAGTAAGTCGCTCATAAAATAAGGACCTCAGTAAGGACAGACGTGACCACTGGCTATGAACTTTACTTTACTATGAGTTCAGTACATATTACCTAACTGTACACTATATAGTTAAAAATTTTGGCGATGGACACGTGTCGTCATACAGTACGTCCTTGAAGATGGGCATCGCTGCTAAGGCAGGCAGTAGAAAACGCTAGCGTAATGACCCGAGATGCATATGAAAAGGATTGATGGAACAAGGCAATGGATAGAAGGAAAAAAATTTATAACAAAAGGAATTACTGCAGGTAATTATGACCAACTTTTAATATGAGATCAAAAATGAATACCAGTTGGTAGTTTTCCGGACACAAATTGTGTCGATCAGTTGACTCGATTTGTATGAAGGGTAGGTACTAAATTCCTTTATAATTTTATAGTTTACTAACATTTGTTTATAATCAATACAAACAACTAATGGCAAATTAACTAATGACACAGAAACCAAAACTTTTTGATTCACTAAAAATACCGTCACTGAACAGTATTAATTTTTTATACTACTTGGGTGGCAAACAAGCATACGGCCCGGTGGTTACCGTAGCCTACAGACGCTTGCAATACCAGAGGTATAACGTGTTGCCAACCCATTTTTTTACACCAGGACTTTACGACGGAATATCCTTGCGATAGGCAAATGGTTATTTCAAAACGCATTCCTAAATAAGCGCTGGAGACCTGTTCTCACACACAGGAACACTGTTGTGTGTAGTTATTTGGCTGTGGTCTTCTGTGAGACGGGGCAGTCCTTTCCCAGTCGGGTTTACTTTTTTTTTATACTATAAAAACAAGCATACGGCCCGCCTGATGGTAAGCAGTTACCGTAGCCTATGGACATTTGCAACACCAGGGGTGTCACTCACGAGTTGCCGACCCTTTAAAAACCCTACAACTCCTTTCTTTGCTAATACTTCTCTAATTTATTTTTACCTACATCGGTGAGATGGTGTTACTACGTCAGTTAACGAACAACTATAATGGTGCTAACGGTAGGGGTAATATAACTCATGAAACAGATTGCAACGCCTTTGTGGCTCCGTGAATAGTTGTTATTACAGGTGTTTGTGTGTTTAGTTAAAATATGAGTACAGACGGTTTAAATTTAAAGAGATTTGGAGCAGCATTTGCTGTTATAAACATATTATTTGTTGTGTCTAGTTTAAACATTGAAGTTGGAGCAATAATTATCTAGTGTAGTATAGAGGTAATCCATTATATTGTCCAAATAAAAATATTAAGGTATGTCTTTAAATATTTATAGAAAACTAGCGGGCCACCCCATTCAGCGATTCATTTTTATATTATAGATTAAAACTAAAAATGAATATCTGAGTGTGATAAAATAGTACAAAATAAGATTTGAGGACATTTAAATATCATTTGCAACTTTGTAAAGTAGGTACTATAGTTCCCCGCATTGGTGTGTGTGTGTGTGTTTTTTTTAAAATAGTTATGTCTCTTCGGGTCTTAGTCGAATACATACAACATTAATCCAGATCGTAACAGATAAATAAAAGTTTAGGTAAGATAGACACAAAACAAAAATAAAAAGCGGTGGTGGCTAAGTGGGAAAGTAATCGACTTGCACGCAAGAGGTGCGAGTTCGATCCCGGGTGGCAGTACCAAGTTGGGAAGTTTAACGGTGTGCTAACGGTGAAGGAAGACATCGTGAGGAAACCCACATGTCTTAGAAGAAATTCTAAAGACATGTCTGATTCACCAAACCGCATTAGGCCAGCGTGTGTGAACGGCACGGGTCTCTCTCTCTCTTAATAGAGGAGAGAGACCCGTGCCCGGCAGTGGGACATATATGATTTGCTTTTATTATTATATACATGTCTATTATTTTTACTAGTGAAGCAACAATTACACAAAATAAACTCAAAAAGACATATTTAGACAATCCAACAGTTTACCCTCTGAACTATCATTGCCTATTATCTCCAAATTACACAAACATAATCATCTCAAGCTAACACGAGGTGCGTCATGTTGTTGTCTAGTAAATGCTCATTAAAATGAATTATACCACTTGGTACATGCTCTGCACAGTGAGCTGAATCGTATAAATCATTGTGCCCGTGTAAAGTGCTTAAATAGAATTTAAGGCTTACTCGGTGGTTGTTTTGATTTTAGAGTACAGGACAATAAAATCACTTCATTTAGATCGTTAGGGATCGTTAGGATTACACATTATAAAGTTAGAAATTGTGTATTTAAACGAGGATCATGGAATGTAATAAATTGTTTATATAGTCTCGTACCCAAACGACCTATCACTAAGCCCCGGCTGTCCGTCCGTCCATCTATCTGTCAGCGGGCTACATCTAATACTGTTCGTATTAGATACAGCCCGCCATATTCTACCCATTAGGTGAATAAAATGAAAACTTACCTTGCAGTTCGAGTAATAAATTATGACCAGACTGTAAGTCAAATAGAAGTTGACATTTTTTTATAGCAAAATCGGCCAACCCGGTTTGACATTTTTGTTACACTATGATAAAGTGGCTATATTAAATAGTTTCGCATTCTTATTAATTATGGTATACCTCTATATATGCAATGTATGATATAATCTATATAATAATACTTGTAGAAACTTTTAAATATGATTTTTCCCAAAACTTATATTAATATTCTAAACTTTTACTTAAGCTACGCAACAAGCAAAGAAGAAGAGTTTATTAGGTAATAAAACCCACTTATACTAAGAAACTCAACAAAGGGACCCGGAAAATTTAAGGATCGTATCAAACAATCTCACACACACTGCAGTCTTTATACCCCACAGAGGCTTGAACTTAAAAACTCTGGACAAAAAAGTCCACCAACGCTAGTCGGTTTAACTGCCAATATCACTGTCATTTGTCTCTGGCCAGCTTTGCGAAACAAAAATTTACTTCACACTCGCAAAATTGGATTTTCTACTTTATCACTATTACATTTAAGGTTTTGTTTTCTGTTTTTGAAGTATTGGTTGCTATGTTTGTGCGCCAATAACAGGCTCTCAGTGACATGTACGTTTTGAAAGCGTTTCGCTTTATGTCTCTAATTGCGTTAAGCTCTAAAATATTTTTGAGTGGTCATATTGACGTTTTTGACTTAATGGTTCTGCACACTGTACTGTTAACAAAGTGGTTTGTCATCGAAGTTATAAAAGGGATATGTTGTTTAAAATTTTATTATATTGCAAATTCCGTTTGTTACGAATATCTAGCTGCAAGATTGTTTGTAATTTTGAATGGGAGCATACAGTTTATTTTCCTTTGAAGAATTTCCGTGTCGAGTTTGTTACGACAGATTGTGATGTAATGTAATCCGCTTATTCATTTCATAATATGCGTACGTAATTTAACGTGATGTGAGCCGAACAGCACTTGATCGGTTTAAAATTATTTTGAGTATTTTTATCACTCTGTCGTTTGTCTGATTGTATTCTTACCCGTGTAGTGTTACACAGTTAAGAATACAATCTGTTAATATAAAGACTATTTAAACTATTTCAAAATAAATAAATAATGACTTGATTCTACTTGTCAAAAACGTGGCTTTACTTCAAGAGTGTAAATAGGTTCGCCCAGTTTGAGTAGATCACACCAAGTCTATTTTTTTTTTTTTTTTTTTTATACTACTTGGGTGGCAAACAAGCATACGGCCCGCCTGATGTTAAGCAGTATCCGTAGCCTATAGACGCTTGCATTACCAGAGGTATCACTTGCGTGTTGCCAACCCTTTTTTTTACACCAGGGCTTTAAGATGGAAGTAACCCTGGGATAGGAATACGTTTCTTTCAAAACGCATTCCTAAATGAGCGCTGGAGACCTGTACTCACACACAGGAACACAACTACACCGCTGTGTGTAGTCATTTGGCTGTGGTCTTCTGTAAGGTGGAGGTCCTTCCCCAGTCGGGCTTGCTCGCTAGTATGGTGCCCTACCTCTCTTAGACTATTTTATTTTTTTTATTTTTTACACTATTGATTATTATTTACAATGCATAAAACATAGCCACAAAGAAGATTTATTTTTAGCTATGCTATTACTATAATGCACAACGGGTCTAAATCGCGTTTTATTTTAAAGGTTTTCATACCCGAAATTTCGGTCGAATTGCACCAACCGTGGTCACCCATTCACTTTATACACCAGTTGTATAGTAAATATACAAGTATATTATGTGTACAAATCGTAAAAGTTTAACTTTTTATAATACAGAACATTTTTTTTCATAATTAAAAACTTTACATACATTTGAGTATAGTATATTTTTAACTAGTATAGTAAAGCAACTGCACTGCAATAAGCTGTGAGTCAAAAGTCATAAAGAATAAAAGCTCTAAAATCTAACTAACGCCAGTTCATTCGTACCCGCACCAAATATTCATCGAATTTTTTGTCCGTACCTAAACTGGTGTATACCAGTGTGTAGTGTTGAGCCGCAGCGATTGACTGTTTGTCCTGTCGCTCCAAACTCCGAAATTAAAGTGTGCCGCAATCATTGGTGGGTGGACAAATATTGGCGTTCGAAATTATTTGTGTTGAACACGCAAAATCTTTGTGTTAGCTTTTGTTAGGTGGAATTTTATTTATTGCATAGAATAGTGAAATGGTTTTTATAAAAAAACTAATGCTGTATGACTTAGAAGAATAAATTGTGTTTAAGAGAGCGCAGCCGTGAAAGACTCATGTGGAAAAGTAATTAAAAAGAAAATTAACATTTGGTATAGAAATTGCTTTTAGCGATAGGGCCGCCCAATGTGCATTATCATTTAAGCAAACAAAAAAGAGTTATCTATTTATAGGTAGGTATCAAATGGCCAATGAATTCTAAGAGTAAGTCAGTCAAGAACTTCTGCAAGAGAAGGGAAACTCGAAAACTTATATACTTCATATAAATATTAAATTGAAATAAGTACCTTATTTATTACAATTATATTTGTAACATACCTACGTCCAGTTTAAGCAGTATAATTTCAATATCATTATGATGAAGATGAGTGCATATTTCATCGCACTTTCGTGACACCAAAGGTGCGTCTGTCTTAGGGTTAATTATAAATAGAATTGGCAAAAGTAAGTATCTACTATTTCGACAGTGTGATTTTTAAATAAAAATGAAAAGCCGATTATGAACCTAAAGGTTAAACACAACTGATTTTAATTCGTTCCTACTAAAATGAAAAAAAGCATTCAATTATAAAGAGGCATGATAAAATTTTACATCATTATAATGATGCGTTGCCATTTTTCTCCCGCAGCGATAAATCAAGTCAACAGTCAATAATCAGCCGTTAGTAATCCAATTAATTTTATTAATTATCGAAAATGAATATTAGTAACGTTAATTTCAAAAATATTAAGTTACACAATTTAAAAATTATCAAAGGGCAATAAGTCGTTTGTAATTACATTTTAATTAATAGTACATTGAATAACGATAACGCTACTGATTTAACTCGATTAACAAATTTTGTAAAATAATCGAAATATGAAACGCTACGAATATAATGATAATTAGTAAAATTATGAAAACCATCACACTGTTGCAATGATACTTTCTGCAATAATGATTTTAAGTAGGTACTAGACGCTTAATGTCTGATGAACGACTATTTTAAAGAATCGAATCTGATACAGCTGCAAAGATTTAAAAAACCAGCCGTTCCTTTGGAACCCTAAAAAGGAACTTATATTAAAAGTTACTATTTTCTCAACGCGAACTCAATTGCGAATCAGCCCAACTAACCAGAACAGAATCATGATCATGATGTTTCAGTCCACTGCTGGTAAGTCTTAATTCACGGCACACCCGATACTTACCTAAAAATACCACAACTAAAATAACAGAAAGTCAAATTATGTAGTCAAAGTACATAGATTTAAGTGCAAGTATGATTCGTCTCTTCACTTAATAAAAAAGGCACAATCTTCAATAATTCAGTGTCTCAGCTGAGCAATGTTCATAAGAAATGACAATTCTACAATCAAAAACGAACAATTGTGGGTTGTCAACCGCCGCTGTCACTTTTGACAGCCGCTGTCAAGCCATTAAAACAGAAGACATTTTGAAAACTCGTTTGTCTTTTTGCAATTCCAGTTTGCGTATCGGAAGTTATTTCATTTTGTTTGAGAACATTTTTATCTTATAGCAGACTGTCTTTTTAATTAGGCAACTGAAATGAGATATAACAGAATTTAATGTGGTCGTTTTTATTAGAAAAGCTTTTTTTGTAACTGTATCTATTAATTACTATTTAAGGTTTAAGAAATTGATCATTGTATTATTTTTCATTCAAACTCTTTTTTGATATTAAGATATATTGATACTCATATCTTAAGACCTGATTCTTTTTTTTAACTCGTTGAACGTCACGCCAGCAGACACAATAGAACATATTCTTTGGAAGCGTTTAAAGCTTTTAGAGACGATGGCATAACGTCGATATACTAAAAATTGAATCATAAACTGAAAATAAAATAAAATATTCAGTAGCTATTTTAACCGCCATTGAAAACAACATGTCAAGCAATAAATGTACGTGTCATGTACTTAGAATATAATTATATTATAATTACGTTGATAACAAAGTAACAATGAAGTAGCCATCAAATACAACCTTCCTAACATTAAATCGACCAAGTTTAACGAGAAAACAAGTCGTTTTCAAACTCATTGTAGCTTATATTGTCGTACATTCCGCATGTTGCAAAAACACCACAAACCTACCTCACGTACTGTGTGCGTGAATGAGGTAAAATTGTAATAACTCCTTCACCCCACCAACAATGTAAGGTGTAAAGTGCTTAATAGACATTTGTTAGGTTCTAATTAGGAGTTCTTTTACGAGCACGTTTTACGCCACAATAAGTGTTCTTCAACAATGTGGTAACTTTTACTAGGTAGAAATATATTAGAAGATTAAGTAGTTTTACGAAAAACATTTTTAGAAATCAACTGAATGTGAACTACCTGTTTGCGTTTATTGCATTTACAGCTTTGGCAGCAGCCGCCATGTGGTATAGGCAAGCAATCACCCCACTTGATTGCATCATGATTTGACAGAGAAAATATAGTTCACAAATATTTTGATTCCACAGTCAAAATGTAGCTTTGTGGAGCTAATTTTGATTGCAAGATATGCACTGAACTAACTAACATATTATTGCAAGTTACCTACATAAAAGCTAGTAAAATAAAATTATTTATAGTAGGTACCTTTAGTGGACTTTATATTGTATTTATTTTAACCCACCCAGGCATTATGCGAGCCTTAATTTCTTCGCCAATCTTACTCCAAGTTTCGAAACTGATTTTATTTAGAACATTCAGTGCTTTAATTAAGAATTTATGAAAGTTGTCTTCGTCGGTGTTCATTTAAAATTCGTCTACTAACTGTATTCCATGATTGTTCATCCGAGTAATTGCGAAGTCGGAACTATCCGGTATTTACTTGTAGAACGGTTTAACGCCTGCTCTGATGACGCTTTGAATAGTAATATTTGGGAGTTAGGTACTGAAATTTTAAACGGAATAGTTCTTGTTTTAAGTAGTTCCGATGACTATACTGCCTTGGTGATCCAGTGGGCGCAGTATGCGTTTATTGTGCACTAGGTTGTGGGTTCGATTCCAACACATGACAAAACTCTGTGTGACCTACACGCGACACAGGGCTTGTTCTCTAGTGCGGGAGTTTACCTTTAAAATGACGAATGATGAAATGATAAACTATAACAGACGAACTTAAAAATAATTAGATCAAATCACAACAATAAACGACGAAGTGTCAACTTGGAAGTATACATTTTTTTTATACTACCAAGGAGGCAAACAAGCATACGGCCCGCCTGATGGTAAGCAGTTACCGTAGCCTATGGACATTTACCTAAATCTATTTGTTTCACATAAAAAGAATGTGACATCGGTAATGTCGTAAAGACAGTAGTGAGTAATTCTGTTTTGGAAATATATTGTAGACCGGCTATACCTATAAATAATTTATATTATAAAAAGACAAATCTCGCGAACTGAGGCACAGACCCTATATCACGTGGAGCCAGATATCTAATGCCTGTGTCGGAGGGAACTAATCTCTATTACTCTCCGAGGAATCTGTGGCCACTGTAGCTATTACGCGGCACGTTTAGTCAAAATCGTTGAATCGTTTTATATTTTATGGCGTTTCATCATGCAATATCCCATTTTATCTGTCCAACTTCCTCGAAAATACTCTCAAAACAGTTCCAAACTCAAATTTCAAAGAGAAATTGTGAAAATTGGACAACGTCTTAAGTTTAAGGGTGTCCGGTGAGTGGCGACGACTCCCGGACACTACTGGGTACTGGCAGACTAACTCACTTAGCTGCATAGTTGGCTAATTCAATAACTAGCGCCAGCACTGAATTAAGTGTCGAGTTAATTTTTAAAATGGCGAAAAGAGCAGCTGTTGGGTGCTTGGATAAGTCGGGATTATTTTGTTGAATTTTTAAGAGGTTTCGCTCTTAGGAAACGATTATTTTGTCATAAACTGTAGCTATATAAAGCAATAATTAACATACCTGACCATTTTAATGTGTTTTGATATTTGTACTATAATACTGTCTAGTTAGTTACGTTTGTATCGAAATACAGAGCGTCTAAAATTATACCGTTGCAATGCTACTATTGTTGTGTTCTATGTTAAATGTAGGATATACATTTTGTACAAACTGTATTGTCTGTTCTTTCGCACGATAGGGAGGTATTGCTGGTACAGGTAAGAACCTGAATTGTTTCCAAAGGTTGATACTTTAGAAAATATATTTACAAAATCAGTAAGTGACATTCAATATAGATTTTATTCTCATAAAATATTTCTCAGTTTCAGCAATACACAACAACTCATTACTAACGCCATCTACTGAGCAACGCCGTAACCTCTACAAAGCCTCTACGAACAATGTTAGCACACGTAGCGCCACAGTTTAATTACTATCTACAGCGAATTATAATATAAAAATATCTTTGAATTGAAATTTTAAGTACCGAGAATATGACCAGGCTTGTCTGCTTCTATTGCATCGTTTGGTCGTCACCTTGATCATCAATTAGGAACTGAATAATATTCAAGTTATGAAATGTTATTGTTCTAAATAGTATCTCATGACGGTCATTTTGCCGGTAAATCGGCACCTATATATTATTAGATCACAAAATAGCATATAATTATTGAATAAAACGAGGGCACTGAATTACTTGCAAATAAAAGAACCACCGATATTGGACCAAACATGACGCTTAATAATTTTATTTTGTTCCATACCTATATATATACATATATAATAATCGTATTTTAGTTATAAACTTTTAAAATTTCTCAAATCTGTAAGGGCTTACGAAAGTTTTCATTATACACCAGAGCCACCCTTTATTACATACGATAATAGAGCACTTACTCAACACAGAGTTAAACGCTACCAGACCCGGCAGCTATTAGCAAAAGCGTAAAGACGTTTCACACAAGCTGATTGCAGACGAGTTAACACACTCAAGAACGCGAATGAGAGTCATTAAGTCGAACATCAGTTCGCAATTTCATTTGCTAATTTGCATTTTCGCCTCTAGCTGCTTAATAAGCCCTCGCGATGTTGGAGCACCCTGTAATCTTTGCGCGAACCGGTTATATCCGGATAAAGGCGGCGCGAGCCGGTTATAATTGCGCTAAACCGGCTGCAACCAGATTATAGTGTCATTTTTCATGAATTTATATTTTGTTTTCATTGTTTAGAATAGGGCCTATTGTAATTTGATAGTTTGCTTAGTGGTCAGAGGTCGCCTGATGGAAATTTGACTGTAATTGCTGCAGTCCTTTTCCGTATGAGAGAGAGAGAGAGAGAAAAAGAAATAAAATATTTTTTGTTTAGGTACAATAGATACTTTGTAGGTAGGTACAATTTTATAACACTAGATATAAACTAAAAAATAAATAATAATTCAGCTATTTTCTACCACAATGCATTAAGCAGTGAAGAAGAAGCGCTGGTTTTTAATGGGTGGTCCACATAATTATAGGTCCAAGTCGACTACTTAAAAATAAACTACATTAAAAAAACTATATTACGAATATTTCTTACTAGTTGTTGCCCGCGGCTCCGCCCGCGTAGATGCTATTCCAGAAACGGAAATAAAAAAATTAACTGACACAAATTACACCCAGGCTAGGACCAAACATTGAATTACAGAAAGTTTTATCCCGTGTGGGAATTGAACCTACTTAGCACTTAGAACTGCTTAGCAGTCAGGGATACTAGCCTACTAGACCACAGGCTAACTAACTTGAGAGACAATTAACAACTAAATTGTGTCTCGCATAATTATTTCTCATACCCAAGAATGAATTTTCTTAACATTATCAGACATTTCTTATGTTGTTAATTAAAATAGAATAATTATAAAATCCAATTATCCTGACGAATCAAAAGTAAACTTTTTTAAATGAATTCATCCCAAAGCGAAATACATGAAATTTAATTAAGTTTTATCTACATTTAAAGTTGCAATGTACGAAGTAATTAAGAATTTGTAAATTAAATTTGTATGGTCCACAATTTTATACATTATATTCCATTTAGTTTTGTTGATCAAAACTAGCCTTTATAATGGCTGAGGATAGATCTGATAAATCATGATTTAAAGAAATAAAAATAAGGTAAGGTTCACCGGCATTAAGTAAGTACGATAGGTACTTTGTTGTTCTATTTAATGCACCGAAAGAACAAACGAATTTGCTTTATATTGATTTCATCATCATCGTCGTCATCATCATGAGCCTATTGCAGTCATCAGTCATATTGATTTAGTAGCTAGTAATCGCCAAGACCTAGCCACCAAGACAGCTTTAGACCAAGCTTGTCACGGGGGACTTTACAAATATACAATTAACGGATACAAAGTAAACCCAGACTCGGTACAACCATTTATCACACAATTTTTGTCTCGTGTGGGGATCGAACCCACAACACGCGCGCTGCACAGTGATAAATGGCAATGTAACCACCAAAGCTTCTGTACCAAACGTGCAGTCGCAGTCGTAGCACAATCTAAGGAGCTGTCTTTATAGCTAAGAGTTCTTTACACTGTGGTCGTAGTGTAATGAATCTTTTTCACGGTAGATAGTAATCCTCTTAACCGAATTTTGGTCACGGTGGCCACTCTCAACAGATATCAGTCAACTGCGCAAGACATATTATAGTGCACAAGTATGTGCAAAAACACAGGTGCACTGACTATTCCTTCACTCTCATAGTCTGATGGGACGGCAATCTGACACGACTGGAGAAAGATCAGGCCTAGGACTAACGGCTTTACGTGCTTTCAGAAGCACGGAGGGGCCTTGCTGTGTAATTCTGGAAGTCTTTAAATAGACTTCGGACTCAGGTCGGCCGGAGCAAGGAAAACTTGTGCAGGTGGGGTTTTACAGACGATACAGATCTTGCTTGTTCATGCGGTGTAACCCAAACAATTGCCTTACATCATGTCCTGCATGCCCTAACATCTGCACGCTAGAGGACTTGATGGCTGCCTCTGACAATGAAGTCAATGTAGCTGAATTTTGGGCCACAATAATCTAAAAACGATGTTTGCCATCAAAATGCTTAGAAGAAGAAGAAGATTAGATAATGGTCACCCTTCTACGGACCGACCGCGGCAACCTTGCAGATATATTGATTACGCTAACACCTACCTACGAAGATTTTTTCACGGTACATATAGAGTTCATGACTGCCTTGGTGGTCCAGTGGTCGCAATATGCGCCTTCTGTGCACGAGGTTGTGGGTTCGATTCCCGCACAGGACAAAACTTTGTGTGACCCACAAAGAGTTGTTCTGAGTCTGGGTGTAATTTGTGTCCGTTAATTGTATGTTTGTAAAGACCCCCGCGACACAGAGCTTGTTCTCTGCGGGAGTTGTCTTAAAAAAAAAAGTTGTGATTTCTAAAAAAAAAGATATAACGGGACTATTTCTACCCATTTCAGCTACATTCTATCAAGGATTGAGTTCCTTAACAAAGTGCATTACAAAGACAACACCAGAACCTCTAACACCATAAACTTATTTTTGAGCTCACAGTATCAGCAATCGAATTAGCTTCGAGTTTGTGTAGTAGACGTCCGGGTCACACGTTACATGCTCTTTAGCAAACTTTGTAACGGTGTTAGGGACTTGCTACCACACCACGCCAGATCGGTAAATGGAACCTTCGGAATACAATGTCGTTGGCACCGACTTCAAAACTCTGTACGTACTATGAGTTTAGTTTGAACTACTGCGGTTACTTTTAACTACTATAGCTAGAAGATATAAAGCGTTGACTTACAAATATTTCGAACGAATGTTCTCATCGTTCGAAAATTTGTCAGTTGTTTGACAGTCTCTATTAATTGGTAAAAAAGTTACTGTCAGGCACCTTTCTTTTTCGAGAATTGAATCCTTAACAAAAAGGCAACAAATTTACGTGTATTTCTTAAGTTAAGTTTTGTAATACCTTGTTTTTATATTTCTTAGGTGGCAAAAAAGCACACGGCCCGCCTGATAGTAAGCAGTAACCGTAGTCTATGGACGCTTGCAATTTAGTTCCAGATATACCCGAGGTATCACTTGCATGTCGCCGACCGATTATTTTACATAAGGTATTCCAGTGATAGGAAAACGTTTCTTTCAAATCGCATCCCTAAATGAGCGTTGAAGACCTGCACTTGCACACAGAAACACAACTACACCGCTGTGTTTAGTTATTTGGCTGTAGTCTTCTGTAAGGTAGAGGTCCTACCAAATCGGGCTTGCTCGCTAGTTTGGTGTAGGGCACCATACTATCTAGCAAGACCGCCACCCTTATAATTTGTTGCATATTATGATGACGGTCTTGCTAGCTAATTTAGTTAATTTTAGTTAAAGAAATTTTATTCATTTTGATTTTCGTTCGTCTTCTTACATTATGTATTAGAACATCTAAGGCTTGCCTCTCGCTACAGTGGAGTCTATGGTAACTCATAGTAAATGTAGAAGTACGGTTTAACAAAATTGGATGCGACTAACGTCCGTGAAACTCAACTAAATAAAGGCTCTTTGTTGGTTAAAATCCTGTTCTTCATTGTGTACTAGTACTATGACGAAATGAATTTGGTTACGTGACTTGGAAAATTGAAGGTGAAGTTAAGATGTCCTCGGAGAACTGACGGTTGTAACTTAAGACAAAAAGGATTGAAATTTAAATAAATTAATAGTGTTGATGCATAATTAATGTTTTGTATGTGTATGTTTATGTAAAGTGTAACAAGAATTGTATAGCATTAAATTAACGTGTAGTCAGGCGAAACATTATGTACCCAGTCCCTCTAGAAAATGGCATACATGGTAGTAGAATAAAAAAAACATACGGAACAGTCTTTGGGAACTGCCGATAGAAGTGTAAACTAAGTAGCTTGTGAATTATATAATAACTAGCTGTACCCGCGACTTCGTTCGCGTGTTTAGTCTTTTACTGTAAATCTGAAAACTACAAACTTTCATTGGCTGATTTTCATCTTTAGCGGTTACATTTAAAAAAAACTTTCTTAGCGGATGCCTATATCATAATAGCTCTCTGAGTGTCTAGTGATTTAAACTGTGCGTTTGTTGATTAGTCAGTTACGTTTTACTTTTAAACATTTAGGTTCTGCAATTAATAAACTTCATAAAGAATATTCCTTGTTTGTACGATTGTTCTGCTCTTCAAATTGTTTTAGCGCAAACGTGAACAATCTTATGGCCTAATGCTTAGCTAATGGATTAAATATATCTGTGCCATACCCTGTAGAAATTTCTGCATCTATACATTTCGTTTTAAATTGTTCACTTATAACCTGATAGGTTTTCGTGTGGTGACGGATTAAGAATACAAAATGTCACCACCCCTTTCTATCCCAAGGGTGTCGTAAGAGTCGACTAAAGGAGTAAGTCAGGCAGACAATATCCACTGCAAGAGAAGGAAAATTCGAAATAAAACCCTATACCAATCCGTGTGGCCAGCGTGGTGTAGTAGGCTAATATCCCTCCAAGTGTATGGGGGAGACCCGTGCCCAGCAGTGGGACATTTGTGGGTTTATATGATGAACCTGATAGGTACTGTTACACAGTTTGGGTGGGCGTATTTTTTTTTAAATTCCTAAAGTGCATAATGGTCCGCCGCAGTGCTCAAGGATTACAGAAATTGAACTGCATAGTTGTTATATTCTTTTTGATCCATCATTCTATTAATAGAGATATAGTACTCTACATAAGCTCCCGGAACAAAACTGAATAAAAAACCAGTAAGCTTTTAGTTTTAATATAGTCGACCATATTAGTGAGAGTTCAACGTAAATTCGATATATAGGTATCTATTATTATGTACATCTCTGAAACCATGCATTTTTTACTTTGTACATTGTTTAATTACGAAGTTTCGGTGCCTATATCCGGCTACATCATCATATTAGTTCAATTGTACCATTTTAATTTGCTCATTAAATGTGATTAGTTACAGTCATTTCATTACACATTATGTCTGATCTCCATCGGCAAATTATTTATCATTGAGAAGTTGGCCTTCTGCAGTATTCTTTATTAGTTTCACAAACGAATTGATGCTTCCTGAATGCATTTAATTTTGTTTGATTCATTGCAGTATGCCTAGATAGTATTTGAGGAGGTTACTCAATTCCCTACGGATCCGATCACCAGAACTGATTTTTTTTTAATGAGAACCATTATGAGAGACTATCCATTCAATTGCAAAATGATTTTTAAGAGATTTTTTTTAAGATAGGGGAGGAACTCCACCTTACATTAGATGAAAGCCAAATAACTACACACAGCGGTGTAGTTGTGTTCCTGTGTGTGACTATAGGTCTCCAACGCTCACTTAGGGATCCATTTTAAAAGAAACGTATTCCTATCCCATGACTACTCTGCTCCCATCTTATGGCCCTGGTGTAAAAAAATGGATTGGTAACACGCAAGTGATACCTTTGGTACTGCAAGCGTCTATAGGCTACGGTAACTGCTTAACATCAGGTGGGCCGTATGCTTGTTTGCCACAAAAGTAGTTCTATCTCAGCCATAAGACGTCCTGCTCGACATAGGCTTCCCGCAAGGTTTTCCACATCAGTCGGTCCTGAGCTGACCTTGTCCATCGGTTGCCCGCGACTTTTACCAGGTCGTCGGTCCACCTTGTTGGAGGCCTGCCCACGCTGCGTCTTCCAGTTCGTGGTCGCCACTCTAGATCCTTTCTGCCCCAACGGCCATTGATTCTGCGAGCTATATGCCCTGCCCATTGCCACCTAATCGAGGCAATTTTTTGAGCTTTGTCGGTCACTTAAAAAAGAATATTACAAATCGGCCCATAAATGACGATGTTTAGGGATAAAAAAAATAAAAAAACAATGCAATTATTTTAGGGAACCTCATTTTTTAAGAGTCAGTCAAAAATATATATCAGTTAAGTATTCTGATGAGACAGAGGCCGATCACGCGTTTCGCTGTGAGTAATTTTTGTGGTCGCAGATAGACACATAGTATCATGGACTTTTTTTTAGATCTATTTAGGAATAACATTGCCTCCTACGGCAAGATTTTGCCTAGTCGTTTAACTATCATCGTAATACTTCAGCCAATTCACACTCACAAAACTATAATGGAAGAATTACGTCATCACCTGGTGAAAATCGTATTAAATTTTATTGGGTAGTTATTGAGTTTATCTTGACCAGGCAGATTCGGTGGAGTGTTTTCTTTTCTCTGCTGCTTTCCTGATTACCTAAATTAAAGTATTGTTAAATGTTAGCGCCTACAAAAAGTTAGTCAGTGATTGTCTGAGGTCTTGGCATTATTTACCCCTATTTTTTTTTAATAAAATATAGCCTATGTTACTCGCAGATAATGTAGCTTTTTAATGGTGAAGGAATTTTTAAAATCGGTCCAGTCGTCTTTGAGTTTATCCATTACATACAAACAAACAAACAAACAAAAATACAAATCTTTCCTCTTTATAATATTAGTATAGATAATAATATTTTGGGACAACTCACACACCGTCATCTGTTCCCAAACTAGGCACAGCCTGAACTATGGTAATCAGACAACTGATAAACATACTTATATATTTATAAATACATACATATTATAGATAAATTACACCCAGACACAGAACAAACAATTGTGCTCATCACACAAATATTTGTCCTGGGTGGGAATCGAACCCACGACCTCCGGCGTAGCAGTCAGAGTCACTAACCACTAGACCAACAGGCCAGTTGGTGACGATGACGCGAGTTCCATGATTTTCACCCAAAAGGTTTTACTTCCAAAAAGGGGGTTTGACAATTGTTTACGACAGCCAACTCGCATACTTTGTTTTTCATTCTATTCTATTCTACTAGCGTTAAGCGTATGTTAAGTGACATACACTTGTCTAGAGTAGCAGGACTTTCAGTAGATAGGTTTTTCAGTAAATAAATCATAGATTAAATTTATGTGAACATACTAAGTGATAAAAACATATTTTTAAACATATTAATGGTTCTTACAAATTTTAGTTATCATTATCACTTTACAAAATTATCTTTAACAGATCATTATATTTAACTTACGCGGTTTTTATATTCCCGTAGGCATGTTATGGTATGAGCATTCACGTGGTGCTGTGGCCTGTCCATAGAGTAAACTCAATTTTGAATGAAACTTCTTCATTAAATTGTACTATAATATATGTATTAACATTTAATAATGTAATATCCTTGCAATCCAGCGTGGAAATGTGGCCAGTCTTTTGGGCACCTTTCCTCAGAACTGTGCACTGTGTACCTTTAAATACAATATCTGCTTGTTTGTAAGTAGGTTAGGTTAGGTTACTTTAATTTTAGTAAATATTCATGTAAATATCTTACAAATAATATATTTAACTTTTAATGTAATAACATAAAATCTGTAATTTATAGTGGAAAGATAATTAAATAATATATTATTATCTTTTTTGTCGGAGACATTCCCTCAAAACTATCCGTAGAACATTCAGCATCTTCAGCTCAGAATCTTTATTTTATAGCACCAACCAACAATCTGTTAAGCAATAAGTTGAAATAATTATTAACGAAAATTCGTAGAATATTTACACAAAAAATACACATCAACTATGTATATAATTCTAAACCGATCGTTCATCGCTAAGCTAAATTAATATATAACTAGCTGTTGCCCGCGGCTCCGCCCGCGTGGATGTCGGTTATCGCTGTAATAAGTAGCCTATGTGTTATTCCAGATCATAATCTATCTCTGTGCATTTCATCCAGATCCGTTCAGTAGTTTTTAAGTGAAAGAGTAACAAACATCCATCCATCCATCTATCCATACTTACAAACTTTCACATTTATAATATTAGTAAGGATTCGCAAACTCTATAAAATATCAAATTATTCAGATCCCTTTTTAATAGAAAAATACTTACCTTGTTGATACACAATCCTTTGATAGAGTATAGCGCAAGTACTCGCGGGCGTCCCGTACAAAGCTTTGACACATCATCACATAATAATTTAATAAAGGCTACCGTTACACTGTTGTTGCCACCTTCTTTCGTCATATTCAAAGGTCATTTGAAACTACTCAGGAGCACATGATCGTAAACAATGAAATTGGCATTTATTTTTATGTTATTGAGCAACTTGTGGTTTAGGGAAGGTCGAGGGTACCAGGCAACGCGGAAGGTCGTCTATGAGATGGACTTACCAAACAAAAGCGGCGGTAAATGGCTCATCATCACTGCATGGATGTACGAGGAAGGTGGCCATCAGACAAGAGTGGCGGCGTGTTGTTAAGCTTGCCACCAACACCTGAAGTGATGACCACACTGTCAAGAGTGATACTGTTAAACATTTGTAGCATTTTTGCTATGCAATCAACTCAAATATGCTTAAATAATAAAGCAATGTGGAAAAAGACAAGCCCGAAGCAGGCCCGAAGAGGCGCAGGTTTGAGTCCAGCTCCGGGCTTGTCTTTTTCCACATTGCTTTACTATTTAAAAGTAATACTGACAAAGAAGAAGATTTGCTAATCTGCGAGTTCTGACAGCTCCGCGTGAGCATATAAAAAGCTATGTCGCTGTCTGTGTGTCACAGTTTATAGATAATATTTTGATCACCACCACTATTATTTAATTACACGCGGAAGCTTTAACACTCAAAACACCTAACAATATGAACCTAACGTTAGGCAATGCCGTATGCTTGTTTGCCTCCTCGGTAGTATAAAAAAACCGTGAATAAAGATTAGCTATAATATTTTATACTCCATCATAAATCCGCAACCTAAAATACAGAGTGATACTAGCTATAACAAAAATAATCCCTCGAGTGCCCAATTTAAATTCCCGTAATCAGATTAAAGGCGCCCCCTAATATATCACGGGGCATATTTCTCTCATTCATTCATCAAACGAACGAACGAGTGAGCGAACGAACGATCAATCTTCGAGCACAATGACACCTCGTTAGACTGACATTGTCTATGTATCATAATTTTGTTCGGCTGTGTAATAAGGCTTCCCCATGCTATTTTGGAGTGAACATTTCAATATCGAAGGGTGAATAGGTTATTGTTGGTATGGGTCTTTGTGGTGCAGTAAGTGTACGTTTTCATGACATGCATATTGTTACTAAGTAATTTCATAGTCATATATGTCCCACTGCTGGGCACCGGTTTCCTCTCCTCTATCAAGAGAGAAAAAGGAGGTTTAGCCCTTAATTCACACACACTGGCCTAATGCGGGTTGGTGAATCAGAAATGTCTTTAGAATTTTCTCTAAGACATGTGGGTTTCCTCACGATGTTTTCCTTCACCGTTAGCAGATGGCGAATCATTTGATTAGTACATATAAACTCCACAAAGTGAAATTTACATTGGTACTGCCGCCCGGGATCGAACTCGCATCTCTTGCGTGCAAGTCGGTTACTTTCCCACTCGGCCACCAACGCTTTTTACAACTTACCGTGGTGCATACAACTTTTTAATGTATCACTTAAAAAAGGTTTCCTAATAAACCTTTTTTGTAAATGTCAAACGGAAATTCCATAAGACAATACATTTTGTACCCATAAAGATAAAAGTCGATATTGCTAAATGTAGCTCACCGCTTCGAGGCTGGACTATGCGCTTCAACACCCGCGGGAGGGTTAACCCCAACATATCTTTAGACTAGACAAGTCTGGGTAAATCGAAAAACTTTAAATGGGTCCAATTTCCAACACCCCGCCACCCCGCGTTCTCTCCCTGCCCCGTGAGACGTGGGGCAATTAAAAGAATTGCCCCAGAACGATTCAGTCCACCGACTGGTGGAAACATACGAGACCCTATTTTAAATTACGGCACAAAAATATTTTAAATAACTCTTATTTAATAGTCTTCAATAATAGAACGTTATAATAATATAATTGTTGGTTAGGTGCTGTTTAACGTGGTGCCCGAAACAACCAACGGTGGCTTATGGCCAACAAATACGTCTTATTTTTTTTATATGCAGCGAAACGCGATGCACTTCCATAGACTAGAATTCAAGTATGAAATTTTAAGGAAAAACACACTGTACTTACTTTTTTTTATTAAAGCCTAGCATTGATAAGTCCTCAGGACACAAAGCACACCCAGACTTAGGGCAACCATTTATGGATCACACAATTTTTTGGCCCGTTGGTAAATGGCTAGGTAACCACTTAAACTACAGTTATCTTTAATGGTTCTCTGTGAGGTATTTTAGATATTGAATTGACACATACGATGTTTCACGCTCGGTAAAGTAGTAAAGTTTCACAGTCTACACAGTCCTATTTTCACATGTTAGTATAACAGTATGAATTCAATTTGGTTTTAACATAATTGGGACATGAAAACCCTCATTGTATCCCAATTTTCTCAAAAGTTGTTTCGGTCACATCCAAATTTTCTTAAAAGGGTTATCCACTTATCTAACAGAATCGAATGAAGGTTAAACATCTACGTTTGTTATTATTAGAAATTAAGTTAGATTATACTAAGTGGGATAAAATATAATTGAGAACAAGGACTAACACTGCTCTTATCTACATAACTATTTTAATCAATTTAGTAAATTAGGGCAGTCCGATTAGGGAAGTACGTAATGTATATCCTACAAAAAATGCTGCTAAATTTTGTGTTTTTTGATGAGTAGGGCTATAGACATTTGCAGAGAGCATTTTGCTGAGTGTTTTGGGTTCGGATTCCCACACGAGAAAAATATTATATGACCCACCAATAGTTAAATTGTTTCGAATAGGTATCTTATGATCTTATATTAGTGAGTCCAGGTCACGGTGTTCCAAATACCTAGTTTATACAGGGTCACTTATACTTATGACCTTGATAAATAAACTTGTGACCTTGTTACTCACTCGCAGACATACATATAATAAAGTTACTTCGCATATATAATATGGTAGATACCCAGTTGGACTGGTAAAGTCCAGCTAAAGAGAAAAATTACCATTATTTTAATGTTAAATGTAAATAATTGCACAAGAGCCGTATCCAGTAGTGCATATGTCACTACACCACTGTCAAACTTAATGCTCCTTAAACCCTCTTGTATTGATAAATCTGACATATCTTCCAAACCTTCACTGCTACTGTCCTCCGGAATCGATCTCACACTAATTAAGTAACACATAAGATGTGAATTCGATCCCTGTAAACAGTGGTGGATCTTGGAAGTCCAGCTGTGGTCGTCTTTTGGTATATTGGGTTTCCGTTCCTTTTCGTTACCACTAATATTGTAACCTATACCAAATTGTAAATGTTATATTCTGGCGATTAAAAAGAGTGACCCGAGTTTCTTGCCAATTCTTCTCGATGTCCTACCATAGTCAGCGAATTGGCCGTAGGAAAAAAGTATGCTGGCATTTGTTTTTATGACGTTCATAAGTATTATGTATTTGATCTAAATGAATAAATGAGTTTGACTGAGATGGAGGACAGTGTAAATATGAATATTATGCTACTTTCTCACTCGGTTACCAGCGAATGTTAAATGTAATAGGACAACATAATTATTCACCCGTATGTTCCGCTAAGATATCCTGGACGCACCGTTTGTTCTTTTACGTCGCTACACCAAGAATTAAGTCTTAATGGGCTAGTTGAAACACCTTCCAATTACAAAACGAACAATAGAAAAAATACGTTAGATATAAGACTAGAACAGTTCAATGAATTAACGTTTCTTTCTGATGATAACATTGATCGATAAAGATAGATCTTATGTATAAAATTCTCGTGTCATGGTGTTTGTAATTAAACTCCTCCGAAATGGCTTGACCGATTATTGTGAAATTTTGTGTGCATATCGGTTAGGTCTGCAATCCGGACATCTATTTTTCATCCCCCTAAATTTTAAGGGTTTTTATTGTTACTTTTTTAGTTTTTTTTTATGATTCTACATTCTTAATGTAGAATCATAAATACATACAACCCTAAATTTTCACTCCTTTACGATCAACCCCTATTTTTAACAGCGATATTACTATTTTTGATGACGAAAAGAAAACGGTTATTACAACAAACAATTACAATCAAATGTTTAATGGAATCTGGGTTGTTATAGAATACATATTTATTAGGATTTGGAATACATATACAAAATGATTAATAATGGGCTCGATCATAATAAAATATAATAATTGCTGTCTGATGGTCAATGTAACGATAATCTATGTGTATGAAATCTCAATGTGTTAACAATTGGAATTTTGATTATTATTTTTCTTGATGCCTGTTTAATATAATGCATGTCCTCAAATATTTGTATGCCTTATTGAGGCAGAATGTATAAGGAAACTGATTTATATTGTTACCATGTCATTGTGATACCTGCATTCTGAACAAATAAATATTATTATTATTATCAATAAGTTAAAATTGAGAACTGAACGAATGCAGTTTGACATTTCAACAGACCAAAATAAAAGTCAAGTCAAGTGTTCGTTTTGAGTTTCGTGGAATAGTCTTACAGTTTGTTTGGTTCGTCAATTATATTATAATTTTATGATATTAGCATCAACAATGTTTTCAGACAAAAAACACATAAAAATGTATTGTACAAGACCTAGCCCAGGTTCTATACATTTCTGAAACATCGCCTTTATATTTATTTGCACTTTATAATATATGAAATACAAATGAATGTATTAGAAATACAAAATATTGTATTGTGTCTAAAATGCATTAACATTATCTTCGAAATAGGAATAAGTAAACTTTTACCTGATTCACCTTGTAAACAAACTGATTTCACTATTATTGCCTGGGCCTATTATATCCAAGGCCTTAAGATTAAAACTAATAATTTAAATGTGAAAACACAGAATAAAAGCTCACTTTGAAGTAAGCTTTTATTCTGTGTTAACTTTTACTTTCCCATACCTATTCTAAAATAAATATGTTTGGGACACAAGTTATTTTTATGAGTAATAATAATACGAGTTTAGAAATGATTGAATACTGACTTTTTCATTATAAAAGTGTAAACAGACAATCGAACTTGGTTCGGGCCAAACCACGAACATATTCGCTCGTGTGGTGCACGGTCCGCCACATTATTATTATTAACATCATTATAATATGGTTTGGAGCGCACCATGTTCGTGGTTCGGCCCGAACCAAGTTCGATCGTCTATCTATACTTTAAAGAGTGATTAGATCGTATAGGCTGGGGTCTCATCAGATACAAAATAAAATTGGTACGAATAAATATCGATAGATGGAGTTACATATATATCGATTTGTTATTTACGTTTGTGTAAAATTTAAACCAGGAAGAAATATATTATAGCCTGAAACATATACGTACATATTATAAGAAATCCTACTTAGCATAGGAAAATGAAATAAAGGGCTCATAAAACCAAACTATAGGTACTTAATTATATATTTTCAAATTTCAATAATGTCGTCGTAGTCCTGGCGGCAGTATTTTGTACTAGTAAGAAGGTGAAACTTGTAGGACTGTGAGTAATGGCGCTAGCGCTGTATGCATTTTCAGATTTTTATAAATTAAAATACCTACCTTGTTTTGAAGTATACTGTTGAGTCATACTAGGTATATATTAAGCTAAGTGAAACATTGAGTTATGTTAAAAATAAATAATACAGGTATAATTTTTTTTCTAAACAAAAAAACTTTTTAAATATCTTACGTTATCAAAATGATCAACAAAAATGTTACATCCAAGATATATTATTATAAATATTTTAAAAACTAAACAAAAACAAAATACAAAGATTGTATCCGATGTTGGGATTCGAACCCGGATCGATCGGTGCTACCTCCGTACGGTACTGTGAGAAAATTACCTATTTGTGAATTTGAACTGTTACTTAATATTACAGTTTTACTATATTTTTATTAATAAACCATCTACAAAAATCAAATTCCAAAAAGTGGACATGAATATGGGATTCAAACCCAGTATCATCGGACCGTTTGCGTTGGACTAATACCACAGAATGCTAATACTCCATCCATTATTGACAGTCCAATGAAGTTTTCACTTCTGTCATGTGGTCAGCACACACTCGTTTTTTTACCTGAGATTTTTGTTTGTTCGAACTCAGGTATTTCTAACCTTTCTTAAACGTTCTTGCCAATATAAAAATATAAGGGCATGTAATAATAATAATTTCTATTTAATTATTTTTTACCTGCTGATGTCTTGAATATTAAAATTACATTTTAAGAGATGATGTAGTAAAACGTAGTAGTAGTTGCTATCGCAAAACTGTTGTGGGTAACTAAACAGTTTTGCCTTTCCAAGCACTCTAAAAAAAAATATATATATATATCGTGTTAACACTTTTGTGCATGATTGTTATGTTATAATAAAATACCAATGCGACCGTCCTTGGTTGTTTTACGTCATGGTGTCAATCAACGAAGACAAATAAGATATTCGTCGATTGACACCGTGGTCCCAAACAGGTAAGACAAAAAACGTCTTTCTGCGATTGACACCATGGTGTCAATAATCCGTGGTGTCAAACAGCGAAGGACCCCTAGGTAACAAGCCCTGTGTCGCGGGAGACTTTACAAATATACAATTGACGGATACAAATTACACTCATACTAGGGACAACCATTGGCACCACCATGGGTCACACAACTTTTTTCCCGTATGGACATCGAACCTAAAACACGCCGCGTAGTGGTAAACGGCGAGGTAACCACTTATGCCACTGAACCAAATATCGTCTTATAGTCCACAAAACAATTTTTTTAGGCTAACGAAGCTGCTTAAAATATCCTGACATTAATATTTAATACTTTTATCCTTCGTCAAGGTGCTTCTTCTATTTCTCAGCATAGATGTTGCGGTGGTGAAGCCGTCGATAGCCTTGGACACCACGACCTGTCATGCAGCAGGAGTGCAGGCCGCATATATTTTTATACTACTAGGATGGCAAACAAGCATATGGCCCGCCTGATGTTAAGTAGTTACCGTACCCTATGGACTTTTGCAATACTTACCAGGGGTATAACTTGTGTGTGTTGCCGACCCACCTTTTTACACTAGGGCTTAAAATGGAGTATCCCTGAGACAGGAAAACGTTTCTTTCAAAATGAATACCTAAATGAGCGCTGGAGACCTGTATGGGTACAGGTCGCCAGCGCTCATTTAGGAACACAACTACATCGCTGTGTGTAGTTATTTGGCTGTGGTTTTCTGTAAGGTGGAGGTCCTACCCCATTCGGGCTTGCTCGTTAGTATAGCGCCCTACATCTCTTAAAATACGGCACGCTAACCTAAATGACATACTCCGACGCGCTCTTGTCACCACTGGCGTTACAGCTGTACGGGAACCCAATTGTATATATATATTGTGTACACAACGATGGTAAGAGACCTGCAGTAAAGACATACCATCTTTACTGCCCTGGAAGATGGGTAGGCCTTTGATGTGGGATGCAGCATGTGTCTACGCCATCACGCCATCCCATCTCCCAAGCACAGCAGGTGGTGCTGCTGTTGCATCTGCGGAGACTCTCAAGGGGCGCAAATACAGCATTCTCATCGGAGATTATGTTTTTATGCCGTTTGGGTGGGGTGCAAGTGCTCGCGGTCTTTTCAAAGCTCTGTTGAAGCGTTTAATCGACGCTTCACGTGACCAGAACGCTGTTTATATTTGGCTTAAAGAATAAGCATTGCCATTCAGCGTGGCAATGCTGCCAGTCTCTTGGCCGCGTTTTCAGTAGACAGGCCGAGGTTTTTTTTTATTAGAAAATCGAACATTTTGAATTAATTACCATTATTATTTTTATATTTATTACAAAATTTATTAAATATGTTTATTCTAATCTGTAATAATATAGGCAATTAATGTTTTAATTATAATCAGAGTACTTCGATTTAGATTTAAATTTGTACGCTTCAATGCAAAACATAAACCATGTTCTATGATTACAAACAAAGATTTTGATTTTGATTTTTGCTGCAATAATGGAAAATAACTAATTTATTTTATTTTTTTATTTATTTTAAGTCGGCGCTAAACATTTATTTATTACCATTTCACTTTACGTAATAAATAATTTGTTTGTTAGATGGTTTGTTAGTAGTCAAGTAGCTGTTATAAACTATTGAAGAGTGCCCTTAACTGTCTTCCGTGTCGGTTGTAGATCAATTTAAGGTCTCCTTGATGATGTAGTGTCATTAAAACTGTATATGTTTAGCAAATTTTAACAAAATCGGTAAACAAATGTAAATGTTATGAGTGAACAATCAATTATTCCCTATTTATTTAACTGAGGGGTATTATTTCTAGTTGAAAATACGGAGTTTCCGAAAATCTAATAATTTACAATCAGAGTGCATCTTATGACCTCTCAAATAAGCCCAAACACGGCTAGAATACATTGTTTATTTATGGAGTTCCGATGCTTATTATATTATGCCTTCCAAGTTCATCATCAGATTAGTTTAATGGTACCATTTTCATCAAAAACATTGAATTTACTTTATAACAGTTGCTGTAACTATCTTATTCGATATCTATATTATCCTATCGCCATTTACAAAATGCTTATTATTGAGAACTTCTGGCAGTCATTTGTGGTCTTCTTCATCTGTTTTACTTCACCAAATGATACTTTCTGAATGCAAATGCTTGACTTATTGTAGAAAATATCAAAATCGTTATATGTTTGCCTATAATATTTGAGGAGTTCTCTCAATTCCTCATGGAACCCATCATAAGAGCTGTATGTCGTTAAAATGGGACCAACTTCAAAGTATATCCTATCGAATAAAAAAAGAATTATCGAAATCGGACGACCCTGTAAAAAGTTATGCGTGGTCATACATAAAAAAAAATAAAAAAAAAAAAAAAAAAAAAAACAAATATACGGGTCGACTTGAGAACCTCTCTTTTTTTTTTCGTCGGTTAATAAGAACATAATTTTTTTTTTACCTCTTGTAATGCGGGACAAAGCAATACTTCAATACTGATACGGGACAAACTAAGATTTTTTTTGGAATGTGGGACAGAACTTCGGGACAAACGAAGAACAATTCGAATCGTTATTTAGTGTCAATTATATAAGCTGATTTTTATAAATGTATCACATCCGACAGCTTGCCAATCCAGCCAGCTAGCGCTTTATCTAATGATATTATTTCCTCTAAACCAGATTGTTGTAACGATAGGCCAGGAACACATAGTTATAACCCTAGAGAGCGCTATTGGAATATGTAAGTTAACAGCGTGATACATTACAGTTACGATACAATTAACTGTTGAATAATCCCAAAGGTATTCCTCCTTCGAATGCAATGACTATGTGAAACTTTTTAAACTGTAATCTTCGCTAAAAGGAGGAAGAAATTAATGAACACTTAAAAGTGGGTCTTTGTTGTCCGAAACTTGAAAAAAGATACAATGTTCTAGCAGAAATAGCTTGCATGTATTTGTGTTGCTATTAAGCAGTTTTCTGGTTTTGTTTGTATAGACTTATTGACAGAAAAAATATATAAGTTAAGTCTGCGTTTTTGTTTATGATTGATCGTGAGATTCTGGGTTCGATTTCCAGATTAAGCAAAATGTTATTAGGGTTTTCCCAGGCCGCAATCTTAATGCCTGTACGTTTTCCTGTAGTTTTAGATAGTACTTTATAACAATATTATAACTAAATGATTCATAGAACCCAACTCCTAATGTTTTTTTTTTATATCTATAATAATGTTATAAAGCTTGTTTAAAGTTTGTTTGTTTGGTATTTTACATGTGGTTATTATTAATAATTTTGCAAAAATATTAATAATTTTCAATTAATCAGATTTACCGTAACACATACACCCTCATTATACCTACACTACACACACATACACACACACACATACATACACTCATACACACACGCATACACACAGCATTAATAAGAACTACTTTCCTAAAAAAAAAATTCTTAAAATAAATATATAGTTATGTCTACTTAGTACCTACCTACTTAGTTTGTATAAAAGTTAAGTTAAGTACCTACCTTATGTTATTTATTTATAATGTAACACCTTGTCGACGTATTGAGCGAATACCTCCTAATACAGGTGTAAACTTAAAAGGAGGATTCGACAACACTTGTAATTTTCACTTTTATAAATAAATGATTTATGATTATGATTTGGTTGAACGTACTGGTTCGATTAAAAAAAAATTTTTTGTATTTTTTGTTAAATAGTGCATTTATCTAAGAAGGCTATAGGTTATATAACATCACGCTATGATCAATAGGAGCGGAGCAGCGGGCGACCCCTATCTATAATATTAGATACTTATACTCGTACGTAAAATTGCTACCAAAACTACAACAACTATCAAATAGTTCTTGATATACCAAAAGCTTTTACTAAAATAAAGGGTGGTACACAATAATGTGTAATTTAAAGACTTATGTAAACACAATTTAATGAAATTGTCAGAGTTTAGCCCGGGGGCCACGACCGGCGAGCAAAATAACAAAGCAATTTAAAACTCAATACTATTAGAGCTAAGGTAGGGCCACGCTATGATAAAAGCTGTTATGAACACGATTTTGGGTTTTTCTTAACAATATGACAACTTAATTGTATTCACATGAAATATGAGTTTTCCACAATAATAATAGCAAACCATATATATCGCACTGCTGGGCTGTCCTCTATCAAGAGAAAGAGGTGGGAGAGTTTACAATAATTGGATAAATAGTAATTATTCTTATAATTCACCTAAGTGCCGCACTGTTCTTTTAGAGGAATTTCCTACCACTTACGATTAGGTTGTGGAATGAGCTTCCTGCCGAGGTTCTCCCGAGAGACTATAGCATAGGGTTCTTCAAAAAGGCGTTATAAGGTTTCTAAAGGATCGGCAACGCGAGAGTGATACCCCTGGTGTTGCAAGCGTCCATAGGCTACGGTAACTGCTTACCAGCAGGCGGGCTGTATGCTTCTTTGCCTCCTTGGTAGTATAAATAAAAATCCTTTGTCATGAAAATAAGTTCGAATATACTTGTTATATAAGTACTATTTCATAACAAATCAAAGTGAAATAAAATCCGTTGCATTTATAAATAAAATATTTTCATTAAACTGCAATTTATTTTATATTAGTACAGTTAGTTCAAGAAGTGCAATTGAGTCAAGTACAAAATTAAAAAGTGATTCGACGTAAAATATTTTAACACTTTTTCAGCGTGGCTTCAGTAGAAATATTTTTCTTTTTAATTGGAAAGTGTGAAGTGGCATTGATAACGCATCAAAGAGTGAAAACAATATTTGCCGTATTTTTATTTAAAATAGGTATATCATCATCATCATCATCAGCTTTTAAAATATGATGAATTTGTATTGACACTAAGCACCATTATTACAGCGTTTTCACTGCAAACATATTAATTATATTTGTGGACATTAGCTTATAGTTTAAAATCGATCGATTCTATAATTTTAAGAGAGGTACAGTACCATACTAGTGAGCAAACTCGACTGGAGTAGAACCTCAACCTTACAGAAGACCACAGCTAAATAACTACACACAGCGTTGCAGTGGTGTAGCTGTATAAGTACAGAGTGCCTAGTGCGAGTTAGTTTTACGTCAACGCGATCGGCGCGTTTATGACGGTCGGCGCCTGCGCGCGCTATGATCGGCCCGTTCCAAGTTCTTAACCAATCATAGAGCCAAACGCGGTAACCGTTTCGATCGCGTTGACTGGCGTTGACGTAAATATAACTTGCACTAGGCACTCAGGTCTCCAGCACTTTCTTTTCTTATCCTAGGGATACTCCATCTCGCCCAGGTGTAAAAAAAATGGATATACATAGATCAAGGGATATCTCTGGTATTGAAAGCGTCCATAGGCTACGGTAACTGCTTAACATCTATATACATAACATAACCTTGACGTAATACACATAAGAATGGGAATATCAATGAGATTTGAGTGGATGATTTGATGATCGCTGGATTACTCTAGAAAAAATCAAAATAAATGATTATGTAATTTAGCTGTAGTGTGGTCATACCTTTAAAGGGCAAGCATAATAAGGGAGTCTATAGGATATAAAGTTGCCTACTTAATGTTATTTTATTCTCTATAAAAGAATTTGCTTTTTTAACACGTCGTTTAAATTCACAGGAGCATTTTGGACGGCGTATTACAAGTAACAAGCTTTACACGAGTACACAAGAAGTGGTAGGCTCACTAACGATTAAACCAACAGTAAAATGATTTTTATCCGAATAGTTGTTTAAGATATTAGCGGGCCTAAACAAACAAACACTTCAGCTTTATTTTATTAGTATAAATAACCTAGCAGAACTAAATCCAAAACCTAAATAATTATATCATTTACAAAATTAACACATATTTTATGATTTTAAATATCTATAAACAAAACACCCTTATAATAATAATTGCAAGCATCTATTGGCTGCTGCTTCAGTATCAGCTTCGTCACAGCAAATGATTGGATAAAAGACTAAAACTGTTAGTCATATATTAAAGAATTAAGGTCACATCGCTCATGACTTGACCCGTATCCCAAAAAGCAGAGTTCGTAAAAAAACAACATTTATTTGTCAGAGTGTCTGTATTGGTTCCGTATAATAGGATAATAAGACCATTTTCTGATGGGGACTTTTGTATTTTCTTTTATTCTGAAGGTCAGTTAATGGTAATTCTATTTTAATATACTGTTTTATTTTTTGAGGGCAATTTCCGTGTTTATGAAATTGATGTAATTTCTACTTAACAAGTAATAAGTTACGTAAAAGATGAAAGTTTTCTTTTTGTTCTTTTTTTAAATCAAATAAATTAAAAAATGTTTATGCCATTTCTTGCCGTTTTTTATGTTTTTTTTTATACGACTTGGGTGGCAAACAAGCATACGGCCCGCCTGATGTTAAGCAGTTACCGTAGCCTATGGACGCTTGCAATACCAAAGGTATCACTTGCGTGTTGCAAACCCATTTTTTTTACACCAAGGCTTTAAGATGGGAGATCCCTGGGATAAGTTTTATTCAAAACGCATTCCTAAATCACAGGAACACAACTACATCGCTGTGTGTAGTTATTTGGCTGTGGTCTTCTGTAAGGTGGATGTCCTTCCCCAGTCGGGCTTGCTCACTAGTATGGTGCCCTACCTTTCTTAAATGTTCGTAAATTATGTGTTTGTCCTCCTTACAGATGACAAAATAAGTAGGTAAGTATTCTATCTATCTTATAAAATGTACAATTTAGCTAAACCCCGCAAGCGTAAAGCTGCGGATAGTCGCCAATACATAGTCAGTTCACTAAGCTCGACTGGGAGCGACAAAATGAGAATTTAATGACATTGTACTGTTAACCGTTAGCAACTACTTCATTTGCATCGAAACACGGATTGGAAACCTCAGCTAACGTTTAACTAGGGATTTTAATAAAAAATGGCCGACTGATACTGTTACAGCTGTTATTACATGACTTGTCCATTTAGTTATATAACCTATTGCCAAATAAAAATAATGTTTATTTTCATGCCACCAAACTGGAAAATAAGCATACGGCTCACTTGAAACTAATGAAGTTTATAAATGTTTATAGAGATATAATTGACTGCCTTGGTGGTCCAGTGGCTGCAGTATGCCCTTGCTGTGCAAGGTTGTGGGTTCGATTCCCACACAGGACAAAACTTTGTGTGACAAAGATTTTTTAAGATTAAATATTTATTGTACACCAAAAATTAAAGTACACGGATAATTAAAACAAGGTACAATGGGCGGACTTATCCGCTAAATTCGATATCTTTCAGGAAACCTTGGGATTGACAGGAATAGCCAGATACCAAACAGTTACCGTAGCCTTTTAACGCTTGAGATCGAGATATGAGACCAGAGATATCATTTGTGTGTTGCCAACCCATTTTTTACACCAGGGCCTTAAGATGAAATATCCCTGGAATAGGAAAATGTTTTAAAACACACTCCTAAATGAGCGCTAGAAACTCTCTAGAAAAACGCTAGTATAATTTAGGTCTGCATTATAAGCGACAACATCTAATAGCATTAATACACAAAATTCATATAATAACGATGCTAAATAACGTACACGGTTTAATTTCAAATTTATCCGCGACATTCCTGTGTTAACATAGATCATAGAGCGGCGACATGTCGTGGTCGGGATATTGCGTCACAGCGCTGCGAGTGCGGCGCAGCGGCGCTTGAAGAATGCGAGCGCAATGTGCTAAGACGTTGATATACTATTATAATGTAACTTGCGTATAAGAACGTGGTTTTGCGTGTTATTGGATTTGCGATATATATGGTATTCAAGATATTAAGTCTCTATACTAGTGATTATTTAAGGAAACGTTATTTTTTAAATTTAAATAACGTTTTCTTATCTGAGCCTCTAGACAAGTGGCATAAGCGATAGTCGAAACGAAAAGTCAAAAAAGAAAATGTATGGGATTTGACGTAAGTTTACGACATTAAATCGTAGACTCACGTCAAATTCCATACATTTTATTTTTTGACTTTTCGATTCGACTAACGCTTATGCCACTTGTCTAGAGGCTCTGAAGTCTTTGAACACTACTTCGGTCACCAGGTGACCCCAAAACAATAGATTTTTACCACAGCCAAGTATCTACACATAGAAGTGTAGTTTTGTAAAGGTACAGATCTCCAGCGCTCAATTAGGTATGCGTTTTGAAAAAAAGCGTTTTCCTACCCAAAGGAAACTCCATGTGTAAAAAAATGGGCACTGGTGTAAAAAAAAATGGGTCGGCAACACGCAAGTGATACCTCTAGTATTGCAAGCGTCCATAAGCTACGGTAACTGCTTATCATCAGACGGACCGTATACTTATTTGCCGCCCAAGTAGTATAAAAAAATAGTTACAAATTAATTAATGAAGTAACAAGTCGCTAGTTATAACAGTCAATACTTTTATATAAAATTCTCGTATCACGGTGTTTGTAATTAAACTCCCCCGAAATGGCTCGACCGATTTTCGTGAAATTTTGTATGCATATTGGTTAGATTTGCGAATTGGACAACATCTTTTTTTCATCTCCCTTAATGTGAAGGGTGATTCGGCCGGTTCTCCCCAATTTTTTTTTGAGAATTTTTTTTTTGATTTAGCATTAAAAAATACATACAACCCTTAATTTTCACCCTTCTACGATCAACCCCTATTTTTTAATAGCGATATTACTATTTCAGTAGCAAAACAACGTTTGCTGGGTCAGTTACAAATATTAATATAAGCTATACTGGATAGTTTCTAGAACTACAAGTACAATTCAAACTATACCAATAAAATCTATATCTGATATCCAGGTACGCCTGGAGCTGGACAATCTACTTCAATATTATATTATCCTGTTACATAACATGATCTATTGCGTT
Source organism: Trisateles emortualis (assembly GCA_947095525.1). Taxonomy (NCBI): domain Eukaryota; kingdom Metazoa; phylum Arthropoda; class Insecta; order Lepidoptera; family Erebidae; genus Trisateles; species Trisateles emortualis. The sequence goes on along the minus strand of OX352748.1, from coordinate 749,555 downwards.
ACTATGGCCTGTATTCTGAGGTTTCTTTTTTAAAGACAACTCCCTCACTATATGTCAAGCTCTGTGTTGCGGGGGACTTTACACACATATAAGTAACGGACACAAATTACACTCAGACTCAGAACAACTCTTTTCGGGTCACACAAAGTTTTGTCCTGTGTGGGAATCGAACCCACAACCAAGGCAGTCGAATTGTTCAGTATGATGCCCAGTATGCCCACATAATAGTTTTACTAACGTACCTCCTACCACTGATAGGGTTATCATGGTTTTTTACAGTTACATCACTTAAAATGCTTTAAGATGGAGTATCCTTGTGATAGGAAAATGTTTCTTTCGTCATTTGGCTGTGGTCTTCTGTAAGTTCCTTCCTCAGTTAATCCACTAGTTATAAATATTTATATCTTAGAACCTCAATGTTTCCCATACTGTGATATAAACTGTTTAGGTAATTTAGGAGTATAATACCTGAATGAGTCTGTAGCAATAATGGGATAAATAAATGAGGTTATGATAACCTTGATAATTCTACTTATTCTACTAATATTATAAAAGTTTGGATGGATGTTTGATACTCAATCACGCCAGGACGGCTGCACGGATCTGGATGAAATTTGGCACAGAGATAGTATACAGCCTGGAATAACATATACCAGGCTACATTTTATCACGGAGAATGTACGATAAATTTGTTTTTATATTTATGAGCGGAGTTGCAGCTAATATTATGTAAAAAATAATAAAGTCACAAAGTCACCTACGCGCTACGCCTACGAAAGCTCTACAGGGTCTACGAAACACCTACGCTTTAGGTAAATATACACATCATATTAGTTTTTGAATATAAACTGGGTTTTGAGTTGTTGGCATCTTATCTATAAATAATATTATAAATGCGATATTATGTTCACTTGCTATTCTTTGACAACAAAAGGCGCATCAGCGATACGAATCGATGCGACATTGATAGTAACATCTCAGTCTTAAGAATTATTTTTTAGTGAAAGAATTTTATACACTATGGTAATATTATAAATATTCATATTTTTTTATAAAAAAGACAACTTCCGCACTAAGGAACAAGCCCTGTGTCGCGAGGGTCTATACAAACATACATTTAACGAACACAAAGTACACACAGACTCGAGAACTATTTGTGGATTACACAATTTTTTTGTCCCATGTTGGGATCGAACCAACAACACGCCGCGCAGTTGTAAATGGCGAAGTAACCACTTAAGCCACTGAACCAATGTGCAGTCAATGTACCGAGATATAGAAATACCAATGACACAGGTATAAAGAATGAGATTCTGGGAGTATCGCCGAGCGGTGGAACTCACCTTTCTTAAAGCGTTGGCAGCAGCTTCATGCAAGTGCATGTCCTTTTTTGTGATGTGATATGTATTTATTTTAATGTATGTAATGATTTGTAATTTCTTATATAGTTTGTAATTAATTCATAATTTAATCATATAAATTTAACAGAAATATTTCACAATTAAGAATCTTAATTGTAAAATAATTATGTATTATCCATGGTTTTATTTTTTAATGCTGAAATGAAATAACTGATACGATTAAAATGTCAGAATATAATCGATTCAAACGATATAATCGATATTGACAGACAATCGTTGTATACGAGTACAACAGACACGTTGGACGAGGGAAGTTAATTCAGTTACGTGTCTCGTTTCACCATTAATTATAGTTAGGTTCGGAGGGAACCCAGCTATTCGTCAGAAAAATCTTCCATTATTGAGATTATTCATAGAATAGAATTTTGTAACAGAGCAATTTAATATCAGGACAAAAAGGTTTTGAAAATAACTACATTTTTAAATTACAGAATAATTCTGATGATCTCGTAGATTGTTTTTTACAATAATACATTTTGTAAATGTTTGCTTCACTGGTAATTAGAATTGGTACTTAAAACAAAATAACAATAAAATTAAAATTGTATTATCATCTAGTTAACTCAATTATATTTTTTATTAAGTTCTTATTTAACAAGAGTATTCCATTTTGTTTAATTAAGGAGAGATTATACTAATAATTTCGTAACATAATTATTTTATCCAATTTAACACATACGTACATAATCATCACACCCGTCTCCTATTGGGGTAGGCAGAGACTGTGGTACGCCAATTATTTTGATTCAGACATACTTCTTTCGCTTCCTCTATATTCATCAACCTCTTTATGCATCAACATAGATTCTGGAAACTTCTAATTTGGCCCTTTTTTAACAATACCCCTACTTGCTCGCTGTATGTTCGACTAGGGCGGCCCCTACTTTTTTAACACGTCCAATTCAATTTCAACTCTAAAATTTATTTCAAAATATCATGGATTTATTAAAATTCGAATTGTTATAACATACAGATACCATTTATTTAAGAGAGGTAGGGCACCATACTAGCGAGCAAGCCCAACTGGGGAAGAACCTCTACCTTACAAAAGACCACAGCCAAATAACTATACACAGCGGTGTAGTTGTATTCCTGTGTGTAAGTACAGGTCTCTAGCGCTTATTCAGAGATGCGTTTGAAAGAAACGTATTCCTATCCCAGGGTTACTTCCATCTTAAAGCCCTGGTGTAAAAAAATGGGTTGGCAACACGCTAGTGATACCTCTGGTAATGCAAGCGTCCATAGGCCACGGTTACTATTTAACATCAGGCGGGCCGTTTGTTTATTTGCCACCCAAGTAGTATTAAAAAATAAACCACTTAAGATATCGTCGAGAAGAGTCACAAAATGTCCCATACTTGTTCCAAACAAATCTAGTATTATTTGTAAACGCTCGCAGTAAACGTGGGGGTAAGGGGTGACCGCAGAACGGACGCTTGCGCTTAATGCACTCGGACTGGACCGTGTGAGCTGGCCTGTAGTCGTCACTTGTAGCAATTTAGGATTTTTGTAATTTTACTAAGTTATACCGAAGCGTTGTCCGTGTGGTGACGGATTAAGAATACAAATGTCACCACCCCATTCCATCCCGTGGGTGTCGTAAGAGTTGACTAAGGGTGTAAGTCCGGCAGACAATATCCACTGCAAGAGAGGGAAAGCTCGAAACAAAACCCTATACCAACCCGTCTGGCCAGCGTGGTATAGTAGGCTAATATCCCTCCAAATTAACGGAGGAGACCCGTGCCCAGCAGTGGGACGTTTATGGGTTGAGATGTGTGTACCGAAGCGTACTTATTTCAGTACGCTTCGGTATAACTTAGTAAAATTACTTAATACTTTAATTTAATTACTTAATGTAACATTTTAATTGATTTATTCATCTGTAAGATATACACTGCTTAGTAATTGTTAATAAAAATTCTTTTCTTAAAAAATGTTTTAAATAAAATTAATATTCTTCATTGAAAAATACAACATTTTTAGTGCCTCGACCAAAAAAATACAAATATGAATTCAATTCGAATCTATAATAATGTGGTAAATGCGAATGTTTCAAGTGATGGATGTATAATAATAATATTTTCGGGACAACTCACATATCGCTATCTGATCCCAAACTAGGCAGAGCCTGTACTATGGTAACCAGACAACTGATAAACATACTTATATATTTTTAAATACATAATTATAGATAAATTACACCCAGACACAGAACAAACATTCGTGCTCATTACACAAAGATTTGTCTTGTGTGGGAATCGAACCCACGACCTCCGGCGTAGCAGTCAGTGTCACTAACCACTTGTTGCTCAATCACGCCAAAACGACGAATCTAAATTAAAAAGAATATCCCGAAATAAGACTCTATTTCTATGGGAGTTGTAAAATTAGTATGAAGTATAAAATCGTTATGTTATGAAGATTCGATTAACATGCCTTCGTTTTATGTCTTGTTTTAATTATGTATGTTACTCTCAAGTCTCTAGATATAACAAAAAAGTTTATTTTTTATATAAGTTACACTTCGTCTAAAATGTTATGCAATAAGAATTTCCAACAAAACCCAAATTCGCACATGCGCCGCAACAAAACGCGGAAGTGTTTTAACTGTACAAACATTTTAGTTGCTCATTAAAACAGTAAGTTAGTAACTATGTTGTCCAACTGATCAGATACAATGTTGGCGACAACATGTTGGCTCGTTATGTGTGACAACATGCGAGTGTTATGTTGTTGACATTGTGGGCCTTCTATAGCTTTTGTTACTACGGGATTTTGAGCTAAAGTAAATTATTGAAGGATGTTTTGAATAATGAACGTTTAAAGTATATCCGATTTAAGTGCTTAACATCAGGTGGGCCGTATGCTTGTTTGCCACCCAAGTAGTATAAAAAAAAAGTATATCTATTTTATCTAAGTTTAGTAATTCATGACTAACCAATGATCCTTACTACTAGTTTCGCTGAGTATAGTAGAGCCATGAAAAGTATAAGCCAGAAACTGTTTAATTGCCAAATATTACTTACAGTCAAATTTCATTGATTGTTTTGTATAATATTGTTACTATTATGAGAACTGATAAAACCAAATTATCGTGTTAATTATAATCTGGCAGAAAATAAATCATAAAATTGCTTGTGTGGATATGCATGGCTTGAGAATGCACAAAATCTAAATTGTCTTTTATTAATTCAAAAAAAACCTTCTAAATGTATGGAGGAGACCCGTGCCCAGCAGTGGGACGTTTATGGGTTGACATGATGAATTTAAAAATAAGATGACTCCCGCACTATGGAACAAGTCCAGTGTCGCGGGAGACTTTACAAAAATATAATTAACAGACACAAAATACACCCAGACTCGGGAAAACTATTTATGGACCACACAAATTTATGCCCCGTGTGGGTATCCACTGAACCAAACGTGCAGTCAAATTATACAGAGTACAAAAACAAAATAGAGTCCCATCAACATAATTACAAACATTTAAAACAAGAACCCTTTAAAAATGTCGTTTAACAATCATAAAGTATAAATAGAGCGATCGGCTAAATACAACGGTACAGAATGTCCCTGCAATAAATGATCTACAACCCCCAACCCCTCCGATAGCGAAGGGTTAATTAAAAGGGGTTATTTGAAACGGTTTTGTCGACAGTAATTGACATGCTTTCGTGCATCAATGTTGTTGTATACATATTAATTTATATTTTATTGATTACATAGCATGCGTTAATTATGTATGGTATACAATAACTAAGTAGGTATATATTTTAACTGTCGACGCAAAAAAGGGACTTTATTATTTGTGCATAGGTGGAATTGTAGCCCTATTTTTTTTTTATTAGACAACTCCCGCACTAAAGAACAAGCTCTATGTAGCGGGGGACTTCACAAACATACAATTAACGGACACAAATTACACCTAAACTCAGAACAATGTGGGAATCGAACCCGGTTCGGGAGTTGTCATTTTAAATTTAAAACAAAATATTTATGGAAATTTCCTTCGCAAGTATAACAAGTCAACATAAGAGTTGGGTTACAATACGCAGTGTTATCCTTTTATTGCGCTCATTCTGTTTACTGTATCTTATTTTTTATACGAGTACTTCTTGGGTGGCAAACAAGCATACGGCAAGCCTCATGTTGAGCAATAAGCGTAGACTATGGACGCTTGCAATATCAGAGGTATCACCTGCGTGTTGCCGACCTATTTTTTTTTGCACCAGGGCTTTAAGATGGAATCTCCTTTGGGTAGGAAAACGTAACTTTCAAGATGCATCCCTGCATATAGGTATAGCTAAGACTTCTTTAACTTAGCTATCTCTTGAAGGCACTTGCTTTTATTAGAAGGTGTACATATGTTTAAAACTACTCATGAAAGGCTGCTAGTCTCCATTGTGATAGACCAGAGATTGAAATTAATTATGAGAACATAATATTTCCAAAAAGAACTCAAAAATATTACTGAGTACCGCATGTCTACATCACGCAGTCCCGGAATGCATTTGAAATTCAGATTTTTTCCGCCAATGGAATCCGCTTCATTATACAAATTATTTCAGCTATGGCCAATGAAGAAGCGGTAAGATCGCGCGATCAACACAAGCGCACTTGTTTGACGTGCCAAACCGATACTCATTGTAAGCGCTCTTCATGTATTTTGTATGGCTAATGGACGATGTAACAGGGCTTTTTGAATCTAGAGAAGTTGGCTTTTTATCTTCTTCTTTGCCTGGCCCTTTCCCACTTTACTTGGGGTCGGCACTCCGTATCATGCGTCTCCAGGCAACTCAGTCCTGGGTCGTCTCTTTGTTGACTTGGGCTTCTTTGGGGTTCTAATTTACTACAGGCATCCATATGATTCGGGGTCTTACTCGTCTACGGGGTTGACCTTATGTTGTTTGATATCGGCTTCTTCATGACATAAAAAGTTGACTTTTTATGTGATAGCATCATCATCTCAGCCTGATAATGTCCACTGCTGAACGTAGGCCTCCCTCATATGTCTCCACAATGGCCGATCTTGAGCTGCCGATTTTATGTGATAAGACAATTTGAAGAGCAGAACAATCGTACAAACAAGGAATATTTCTTTATGAAGTTTATTAATTGCAGAACTAAGGTTCTGCAATTAATAAACATTTTTCTTTTAAACATTAAGATGTTTAAAAGAAAAATGTAATTGACAAATCAACAAACGCACAGTTTAAATCACTAGACACTCATATAGCTATTACGATATAGGCATCCGCTAAGAAAGGTTTTTTAAAATGTAACCGCTAAAGATGACAATCAGCTGATGAAAGTTTGTAGTTTTCAGATTTACAGTAAAAGACTTAACACGCGAACGAAGTCGCGGGTACAGCTAGTGTGATATAAAATAATAATAATAATAATATTCACACATCGCTATCTGATCCCAAACTAGGCAGAGCCTGTATTATGGTAACCAGACAACTGATAAACATACCTATATATTTATAAATACATACATATTATAGATAAATTACAGCCAGACACAGAACAAACAATTGTGCTCATCACACAAATATTTGTCCTGGGTGGGAATCGAACCCACGACCTCCGGCGTAGCAGTCAGTCACTAACCACTAGACTAACAGGTCAGTTTTGTAAATAATATGTGTGATTAAGATATATATTTTTTACTTATATAATTAAGTATAATTTACTATAACCATTCGTTTGTTATACTAGGAGAGAATACGAGATACTTAAAAAAACGGAGAAATGGTCACAGGATTAAATAGTTTATGCTTAGTAAAGAAATACCATTAGGTCATAAATACTAAAACCATCGAAATAGTTAATTATTTCTGTAAGTCTGTAGGTTTTTTAAGCAATACAGATAGCACGAGACATGATTTAAATACTTTGGCTGTATTAAGCAGCTAAAAGTTAGAAAAATCTAAGTCTAGATCTACTCGTAGACTGTGCATCGGTAATAGTTACTTTGACAACTTTCAATTTGTAGGTTTGGTTTTCAATATGCAACAACAAGAAATCAATTCAAAATAATTTAATTGGGTATGATTTCAAAGTAAATCACAGACTATTTTTATATAACGTGGCACGAGCTAAGAGTGGCAACGCCACAACCTATTATTGACCTAATTAGTAACTCTTTCAATCAAGTGCGACGTTGCCGCCGTATCGGCTCCGCTCTCTGTGTTGAATAGAAAGTTTTTATATTCATGCATATGCACACAAAGTTTACATAGGCTTCATACTGTATTATGTGTATAAAAAATAGGCTCGCATCCTATGCAAAAGAAAATAAACATATAACTGTCACGGCGGCAGTTAATCTCAACGGAGACTAGCCATCTGCGCGGGAGATATTACAGTGCACAAGTGTGTGCGCTTGTGTTTGCGCACACACTTGTGCAGTCTTCTATATCTATAGTCTCCAGGCATCTATTGCGAATTTCCTGGCAGAAAAACCTAATATCAGTTTTTGGCTCTAACCGAGAATGGAACCGGCACCTCTTAATCAGCAGTCACATACATCGACCACTGAGAGCACTGAGGTCACCGAGACCGACCGAGTGGAAATCGAACCCACATCCTCGTTCACAGCAGGCATACTGCGACCACTAGACCACCAAGGCTTTCTCATACGATATGAATGAATGAAGGCCTTATGAATATTCATGAATCGTAACTTGATTAAGCGCGATCGAATACAAGGGACATTTAATTCAATTTTTTTTAATACAAAATCAAAACGATATACGAATTTCTCTCTCCATATTTTAATAACTAAATCAACATGAATCTAATCCACGCAATTACACAATGAAACGTTTTTAAATAAACAGCAAAATGATCCATATTTACACGATAAATAAAGGGTGAGTGCAGTAGATTCTCATATGTACACCCAACAAATTAAGTCTGCCAACATAAAAAACATAAATGTTTATTAAAGTGCTGAAACCTGGCATCAGGACTGTAATTTGGGATTTAATGCCAGTCTGTGACCAAGGGATATACGAATAAAAAACGAAAAGACAGATGAAATTAGTTAATAGGGTTCCGTTCTATGAATTAGGAGGTTCTAAGACTTTAAGGGCACCATACTAACGAGCAAGCCCGACTGGGGAAGGACCTCCACCTTACAAAAGACCGTAGCTAAATAGCTACACACAGCTGTGTAGTTATGTACTGTGTGTCTGTATAGGTCTCCAGCGCTCATACAGGGATGCGTTTTGGATGAAACGTTTTCCTATCCCAGGGATATTCCGTCTTAAAGCCCTGGTGTAAAAAAGTGGGTCAGCAACACGCAAGTGATACCACTGGTATTGCAAAAGTTTGTTTGCTACCAAAGTAGTATAAAAAAGACAAAATTGAATATCAAAACGTTTTTAACATTTTACTGGTGATCCCTAAAAGTAATCAGAATGCCGCACAACGATTTTAAATCAGTCTGAAATACGATGCCCGACGTATTTTAAATTTCCATTTGTTAAAAAACTTTAAGTAATTTTAAAATTTGGGGTAACCTTTTTGTTTTAATGGACACAAAAAACGTTATTGATAAATAAAAATAAATATTGGCTTTACTACAGAACGCTGGAAAGTAGTCATTAAAATATTGACGTGATTTAAGGCTTTATTTATTTTCATTACTACGAAAAACTTAATAAAAGTGTGTTATTTCAATTTAGACTTTCATCATACAAATTGTATTACAATTAGGGTAATATTATATATTAAAGAGGTAGGACACCATACTAGCGAGCAAGCCCATCTAGGGAAGAATTTCCACCTTACAGAAGACCACAGTCAAATAACTATACAGTAGTATGTAGTTGTGTTCCTGTGTGCGAGTACAGGTCTCCAGCGCTCAATTAGGGATGCGTTTTGAAAGAAACTTATTCCTATCCCAGGGTTACTGTCGGCAACACGCAAGTGATACTTCTCGTATTGCAAGCGTCCATAGGGTACGGTAACTGCTTAACATTAGGCAGGCCATAGGTGTAATTTGTACCTAATGTATTCTTGTATTCTATAGGTTTTACAGTAAAATGGACAGATAAAAATTAAAGTAAAAATGATTTCTTAAAACAAAGTTACCCAACCAACTCATCACATTTGCAATTATTGAAATGTGACTTTCCTTATTGTGTTAGATTAACATTATCTGTTATCTGCCCCTCTAGACAAGTGGCATAAGCGATAGTCGAATCGAAAAGTCAAAAAAGTAAATGTATGGGATTTGACGTAAGTTTACGACATTAAATCGTAGACTCACGTCAAATTCCATACATTTTATTTTTTGACTTTTCGATTCAACTACCGTTTATGCCACTTGTCTAGAGGCTCTGCTTATTTATCTTCTTAGGAAGTAACGTAATACAAAACAGCAGACTAAAAATTACATCAGCAATACCTAATGCCTACAGCTCGATCACCTAAAGAAATGTAACTAATATTAACAAAAAACCTGCTGTCCTAATGTCCTCTTATTACCTCACAGCGGTCACGTGCGTTTCAACCCCTCACACTCCTGAACCTCCCCTCCCTCCCTTACACCCTCGTTCATGTGATGCGTGACTTTATTCAACACGTGTCCTGACAGGATGTGTCACAGACGTTCGGGATAGAATTGGAGCAGGGACATAGTTTTAGGTACCTACCTATATATGATAATATTGTAGTTAAAGTACATGTTTAATAGATACATTTCGTGAATGTTAGTTTTCTTTGTGTTTTTAAATTAGCTTTTTAGTTATGTTCGACTGTCGTTTTTATCTTAATATAATATTAATAGCAACCCATATAATATATTATGTCCCACTGCTGGATACGGGTCTCCTCTCCTCTATCAAGAGAGAAAGAGGGTTTAGGCCTTAATTCACACACGCTGGCCTAATGCAGGTTGGTAAATCAGATATGACTTGATTTCATGTGGGTTTCCTCAAGATGTTTTCCTTCGCCGTTATCATATCGTGAATTATTTGAATAGTACATATAAACTCCACAAAGTAAAATTCACATTGGTACTGCCACCCGGGATCGAACTCGCGCCTCTTGCGTGCAAGTCTGTTACTTTTCCACTCGGCCACAACCGCTCATGTTTATCTTATTTCGACAGAATTATTCAATGTATTCACGAAGACAACTTGTTATCATCACCTATCCAAATGATGCATGTGGTTCTAATATTAATTGTCACCGCGGTTTTTCAGAGGAAGAAATAAGTAAGTACTACTACAGCTATTGGCTCGTCACTTTGGTAATAAACACAAGCCCCTACAGGTTTACCGTCTCGTGCCAATTAGAGCTTATTTACTGCATGATGACGATGGATGGATAACACTCGGATACGTGTCACTGCAAAAATTTAATTAGCTTTATAAGGGCGGTAGCGTTAACGGGCAGAAATGATGGATACGAATGTTGAATAAGTGTATGTAATTAGGCACACAACACAATAAGTAGGTATCTTAATACTAGCCAACACGGTATAGGACTCGCGTACAAGTTTTGGTATCGGCGCCGCACAGTTGCGTGCGCACTCTCTCTCAACGCGGTAGGCCGACTGACGACGCGTGCGGCGCGCGGTAGCGGGGAGCGGGGCGCTCCTTGCTCGAGCGGACTATGGACGAAGTAAGTTTGGAGCGGCGCGGCGCGCGTACGCGATATTATGTTGTTACACACTCCCCCTCTAGTTCGAACATAGCGCCCTCGCGTTCGGGCTAGCAATCGTATCTACGGGGTCGACCGCGTCTGCGCTTTTCCCTAATTGGAACCTCAACATCACCGATGAACGGTGTCAAATGGGAGACATGGTAACGTCCAACGTGCTCACCTTTGACGGTTCCCTCTATCAGATAAGTAGTGGGACTCACGACTTCTCGTATTCGATACGGGCCATCCCTGCGAGGTATAAATTTCGCGGACTGTCCGGGGCCAACATCGTTCAGCCCTTGCGTCCTCAACAAAACAAGGTCACCTACCTTATAGTCAGGAGGTGGTCGTCTACCTTCGTCTGCATACTTCTTTTGTACGGACTGAGCACGTTCGTGAACATCCCTAGCGTCGAGTAAAACCGTCGACAACTTACGAAGGTAAGGAGTGATGTTATGCACGAAATTATCGCTATCCACGATGGTCTTCATGTCCGCCACGACGTCCGAAGGTGCGCGCAGCTCTCTCCCGAAGGTAAGGAAAGCTGGTGAAAATCCAGTACTCGCTGTAACAGCGGAGTTCATCGCAAACCTTATGGCTGCGAGATGAGTATCCCAAGAAGTATGGTCTTTTCCTACTAGTATTGCTAGTTGAGGCTTCAGGTCCCGGTTCTTACGCTCTACAGGGTTCGCTTCGGGATGATACAGCGGCGTCAAAGTCTGTTTGATACCCATTACATGACACGCCTGCTGCATCACCTCGGCAACGAATTGGACTCCGTTGTCGCTTATCATCCTGCGCGGGACTCCGAACCTCAAGAAGACCTCGGAAATCAAAATCTCAGCGCACTCCACGCTGGTGGCGTTCTCTAACGCAAATAGCTCAACCCAATGGGAGCAAGTATCTTCGAGAATTAAAATCCAACGATTACCTTTCGAAGATCTTGGTAGGGGACCGAATAAATCGACTGACACCACTTCGAACCGTCGCGTCGGTGCCGGGGTTTGCAGCAGTCCTGCGGGCTTCCGGTTGTCGATTTTATATCGCTGGCAAGCGGTGCAGCGTTTTATATAGTCAGTGATGAAGGATCTCATACCTGGCCAAAAGTATCGGGCTCTGATGCGTTGCAGGGTCCTTTCCGCACCGAAGTGACCTGCTGTGGGAGCGTCATGGAAATCTGCAAGGACAGTATCCCTCTCATGCGTAGGTACCACGAGACATGCGGAATCAGCGTCTTCAGAATCAGGCACGCACCTGTACAACACACCATCCGACATCAGGTATCCTCTTTCTGACCAGTTTCTCCCCCTAAAGGGATCGTTGGTCGCTTCTAAATCCTCCATTATGTTCTTCAGCTCAGGGTCTTTGAGCTGGTTAGTGCGCACGTCATCAGGATTTCTGTGTGGCACATCTACTGTCACTAAGCATACCTCGCAACCACCTGGGTTTTCTTCGCAACAGGCTGGGCGGCTTAGTGCATCAGCAATCACGTTCACCTTTCCGGGAGTGTACTCGATCTGTAAGTCGTAAGCCTGGAGGGTTAGTGCCCATCTGGCCAGACGACCGGTGGGTGATTTCAAGCTCATCAGCCAACGTAACGGCTGATGGTCGGACTTAACCACTACCTTCGATCCTTCCACGTAACCCCTGAATTTTGTAACCGCCCATACGACGGCAAGGGCCTCCCGTTCGGTGGTGGTGTAGTTGCGCTCAGCCGGCTCTAAAAGACGGCTGGCGTACTCTATGGGTCTTTCGTCGGGGCCCTCCCCCTGCATCAAAACTGCGCCAAGACAGTAGCCACTGCTGTCTGTCCGGAGGGAGAAGGGCTTACATTCGTCGGCTTGGCGTAGAATGGGAGCTGTGACCAGGAGTTCTTTAATACGCTCAAAAGCAACCTGCTGTTCATCATGCCATCTCCAAGTGCTGTTCTTCTTTAGCAGGTCAGTCAAAGGCTTGGCGATTGCAGCATAAAGTTGCAGCAGCATCTAGTTGGTTTCGGCACAAAGCGCCGAAACCAACTAGATGTCGCTAAAAACCCTTTTAACTGCCTTACGGTCTTTGGGGAGGGCATGTCAGCAATGGCCGAGGTCTTACCTGGATCGACTTGCAGACCGCCAGGGACGATAATGTGACCGAGGAACTTGACCGAGTCTCGGGCGAAACAGCTCTTTTTACGATTGACACGCAGGTTAAACTGTTCGAGTCGGTCAAAAACCGATACAAGATCTTCGATGTGATCCTCGTAGGACTGTGAAAGGACTATCAAATCGTCAAGATAACCTAAAATGATCACAGGCCTGCTTCTTTGAGAGTTCGAGCATACATCGGAGCTGTCATTTACCTGCTGGCCATGAATTGGCACATTCAAGTTCGATTTGAATCGGTCTATCAACCGTTGAAATGTGGCGCCCGAATTACGTAGGCCCATCGGCATCCTTTTAAACCTGTAAGTGCCGGAGGGTGTCACAAAAGCAGTTTTGTCGCGATCTTCTTCTGCGACACAAACCTGGAAATACCCGGAGTGGAGGTCAAGTGTGGTCATGTAGCTGGTCGTCTTCGCTGCATGGAGTACATCTTCCATGCGCGGGAGCGGGTAACGATCCGGTTCTGTCACCGCGTTCAGCTTCCGGTAGTCCACACACAGACGAACTCCGCCGTCCTTTTTCGCTACCAAGACTACGTTGGCTGCCCAAGGCGACTCGCACTCCTCTATAACATCTGCGTGCAGCAGCTTCTCAAGCTCACCGTCTAGCAACTGTTTCTTACCTTGCGACATCCTATAGGGTGGTGAAGCGGTCGGCTCCTGCTTCTCGTCAACCCGAATGCGATGAGTGGCATAAGTTGTAGGGGGTCCATCGGTGGCAAAACGCTCAGCTCTACTTACTATGAGTTGGTTGAGCTGTGTTCTCTGGGCTGGTGACAGCTTCGTTCCTTCATCCTCTCTCAGTGCCGGGCTGGTGGAATCGATCTGCGTCAGCACTTCGCCGCTGGCGGAATCGATTTGCATCAACTCTTCGCCGCTGGCGGATTCGCTTTGTATCAACTCTTCGCCACTGGTGGATTCGAGGCTGTATGATTGCACAAAAGTAAACTTTTGCCTAGGCGAATTACGAAAATACCAACAGTTATGTTGGAGGTCCAACAGTATACCTGCTCTAGCTATGAAGTCCTGTCCTAGAAGCGTCCTATTATTCGCTTCTGGTATCACTAGGAAAGTGGTAGGGATAACGCGTTCCTGAATTGTTACGTTCGTGTGACATATCAACAATTCGCGTACCTGCTGCGTTCCATCGGCGAGACTGAGACTTCGGCGCGTTTCCGAGAAAGTGGCACCGCTGTCGAGAAGGATTTTATATAATCCAGGGCTAGCAAGACTCTCGGTGGCACCTGTATCCAACACTGCGACACCTAATAAAGACGCAACTCCTATCTTTACCGTGGGGTGCGACAGGTTGGACCCATGGGTGACGGCACTTTGGAAACTCACCTTGTCGGCGGACGGTGTACCTTTACACGTCGGACACTTAGAGCGTATTACGCCTTGTTTACCGCAGCCGTAACAAGATAATGGTGCGTTATCAACATTTTGATCACTCGATCTCGTTTTATTTCTACACCCATCTTCTGAATGACCAAACTTTTTACAAAAAGCGCAGCGTGGTCTAACTCGTTTCGAATTCGCGTCACTAAAATTATTCGAACTAGAGTTGGGTGTGGCATGCGAAGGGTTATTTTGAATAACGTTCGCAGTCGGAGGGTTATTGTTTACGTTTCGAGATTTCGTAGAACTTTCAATAATTTTTGTGTGGTAGTGACTCGAGTTATTATCGCGGGGTGGAATTAATGGTTTAGATTGACTTACTTCGCCCAGCATCTCCTCTACGTACCTTGCTCGCTCGAGTAGACAGTCGACACTACTTACACTATCGCGTGACACTCTTTTGCGGATTTTACGATTCAAAAGGCCGTAGACAATATCTAGTTGCATTATTTCCGGTACATTATATGGTATTCGCGACATATTAGCACGCACTCGCGATATATACGAATCGACACTATCACTATCACTTTGTTCTTGTGCGAAGATTTCTCGCAAGATCCGGTGGGGGGGGCGAGGGGCGCCGTACATGAACCGAAGTCGGCGTATCGCGTCGTCCCAGGTCTCCACGGTAGATTTAATGCCTTGCCACCACACGGCGGCTTCTCCTGTCAGCAGCATAGGCAAACCTCGAAGAGCGTGTTCGTCGGACACGTTTGTGCACTCCTTGTAGATAAGCACGCTCTCGACGAACGCTTCTAAGGTTTCCGCGCCGCGTGCGGCTCCGTCGTAGCGGGCCGTGCACCGGGTGAAGTTACTATGCAGGGTCAGCGTCGGCGTTCCAGTGTGCGTAGCGGTGGAATGAGTCGGTCCTGTTAAATCGCCGGTTGGCGAGCTCGGCGTCGGCGTCATGACGCTTCGCATCACGTTGGATAGTAGTCGCGTGAGTTGATCTTCTGACATGGAGATCGTGTTACCACCTGTTGACGGTGTAGGCGTCACCGTAGCGCTCGTGCTCGCGGGGTTAGCTACCGCGTGGTTTTCTTCGTCGCTACTGGAAACATCTTGGTTATCTTTGGATGCGTGTCGGCGTGTTTTCGGCGGCATCTTCTCGTCTATGGTGCTCGGCAGCGATCCAAGACGATAATTAACGGCAGGGTAGTCCAGTAGGTAGAACTCAGTCGCGTGGTTTCAGTTCGCGCTCGCGTCTTCCGAGCACGTGCCACGAGTTGGGCGCAATTTATAAGGGCGGTAGCGTTAACGGGCAGAAATGATGGATACGAATGTTGAATAAGTGTATGTAATTAGGCACACAACACAATAAGTAGGTATCTTAATACTAGCCAACACGGTATAGGACTCGCGTACAAGTTTTGGTATCGGCGCCGCACAGTTGCGTGCGCACTCTCGCTCAACGCGGTAGGCCGACTGACGACGCGTGCGGCGCGCGGTAGCGGGGAGCGGGGCGCTCCTTGCTCGAGCGGACTATGGACGAAGTAAGTTTGGAGCGGCGCGGCGCGCGTACGCGATATTATGTTGTTACAGCTTTATTTTTCAGTCATAGCAGGGACAACGTCCACCAACCATTTGAAGGGTTTTTTAAATTGTCATTAGTCTCCTAACAGCAAATTGTTGCACCTACCGTAATAAGCAGTAATCTACAAAATAAAAATCTTGACTATTCTAACTAGAGATTATTGAAGATCATTTAAGTAATGTCTTATCTAAACTAATATTATAAAAAAGAAAAAAAAAATTTGTTACGATTCAACTCAAAAACTACTGGACAGATTTTAAAAAATTCTTTCACCATTTGAAACCTACATTATCAACGGGTAACATATAGGCTATATTTTATTAAAAAATATGGGATCCCTATGAAAACTAAATATAATATTAAGTCCACCCCTGCGAAGGCAGGACGTTCATAAAAAATATATAATAATAATAATCATTTATTCACAAGTAACATAGACTCATAGGTACATTCAATATAATAATAATAGTCATATATATATATTTGTTAATGTATGTAATATAACTCAAATAAAAGTATAACAGTAACAAGCATTATCACTGTCGCTACATAAAACCACGACGTTACAATACTTTTATAATCTTGGTTGCGATCACGCGTCTATCTGTCACTCTCGCTCCGTTTGACGTCAATAAAAGAATGAAGTCACTTCGGAGAGAAGCTGTAAATCTACAGAAATAGGGACCTTTATACGTTCAGATATTAATGATATTGTACGATAGGTATCACTTTATGGTGTATCTTAATACTATATTTATGCAACATGTTATGATAATCTTACTTAAAACGCTTAAAATTTAGAAAGAATGAAAGAAATAGAGGGAGATTTGCCAAACTTCTTGGCAGTATATGATTAGGTATAAATGAGACAAAAGATGTAGTATAGTCTGGTTATAATTATCCAAAGGTGCATCTTATATACTAACGACTTCGTGTTGATAACAGATAGTAGAAACATTTAATAGATATTGAACGTGCGATAAAGAACATAAGATTGCGATGTAGATTGTAGATACAGCACAAAGATATTGTACTGTAACAGTACACCCCCCTTTAAAAAAAAAAAAAAAAATATTATGGTAATAGTGTTTACAATATAAATTTGACCTAGACCTTACTAGTTATTTGCTGATGTATATAAATAATAATGCTATTGTACGCGGTGGAATTTGATGACGCCTGTTGTGGTGTGATTTGCTGACGTATGTAATTTTGACTTAGCTGTTGCACGAGTGTTTATTATTTTTTTCCGTTAAACTCTTCATTCTTCTGTCCAGTGTTTTCATTATGCCGTAAATTAGGATCACGCCGATTGTTAAAATAATCTGTCCCATTGCAACATTTCTTGTCCACCGTAAGTCCTCCTGGATCAGGTTACGGAGTTTGTCCGCTTCGTTTTGATTGAGGCAACTGTCCGTATTGTATGTTATCTGGTCCTTAGAACTTTGATTTCCCATTTTAGATGTCTTGTTGTTACGAGTAGTTGTGAATTAATGGTATATGTTAAGATCTATGTTAATATATATACGAATAGCTTGCTTATATCGGCGATTTTTTATAGACGTACTACTGGCTTTACTTTACGTCCCGATCGTGTAGTGTACGTGTGTGAATGTCTGTCGCAATCCTTTGAATCTGGCACGTAGTTTGATTCGTCATTGATCATGAATGCTGGTTTCAATCTATCAATTGATATCACTGTCTCTTTATCCCTAATTCTAATGCAAAATGTTTTATCTGTTTTACTAATTACTGGGTAGGGTCCTTCATACGGCGGTGTCAGGGCTTTCTTAATTCTATCACACCGAACAAATACGTGTGAGCATTCTTTGAGTTCGGGATGCACAAATATAGCTTGGTTGTGGTTTTTTCTTTTCGGAATTGATGTCATTTGTGTGATGTCCTTTTGAATTTGTTTTACAAACTCTTCGTACGTTGATAACTGTGCTGCTGATGACTCAAAAAATCCTCCAGGGAGTCGTATTGGCGTTCCATATGTCATCTCTGCTGAACTATAACCTGTGTCTTCTCGCAAGCTACTCCGCAACCCGAGTAAAACTGTTGGAATTTCTTTTAACCAATTTTCGTTGGATTCTCTTGTCATTAACGCCACCTTTAAAGTTCTATGAAATCTCTCTATCATTCCATTGGATTGCGGATGATAAGGTGTTGTCCTAATTTTATGAATTCCCAAAAATTGTGAGAGTGACTCAAATATTCTTGATTCAAACTGTCGGCCTTGATCCGTAGTAATGCGCAATGGACATCCAAAACGAGTAATCCATCCTTCGAAAAGTGTCTTGGCTACTGTTTCTGCAGTTATATCTTCTACCGGAAATATTTCGGGCCATGACGTACAACGATCTATGATTGTGATTAAATATCTCTTCCCTTGTGAAATCGGAAGTGGTCCGACGATGTCAATATGTAAATGTTCAAAACGTTGCGCTGTCATAAATGTACCAGGAGGTGATATCGTATGTCGTTGTATTTTTGATTTTTGGCAGGCTATACATGATCTACACCAATTATTGATATCTTTGTTCATATACGGCCATAAATACCTTTGGGTTATCATTTTTCTCGTAGTTCTTTTTCCTGGATGGCTCATACCATGAATGGTATCGAAAATTTGTTTGCGAAAATGCTTTGGTAAGTAGGGGCGGCTTTTTCCAGTAGACGTGTCGCAGGTGATGTTTATTGTGGAACCCGGAAGCGTAATGTTTTTGAATTTTAATCTTTTATTGTCATGTAATTTACTTAGTTCATTATCTGTTGATTGACATTTTTCCAATTCAGCGTAATCGATAGGTGATGGCACGTATATTTCCTCTATTCGAGATAAGGCATCGGCGGTAATATTGTCACGTCCGCTTATGTGTTGAATGTTGGTACTGTATTGTGAAATGAAATCTAACTGCCGGACCCGTCGCGGTGTATCGTTTGATGATGGTTTTTGGGAGAATGCGTATGTCAAAGGTCGGTGATCCGTAAATATTGTAAATTCTCTTCCCTCGATTAATCTGTGAAAATGTTTGACGGCCATGTATATTCCTAACAGCTCTCTGTCAAACGTAGAATATTTTTGTTGAGTTTCGCTCAATTTTTGTGAAAAAAATCCTAATGGTTCCCAATTGCGTCCGGATTTTTGTTGTAAAACTCCACCAACGCAAGTAGCACTAGCGTCGGTCATGAGCGCTAGTGATGCGTTGCGGGAAGGATGCGCTGTTAGCACTGCGTTTTTCATGCTTTCCTTGCATTTTTCGTAAGCTTTGTCTGCTTCCGTTGTCCAAGGAACAGGTGAATTATCGTTCTTTTTTGAACCATGTAGATATTCGTTTAAAATTCTTTGATTTTCCGCTGCGCGTGGAATATTACTTCTGTAGAAATTGACCATGCCCAAAAATCTTCTTAATTCTTGAATTGTTTTCGGTTTGGGAAATTCCATGATTGCTTTGTAATTTTCTTCGGTAGGTTGTATTCCTTGGCTCGTCATATGATAACCTAAGAAATCTATTTCCCTTCTGAGAAATTCGCATTTTTCGAGATTAATGGTTATTCCATTCTCGTGTAAACGTTTGAAAACCGTTTCTAAATGCTGATAATGCAAATCTTCGTTGTCCGATGCGATGAGACAGTCGTCTACAAATATAAATACGAAGTTTAAATCTCTAAATAAGGAATCCATGAATCGTTGAAATGTTTGTGCCGCATTGCGTAATCCGAAAGGCATTCTTAAGTACTCAAAAAGTCCGAAAGGTGTGATGATGGCTGTTTTTTCTATATCTTTAACAGGAATACAGTGGTATGCTTTGCGTATATCTATCTTGCTTAGTATCTTCTTATTTTCTAATATGTATGTAAAGTCAGTTAATCTTGGTAGTGGGTATTTGTCCGGTACTGTCGTGCTATTGAGCATTCGATAGTCTCCGCACGGTCTCCATTCGCCATTTTTCTTTTTTACCATATGTAATGGGCTTGCCCATGGGCTATCTGACGGTCGGCAAATTCCGAGTTCTATCATATTTTGAAATTCCTTTTTGGCTATGTCGTATTTTTCTGGAGGTAATGGTCTTGCCCGAGCTGCGACGGGTGGTCCTGTAGTGATAATGTGGTGTTCAATCTTATGTTTGGGCGCATTGCGTAGAGAGGACCCTTTCGTGATGTCTTCGTATTTGTTTAAAAGTTGCGTAATACGTGGATTCGTTCCCACTGCGATAGTACGAATTGTTTGTTGTATCGCTTTTTCTGAAGTTACATGCGTTGTCAGCTCTGTAACTTTGTCGATAAGTTTGCGACCTGCTATGTCGACTAATAGTTTATAGTGCTCTAGAAAATCTGCTCCAATTATTGGTTGTGTAACATCGGCGATTATAAAATTCCATTTATAACATCGTTGTAGTCCTAAATTCAAGGTAAGCGTCTTCTCGCCGTAAGTCCTAATTTTAGTCCCATTTGCAGCGTATAGTGTGTATTGTTCATTTTGTAAAATTGAATATCTCTGTTGCTTGCTAATGACTGAAATGTTTGCGCCCGTGTCAATCAAAAACTTCATACCACTTTTTCGGTCGGTAATGGTGAGGCGATTGGATGGGTGGATTGCACAGAGTTTCGCCGTTGTCTGTGCTCTTATTCGTTTCCCTGGTTCCGTACGTAAGTCATTGGTTTCCAACCGCATGGTTTAATGCAGTTCCTTGCATATTTTCCGAATCTTTCGTGGTAGTAACAAAATCGATTTGCTCCTCTATAGTTTGTTCTCGGCCTCATAATCGGGAATTGTTGACGTTTCTTGAAATGATTGTGCGTGTTTTTTTTTTTTTTTTTTTTTTTTTTTTTAGTTTATTTTGGCAACAAACAGTTGTATACAGTGATAGTACTTATAATATATGTAGGTCTTTACAGTAAACCTATAGTGCCGAAAAGAAAATTTCAGTAACAATAATATTATTCTAGCTCTCTAATTTGAAAGGACGCGTTATACATAGCAAGATTTGCTTAATGAAAAGAGAAGGGATACATAGCAATTTAGGTAATATCAATTTTGTTTACATTAACAAGTATGGTAGTTGTATATATAAATAATATATAAGATATCAAGTTATATTAAATCTAAGTTTCAGTTTTAATTTTAGACTATTGAGGGAATTATTGAAAAGATCTATGTCTGTGAAATCTCTGTTATAATTGTTAGTGGAACGGTATAAGAATGAGTTACGAGTGTAAGTTTTACAAAGCCTTGGAGGTACAAAAAGTGGTTTATTACGTGAGGGGCGCACAGGTAGTCGGGCGTGAGCTTTAAATGATATATTCTTTAATAATGTTGGTGAATCTGTTAGTGAGTTTAAGATTTTAAATAATTGGGTGATATCAAACATGTTACGTCTATTGTAAAGTGTTACTAAATTATGCCTACGCAATGCATCTTCATATGAATCATCACAAATGTTTATACGGTAGTTAAGTGATTTAACAAACTTTTTCTGCACATTTTCGATACGATTAATATGAATTTGAAAGCATGGGCTCCAAACAGGACTGCAAAAGTCTAGAATAGAACGAACAAATGAGAAATAAAGAATTTTTAGTGTTTTAACGTCTTTAAAGGGTTTACTTATGCGAAGAATAAATCCTAGATTCCGAAATGCGGTACTAACTATTTGGTCTATGTGATAATTAAATGTTAATTTCGAGTCCATAATCAAACCAAGGTCTCTAATGGTAGAAACTCTTTTAAGAATGGAATTATTTATCATATAATCAAAGTTGATTTGGTGAGTTTTTCGCGTATATGACATTATAAAACATTTATCTATGTTAAGGAATAATTGATTAATTTTACAATATTGGTGCAGACTCAACAAATCCTTTTGCAATTTTGTGCAATCAAGTATGGACTCGACTACAGTAAATATTTTAGTGTCATCGGCGTAAAGTAAGTGATTGCTATATTTAAATACTGATCCTATGTCATTTATATAAAGATTAAAAAGTAACGGTCCTAAGTGGGATCCCTGGGGAACACCAGAAGGGACAGGGAGGAATCGGGATGAGTAACCTTTAAGGTAGACCGCCTGGCTTCGGTTTTTTATGTAAGATTGTATCCACCTCAGGAGGTTGCCGTGCACACCGGCCTTCGACAGTTTTACAATCAGCATGTCATGATTTATTTTATCAAAAGCTTTGGCGAAGTCGGTGTATACGACATCCACCTGAAGATTTTTGTCCATTGCTTGCACTAAAAAGTCAGAAAAATTCAACATGTTACTGTCTACGCTACGGTGTTTAAAGAAACCATGCTGATATGGAGATATATGATTGCGAAACGCAGTTGAAATATGAGTAGTCACTATTTTTTCAAGTATCTTACCCAAGACGCACAGTTTAGAGATTGGTCTATATTCTGTTATACTATCTTTTTTATTGTTCTTGGGAATAGGAGTTATAACGGATTTTTTCCATATTCCGGGAAAAACACCAGATTCAATTGAAGTGCGGAAAATTATAGTTATGGGTCTAGCAAGAGCCTCAGCACATCTCGAGATGAAAATTGGGTGAAGGTCATCTGATCCAGCACCCTTTTTAGTGTTTACTTGTTTTAATTCCTTAGATACCAGATCTAAATTAATTTCTACTGAATTTATGTCTACACTAGATGAAAATGAATTATTATAATATGTTTCAGTGCTGATTTGAGATGGGTTACTAACAAAAACCGAGTTAAAGTATTGGTTAAAAGCATTACAGATCTCACTTCCAGAAGAGAGTAACTGTCCCTTATATAACATCCTTTCAGGGATTTGATTAGACCCATTTTTAGATTTGACGAATGACCAAAACGATTTAGGGTAAATTTTGATGTTGTCTTCGGAAAACTTAATGAAATTTTTATAACAGTCTTCAGCCATTTTTTTAAATCTACTCCGTAATAATGAGAAGGTGTGATAATCCTGAAGATTGCCGTACGTTTTCCATTTTTTGTGGTACTTACATTTTTCCTTCGATAATTTTATAAGGGGTTTTGTATACCATGGGGGATATTTTTGTTTAGAACTTTGTGTGTAAGAGGGCACAAATTCATCAATTGTACTATTAAGGACACTGTAAAAGTAATTAGTCATAGAATCGACATCGGCGAATTTTTTTAAAGATGTTTCCCATTCTACGGAGTTAAGGGCAGTCTTTATCAAGTCATAATCGGCCTTATAATATTGTCTTTTAATTGTGGTAGAGAGCTTAAGTGGAGGGCAATAATTTAATTTTATATCAATTTCTAAAGGCTTGTGGTGGGCGTCTTGTGGTACTAAAGGACGTTCACACGGTGAGATAAGACACATCTCGTTACTAAATATTAAGTCTAATAATCTGTTATTGTGGTTAAATTGATTATTATACTGTGATAATAAAGAAATATTCATAAAATCAGCGGTGAGACAGGCTAATTTGTCGCCATTGGTGCATATGTCCATAGAATTGGTATTATAATTGTAACACCAGTCAGCATGGGTTACATTAAAGTCTCCAACTATTAGATATATGTCATTAGAATTACTTAAGATAAATTCGCTTACTCGGTCGTAAAAAGACGTTAATGTCGAGACATGGCTACTCCCATGCGGAATATACGTAGCTATAATATGTAAATAACGATTTGGAGTGTTATTGTTTCGCGCTGCCAGCGAGCCAGCTGCGACACTCGCGCGCAACGGCAGCGAGACCCATACCTCCTCCGATAGCGGTGGCGCGCGCATGTCACTGCGCTGCCACGGACAAAGCTCACGGCGCGCCGCAATCATTACACCTCCGCCGCGATCATAACCGGTTTCTCGACTATTACGGTCGCAGCGATAAAGTTCGTATCGGTTATCAATATATTCGTTGTTGTGGAAATTATTAGTAAGCCAAGTCTCTGTGATACATATGACGTCAAAATTGTTATTAAGAACTTCTTCAAGGAATGAGTGTGATTTAGTGCGTAGCCCCCTCACGTTTTGATAATAAAATGAAAAGTTGGTGTTATCGAATTATAATAAGATTCCTGTACAGTATCCAAGTTCCACTAACATGATTTAAATAGTTTTCAGTAGATTTATAGTAAAGAGTCATATAACAACACATGAACGTTTTAATAATTTCACAAGTATAAGGTAGTTTAAGATAATAAAATATGAGTAACAATATAAACGACAACAATGGTATGCAGATAATAAAAACAGGTAGTCATTTTATTTTCGCGAGATCAGTTTCGTTAGATACACATTGTATTTTGGAGGAATCGGTTTTACGCACTAAAATTTTGCATTCAGACACCCAGACGTATTTATAGTTTTTTTCTTTAGCTAGTAGGCGGACTTGCCTATATAATTGTTTATTGTATGGTGTTAGATGATCATTAATGAAGATAGGCTTCGCCTGCCCGTCCAACCCGGCATCCGCTGTAGTTAAACCTCGTCGCGCACGGACAGCGGCCAGCATGTCACATTTGCGTTTCCTCTGCGTGAACTTGATGATGATATTAGGTACAGAAGAACTATTATAGACTGATTCACTGTCAGTACCTATAGAACCATTGGTGTTGTTTACATTAAAGCGTCGAACTCGGTGGATATAATCGATGTCAGTCGCAGCGATCGGGAAGTTAATCTTTTTCGATATATTATGAATAATATTGATTAGATTTTCGCCTTTCGTGAATGGTATTCCTGTAATTTCCAGATTATTAATCCTTCCGTGTTGATCCTTGACACGTAACTGTTCAGATAGATTGGTGATATGAGACTGTAATTGAGTAACGTCGCTGGATAAGGTCTGTATCTTGCTACTATTATTGACATTAGCCGACATTAAATCACTCATATCCTTTCTGAGAGATGTTTGTTCTTCTGACAGTTTATCAATTTTGCTGTTTACAGTATTCAACTCGAGTTTGAATCCATTTATATCATCACGCAAGGCGTTCAGGGAGCCTAATATGTGTTGATTATGGGTTTCAAGGGTGGTTTTTATGGTATTCATTATTTTATTTTGAAAATCAAGTAGTACTGCCGAGTAATCACAACATTCGGGCTGTTTTCGTTTTCTTAGCGTGACACCGGCATTTACGTCATCATGCACTTTGGATAAATCTGGTTGTGAACCAGTGCTTAATTTAGGAGAAGATCTTTGTGCACTCATGATTCTGCCGCGGTGAAGTATCCAAAAACAGGCTGATTATTAGCAAGTTTGAAGGTATCGGTAAAATAACGATAGTTGCTTATATCTTCATCCGGGGGTTGTCACACTCGCACATATGTACCCGGAACTACACGACTGTTGACGGAAACACACGACTGTACACGAATTGTGTTATGAAGGAGATGAAACGATTATTGTTCCCACTCAAGCACAGCACGATTGATATTGCAATTACAACCGTAAGTCCGTAGATACAAAGTTCAAAATGCTATTTCGATGGCTAGCTAGAAAATGTTTAAATCAGACACGCGTCCAGCCAGACAAGAGCCCCGAGCAATACTGTGTTGGGTCGATAGCCATATTGACCTTGCTGAATTGCGTCAATATCTATCTGTAATTTTGCTAGCTGGGCTAAAATGCATGCTGTATTGTTGTCGTTTGAAGTGTCGTTGCTAACAGCTGATATTTCGGTTACTTTTGAATTCATTATTATTTTGTCTGCAAATTGGTTCAGTTTGTCAATTTCCATGTCTTCCGTAACTGCTAGAACCGTAGTAACTGATGTTGGTAAAAGCCTGAACCATAGTAGTTTAATTGTTTCGTCACTGATTTTTCCTCTCCCGAGGACTCGCATTTGACGTAATAACTGCGAAGGTTTTTGATCACCGAGTTCTGTCTCTGATATTAATTTTTGAAACTGTCGCTGTTCTGTTTCTTCGTAACAATCAATTAAACGTTCCTTGATGTTTTTGTATTTATCTGTAGTCGGTGGTGAAGTGATTAGGTCACTAACTTGTAGTATTTCTTCCTTGGATAACTTTGCTATTACTGTACAGTATTTGTATTCGTCTCCTTGCTTCTGTGGTGCTAATATGGCTTCTAGTTGCGTGAACCATAATCTTGGTTGGTCTTTCCAAAATTCCGGAATGCGGGATAAAACCGAGGTGCCAGCAGCTACTTCAAGTGTTCCTTGCTGATTTATGTTCGCCTTGCACGGTGATTGTGCCATGTTTCTTGCTGCGTATTCGTTCGTCGGGGTCACCAATTTGCCAAACTTCTTGGCAGTATATGATTAGGTATAAATGAGACAAAAGATGTAGTATAGTCTGGGTATAATTATCCAAAGGTGCATCTTATATACTAACGACTTCGTGTTGATAACAGATAGTAGAAACATTTAATAGATATTGAACGTGCGATAAAGAACATAAGATTGCGATGTAGATTGTAGATACAGCACAAAGATATTGTACTGTAACAGGAGACATGCCCAAATGTATAAATTCTGCAGAAAAAATACACTCATTTAAAAGTAAATTAAAAGTGTTTTTAATAAATAAAGCATACTATTCTATTAATGAATATTTAAATGACAAAATGTTATAATTATTATTCATTCACAATTTATTGACATGATTCATAAATATTTGACATTAATTCACTACTTATTGACATTTATTCATAATCTATTTACTGATTTAAAATTGATTGACATTCAATCACTAGTTCTGATGACCTTAATTAGTTTTTAAGTATTTTGGTTGACATTAAGTATTTATTTAACTGACATTAAATCTAATTATTAATATTAATAGCTGTCATAAACTGATTTAATTGTATTTGTCTTATTACCTAATCCTGTATTACTATTATTAGCGTTTCATTAAATTAGAATGTTTACAATGGATGTATGTAACAACTTTGTAAATGCTATTTGTACATCACAATGTGGTAGGACATGGTAAAACTTTAACATAATATTAAGACCTGTAATTAACCCATGTTTCACGAATAAAGATTATGATTATTTATATTTAGTTTTTATTTATACATATTTACAACTAACATTATGACCATGATATGAAAGTATGTATAAATCTTCACCGATTTGAGCGTATATCATCACACAAAGACACAAGTAATCATAAATGCTGAAAAGTTGGATATATTGTACATAATGTGATGAATTCACACTCTCAATAGGCAAGGCGTAGTAATAAAACTCACTCGTTATTCCAATTAATCAATAATATATATTTTAAAGTCACTTGTTACACTTCGCAATTATCCACATTTACATACAGTCACTTGCTACACTCTATTTATTACACCTCCGATTCAGCCAAGATACTCCACAAGACTGCCTCAAGAATTATACTTTGCTTTTTAAGAAAGTTCGTTATTTGAACAAAAGGTTGTCAATCGATTGAGATACATTAATCAATAATGATTACATAATTAGAAATGTATTATAAATATGTTTTATATAAACAAAATAAACTTATACAGATACTTTAAAGTATTGTTGATTTTAAAATACATTAATTAATATTTTCAATAAATAACATCTCATTTGACTTACAGACTAATCTTATTACAATAATTATATTTAAAAAATAGTTAATAACGCATAATAAATATTTAGATTATTTATTATGCGAATATTGTATATATTAGAATATCTATTGTATTGTATAAATACTTATTTTAAAAATGAATGACTTGATTTGATTTAGCTTGTAAATAATGACTTATAATGTAAGTATTTATAACAAAATCATAATATAACAACAAAATCATTACATTCGGCCGTCCGACCACGTGCGATCTCCTGACGCACGGTAAATAAATATATAAAATAAAAACAATAATCAATAGGAGTAAACTTAAAATTAATATACTTAATATTCAGGTAACCTTATCTCTAAATTAATTACATTACAATTACATACATCCTTAAGTACTTAATTTACTTATATGATTATACCTACTTAATTACTATTAGGTATCATTACATTCGGTTGATATTAGGAATCAGACAGAGTTTAACTTTAGTTGATCTTGTTCGTCATCACTTCGTTACCTTCATCATTATCAGATGAACTACTACTACCAGATGCTGTTTCAATATCATTATTAATTTCGGATGCATTTATATTAATCCATGGTCGAATTCTATCAACTGAGACTACACTATCAAACTTGTTCTTTCTTTGACTAAATCCTGGAATTTCGACTATTTTGTACCTATCGTTACCCAGAACTTCAGCTATTTTAAATGGACCTATAAATTTAGACAAGAGCTTGGTGCTGTTACCTTTATTATTAAAATTCGTTCTAGTTATTTTGACTAAATCACCTTTATTGTAAATTGGGGCAGGAACCCTGTTTTGGTCATAGTTTTGTTTTTGTTTTAATTGATTTGATTCTATATTTGTTAAGACCTCTTGCCTTATTTCTGTTATATCAGCATTGGGCTCACTACTAATATCTAACATGTTACTTAAGCTGTCTCTCAATTTGGTTCCAAATAATGCTTCAGTAGCAGTTTTTTGAGTGGTAGAATTAATTGTATTATTAATTCCCCATTGGATTTTTCCTAAACACGTGTCCCAGTTCCGTTCGTCTTCACCATCGGAATATTTTGCTAGTGAGTTTAAAACAGTTTGATTATATCTCTCGCATTGGCCGTTGGCTCTGGGACATGCGACGGCATTTAAAACGTGTTTGATACCGTGAGATTCACAAAAAGACTTAAATGCTGACGAGGTAAAAGATGTACCACGATCAGATATTATTCGTGACGGTAAACCGAAATCATAAAATATATTCTGTAGCGCTTTAACAGTAGTCTTAGTTTTAGTATCCCTAACCGCTCTTACAAAAAGATATTTAGTGAACCCGTCAACTATGGTGAGAATATAAGCATTGCCGTTCTTGCTCTTAACGAATGGACCAAGATGGTCAATATGGATAGTGTGGAAAGGAATGCTTATCTTCTCTATGGGATATAACTGACCACTCTTATGTCGTGATGTATTGTCTTTGTTGTAGGCACATTTAATACAAGATTTAACGTATTTTTTTACAAACTTCCGTATTTTAGGAAACCAGAAGACTGACTGTATCCTCTCGATAGTTTTAGATACACCTAAATGACCGGCGTCGTCATGGTTGGACTTACATATTTGCCAGCGAGCATTGTGAGGAATTACTAAACAAAGGTTATCACCGACCCGTCTATACACTCTGCTATTTTTCACTACATAATTTTTCCTAATATCTTTAGCTTCTTCATCTGACTCGGGTCTCAGAATCTTAAATATTCGGGAAATGTCCGGGTCTGTCATTTGTAACGTTAGGAGCCAATTATTAGTTTCAATATTATACACCGATACCTCGGATTCATCAATTACTTCGGGTGTTAATGTAGTATTACGGCTTAATGCGTCCACATGAGCCATACGAACACCTGGACGATATTCGATACTAAAATTGAATTCACTTAATAAAAGCCACCACCTGGCTATTCGGGGAATTAGGTCACGTTTAGTCAACGTAGTACGCAAGGCGTTGCAATCTGTCACCACTTTAAAATGTAGACCTAGCAAGTAAACCCTAAATTTCTTTAACGAGCATACAATTGCTAGAGTCTCAAGTTCATATGAGTGCAAGTGACGCTCCTCGGGAGTAGTTTGCCTACTAAAATAAGCTATCGGTTTGAGAACTCGTGAATCAGGTTGCCATTGCATCAATATACCACCCACACCCAAAGAGCTTGCATCCGTGTGCAACTCTGTTTCGAATTTAGGGTTGTACAGAGCCAATATGGGTCGATCGATCAGTTTATCTTTTAACATGGTAAACGCACTAGATTCTTCATTCATCCATTTAAAAGCGTTATCCTTCTTCAATAAATTTGTTAAAGGTCTAGCAATTTCTCCGAAGCCTTTAATAAATTTTCTGAAGTACCCGGCTAATCCCAAAAATTGACGAACTTCGTGGATATTCCGGGGTATAGGAAATTCCTTAACGGCTATGATTTTATTTTCGTTAGGGCGTATACCCTCAGCAGAAATTTCATAGCCGAGATAGTTAAGAGAGTTGTCAAAGAACCGGCATTTAGACAATTTTAAGGTGAGACCGTTTTGTCGCAACAACTTCAAAATGTTCTCTAATCTATCAAAACCCTGCTCTAGCGTAACTGAAGGCACCAGTATATCATCCAAGTAAGCTAACGCTGATTCATGACGTTCTGAACCCAACATTGCGTTCATGAATCTTTGAAATACAGCTGGAGCATTTGCGAGACCAAAAGGCATTCTTTTAAATTCATAATGCCCATCGGGAGTAACGAATGCAGTAAGCGGACGGCTCTTTTTTGACATAGGCACCTGATAATAGCCGGAAGCTAAGTCTAGGGATGTAAAAAACTTATTTCCACTAAGATTCGTTAATTGATCATCGATTATCGGTAAAGGGAAACAATCTTTCCTAGTCTTATTATTAAGTGCCCTGTAATCAACACATAGACGCTGTTCTCCAGTCTTCTTTCTAACCAATAGAATTGGGCTAGCATAATTTGAATTAGATTCTTCAATGATGTCGTTTTTTAACAAGTCATCTATTATCTCTCTAACTTGACCTCGCTCTGAATAAGATAACCTATACGGGCGGTATACTACAGGTTTATCATCTAGTAATTCTATGTTCATCTCAGTTGCATTTACACAACCAATTTCTCCTAAGTTCAATGCAAAGCAATCACGATAGTTGAGTAGAAGTGTATAAAGTCTACCTAACGCTTCTTTGTCAATTTCACGACCAACCTTAATATCAGACATTAATAAAGGCTCATAATCAGAACTATTTTTCGTTACCATATTAATTGAAGTTGATTTTTCTTTGATGCAAGGTGTCCCTCTGGCAATAGGGCTCATACTTGATAGTTTAAGATTTTGATCAGACAAATTAGTTACAGGCAGACAGCACTTCCCATCTGCGACCCTATATATCCCTTTGTGTAAATAGTATTCTTTCCTAGGTTCGCTATTACAATATCCTTCGATAAAGATATCTCCATTGTAACTAATATCAGACACGGTAACTTCGACTAACCCTGATGATAAAATATCGGTGTCTTTTACAGTGCTTAACTTTAGACAATTCACTGTTTCAACCGAAATAATGTCAGGGCTTTGATAAAATATTAACCGATGGTTGTCCTTAAAAACCGATACACAAGGAAGCTCTGTAACATTTTGACCTATTAGTAGGGATGATGATTGTAGTAAGTGATCATCAACTACCAATACCTCTACATTAGCCTCAACCTCGTCCAATATCAAATCAATATTACTCCTGTATATAGGATACACTCTGGAATTGCCGAACCCTTTTATCACTGGCAAGTCTGCTATATGCCTTGACAAGTTTAAATCTCGAGCGTCAGATTCTCGAATCAAGCTACATTCACTGCCGAAGTCAATAAAAGCGACTAGACAACTATCGTTCACCTTTACATTTTTATAAAACTTATTACCGTTAACATTAGAAGTAGATATTGTAAAGATCTTTTGATCTGAGCCACTTGTTTGTTTAGGTTCCGATCGTAGAACTAATGGTTCCAGCTTGCAATCATCATTATTATGACCTACCCTACGACATTTGACGCATTTAATAAGAGGTTTGGGGCACCGAAAATAAGGATGCCCCTTCGAGCGGCAGTTAAAACAGGTTACCGAACTAGCGTTGGCGGTTGATGCGACGCTACTTGCTCGGGTTGGCATTTCAATACGTTTTCTATTAAATGTACTATTACGGTCTACTATCGGGTGTTGAGAGCTCAGGAAATTAAGTAAGTCTTCTGGTTCGTGACAAATCAGTGCTTGAGCACTGTTCCTGATGGACTTATCTAATATCCCGTGAATAATACAATCCACGGCCTTTTTACCTCGTATTTCGCACCTATTTAGTAACGTCAGCTTATCGTAAAAGTATTCGCGTAAATTTTCATTGCTGAGAGTTGTACGAGCTAACATTTCTTCGAGAAGCCGACCATAATTTTGTTCATTTGGGAATGCCCTTTTGAGTTTAACCTGCCAATCTGACCAACTATATACAACGCTAGGAAGAGCTTCGAACCACTTCTTCGCTAAACCGGAAAGTTTCTGAAGAGCAAAATGTATGGTCTGCTTCTCATCCCATTCGTAAATCACAGCACATTCGTTTACTTTTCTAACCCAACATTCAATGTTTTGAGATTTACTTGCTGGATCGAATTCTGGTATAACATTGTTTAAATGATTGTTACTCAAATTGTGCGTCTTATTTTTACGCTCTTGAAAAGAATTAAACATATTCAGTACCTCCTTAGTAGACCAACTACCTTTTTCCTTAGATAGTCTCTTACGTTGTCTTCGTAATTTATAGGATGAGTCGGTGCTAGATGAAGAAGAGCTGGATGAAGAGTGTTTACGTTTCCTCTTCATTTGCTTCTTAGCCCTTTTAGACTGCTGCTTTTCGTTATTACTCGATTTAGCTGCTGCCTTCGAAGTGGTTAGCTTCCGTTTATTACGGCGTCCATCCATTTCGAAAGGCAAACCATCAGGAGTCATCGCATCGTCGGAATTCATTTCCTCAAAAGAAATTGACGGCATTGTTAATAATCGAATCATAATTTATTTATAATGTAACAAAAGTAACTACTAAAATAATTTTACTTTCAGTCTTAATTTATAATACGGCGTGATAAATTCTATAGCATAATGGTAAGATATTAAGAACTCAGTATTGTTAGTCATATAACCTCTAATAATTAAGCGTACTTAGCCTATAAATAAAGCAAACTTGGCCTTGTAGGCATACCTTATCCACAAATAAAGCTCACTTGGCTTTGTAGGCATACCTAACTCGCAAATAAAGCACACTTGGCTTTTTAGGCATACATAACCTATCAATAAAGCACACATGGCTTTGTAGGCATACCTAACCCACAAATAAAGCACACTTGGCTTTGTAGGCATGCATAACTTATGAATAAAGCACACTTGGCTTTGTAGGCATACCTAACCCACAAATAAAGCACACTTGGCTTTGTAGGCATGCATAACCTATGAATAAAGCACACTTGGCTTTGTAGGCACACTTAACCTTTGATGATAAAGCACACATGGCTCTGAAGGCATACATAGCCTTTACTTAACACGTTAAATACTATTTCACTATAGCAGCAGCAAAGCACGTGTGTTTCTGGTGGCATACATAGCTTTTAGTTAACATTTAACCTTCTATGCACACTCACCGTTAAATATAGCTATTCTAGAAATATGTACACAAAACAAGCTACTTGTTATGTATATAGGTACCAATGTGGCGTAAAATGCAAAATTAATTTAAATCACACATCTTAAAATCGGTTTATTACCGCGACTCAAATCAAATTTTGCTTAACGACTGGTTAATTCTAGTGTTCTATCGTCTGTTTTAAAAAAATAATCACTTTACGAACCTTTCTTGGATCCATATCCCACTTCTGAAATGTGATGAATTCACACTCTCAATAGGCAAGGCGTAGTAATAAAACTCACTCGTTATTCCAATTAATCAATAATATATATTTTAAAGTCACTTGTTACACTTCGCAATTATCCACATTTACATACAGTCACTTGCTACACTCTATTTATTACACCTCCGATTCAGCCAAGATACTCCACAAGACTGCCTCAAGAATTATACTTTGCTTTTTAAGAAAGTTCGTTATTTGAACAAAAGGTTGTCAATCGATTGAGATACATTAATCAATAATGATTACATAATTAGAAATGTATTATAAATATGTTTTATATAAACAAAATAAACTTATACAGATACTTTAAAGTATTGTTGATTTTAAAATACATTAATTAATATTTTCAATAAATAACATCTCATTTGACTTACAGACTAATCTTATTACAATAATTATATTTAAAAAATAGTTAATAACGCATAATAAATATTTAGATTATTTATTATGCGAATATTGTATATATTAGAATATCTATTGTATTGTATAAATACTTATTTTAAAAATGAATGACTTGATTTGATTTAGCTTGTAAATAATGACTTATAATGTAAGTATTTATAGCAAAATCATAATATAACAACAAAATCATTACAATAATAATATTATGATCTGTATCTAACTGAAAAGTACCCAGAACCGACGTTCATGCGTAAAGAGCAGTAGATAGAGCAAGTGAAAAAAGTGTGTCTAGATAACCTAACCTAAAATTTTTGCAAGATTGTATTCTTCTATCATTTGAATAATATTTTTGATTTTTTCACTTGGGGCGGTGTAAAAGAACGCGAGTCGTTCAATCAATCAACGCACACCTCGCCTTCATCGGATGATTTAACGGCAAGACGCCGTCAATTAATCAATTTACTAAAATACATACGTTAAATAATACATTTAAACTGCCGTTTATTATTTTCCGAGAGTTGATCAACTACCTAGGAAATTGATCAATTTACGATTCTTGTTATTTTCCGGTGACATATATAAGTATATTTGTAGGTACATTCATTTCGCGTGGATTAAGACATGAATGATATTATAAGCACATGAAAAGCTTAAGGTCTAAGATCTGGTTTATAAGTTTTGCCAGTAACACTACTAAATATTATATGTAATACATCCTTACCACGGCGCGGCGTGTATTAATTGATATGTATGAAGAAAGTATTATTCCTTGTTCCAATCAATCGTCCTCGTGATCGTGATCAGTAGCGTGCCTTTTTCAACCAATGAACTGTGATAACCTGATGATGATGATAAAATAATTCTCGTCTTCACCATAAAAAGGTAATATGAAAACATATATGACTATTCTGTAAAATAGAACGTATCGTTTTCGTGTCGGAATCGTATCGTACACTTTAAGTAATCTTCTACCGTACGCTGAGTTGGCGACCAGACGCGTGTACTTTACGAGGGGCCACAAAATATTACCGCAGTTTTTCGAATCTCAATGTTATCATCAGATAGTGAGAGTCAAGAGTAATCCTTTCTCTTCTATCATATTTTGTATATTCTAAAAAACTAATCATGTGTTAAGGGTCACATCAGTCGAAACACGTCCACTGCTGGACATAAGTCTATCTCCAAAAAATCCACGGCATTCGGTCTCAAACTTCTACTTTTAACTACATCATCTTTAGATATTCAAAAGCAAAGACTTTACAGCGAACGCTTTAGAGATTATCAATTTATGCTAATTTAGATTTTCTTGTTTATAATAAAAGTATTTTATACTTTTCAAAAATCAAGAGGTAGGGCACCATACAAGCCAGCAAGCTCGACTGGGCAACAACCTTCATCTTACAAAAAACCACAGCTAAATAACTACTGTAGAGGTTTATTGGTGGTCACTAGTTGACCCGTGTGACCATAGTAAAACCTCTGGCATTTTAGAAAAGCAAATGTTATTATTTATTTTAATATTGAAAGAAATGATATGACAAGTTAAGTCTAGAAAGAGTTGACATAAGAGTTATGCTCTGGCTTCTAAGTAGTGGAGTCATGTGGCAAATGTATTAATTATAAGTAGGGCAGTTACGATATAATATATGAAGTAAAAGTATTAAGTTTTCATTTGTGAAGAAGTAAATATAGCTGGAGTATCCGTCGCTTGTTGCTCGATATTAATGTGCCTCTCACAGGTCAAGCAAGCGCTACCCCATAGTACAAGCAGAGAAGCAGAAAGGTTGGCAGCGGCGGGGCTCTACACTACACACAGCGGTGTAGTTATGTTCCTGTGTGTAGATACAGGTCTCCAGGTCGCTCATTTAGAGATACGTTTTGAATGAAACGTTTTCTTATACTAGGGACCAAGTAGTATAAAAAAAAATGAGATTCTTACAATATTTTATTCATTGAAATTATTTTTATATGCTACCTAGCATTTATTTATTATATCTTCTCCGCATATAAACTATCTGATGATATCACTGTTCAGTTATATACTTGTTGCTCGCACACTTTTATCTTTTTCCTCTATCATTCAATGAAATTCCTAGTCTCGTTGCATGAGCGCGCCTTCAT
Organism: Trisateles emortualis; assembly: GCA_947095525.1. NCBI lineage: Eukaryota > Metazoa > Arthropoda > Insecta > Lepidoptera > Erebidae > Trisateles > Trisateles emortualis. The sequence continues at coordinate 713,355 of OX352748.1, read as the reverse complement.
ACGTAATAAATAATGTACTTATAGTTTTAAATTTGCAAGATTCATATAACAGCAAACAAACAAAGCAATTTTAATAAAAGCTAAAACATTTTGCAGTAGAATGTAGTTGAGGTACAGTCACAAACTAACACTTAGTTTGTGTTAGGAACAGTGTTATCATAGTTCATACATCATTAAAGTTTTCATTCAGGGGAGTACAGTTGCCGCGTCGCGTAGAAAAATGGTAATTTGATGTTGTACACTCGCTTTGCGATGTATAAAGACAAACTAAGAATATTTTGCACAAAACGGAAGAATTTTCTGCGCACAGATGTTGTGTTTACATTTCGTTGTGATTCGTGGCACTTGAGATAAAATTATTTGTATATTTAGCGGTTATGTGACATAAGAAATAGGTGTTTATAGAAAAATACGTGAGTATATAATTACTTGCAAATAACTAATTTGAAAAGCACAGCTTTTGTTTATTTTCGTATAAATTTACTCTCTGAAATTAATTAGCAATAAGTTACATCATTAGTAATGATAGATCCTACTAATATTATAGATGTGAAAGTTTGTGAGGATGGATGGATGAATGTATGTATGAATGTTTGGTACTCTTTCACGCAAAAACTATTGAACGGATCTGAATGAAATTTGGCATAAGGATAGATTATAGTTTGGAATAGTGAACTGACTAACTTTTTATATACTTTTTTACCGCGATAACAAACATAAACGCGGGCAGAGCCGCGGGCAACAGCTAGTTTAAGTCCTCTTAAGTATAAGATAAGGAAGATAATTTATTTTATAGAATCATAGCTTATACTTATTAAAATAATTTATGTAAGTATCTGTTACAAATACAAATGTAATTAAAGCACTACAGGGTTGTTATAAAATCGTCAGAATTAATCACGTTACTGCTAATTGGCCTAATTTCTTCGTGTTATTAATAACTTCTGATTATGCCACTTGTTCGTCTGCGTATTATTTTAAAATTATACCCATGAGAGACTTAATTAAAGATTGGTAACGTTTCTCTATTTCCGACCTTTGGATCTATCTTTACTGATTCTACATAAACGCTGCATGGACGGTGGTCACTCATCAAGTCCCCATGTCCAAATAATTACTAAACAAAAATACATTTGCAAGGCCCACAGATATTTCTGTAGTTATAATCACAATGTCGCCTTAACACAAAAATACTTAGCATTGTTTAATAAAGTGTGTTCCTTGCCACGTTTCACTCCTGGCACTATGCAGACGTATCGCAGATGTACCACCACGGCCAGTGACGCGCCATAAACCGGCTAAATCGCTTGTCGGCGCCCATTTGCATAAACATAAACCCTACGTACCGGAGTCGTGTCGGAACAAACGCGCACCGAACTGTCAACGATACTGGGAATATCTCTTACTAGATCGCCCGCGACTTCGTCCGCGTGGTAATTGGAATATTTTCCCCGATTTTGCAACATATCTCACTACTGCTCCACTCATAGCGTGATGTTATATAACCTTCCTGGATAAATGTACTAATCAACAAAAAAATATTTTTTCTATTGAACCAGTACTTAATTACGTTAGGCAATCGGAAGATTGAAAAAATACCAAATTGATTTTAACTTAATTGTAAAGGTTTTCCATAAAATAAATTAAGTTATCTCTAAATTAGCCTAATGCCTATTCGAAGTATGAATATGGAATAAATCATTTTAATATTATAAAAAGTAGGAAATCTATGTGGTGCGTCATGAAATGCATACGAAGCTCGTCGTTTCCGTCGCGCGATGTCTGCGATGCGATGATGTAGCGACGCGTAACAACTTTTTGAGATTAGCGCGTTCAACCAAACAAACAAACAAACTCTTCAGCTTTATAATATTAGTATAGATGTGTATTTAGTAGCGATAAGGGGGCTCAATTTAAACTTTTGTGAAATAGCAGCTTTATCTTTACTCTTTATATCCTTACCAGCTGTGTTAAAGGTGAAAGTTTAAATAGTAATTATTATGTCCCTCTGCTGGGCACGGGCTGCCTCTCCTCTATTAAGAAAGAAAAAGATTTAATTAAATCACACATACTGTATAATGCAGGTTGGTGAATCAGACATGTTTTGAGATTCTGAGATATGTGAGTTTTCTAACGATGCTTTCCTTCACCGTTAGCAGACGGTAAATCATTTGATTCGTAGAAATTCCACAAACTGAAATCCATATTGGTACTGCCACCTGGGATCGAACTTATACCTCGCGTGCAAGTCACTTGGCTACCACCATTTGTATAGAAACATATATAAATAGAAAGTATTAATCAAATAGAATTACAAAAAGACTGTGAACAGATAAATCTCTAATTGGTTTACTATACAAAAAAAGAATGATGTAAAGTTTTTTAACGTGCCTTAGTTAGATGCTAACACTTAATGTAATAAAGAGTCGTATCAGTTTGAAATAGAAAATAAATATGAGTTGAAACAAATACCAGTGGTATTAGTTGTTGGTGTTAGAGCGGAATAAATCATTTAATGCATGGAACTACTTACTTAACTATACGTTCGAGTATAATGACACTAAAGGCAACTCTTAAATATTTTTATAGACTTCGAAGTAAATAAACAATGGAAGCAAAATGTCCAAGTATTAAAGTCGGGAACGTTAAAATCATTAAAAACGACGTAATCTTAAAATGGAAACTCAAAATGATTAGGAAACAATTTTAAGAGTTAATAACTTTTTACAACATTCTTAAAATTACTTTTCGAATAAACAACTTGGAGGTCACGTAGAAGTCGTATTTTTTGCTTTTGACATAAAATTGAATCTCGATTAAATCACTATAGGAGATTAAACTGTGGAATTATGCAGACGCAAAAAAGATTGGGGAGAAAATAGCTGTGTCCCGCTCCAAAATACGTGTTTATTTTTTACATTTTTTTATGTTAATTATATTTGAATGGGTACATTTTTCTCTGTTTTCACGGGTAGGCTACATTTTCCCGCTACAGAATTTGAATTTCAAATTAAGAACAAATCCTGCTCTACGGTTATTCAGATTTATATTCGGTTGAGGGCCAATGACGCAGAAATATGAGTGCCATCTTTCATTTTACTTTAACGTAAATTTATTTGAAACACTTTTGTTCGTGATTGTACATTTAAAATGATTGTACTTTGTGTTATTGACTAATTAAATATTTGTCGTTTGTTTTGTTGGTCGTATTTTGGGTTCAGGTTTTCCTCTTATTTTTAATCAATATATAAATGACCTTGGGCTTTTAACGTGCTCCAATAAATACAAAGGTTTATTTATCTAGGCAACATAATGTACTCGTATATCAAACAAATCTGCTGGCTCACTACACACTTGGTAACAAGATAATACAGAAAACAATACTAGACACATGTTTAATATAAGCATATAGGTACCCACAGAAATAATGCATAGAAATAGAAATCTATCTATGCCTATGTAATGGATAATAATATTCATGCAGCATGATTTACCTGCAACAACCCATTAGCATCAAGAAACACAAGCCAATTTCATCTTAATTTATCTTTCTGATTTCTACTAATTAACCGACGAAAAAAAAAAGAGAGGTTCTCAAGTCGACCCGTATATTTGTTTTTTTTTTTTTTTTATTTTTTTTTATGTATGACCACGCATAACTTTTTACAGGGTCGTCCGATTTCGATAATTCTTTTTTTATTCGATAGGATATACTTTGAAGTTGGTCCCATTTTAACGACATTCAGCTCTTATGATGGGATCCATGAGGAATTGAGAGAACTCCTCAAATATTATAGGCAAACATATAACGATTTTGATATTTTCTACAATAAGTCAAGCATTTGCATTCAGAAAGTATCATTTGGTGAAGTAAAACAGATGAAGAAGACCACAAATGACTGCCAGAAGTTCTCAATAATAAGCATTTTGTGAATGGCGATAGGATAATATAGATATCGAATAAGATAGTTACAGCGACTGTAATAAAGTAAATTCAATGTTTTTGATGAAAATGGTACCATTAAACTAATCTGATGATGAACTTGGAAGGCATAAGCATCGGAACTCCATAAATAAACAATGTATTCTAGCCGTGTTTGGGCTTATTTGAGAGGTCATAAGATGCACTCTGATTGTAAATTATTAGATTTTCGGAAACTCCGTATTTTCAACTAGAAATAATACCCCTCAGTTAAATAAATAGGGAATAATTGATTGTTCACTCATAACATTTACATTTGTTTACCGATTTTGTTAAAATTTGCTAAACATATACAGTTTTGATGACACTACATCATCAAGGAGACCTTAAATTGATCTACAACCGACACGGAAGACAGTTAAGGGCACTCTTCAATAGTTTATAGCAGCTACTTAACTACTAACAAACCATCTAACAAGCAAATTATTTATTACGTAAAGTGAAATCGTAATAAATAAATGTTTAGCGCCGACTTAAAATAAATTAGTTATTTTCCATTATAGTGCAGCAAAAATCAAAATCTTTGTTTGTAATCATAGAACATGGTTTATGTTTTGCATTGAATCGTTCAAATTTAAATCTAAATCTAAGTACTCTGATTATAATTAAAACATTAATTGCCTATATTATTACAGATTAGAATAAACATATTTAATAAATTTTGTAATAAATATAAAAATAATAATAATAATGGTAATTAATTCAAATTGTTCGATTATAGATTCTAATAAAAAAAACCTCGGCCTAAAAACGCGGCCAAGAGACTGGCAGCATTGCCACGCTGAATGACAATGCTTATTCTTTAAGCCAAATATAAACAGCGTTCTGGTCACGTGAAGCGTCGATTAAACGCTTCGACAGAGCTTTGAAAAGACCGCGAGCACTTGCACCCCACCCAAACGGCATAAAAACATAATCTCCGATGAGAATGCTGTATTTGCGCCCCTTGAGAGTCTCCGCAGATGCAACACACAGGCGTAGACACATGCTGCATCCCACATCAAAGGCCTACCCATCTTCCAGGGCAGTAAAGACGGTATGTCTTTACTGCAGGTCTCTTACCATCGTTGTGTACACAATATATATACACAATTGGGTTCCCGTACAGCTGTAACGCCAGTGGTGACAAGAGCGCGTCGGAGTATGTCATTTATGTTAGCGTGCCGTATTTTAAGAGATGTAGGGCGCTATACTAACGAGCAAGCCCGAATGAGGTAGGACCTCCACCTTACAGAAAACCACAGCCAAATAACTACACACAGCGATGTAGTTGTGTTCCTAAATGAGCGCTGGCGACCTGTACCCATACAGGTCTCCAGCGCTCATTTAGGTATTCATTTTGAAAGAAACGTTTTCCTGTCTCAGGGATACTCCATTTTAAAGCCCTAGTGTAAAAAGGTGGGTCGGCAACACACACAAGTTATACCCCTGGTAAGTATTGCAAAAGTCCATAGGGTACGGTAACTACTTAACATCAGGCGGGCCATATGCTTGTTTGCCATCCTAGTAGTATAAAAATATATGCGGCCTGCACTCCTGCTGCATGACAGGCCGTGGTGTCCAAGGCTATCGACGGCTTCACCACCGCAACATCTATGCTGAGAAATAGAAGAAGCACCTTGACGAAGGATAAAAGTATTTAATATTAATGTCAGGATATTTTAAGCAGCTTCGTTAGCCTAAAAAAAATTGTTTTGTGGACTATAAGACGATATTTGGTTCAGTGGCATAAGTGGTTACCTCGCCGTTTACCACTACGCGGCGTGTTTTAGGTTCGATTTCCATACGGGAAAAAAGTTGTGTGACCCATGGTGGTGCCAATGGTTGTCCCTAGTATGAGTGTACTTTGTATCCGTCAATTGTATATTTGTAAAGTCTCCCGCGACACAGGGCTTCTTACCTAGCGAGGGACTTGCCTTAAAAGAAAAGGAAATAAAAGATTTAGATTTTATTGTTTAATCAAAGGTACAAAAATAAGGATAAGTAATAAAAAAAAATTAAAACTTCTAAACTACAAAGATATATTGACTTTTTAGAAAAAATCGCGTTCTCCATCTTTGATCACAAAATATAGATGTTATATTCGTATTCAACACCCCCGAAAAGCTCGAAGAGGACACCATAACAGGTCACTTGTCAAAAGTAGTAACTCGTTAAAGGAGGTTACTCGCTAATCGGATTCGGCTGGGTAGTGTTTGAATGGCTTAGCCATATCTCCCTGTCCTAAATATCGCAGTATCTCAAGACAAAAATGTTTGACCCGTGTATGTTACCAGTGATGAACATTATACATCTGAGACGTGGTCGTATACTAACGCTGCGCTGTGTTAAACCTTAATAATAATAATATTTTCGAGACAACTCACACATCGCTATCTGATCCCAAACTAGGCAGAGCCTGAACTATGGTAACCAGACAACTGATAAACATACTTATATATTTCTAAATACATACATATTATAAATAAATTACACCCAGACACAGAACAAACATTCGTGCTCATCACACAAAGATTTGTCCTGGGTGGGAATCGAACCCACGACCTCCGGCGTAGCAGTCAGAGTCGCTAACCACTAGACCAACAGGCCAGTTAATGCTTATGTATACATAAGCATAAGGATTTATTTGCGCTATGTAAATCTTTATGTAAACGTAAGCTTAATGCTTATGTTTACATAGCATAAGGATTTACACAGCGCAGTGATCTCAGTCAAAAGACGTGCACTGGTAGACCAGTGCGCTTCTTTTGATTAAGATCATAAGGACTTTATAACCAATTTGTTATGTATAATTATTGATATGTAAATGTAAGTCACAAAAAATTAAAAAATAATATCTTTTTAACAAAAAATTGAACCGACGAAAAAAAAAGGATTTGAAAAGTAAAAAATAATAAAGTTTTGAGTCGGCGCCAAACTAACGAATAAGCAAATTAATCTATACCTACGTATATAATACTTGCCCTAACTAATTCACCAACGCAGAGCATTATACATAAAGTGAGATGATGGCTTGTTTGTTTGGCGCCGACTCAAAACTTTATTATTTTTTACTTTTCAAATCCTTTTTTTTTCGTCGGTTCAATTTTTTGTTAAAAAGATATTATATCACAAGATTTTGTTTTGATTGAATGAAGTGATAAAGGTTTTTATATCTGACAAATATAACGTTTTTTTTATTAGCCTTTATTGTCTCACTGCTAAGAAAAGGCCTCCCCCATTGACTTCTATTCCCGTCTAGTCTAGTCTAGTCAATCTTCCTCATATGTATAGTGAAACATATTGATACCTACGTAAATTAAAGAAGAATGAATAAGAGCTTAAATTACAGGTAATTCTAGTTTAAATTAAATTTAGTTTTGCTCGTCGTGTAGAGCATACATAGTAAAAACGCACTTTCTAGTAGGTACTCCGCAGAACAAGAGAGCTCCGTCCAGTGACTTAATGAGCTCCGCGCGTGTTGACTCGCTTGCAATTAACTCTGTCAAAGGCGACTACAAACGTTTTTACCAACGTTTTATTGTGATGCAGTCGTGTTGCGGAAACATGTGCGGAGTGCACTTGATCTCATGACATTAACAAATTACTTATTACCAGAACAAGAAAGGATTAAAAAACATGCGGGGCAGTCTTTGGGGACTGCCGATAGAAGTGAAATATAAGTAACTTATTTTTAAAAGATTATTATTTTTTAATATGGAAAGTGTACGATGACAATGAAGCGAGTTCCATGTTTTTTGTTCACCCAAAAGTTTAAATATGGAAAGCATTTGGTGACGATGACGCAAATTCCATGTTTTTTGTTCACCCGTTAAAGAAGTTTTCACACAAATTTACATTTGCCGTGGTAATACTACCAAGAGCAGGCTCTGTCGAGTTAATATCGCTTCGCCTTAGACGCCTTTAAACTAATTAGAATGACAATGTGTTGTAAGATACTGTTTTCAATATTTGATGTATGTAGTCCGTCGGCAGGTGGCGCTCACTTACTTGTTTGTTCGAAAACAACAGATTGTACTTTGGTAATTAGAAATGTACCTGATGTATCAATCGATCATGATACAACTAGCTACTTGATTTTTATTTTGTCAAGGTCTTTTTAAAGTTAAAATTGGAAGAAAACTGTTTATCATATATAACATAGGAAAAAACTTTGAAAAAGTATACAGTCTACATTATTATGCTAAATTTGTAACTGGTCGTTTAACAATCTAGCTTCTATTTAATTAAAAAAAAAAAACATTTTAATTGCGAAATTTGGAAGTTAATAATTGAAGCTTCATATCGCGAGTGAGAAATATTACACCTTATTCGTTTCGCTTTAATTAAACTTTCGATGGCTGAGCGCTCGAGCTGCGATGGGGTAATATACCGTCATGAATAAAATATATGAAATCTTTTATTCAATTTGAAAATTTAATTTAATTTTGAATTTCAAGGGTGAAACCAAAGGCAAAGGTTTAAAAGTGAAGAGCTGCAGGTAAAAATCCGAACACTGATACGATTGACATAAACTCATATCCAGCGTGTACATTGACAGAAGAGTAAAATAAAATAAATAAGTGTCAAATATCGCCACACACATACGGTTTTTAGAATCTAAATCTAATTGTACCAATTAGATTTAGATTCATTTCATTCAGAATATATGAAAAAAACGAATGATGATGCAAGCATCCATAGGCTATGGTTACTAATTACCGCCAGACGGGCTGAATGCTTGTTTGCTTTCTTAGTAGTATTAAAGTTTAAAAAATAACTTGACTTGATCATGGCGCGGTGTCAGCACAGCTAAACGATTTTAATATGGTTTACCTACCTAATGACTAACAAGCAATAGTTTACAACTTAAGACAACTACTTACATGTACTCAGCCTCGCTGAAAGCAGTAACCGTGGAAATTGGAGCAGCTTTCAATAACTGAACTGATCAATTATAGCTCTCAAATATTGGACACGTATGTATTTCAAGTCCTTTAACGCCACGCTACTCTGACTAAATTATACATCGTAATAAATATATTTCATCTGATTTTGCCACATATTTTTCGTGTCTAATTTTATCTGTGTTCCTGGTAAAAGTTTTAATGTTGGTATATGTAACTCCATCCTCGCTAAGTCATTATCTGAAAAAGCTAAATTATTATATGAACTAGTATTAAGGTAAAAGTTGTAATTAGTTTTTCTGGTTGTCTTTACAGGGTGATATCGTCGCTGAGCGACAAAACCCTCTCTATAAAAAAGAAACTGTTGTATAGTTTAACAAGGTTTTTGAAACATTTTTCAACGAATGTGTCCAATAATAAATAATTATTTTATGATTAAAAATTAATTAATATTTGTGACGGGTTTGTTCAAAGATATTCAAACAGTAGAGGCTATATCGTCATAACGACTAAACGTCGACTACGCCATCTTATACTGATGGTAGAACATTTTTTGCATAAGACGTAAATTATTATTTTGCCGCAATACCTACTTGTTTGCAAATCAAGTACTACTGAACATCTAGCTAAGAACTAAAGCCTGAAGAGCACTCGTACATGTACTCTGGTTGGGTCCTTCAGCCTTTAGAAATCAACTAAGAGGAATGTTTTGGCTCAAAATCACTCAAAAAAAAAACAAAATTGTTTATTGCTTCAAATTATTTTAGTAACATAATAGTATTGAGGCCATCCCAGTAAGTAATTAAAAAATACTTGTGTTGGGATGTCTCGCTCTTGCCCTTAATTAGCCAAGTAATTTGCAACAATCAATTTCTGTTATATAATAATAAAAAATTAAACAAAATGAAAAGAAAAATTAACCTATTTTGTATAGTTATCACTGACCATAGTACCTATAAAACGTTGATAACATAAAAAAAAGATTTTAAAATGTTTTGCAGAATCAATCTTAAGCAATACTAGTTCGCTAGTTCCAAACACGAGAATGTTTTTATCATAAATATCTTCCTTTCCGGAATCTGTCTACATTAAGGAAAAAAATAACTGAAGACGTCCACTTAACGCTATTATCGTTTACGGAAGGAAATTGTTTGCAAACGAAAAACCCACGTGAACGTTGAGAGGGTTAACCGTTAAATGCTCGATGCAAATTGCTCTCGCGGGACTCTCGGGCCCCATTTAATATAATAGACAGTTCCCGAGGTACGAAGATACATCTGTACAACTACTTATAATGTCATTTGTATGCTTAAAAAGAAGAGTTAACGGTTTTATAAAGTTTTTAAGGGGTTATAATAAATAAATAGAAAATCCTTATTATGTTGGCTTTATAATTTTCAATTTATATATAATTTAGTGCTTACATTTTATTTTGTACCCCGTGCTTAGCTTCCGTTTTCATTACTCAAAAGTTAACCCTTAAATACATCATATAAATATGTACAGCATAAATATAGCCTACATACACAAACTATACTTGTCCTTTTTAAAAAAGACAACTCCCGCACTGAGTTGCAAGCCGTATCGCGGGGGACTTTACAAACGAACAATTTACTGACATAAATTACTCCCTCACTCAAAATTTTGTCCCGTATGGAAATGGGACCTACGACCTCTAGCTTAGTGGTCAGGGTCAATATCCACTAGACCAACAGGGTAATCAACAATTGTTATTTCATTACAGGACACCCAGTAAATACTAAGTCAATATATAGTCGCTCTAAAAATGAGACAAAGCACAAATTGTGATGCTTATAGCGCTCAGGCCGCGGCCGTCGACGGATTAAAGTAATGGCGCTGAATACTAAACGAGAGAGGTCTAGGACAGCCACAGATTAATAAACAGATCAGACTATTTTTATACCTTTACCGCTAAGTAGGTATTGTACTAAATAAACACGAAAAGCCTGAAAATTTTATAAACTTATTATGGTGGATTATTTACAAACCCAAACTCAAACTTAATTAATCGATTTAGGTTGCAAAGTAACACGTATGAAGGTCATAAATTATGAACAAGCCAGAATGATGATATCAGCTAAATTTGCCTACGGTTAGTTCGCTGACGTGGAGCCATAAAAAGAAATCAAAAAAATCAGACCACTCTTTTTAATTTAATAGGTAATGAATGAGAAAAGCTATATCGAAGTGCTGACCTCCCTTTTAATTAAATACATTTTAAGTATTATTAAAAAATGCTGTACGTACTCGTCACTTAAGAATGGCTAAACCTATGAGTTATTTTAAAATGTTCTTATTATTCCAAAACAATAGGATGATTCATTTATTCGAAAAACAATGTGTTATTTTTTATGAACCTAAGCGAGGTCTTAGGTTCATAAAAAAATAACACATTGTTTTTCACAAGTCAGTCACACATTAATTTTGAGGAATATTGCGTTAATTATGTCCTGCACGGACTTCTGTTTTGTCAGCAAGTTCAAAAAAAAAAACAATTCAGACCCAACATAACTTAACAGCATACTACTTAATAAATCCTCAATAGCGAACAAGCTAACCAAATATGGAAATTATTTGCATACGGAAAACCAGAATCATAACCGTTACCGCATTGAGAGTCACTTTGCTAAACAAAGCTGGTTTGTATTGTAAGCTCAGAACAAATGCTCAATTGTAAAGCTTACAATTGAACAAACGGCAGTTTAGAATGTAGGTATTCCTTTTAGTATAGAGTAGAGGTATTGATTCTATTAAAATTTCAAGCAATTGCTAGGCAAACATTATTAATGCTCATAATAGTTTTAGTAATAAAAGATTCTGTGTTGCTACTGACAGCATAATTAATGTGATGAAAAAAGAAATGTGTTAATAATATTTTGACTCTTATTATCAAGTAAATTTTTGAAGGTGTATTTTATACACCTTCAAAAATTTACTTACACCCAGGAACTATTAAAATACATCTACTAAAATTTAAAAAATACAAAACTATTTAAATAACTGCAAGTGAAAGCATTCAAATATAAATTTTACGCCCATGTATTAATATTATCTTCTTCATGAGATTATAACAAATTGAAAATATTATATTTTCATTTTTTTACAGTATTCTATTACATACTGAACCTCTTAGAGGCTTTACCTGAATACCTACAAAACTAACAACTTTTTATTCTTTGTCTTTTTCTTCATAAAAATAAGTGAATGGCCGCGGGCGCTCACGTTTGAATCGCCAACAGAAGAATAAACAGGATTACATCGACACCAACCTTCTGCTCCACCGAGTTAGGTTACTTAAAGGTAAAGTCTGATCAGAAATAGAGTTCATTTTGCTTGGAGTGTCACTTGTAACCTTATCGAGGATTAAAATGTGATGTCTTTCTAACACCACTGTGAGATAATTATGTGACAAGGCTTTATTAACCAACGAACATAACTTCAATATTGCAATCTAGAAAAGTATAAGTATCCTAAAGTTTTCATAAATTCTTTTAAAAATCAATTAGCCAAATACATTATATTAATTTATTTACAGAAATTATATACATTTTTACAATTTATACATACAGCTAATTTTAAACTTACATGGCTTACCATGTAAGTTTAAAATTAGTGTTTAATTATTTATTAATACTTGTGTGTTAAACAAACAAAAATTAATAAATATAAACAAAATAGAAAACAACAAAAATCGTTTAGGCGTAAAAATATTCTTCAACATCACTGTCTATCGGGATCGTGCCCAAAAGGCTAACAGCATTGCCAAGTTGGATGGCAATGCTTATTCCCGGTGCGAAAAATAGGCCAGCCCAAATATGTCATTATATAGTTAAGCACGGTCACGTGTAGAGGTCAGGACATATTTTGAGTAGTATACAAAACGGTCAAATAAGTTAGGTCATTGGCGAATGCTTAGATAGTGACCCTTATCATCGTGATAGGGTATTTTTCGTGTTTGACACTTTTACTTTGATACATTAAAAGGGTTAAATGTATTTACGTTATAATTTCAAACATGACTGAAGTTTTTTTATGATGAAGATATTTATCTTCATCATAAAAAAAAACTTACTGAACTGAACTGAACTGATTCATATCTCAATTAGTAGAAATACAAAATAGATTTGAAATATACCGTGTAAGTTAATTACCCGATAATTGCAAATATATATTTGAACGTTATTTAGGTACCTATAGCAGATTGAATTGCGCGGTTGCGTAATGTAGAAATTATGGTAGGTACACAGAATAGTAATAGTACGAGTATAATACTTACGATCGATTTAAAAAAAATACGGAAACGGGCTTTTTCTTACCTAGATCCATGGCAAGTACTGTGTCAGCTCAGAGGATATTTCAGACCTGATGGATTTCAAGCTACAACATATACCATGTTGTAGCTTGCAAAGCAACAGCAACATAATTTACTACAGCGTGTGTTAATTTATATAAAAATTGCTGAAAACGAAGTACGCGACTTTTTCATTGGGGAACGTCCGATACAAACAAGAAATGCACAAATCTTAAGCACAAATCAGCATGCTCGATGAACTCACCTTTAAGTCGCGCTTATAGCAAACGAGATTAGGTGTGAATGGTTTCGTCAAACAGTTCGAGACGCAATCCTGAAGCAAACACATTTTATTTCCTTGCGGTATGTGTGACGTGTGAAATAAAACCAGTGTGAAGACTGTGCCTTTAATGGGAGCCAATAGTTACACCGAAGTGTAACATTCTTCAATATTTATAATCGTAGATTTGCTGTTAGTACACAGTAACGTTAGTATTAGCATCAAGGTATAATATCAATTACGGCATTGGACCCATGGGACCCATGAGCCTTTATAAAATTGGCAATAATATATGTTATGCTATTTTAATTATAATTGTATTGTATTCGAATAAAATAAATAATCCGGATTAAGAATTTGACCATAAATTATCTATTTCGTTGCTTGTGGGCGGATTCGCAGACATCATTCGAAAATAAATTTAGAAACTCATTTATTCATTCAGAATAAAAGTAAAGCTAGAAAAAAATAATATTAGATAAGCAGAAAATGTAAGTGAAAAGAGTTAAGCCCCTCTAGACAAATTGTATTAACAGGTAGTAGTATAGAATAAAAGAACAATGTATAGGGTTTGAATCCCATACATTATTTATAATTTGTTGTTGCAATAAGTATAATGTAGGCACTGTAACAATACTAAGAAAATACAGATCACATATATTTTTGTTAAATTACAATCCACAACTTTTTCACAAATTACTAAGAATTAAAGAACTGCGCTTATAGTGAATGTGTTATTACAATAGTTTTCTTAAATGTACTGTGAGTTAGACGAAAAATCTTATAGTGAAAATAATAATAATAATATAATATTTTCGGGACAACTCACACATTGCTATCTGACCCCAAACTAAATAAACATGTTACTGGCAGAACGGTGTGAGGCGCTGCCTTTGTGCCGACTCACAAGTGAGCTCTCACAGTCAGAAGTGTTTGCGAATGTCGTGCCGAGTGTCGCACGGGTAACAGGTTCTTTTCCGAGCGAAAACCTTTTTGAGACAAACGCCGAGTGTTGATAGCCAAGGCGTACGACTTACCTATAGGTACTCACATGTACTGTATTGCGTACTTTATGTTATTTTACTGTTTGTAGGATTTCTGTTTGAAGTTTTGATTAGAGTTTTTGAAATATAGTTTATGAATTTGCCTACTATATTATAAAAGTACTAGTTGTTGCCCGCGGCTTAGCCCGCGTGGATGTCGGTTATCGCTGTAAAAAGTATATGTTATTCCAGACCATAATCTATCTCTGTACCAAATTTCATCCAGATCCGTTCAGTAGTTTTTACGTGAGAGAGTAACAAACATCCAACCATCCATCCATTCTTACAAACTTTCGCGTTTATAATATTAGTAGGATTTGTTTGTAAGCTGTTATAATCAGAATGGTTATTAAATGAAGCGCATTTCGAATATTGCCTACTGTTCTATCTGTAGCACAAAATGCCGTCTTAAGAATGATAGCAAGGACCCCTCACATGAACATTGACAAATACAAGGGATGGAATAGAACGTTTTTATAGAACAACGCTCATCCATGATCCATGATCGACTGAACATCGGGTACGTAAGTGAATTCTACGAAAACAATATTTATTGCCGATGTACGAGGTATTTGTCGATGTATTGTCTATGGTTTTGGAACTAGAACAAATGGGCGTCGATGCTATGTTTGCTTGTTGCATAATTTATTATTAAATTTGTATTTAGTAACATCATGTCCATTTTATATTATATAAGTATTATCAGTAGTTACAATGATCAATGACAAATAAGATAATGGGTTTCATTTCTTCCTTTTACAAATATTTGTTTAGTCTATTAACAAATATTTGTAAAAGGAAGAAATAAATTAAAATATACAAGACTAGTGCAAAACATAGGTTTATATACATAGTTTTGTAAATAGCTTCAGTTAACTAATTTCACAAAGAAAGGTCGTTTCAGTTCCCGGTTTAAGTATACATTGCCATTAAAAATAATAGTGACATAGAGAGAGAGAGAGGGAGAGCAGTACTTTTTTATGTACGAAGAAAATTGACAAATAAGCACATTTGATGATAAGCAGTTACCTTGGTATGTAAACGCTCACAATCTATACTAATATATTATTATAAAGCTGAAGAGTTTGTTTGGTTGAACGCGCTAATCTCAGAAATTACTGGTTCGATTAGAAAAAATCTTTGTTTGTTGAATAGTGCATTTATCCAGGAAGGCTATATAACATCACGCTATGATCAATAGGAACCGGAGCAGTAGTGAGATATGTTGCAAAATCGAGGAAAATATTCCAAATTACCACGCGGACGAATTTACGGGCGACCCCTAGTTTTAAATAATGGTAATATCACGTTGCCAGTCGTGGAACATATTATTATTATATTTACTTAATTTAATTTAAGGATGCGTTTTAAAAAAAACTTTTCCTATCCCAGGGATACTCCATATTAAAACCGTGGTGTAAACACGCAAGTGTTACTTTTAGTATTACAGGCGGTACAGGCGGCCCATAGGGGGTATGCTTGTTTGCCACCCAAGAAGTATCAAAAAAAAAACTCACCCGCACAAAAATTTCACTAGTTACAGTTGAACCATTGAAACCAAAGCAGTCCACTTCTAAGCGATAAAACATTTTAAGTACTGCGGCGACAGCCACCTCGATGGCGTTGCAACGCTTAAACAACAGTCTTCATTTGTATTATGTTTTTCCTTTTTTTTGTATTTATGATTAAATTAGTTTTATGTATATAGGTAGTAAAATGTATATTTAAAGATTCTTTAATTAAATTTAATTGATTATGAGTCCATATTGCAATTATCATAATGATTACTATTTCAATATTGATCAAGTGCTCAATTGTATTAAAATTTTACTGTCAAATTAATAAATGGAAACTGTTACTATCGTAGTCGTCTGCAAAAATATATTATTTAATAATCAGTTTACAAGACGGTCAACCCAACATACTGTACATAAAAGTAAGGTATAAAAACTCGTGTCCATCCGCAAGTTTCATCAAGCGCCCTATTGCTGGCCATAAATTTTTCATGGTAGCCCGTATGCGTTGAGCAAGTATTTACTCTGGCTAAACCGGTATATATCACCGAGGCCGACCAATTTCTTGACCGAAGAATTTATAACGGTGCTTCGTCGTTGATATATAGAGGCGAGATGTCCCCCAAACTTGTATAGTGAAATGATGAATAAGGGTACTGTTTGCTATTTGCATTTTTCTACCCGAAGATGGTCTTAATAGAGGAACATTATTGGATTTATTTTCCTTCTTTTATTGCGGATAGCACTTTCCAGAATAAGATTTAGTATCTATTGACATTTTGAATTATGTTGGTGTACAATTACAAATATGAAAATTTACACAAAAAAAAAAATATAAGTAACAATTGGCGGCTACTATTGCGAAGTGCGATCTCGTCTGGATAATATCATTCTTACCTATAAATTACTAGCATTTTTAGTAGCTGATCAAAGCTAAAACTAAAATGGGTTGACAACATGTAAGTAATACCTCTGGTATTGCAAGCGTACATAGGCTACGGTAACTGCTTAACATCAGGCGCGTTGCTAGTTTGCCAACCAAGTAGTATAAAAAAAATTGGCCAATAACAAATTGTAATTATTATTATCCTACTAATATTATAAATGTGAAAGTTTGTGAGGATGGATGTTTGTTACTCTTTCACGTAAAACTACTGAACGGATCTAGAATTCTAGATGGCATTTGGCATAGAGATAGAAATGCGAATAGGCTATCACGATAACCGAGATCCACGTGGGCGGAGCCGCGGGCAACAGCTAGTTCATTATAATCCTGTACTGTCCCACTGCAGGGTAAAAGCCTTTCTACTCTCCTTCCACTTATCTCTGTCTACAGCGCCTGAGGACCAGTCTTCGTTCAATGAGTCCAACTCACAAATAAACAACACATTAATAATAATTACAGAAATGCTTTTATACATAATATATTATTATCCAAAAATAAGTTACAACTTATATTAGAGGAAAATCTAATATAATACTGGTTTCCCTTTAACCCATGTCAATATATAGAAATAACAGATCAATCGCAATACCAATGTTATAAGTAAGAATGTTTGTTTGTTTATATTTAGGGTAAAATGAATATGTTGATTTGCTAGACGCATCACGTCTAGTTGTCCCATTAATGTCGATGATAAATGTATAAAATTCACCAAATCAATTAGATCATATTGCGGTTTCCTCGCCATTTACTACTACTACACGGCGTGTTGTGGGTTCGATCCCCACACGGGACTAAATTATTTTTGTAATACAATTTTTTTTATACTACATGAGTGGCAAACAAGATTACGGCCCGCCTGATGTTAAGTTACCGTAGCCTATGGACGCTTGCAATGCCAGAGGTATAATTTGCTTGTTACTAACCCATTTTTTTACACCATGACTTTAAGATGGGAGTATCCCTAGGATAGGAAAACGTTTATTTCAAAACGCATCCCTAGCGTTGGAGATGAGGAGCGCTGGAGACCTGTACTTACAATCTCACATACAGGAACACAACTACACTGTTGTGTGTAGTTATTTGGCTGGGGTCTTCTGTAAGGTGGAGGTCCTTCCCCAGTAGGGCTTGCTCACTAGTATAGTACCCTACCTCTTTTAAAAACCAAATAAATATTTGTCTGTTTGGACGTATTTTGTGTCCGTTAATTGTATGTATGTTTGTAAAAGTCCTTCGCGACGCAGGGCTAGTTTCCTAGTGTGGAAATCGACCCCACAGCATTCGGTGCGATGTTGGTGATGACCACCTTTACCAATAGGCCACACGTGTACATAGTTATCTTACGCTTGTTGTTCAGAGAGGTAGGCAGTGACTATGGATTACCAGTTGCATAGATCTTGACTTCGACATATCTATTTTTCTATTCAAAAGTCACATTTTAATTTTGCCTTGGATGATAAATAATTAAATGTCAAGTAAATTAGGGTGAAATAGTATAGATAACTATTTCACCCTCACTGATCTCATGATTGAAATAAACATTATCAGTCGATAAATTAATAATAATAATAATAACCCCCCCGGGGGATCACCGTGCCGTGGTGGGGGGGCTTACGGGTACTGGGCACTGAATAATGGTTCAACAACTAACCGCACTATATTGGCTTTAACATCTTGCCACCAATTTACACACACCTACCCAAACTAACGATCCCAAACCCCAAGAAACATGATGGAAAGCAGAGAAAATAGAAGATATAATTTACGGCCGCTTCCCGGGGGTCGCCGGGGCGCATCTGGAGCCGACGCTGGATGCCACAGCATAAGAACCGTAGGCGACGGGGGACTGAGCAGGCGGGTTCCCCTCGAACAATCGACTACAGCCGATCGATCATCTTCACCTTTATCTACCATTTCTTCTGAGCATACCCTCTTTTCTAATGTACCATCTCCTTCTTCATCGCATAGCCTTTTCCGTTCACGAAACTCATCACCATCATCTTCAATCAGATCCTATTCGACAAGGTCAGCAGTTACATTAGCCATCAATCATTCACCCACTGCTGGCCAATCACGGTCACATTCATCATTATCGTCAATGACAGTAGATGTTGTTCATGAGGCTAATGCCGACTTTCATAGACCCACTACTGCCAGACCACGCGCGAGACGTAAATGGACAATTGAAATGAATATGTTCATATGGCGCACGTACCTCATCACCAGCCAATTAGAAACACAAACTCGAGGGTACTTAGTCCCACTTCACAGAGCATTCGCTGACAAATTCCCAGAGATGAATGCATCGAAACAAAGTGTAGGAGATCAACGTAGAGCCATTGTTAACAATAAATTATTACCCACAAATACACTGGAAGAAATAAGAAACGAAGTCACACAGCAGCTACAAAACACTGGACAGCCTACACCCACTTTTACACAAACAACCGGTAGAATGAGATGGTCAAACGAAACTAACGAAGCAATAGTCCGCATATATTTTGAAGTAACAGAACTAGAAACAAATTTAACTTCATATCGAAAAAAGCTACACAATAAATTTATACAGATATATCCACATTTATCTCACCTTTCCGAACAAAGAATATCCGACCAACGTAGAGTAATAATTAACCAAAATATGATACCTAAAACCAGAATAGACCAAATCATGAAAGAAGCAGAAACAAACATACAATTAACACAAAACACACTCACACTATCACACATTAACCCCTCACAAAATAATGCAACACAACCTACTAGCGATTTAACTCAAAACCCCTCGGAACAAGCAGAGATACCGAATACACAAACCAATCAGTTAGCGGAACAACACAATACCATGACCCATGCAATAAGACAATTAGAAATTGATAATCAGTTTTATTCAGTACTAGACAAATTTAAAAACTCAGATCCTACAACAAGGCCTTATCTTCCTAGGCAAAAGCCATCACGAAAGTTAGCTGCAATAGTTGAACATATTAACAAACATATTCTACCCAATATTTTAACCGCAGATCAAGATTACACATCATTCCAAGCAACTATATACACTGCTGCCTACACAGCAGTGGTTTCCAATGGTACCAAAGTTAATCCTGAGAGAACCTCTACGACGGACTCCAAACCATTTTGGCAGCGCCGCCTCGAAAGAAAAATCGAGAAGTTTAGATGTGATGTAGCTAGATTAACACAGTATATACAGGGCAATAGAAGTAACAGAATTATTACGGCAGTAGAACAAATCAAAAATAACTATCAGACACACGCACAGTACGAAAATATAAACACAGAATTGGAACACTTTTTAGACACACTAAAACAGAAATTAAATGCAGCATCCAGTAGATTAAAAAGATATTTAACCTGCACAAATAGGAAAAAGCAAAACAGGCAGTTTGCGAACACTGAAAAAAGTTTCTACAGAAATTTAATTTCACCCAGTAATCAAAACAGTTCTCAATCACAAAAATCACCATCACCAGAAAGTCTGCACCAATTTTGGTCAGGTATATGGGAAAATCCCGTAGAACACAATAAAAACGCCGACTGGGCACACACTATTTCTGAAGCTACCAACCATATAGACAACATGGAATTTGACCAGATTGAAATAGACACGTTTATACGTGTTATTAATCGCACTCACAATTGGAAATCGCCCGGGACTGACAACATACACAACTACTGGTACAAAAAATTTACACACATTTACCCATACTTACTCAATCACCTAAACTCTTTCATACAATCTCCTAATAATATGCCCGAATATATTACACATGGCATAACTTACATGTTGCCGAAAGACAACGACACAGAGAACCCTTCAAAATATAGACCCATAACGTGCCTTCAAACGGTATACAAAATTCTAACAGGTTGTATAAGTGAATCGATCTACAATCACCTGTCAAAATATGAAATTCTTGCTGAACAACAAAAAGGATGCAAGAAAAATAGCCAAGGTTGTAAAGAACAACTCACAATAGATGCAATAACAACCAATGAAGCGTTTCACAAAAAGTTAGATATTCATAGCATGTTCATAGATTATCGCAAGGCCTTCGATTCAGTTCCACACACCTGGCTAGTCCATACACTAAAACTGTACAAAATCAACCCAACTATCATACAATTTTTAGAATCCTCAATGCAAAACTGGAAAACTGTACTAAAATTAAATCAACATCCCATCCCTATAACTACTGAACCGATTCGTATTCTACGCGGGATATACCAAGGAGATGCTCTTAGTCCACTCTGGTTTTGTTTAGCACTCAATCCACTCTCTACACTACTTAACAATAGTAACGCTGGATTTAATTTAACTTCCCCTGATAGTAAATTTTCTTTAACTCATCTACTGTACATGGATGATATTAAACTATATGCAAGCAACAAAGTTGATCTTTTTCATTTAGCTGACATCACGCAACAGTTTTCAAACGACATATGTATGCAGTTTGGCGTTGATAAATGTAACATTTTATCAATAACTCAGGGCACAATAGAAAATAATAGATATTTCTTGGAATCTGGCGAATATATAGAACCGATGGATGACTACGCTACGTACAAATATTTAGGATTTAAGCAGTCTAGGAAAATATTACAAAAAGAAACTAAAGAAGAATTAACTAAAAAATTTAAACACAGATTAAATCTAATATTAAAATCTCATCTTAACTCCAGAAACATAATAAAAGCCATTAACACATTCGCCATCCCCATACTCACATACTCATTTGGAATTATAAAATGGACACAAACGGAATTAAAAAACCTACAACGAACAATAAACACCCACATGACGAAACACCGCAAACACCATCCAAAATCATCCATAGAAAGGCTGACACTATCCCGAAAGGAAGGAGGTAGAGGATTAATAGACATACAGAACCTACACAACAAACAAGTAATCACACTAAGACGATACTTCCACAAAAAATCTGAACATTCATCTCTTCACAAACACATTACATACATCGACAAAAAACACACACCACTCAACTTACAAGACATACAGAAACAACCAAACGAAACACTCAATACCATACAACAAAAAATCGCAAAATGGACAGGAAAAAGTCTTCACGGGAGACACCGAACCGATCTATGCCATAATCACGTCGACAAGGAAAAGTCGAACGAATGGCTCAAGAAAGGGGACCTGTTCCCAGAAACAGAAGGGTTTATGCTTGCAATACAGGACCAAATTATCACCACCAGAAATTACAAGAAATTCATTATTAGGGATCACAATCAAACTACTGACTTATGTAGACACTGCAATTCAGCTTCAGAAACAATTCAACATATAACGGGCGCCTGCAAATCTCTCGTACAGACAGATTATAAGCACCGTCATGACCAAGTAGCAGCAATAGTTCACCAACATTTAGCACACCAATATAATTTCATTAACAAAAAAGTCCCATACTACAAATACAAACCTAACACAATACTCGAAAGCAACACCTGCAAAATTTACTGGGATCGAACCATCATAACCGACAAAACAATTCACTACAATAGACCCGATGTAACTGTTCACGACAAAATCAGCAATACCATTTACATTATTGACATAGCCATACCTAACACGCACAACATCCAAGCAACCATATCAGACAAGCTTTCCAAATATCAAGACTTAGCAATAGAATTAAAAACTCAATGGAGAGCACAAACAGTACACATTGTCCCTATAGTTTTATCATCTACAGGAATAATACCAAAAACTCTAATCAAAAGCCTTGACATTTTACACATGCCTACACACTCATTGCACTTATTACAAAAAGCCACTATACTTAACACTTGCCGTATTACCCGTAAGTTTATGTCATCATCTACAACATCCGCATACGTAATTTAACCCTTTACGCTTGGCTTCGGCCCGCGTCACTGGGTAAAACCCCCTCCAAAAAAGGGAGAAAAATAAACAAAATAAAAATAATAATAATAATATTTATTGGTTCTCTCACAAATTTTCCTTATACAGAGTATTTGGCTTAGCATAGGGGTTATAAATAGAAAATATGTGGGAGACTGATGCCTAAACGGGGCGTAAACCTGTATTTCAGGTCATCAGGCCTCCCCTTCGGACGGTTATACTGTATGCTATGAAGTTACATTTTTAAATATTAGGAAAGAACAATTTTTAATTTCTAAAATCTAAGTGTGTGTATACGTAGGTGTGTGTGTGTATGCGTGTGTTTGTGTGTGTGTGTGTGTGTTTGTGTGTGTGTGTGTGTGTGTGTGTGTGTGTGTGTGTGTGTGTGTGAGTGAGTGTGTGTGTTTGAATTATTGAATAATTAAAATGTCACTTGGTTTACTAGAAAGAGTTGTCTATCTAAGGAATCGTTGAAAACGTGGGTAGAAATATTGAACCTAGTACCTCTAGATAAACAGTCATTACACCACTGGACTAACATGTTAGCTAAAACAACGGGAATATGTACTATCTCTTAAGCGCTTTGTCACGACATAAAAGCCCACTTACCCAACTGTAATTATCTGATATTCAAAAACGTATCACAAGACTTACAAATGTACCATGTCTCTTACATCTCACTCAGTCACTTATAATATTTTTACCAAGAAGAATCTCTTAGTAAACAGCGTTCATATTAACAAGTTCAATATTTCCCATGTGGAATATGTAAATGTAGTAGATCTGTCGTCGGCACGCACCGCTCGAGCCGAGCTTAATATCCCGATTCCTTTCACGAGAATTATTCGCTCAAGATGTGTACTTAGGTTATATGAAAATGTAGTGTGGTTATATGAAAAAATG
This sequence comes from Trisateles emortualis, assembly GCA_947095525.1. Lineage (NCBI taxonomy): Eukaryota > Metazoa > Arthropoda > Insecta > Lepidoptera > Erebidae > Trisateles > Trisateles emortualis. The sequence goes on along the minus strand of OX352748.1, from coordinate 689,584 downwards.
AAGCAAGTTGTAAAAAATGTGATTCGAGACACTAACGTATAAATAATAGAAAGAGACGCAAGTAATTAATTTACTGGGCGATTACAGTCATCATAACGATGACTGTAATCGCCCGTGATGATGATGATGATATGGACGATCTACTGCTGTTCGTTAAATACAATTTAAACCTCTTCCAATATGCTGTGGGCTTATTAATAATCTCGTAATAACCTTTCATATATAAATTTGAAAGTTTGCATGGTTATTGGATGGATTTTTGTAACTCATTCACATAAAAAGGGCTGAACAGATCTTGATGAAATTTGGCACAGAGATAGATTATAATCAATAACACAAAGGCTACTTTTGATGCCGCAAAAAGGTGTGGTTCCCCTGGGATAGATATTTTTTACGTTTATTTTGCGTTATCAACGTTAAAATAAGAAGAGGTTTGCCAAAGAAAATAATTATTACCAATACTTTCATCATGAATAATGCGACTACAATTTTTAAAACGGTAGACATATTTTATACTGGTTTTAACTTTGACAGGCTTTTCTAATAAATATATGACGTCTAGACAACAAGTTTCTATTCATACATATACATGCCATAGCTAAAAACTATGTTTACAAAATATTATATATTATATACCACGGCAAGGCACATACCCTATAATCAAATCATCCTACGACCAATAAAATTTCGTTATAACTTTATTTAAACCTGCATTCTTTACCTTTTTTAATACATACTTGGGTGGCAAACAAGCATAAGGCCCGCCTGAAGTGAAGCAGTTACCGTAGCCTATGGACGCTTGCAATACCAGAGGTATAATTTGCGTGTTGCCAACCCATTTTTTCACACCAGGGCCAGGGCTTAAAGTTGGGAGTATGCCTGGGATTGGAATACGTTTCCTTTAAAACGCTCCTATATAAGCATTGGAGATCTGAACACACAGGAACACAACTACACCGCTATGTGTAGTTATTTGGCTGTGGTCCTCTGTAAGCTGCTTCACCAGTCGGGCTTGCTCACTAGTATGTTGTCCTACCTCTTTACAAGTTGATACAGAGCTATGGTAGCCAAGTGCGAAAGTAACTGACTTAAACGCAACAGGTTCGATTCCAAATCGCAGTACAATTGTATGACTTTGGCCTAAACTAACTAAAATAAAAACTAAGCGTCGACGCAGGCACAAAAACAATTTCAACAAAGTAAGTTATTTCAATAAGTCTCCATGATATATTTTTTCACACTTAGAAATCCAATATGTCGAATATAAATAATAATTTTCTTGGTGATATATTATTTCTGAAAAATTTAATCAGTAAACGGGCAATAACTCACATATGATAATTATGACCACTGAACAAAGTTTATCTCGTAATATACATATTAGTATAGCACAAGTAATAAGATACAGCGATTTAATATATTTTTTAAGTTTTTACTGTATCAACCCTACAAATTGAAATCGCTGCAAATGCCGCAAAAATAATTGCAATAGTGTTAAAAAATATAGATATAAAATTTAAAAATAACTGAATAAGATTTATTGTAGAGATTGTTGTAGAAAAACATGCGGAGAAGGCTTTGGGGACTGAAGATAGGAGTGAAAATTAATTAACCTATGAATTGTATCGTCGAGCATTTCACGCTTTTTATTCACCCAAAAGTATAATATTCACAGTATACGAGTACATATGTATAGCTTATGAAAAGCGCTCAGTGAAGATGACGCGAGTTTCATGATTTTTGTTAACTAAAATATTATAATATTTTTAATCTCGTAAAAATAAATGATTTCTTCGATAAAATTCTCATCTCATCTCAACCCAAAAACGTCCCACTGCTGGGCACGGGTCTTCTCCATAAATTTTGAGGGATATTAGCCTACTATACCACGCTGGCCAGACGGGTTGGTATAGGGTTTTATTTCGAGTTTTCCCTCTCTTGCAGTGGATATTGTCTGCCTGACTTACTCCCTTAGTCAACTCTTACGACACCCACGGGATGGAATGGGGTAGTGACATTTGTATTCTAAATCCGTCACCACACTGACAATGTCGATAAAATTAATACAAGTAATATAAATGAATAAACAATCAATTGTTGTATAAACATTTAGTTTTAAATCAAATGTATCTATTTATATTATTTTGTTTTGAATAACAGAACTTTCTACTACGTGTAACCGATACTCAATTAAGTCGCCGTTCAAGGGTAACAAGATATAGTTCTGTTTATAAATTTTAGTAGAAGTAATTTGAACTTTCAATAATTTTCATGTTTACCGGTTGGTTTTAAGTAAATACCTTTGTTTCAAATTAATAATGAATTCAAGTTGAATCGTTTACGAATGGCTTTCAAACATCATCTTATTGTCAAATCCACAAATACTTGTTCTGAATCTGGTTATTCTTTTTCATGACAACTTAAACAAGAATACGGTCCACATGATCGTAGCTTATAAAATCTTGCAATAACAGAAGCAGTTCAAGCTTTGAGGGCGGTGAAAACTTAATTTCTGATCTATAATCGAGCATCAATTTAATTTGCACGCTACCATTAAGTAACAGTATTCAACTATAATAATATAGGTAAGTAAGTAATTTATTATTAAAACTTGAGCTCAGGTAAAACTAGACACAATAGAAAAACATTATGTTCCAAAGTACATGTATTGTGTCCCACTCGCAGTAAAGTTTTAAAGATCCGTGCAATCAAAACGCTTGTACCTTAGACCATATACGATCGCGGTGCTATGAGTGCTATCGATATTTGCATACAAATTGGCCCAACACCACTCCACTAGACTTGAGCGATCTCGCTTCGACTCGTAGATTATAAATTGTCGATATTAAGCATAGTGACGTCATCATTATCGATGTCATGGCCCTAAGCAGAGTGAAAATTAAAAAGAAACTAGATGTTACTACAGCCGCATCTGTCTGTTAGCGCGATAACAAGTTACTTTATTTTCAAATCTTATGTCTTTTCCAAGGATGCTAACTATCTCTTTTTCAAATTTTATTTAGATCCGTTCAACCGCTTAATAACGACAAGGTGACAGACAGTTACTTTCGTATTTATATCTATACTAATATTATAAAGCTGAAGAGTTTGTTTCTTTGTTTGGTTGAACGCGCTAATCTCAGAAAGTACTGGTTCGATTAGATTTGTTTTTGTTGAATAGAGCATTTATCCAGGAAGGCTATAGGTTATATTACATCACGCTATGGTCAATTGGAGCGGAGCAGTAGTGAGATATGTTGCAAAATCGGGGAAAATATTCCAAATTACCGCCTATCCCTACTTATACGACCCCTAGTGTGGGGAAAATATTCCAAATTACCGCCTATCCCTACTTATACGACCCCTAGTGTATGTATAAGTAGGGATATCATTTAAAATAACACGGCAAATATTTTACTTTTGACTAGTTAATAACTAAAGTATTATAACATGTTATAAGATATTGATACACTACACCTTGAAAAGGTAGCCAAAGTTATTAGAAATTCCTTGAAACTAGATGAGAAAAGTTATGCAAACTTACAGTACCGAGCTTCAAACTGAGGCACTGGTATTTAGACAGGCTGAATATGCTTCGAAGTACAAGTTACACTGTACAAAAATATATTCTTAACTAGACCAATTCGCTCAAATTTACAAGTTCTTCAGATTTACACTATTAGGTAAATATCATAGCATAATATAAATGCGAGAAGCAGAAGATCGTGCTTAATGGCGAATTGACTGCGATAGACTGATGATGAAGATGATAGATCACATACTTAATATAATTTTGACTGCTGTGCACTGGTTGCGGGTTCGATGCCCACACAGGACAAAACTTTGTGTGACCCGCAAAGAGTTGTTCTGAGTCTGGGTGTAATTTGTATCCGTTAATTGTATGTTTGTAAAGTTCTTTGTAAAGTGACACAGAGTTTGTTCCCTCTAGTTCGGGAGTTGTCTTTTCAAAGTAGATAGAAAAAAATTAAGATGAGAAATTCTTCATTCAGTTTTCATAACCTGAGCTCTCAAACCATCTCCAAACGCGCGCTCTAACTTGCAACATAAGCAATTTTATCTAATACATCGTGGCTTAGAATTAAGCGAAGTCTCGCGGCGCCTATCCGTTATCTCACTATTCATCCATCAAAAGTGGCAAACTATTACAAGCTTATGTACCTACAGCTTCCCTGGAGCTTGCACAACCTTCGCGTCGGAGGGAAACAGATGGAGGATGTGACACTAATTAAAAGTAAATAACAGTTTACAATTAGGTACATAAATGTCGCTACATTATTTATTTATAATACCTAAATGGATAATAATTATACTGTTTAAGAGTATAGACGACTTATACAGACTATATAATCATAGACTCTTTAGTTAAATCAGAGTGAATAGTATTATCTATGGTAATTATAGACTTTTTTTTGTTAATTTTGGCTACTTGTAAATATTAATATATCACTATTTTCAGCACCAACACGCTTTCACTGAGACCCGCTACCCGGCACCCGATTAGCCATCAGCTTTTACATATACGATCAGGATGATCATACGACCACCTCACAAGATAACATTTTCAAGTCTCTTATCTCAGTACGCCTTTTAGCGAAGGCTTCCTCTAACTCTCTCCACTGATTCCTGTCGGTCGTAACCCTACTCCAATGTAGTCCTGCTGTCATTTTTATTTTGTCCTCCCATCTGCAGTATGATCTACTACCTGTACTTCTTTTGGAATTTCTGGGATACCAATTTGTGACTTGCTTACTCCACTTTTCTTCTTTAGAGCGCACCATATGGTCAGTCCATTTCCATTTGAGCTGATCTATCCTGCGCAAAATGTATGTAACTTTAGTTTTTCTTCTTATGTCTATATTTCTGACTTTGTCGCTTTTTCTAAGGCCAAGAATCCTTCTCTCCAAAAAGTACTATTATAGTGTTCTTTAAATCGCTCAGCAACGCACAAGTAACACTCAATCAACTGCTTACACATGCTTTTGCTACATGCTGATTCAAAATGAAAACAAGGAAAAACTCCGTCTACAACTAAAAACTGTTACATTAATATCTTGATACGTTAATGATTGAAGCAATAGTACATCCAGCGTTACATTCATATCTTCCAATACCAATGAACACAAATAATAGCTAACCTGTCCGCCGCCTTCTTAATCCTGAAATGAGACGCCATTGTCCGTAAGACACAAAGAAATGGGAAGTAGAATCACAGTTATAAATGTTATCATTACTCTCATAGTGGGGATGTCAGTATGAAGATATGATAAGACCGTGGCTCTGCCTGTATTTAATAAAATATTTGTATCATTGCACCGTTTGAAATGATGACACCCTAAGCAGGTATTTAATGTATTTTCAAAACGTATATATTATCAAAACTATGAAGCAGTGGTAGCCTAGTGGTAAAGTTACCGACTTTCGAGCAAAAGGTATGATTTCGATCCCGGGTGGCAGTACCAAAGTAAATTTCACTTTGTGGAATTTATATGTACTAATCTAATGGTTTACCATCTGCTAATGGTGAAGGAAACATCCTGAGAGAACCACATGTCTTAGAATAAATTCTAAAGATGTGTCTGATTTATCAACCCGTTTTAGGCCAGCGTGTGTGAATTAAGGACTAAACCCTCTCTCTCTTGATATAAAAATGACCCGTGCCCAGCAGTGGGACATATATGGGTTGCTATTATTATTATTATGAAAACTAAATTGTCTATCATTGGCTTATCGTTTAATCTCAAGTATCCACAGTGTATATATGGCTTCTACCGTATGGAGACATGATAAAAGGTAACCTTAACGTATGCGAGACGTGACCCAAGAATACGCCGATTCATGATGACAACTTTACTTTTGGACTTCGAGTTTTCGACTTGTAATGGTATCGCAGTCATAATTTGACTTATTTTAGGAAATAAGAGATAGTTCAATCGTGTCTGTATTCGTTTCTTTAAAACTCGATCGCTAACTAACTGGTCTTTAGCTAATCTGTAAGTGTAACCGTTTTATTTAAATATTTTGAGTATACTTAAAGCAGATTTAATCATAGTAGGTAATAACTTGACTTAATAACTTTATAATTATAAAACTCGTTGCTTTTATTTAAGAGGTTAGTTCTTAGTAGCCGCGTAAATAGGTCTCTGTAAATAGGTCGGTTTCAATTTCAATTATATAATCAATAGATCCAATAAGAAGCTGCATGTCTTGAAGGTGGCTGGTCAATCTTGGCATGATTTATTTTTAAATATTAAAGATATAGTTTCTAGATATTTACTAAGATTGCAATGTGATCTTGACACGTTTCTATCTTATACTTACAAAGAGAAACGATCCCTCATTACCATACAGTGGAAAGCCATTTTTTTTTTTTTTTAATATTGCTTACCTACTCATTAATTAAATACTTATCTAAATTTCTCATATGGTATATTGGTTTCCGTTCCTTTTTGTTACCACTATTGTAACTCATACCAAATTGTAAATGTTATACTCTGGCGATTAAAAAGAGTGGCCCGAGTTTCTTGCCAATTCTTCTCGAGGCCCAACCCTAGTCAGCGAATTGGCCTTAGGAAAAAAGTATGCTTTCATTTGTTTTAATGACGTTCATAAGTATCATGGATTTGATCTAAATGAATAAATGAGTTTGACTTTAATGATTTTTTTACCGCTGAGAAATGCATCCTCAGAGTGCAATACGCACATAGTGGTATATGTGTGTACCTAGTCTTGGAAGCCTAGGTACTACAAAATATTTTCTATTCACCACCCCGTTCCATCTCAAGGGTGTCGTAAGAGTCGACTAAAGGAGTAAGTCAGGCAGACAATATCCATTTCAAGAGGCGGAAAACTCGAAACAAAACTCTATGCCAACCCGTCTGGCCGGCGTGGTATAGTAGGCTTATATCCCTCCAAGTGCATGGAGAAGACCCGTGCCCAGCGATGCGACGTTTTTTCGGGACAATCCCACCCACATGCCCACCGCTGTGACTCCTGTGAGCCAGGATTAACAGCGGAGTAACCAACTGATACACCGAGTTTTGACACTCGTGCGTCCCGTGGACAACTAAACCTACTGTCTTGGACCCCGCAACGAATTTAATCAGAAGTAAATAGGAGGAGTTAGAAAGAAAAGTTTCCACTTCCCTCCATAGCAAAGCGGGAGACAAAATAAATCTGTATAGGTTTGTAACCTATGAAAAGGAGCACCACGGAGGACCTTAAACTACGGGACCTAAGTGAGCTAAGTTTGATTGCTATAATATTGCGATGCGACGTTTATGGGTTGAGGTGATGAGTGTATGATACATACTTTTTTTTAATGCAATTCCCGCACTAAAGAACAAGCTGTGTCGCGGGGGACTTAACAAACATATAATTAATGGACATAAAATTACACCCAGACTTAAAACAACTCTTTGTGGGTCACACAAAGTTTGCAGCTCACCATCACCAAGGCAGTCAAAATATATTCATATTGTATTCGTACAGACAGAAGGTCCGACTCCTCAAAGTAGTAGAGATGACATATCTCGAAGAGTCGTTAATAAAATCGCGTCACGTCAAGCACCGCATGAAGTATGTGTGATACGAGATTATGACGTCATCGGTGGTGCTCACTCGAGTGGTGTGCCGCCGATAACACGCAGCGTGTTACATACGGGATGCTAAAGTTTACGTTTATTTTTACTATTTCTCATTCGCTATTGCATCGATAGTATCGATACACCCAACGCTAAGAAGAAGAAGTATCGATGCAATAATCGATAGTGACCATGATTTCTTCTTTGTATTTCATTATGATGTCATGGCAATAGTATGTGTGGCTTAATGGTTTAATTGGTCGCTACTAGAAGGTGTGTTTTTTATTTTATACTACTTGGGTGGCAAACGGCCCGCCTGAAGCAGATACTGTGCCTATGGACGCTTGCAATAACTGCCAGTAACTTGCCGGAGTTATCACTTGAGTGTTGCCAACCCATTTTTGTACACCAGGGATTTAAGATGGGAGTATCCCTAGGTTAGGAATACCTACGTTTCTTTCAACACTCACCCCCAAATGAGCGCTGGAGACCTGAACTCACACACAGGAACACAACTACACCGCTGTGTTTAGTTATTTGGCTGTGGTCTTCTGTAACGTGGAGTTCCTCCCTTACCTTAAAAATTTCTCTTAAAAATCTTTTTGTAATTGAATGGATAGTCTTTCATATTGTTCTAATTTTTTAAGAAATCCAGTTCTGGTGCCCCAGTCAGGCTTGCTCGCTAGTATGGCACCCTACCTCTCTTAAAATTACCGTAGCTATTGGATGCTTAAAATATCAAAAACTCTATTTCAGCATTGCCCGTCTATAAACAAAGAAATCACTAGAGCAGCCTAAACTACAAAGTTCTTCCTGCTATCAGAACATTTCCGACCACGTACGATTAGATTATGGAATGAGCTACCTGCCGAGGCTTAGCGACGACCTTGCTCTCGCCGTGTCCTATAACAAAACCTTTGAAAGGAAGCGCTAACAATTAGACAAACTTTTAACTATTTAATTTCGAGGCTTTCCGAAAAAGTTTTATTAGTCCTGTTTAATAGCAGACATTTAATTTGAAGGCTCTTTTAAGAGAGCACCTTACTAGCAAGCAAGCCCGACGGGGAAATGACCTCCACCTTACAGAACACCACAGCCAAATAACAGTACACCGCGGTATAGTCGTGTTCCTCACTACAACACTCATTTAAGGACGCGTTTTGATAGAAATGTATTCCTGTTCCAGGGATACTCCATCTTAAAGCCCTCGTATAAAAAAATGAGTTAGCAACACGCAAGTGATACCTCTGACATTGCAAGCGTCTATATGTATATGTTTGATGGCCTGTTTGATGTATGGCAGTTAGGCTACGCTAACTGCCTAACATCAAACAGGCCATAAGCTTGTTTGCCACCCAAGTAGTATAAAAAAAAACCAGCAATAGTCTACCTTAAAGGTAATACTTTTGAGCAGTGTGTCACCTTCAGACATATGATATCTGGTCGGTTGGTTCCACGTGTTAAAGTGTTCAGAAGTGCCCCAAACTGGATAGTCACGTACCTATGTGAGTTGTTACAAGCTATTTATCTGTAGAAGAAGATATTGATAACGCGTTATAAGAGAAAGTTTATGAACAAGATTGTTAATTGAATATTAATAATTCTAACTAAAATTCAAAATTTATTTAGATTACAAGGTGACAGTTATGAATTTAATAAATTATAAATGCAGCATGTAAACGAGAAATATGATGTCAGCTAAGTTACCTGCGGCTAGTTCACTGACAGAGCTAAGTGAATAACTAGCAAGAAACTCAGGCCTCAAAAATCACAGCCAAATTTCTCGCTCAAATTAAGTAGCTCGACTAGGAAGTAGGCACGAGTGTGCGCATACAAATATGCACTTTTTATACCCTTGTTTGAGAGCAAGGTCTAGTCTGATAAGACGGCAATCCGACACGACCCAAGAGAGATCAGGTGAAGAATCAACGAGCTTGTCACACTGTCAATTTCTAAAATTCGGGTATCTATTGTGAATTTCTTCACAGATAACATGTCATATTTCACAAATTATGAAATGAAATAAAAAAGATATTTATTACATGACGCTTAATGAACCTCCACTAGTACATACGAATTTCTTTAAAATTTCACGTACTAATAAACTGTAAGCACTATAATTAAACTTTGTTACAATAAAGAACTAGAGACAAAACAAAAGATGTCGTAATATCATCACAATTAACATTTGTATATAATATAAACGTAATTTGGACAGTAACAGAGACATCTTCGTTTAATTACAAAGCTAGTTAATTTCCGTTAGTGCACGAGTCAGGGCGAGGCCGAGTGGTGCTGCAGAGTCGCAGCCTCCTTTGAGCGTCGGTGCATACACGCGGGAGACACTAATTTAGCACCCTCTGTCGACGGAGGTACCAACTGTCTTATGCAAAGCTGTGAAACCCTTTGAAGCTAAACAAATAATGATGCAGTTTGTTTATTTAATTTGACAAACACTGTGTTAAGGAATTAAAATTATTAATCGATCATAAGTATTAATTAATGAATTAAACTTTTACAATATAACAGTCATCTTTTCCTGCTCAAATATAATTTTCTAAGAAAATGTGTGCGATTTTTCTGTTTACTAGATTTATTCTGGAAAAATATTTTTTGTGCATTCAACGCAAACAGACGTGCTATAAGTGCTCATAAACAATATTTAATTATTACGGACAAATAATAGTGACCTACTTAAGTATATTAAGTGTAAAGTACTTTTTGAGTTATGCATAGTGTGTAGTTTAGAAAATAATGGACAATTAACAAGTGTTTTGTTATATTAAATACTTGTAATATGGAAAATAGCCCTCTCAAATCGCCGGGGACGGCGACATCTAGAAGTCAAGCCCTAGAGAGCTCTATTGAAGTCTCACCTACATCTGAGATCCAAAAATGGCTGTCAATTATTGAGATGCATTTAAATGAAGTCTGCTCCATAGCATCAGAAGGTAAATTGAACTCTGACCAGAAGATGAAAATCTCCAACCTGTGCCGTAAAATTGGACATAGCTCATCACATATGGCTGTTATTTACCAATCCCTGAAGCAAAAAGCAATCCAAGCGTCGAACTCTATGGAAGACCTGAAAGGAAAAGTCAACCTGACAGAGCATATTTCTGAGCTCAAACAAACTATTCAGGAGTCTTATGTTACGAGAAATGCTTCATTTGCAGATATGGTTAAAAAGGGTTCAACTTGTTTTGTTCGGCCGAATAACTTAAGCTCTGTGGCTATTTATCCCACGGATAAATTTAAATCAAGCGACGATACTAAAAATCTCGTACAAAAGATCATTAGCCCAGAACAAATGAAACTCCAAGTTCGTGGAGTCCGCAAAACAAGAAACGGTGGAGTTATTATAAGTACTGAAACAAAGCTTGATGCTGACAAGCTGAAAAATGCAGTCAAGGGCTCTACTTCAGGTCTTACCGCGGACGAACCCTACAAACGCAAACCTCGAATTGCGGTTGTAGGAGTACCCAGCTCTATGACAGAACAGGATGTTTATAAATGTATTTATGAACAGAACTTAGCCGATAAATGTCCATCTATGACCCTGGAATCATTCTTGACCTCAATTAAGTTAAGCCATAAATCTGGCAAGAAGGACGCGCCGAACTGCAACTATATACTGGAAGTTCCAGCAAGCATCCGTAAGGCTCTAATCACCCAAACAAGACTTTTTATACACTGGACTTCTTGTCCAGTTAGAGACTTCACATTAGTAACGAGGTGTTACAAGTGCCACCAATATGGACATGCTGCAAAATCGTGCAGAGAAGCAATTCCAACTTGTGTACACTGTGGTGAAGCAGGGCACTCAATATTGGAATGCACAAAGATAACTGACACGCCAAAATGTGCAACGTGCTCACGTTTTAAAAAGCCAAACAATCATAAAACGGGAGATGTAGAATGCCCAGCTAAAAAAGCCGCGGAACACAGATACATCAACTCTGTTGATTACGAGTGTACTTGAAGCTGCGTTATTCTTATTTTGTATTGTTAATCTAGTAGTTATTATCATATTATATTATATTTAGTAGGTACCTATTCTTGTATTCGTTAAAACATGATGCTATTCAACTTGTCATCAATCTTCCTAACATAAGCATTTTTAGACATAATAAAATATATCTAAGTATACAAAAAGTAGGTCATGTGTGACTTATGTAGAATCTGACAAATATTACCGACTTACTGCTGACGCTTAACTTCTTTTATATAATATAAAATTGTACCTAATAATTAAACTGCACATATTACATTTTACACAATATTGTTTATTAGACAACTATAGTAATAAAGTATATTAATTAGGTTTATCATAATGTAAATTAACTTGTTTTTATTGTTTTGTATTCATTTAATTAAAGTAAAAATATTATACCTTTTAAAACTAAACAGTAAGCTCTTGTATCGCCTGTGATACAGGATTATCCTAGTACAGGCAACCTAACATTATAATACCAATATATTTTATAAGATTATATCAAAAATTGTACCTTTTTTGAACTTTAATAAAGATTTATTATTATTATTTATTTATTCTGCATTTAAGAGAGGTAGGGCACCATACTAGCGAGTGAGCCTGACTGGGAAAAGACCTCCTCCTTAAGAAGGACACAGCCAAATAACTACACACATCGGTATAGTTGTGTTCCTGTGTGTGAGTACAAGTCTCCAGCACTCATTTAGGTATGCGTCCCATCTCAGGGACACTCCATCTTAAAGCCCTGGTGTAAAAAAATGGATCGCCAACACGCAAATGATACCTCTGGTAGTGCAAGCGTCCATAGGCTACGGTTAATGCTTAACATCAGGCGGATCGTAGGTTTGTTTGCCACCCAAGTATGAAAAATTACTAACGGTAATAACAGATTATTTCATCGTTCTCTTCACTTAGATTATTCTCGAAATAAATAAAATTTAAGTACTAACTTATCTTTACCGCTCTTAAGCTAGATGGTGGAATTTTAGTAGAGCTTTCATTCTTTAAGTAATCTTAAACTTAGACCGAACGGTGCGCGGTGCTCAAAAGTTTGATGAAATTTTGCAAACGAAAGAGGTAAAGGAAATTGTTCAAGCAAAAGGTTCCTCTTTAGATACTACAGTAAAAGCATAATAACCTATTTGAAAAGGCTATTAACGAGCTGTCAGATGTCGAAGGTGTTTAGTATCTGTTATCAAAACCTTAATCTATTTTGCCAATAGTGGCAGACCAGCTAGCGGCCTACCTGAAGGTAACTTGTGATCGCCACTCATGGACATCATCAATGCCAGCAATGCCTGGGAAATACGAAACTATTGCCTATCATAAATTAAGTTCTCCCTTTAAACATAAAAAATATACATCTATGTCTAACAGTCACTCGAACTTTGAAGTCCTTCAACGCTGCCAAAACAGCATTCTTAAATGTATCTTAAAGACACCCTGGTTCATTACTAACTCAGGGATCACCACTATTTCATTGTACCCCACATAAGAGTCAGAGAAGAAATTGTCAATATCAGCATTAAATACAAGGCACGTCTAGCGATTCATCCAAATGAACTGGCCCAGGAGCTACTTGTTAATAACCCAGCAAAAAGACTAAAAAAAAGCTAATATCCTGCAGCTGAATGAGAGATTCATTCACACCTGAAATGTAGAGACTTTGTCATTGGACAAGGATCTTACCACTCCCATATCCTTCAACTCACCCGCTCAATAGTACTTGTACTGATTACAGATAGGCAAAGTATAAAAATGTCTTACTAGAGTAAATAACAATAATACAATTTACAAAAACAGTGAACTCAAGAATGCCGCGACAGAATCACAACTATCCTCTATCACTTCCAGTTCCCACCCGAGCAATTTTAACGTCGTGCTAAAAAGTAGAAATAAAAATTAAATTTTCCCTTTGTTGAAGAAACAACACTATTTAATGCAGCCGATATTCTTTGCTCTTATATTGTTGGCGGGAATGTTTCCTTTAGGGTGACGTCACACTTGCAATTTGTCGCCCACAGTCAAGCACATGTGTGATATTGCTGCACGCTGGCGAAACGCCAGTACGTATATCATTATGCTTCAATGATAGCAGCTTGTTCACAATTCACGGCGGGCTATTAGTTAAATATTGTCAAATATATTATATGATAATGATCAGTGGTGAATTGTTCAACAATTGACTTTAAAAGTATTCTACCTAATGGTTTAAGTACATAGCCCACGCATGTTACTTGGCACTTACTACAAACTAAAACCCAGTAATAAGTAGTAAAGAAAACGTAGTAGTGATACCTAGAATCGCGTTAGCCATTTCAAATTATCAAAATATTTGCATCTTGAAATCGCAAAGTATGAACAAGTAATATTGAGGTTGGTTACATTTATGTTTCTTTTGTACAGTTTCTCTTTGTGAGGTTGTGGTGGGCACATAAAATATGCAGCTCGACACTCAATTAAATATTTTTATTCTCACTTTGAAATAAAGAAATTGCCTCGTTGATCAACAAAGGATCTTTGTGTAAACACTGCGAGCGTTTGGTTTCTGCGGTTTAAGGATCTCCCACCATTTGTAGGAGTATTTATTTTGTATTGATTTTAGTTCTTTAGCAACCTTTATTATTAAAATTGGTACAAAAAATGCAGTAAGTAGCGGGAGTGGGATCTAGCCCATCTACATACTACTTATTTGGCTTAGCATTGACTTTCGTCTGTTATAACACAACAATTTCAAACGGGACCTCATCAGGAATTAATTTCTTATAAAAAATGAGTCAATAGAATGATGAACAAACCTGTCTAAATTGATGTCATCAAAATTTCAATGCTCCACAAAAATGACATTCTTTAACACAAAGACATCAATCTAACAAAAATTTCATCTAAGCTCATTCAGGCATAAACGCACAATCTCAACTTAATTACCAAGGAGGGTTGACAACCATTTTTAACCCTCTCACAATCCGGCGACGGGCAACCATCTAAATTTGCATACAGAGAGGCGGGAATGACTCAAAAATGGCGCAGTAATCGTCGCCCGGCTGTGAGGGGAGAGGGCACATGGATCATACGCCTTCGGATCTGGTATTTAATTGAATATATTTGTACACGCTGTACCGACAAATGAACTACAAAAGACTAAACTATAAGTGGCATTTCGTGAGTAAATTTAACTGATTTAGAGGGGAAATGAATCGTGTATCAGAGTCTAAATGCACTTGTCTTAAAGATTCCGTCATGGTGTCGCTTAACTCAATGCACTAAGCACTAAATTTACCCATGTGTTTTATACGTCTTACTCAATTAAAATTTGTATATGGATAATCGTTGTATTTATGAGTGGAAAAAATATAAAGAATTAATGACCCAAGCAATAAATCGAAACTGCTTTTCGACAAAACGTAGACTCAGACAGTATAAATAAGAATACGTCAGTAGTAATGTTATGTCATGTATATTTTTTGTATTATGCTGTAATTGTATCCACTATTTACACTGTTTTCTATACAATACGTTATTTACTGAAAAATCTTTTAAAACATCACTTAAAATTGGAATATGTATGACAATGTATGTGTAACGGAATAAAAAACCGCATTTGTTTCCTCTAAGCTCCATGAAGCGTAATCTCGGTGCGGCTCGACACGGATATAAGTCAATTTTGCCGGGTGTAATACACCTGTCGGGACATGGGTGACTACGGATATTAATACTTTTTTTCTGATTCCAAATGTGGTGGTTGTAATCGACTGGCTGTGGAATGAGGAACGGGAAGATTTATCTAAATGTGTCGATACAATTAGAAACCTTTGTTTTTGCATTTTATTTTTATATCAAAATTTTAAAGAGTGGCCAGATTTTTTGCCGATACTTCTCGTGTCCCTACTGTAATGAATTGGAAGTAGGAAAAAATATGCTGACAATTTAGTTTTTTAAAATGTCCATACCTAGCTACCCTGAAATTAATTTAAAGGAGTTTGACTTTATCATTCCAAGTGGCCTTGCCATTTTCCACTACGCGGCGAGTTGTGGGTTCGATTCCCACAGAACAACCAATTGTGATCGATAAATTATTTATATCTAAATGTTTTTTTATGTCGTGTGTGTATATGAATACAATGTTTGTAAAATCTCTATGTTTGTATAATCTCCAAGACAGAGATAGTGATAAGAGCAAGCGATTTTTTTTATTATAAAAATAAAACTGACTACAATTAAATATCATCGATTTATAAAAAAAAATGATTTTGTTGATTTGTCAAACACCGCTTGACTGATTTCGATAAAATTTAAATAGGTACACCTGAAAAAACAGGTTCAGGTGTTTTCAAATAATCGGTGAACATACATCAAAAAATATTCCGACAAATGCAGAACCTCCTTTTTCTTTTTGAAGTCAAAAACAAAAACACAGATTTAGTAAAAGGAGATAACCAGTAAAATCCCTGCTGATAAAGTAATTAACATACTACGTAATAGGTACAAAACATATATTAAACTTGACAGTACACTAGGTATCATTAAGTTGTATCTCAGAGTAAACAGAGGTGTAACGTATAGTGCTCAGGGGAATTGCCACGTGCATCACGTTCGCTAAGCGTATCGGCGATCGCACTCGATGTTATTAATACACTAGTGGTTACCCTTCATATAACATACTCTGCTTACTCTATTTGATGCTTTGGGACTACAAATTTTGCAGTTGTAAACTAGTTTGAATATTGTGACTTCAATCGGTTTTTTACGGTATCATATCAAAGTGGAAATATTAGGATGTCTATCAATACTGGAATTGTGAACTGGGAGACAGCGTGGGCAGACCTCCAACAAGGTGGACTGATGACCTGGTAAAGGTTGCGGGTAGCTGATGAATGCTGTCTAAATCTTTGAGGGAGGACTATGTCCAGCAGTAAGATGATAATGTCTATCAAGCACAGTAACTGTAATACACCTTATAAATAAGTGAAACATTGACAAGAGTTTTTTTTTTTTTTTTTTTATACTACTTGGTTGGCAAACAAGCATACGGCCCGCCTGATGTTAAGCAGTATCCGTAGCCTATAGACGCTTGCATTACCAGAGGTATCACTTGCGTGTTGCCAACCCATTTTTTACACCAGGGCTTTAAGATGGAAGTAATCCTGGGATAGGAATACGTTTCTTTCAAAACGCATTCCTAAATAGGCGCTGGAGACCTGTACTCACACACAGGAACACAACTACACCGCTGTGTGTAGTCATTTGGCTGTGGTCTTCTGTAAGGTGGAGGTCCTTCCCCAGTCGGGCTTGCTCGCTAATATGGTGCCCTACCTCTCTTAGAGTTTCTTGCCAATTTTATTCTTCTCGAGACCCTAACCTTTGTTAGTAAATTGGCTAATGGAAAAAATATACTGATATACTAGTGGACCTGGCAGACGTCGTCCTGCCGGAAAAAGCTGAAATACCGACAGCAGCGCCACCTACGGGGTCCAATTGTGAATCTAAACAATCCAGGGCCCTACCCGAACACACACACAAAATTTCATCAAAATCGGTCCACCCGTCTAGGAGGAGTTCAGTCACATACACACGCACACAAGAAATATATATATTAAGATTATGTTTATTTTGAAGTTCATAAGTATCATGCATTTGATCTAAATGAATAAATGAGTTTGAGTTTGAAAACAGCGGCATTACGCGCGCGAGATTACGTGTGTTTATTTTGGTCATGAGCCTCATTATGATCAGATAAAAACAATATATTTGAGAAGCACCGGTAATCTTACTGATTCGCAGAAATACAACAAAGAAATCACCCTGTGTTCTACCAAGATAACCATAAACGTAAAAACAACTCCACATACAAACTTATTAAAATATCATTTTTATATAACTAAGGCAGCAAATAGCACAAGCCACGATCCCATTTACCCGAACAACACCAAAAAACTGGCGGTCTCTATAAAAATTTCCCCTGCTATCATCTACGAGTCCATACGATACGAGTATCGTATGAAAAACCATTTTCAGAAGAACCTTTAACAACTCCCTACATCCTCTTCGGCGTTAGAATTATATTTAGAGGCAGGGAAGGGCGGGAGGTCTTTTTACTCTGGTCTGCATGAGTCCACTGGGAAATATTGTATGCATGTTCTCGCTACAGACCTTGATCTTATATTAGTGTTCGTAATTTATATTCGTATGTTTGTTTAATAGAAATAGTGAGAATAGTTCTTGTGTTTCATACAAAAACATGCTGCTTAGGAATACATAATTATATTCCCTTTGATGTTAAAATTGATGTTTAGGATTAAGTGCTTTAGGTTGATTGATAACATTGTATTTAACTCAAACTCGACTCAAAGTCATTTATTCATTTACATCAACTGCATGATACTTACGAACGTCAAAAAAAAGTAAGCATATTTTTCCTACAGCCAATTGGCATACAAGGGAGCCTCGAGAAGAATTGGCAAGAAACTCTGGCCACTCTTTTTAATTGCCAGAATATAATATTTACAATTTGAGTATAACTCAAACCAAATTGTAAATATTATACTTGTGATATGTAACATGCTTTGCAAACAACATATAGATCATCAATATTACCTGTACTACTATTTAAAAGCCCACTAAAAGTATCGAATAGAAGCAATAATAAAAGCAAAGCATATTGCACAATTTATCCGTCGGCGTCGGCAGTGGTGGGTATGCTCGCGTTTATAATTATGCGCCTCAGGCGGGCGTTGCTCATGAAAGAACATTCATTTACTTCACAATTATGCGCGCAACCTAACGCACATTATTATTAATTTTAAACATGAGTTATGAAGTGTATGTGCTGTTCACCATATAGTTAACTTTTGCTGAATACATGGTGTAGTCGCAAGTTGTAAAATTGTCATGTAAGTGATTAATATCAACCACGTGATCCTGCCCAATAAATTAATTTAGAGATAGGTTAACGAAGAATGGAGAATGGTTTATATCCCACTCATCCGCAAAAGTCATCCGCATAATTTGACTTCCCCATTCATCCGCATTTTTATGCCCTACTCATCCGATTTTCGTTTTTATTTTAATAATTCTCTTTTCTTCCGGAAAAGTATTCCCTTTTTATCCGACATTAAATTTAACCACACAAGATACAGACAACAAAAAAAGTTATACTCTTAAAAATAAAGTGTCTATTAAAATTACTCGATAGATTTTTAAAATAATAAATAGTCATGGATATAAATATACTCTGCGGTTATACTGTATGATTACGTTTTCATAGATTTTACAAGTAAATGTCTTCTTCACATAGGACGATGTAATCGCTCAGCGACAAAGTTCAAATAATAAATTTAAATAAAAAATGTTTGAATTTGAATGAATTCTTCTTATGTTATAATATATCATAGCTGATTTACTTACCTAAGTCAGATCTTTTACAGAAATGGAATAATCTTTTAAAACCCATAATGTAAATTCCTACAAATGATTGCTATTAATAAATTTCAAACTCATCCAGAGTAGTTTAAATAGAAAATATATAAAAATTGCCCAATTTTAGTCCAAACTATAATAAATAAGATACCTTATGCTTCGATATTAATTGGCAAATTTAACGTAAAAATAAGTTTATATTTAAAAAAATATTTTTAAATACAAGCTTTTATAGTGTATTTATGTAATACATTGGTGTTTATGCATTAAATATTCTTAAACGAATGTAGTACTCGTCAAGATAAATCCAAAAGACCCAAACACGACACGGAAAACTTGTTTCGTTAAAGAGTTGCCATGAACACCTTCCGACTTCATTATCACGTCATCACGTCCTAAATACCCATCTAAGAAAATAGTACTCGTCAATATAAATTCAAAACACCCAAACATGACACGGCTATCTTGTTTCGTTGAAGAGTTGCCATGGCCACCTTTCGGCTTCACCATTTTGTCCTGAACACCCATCTAAGAATATAGTTCTCGTCAAGATAAATCCAAAAGACCCAAACACGACACGGCTATCTTGTTTCGTTGAAAAGTTGCCATGGCCACCTTTCGGCTTCACCATCTTGTCCTGAACACCCATCTAAGAATATAGTTCTCGTCAAGATAAATCCAAAAGACCCAAACACGACACGGATATCTTGTTTCGTTAAAGAGTTGCCATGACCACCTTCCGACTTCATCATCACGTCATCACGTCCTAAACACCCATCTAAAAGAATAGTACTTGTCAATATAAATTCAAAACACCCAAACACGACACGGCTATCTTGTTTCGTCGAAGAGTTGCCAAGGCCACCTTTCGGCTTCACCATCTTGTCCTGAACACCCATCTAAGAATATAGTTCTAGTCAAGATTAATGCAAAACACCCAAACACGACATGGCTATCTTGTTTCCTTGAAGAGTTGCCAGGGCCACCTTCCGGCTTCATCATCACGATATGAATACCCATCTAATAATTACGTAGTAAGTTACGTAGGTATACCAAATTTTAGCTCCATCAAACACCGGGAAGTACTTCAAATCAAGCTCACAAGATTTGCTAACATACAAACTAACAAACTAACTAACATACATTGCAAGCTAAATAAAAGCTTGTAATAAAGGACAATTTATAGACTGAACGACCCAATAATTAATCGCACTCTCGAATATGTCAATCGAGAATATCAGATGTATTCAAAATGACAGTCATTCGAACTGATTCAATAGTTACAGTAGGCTACCCGTAAAATTTCGCTGAATATCATTTTCAATAAAATAATAATAAATGTTTGTTTAAATTAATGTCCAATACGAGCTCGTGTCCCGTCTCGTTTGCTTTCGTGTCGGTATGTTGGACAAGCACAAATAATAGATAATAAAGTTTATTTAAATAAACTATTTGAAAACGAAGCGGTGGTGGCCGAATGGGAAAGTAATAGAATTGCACGCAAGACATGAGAGTTCGATCCCGGGTGGCAGTACAATTGTGAATTTCATTTTGTGGAGTTTATACGTACTAATCAAATGATTTACCATCTGCTTACGGCGAAGGAAAACATCGTGAAGAAACCCACGTGGGTTTTCTCACTCTTTAACATTCCTTCTAAGACACGTCTCTTAAAAGAAATTCTGAATCACCAACCCGCATTAGTCAGCGTGTGTGAATTAAGGCCTAAACCCTCTCTCTCTTAATAGAGGAGAGGAGACCCGTGCCCAGCAGTGGGACACATATATGGGTTGCTATGTAAATAAACTATTGAAGTTTAGATATTGAAATACTATAGGTAAGAGCGAATACCAAACATGTGAACTAATTATTATAAAGCTAACGTTAACTTAACTATTTTAGTTCTATTACTACTAATTTGGTACGATCAAATCATGCCAGTATCTTTAGTGCAGAGTATAATAATACTGAGTAGATACTAATGCTTAAGCATTTTAATGAGTAATGTAAAGTGTACTTTAATGCCCAAAATAGTGCGTTAATTAATAATGTAACACCTTATTGCAACTATACATAAAATAATATAAGTGTGTCTACATACACACGACTATAAAATAATAGTAAAATCTAAAAACCTAAAAACAAATAAATTTAAAAGAATAGCAGCTAGAACTAGTTAGTACTTTGACGATAAATTAACAAAACCACCACATGTGAAACTTTTAGAACTAACACATGGCCGACGAACAATAACAAAACCAACAAATCACTGCAAATGAGCAGTTAACTGCGACAAACGCAAAGTCGCACTACATGCAATACGTGCGACATACGACGCGTACCTACCTACGTATGTTCGTGCAAGAGTACGTACGTACGCGTTATCAAACAATAATTAGACTGTTGATGTTACAAATAGAAATCAGATTAACAAATCAGAAAAACTGCACTACGTTTACGGTCACAAAAGGTGATGACTGATGAGTAGTATAATATTGAGTTTTTGTTATTGTATGTATATATATGAGCTAACTCTATTGTACGTGTTACGTTGTTTAGTTAAGTAATGCGTGCTTCGTTTGGGAATGCTAGCTGAAATAATTCAACTAATCCTGATAACCGACCAAAATACTTAAGCAAAATTAGGTATATAATTCAACCTATATAATTCATCTAGTGACACATAGGTATCTGTAAAAATATCTATACTAATTTTACTCACTACAGATAGCTAAATAACAAAAACTGTTTTTCAAGAACAAAATCAATCAGTCTGCTCTATTGCTGGACGTAGAATGTCTCCTAATTCTTGCCAAAACACCCGGTTTTAAGTCTAACTCAGCAATTTAAATAACATCTTAAATAACATACCTCGTTAGTATTTTCAAAACTCTCTTGTGCAAAAGCGATTCCATCCAGGACAACGCCATCTGTTTCCACCACCGTGAAGCTTTAACACACCAGAATAAATTCTTTCGTACATTATTGTAACGGAATTTAGAGAAGCGCTGCAGCGGATGTAATTGGAACTAAATGTTTTTGTTACTTTGACAAAAGAGGTTTGTAGTAGTATGTGTGTGACAAGTATTGTAGTTACTCTTTTCAACGAGCGTATGCGGAAATACGTAGTGCATGAATATAATGTGCTTTGTTTATTTATCAAATAATACTTCCAAATAGGTGCATAAAATAAATAAACAAAACATAAAAAGTTGCCTATACATAATATAATTTCTTTGGTCAGTCTGGAGTTTTGTAATTAACTAAAGACACTTGCATTTTAATTCAACAGAATTTGATGAAGATCAGTAAGTCTGAGCCGATTACTGTTTAGGTATTATATAGGTACATATTCGATATGATATGATGACATATGATTAAAATACCGACTTGGTAAAAAACTTTATCAGTCACATCACGAAATACATTGCATTAGGTACAGATCTATATTTCGATGTAACTTTTAGGTAAATAAATAGATTTAAACTTTATAAGAGTGACCCTTATAAAGTCCAAATTTAACACTTCGTAGTGTCTACAGCCCAATAGTCTAAGAAGCAATTGACCCAAGAGACCTCTATGTATAGTATTTGGCAAAGTGCTTCTTACCATTAGACCGGTTAAAGCCTAGTCAAGTACAACAATTTAAGAAACATCATCAACTCATTTCATTTAGCACTTTTACTATTTATAACACTGCTAAAATTATTCGAATCTTTTATTTTAGGTAAATTAACAATTACGAAAAAAAGACGTGTGGCACTCGGGGGCTGCCGCGGTAAAGCTATTGAATATTTTTTAGTATAATTTTTTTATCAAAACAAATAAAAAAATACTTTACAGAATTATCTAAATCATATTATTTTATTCTCAATGATTCAAAAAAATATATAATAATAAAAATGAATACTTGTAATAATTCCATAAGACTCCTTATACTATAATCTTTTTCACATTAATATACTCTTAGATCAAAACCTCCTTACACTAATTTGACTTATTATTATTGGCCGTTTAGAGAATTCATCATTAAAAAAAGTATCACCGCTGTGCCGGCCGGAGTGGGGGGTGTTAGGTTTATTATTTTCGTTACGGAATTTCTGAATTCGGTGTCCACGCCCAAGGCCCGCGATAGAAGCTATGCAATAGCTAAAAAAACTTAAAAGTGTAGATCACATAGAAGAAATAAAAGCTATATTATTTGTACATGATCTTATATTATTACAATAGAATTCTCAACGTTAGAACCAAATGTTATTACTGGCATTTATAAAACACGAGCCAGCCTGTTGAAAAATAAAATTTCCACATAACTTTCCAACATTTTCATTTAATATTTTCAGCGTAAAATTACCTATTCAGTTTTTGCACAACGAAAACAAGGTTTTTCAGAGCTTGAAAAAGTTAGTCATTTCCATGATAAACCGTTTGTATAGCATATACACATAATTAACTTCATATCATGAAGTGCGTCTGTTGTTTAAAGTTTGTGTCGTAAGGGTGGTTTATGGTTTTTAAAGGGTTGGTAACGCGTGAGTGATATCCTTGGTTTTGAAAGCGTTAATACGAGTAGACTACGGTAATATGCTGCGAGTAGTATAAAAACCGGCCAAGTGCATGTCGGGTCACGCACAATGTAGGGTTCCGAAATTGCCATTCCAAATAATGCGGACTATGAATAAGGTTAACTACCTTATTCTTCTTCTATCCCGACATCTATTATTTTTTTAAAAGACATCTCCCGCACTAGAGAACAAGCCCTGTGTCGCGGGGGACTTTACAAACATACAATTAACGGAGACAAATTACACCCATGGTTGGTAATGGTAACAATATTATCAATGTCTCGAAATAAGTCGCATTAAAAGGATCGCTGGGGAGGGTAGTCACTCTGCCCGCTGGTTTTTTATATTGAATGTAGAAATTTTAAAATTTGGTAGGTATAAAATTATATGATACTCAATCTGTTTTTGAAGTGAAACTTCTTTATCGACGTATGGGAGAAATTTTGTAGCAGTGTAAAAAAATCGTCACGTTTTTCGGTTACGCGCCATGTTGCTTTTTTTATCAAAGTTTTTATAATGACGTAAAGAATATAATGTAATATATTATAATAATAACAACAATATATTAGTTTTGAAGTTTGGTTTGAAATAAGAATAACAATATATTAATTTGAAAGTGATAAAATAAAATGACTTATTCGAATTTAAGTGGATTTACAAGAAAAGTGAGAGTGATTATATATTTCGTTTTATAAATTCAACACGTATGAGCATGATTTTAATATTTATTTGAGGTTAACCTCACTTTTTGATTGTTAGTATCAGTGAATGTATATAAATCTATTAAAGTTAGCAAGTATTAATAAATATGACTGTAAATCTAGTGAACATTATTAATTCTAAAAACAATAAAAAATATAAATTAAATAATAATTTAAAAATAAAACAAAACACGAATAGAAAATAAAAATATGTATACGTACATCTTTTTTAATTATTCGTTTTTAATGATTTATTTATTCATTTTTAATTTTATAAAATCGTTGTATTTCTACAAGATTAACTGTCATCATATAATTGTATTACTTTGAAAAGATAATTAAGAAGAATTAAGATAAAGAAGTTTCACTTCTTACCTGTGTACTCTGGTACACACACAATTTTTTGTTCGTATGTACTTATCATTATATTAGATTCTGACAGCGCGGCAGCGTAGGGGGTAGCAGTTCTAGCCTATCCTAACCTACTGATTATTTATGGTCAGGTATTTCTACTCCTACATCTATTACAGACTATGGAAATTACAAAAAATCCGACTCATATTCACTTTTTTTTATTTGCGAAAAAAATACGGGAAAATATAATTATATAGAAACTAACTACACACGATAATACTAATGATGATAATATAATTAAAAATAAAAATTATTTACTGTAACACTTTAGGTAGTTTATGCATTAAGTATCTACAATAAACATTAAAATCCTACAGAAATGTCTTAAAAATACACAATATATCCAAATCTCAACGGATGTTAGTGTACCCATTTCAGTGTACGTGATATCTAGCAATCTAAAACACATACGGAAAAACTGGTATCTGAAGGCTGCTAAAAATTCTGCGTGCGTTGAACGAGAGCGTCTTTTTCAGCATTTCAGGCGTTTCAGAGAAGCCGTGAATTTTCAGCTGAAGTGCTGGATTTACATCACAAAGCTTAGCTGTTTATCTGTTGGCCTTAACAGTCACACCTCACCTCTTTAGAGCCAAGAAGAAGTGTTTGTGCAGTTTTCACGAAAAGGTTACATTGACTGAATGAGTAAGACAAAATTGTGACTTTATTTTGCAGTGTGTTTGCAAAAATTGTTTCAAATTTATATGATATTGTACTCGGTATAGGACAGGGTTTGATCCCTTTTAAATATTATGAGACCTAACATAACAAGCAAAATGTAGGTGTCATACAATTCTGAGTATTCCTTTGGGGGTAATATAAAAGCGTAATGATATGTTAGGTTTGTAAATAATCTTCTCAGTGTACTTACACGAGTCACACGAGCCGCGGCAGACATGTCGTACTTAGAAATGTCTGTTCACAAATATTAACGACATCACCTTTCCACGTAATCATAATTACTATCCATTAAAATTACATACACTAACAATACCGTGCTTTGTGTGACCCACAAAGTTTTGTCCCTGTGTGGTTGTTCTGAGTCTGGGTGTAATTTGTGTCCGTTAATTGTACGTTTGTAAAGTCCCCCGTGACACAGAGCTTGTTCTCAAGTGCGGGAGTTATCTTTCTCAAAAAAAAAAAAAAACTTGTGTCTAACTTTTACAGAACATTATAATCGTTACGGTGACAAGTAACCCACTTCCTCAACTCAAATTAAACTCAAGCACCCAATATTTCAAAAAAGATGCCGTCAAATAACGCCACAACGAATTAACTTAGTAATTGCTCAAAATTTTACGAGTCCCTTCAGCAATTCCTTATGGAAAATTAAGGCTTTTCAGGTGGAAATTGCATGGCACTGCTGTCTGGACTGTTAGTGACTTAAATTTAATCACAAGTACCGAATGTAAAAACTGGCCGCTTTAGTATACACTACGAATGATGTACCTAGACGATCAAAACGTTTTTTTATAAAGTAAACAAACATACGGCCCGCCTGATGTGAAGCAGTTACTGTAGCCCTATAGGCGCTTGCAATACCAGTTATCTCTTCTCTACACAAGCATATTTTATGCTTGTATAGAGATATTTCGATGCACCTAGAAACACAACTACACCACTGTGTGTATTAACTTGACTGTGGTCTTCTATGTATAAGGTAAAGGTCCTTTTCCAGTCAGGTTTGCGTACTTGTATGACCATTCGCATTTATTTAGAACAATTTAATATTTACATTTGATTGGTAGCGTGTTATGTTCGTTTAATGGATGACCGAATGTAATTATCTACAATTTATTTTTCGTTGGCTAGCACGTTTTCTTGTTTGTGAAGTATTTTATTCTGAATAGCTTTGTGAAATTCAATCCATATATACGTGAAATAGTGTTTTACTTTCCTTGTTTGAATAATGAGAATTACATTAGGAACAAAAAGTTTATACTTATATTTTACTAGGTGACCCGCTTCGTACCGCCATAGAAAAAAAAACTTTTTTCTTTTAATTTTTTCTATGCAAACCTTGTCCTGACAATAACAAACACAAAAAACGAATTATCTAATTTGGTGCAGTCAATCGGAAGTTATGCGCGTACATATATTTAGGAGGTTTCATTTTTATTTATATAGATTAAAACAGTTTACAAATAAAGGAAATATGGCTGAGCATATAAACGAACATAGAACTGAATCAGCTAGTCAGTCAGACAGTACAACTAATTACACATAATTTACATCTCTGAAACTTTTAAATCGATTTTGCTAATTATTTCACAGGTAAACTAACTCCGGTAATTGTATCCCACGCTAGCCACGATATTTATGTATTTGAGATAATTTTAATCTGAATTTAATGATAATATATTATTATTATTTATATTTTTTACAAACACCACGTATGAGTGCAGTGGTTAAAGTTGTAACGTGCCAAATATTGTTACTGTAGGTACCTATTATAGAGTACCTACTCGTTAAAACGCGTTAAACATTATGAAATTGCCAATATATGTATGTGAAAAGCTTTCCAATATCGATTTCCATAAAGGTTATTACAAATACGTGTCATAAACTGATTTAAATAAAAAGGGGTTTTGCTCTAATAACAGCAAACAGAGCTCCGACCGCTAATGTTTATGAGTTTGAGGGTCCAATGCCTACTGTGATTGGGTTGGAAGCCAGGGAAAGGCCGGGTAAATAGCTAAAGGCTTAGAATCGCATGCATGATGATACAACACAACCTGAACCTTTTAGAAAGTCACACGTCTAGTAAATCAATAAAAATAACTAATTATTACGGATAGATTCTGCTATGAGTATATTTTTTGCAACATTTCTCACTATTTCTCCTATTGATCATTGCGTGATGATCTATAGCCTTTCTGGATAAAAGCACTATTCAACAAAAATAATCGAACCCGTAGGTACTTTCTGAGATTAGCGAGTTTAACCAAACAAACAAACTCTTCAGCTTTATAATATTAGTATAGATATAGCTAAAAAGTTTGTTCATATAACATGCTAATCTCAGGATCTACCAGATCGATTTAGAAAAATCTTTTTGCAATTCTAAAAGAATGACTTATATTATAACGATACAACTCGAGAGGAGCATGACAGACAGAATATACATGACACAGGGTTTTAACCCCGAATTAAGCTAGATTATTTATAAAAAATATGTTAAATGTGAAATAACATATTTTTACTGTAACCGTATTCTTGTCTGTTTGTCGTGACACAAATCGTATCGTGACCGTGCCGTGGCCTGAAAATAGAATAATTTAAGGGAAATGAACGTCGGAAAATAATGACTTTCATCAATGAATCAGAAATGCTAGCAGTGATACAGCACAACACAAAACTGTAGCAAGTCTCTCCCGGGAGTTCGTCGAATTTAAGAGCCTAATCTGGAAGACATTGGGTGCATTGAAGACACAAATGGATTTGCTGGTGATGGGGCTTGACCGCCATGAAATGATGTCTCGGGCAAAAGTGCTTCTTATACATGGTATGTCTGAAGTTGATAGCACATCTTTATCAGCCACTGTAGTTGAGACATTGTCTGGGAAACTACAGATGGCAGACCTCACATTAAAAGATATTACAGCCTGTCATCACCTAGGTATTAATCGAGACAAGCCTCGTCCCGTCCTAGTGCGTTTCGGTAGCCGGTCGCTGCGGAATCAAGTGTGGCATAGTAAAGCGAAGTTGAAAGGCTCTGGTTTTACAATATCCGAGTTTCTAACCAAGCCCCGGCATGAAGTCTTCATGATCGCTCGGAAGCATTTTGGTCTCAAGCAATGCTGGACATCAGAGGGTAAAATTGTCATCCAGACCTCGGGTAAATCAAGGCACAAAATCGAATCGGCAGCTGAACTGCGACAACTTATTGCTAAGTTCCCAGTGAGTGAATCGGCGGCGTCGGCGCATGTTCTAGCGACAACAAATCCCAAGACGACATCGGGCCCGGACAAAAAAACTCGCAAACCAACCAAGTGAAGGGTATTTTAACATTAATTTTATGTTTTACTGCGCTCTCTTTCTCGCATTTAAAAAATATTATATTTTTATTATCTGCAGGTATCGTAACTTTTATGTTTAACTTGTTTGTTATGACATTTTTGTTTGCTGTCATCTGACAGCTCTGCTCTGTTCAAAAACTGTCTGTAAAACTTTATTAACTACTTTTCTGAAACCGAGTCTTTTTATCAAATATTGTGCGTGCAACCGATGAGTGATAAGAAGTTTAGTAAATTATTTAATTTGATTTGGATTAGGTATTGTATATATATATACCTTATTTACATATATTTTATATATATATTTTATTAAATTCTATTATGTTATATGATATTGATGATAGCTTTGTTTCTTGTTCTTCTTCTGGTGCATCCGACAAGAGTTTCATTAGTGCTTTTAGTGACGATTCCATTCACCTCAGTGAGCAGTTATTTTCTTCTTTTTCTTGCTTTTCTCATTGTTTTAATGCGGTTCATATTAATGCCCAAAGCATTCATGCTCACTACGCAGACCTTTTATCATCCTTTGACGCCGATCTAGTACATGCTGTCCTTGTGTCTGAAACTTTCTTAAAGCCAGCGATGCCTTCCACACAATATTCTCTTCCCGGATATAAGCTTGTGCGAAATGACAGAACAGGCAAGGGATATGGGGGGGTTGCGATTTATCTGCGTGGTGACATTACTTACAAATTAGTGGATCAGTCTCCGAGTGATTACCATAAATTTTCTGAACATCTGTTTATTGAAATTGAGTTTAAACACTCAAAAATATTACTCGGCGTATACTACAGCCCATCTAGCCAAATTGATTATTTCTCTTCTTTTGAAACAAAATTAGAACAGTTATCTCCTCTATATAACCATACTATCATCCTCGGTGATTTTAACACCTGTCTACTTAAGGATGACTCCCGCAGTCGAAGACTCCGGTCACTTGTCTCTTCTGTCAACATGCATATTCTTCCGCTGAATGCTACTCATAGGGCTCCTCATTGTTCTCCATCTCTTTTGGATCTAATTATTGTTTCAGACCTAAATAAAGTAGCTACACATGGACAGCTTTCAGCGTCATTCTCTTACCATGACCTTATATATCTTTCCTATAAAATTCGTCCTCCTAAGCGCAAGAGTAAATATCTCCTTCTTCGTAGTTTTAACAACATTAATCTGGATCGCTTGAGAGCGGATGCGGGCAGTATTGATTGGACTTCTGTTTACAGCTGCAATGATTTGGATACTAAGGTGTTTACTCTCACCAAGTGCTTACTTGGTTTATATAATACTCATGCTCCTCTCAAGAAAGTAAGAGTTAAACACCTGCCTGCTCCATGGCTATCAAATAATATAAAAATGAATATGTCAAAACGAGACAAGGCCAAACGGAAATTTAAAAAATGGCCTACGGAAGAGAACTGGGTTCTATATAAGAAGCTGCGAAATCGCTGTAGTCGTCTGTGTAGAGATGCTAAAAGACGCCACATTCACACTTCAATAAAAGACCTCAATACAGCACAAGTATGGCAATTTCTCAAGTCTTTAGGCATTGGTAAAGCCACGGAAAGCATTAATTACAACAACGTTGATATTAATGCCCTTAATGCTCATTTTTCCGAATCACCAATTACCTTAGACATCACTACTAAATCTTCTACATTAAATTATCTTTCTTCTCTTCCTTTGCCTATAAATACTGCTTTCTCTTTCCACCCAGTTGCGGAGTTGGACATTAAAAAATCTATACAATCTATCTCCTCAAAAGCAGTGGGTGATGATGGGCTACAACTCCAAATGCTACAATATATTTTGAAAGATATTGTACCTGTCATTGCCCATGTTGTTAACTTCTCTCTTTGCGTGAGTACTGTGCCAACGTCTTGGAAAAGAGCTCATGTATTACCTTTACCCAAAACCACTAATACCTCTTCTTTGTCCCAATTTCGTCCTATATCAATTCTTCCTGTCCTTTCTAAAGTCCTCGAGAATACTGTCCATAAACAACTATCCTTCTATTTGTCCTCTAATAGCCTGCTAAATCCCTTTCAATCTGGATTTCGCCATGGCCACAGTACTGTTACTGCTCTGGTGAAAATAACAGATGATATCCGTCTGGCCATGGAGAATAAACTAGTAACAGTCCTAGTTCTCTTAGACTTTAGCAGCGCTTTTAACTCTGTTGATTTTGACATCCTGTTAGGAATCCTATCCTCACTTAATGTCTCAACTTCTGCGATTGAGTGGTTTAAATCTTACCTTCAGGGTCGCACGCAGTCTGTTCGCACCAAGGAGACCACCTCTGAATGGTGTGATCTGACTATGGGCGTCCCTCAAGGTGGCGTACTTTCTCCTCTTCTCTTCTCCGTTTTTATAAACGCCGTCACGAAAGTCATCACTTCACACTACCATCTCTATGCAGATGACCTGCAGATATATCGACATACTACAGTGGGTGAGTTGACTGAAGCTATTGCTGCCATTAATAAAGACCTTAAAAATATTAGTTGCTGGGCTCGGTCATTTGGGTTAATAGTTAACCCTACAAAATCTCAAGCTATTATTATTGGTGGCAGATATATGATTAACACAATAGATTGCCAGTCTCTTCCTACTATTGCTTACAACACGACACCGATTTTAATAACTAAAACCGTTAAGAATTTGGGTGTTCTTATGGACACAAATCTCTCATGGGATAATCACATTGCAGAGGTAAGCAGGAGGGTGTTCTGCTCGTTTCAGTCACTCAAGCGGCTTCAGAAATTCTTGCCGTTTCAAACTAAAGTTACTCTTGCCCAGTCCCTTCTATTACCACTTCTAGACTATGCGGATGTCTGTTTCCTTGATGCTAAGGAGGAACACCTCAATAAGCTTGAACGACTGCAGAATTTGGGTATCCGCTTCATTTTCGGCTTGCGTAAATATGACCACGTCTCCGAATTTCGTAGGGAATTGAGGTGGTTACCCATTCGGCAGCGTCGAGACTCTCACATTCTCTCTCTTCTTTATTCTGTCCTATATAGTCCTAATTCACCTTCATACTTGAGAGAACGTTTCGAATTCCTAGTACCTCGAGGTAAACCCTGTCGCTCTTCCTCTTCCCTTTTACTTCGTACTCCTTCTCATAGTTCCAGCCGATACGATGGCTCTTTTACTGTACAAGCGGTAAGGTTATGGAACTCTCTTCCTCACAGGGTACGTGACAGCTCTTCTTTGGATGTCTTTAGGAGAAGAACAAGAGAACATTTTCTCTCTAAAGAATATTCGTAGTAGATGTATTATATTGTATGTAAGTATTAGTATTTTTAATTATACATATGTATATATTATATTAAGTATATACGTAGTCATAGTATGTATGTTTATGAAAGTATACGCTATGTATACAATATTATTAGTTAGATTTTGTGTTTTTACTTTTTTTCTTCTATTTTCTCCTTCTGTTGTACACTTCATAATGCTCTTTTACTCTTATACAATATTTCCTCTAACACTATTGGTTTGCTGTAAGAAAACTCAATATTGAGTTAAGCTCGCCTTTGTACATGTCTTTTGTTAAATGTTTTGTTTTGTAACTATAATTTGTGTGCAATAAAGAATTAAAGAATTAAAGACTTTCCACCAAGTAAATCTTAAATTAAATTTATCTCAGTTTTGAAGAGCATTGGTCTAGTGAAGAGTAATGGGCGATTTCGTGACTTTCTGTTTAATTAATTGTAGTTGCACAACTTTGACTGATATATTGTTCACCGGTACATTTATTAAGACAGTTGCAATTTATAAAAACGGTTGTTTAAACTGGAATCTGTTTTTTTTGTTTCGCTTCATACAGTATTGCTGGTCTAACCACTTACATTATCGCATCGCAAAAAATGACCTCAACTTGAAGTTTCTTGCCAATTCTTCTAGTCAACGAATTGGCTGTAGGAAAAAAGTATGCAGGCATTTGTTTTAATGACGTTCATAACTATTATGTATTTGGTCTAAATGAATAAATGAGTTTGATTTTAAATAATATTTGCAATTATGCCTGTAAGAAATTGCGATTAGCGATGAAGCCACCCATACTTTGTTAAGAAAAAATAATTAAGTGTACAATAAAGAGTTATTGATTTATCTAATAATCAATTAAGATCATTTTTACACTGTCTATCTGTTAGTCTAAAGACACACCAAGAAAAATCGAATTACTCAACCAATGATACATGAAGTTTTCACAAAAAACATTTAAATAACATTATTATTTTAGACTGGAAAATTAAAGCCGTTGCCTTTCACCCGATAAAAAGAATGACTTGTAAAGATAAAAGTATCTTACAATGACTGACAATAGTAACAAAAGACTCACATTATCTTTTTGTTAACACTAACTGCGTAGTAACTATTAAGTAATCTGTGCTAACTGCTTTAATGCTAGAAATATTAAAATTTAAAGCTATTATCCTAACGGTCTGTACTAAGAATAATGTTGCCAAACATGACACACATATACACTTAAAATACATATACAACCGCCATCTAGTGACGACACATAAAACAATGCCAACAAAAACTCCCCTAAAACGTAAACATGGCGGCTATTGTCAAAATTACGAGCCACAGTAAAAACAACACGACAGCTGCGCAAAGTTTTAATAAAAATAAACTTATACTCATCGGATAAGCGATCGAATATGAAATTCAAAAAAATGCACACAACTTTTTTCATTTCAAACTAAGTTTAAATTAGTTTGAAGATGTCGCGAGTTGTTCCTTGAGATGTACTTACTTATATGGCATACGTACTATTTACTAATAAAGTAGATTATTAACCTTAAAATTTCAAAATATAAGCTTTTGGAAATAAAACCTTTTGGGTTGCAGTTTGCAGTAGTTATGACTATGTTTTAAGTATTTTCCATGAACTCAGTTCTCCTTTTTTTATACTTGGGTGGCAAACAAGCATACGCCCTGATGTCAAGCAGTTACCGTAGCTTAGGCTACACAGAGTTGCTCAACTTTAAAAATAATTTTAATAGATTAAAACATGCTTATGTTCAAATCAATTTTCGATTAGGTATTTATATCGACACTTTTGGAAAATACATTAGTACAGTTTTAATTCCTTAAAATAATATAAGTTTAATAGCAGATAAACATCGAAACTCCCTGAGGTAAAGATAGTTCAATTTCTAATGGCATTCTGCCTACGTAGACAGTAGTGGAGGTCAGGCAGTCCCGACTTGACACTTTTTAGTTATTGTGGACACAGTCAAGTAGTGCCTATTTATAAGAATCAATTACGTGAAACCTGGATAAAGTAAAGTTTGAAAATAAATTAATGAGTTAAAATAAAATGTAGATAATGAAAGCTGAATTAAGTACACTTATTTATTGTTGCAGTGAAAAAGCTTTCGCTCATTTGTCGGGCTCTGCATATTCAAGAGTAATAAAAATATTATATTATTATGCCTCCTAATACGATATCACCCACTATAATATTTACTATATTGGAGAATTTTTACTGCATCAGTCGACCTTATTTTATCAAGGATCGTAGAACCAGGCTCTTGTGTGAAGCTATTATTATTGCTGTTACAATCATTATCTTGGCAACTGTAGCGATTGACATTTTTGACTCTGATGTTAGCATTGGCTTTAGAATTTTTCAAGGTTTGACTGGCATTGAACTACTCTGGCTTGCATTAGCCGCGAGACTTAAAGAGGAAACATCAAAAGGTTTGAAAAGTCTTGACGAAAAGTATCCACTAAATGAAGAAGATTTGATAAAACTGAATACTAAAACTAACAATATTGCTGCACTATCATTACTTTCATTTATGATTGATTTTATTGGTTTAAAAGTGTTAAAAGTAAAAAACACCTGTGCTATATTTTTGTGTGTAGCATTCACGGCTCATGATTCAGAGTTGGCTTATTATTCTATAATTGTTGAAAAATTAATAACAAGGCTTGAGGTGTTGACGTCTGTTTCTCCCAGTGCTGGGTCTAGGGCATATGGATACTTATTGAGTGCTACATCACATTTGAGTGATCAATTTACTTCACGGGTAAGATTTATCATATTATAATTTCCCTCAATTGAAATTACAAAATGTTTTATTTCTTTAATTCGAAAAAAAAAAAATCTAGCGAATTAGTGATGTGTAACTTGCATGCTCGAAAGTTAATTAAAATACAAATGTATTACATTTTATGATCAATTATATAATTACTCGTTACTTTAGCGAGTGCTGAAGGCAATTAATTAAAAAAGTAGGTAGTTATAATATGATTCATTCAATAAAATCAATTCGGAAGCAACGAAATATAATATTTTAATTGACTACTTTGTGTTTCTGTAAAATTGCACAGTGGCTCGTAAAATATACGTCTGTTTGGGCAATTTCCATCTTATACTATTAGTTTAAGGTTAAAAATTGCACGAATTTAATTTTACGCATTTTTTCACTGATAGTGCGAAATATTTATGGATATATATATTATTGTTGGAGACCACCAGAATTTTAGTTAAATAATTTGCACTTAAAACATGTCATTTTCAGTTATTGTTGCTGCTAGGTACGACGTTATTTACGACGGTGATATATCAGTTCTTTTTTATCCTTGCTGATACCGAAACAGTAAGTTGAACCCATTTTTATGAATCAAGATTAAATTTACACACTCTCAAACATCTTGATATTGAAGTATTTTCAGGAAAAATGCTTAAGTATATTCGTATTAGCGCTATAAATCACTGGATAATGGGTGTATGTAGCCATTAAGCAAGACCGATGCCAAGTTGAAATTGAAAATACGCAGTATATTTGCTGAACTTGTTATAACCCACCATTATTATTTTAATACTTCCATGTGACCCGAAAATGAAGATGAATTATGGAGTAGATTCAACAACTCAACAAAGGACGACCCTGTCTCCTGCATTTCCAAATTCTATCTCTTTCTCAATCTGAGTTTTTTTCGGATCTCTTGCTTGCACATATGAAGGGACTTATAAAGCGGTTATCTAATTCAACGTTCTTCCTATAGTTCGCGCGTTGTCCTGGATGTAGGTTGCGTGGGTGAGGCTTAAATAAAGTCGACTCAATGTTCTTTTTGTTATAGCTCATCCATCTCGTTCTTTGTGAGGTGATAATTTATATTTAATGGGATTGTGTCGTAAGAATTTATTTTAAGAAAAGTTAACTTATTACACATATACATTTTTTTTTACTTAGAAGAAAAAATATTTATTTCTACTTATAATAAACAAGGGCTAGTAAGTTATTAGACAAAATTAAAGTCTCGCTAGTCTCATCAACACAAGCTGTTATTAGGTATTGTGCTTATTATTATTATATATTATTAATTTAGGAATGCGTTTTGAAAAAAACGTATTCCTATCCCAGGGTTACTTCCATCTTAAAGCCCTGGTGTCAAAAAATGGGTTGGCAACACGCAAGTGATACCTCTGGTAATGCAAGCGTCTATAGGCTACGGATACTGCTTAACATCAGGCGGGCCGTATGCTTGTTTGCCACCCAAGAAGTATAAAAAAAAAAAAAAAACTTTTCCTAATCGCATTATTATCATGAAATTTTCACAATAAGTTTTTTTTTTCAGATTTTGTACTTAATATTTTATCTAATATGGCGGGAGTCGAAGTCAATGTATTCGCTTTGGTTGATATGCAGTGCAATATCTAGAAGTAATAACTTATGCAAAGAACTAACGCTGAATCTGATTGGACGACTAACAATGGACAAAAATCTCAGTGGGTATTGTAATGATGATGACGTAGACTTGGCTAGACACACCATTAGTTAAGTATAGCTTATTTTTAGCTGACAAACAATAGACGTTTTTCGTATTTGCCTGAGTGTTTGATGTTAGACTAATGATGATATTTTTGTTCGATAAGACGAAATCTTTAGCAATGAACACCGAAAAGTAGGTCGACGGGTATTTCTGTACAAGTACTATAATTATTTGTAATAGGTAAGTGCAAGCTTGAATTTCCAATACTGCGATGAAGCCTAAAAGGAGGGTAATGTTTTGAATGGTATTTCAACAATGTTCTTTGATCTATGTCCCAACAAAACTTTGTAATTAGTAGGCGCAGAAACCATAGATTAATATTATTATAATTATGTCCACATTAATTAAATATGGTGGACTGAACTGCTATCAAAATGTAATTTAAACTAAATTTAATACAACTTTTGATTTAGTATTTGAATATTTAAATAAATATTAAGTTGGTTTGTCAGTTTTGAATCTTGTAAATGTTTTAGATAAGAACCAAACTCAGTACAAGATAGTTGAGCGCTGGTACTCGGTTGTGACAACCCAACAACCACGGTACATCAGTGGTACCTTCCTGACTATAAGCCTGAGCACACCAATCCTCGTCATTGATCTCAGTATCAACTACATGCTAATTATTGTTCAGGTGAGTATTAATACTGATTCATATGGATACTTTAGAGCCCCTTCGTCGTCAGCAGCTTCTCCTCCTTCAAACACGTACTTCGGGCGTAGACTCCAGATGGTCAAAGCAGGTATAGCTAGGCGAAGGGTTCTTGATTACTTTGGTAAATGAATAACACCGGATAACTATATGATTTGTTTATTTTACTTTTCCCTACTTATGGTTAATTATAAATACAACTTAGCTTCACCGAAGACCGAACCTGTCTGCCCATGACAACCTTCAAATCATTCCCCTTTTTTCCAATCTCTCTAAATTCAAATATAATTATGATTTACTTTTATAACACGTTAGAGGTTTCACTTTTGGTATGCGGCCAGCTAGTGACCACCAATAAACCTCTACAATACTTAGTACATTTTAAGGCGCTCATAGCCAGGCGCACTCGCTGTCCGGTAAACGATCAGCGGGTTAAGCTACCAAGGGCGCGGGTAACCCTATAGATGGGTAACCGCATAGTGGTATTCCATCTGAGCGTCTCCGTGCTTTGGAGGGTACGTTAAAAGTCGGTCCCGACTGTTATCAGTTGTTAGATCACGACAGAGGAGCTAAATATGTGCGATCTCAATAACTCTGTCACCAGGTTGGCCACTAACCAAACAATAAGAAGAAAAAGAAGTACATTTTAACGGACAGGCGATTAGGCCACTGTAAATGGTTCTAGAAGGTCTACTCTACCACACCGCATCATTACAGTACCAGTTGGTCTGTGTCGATAGTACATAAACATAAGTTGTGTAATAACTATTGTTTCTATTTGAACTGAATTGTAGCTAGTGAAATCACTAACAATCATATCTAGGGAAAAGGAATGCCTACGTATGAAAAAGAAATACCTATGGAGGTACTTCTTTTTCATACGTAGGTATCTTTTTGTTAGTATCAAATAATGATACAATATTAAATTATTATCTCGGTTGTAAATTAATAAGGGAAATTTTTACAAGTGATTTTACACTAATTTCCAACTAATTTTTTTCCTAATTAATTTTAATATCCATTAATATAAGCTTTCTATTGTTACAGATGTATCAGGCTTACAAATGAATCATAAAAAAATAAGAATGCTACGAAAATTAGTATTAGTAAATTTTCTATTCTACGTCATATCCTTCATCAAACGAGAAAATTTCAAGGTAGTCAACGGCTTGTCGGTGTCCCTCAAAATGTCAATGTCGAAAAAAGTCGTGGTGTTAATGCAGATCTAGTAAAATTTCCTAATGATACATAACCTATTTTACTTATGTACGATTCGCTGTCTAAACAGAAAACAGACTACCGGGAAATTACGAAATTTCATCCAGATCCGTTCAGTAGTTTTTACGTCAAAAAATTTAACAAACATCCATCCATCCATCAATACATCCATCCATACTTACAAACTTTCTCGTTTATAATATTAGTAGTATTATACAACTAGCTATTTTAATAGTTAAATAATTTCGTACACCAATTAATAGCCTTTATAACTAAATAATGTTTAGTGCACAACACAAATACCTACTGTTAATTTATTGCGCGATAGATAGCAAATAATTTGAAACACATTATGTACATACATAATAGAAAAGGCTTAATTAAATATACAGAGCCTGGAAAAACAAACATATTTTATGAAAATATAATGTTGTTATTAAAGTTAGGAAAATCTGCAATCATTGATTTTTTAAATAAGATAGGAGCCCGTTATCAGTTCATGGGTATCTAAGTATCGGGGTATATATTCTAGCACATCCTTACTAATATTATAAATGTTTGTGAGTTTGGATGGATGGATGGATGTTTGTTACTCTTTCACGTAAAAACTACTGAACGGATCTGGATGAAATTTGGCTATATAGATATAGAGATAGATTATGGTGTGGAATAACACATAGGCTACTTTTTACAGCGATAACCGACATCCACGCGGGCGGAGCCGCGGGCAATAGCTAGTAACTATACACATTAAGTTGAAATTACAGAGATATTAATTACTATTGTATGCAGCCAAATAACTACACATAGCAGTGTAGTTGTGTTCCTTTGTGAGAGTACAGGTCTCTAGCGCTCATTTAGGGATGCGTTTTGAAAGAAATGTTTTCCTATACCAGGGATACTCCATCTTAAAGCCTTGGTGTGAAAAAATGATTAAGGAACACGCAAGTGATACCTCTGGTATTGCAAGCGCCCATAGGCTTCGGTAACTGCTTACCATCAGGCAGGGCGTATGCCTGTTTACCACCCAAGTAGTATAAAAATAATATATTTTAGGCAACAGTTTCATAACCTTCGTATACAAAACAATCTAAAAACAAAACTAAAGGACTGGATGGACATTATCAGGCTGAGATGATGATGATGATGATGATACGTCAAAATACGCCTATAACGCACTACAGGGTCATTAACTCTAAAACCACAACCTCACAATAAACTAAATGGCACGTAACTATCAGTACACAATTACAATACATAAATATATGTAAACTATAATCATTTACTGAATGAATTACACTCAAGGGACCTTTTCAGTTGGTCAGTGATAAAATTAATGATCCTACGTACACAAAGGAATCGTACTCAATGAATAAAACGAATTATAAATAATGTGTTCGTATAGAAATAAAATCTACTCACTGAAATTGTCCTTTGGGAGTTACAGACTTGTTGTTCCGAATCGTCATAGATAAAACTTATGTAATAAAATAAAATAAAATAAAAATAGCCTTTATTTTCTTCTACAATATTTACATTAAAACTTTATCTAGGTTATAATATTTATTAAATGTACTTATTTATATAATTTGATATAATATAATTTATTAATTGACTGGCATTAAAGTGGGTTCGGCCGCAGAGTGCAGAGTGTCTCAAGCGGCGCAAGAATGAAAGTCTCGGTGAGACTTACATTTTTGAGCCGTTTGAGGTCGAAACTGAGACCATGGGGCTTAAGTGCCCACAAATTGTATCGTGAGATATTAAGGCGTTTGGTCGAGTCATCTCACGATCCTAACGCTAGCCTTTACTTGGGTCAACGTATTAGCCTTGCAATCTAGCGTGGAAATGTGGCCAGTCTTTTGGGCACCTTTCCTCAGAAGTGCGATCTCAATCAGATATTTTATTTATAGGTTAATACCTATAAATACAATATCTTATTGTTTGAAGTATACTCGTATAATTAATTTATATTGGTAGTAGTCGCCTCTCCGGCGTAGGCCTCTTCTAATCCTTTCCATGATTCTCTTTTCCGTGCCTTTTACATCCATTATCATCCACATCTGTCGTTAAATATGTCTCTCCATAGAGAGAGGGGGGGGCGAGAATCTATGTTTTTACGGTTGCACAACGACATGCTTTTAGTCGGGCCTTCTGCCCTACTCGCATGGTAGCATAGATACTCGCCTACTTTGTCCACTCACGTAGGAGGGACAAGGGGGTACGGTTTTAAGGGTGAGCGCTACAGTCGTGTAGATCCTTAAGGCAAGTCTGATGGATATCCTTCCCGAGGTTACCAGCCCTGTTCTTGGTCTAGTTCATAAGAAATAGACGTAACTGAAACCATCAGGCGCTTAGGCAAGCGCGTCTCACACACATAACACACAACGCGCGACACATACATGACACCACACACAACAATGACTCACAAGTAAGGGCGGCAAAGGCAGCGGGTGCGCGTAAACACGCGCACCTGCCGCCGCCCCCTTACACACACACACACACGCACACACATCCACACACACGTCCACACCCCTGCCGAACCGTGGCGGCATATCCACACAAGGGTCCTCACAAGGCCCTGGGGCCCAAATAACCCCAGAAAGTCTGTTCCTTGCGGCCCTGGGTAAGCCGCAAGCGTATTCCTTTCCACCACCTACATGATGAGCTCGATTTTAAAAGTTAGTCCCCAGGGCGGTCCTACTCCTCGTAGTGGGGAATCCGCCCCCGAGCCTGTCTCGGGCAGCCCTCCGTACTCTGGGGTGGGCGAAATTAGCTCCAAGGTCGACTTCGACCTTTCAGGCCTTAGGGAGGCCATAAACACCCCATCCACAAACCCCGTACCAACACCGGACCAGACGTACTCCGTTACGAACTGGAAGATCCCCGTCCGCTCCATCAAGCCTCGTGTCCGACACCACGAGGAGTCGGCAACCGCCGCCGCCGGCAGCAACACCGACGTCGTTCCAACCGGAACCAGAGGGCGCGGCGACTAACAGCCCCCTCCGTCGCGGATGCTGGCCCCCCCCAACCGAACCGTCAACACAGGAGTCTGCGGCTGTCCAACCACAGCCCGACCCTGTTCCCCAAACAACCTCGGTGGTCACACCGAGCAACACCGCGCCCAAAAAAGGGTCCCCCCAACAATGTCCAATGGTTCGACCTGCTGAAGGCAGCGGGTCCTCCCAAGCCGCACCTCCTGCCCCAGCAAAGGGGCAGTCTGCGACCGGTAAACGGCCGCGCCCTGACGACACAGTGTCGCCCAGGGGAGGACGCAAGCGCGCAAGGGAAGACACACGCACGAGGAGGCCGGTGAACTACGCAGATGTGACACAGTCACACCTGCGGTTAGTGATTACCACCGTGCCCCCACAGGACTTCAGCAAGGAAGAGGCCGAGCAGCTCCACGTATCTATCAGTGATAGACATATCGCGGAGCTCGAGACCGGCGAACCTGACGACAGACCTGCACCGTCCTTCCGCGGACGACCCTTCCTCTACGAAGGGGGACTGGCAATTTGGTGCGAAGACCAGTTGACTCTCGACTGGTTGGAGCTCAACATTGCCCAAATACCGTCTCCAAGAAAGGGGACCAGACTAAAAATGGTAAAACAATCGGAGATGGCCAAGAAGGTCAAAGCTGTCCTTCAGCTTAAGTCCCCAGTGGCCGACCCCGAACGTATCCGGAACATGCTGTGCCGCCAAAGCTCCCGCTGGTACAAGGTAGACTCCTGGGCTCTATACGGAGTCAGCCTCATAGAGGACGAGTTCCTTGGGCAGCGGGACCAAAACTATCTACTTAACCTTGGCATCCCTGAAAATCAGGTTGATGCCATAATGCAACGTGACCGCCGGGTCAATTTTATGTGTGGCAGCGGATATATCCGCTTCTACAACCCGCCCGGAACGCAGACAGACACGGAACCACCTGGCACCACAGTGCCACAACCCACCTCGGCCGACACGGCAAAGAGGGAGGAGCGGCCGCAGCCTATGGAGGACCAACCATCGGCCTCCACACCAGCGTCCGTCCCAGGACCGTCGCGGACGACACCGGAGGGGAGCTCAGCACGGACGAATAAATGGCGTCGTCCGTGCCCAGCCACAGCCCCCACAATCACCAAACACACGCTACCACCGTCATCCAGACCAACCTCCAGCACAAGCAGATCGCGTCGGCCACCTTGCGCAGACTGCTGGAGGAGGCTAAAAGCCCGACGGTTGCCCTGATCCAAGAGCCTTGGATCAGGAAAAACACCATCTGCGGCCTAAACAACATTGGCGGTAAGTTACATTACAATTCCACAATCGAACACCCAAGGACATGCATATACACACCCAAATGTCTAGATGCATACCCAATAACGCAATTCTGTTCTAGAGACATTACTGCCATAAAACTCGCCCTAAAAGGCCCTACAACAATAGTACTAGCCTCAGTCTACATGCCCAGCGATGGGGACCCGCCACCGCGGGAAATGGAAGAACTAGTGCTATACTGCGAGACAAACGGCTGGTAGATCATTATCTCGGCTGACTGCAACGCGCACCACCCCCTATGGGGCAGCGCCACAAGGAATAAAAGGGGTGAGTCACTGACTGAGTACCTTTTCACCACTAACCTAAGTGTCCTAAACAAAGGTAATGAACCCACCTTCGTAAGTTCCAGGTACCAAACCATAATCGACATAACGCTAGCGACGGAAGGCGCGAGCGAACTGGTGGCGAACTGGCAAGTGTCACCAGAACCCTCGTTCGCTGACCACCGTCGCATCGTATACAACCTTCAACTAAAGATTCCAGAGCCAACACCGCACCGCAACCCCCGCAAAACTTTGGTGCCCAAGTACGTTGGTTTATTGACTGCAGCACTGGATGACTTCCACCTGCCGGAAACCATAACAAACACCGCCGACATAGAACAGTACTGTGGTGCAATAACGACAAGTATAATCACAAACTACAAAGAGACGTGCCCAGTCACGAGCACTCAAGCAACCAATAGGGGGAAATGGTGGGGGCCAGAACTCGAACGGTTGCGTAGAGGGCTCAGGAGACTGCACAACAAAGCAAAAAACACAAGGAAAGACACTGACTGGGACAACTACAAGTCAGCACAAAATCACTACAAAAGACGCATCCGCTTCCGCAGGAACGAAGCATGGCGACGCTTCTGCAGCGGCATAGACTCAACAAACCAAGCGGCCAGAGTGAAGAAAGTCCTAGCCAAGGGCAAGCCGATAGAGCTAGGGTCACTCAGGAAACAAGACGGCCACTTCACAAACTCAGACCAGGAAACCAGCGAACTTCTACTGGCAACCCACTTCCCAGGATGCCAGATAGTAAAAGATATCAGCTGGAACGACGTCGAACCACACACACCAACATCCTTAGACTGGGAACTGACCACCAACTAATAATAAGCTTTCTATTGTTACAGATAAAATAATGTTTAGTGCACAACACAAATACCTACTGTTAATTTATTGCGCGATAGGTATCAAATAATTTGAAACACATTATGTACTTACATAATAGAAAAGGCTTAATTAAATATACAGAGCCTGGAAAAACAAACATATTTTATAAAAACATAATGTTGTTATTAAAGTTAGGAAAATCTGCATTCATTGATTTTTGGAATAAGTTAGGAACCCGTTATCAGTTAATGGGTATTTAGGTATCGGGGTATATATTCCAGCACATCCTTACTAATATTATAAATGTGAAAGTTTGTGAGTATGGATGGATGGATGGATGTTTGTTACTCTTTCACGTAAAAACTACTGAATGGATCTGGATGAAATTTAGCTATATAGATATAGAGATAGATAATGGTGTGGAATAACACATAGGCTACTTTTTACAGCGATAACCGACATCCACGCGGGCGGAGCCGCGGGCAACAGCTAGTAACTATATACATTAAGTTGAAATTACAGAGATATTAATTACTATTGTATGCAGCCACATACCTACACATAGCAGTGTAGTTGTGTTCCTGTGTGAGAGTACAGGTCCCTAGCGCTCATTTAGGGATGCGTTTTAAAATAAATGTTTTCCTATACCAGGGATACTCCATCTTAAAGCCTTGGGGTAGAAAAAAATGATTAGGCAACACGCAAGTGATACCTCTGGTATTGCAAGCGTCCATAGTCTGGGGTAACTGCTTACCATCAGGCAGGGCGTATGCCTGTTTACCACCCAAGTAGTATTAAAGAATATATTTTAGGCAACAGTTTCATAACCTTCGTATTTCTCTGATTGAATTTGTC
The DNA here is from genome assembly GCA_947095525.1 of Trisateles emortualis. NCBI lineage: Eukaryota > Metazoa > Arthropoda > Insecta > Lepidoptera > Erebidae > Trisateles > Trisateles emortualis. Next base: position 644,938 of record OX352748.1, on the reverse strand, counting down.
CAGGAAAGCCTGCAGCTCTGATGATATCATCGATAAGCCTGGTTTGACTGCCTCGGTGGTCCAGTGGCCGCAGTATGCGCCGGCTGTGCACGAGGTTGTGGGTTCGATTCCCACACAGGACAAAACTTTGTGTGGCCCACAAATATTTAATTTTGTTCTGAGTCTGAGTGTAATTTGTGTCCGTTAATTGTATGTATGTTTGTAAAGTCCCCCGCGACACAGAGCTTGTTCTCTAGTGCGGGAGTTGTCTATAAAAACAAAACAAATTAAAAACAAAACTAAAGCACTGGATGCAGGCAGCCTCAAGATCGGCCATTGAGGAGACATATGATGGTCTATGTTCAGCAGTGGACATTATCAGGCTGAGATGATGATGATGATACGTCTAAATACGCCTATAATGTACTACAGGGTCATTAGCTCTAAAACCACAACCTCACAATAAACTAAATGGCACGTAACTATCAGTACACAATTACAATACATATATATATGTAAACTATAATCATTTACTGAATGAATTACACTCGAGGGACCTTTTCAGTTGGTCAGTGATAAAATTAATGATCCTACGTACACAAAGGAATCGTAGTCAATGGATAAAACGAATTATAAATAATGTGTTCGTATAGAAATAAAATATACTCACTGAAATTGTCCTTTGGGAGTTACAGACTTGTTGTTCCGAATCGTCATAGATAAAACTCATGTAATAAAATAAAATAAAAATAGCCTTATTTATTTATTTAATAAGCACAACCACATCATACATATTAATACATTTATAATAACATTTTTATGGTATTGTCTCTGATATGTATGACACTTAAGGTGTACATAACATTTACAATAAACTTATTACGTAACTTGACTTAAGTAATTAATTATTAATTAGAAACATAATTTATGTAGTTTCTGTTTGAAACTACTAAATGAGTCGTAAAAAATGTCAATGGTAGGCTCGCGAGCTTGGATAACATTGTACAAATCCAGGGCTTTATAAAGTGGGGACTGTCGTCCTAAATTAGTTTTAAAGTGCGGAATATAAAATATTTTCTTAATATGATGTCTTGGGTAAGAATAAGGAATAGCCAGGGATACTTTTTGTAATAAATAACTACATTGTACTTGATTATTGACTAGTTTGTGAAAAAAGCATAATTCTTGTATACGTCTACGATCACGGAGTGAAGTCATTTTAAATCTAGACAAGCGTAGTTCGTATGGGTTTCTATGGGAGAAGCCGCTGCAAGAAAACGCCAGATGTCTTGTAAACTTTCTTTGTATAACCTCAACTCGTTGTGAATGAACGGCATAGAAAGGTGGCCATGCAACACTAGCATATTCGAGATTGCTGCGCACAAGAGCATAATGCTCTTGTGCGCAGCAATCTCGAATAAAATACGAAAATAGAAGAATTTTCGTATTAAGATTAAAGCCAGGAGTACTTCTCCTCAGAAAACCGAGTATTTGGGCAGCTTTGGACGTAGTTTGATGTATATGCGAAATAAATGTTAGTTTTTTGTCAATAATGACGCCCAAGTCTCGAATTTCCTCGACTTCAGTTAGTAGTGTGCCACCAATTTCGTACTTAGTTTCCAGCGGTTTTTTCTTCCGGGTATACTTAATATGGAAGCACTTATTAACGTTGAGGACCATACAATTTAGGTTACACCAATCTAATATCTCATGAATATCATCCTGTATTAATTTAGAATCAACTAAAGTCGTGACTGTGCGGTAAATTTTTAAATCATCTGCGAAAAGTGACATTTTACAATGTTTGATTCGGAACGTTAAGTCATTAATAAATATCAAAAAGAGGACTGGTCCTAGATGTGAACCTTGGGGGACACCGGATTGTGCAAAGTACGTTTGGGACTCGAAACCATTCACGACTACATTTTGTGGTCTATTATACAAGTAGGATTTAAACCAGTTAAGCAACGTTCCTCCCACTCCGTATACTTGTAGTTTTTGCAGAAGAATATTGTGGTTTACTTTATCAAAAGCGCTGCTGAAATCGGTGTAAATTGCATCTACCTGTAAGCTGGTATCAAGTTTTAAAGATAAATCGGAAATAAAAGATACTAGGTTGGTGAGTACTGAACGGCCTCTTCGAAATCCATGTTGCCTTTATTTTTTACTACAATATTTACATTAAAACTTAATCTTGGTTATAATATTTATGTACTTATTTGTATAATTTGATTTATATAATTTATTAATTGACTGAGGCGCTCATAGCTAGGTACACTCACTGTTCGGTAAACGATCAGCGTGTTAAGCTACCAAGGGCGCAGTAGCCCTTTAGATGGGTGACCGCATAGTGGTATTTTATCTGAGCGTCTCCGTGCTTCGGAGGTGCTTAAAAGTCGGTCCCGATTGTTAACAGTCGTTAGATCACGACAGAGGCCTAAATATGGGCGATCTAAATAACTCTGTCACCAGGTTGGCCACTAACCAAACGATAATAATAACAATAATTAATTGATTGTTATACCTTGGCGCCTTCCCATCTTTCATTGACTGGCATTAAAGTGGGTTCGGCCGCCACTTCTGCAGAGTGTCTCAACCGGCGCAAATATGAAAGTCTCGGTGAGACTTACGCCGTTTGGGGTCGAAACTCTAGGACCACGGGGCCCAAGTGCCCACAAATTGTATCGTGAGATATCAAGGCGTTTGGTCGAGCCATCTTACGATCCTAACGCTGGCCTTTACTTGGGTCAACGTATTAGCCTTGCAATCCAGCGTGGAAATGTGGCCAGTCTTTTGGGCACCTTTCCTCTGTGATCTCAATCAGATATTTTATTTATAGGTTAATACCTATAAATACAATATCTGATTGTTTGAAGTATAATAATTAATTTATATTGGTAGTAGTCCCCTCTCCGGTGTAGGCCTCTCCTAATCCTTTCCATGTTTCTCTTTCCCGTACCTTTTGCATCCATTGGCATCCACATCTGTCGTTAAATATGTGTCTCCATCTTTTACCAAGAGAGAGGAAGAAGAAGTTGTGTATGTATCATGACAGCTACTGAATGACTCCAATTCTGCCTGAAGTTTATTCCGTTGGTTCGACATGTCCATATATTGTGTGTGTAATTCAGATAATTCTCCCTTCAACTCAGCTACCCTGTTATTTAAACATTTCATTTCTTCTTCACAGTCACTGCGTTCCTTTAACAGCTGACTTTGACATCCCTAAATGAGCGCTCGAGACCTGCACTCACACATAGGAACACAACTACACCGTTGTATGTAGTTATTTTGCTGTGGTCTTCTGTAAAGTGGAGGTTCTTCCTCAGTCAGGCTAACACGCTAGTGTGGTGCCCTACATCTCTTAAATTTTCTATTTCTAATTTGCCTAAAAACTTTTTCTAGCTCCTCAATATAATTATCATTTTATTATGTTTATAAATTTTCATTTATAGGTAATTTAATGTCAGTCAACCCACAAATCTGTCAAGTGTTAACTGACCTGACTAACTTTTCCTTAAGTGTTAAGAAGTCATTTTAAATTGCCTTATTTCCTTTTAACTGGCTTACGTATTCAAACGTGAGTAAATAACTAAGATCCTAAAGGCAAAATAACCGTTTTTCACGTGAAAATATTTGAAAAAGCATGAAATTAAAAGTTCGACGACCCGGAATAGATTACCCTGACGGAATATGGTTAGAGGAGCGACCCCAAATGAGATGGGATAAACCTACTTTATGATAACGAGCTGGATATTCGGTAAGAATATTTACAAAGTTCACATTTAAACTAATGATAAGTTAAAAATAATTATAGTAAGTAAATGCTGTACTCAGCGTAGTTATTACCGTCTTTGAAATAAACTTTATGAGGGCATACACAGTCTATAAAGTATGCTAGCTTTCTTATACAATATTCTAGTTAATTACGTTTTTTTTTTCTTAATACCCGTATCCGTGCCTTGTGCCGCGGTCGACTTTTTTACAATTATTAAAAATGTCCTCCTAACCGAATTTCGGTCACGGCGGCTAATTTCAACGGAGATTAGCCAACTGCGCAGGACATAATTATTAAAGTGCACAAGTGAGTGCGCAAACACAGGTGCACTCACTATTCCTTCACTCTCATAGTCCGGTGGGACGGCAATTCGACACGACCGGAGAGAGATCAGGCGCAGCACCTACAGCTTTACGTGCTTTCAGAGGCTCGGAGGTATAAACACCACCAATTTACAAACTCCGGGCATCTATTGTGAATTTCTTGACAGAAAAACTCAATATCTATTTTTGGCCCGACCCGGGAATCGAACCCGGGACCTCGACCTCGATCAGCGATCACATGCATCGACCACTGAGCCACTGAGGCAGTTAAACAATTATAATACTCAAAGTACACCCGGGCCTAGAATAGCAATCAAGAATACTCGGCGCGGTCTTAGCAGCAAGGTAACCACCTTAACCAATACGCCACACGCGCCGTCCTTCGATTGTTCACTTACACACTTAAAAATTAAAAGTCAGAAATGGCTTTAATTACAGACGGTATAGGATACTCTATCATGATGGAGTTAGAAACAAATATACTCTATTTTACTATGGCAAAAGTACGTCGAGGCCGACCAGAAAAAATAAGAATAAAGTTTCAAAGAAATACCGTAAAGAAGTGTTTCCTCCTCAGTGACATCACCTCATATTTTTTAATATCATTTTCACTCATCGACAAGAAAACAACAAACAAAAATTACTTCCAAAAAATGTGCCATTGGAAAAAAGATGGCGGACGGTGGATAATGACACGAGACAACCATTATCCGTACCGCACCGCACCGTACGTAGAACAAAAAACGCTCTTCTTAATGTTTTTACACAACACCATCGCTCTCAGCCATCGCTAGGGTCACCATCACGTTTAAAATTTAAAATAATTATATTACTATTATCTGCAAATTACACTGATGAGTAAACTCAAATTGTTAGATTTCGTTTACCGTACTTAGATCGCCCGAAGAAGTATCCATAAGTGAGAAAATCTATTCTAATATTATAAATGCAAAAGTTTGGATGAAGGGATGAAGGAATTTTAACTTAATCGTACAGGAAAACGCCGCGTAACAGCGCAACGACCTCCCACTAGGTGGACAGATGATATCATTAGAGCTACAGGAAAGCACTGGATGCAGGCAGCTCAGGATCGGCCATTGTGGAGGCATATGAGGGAGGCCAAAGTTCAACAGTGGACGTCATCAAGTTGAGATGATGAATATGGCAGATGATGAATAAAGCCAATATGGCAGACCAAATCTGTATAAAATTTTATTAGGCACAGAAATGAAAAGTAGTAGTTCTATATTTGGTACAACAGTGCGACAGTCTCAAACTTGTGTAGCCGAAGCACTAGTCATGATGTACCTGTGTCACAGAGGCTTATTTAACTAAGAAATAGTAGACCTCAAATAATAGCTTACTGTACCTACCCTGGATCACATAAATTTTATGTTTCCTGAGATTAAAGTAAAATAAATAAATAGGCGGAGTCAGTTTTGGTAAACTGTTACCGATTTAACAAAGAGATCACTTTGTAATCTGTATTTTAAAAGTTAAAAAAAAGATGTCGATCGTAAAAAATCGTAAACTTGAAAAATCGTTTGAGTGATAACCCTATCGTCAGCTGAGGGCATTAAAGGCTTATTCTAGAGCATTTTTCTTCATTCCCAGTAATATATTATTTCAATGTGACGTCACGAGCGACAACCATTTGTCATGCCGGTTTGACACCATGGAGTGAGGGGATTAGAGACTCGCTTCGATGAATGGAGATTGTGACTGGTTATGTTTTTTCAAAACTTACTTAATATATAATTTGTTAACAGATAATGGTCGTACTATATAAATAAAGAAAAGTGTTGGTCATGAATTTACTAGCCAAAGTAATAAGTTTTAACAACCTACAATTAGATAAAGGGTCCTTCTGTGGACGAGATGTTTAGAGGAAATTACTAACTAAATCTAACGTCTAAAACTATCACACGCCATGAGAAGCAACGCGCACAAGTTTTAATTAATGATAATATTATAATTGCACAACTAAAAGGTTGTGTGGACAGACAGACGGTCAACATGTTTCAGACATTTGTTTATATGTCTATTGTAGGAAGGATTCTAGGCATTATTGTCAATAGTACGTATCATTATGCAATTAACTCTTTAGGCAAACTACTGAAACTGATCAATCCTTAAAGACGTTGCAATGCCACAAGAATAGAAAAAGAACAACTTTGTACCCTTAAAAAAAATTCAATGTCAGTTAATTTTATACTAAACGGCCCGCCCCGACTATGTCCGGATTGAACTATTTTCAGAACAACTTTTTTTTTTACATAAGAACCTTCTCGTGACAATAACAAACACAACAAAAAAAAATACTGAAATCGGTTTAGCCGTTCACGCGTGATGCCATGACAAAGGCAAATAGGGATTCATTTTTATATATAAGAAAATACTAAATATGTAGTAATATTGATTATCATATCCTACTTGTTATTCAAAAGTAAAAATAAAATAACTTAAGGGCTGAAATTCACCCTAAAAAAATCATAACTGTTGAACTCGTCACTGTCGCTGACTACGCACAATTTTACTTGAAAACTCTTTATACATCCATCCATCTCAGCCATAAGCCGGCTACTGCTGGACATAGGACTCCCTTAAAATAGTTGGAGGCCTATAACTCTTTATAGCAGACTTAAAATAAATAAGGGCGTGGTTATTGTTTTTAAGACATTCTCAAGTTATCACATCTATTTCCCACAATTGTAATAGTCATGTATTCCGACGGGGCAGGTACTCGTATAGCCTAAGTATACCCTCTACAAACGCAAAAGAGCATACATGGCGTGCCGCAGTGATGACGTGCATAGCCTGCCTAGCCATGCGTAGCCTGTAGCCCTCCAAACTATATTACTTGTTAAAACAAGCAAAATGGGCATCTTTACTGAGAAAACTAATTGGAGCCCGCCCAGGGGCACGATTCCGCTTCAGAAAAGCAACCTTATTAAGCCGGGGTAATTATATGTCAGTCCAGAGGAATTTTGGAGGTTTAAAGAACTTTTAGATAAATTGTAAAGTTATTTAGGTTATTTGTATGAGCTTATTTATTGGTTAGCGTTACAATTTATGGTCCTGACAATATTTAATTACTATTTGAAATATTGATTCAAATAAGCTAATTAGTGCGATGAATTTTAGGAACTAAAGCTAATTAGTATTAAGAGGCCGCCTATTTTCACTATAGAATGCGTTTTGAAATATTATAATATATTATGAATTAAATAATTGAAATATGATATTATATTAATTATTAATGTAATTTGAAATATTATAATATTAAATTATATTATAGAAATAAATTAAACTAATACAATTTATAGATCCTTCGAAGGTTGAATATTGTTTTGGCTAAATGCTTAATGTCAAACATTTGTGGATCAAGTGGATATCTTATTAACTAGATAAAAAGAAATGAAAAAAGACTTAAACTTACTTCAAAAACCTAAAAATAACTGAATACAGATTGAAGTCGATGCTATGTTCATCCTGTCACCTAATATTAAGCTTAGCACCGACTTCAATCTGTATTCAGTTGTTTTAGGTTTGTTAATACTTACAACATTTGAGGGTTGCCCTCGATTTCACTGGGATTCCATCATCAGATCCTGACTTAGTGCCAATGGCACCACCTCTAGAGTATACTCTTTCAAACAAAAAAAGAATTTTGAGAATCGGTTTATAAACAACGAAGTTATCTGCGAACAAACATTAAAAGCATATATACGGTCGAATTGAGAAACCTCCTCCTTTTTTAAAGTCCGTTAAAAATACACATTCGAATGTATATCCCAGTCAACAATTATTTCTTTAACCTAATCACATACGCGAAGCACAACCTGTCAAAACGTCTAGGAATTAACTAATAAGGATAACATTAACTGTTGATTTAGAAACCTGTGCCATGTACCCCCGCCACTGCTAAAATTCAGCGGCAGTAGATACATTAGTTAACGTCTCATTTGGCATTTTTCCACAACCTGCTTAAGTATCACGGTGTGACCTATATCGTTTCGTTTTAAAAAGACAACTCTCGCACTAGGGAACAAGCCCTGTGTCGCGGGGGACTTTACAAACATACAATTAACGGACACAAATTACACCCAGACTCGGGGCTACCATTGATACATCTCACAAATTTTTGTCCCGTGACGGGCTTGAACCCACAACACGGCGAACAGTAGTAAATTGCGAGGTAAACACTTAAGCCACTGAACTATGAGTGCAGTCGTATATGAATAAATCTTGATTTTGAATACGAATACAAGTCAGAATAAAGTTTATTACAGTCTATTCAATGCACGTTTACGTTTCGCATCTCCCCATACCTCCAGAATCAATTAGGCACATCATTAAAATCCTCACGAGCCTTGACCCGCCAGCAACTGGGACTAGCGGAAAAGGCTCGTTACTGCCGAGCTTCTGGCCGTATACCCTCGGGTGACACCCGCTGAAAATTAACCCTTGATTGCTTGCGAAAAAACCGTGAAGATTTGTACGGATATGAATTGTGAAAATTGAATGTTGTGGGGGTTATGGTGATCGATCAAAATAACAATCTATACTTATATTATAAAGCTAAAGAGTTTGTTTGTTTGTTTAGTTGAATGCGCTAATCTTAGAAAGTACTGGTGCATTTATCCAGGAAGGCTATAGGCTATATAACATCACGCTATGATCAAAAGAAGTGGAGCAATAGTGAGATATGTTGCAAAATTGGGGAAATGTACGTTCCAAATTACCACGCGGGCGACCCTAAGTGTATTTATACGTATATTGTAGCTACTACTTGAAAAACTGAGTGAAATATATAAATATTGATTAATTTTAGATTTTCTTTAAAATGAAGCTAGCTAAAATATATTTATGTCAATATTATTATATAGGCTACTAAATCATTTCGCAAACGACCATTGTTTGATTTATTGAATTGGCTATAATAATAAAAGAATCACAAAGAAGTTAGTGATTATATTAGCACTAAATCAAATAAGTGGTAAGTTCAATGCAGACAGAGCCATTAAACAAACCCTAGGATAAACCTTCTGTTAAAATGTTCATACCAAATAATAAAAAAAATCTCAGCCAATTTATGGACGGATCCACATTAAGCATTCGGTCCCTATTAAGGCTATTTTTGCATTTTTAAATGAGAGCTTAATGGTGACTCTTTGTTTTCATATCTTTTTACTTACCTGGGATTAAAATGTGGAAATTACGGTTTAAAACGTAACGTAAACGTAACGTTATAAAATTAAGCTCTACAGTGACCTTATGTGACTACTGACAACGTTATAGCAAAACCACTCTATTTATTTATGTCTATTGAAAAGTTGATGTAACAAAAAATTATTTGATAACTCATACGAAATGGGAAACAAACAAAGATGTAGAAAATCAAACCGCAATCTTAAAGAATTGGTAATCGTAGATAGCCTTTCTTTGAAATGCGATTTATAGCAAAAAGTCAGCTTATTCACCCAGATCATCATCATCATCTCAGCCATATCACGTCCAATGCTGGACATAGACCTCTCCCTCAAGGTGTTCCACATCGTTCGGTCCTGAGCTGACCTTGTCCATCGGTTGCTTGTGACCTTTACCAGGTCGTCGGTGCACCTTGTTGAAGGCATGCCCACGCTGCGTCTGCCAGTTCTTGGTCGCCACTCTAGAACCTTTTTGCCCTACCGGTCATCGGTTCTGCGAGCTATATGCTCTGCCCATTGTAATTGCTACTTAATTCACCCAGATAAAAATTTAATAAAACACCTTAACTCTTGTTGAAGTTTTGTGTTCCAAGCAGATAGCTCCAATTTAATTTTGATTTGTCATACCTACTACTTACCTTCGTGGCAAACAAGCTTTCAGCCCACATCATGTTAAGCAGCTACTGTAGCCTATAGACGTTTACAATACCGGAGGTATCACTTGCGTTGCCGAACCATTTTTTTTTACACTTAAATATTAAAGTAATGTGGAAAAAGACGAGCCCGGACCAGGATTTGAACCTGCGCCTCTCGGGTTTCGGCCCAGCGCACTACCAACTGTGCCATGCGAGCTCCTACTCCGGAGTTTGAATTGGTCCACCGCTTGTTTTTACGTCTTGGAGTGACGTTTTTTTTTACGTTTTTTATCGTATCCATTATTAGCCTAAAAGGTTTTAATTGGTAAATACGATTAGGTATATTATAACAATAAAGTTTTACTGGTTACTGAAGACTATGGCACTAACCTCAAGGAAAGTAAGGATTATGGGACGTATGTTTGTTTGCTTCCTCGTTTTTTTTTGTAATACCACCAGTATTAAAAAAAGCCCTAGTATCAGAGGGGCATCAGTCACACGTCTATTGTCTCACATACAAAGGCGTTTCATAACAGAACTTTTTGCACCATTTACACTTTAATGATTTCCTTAGTCGCTTATTAAACTATACTTCTCTAATCGACTATGCAGATTCTTACCATACTATTTACTTACCTTATTTGACTAATGTCTAGTCTTTTTTTAAATACAACTCTCGCACTAGAGAACTTGCTCTGTGTCACGAGGGACTTGACAAACATACAATTAACGGACACAAAGTACACTCAGACTCAGGACAACTGTTTGTGGATCACACAAAGTTTTATCCTGCGTGGTAATCGTACCCACAACCTCGTGAATAGCAGGCGCATACTGCGGCCACTGGACCACCAAGGCAGTCAATGTGCAATGTACATGCATCAATATCATAAGTAGCAATAAATCACTTATTGCTCAACCGGGTTGATGATGATGAAGTAGACAAGGACAAAACAAAGGAAAGCATTTTCATAATTGTTTTTATTAAAACATTCACAATCATCGTTTACATTATATCACTATAGGTAATGTCAGTCAGGTTCGCCTTATAGTAAAACGTATTTTTTAACAATAAACAGGATTTAAAATTTATCAATTTCGTCTTGTCGTGCAATTAGAAATAAACTTCATGTTGCATACAATTAAAAAAATCATAATTAAATTACCAAATTATAAACACGAAAATATTCTCCTGACTTTTTTAATTGCTTGCAACATAACAATTAATTATTCTAGTAGTATAATTAATATTTTGTATATTTATAATTAATAACTATTTAACTTATACTATAGTTACTTTGTAACTTATACAATTTGAGGCTGCCTCGTCTCGTCTCGAACAAAGTACCGCGGCGTAATGCCTCGCAGGAGCAAGCTCAGCGACAGCGACAGCGCCATCAACGCCCCGCATTTTAACATCATCAAAACATTTTAACATCATCGATGGCAACAACCTATGCAAGCAAGATTTTAAACCCTCATACACTTACATAACCTCTCATATATACAGCTTTGGTTTTTAACTTTCTTTGTTATACTTATACCATTGACATTATACCAAACGTTATTCCGCATAAAAAAGTTAACGACATCAAACGACTCTCGTCATATCAAAATTAAATTCACAGTTAATATACTTAACTAAATCTGCTAACGTAGTATTTCTAGCAGTTTTTAACATAATGTTTTTTAACTATTAAGTATTTTAATAATATATTAATATTATATTTACTGTAAAATTTTGTAATTTAAGTTAGACAACATAAATTATATTTTACTGACTGTACAATTATAATTATACTTAGTATTATTTGACTACTTAAATAAATAAATAATTGTGGAGTGATTTAATGACATTTATTGTTACAAAAAGTTCTTAACTGTTACTGACTTATAATTATTTAATATTTGAAACAACAACAGTGGTGTCTATTTACAATGATGTATCAATATTATAATAGAGTGCATGTATTTTTGTATTTTTTGTTTCGAACCTTTCTGATGGGAATGGTTTACTGTGTTTCATAGAAATCGGTTTACAGAGTATGAACATTCTGTCTCTTTATAAATATCAATATTGTGTTTTTTTATTACGTACAATAGGACAGTATTAATATATTTTATACATAGTACATAACGATATTGTTAACGGGGAATCATCGAGGTAGGTTAACCCTGACAGAGAAAGTTTAAATTGAATCAATCACTTGAAGCGAAACAGCCTGTATTCACAATTTCACATATATCCTATTAGACTATTTATTTATTATTGTACCTAGAAGTTTTTGGACAATTGATTATCCGTAGGTACGTAGCTGGAAAGGACTGTTAGCAATTTACGTTAACTTGTTACAATTCAAACGGACTACAAAAAAATAATTAATATGTTGTTTGTGTGATAAATAAAATATTTATGAATAAAAGATACAGTAATTAAACAGGTACGTATAGGTAAGATATAAGCACCAAATTGTCTACGAAAAATTAAGGGAGTATTGTTGAGAAGGTCGCAGATAGTAAGGCCAAACCTACGATATAATTTACGTTGGATGGTTTTATACATATGCAAGAATCGGAATGTAAGCACGGTATCGGGAAAATACTTAATATTAAGTACTTTTTATGCAGTGGTTACAGAAAAATGATGAACGTGACACAACCAAAATAATGATCAAAAAATTTAAAAGTGTCGTTCAGACATTTTTTTTTAAGTTGAACTGAGAAAGTCACTGATTCAACTTGTCGATTACATAACGTGTTCGTCCAAGAGAGAATTTGAACACCAATTTATCCAATGCAGACGTTTTGTCTCCATAGGATAAGCCATCTTTACTCCGAGCAAATTGTCTAGTTAGTTAGCAAATGGTTTTTTAATAAATTTGGCGGTTCAATAATGTATTTAAGCCATTTGTACAACACCTATAATAATAATATTATTACGCCATAAGGTCCGTTTACGAGTAGTAGGTAGGTTCGGAGGGTACGATTTAATTTATACCTCCAACCACTAATCACGTTGATAGGCATAATGCACTTGGTGGCAGGTGCATGTACAAGAAGTAGGGATGTGTGTGTGTATGTGTATGTATGCGAGTGCCACGTATTAGGTAGTGAGCTTTTGGCCATGTAGCGGGCACAATTACATACTCCATGGTACTACTGAAACTTTTAAGATCGGCCGCAAGCATATCACAAACTTATGCCCCGAAACCAATGCATTACATTCTGGCCGAATAAGAAGTGAAGAATTTTATGTTACTTATGTGCTGAACAGACGTCGCGTCGATCAATCTCACGACATTCTTGTTGCTTGTGAAAATGAAAACATTAAGTAAGATGAGGCAACTTAAGTAGCACACGCTTTTAAGAATGTCGACAAAACGTCACGTACTTCGATCACTCAAAAATAAATTCATCTGCTAAAGGCCGTTCTCTCCTTGAAAAACAATTCTATTAAAACTCTTACCAAACATTTTTGCGAGAAATGATTTATAAGTCAAGAAGTTGTTTTAGCGTTATTTATTGCGCCATTTATTTAAAAATTTTGATCCGTTCTTTTTAAGCAATTAACAAATTTTAATTTTTAATTGATCCATAAAAATAATAATCAACGAACTTCCTAACTTTTAGAGGATAAATATTTTGTTATCTAAACATGTTATATACTTTCCAAACATAATAAGTATTTTGTAATTTCCACAATAGCTCGAAGGATTGGGCGGATGTACTTAAATATATAAAGATAATTCAGTGTTACCTTTCATTAATTAATTTTATAAATACTGCAAATATTTTGTTTTGTGTGCAACCATTCGAATAGTTACGTGTAGTACCTACGTGAAATATATTTTTGGAGGAATCACATATTTTATTCATCATTCGGAAAGGGTAATGGCACCCCATTACCCTTAGCACCTACAGAACATACTGGAACTTATCCGATGGCGGTATACTGTGGATCGAGAGATGGTACATGGCGGCCAGTATACTACCATATCATAATACTATTGTGACACAAGAATAATGCAGTTTTATTCTATTACAAAATGTGTGATTCCTTAAAATACCATAACAAGTATTTACCTAACTCTCTCACATTTAACGTTCTTCACCACCAATTGGATCACCTGTACATTCCTTTGACCATTTCACTAACTACGACAATATGCAGCTTACCGGTACTCTTGAATTGGAGATCGCTTGCAGGCACAGTTTACCGACCACTATCCACCACCATATATCGTTCTACATGATTTATAACGTATTCCAAGTCACTACTAAGAGTCACAAATGTTTCGATCACAATATTGAACAAACCGGTCAAAAGTTTCTAACAAGTTGCTGACCACGTATACCACGCCTAGCAGCACACTTATATGCAGCTCTCTCGAACCTTCCGCGCGGTGGTCACAACTTCTGGTCTCCTCGCGGCTGCAATGTCTGCACTGCGAGCTGTCACACCTCGATTCACCACGCATATGCTTACTGATGACTGTAGGAAGAAAATTAAACGTCTAGAGGACTGCTTATTGAGGCAAAATAATAAAGACATTTTTCCTTTCTTTTAGGTCTTTTTTGTCTGACAAAAGGATAGGGTCATATGGCTCTTTAGTTAACTGTGTAGGTATAGAACGTAATAATTCTAGACATCAGGTAAATACTGTTTACGTTTAACATCTCTTGAGAAAAGCACAACCCAATCCTGGTGTCGGACCTACCGGGAGAAAACTTGCAGTGCCGCCCGTCGTTTTGGCAACTACCTAATTAATAGGTAAATAATAGTATAGTATTATTTTACCGTGTGGTGACGGATTAAGAATACAAATGTCACCACCCCATTCCATCCCGTGGGTGTCGTAAGAGTCGACTAAGGGAGTAAGTTCGGCAGACAATATCCACTGCAAGAGAGGGAAAACTCGAAACAAAACCCTATACCAACCCGTCTGGCCAGCGTGGTGTAGTAGGCTAATATCCATCCAAAATTTATGGAGGAGACCCGTGCCCAGCAGTAGGATGTTTATGGGTTTAGATGATAATAGTGTAGTATAGCACTTACAGCACTGGCAGGAACAGTAGCTCTATCAGTGAACATCCTGTGTGGGTCCGTGTCCATGCCAGGAGTCGGCAGCTTCGTGTACTCACTTATTGGTTTCTTATCTGTAACAAATTACTTATTAATCTTTCAATACAATGTTTTGTTTGCGGACTAATGACCGAAGATATTCTATAAATATAATACGAGTATGTTCGTCGAGAAAAAAAACCTGTGAGAAAGAAGCCTTTGATTACTGTCTTACTGTTGTTGCTAATATTTGTTAAATATGTGATTCCATTAAAATATTAATGTGCAGCAAAAAAAAAAAACTACAATAACAAGCAAGTTTTTTTCTCTCTTAATTTCAATCACTGTGTGATGATATAAATAGTTACCAAAATAGTGTAACATTATGATGTAATAATTTTACTACATCGAGAAATTATATCCTAGAGATGATGTACCTACGGAGTCAACACATACGTGTTGTCTCGCTAGTAACCAGATATATATCATCCTAGCAAGTAACCAGATGCATGCAAGTGTCCTTATAGGTCATAATTAAAACAACCTAAGAACATAAATTGTTACTAACATTTCAGATCATAATATCACCACCTCTGTCATCGTTAAAGTTTAATTAGCTTTATTAAAATCATAGAGGACCTTCATATAATTAGACGTAAGGATCCTTGTAACGCGATATTTTGTCGTCATCATCGTCGACCTTTTCTCGAGTGAATAAGACTCGTCTTTCAGTAATAGGTATTTGATGTATACTCATAGAAGTACTGTACTGATGATGAAGATGATAATGATCAAGTAATCATTTAATGTCTTATATTTTGTATTTTTTTTGTATTAAGAATTATCTTACCATAATGGCAGGGTATAATGTCAGGGTCGGTGTCCTCTCCACTTCCTTCCACCTTCAGTTCATACTGGCTGCAGTATTCCAGCTTGGGTGACGCGCAGTACGTGTTCAAGTTGTCCTGCTTCGACAGGGACTCTACGCTTTGTTCCATGTAGAGAGCGTTACTGTCACAAATTGTTAATGTTAGTTAGTGATACTGATAATTTTACTGCAGCGCAAGAGAGGTAGGAAGCCATGAAAGCGGGCAAAGCCCGACTGGGGAAAGACCTTCACTTTACAGAAGACCACAGCCAAATAATACACATTGATGTATTTTATGTATTTTTCTCCTGTGTGAGTACAAGTTTCCAGCACTCATATGCGTTTTAAAAGAAACGTTTTCCTATCCCAGAGATATGGGATCTTAAAGCCAAGGTGAAAAAAATAGGTTGGCAACGGGCGAGTAATGCCTCTGGTATTGCAAAAGTTCATAGACTACGGTGTTTGCCACCTAAGTACTTAGTATAAAAAAGCGTTATTGCATCTCTCTAGGACCTGTCAAAGTTACCAAGAACATCCTTACTTCCTTACTAATATTATAAACACAAAAGTTTGTAACAATGGATGTGTGGATGTTTGTTACTCTTTCATGCAAAAACTACTAATCGGATCTGGATGAAATTTGGCACAGAGATAGATTATAGTCAACTTTTTATCGCGACAACCGACATCTACGCGGGCAGAGCCGCGGGCAGCAACTAGTAATAAATAATTATCTATCCTGTTTATAAACTGATGCAGTTACAGGTCATTTCTTAGATTAAAATTAGGCCATGACTCCATCACGTTGGCTAAAAACAAACAGGATGTGTCTGATATTTTCAGCAACATTAAGGTAATGTTATGCAGGCTTCGGCTTTTGGGTTTTCTTCCCTCTGGAATATCATCACTGTTTTGAATTTAGTATTTCAGGCAGACATTCGACTAAAAAGAAAACATAGAAGGTACTTATTCGTTTTAAAAAGCTACGGCTACTTCAAAATAATTATTAAGTAGAAGTAGATTCCATCGAGTAGTGCACGTATATCGTTTGGATTAGTTTAACTTCAATAAAGCCAGGTAAGTACGTGTTTAATGTTGCTCTAACAGCTCCTATTATATTTTTGATAGCTTAATTCTAATAAATCTTGAAAGGAAAAGTTCCTGTTTATATTTTATGAAATCAGAAGCCATTCTTAGTCTTTCTTAGAAATAAAACAATTACTATGTAATTATGCGAATTTAGTACTTTTATAATAGTGAAAAGGAGCTTGTAATTTAGAAAATATTTACGTAGAGAAAATACACTCAATAAATTTGGCTATAAATTTATATCGTATCTCTTTGTTTTGTAAATGAATTAGATTTCATTGTTTAAGTAAAATAGGTTTAATTTGCTAAAAAAAATACGAGTCAGCTTACATTAAAACAAGACTATGATTGTAGAACTTACGTAGAGGGCGGATGTTTGTCGATATCATGTCTTCTGGCAGCGTGTCGACGGTACAGTGCTGTGATCACGCCACACACTCCGGTGCAGAGCAACGCTGCGATGGACAGCAGCGACACCAGCATTGGAGACAACGGGATTAAGGTGCTCACTCCTAAAGAAAAAAAAAATTGAATCACATAGAAAAATGCTAGATTATACATTTAATGAAACGACATGTATAAATTGCTGCATGGAAAAAATATATTTAGAGTTTTATTTGCACTTCCCACATTTTTTTTTATACTACTTGGGTGGCAAACAAGCATATGACCCGCCTGATGTTAAGCAGTAACCGTAGGACGCCCTCAGGTTAAGTGGAGCGACGATCTTCGCAAAGTGGCTGAGAGTTTTCCCCACTTACCACGGTAGCCTAAGACCGTGGTAAGTGGCGTATTCTTGGGGAGGCCTAAGTCCAACAGTGAACTGCAATAGGCTGATGGTGATGATGATGATGATTCAAACAAAATGAAAGATCCAAGGTCTTTCGTTTTTTACTGGAAATAATTAGCTGACCTCTAAGACAGTCAGACAGGCAAAATAATCCAACCAGTCAACGTTTGAGGATTATTGTGTTCATCCACCTGTAACCTAATAACATCATGCTATCCACTAAGCATGATAATTAAGGAAGCAACCCTCAAATTACTCGAGAATCTCAACATTGAAACATGAGACTGTTCCACTCGACTTCATAAAGATAATGATCCCATCTTACGACAAAGCTTACATCAGTGGAAGATGTTCATACATATTTGCGCAATTGATTTTGAAATGTGAAGGGAACTAGTCTCAAACGAAGAAATGCCACTATGCACAATTGCACACAGTTATACGTACCCGTATGTCCCAATGTAGGAGTGTGAGCGATCAACAATATCAATATAATTGGACACTTTACAGAATTTTGTGCGACAAGTCTTTTTGTCAGTAACAGTAATTGATAAACAAAAAACCCGACATACGAATCCGCGCAGCGCCGTAAAACAGTCCGCATAAAAAACGCGCACTATTCGAAAAAGATGCGTATATTTCAAATAGTCGGTCGAGTCACTACATTACACTACAAATTCAACTTTATATGATGGGTGTAAGGTTGAATTTAAAAATAATATATTTTTATTATTAGTGTTTATGTTTAATTGGCGACAGTTTTGAATGTTTTTTTATTCGAGAATCTTAGGTTTTTTGTATACGCGTACATAATTATCCATCTCAGCCATAAGATATCCACTGCTGGACATAGGCCTTCCCCAAGGTTTTCCACATCGTTCGGTCCTGAGCTGACCTTGTCCATCGGTTGCCTGCGACCTTTAGCAGGTCGTCGGTCCACCTTGTTGGAGGCGTGCCCACGCTTCGTCTGCCAGTTATATTTGTTACATCATTATATTTGTTGCGGAAAACGATTCCCGATATTTGATTGATGCCCAAAATATAGTCATACTAGATTTTACTATATTACTTACTGTATTATTATGATTTTATGAAGGCCCCAGCCATGTAAGTGATAAATACCTATTCTGCTTATGGCTGTCAATGGTTTGACTTTCCTTCCATAACGTACCTAACAATTAAATAAGAAAATACTCTTACTTCGAAAATTTACGTAATTATCCCCGCAATTCATCTCAAACCATATAAAACAGATGGCATAGACTATTAGTATCAAAACTGATAAATTTACAAATAGTTAACGCCAAGTCAAAGTTTGTTTGTTCAACTCGCTGTCCGCTAAAGGTGAGACGAGTGCCTAAATATATGCGCATACTTACACTGCCAAAAGTTTGAGACCATCAAAACTTTTGGCTGACAATGTAGTACATATGTGCATACATTTATAATCTACGACCCTGTGAGGGTTTGCACAAGATATGGAAATCCATTTCGAAACTGAACGTCTTTTACTTTTTGAAAGAGGACTTTGTATATAAGTTTGTTTTCAATACATTTCGTAAAGGCTGAATGAATTACTCTCTACAAATAAATTACACAAGTACTTAACTGTATTAAGGTTTCTTTATATTGTGTCTGAATAATTAAAAAGAGTAGGAACGTATGTATAAAATTAGAGAAACTGACCGACAGACGTACTCATATCAACGCACAGCTTAAACCACTGGGGCAGAATTGTAAACAAGTTAAAAGTTATTATTATATGGTCAAACTTCTTGCACACAGTTACATACACGAACTTAATGCCTTAGGCATTCTTTACTAGTCACACCTAGGTGATGCAGAGATAAACAAAGTGGGTGCAGATTTTTTTATAACTATTGGATTCATTTTGATAACAACATAAATTGTAATTTCAATTTTACATTTGTCTACTTATCTTTTCACATTGGGGTATGTGGCTAATTTGAGGTTACAGTTAAATAATTAGAGCATAAAACAGGGTGATGATGAATAGAGGAAGCAGACCACTTTTAAAGAAGTGGATGATCTTTATAAAATTTCACCCCAAGATAACAAGCTAAACTGAATTCTATCTCAAGTTGTTTTATGTATTCAAAGTGCAACGAGAATTAAACTTTTTAGTTTTATCTTATGACCTTACTAAAGAATAAAGCACCTCGTAACTCTGAGTGGTTCTCGTATAAAAGCAAGTGCTTTATGTTAGTTGGGGAGGTGGGTTTCACCGAGTGCTAGTGTCATTATACTAAGATAACTAGAATAACGTAGCAAAAAGAAATGTATAAGCACAATGCTTACACTTCTAGAAATTGAATACATATTTTTTATATTGTAGATCGTTTTAAATCAGAGTGTTTATTACGTAAACTAATTTGACGACTAGCTTTTACACGCTACTTTAA
The DNA here is from genome assembly GCA_947095525.1 of Trisateles emortualis. NCBI lineage: Eukaryota > Metazoa > Arthropoda > Insecta > Lepidoptera > Erebidae > Trisateles > Trisateles emortualis. The sequence goes on along the minus strand of OX352748.1, from coordinate 624,781 downwards.
ATGCAGTTTGTCGAAAGGAAGACGATGATTATTCACCTGGAATAAATAATTGTTTTTGTTTAGACCATTGATATAATATAATGTTCCACTAGATGAGCAATAACCGCGAAAATGTGCTACCTACCAAAACAATAACAGATTCCCGGCATATGCCCGAGAGTCTTTTGTTTTACATACGAAATGCAACATCGAACTTGTCAATGGAAGTAATATCACTGTCTCTGTCATGTCGCATTTATGTCATCGTGCTAACGAACTAGAGTAAAAGAGATGGATACATGTTTACTTCAACATTTTTATTGTTTTCAAAGCTACGTCTGTATTGCATAGGTTTGCTACTTTATATGATTACCTTAGTGGTCTAGACCTACAACTTTCTAAGTGGAAAAGTAAACAAAAATATCCACCTCAATTAGTCTTAAAGGAATAATTGTCTGACAAACGTTCTTCTAAACTTCCTCATCAACAACTTAGACAAGACAAGACAATTGCAACACTCCAAGTAGCACGTTGTTAGTGTTGGACCACCGTAAACTGCAATCGTAGTACCTAATTGCTGTTTCTTGCAAGCTGTAGTGAATAATGCCTGAGTGCACCACCAATGAATATTGCAGTTGCAAATTTACTGTTGGTTATTTAGCTCGCCATTGTAGTGAACACTATTTATTGTATTTAACTACATATTGTGGGTGCTCTGAATAGCTCTTATAGATAATTTAGGTGTTATAATGTGCTAAATACATAGCTTTTGTCGACTATGCACCTTTGTTATTTTGTATTAACTATTAGGTGACTCGACAGACGATATCCTTTATCTAATGTTCGGATTGTGACCGTTCTAGAGATTATGTCCAGGGTCGCAGGAAACTTTACAAACACAGAATTCAAGGATATAAAGTCTTGGTCGGGTCTTGAAACAACCCATTATGGATCACACAGTACAATTTTGTCCAGTATGTAGATCGAGCCAACAACACGTCGCGCAGTGGTAAATGGCGAGTAGCCACAGTCACTGAACTAATCGTCAAATTCGGCCGTGAGCTCACACAAAAATCACATAGAAATAAACAAAATATTGCCAAATCAGTCGCGAACGAAAATTTAAAAAGCGTTTTCTACACTTCTAAGATATTTCACAACAAAGAAAATTAGTTAGTCATCGAACGGTGATCCTTATCTATTTAACATAGGCTTTATTGTATTTCACCAATATCAAAGGGGCTTGATCCAGTCTGTTGGCTATTTGAGACACATGTATACATAGGTTCGAATATATTTGTTCCTTCAAAGACAATTTAATCAACTGTCCCTGTGTCTGACACCTTCGTATCAATAGACAGTCCACTTTCTGAGAAATGGCTCAGCTGCATCCACTTTCCTTTGTTTTGTTTGACATTGCTTTAGGTACCAACTGTGTCCAGAAATCTGATAATTCACTTCATTGAACTTAATAGCTTTTTTATACTTTTTGGGTGGTAAACAAGCATACGGATATCTGACTGGTTATTTCAGTGGCTTTAACTCGCCATTTACCACTAAGAGGCGTGTTGTGAGTTCGATCCCTAGACGGGACAAAAATTGAGTGATCCAGAAATAGCTGTCCCGAGTTAGTATTCGTTATAAAGTCCTATATGTATATTTTATAACAGTGTCAATAATAATAATAAAATGATACCACCCACAGAGTTCGATCATACATTAAATTTACCTTTAATATTTGGGATTTTGACCTAATTTGGATTGCGGCAGCGGTGATCACAACCACATTGAACGATTGGTTTACGTCAGTAGTGAAATAGACAGGATTAATCCCGGGAATAATCGTTTCACGGAACTTTTAAATTGAGAATCCAATCTCTTTGCAAACCATTGACGTAGTTAGTTTTTTTTTAAATTTATTACCAAGGCAAACAAGCATACGACAAGCCTACTTACAAAACTAGAGGTGGCGCTTGCATCTTGCTGACCCAAAATACCAGGGTATTATGTCGGAGTACCCAAGGAATTGTCCGTGTGGTGACGGATTAAGAATACAAATGTCACCACCCCTTTCATCCCGAGGGTGTCGTAAGAGTCAACTAAGGGAGTAAGAAAAACGGAAACCTCGAAACAAAACCCTATACCAACCCCTCTGGCCAGCGTGGTATAGTAGGCTAATATCCCTCCAAATTTTTGGAGAAGACCCGCGCCCAGCAGTGGGACGTTAATGGGTTGAGATGATGATGATGACCCAAGGAATAAGAAAATGTTTCATTAAAACACTTCCTTAAATGAGCGCTGGGAACCTGATTACATAAGTAAACTCACCTGTATATTTGTCAGGTGGTCGTATGGCGACTGTATATAATGTGACTTCTTCACTCCTGCCCTTGGCGTTGGCAGCATACAGTACCAACGCATAGCTGGACCTGCTGTCCCAGTCCAGAACCTCGAACGTCGGCGTGTGGTTCGAGGTGACGTTAGCACGGACCTAGGTAACAGTCAGCATTCATAGATATTCCATGTAGCTAAATAGTAGTAATAGTTTTAAAGGTTTGAACAATATATTGGGATATTGAGTTCCATTTCCACCAAGGACAAATCTTCGTGTGATGAAAACGAATGTTTTTCTGTGTCTGTGTGTAATTTATCTACATATAATATGTATTTATTTAGTATGTTTATCAGTTGTCTGGTTATCATAGAACAGGCTATGACTAGTTTGGGATCAGATGGCATGTTTAAGTTGTCCCAAAAATGTTATTATTATTATTATATTTGCTTGTAATAAAGATCTATCGCTAGGTTTACAAACATTTGGAGAAGTATACATTATTTAATAATATACTTTACACACGTCATTATTTTGATTCAGGATATAAAATTAGAGGTTGCTATGTTATTTGGGATGCCAACCACGTGTGTATTATTTGAAAAATAAAGTTTACTAATAAGTGATAGTTCACTTACCATCAAAGATGGCAATTCCAGTACCTCCATGTAGAACACCTGAGGTAATCCTCCATCGAAACCTTCCAAACATTCTACTAGTAGTGTGTAGCTCTGGTTCACTACCGAGCAGTTTTGCAGAGATGTGGGGTTACCTGCTGAACCGTCGAGGATCTTTAGAACTTACCCAAGAAGACTTGAGAATCAAAACAATAAAAATAAAATATATATTCATCATCTCTCAGCCAATAGACGTCCACTGCTGGACATAGGCCTCCCCCAAGGATTTTCACAACTCTCGATCCTGAGTCGACCTTGTTCATCGGTTGCCCGCAACCTTTATCAGGTCGTCGGTCTACCTTAATGGAGGCCTGCCCACGCTTCGTCTTCCAGTTCGTGGTCGCCACTCTAGAACCTTTTTGCCCCAACGGCCATCAGTTCTGGGAGCTATGTGCCCGGCCCGTTGCCACTTAATAATATTATAACGTCCTAAAAGGAAATCATATTCAATTACAATTGTTTGCATTAACGTGAACAGTTATAATTAAATCCGTAATGATCAGATCTGTTTTTGAAATGTTTTGTCCGACCTCAAAGTATATTACACTCGTATATTTAACTATTAGTGTACTGAGTATAGGTTTATGAACGTTATATTGTAATGTTATTAATTCCATAAGATGACAGTTCAAGTAGTGATATTGTTTACCTGCAGCAACAAGCTTGTAAAGACAAGGTGCCTCTTGTCTGCCCACAGTGTTGGTGGCGGAGCACAGTATGGTGCCGAAGTCCATGTCGGTGCTCGGAGTATATCGAAGTGTTGAAGAGTTGCCGTAGTTTGTATACAAACTGGTGGAAAGTTTTAGTTTACTTGAAATTGATTCGTTAAGTTTAGGCAAATGGTATCATTAGGACTGTTGTCTGTTTCACTAGCATTTTAAAGGAGATTCAACTTACTTCGGAGATATTTCAGTTTGTTCACCAGAACTGTTGAAGAACCAGCTGAAGTAAGTAGGTGGAGGGCTGGAGTCAACCATACATTGCAGCACAACTGTCTCCATTTTAAGAGCTCCATACACTTCACCGTCGCTGATTGTCTTACATAGAGGAGCATCTAAGAAACAATAGTATATTACCATTTTTGAAGAAAAGTAAATCTGTCAAACTAAATATGGTTGAGACATAAAAACAAGTACTAGCAAACGTAATATCCATAATAGCATAGAAAGATAATAGAGTACCTAGACTCTTTATTAATATCTGCCGAAATTCAAGAATGACGTTCAAAATTTCAAGAACACATCTTACCAATGGAAAGGGTTCAGGAACGAGGTCTTAGTTAGCTATAACAAGTTCGTAACAGTTTACAAGTTAAGTAGTAATGGCATGAAATTGTTATAATTTCATAGCTAATATTGAAGTAACAATTTGGCTGCCATAACACGTGTTGTAAAGTCGTAACTTATGTAAATTGGTCTGCGGTTACCGTCTTACACGTTTAAACTATCTACTTATGTTATAATTGACCAATTCTGATTCATATGTGTACTTTAGTTGCATACCCGATAGGTTGCATACGTTTCTTGTACCTAAAGGATAAATATTTGAATTCAGTATCTACATAACAGCAGTACTAGTAAAGTAGTTATAATTTAACTGATTACTTATTAGTTCAAGTGTATTTACTTTACGGTTAAGTATATTTTTAACTGACGGAAACACGGAGGAGGTTCTCAAGTCGACCTTTATATATATATTTTTTTTATATCAGACATAACATTGAATGTCCCTAAATTATGTGTCAGTCTGTTGTTAATGTATCAATCTATGAATTTTCTCTAAAATATAGCGATTTTAAAAGATACTATTTTGAAAAAGAGTTATCTTATGAGGGAAAAATAAGAAAGCTTATATGTAAGGCATAGCTTAAGAGAGACTCGAGAAACACGACCGACAATATAAATTTTCTTTTGGTAGATTATTATATATAATTGTGAAATTGAAACCTAACTGGTAAGTGACGAGCGAAATTGTTACAAATAAGATACAAGGTTTTTTGAATAAATAACTAAATTACTATTTTGGTAACCGAGAAGCTTGTAGTATCGAAGCAAGTAATTTTGAGCAAAAATTCTATACAAACCTATGCATGTCATTAAAAAACTGGAGCGTCCCATGAATGTATGCATCATTGTCACATGCGTGCTGCATATAAATTACTTTTTTGGTCAAAGTCGTGGAGGTATCATCATAGTCTAATGTGAACACAGACGTCATATGGATTTGTCTCCCATGTCAAGTAAATATGGATTTATTACGAAAAGTGGACCAATCAAAACGCGTTAGAAACCTTTTGATTACCTTGATTAAAAAAAAATACAATCAGTATAACTTTTATATGAGCCATCACAGAACGTTGGATGCATTAGATAATTTTACAGCTAGGAATATGATTTAAGTAACAACAAAAAAGAAAAACTCCGCCCGTCGCTTGTTTAAGCGTTTAAGGATAACAATTCCAAGAATTTATGATTGAATTTCAAGACGCTTCGCTGTATAATCATATGTGTCGTAATTACAAAGCATACTTTTGAAACATGTTTTAGAAAGCATGTTGAATATTTCTGCCAATTTTATATTATAATAATCATAGAAATAAACATGAGATACTTATATAAGACCAGTGACCCGCTCTAACTTTGCAAGGGTGCAATGTAGGTATATATTTACAAAACATAAAATTACCTGAATGATAGTGAATACCGCATCAAAATCCATTGCGTAGTTATGAAGCTCTAAGAGTACATAGGACAGACAACGAGAAGATACTTTGTTTTATACTAAGTATATTTATGAGATAAAGTAGTAAAAATATACAAACAATGACTCACAATTGACCTGCAACGACACCGGGTTGCTGGTGGCACTCCCTTCATTATTGTACGCGAGACAGCTGTAGTCTCCCGCTGCTGCTCTGGTCACACTCTGCAGCACCAGGCTCTGGTCACTTAGGATTATTCCAGCACTTGCGTTGTGCTGAATTTCTTTTATCTGGAAAATAGTTTCAGTTTAGAAGAGGTGAAGGTGGGCCTGCCAACAGAGAATTATCGTTTCAATAACGGAAACAAAAATATGAATATAATAACTTTCATAATTTCATAAAATATCACGATAATAGTTGACTGCACGGTTCGTGAAGTGGCTACCTCGCCATTTACCACTGCGCGACGTGTTGTAAGTTCGATCCCAACAAGAGAAAAAACTTTGAGTGATCCATAAATGATTGTCCCGAGTCTGGGTGTACTTTGTGTCCGTTAATTGTATGTTTGTAACGACCCCTGTGACACATGGCTTCTTCCTTAGTGCGGGAGTTGTCAGTGACAAAAATGTAATTTTATCAAAATTTTAATTAAATATTCCAATATTTTATAACATATTTTATTAAATCTTGCAATTCGACTAATATATCCGGCGTCATTGATTGGATTCTTACGTTATGTATTACCTCGAGCGATGTAATAACTTTATTGGAATTTGTATACAAGTCATATTCGCACATAACAGTAGATATTATATATTGGGAATTCAAAGAATTTTAATTAAGTAAGTAACGATTTTCTGTCAAGAAAATCATTTACAACTTCTGCTTAGCAAATGCTAATGTTAAGGCTACATTATGAGAAGTTTATTGCGCAGTCGCAGCAGTCTATATCTGTGTCAAGATTAATGACTATGTTAACTTCTTGACGGTAAATTCTATTGACGATGTTGACGCTCGCCTACTCACAGGATATTGACTGCACGGCTGGTTCATTGGCTTAAATGGTTATCTCGCTATTTACCACTGCATGGCGTATCGTGGATTCGATCGCCACACGGGACAAATTGTGTTATTGATAAATGATTGATAATTACATATGGCTGTAAAACACTACATTATTTCAAATGTTATCCTTACTTACAAATGTGAAAGTTTGTGAGAATGGATGGATGGATGTTTGTTACTCTTTCACGTAAAAACTACTGAACGGATCTGGATGAAATTTGGCACAGAGATAGATTATGGTCTTTTTGCAGCAATAACCGACATCCACGCGGGCGGAGCCGCGGGCAACAGCTAGTAAATAATAATCGTAGTTAACTATACCTTCCAGAATAGGTTGTATACACGTCTTTAACTTAATATGTAATGGGTGATCTATTAATAAAGAAAGGTATATATAAAAGGAAACTAGGATTTCAAGATTCACTAACGTTATGTAAACCGGGATAGTGAAATATGCAGTGAGAGATATAATTGATTATAATAGAACGACGAAGTGCGTAGGGCAGTGTCGCCATTGAAGGCGAATAAAAAATGGATCCAATAACAGTATGAAAGGTGGAAATGATTTCTTCAAAAAAAAATCTTTTTAGGCTGTGACGCTCATAGCCAGGGCACTCGCTGTTCGGTAAACGATCAGCGGGTTAAACTACTAAGGGCGCGGTAACCCTATAGATGGGTGACCGCATAGTAGTATTGCATCTAAGCGTCCCCGTGCTTCGGAGGGCGCGTTAAAAGTCGGACCCGACTGGTAACACTCGTTAGATCATGACAGAAGTCCAAATATGGGTGCTCTAAATAACTCTATCACCAGGTTGGCCACTAACCATACGAAAAAAATACTAAGAAGAAGAAGTGTCAATGTAATTATTACACAACTTACCCCTTTATACCAGGTCAACTTTTTGGACTTTGGATTAGCTTTGACACTGCACTCGAAGTATACGTCATCTCCTTCCTTGATGTAGCTCGGATTCAGATTGGAACCAAGCTTCAGGGTTACTATTGGAACATCTGCGGACAAATTGAGTCGGTTAGGTTGTAAATAATATCATCTACTTTTTATTAAATGTGGATATATATTATTTTCTTTAGATTGATTTTACATTGATACACACACACACTCTTAACTTAAATCTGATTTTTTGTAATAATATAAATTAGTATTTTGTTCTTTTCCAAAGAACATAATGAATTAATATTATTATTGTCTGTCTAAGAATAGGGCGAAGCAGCTCCCACACAAGTACTTCTGTAACATACTGGAGCTGCCTCAATTTATGTATGAGAAGAAATAAAATCTTTATTATTATTTTCTAATACATTTACCGCAACAACATTTACAAAGCAACTAGAGTCATTTCATTTACTTTACTCAGTGTTGGTTATTGCTCAGCACTTGCCAATTGTGTTTTCATCTTTGGATTTCCCAATAGTATAAGAGTAACTGAGTAGGTACGTTAGATTTGAGTACAAATAGTTGGTTTAACTGTATAACTAACAGCAAAACAGATGCAAAATACAGACAATCACTATGCTTTGGTTATAAAATATATATAATATAATTTCTATATTTTATTAAATGTCGAAACAAATTCATTTTCGCAAGTTTGGAACGCAATTATGAAATAACAACACATGTAATTAATATTAATTATTTTCATTACTCAGTTTCATGGAGAATGCAATTACGCTGGCCTGTTTATGATGTTTGCTGATCGAGTTAAATAAATGACATTTGAAATGAATGAGCTTAGTTAATATTTGTTTAGAACTAAACAGGTCGCGCTTGCATTTCATCATTAATCAATTTTCGGGACACTAGTTTTGAAATTTCGTCAATATGTTGGAAGCTTATTTACCGAAGATTTTATCGATTAGAATTTATTCAATACAGTTAGGACACCGTACTAGCGAGTTAACCCAACTGGAGAAGGAAATCCACCTTACAGAAGACTCACAGCGTAGTAACTGTGTTCCTGTGCGTAAGTACAGAGCCTCTAGACAAGTGGCATAAGCGATAGTCGAATCGAAAAGTCAAAAAAGCAAATGTATGGAGTTTGACGTAAGTTTACGACATTATATCGTAGACTTACGTCAAATCCTATACATTTTGTTTTTTGACTTTTCGATTCGACTATTGCTTATGCCACTTGTCTAGAGGCTCAGGTCCTCAGCGCTCATTTAGGGATGCGTTCGAAAGAAACGTTTTCCTATCCCAGGTATTTACCCTGCCAAACAATGGGTCGGTAATACGCAAGTGATATCTCTAGCGTTGTAAGCGTCCATAGGCATCAGACGGACCATATGCTTGTTTGCTACCCAAGTAACTAATATAAAAAAAAATTGCTTTTGCCATTATTTCAACTTCAAGCTATTCCAATAACAGCAGCAGCTAATATCCTTAGTAATAAAATTTATAGCTTACATCTTATTACTCACTAAAGTACAAGTATAAGCTTTCGAAAATGGCACAAGTCCATTCAATAATTTTCTCATTATCGTTTATGTGCTGAAGGACTTAGATACAATTTATACACTTTACCAAAAAGCCTGCTTTATTATATTGCTGTCATCGTAACTTTTAGTTTCTTGTATGGTAAAAAATCGGTGTTTAGTATATAGTAAAAAATATAATTAACTGATATCTCTGATTTAGACTAGATTGGTATTAGTCATGTTTATTGAAGCTGATTGAACAGATCTTCTTCTTATCGTTTAGTTAGTGGACAACCTGGTGACAGAAATATTGAGATCGTCCATAATTAGGCCTCTGTCGTGGTCTAACGACTGATAACAGTCGGAACCGACTTTTAACGTGCCCTCCGAAGCACAGATAGTTAATAGTCATACCGATTTGAAACATTCTACTCATACTTATTCCCGTTTTTTTATACTACACTACTTGGGTGCCAAACAAGCAACCGGCTGGTCTGCAGAAGGTTTCACTTGCGTGTTGCACTTTTAAGATGGAATATCCCTTGGATAGGAACACGTTTCCTTCAAAACGTATCCCTAAATGAGCGCTGGAGACCTGTACTCTTACACAGAAACATAACTACACTACTGTGTGTAGTTATTTGGCTGTGGTCTTCTGTAAGGTGGAGATCCTTCCCCAGTTGGGTTTGCTTGCTAGTATGGTGCCCTACCTTTTTTTTTTTTTTTTTTTGTAGAGGGGAAATGCTTTACGCATACCGCCCTGCCCGGGGAAGCGAAGCGGATATGTCGGACTCTCCGGCCTTAAGGTGGTAGGCGGCCGGCATACCGACTAAAACCCCCCTGTGCACCTACACCCGCCTTCACGGATGGACCACCGGAACCTGCTATGACATCAGTGGTCCACCCAGCGGCTACCCGCGCTGCGCGAGCTCAACTCCAGTGACAGCGTCCGGGTGCACCGGGAACGCTGTCCCTCCGCCGTGCGGTGCGGGTGAGAGGCTCGATGCCCCGACCTCTCACCCGCAGCCTCACTATGGCGGCGTCAGGCGCCCGTAAGCGCGCTGACGCCGTCCAGTTCGCCGGCGACGGATCGGATCGGCGAGGATACTTTCCTCCCTGATCCGCTCCGCCGCCTCCTTCTGCGAGATGACGTCCTCGCAGAAGGATGCGACCGCCATCCACTCCCTGTCGCTGGCGACCATGGATCGCACCACAGCCGGCAGCGACAGGTCTACACCGATGACTGCGACGAGGTCCCGGCGCTGCACCGCCCAAGCCGGACATGACTCGAGCGTATGCTGCGCCGAGTCATCGTCGCAGTCGCAGTGGTGGCAGACGGGACTCGGTTCCCTCCTAGCGACCTTGTGCAGGTAATGCCCGAAGCAACCATGCCCGGATAAAACCTGCACCAGTCGGAAGGAAAGGGTCCCGTACTGCCGCCCTGCCCACTCCGACAAGATCGGTTGGAGGGCCTCCACTGTCCTGAAACCAGCCTGTGGAGCCCCCAGCCGACCTGACCACAGGGCCATGATGTCCCTGCGGGCGGCCTCACGCCACTCGCGAATTTGTTCGGGGAGAGGGGACCGCTGCTCTGCCCGAACTTCAGCCACCCGCCAATACACCTCGGCGAGCACTTCCGCCTCCAAGTCCCACGGGGGGGTGCCAGCCAATGCGCACGCAGCGTCCGTCGACACGGTGCGGTAACCGCGTATGGCTCTGACCGCCATTACACGCTGCGGTCTAGCTAGCAGCCGCCTGCTCTGGGCAGTCAAAGACCCCGCCCACACCGGTGCGCCGTAGAGCGCCATTGACCGGACCACCCCCGTGTACAACCGTCGACAGGTGAGACTGGGCCCGCCCAGGTTCGGTAGTAGCCGTCCCAAGGCGGACGCAGCACCTTCCAGCCTCGGCGAGAGGCAACGGAAGTGCCCGTCGAAGAGCCATCGCCCATCCAACACCAAGCCCAGATATTTCATCTGGGCTTGGACCTGCACGAGGACCGAACCGACGGTAATCGAAGCGCCAGCAGGTGGACCGCGACGGGGCCCGTGGAATAAAAGGGCCTCCGTCTTTTCAAGGGCCACCCTAAGCCCCAGCACCCCGATCCGCCCGACCACTTGTGAAACCCCTGTGGTGGCCAAGCGCGCCGCATCTTCGAACTTACGACCCCGAGCTGTGATTAGCGTGTCATCGGCACAGCAGACTACGCCCAGCCCGGGGGGAAGAACACTGCGCAGGACCCAGTCGTAGCCGATGTTCCACAGGAGAGGGCCAAGGACAGACCCCTGTGGAACACCAGTTGAAATGGTCCTGCGCCCGACGCCGCCTTCTCGGTCCTCGTACAGGACACACCTCCTCTCGAGTTAGTCTGCCACTAGCAGCCTCAGGTATTCGGGCACTCCATGAAATCGGAGCGCCTCCCTGATGCTGCCGAATGGCAGACTATTAAAAGCGTTGGCGATGTCCAAAGACACCGCCAACAGCACCTCGCCGTTTACTACGGCTTCCTCGGTCGCAGCCCTAAGCGCCATAATAGCGTCGACCGTCGAGCGCCCAGCACGAAAGCCATACTGGGCGTCCGACAGGTCGGGACCGACCTCGTTTAGGTGCCGGACGATGCGGGCAGCGAGAATCCTCTCCAGCAACTTCCCCGCTTCGTCCAGCAACACAATTGGCCTATAGGCCGCGACCGAGTCCGGGGCCCTCCCCGGCTTCGGTAGGAGAACCAGCTTCCCCACTTTCCAGGTCTCAGGGAACCTTCCAGATGCCAGACAGGCATCGAAAAGGCCCCTGAGGCGGTCCCCCATGTGGTCGAGGATCCGGGCCAGCACTCGGGCAGGAATCCCGTCCGGCCCGGGGGCGGTGTTCTTAGAGCGGACTCTGAGAACAGCCGCCCCTAATTCCGCCTCCGTGACAGGTGGCACCTCTTCGGCCTCCCGGACTTCGGCCCTAGTAGGTACCATCGCCGGGGGCGTGTGCTCTGCCTGTGGCGGGAACAGACCCTCGATCACTTTCGTGAGGAAGCTGGGCTGAAGGGACTCGGTGAGGGGGGGACCCTGCGCGCGGAGCTTATTCAGCGCCGCGCGGTAGGGGCGACCCCAGGGGTCACGATCCATTCCCTCCAGCATCTCCGTCCTGGAGCGCTCCTTGGCGCGGCAGATGGTCAGCTTGAACGCCTCTACCGCAGTGCGATAGGCCTCGTACAGCCGGCCTTCCCCATCGCGGTTTCGCCGTCGGCTGCGGGTATAGGACCTTCGGGCACGAATACAGGCCGCACGAAGGTCTGCCAGATCTTGGGACCACCAGTAGACCTCCCTCTTTGGAGGCCGACGTCGGACTCGAGGCATGGCGGCATCGCAGATTTGCGTAAACGCATCCTGGATGCGACCAGCCTCGGCATCCACTCCCTCCGAGGGAGGTGATGAGGACAGCCATGAGTGAACAATGGCCGCCTCCGCCAGTAGTTCCCTATCTAGCCTACCCACAGCCCACCGCGGAAATTGAGGAATTCTGCCCGCCGCATGACCCCCGCTGGTGTCCTGGGGATTCCGGGAGAGCTTTACTCGGATATAGAGGTGATCCGAGAGAGTCTCAACCTCCTCCAGGACGCACCAGCTCCTCACTCACGCAGTGACAGCGGGGGTTGCGAACGTAAGGTCCACAATCGACGCCCGGGCCCTTGTCTCTAACCGACAAGGGTGGGGAACGCGGCGCCGTGGAGCTGACGATTGCCACGGAACCGTCCCGATCACCTGCCCAGTTTGGGCGGGGAGGAACATAATAGGGCTCCGCAGCTACAGCCACATCTATCGACCACTCGGCTATGGATTGCAGAAAGAGGTCCTGCGCACGGGCCGAATGGTTGAGGTTCGCCTGGAGGAAGGTGCAGTCCCGATCCATTATAGGGATGGGGGTACAATGTCATCCTCCTCCATCTGCGACGGCGGTCGAGAAACAGCAACAGGAACAGCATGGGTCGAAATGCTGCCCCTTGGTTTGGGCTTAGAAGCCTGGGGTGGATTACACCCCTTTCGCCCCATGACGTGGCTTGCAGGCAATTGGGCCGCCGCACATGCAGGGCAGTGGGGCGCGGCAGAACAATCCACCGATTTATGTCCCGGTCTACCGCAGCGGAAACAGAGTCCGCTGCAGTCAAAGGTGCTAGTGCAGGCGGCACGCACGTGTCCCTCCGCCATGCACTTATGGCACCTCGCAGGTCGAGCTGCTAGCAAGGTCACCCTAGCAGAACTCCAACCTACGAGGAGCCTTCCCGCAGCAACCAGTGTGTTGGCCGCGGCAACGGGGCACTGCGCCCACACAGCTCCAACACCTCCGGGACCGGGACGGATAGCTCCAACTTTGATGGTGTCCGGGCTGCAGCCAGCCACGGCCTGAATGGCTTCCCGGACCTCGTCGGGGGTGACAGAGTCGTCCAGACCCGAGATGCGCATTTCCGCACACTTAGTGGGTCTGGCGACCTTTACGCCATCCTCCGTTGAGAACAGCCCGCGCAGCCTTTCCGCAATTACATCGGCCGTCTTGGTGCCCTCTGTGCCAGGGAACTCAAGGATTCGAGCCCCCGTTCTGGCAAGGCGCGTTCTGACGCCAGTGGGGCCTAGATCAGCCACACCGACACCCTCCCGCGCCTTTTTGAAGACGGCCGCGTATGTAAGGCCACGCTCTGCTGCCTCCGGTGATAACGTTATAACAACGGCGGCTGACTTGGGTGGCTGAAGGCTCCCAGGCTTCCTCCCGTTGTTATTGGCAGCTTTGGCAGCTCTGCGCTTCTTTTTCTGCTCCCTTCTTTTTTGGCGGCGGGCCTCCTTTTTATCCCCAGCTATGCGCCAGGCCTCATTACAGGACGCAGAGGGACCGGGCGCATTACCGCCCACCGGCGCACCTGGAGTAGATGCATTGGCCCGCTGAGGAAGGGGTGGGAAGTCTCTCTGAGACTGGGAAGGGATGTTGGAAGGCCCCTTTTTCCCACTGGGAGCACGGTTTGACACTGGCGTAGAAGCCGCAGTGGCAAAGCTGCGACCGCCAGAGCTGAAGGAACGCACCGGAATCGGGCGCTTGTCAGCGGCAAGAGGCGGTCGGAGACGCGGCTCTGGAGGCAGTCTTGCCTCTATGCTCTCCAAGCGTGTGCTGATCATGGTCCCAACCGAGACCATGACCTGCCTCATCTGCGCGTCGCTCAACGTCGGGGAGGACGGGGGATGATCCTCCTCTCTCTGCCGAGTCGGCTCCAGAATGGTACGCGGCGATAAAAGCTGCGCCTTCAGCCGACCGAGCTCAGCGCGGAGTTCTGCAACCTCGCCCATTAGTTTCTCGTTGGCCGCCTGCAGATGCCTTGTCTCATCACAGGCTGACCTTGACGCGAGTGTTTCCACCGCCGTCTGAAGGTTCGCAGCCGCCGTCTTAAGGGCACGCACGAATGTGCCCTTGAGGTGCGTACTCTTTGTAGCCACCTCAACGATGACGGCCACTGAGTCGCCCGCGGACCGACATAACTCAGCAGCCGATTCGGGGCTTTGGCTTGGTGCCAGTTCTCGGAGCCGAGCCGCGTTCTCCTCCGCGACACGCTCTCCCTCCTCACGGGTGCGGGCTACCTGGTCCCGTTTATTAAATGCCGTAGAACCTGGCGCAGGTCTCAGAAGCCGAGACTTCCGCCCCCTACATGAAGCCGGCGACCGGCTTTTTCTTTTTCGGGCTTGCTGTCTCCCACCGGCAGAACACAGCACACCCGTCAGGGTAGAGTCTTCGGACTCTGAAATCAAGCTCATGGAGCTTCTGCGACTCCCAGCGGGTGTCGACGCCCGTGAGGAGACAACAAGAGGGCACACAGAACTAGGCGTGCGTGCAACCTGCTCCTCCGACAATAGCGTTAACGCCACCGGTGGTGACGTCACGCTCTCCGGACACACAAAGATGGGTGAGTGTGTCCCCTCCTCCAGCTGCGATGAGGTACCGGGTTCAACACCCTGACCACATGGTAAAGAGTCAACCAGGTCCTGGTCGACTCTCCTCATCCTCCACAACAACGCATCCTCCACATCCTCCACAACAACGTCTTTTTTTTTGGTTTGGTTTGGTTCCATATTAGTCCCACGAGTAGCGGTGAAATAAACGGTCAACCCAGGCAGAGAACCGCTTACCCGGGCAAGCCTACAATTTGTAACCCATGGGGAGGTCGGCCGGTATCCCCCTGGGAACTCCCTTGCGACAGGCTACCCTCCTGTCATGCATCCCCTGGCCGCAGTCAAAACACGGGATTAGGGGTAATTTTTTATAGAGGTTTTCTTCCTCGCGGCCCCCACCTTGAGAGGTGGCGGCCCTCGTCTCCGACGCCTACGGGTCGGTCTACGAGTTTGGCCGATCGGCGGTCTGTGCCAGATGGACACCGTCGCCCTAGTGGCCACTGCCAGGCTTTGCAGCCCAAAAGTAGCCCCAACGCTGGGTCCTCTTAGCTTCGCCGTGGATCGTGAGATCCACGGCTACTAAACCCCCCCGCCACGGCAAGGCGGGACACCCCGGGGGGGAATGGTGCCCTACCTCTTTTAAGGTTCAAATAACATCTTAAAATAAAAAACAACTCAGACAAAAAACATCCACTGCTGGAGATAGGATTTCCACAACCTTCGATCCTAAGCTGCCCAAATATACATTTAAAATAATAATATTTTGGGACAACTCACACACAGCCATCTGATCCCAAACTAGGTAGAACTGTACTATGGCAACCAGACAACTGATAAACATACTTATATATTTCTAAATACATACATATTATAGATAAATAACACCCAGACACAGAACAAACATTTATGCTCATCACACAAAGATTTGTCCTGGGTGGAAATCGAACCCACGACCTCCGGCGTAGCAGTCAGAGTCACTAACCACACAATATATAAATAGATCATATTACTTACAGTGCACGTTGAGAAGCCATCGGTCCTCAATCACAGCATTTGGCACTCTTGGATTCTCTGCCCTGCATACCAAAAACTTCTCATGATCCTCAGCCATTGGCACCAGGTTTAGAGTGCTCGTGGTGGCGTTATTGTCCGAGAACTGTATAAACAAAGAGATAACAATTTAACTGAGTATTTGTACGTAGCCTATTCCAGTTTGAGGGTCTCTTGAGATTTGTTTGTATTGTTCCTTAGTTTCAATGTTATTTCATATGACAAGTAAGAAAATAAATTTGAGGAAATCTATTCTTAACCCAGAAACCGTAAAGTGCGTTGTTCATATCAACCTTAATTTTGAATTTATAGATTTTTTTATACTACTTAGGTGGCAAACAAGCTTAAGGCCTGCCTTTTTATACTACCTGGGTGGCAAACAAGTATACGGCCCGCCTGATGTTAAGCAGTTACCGTAGCCTATGGACGAATGCAATAACAAAGGTATTACTTGCGTGTTACCGAACCATTTATTTACAAGTATCCTTGAGATAGGAAAACGCTTCTTCCAAAACAATTCCCTCAATGAGCTCTGCTAGATGGAAAGAAGTTACCGTAGCCTATGGACATTTGCAATATAATAAGTATTATTTGCGGATACCGACCCAAAGTTTTGACATCAGGGTTTTGTAATGGAATATTCTTGGGATAGGAAAACGTTTCATTAAAAGCGCATCCCTTAATGAGCACTGGAAACCTGTACTCACAGACAAGAACGCAACTACACCGCTGTGTGTATTTATTTGACTGTGGTCTTCTGTAAGGTGGAAGTCCTTTCCGAAATGGGCTTGCTTGCTAGTAGGGTGCCCTAGCTCTCTGATTTTTTTTGTATAAGCGGTAACTAATTAAATCTACAAATTAACTTGATGTAGACAAATTATATTCATTTTAATTACTCGACTGCCTTGATGGTCTAGTGGCCGCAGTATGCGCCTGCTGTGCACGAGGCTGTGGGTTCGATTCCCACACAGGACAAAACTTTGTGTAGCCCACAAAGAATTGTTCTGAGTCTGGATGTAATTTGTGTCCGTTAATTGTATGTTTGTAAAGTCCGCGCGACACAGAGCTTGTTCTCTAGTGCGGGAGTTGTCTTTAAAAAAAAAAAGAATCTTAAACAAAAAATTACCATTTCTTCGTCAATAGACGAATGTTTTTTTAGAAATCTAATAACACAACCTACCTATACGTCCTTCCGTGAATCAAGAGTAGGAACCCTATAAACAGGGACAAGTAACGATTGTAGCTGAACATTGCCATAACCACACGCTCGGGAGACAGTACCGACGTCAGTAAGATGTTGTTTGCACACTAGTGGGTACCGTGATGTAGTGTTATGGGGTGGATAGCGAAGCTCAGTAATCAGCTTGGACTTTGAACTAGTTACAGCTACAGCTATGTATATCAAAAATTGCTTCACTATGTGTGGACGTGTTTATAACGCTTTTCCAAATCCTTACTAATATCTGTACTGTTAAGTATTCTGTGCTAATATTATAAATGTGAAAGTTTGTGTGAATGGCTGGATGGACTGATAGATAGATAGTTACTCTTTCACGTAAAAACTACTGAACGGATCGGGATAAAATTTGGCACAGAGATAGACTATGGTCTGGAATACACATAGGCTACTTTTTGCAGCGATAACCGACATCCACGCGGGCAGAGCCGCGGGCAACAGCTAGTATGACATAAAAGAATTACCTAGTTATAAGTTCTCTAAAAAACTAAAACTGTGGCTTTTAGACAAGATATTTCATTTAATAAGTGAAATATTGCAATGTAATAATTTTAAGAATAAATAATGATAGTATTATATAATTGTATTTTGTATTTGCATGTTGCCAAGCGACAAAATGTATTTAACCTATTTTCAATACTGTTATATCAGTTTATGTACTTACAGATTATTCTATTCTATTCTAGTATGAATAATTCAGAACGAAATGTATTCAACATTAAAATAAAAAAATAGTATCCACTACACATGAGTATCAGTTTAGGCTACTTTAAGTTTTTGTTATTATGACATTCATAGGTGTGATATACGGCTTGTCATGAGATCGATTCCTAAATACAACAAAAAAAAATGATCTAGAGATAGGGTAGAGTTTGCTACCCTATCTCTTGTGATACAGAGGTTTTTTCTAGTGCTGGTCTAATGTCCTTAAAAAAGCATAAGTTCCATACACTCATTGAGTTTCTTTAGTACCTAATGTCATTAGCCTGGCTTTTGTACAAAAAGACTCTTATCTTATCGCTAAAACAGAATCACGTAGGCACAGAGACTTGGCTTTATTTAAGCGAATAGTATTTTCGAATACCTTTTTCTCACACCATGTCGAATATTGACAATCGCCATCCGGATACATTTAGAATTTCAAGATCTTATTGGCTCTTTTCGATATTATCTCGCCACGATTTGGCGAACAGCCACCATCCTAAGACTGAAATACGACAACCGTCTAAGTAATAACGTTGTTCTGTCGCCTTCCAATAATTTAAAATGCCATTACGTTTTACATTTACCCTAAAACTGTATTAACTGTAGAGTTTTATGTGAGCAACAAAATGTAATAATATATACTTAAATATTAAAGCAATCCGTGAAAGTCCGTGTGGTGACGGATTAGGAATACAAATGTCACCACCCCCTTCCATCCCGAGGGTGTCGTAAGAGTCGACTAAGGGAGTAAGTCTAGCAGACAATAATATCCACCGCAAGAGAGGGAAAACTCGAAACAAAACCCTATACCAACCCGTCTGGCCAGCGTGGTATAGTAGGCTAGTATTCCTTCAACATTTTTGGAGGAGACCCGTGCCTAGTAGTGGGACGTTAATGGGTTGAGATGATGATGATGAGTATTAAAGCAATGTGGAAAAAGACCAGCCCGGAGCAGGATTCGAACCTGCGCCTCTCGGGTTCCGGCCCAGTGCACTACCTAACCTACCTATTTAAGTATATTTGAGCTGTTTGCATAGCAAAAATGCTAAAAATATTTAACAAAATGTAAAATGTTAGTACGAGTAGGTAGGAACATAACAATGCATTGTTAACAGGGTTGTTTAATAGTCGCTATTGGGATCAGATCCATAATGTATTATACGAGTACACTATTTTGTAAATGGCACTTTTGAATATTTGATGCGGACGCCAAAATTAATTGTACGTACCAGTTGTTAGCGCGATTTAAAAATATGACAACACGTTTGTTTGCCTATTAATTCTTCCTTCATAATAAGTAAATTATAGCACCAATAGTTTTATTTATTTACTAGCTGTTGCCCGCGGCTCCGCCCGCGTGGATGTCGGTTATCGCTGCAAAAAATAGCCTTTGTGTTATTCCAGACCATAATCTATCTCTGTGCCAAATTTCATCCCGATTCGTTCAGTAGTTTTTACGTGAAAGAGTAACAAACATCCATCCATCCATTCTCACAAACTTTCACATTTATAATATTAGTACTTAAGGATATTATAATTTCGTTACAGTCCCTCTAGACAAGTGGTAGATATAAACGGTAGTCGAATTGAATACAATATATAGAAAGCAAATATTATATGGGATTTGACGTAGGTTTACGACATTATATCGAAAAGTTATGTCAAATCCCATTAAATTTGCTTTCTGTTCTATTCGATTCGACTACCGCTATGCCACTTGTCTAGAGGGGCTGATCATTTCTGTTCACGTTGGGCGCCACTATGATAGCATGTAGGTATGTGTGCAAAACACATGAATTTTTTATCAGATGAAGGGTACAAACATAAATAAATACTTATGATTTTTACCAACAAAAAAAGGCTTGATTAAATTAATAAAAAAGACACTCCAATCATTTATCGTTAACTCTCACAGAATTATTGAAATATAAAATGAATATCGTTCAACTTTTAATTAAGACACGAATGGTACATGTACCATACGAGTAAAAATAAACAATGTTCAATCATTACTCAGTTCTTTGTTATTGTATCATGACAGGGTGTGTATTTGTACAAATGTTTGTTTATATTATACTAGCTGTACCCGCGACTTCGTTCGCGTGTTCAGTCTTTTTCTGTAAATCTGAAAACTACAAACTTTCATCGGCTGATTGTCATCTTTAGCGGTTACATTTTAAAAAACCTTCCTTAGCGGATGCCTATATCGTAATAGCTATCTGAGTGTCTAGTGATTTAAACTGTGCATTTGTTGATTTGTCAATTACGTTTTTCTTTTGAACATTAAGGGTTCTGCAATTAATAAACTTCATAAAGAAATATTCCTTCTTTGTACGATTGTTCTGCTCTTTAAATTGTCTTAGCGCAAACGTGAACAATCTTATGGCCTATCGCATAGCTTATCTGTGCTTAGCTTATGCCCTGTAGAAATTTCTGCATCCATACATTTCGTTTTAAATTGGTCACTTCTAACCTGATAGGATTCCGTGTGGTGACGGATTAAGAATACAAAATATCACCACCCCTATCTATCCCAAGGGTGTCCTAAGAGTCGACTAAAGGAGTAATTCAGGCAGACAATATCCACTGCAAGATAAGGAAAATTCAAAATAAAACCCTATACCAATCCGTCTGGCCAGCGTGGTGTAGTAGGCTAATATCCCTCCAAGTGTATGGGGGAGACCCGTGCCCAGCAGTGGGACATTTATGGGTTGATATGATGAACCTGATAGATACTGTTACACAGTTTGGGTCAGCTAAAAATTTATTAAATTCCTAAAGGGCATAATGGTCCACCGTAGTGCTCAAGGATTTCAGAAATTGAACTGCATTGTTATTAGATTCTTTTTGATTCATCATTCTATTAATAGAGATATAGTACTCTACATAAGCTCCCGGAACAAAACTGAATAAAAAACCAGTAAACTGAACCCTATTTATTATAGTCGACCATATTGGTGAGAGTTCAACGTAAATTCGATATATGTATATGTATGTAGGTATATATTATTATGTATATCTCTGAAACCATGCATTTTTTTGTACATTGTTTAATTACGAAGTTTCGGTGCCTATATCCAGCTGTATAATCATATTAGTTTAATTGTACCATTTTAATTTGCTCATTGAATGTGATTAGTTACAGTCATTTAATTACACATTATGTCTGATCTCCATCGACTAATTATTTATCATTGAGAAGTTGGCCGTCCGAATAACGAATTGATGCTTCCTGAATGCATTTGTTTGATTCATTGCAGTATGCCTAGATAGTATTTGAGAGGTTTCTCAATTCCCTACGGATCCGATCACCAGAACTGTTTTTTTTAATGAGAACAATATGAAAAACTATCCATTCAATTGCAAAATGTTTTTTAAGAGAAATTTTTCAGATAGGGGAGCAATTCCACCTTACAGAGAACCAACACTTTAGAAGACGACAGCCAAATAACTATACACAGCAGTGTAGTTCTATTCACTTAGGGATCAATTTTGAAAGAAACGTATTCCTATCCCATGGATACTCTGCTCCCATCTTATGGCCCTGGTGTAAAAAATGGGTAGGTAACACGCAAGTGATACCTTTGGTACTGCAAGCGTCTATAGGCTACGGTAACTGCTTAACATCAGCTGGGCCGTATGCTTGTTTGCCACAAAAGTAGTTCTATCTCAGCCATAAGACATCCACTGCTCGACATAGGCTTCCCGCAAGGTTTTCCACATCAGTCGGTCCTGAGCTGACCTTGTCCATCGGTTGCCTGCGACCTTTACCAGGTCTTCGGTCCACCTTGTTGGAGGCCTGCCAACGGGCGTCTTCCAGTTCGTGGTCGCCACTCTAGAACCTTTCTGCCCCAACGGCCATTGGTTCTGCGAGCTATATGCCCTACCCATTGCCACTTAATTGTGGCAATTTTTCGAGCTTTGTCGATCACTTAAAAAAGAATATTACAAATCGGCCCTTAAATGACGATGTTCAGGGATAAAAAAAAAACAAAGCAATTATTTTAGGGAACCTTTTAAAAGTCAGTTAAAAATATATATCAGTTAAGTATTCCGATGAGACAGAGGCCGATCACGCGTTTCGCTGTGAGTAATTTTTGTGGTCGCAGATAGACACATAGTATCATGGACTTTTTTTTTGATCTATTTAGGAATAACATTGCCTCCTACGGCAAGATTTTGCCTAGTTGTTTAACTATCATCGTAATACTTCAGCCAATTCACACTCACAAAACTATAATGGAAGAATTACGCCATCACCTGGTGAAAATCGTATTAAATTTTATTGGGTAGTTATTGAGTTAATCTTGCCCAGACAGATTCGGTGGAGTGTTTTCTTTTCTCTGCTGCTTTCCTGATTACCTAAATTAAAGTATTGTTAAATGTTAGCGCCTACCAAAAATTAAATAGCAATTATTTTATAGGCGTTTATTAGGCGTTACTAATTTAGTCAGTGATTGTCTGAGGTCTTGGCATTATTTACCCCTATTTTTTTTAAATAAAATATAGCCTATGTTACTCGCAGATAATGTAGCTTTTTAATGGTGAAAGAATTTTTAAAATCGGTCCAGTCGTCTTTGAGTTTATCCATTACATACAAACAAACAAACAAACAAACAAACAAACAAAAATACAAATCTTTCCTCTTTATAATATTAGTATAGATATAGATATCACAAATGTTTGATGATTTATAGCCAACATTATTTGGATTTGTTTATATTAGACCTTTCATTCGTGCATTAACTGTAATCTATATATTATAATTTGAACCAATTTTGAAGTACATTGCGCGTGGTGTTTATGTTTCACCCTGAAGATGGGTAGGCCACCATATCCGCCACCGACAGGGAGTTCATCTTAGAACCTTTATCGAGCCGTACGGTTTCAGAGGCATTTCCTCCCACTTACGATTAGGTTGTGGAATGTCGAGGTTTTTTCCGAGAGACTATAGCATGGGATTCATCAAGAAAGGCGTTATAAGGTTTCGTAAGGGTCGGCAACGCGCGGGTGATAACCCTGGTGTTGCAAGCGTCTATAGGCTACGGTAACTGCTAACCATCAGGCGGGCCGTATGTTTGCCTCCTTGATAGTATAAAAAAAAGCGAGCAAGTCCGACTGGGGAAGGACTTTTAAGGAAACCAGAACCAAATAACCACTCATAGTTGTTGTCTTGTTCATGTCCCAGTGAATACAAGTTTTCTTTGACATTTATTGCAGTTGCACTATCCCTGGGAAGATACTGCATCACAAAACTATGCTATTCATTGTTTTGTGTCAGCAACATGCAAATGATACCTCGGGTATTACAAGTACAAAGTATCCAATCATCTATCTCAGAAAAAGCTTTAACGAAATGTTTTAAATTTAGTATTTTTTTTGCTTGATATTTCAGCCAGGTTACATACGTCATCACTTTACATTGTTTGGTTATGACCATGATCAATCAAACAATATAAACTGATGGATAGTTGTTTGGTCATAGTGACAAGTTGACTATGTGCCACTGTGACGTGGCTTTTGTATAAGCAGTAACATTAGGTAGGCACCCTAATGTTACTGCTGCTACAAAAGTTTTAAGGGATAGGGCACCATACTAGTGAACAAGCCCGACTTGAGAAGGGCCTTCACCTTACAGAAAACCACATCCAAATAACTACACACAGTGGTGTAGTTGTGTTCGTGTGTGTTAATACAGGTCTCCAGTGCTCATTTAGGGATGCGTTTTAAAAGAAACGTATTCCTATCCCAAGGATACTCCATCTTATAGCCCTGGTGTTAAAAAAAATGGGTCGGAAACACGCAAGTGATACTCTGGTATTGCAAGCGTCCATAGGCTACGGTAACTGCTTAACATCAGGCGGGCCATATGCTTGTTTACCACCCAAGTATAAAAAAAAATTGTCAGTACCTAAAAAAATATCCAAATATGACAGCATCACATATGTTATTTCATCCAAATATATCTCAAAAATACACCAGTGCGCTCTATTAAATTTTACAATTTATTTTTGCTACCATCCGGAATTATTGATCAAAACGGCATACGTTTTTACTGGTATCTTTTATAAACCCAGTTATTTACCACATATATATTTTCTAATACTGTTTTGATGTTTTTATAAAACTTTTAACTTTTTTTATGTATAATTTATAATTATGGCTGAAATACAACCACTCTTTATAATGAACCCTGGTGGTAGCAGTTAGACCAGAGATAAAAACACCTGATTTCAGATTATCTATTATTATTATGTTTGGAGAGGCAACCCGTGCCAGCAGCAACCCATATAAGTCCCATATATGGGTTGCTATTATTGTTATATTCGCACGCATCTATAATTATGGCCATATTTGATATTATAATAATATATCCTTAATTACACTGTAAATTATATATCTGATAGTAATTCTGGCGATTAAAATAGTGACCTGATTTTTTTGCCATCAGCTCTTTTCATGCCATCATATCTTTGACTATAAACTGACTTCACGCATACTGGCTAGCGTCGTTTATTTTTTAGTTTTTGTGACTTTCATATGTATAATTTCATGATCTAAATTAATAAATGAGTTTGACTTTGACTAAGTTAATCCAAATGAGTTCTCCAAACTATTCATAAAATGTCTTGTTATACAGCGCATGTTCC
Organism: Trisateles emortualis; assembly: GCA_947095525.1. NCBI lineage: Eukaryota > Metazoa > Arthropoda > Insecta > Lepidoptera > Erebidae > Trisateles > Trisateles emortualis. The sequence goes on along the minus strand of OX352748.1, from coordinate 600,031 downwards.
AAAGTTAACTTAACACATAAAAATAATATATGAAGTATAGAACAGAAGAACGCATAACAAACAAACAAACAAGTCACATTTGCACCTTTTGTAGGAAATAAAATACTGTTTTGTACCCGACAAACAGCCCTTGCCACCACGTAGCGGTGATCTTTGATTTATAAACCAAAAATATACTAGGCAACCTAAAAAGTACTATCTACTTCTCTCATCTCAACCCATAAATGCCCCACTGCTGGGCACAGGTCTCTTCCATACACTTGGAGGGATATTAGCCTACTATACCACGTGGCCAGACGAGTTGGTACACGGTTTTGTTTCGAGTTTTCCCTCTCTTGCAGCGGATTATGTGCCTGACTATCTACTTACTAACACAATCTTTCTAAAAAGCATAACAACATAATAATATTACAGTGCCTACCTAAAGGTATTTTTAATACAATTTTAAATTTTCCAGCAATTTGTCAAAACATTGGGTTTGAGCCAAAATATTGTTAGACGCTCGATAGATAACGGAGCGGTTTTGTTCAATTCCATACGCGAGTGCCATTTCATATAGTATGTCAGTTTATTGATTTAAAATGGATTGCTTTAAGGTACATTTCCGATGAGCTGCAGACTGCAAACTGCAAGCGACAACACTGGTGTAACCACCATGGAACTTTCATAGAGACTCATAGGGATAGCTCGGCAACACTGTGGCCTGAAGCGAGTTCACACTACAAACATGACACATAAACACAAAAAATATAGAAGACACATTAGTAAAAACAATATCAGTAGCGTTGTCTGTCATTCTGTCTCGTACGAAGGTACTGAAGGGTCTAAGGCATGGTTCTGTGCATTGTGCAGCAGCAACATGCTGTCGCGTTTGGTATAGAAGTATTGTAGCGGTACTTCATGACTGTACTTATGGTACAACATTAACTTGTGTAATCGACTGTACTAGTAAGATATAAGCAGCAACCGGCTTGGGCAAGTGCCCCGAGTTCCCTAAAGTGGTGACCCCGACGTGATCCACGAGTCCACTTTAGGGAACTCGGGGTGACTAAATGACAACTCGATTACGTGTAGTTACTATATGTTTATTGACGTTAAGTTACATTGAGTGAGCACTTGCCCAAGCCGGTTGCTGCTTATATCTTACTTACTAGTACAGTCGGTTACACAAGCTAATGTTGTACCATAAGTACAGTCATGAAGTACCGCTACAGGAGCAATCGTGACCGCAGTCATCACTCAACCGCAGCAGCTAGCCGCAGTAGCGGTTGCAGTCTGCAGCCCATTTCTGAGTTGTACCTTTACTATTTCAACAGTGTTTTAAGCGTCAAATTTATTTGACACTTAAGTCAAATATATTTTGCTAAGGTTATAAATTAAAATTTCACACGTTCTTGGAACATCTCAAACGCTGTCAGTCTTACTTCAAGACAATGGGTCTGCAACAGTTTGCTTGCGTGTGTGGCTATTGAAAGAGCTCCTTGTCACACGTTGTAACAACACTAACAGGTACAGGTCTACTCTGATAGTGGTGACTGTAAGGTGGCTGTAAGGTGTTACAGCCACGATATATGCGTTATTCAAGTTTTATTATTAAGGTAGAACAAATGTGCCGTGGTTGTAAGAATATCTTCTGTAAAATATGATCATCAATGTACTCGTACATATGAGTTTCTGTGAGAGCTGAATTACTCGAAATAATTATGGCCAATAATATTATGTACGGCATGTCTGTATTCATTTCTGTTTTAATTAATTATCATTTAATGAAAATTGTTATTACAGTTGTCGTCTCCATTTGAATAGCCCTTTGGCCCTTAATCAGATACGATCAGTTAGTCGAATACACACACACGAATAAATACAAAGCAAAAGTAAAATTAATAGTAAAATTGTAAGTTCTATTTGAAACACACAGTACCTACAACACCCAAGTACCATATATCAAGATGTGAAACAAAAGCCAAATATGCAGGTAGGAGATACTGCTGTACAAAAGTATACGCTCGCGCCAAACTGTATTTTCAAGCTTCACTTAAAAACTTGACCCGAGAGACAACGCGAACAGCCTGTAAACGTACAAAACAGAGTTTACGCAACGCGACAAAAAACAATAGCTATTACAGGGTTCCGTCACGTGAAGAATCCTTAGAGTTTTGGGACTATAGTCTATTTTACATAGCATGGGTACTGTGATGTTCGACATTTGAAGATAAATATCAATGAAAATGCAAGACGATTAAATTGAAACCTTTCGATTCAATACTCTAGGCTCTTAATCATTCAATAAGCCTATTGGTTACAGATTGATTCATCATTTTCTTTCATCTTCATCGTAACATGTTAAAGGCCATGCTATGTGAAATAGACTATAGTAGTGTTTTCTTGAAATTTGTGATTAAAGATTTTATTTTTGTTGCCTTTACATAACCTAATGAAACTGTCTATAGATATTTTCTTTCTTTTTTTTATAAGAGTACTGTCATCAGTATGAAATATGTATTATTTTTGTGATTGTAGCCAGATAGGCAGGTACGTACAAGTCATATCACGGTCGCAATGAAATAAAAGATTGCAATCTCAAATTTGGCACGTACCTACCTACCGTATGTCCATTGAGCAACGAGTATATACTCACTTATGCGCAGTTATATTGAACTGACAAATGTTCTGATGATATGATGTTATCAAAATCAATCATAGATTTTTTATTTGAATATGCAATATAGTTTATTATAACTATATTTATATTTTAAAATTAGTTCGTAAGTTATTAAAGGTTTCAGATTCCATTATTATTTTACATTATACAAAATTATTTATAAGATACTATATTTATGCTTTGCTATATATATATCTCTGAGATGAAATAAGAAGACGTAACACCATTTCTTGTTAATTTTAACAACTGAAACGAAATATACGATAAAACAATAACATTATTTATATTGTCATGTAAAGACCCCGTCATGCATTTTCGAAATCGAATAATGATTAGGTGTAATCATCTTACTTTGTCATGTCTGGTAACGGTACGAGTAGATGACCTACCGGCAATGACTTTTTTTCGCAAATCAGTGTCTGAGCGCAACAACTTTGATTGATTAATATATTTGTAGTAGTGCCTGGAACGGTCACCAGACCACCAGGGTCACTTTGCCGTATATAAGTGACCTTAATCTTTATTGTGAATACAGCTATCGATGGCGATAAATTGAAGAAAAACATCATAGTGTCCAGATATAAATAGTGCTCCTGGCCAAATACCGGTTTCGATTATGAATAATTGTCACAAATGTGATTGAAATAACGTTTTTGTTAAATGAGGACTGGAAACCTATATTCATGCACAGGATGATTATCACGTCACTGTGTGTTATTTGCTTTGGTATTCTGAAAGGTGAAGATGAGAAAATCTTAAATGTGGTTCAGAGATCTATGGTGTGTTATTATGAGTGCCAAGTGGTATAAGTGTTGTGTTTATAAATACTGTTATTAAGTGCGAATAAACTCGTTATCCCATAACTGACACTTTTCTTTATTTTGTCGTTTGCAAGCGCCGATGTAATAAAAAAAGGTCGACGATATGAAATTCTTCTGTTATTGTTAAAAGTGTCTCTTAAGATTACAGAGTGCTCTCCGTACACGTTTTAATAAATTTCAGGTTTATATCATAACTGTAGGTACTTTAGATTTACTGTCTGATTCAAAATCTTTGGAGCTTGCTTAAAGACGATGTTTTAAGCTCTCGTAGATGTATGAGTAAAGCATAGTAATATTATTATGTTTTTCATTAGATTTCTATTAAATAAACCAAATCTTTGAAGCAAATAATAGAATATCACATAGCTTCGCGCTTATCTCGATTGTGATTTGAACAGTCAGAACAGAACGACAGTACTCAAATCCTAAAAAATGTCACAACTAGAGTCAAACCATCGAATATCGTAGCTGCCCTGTATTTAATTGTAGAGCTCAGAAAACAATCTCTTCATTTAAGATACTGTTATGCAGTCGCATCACCGATAAGAACCACTTGTTTGTGTATTGTTCACGCATTTGGACGTATCGGTATAAAAGAACCCTGGGTCAATTATCAATCAGCCGGGCCGTATGCTTGTTTCCCTCCTTGTGAGTATAAAAATATATATGTTTATGTACCCGCCAACAACTACATAATATATGTGACATTTTACCTTGCTTTTCAATCAGAGTCTACAAAAAACCTACTTTTTCTCTGATTCAAAAATACAGATACAATTTACAGTAAATTTTTCAAAGCTTTATGAACGCAAAGTTTAAACATTACCGAGATTAAAATTCACCTTTCCAACGGAACTCTAACAAGCGGAATCCAATTACAAAAAAGAAACAACAATTGTGGTAAAATAGAGCACAAACTTGTGTGCCCTTAACTTGACATTTTAGTGGATGTACTGAAACAAAGAACAACTAAATGAACAAAGAAACAACCCCTATTGTTCCACCCTAACTATGTGACGTATGAACTCCTATTAATAACAGTAATAATTAGTCGACAAACAATATTGTTCGCAAAAATGAGTAGTTGTTTAGGTTTGCTTCTACTTCTGTTTGGTTTTGTTAGTAGAGGAACTATGCAGAATTGATACGTCTAATTTTTATTAATAACTAGCTGACCCAGCAAACGTTGTTTTGCTACTAAAATATAGGGGTTGTATGTATTAAAAAAATAAAAAACAAACAATTTTGTCTAAAAAATTAAATAAAAAAATTAGGGGTGGACCACCCTTAACATTTAGGGGGATGAAAAATAGATGTTGTCTGATTCTTAGACCTACCCAATATGCACACAAAATTTCACGAAAATCGGTCGAGCCGTTTCGGAGGAGTTCAAAGTCGAACACGAGAATTTTATATATTAGATTAAAAAGCCATTTTGTTGCAAATTGTAACAAATAACAGATGAATATCTTATTATTTGTATAATTTATATTATACTAGCGGTTGCCCGCGGCTCCGTCCGCGTGGATGTCGGTTATCGCTGTAAAAAGTAGCCTATGTGTTATTCCAGACCATAATCTATCTCTGTGCCAAATTTCTTCCAGATCCCTTCAGTAGTTTTTACGTGAAAAAGTAACAAATATTCATCCATCCATCCATGCATACTCACAAACTTTCACATTTATAACATTAGTAAGGACTAGCGGACCTGGCAGACGTCGTCACCTGGCAGTACCACCTACCGGGTCCAATTGTAAATCTAAACGATTCGGGGCCCTACCTGAACACACTGTTTAGGAGGAGGTCAGTGACATACACACGTACAGAAGAATTATATATAAAAAATTTATAGAGTTTATTCATAATTTTATTTGTTAGAATCATGCATTATTCATATTATACCTATGAATATAATATATATTATTTGTTTAAATGGGTACCAAAAAATAAAAACTGGATGATATGATTCTTATTTTTCTGAGAACTGTTTTTCAAAACTTTTATATAATTTACTAGCCGTTGCCCGCGGCTCAGCCCGCGTGGATGTTATTTATCACGATAAAAAGTACTTTCCTCCCTAGGACACCATCTATCTCCTTGCCCACTTTCATTAAGATTCGTTTAGCCGTTTAGTCGTGAAAGCGTAACTAACAAAAAACTTTGCACCCACTTTTTACCGTCTTAAGGAATGATTTTCGAAAAAATATCTTATACGTGTCTCATGACTTTCGTTGAAGAATCTTCATTACTGAATTTCACTCGAATAACTTCAAAAACAGCAAAGTTTCGTACTAACTTCACACCCCGTTTTACACTCTTAGGGGGTGAATTTTAAAAAATCCTTTCTTAGTGCTTCCATACGTTATAAAAGGAACCGCTGTGCAAATTTTCAAGTTTCTAACTCTAACTTATTTAGTTTAGGCCCTGCGTTGATAAGTCAGTCAGTCAGTCAGCTTCTCCTTTTATATATTATAGCTGTTGCCCGCGGCTCCGCCCGCGTGGATGTCGGTTATCGCTGTAAAAAGTCTATGTGTTATTCCAGACCATAATCTATCTCTGTGCCAAATTTCATCCAGATCTGTTCAGTAGTTTTTACGTGAAAGAGAAACAAACATCCATCCATACTAACAAACGTAACACTATAACATCCATCCATCCAAACCTTCGCATATATAATATTAGTAGGATATACATATATAGATTTTCGTTACAATCAGTAGATACAGCAGTTCCATCATTTTACTATATCTCAGGGTTAGTAGTAAGAGCAAACAAATGGTATCCGGTAGAACAAAGCAACAGCCACATGGACCCGTTCACAATAGCCTTGCAACTGTGTTGATACCGATAGTTTTGTTTGTTCTTTACAAACAAAAAGCTAGATAACTCAGACGATTTTCTATCCATCCATATGCACCCGACATTTCTGAAACTTTGTATTACATGTTCCAGGCTTTAGGTTACAAGGGCTAGCTATTTTATTGCGTAAAATTCACCCCAATGTTCAAAAGGCTCTTTCTCTTATGTTATTTTGCTAGGGGCTGATGACTCGTGAGGATATTTTTCTAAATACAATTTCAGCCAAAATACAAATACTACCGATTTGACAGTGCAGATTTTAATTACCGTTAATTTTTACTAACACAATATCCATCAAAGACTTACATAATACCACACGAAGTTGTGTAGGTAGGTATATTTCTGTACATAAGTACAGGTCTACTGTGCTCAATACTAAAGATACAATACCATTCAAAAGTCTATAGGCTTACGGTAATTATTTACTATCAGGCTAATCATATGCTTCGCCACCAACTAAGAATAATAAATCCAACAAAAAGCAGCCGCAAGAAAAAGTCTAACGATCAAGGAATTATTTGACACCATACTATCGAGCAAGTCCGACTCGGGAAGGACCTCCACCTTACAGAAGACCACAGTCAAATAACTACACACAGCGGTGTAGTTGTGTTCTTGTGTGTGAGTATATCTCCAGCGCTCATTTAGGGATGTGTTTTAAAATAAACGTATTCCTATCCCAGGGACACTCTATCTTCAAGCCCTGGTATAAGAAAATGTGTTGGCAACACGCAAGTGATACCTCCTGTTTTTGCAAGCGTCCATAGGCTACGGTAACTGCTTATGTTTGTTTATTTGCCACCTAAGTAGTATTAAAAAATAATAAAAGCTAGGAGAAGATTCTGGCTGATAACGAAAGGTAAGTTTAGGTTTTTGTGACTAACTATGAGCTCAAGCATTGTAAAGACTCAAGACATTCGCAAGACTTTTGCATTTGAGCTAAAATGTTGACTAATACTAGATCGAGAATATACGAAACTTAAAATGATCCAAACAGTTATTTATGGTTACACGGTGGGCACAAGCCGCGTATATTGGGTATGTAATTGTGTGTGATATTGTTTATTTTGTTATGTGAAATTATTTTACATAAATATAAGCTTGTTATAATAGTTGTAAGATATAGTTCTGTCGGGACAATCCCACCCACATGCCCACCGCTGTGACTCCTGTGAGCCAGGATAACAGGGGAGTAACCACCTGATACACCGAGCTTTGACACTCGTGCGTCCCGTGGACAACTAAACCTACTGTCTTGGACCCCGCAACGAATTTAATCAGAAGTAAATAGGAGGAATTAGAAAGAATCTGTATAGGTTTGTAACCTATGACAAGGAGCACTACGGAAGACCTTAAACTACGGGACTTGTGTGAGCTCAGTTTGATTGTTATAATAATAATATGTATGGCAGAAACGTTCCCTCCAGATGAGACTAAATTCCCATAGTAGGCCGCTCCAGATGATACATGTAAGCTGTTCAACATAATAGTACGATCATTATGCCAAAGACTACACTCCCAGAGTATGTGATGAGCAGACTGCTCCTGATCGGAGCCAGGTGTTGAGCATTCACAGTTCGGCGATATATATGAATAACTTTTTAATGCCAGGTGATCGCACGCGGCATTAAAAAGTTGGAATTGATGTTGTCACGTGTAGACAAGATTTGGTTCTAAATAAATAAATATTTGTTTCATTATAGTATTATGTCAGTTGTTAGTATATAGAGTAATGTATTTATAACGATGCCTCAGTGTCCCTGACGTGTAGGTACCTTAATTAATGGTTTAATAAAATAATACAAATGTAGCCATGCGATTTAATTATTTGTGGTATGATTTGACACGAGTTTACAGCATTTCATAATGATAATTATGATATTTTGTATTGGTGCTATATTTATGTTGTTTAAAATATTTTATTTAGAAGTATTAACATAATTACATCGGCTTTTTATTGTATTTAAATCTGAGTGATGATTTGTGGTAACATTTGTTACGCGCCGCGGTGCTGTATTTTATACAATGTAGGTACCTATATCCATGTTATATATTTTATCCATATTTTAGTTAAGGGTACTAATGTATTTTGAACCTAATTAACATTTTGTACCTGAAAGATTATAATTATTAATAACATTTAACAAAAATAATGTTAATCATTTTTTTAAGGAAATGTTTTAACCTATGTATGTATCAAAATTTTGTATTTAACCATTTGTTACACAATTTCCCACGCGCGTAAATTGTCAAATCTGGGTAAACTATAAAACTCGTTACCTCGACTTTGGCAACAAATAGCTGAAATTAAAAATTGATATAGTTAAATTTACATACATTATCAAAATGATTGAACAAAATTTAACAATGTGGAACAGGATGTTAATTTAAGGATTAGTTTTGTTTTCTAACTACTATTATTAAATGTTCGAATAGGTAGTTGAAATTAAAACTGATGTTTTCCTTCCGAAAATGAACATTTATAACGAAAGATAATTTACATAATACCCCAATTTAATTAAAAAGCTCCACTAGTCAAAGTCTGCTCGTATTTGAATTAGGCACAAAGCAAATAACAGATTATTGTTGGCAGCAGATTATTAATGCTGAGCATATATTTGCTGCGGCTGTTCAATCAACACGGGCTTAAACGTGGCTTAGAACTGTAATCAGGTCTTGAACGGCGGAGCCGCGATACGTTACCGATTTCGTATTGGATTTAATTGAAAGTTCTGGCAAAATATTTGTTGAGTTTCAGTTGAAATGGATACAATTCGTTTTTTGATTTTTTTTTAATATACATACATAGTATATATAACATAGTAACTATTAAAAATACAGAAGATCTTATTATACTAAAATATTACTAGATTTAGACCGGCCGGCTGATTTTCTAAGAAACAGCGATGGCAAACTGACAATTGTGATCGCAAAAGTGACAGTTGTGATTGCTCGGTGACGGCACAATCTATCCACTAAACGTCAAAAAGGGCTCTTACGGAATACCGATTTTCAATCTGACAGCCAGATTTTGCTCGCTTTTTGCGTTGGCTCGGTTTTTGCTCTTACGGAATACCCCTGCCGTTGTCCATTAAATTGAGTAATAATATTTGTGTACAAATCATGAAAGTTAAATGTGTTTACAGAAAATCATTTAAATGTATATTTCCCTATTTAAAAAAAAGAACACCTAAAGCAAATAAAATTTAGGCAAGAGTGTGAGTCAAGACAGAAAGAGAGCTAAGGTTGAGCACACGCAGGAAGGACCTGAAAAATGTTGTACACCCCAGCTTGAATGTGGTGCAACATAGTGCTAAGGTGCAGGCGGTAAAACTATATAATAAACTGCCTCTGGAGTTCAAAAGCATGCTTTGTATTACTACTTTTAAAAATAAACTAAAATCACACTTGCTGGAAAAATGTTATTACAGTATTGAAGAATTTATAGGGAGCAAATAATGATTATCATTTTATTGTACTTTTAATGCCAATAACTTTAATTATAATATGACATGCCCATTTATGCTACAACCATTGATGACATTTAATGTAATACCTCAAATTTATTCTATTTCTTTAATTTTAATTTCCTTATATATATAATTGTATCTGTAGTGGACTTAGCTAATTTTAAGTATAATTGTAATTTTTTATGAATTTATTAGATGTAAGCGTAAAATTTTCTACACAATTGTATATTGTTTCTGAAATAAATGACTTATGACTTATGTGCTTGTTGTCTATAAGATTACAAATCTCTCATCTCTCTAAATCTGAAGTGACTTATCTACTTCAAATGTGTGAATGTGAAGTTTGCAACCAGCTCGAGACAATTTCTTTTTTAATTACCGTCTTTGTCTTCACTGCCTTCAAACGGTGACCAACTGTAGAACTTTTCTCTTTTCCTTTAAGTTGAATGTAATCAGATCCTCAGACGTATCTAAAGCACTTTATGTAGTATCGTGTTCACCAAGTTCGTTATCGTTTACTTAAAACTTAAGTTGTCAAGATATAACTTTACGTATAAGTACGCGTTTCTTGAAATCTGTACCAACTTCCATTTTATTTTCTCATATTTATTGTAATAACATTTGGGTATGCTTTTATACTTTTGGAATATATTATAGCAATTTATTACAGATACACAAAACCTGTAATGAATTGTTATATACAGCTTTTAAAACATCTTGAAGCAAAGAGAAACGAAGAGGCGGAAAATTTACAAATAAAAAACTGCTTAGTTTAAAATAATATCCACTCAACCTTTAATAACAGCCTGTTTGTGTCCATACTAAGAGGATTTGAAAACAACTAAGTCATGGTCATTTTTGCCAATTTTTTCACACTATTAGATTGAATTGCATAGTTTAATATTTTTATTACTTTACTCACGTTCTTAGCACTTCTTTTCAATTGCCTCCCCGCTTTCCACCAGGTCACTTGTGCTTCTGGCCTGGAACCTACAGCCCTGCACTCCACGTCATAGTTCCTGTCAGCTGACAGCGGCTGCCGCTTACTAAGAATCTGCACGCTCAGTGGTCTTACTGTAACAAACTGGATTCGTTGGCATAATGTAGGTAAAGGACCACTTAGATGTAGTCTTTGAATGATAAATTGGCTGAATTCACAGTGGTCGGAATAGGAAGCGTTATTTTTGGGGAAAAGTTTGTATGGATATATTCTGTTGTCACAATTGGACGAATATTGTTATTCTTGATTGGAGCCACTACAACAATGCAAACATCGCTGTGTTCGAAACACAGTGATTGTTGCATACAACATATCGACGTGTCAACAGCAAAAAAAAGGAACGATATTTAGTTTGCTGATAAAGTAGAGCCAAGAGTAGAACAAGTAAGAAACTCACGCTGCCTTATGACAATATTTTAAATTCACAAAAATATTTCCGCTTATTTTTCTCAGAAGAAACTTATCAGTTCTTTGTACAATTCTCGCATGAACTAATTTTGCAGTACTATATTTTAAAACTTGCCATGAAAACTAACAAATCAAAATGTGGGTCGGTACTCAAGAAAACTTAAGTAAAGTTTGAAAACTGTCTTCGATAAGAAAGTAAGCAAAAGAGCAATACAAAAATATATGAGTTTAGTTAAGTTGCCGGACTCTAGTTTGTTTTAGTTGAAGCGTTAAGAGGAAATTTTAACATCTACCATCTGTATCAAGTAATTGAAACCAACCAGATTTGCTCAGTCGGAAATTTCAATTGAGTGCTTGCTTATAATAGAGCCGAAAATGGCCACTTAACTTGAATCATACGGTTGGTTACAAGGATATATCATTAACATTCAACCATCGATTTATTTGTTTTTACTGTGACTATATTAAGTGAGTAGAATTTCTCCATTGTAGGTGTTTCTACTGTTCTAGATGCATTCAGATCAGAATGACCTAGATTGGCATAATGCAGCTAAACAATAGCACTTTTATGTCGTAAAAGGTTAGTGCCACAACTATGTACGTCTTGCCGGCTACAATATTAGCGCCAGTGCATTAGTGGTTAACATTAAATTCCACTAAGATTTTTATTTTTCCACATTATGGCTAGCTATTACTGCAAAAAAGATCCTTAAGGGTCAAAGTGGCTCTGGCCTACAAGAACAGACACTAAGCACACGCACACATACATATATTTACTTTTGTTAGAAGGTGCAAAGAATTCACTTCTTTTTGTGATTATTTCTTTAAGATGTTCGAACTTACAATTAATATCCAATATTACAAGTTTAGATTCTGGCGCTGCAAGATTGGTGTTGGAAGCTTGGCAGATGAGCCTCGAGTTCAGGTGTTGTCTACCAATGTTGGGAAAGGTTAGTGTGTTTACTGTCACGCCATCGGGTCGCTGCTCAAAAGAGTCATCTATGACGCTATTCTCGTGGTACCAGGTTAGTCGTGGACGCGGGTCACCTGCGAAGCAAAAACAAAAGATTATATTTAGTACTGTAGAAACTCGACAGTACTTCACTTTTGGCTAATTTGACACATCACTTCTATTGAACTAAGTGTTGCATTGTGCAATGCTCAGTGCGGTCGTAACCAGACGCACATCACCACCGAACCCCTAAACATTGAACACAAGTGAACTTGCTTTACTTGCGCCTTAAATGGTACTGGAAACTCCATCTTATAGCAACATTAACATGTGGTAGAATAAAAACGTAAGAAGCCCACCTGCCGAAATCAATGCGGGCGAAATAAAAAGGCTACTTATGAGATATGAAACAAATTCTCATGAATAAAATTGTAAAGCTTGGTAAACGTCAAGCTTTACTTTGAGACATTCTTATCGCTGTCAGACCCCAAGAGACATTGTCACTTAAAGAATTTAAAAATTCAGAACGAATTTACTTTCTCAACTTTCTTGAAATTCTAATTATTTACATATCTAGAGTCATGGCAGAGGCCCTGATGCGTAGAACTGCAAACGAGCGCAGCCGAACTTATCATTTAAGTGATTTAATGTTAATTTTGAGAATCATAATGACGATTTGAATAAGATTGTAAGACTGATTAGTGAAAAATATGCACAAATCCAGCATTTATTAAAGAACTAGGAAACTATTAAATCTAGGGTTTTTTTAATAATATTTTTGTGTGACACTGATTTTTTGGAATTTTATTTTTTTTATAACTATGTTTATTTATATATTTGTAAAACCTTATTTATCTAAAAGCCGATGTAATAAATCAGTTTTATTTGTGTAATAATTCATAAGAAACCACTACTCACTAATATAAACGAACTCAACGAGTCATCAATTTGTATAAGTTTATTCTTTTGTTCATATACACGAAATGCCATAACAAATTACAATATTACAACAAGTTATAGGCCACGCCAGGCTATACATCAGATTAGTGGATGCACAATACAACACATCAACTCGCCTCCCGATTATCTGGCAGGTTCACAAAAATACAATACTTTGGATTAGATTTTTTCCGCGCCCAGTAAAATGATTAGTTGACCTACTTCTGAAGATTGAGGAAAAATATCTCGCCTAATGTTATCTTATAAATATAAAGTATAGAAAAAATCTTAATAAGTAAGCTTTCACAGGCTCCGTGAAAATACAATTTATTCTGGTGGAAAAAAAAACTGTTAAAATTAACTGACGACGGCTCGTTTTTATATTGTGATGTATTTTATTTTATATGTTATTTTCAAACCTACCGACTCCTAGAAAGAGCAGTCGAATGCCCCAATATATATGAAAAAAGCACCGATATATATTATACTATCCGAATAGACCGTTGCTCAGACGCAAATATTTTAATCTTTTTAGAATTCTCTGAGCTTTTATATTCTCTCCCTTCCCGTTGGCAATGACAGCTAACGCTCCTAGACTTGATGCTAATTAATTGAAGTTTATTATATTTGATAATACTAGAGAGAATTGTCTTTCTTACAATGTAACAAAGATTGTTGACGTCTCATTATGAGGTCGAGAACAAGTACTAAAGTAAATATAAGCAGCCATTACAAGAGAGCAATTTTTCATTTTCAATTACTTCAGGAAAAATGTTTTTTTGGCAACAAATATTATTGTTATGACTAGTCGTTATGTACGAGTGGTCCAGTTTATTATCTTACTGAATCTTTATTTTTAATGAACAAATCATTAACCCATGGCGAAATATTTAGGACTGTCTACAGAGATATAATATTTTATATGGGGCTAGAAAATAAGTATAAAAAATAAAAGTAATTAAAAAGAACTAGGGTAGGTACAAAATACGAAGAAGTGCTTTTAGAAGAGGCAGTGCCCATGTACAAGTTGCTACCGTTATCTTGTCTCGGCAGAGGCACCCCCGTACCCCCAGATAGATCATCATACTGATCAAATCTTAAGACATTATCATGATTGATACAAACCCTGAGCAAAAGAATATTGTGAATCATTTTATACCCAATTCTATAAGTAAGGTGGTCGATATTAAACTTTCAATGAATTGACATTTATTATAATTGCTACTTTGCACAGTTAGAGTTTGACTTCAGCCACTTTGTAGAATTTTACCCGCTGTCGCTGGTACGTGCCTGATCGCTTTTTAACTTGTGGAAAGAGTACGGGACATCTACCTATTGTAAGTTGTACTAGAGCATGCAAAGTTATTCAATCAGAAGTCTGACAATAGAGCTTAGTTTGTATTAAGGTTGCTCCGTTACACAGACTCATAGTGACGCTAACTGTCTTTGTCAGTGTCAGATGACAGTATAAATTCATCTCGATTTATGTTTTAAATTGAGTTTTTAAATTGTTTGATATGATGCCCACGGCCACATTTTATCGGCGCACCTCCCGCCACCGACTGGGAGTTTATCCTCACATTCTAGAACTTCTATCGTGACGTACTGTGGGATTTCACATTTTCATTTCAGAGCTTTTGGAGCTCCCTTTCAAGGTTATCCCGAGATACTATAGCATGGGGTTCTTCAAGAAGGGAGTTATAAACTTCTAACTCTTCTAAAGAGTCGGCAATGCGCGAGTGATATCTCCGGTGTTACAAGCGTCCACAGGCTTTTTACATGACATGTGCTGTTGCGATGTATGTACCACCAGAAAATGTTAATAATATGTAAGTTATAATATGCTTTTATGTTAACATCATCATCTCAACCCTTAAACATCCCACTACTGGGCACAAGTCTCCTCCAAGCATTTGGAGGGATATTAGTCTACTAAACCACGCTAGCCAGACGGGTTGGTATAGGGTTTAGTTTCGAGTTTTCCCTTTCTTACCGTGGATAGGTATTGTCTGCTAGACTTACTCCCTTAGTCGACTCTTACGATACCCTAGGGATGAAAGACAGTCACCACCCGACATTTGTATTCTTAATCCGTCACCACATGGAAATGTTAACATATTATATTATAACTTATTAATATATTTATTACTTACATAGTTTGGGTTTATAAAGCCTATGGAGAGATGGCGTCATATATATTTTTCTAGAGTTAAAATCGGAATAAAATAAACCTCTGTCTCAAGCAGTGTCTGCAATTAGGTATTTTACCTTAAAAAGTGAGGTTGTCAAGATTTTGGGATAGGTTTAAGGAAAATCATAATCCTAACCGGGATTGATTTTATCTGCAAAATGTAAAAGCTAATAATACTAAACCAATTTGAACTATTGCTGAAATAATAATTTGATGTTTCGTGCAGCCGTGCGTGACTCCGTCTCCCGCATGGCTGGTTGGCTATGTGATTCGTCTAACACTTACTGATTGGTATAATAGGCAAAATATTTTTAATGGTTTAAGTATAACTTGAGTAGAGATTAACTTAACATTTTTCCTCTCCAACGAGAAAATTTGCCTACTTTGTATAAAGGTTTTCTAAAATAAATGAAATTAAATGGATATTTTTTAAACCAGAACAAATTCCATTAGTAAAATTCCAGGAAAATATTTTGGAAACCACATTGTATTTGTGCTTGTATTTTTTGTTCGATGAATCAATAGATTTTCTTAATACTGCAGACCTATACTTATAATTTCATGATATAATTACGCCTACGGATTTTTAAAACCAAGATCGACTTTATGCGATATATTCCCCCGCGACACAGCGCTTGCTCTCCCTAGTGCGGGAGTTGTCTTTTTATTTAAAATATTTTTTATTAACCGACGAAAAAAAAAGAGAGGCTCTCAAGTCGACCCGTATATTTGTTTTTTTTTTTTTTTTTTTTTTTTTTTTTTTTTTTTTTTTTTTTAATGTATGACCAAGCATAACTTTTTACAGGGTCGTCCGATTTCGATAATTCTTTTTTTATTCGATAGGATATACTTTGAAGTTGGTCCCATTTTAACGACATTCAGCTCTCATGATGGGATCCATGAGGAATTGAGAGAACTCCTCAAATATTATAGGCAAACATATAACGATTTTGATATTTTCTACAATAAGTCAAGCATTTGCATTCAGAAAGTATCATTTGGTGAAGTAAAACAGATGAAGAAGACCACAAATGACTGCCAGAAGTTCTCAATAATAAGCATTTTGTGAATGGCGATAGGATAATATAGATATCGAATAAGATAGTGACAGCGTCTGTAATAAAGTAAATTCAATGTTTTTGATGAAAATGGTACCATTAAACTAATCTGATGATGAACTTGGAAGGCATAAGCATCGGAACTCCATAAATAAACAATGTATTCTAGCCGTGTTTGGGCTTATTTGAGAGGTCATAAGATGCACTCTGATTGTAAATTATTAGATTTTCGGAAACTCCGTATTTTCAACTAGAAATAATACCCCTCAGTTAAATAAATACGAAATAATTGATTGTTCACTCATAACATTTACATTTGTTTACCGATTTTGTTAAAATTTGCTAAACATATACAGTTTTAATGACACTACATCATCAAGGAGACCTTAAATTGATCTACAACCGACACGGAAGACAGTTAAGGGCACTCTTCAATAGTTTATAGCAGCTACTTAACTACTAACAAACCATCTTACAAACAAATTATGTATTACGTAAAGTGAAATGGTAATAAATAAATGTTTAGCGCCGACTTAAAATAAATTAGTTATTTTCCATTAGTGCAGCAAAAATCAAAATCTTTGTTTGTAATCATAGAACATGGTTTATGTCTTGCATTGAGAGAGAGAGCGTACAAATTTAAATCTAAATCGAAGTACTCTGATTATAATTGAAACATTCATTGCCTATATTGTTACAGATTAGAATAAACATATTTAATAAATTTTGTAATAAATATAGAAATAATAATGGTAATTAATTCAAAATGTTCGATTTTCTAATAAAAAAAAACCTCGTCCTGTCTACTGAAAACGCGGCCAAGAGACTGGCAGCATTGCCACGCTGAATGGCAATGCTTATTCTTTAAGCCAAATATAAACCAGCGTTCTGGTCACGTGAAGCGTCGATTAAACGCTTCGACAGAGCTTTGAAAAGACCGCGAGCACTTGCACCCCACCCAAACGGCATAAAAACATAATCTCCGATGAGAATGCTGTATTTGCGCCCCTTGAGAGTCTCCGCAGATGCAACAGCAGCACCACCTGCTGTGCTTGGGAGATGGGATGGCGTGATGGCGTAGACACATGCTGCATTCCACATCAAAGGCCTACCCATCTTCCAGGGCAGTAAAGACGGTATGTTTTTACTGCAGGTCTCTTACCATCGTTGTGTACACAATATATACCTATACACAATTGGGTTCCCGTACAGCTGTAACGCCAGTGGTGACAAGAGCGCGTCGGAGTATGTCATTTAGGTTAGCGTGCCGTATTTTAAGAGATGTAGGGCGCTATACTAACGAGCAAGCCCGACTGGGGTAGGACCTCCACCTTACAGAAAACCACAGCCAAATAACTACACACGGCGATGTAGTTGTGTTCCTAAATGAGCGCTGGCGACCTGTACCTGTATACAGGTCTCCAGCGCTCATTTAGGTATTCATTTTGAAAGAAACGTTTTCCTGTCTCAGGGATACTCCATTTTAAAGCCCTAGTGTAAAAAGGTGGGTCGGCAACACACACAAGTTATACCCCTGGTAAGTATTGCAAAAGTCCATAGGGTACGGTAACTACTTAACATCAGGCGGGCCATATGCTTGTTTGCCATCCTAGTAGTATAAAAATATATGCGGCCTGCACTCCTGCTGCATGACAGGTCGTGGTGTCCTAGGCTATCGACGGCTTCACCACCGCAACATCTATGCTGAGAAATAGAAGAAGCACCTTGACGAAGGATAAAAGTATTAAATATTAATGCAGCAGCTTCGTTAGCCTAAAAAAAAATTGTTTGGTGGACTATAAGACGATATTTGGTTCAGTGGCATAAGTGGTTACCTCGCCGTTTACCACTACGCGGCGTGTTTTAGGTTCGATGTCCATACGGGAAAAAAGTTGTGTGACCCATGGTGGTGCCAATGGTTGTCCCTAGTATGAGTGTACTTTGTATCCGTCAATTGTATATTTGTAAAGTCTCCCGCGACACAGGGCTTGTTACCTAGCGAGGGACTTGCCTTAAAAGAAAAGGAAATAAAAGATTTAGATTTTATTGTTTAATCAAAGGTACAAAAATAAGGGTAAGTAATAAAAAAAAATTAAAACTTCTAAACTACAAAGATATGTATATTGACTTTTTAGAAAAAATCGCGTTCTCCATCTTTGATCACGAAATAGATGTTATATTCGTATTCAACACCCCCGAAAAGCTCGAAGAAGACACCATAACAGGTCACTTGTCAAAAGTAGTAACTCGTTAAAGGAGGCTAATCGGATTCGGCTGGGTAGTGTTTGAATGGCTTAGCCATATCTCCCTGTCCTAAATATCGCAGTATCTCAAGAAAAAATGTTTGACCCGTGTATGTTACCAGTGATGAACATTATACATCTGAGACGAGGTCGTATACTAAAGCCGCGCTGTGTTAAACCTTAATAATAATAATATTTTCGAGACAACTCACACATCGCTATCTGATCCCAAACTAGGCAGAGCCTGAACTATGGTAACCAGACAACTGATAAACATACTTATATATTTCTAAATACATACATATTATAAATAAATTACACCAGACACAGAACAAACATTCGTGCTCATCACACAAGGGTTTGTCCTGGGTGGGAATCGAACCGTCGTGGGTTCGATTTCCACCCAGGAATCCAGGATCCGGCGTAGCAGTCAGAGTCGCTAACCACTAGACCAACAGGCCAGTTAATGCTTATGTATACATAAGCATAAGGATTTATTTGCGCTGTGTAAATCTTTATGTAAACGTAAGCTTAATGCTTATGTTTACATAGCATAAGGATTTACACAGCGCAGTGATCTCAGTCAAAAGACGTGCACTGGTAGACCAGTGCGCTTCTTTTGATTGAGATCATAAGGACTTTATAACCAATTTGTTATGTATAATTATTGATATGTATATGTAAGTCACAAAAAATTAAAAAATAATATCTTTTTAACAAAAAATTGAACCGACGAAAAAAAAAGGATTTGAAAAGTAAAAAATAATAAAGTTTTGAGTCGGCGCCAAACTAACGAATAAGCAAATTAATCTATACCTACGTATATAATACTTGCCCTAACTAATTCACCAACGCAGAGCATTATACATAAAGTGAGATGATGGCTTGTTTGTTTGGCGCCGACTCAAAACTTTATTATTTTTTACTTTTCAAATCCTTTTTTTTTCGTCGGTTCAATTTTTTGTTAAAAAGATATTATACCAATTATATTATATTAATTTTATACTATTCAACGATTGCAACATTTTTAATTCAATTTAAGTAATTAAACATAATGCAATGTCCGAGCGTTATTTTGTATGGCATGCAAGTTGCTGTCTTTTTCTGTTAGGTACCTCAAATTGTAACTCATACCAAATTGCAAATGATATGTAATGCTGGCGATTAAGAATTTTATAAACTGTAATTCTTTCTTCTTGTGTTCTGTGTTATTTAACAATTTACTTTGAATCTTACCGTGTTAAGTAGTCAAATTTTACATACGCACATCATAAACATTGGATGGAGCTCCACTAGCTTTTATAAATAATGTACATATTACTAACACTAGTTTTATAAAATCATTGTTACTAACACTATATGAGCTAGCCCGAAATAAACGAGAATAAAATTTAAGAAAGGTAGGGCACCATACTAGCGAGCAAGCCCGACTGGGGAAGGACCTCCACCTTACAGAAGACCACAGCCAAATGACTACACACAGCGGTGTAGTTGTGTTCCTGTGTGTGAGTACAGGTCTCCAGCGCTCATTTAGGAATGCATTTTGAAAGAAACGTATTCCTATCCCAGGGTTACTTCCATCGTAAAGCCCTGGTGTAAAAAAATGGGTTGGCAACACGCAAGTGATACCTCTGGTAATGCAAGCGTCTATAGGCTACGGATACTGCTTAACATCAGGCGGGACGTATGCTTGTTTGCCACCCAAGTAGTATAAAAAAAAAAAAAATGTTTATTAATTATTTATAAACACATAAAATATTCAAAACGTGCATCAATTTATGTGAAAAACAACGGACTTTTGAAGCACAAATTAAAACTTTTTAAGCGAAACATCCTCCGTTAATACCTTAAATAATTAGACATGTCTTCATTTTAAGCCGCTCAAGTTCAAGAATTTGATTAATACAATAAAGTAAATTATAAGATTTAAGATTGGGTCTCTATGAATTATTCAGAGATGCAATTTACTACTCGATGACTAATGTTAACAACGGTAAGTATATTTTCGACTGGTTTTGGCCGTGTTTTATCAATTTTTTGTTTTTTTTTGTTCTCTAGGACTCAAGTTGCATCAGCATGTATAAGTATTATTTTATTAAAGCAATTCAAAATATCTTTGTCGACTAAAAAAGAACTGTCAGTTCGCTTCAGTATTCCTCTTAAGTTCTTCAAAAACAAATCCGATGGAATACAGTTTCTTATTATTAGTAGGTATGTAACCTACTTGTCAGCAAAAGTAAAATATTTGCTCATTCATATTTCATATCTGGGTCAAAGTAGTAAGGCGCACAAGGCTCCAGAATCGACAAATCTTGAATTTCCTCCTAAAATATAAATCACTGGCTCCTCAAAATGTACCTACCACATACTTTCACTATTTAATGTTCCCTGCCTTACCTCTAACGATGCTTTTACTAATATACAAACACGTTTAAAATCTTTATACAGTTAATATTTATTAATTCAATTAATACTTTTATTATTAGAGACAAACACTTTTTTTTATAAAGACAACTCCCGCACTAGAGAACAAGCTCTGTGTTGCGAGGACTTTACAAACATACAATTAACGGACACAAATTACACCCAGACTCAGAAGAATTCTTCGTGGCTAACACAAAGTTTTGTCCCTGTGCGGGAATCGAACCCACAACCTCGTCCACAGCAGGCGCATACTACACCCACTGGACCACCAAGGCAGTCAAAAATTTGTTATACCTTAATATCACAGATTGCGTGCGGCCACGTTACTGCAAGCTGTATGTCGTAAGTGCGTCGATTACATTTTTAAACATATTCTAAAACAATATTTTATAGAATCTAGGATAATGAATTAGTTAAGTTATTCTTACCACCAAAACACTCGCAGATGAGCTCCAGGGTATCTCCCTCATTATAGGGCTCCAGTAGACGTGTGTGGCTGCGGGTCTTCGCGTCCATTATTGTTGGTCGGTTTGGTGGCGCTGGTAACAAGAAAAGAAACTAAATTTAAAATGACATTTTGAGAAAATATTTGCGATACCATCTGTCAATAATAGATTTTCATCGGGGACAAGAAAAAAAAACTAAACGAAAGATGTCACGTAAGTCGTTCATTTAAATAATTCGTTTATGTCATAGAATATTGATATCTTACGAGCAGTGTTATTTTTCTGTTTTAAAGACTTATAATATTTTAACTTGTAAAGTAAGCTGAAATAAAAAATATTCAATTTATAAAAGTCAGTCATAAATTTGAATCATAATTTTAAACCTCAGTAACCTAACCTCACAAATGAATATAAAATTATTTGAAATTGGAATAACCTGCCCCTCTACACAAGTGGCATAAACGGTAGTCGAATCGAATATAAATGGGATTTAACGTAAGTTTGCGATATCATATCGTAAAATTATATCAAATCCCATACATTTGCTTACCTAATCTATTTGATTCGACTACCATTTATGTCGCTTGTCTAGAGGGCCTGAATTCAAACTACATTAAGTTGACCATAAACCTTGACAGTCACTGCACCAATAAGTTCAATAAACATAACTAGTTAAATAATAATATAAATAAATGGTAAAAAATAACTAAGCATAAAGTTCCAAATAACCGACATGCACGCCGGCGGAGCCGCGGGCTACAGCTAGTCCTCTATAACTGCATGTAATGAAATATGGCCTTTTTCATTTTCATCATAGAAAATACTTTTTGATGCTTAAAATTCTATCTGGAATACTGGAGGAACGGTAGTGCCCCTGCCAAGATAAGACAACGGAAGCGCAGGACACTACCTACCTTCTCTCGAAGCATTTCATCTTATTCTAATACATTAAATATTTCCCTGATATTTTAAACGGATCGGCATTTATCACCTTTCAATGATAGTACTTGTTTATATTTGAGAATCTTGAAAAATTTCGCTACATCTTTTATAATATATCATTATCATACTGTACGCGTCCAATAAGAAGGAACCTAATTACTTTTAATCTCGCCAACTATTTCCTTAAATCACGATCAAATCGTATCAACAACAAACAAAAACTAAAAACAAACGCTCTTTTACAGTTTAATTTATATGTAGTTTGGATTGCTTTAAAGTGCATTTCTGTTACCATAACAGATAAAGAAGTAAGAACACAAGACAGGTAACACAAGATTGGTGAGCAAACTTAAATGAGTTGATTTAGAACTTACAAATGGACCCTTCACGCGTCCTTTCTAATGAACTCCTCAATAGTTTAGGGTCAGTTAAACCACAACGATTAACCTCTATACTAACACGTACTTCTAGAACAGTTATGGTGTCTACAACTATTGTAACAATGGTTCATATTTAATATAACTTTTTTTCATACTACTTGAGTGGCAAACAAGCATACGGTCTGAACCATAGCCTATGGACGCTTGCAATACCAGAGGTTTCACTTGCGTGTTGCCAACCCATGTTTTTACATCAGGTATTTAAGATGGAAGTAACCCTGGGATAGGAATACGTTTCTTTCAAAACGCATCCCTAAATGAGCGCTGGAGAGCTGTACTTACACACACGAACACAACTACACCGTTGTGTGTAGTTATTTGGCTGTGGCGTTCTGTAAGGTGGAGGTCCTTCACCAGTCGGGCTTGCTCGCTAGTATAGTGCCCTACCTCTCTTATTATTTTTTTTTATCAGGCCTCTCGAAAGTTTAAACGTGCTACAAAAACGATTAGTTATTCATTTGTTTGTTCTGTATTCACTTTACTATTACGTACTATTAAGTATTCTGTGCTATTACTAGAAGTTAAAGAGAACGCACAAAGTAAACAATAGAACGAAAGATATCAGAATGAAATACCTGCAGTCGTAGATACAGAACAAAATCAGTATAAGAAACAAAATTCAAACTAGTGACTATAGAACCAAGTGAACAGCATTCATTAATATAATATTAGCATTTTTCTTTAGATATTCACCACTAAAGCATGTTGCCTCCGTTTTATAAAGAAATACAAAGATTGAATGCACAATTTTTATTATACCATTAAGGAGGTAAACAAGCATAAACTCCGCCTGATGGTAAACAATTACAGTAGCCAATGGATGCTTGCATTTCATCTATTTCTTCTATACTCGATACTATAATATTATAAAGCTGAAGAGTTTGTTTGTTTGGTTTAACGCGCTAATCTCAGAAAGTACTGGTTTGATTAGATTTTTTTTTTGTTGAATAGTGCATTTATCCAGAAAGGCTATAAGCTATATAACATCACGCTATGATCAATAGGAGCGGAGCAGTAGTGAGATATGTTGCAAAATCGGGGAAAATATTATTCTCTTCTGAGTTTCCGTCGCGTACGCTGCTTAAACGGTTAAAGTTATGAAAAATATAAGTATTGAAGAATTATTCCGCTTTAAAATATCTATAAAAAATTCCGCGACAGCATATGTGGTAGACATCTTAGGGTTAACTCACTATACCGTTATTTATGGAAATAAAAATTGATTTAAAATAATTCATTATCTGCGAAGCTATTTTTATGAACATGATATTAATCCTTATCCAAACAAATACGCTATTCGTCATAAGAATTTGATTTTGAACAAATTTGTCCTTTACATCATTTGTAGGTCCAAAGTCCGTATAATGTACCTACGTTCCAAAAACGACCCCTTGTAGCAAATACATTAAGAAATATAATTACTTTTCAGCTACAGTATGTTTTGTACCCCTTGGCAACGTGCACCTCAATAATCATTATTGCGTATCAGTCTTCCGTAGTGGAGATAAATTGACAACGTACCTCGTCGAAACTGTTCGTTTTCCCGAAAATTTAAAATAATAATTAATAATTTTTTGCATGTCTCAACATAATCCAGTAAACTCGCATATTCCCAATTTATGTATATTACAAATTTTAGTTATATAGCTAAAAATATTATTTACAGTGAAAGCAATTGACTGAAAAAGAGTACTTGAGTAAAAAGGCCTGGCTCAGTGACTAACGGCCTTAGGTGCCTACTATAGTTGTTGCCAAAGCTACACAGAATATTTTGGTGAAACTTTTATATTATTTATTTTACTAAGTTTTGCGTAGAAACATTATAAACGAACAGACAAAGTTCACCACTCTGTTTGTATAAATTTATGAACAAGTTGACCGTGAGATGGAAAAGCAATTAATACGTCAAAGGTTTTGCTAAGCTTGCCTAAGCTCACTTTAGGTAGACCTAATGATAAGCGGTCAGGGCATCTATAGATGCTTCCTACACACCCACATCTGTGGTAAGACGTATTATTTAAATCAGTTAATCATAATGCCCTTTAAAAATAAAACATTTATTGCTATAAAATTT
Source organism: Trisateles emortualis (assembly GCA_947095525.1). Taxonomy (NCBI): domain Eukaryota; kingdom Metazoa; phylum Arthropoda; class Insecta; order Lepidoptera; family Erebidae; genus Trisateles; species Trisateles emortualis. Next base: position 575,102 of record OX352748.1, on the reverse strand, counting down.
ATAACAACTGTTTCTAGTGTTTTCACTACTGTAGGCACTCTCGGAGTGCAATTTTTTTTCGGGTGGCAAACAAGCATACCACCTGATGTTAAGCAGTAACCGTAGCCTATGGACGCTTGCAATACCAGAGGTATCACTTGCGTGTTGCCAACCCATTTTATTTTATTTTAATTTAGCCACAAAGTAACATCAATTGCACAGGATGGCATTTACGCAAATTGCATCTGCGTTAAAAAGATTCAAGTAACAATGTAACGATCTGTTAACTGTTTTATTTAAAAAAATCATGTGCAGAGTTCAATTAATTGGAGATCCGTTAGTCTGATATGTAATTACATAGAGCGACAACAGTGGATCAAGTTTATGGTTTTAATCACTACCTTTTGTGTGAGGGACTCAATAGTAACAGTTACAGTGTAAACGAATAATATACAAGTTGACATGTTTATGATACACTAGATTGCACACGCAGCATCGTCCTTGCGAATATATTGATGAGGAACAGTGATTTGTTTGAGATAAAATATGAGCCTATGAGCTATTCTAGACTATAATCTATCTATGTGCCAACTTTCATTTAGATCCATTCAGCCGTTTTAGTCTCCATACAAACTTCGCATTTATAATAGTAAAGTAAAAAATAAGTCAGTAAAATCAGTTACAGTTCAGGTACACTACGGACACATCTCTAGCTCAGAAAAATCTTACCCACTTACTACTAGGTGATAGTAAATACTCGCACTCCCCTGGCTGCCTCTGTTTGTTTGTATGTTTGTTTGTTACCTTTTGACGATTAAACTGCTGAACGGATTTTAATGAAATTTTGCAAGTAGAAAGATGATATCTTGGGTCCATCCCCTGAATAATATAGGATACATATTACAGCGATAACCGATATCTCACTAATAGGTAAATATTCTCACTCGCCTGGCTTCTCCTATTTGTTTGTAATTTTAAAGAAATTTTACAAAAAAAAAAAGATGGCTAGGGAAGGACATAGGGTATATTTTACGATATCAACAGCTAGTACAATTATAAGATTTGCTCGTTTTAAGTAATACGATAGAAATAATTAAACGACTGTATTGTTTACACTGTGGGTACTCTCATAATCCCAGTATGTCTACAACACGTACGTGTTCTTTGTTCACGCCTAGTATTTGCCTCTTTGTCTCGCATTAATTACATCCTTATTGTTTGCTAGACTATATTTGTATCTATTTCATGACCAACAATGAATTTTCTGTAGTAATTAATTACATTATATTATACAGCTGAGGAAAGTCTGTTCTTTAAATATGTAATAAATCATTAATTATCTACAGTAAATGTATGCTTTACTTTATTTGAAAAAAAAAAAAACTTTTAGTATGTAATTCTTTATTTTAATTAAAAATGAGATATGTAACATAAATTAATGCTATATAAATATACAAGAATAATAATAATAAGTGTGTAATTAACAACAAAAACGATTATTTTTTCAAATAAAAATGTAATAATTCAACTTTAATTAAGGCTGTTTTTAAGAAGCTTTGTAAAAAAACTATTTTAGAAGTAATACTATGGTAATTTAAGAAAGTCAAACTACTAATCAAGACGCCATCCAAGAAATAAAGGCTCAACTCATAACATCCTTACTAATATTATAAATGTAAAAGTTTGTGAGTATGGATGTTTGTTACTCTTTCACGCAAAAACTACTGAACGGATCTGGATGAAATTTGGCACAGAGATAGATTGTAGTCTGGAATAGCATATAGACATTAATATCGCGATAATCGACATCTACGCGGGCGGAGCCTTGGTCAACAACTATATCCTATACTTCAACGCGCAGTCACAGTGCGAAAGTAGGCCGCGTGTGCTTTGACGCGTGATTATAAAATCGGACGCCGCTTTTTACACGACTGTATTGGCCATATTTTTCCATATCTCTATAAATCGCCTGCGTTAGGTATTATAAAATCGTTAGTTCACCAAAATATCGATTTCAACAATTGCCATTTGAAAAATGCGTGACATTGATACGAGTATGTCCATTTCAAAGCCTCACAAATCCCCGCGTCCGTCGTTTATATGAAACCACAGAAATGGGCTTTTCAACAATTTAAACGCAGATGAACGATGGTGGCGAGTATTTTGGTCGTTACAACCCCGCGCCACGCTGGCTCAGCTGTTAAAAAATAAATAAGTAACAAATTAATTAAGAACGACTTCTTTCAACGAAAATATTTATTCAGAGCATAAAGTTATATTTAATTAATTTTTGACTCATCAAAAACGCGGACTGACGCGATATATGTACATTATAATTATATTTATTTAACTAGGTACTTGTATTTAATAAACATCGGCTCACTTAATTAAATATTAGCTGTTGCCCGCGGCTCCGCCCGCGTGGATGTCGGTTATTGCTGCAAAAAGCCTATGTGTTATTCCAGATCATAATCTATCTCTATGCCAAATTTCATCCAGATCCGTTCAGTAGTTTTTACGTAAAAGAGTAACAAACATCCATCCATCCATCCATACTCACAAACTTTCACATTTATAATATTAGTAAGGATATATATGTATATACACTCACATATCTACGCTTTCATATTCTATAGCTAAAAAGCAATATTGGATCAGTCAGCCTATCGCAGTCCACTGCTGGACATAGGCCTCTCCTAACACGCGCCACAGCACACGGTCCTCCGCCTTCCGCATCCAGTCCGTCCCAGCAACCTTTTTTAGGTCGTCGGTCCACCTAGCTGGGGGCCGCCCTACCTTACGCTTACCGAGTCGCGGTCTCCACTCTAGGACACGTCTGCTCCATCGGCCGTCGGTCCTTCTACAGATGTGACCAGCCCATTGCCACTTCAGCTTGCTAAGTCTGCGAGCTATGTCGATAACGTTCTTTGTCGGATTACCTCGTTGCGAATTTTAACCTTCAAAGAAACGCCAAGCATAGCTCGCTCCATAGCCCGCTGTGCGACTTTTAATTTGTGGACTAGTCCCATTGTGAGCTTCCACAATATTAGATACAGAGTATAAAATAATTATATAAATAACGTGATTGATATTCAATTAAGATTTGACATCAAAATCAATTATTTCTTCACCACTAATACTCATACATATGACAGCTTTATATATACTATTTACTATATAAATACACTCAAGACCCTTCCTACATCGCCCAACCCCTGCGTCGGCAGCCATCAACACAGAAATAAATCTCAACCCTTATACTACCCCAAGAACAAGAAACAACAGCTGTAATCGCCCGCATAAATGAATAACGGGATCCAAACGCACTTAGATTTAGACCCGAGCGGGTCCGGGTAGTGACGGTTTATTTAATGTAACGCTGATGGACTGGGAACTAACTTGGGATACGTAAGACAGAGTATATTGTGTAGAATTTTTGGAATCTTTTGTTTTACTAGTTGATATCAAGTGTTATAAAATAATATAACAACTTCATTAGAGATTTATCTGCGACGTAGGTTTGGTTACTTTTGTTGTTATGGCGACAGTCGACCAAGTGGCCATACTGATGTCTTGAAGGTGGCCAAACAGATGAAAAGCTCGTCATAGAAGTACATTGAAGAAACCCAACTATGTAAAAGTTAAGGGTAAGTCCCTCTAACCTTTTAAAGACCGCAACCAAATATAACACTTCTTGCGTAGTGTTGTGTTTTTGTTGATGACTCGGGTTATTTAAAATCTTTTAGGGAAGCGCTTTACTAGAATTATAAGCATAACTACCATAGGCTATGTCCACTGCTCATCATCTGGTATGTTTTTATTACTTTAACGGTATAAAAAAGCATTTCCAAAATGTTTTTGGAATATTTCAAATGATCAAACCAAGAAACACCCTATAAATTACTTAAACATATAAGAGAGACGTCTTTGAACCTTTTGAGAGAACACGTGCGAAGATACAGGTAGGCGTAAACCAACAAAACTGAACAACACTCGTGTCCCGAATTTCTCTAGCCACCCCAAAATGTGACCAATAAGAAATTTGCTCACGTATGTGTCCAAAAAACGTCCGCAAAAGTTAAATTTAATCGTGCAACTAGTTACAAAGAGCGGGCACGTAGACTTGCAACGAACGGAGGGATGGAGGAAATTGTCCTTCTGAAGTAACCTTATTCATACGGTGACACTAATGTGCCGTGAAAAACTATAACAGAAATTACATTAATAATGTTGATTTTTAATAGTTTATTTATGTACAAACTCAAGATCTTAATATGAAGGTTCAAGTACAATTTAAGTATGAATTACTAGCTGTTGCCCGCGAGAATAGCCTATGTGTTATTCTAGACCATAATCTATGTCTGTGCCATCCAGATCCGTTCAGTAGTTTTTACGTGAAAAGTAACAAACATCCATCCATCAATCCATCCATACTTACAAGTTTTCGCGTTTATAATATTAGTAGGATGAAAGACGCAAACTCGTAAAAATATTAATACAACAAAAAATAAGTAAGTGGAGTCACAGATATATAAAATAATACCATCATACTTTTATCTGGCATACCATACCTGTTTGGCCACATTAATGTGAGGAGGTTATTACTAAAAAAGATAAATCATTTATTGAACTAGACGTCAAAGGTTCTCATCATTCAAATAATACAGACTAGATGTGGATATACGTAGACTGATATATTTAAATATTATACATATTAATCAATTGAATACTATCAATCAATCTCTTGTAGCAAGAAAGAATATATATGGTAATAAATGTATAGTATTAGAGGCTTAATCAAAAAGGTGTAGTGATAAAATTATAGCTGCACATAAATTTACAGCAAACCAAATAAAAGGAGAGTGGGGAGGCCTTTGCCCTGCAGTGGGACAGTACAGGCTTATAATAATAATAAAAATAAATAAATAAAATAACAGAAATTTTCTTAACGTACTATTTAATGGAAGTAAAAGTATGAGAGTAGTTTTGTAAAACACTAAAAGTAATAATGATAAGAAAATTTGCCTCACTTGTTCAATAGAAAATACTGCAATACTAAATAACATAGGTAGTATTAAACCACAGGATACAAAACTAACAAAGAATGCTTTGTTCTGTGACTAAAACACAATTTGAGATGGAGTTTTGCAAGCTGGAGGATTAAATGTGGATAAAGTTAGACTTTAGTTACAAGTAGACAGATATCTTTCTAGTTTTACGACTTGAGCTGGATGATTTAAAATGTTAGTTTTTAAGTTAGGTAACACCTTGGTTTTAATGTGAATAAATTCGCTATTTTAAAGTTATATAAATAACTAATACAATTGATCATCACCGTACTAAGACACAGAAAGGCACACAAACTGTACTCATGAAAACTTTCAAAAAACACAAAAAAGGTTCTTAAAATCAGGTCAAACGAGTTCTGTGCCAGTTAGTCGACAGTTTTAATATTAACAAACGAATATATAGATGAAATATTAAAAATCGAATGTATTTCCGAACGTTTGCTGCGATATTAATTGATTCGGGTTTGCAATGATGGCCCTCCATGTTTTTCAATCAACAACAGGACGCAATTATATGGTACTAGCTTCCGTCCGTAGGAACATTCATTTTTTTCGGGTTGAAAAGCCTATGCTATTCCAGACTTTAATCTATCTTCGTGCTTAATTTTATCCAGATCCATCGAGTATTTTTTGCGTGAAATACCAACAAACATCTATCTATCCTCACAAACTTACACATTTATAATCATCATATTAACCCATAAACGTCCCACTGCTTAGTACGGGTCTCCTCCATACACTTGGAGGGATATTAGCCTACTACACCACGCTGGCCAGACGGATTGGTATAGGGTTTATTTTGAGATTTCCTTCTCTTGCAGTGGATATTGTCTTCCGGACTTACTCCTTCAGTCGACTTTTACGACACCCTCGGGATGGAGAGGGGTAGTGACATTTTGTATTCTTAATCCGTCACCACACAGAAATTTATAATATTATAACATTTATATATAATCAAAACGCGCAAGCGATGTCTATCTGTAAATCACATTTTTCGTATAATTTCTAATTCATAACTTATCGTAAAACATTTGAAGCCGTAAAACAGATAGCCAGTGCCGAATTTATTACCTTTTTTTGTACAACCACAGGGTAAATGAAGTTCTAAAATATTGAAACAGTAAAGTTTTCAGCCTTTTGCAGCTACGCCACATCGCATGATAGGTACTGTCGCGTGCACGTTTACTGCATGAAATCGTAACCGCCGCAATTAAGCTGAAGGCGCATACATCGAAGCTTGCACCCGACAAGCTGTCATTTTACTACAACGTAAACGTAAAACGCCTTATAAATAAAAAAAAAAAAATTGCTTTATAGCTAATCATAAAGACATTCAGAGCCTCTAGACAAGTGGCATAAGCGATAGTCGAATCGAAAAGTCAAAAAATAAAATGTATGGAATTTGACGTGAGTCTACGATTTAATGTCGTAAACTTACGTCAAAATCCCATACATTTGCTTTTTTGACTTTTCGATTCGACTATCGCTTATGCCACTTGTCTAGAGGGGCTGGTCTTTACTAGCTCCATACCATATGTTAGGTTTTTAAATTTGATGACGGAAGGAATTTAAAGTTCTTAATATGTTTTTATCATTATAAAATCACCTGTGTCGTCCGAGAAGGTCTAAGTAGCACGACTTAAGCTCAAATTGAAAATTGCATTAGCAATTTCTCTACAACATCTGACTATAAGGTATGTTACGTCGCCTTCTTTCCGATTTTCATCAATCTGAATAATTTAAAAAATAAACAAACTTTTTTCCTCAAAAACAATAAACAATAAGTTATAATTTAAGTGGATACTTTGTTTGTTCATGACACTGACACTCAAACTTCAATCGTTACGATAGGTAGGTACACGTTTTATTTGACACAACTTTCTAAACGCTCTTCGTTTAGAAGAAAAGCCCCCAGTTATGAATATTTACAATTGATCACGAAATATACCATTTCAAAAGTTCTTTCATTCTCAAGAGTCCAAAGCACAAACTGAAGATAAATTAAAAATTCAAAAAACACGACGGGCGTGAGTTTTTTTTAATATCCCATTATTCCTCCCCAGAATGTCGAATGGACCCCTGGATCGTGCCCGGAACTAATTTCGTTTGGAAATTATTGAAAATGTCTGTAATGGTATTTCGGACGTTTATAGAAATAAAGTACTTTGATCGCGCATACGTTTTAATGAAAAGCGTTACGTGTTTTTTCATGAGAAAAATGTTATTAGAAATATTATGAAAGCGCCAGTTCTATTTCGTTTAAGGTTTAGTTTATTTAAGCTTAATAACGTATTTTGGGAACAAGTACAAGGAAAATATAAATCAAATCAAAAATGTCGTGTGATTTACAAAAAAGATTCCTTATTTTTTGTTGATTAAAAACTTAAATATAATAATAATAATAATAATAATAATAATAATAAAAACTTTATTGAGACATCACAGTACATTTTTAAGTAAATAAACAGTGATAAGTGTTTAGTTAATAGGTAAATACAATGACTGCTAACGTCTAAACTAGGCCGTGCCTGTGTCTTAGACGTTAGTTTCCTTCCGATGTTAATATAAACAGGAAATACAGTGTACTAATTAACTTAAAACTACAAAAAACAAAACAGAATAAAAACAAAAAAGGTAAGTAAATTATTAAAGAACATTAATTATTATTATGAAGCGGGTAGGTAGCTCACGTTCGCACCATGCGTAGCTCAGAGACACTCCAATAGTGACTACTATGTGTGCGAACTTGGACAATTTATTTGTATGGTATATTATTCCATTGTTTTGCATCAAGTTGTTTTAGTTTAATAATAAATTTTCCTTAATAATTGGAAAATCATTGTATTCACACTCACACTAAGTATTAAATACATTTTATCTATCACCAGCTGTACTGTTGCCCGAAGGCCCCTAGCTGTTGGCCATCAGGGTAAAAAATTGTATCCTGTAATTGTAATAATATTCTGTCTATCCTATGTACTTTCTCAGGATACCATCTATCTTCTTGACAAATTTTATTAAGATTATTTCGCCCATTTAGTCATGAAAAGGTAACAAACAAACATACTCGTACATATAAACAATCAAACAGAGTAAATTTTGCATATATAATTATTAAGTATGGATAATGTTTCAATTAAAATTGGAAAATATATTTATTAGCCGACTAAAATTTACTACAATTAGCGCCCTTTGACGGCAACAAAATCGACGTGCTGGTGCGATATCTACCTCTTTCTTAATATAATTTCATTGATCATTCAACATTAAAAATATTTACACGATTCTTACCCATACTTTAATAAACTACTTAACAATTTCTAATTGATCGCTGAGAGATCGTCACCGGGTTAGTTAAGAAGTAAGAAACAACTACTTGGGAAGAATAAATCAATAGAAACTTAAGCATTATTAAAAGTACGAGATGGAATTAATCTGAAACTATATAATATTATTACAACTCCGACGACAAAAGTCGTTTAAAATATTGTTCAAGATTTTAAGGCTCTAAGTATATTTTCTTTTGAAACTTGTGAACCCAAATTCTTTTAAAATATTTGTAGACATGAAGGTAATTCATATTATTATATAAATTTCAAAGAAAACTTAGGTCATTATAATTTTATGAAACTACGCGTAAGATTGTTAATAATGAAGTTTATCAAGACAAAGTAAATTTATATTTAAACGTTTATCTTTTAAATATAATATTGACTTATCTTGATAAAGTTTGATGTATCTGTAGTTAGAGTAGGTATATCTAAACATTCAATAAAACTGACGAGTATATGTAATGAGTTTATCCTTATGACATCCAAGGACAAAGTTCTGTAGGAAACAAGCTGATCATGTACAGTTACTAAGACAACGCCAACTTTTGCTATAAGGTTACTGATAAGATAACTAATGTTAAGAAACATATTATTTAAGTAAATAATAAGTAAAATAAAACACGAAAAGATGAAGCTCAAAAAAGATAACGAACCAAAGTAATTAAAAATTATAAATTTGATGACGATTTTAATGTATTATAGTTACATTTCATCAAACACTTGATGCAAGCAATAAGTAACGATTAAGAATAAGGATTATAAGAAGTAGATGAAATAAAAGGGCTAGGCATAAAAATAAATGTAAAAAACTGCTAAATTTGTACTGTGTTGGAATCTTTCCAATAAGTAATTGGTGTGCGATGCCCCTGCCACAGAACACTTCTGTCTCGTTATCGATACTAGCTATTATCTCAGGTAGAATCGAGATAAATATAGCGACATTGATCACTTATCGATATGTAACACGTTCGGACCTATTTCAATCGTATATTTTGTAACCTGAGAGTAACTATTTAATATTATAAAGGCAATAACGTTTATTATTTCAAGTCTCTTATTGTTGTAAAATTTAACGCGTACATTATTTGTTATGTTGCTTATGCACAAATCAGATTAAATAAAGAATGCGAATAATACTAACGGTGGTACCAGTGAAAAGATAAAGATGGGTAGGCATAATTTGAATTTAACGCTAGCGATGAATAACGAATAACATTTCCAAATGGCGTAACAAATAAAATGAAATAACAATATTGTAAACAAAGCGTTACCACAATAAATATATCACAATGTTTTAGACCAAACGACATTACAGTATTTTATTAATCGCATAGGAATCGCCTTGTCAGGCTGCATTGTTTGCTGGATGCCACGAATATAGATCATGATTAGTCGTCCTGTCATGACTGTGACAAACACGCCAACAGTTCACAAATAAATTATATTTATTGTCCCCAATGTGTTCGCGGAAACATTTCTATGTATATTTATAGATAGTTTGATTAATTGGGTTTTTGTTTTTCCTTTTTCCTTTACGGCTCTGGGGAAATTTGAAACGGTATATAACAGTTCCATATCATCGTAAGAAAAAGTGAAACTTTTAGTGAGAAAGAAACAGTTGATGTTCTAAGAATATATATTATAGCTATAGCAACAAATATATTTTATTCTAACAGTAATATTGGATCTTTAGAGACATTGCTTATCTATGAAATGCAAAAATGTTCGTGGTGGTTTCATGCATAGCTACAATAATATTAGCTCATACATTTACATACATATGTAGATATCTTTTAAACTAACTTTGAAACGGAAGCGAAGTAAATGCTGACTATAAAATCTTTTAATATACATATAAAAAATGTATGTATATGACTATTATCTTGCAACATGTGAAACCGTATTTTAATTCAGTACTATATATATAAAACCGTGCAAATTGGCGGTTATCATATATTATTATGTGAGTTAGTATATGGTTTCAGTATTTATACTGCTAACAAAAAAGTGCATAAACATTAATTGATAAATGACTCCTGTATTTGAGAATAATCCTTTTATTTTAGGGGATTTTACTAATATTGAAAGTGCATACGTACCCTAATTGAAAACATTTTTGAATCACGGAAAATATTTTAATTTGTTCTGTGATGGGACTGAACCCACAACACGTTGCGAAGTGAAAAATAAAATGATGATCACGTAAACCACAAACCCTCATGTGCAGTTAAGCAACGGAGCATTTTGATACTATAAAGAAGCATCTTTTAAGCTACTGATAACTCCATCATTTATACAATGAATAATCAAAATAATAGATTGTTGACGAAAGAGGCATTGTTATGATTGTGAGTAAGACTATTTTTAGATTTATGTACACGTAAATAATGAACAAATATGAAACTTTAATAATGGCGTACTTGCGATTGGTTCTTGGAAATAAAAGCGAGTCAAAATCAACTTTCCTTTCTGAAATTGTGTTACACGTGCCCTATAACACGAGCGCGTCCAAGAAACCTTATATTTATGTAAGTATATTCTTTGATATTAGCTAGTATACAGTATGAGTAATAACAATGGACCTTGGAGGAATAGTAGCTAGAATATTCAAGAGAAAAATGTGACTAGTTACAGTTCCTATTGTTTAAACCCACTGTGTATAGCGCTATTGTATAATTCTTATAATTACATAGTAGCTGGCTGGTATACCAGCGCCTTCGAGTCTAAGCTCATTAATTCTGAAACACGACTCTAATCATAGGTTAAAGAATAAAATGGTTTTCGTTCAATTTCGTGTAGTGTATGGTTTGGTTACTAGGGTGATAAATTTGTAAATGTCGAACTAAATGTCAGAGGATCACCATAATTTATTTGGAATGCTTTATGAATAGTCGTGAATTTCAACGGTTTTATAAAAAGTCCCGGTCTGGTGTCCAGCCCTCATCGCATATTCAATTTCTTGTGAACCGCTCTCATTTATATACATAGAAAATTTTATTTCCACTTCTGGCTACTCTTCATTTAATTAAATTTTAAGCAATTCGGTAAAAGTTGCGCCTAACAAAACCACAAATTTAAAAAATGTATCTATCAAGTTTGCGAAATTATGTATTTTGTAGGCATTTACCAATGAAGTTTAATATTAATCTCTGATTTTACTGTAGAGGTATATTACATAGTAGCAGATGTCGCAACAAATAATTCATAAAAACACAATTTGTGTCGGTCCTAGAATGTTTTGTGGTCTAAAAGTTTTGAACATTAAAATGAGCATACCCGACCAATATTTATGACTTTAGTTAACGTCTTACTCAAAGATAAACAATACAAACTTATAAATCTCCAATTGGGATGGCGAACAAACAAATAAAATCCATATTTCTGACGACTTCTATTTCTTGGACGTTAGTTTTGTTCAAGATAAATGCTTTCACTCCCTAAGGCTAAAATGGGAGGTTCTAGACCCAAATCGATGCGAGCGGGATACATATTGCGTAACGATTGGATCATAAAATTCAGATAAGCCGTGTAGTACGTAAAATAAATAAATTCTATTTTGCTTCACTTGATTAATTCTTTATACAAGTATCGGTTTACATAAGTATTCAAGTAGTCACTTAGTTTACAATTTTTGTTACAACACATTACGTTCTAAATAATTCACCCCCAATAAATACTACGCTGAATTTAATTTTAATCTTTTACGGTAACGCAGGGTCTTCCATCAAGATACCCTCTACCGAAGACCACATTGCAAGACCCTCATATATTAACAAACCCGACGGATAAGGCCTCTCATGCGAGAAATATTTTGCGTGTAAATCTTGTACGTAATAAAAAGACAATTTGACAAGATATTCTAACTAAACGTAATTTGGCTAGTGTAATAAATGATTTTCCATTTACTGATGTGGACGCTTTCTGCCATAATTTTCTTGGCCTCCATTGACAAACAAGACTGGCACATCGTAAATAAAGTAACGTCAATCTTTGACTAACGTTAAGACTACGAAGGATTTATATTTCTTGATATTTTCTTTGACGTGTTCAATAGTTCTGCGAGTAGAAAGCTTTTATTTAAATACAATAGAAATGTTACAAAACAAAGGCCGTAAAAACTTTTATTCTTTAGATAGATGCTTAGAAACCTAAGGAATTTTAATGTCTTTGAATTTTATTAAAATATGTACATGTACATGCACATGTTTGTTACGTCATATCATACCGAATTAATGTCACTTCAAAACATATTTGGTCCAACGAAAATGACAATTGTAGAGTCCAAGTAATAAAATAAAATGTAGCTTATCTGATCATATACGGGCTTTATCTTTAATTAACACTAAACAAAGAATAATATGTCAAACCTACTATCCATCCCTCAAAAATCATAACATCTGTGATTAATATTAGGGATGTGTAGCAAATATTAGTGACAGTGCTACATTGTACATAACTAGGTATGAATAATATTTCTATCAAAATGTAATTGGTGTACAATAAAGAATTTTCTATCCTATTTTATTCTACTAGCAGTGGCAGTTCACAAGACGCTGCGCGCTATGAAGCGTTATTAAAAAACGCCATTGGCCGACAGAAGCTATCATACCATTAGCTTTCAATCACATATTTGCCCACGTGGAATTAATTAAAAAATAATAATATATCATTATATCCTTTTTATTATAGAAGGTATAACGTTGATAACTTTCATTAAGAACCATTCAGTAGATGATTGAGCTATGGCTACAAACATCCGAACATCATCACAAATTTTCGCATTTATAATTTTTTGGTAATATACATAGTAATCTGCTGTGGGGTTTCAGTCCATTACTTAATTCGATATTATAATAAGGCCATTATTACTGGTAATGGCCATTATTGCCCATTATAAGCATTATCATTTTTGTTCATTGACACAGGGATGACGTAATTATAATAAGCGGCTGTAAAATATCTATAACAATTAAACTGTACTGAGACAAAAACATCACATTTTGTTCATTTATATTTTTAACTTATTTTCCGTCTATAATCTAACGTAATTTAAGAAAGATGACTGAGTTGGGTTTGCGTTTTGCGCTTTGATTGCTGGCTGGCTATAGTCCACATTTGATTTGACATAATATTACTTTAGAGAAACTAAGTATTTTAACGATTCAAAAGAACATCACTTGTTGATTCTGAGGTAAAAGCATTGTCATAAAATAATTTTGCATTTTACTAAAAATATAACCAAAATAGAGGAATGGAGGAATATCCAGATTTAGGTAGGGCACCATATTAGCGAGCAAGACCGACTGGCGAAATTATGCCACTTTACAGAAGACCACAGACAAATAATTACACATAGCGGTGTAGTTGAGTTCCTGTGTGTGAGTACAGGTCTGTAGCGATAATTTGGGAATGCGTTTTGAAACAAACGTTTCCCAGGGATATTCCATCTTAATTGTAAAAAAAGTTGGCAAGCGTCTCTCAAGTCTGCTATTGCAAGCGTACATAGGCTACGGTAACTGTTTATCATCAGGCGGCCCGTATGCTCTTGTTCGCCACACAAGTAGACATTACAAAAAAATAGATATACTCACTTATGACGGTAAAATTGACTCTAAGGTTCCTAGTAGGACTGTTCTTGAAGTCTACTCTGCATCGGTACACGCCAGCATCGTTGGAGACCACACTGTCCACGAATAGAACCGCTGGGTTTGCTGCTGCGCGGAAGTAGGCTCTTGTTCCGAAGCCTGACGCTGATGACCAGAGCTTCGGTTGCGTGGCTAGACGACCGCGGACGTCATAACTGTAGAAGAGGAGATTAAAAATTATTATTAATATAATTTTATAGAGAAAGAAGACGAGAAAACCGTTTTTCATTTTAGACACATCTAGGTAGGTATGCAACATGGATATATAATAATTCGTACATCATATAATATTATTGAAACTTCGCGTCAGCGAACTAGCCGTAGCCAAATTGACCTTCTGAAGTGTAACTTTGTAATCTAAATGAATAAATAAATTTTGAGTTTATTAAGTAATGGTACGGTAAAGGAAAACATCGCAAGGAAACCATATCTTAGAAGTAATTCTAAAGACATGTCAGATTTACTAACCCGCATAAGGCCGGCGTGTGTGAATTAAGGCCTAAACCTTGATAGAGAAGGAGACCTGTGCCCAGCAATGGGACATATATATGGGTTGCTATTATGTTATTACATCAAACAGTGAAATTTAAGAGTTTAATTAAATATTAACAACACCTTTTTGCTATTCTCAAAACTGTACATACGTATAATATTGCGTTTCATTCATTACGTTATAATAAGATTATTAGCTAATAAAATAACATAACCGCTGTGTCCACGTTACGTACATCTATTATTTTCTTTCTAAAGACAACTCCCGCACTAGGGATCAAGCCCTGTGTCGCGGGGGACTTTACTACAATTCACATTCAAAAATTACATCCAAACTCCGAATAAACATTTATGAATCACACAAAGTTTTGTCTCGTCTGGGAATCGACCCACGACCCACAGCTTAGCAATCAGGGTCACTAGCCACTTGACCAACAGGATAGTCATATTAATGAAAGAACAAAGCATTGGTGAAGCAATATATATATTTCATTTTTTTATACTACTTAGGTGGCAAACACCGCAGCCTATGGACGCTTGCAATACCAGAGGTTTCACTTGTGTGTTGCCAGCCCATTTTTTTACCCCAGGGCTTTAAGATGGAAGTATACCTGGGATAGGAATACGTTTCTTTCAAAAAGCATCCCTAAATGAGGGCTGGAGACCTGTACTCAGTACTCACACACAGTAACACAACTACACTTATTTGGCTGTGGTCTTCTGTAAGGTCCATCCCCAATTGGGGTTACTCGCTAGTATGGTGCCCTACCTCTCTTAATTCTATCCATCACGACACGAGTAATGTTGTTATTACAACTTTAGCATTTCTTATAGTTACTACGATGTGCTATAAAAAATAAGCAACAAAAAATATTTCTACCCTCATTTATCAGCACCCTTTTAGGGTTAAGCCGCTTACATCAAATAAAACCAGCCCAAGATGAATGCGATAGCTACTTTATCTACTACAAAATAACATGTTAATATTATTTTAAATTATATTAAAAATATCACATTAATATTAATGTGAAAGTTATATAACTTTCATTATTAATTTGCGCTATCAGTTACTTATTAGTAACAGTATGGTTTTTTTTAATTTTGAGATTTATTTATTTATTTGAACACAACATCACAATATCATTACAGGTTATCCTAATGCAATAGCGTGGTAATCTATTATAATAACATATTACATACATTGTAATTTTTGAGAATTCACTCAGAGAACAGGTGAAAAGATCTACTTTGTCCGCCACTTCGTTAAGTATATGCAAAGTGAGCGTTATTGGAGCTTTATTCAAAAGGTTTGTCCTCCATCTTGGTGGTGCCAATAGACGTGGCTTTATCCTCCGCCACACATACCTGTCGGGTACCCACAGGCTTATCTCTTGCAAGATACCTGGATTCGACGTCTTACCGCGTAATAATTTAAAAATATACGTGGCAAGAGCCATGACCCTCCTCGTTTCCAACTTATTGTATCCTACCATGTCTATGACCCATGCTCACAGTGTGATATTTTCTAAAAAGGTTATCTTAGGCGTGTAGTGAGTAATGTGTTTGCAGAGCGTGGCTAGGTAAATAAAGCGATTCTATTGGTTCTAACAAACACATTACTCGCTACTCATCCCCGGTGGAAAAGCAGCCTTATAAGCAACAACGAAGATGAAGCAGTCACCGTGGCTAAAGTCTGGCTGGATAATATCATCGGCATCATACTCAATATTATTATGCACCTTAAAATTGTGTAAACTTTATTTATTTATATGTTTCGTAAAGTTAATGCTCAATAAAAACAGATTAATTACAATTTATTTTATTCTCTTCTATAACATCAGCCTTCTTAGAGCTAATTTTGTATTATTTCATCATAGCTTATTTAATCTAAATAAGTTCAGTTTACTAGTTTATGGCTCCAATAAAAAGATCTTGAAAGATCTAGCATTAGGTATCTTTAAATAGTAGCACTTCAGTAGTACCAATCAATCCGTTTGGCCTTTTGCGTGCAATCGAAGAGAGAGGTCCGTTAGTATCAGTACTTACCAAGTGCCTCACATTCGTTTGCCTGCCAATCGTGCCACCACACATATTCAAAAACTTTTGATGCCATCTCTTAGCATTGCTTTTAAACTTCCCTATAAATAAATCTTATTGGTGGATTGTGGGTAGCATGTTATACTGATAGGTATACAGAATATCCTACTAATATTATAAATGCCGAAGTTTGTAAGTATGGACGGATGGACTCTTTCACGTAATAACTACTGAATGGATCTGGATGAAATTTAGCACAGAGATTATGGTCTGGAATAACACATAGGCTACTTTTTATAGCGATAACCGACGCGGGCGGAGCCGCGGGCAACAGCTAGTATATTATATTGATATTACCTGTACAGTGGCTCTCCATCCTTTTCTTTGAACCACAGCACCATGGAGACGTGGTCGTCCGTTGCTAGCGGCTGGATATCGCACGGTAAAGCCGCTTTTTTGCCCAACACCCCTTGAGCATGTGCCGTCGGTACTGTGAAAAAGAAATAAAAACATTTTCATCAACTATTCCTGAAACAGTAGGTATCTTTTAGAATAATATTGCAAGATTAATGCTCGTACCGTATATCAATTTATTAAGGTTCTACGACTGTTTATAGATATTATTTTAAAGTAGGTATTTTTGTAAAAAAAAAAGATGATGATAATATTGTGTGTATGTATACAATAAGACTATAGTTTTTATTTTTTACAGCGTGACAGTTATTTCCATCTACTATTTTACTAAAAACCATAATTGGGCAGAATAAAAGACAGACACACTTATTTGGATTGCCTTGGTGTTCCTGTGACCGCAGTATGCGCCTGCGGTGCACGAGGTTGTGGGTTCGATTCCCACACAGGACAAAACTTTGTGTAATCCACAAAGATTTTTTCTGAGTCTGGGTGTAATTTGTGTCCATTAATAGTATGTTTGTAACGTCCCTCGCGACACAGAGCTTGTTCTCTAGTGCGGGTGTTCTTTAAAAATATATATATTAGTCCAGTTATGAGAAGAAGAGAAATAATATGATATTTGTAAATCTAACGACGTACTTAGGTAATATAATAAAAAGTTTTCTTTAGCTTACATTTAATCCAAATGTATTGGAATAAATAAGTCACACAAATAATGTTATTTTACCATCATTCAAGAAAATTGAAACGTTGGATCAAATTAAAATCCAACGTTTCCTACATAATAATTTGCATTTGTATCACAGGAGTGCTCTCCATTGAAATCTGTTACCATTAATTTCTTGGAAGCGGGATAAATGCGAAGGTCTTTCTGAGTTTATTAACCTCTGTTAGTACACAATGATAGTTGACACCACGACACAAAAGGCTTCGTGTTTTTTTATATTTAAATATTCAATTACAAAGCCTGACAATGTTAAAGCCTGTCAAATATTAATAAACAGTTATATTTGCCGATGATACTCTCGTTCATTTTTATATACGTCAGATGGTGGCGGCAGATATATGAATTAGTGTTAGGTTTGTTAATATATTTTTTTATTATTATTTGTCACTAACATAGTTATAAATTGGGAGTATTACTAACAAGATATGGAGTTTTCTGAAATGAAGTTTATTTTATTTGAAGAAAGATTTGTAATTTTGATTTTTTTTATAATAAATAAACTAACTACTGGACGAATTTAAAAAAATGTTACGCAATGAATTTTTGGGGTTAAAAAGTTTTACAGTGGCAACACTCAACAATTGCTACCAATTGCTTGCATTATTTCTCTCTAGCTTAAACCCCCTCTATGAAAGCTTTTTGATATATATCGTTACGCTATCTGATTGACAGACATATGATACTTTTTCGAACACAAAATGTTGCAAAAACATTAAATTTAAATTCACAGTATAACAGTTTTCTACACTATGATATTAACTAGTACCTAGTCCCTGACTGGGTCACAAATAATAATTCAACACTTCTTTGTAAATCCTTCAACAACATTAACCTCATCGTGGCGGCCGCGGTCGAGTCAAAAATAATAAATTAAACTTTTCATATTTCAAAGTTGTTGCCATAATCTAAGTTGAAGAAAACAATATTATTATCAGATGAAAGTAGTTTAAGATAGAGGCTGGATAACATTGTTATTTACACGAAACATAATAAACTCACTGTTTTCACTGAGTTAATTTATAACAAAAACACATAATGTACACGATTATTTCGTGATGTGTACCTAATATTTTTGTTATCTGTAAGACGTCGGCTGTCGCTAGGATACCATATAACGGTAGAATATGCTATTATTATGTCAACTAATATTTTAGAAAGGAAACATTTGATATTTTGTTTGTTTATTAAGATTTAACCTAAAAACTTTTATTTTTAAAATTCTTTCCCCATTAGAAAGCTACGAGTACATTAGCAGCGGGTAACATAGGTTATATTGTATAATAATGTTAATAATTATGTGAAAATATTCAAAGCTAAATATAATATAATATTTAAATGATATTAGAAGTCGGATAATAAAGAAAAATATAACTTAAGTGATACCTAATGTTACACAATCTATACTATTATGATTAACTTGTTATATAGGTACATAGACTTAAAAGATATTCATTTTTTTATTATAAAAAATAGTGTTTCTTAATATTAACTTGTAGCTAACAGTGTAACTTAAATTATTTTAGATTTTTCCGTACACTAAGATCCATCATCGTGTTTCCAAAGATGAAGGGTATACTATAAAATGAAAATAATAATAGTATTCATTCATAAAAGGTTTCAAAATAAAAGAAAATAGTAAGTAATTGATCCCATAGCTAAAAGAATTTTGTGGTGATTGTATCCCACGCAGATGAAATCACAGTCAGAAACAAGTATGATATGGGATGTAGTTAGTAACCAGGTGTGTTCGGTGAGCGTATTCACCGGTGCTTAACGAACAGTGGGTGCCGCATGCCGGCGGCGGGCGCGGCAGTGACGCGCGACACCCGGCCGAGCGACGCGCGACACTCGCACGGTGTCGCTGTCGCGTCGCTGTGAAAACCGAGCCGATGCGACACCCTATACATCCTACAGTAACTCGAACATATTGTACAACTTTTAATTAAATGTTTTTATTCGTTTTGTAGCCAGTTGTATGCCATATTAAATACGTAGAGTTAATATATGTAGCAATGGGATTTATCGATTGGATCAACGAGCATATAAGCTTAGATTAGCGAAATTCGTTTGTTGTTGTGTTATACGTACTCAGATGTGAATCTAGTGTTTTAATGTCAATTTAATAGGATTATTAAAAACTGCTATGTTACTTGTTAGACAAATACTCTCATCACCCCTACACACTCAAACCTGAAGAAGAGGACATAGATTTACATTTCAAAATAGAACAACTGAGACTGCGTTGGTCGTCCAATCTGCCGCCTGCTGTGCACGAGGTTGTGGGTTCGATTCCCACACAGGACAAAACTTTTTGTGGCCCACAAAGAGTTGTTCTGAGTCTTGTTCTTCGTTTGTAAAGTCCCTCGCGACGCGACACAAAGCTTGTTCTCTAATGCGGAAGTTGTTTTTTTTTTTAAGAATCAAATTCTTAATTAAAAATATCTAAAATATTAAAGTATTCGAAATGCTTTTCAATTGATTGAAAACTAGCTAACTTATGCATTTGAAATGCTTTTTTTAAATATGTACGGTTACTTCCATAACTTTTAAAATAAAAGTTCATATAATAAAATATTCCTTGTATTATAACTACAAAAGCTAAAATTTTGCTCTAAACTTTGCATGAAATCATTGTTACGAGTGGAAAGTTTTCATGTGATTGCATCCCGCCTATTATACCTCGAAGCGCACAATATCTGGATATGAAATTCAAAAATTCAAGCTTTTTTATAGAAATTGCTTACACGGCGGGTTAGCTTGTGTAGAAAATACGATCACATTTCACAAGAACAACAATTGAAATAATATATATTGAAGTGAAAACTTCTTTTTAGCACGGTACGCATGTATTTTTAGATGAAATAAAATCTCTGGATTTGCGTCACCGTTACGAGACGCAGCTTGACATATCCGAAACATCTTTTTTCGACTGTCGCGTTATTAAAGCAAAGAGGCGATATATGCGCGTCTAGATAAATAACAAAAAAACATTTATTACTATAAAATATATAACAACTATTTTGCCTAGTGTTTTCACTTCTGTCGGCACTCCCGGAGTGCATTTTTTTTATTTATTCCTTTTGCCATACGTAACACCAAGTGCAGTGTTGTGGGTTCGATTTCCATAAGTGGGAAATATGCGTTTAACTTTTGGGTGCCGAGTAGTACTTTGTTCCCTAGTGCAGCATTTTATTCTGGCACTTTCTATCAGAACCTCTACCAAACTACCAATTTTGAGTAATATAACTTTATTATCAACCGCTTACATGATATCTGTATCATACACTAGGGGTCACCCGCGTCTTCGTCCGCGTGGTAATTTGGAATATTTTCCACGATTTTGCAACATATCTCACTACTGCTCCTCTCCTATTGGTCATAGGGTGATGTTATATAACCTATAGCCTTCCTGGATAAATGCACTATTCAACAAAAAAAAAATTCTAATTGAAGCAGTACTTTCTGAGATTAGCGCGTTCAACCAAACAAACAAACTCTTCAGCTTTATAATATTAGTATAGATGAAAGTAGATGCAGGTGGCTAATATATTTGCGAATCACATTTCAGATCAACATTAGCTTAAATTTGAATCTACAGAATTTCCATGTCTTTGTGAAATTCATTGGGAACTCTCCGCCTTACTTGTTAGGGTTTCGTCAAGATGTTTGCCTTCATGTTTAAGGCATGTTCTCTAAATCCAAGCTAACCGACCACTAAGCGTTTACTAATTTATATCTTGAGCGCACCAAAGGAGTGCTTAACCAAATGTTGCTTAACAAACATCAATTTATAACAAAAATAGTAATTTTCATTATTTTAATAATGATGGCTATAACAATAACATAAACAACACTACAAATACGTATAGCAGTAATCAGCGGAATCTGTCAGCATTTTGTGGTAGTTTTTACAGCCACATATAAAACCTACTAAACTAGGCTAAAGCCCGTATTTCTGAAAAATATGTGTAAGTAAATAATTTCCCCATGTTTTACGAACCTGTAGTTATAGGAAAGTTACCTATAAAAAAATCGGCCAAGTGCGTTTCGCGCCCACGCGCTGGGTAGGGTTTCGTAGTTTTTCCTTACAATAACTTACTACGTATTTTACACAACTAACCACTTCATACATGTACATCATTTTTGATGCATTTTAGCAATTAGCTTAATAGCTAGCGGCACATCATGGAACCGACGAAAAAAAAATCTTTACAAGCGATACCCTAAAAATATTTTTTTATTTATATGTATGTATATTACAGCTTTGTAATATTATGAGTTTTTGGGTTGTGGACACGCAGACTGACGGACGAAGATGGCAAAGCTATAACGGTTCCTTGTTGACTGCGGTGTAATAATAAAATAAACTAATTTTATTGGTATGGGTAAGTACTTCTCTACCTACCCCATTCGTCTCACCCTCCGAAAAACTCCCGCCTGGACATGTCATCTTGGCTGACCTGGAAGTTTTTAAACCGACTTCGGACTCAGGTTGGTCGAAGCAAAGAAAACCTGCTCAGGTGGGTATTTATAGACGATTCCAACCTGGAGTGTAAATGTGGTGCTGAGCCACAAACAATGGGGCACTTGATATCATGTCCTGCGTGCCCTGATACCTGCACCTTAAAGGAGCTTATGGACGCTACTAAAAATGCAAAACTCGTAACTAAGTTCTGGGCCGACACAATTTAGATTGCCATCGACACGCTAAGAAGAAGAAATATGGGTATGTACTGACTTATACACATAAATAAATACTTAGGCTTATTGAAGACTGTTGTTTTACTTGTTAAGAATTGTTCGCCATTTATTATAATTTAGATATTTAGAATGTTTATTGAGCAATATAATGTGTAAATTATATTCAAAACTTTATGTTATAAGTACCCAGTAAATAGGTAAATTAGACATTTCTTAGAATAGCTTGTTAGTACTTTTATTTACGTTTACATAAACAATACTTAACAACAAATAGCTTTGATCACGTTATAACAGAAATTTCAAGTTGCTCATTATTTATTAATCAAATGTCGGAACGATAAATCGACTCAATTAGGACTCTCTGCCCTTAATTAAGCAGTGAACAGTTACGTAAGCAATATTATGTCAGATATATTGATGATGTTATCTTGTTTCGAATCGTGACTTGTTCGTCTCATTGGCTTGTTAGTTTTAATACATATCCTCACCGTCTCTGCGGTAGACAGAGATTATGGCTTGTTGATTTTATTTTTCAAATTTGAGAAACAGTAAAATTAGCCCTTCAAAGTGTTACTTTATCTCCTATACATAATTATATTTGTGTTACATAAACAGTTTTATATGGTCACTTTGCTTTGTTTTTCGTCTTAACGTATTTCTTTGTTATACATTTCAAATTCCGGATTTATTTAATTCCATAATATTGACGATTGCCACGCACAAATTTCACGTTTATTTTATTTAATCACCAAGAAAGCTTATTGTCGCCGAAATTTGTATTTGAAGTGGATAAAACTCTTTCATCACAATAGTCATAAAAAATCTTATTATATTATATTATTACATTTATAAAGGCAAGTACTCTCGTCTGAATGAGCAACTCTCTGAGATGAAAATATTATATAGTTTTAGTGACGATAAAATTGTCGTCCATTAATATGGAAAATATTATATATTTACGTTTCTATTCGTTGATGTTATAAAACAAAAATATATCACAGAAAATTCCTATTTCGTCTTATAAAACACTATTTATATTCCGATTGCTCTGTTATGTTTTATTCGATACCGCAGCCAATGTTTCCTGTACAACGAATAATTTCGAACCAATTGACATATAAATCTTAAATTTATTCACAAGCAAAATCACATAACGGCTCTTGTCTGTATATTGTACATTATTTATTTTTTACGAAGCAATAAAAATATGTTTTGGCAAAAACACTAGTAGAAATAAAACATATATTTAAATATAGACAAAGTACTAAATAACAATATGGTTGTAGTGTTTAATCTGGCATAATGCCATAAAGACTTAATATTGTTGCGCCATACATGACGTAATTAGTCGCTAACTAGGTTTAAACTTGGCCAGTCACTGCCGCGCGTTCTCTAAACGAATTAGGCGACGCCTAGCGCCTGAACCACCGTGACTTGTGAAGTGAGTTTTAAAAGTGAAAGAACTAACTAGTTTGTTTTTAATCTAAGAAAGCTAGAAAGGATGTTTAACTACTACAGATGTTATTTTAGTTAGTGGACGGAAGAGTGGCTTCTTTTAACTGAATTTGATTCCATCTTAAGGAAGTGCAAGAATCTAATTTTGTAATGTTTTTAAAACTTCACGCAACTGGACTCTTGTGTGTGCGTGATATCTGGTTATACGTGCATAATCTATACCTCTATACTAATATTATAAATGCGAAAGTTTGTATGGATGGATATATGGATGTTTGTTACTCAATCACGCCAAAAAGGCTCAACGGAACTGGCTGAAATTTTGCACAGAGACAGTTTACAGTCTGGAATAGCAAAATAGCCAGGTTCCGGAAAACTAGTGGACATCTAACTATGCAAGTGGCAAGGAGAAGTCAGCGTTGTAAAAAAACCACAAAGGGTTACTGTTGTTACTTTTGCGTTGAATAGAAGCTCCGTGGAGATATAAACGTGACCACCGTTTCACCAAGTTGATTAGAAGTAGTTCAAGACATTTTTATAAAACTCTTTGTTCAATATGGAAAAGGGTCTCTCTCTAACCAGGGACGCTTTACAAGCATTGAAACATAATATTATAATAAAACCTCAAAGTTACTAACAATTTAATAAAATACCTCAGAGTTAAGACATTAAAAACCTACGCCAATTTTGCACTGTCATAATCCTATATCTAAATTATAATTTGCCGTCAGGGCAGAGATATTTTAGTGTATTATATGATATCGCTTCTCCGATCTACTCAGAGATACGGAGGCACAAACCATGAGTCTCCCTGGGGAGTCGGAGTTATCCTACTTTGGTCTACAGAGCCCTGTAAGCTGGTAGATGTAGTAAAGATAGATCGGCTGCATTAAAATATGAACTTTATGTAGCTTTACAGACTATTGTTTTTTGCAGTTATATAAGAAATCTGAATCATGTATTAGGTAACACCGCCGCATATATGCAGCTTGTACTATTGTCGCATATATGCAGCTTGTACTATTGCCGCATATATGCAGCTTGTACTATTGCCGCATATATGCAGCTTGTACTATTGCCGCATATATGCAGCTTGTACTATTAAAAATGGTGATGGTCCAAACAGTGAGTCGAATTCAAAGTCGTCAAAGTCATTTATTCATTTAGTTCAAATACATGATACCTATGAACGTCATAAAAACAAATGCCAGCATTCTCGTTCCTATGGCCAATTAGCTGACTAGGGTAAAACCTCCAGAAAAATTGCAATTGTAATGAGTTACAATATAAATGAAATTAAGGTAAATAAATAGTATCCACCAAAACATTTTCATGTAAATATAATGCTTGAATAATTAATTAAAACTAAACATATTGCTTTTGTAAAAAAGTTACGAGCCAAACTCGTAACTCTACACGCCCTAAACTAACACTCTCCAAGCGTTCTGCTTAAATCCTAGTCTGAAGTTTTCTACACACCCCATAACTTAGTCAAAATGTGTGTCCTAGCCGTTTTTTTTATGTCGGCGGTTTTTTTAACCGATTTCAAAGAAGTTATATGTTCGTCTGTATGTATTTTATTTATGTATGTTCACCGATATCTCCCCCATTTGTGGACCGATTCTCATTTTTTTTTAAATTTGAAAAAGTATAGTCTAGAAATGGTTCCATTGGCACCAAGTCAGGATTTGATGATGGAATCCTAGGGAAATCGAGGGAAACCCTCAAATATTATAGGTATTAACAATGTTTTATTTACATAATTATTTTTTTATTTTATTACTAAAAATTAAAAAATATGAAAAAAAGTAAACCAACTTTAAAAAGCTAAATATAACTGAATACAGATTGAAATCTGTGCCGAGCTTAATATTAGGTGACAGGATGAACCTAGCACTGACTTCAATCTGTATTCAGTTATTTTTAGCTTTTTGAAGTAGGTTTAATTTTCTTTTTTAATGTTGAGTTATTAATGCTAATGATAATTAACAGAGGAGAGAGCGTTACGACACTTAATAGAATAATTTTAACAAAATAAACCGACTTCAGTACGGCAAGTTGTAAAATTTTCAGATATTTGTTTGTTACAATCGAATAAAATCGACTGAGCGTCGGGCTGAACACAGGTCAAGTAGGTATTAAAAGCAATATTTAATCTGTGCAATCCGCGCTCAATTCATTCACGTCATTATTTCTTATTAATAGTTGCTTAGCAACAATAACCGAAACTTATCTAATCGCCATCAGTAAAATACTTATTATTGAAAAGTTCAGATGGCCATCTGTGGTCTTCTTCATCAGTTATACTTCACCAAATTACACTTTCTGAATGCAAATGATTGATTAGTTGTTAAAAATATTGAAATTGCTATGTGTGCCTATAACTTTTGAGGAGTTCCCTCAATTCCTCATGGATCCCATCATCGGAACTTTCTTTTGATGATAATGGGACCAAACTGGAAGTATGTCCAGTCAGACAAAAAAAGATTTTTTCAAATCGGTCCATAAATGACGGAGCTATGCGGTAACAAACATTAAAAAAAAAAAACACACGAATTGATAACCTCCTCTTTTTGAAGTCGGTTAAAAAGGCAGTGTGTCAGTGTCACAACTGCAGCCTGCCGTTATCTTACTGTTCTGCTTATACAATAAAATTATCGTTGTGCTCTATAACAGTATAGCAGTAAAATATTATATGAAACTGAAATTCAACTGAGAGATTCATAATAAATAAAGCCAAGCTATTGCTACATTTGCTACTCACCCCCTGGGGTTATCTTATGCAGCTATCGTGTAAGCCAAACTTTTATTCAGTTTTTTACATATTTTGTTGTGTAGCGTAACATTAAAACTATAGAGACAATATTTCACTCGTACAGTTTTAACTGTGCTTTAAAATGGACCAATTGTTTACTTACAAAATTCTCTGTTGCTAAAGAAGTACAAGAATGATATGCGATAAAATGTTCAAATAATAAATTTAATACAGAAATATATCCCCAATCTTTCCATCACAATATTATACTATTTATAAATTTTGACTATATTAAATTATGCCACCTAACCGAATTTCGGTCACGGCAGCTAATCTCAACGGAGACTAGCCATTTGCGTGGCAGATATTATAGTACACAAGTGTGTGCGCAAACACAAGAGCACTCTTTATTCCCTCACTGTCATAGTTCGATGGACGGCAATCCGACACGACCGGAGAGAGATCAGGCGTTGGACCAACGGCTTTACGTGCTTTTTTCAGCACGTAATGCCGTTTTTACACCGCCGTTATAACAGCGTGTTTACACCGCCAATTTCCAAACTCAGGGCGTCTATTGTAAATTTCTTGCTTCAGGCAATGTAAATAACTTTTTCTAGGCTTATGAGGCGAAACGACATTCACGAAAGGTCACTGTCGTTACCATGGCAACCGGAAAAAGGATTGGTGTTCAATCTTTGGAAAAACGGCTGAACAAGTAACATCTGGTGCTGAGTTTGTTAAAATAAACAAAACGTAAATTAACCCTTTGGAGGACAGTAATGTAGACACAATAGAGGTTTTATTGTTATGACGAGTATAGCCATCGTGTGGCGTTCAAAGTGTTAATAACATTCATTCTATTCTATGCTGTGTAATTGGGAGATGTTCTCTATATATCCAGCAGTGGAAATGGTCTTGATAATGATGCTGATTCGCTTTTAACCAAATATTTTTGTGATGATGTACACAATGCAATGAACAGGCAAAAGATAAAAATGTATAAATAAACCTGTGTGCATGGGCGTATTATGCATTATAGTCGCACTAAACAAACACACGTTAACAAAAACATTTTTATCGTGATAACCGACATCTACGCGGGCGGAGCCGCGGGCAACAACTAGTAAAAATAATATGACTATTAAGCTGTTGACTGTTTTCTGCACTTGGCCGTTCAAGTAGGCCTTTGTGCGAAACTGATGTATAATGAAATAGTCTTCTATCTTGTTGTAAAGTTATATATCATACTAGCTGTTGCCCGCGGCTCCGCCCGCCTGGATGTCGGTTATCGCTGTAAAAAGTAGCATATGTGTTATTCCAGACCATAATCTATCTCTGTGCCAAATTTCACCCAGATCCGTTCAGTAGTTTTTACGTGAAAGAGTAACAAACATCCATCCAGCCATCCATCCATTCTTACAAACTTTCGCATTTATAATATTAGTAGGATTCATAACTCTATTCATTTACATGGATAAAATTGAAAGTTTTGAACTTAAGAGTTAATTTAAAAAATAAATATGTAACTATTACAAAGTTAGTAACTCCTATTAAAAAGCTGCGTGACCGAAGTGATACGAGTACGTAACCATATTCTATCATCTAATTTCGTAAGTAATCATGACGACGAACCAGGTTACCAGGATATTTTCATCGCAGGCATTTGATTTAATTTTTTTTATTGTAATTTTTTGGATCCATCAGGAGCATTATTAAAATATGATTGCCATTCTACTTACAAATCCTCGTAAGGTTGATTCAGATTGCCGATATAATTATAATATTATACACTAACACTTTTAAATGGCTGACTAAAATTTAGTTTTAATAATACAGTTTATAAATGAATTCGACAAATATATCACAATAAGTAACTTAATTATTTTGTTGTGAGACTGACACGCTAACCAAAGTGACATGGAACTATCAATAAGTATTTTATATAGTAAGGCATGTTACCTTTCATAACAAAATCTCCAAAGTATATACCTCTTATTAATGTTTACACATTATTATTGAAAATTATCCGTAATGAAACAAAGTCGATAAACAATTTATGTGGTATTGCTTATATTTGGACGGGGTCGAGCAATATTGGTTCAGGGATTTGGAACGGATCAAAGAACCGGCAATTGAAGGCTCAGCTAGCTGGCAGCAACCAACTATACATATGTACCTATATGTTTTATGTGGGTACCCATTCAGCCCCATTTATATGACTGGTGGATTTTACATTCGGACCAATATATATATATGTTGTACGTATAGACCTGTAACGGCTAACGTTTGAATGAAACTGACGTCACTCCAAGACGTAAATAAGCGATGGCCAAATTCGAACTCCGGAGTTGAAACTCGGATGGTAGAGCGCTACTATGCGAGAGAAGCGCAGGTTCGAATCCTTCTCCGGGCTCGTTTATTTTCACATTGCTTAAATATTTATTATATTTATATCCTCGGTGGTCCAGTGGCCGCAGTGTTCGCCTGCTGTGCTTGTGGGTTCGATTCCCACACAGTACAAAACTTTGTGTGACCCACAAAGAATTGTTCTGAGTCTGGGTTTAATTTGTGTCCGTTAATTGTATGTTTGTGAAGTCCCCCGCGACACAGAGCTTGTTCTCTAATGCGAGAGTTGTTTAAAAAATATATATAATTAAGTATTATTTTGCCTTCGTCTTTCGTTTCTTCAGTCTAGCCCTGAATGAAGCGGTAAGCTAAGCGGTATGTTTACAGTAAGGCTTATAACTAGGATGTTGCAAATCGTAATGATATTTATCTCGAGATTGGGTAACACACTGCAATAAATGTGATCGATCGATGTCGTATTGTGAACTGAACCATAATAATTTCATAAAGGTTCCTATGGCAACCGTACGGGCTCAATATATATGATATTCGTTTAGGTTCCATTGCTGTTATGACGGGTTTGATATTTTGGTATTATATTACCAGCTGCCTCGTTCGTATTGGGTTTGCGTGCGACTGCTGATCACGAGGAGCCGGGTTTGATACCCGGATCGAGTCAAATATATTGGAATTTTTATGCCCAAAGTTTGGAGAACTCGGAAAGCCCTTAATTATATTACCGTACTCACTACCTGATAGAAAAATGCGACTTATACGAGTTATGATGATCCCAATCTATGTCAGAAGCTGATGCTTTTAAACAATTTTCCAAGGTTGGATCTGTCACAAACAAAACATATCAAAAATAATTGTACATAAACATATAAGTAAGTTATCTGTTATTTGCATAAGAAATAAATTGTAATTGTTGTCATTTAATATACTTTTTTTTGCCTTTAAAAATATATTCTACACTGTAATAGGTATATTTCAGTTCTAAATTTCATTCGGATCCGTTCAACCGATTTACGGGACTGAGTAACAAATATTCATCCATCCATCCAAACTTTAGCAGTTATAATATTATTATAAAGTATAAATTATATTTCTTTGTGTACCATTGAACAAAATATCAAATTTTAAATTTTAAAACTTCGATCATTATCAAATTCCGATAGTTATTTAATCTACAAATTGTCGACTTTATCAGAGAGCTCAATATCAAAGATTACGCGAACTTTGTAACTGTAGAGCAAAGACGATTACAGATAATAAAATCTGTTTCCGAAGTAAACCTCAAGCCTTGAACTAAAACCGCTAGAACATCGAAACAATATTAGAGAGAGCTTTCACAACTTATACACCCTTCAAAGTTTATTGATCGCTTCAATTCAACGGATCGATGACATTGTCCATTAATTAGTGAACAGTGAACTATGGCTAAACAAGGCTGAGCCTCGGCGATTACAAGCTCTAAGCAAAGAGAGCGACACACTGACAAATAACATCGGGGACGGGTAACAAAAGGTATGAAAATCTTGAAAATACAACACAATTTGACCGTAATTTATTTATACTAATAAATGCGAAAGTAATTATGTTTCTTGGTATATTTGTTATCTGGTATGCAAATATATAGATGGTATCCTCCGGAAGAACTTTTACCGTTATAACTGACATCCACGCAGGCGGAGCTACGGGCATTACCTAGTGTTAAATATGTGTACAAATCGTAAAAGTGAAAAGATTTTAATATCGCGAAAAAAAAATAATTTTAAAGATTTATCTTTCGGATAAAAACGAGAACACAACAATTTGAAATGGTAAAGAGAAAGTTAAAGAGAGGTAGGGCACCATACTAGCGAAAAAGCCCGACTGGGGAAGGACCTCCACCTTGAAGACCACAGCCAAATAACTACACACAGCAGAGTAGTTATGTTCCTGTGTATGAGTCTCCAACGCTCATTTAGCGTTTTGAAAGAAACGTTTTCCTATCCCAGGGACACTACATCTTAAAGCCTTGGTGTAAAAAGAACAGAGTCAGCAAAACGCAAGTGATACCTCTGGTATTGCAAGCGTCCATAGGCTACGGTAACTGCTTAACATCAGGCGGGCTGTATGCTTGTTAGTCACACAAGTAGAATAAATGAAAAATGTGCTCGTACCTAATGAAAACGCACCCTAATATAACTGATATCAAGTTTATCTTCAAAGAATCACCTACAGTGACAGTGGCGATGTCGTCACAAGATTATTACGCGACTCTCTAACTTGTAACAGAAACATCTTATTTAACTTATAGTTCCAACTTCAGATTGTTACTTACTCAGTTTTTCAACGTCTAACTTAAATTTTCTGTGAGCGCATTGTGAAAAGTACTGCGTTAATAATTTGCACTTGTTGGTTAACTTTAACTTTACCCAGTTGGTACGATTCATCCCCCTGAGGTGTTATAATATTTGTTTAAAAACTTAAATTGGTCAAGTTTAAATTTTGTTACGGAAGAGTGTTGAAGGATTTTCTGCATTCAAGTACTTTTTATTTTAGTTATAAGTCACGTGTGACCTATACGGTAATGAGATAAAATTCATAGCAAATTCCAGGTAATCTAATGAAAAATTAATGAAGTAGAACTATGGAATGAGTTATATAATATCAGCTTTCAACTACCACTGCAACGGCATATGTGGTTAGTTTGCCCATCCAATTATGTCTATTTTAGAATGCTACATTTGCTTGAAGACCAAAGATGGACTGCAAAAGTAACCACGTGGGAATAGAGAAAGAGTGAGACCTCTGACAAGATGGCAAGATGGGGTAAAAAGAACAGCCGGCAAAAATTGGGATGAAACAGGGCAAAATAGAAAAAATGGGCATCTTTGGAGGAGACCTTCACCCAATCTAGAGTTCTTACATATTAAGTTATTTAATAGCAATTAAGAAATGCAAATAGAAAAATGAAAAAAAAAAACTTTTTTATTTCATTTACCTATTTATTATCAATTTCAATTCAGTGGTTTAGCTACTTTAAGGTAAAACACATAAACAGAGAGACACACTTCCGTATTGGGTTTTGGACGGTTTTACCAATGAGAATGACCAACGCATCCACCACAAAATCCATTAGTTACAGGTAGCTAATACGTCTCACTTAGTAGCGAGCTGGTGGCCATCGTTTACGGCCGTGTGTGCTATACGTCAGCCTGCACGTGTGGAGTAATAAATAAACAATCGGCCGGGAACGCGTAAAGCTCAATTCTGTGGTATGGGAACTTACTATACGGGCCACACTGTGTTGTAAGGCTAACGCTGACTTCACTTCTGAAATCTGTTCTCTGCAGACAAAAATGTATTCCCAAAAAGGAGTGTTTTGCTTTTAACTAAATGCTGTAAATATATCATGTATGTCATTAGATTGTCCGAGTGCAATTGGAGATTTTTTAGATTAATTTAAGCAAAATATACATACTTCTCAGATTACTTGGTGTGACATAACCTTTACTTACGATATAGTTAACGGTGGTTTAATAACTGTAAGTTCGTTTCATTAAATATTATAGGATATAGTTATCTTGTTTAGGTAATAAAAACCTGTGTGCTTCGTGCTGTTTTTTTTTTCTTTTTTATATCGTCTCAAGTTTATTGATTTTCAATGTCACGTCACACAATGTGAGTAATACTTTGAATATTAAAATTCAAAATTACAAACTCAATGTTACGTACAAATTAGTTTCCTAAAGATTTTCTAAAAGAAAAGGATTATGCAAAGATATACCCATACACATAAAAATATGGATCAAACTACATACTAATAAAAGTCATTCTACATATTTCTATTCGACACCAATTACACTGCTCAGTCTTTTACAATTTCTAATATTATTATGTTATAAGACTATCCTGTAATATTCTGCTTTTGTAAACCGAACCTCCCTGTTATTATGGGTTAATTTAATAATATTAAAAACGCTTACAAAATTTACAAGACGTTATTTATTTATACAGACATTAATGTAATCAAAACAAGACCGCTAACATACATCGTACACGACAAACAAGCAATTTAGTTGTATGTACTTTTGTAATTTATACGAACTGAGATCGAAATTGTCTCTCTGATCTATTGTACAAGCGGGACACATTCAAACATTATATGAAATATCTCTTGAGAACAATTTAAGATTATTATCTTGCTAACAATTTGCTGCTTTTTCTTGTATTCAAGAAAGGTAGTGTAGTTAAAATAAAGAAGTATTCCATATTGGGCACCCGTATTAATGGCACCTGAGTGAATGGCACCTAAGTTATTCCACATTGGGCACTTACCGATATTTTTATATCGATATATTCCACCTGCGAAAAATATCGGTAGGTGCCCAATGTGGAATACCTTAGGTGCCATTAAAACGGGTGCCCAATATGGAATACTTCAAAATAAAGTGTCTATTACATAAAAAATAAATAAAACAGGTATCAATCAAGGGTGATGAAATAAAATGCAGATGCTATAAAATATGTCGAGGAGATTTTAAAAATGATCCAAAAAATATACTAACTAGTAACTTACTACGTAATTAATTATTTACTGGGCTTCGTTAAATAAAGTACACTCCTAACAGCAAAACAGAACATAAGATATAAAACGAATCCATTTAAGAATGAATATAAGTACAATCAATCCTAGACAAAAATATGATGATAATAATAGTAACTCATATTATGTCCCACTGCTGGGCACTCCTCTCCTTTCCTCTATCAAGAGAGCTGAGAGAGTTAAAGCCTTAATCCCACTCACGTTAGCCTAATACGAATCGGTGGATCACTCATAATTTTAGACTTTCTTTTAAGACATGTGAATTTCCTCACAATGATTTCCTTCACCGTTAGCAAATGGTTAATCATTAATTACACTTTAGGCAATTCAATAAACGTATTTGATAAACTTAAAGAAAAACATAAAATGATGTTCTCAAACCTTAAAATAAGTCAAAGTGAATAAGGTTTAGTGTTTAAACAAACAGGCGTCGACAAAGTGTAAAATACAGTAACATTAGCAGCCAATAGCTACGTCAGCAAGTCCTAATGTGTAATGAATATGCTGATTGGGTAATGTAAGATAAACAGAGAAGTAAAGCCTAGTCTATATTAGCACTATACTGCTTCGGAAAACTCCGGGGAAATGTTATGTATTCTATTTAATTTCCTTATTGAATACAAATATAAACTTTTAAATAAAATTGCAAGGTAAACATTCTAAATTCTATTAAGGGCCCCTTTTCCCGAAAGTTTAGGCATTTTACGCACGGCGACGGCTTGCGCCCGCGTTGCACAGGAGCCGTTGCGATATGAACTCCGGTGACCTATGGCGGCGGGCGAGCACGCCACAGTATAAATAATCAGTAGTTCAAATATTATTGGCGTGCTGGTAATAAGAGCTAGTTTGCAACAAAAACGTATCTATAGCTTGATGTACTGTCCACTGCACTATTGACTGTAAACACTAATACACTTATATTGTTATGAATGTATTGACAAAGCAGGCGATGATCTAATATATAAAATTGTCGTGTCACAGTGTTTGTAACAAACAAAACTCCTCCGAAACGGCTTGACCGATTCTTATGAAATTTTGTATGTATATTCAGTAGGTCTCGGGAATAGGAGGTCAACTATTTTTTTTTGGTAGTAGGTAGGTAGGTAGTAGGTAGGTAGGTTTATACCTAAATCGATTTATGGCGTATTCGCAACTATGGGAGTGTGAGGTAGCTATTTTTATTTTACCTAATATGCAAATTTAATAAGCATTTTTTTTGTTCTACCACCTTATGATAAGCAAGCATACGGCCCGCCTGATGATAAGCAGTTACCGTAGCCCATGGACGCTTGCAATACCAAAGGTATCACTTGCGTGTTCCCGACCCATTTTTTTAACATCAGGGCTTTATGATGGAGTATCCCTGGGATAGGAAACGTTTCTTCCAAAACGCATCCCTAAATGAGCCCTGGAGTACTTATACTACTCACACACAAGACCACAACTACACCGATGTGTGTAGTAAATTAAGTGAAGATTCGGGCTCTTCTCGCTGATGAATCGTCGGAATTAGTACGTCTAACACTTTCATAACAATTTTGTTTATATTTATAAATTTTATTTATGTAAGTAGGTACTTATATTTATTTTATATATTAGATATACCACAGCATATATATTCATTATATTTTTTTTAGATATTGTTGAATCTATATCCTTACTATCTTAAATTTGTTTCTTTGTCTTATCCATTTTTTTTTTGTTTTTGAGTGCACACCTACTATGTTCATCTCTGCATCACCCAAGGTCGACCGGTAGAGAATACCTATGGCATTAAGTCCGCTTGTGTGCGATTGTGCATAAAGTTTTAAATAAATAAATAATTTGGCTGTGGTCTATTAATATTATGATCATTTTTGTTTTTTGTACTTACCTAGCCTACAAAAAAGTTGCCCACAAAAAAGTAGTACCTACTACTTTTTTGTAGGCTAGGTACCATGTTATGGCATTAGTTTCCACCCACGGCTTCACCCGCACTTACAACTCCAGGCAGAAACAAGCAAGAAAAAGCTCCATAGGTACTTAGGTACATCAATTCATCCAAACATTCGCATTTATAATAATAATATGTATTAGAATACATATGATATGCCAAAGTGTTCCTTTACTTCTCTAATAATAACATATTCTACAAATGAACAATAATATTATAACACCAAAAATCTTACCGTAATCACAGAATACATAATAGTACGTAATATAACAATAAAGTTTACGCGGCCCTGCACTGTGCCGAATATACTTCACGAACAATGTATGTGTGCGAGGATCACGCACACACGCGCACTCGCCACGCGCACGCGGCCGGTCGACCGATAATTACCTAATCTGTAGCTGCGCTATTTTGTGAATACGCTCTTAATACTCTTTCAAATTTCCACGCGAACGAAGTCGAGGACAACAACTAGTCAATAAATAAATATCGTTGGCTTGTATCGTGGACACCAGATAGTTGATATAATACATAATTATATACTTTTTTTGTAAATACTTATTATGTATAGGTACTTATTATGTATAAACATTCATGACTCGGAAACAAATGTCCATGCACATTTGCCCTTACCGGGATTCGAACCCGGGACCCTAAGTCCGTAAGGCAGACTCACTACCGCTGCGCCATTCTGATCCTCAGTTAGTATGTATAAATATGTAAAGGTAAATTTAATCTTTAATATCTTTAATGTAAAGGTTTTCATTAAAGATATTAAAGATTCAAAATTCTAGTCATACTGACTTCGCTATTCTGTGTAGAGAAAAACATTACAGTAATTATATTGTGGCGACGACAATGTGGTCGCGAGCAAAAATTGCGTAGGTCCTCCCTCGATGACGTCCGGCAGGACACTGGCGCGGTGCGCGCGTCGCGCGCGAGCAGTTTTTCACGTATTTATTTTATATAAAAAAAAGTGCAATTTTATAAATCTATCCAATAATATCCTTTTCAAACCCGATTAGTAAATGAAATGTTAAATTTTCATAAAAGTTGCGTTCCCCCAAGTCTCATACAACTTGAAATACTTTTAAAATCGACTTAACTTCAGACTTTTTTTTTATCGAGCAAAACGTTAAATTTTGCGTTTTTAACCAAAAAAGTCACTAGATCAAACAATGTATCTGTACTATATATTTTTTTGCGAATTTTAATATATTGATTTCTCTGAAAACAACTCGATCTAGAAACGTAAATTTCGGAAAAGGGGCCCTTAATAATATAAACTAGCTGTTGCCCGTGGCTTCGTCCGCGTGGATGTTAATCGCGTTAAAAACCTAAGTAAGTACCCTATGTCCTACATGCAGGCGGAAACTAGTATTTAAATATATAAAAAAAAACAATTCATTCAATAAAGTATTCATTGTGTAGAGAAATTTGAAACAAAATCGCAAAAATGTTAAAGTATCTGGATTTTTAAATTGGTCAGTCTGTTAGTGAGTCGGTGATGTAGTTCAAATAATTATATTATTATTATAGTTTATGCTGCCTAGGAGACTTAAAAGCCCGTAACGTAAAAACATCTAGAAGGACTGGCTGGCTCATTGGCTGTTTGTTCCCTTCTTATATGTATATTCATCCTAAGGTTGTAAATCGCACTTAGCGATAAGGCCGCCCATTGTACCTAGTTTTTATATATTAAAATGTTTGAAGAGCACAGTAGCACAAGTATCTCTTAAGACTGTCAAACTCTATGACTTAATAGAGCATGATATCAAAATAATGTGTTATAAAATACTTGCACAATTATCTTAACAGCAGCTCACAGATAAGAGTAAAGTTTTGGCCGCCGCAGCAGCACCGCGCATTCATCAACGACTTAGGCATAAAGCCAATACTTGATACCCGTATTGTTATGCATCTGACGAAAGCAGATGTGCCACAACGTACGAATGTACGGATAGCAATAAAAGATTTCAAAATACGTGCTTAAAAACGTGAACTATAAAGCTGTGGACTCAATATGAGTCGATTAGTTAACGTTATGACTTTATTGGTAGTACCGAGTCATCATTATGAGCTAGTAAACTCGGCTGGTCCTTGTGGTGACGGATTAAGAATACAAATGTCACCACCTCGTTCCATCCTGAGGGTGTCGTAAGAGTCGACTAAGAGAGTTAATTAGAGTCAGGCAGACAATATCCACTACAAGAGAGAGAAAACTCGAAACTATACTACGCAGGCCAGACGGGTTGGTATAGGGATACCAACCCGTCTGGTCAGCGTGGTATAGTAGGCTAAATAGTCCTCTAATACTCCAAGTGCATAGAGGAAACCCGAGCCGAGCAGTGGGACGTTTATGGGTTGAGATGATGATGAAACTCTGGCCCCATTACTTGGCACTTACCAAAGCCACCATTACTGAAAAAAGGAATCAATCAATCAGCCCATCGCAGTCCACTGCTGGACATAGGCCTCTCCCAACACGCGCCAACAAAGGAATGATGTGTATTAATTGGTTGAAATGTAGTATTCAATCAATACCCAAACGAATTTAATAAAACGATGTAATTCAACCACATTTTTGCTTTGAGCCATATTATTCCCTATCGTGTGCAAATAGGCTTTCAGCCTAATTAGATGTACTGGAGGTAGGCTAGTAGTAGAAATTCAGAATTCATTACATATTGAAAGTGAGAAAAAACACAAACATTTATTTTTTCATTGATAACTCGGGAATAATTACTCAACAAAACAGTAACAATAGATACCTAACCACTTTAGAATGAGATTGCACGGCTGGTTCAGTGGCTTAAGTAGTTACCTCGTCATTTACCACTGCGTCCCCACACAGGACGAAAATTTGTGGGATTCATAAATGGTTGTCCTGAATCTGGATGTACTTTGTGTCTGATATTTGTATGTTTATAAAGTCCCTTTGACACATGGCTTGTTCTCTAGTGCGGGATTTGTAATTATAAAAAAAAAACAATTAAATAATGTCCACACAGTTCTATTACCCGTATATATATATAAAGAGTATATGAAGCTGTAAGTAAAAGCTTCAGCGGCCGCTCCGTAGCAACAAATTCCTTTTGTACAACACAAACTCGCAAGTAAGTTTACTCCCACTCGTCCTAAGGGCAGGCTTGTGTAAATAGTAAATAACAACTAGTTGGGTTCTACTTTATTTTCTGTCAGAGACGCGAACAGTACCTAATGCTTTCCTTAAACTATGTCAGTGTTGCTATACGAGTATATTAAACATGCGTTCACTATAAAGGACAACGGGTCAAAATCGTGTGATCTGTTTAAGGTGGACGTCTGTATACGTTATGACAATAAAACATCTATTGTGTCTTGTACTGTCCGCGAAAGGGTTCAAATCGGCACAAAGACTTTAAAAATATTACACGATTTTGATTTTGACCCTGTGTCCATTATAGAATTATTATTGACACCCGTGCCCAGCAGTGGGACATATATAGGTTGCTATTTTATAAGTATATAACTAATTTGTGCTATATATTATTTATTAGGTATATTATAATTTATTAGGTTTTTCTCTAGTATAGGTAACTTAAAGCCATGTAGTTCTCATTAAAAGTAATTAATTGTACAAATTATCATGCACAATATGAATATCGAATTGCTTTGTTTATCGAATATTGTAGAATCCCTTTGTGTTTATTACGTATTAGTAGAAATAATTAATCAATAAACTCGATATCTGCCGATTGAACATAATATCAGGTAACAAATAGATACCTACTAATTTCACACATATCTTGTGCAAAGTGATCCGGGAAATTAACTCGTACAAAACCGACATCATTATAATAATTACACTACTCGCAGTTATTCTCATTTAAAGAGGGAAAAACTTATTTTGATGAAAGATCCAAGACTAAAGGAGTATGGTACAAAACCTTTCTATCTTATTTTTACAAAAAGAAACGATCCCTCATTACCATACAAAATTCATTCCTGTTTTAGTCATTATATTGTTTCATTATTAATTAAATACTTATGTAAATTTTATTCTGTGTGGTATATTGGTTTCCGTTCCTTTTCGTTACCACTAATATTGTAACTTATACCAAATTGTAAATGTTATATTCTGGCGATTAAAAAGAGTGGCCCGAGTTTCTTGCCAATTCTTCTCGGGGCCTAACCCTAGTCAGGGAATTGGCCGTAGGAAAAAAGTATGCTGGCATTTGTTTTTATGACGTTCATAAGTATCATGTAGGTATTTGATCTGAATGAATAAATGAGTTTGACTTTGACTTTGACATACAAAGCGAGCCTCTTCATATCCCATGGTTTGGTAATTTTCAGATTAATCGTAATATTTTAGTGTCTGCTTTCAGGACTCGTTCTGGATTCTGGACACATGCCACTCAGAGCTTTTGCGTTTTTAATAAAAAAGGTAGATTCACCGAACTGTTTAGCTTGTAATAAAATGGAAGATATTTATCACCTCTTAGTAGAGTGTGTCAGGAACGAGTCTGAAAGACGAAGTTTAGTAAATAAATTAAATTTAAATAAGTTAGATATAGGTATATTTAACAAAGTTCTAGCCAAACCCATGTCGCTAGAAGCTATATTAGTTTATGAATTAGTTTGTAAAAGGTACCTACTAAGAATAAGTTACGATGGAACTGACTGATGGTAAGGCAGTTACCGCAGCTTATGTATGCTTGCAGCAACACCAGAGGGGATATCACTCGCGTGTAGCCGACTTTTAAAAACCTTATAAATATAATTTGCCATCCGATACAGACATGTATGTAGATAGAGGAAACATTTTAGAGACTGTTTTCTTACGATAAAATCTGTAAAGAGGATTGCCCATTCGTTACCTGTAATAATAAGATCTCCAAACATTATTTATAATTATGTAATCATGCCGGAGAGCTAATTCTTAGAAATATAGATCCTGTCGACTGATCTTATCTTAAATTCTGAGTATTTTACACAAAGGCAATGCTGCGGTAAAGACGTTTAACACAGCAGCGCTACGATTCAAGGAAACGACGCATTTACCGACCAGCTTACAATTCAACTGCACGTGGCTATACCTGGCTATACGACAGGATTACTGACTTGCATCTAAAGCGAATATCGTCAGTCCAGTCCGGTATTGTTTCAGCCAACGCGTGCAATGCGGTAAAACCGAGTGTCGGAACCAATTAGTGAGGATGTCGGGAACCGGTTACCGATGCGACGTAGATCTTACTGTATGTTGTATTTTGTTATTATTATTCAACAAACGTAACAATAGAACCTCAGGCTATCTATACTTCCATATCCTTACATTGTATAAGATAAAATCACTTTCCGCTGTACGTTTTGTTCTTCTAAACCACGCAACGAAATTTGATACGATTTTCAAAATAATTTAGGGAACTTCATCCGTAAGGTTTGTATGTATCATTTTGACTGCTTTGGTTGGTTCGATGGCTTAAGTGGTTACCTTACTATTTACAACTGCGCGGCGTATTGTGGGTTCGATCCCCACATGAGACAAAACGTTGTGTGATCCATAAATGGTTGTCCTTTGTATCCCTTAATTGTATGTTCTTCTTCTTATCGTTTGGTTAGTGGCCAACCTGATGACCGAGTTATTCAGATCGCCCATATTTAGACCTCTGTCGTGATCTAACGACTGTTAACAAGTGGGACCGACTTTTTAACATGCCCTCCGAAGCACGGAGACGCTCAGATGAAATACCACTAAGCGGTCACCCATCTATAGGGATACCGGGCCCTTGGTAG
This sequence comes from Trisateles emortualis, assembly GCA_947095525.1. Classification (NCBI taxonomy): domain Eukaryota; kingdom Metazoa; phylum Arthropoda; class Insecta; order Lepidoptera; family Erebidae; genus Trisateles; species Trisateles emortualis. The sequence continues at coordinate 533,845 of OX352748.1, read as the reverse complement.
CTTAACCCGCTGATTGTTACCGAACAGCGAGTGCACCTAGCTATGAGCGACATTGTATGTTTGTAAAGTCGCTCGCAATACAGGGCTTGTTGTTAGTGCGGGAGTTGTAAAAATAAGACCAAAAAAAACATGAATATTATAATAGGTACTCTTCTTTGGAAATATAGCCTCATAAGCTGCAGTAATTACCCATGTTGAAGTGAAGTCTACTAACAAAAGTAGTACGCAGATTTCCGGTTTTTTTTGTTTTTTAAGACTTTACGATCATACAATTAACAGCCACAAAGTACACCCCGACTCGGGAGAACAAACATCACACCGCTCAGAGGTAAATGGCGACCACTTAAGCCACTGAACCTATCGTACAGCTAAACTATACTTCAATTAATCAAATTCAAGACTGTAACACGGAATTTATATTATTAATGTCACTTTAGCATCCATATAAGATAAAGTACCGTGCGTTATAACATATAGTTGTTGCCCACGGCTCCGCCCGCGTGGATGTCGGTTATCGCTGTAAAAAGTAGCCTATGTGTTATTCCAGACCATAATCTATCTCTGTGCCAAATTTCATCCAGATCCGTTCAGTAGTTTTTACATGAAAGAGTAACAAACATCCATCCATCCATCTATCCATCCATCCATACTTACAAATTTTCTCGTTTATAATATTAGTAGGATTATTAGTGTTAAATTATATCAATATCGACAACATACAGATTGTATCGCTCTTTATCGGGCACTGTTCCAATGCTTGACAGATGAAAAATGTTTTTAGTACTAGTCTTACCCATAGATTAATACTTTAATATGATGAGCCGACACTTCGGGGGTGTGAACAAGTGAATGCCAACTTTATTTCTATGTGCGTAAGTTTATATTCGTTTGTTTTATTAGCCCCGTGAAACAATGCATAGTGGCTTACCACCAACCTTACCAAGACAAAATGTTGTCACATAGACTATAGGTATTAGTTGGTCGCTTAGGAACAAACTGCTCTGCCCTTGTAGACAAGTAACGTAGTAAACGCTAGTAGAATAGAATAGAATAAAAAACAATTTATCTCCGGGCGGGGCGGCATGAGTAAACTATTTCCCCTCTTTACAAAAAAAAAGTGTCTTGTAACTAAATCGTTACTTACCTTGCCATTTTCTTAGAATGGTTGCCAGAGTCTGGGTGCAGTATGTATCCGTTAATTGTATGTTTGTCAAATCCCCCGCGACTCGAGGCCAATTCCCGAGTGCGGGAGTTGTGAAAAAGAAAGCAAATTAAGTGTGAGATCATATAAATAATAATAGTATGTAATATAATTACTGTTTTAAAATTTGTCGGGAATATTTTTAATTAAGTAGTTAAACGAATAAAGGTTTAAGACATATTAATTAAAACAAGATAATTTAATTAAAGTAGCAATTGTTAAATGCTTTGTGCAAAAATTTTAATTAAATTTAACAAAACAATTATTGTTGTTATAATTAATTAGCACTTGAATTTTGTAATTCATTAACATTAAAACTATACATATAATATAACATAAAAAATATATATAATATGATTCAAACTATGTGAATACTTAGTTACATGACTAACACTATACTTTTTATACTACTTAGCTTTTTACTTGTTGGTTTAATCAATATTAGTAATCTGTATGTTAATAAAATGTAATCTATATATATAGCATTTCGGGACAATGTAATTTTCTATTAGTGAAACATTTTTTAGTCTGATAAGTGATTTCAGTCTTTTGGCTGAGATGATAATAATGATAAGTGATTTAAGAGATTACGTTTGAAGTTCCAAAAAGAATACAAAACCCTCGATGCGGGAGTGCAACTCACACCTGGCCAGTTATTTTATGCTCAATTCACACTAGCTCAGAGTCGAAGCGTCCTGTTTTTTAACAATAACGCGTGGCGACGCGCGTTGTTGCGCGTTAACGCACCCGGAGCACAGTGTTGGACTAGTTCAGAAACTTTTAAACATTTGGTGTGGACGGCATCAGACGCGTCACTACAGGCAAAGTAACGCACAGCGACCCTGTGAGTTGAGTCTTAGGTAATAAAACCTTAATCAATCATTTCACTTAGACAATATTAAAATATGACTAAAGAAGTTATTTTTTAACCTTAATCTTAACATTCAATAAATCAATTAGCATCTCAACACATTTTTAAAACAAAATAATTTCGTTCACAAAAATAAAACAACTAGTTGGAGCACAAATCCATTTACTGATACTCGTCTGGCTGAAAGTTGTTTTGAAAACAATTTCTATAATTCAACCGTCCTAGTCCACGGCTCAGAAATACAAACTACTTTGATTGCTCATGTCTTTGGTAGCGGATTGTGGGTTAGCTTGTACTACACTACAAACTAATTGAATCGACGTGTTTCTTTTGATACGGTTTTAGAAAAGGTTTTATAAGTTTAGCTTATAAATAAATACGTATTTTCAACGTCAAAGCTTTCATACGATTGGTATTTATGCCATTTTTCATTTTAGTAAACTTATCAAGCATTTAATTTGAAGCTAAGTGCGAGCGAAGCCGCGGGCTTAGCAGTCTTTTTTTTAGGACAAATAAATATCTATATTAAATTTCATTTAGATCGGTTAAGCCATGATTGAGTAACAAACATCCATACATCCATCCAAACTATCTATAGATTACACATTGTCTACCACCGGGACAGTTGTAGACCGTTAATCATAATCATTTATTTTACAAAGCCAATTTACATGTCAAATATGTTTAAGGAATACAATTACCAATTAAATAAAAAGTTATAGAAGTCATTCATTAAATTAATTGACAAACATTAATCATACATATTATAGTCAAACATATAAAAAATATCAAGTTAAATACAATGTCAAATTAAATAAACATGTCAAATTAAATAATTCATTTTTTAAAAGTCATAAACTTTTCAAAAGTATAAAAAGTTTGCTCGACAAGCCACCGCTTCAAATTTGACTTTAAACAAGTAGTATTCGGAGCCGTAGTTATGTTATTAGGTGACAACCATTATCAACCTTTGTGTTGACCTCGTCATGCTACATATTTTTCTACTTAAATACATATTTTACTATTTAAATACATCTTAGCTCAATAAAAACCCAAACCTTTCAATTGTAACTTCAGTTATGAAAATAAACACCTGTGTCGACGGAAGCCATTCCGTTTTCTCTCTCACCTGTCATTTATGCCACGTCAAAAGCCTCCAAGATTCCGTCAACCTTTTGTGAAGCATGTCAACAAATACTTTTTAGAATACGAGGGGAAACATTTCTTCTGGTGAATAATGTTATTTATTTTGCAGGACTGAATAGCTTACTGCCTACGTCTTAAAAATATATTTGAAGGCGTGTAATAGAAGTGATTGTACTCGTATGTATAATTTGATTGAGTTGGTATTCAGTCAAAATTTATTTTGTGAAAAAGCGAAGAATCATTTGCGTCGCAGCTTCGCCCGGGCGGAGCGCTGCAGTAAAAACAATGTAGGTCCTGTAATTTAATTGAAGCAAGATTTCTAAACCATCGGCTTGAAAAGAAATGTGTTGGAAAGACCTTTGATGAATTGACTTACTTCATTCTCTATTTCTCTGTACGTAAATGCTTTATACAAGGTTTTCATTGTGCGGCCTATATTGTACTGAATTGAACAAATGTAGTATATCAATATATAAATGTAATTAAATAATGTTTGTATCAATAATGTAATAGGTGTACTTACAATAAATAGTTTTCTATTCTATTCTATTGAACTATTGTTACCAACATTGAATTTGATGTTTTCGTCGCTGGGCAACGATTGGTGCCAAGAAAAAAATACTATATTGTGTATTTCAATAACTTATGTTCTCTATGATAAATTTTCCGATGTAATATTTTATGATTTCACTGGTTATTTTATTTTACAATTTCAACAAATGTTAAGTAATCGAATTAAGTACATTACTGTATGATAAAATCTGAAAAAAAAATATGAAGAAATTAAACACAAATAACCTACAAGATATTAAAATACGTCATATTTTGTTAATTAGATTAACTTATATTTGACTTTATAGGTTCAACAATTTCTTGCTAGTTAACATTTCTTGTAGGTGACACGGTGTTACTCATGCAACTAAATTAGTTTAGTTTATTTATTTTGAAGTCTAACCCAATAAGTTTAAATTTATTCAACTTTATTTTATTATTCTATCCCTTTAAAAAGAAACCTAAGATAGAAGATTTTTTAAGAGTAAAAGTATAATATTTTTTAAATCAGAAGTTTAGAATTTGGAGCATTGTAATATGAAAATTATTATAGTAAGATTTTGTTTAGTTTTGAGAAATTAGTAGGAGTTGAAATAAAATATGTAACGGTTAAGACAGCGCTTTGTCTGTCAGTTGAAATTGTTCAGTCGTCCAGTTAATTGACTGACCTGTTAGTCTTGTACAAAGCGACTCTGATTGATAAGAAGCAGGTCGTGGGTTCGATTCTCACTCGGGACAAATCTTTGCGGCATGAGCACCAAAATTTGTTCTGTGTTTGGGTGTAATTTATAATACGTAATTTAGAAATTGCTTAGTTTGGGATTTGATGGCCGCGTTTAAGTTTTTTTCGGTTCCACATCTGGCTTGGTTCGGCCCAACACACATACAAGTATAACATTAACAACCGATTCAAAAAGTACATTTCCATTAATCGCGGCATTTTCACGCATTCAAAATCCCACAACCCGACATAATGAATACAATAATTCTACATAAAAATATATTATATGCTATAGTAGTAACCAACAGAATGGACTTCCAACCGCGACTCTTTACCACAAAGTAGAATAAATTGATTCCCAAAGCTCTGCAGTACACTGCCAACTGCACAGAGTCGATTGTATCAACTCTTTGAATCAAAGAACAGCATTTGCCTGCATAGTTTAGTTTGTCGAGTATCGACGCAAGTTATTCAGATATTGGAAATGCTTTTTTTTGTGCATGCTTTAATAACTTATGTCGTATCTATTTTTTACTTGCATACTTATTTGTACTAAATATTATAAAGAGAATTGTTTTTTTCGATTCTTTAAAATATTTGTAATGAATAAACTCAAAAACTACTGGACCGATTTTAAAAAATCTTTCACTTATAGAAAGCTACGTTATCAGCAAATAACGTAGGCTACATTTTATTAAAAAAAAACTAGGTGATTCCTATTAAAACTAAGTAAATATTCACCCGTGGTGAGCCGGGACGTGCCGCTAATAATTATAAATTAAATAGTATACAATATTATTAAGTTTGGTCAGAATCAAGTATCGGTAACCACATTCTTATTGTCCTTTAAGTACCTATTACGCGGGCAAAGGCGCAGGCAAAAACTACCTAATACAAATATATTTTTATGAGTCAATCAATTCACATATTATGTAATTTCTCGAAATGATCCATTCTATGAATGACTACGACGAGACTACAAGATCACTTTTACACAAAATTTGTCGAATATTTAGTTCAAAGGAAACATTGATTCCCCAATATCGTTCGTATCATGAAATAGAAAGTGTTCGGTTCGTTAACCCCGTCATTCTCGGGAACGGGTGCTGCGTATCGTCAATGACGGCCAAAGAGTCGCCCAAAAAACAAATAAGTCACGCCGATCGCAACCAACTGTAGTTATAAGAAAACCAGTGCAAGTTGTATATACAAATGTTTGTTGGCGTGTGGGGCAAGGTGTAAGAGAAGAGATATTACGGCAAGAACGAGTAACCACTATCGACTTTATTATAAGGTTGTAAAGTTATAAAAATGTATACATGTTATTGGAATAAATATCACATTTTAAATCCATAACTCTTGTTTATTTGACTAAACGCCTAAACTGAGATAGATGGTGTCCGAGGAAGGACAAAGGAATATATATTTTATCGATGATAACCGACATCCACACGGGCGGAGCAGCGGACAACAGCTTCTTTACCATAGATTAAATTAGTATTTATGTAAATCAGAATTTGACTGAAAATATGTTTTTACCACACTAACTTACTTTACAATATTTTAAAAAAATAATTGCGAAAAAGTATTACATTTGTTTATTAACCGACGAAAAAAAAAAGAGAGGTTCTCAAGTCGACCCGTATATTTGTTTTTTTTTTTTTTTTTTTTTTATGTATGACCACGCATAACTTTTTACAGGGTCGTCCGATTTCGATTTTTTTTTTTATTCGATAGGATATACTTTCAAGTTGGTCCCATTTTAACGACATTCAGCTCTTATGATGGGATCCATGAGGAATTGAGAGAACTCCTCAAATATTATAGGCAAACATATAACGATTTTGATATTTTCTACAATAAGTCAAGCATTTGCATTCAGAAAGTATCATTTGGTGAAGTAAAACAGATGAAGAAGACCACAAATGACTGCCAGAAGTTCTCAATAACAAGCATTTTGTGAATGGCGATAGGATAATATAGATATCGAATAAGATATCTATATTATCGATACGAAATTCAATGTTTTTGATGAAAATGGTACCATTAAACTAATCTGATGATGAACTTGGAAGGCATAAGCATCGGAACTCCATAAATAAACAATGTATTCTAGCCGTGTTTGGGCTTATTTGAGAGGTCATAAAATGCACTCTGATTGTAAATTATTAGATTTTCGGAAACTCCGTATTTTCAACTAGAAATAATACCCCTCAGTTAAATAAATAGGGAATAATTGATTGTTCACTCATAACATTTACATTTGTTTTCCGATTTTGTTAAAATTTGCTAAACATATACAGTTTTAATGACACTACATCATCAAGGAGACCTTAAATTGATCTACAACCGACACGGAAGACAGTTAAGGGCACTCTTCAATAGTTTATAGCAGCTACTTAACTTCTAACAAACCATCTAAAAAACAAATTATTTCTTACGTAAAGTGAAATGGTAATAAATAAATGTTTAGCGCCGACTTAAAATAAATTAGTTATTTTCCATTAGTGCAGCAAAAATCAAAATCAAAATCTTTGTTTGTAATCATAGAACATGGTTTATGTTTTGCATTGAAGCGTACAAATTTAAATCTAAATCGAAGTACTCTGATTATAATTAAAACATTCATTGCCTATATTATTACAGATTAGAATAAACATATTTAATACATTTTGTAATAAATATAAAAATAATAATGGTAATTAATTCAAAATGTTCGATTTTCTAATAAAAAAACCTCGGCCTGTCTACTGAAAACGCGGCCAAGAGACTGGCAGCATTGGCACGCTGAATGGCAATGCTTATTCTTTAAGCCAAATATAAACAGCGTTCTGGTCACGTGAAGCGTCGATTAAACGCTTCGACAGAGCTTTGAAAAGACCGCGAGCACTTGCACCCCACCCAAACGGCATAAAAACATAATCTCCGATGAGAATGCTGTATTTGCGCCCCTTGAGCGTCTCCGCAGATGCAACAGCAGCACCACCTGCTGTGCTTGGGAGATGGGATGGCGTGATGGCGTAGACACATGCTGCATCCCACATCAAAGGCCTACCCATCTTCCAGGGCAGTAAAGACGGTATGTCTTTACTGCAGGTCTCTTACCATCGTTGTGTACACAATATATATACACAATTGGGTTCCCGTACAGCTGTAACGCCAGTGGTGACAAGAGCGCGTCGGAGTATGTCATTTAGGTTAGCGTGCCGTATTTTAAGAGATGTAGGGCGCTATACTAACGAGCAAGCCCGAATGGGGTAGGACCTCCACCTTACAGAAAACCACAGCCAAATAACTACACACAGCGATGTAGTTGTGTTCCTAAATGAGCGCTGGCGACCTGTACCTATACAGGTCTCCAGCGCTCATTTAGGTATTCATTTTGAAAGAAACGTTTTCCTGTCTCAGGGATACTCCATTTTAAAGCCCTAGTGTAAAAAGGTGGGTCGGCAACACACACAAATTATACCCCTGGTAAGTATTGCAAAAGTCCATAGGGTACGGTAACTACTTAACATCAGGCGGGCCATATGCTTGTTTGCCATCCTAGTAGTATAAAAATATATGCGGCCTGCACTCCTGCTGCATGACAGGTCGTGGTGTCCAAGGCTATCGACGGCTTCACCACCGCAACATCTATGCTGAGAAATAGAAGAAGCACTTTGACGAAGGATAAAAGTATTAAATATTAATGTCAGGATATTTTAAGCAGCTTCGTAAAAAAATTGTTTTGTGGACTATAAGACGATATTTGGTTCAGTGGCATAAGTGGTTACCTCGCCGTTTACCACTACGCGGCGTGTTTTAGGTTCGATGTCCATTCGGGAAAAAAGTTGTGTGACCCATGGTGGTGCCAATGGTTGTCCCTAGTATGAGTGTACTTTGTATCCGTCAATTGTATATTTGTAAAGTCTCCCGCGACACAGGGCTTGTTACCTAGCGAGGGACTTGCCTTAAAAGAAAAGGAAATAAAAGATTTAGATTTTATTGTTTAATCAAAGGTACAAAAATAAGGGTAAGTAATAAAAAAAAGTTAAAACTTCTAAACTACAAAGATATATTGACTTTTTAGAAAAAATCGCGTTCTCCATCTTTGATCACGAAATAGATGTTATATTCGTATTCAACACCCCCGAAAAGCTCGAAGAGGACACCATAACAGGTCACTTGTCAAAAGTAGTAACTCGTTAAAGGAGGTTACTCGCTAATCGGATTCGGCTGGGTAGTGTTTGAATGGCTTAGCCATATCTCCCTGTCCTAAATATCGCAGTATCTCAAGACAAAAATGTTTGACCCGTGTATGTTACCAGTGATGAACATTATACATCTGAGACGTGGTCGAATACTAACGCTGCGCTGTGTTAAACCTTAATAATAATAATATTTTCGAGACAACTCACACATCGCTATCTGATCCCAAACTAGGCAGAGCCTGAACTATGGTAACCAGACAACTGATAAACATACTTATATATTTCTAAATACATACATATTATAAATAAATTACACCCAGACACAGAACAAACATTCGTGCTCATCACACAAAGATTTGTCCAGGGTGGGAATCGAACCCACGACCTCCGGCGTAGCAGTCAGAGTCGCTAACCACTAGACCAACAGGCCAGTTAATGCTTATGTATACATAAGCATAAGGATTTATTTGCGCTGTGTAAATCTTTATGTAAACGTAAGCTTAATGCTTATGTTTACATAGCATAAGGATTTACACAGCGCAGTGATCTCAGTCAAAAGACGTGCACTGGTAGACCAGTGCGCTTCTTTTGATTGAGATCATAAGGACTTTATAACCAATTTGTTATGTATAATTATTGATATGTATATGTAAGTCACAAAAAATTAAAAAATAATATCTTTTTAACAAAAAATTGAACCGACGAAAAAAAAAGGATTTGAAAAGTAAAAAATAATAAAGTTTTGAGTCGGCGCCAAACTAACGAATAAGCAAATTAATCTATACCTACATATACTTATATACTTGCCCTAACTAATTCACCAACGCAGAGCATTATACATAAAGTGAGATGATGGCTTGTTTGTTTGGCGCCGACTCAAAACTTTATTATTTTTTACTTTTCAAATCCTTTTTTTTTCGTCGGTTCAATTTTTTGTTAAAAAGATATTATTTTTATTAACCCTTCTTTGTCTTGAAAATGGAGATATCTATTTAAACAAAGTATTCATTGACACGACATTTCGCGCCAGGCAAATAGAAGAAACAAATTTTAATATTCCCAAATATTGATAAAATTTGTTAATCCCCGACCTCAGTTGCACGCTTACTCTCACTTCTCACACCACCTCATAAAGCATTGTTTACATAAGTGACCCCCGGCATCGGCCGGGAATACATTACCGGACTTGTGAATGGACAATTTCAATGTTGATATTGACATTAAAATAATTATGTTTACACTTGGAAATTTCTTTCAGTTTTCGGGACACCATCGCCCCTGTTTAAACAGTTTAAAATTAGAAGTGTATTTGGCCTATATTGAGGCACAGCCGCCTAAACCAAAGTATTCCGTTTTAAAATAATGTCATACGCGTTTAGAGAAACAGTAATTTAAATTTAATTAGAATAGCACAGCGAAATAACTATACACAGGGATGTAGTTGTGTTCTCGTGTGAGTACAGTTCTCTATAACTCATTTAGGGATGCGTTTTTAACGAAGCGTAGCCTATGAACTTTTGCAAAAAATTGGGTCGGCAACACGCAAATAATACCTTTGGTAGGTGTATCACCAGCGTGTTGCCGATCCAATTTTGTATACCAGTGCTTTAAGATGTAGTATCCCTGGGATAGGAAAACGTTTCTTTCAAAACGCATCCCTAAATGAGCGTTGCAAACCTGTACTCACACACAGAAATACAACTACACTGCTATGTGTAGTTATTTGGCTGTAGGTTTCTGTAAGGTGGAGGTCCTCCCCCAGTCAGGCTTGCTCGGTAGTACGGTGCCCTACCTCTCTTTGGTATACATCTTTAGGACATAAAAACATGGCGTAAAATATACCTGAAACGTATATTACCCATTACACACGTAAACATTGTCTATGAGATAGCTATAGTTAGATAGATTACTGCTGGCTTCACTCGTGTGCCCTATTACTCTCTGTGTTAGCCCTACCAATTATATAGTGTGAGCGGAGGATGTATTCCAAATTGATGTAGTGAAGATAAATTAGGCAGTGAACTGACACGGAACTGACACGGAACTAACTCATGTATTTATGATATGTTATATGATATACGCAGACTTAGTAAGCTGAAACTGGCTGTTCACATCTGCAGAAGGACTCGGTAAGCGTAAGGTAGGGCCCCCAGCTAGGTGGACCGATGACCTAAAACAGGTCGCTGGGATGGACTGGATGCGGAAGGCGGAGGACCGTGAGATATGGTGCGTGTTGGGAGAGGCCTATGTCCAGCAGAGGACTGCGATAGGCTGATTGATTGATTGATTGATATGATATACTATAGATAGGAATTAATTTCTAAATATAATGTATTCTTTAACAATCAGTAAGTATTTTAGAAACGTCAATATAATAATAATAGTATAACACAAAAAACTATTAATCAGGAATTGCCTTGTGGGACTAGCTGATGCCGTGGCTTGGCATGCGTGAATGTCGGTTATTGCGATAGTCTTTTCCCAGGAAACTATCTATGTCCTTGCCAAATTTGATTAAGATCCGTTCAGCCGTTTAGTCATGAAAAGGTAACTAACAAACATACACACAACAATACATACAAACATAGTTACTTTCGTATTTTTAATATTAATATGGACCCTATTTATATATTGCAGCGATGTAGGTACATATTATTTTTTTTTTATACTACTTGGGTGGCAAACAAGCATACGTCCCACCTGATATTAAGCAGTAACCGTAGCCTATGGACGCTTGCAATACCAGAGGTATTACTTGCGTGTTGCCAACCCATTTTGTTGACACCAGGGCTTTAAGGTGGAAGTAACCCTGGGATAGGAATACATTTCTTTCAAAACGCACGCCTAAATGAGCGCTGGAGACCTGTACTTACTGTGTGGTCTTCTGTAAGGTGGAGGTTCTTCCCCAGTCGGGCCTGCTCACTAGTATGGCGCTCTACCTCTCTTAATTTAAATAAATTTGAGGAATATTTGATAATAATTCGTCCATTGTATTGTTTTTACTTTTTGTATATTTTTTCATCCGTGTTGTAATATGATCGTAATTGGTAACTGGATAAAGGATTTGTTTAAATTGTGCTTTATATTTGTTTATGTACATACGGGATGTGTATTAAATTAATATATCATTAAATATGAGCTTGGGATTATTAAATTTGACTGTATTTTTTCCTAATATCAAATGTAAGCACAATAATAAGTATCCAGTGTATCTGATCCTTTGGTATGTTATTGATACTCTCTTTTTCACCCTTCAAAAAGACAACTTCCGCACTAGAGAACAAGCTCTGTGTCGCGGGGGACTTTACAAACATACAATTAACGGACACAAATTACACCCAGACTCAGAACAATTCTTTGTGGGTCACACAAAGTTTTATCCTGTGTGGGAATCGAACCCACAACCTCATGCACAGCAGGCGCATACTGCGGCTACTGGACCACCGAGGCAGTCAATACTGTGTGTGACGTTACATGATCTTATAATATTTATCAAATTTTGCATTTATTATTTAGGATTGTCAAACCGTCACTGAGAAAGGCTATATTATTATTCTCCTTATTATTAAGCATGTACCGTAGCCTATGGAGAGAGTTAGATATCACTTGCGAGTTGCCAATCCAAATGTTGTAATAGGGTTCTGTGATGGCGTAACGCTGAGATAGGAATACGTTTCGTTAGTAACACAACTACACCGTTGTGTGTAGTAATAATATAATTTATGTCATAATCGTAATATCTAACATACTTAAACATACTATTAACATTTGCATGCCGCCAGACAGGCGAAATATGCTGTACTAACAGACCTTAAAAACATCTTGTCGACCATGTTTCTAGCAAATAAAATTTTTGAATTTTGAATTTGAATTTGGCTGTGGTCTACAGTACAGTGGAGGTCCTTCCCCAGTAGGGTTTGCTAGTTTTTATGATGCCCTACCTCTCTATTGTTAAGTTCATATTTATCTAACTGAAAATATTTAATATTCTCTTCTAAAACCAGGTCTGTTAAATAAGATAATAAAAAAGAAATCCGTTGAACAAACTTGGGCTTGTACCTACCTACTTGACGAAAAATAAAATTTAAATCAACATTTTCATAGGAAAGTTAAAGTAATCGCGAACAAATTCAACGCACCTTTCAATTCCCACCATCGAATTACCACTGAAAACATTTAGTTATAAAAGAACCTGCCAACTTCTTGTTTTATTATTTCCTAATATTATCTACAAGGTCTGGGTTGTTGATTTAGGCGAGTATTACCTAGATATTGAATTAGAACTAAGAATAATGTATTTTACGAGTCAGAAATAAGGTTACAAATTTCTGATTTGGAAATATGTATGGCCGCTTCTAAGTTCATTATTCCTGATTATCTTTTGGTATGTTTCAAAAATGTTATTCACGTATTTTTATAATTATTTAGCATTCATGATAACTAAAGAATATTGAATTGTTTGTTGCTGAAATTTATTTATATACATACACTAACATTACGAATTCGTGTAGTCAACAACATAATTATAATATATAATTATTATACAGTTTACTTAACTAAAACTTAAACTAATTGTAATAACATAAGATCCTACAAGTTGCCTGAAGAAAGGTTAGTAACAGACACATGTCTACATGTTTCGTTCGGTCGGCAACGGAGTTAGCTGTACAGGGCCGCTATATGAAGATTAGTTTTTTAGGAAAACCAATGTATGAATTTGTGTGAAATATATTTTTATCTGTGTAAATTTTACACAAATATATTATAATGGTTTTCTTAAAAAACTAATCTTCATTAGCGGCCCTGTAATCTAACTCCGTGGCTGCGTTAATACAAATAATTCTTTAGATTAGCTAAGAAGAATTACGTGTACAGATTTTTATTGATTAGCCTAAGATATAAATCTTGCCCCACAAGCTCCGTTCAATAAGATGACATGACGTAACCATATCTACGTACAAACGCAAAAAATCATGCACTTTCATTATCTTGTTTGATATAAGGTACATACTCGTTGTTCACCTATACAGTACTAGCTGTTGCCCACATCTTCACTTGCGTGGATATCGGTTATCGCGGTAAACTTTATTTCCTTCCCCCTGGGGAAATTGATGAAATTTGGCAAGGAGATAAATGTTGTCCTGACACCATTCATCTCCTTGCCAAATTTCATTAAGATTTGTTCAGCCGTTTAGACGGTAAAAAGGTAGCAAACAAAATAACAAACAGAGTCACTTTCGCATGTATAATATCAGTATGAATTCAGTAGCTGTGTTATCGGCAACTTGGCCTGTGCACTGTGTGCGCTTCGATTTAAATAATAAAGATTCCCCTTGGTAAGCTTATCTTCGGTGCTTCATTTGTTGGCAAGATTTGAAGTCTCCTATCTAGATGTGAGTCGTTAGATCCTTCGCGCAGAAGTGGGGGCGGCGGCGTCTGAACAATTTTGGGACATCAAATAATATCTTATAAATTATAATTTTCCACAGATTAGCGGGAATTGTGGGAATTTTGGCTTTTTGAGCGAGAGAGTAAATGATATCAAGTTTAGTATACATCTATAAATAATCTCTTTTAACTATGTTATGGAAGGGTATAAAGGAATTTTGTATATTTTTAACTGCTTCATCTTCTTAATTTAAGTAAAATTTGTATTGTACTATTTGTGCCTATATTATTTAATCTATGAATAAATATAATTGCAGAGTTTCTTGCTGCTAAAATATATTATGATTAATATATGATATAGATCAATAATGTTACATAGGCAGTAGGTACTTGATGGTGGATTATGCGTTGTTCTATTCTTATGCATAAGTTTTATTTTATTTATTTATTTATCCACATACATTGATATTCCAGGCTACAAAACCTAATATAGCAATGTAGAAATAAGAGACACATAACAAAAGTTATAACTTTGTAAAGTTTCATCAAAATCCGTGCAGTAGTTTTTGTGTAAAGGTTTCATCCTCACAAAAAATCGTATTTATAATAGATATTAGAAGTATACTAAGCGATATAAATGGAAGCAGTATGCACTTGGAGAGGCAGCAATGACCACTGCGAAGACTGATGTAGACGATGCATTAACTTCGGTTCTGCAGTCGTAGGTCTATTTAAAAACCTAGATACCCCTTGGCAGTAAGAGTACCCCTACCAGCAAACACACATCTAGATCAACTAACTACATTTGAAGGCAGTATTAATATGAACATAGTAGAACACATAAATAAGCCATCATCGTTTCTAATTTACTAAAGCCATATTTAGTTTCGCCATAACATCAGTCAACAAACAGTTTAATTACCGATAAAACGTTACTACCTCGTTAACTATTATCTGGTTAACTAACTGAACTGGGATCAAATGTGACTTTCGATACTAAATTTCGCTATTACAACTATAAGGCTTGATATATACTAAACAGAGTGTTACATAAACAAGTTATTTAGCTGTTCTCGAAATACGCAGCCATCAAAGTAGGTACTACTTATATTTATAACTTACTAGCTGTTGCCCGCGGCTCCGTCTACATGGATGTCGGTTATCACGATAAAAAGTAGCTTATTCTCTATTCCAGAGTATAATCTATCTCTATGCTAAATTTTATCCAGATCTGTTCAGTAGTTTTTACGTGAAAGAGTAACAAATATCCATCTATACATCCTCACAAAGTTTCACATTTATAATATTAGTAGGATTTCTTAGTTACACAACATATACTATGCCTGACGAAATGCTGATCTCGCTAATTATAACTAAGTTTAGCAAAACAACGTCATCAGACCGCACATTACTACGGTTCTTCTACGGTTGACTCAACAACGTAACGTTAACCTTTATCATACACAGATCAATATGTACCAAACCCTAATGTTAAGGACCCCAGTACCGACCAGGCCCGCCCACTTCAAACTATCGAACCCATTGAGAAGCTAATTGTCCAATTATCCCAATCGACTACTTAATAGTTAACTATTTGGGACATTTTAATTAGGTACTTGGCAAATTGAGCCTAATGAACCGTTTAATTTAATACTGAAGATAGAATTAGTATTACTAGATCATACGACTTTATTTGAGAGCTTACGTGACTGCTGTATAAATCTACTACTCAAGTTTTAGCCCCCAGGCTTTGTATATACAAAATACATAGGTGATATAAATAAAACAAGTTCGATTACTACTTGAAACAATTCTACACTTTTTCAACCTTTCGATGGGGAGTAACAAGTTGGATTAACCGGTAGTTAAATATGTCAAGCGGACTTTTTTATAATGCCTAAAATAACTGACAATGGCAGTATTGCCCGTGCAAATTATAATACATTATATCAATGGAATGAACATTAAATTGTAGATTAAACTATAACATAAAGAAAAATATTATAAACTTGATTGAAAAAATAAAATAAAAAAGATTTGTGTTCAATAAATTTAAAAAGTAATTTGTCTTGTCGTTATTAAATTAAGTAAATACTGGCTTATATTCAGAAAAGAAAAAGAAGTAGATTTTATGTAACTTATTTAGATAAAGTCACAACTTCAAGAACTAAAAATAGATATAAAATTTAAAACTGACTGTAAATGTTATTATAATAATAATATAGTCTGCGATTTTGAGTACGCTATATGTGAATATGATACACTTAACATTTTATGACATTCTCGGCCTATAATAATAGCAACTAGCAACACCAATACAATATTATACAAGATATACATAGCCAAGATTATATTATTATTATCGGAGGCAGTACACAATGAAAAGGCAATAGTGATAAAAGACAACACGATTTAACTGATTCTGATATACACTTTTTTCTATTATACACATAATAATGTAGCTTTCATATTATTGAAGTACCAGCTACAGCAGAACTGGCACCATTGTAATAGCCAGAAAAAACATTATTTTAAGCTTTTCTAACTTAATATTATTTGCTTTCATGAAATTCAATCCTTTCTACAATTTAAGACATTAAAAACAGTAGGTAGCCTAAGCGTCGGGGCAGATGCTAAAACCCACAAAATAGTTCATGAAAGTAGATTATATCAACATATTTAATATCAAATAGACAATCATTTAATAGTGCGTTTATTTAATAACTTCTCAACTCTCAAACATGGATACAAGATCTTCACCATAAGAAGATGGACTCGAAGTTGTGTGTAGTTTTTAATATGACAGAGCTGTATCTACTAAAGCTTAAATGAAGGACAACTTTTTTTGGAAGCTTAACTTTATAATGCCGACAAAAAAGTTAAAACGTAAAATGGTGAAAACTTGAGCTTAATAGTCCAAGCACCACTTCAAAGCACTAACGCTTTTAAGATTTAAATTCCAAAGCAAAGAAACGCAAGAGATTTTTCTTTTAAAATCGTATAACTTGATCGTCTGAATGAGATTTTTAGAAATGTATACAGAAAAATCTCTGTACTGTAGTTGTGGACGTAGACAATAATAAATTCGGACTTCTGTTGATATAAGATGTGAATTATAGATCGAGAAATGATTCGATAAGTTTACTTCATATTACATACAATTATAAATAATAGCAGATAGTTGTAAATCTACTCATAAGTATGTGGCAAGAAATAACACTTGAAATTCAAAAGATATAAGATAGAATACATTCGAAGCGAAAGCGAACATAATAGTTCGATGTCAAACATAATGATTAGCTTAGCCCTTAGATAACCTTTATGTAGCTCCTAATAGACGCTGTAAAGTAAAGTATTCTTGACAACATAATAAACCACGATAAAGTCCGTCAGAAGTCAGTTAGACTCGGTACAAAAGCAGATAATAAAATACATAACCGAACACCTTCTTACACAACAATATTCACCACCAAAGTTTCCTTTATACACCAGCTGTTCACAAACGGAGTTGACGCCGACGTTGACGACGCGACGTTCAACTACACAGACGTGGCGTGAACGCACACATTAACATACTTCCGTACCCGAAACTTTATTAACATAAAGGTGTTTATTAAGGAAGGAGTGTAAAAAGCTGAGCACAAGTTTACTTTGGGTTAGATTAACAAGTTGAGACAAATTATTTGATTTTTAACGTATTTAGAGAGCTACATTTTGCAAGAGTGCTTTTTTTGTTTTGACGGATCTATTTCCGCCAGGAATAGCAGTGGATATAGTGATTACCGCGATAATTTACTATGTAGTACGGTTTTCACAATGAGATTTTTATCTTAAACTGAAACCGATTGGGGACGTAGGTAGCAAAATATTGCCAGTTAAAATAACACTAGTTGGGTAATGTTGTGTTTCTCCTACTTAGTGTCATTTCTGATTGACTGAAAAAAAAAAATTACTCTTTTCGTCAGTCAAATGACTTTTGCTCAGCCATTTTCACTACATATCTCAATAAGTAATTATAATAAAATTGTGTGCTGTGTGATATTCACTAGAATTGACCCCCAGTAAGTATAAAACCGGTTGCCAACAGGAATAAAGATCTAAAGTAGATTTTAAACGCGAATTTAACCCAGAAAATGTTTGACACAACAAACAGAAGAAAGTCACGGGCACGATTAGACAAGGCGGAATTAATGTGATGCCAGTTTTGGATAAAGTTGGAGTAACAGTGAACGCGAAATGCGACTAAAAGAAAAATTAAAAAAAAATGTGTTTCATTTTATAAAGTTTGATATTTAATGTAGGTACTTGTTTAATGTACGTGTTTGTTGTGATTTGCTGGAGTGCTTTAAATTATTTATTTCGTGAGCTACACAATAGTATTATATTTATTACCAACATACGTGCCTATTATAGTTCCTACAGTTTAATTGTTTATCCAGAATTATACCGACTAACAACATCCCAAATTCAAATAATAATCGCTTAACTTAAACTTTACTAATATAATATTAACCCAAAACTATTATAAAAATGATTCGCGTATATTTGCTAGCTGGGATTGGCTGGTTACCATTAGCTTTTATGTTCTCAGATGATAATAATACAACTTTTAATAAATTAGGCATTCTTCAAATATATCTACAGAGTGAGATTTAAACGCGGTGACATGTATATCGAAAGTATATATCGTGTACGTGTTATTAATAGTGCAATTTTTAGTGCCAATGTTTCAAGAATCGCTATCACCAGATTTCGATTCCTGAAATTTCAGCACTAGAATAAATTGCTTTCTTTACGATTTTAAAACCCAAAAACACTATATTTCTCCATATACATCCGTTTGCAACATCGATCAAATTTGAATCGAAAAATCCAGTTATTTATCTCTTTGAAGTCAAAGTAAAAAGGCTAAAAAATCACAGTACGGAAGTAGAGGTACAGCTTGAAATGTTGTCGTCAATGTTAAATCAAATCTAACTGAAAGTGCTAATGGAGAAATGTACTTCGAATCAAAATACTGAGTTAAATAATTTTTACTATAAGTAATTGTATCTCTAATAGCTTGCTTTTACTGTGTATCTTAATTATCATTATTTTCTTAGCCGAAATACATCCACTGTTGGACATACAGGCCTGTATATTTAGTTAATAATCAGATTTATAATATTGTCATGCTTTTCACGTAAGAAAAACAATCGATAGTTAAATATTTTATAGATATCCTGCATTGGTCGTATATTTTTCTTATGGCATATTTTCTTAATTACTTCTTTAGGTATCCCACCTTGTGGCCAGTCCCGGCATGGCACGAGTGGAAATTTGCGTCCATATATATTTTTAAATAAACATAGGTCACTCAGTGATTATATAGTATTGTACTGGTAAGATATTTTTTCGGTCTTTGAGTTTAATAATAAAAGCAACCCATATATGTCCCACTGCTGGGCACTGGTCTCTTCTCCTCTATCAAGAGAGAGAGAGAGGGTTTAGACCTTAATTTTTTGAGTTTAATAATTACAAACAAAAATATAAATCTTTTCTCTTTATAATATTCGTGTAGATACTACTTAAATAAAAATTATAATATTGTCAAAGCGTTATTGTCCATTATTGCGTATTTTGCATTAAAGTACAATTTGACTTTCTCCAGGATATCATTTATCTCCTTGCAAAATTTTAATTAAAATTCGTTCAGTCGTGAAAATGTAATAAACAAACAAACAAACTTACAAGTTAGTATCGCTTTTATAATATTAATATTTAATAAATAATATACTGTTTAATACATTAACAGAGGTAAACCGCTCTCAGTAAAACCATATCCCTGTGTTAGTCGGAGTTACAGGATTGCTGACACCTCACGCTAGGGGCGGTGTTCGGTGCTCGGTGCTCGGTCCGCTCAAGTTTTCACCTGACCTAGAGTAAATACTGTTCCCTGACATGTTTGTTCCGATTTCAAAGATTTCGTATTTTGATACTGATATCTATATAACATGGAAATAGGTTGTCCAGTTGCTATGAAACCGAGTACAAGATCGGTTTATAGATGTTTTTTATAGTGCAGTTAGGATGCGAGTTGTGACGTGTCAAATAACGAATAGATATTCGCTGATAGTTCTTCCGACATTGGACGTATTTTGTATCTGTGATTTTAATCTAAGTAAAACTCTGTGTTTCCATACTTGAGGAGTCGTTGAATAATAACTGCTAAAAAAGAACAATGTGTATTTTATCAAGTGAATGAAATCCACGAACGTCAGGATGACAAATATTGTGATAGATTTATGTGGTGCAATGTGCTGCGATTGTTTGATTGATTGTGTATATAGATAAACAAATATATCATTCCAATACTCAAATAATTCAGCTTTAACAATAGTGCTAGCCTGGTACTTTTTTTTAAACTACTTATGGACCGCCCGATGCAGATGATATGCAGATACCGCAGCCTATACTAGAGGTAACACTTGCGTGTTGCCGACTCAAAAACAAGCATCATCATGATGGAATTTTCCTGGAATAGGAAAACGCATTCCTAAAATGAGCTCTGGAAACCTGTAGTCATATACAGAAACACGATCACACCGCGCGCTGTGTGTATTCATTTACCTGTGGTCCTTTATAAGGTGGAGGTCCTTCTCCAGTCGAGCTTGCTCACTAGTATGGTGTCCTACCTGTCTAAAAAGTAGAGACAGTAACACGGCATACAAATTGAACAGTACCTACTGTGGCTAGTGAAATACTATTCAGTTTATGTTTAGCAACAGTTATGTATCGAAACAAATGTCAAAGGTTTCAGGGAGAGCAACGAATGAGTCAGTCAGGCTAATTGCAAGCTTCCATAAGCTAAAGTACTGAAGTTTACTTCAAACAAGTGAAAAAGCAGCCTTATATTATATATTATAATACTAGTTTCCGCCCACGGCTTCGCCCGCGCGCACAAAGTCCATGTGCTATTTCAGACTATAATCTATCTCTGTGCTAAATTTTATCCAGATTCGTTCATAGCATGATTGAGTAACAAATGTCAATACATCCATCCATTACAACTTTTGCATTTATAATATAAGTATGCACGTCAAATTTCTGAATTGAACACTCAAAGCAATTTTTTTTAATTACCTGCGACTTGTTAACAATCGCCATCAGTTCAATGGAACTCTGAAGTTCCAACGGACGAAAGCGATCCTGTAAAGTCCTTTCCTATTTTTGGGTACAAAAGTCCTAATTAGAGGGCTCAGCAGTTAATTAAGAAGGGACCGCGGGAGGGGTGATCAAATTTTAATAAAACTCTAATTGTTTGCGCTGCAAATAGACAGTATACTGTAAGTGTAGACACGCCTTTGTAACTAGCGTTTACAGCTCTCCATGTATTTGTATT
The DNA here is from genome assembly GCA_947095525.1 of Trisateles emortualis. Taxonomy (NCBI): domain Eukaryota; kingdom Metazoa; phylum Arthropoda; class Insecta; order Lepidoptera; family Erebidae; genus Trisateles; species Trisateles emortualis. Next base: position 512,392 of record OX352748.1, on the reverse strand, counting down.
AGCTTTTATTCTAGACAAAGAACGCATAAACGGTGCACGTTAGCGTGAAATGGCACTATTATGACAATTTTGACATTTTAATTTTAAATTATCGTTGGTAGTTTTGTAGAGCTTTCGAGTGCCACATTCCACTTCTTAGAATTTAATCGATTTCCATCTAAGTGGCTTATGAGGCAGTATCTGCATACATTCCTGTCAAAATCTAAATAGATATAATAAGTCAGGTATTTTCAACAGATTCAGCATGAAAATAAGCTAACCCGGTTTGATGTACCAAATCTGAGAGCAGGTGAATCTATATATTGGCAACCCAGTCAGAATTCTCGTAATAGGAAAATTCCAATTTCTATTTCGGCTGTCGATCGGGACTACACTTGCTCCAACTATCCCGACGAGACGTTTTTTGTGTCACGACAAAAATGCGGAGGTACTTGATGATTCGTCCGGCTTTGATCTCGGAATGCCATCAATCACGAACGGGTAACATGAAGTATAGTAGGTACCTAGTGTATATGCCGGCGTCGATAACGTCATTAAGGAAAACAAGACATAGTTACTTGTTATGTTATAACTTACTTATTTGGAGTATTCTTTGGTATATTTTCGTTCTATTTATAAGACTTATTTATTGGGAAATTGTTATTATAGGTACCTACACAACTATGTACTAATAATGGCTTCATGAAAATTTACAATTTAATTATAACGTAATTCCTGTGAAATTCTGTTAAGTAAAATAGGTAGGTACTTTTATGTATAGTATGATGTTAAAAGAGCGCAGCAAGTCAACCGAAGCGACCGCGTTTCTAAGACACCATACTTCAGAAATATTACCATGAGACAGGCTCTTTAACGTCGCAATAAAAGCAGAGTAATAGCGTTCCTTTTATATAATGAAATATAAATTACGTATAGAATGTCATTATGATACAATTTCGTGTCGCACCATTGCTACAACAATGTAGCACCCTCGCAACGTTTCCATCACCATCGCGTTATCCATGTCTCTTGTAGCTATCGTTTCTTTTGTCTACGATGACTCTAAGTGATATGAATAAAGTTGTAGCTTTTATCTAATCTGTAATATGTCTGCAATTAAACTCAAAGCCAATAATAAAGACTCGATCTATACACTCAATATACATACTTTATTGATCTAGACTTGAAACCAAAAAAGTTATTGCAACGCTGTTAACAATCAAACATGAATGGAATTTAACTTGCGCAGTCTTTTGTAAAAATGGTACAGAACCGATGGCTCTGTTCCCGTCCCATTTGATAAAACGAATTTTATTATTCGAGATATAGAATGCAATAAAAAATGCCATTCATCCTGTTGGAGCGGCAATATTTTGTAAACATTATATCACAAACTATCTATATTCCCGGCGGCGCGGCGATGCCCTAAAACCAGCCTGGACCCAAAGCTGTGACGAGGGTGTGCTAACGAAATTATTGTTGAAGTCTAATTTATTATCTACAAAGTGGATTACATTCAATCTTTTCGGAAGGAAGAATATTTAGTTAGATAATATGTGAACAAAGTTACGTAATATGTATTAACATGTTTTATCTGAGACAATTTGTCAGCGAAATATATATGGAATGAGTTACATTTTATATTCTTTATGTAGAACAAGAACGAGCTGAAATTTGTCTCATCGAGTCACTGAGAATATTTGATAAGCTTGATAAGGTAAATTTTGTTGGTTGAACTATGAGAAACACGTTTGAGCTAGTTTCGGCATTATTTTCAATAAAATTTACAGTATAACAACTTTGGCCACAAAAAACGATGTGTACCTACGTAAAGCTAAAAGGATAGTACGTCGTGATGAAAACTAAATGAGACACGTGAATACATTATTAACTAGACTACTCTCAAGACCAGACTCTTGAAGCTTAAGATATTTTAGGTGGCTTTAAATGTTGAGATGGATTAAAGTACAAAGCCAGCGTAACAAATATTATGATCTCAAAATTCTGCTTAAATTAATGTACGGTACGTAAAGAGGATCTGTTTTAATTGAAACGTGAAAAATGTTGTATCAACTTAATATTTGTATTGGCATTATGCAATATTATAACGAGATGTTCTTGACAGACAGTGATTTACCTACCTACTATTTTTTTTATTTTGTCTTCAAAAAGACAACTCCCGCACTAAGGACAAGCCCTGCGTTGGTTTTATAAATATTTAATTAACGGACACAAAGTACACTCAGACTTGGGACAAGTATTTTTGTTCCGTGCGGGGATTGAACTTACTTAAGCCACTGAACCAAACGTTCATTGAAACTATTACTATTAGAGAAGTACGTGGTCGATAAGTCAGGTCACATCTTATTTCTTAGTCTTATCAGAATTTGCTTCCACTTGCATGACAAAAGAATGTAGTCTCGTATTATTTGATTTTTAGCTGATGTTTAGGTAAGTCCATGTCATTATGTAATTGAGATTGCTATATTATGTTCATCATGACTCAAGCCGTCTTTATTTTCCCTATTAATGTGACAAAAGCTGAAAAATCCTTTTATCAACCAGCTAATCGAATTTAGAAATCTCTGGTATGCACAGTTAACTCTATGTTCCGCTTAATCAAATTAGTTAGTTAAATAAATAGTTTAAAAAAAGTTGTTTGAATTGGATCAGTGGTCGTTACAGCTGTAGAGACTAACAATAATTCACATATTTCATTTTGAATGATTACTCTACATTTTATTCAAAAGTATTACGGAACTACCGGTATTATATGATGTTGAATAAAACATTTTCAGTCGAAGTTACCAATATTAACAATAAAGGTGGAAAATAAAAAAAACTTCGAAGGTGACCAAAGCTTACTTAATAATTATCATCTGTGAACAAAGTATTTATACTGCATCTATCTTGAAAATGACGAGTCTCGTACTAGGAAGCAAGTTTAGGGAAAAGTCGAATAAAATTGTCTCTGAATTGTCGTTGAGTATATCCGATCTCTTCTGATCCGATCTTGTCCGTGTGGTATCGGATTAAGAATTTTGTATTCTTAATCCGATATGTCACCACCCTATTCTATCCCAAGGGTATCATAAGAGTTGACTAAGGAAGTAAGTCAGGCAGATAATATCCACTGCAAAACAGGGAAAACTCGAAACAAAACCGTGGTATAGTAGGCTAATATCCCTCCAAATGTACGAAGGAGACCCGCCGGCTGATTCTCTAAGAAACAGCAATCGCAAACTGACAGTTGTGATTGTTTGGAGACGGCACACAGGATTGCTAAACGTTAAAAAAGCTCGGTTTTCGCTCTTACTGAATACCGATTTTCAATCTGACAGCCAGATTTTGGTCCGATTTTCAATCTGACAGCCAATTTTTCTCCGCTTTTGCGGTCACTCGGTTTTCGCTCTTACGGAATACCCCTGCCATGCCAAGCAAGGTTTGAGATGAAAATGATATCTAATCTGGCTCAATAAAAGTTGGTGTTTGATTGCCGTCTTTATACATGTGTAAACATCACCTGCTAGACTACGTCGTTTTGTACATTCTAACCTTTTCTCCGAATTGCTGTATGTAAAAATCGACTCAGTTCGACGTGAACCAGTTTGCTCAGATTTTTGAAAAACAATTTCTTCTACGTTTGCATTAAAGTAGTAAATATCCATGTTCTATTTTAGTCCCATTCACAAGTGAAAAGTTTGTGGAACGTGGAAGGACAGCAGACAGCAGACCGGGCACTAGTACGTGTGTGTTTATGGACATAATACGGTATGACGTCACCTCATAGCACGCTGCCCTACATAAACATACATAAAAATGTGTCCGGTGTAATAAAGTTAGTTATTTAAACAGAATATTATTAAACCTAGCTAGTTAAATGGTGACTAGATGGTTAGTTCAGTGGTTTAAGTAGTTACCTCGCCATTAACCACTGCGCGGCGTGTTGTTGGTTTGATCCCCAAATGGTTGTCCCGAGTCTGAGTGTACTTTGTGCCCGTTAATTGTATGCTTGTAAAGTCCATCACAACACCGGGATTTTTCCCTAGTATGGGAGTAGTTTTAAAAAATAAAAACCTAGCTGTCTCTCGCGCTAGGGAATAATTAATGTATCGTTGGGCGTTTTTTAACCGATGAAAAAACGGAGGAGGTTCTCAAATTTAACACTGAATTCATTCCGGTGATTTATTGCACCATACGTGCAAATTGGAGAAGCCCAAGTAAGAATATGTATAATCTAATTTCTATTAACATCCAGCATCGTTGGTTCTATTTTGCGCCCCGACCGACCACCCAGATCAAACTTGACCGTATTAAAACCGTTTGCGGTTACCCAAACGGTCTTAAACCTCATTACCCATAATTTCCTTCCCTCGTTTAAAACCTGCGACCTATATATAGGTTTTTATATTAAAATCCTATTGTCGCCTTTAACAAGTTAATGGTGATTAACAATTAAATCGACAAACGTACACATGAGTGACTGATTAGTGTTCTTTTTATGTATGTTAATTATATCCTACTTTTGGGCACGGGTCACTTCTATCAAGAGAGTTCAGAGACAGCTGACCCTGCAGGTTGGTGTTTCAGACATTATGCTCTTACAATTATTTCTCTAGGACAGTCGGTTTCTCACTATGTTTTCTATCATAATACGTGATCACAAAGTAAAATTTACATTGATACCTCCTGTCGCCCTGTCGGAATCAAGCTGACTTTTAGAACATAATAAACAGACAATTTGTTTAAAAAAAAAGTAAAATGAAATATTCAGCTGATACTTGGCAAAAAAATCCTACAGGTAGACACAGCCTATTTAAGTCCTTTAAGTAAATAGATATTTATATTTATTTATTGGGAAAACAAACATTGTAATTTAACTAATAATACAACTAATCAATATACATGTTTTCGTAGTTAACAATATTCTAAAAAGTATATAATAGACATCAATTTGCCTCGATTGTGCCAATTTATAATATCGTAACAATGATAGTAATCTAAAAATGTAAATATTTGAATAATATCAGTAACGAACGATGCACCGTTTCATCATTGTCACGGGACGTGCTTCACATGATCGACACCGCGATAAATGCGCTATGTTTAAACATGTGATGTGATAGAGCATATCCATATGTGTGCATTGTGAGAATCTTACACAGTGCAATACCACAGATTACTAAATAGTTACTACGTAACAGATATTTCACTCAGTAGAAAATTACCAATACCTACTGCTATAATAGCCTACTCTGTCGCATTAGCAACCGCTGGATGCTAAAAAGTGCCTAAATGCTCAAGCGTACAGTTGTGATTGTTTCGCACCGCGCGATCCCACAGCACTGAATTAGGTCCGCAACGGCCCGAGACCGCTCGACCGGCCGGTAGGTAATTATAGCGCACAAGTACATGGAATGATGGAGGCCTGTGCAATACGAGCAACATATCACTACCTACTTTCATTTATTTGTTCAATTCAATAAGTTGTGGATAACATCAAAGTCAAACTCATTTATTTATTTAGATCATATGCATACAGAACGCCATATAAACCCAGCATTTTTTTTTTCTGTGGTCAATTCGCTGACTAGGGTAGAACCCGTTATAAATAAATAACTATTATACTACTAATAGTCGAAATTTCAGGATGCTGAATATTACCAGGTATTAAGTACTGTAAATTCAAAATACTTACAATAATTATTACACAATACGCGATTTTTTTTATTCTACCAAGGTGGCAAACAAGCATAAGGCCAGCCTGATAGTAAGTAGTTACCGTAGCCTATGAACGCTTGCAATACCAGGGGTATCACTCGCGCGTTGCCGTGCCCTTAAATTTTTATTTGTCGCCATTTTCTTTTAATTAATTATATTCGTAATATTTAATACTGTGAAAATTCAAAGTAGATTAGTGTGTCCCTATATAAGTATTTGTGCTCGAAATTATGTAATCCGTATATTTACATATCATGGTTAGTTGTTTGATTAAATCAATTTCAAGTCAAAATTAGGTGACGTAAATTTTACCTTTTTTATGTTATTTCTATATAAAAAAAGATATTACGAACATATACGGTGTACTGAGAGTAAATTCTACATTACTATTGCTTTTATTACGTAATTTTATTACAGGTAGGTCAACTACATAACATTAATTTCGTTATTTATATACAAAATAGTGCAGGAATACTGTCGAAATGTCCAGGATATATCAAAAGTTTGCAGCTCATTTCTATGTTAAAAACTAACAAACACTTTTATACTATAAAAGCACAGTTTCCAACATTTAAAAGAGCTTTCCGTTTAACGTTCTATTTGGAAAGCATTTTCATCGGGTTATTTGTTGAATCAATAGAACGACTTTTATAGTATCCGTGCATCAACGTACATCTGTTCATATTACATAGGGAATATACAGTGATACTTCCGAAAAAAAAAGAAGCCTAGTGCTTATGAGACACGTTAGAGAAAAGGGGCTGATTTTGATGCTCTCCATGTTCAGCTCAATCATATTCTAACAGTATTCTGACGAGAGATCACCATCTCCCTTTAAATAGGTACTTAAGAGAGGTAAAGCACCATACCAGTGACCAAGCCCGACTGGATAAAGACCTCCACCATACAGAAGTCCACAGCTAAACGACAAAACAGCGGTGTTATTGTGTTCCTGTGTGTGAGTACAGGTTTCCAGAGCTCATTAAAGGAGGCGTTACTAACGAAACGTTTTCTATCCAAACGAAATTCAATCATAAAACACAAATGTTTATTTTTGAGTCGGCAACACGTAAGTGATACCTCTGGTATTGCAAGCGTCCATAGGTTACGGTAATTGCGGCCATCACGCGGACCGTATGATTGTTTGCCACCTAAATAATATAAAAAAATATTGTCTGGCTGTTAGCAGACAACTCATACACAGCCACCACACAGATTAAGACGATTTTTTTATTCCATAACAAAAGATTTTTGAACCTTCTCAATTTAGGGTCACTGAGCCTTTTCTTTATAGAAATGTTTAATGATGTTCTAGGGCTAGAACACAATTAAACATTTCTATAAAGAATACACGTTGTATATTCCCCAGCTATACTAAAATACTTGTAAAACAAACTCAAAGTTAGTATGTACAATAAAATGCGAGTATATTACCCCGTAAATTGTTTGGTATCCACCGAAAAACCCACAGAGATCGGAATGGGCGCGTTGAATGTGATGAAGTTTTGTTCGAACCTTAACGAATATTTCACGTACACTTTTTATATAACTCAGGCTCTTGCTGTAGTCAAATAGTCTCCTTTGTTTGTAGGTCTCTTTTTTATACTACTTTAGTGGCAAACAAGCATACGGCCCGCCTGATATTAAGCAGTTACCGTAGCCTATAGATTACAGACACTTGACACGTGACTAAAAATCCTAGAACTCGCGACATCGTCAACGAACGCTTTCAATATTCAAACTTTTTGGGTGAAGAATAATCATGGAACTCGCGTCATCGTCACCGAATTCTTTCTATATTCACAAATAATAATCTAATAGCTCGACGATACAATTCACAAGTTACTTAGTTTTCACTTCTATCGGCAGTCCCCAAAGACTGCCGCGCATGTTTTATTTCTACACCAGGGCTATAAGATGGCGTATCCTTAAGTAATTTTGCGATAGAGCTTTTTAAAAGTACCGCTTGGGTGTTAATCCTTTTACACTGTTCTTCTACATTTAACAGGTATAATATCCTATTAATTTTACAGTAGCTTGTTAAACGTATGATAGAAATGTGTTATAATAATGGCCTTCCTTTAATCACAGACAGCCACTTAAATGATATCTAGTACAAAGAGATAGCGAGAGCAATATCACTTATCTTTGTACATTCTGAGAAATATGAATAAGTGAAATGGCGTCGCTATCATGAATTTCATTAAACATTTACTAAATTAATTTTACACATAGCACTTTACTCAGAGTTGGCATAGTTTAGAGTAACTAATGAATAAAGTGACAATATTAAAAGATTTATGTAGTTATTTTAATCAACCGTATTTATGGTTACAGTTTAAGTATTAAGTAAACATCATGAGAACGGTTATGATCAGCACTATCTATACTAATATTATAAAGCTGAAGAGTTTGTTTGTTTGGTTAAACGCGCTAATCTCAGAAAGTACTGGTTCGATTAGAAAAAATATTTTTTTGTTAAATTGTGCATTTATCCAGGACGGCTATATGCTATATAACATCACGCTATGATCAATAGGAGCGGAACAGTAGTGAGATATGTTGCAAAATCGGGAAAAATATTCCAAATAACCACGCGGACGAAGTCGCGAGCTACCTGAGCCGAGCGAAAAGAAACGTTCGCTTCCGATCATTTTACAGCAACACTATGAGACAATTTAGATATCATTTTATTTTAATTTATATTAAACTAGCTGTTGCCCGCGGCTCCGCCTGCGTGGATGTCGATTACCGCAATAAAAAGTAGCCTATGTGCTATTCTAGACTATAATCTATCTCTGTGCCAAATTTTATAAATATCCGTTCAGTAGGTTTTGCGTGAAAGACTAACAAACATACACACACACAAAAATACAAATCTTTCCTCTTTATAATATTAGTATAGATTAGCTATTGTCCACGGCTTCGCTTGTGTGGCATAACAATAAAAGCCTATAACACTCACTATTTGATGGTACACAGTACGGTAGGCAGTAAATTACTGTGGCCTATGGACGCTTGTAATACCTACGGCATCATATAAGGGCATGTAGTGATAAGGCCGCTCATTATACTTTATCTAACATAAGCTTTACTAATCTTATGGTGTAAAACAATGAATAATCTATTTATGTATCCCTGGAATACATAGATAATTTAATTATTCTTTAAAAACACACCCTTATGTTAATTAATAAATAAATATGTATATGCAAATGATGCACCTAGTATTGCAAGACGACAGTCGTTACTGTCGTCGTTGCTTACCCCTAGGTAGGCCATATGCTTGTTTGTCGCTTTCAAGGCATAAAAAAAATCCCATTTCACAAATGAAAGCTTCAATTAGATAATGAATTTTTAACAAGACACGTGCGGAATCTTACAAATTCTGTAGTTAAATATGCTACTTTAATTAAATGTAGATGTATGTACGTATGTGTAACGTGTTAAAAATTAACAGCCTTACACTCATTTGCTGGGCATTTTAATTACGATCATTGGAACTCTCTACTGCTCTTCAGATACATGAATGTCAGGAGCCCAACGGCTGCAGCTAAAAAAAACTGAATAACAGTTTCTTTTGAGTGGACGAAAGCATATAAAAGCTGTTTCAAATTAGTGGTTTTAAGCGGTTCTAATTTTCGAGATACCCTAAAGAAAAGAATCCGATATATTTATGCTCAAACGTTCATAATAATCAACACTGGGAGCCAGTTCTTTTTTTTTTTTTTAAAGACAACTCCCGCACTAGAGAACAAGCTCTGTGTCGCGGGAGACTTTACAAACATACAATTAATGGACACAAATTACACCCAGACTCAGAACAACTCTTTGCGGGTCACACAAAGTTTGGGAATCGAACCCACATCCTCGTGCACAGCAGGCGCATACTGCGGCCACTGAACCACTACGGCAGTCCGATACCCACAAGTCGGTTGAGTTTAGAACTATCATTATTCTTAATTTTCTGTTGTAATCCATCTTCCATATGCCTGATGGACCAATGACAAATATTATTAAGACATAGTTACTTAATAGATTATGCACCATATCTCTATGCCCTACATATTATAATTTTGTAAGTAAGGGATACAGCAAGAATAAGTTTTTCAGCTATAAACAAAAATATTTATAGGAAGCAATTTTAGAAGCTAGGTGTGAAGTGCGGTCAGGCATACTAAAACGAAACGTGACCCAGGTCATAAATATCCGAATTTACATTCAGTTTCTCTGTTATTTCTACGGTAAAATGTTTTAAATTGAATTTAAGAATTTCCTTTGTAAGTTGCAGCACGTAACAAAAATGTAAAATCAAAGCGATATAGACATAATAATGAATACATTTATGAATTTGATTAAAGTAATTTTAAAAGGATTTCAATTAATTTAAATATTTTTTAATACATGAATAAATTTATCATTAAAAACCTTTACCCCTTCTGTCTTCCTAAAAGCTACGTTAAGAATAATGGATTTTGCCGAAAACATCTTGCAGCGTCTTAAACACAAATGGCTTTTTTGTTTTTCGTTATCTATCCATACCTAATTTTATTAGATACATATTGGAGTACAATCATATTACCTTTGTTATCTAGCCTAATGGTTTATAGAAACGTCAAAACCTAATCAAAACCACTACTATTATTTGGCTCATGGATATCTTGTTAACTTGGTAACAAAAGGTGTTGTTGTAAAAAATTATCACCCGAAGATATTGTACGTTACTAAGGTTTTACTTTCATTACACGGAATATCTAGCCGCCATAATTCAACGTACACAAACCTCGAAACAAAAGCTAGTCAAGCAAAATAACACTTTTACGATGAAACGTGAAGTTTTACAACAGTAGAACAGTTATAGTCGTCCCAAGAGTAAGCTTTAATCAAATAATGAGCGACATAAGTTTTTATCTCAAAAATGGTCTCTATGATATATTAGAAGCACGAGTCGGACCAACTGCCATTTTAGCACCAATTAAAAGTTACTCAGAATTACTAATCAATAGAGAGCCTCGAGTTTTGGGGCTCTACGACTTACTAAAGATGATAGAGCACAGTTGAAAAGTAAGAGACATTATTAATGTGTTGGGTTTTGTTAGATTTATTGTGAAGTCGAGGAAAAATATCCGGCCGAAATCCCAGTTTTAGAATAGGTTACAATTTTTACCAGGAGAGCGATTTTTCTTTTTCAGAATCTCTTTTATTAGTATTGTCTTTACCGATACGTTGGTTTATATTAATGTTTTTGGCGGGCATTTTATTATTTTAAATTGTTATAAGTACATATAAGTCAATACAGCAATTTAAACTAAACTTACTAATATTTTTATACGATTTTGTGATTTAAAAGCATCAATTTTCTTTTATTTAACAGATACTATTCTTCAGATTTTTCATTAAAAAATGTTAATTTTATCATGGCTCTTCAAAAGAAGGGATATTTTGAAAGGACTGAGGGATCACTTCTTTTATCAAACAAATTTCTATCTCATGAAAGAAAAACTTGTTTCGTTTGTTATTTCTTTACGATTTAGGTACTAAATCCTATTTGTGTGAATTTAGCCTTTAAGACATCAACGAAAATAATAATAATAATATAATATTTTCGGGACAACTCACACATCGCTATCTGATTCCAAACTAGGCAGAGCCTGTACTAAAATAACTAGACAACTTATAAACATACTCATATATTTCTAAATAATATATATTATAGATAAATTACACCAAAATATATACCTACTTACACGTTTTTTTGCTATCATAACAAACATCCAAACTATCATTATCGATAGGTAAATATTCATTTAAATGTCGTTATACATTATATCACAAAGTCACAGATCGATCTAATAAAGAAAACCAAATTATCCTCCTCGCATAATGAGATGTCTAGCAACAAAACTATATGTAATTTGTCCGCTTTAACTGCAAAAATGGCGGACTCAGAGCGGAACCATGGCTCACAAAATTTGTTCACTATTAATGTTTATGTGACATCGTACTCCAGTTATTTATATCTGTAATTATCTCTTGTTTGTTCCCAACCATTGCTAAAAACTCTTCCATTTGGGCAGACATATTTTATGACCTAATTTACTTTAAATGAATAAGCTAGACAACTAAATTATTTAATATTCATTATTTGAACCTCTTCGTTAATTAATCATTATTTCAAAATATTATTTATCTGATATAGGATTTAAAACATAATATTATCCTACTAATATTATAAACGCGAAAGTTTGTAAGTATGGATGGATGGATGTTTGTTACTCTTTCACGTTAAAACTACTAGACGGATCTGGATGAAATTTGGCACAGAGATAGTTTATGGTCTGGAATAACACATAGGCTTTTTACAGCGATAACTGACATCCACGCGAACGGAGCCGCGCGCAACAGCTAGTTAGTATATATTTTAGTTGCTTTCATCTGGTTTGTGGTAACCGCTAGTCATGGATATCGATAGAGCTAGGGGTGTAGTTACCCTTGCCATAGTAAAGAGTAGAAAGGCAGCGGCTTGCCTATTGCAACCCCTACTTACCCACCCTTTTATAAAATATTGGTTTTTGTAGGGGTAAATAAAATATAGCCTATGTTACTCGCTGATAATGTAGCTTTCTAAGGGTTGATTCTGTGAGTGAACTTATTCACAGATCAAAAATAATGAAACAATAAATTAACAAGTTATGCTCAAAACTGTTTTCTTTGTAATGTTTAATATCCGCTCGACGCAACACAAAAGAACAGACCGTTATCCACACAAACCAAAAATAATGTTATTAGAAGGCAAACTTTGGCCCTTTCTTAAAGTGACCTTTTTAGTAGTTAAGCTAATAGTGCCTCCACAAAAATACCTTATATTTTAATTTCAGTAAATTCTTGAATAAAAGGTTCAATATCAAGGTATTATCGGCGTGTTAAAGTTAGCATTATACGGAATAATATCCAATTTGGCGAACTCTATTCAACGGTATAATACACCGACGATAGCTCGCAACTAAGCTGTCTTATTACCATAAGTGGAGAATAGTGAGGAATACAGAGTATATTGATCCACAGGCATCTGAGCTTCAACTGTAAGAAGATCGGTGGTGAGTAAGCAGGGGAATATAGTCCTTACATAGGAGGATGGCTGACAAACTGCAAATGCACTGAATAAAAAAAATAACAAGGAGACAAGCACGCCAATAAACCTTTATTCTACTGATATTATAAAAGAGTGAATATATGTTTGTTACTCAATCACTCCAAAACGACTAAGCGGATCTGGATGAAATTTGGCACAAAGGTAACAAACTGGTATAGTATATAGGTTTTTTATCCTCGAATTAATTCCCGTAGGACTTTACACGCATGCAAAGGCGCGGGTGGAAGTAATTTTAACATATAACAATATAAGTAGTACATCAGGTGTGGCTCATCTCTTTCACATGTTTTGTGGGCTGCAGGTACTCAGCCTCAGACTGTTTTACTTTTTCAAACGCTAAATTAATTTAAATTACAAAGTAATAACAATAATAATATAATTTTATTTCAGAAAATATACAATTATAGTATTAGTACTTATTAACCTACGAACAAACTGTTTTAAAATAGGGGAGCTGTAGCTCTCCGCAACAGTTTTCAGGATGCTGTTGCGACTGTCTCTCACTCTTCTAAGTAGGAAGGCTGTCTTTAATACTAAGGTATGGAGAATTACTCCTTTTGGTTACTAACCACCCCTTAAAACAGAAACAGATTAGTGCACAACACAGTTTACTAAATTGCACAATAATATACTTGCATGGAATATAAGCTATTTTCGCGACTTCGCGTATCTCAGTGAACACTAAAGTAGTTCATATTCCACCCACGCCAGTCACTGGCTAGGTATTACCACGCACACCTTCAATTCCACGCTCTGTACAGATTCCCCTAGATATAGTTTACTCAGGATAAACTAATCGAAGTATGGATATAGTTGGCTTTATTTATCCGCTTAAGTTTAACATTGAACTAGTAATGTTATCTCGGATGCTTACAAAATAATACTTTGTAAGTAGGTAAACTTAATTGTTAAATATGTAGAAATTCGGTGTACCTATTATAAGTAAGGAAAAAGTCCTAAGTTTTGTAGGCATTAGTAAAAATTATCCTATTAACAATGATTGGTTTCCGCCCATATATCTAGTTAAATAAAAATCAAACCTTAAGAAACAAACCGTGTTTACATCGAAATGCTTTTATCACATTTATTTAACATTTATCAGAACAATGCAATAAGGGTCTTGTTTACACCACTAAGGTAAAACATACGTACCATTCAAGGACAAGCCCACCCAAGGATAAGCAGTTATCGTAGCCATTCGATGAATAAAGCATCTATCTGAATTAGTTATTAATAAGCGATGTTACTATTTTAGTGTATCTAGTACTACGTATGCAATTGGTAAATACGACATACTCTTGGCACGCACAACCTATACCTATGGAGACTATAGCATGGGGTTCTTCAAGAAAGGAGTTATAAAGTTTTAAAGTGACGGCAACGAGTAAGTGACACCCCTGGTGTTGCAAACGTCCATAGGCTACGGTAACTGCTTACCATCAGGCGGGCCGTATGCTTGTTTGCCACCTTGGTAGTATAAAAAAAAATATATATATACCTTCAAAAAATATTTCGTTTATGACAAAAAGTATAATAATAATATTAGCAACCCGTATATGTCCCACTGCTGGGCGCGGGTCTCCTCTCCTCTATCAAGTATAAATAACTTCAAAACGGCTGAACCGTGTTTCATTAAACCTAGCTATAAACCATGTCAACAAACTTTTAAACGACGGACAAGGGGCTACAAGTCTGGCCGCTACAATGATCATGATCGTCGGAGATTAAAATATAAATAATGTGTCAGTTGTACAAATACACATGCTATTATATCCTACTAATATTAGAAACGCGAAAGTTTGTAAGTATGGATGGATGGATGTTCGTTACTCCTTCACATAAAAACTACTGAACGAATAAAATATAAATAATGTGTCAGTTGTACAAATACACATGATATTACATCCTACTAATATTAGAAACGCGAAAGTTTGTAAGTATTGATGGACGGATGAATGTTTGTTATTGTTTCACGTAAAAACTACTGAACAGATCTGAATGAAACTTGGCACAGAGATAGACTATGGTCTGGAAATTTTTACAGCGATAACTGACATCTACGCGGGTGGAGCCGCGGGCAACAGCTAGTATTTATATAAAACTTGAATGAAAGTTTTTACCCTTATTACAAGCGGTAACTGCGAGGCACTCCGGGATCCACTCGGCACGTCCAAGTAATCCTCTTAGCTTTACGTCAAAAGGAAACCTGATTTTTAGAGATGCCGGTCATAATGTCTGAAAACACACGAGAAGGTCCCCGCACCAACTGTCTGCGGGGACCAGGTAATACAGGTAATACAGGAAGTGGTTCCTTAGCTTACTGTTAAAGTTAGTAGTACTTCTACTTTGTGCTATACTTATATCGTGCTTGTATGATTGTCGATGGACAAGGGCGGCTCAGGATCGAGAGTTGTGGAAATCCTTGGGGGAGTATGTCCAGTAATGGACGTCTTTTGGCTAAGATGATAAAAGAGAAGTGATGAATCATTGTCTCGTTTTGGCGTCGATATGTCGTTATTTCTTCTCTACAATGACTTAGACAACAATGTAATAATCCTAATTTATATTAAACTAGGGGTCGCCCGCGACTTCGTCCGCGTGGTAATTTGGAATATTTTCCCCGATTTTGCAACATATCTCACTACTGCTCCGCTCCTATTGATCATAGCGTGATGTTAATCAGCGGAGCAATAGCCTTCCTGGATAAATGCACTATTCAACAAAAAAAGTTTTTTTCTAATCGAACCAATAGTTTCTGAGATTAGCGCGTTTAACCAAACAAACAAATTCTTTAGCTTTATAATATTAGTATAAATATGCTTCAATATTTTACACTGAAACGGAAATTTTGTGCAAACACATTGTTTCATACCACCCTATTTTATTAGACGTTGACGACAAAAAGGCATTCGTCAGAGCGCACCTACGCTTAACATGAAACTTCGTAATGATCTGTACGAACAATATACAATATATATATCTATATATACAGTAACGAGAGATTTCAAAGCCATCATTCATCTCCAGAGTTTCATTGTCGGCTGAGACAAATTGTAGATACGTCATTATTCTCTTACAGATATTCATAATATTATTCCTGAAATATTTACCTATTAGCGTTTGCTCTTAAACGTGCCATTTAGGATTACCACTTATGATTTCATATTATTATATTAGATTCGTATTATTGTTGATACATATCTGCCAACCTGTATTCATAAAACGTCGTGAAGTATGAGTAATAACTGCTCCTATTTAATTGTGATATTAGGATAGAATTCACTCATATTGTAAAGTAATAGTGAAAATATAGGTATTCAGACGTATCAAATTAAGGATCATAGCAATAAATTCATGGCAGATGAGAAAAAAACTTTTGTTTGACTGTCCATGAAGGGTTGAATGTGGATTTAAAATATGCAGAACAAAAAAGTCCATGTTTAACCTTTGGGGGTTGAACGTGGACAACGTTTAGGGGTTCAACATGGATTACACCTAAGATATGTAATCTCAAAATATGGTACCTACTATGGCTAGTAAATTATTTTGAACTTGACGCGTAGATATTTAACCTTTATCAGTATATGTACATAGTATAAAAGTCGTTCCTGCTGTTTGTTTGCCAAAGAGCTTTTAAACTTCTCAACAGATGTAAATGCAATTTTTAGCAATAGGTAGAGTGACTTAAGAGGAAGGTTTATATGTATAATACACGTAAAGTATGTTTGAGAAATCTAAAATATTATTATAATAATATATTTGTCCCACTGCTGGGCACGGGTCTCCTCTCCTCTATCACGAGAGGTTGCCTTAATTTACACACGCTGGATCAGACATGTCTTTAGAATTTCTTCGAAGCCATGGGTTTACGATGTTTTCCTTCACCGTTATCAGATGGTTATCATATATTTGTCATTATAATATCTCGGGTTAAAATTACAGTACATAAAAGCATTAGCAAGCAAGTCGCTAAAGACCTTATTGTGAAATACACCACCCTGTACAGTGTTACAAAAAAATATTTGCCTTTTGTACACCAAACGCAAATGGTAATGTCTTAATTTATACAGGGCGTACACAAACGACCGGACGAAATTGCGCTTGTTATTAATATTATGCACATTAATATGATGTGTTTGTATTGTGGAGACTCTTGAGGTTAAGTATTTAATACCATGTACAAAAAAGTATTTAGATTTTATGTTATTAGAGTGATTTTAATTTGACTCATTGGTTTACTTTAACATACATACATACATATCATCACGCCTGTGTCCCAGTGGGGTAGGCAGAGACTATGGTACGCCACTTGCTTTGGTCCAAACATACTTCCTTCGCCTCCTCCACATTCATCAACCTCTTCATGCATGAACGTCGATTCTGGGTACTTTTAATTTGGCCCTTTTTTAGCAAATCCCCTACTTGGTCGCTGTATGTTTTACTTTAAATGAGCTGTAAAACTTATTAGCGCTTTTCTTATAGTCTTACTCTATCTTTAATAGAAATGACACGGAGGGAAACTCGCCAAGACCGCAACGCCCGACAAATTCGTCCGAAGTATCGGTTAGTTTATGAAGCTAGACAATTGCTGGTTGAGAGACACTTTGGTTCTCCCGATCAATAAAAATAACTTTCAAACTTACAAATTTTGTTATTATATTGTCGGTCGCCATTAGGCAAGTTTTGCTCATAGGTACGGAGGATTTTCTTATCATGAATCTGGCTATCTATATGCGATTTTAGTCAAATGATCTTACGATATGCTACTGTCACAACAACGGCTTGAAAACCAACTAATATTTTAAAAATCTTTGTGCAAAAATAATTGTGCAGCAGGTGAACTAATAGATAATATCTATTTTTTTTTCTCTTTTCTCTTCAAAAAGACAACTCCCGCACTAGAGAACAAGCTCTGTATCGCAGGGGACTTTACAAACATACAATTAACGGACACAAATTACACCCACACTCAGAACAATTCTTTGTGGGTCACACAAAGTTTTGTCCTGTGTGGGAATCGAACCCACAACCTCGTGCACAGCAGGCGCATACTGCGGCCACTGGATCACCGAGGCAGTCAAATGTCAACTATACAAGCTAATCAAGGGGACCTCGACTAGCTCACCGTCTATCTATCTATCTATAGTTCGCTATCTGTGTCTTTAAGATAAGATAACGCATCATATCTCTTGAATCTCAAGAGCTACTTACCTTTACTTTTCTGTATGTTTCCAAAACAAAACTATACAGAACACATCACGTCTTGACAATAAAATGCTTAGAAACTTTTGTGAATACAAAGCGTTTACCGCGATATTTGCCGTTCAAAAACAACCCAACACCTCACTTGCCACCCTTCATGGGATTACAAAAGATATGACTGGCTTTTTGCTAGGCTTTTTATACGGGAATGCTCGCGTGTAATCCGGCTAGAGGATAAATTTATACATATTATTCGCCAGAATAATCATTTATAAACTTTTGGGTTTTGTAAATGGTAATAAAATGGTTGTGACATCTGAATTATGAGTTCCAACTATTCGGCTGTTATGTAATAAGTCTAACTTAGTTTTTATAGTCTCACAGTTTTAACTTTAATTAAGGTTTTTATTTTTTGAACATCGCTATCACTGAATGGACATTAAAAGCATTTTTTTGTGGCGAGCACGATTCTTTCTCTGTGCCTTGATGTAATTTATATATAATAGCTGTTGCCCGCGTGGATGTCGGTTATACTGCAAAATGTGTTATTCCAGACCATAATCTATCTCTGTGCCAAATTTCATCCAGATCCGTTCAGTAGTTTTAATGTGAAAGAGTAACAAACATCCATCCATTCATCCATCCATCCATCCATTCTTACAAACTTTGACATTTATAATATTAGTAAGGATATGTTCCCGATATCTGGTTGCCCTAGTACAGGCTCTTCCTAATTTAGAATCAGTTAGTCGCACGTAATTAGTCCTAAAATATAATTATTATGTATAATTCATCTAGCCCTACTTATAATCTCAACCTATATTATAAAATGCCCATCCCCTTTATCTTTGATTCATCTATGTTCGAGGCTGCAGACAGTAACTACCTTTGTGAACCATTCTCTAGATGCTACCCTCCAATCAAGAGTTTCGTGATTTGCTGACCTAAACCCAAACTTGATCAGGGAGTTCAATCAACTGCATTGTGTTACGTACCGGTAAGGAACATTTCGTGATTACATTTTAAAATTCATTTTAGTAAACGCTTATTATTCTGTAGTAATAGGCATATTCATTTAATTTAATGTGACTGCACAATTGGCTCAGTGGCTTAAGTTGTTACCTTGCTATTTGCGCGGCGTGTTGTGAGTTCGATCCCCACACGAGATAAAAAATTGTGTCCGTTAATTGCATTTTTGTAAAGGATACCGTGACACAAAGCTGGTATCATTGAGTGGGTGGTGGTGAGTAATTGTGTAAAAGTGGTGTAAGTAAAAAGAAATACCTAGTAGTTAAAACTTTATTTATTTATTCACTTTATGTTAGTACATACCTTGCATTAGCTATTAAAAACCTTTCATAGGAATAAGGAAACTTTTTACTAATATACCAACAGGTAGCACAGACGACAAAACTCATTACAAATCTAATTATAAGTACAATAACATACCTGAAAGAAAAATTTTGGCTTATAAATAAAAACGATAGTCACCAATGGTGACGTAACGCTGGAATGCGCGAGACGATTTATGTCCCAAATTTATGCATTGCGTTGAACGAAGCCGCTCGTTGTTGGGGTCAATGCGTCGCTTCGTCGCATTGCTTTGATGTGTGTCAAGTTATGGCAATGAAAGGGACCGACCAGATACTAACATGAATATAGAAGGAAGAAATTCTAGCTGATGCTAGTCTAAAAAGGCCATTGCTTCTATCGACAGACGAATTTATATAAATCTACTGTGCCAAAGTAAAATTTGAAGAGAGGTAGGGCACCATACTAGCGGGCAAGCCCGACTGGAGAAGGACGTCCACCTTACAGAAGACCACAGCTAAATAACTACACACAGCGGTGTAGTTGTGTTCCTGTGTGTGAGTACAGGTCTCCAGCGCTCATTTAAGGATGTGTTTTGTAAGAAACATATTCCTATTCCAGGGACACTCTCATCTTTAAACCCTGGTGTAAAAAAATGGGTTGGCAACACGCAAGTGATACCTCTGGTATTACTTATTCAGGCGGGCCGTATGATTGTTTGCCACCCAAGTAGTATAAAAAAGCAATAAGGACCGCCACCGGTACGTGAATTATGTTAAGATGACATTCACAAGCCAATGGTGTATCAGTTGGTTACTCTGCTGTTAATCCTGGCTCACAGGAGTCACAGCGGTAGGCATGTGGGTGGGATTGTCCCGATTCACAAGCCAATGTCACTACAAACGTAATGTCTGACATGTCTGACACAAAGCCTAATATGCAGAGCTTGCATGGAAAGGTGACACGAGTCCTCGTAGTCATGGACTATTGTGGAATCACATGACGATGGCAGACAAATTAATGACGCACCTGATGATGATGGAAAGTGGTTGTCGCCGCTTATGGAATTTATAGCTAAGACACCTACCGTGTTGGTTATGCAAAGTTGTGTGATTTCTTTTCTACGTGTAAACTTGACTTTTTTTTTAAAAACGACTCTCGCACTAGAGAACAAGCTCTGTGTCGCGGGGGACTTTACAAACATACATTTAACGGGCACAAATTACACCCAGACCCAGAACAACACTTTGTGGGTCACACAAAGTTTTGTCCTGTGTGAGAATCGAACCCACAACCTCGTGCACAGAAGGCGCATACTATGGACACTGGACCACAAAGGCAGTCACATGAACTTCAATTAGATGACGTTAAATTTCAACTTTAATTAGAAGAAATTAATAAGTTAATTTATACTTAAGTTACAGTCAAATTGGCTTTAATTTTTCTATGTAATGTTAAATCCCTGTCCAAAAACCTGTTAGTGACTCTGTCATATAATAGCAACCCATAAATGTCCCACTGCTGGGCACGGGTCTCTCCTGTATCAAGAGAGAGAGGGTTTAGGCCTTAATTCACACACGCTGGCCTAATGCGGGTTGGTAAATCAGACATGTCTTTAGAATTTCTTCTGAGACATGTGGGTTTCCTCACCATGTTTATCCTTCACCGTTAGTTTCTTTTTCTACTGTGACTGTGTTATATTTAATCTAAATACAAGTACAATTACTGTGTACGGCTTCAAACGCGACCTCCTCACGCGCTTTGTTAGCTTCATATCGTAGTTTATTTACTAAACAACTTACCATAAGTAGAAGAGATAAGTATAAAGAAAACAGAACATTTTAATTAACTAGAGGCTAGGCTTCAATGGCGACTACTATGTAAGTCTTCTACTTTGCAAGATTTAAGAGATGCATGCTTAATATTTGCAAAGTACGTTCTCAGAGGATCCCCTCTGAGTATGTACTTTGTAGATATAAAGCATGCATCTCTCATCATTCTATGGAGGGCGTTTCATGGATACCTATGTAATATTTTATGTATTCCGGGTTACTCTTGCATAGAGCCATAATGAGTGTAATTATATAATATTTATGTATTTCTTGTTGTAGTGAAAACTTCTTTTAGAACGGTACGCATATTTTTAGATGAGATAAAATCTCTGGATTCGCGACAACGTTAAGAGACGCAGCTTGACATATGCATGTACATAATATATAGCAGACCGCGAACGCGTATAGATAAATTAAAAAAAAACATTAATTGCTATAAAATTTATAACAACTGTTTTGCCTAGTGTTTTCACTTCTGTCTGTGTTCTTTATTATTATCACAATTCACGTAATGGTTAGTTACTCTGTGTTACAGTTTACCCAGAGAATCTTATTCCTGCCTAACAGAGGAGGTTAGTATAAAATTTATTACACTATGGTACTTATATCCATTGAATTAAACCTTTTTAACCGACTTCAAAAAGAGGAGGTTATCAATTCGTGTGTATTTTTTTTTAATATTGTAATTATAATCACTGTAAATAGGCTAGAGTTTTCTGAAATAATTTTAACAAAAAAAAACCGACTTCAGTACGGCAAGTTGTAAAATTTTCTAATATTTCTTTGTTACAATCGAATAAAATCGACTGAGCGTCGGGCTGAACACAGGTCAAGTAGGTATTAAAAGCAATATATAATCTGTGCAATCCGCGCTTAATTCATTCACGTCATTATTTCTTATTAATAGTTGCTTAGCAACAATAACCGAAACTTATCTAATCGCCATCAGTAAAATACTTATTATTGAAAAGTTCAGATGGCCATCTGTGGTCTTCTTCATCAGTTTTACTTCACCAAATTACACTTTCTGAATGCAAATGATTGATTAGTTGTTAAAAATATTGAAATTGCTATATGTGTGCCTATAACTTTTGAGGAGTTCCCTCAATTCCTCATAGATCCCATCATCAGAACTTTCTTTTGATGATAATGGGACCAAACTGGAAGTATGTCCAGTCAGACAAAAAAATATTTTTTCAAATCGGTCCATAAATGACGGAGTTATGCGGTAAAAAACATTAAAAAAAAAAAATACACACGAATTGATAACCTCCTCTTTTTGAAGTCGGTTAATAAAATAACGATCAAAGAACGCTCATAATGTAATAAAAGCCGAATGAAATCACTGGAATGTGACATAAGATGTTCTAGAGAGAACATAATTTTACAATCAATATTATTCTCATAATAACTGTATAGTAAGCAATTTATATCTATTAAAGATGATACCATTGAATACCCCTATAATATCGCCATAAGTAACGTACAAAATGAAACAAAAACCCAAAGATTAGTTTGCAATCCCTGAGGGCCCCTAAAGTATGGATGGTCCCACCAAAAGGCGGAAAGGTTGACAAAAAATTCCTAAAGGGTCGGCACGATATAACTTAAGCAGGTGCCACTGTTTGGTTAGTAGCGGCAAAAATTCGCGAGTCCACAGAAAAATTCCTATGAATAATCTGATAAGATGGTATAGAACGCTGTGTGGACACGTTATTTGGTAAAATTTGAGGGACCTTACACTTTCTATCAACTTTATTTTGTGTGACGTGAATTCATTGTATTGGTATTATGATTTTTTTACATTTTAATCATCTGTGCAGTGGTCCGTGTGGTGACAGATTAAGAATACAAATGTGCCCAGTGAACCCCATTCCAAACCGGGGGTGTCGTAAAAGTCGACTAAGAGAATAAGTCAGGCAGACAATATCCACTGCAATTGAAGGAAAACTCTAAACAAAACCCTATGCCAACCCGTCTGGCCAGCGTGGTATAGTAGGCTTATATCCCTTCAAATATATGGAGGAAACCCGTGCTCAGCAGTGGGACGTTTATGGGTTATTATAATAATGATGATGAATCATCATCATCATTCTCATCATTATCATTTTATAAAATAAATCCCTTGCAACGGAAAATGGTTGAACCCTTGAACTTTTTTTTATTAAGGAGGCTAAAAAGCAATCGGCCCGCCTGATAGCTAACATAACAATACAAAACATCATAACAATTAATTTACAGTTTGAAGTCTAATACATATAATTAAGGACCTTGTCGACAAATTATTGTTAACATACATTCAATATTTTATGTCCCTGTCTAAAGACACAATTTCAGCTTTAGTACTCTGTATTGAACATTGATTTTCAGTTAAATGGGAACAACTTCGACAAAAATATACCCAGAAAACATTAATAAAATTACACAGTGATTGATTTAAAGTGGCATCGTGAACAAACCTATTTATTACAGTCGTAATGAATAGTTGTAACTAGGTCACAGAAATAATACGAAAACAAAACTTAATATTATTTGTCAACCTGTCGATAGCGAGGCTACTTATTTGATTTATTAATCGTTTAGGCAGGCAAAGTCAAGGGTCGAATGGCCGTGGCTCGGAACCAATATTTTTGCTTTCCCGTTTAGATTATAGCCCGGCTGGGATCTTAAATTTACCCAGAACCCCTTTTTAATAGAGTCCCATATTTTTCAAGACGCGGCGTAGCATGCATTGATATTAATAGAAAATGTTCAGTATGCATACGTTATATTCGGACGTAAGTTTGTACGTGCAAAGGTCTGCAAAAACACATTGTAATAGAATGCCGCATGCCGTGAAGAAATCAACATGCAAAACAGAATTTGATTTGATGATGCAGCAGGAATTGTGTTCATCACCTCATGGGAAAACTTCTTAAACAAAATATATTAAATAAAATTGTGAAACACTTCATGCAGGATTGTCTCTCCGTGAATTCTTGTAAAAATATGATTATCAGTGCTTTATTTTATATTTTTGTGGAAAATATATTAACTGATTATAGATGTTTAAATGAATGCAATAAAGTATTCGAATTTGAATTTAAAGTAAGGCGGTGTCCTACGTGAGTGACGAACGCGACGCGTTGCAATGCGACGCGAAGCTAAACTGCGTCTCGCCGCAGACTACCACATAGAACGTAAGCACCCTGCTTACGTTCTAGTAGCCGTTGTTTTGATCGCGTTCCTCGCGTTTGCAGCATCGAGTCGCGTCACGTTCGTCACCAAGGACACCCGCCGGCTGATTCTCTAAGAAACAGCGATCGCAAACTGACAGTTGTGATTGCTCGGTGACGGCACACATGATTGCTAAACGTCAAAATGCTCGGTTTTCGCTCTTACGGAATACCGATTTTCAATCTGACAGCCAGATTTTGCTCCGATTTTTTATCTGACAGCCAGATTTTGCTCTGTTTTCGCGGTCGCTCGGTTGTCACTCTTACGGAGTACCCCTGCGAGTAAGCCACGCTCAGCAGCTAGTTCAGTAATATTATACTAATATTGTGTAGAACGATTTAATATCACCAGTGAATTTAATCTCAAAGTTATCAGATATGTGGAGAATTTCATTCTCATTTTGTTGACATCGTCTCAACTAGTTTCAGATGCAATTTAAAATATTGTTTACTGCTAAAGTTAGACCTTATAAAAGCGTGTTTGGAAAATGTCGCTAGCTGTACTAGCTGGTACTTCTCAGAAGTTCAGGACACAACACTGTAGACTCCAGCGGAGATATTAATTTATATAAACGATATTGCATACTGGTACGCGGAAATGGCAAAAAGTGTTTCATAAATAAGTTGACAACATAATCTACCAAAGAGCTATTGAAAAGGAATATTTAGGTATATAGGTAGTAAAGTAAGTTATCCGTGTGGTGACGGATTAAGAATACAAATGTCACCACCCCTTCCATCCCGAGGGTGTCGTAAGAGTCGACTAAGGGAGTAAGTGTTATTCACCGCAAAAAAGGGAAAATTCGAAACAAAACCCTATACCAACCCGTCTGGCCAGCGTGGTATAGTAGGCTAATATCCCTCTGTTTGGAGGAGACCCGTGCCCAGCAGTGGGACATTTATGGGTTGAGACGAATAGGTAGTAAAATGTATATGTGTGATTAGTGTAAAAACTTGTATATTGTTTTTGAAAAGGATGCATTATAATAAAACTGATTGCATTTCCTTTGAAAACTATGTGCAGCATCAGTATAATAATAATGTTTATTTCGATAACAAAAGTACCTATAAGACCTGACATAAACTGCATCATCATTAACACTCCTCTGACTAAAAAGGGGGTATTATGCTAGTTAAGCAAGGCTTGTTAGACTTATATTATAGTAAGAAACACGTAGATATCGCATGAGCACGCGAAACCTGTTGCCGTTAACAGTAGCTAAGTAGCAGCGTTTCTTCCATACATATTATAGCAATCAAACTTAGCTTACTTAGGTCCCGTAGTTTAAGGTCCTCCGTGGAGCTCCTTTTCATAGGTTACAAAGTACAAACCTATACAGATTTATTTTGTCTCCCGCTTTGCTATGGAGGGAAGTAGAAACTTTTCTTTTTAACTCCTATTTATTTCCGATTAAATTCGTTGCGGGGCCAAGACAGTAGGTTCACTTGTCCACGGGAAGCAAGAGTGTCAAAGCTCGGTGTATCAGTTGGTTACTCCGCTGTTAATCCTGGCTCACAGGAGTCACAGCGGTGGGCATGTGGGTGTGATTGTCCCGAAAAGTAGCTAAGTAGCTTTATTACATCTATTACTATCTGTATAATTACGTTATTATCTATGGCATTCATTCAAGAAATCTATAAGCAAGTATGCACCAAAACATGTAAACATAAGTGAATGCCGCTCAGTAATAAGGGTAGCGTATCTTTCTTTATAATATCACTAGGGGTCGCCCGCGACTTCGTCCGCGTAGTAATTTGGTACATTTTTCAGATTTTGCAACATAATCTCACTACTGCTCCGCTCCTATTCAACATAGTTTGATTTTATATAACCTTCCTTCTTAAATGCACTATTCAACAAAAAAATATTTTTTTCTAATCGAATCAGTACTTTCTGAGATTAGCGCGTTCAACCAAACAAACAAACTCTTCACCTTTATAATATTAGTATAGAGTTGACTTTACACACATCAAAAATATTTACACTTAAATATTCCAGCTTGCTCCCCATTGTGAAGGAACATTACATTTTTCAGGCCAAGAATAGAAGGAAGAAAACTTCAAGACCTGCGAGTAGTGTTACTATACTAACTACCTAGCAGTGGGTAGCTCAACAGTCATATACGTGTATCCACTACCGATATAAGGCTCATGTAATTTTACTGTCTCACTGCAAAGCCAACGCCTGCTCACTTCTTTCCATCTCAGTGTTATGTAAATATTCTTATACAAATATCAATAACTGAAATTGTGTTTCGAAACTCACATTTTAGACGTTCCTACACAAGCAGGATGTTAAAATACACTTTGTAAAAAAATACTTTGAAGACAAAGTATTGTTATCACTCATACTTAGGTAACTTTTGGACAACTTTTACATCATTACGTATTTTTGTCACTCTTGTATTTCCCGAAGGAGGCTCGTGAAGAGGTAAACAAAGCACATACCCACATATACCAACAAGAACAATTTCGGATAAGTTAAATCTGTGCGACACGTAGACACGAACTTTAACCTTAAAACGAATGAACAAAGAACTATTGCGTTTGACTACCCTAGCGCTACCCATATTATCACTATCTCTGACTAATTTTAGGAATTTTCTTCGCTGTCACAACGAAGCTATGAATGCGTAAATAACTAATAACTTTAGACTATGACGAGGATGTTAACGAGATGATCGTTTACAGCGGTTTTATGTCAGCTTAAATTACTAGTATCACTACTTCAAGTCAATACCTAAGTCAAAGCAGAAAATTTGCAAACTTATTTTTCTACTAGCTATTGGCCGCGGCTCCGCCCGCGTGGATGTCGGTTATCGCTGTAAAAAGTAGCCTATGTGTTATTCCAGACCATAATCAATCTCTGTGCCAAATTTCGTTCAGTAGTTTTTACGTGAAAGAGTAACAAACATCCATCCATCCATCCATACTTACAAACTTTCGCGTTTATAATATTAGTAGGATTATTCTGATTGCGTACCTGTGCTTAAAATATATTTTTTGTATATTAATTTGTTGTCATCGTGATAACGACATTTTCGTCTAAACAAAATTATGAATTCATTGACAGCTCATGAGGTTTGTTCAAAAAAAGTTTAATAAGGGCAGATTTATAACAGAAATATATAGGTTTTTTTTATATTACCAAGGATTCAAACAAGCATACGGCCCGCCTCATGGTAAGCAGTTACCGTAGCCAGGCCTCCGTCACTCCATGTACTTGCGCGCTATAATTACCTACGGCTCGTCGTATCGCTGGCGGACCAAATTCAATGCGGTTTTCGCAAGCGAAGCGCACACACGTTGTTCAATTTTAACCGTTCTATTAGTTTTTTCTACACTAAAATTTAATAACCGAGAATTTAGAAAGGGTAAGAAATTTATATAATAATAAAACACGAAGGTACGTGTTTAATTTTTATATAAATTTATTTTACCTACATACTGAATATTGCACAGTCAACAATTTTAATCTACCACCTATAGTCAGAACATACTCACAATTCTCAATAAAATAGGCACAAATAGTTATTTATGTTAATTTAATTTTATCAAAGAGGCAGCCCCGCGAATGCTGTGGGATCGCGCAGTGCGAAGCAATCACAACTGTACGCTCGAGCATTTAGGCACATTTTAGCATGCAGCGGTTGCTGACGCGACAGAGTAGGCTATTATAGCAGTAGGTATTGGTAATTTTCTTCTGAGTGAAGTATCTGTTACGTAGTAACTCTTTAGTAATCTGTGCCGTAGCCTACGGACGGACACCAGAGGTATCATGCGCGCGTTGCCGACGCTTTAGAAACCTTATAACTCCTTTCTTAAAGATATAGTTAGTCAATAACTTTATTTAGCTTTCATACTTGACTTACAATGTCGTTGTTACCAAGCCCACAAAAGCGAAACTGCCTGTAACGACCTGAAGGACGGACATAATGTATTTGTGTAACCATTACACGATATCATTTTCTGCAATCTAGAACTATTACCTCACAGGTCAAAACGACCGCTAGCGTACGACTAGTCGTATTTACGACTAGTCGATTTACGACTAGTCGATACAGATAGCCCCGATAGTTGAGAGGTTGATAGTATCGGTCGCCACCCACCTGATTTATAAGGCTTGGCCGCTCTCAACGACTTAAGCAAATACTCGCGAATACTATTACTGAAAAGTACAAGAAGCTGGTAATACTGTTCTCTTTTTAATTGCTTAGTTCTTCTTGCGGGTTTTCAGTCGTGTAATCCTTCATTTGGAAGTCGATAAGACACTGATACAGTATTATATAGATTGCATTACGAAACTAGATAGTATACCGAAACAAATATACGTAGCTATAGGTGGTACAGCTCATATAGAGTATCTTTTGGGCACATCTTTAGTTCTTAGGGCAATTGGTAATTTTTTTTTTGTTTCAATTATATATCAACCCTAAAAAAACCTAAGATTAGGTAGAACCTAAATTTATGTAGGTACTACGTCTTCTAATAAACTAGCATGCAGTTTGGCAAAAGTTTTAGATTTGTGTATAGTCACTATTTTATATAATTTTGTGAAACCTAAACTATAATTGATAGTTATATGTATATTTCATGTTAGATCTCAATACTAATTTAAATTTTCAATGTAAATATTTCAAAATAACTATCGTTTTATATTTTTTACCATGGGTAATATTAAGAAAATAATAATACCTAGTGGAAAAAATAAATATTTTAAAGTAATAACTAATAAGCTGGCAAGCATTGGAACTACAACCTCGACCGTTTCTAAATTCGATGCACAACTGGCAAAGGTCCAGCATGCAGGAGACCAGCACTCGAGGAATGCTTATCTGTCTTAACTTGAAATATATCACAGCTTTGTGCAAACGAATGTTTAGAATGCAAAAAACAGTGTTACGTTATTAAAAGAAATGTTTGAAAATGTGCGAATTGAACTGAAAGTTGGATTTGGGTTTTCAGAAGATAGATCAGATATATCAAGGCATGTACCGACAGAGTTCAAAATGGACATGATAATGCAAAGTTTGGTAACACCGCAGTTGTCGCTATATAAAGATATTGCGAGACAAAATAACTTCGTTTGTTTTATCTGGACTGGCACCGCTGTTTTACGTTATAGACCTGTGTCTCGGAAAAATAAATTGGTGAAGCTTCAACAGGGATCCTAAATCTAAACATTTCGTTGAAACAGAATATTTACCAAAGGATTTGTATATCGAGCTGTTGTCAATATTTGAAAGGCGAGTCTTTGCACAGATTAAGATGACTTCAAAGATAAATTTTGTATTTGTATTCATCAGCTTTTGAAACAACTATGTATATCTTGAGAGTGTTGTACAACATCTTCATCTGCATTTTTATAGAAGTAGATATTATTACACTTTGTTGTGCTTCTTTTGTAGCGACACGGTTTGCAAAGAGTCAACTTAAGTGAGGCACTAGCAATATTGTTCCGTTATATTATTGAAAGTTGTAATAGTCTAGCTGCCACTTTAGGCGTCTACAATCACTACAGTGAGTTTTAAAACATTAAACTTTACACAAGCAAAGAAATTAGAAGCAAATAATATTACTTTATTCATTTTCCTTTTTTTTCTAAATCAACACGAGACCCGTAAATCTCGCACTCGACAAAATAAATTTGCCATCACTTGACAGTCGTATCCGAATTCTTTCCTTTTCCTTTTCTGCATCCTTTCGCTCACGTGCAACGAAACGGCTCCTTCCACATTCCCTCAGGAGCTGTGACAGGATACTTTAAAGAAGCATTGAAATCGCTCCTAAAGAATTATTTCCGTGTCGAAAAGGGAATTAAGGAAATATCTTTAAGTAGGCATCGCTGTAAATCGACAAAGATACTCGTAAGATTGCGAATGGCATTAAAGTGGAATACGAGTATTTATTTATTTAAAAACTTTTGCACAAAAAATGTGTACAAGGCGGACTTAATGCCAAAGGCATTCTCTACCAGTCAACCTTTGGGTGATGCAGAGAGAAAACATGGTGGGTGCATTAAAGCGTAGAAAAATTGATGAGACAAAATAATATAACTAGTAGATATAACGAGTAGGTTAGGCTAGCTTTCAGTTGTTTTAGCAATGGCGGCGCGGTAATTTTCGTCGAAATGAAGCAAACATTTTTACTCAACTTAGTATTATCTTAATGAAAAATACTAAAACTATAGGTTTAGAAATTGGGTACCTGACACGCATTGTCAGAAGACACAGTGAGTGCTAAAGCTAGATACTACTTATATATTTTTCTGAACTATACATAATCAAACCTAATAATTAATTATTTTAATGTATTCAAACCGTGAAACTTTAAAAGTGTGGTAGAGAATGTTACAACAATTGTAATATTGTTCAAAATAGTAATTAGAAGTACAACAGTCGTAGTGGATTTTTATTATTAATTTTGAGTAAGCAATATTTTGGGTATGAAAACAAATCCACACAAGCTCATGATGGTAAGATCGATTCATTAGCCTCTCCTTCTGCCAAAAACAATAAAACCATTTATTTTATTTAAACAATCAAAAATCTTGCATAAACCGATTCAGTACTGAATAGTTAATTGAATGATTTTATATTTTACCAATAAGATAGATAGCTATATAAAATATATTTAAAAGAATGGAACATCAACATACTTATTACATTCGATTACGAAAAATGCTCTCAAGTATTACGATCAAGCAAATAATAAAATCACATAATAAAACCAACACACTGAAAGCACTGAAATAATCAACTTCGCTTTCGGCAATATACTGGCAAAAGTATTAGTATTCTTAGGACGTCTCTCCCCTTCTATACTACCTACATTTGAGAAGACAGCACCCCACTTTAAGCGTTTATTGAAATCATTATTAGTTCTTCCGATACATTTGTTTCTGTTTTACTTCTATATAGCGCCATTTCAAATGATGTATTGTTAGATACATATGCGTTACAGAGTCAAACAAACAGTATGGCATTTTATGCATAAATCATAATGGTAATATTGAAATAACTATTTATTTCTTTTTCGAATACCTTATATAATACCTTTATACACTAATTTATGCAGTCACCTGTAATAACAAAACGAAGCGCGCGAATCCCGCAAAGTGAATTTCTGTTCTGAAATGTTTCCTTCTCTTCTTCGTTTTTCCTTTCGTTTTTGGTCAGTATTAGAAGAAGAAGTACCTAATAAGATTTAAATTAGTATAGTCAACAACAAAATTGGAAGCACTGCGTGTTTTATTAAACTAACAAGAGCCGTGACAGGCTTTAAACAGATTAACCCTATTTCACGATGCAACCACGTGCCTTACAATGTCAGGCTTACGTTAACAACCCTTCAACCTACTAAAGCACTTACACATATTACAATAAAGGTCAAAGTTGCCTAGGTTCGTTCAACAAATCACTTAAATAGTTAAAGTGACCATTCATCAATGTGGATCGAAAGTAGGAGCCTATTTTCACAGCCTATTTACTCCAATTAGGCGTAACTAAAACTCGAATACAAACTAAATTAGTATCTTTATTCGCACACATAAGGCTCATTTTGTTTAAACAACTATTATTCCTTTTATATGTATGGAACACTTTAAATAATGTAGACAGTTTTAACGCTTAGCAATTGTTTAAGTTTGACTTGTAACTGGCATGAATAATAGATGCGACAAGCTAGATTAAAATGGCGACCCTATTCTAAAATAAAATTACAGTAGTTTTACATTAATTTAAGGGTTGCGCACACCACGTGTGTTTCACTATACACTTAAGTAATTGTCTTCGATAATGGAACACGTGTAATTGTAACAACTTGCAAATAGTCTAGCAAACAAATAGCATGGCTTTTTTGGATAACAATTGATATTACCAGACTGATCGTTGATCCTAAAAAATGTTGGCATGTATAAATGGACTTTTGTTTACTTAAAGCACATTCATATAGTGTACTAGCTATTGCCAGCGGCTCCACCCGCGTGGATGTTGGTAATCGCTCTCAAAAGTATTATTCCAGACCATAATTTATCTCTGTGCCAAATTTCATCCAGATCTGTTCAGTAGTTTTTACGTGAAAGAGTAACAAACATCCATCCATCCATCCATACGTATAAACTTTCGCATTTATAATATTAGTAGGATATTTTACCGTAAAAAATTGAACTACGGTAAATTTTAGAATTTCCTGTAAATCTTAATATTTACTTTAAAAACCCGAACTGTTCAAAGATAATTAATTATTTCGGACTTTTACCAGCATTTAGGTCCTTCATAACTAGATTAGTCGTGAACGCAATGAAAATCTCGGACCTTTACAGTACCATATACACTTTCAGGGGTTTCACGGCAATGCACGCGTTGTCTATTGCGCTCTTAAAATTGGATAGCGGTGTTATGTGCGCGTACTATTGTACATCCATAGACAATTTTTAAATACAATTTTTGAAAGAGGTAGGATACCATACAAACGAGCAAGCCCGACTGGGTAAGGACCTCCACCTTACAGAAGACCACAGCCATATAACTATACACAGCGGTGTAGTTGCGTTCCTGTGTGTGAGTACATTTCTCCAGCGCTCATTTTCCAGGGATACTCTCATCTTAAAGCCCTCGTGTAAAACAATGGCTTGGCAACACGCAAGTGATGCCTGGTATTGCAAGCGTCTATAAGCTACAGTAACTGCTTAACATCAGGTCGGCCGTATGCTTGTTTGCCACCCAAGTAGAATTAAAAAAAATCTTTGTTATGTATCTCTATCTGGGTGTAATTTATATTATAATATGTACTTTTTTTAAATCATTATCATCATCATCATTATTTATTACTCAGTTTTGAAACATGTATTTTATGTATTTTTATTTAAATAAAATGATAGAAATTGAAAAATAATATTGATTGAAATTTAATAATATAAATTTATGTATGTTGACCAGTTGTTTAGTTGCTAGTCCTGTTTTTTTAAATTTAAATTAAGCATTTATTTATTTCCAGAAACAATACATTTTTTTGGTATTATAACATTTAAAAGAATTTACAGGAATAGTTATTAAAATTTAAGTAATTTACATTTCATACTATAATATATTTACCTACACTTATTAAAGAAGAAAAAAAATATATATACAGAAAATACACGAAAAAGGGGAGGGATTAGATAACATTATAACTAGAATCAAGATTGAGCTAAATATTAAAATTATATTGTATTTAAATAAATTATTACGTTTTGGTTTAATTAGATATTATATTTATCATGTTATATGTTGGTCTGCACTGGCACTAATAGATATTCCACAAACTATATTAAGAGGAATGTCACGTTTTATCAGTCGGACGTCGTTCCTTTTTTACGAAAATACCAGTGCACCGAGAAATTAGAGCAGAATTCCCCAGAAATATAACGTTCTTTGAATCACAAAAGGCTATCCAATGTTAGAGATAGAATATGAACGATATTGCTTCCACTCCTCTTGACATTTACTAGTCTATATATATACTAATATAGGCACCATTGTATCCTGGATGTTTTACATACATGTTAACAGTAAAAACATCAGCGAAATTCACGACAAATCGGACGAATCTATATCAATATCGACGGATCGAACAGCACTCATCGATAAACTTGAAGTGTGGGAGTTCGTCAAGTGAGAGTACCCGATTAGTTGCTAAGCTTTACTCCACTCATTTCCACTTCAGACAAAATGCTCCTTGATGTCACATAATAACTTTCAACTTAACAATAATATTACTTACATTATTATATTCTTTCTGGAGACAACACACTAAACTCAAAATAACTATTTGAAATGACTCAAAATATCGTTTCAAAATCGATAACTATGAGATCGAAAACTTATACTGTAGTTCTGATTGTCTCACTTTCCATTAGAGGCGATAGTTGTAAATGTGGTGTAAGAAACAAAACGTAATTTCGTTTTGTAACAAGCTATTATAAAAGTCGTGCTAGATGTACAGAAGCATTATTTGCACTTGCGCTATTCGCCAAAAGAGGTAAACGAGTATTATAGCGCTATTGAAACAGCTCCAAAACACTTCTGACCAATAGCAGTATAAACACATTCGACATTCTTGAGTTAAGCTGCTTCAAATATTTGAGCGAGACATCTCTTTATATCGTACTAGCTGTTGCCCGCGGCTCCGCCCGCGTGGATGTCGGTTATCACTGCAAAAAGTAGCATATGTGTTATTCCAGACTATAATCTATCTCTGTGCCAAATTTCATCCAGATCCGTTCAGTCGTTTTTACGTGAAAGAGTAACAAACATCCATCCATCCATCCATTCTTACAAACTTTCACATTTATAATATTAGTAAGGATTTACCACCCACAGTTCCTAAACGTGTGTTCTTATAATGTCAACTTCTTTATTGACTACTTTCCAATGCCACTCGACCAATGACTGAATCGAAAAAAAAACCTCCCTATTTATTCGACTTTGATTAATTATCTATACTAATTATCAATCTTAATCTTGTCAGAAGTTTGAAGTCAAGGGATCAACCTTCAATAGTAACCGTTGGTGGCTTCATGATTGAAATAACTTACAATAAAATAAGCTTTAATTGATATAATCTGTCAATGATTTGATTGATAGAAAGTGAAGGATGAATGACGTGGCCGATTTTCTTTGTTTATGTTGTATGAGCCAAAGAAATAAAATCACGTTAACACCTTGCCATGCAACTTATGACCTTATTATTAACTTGAAATAGTTGTTATTAGTATGATACAGAAAACAGTTCCGATAATACCACTTAACGTATTAAGAAGGAAAATTCCTTAATCATGTTGCCAAGTGACCGTGATTGAGAGGGTTCCGATAAAATAGACCGATATATTCAAAAGTCAACCGAAAATATTGGAGTTTATTTAAAAAATAATATTATTTTATACACGTCATACCTTTTTGGCAGTTAGGTAAATTGTAGAAAAGGTAGAGCGCAGTGAAGGTAGACCGCCATGACAAAAAATATAGAAAATAAAAAATATTTTGTTTCTGCTTGTGAGTACGGTTTCCAGAACCGTCAGGGAAAGAGCTGTACTAGTTGCCGGAGAAGCTTTTCCTCGTGAGCTTCATCTTACATACGCGTATACTGGTTTGTCTAAATCGGTTTGTGTAGTTAGATAGAGCATTAAGTACAAGTAGGCCACTGCTTTGCTTTCTAATGAGCGGCAACATGACTATGATGACTGAGTACTATAATAGCTGCTTATCATTAGATGAGACATGATAATATGCTTGTTTGCCATCTTCGAGGTATAAAAAGAACCTGTAAACGACGGATTGTATGTATGTGTTTGTGCAATGGTTTGAACAAAAGTTGACCAGAACAAAACCAGAAATGTTAAGATGTCGATATTTTGAAGCTTTATACCTATCACAGCTATTTAAATCGAATTTTATTAATATATAATTTACGTAAATCCGTGAATTGTTTAGTTTAATTTGAGTTCTCTTGCAGGAAAATTTCATTTCCACGTCTTTTAGGGAATATAATGCGTAAAATGAGCGGCAATAAAGTGCGAAGTAGCGCTTAGGTAAGGCTCTCGTTAGCCGAAATATTGTGGCGAATAACATTCGGCTAATCGACAAATAAAAATCGATCTTCGAACGACTGACGCGATAGCGTAAAACTTACTCGTTTATTCTACGTTAATGATATTATGGAGATTGCTGGGGTAGACTTGATGT
Organism: Trisateles emortualis; assembly: GCA_947095525.1. Lineage (NCBI taxonomy): Eukaryota > Metazoa > Arthropoda > Insecta > Lepidoptera > Erebidae > Trisateles > Trisateles emortualis. The sequence goes on along the minus strand of OX352748.1, from coordinate 476,256 downwards.
GGAAGGTGGAGTCCTGGTTGTTGTATTAGAAGAGTCCTATGTCCAACAGTAGACTTAAACAGGCTGATTGATTAATCAATACTATTGTGATACGGCTATTATCAATATTATTTTTTTATAAGTTTATTAGTCATAGTTATAAGCAATGAATAAATATGTATAGCTGTTGGTATTCTATTAAGAAATAAATAAGTACAAATGTGACAAATTCTCGATAGTAAGCAGTCAAAGCGGTTGCCTTCAACCTTTCTGAGTTTCTTTTCTTCCTTCAAACGGAAAAAAAACAAATTTCACATCGATACTGACGATATCAGGTAGAAAACTTATACACTGCTATTACTTTTGACAAAACTAACATAGATGGCGTAACAATTGTTTGATAGACTTATGGAACAGACAAAGATAATGTGACATTGTAGCGTCATCTATCAGGCCAATAGAATAACGCTACAACAAGCAACGAAGTTCAACATAGAAAACACAGATGTCACTATACCCAGTAACACGCAACCGCAGAACAAATGTTCGAGATGCTGAATCGCGCTATCGAAGTTTACACAGACACTCAGTATATATACAACGCCCAACGACTAACCGTTGGGCCGCGGCCCGCCAGGCACGATCACCCAGCCTGGTCGGAGGATCCTCCCTTTTCGTTGGAGGTGTGTGACAGCCTCCACAACATTGCTACTCTTTGGTGACACTATCTATTTGCTATATGCGAAGTGAGTGGTAACTAAAACGATTGCAGCGCATGCCGTCGCAGCAATCTGCTTTAATTCAGGATTGTCTATCAAACATTTATTACTTTGAGATTTTCTACAATTTGCACTTGTATTTAAACTTGTTTTATAGGATGTTAATGTCACCGATGTCTGACGAATAATGTAGCCTCGTATTAAATGATAACTATTGTCATTGTTTCTTAGCTCTTCAACATTTCTTTATAATTTATAATTATGCTTTCATCATAGTATGAGTTTGAGAAATTATATCGTATTTTATACTTTCAAAACCGTTTTAAGTAATAATATTATCCACTTTTCTGTACCTACTGTTTTTAAGAAAATCCTTTAAAAATATTTACTATTAATTATGTATGTTGATATATTTCAACTACTATATTTATTAGAAAAACTAAAGATTTGTATGACATTATTTGACATAATCGTGGATAGATGCGCATTCCACGTGTCGCTACGGTTGTGCACATAATGAATAGGGTATAGTATTAGGATTGAACCCGCAATATCGCACCGCACAAAGCAAAGGGTTCAATAATGTAAACAGTGGTTACACATTCAGAGATAGACCGCACTAAGCGTTGGCTCACCATGACGTGAATCCATCATTATTATATGCTGTGTGGTTTATACAGTGAAAGGAGAATACATACATACTATACTAGTAGGTAGATAACGAGTCATACTGCACGAAATGTATCTACGCTACCTAAGCAAAACGACTCAATGCAGTTTAACATAATTATATACATCCTACTAATATTATAAACGCGAAAGTTTGTAAGAATGTATGGATGTTTGTTACTCTTTCACGTAAAAACTATTAAACAGATCTGGATGAAATTTGGCATAGGGATATATTATAGTCTGGAATAGCATATAGGCTTTTTATAGCGATAAACGACACCCACGCGGGCGGAGCCGCGGGCAACAGCTAGTACCTACATAATTTTCAAGCATGGAAAGCACCTCCTGTCTTAAAAATAAAAAAAGAATGTGTGTGTGTGGTATAATTTGTTTTTTTCGTCTGACTCCTAATGACGTGTTATCTATTCAACGAATAAATAAGATTTTATGTTTTGAAATATAATCAATCATAAGAAACTTTAAAGCAGCTGAATAGAAATCAAAATTCTTGGAATAAAAGTTGAATAAGTATTTGATTTATGTAAGCAGAATAATTCTGAATTTTATTTATTTTTTACTGGGCATGACAAGAAAAGTGTGCTACGTGAGGTCGACAAATGGAAGTGCGATTAACGCTAGTGCGACAAAACTGTACTGCAACTCACCATAGTTCGAATGCACGTTAGCATTTGCACCTATTCATTGTTTGTGAAAATACCTATATGGTATGTTAAATTTATATGGCTGCTAATAAAAACACCGCTGAAAAAAAAACACTAGATATTGTAACATTTAAAACACCCATGAAAGTCTGTGTACCTATATGCGTATTATCCTGTAAGCAAGCAATAGTATCTATTCAACAATTTAGTAAACTATATCCTCGTCACAAGTAGATGTGGCGCGCGGTGGCGGCGGCAGTTACATCGACAAAACACGTAAAAAGAGTTGTAGACTCAAAAGCGTTTCCTCAAATAGTCTCAGGCACGAAACAAATGGAACTCTTTTAAAAAGAAACATCTCGTTTCAAGCCATTTGACTGGTGCTCTTTTGCTTCATTTCAAACGGAACTAAAATGGTATAAGAGCTGTTGTATTACATAAATTATAGGTATAACGACCAGTAGTAAATATAATTATGTTTATGAAACTGTTTCAGAGAAAGCAGAATATATATTATGTAGTTTCTTTGTGTACTTCAGATCAACTGCCTCGGTGGTTTAGTGGTCGATGTGTGTGACTGCTGATCACGAGATCCCGGGTTCAATTCCCGGGTCGGGCTAAAAATTAATATTGGGTTATTCTGTCAAGAAATTCACAAAATATGCCTAGTTAAGTATGTAAAGCCGTTGGTCCTACACCTGATCTCTCTCCAGTCGTGACGGATTGCCGTCGCATTGGACTATAAGAGTAAGGAAATGAAGAGTACACTTGTATTTGCGCACATACTTGTGCACTACAATATCTCCCATGCAAATGGCTAGTCTCCGTTGAGATAAGCCGCCGTAACCGAAATTCGATTAGGAGGACATTATTATTATTACTTCAGATAGCAGTTTTAAATTTGTTTGCGAGTAAGCCCAGAAATAGCAAGAAAGAAAACCAGATCTTAAAAGGTGTCTTACGGCTAATATCATTTAATGCAAACCATACAGTACCTACTTACTACACCCTAACAGCGCGGTAAAGAAAAACAGTAATACAACACGCAGATATATATCAACACGAAGGTAACGCGTGCCCATTTCTCCGGAGACCACAGGTAATACTCTGTTACTTATCTATATATATCACCCTCGAGCACCTTATGTATTATCGTCTCATGGTTAAGAGCTTCTCAACTTGAGACCCCCTTAATTAACTCATAAAGTATTACGTTTCAGGACGAAATTTTAGATTTTTAATGACGTCATAGGATTTTATATACTTTATATTTCTTTTTTACTTTATTAACGAATTGTTTAAATTAGGCTCATCATTTTGGAGGTTACTTGACAAATATTTGCTATTTAACTGCTTTATTTAACAATTCACTGGAAAAGTTTCGGCATTATAAAAGTGAGCAATCCCGACTGGGGAAGGACCTCCACCTTATAGAACACTACAGCGGTGTAGTTGTGTTCCTGTGTGTGAGTACAAGTTTCCAGCGCTTAGAGATGCGATTTTAACTAAACTTTTTCTCATTCCAGGGATAGCCCATCATAGGCTGTTGAATGTTTTGGGTCGGCAACACGCAACGGATACCTCTAGTATTGGTAGCGTCCATATCATAAGACTATCAGGCAGGCCATATTGTGCTTGTTTGCCACAGTAGTTTATAGGATTTTTAAATTATTATATTATATTTAACCTACTTTGCTTTCATTTTGAGGATTACGCTTGTGGCTTATTTCATCTAATAGCTTAGGCTTAGTATATCGTGTTCTTCACTTCTGAGTTTAGAAACGAAGATAAATAGATAAGATATTCGATTCGTAGCTCTTCTCTAATTTGACCAAAGATTAAAATAAAAATTATTATTAAAGACAATATCTATTATAAATAGGAATTATTATAATTCATTAGTGATAGTGATTATTTCCGGAATAAAAAGTAGCCTATGTAGGTTGTAGCTATTCCAGACTATAATCTATCATTGTGTCAAATTTCATCCAGATCTGTTCAGCAGTTTTGGCAAGAAGGAGTAACGAAAGTCCAAGCTTTATATATAGCTTTATTTAACTTATTTAGCATAGTAACAACATAATATGAACTTGTTACTATGTAATTTAAATGAGAAACAAGCATATATAATACACTGAACTAGCACACTGTAAGTAAGCATTTACATACATACATATATATTATCACGCCCGTCTATTATAATATTAGGGTAGGCAGTAATCATTTACTATAGCCAATTAACGTTTGCATTGCAAGGTTCGTCACTTGCGCATTTCCCACTAAAAATATATGTGATAGCCAAGAGACTGTAGAAGTCTTTGCTGCTGCGAAAAGACCACTTCCTCATCAACCTACCCAGATAATATTGTTTAGCTATAAAGTAAAAGTACTATATCAGTAGAGCGGCTCAATTAGAGCGCGAAATACATTTGACAATGTAAGCCAACTGCCAAAAGGTATTAAAATTAATTCAAAATACTTCTACTAGAAACGGGCGTTTAGAATGTATAGAAATGAAATTGTGAAATAAAAGTATACATTTCCCAAAGAAAAGATTTTTTTCATCATCATTTACATTTTAGCCTGATGAAGTCCACTGTTGAACATGGGCCTCCGTCATATGCCTCCACAATGGTCAATCTTGATTTTTTTGCATACAAATATGAAAACATAAAGTTTGTAGCGTAATCTCTATGTCCGTAACAGTAACTGCTACATTTTAATAATAAATAGTAGGTAATTAAATGCTGAAGTACGTACAGTATAAGTATGTACTTATCGGAAAATGGATTTCTATAATAAATACGTAAGCAATGGTGCTTGATACTCGTATATCAAATACAGAGACATTAAAAGCACGAATTCTGAATTTTACAAGAATACTTACTTACCTAAGAACAACATCCATCAATTGTCAAACATGTGTTTACTCTTTTACAATGTCCTTAAGCTTTATAAGATTTTATAGTACTTGCACTTACTTGGTTTGTCCAGGTCGCTAATGAATTCTTCGGTCTCTACGTATCCTTGTATTCCAGCCGCGACCATTAACAGTACCAGACATAACACTCTTCCCGCCCCCACTAACATGCTGATCACACAATCTAACCCCATTTTATTATCATAAAAAATACACTAATTAGTAATAATTATCTATATGTCAACATATTTTTTCGTCCATGTTCATTTAAATAAGGATTTATTTAAGAAAAACTTGTTGATCTTTGTTTAAATTAATCCTTGTCACTTTTCATAGTTTATAAAAATAAATACATTGTACAGAGGTAAAATAAATTTTTCACGATTAACATAAACATAGAGCGACACGTGTTGTACGACAATAAACAAATCGCGATTTGACAGACGGAGAGCGACGCGTGGAGCGGCGTGCGTACGTCTCAACGCCGCGGGCAACACTGATCGAAAACCGATAGGGTGGCACAGGCAACAATCGCACAAAAAACATAATTTCTTTTTTAAAACTGGAGTTTCAGAAAAATAACTCTAGTTGGTGGAATATTTCAAAATTCGGACAAGGGCTGCGGGATCTCGACGGCTGCCAATAATGTACGAGAAATTTTAACATTTTTCAGACGTTTTGGGCTATTCCGTATCCTTTGTGGTCTGGTTAAATAACTATGTGTGTTATTCTATAAAATATTTCCTTTATATCTGGAGGCTTGAAAGAAAATATTTATTTTCAGTATATGTAGGTAAGTAGGTATATAAATGTGGATTTTATGATAATCTAATTCAAGAGTAATGTTACTGGCAATAAAGTGTGTTCAAAGTTTAGAGGGTTATAATAAAACACTTGGATGAAAGTTGCGTTAAAATTTGTTCACAAATATCAGAGGTTAGCTGTCACTAGCATAACGTCTTCATAAGTTTGTGAACTCGCGAACATTTTAGCTTAGTTTAAGGTACCGGTAGAGTCAGCAACAAAAGTTGGACCGCTTGAAAAATATTAAGGATGATATTACCATAATGTTTCGTTCGAGTGAGTGTTTATTTTCTTGAATATAATATATGTTTTGAGAATAGTTTTGTATGTGTCTTACTAAACAGAGGATATGTTGAAAAAGCTACAACCTCTTAATTTATTTATCATCAACCAAGGATGGAAAGGAATATTTGGAGTTTCCTCAAACAAGACCGGTATTTGTGAAATTTAGGACATTTTGTCTTCTCGATATCTTAGTTGTTTAAGTATTAAAATATGTTAAGCATAAAAGTAATGGTAAAAAAGTATTAATAATATTTTAGCTTTGTTATAGTGTTATTGAAGAAGATAGGACTGTATTGCAAGACGCTAAATGATCTCTATGCAAAATTGCATAATGTTTAGTTGAGCAGTTTTACCAGAAAAGGCAGAAAGAAGCACATAGTAATTAATATCGAATTCTTTAACAATTTTCCCGCTGTTACGTTTGAAAACTTATAAAAATGTATTTCATTTTGTTGATCAGTTACAAGGTTTACATTATATAAAAAAATTGCTATAAGGAAAATAATTATTTAATGTAATCAAATCAATCTCAGAATAAATAATTAAAACGACTACAAGTTTAAGTTACTGAGTTGGGTTCAGAAGTGTAACATAAAACTGTATTCTTTTAATTATTTAAAGATTCCGTTATTAAACATTTGAATTTATGTTGTGTCGAATAGATATAGGTATGTGCTAGGTACTACATGAAAGAGAAACAAGTGTCAAAGCAAAGCATCTCCAACTGGATAAGCAGAGCGGCTACATTTTAAGGCTACGTATAAGTATAAATAATAAGCTACAGTATATGTGGCTAAGTATTGGGCAATTAACACTTAGCATTTCCCCACAGAAAAATCCACTTTATCTGGCATATGAAAACTCATAATATGGTAAGGGGTGGTATGGACAGAGGGACCAATTTTACTATATTCAACACTTATTGAATTGCTATTATTCTTGTTTCTCTTCCACACAGCTATATAATATGTTAAATTTAAGATACCTAACAATTTTCGCGTCTCTTTTGTATATCGGGATAATGAAATTTTCTTCACAAGCAGTTATTTGATACCTTCGTTTTAATTAATTTTCAATTTTGTGCCGAACGTATCCATTTCATTTTAAACTCTTCACACGTATGCCTCTTTGAGGAAAATTATATTTTGAGGGGCACAGTGAGATACAAAAAATATAATTAGATAACTAAAGCTGCGATCAAAAACACGGTTCAGAAAAAAGATCTGGATACTTAGGTATTAAGCCTCAAGAGTGGTAGGGCACCATACGAGCGAGCAAGCCTGGCTGGGGAAGGATCTTCACCTTACAGAAGACCACAGCCAAATAAATTACACACAGCGGTGTAGTTGTGTTCCAGGTATCCGGTGCTCATTTAGGAAAGCGTTTTAAAAAAATCGTTTTCCTATCCCAGGGATACTATATCTTAAAGCTCTGGTGTTAAAAAAATGGGTCGGCAACACGCAAGTGAAACCTCTGGTATTGCAAGCGTCAAATATTCAGGGACCAAGACGTAGGGTGAGCGGTAAGGTAGGGGCACGCACAAAAGATCCCAAGGGTCGAAGTGCGCTGGCCGTAAGGACAGCCCCGTCACAAGATAAGATAAGATAAGATTGCAAGCGTCTATAAGCTATACTACTACTGCTTAACATCAGGCGGGCCGTAAGCTTGTATGCCACATATAAAAAAACCATTCTAGCTTAACGTAGGCATTAAAAATAATACTGATATTAGGTTAATATGTATTTTGGTCTAAAATTATTGTTACTCCTTAAGTTAGGCACTATAAATATGTTCTTAAATGTAATATACAGATATTGAATGAATTTACAGTCGACCTGAACATCGTTACAAGAGTTTTTGAGAATGATGATGCTGCTAGATGACGCTCATAATGTAGAAGGTGAGGATAGTCCCTCAAACGTTGTCCATAGGCAAACAACGGTAGTGGCATGCTTTCTCAAAAATGATGTAAATTCAAACTCAGAGCTGATCATTTGCACGGAGACCACGTACTTACGGACGCTAAACTACAGTGCCAATAGAGAGGAACAACTTTATTCACAGTTCGGTTTCACAGTAGGAAAAGTATGTTATAGGTATAAGTATAAACTAGAAGCTGATGGCAGATCCGCAGCGTAAAGCTACTACAGTAACTCTCCCACAATCCGGGTTTATAACTTGTTGGGGACGTAAGCCTTCGATACCTTTGTTTTATTATCTAGATCTGTGTGTCAACGTAGAAATGTTTTATTGAATTCCTTAAAATCTCTTATTTAATGGCTAGCCTCTTATTTCATTGATGTTTAGATTTGACGATTATGTCAAATAAGGACGAAACTGGCGCCCCAAGAATGCCGTAACGTAAGTTGTCAAAACATGAGCGTCCAGGTTTTACCGAGAGACTTTAGCATGAGGTTCTTCAAGAAAGAAGTTTTAAGGTTTTAAAAGGTCAGCAACGCTCAAGTGCTACTTCTGGTGTAGCAATCGTCCATAGGCTACGGTAACTGCTTACCATCAGGCGGCCCGTACGCTTGTTTGCATCCTTGGTAGTATAACAAAATTATTGTAATTTTTATTTACAGAAACAATATACATGTTTACAATGTACAATATACTGTCTTGCCGACCAGCCTATTCTCCCAACAGCAGTGGGATGGGCCGTTGTGCAGCTTGAGAAGAAATTATCCTTTTTCTACTGCTTCCAGTGCTGCGGAACGCGCCCGTCTACTTGCTGTGGGTGAGTGGGAATCTGGTCTTTGGCTGCAGGCATTGCCATCGCCCAACATAGGCACTATCTACATATATCGCCTCGCCACTTGCCTCCGTTTGGGTGCTCCTTGTGTTTCTCCGCATCATTGTCTTTGTGGAGAAGCCGTCGACAGTCTCGGACACCATGGGCTATCCTGCAGCAGGAGCGCAGGCCGCATATCGCGACACGCCCAACTTAACGACATTATCCGTCGAGCTCTTGTCACCGCCGGCGTACCAGCCGTACTTGAACCAAATGGTTTGGTACGTGACGATGGGAAGAGACCTGATGGTATGTCGTTATTGCCTTGGAAGATGGGTAGGCCTTTGGTGTGGGATGCAACTTGCGTCGACACCCTTGCACCATCACATCTTCCAAGTACAGCAGGTTGTGACGGCGCTGCTGCTGCAGCTGCAGAGTCCCTCAAACGGCGAAAGTACAGCAATTTAGTTGGAAACTACATTTTTGAGCCGTTTGGGGTGGAGACTGTAGGTTCATGGGGTCCGAGTGCTCGTTTCCTTTACAGAGACCTAGCGAAACGACTGATCGACGCTTCTCGTGATCAGAGGGCTGGCTTGTTTCTCGCACAGAGAATAAGCATTGCCATTCAACGTGGCAATGCCGCCAGCCTTCTGGGCACGTTCCCAGTGGACAGTGATGTTGAGGAATATTTCGACGCTTAAACAACAGTCTTCATTTGTATTATGTTTTTCCTTTCTTTTTGTATTTATGTTTAAATTAGTTTTAGGTATATAGGTAGTAAAATGTATATATGTGATTAGTGTAAAATAAATTGTTAAAGTATTGACTGTATGTAAGCCGGATGATAGTGGTATTGGTAAATTAGTAATTATATTCAACACTCGCTATCGTTGTTTGAGGCCGTCACCGGGTCGGTCAATAGTAGATAATAATTATTTATATTGACCGACTACAGCATGGTTACCACGTAGTAGTATTTTATATGAGCGTCTCTGTGCTTCAAACGTTAAAAGTCAGTCCCGACTATTTACACGTATAGTTGTTAGATCATCGACAGAAGCTTAAAAATGGGCGATCTTAATAACTCTGTCAAGAAACGATAAGAATAATAATAATAATTTAATTATACTTTTTTTAAAATGATAACTGAATATATGTATCCCTTTTAATAAACTCAATTATTACTGGAATTACCCTGGAAACAAGCACCTAAGCTTGTTTTCGGGGTAATTCCAGAAAGATGGATTCGTTTTACAAGAATTCCTTTCACCAATGAAACGTAATCATAAAACGATAAATACTTATAAACTTATAAGAAAAACATTGTCTCGTTACTTGATAATTTTAAAGCTCTGCAGAAATACAAACTAAACACACGACGAGGCTTACCTCGGCGCAAGGTAAAGTAAACGTTTCCGAGGTAAAATATTGTAATGTGTCAACTATCTGTCATGGCGGCAAATTGTGGCGGTTACGTACTCCCGCAGCGAAGGTATATTGTGCTGCAGTACCTTTTATTATATCACTAATGTATAGAAATGTTAACAGACAAATATGGAGTAGTCTCTATCTAAGTTTAAAATAATGATATTCTACTAATATTATAAATGTGTCTGTTTGGATGGATGGATGGATGTTTGTTACTTAATTATAATAGAATGGATGCACGGATCTAGATTACATTTTGCTAAGAGAGATTATAGTCTGGAATAACACTTTTTTATACTACTTAGGGGGCAAACAAACATACGGCCCGCCTGATGTTAAGCAGTTCCCGTAGCCTATGGACGCTTGCAATACCAGAAGTCGTGTTGCTAACCCATTTTTTTACACCAGGGCTTTCTGATGAGAGTATCCCTGGGATAGGAATACGTTTCTTTCTAAACGCATCGTTAAATGAGCGCTGGAGACCTGTACTCACACACAGGAACACAAATGCACCACTGTGTGTAGTTATTTGGCTGTGGTCTTCTGTAAGGTGGAGGTCCTTCCCCAGTCAGGCTTGCTCGACAGTATGGTACCCTACCTCTCTTGTCATGTTGACACACGCTTCTTATCCTAAAAAACTCCATTCCCGTGGGCTTATATACCCGGGCAAAGCCGCAGGTGAAAACTAGTATGATGAAATGTGAAATAATAGTCTTCAAAATATTGTATCTTACCAGTTAGTTGACATTTTGACAACTAAACAAATGTAAAACACAGTAGTTAAAATTACTCTTGATATAATAATTTGACTAGATCTAAATTGTTCATTTATAAATAATGTCTAGATTATATACTTAACCATTTAATAATAAGGGTTAGTTGAAGAAGGGTTTTAGTTACATTTTGTTCTTGAAGAGATTTCCTCTTGCCAGATCTTATCACGTAGAGTGTCGCCAATCATAGCCCTTTCTATAGCGCATTGAGCTACTCTGAGCCTTTTTATGAGGCCAAAGGTCTTGTAAGTATACAGCATATAGTATCGTAGGTACACTGATTAAATACTTAGGTTTTAATTGCTAGTTTGTATGTACAACAAGATAATGTAGTTTCACTAGAAGTTAATTATAGGTTCTAGTAAAATCTATACTATATTATAAAGAGGTCAAGTTTGAAAGTTTGTAACGTTGTAGAGGGTAATCTCTGGATCTACTGAACCGATTTCGAAAACTCTTTGTTGTTTGTGAGTGTTATAGATTATATTTTATTGACAAAACCCCGGGGAAATACTACCCGTGCGTATAATATGTTTTCTGTTTAACCGACTTGATCGTTTCAGATATTACCATAGTGTGTGGCAGTCCTCAAAGATTAAGTAGTGTTGACGTTTCTTTGCTTTTAAAGTATAGCATGGATTTTTATATCTATTGATTCAACCATTTAAAATTTATTTATTCACACTGATTTGCGGAAATCAGTGTGAATAAATAAATTTTAAATGGTTGAATCGATTGATATAAAAATCCATGTGCGTATGTTTCTATTGACTTCAAAACAGCTGGATAGATTTTGATGAAATTTTCAGGCCATTTAGATTAGAAGGCATGTGGTGAAGTTAGGTAGCGAAAGGATCAACACATTTTTTATTTTATTCTTCAAAAATATTGAACGTTACAATAATAACTGATATATTCTGATAACACAACAAAATGACACTCAAACGAACCTGATTACATTCAAGTAACCATTCTCAAAGAAGAATCAGTAATGAAATTGTATTAAAGAACGCTACACGAAGGGGCCTTGGAGATCGATTCGTTGCCGATACAAAGGAACAACACAATGTACTGAAAAATCACGAAGGGCTCCGCGGAGCAACATAATAGCGTTAAATAAATAATACGAGAGCGTCTCAACTTAATTTGGCAGCCCTGTTATGTATTGTATGAGGACGTGTGCCCATTAAACCAGCGAGATTAAATGATGTTTAAATACTTGCATTTCTATTAGTTATAGTTATTTTGGGATGATTAATACCATCGTGAATAAGTGCAAAAATACTTATAGGGCACTAAACAGTTTTTTTTTAAGGACAACTCCCGCTCTAGAGAATAAGCTCTGTGTCTCGGGGGACTTTAGAAACATACAATTAACGGACAAAAATTACACCCAGACTCAGAAGAACTCTTTGTCACACAAAGTTTTGTCCTACGTGGGAATCGAACCAACCTCATGCACAGCAGGCGCATACTGCGGCCCCTGTACCACCAAGGCAGTCAGTTGCTGGAAGGAAGAAGTTTGCTTCGACAACATGTCGTACAAACGCCGGTGAGAGGGCGCCTTTACGTAGACTGGTCAAAATATATAATGATAATTTTTGTAAAGTGGATATATTTGCCTTAAAAAAACATAAATTTAAAAAAGAAATTACCGAACGATTGTCATGTTAACATTTTAATCCTAATTTAGTTTAGTTTTAGTTTTATAAGTATTATTGTAGCACATCATCACTGTATCTTTAATTTTAGTAATCTGTGGAAACGTCGTGGATTGTACATTAAAACATTTATTTAGTAATTAAGACATTTATACTTACTGTACAATTGTTTGTTTTCCCAATAAAGAAAATTAAAAAAAAATAAGGAGACTGCACAAATCTAGTAAGATAAAAACTGCGAAGGAGGATGACAATGATAATAAATAATAATCAAACGACGTCGTGACGCAGTGGTTTTGGTGTCATTTTCTCAATTGGCGAAGTTTTGCAATATTCGAACTATGTATAATGTTGTAAGTTGAGTAACTTCTTTCAGAAAGTTATATAAACATACAACATTCCATACATTTTCATACATACATTACATACATACAGAACATATATACATTACAAACATACATTTCTGTTTGGGCTACACTCCAAAGAAATATGTCTTCAGTCGTGAATATCTATGAAAGTCAATATTAAACTATAATAAGTACTTATTATGATAACAAGTCTAGGTCAGACAACTACAGGTCTGTCATGTCGTTAATTTGTTTGTATTCATTTGTAAAATAACTCAATAAATTATTTATTTATCATACTAATATTATAAATGCGAAATTTTGTGAGGATGCATGTATGCACGGATGTTTATTACTCTTTCACGTAAAAAATACTGAACGGATCTGGATGAAATTTGGCATAGAGATAGATTATAGTTTGAAATAGCAAAGAAGCTACTTTTTATCGCTATAACTGACATCCACGTGAGTGGAGCCGCGGGCAACAGTAACAAACAGCTAGTCATTTATAAAAATGACGCCCTGAAATAAATTAGACATAATAAAAATTAAACAATAATTAAAAAGTTAGATAAAAAAACTACGAATAGAAAAGAGTCTAGGTTTTATTGTTTCTTTTTTAAATCGCTTACTCACTGGCCGCAAATAGAAAAAAAAAACAACGGGAAAACATTCACTACAATAAAGCTTACGTAAAGCATAAATACGTCTATCACTCATCCATTACTGCTTCCTCTCGTCGTTGCAATGAAAACTCGTAAGAAAATAGTCAATGGATACGAGCACGAATTCGATTTATCGTTCAATGTACCAATCAGGGTTGTTTCATAGTAGATGAAGGCAAATGTAACATATGAAAGGTTCGAATTATGGGAACAGCAGAGTTGATGGCCGGCGACAATGATGAGAGCAACAGTATAGTTAACTAGATTAAAATTCCACATAAGGTGGATTGGCGGATAAATGGATTCTGCTATGTATGATAAACACAGATATTTGATATTATAAATATTTGTATTAGAGCTAAAGCAAATAATGGCTGGTTCGTGCGTCATGCTCGTAAACGGGTGCTACTTGGGATGGCTGGTCAATTTTGGCATGATTTTATAATATTTAAATTGAAATAAAAAACAGTTATTATTTTATACTAGCTACAGCTAGTACGAAGTCGCTGGTACACCAGCGACTTCGTTCGCGTGTTCAGTCTTATACTGTAACCAACTCTGAAAACTACAGTTATCTATCACCCATACGAACTTTCATAGGCTGATTTTCATCTTTAGCGGTTACATTTTAAAAACCTTTCTTAGTGGATGCCTACATCATAATAGCTATCTGAGTGTCTAGTGATTTAAACTGTGCGTTTGTTGATTAGTCAGTCACGTTTTTCTTTTAAACATTATATTCTGGAATTAATAAACATCATGAATTCCTTGTATGTATATTTTTTTCTGCTCTTCAAATTGTCTTAGCGCAAACGTGAACAACCTTAATTGGCCTTTCGCCTAGACAATAATTTGAATTTATGTATTGTTATGTATTATCTGTGCCATACCCTGTAGAAATCTCTGCATCTATTACATTTCGTTTTAAATTGGTCACTTCTAACCTGATAGGTACTGTTACACAGTTTGGGTGGGCTAAAAATGTATTAAATTCCTAAAGGGCATAATGATCCGCCACGCCGTAGTGCTCAAGGATTTCAGAAATAGAACTGCATAGTTATTAGATTCCTTTTGATCCATCATTCTATTAATAGAGATATAGAACTGTACATAAGCTCCCGGAACAAAACTGAATGAAAAACCAGTAGGCTGAACCCTATTTAATATAGACGACCATATTGGTGATCATCATCAATCATCATAATATATAAGTTCAATTGTACCATTTTAATTTGCTCATTTAATGTGATTAGTTACTGTCATTTAATTACTATAATTGAGATACATTATGTCTGATCTCCGTCGGCAAATTATTTATCATTGAGAAGTTGGCCATCTGAAGTATTCTTTATTTGTTTCACTAACGAATTGATGCTTCCTGAATGCATTTGTTTGATTAAATGCAGGATGCCTATAGTATTTGAGGAGGTTACTCAATTCCCTACGGATCCTATCATCAGAACTGGATTTCTTAAAAAATGAGAACAATATAAAAGATTATCTATTCACTTACAAAAATATTTTTTTTAAGAGAGGGAAGGACCTTACAGAAGAACACAGCCAAATAACTACACAGCGGTGTAGTTGTATTCCTGTGTGTTATTATAGGTCTCCAACGCGCACTTAGGGATCTGTTTTGAAAGTTACGTATTCCTGTCCCAGGGATACTCCCACCTTAAAGCCCTGGGGTAAATGGGTTGGTAACACGCCAGTGCTACCTTTGATATTGCAAGCGTCCATAGGCTACAGTAACTGCTTAACATCAGGTGGGCCGTCTACTTGTTTGCCACAAAAGTAGTTCCATCTCAGAAATAACACGTCCACTGCTGGACATAGGCCTCCCGCAAGGTTTTCCACATTATTCGGTCCTGAGCTGACCTTGTCCATCGGTTGCACGCGACCTTTACCAGGTCGTCGGTCCACCTTGTTGGAGACCTGCACACGCTGCGTCTACCAGTTCGTGGTCGCCACTCTAGAACCTTTCTGCCCAACGGCCATCGGTTCTGCGAGCTATATGCCCTGCCCATTGCCACTTTATTAAGGCAATTTTTCGAGCTATGTCGTTTCACTTAAAAAAATAATAATATCAATGTAATTATATTAGGAACCTCATCTTTTAAAAGTCAGTTAAAAATATATATCAGTTAAGTATTCCGATGAGACAGAGTCCGATCACGCGTTATTTGTGAGTGTTTTTTTTGGTCGAAGATAGACACATAGTATCGCGGACTTTTTGAGATCTATTTAGGAATAACATTGCCTCCA
Organism: Trisateles emortualis; assembly: GCA_947095525.1. NCBI lineage: Eukaryota > Metazoa > Arthropoda > Insecta > Lepidoptera > Erebidae > Trisateles > Trisateles emortualis. Next base: position 460,345 of record OX352748.1, on the reverse strand, counting down.
ACGGCAAGATTTTTTCAACTGGTTCAACTATTATCGTAATATATCAGCCAGTTCACACTCAAAAAAATCACGCTGTCTACTGGTAAAAATCGTATGCAATTTTATTTGGTAGGTAGTTTATCGTGACCAGACAGATTCGGTGGAGTGTTTTCTTTTCTGTGCTGCTTTTCTGTTTACCTAAATAAAATTAAGGTATTGTTAAATGTTAGCGCCTATTAAAACTGAAATAGCATTCATTTTATAGTAATATTGATTGTGTTTAAGTTCAAGTGCTATGTAAACAGCCACGTGAATTTAATAGAAAGCTGTTATTTTGATATTACAAACAGTAACTTCAATTTTATTTATGTGTGTATAGATGTATAGCTGATATGTGCTTGTGACTTCGTTCGCGTGGACTTCATGGATTAAAACATAAAGTTTCCTGGAGTTGCTAATCGGAAAATTGTTTGGAATCAAGAGAACCCGGGGCATAAAAAATTATCACCTGCACCGCATCCTGTTAAAATTTCTGCTTCTTTCACATTTCATTGTGAAATGGTCGCTTTTAACCTAGTACCGTACTAACATATGATGTACCAGTCAGCTGATCTCTATTTAATATGGTCACCCATATTGATGAGAGTTCAACTTAAACTGGTGATGGCTATAATATATCTCCGAAACCTCGCATTATTTTTTTAATTTCTTTTCATACAAACTTCAGTTATAGTTTTACAAACTACGGTTAATAAAAGTTTCAGCTAAATGAATCGAAGCGCGTTTCTTGAATTGCACGTGTGTTATTAAAGTTACCATAACTTTTTTATTTGTGAACCGATTGGAATAAAACATAGCCTATATGTTATGGGAAGGTTGCCACAATATATAAGTGAAAACCGCATTCAAATCGGTTGCGTGGTTGCTGAGTTTATCGCGCACAAACGCGGCCACAAACAGACAAACAGACAAAAATTCTAAAAACTACATTTTTGGCCTCAGTAACGTAAATACAACGTACATAAATTGTGTTTTTGAAAAAATATTCAATGTACAGACGCGACTTGGTTACGATTTTATTATATGTATAGATTGTTTGTTATCTCATTCATTAAATACTTTATATTGATGTACTTACTGAAATTTTATTTTGTATGGTATATTGATTTCCGTCCATTTTGGTACCATAAATATTGTAACTCATACCAAATTGTAAATGTTATACTTGGGCAATTAAAAAGAGTGGCCCGAGTTTCTTGACAATTCTTCTTGAAGCCCTACCCTAGTCAGCTAATTGGCCGTAGGGAACAAATGCTGGCATTGGTTTTTATGACGATCTTAAGTATCATGCATTCGATCTAAATTAATAAGGAGTTTGACTTTGACTTAGTGCCTTGTATTACGATTATGTGAATGCAAACAATAAAAGTTTTAAAAAGTCCCGAAATAATGATAGAATAAGCAAATAAATAAATGATTCTACTAATTTCCATTTCAAATGTCTCGACGCGAAGCAGCATTACAAAATAATACGTTCCGTCTGTACATTAAATATTAGATTCATCACCAATTTTGTGCTTTAGGGTGGATCTAACACCAAAATATTGTCTTAATATGTGATAATCTTGTCGTCAATGCCCGCCTCCTCACTAATTATATTCCCGGAGCAAGCGAGTACAGCACTTATATTAATTTTCATTATGTTACCCAATTTATTCATTATCTAATAAACAGATAGAATATCAAGTAGGTGTTAATGTTGTTTGTAATGACGTCACAAGTATTACGTAATTTCACTTATCTGTCTCATTTCTAACTCCTATTCTTTTCTATACCTACATATCTCTCGTTTGACAATTTGTCGTTGGTAATTGCTATGATCCCCAGGGCTTATAATTTTCATTTCTTATAAAAATAATTGGTTTTGTGAGGCCACGTGAGCTAATAAAAATTTCTGTGTCTTAGCTGAGAACAACTTCTATTTAGATTTTAGAATGCCTGTATTTTCCTTTTTTTTTTTTTAAAAAGACAGCTCCCGCTCTAGAGAACAAGCTCTATGTCGCGGGGGACTTTACAAACATACAATTAACGGACACAAATTACACCCAGACTCAGAACAATTCTTTGTGGGTCACACAAAGATTTTTCCTGTGTGGAAATACAACCCACAACCTCGTGCACAGCAGGCGCATACTGCGGCCACTGGACCACCAAGGCAGTCATGTATAATTTATTAGTGTATGCAAGTACTGGTTCTAGTGATAATGAAATATAAACAAACAATGCCTGCCTGGATAAATGAGCGCTGGAGTTCTCTTCTCGTACACAGGAACACAAAAACACCACTGTGTGTAGTTATATGATATCAAATAGACATTATGACATCAGATTTTTTGTAAAAGTATAAATCCTACTAATATTATAAATGCGAAAGTTTGAAAGAATGGATGGATGTTTGTTACTCTTTCACGTAAAAACTACTGAACGGATCTGGATGAAATTTGGCACACGGATAGATTATGGTCTGGAATAACACATAGGCTACTTTTTTTATAGCGATAACCGACATCCACGCGGGCGGAGCCGCGGACAACAGCTAGTTCTATATATTTTGATTGTGTAGTAACTTTTAGTTGTGTACATAAAATTGTAATGCTGATATAGAAGAAAACAAAAATTAAAAGGATTATAAAGGCGATGGCTGCAAATCTAGCCAGGTATAGATATAACAAAATGGTACATTAGGCAGAAATTTAAAATGGCCGACGCTGCCAGACGCCTAACTACGGTTTGAGTCATTACTTTTATTGTTATTAGTTTATATTATTAAAGTAACCGTGTATATAGCTAGCTAGAAGTATTAAATGATAAGGAAAGAAGTTAAAAATTACGTTGTTTCGTTTGTTTGTATCTGTGATATTGTTTTGAAGTACCGGGTGCAATTAGTTACTTATAACAATGATCCACGATATTAATATCGGTTAAAAAGTTTGGTTGCATTGATGATATCAAATAAATAAGCGACTAGAATGATAAAAAAATCTTTTTATGATACTTAGGTGGCAAACAAGTATACCGCCCGCCTGATGGTAAGCAGTTACCGTAGCCTATGGACGCTTGTAATGCCTCTTGCATTACAAGCGTCCATAGGCTATAATATATTATTAATATATAGTATTATTTTCGTGTTGCCGACCTACTATGTATTTTTTACACCAAGGCTTTAAGATCTAGTATCCCTGGGATAGAAAAACGGTTTGTGAAAATGCATCACTAACTGAGCGCTGAAGACCTGTATTCACATACAGGAACACAACTACATCACTGAATGTAGTTATTTGGCTGTTCTCTTCTTTAATGTCTTTAAGGTCTTTCCCCAGTCGGGCTTGCTCGCTTGTATGGTACCCTTCCGCTTTTAAAAAGTATTTTTTCCGAGTCTAGGTATAATAATTTATATTTGTAAATTATATGCTTGTAAAGTCCCCGCGGCACAGTGCATGTCCCGTAATGCAGGAATTGTCATTATAAAAGAAAAAAAGTCTTGAAATCAATATAAATGTTGGTTTTCGTTAACCTTGTCGTACTACATATGAAGTTATTTATATCATAAATGAGCTCAGTGTACTTCAGTGTACTGTTAAAGTAGGACATGGTATGAGTCCACTCTAATTGGATGCCGGCATTCGAGTACGCTTACCTAACGTGTTTACATGCTACGACGTCGCTACGTCGCTACGCCGCTACGGGCTACGCACCTCTACACGGATGCACAGAATAAATCCAAACCTCCAAATTGCGAAAATGGTGCGTTCATTTGACAAGCCTGTTGGTCTAGTGGTTGGTGACTCTGACTGTTACACCGGTGGTCGTGGGTTCGATTCCCACCTAGGAAAAATCTTTGTGTGATGATCACGAATGTTTGTTCTGTGTCTGAGTGTAATTTATCTATAATACGTATGTATTTAGAAATAAATAAATATATTTATCTGGTGTCTGGTTACTATAGTATAGGCTCTGTCTTGTTTGGGATCAGATAGCGTTGTGTGAGTTGTCCCGAAAATATTATTATTTATTATTGCCTGTACTGTCCCACTGCAGGGCAAAGACCACCCCACTCTCCTCCCACTTCTCTCTTAGATATCCCAATAATTATCGCCTAGCGCGCGACTACTTATTGAACCCATTCCAATGTGAGGAGTTGGGTGTCCCGCAGAATCAGCTCAAGGTTATCATGTCATGGAAATACCATCGAGTAACAGTAAACCAATTTCAAATGAATTGGACATGTAAAAGTTAGGAAAATCACTTCATCATCGCTGATAGTCTTCAAACTCCTAGACAGATCTTTCAAAATTATAGCTAGGAACTACCCTGATCTTGCTTAAAATCCGCATAAAAATTCTTTCATTCATCTGGTAGCTATGAAGCCACGGACAGGCACACAGCTACACAGACACACAGATAGGCACGTTAAAATTATAACACTCTTCTTTTTGTATCGTGGGTTAAAATATATCCGATACGATAGACTTGTTAAAACCACAGAAACACATAAAATAATTCTCTTATCATTACATACAACATAAATATAGTTCCAGTACGTACTATAGTAACAATTATTCCCTAAGTACCAGTTGAGACAACGCGCACCACAAATGTAGTAAACTACTACGTGATAATGGGTTTCTACTGTTACCTACACAACCATTTCTTTTACAGTTATTTTGAATAAAACGCAGCTAATGCCTTAGGCATCAACTTGTATTGCATTTTAACTTACAGGTCTTAACTTATTAATATTTTTACTGCGTCTAGAAAGAGTTTTTTAAATAAACTACAAAGTACTTGCAATTTTATTTAAAAGTATTCATACTTTACTATAAATGCGAATATAACTGTGATTGTTAGTAAGTTTGTTATATTTTCTTTAATTGATCTGAATAAAAATTGACAAGGAGATATTTAAAGGAGGGACATAGAGTACTTTGTACAGCGATAACCGACATCAAAGCTGGCAAAGAAGCGGGCAACAGCTAGTTGTATATATAATAAGTGAATTTAGAAACCGAAGTGTTACAAATATCCTAAGGAAATCCATGAAAAAGCGATATCCTCTTTTTTTACTGTGGTCTTCTGTATGGTGGGGGTTCTTCCGCATCCGAGCTTGTTTATTTGTATGGTGCCCTACCTCTTCTAAAACTTTTGATTGAATATAACTTAACAACAAAGCAACAAATTGAAAGCAAGGACAGTACTCCCTAGCGATAAGACGCCTAAACTTTATGGATATTCACTTGCAAAATCACTATTTACAAAACATACACATAAAATTGTTGTCATCTAGGGACTGCAAAAACGTTCACAAACTCAGGGTATTTTTCACTATCACCATGCGCTAGTACCGTCTTCTTAGCTGAGATCTTATATCGATCAGTATTGCTTATGCTATAGCTTTCGTCACCTCAAGGACATCCTGATTGTACCAGCTTACAGGTGATTCAAGCACACAATCCTGGTATCTCTAACCATTCATACCGATCACCTAACTGCAGCCTGTAGTGAGAGCTTCATTGCGCTTTGTGTGACCGTCTTTTTTAGGAAAATATCGGCTTTGCGAGTCCCAGCACATGAGCGAAGTCGGAGTTAGCAGGGGTCGCCGTTGACGGATACGCCGAGGAGGAGATCACAAAAAAACAAAAAGAGGTAGGGCACCATACTAGCGAGCAAGCCCGACTGGGGAAGGACCTCCACCTTACAGAAGACCACAGCCAAATAACTACACAAAGCGTAGTTGTGTTTCTGTGTGTGAGTGCAGGTCTCCAGCGCTCATTTAGGGATGCGTTTTGAAAGAAACGTATTCCTATCCCAGGGATACTCTCATCTTAAAGCCCTGGTGTAAAACAAGGGGTTAGCTACACGCAAGTGACACCTTTGGTATTGCAAGCTTCCATAGGCTACGGTAACTGTTTAACATCAGGTGGGCCGTATGCTTGTTTGCCATCCAAGTAGAATAAAAAAAAATAACATCACCCTGGATCTACTTATATTTCGGATATGAACGGCTGTTACTATTCATCATCAGTCGGGCTTCTTTTTCGCAAAAAGCTGCATAAAAGTCCTTAAATTATTTTTATAGTTACAAAATCTATACCTGTTTAAGTTAATTTTACCGGCGAGAACTATATAATAAAAAAGTAAAGCTCGCACAACAAATTACCGTTCACTCCATCACTCTTTATTTAACATGGTTAGAGCAACAACGCAATATATCAACGTTGCAACAGCCTAAAGGCAGTTCTGAGAGGCGCACGTCGCACGGCTCCGTGTTGGCAGAGGGGGGGGGGAAGTAACATCCTAATAAGTGCGTGTTCGGTTACGTATTCACTTCGACTTTTCTTTGCTTGCGGTGGTTTGTTAGTAGATATATAACTTTTTTTTGCTCTGTCGAGAAAGACATACTTTTAGTAACACAAGTCATTTTTTTATTTTTTTTAACAATATATATAATACAAGTAATTTACAACTAAAACTATATTTACACAAATTAGAAATAAAAAAAAAAACACAAAAAGAGGAGGGGGGGACTGCTTAATAGGCGTCATAAAATTCCTCCGCATCGACGTCTACTGAAAACGTGTCCAGGAGACTGGCAGCATTGCCACGCTGAATGGAAATGCTTATTCTTTGAGCCAAATATAAGCCAGCCTTCTGGTCACGTGAAGCGTCGACTAAACGCTTGGACAAATCTTTAAAAAGACCGCGAGCACTAGCACCCCACGGCCCAAGCGTTACGACTCCAAACGGCTCAAAAACATAGTCATTTTTATACTCTTTAGCGTTAGTAGCTATTAACGATAAAAAAAGGTTAATTTAAATTATCTTTTTCAGCTTTATTCACCTTAAACTGAAAGAAGTAATATATTTTTTAACCAATGAAATTTTTACTTGAGGTTTTTAAGTATGTGTGATGTATGTATGTTATAGTTATGTCTGTATTATACCGCCATGTCTCTTTTAGTTCTCAATATACGCTCGTATATACCGGCCGTGTTTTATTGTGTTGTACCTACCTATCTATAGACTTATCAGTATGATTTGAAGGAACGTTTATTTAAGATCTAAAATTACTTGTACTTGTATCGCTTTGATACAAATTTATTAAGTACTAGCGGCCTGTCCCGGCTTCGCACGGGTGGACACAAAGAAAGACGTTTTAAGGCACTTTTTTACACCTTGGGTTACGTTTTAGTAAGGATCCCTAATCTTTTCTAGCAATAAATATAGCTTATAATAATATAGAAATCGGCACAATAGTTTTTGAGATTATTCATTACAAACATACACACACAAAAAAATACAAATCTTCCCTGTTTATAATATTAGTATAGATGTCTTAATCTCACATCAAATAATATTATTACATGTAAACAAAACCAGACAGCAGTCACTGCTGTTAGCCGGCAGGCGCGCACCCAAAATGTGTTTTACTTGAAAAATAATAGATTGCAAGCTCTTAACCTTTGAGCAATTTTCTGAACCATTAAATATCTTTCCCTTTTAGGCTATCTTACAAATTGCCAGAAAGATACACCGGTGATATATTTTGTTTTCCTTTTATTATATCAAGCCTACTTTAGTTTGTGTGTTACCTACTTTAGTTTAAAAATAGACCCGAGGTATCACTTGCGCGCTGCCGACCCATTTTTTAGCAATAGGGCTTTAAGATGTAGTATCCCTGGGATAGGACAACGATTCTTTGAAAACACATCCCTAATAAGCGCTGGAAACCTGAACTCACAAAAAGTAACACAACTAAGGACACCGCTGTGTATAGTGATTTGGCTGTGGTCTTCTGTAAGGTGGAGTCCCTTCCCCAGTCGGGCTTGCTTGCAAGTATGATGCCCTACCTCTCTTTAGCATTATTTGAGACTAGCCGTTGCCCGCGGCTCCGCCTGCGTGAACATCATAATCTATCTCTGTGTCAAATTTCATACAGATCCGTTCAGTAGTTTTTACGTGAAAGAGTAACAAACATCCATCCATCCATCCATCCTTACACACTTTCACATTTATAATATTAGTAAGGAAGGATATATTTTTTATTAAATTTTCTTAACTTGTCAAAACTTCCGAATTCACACACAATGATGATAAAACATCCCAATATAAAATGTAAACAATACAATAAACAAGTCCCCTAGTAAGTTAAACACTCATAAAAGATGCATGTTGAACTAAAAACAAGTACGAAGTAGATTGACATCACCAAGGTATGAGACTATTTACGGAGAACGGTTTTGGCACACAACACAAGTTACTTTGACTGTTTTATTAGGTAACCAATATTTTTGAATGACAGCAACCACATAACGTACAGAGTTAGCTACATAAGGGTAACATTACTGTACGAGTGTGTTAAACTTGCAGGAACTTGTGCCATATGCCATAAAGTATGATATTCCATAGCCAGTTGAACTGTGATCAGAAAGAGGCATAGAATACAAAAGTAATTGTTTGATATAACAAAAAACCGATATGTATGAGAATTTTATTTACCTTTCTTTACTTATTTACACTTGAATCTTAAAATTGACAGAAAATAATAAAAACCATAAAGTGAAGGGAAAGACAATTATAAGTGTTACAGAGAATTGACTGCGTAGGTGGTCCAATGAGCGCAGCATGCGCCTGCTGTGCACGAGGTTGTGGATTCGATTCCCACACAGAACAAAACTTTGTGTGATTCACAAAGACTTGTTCTAAGTCTGGGTATAATTTGTGTCCGTTAATTTTGTAAAGTCTCCCGCGACACAGAGCTTGTTCTCTAGTGCGGGAGTTGTCTTCTTTAAAGCAAAAGAAGTTCATGCTCATAATTTGCCTGATTTTGCATAAATAGCGGTTCTATTAAAATGCTTTCGACTGTCAACAAAAATAGAATGTTAAATCAGCAGATACACTAGTCTCTTAGACTAATAAGATTGAAATTAAAATGATAACAGTACAGCCAATGTAAATAAGAACAGTAACAGTACCAAAGTGAAGTGGCCACGACAGATCTTTGAATAGATTAATGAGTGAATGAATAAAACAGACGGTGAAAACCGCACGACATCCCAAACAGATGTCACTTGTATTTACAACAAGAAAACTTACAACACCCCTGACATAATATACATATTTATGAATATTGCATATAATTTTCCCAATTAATTTACCCCATGTCATAACAAAAGGGTAGCCATTACGGCTGACATCATTTCATGACAATAGAGCGGTGACTTAGTCACATGATTGTGACAAAAATATTAGTGGGTAAGTTAGTTGGCAAGGGTGATATTATTACGTGAGTTGCTGAGGTCAGCATCGATTTCAAGTAAGATTTGTAAGACTTTAATATGTTCTTAGGTATACATATTGGAATGGAAACTCATTTGATTTGGATTGCATGAAAGGTTTTTAGTAAGCTGTACATCCAATAAGACTTGTTAGTTTAAAAAAGATGTCTATGTGTAGACTGTTTACTGTACCAAGTTTATGTAACACTAGTTGTTGCCCGCGGCTCCGCTTGCGTAGATGTCGGTTATCGCGACAAAAAGTATATGCTATTCCAGACTAAATTCTATCTCTGTGACAAATTTCATCCAGATCCGTTAAGTAGTTTTTACGTGAAAGAGTAACAAACATCCATACATCCATACTCACAAACTTTCGCGTTTATAATATTAGTAAGGATGAAAAATTTAAAATGTCTCTTCTGATTTTCATTGGTTAATTGATCAATCATCCTTAGAGGCATCTTCCAATGAGCCTTCAGTGGCTCATTCTCCAGTATCTCTGATCAGATCTCCAGTAATTCTGAGGCTCAGATCTAACATTACACATTTCATCACGGTTCATTGTTTCATTAAATACAAAGTAAAATTGCACCACCCCTCGTGAATAGATTCTATTCGTAGTCAGTAGTTAAACTTTGCTATCGACGAAATTGAAATGTCTGCAACAGTTTCGTTTAGTTTGGATAAACAATTTGATTGTTTTTTACAAAAAAAAAACCTGAAACAACAACATGATGTTATTTAGAAGAGTTAATGTACAGCAAGAGACTAACAAGAAGGGGATTATAAGCAATTAAGTAAATTTTCCATTGAAAATAATTATGTTCACCAAAATATATCCAGTAAATAATTTGACTGCCTCGGTGGTCCAGTGGCCGCAGTATGCACCTGCTGTGCACGAGGTTGTGGGTTCGATTCCCACATAGGACAAAACTTTGTGTGACCCACAAAGAATTGTTCTGAGTCTGGGTGTCATTTATGTCCGATAATTGTATGTTTGTAATCCCCCGCGACACAGAGCTTATTCTCTAGTGCGGGAGTTGTCATTATTAACAAAAAAAAAATAGAGAATATTCTTTATTGCACACCACGTAGTTGTGCATAATGATGTATACTAGAACTAAGTCACCCGGAGGTCGAAATTCGACCGTTATTACTTTCTGCAGTCTTTCTACATAATGCGTAAAGTAACAAGGTGTTACTTTGTAACGTAAATGAATAAATTAACAACATTATTAACATTTTATCAACGCACCTCCCGCCACCGACAGGGAGTTCATCCTCACATTTTAGAACCTCTATCGTGCCGCACTGTGCGGTTTCAGAGGAATTTCCTCACACGTACGATTAGGTTGTGGAATGAGCTCTCTGCCGAGGTTTTCCCGAGAGACTATAGCATGGGGTTCTTCAAGAAAGGAGTTATAAGGTTTCTAAAGGGTCGGCAACGCGCAAGTGATACCCCTGGTGTTGCAAGCATCCATAGGCTACGGTAACTGCTTACCATCAGGTGGACCGTATGCTTGTTTGCCTCCTTGGTAGTATATAAAAAAATATATTAATATGAATATCAACTATGTCAAATCTGATACTCGTCCGCAATGTGCGCGATTTTCCTTCACGTATTAATCCTTACTAATATTATAAATGTGAAAGTTTTTGAGAATGGATGGATGGACGGATAGATGGATGGATGGATGTTTGTTACTCTTTTACGTTGGCACAGAGATAGATTATGGTCTGGAATAACACATAGGCTACTTTTTGCAGCAATAACCGACATCCACGCGGGCGGAGCCACGGGCAACAGCTAGTAATAGATAAAGCCTTTAAATGTTACATTCTGCAAGTCTACCATCATAATCATACATCGCCAATATGGTGCATATATGTTTGGTACCAGTTTAGCATGGGCCGCAGGTGTGATTTGATAACACAAGTTTGTGTCTGCACCCTCCCACCTCGTCATATTGAGGGATATTGGAAGCGGCAATCTGAATAAATATACGTATAGTATATTATACTTGATATGTGTGATGTTCGTATAACCACTGGATTACATATTTTGATAGCCTTGAGTCTAAAGAAATCAAAAAGAAAAAAATCTAATTCCTGTCTTGATAGATGCTTTACGGTACGATACGGTATCTGCAACGACACGGCTACGATGACGGTATGAGACATAACTAGTTACCTACCTACTACAAACAAGTTGATACGCAATCATTTGCAACATAATCTTATTTCCTATTAAGAGGGGTTGCCACTTGCGTGTTTCGAAAATCTATTCATAACACACACATACATAGTTGATTGTATTAACATCAATCCATTCCCTCGTATTCCTAAAAATGCGTTTTTATTCTATAAAAACCATCCAAAAAACATAACCAAGCGTCATTGTCAGGCCTGATATCTATATCAGATTAAAATTTATTGCTGTAGACTTAACATCCAGAAATACGTTGGAAAAATGGGTAAATGGGTAGTGGCAATCGGCCTCAAAGACAAACTCAATAATTCTGTTATGGTATTAGTAGTATATATTATATAGGCTATTCAAATATCTCTCTCTAATTTTATTATCATTGGAATTTACCGATCTCCTTCAAATGTTTCTGCGGATAATTTTATTACCTCATTAGATCTGCATCTTCAAACAATTCATACACATAAAAACATTATTATTGCAGGGGATATAAATATCAACTTAATTGAGAAACCGATGGAAACATCACAACTACGGAGTAACAGATTAACTTATTTAAATATGTTATCCGTGCATGGTCTTCTCCCAGGTCATTTCCTCCCCACCAGGGGAAAGAGCTGCCTTGATCACATGATACTAAAGCTCGACATGTCTAAAAACTCGGCTTCTGTAGCCGTTTTAAATACGTCGATTACAGATCATTCATCAGTATTATTAAATGTTTCGCATATATATCACACTGAATCATATCCTAAACTTAAAACAATTATTAATTTTGAAAACACCCATAGTTACCTTTTAAATTTAGATATGTCTTATCTTAGCGCATTCGAGGATCCCAATTCTTTAGCTGATACTTTGATACACACAATCAAAACAGCTCTACTGGCGAACTCTAGAGTAACTTCGGTATCCAACTCCAAACATTCACTAAAGCCATGGATTACAGCAGGGGCCCTGAGATGTATCAGGTTTAGAAATAAATTACAAATGCAGACTAGAAAATACCCCTATAACATAATCATCAAAATAACCTACAAACGGTACCGTACTTTTTGTTCAAATCTGATTAAGAAACTAAAAAGGCAATATCACAAGAAACAAATTGCATGTTCAATGAAGAATACTAAAATCCTATGGCGCAACATAAATAACATAACACATTTCAAAAAACCCAAACAAACTAATGTACATCTTCTTCAAATTACCCCGCATCCTCTAAATTCGTTAAATAGAGTAAATCATTTTTTTGTGACAATTGGCAAAACATTAGCTGAAGAAGTCATGGCACAGGTCGGATCGCTTAGACTAGCAATAACTCCACACATCCACTCTCAGACTACCTCATTTGTGTTGTTGGATACTGATCTGAAAGAAGTGGATCTAACACTCATGGCTCTAAATTCGGAAAGTGCGACAGGGTGGGACGGCATACCTATAAAATTCCTCAAACTATCCAGAGACTTTATAGTTCCACTGATTTGCCAGTTAACCAATCTGTGCTTCAAAACTGGAGTATTTCCTGATGCTTTAAAACGCTCCTTAATTACGCCTGTGCACAAGGGTGGGGACACGAACGACGTCAACAATTATCGGCCTATTTCTGTATTACCATCCATCTCAAAAATCTTAGAAAAAATTATAAATAAAAGAATAGTAAGTTATTTGAACAGATACAATATTCTATCCACTTCCCAATTTGGCTTTAGGCAAGGACTTTCAACACAGGACGCTGTTACGGCATTGACGTCTGAAATTGTAGAGAGGGTAGATAAAGGATACAAATGCGTAACAGTGTTCCTAGACCTCAAAAAAGCATTTGACACCGTCTCGGTGCCTCTTCTCTCTCTCTCTCGGTGGTCCTTGTGCAGAGACTCGAGGCTATTGGGATAAGAGGTACAGCTCTCTCTCTCTTCGACAGTTATCTCCGGGGTAGGAAGCAGCAAGTAAAAATCGGAAATTCATATAGTGATGAAGAAAGCATTGTTTTTGGAGTCCCACAGGGAAGTGTGCTCGGCCCGACGCTGTTCCTAGTGTATATCATCGATCTGTGTAACCTAGGAACTAGCGGTGGGAAGATCTTCTCCTATGCGGATGACACGGCTGTTGTATTCTCCGGAGTAACATGGGAAAATGTGCGACACACTGCTGAACATGGGTTAACTATTATAAGCAGCTGGTTAAAAACTAATCTCCTAACCCTAAACGTCACTAAAACTAATTATATCTGCTTTTCACCCAGTCAAAGATCTAAGCCAGGTGATGATTTTGGGATTGGGATTCATGAATGTGCTGGTAAATTCCGTAATAACAACTGCAACTGCCAAGTTATCACCCGAGCTATCTCCCTAAGATACCTTGGTGTCGTTATTGATGATCGTCTATCGTGGCACCCACAAATCACGGTTGTAATGTCACGTATTAGGAAATTAATATATATTTTTAAAACTCTACGTCATGTAATGTCTCCGGCACTACTAAAGAGTATCTATATTGCGTTGGCGCAAACAGTTATTACATACTGCATACCAGTCTGGGGAGGAGCCACCAAAACTAAATTTCTTGATCTGGAACGAGCTCAAAGGTCACTCTTAAAGGTGATGTATTTTAAACCATTTAGATACAGCACAGATAATTTATATAAAATTAGTGGTTTATTAACAATTAGGAAGTTATATTTTCTAAATATAACCCTATACCTACATAAATCTATTCCATTTAACCCGGAAAACCAAAACAGAAGACGGAATGATATTGTGGCTCACTCTCCTAGAGTCTGCACAGTCTTTGCAAGACGGCAGTATGTAACTCAATCAGCCTACATTTACAATAAGATAAATGCAAAACTATTTTTTCATCCCAAGGTATTATACATATGCAAGAACGTAATAACTGAGTGGCTAAAAACACTTACATATGAGGAAACGGAACACATTTTAATCAGAGTGACCTAATTATTGCACCTTAGGTACTCTTCTTATTTTACTATTACATTCAACGCAAACACACACACACACACACACACACACACACACACACACACACACACACACACACACACACACACACACACACACACACACACACACACACACACACACACACACACACACACACACACACACACACACACACTAATAGATTTTTGCTTGTTAGCTACTAAATAGGTAAATTTTTCTTTTCATTTTGTTTAATTTTTTATTATTATATAACAGAAATTGATTGTTACAAATTACTTGGCTAATTAAGGGCAAGAGCGAGACATCCCAACACAAGTATTTTTTAATTACTTACTGGGATGGCCTCAATACTATTATGTTACTAAGATAATTTGAAACAATAAACAATTTTGAATTTTGAATTATAAAATATAGTGGCCAGCGTTCTACGTCACGTTCCAGGGTCCACGTTCACTAGATATATCGCCTGAATTAACATTGTATGCGGATACCGTCGACTGACAGCTGCTATTGTGATATGTGCTGTGTAAACTACAGTTCTAGCTTGACTGCTGACAGGAATACCAGTCACTTTAGATTGTCTGCAAGACATTCAGAGACGTAAATTATAATTTATTAAATAAAACTTATAATATATTATTGTAATATAAATTAGTATGATAATATCCTAAAGCTCAAAACGCAGGCAATAGAGTTCTACCAAAATTCCATCCGATCACAAATTAGCATGAAAACTAGATCGTCCTCCGCAATAATTCAATCATTATCATCACAATTTCTTGGAAAGACCGCAAGGAATCCAAATGTTTTTAACTTTTAGGGCAAACGAGCGACGGCCGGTGAAGTTGTACATTTGGGACGAATTCAAGAATATAAACTTTAACAATGATTTAAAGTTATCTAGCTTCCTCAATATTAAGAAATCGAATGACTTTAAGAAGAACCTTTGCAATTAATAAAGCAAGCAAACTTTCAAACAGATCTGTATCAAGCATTAAACAAAGACGTAGCTTGTTGTCGACATAATAATAATAATGTTTAGAAAAGCACTCGTTGCGTGTGCGTCGACTTTTGACGAGGGCTCGCAATATTAAAGTTGGTTGGATACACAAGCCACCTCTTTAAACAGATCGTAAACTTTCATAGCCTGTTACACGACAACTTTATGTACATTGGGGGTACCTACTGAGACATTTTTTATGAATAATATTTTGAGTATAATAATAGAAACTGAAAAAAAAGATAAGGTACAAGAGAGAAAAAAAATAAGAAAGACAGATCGTATATAATTTAAGTATACCTTAATGTAAAGTAACTTCTTGAACTTTGGAATATTTTGAAAGTATGTGAGATACTTCCCGTCTTATTTCTAACAAAATTTCTCAGAAAGGGCCAACGAAGGCTTTGCACCTGTATAAACAAAACTAGCCCTCTTACGAAAGTAGGATTACTTAAACTTACTCGTCAAGTTATAACTTGAAAAGATTGAACATTTATGTTAAGTTACCCTGGATCCCGGAGATATATTGTGCGAGATATTTGTCTAGGAAAATTTCCATATGAGTGGGAAAAGGAAAACATAGAGAATTCCCGTTTTGAAGACGGAAGTGGGTGATATGTCTGAAGTCGAGGATTTTATGAAAAGACGCAACTCTACAATGAGGGTGGGAATATATATTTTGAACAAGAACAGTGCAATTGCTACAGATGAAGTCTAAACATGTAAAATCTTCACATCATGCATCATGCAAAAGAGAATATATTCATTCTAAGTACACATTGAATTGACTCTTTAATTAACGAAACAATGACTTATTTCACAAAGTCGTTACCCACGCATACACACATACGTAAATACAATTTAATTAATGTAATCCACGATCAGATAGAAAGCGCAGAAACAACACCGCGGTGTAATCCAAAGAAAACACCCGTCGTAAGCGTTCTACCTGATTGGTTGCGGACTTAAAATAATTAACCGTTAGATCGATGTACTCGTATGCGACCTCGATGTTTCAATTGCTTACGTTTTTAAAAGATTAATGGTACTTAATGGGATCAGGCTTTAGAAAAGTCATTATTGTTTTGTTAGAAGGTTTAATAATGAAGGTTAATTGTGACTCTTTTGATTGTTCTTGTTCCATACTACTTAGATATTAGCATGATAACAAAATTATCACATACATGGCTATTAGCTTGGAATGTTTAAATGTCCTTTTGATTTAATAACAAAAACGTATCAAAAAAAATTAAGGCTAAACAAAATAAGGTTGTGCCTGGCATTAAGTCCTTTCTTACATATTTTTGAGTATGAAGTTTTAAATAAATAAAATCAAAACATACAACAGATTGGAAGAGTGTGCAAGTAACCGCCTTGCACGTAAGAGGTGCGAGTTCAATCCCGGGTAGTACCAATGTAAATTTCAGTTTGTGGAGTTTATATGTACTAATCAAATGATTCGCCATCTGCTAACGGTGAAGGAAAACATCGTGAGGAAACCCACATGTCTTAGAAGAAATTCTAATGACATGTCTGATTCACCAACCCGCATTAGACCAGCGTGTATGAATTAAGGCCTAAACCCTCTCTCTCTTGATAGAGCTGAGGAGACCCGTGCCCAGCAGTGGGACATATATGGGTTGCTAATATTTTTGCATTTGTTAAAAGTAACAAGAAAAGCACAAATTTGAGAGCTTTTGAAGTAGGCTAAAAACTCAATAACAATAAAATATTCGTACTTGAAAATTATAATATAGTAACTATAGCGAAGCTTTCTACAAACGAATAGTTTTAAGTGCTCTGTTTGTAAGTACATGTAATAAATAACATTGTAAGACGTATAATAATAGTAATTGTAACAGAAGTTTAAACTAAGGGCTATAAACTAAGTGTTCTATTGGTATAGACGCGGTAAGTATCTAGTTTAGACGTCTAGACAAAATTGTTACGTGTTTATGTTTTAAATGACTAAGTTTGAATATATTTTACGTGTATACGAAAATTGAATAAATACTTTCTCTCCAATTTTTGAAGACTTATACAAATAAATACAGCCACCACAATGAACACTTGAAATTGGTGTATAACCATATTCTATATAATAGCAACCCATATACGTGCCACTGCTGGGCACGGGTCTCCTCTCCTCTATCAAGATAGAGAGAGAGCCCAAATTCACACATGCTGGCCTAATGCGGGTTGGTGAATCAGACATGTCTTTGGAATTACTTCTATGATATGTGAGTTTCCTCACGATGTTTTTCCTTCACCGTTAGCAGATGGCGAATCATTTGATTACATAAATTCCACTTAGTGAAATTCACATTGGTACTGCCACCCGGGATCGAACCCGCACCTCTTACGTGCAAGTTGGTTACTTTCCCACTCGGGCACCACTGCTTTTTATTTAACCATAACTAACTAGTCCTGAAATAGTCTCTTCAGATTTCTACAATAATATCTTTGTCCTTAAAAATACAACTTCAGCAGTAGGGAACTCAGATCTTGTGTCGCGGGAGACATTATATATATACAATTCAGGTACACAAATTACATTCAGAAAAAACATTTAATGATCACACAAAGTTCCTATCTTATCCTGTGTAGGAATCAAACCCACGACCTTCAGATTAGCAGTCAGAGTCACTAACCAATAGACCAACAAGCCAGTCAAATATGGATTGTAGAAATCTAAAAATAAGTAACATGATTGAATTACAATTCTATACGAGACGATGTCATTAAATGTTGTGCTAATCTATACTAATATTATAAAGCTGAAGAGTTTGTTTGTTTAAACGCGCTAATCTCAGAAAGTACTGGTTCAATTACAAAAAAATATTTTTTTGTGCCGAGGATTTCCCAAGAGACTATAGCATGGGGTTCTTCAAGAAATGAGTTGTAAGGTTTTTAAAGGGTCGGCAACGCGTGAGTGACATCCCTGGTGTTGCAAACGTCCATAGGCTACGGTAACTGCTTACCATCAGGCGGGACGTATGCTTGTTTGCCACCCTGGTAGTATAAAAAAATAAATCCAGGAAGGCTATAGGCTATATAACATCATGCGATGATCAATAGGAGCGGAGCAGTAGTGAGATATGTTGCAAAATCGGGGAAATGTACGTTCCGAATTACCACGCGGACGAATTACTTTGGCCTACTGTTTGTTTGTAATACTATAACTATATGCAACAGTAGCAGTAACCTGTTCAAACAAGGACATTAATCCCTTAAATTATAAGAGTGTAAAGGCTGTTCGCTGTACTCATGCTGAAAGTAAACTTCCTAAATACAATCCAGTCGGTGCGGTGTTCTCTCTGTTTCCAAAATGTTTCCGACTACAAAGTAGCTCTGTTACCCGTTGAATAATCTAGCGCGGTTTGACAGCGAGCCCGGTCAAACAGCACAAATATCTGTTCGCGATGGAGTATGGTAACGTCACTGGGTATTGTTACTACTTATGTACTAGGTAGATACAAATAAGACACTATAATAGTGGTTGCACTACATTTACATAAAAGTTATTTTCCAATTATCTCAACCCATTAACGTTCCATTAACACCCAAAATGTTACTTGGGTAGTAATACAACGCTGGCCAGACGGGTTGGTTTTTTTTCGAGTTTTCCCTCTCTTGCAGTGGATATTGTCTGCTAGATTTACTCCCTTAGTCGACTCTTACGACACCGTCGGGATCCGTCACCACACGGACAATTATTATTTTCCAATACATTGCAATAATTATGTTACCATGAGCGGTAGACTGTGGATTAAATGAATTATCCGCAACGATAGAGCAGGTTATTTTAATTAAGATTGTTTTATTAATTTATATGTATAATTATGGGAGTAAAAGTGGCAACATTATTAGGTACTAACTATTACATGCGAGCGAAGAATCGAAAGCCTGGGGAAGTCCCCTGGATACCTTCTATCATCTTGCCAAATTTCATTAAAATGCGTTCAGAAGTCGTGCGGGTAACACACAATTTACTTTCGCATTTATAATGCTAGTATTGATTATATTTAACCTGTTAATTGTCCAACTGCAAGGCATGCCTTCTCTTTCTTTTTCGACTACAGTACATGTGTAGTCAATCTGATTTTAATATTTTAGTGGGTAAAGAATACAGCTATTTTGTTACTTTTACGAGACAAACTTCTTCATATCATTAACCAATCTTGTAATAGGTTATCTCAACACTGATCCCACTCTCGACATCCACCAAAAATTCCCAACACATTTTTCTGTTCCAATAATTTGGGCTCGTATTGTCACCATATAACTTCCTCTCCGTAAAACATAGTTGACCCTAACTTTATAAATTACTTGCCCCACTAATTTCTTGACGGTGAATCTCTCACCAAAGCGATAGTTAATTCAATCAGTGTAAATATACGAGTCTCGGTAACAAACACCTACGCAATGAAAAAATATGTGGATGACTTCTTGAGGTGGAAACAATAGGGTCGCCGTGATTGACAGGATAATGGTGTTAATGTACGTATACCCCCTAGTATCATGTTTAATAAGGTTTTTGTAATCTAGGACATTTATAACCGACTTCAAAAAAGGAGGAGGTTTCTCAATTCGACCGTATATATACTTTTTTATGTTTGTTTGCCTTATATATTATATACCTTCGTTGTTTATGAACCGATTCTCAAAATTCTTTTTTTATTTGAAAGAATATACTCTAGAGGTGGTCTCATTGGCACCAAATCAGGATCTGATGATGGAATCCCAGGGAAATCGAGGGCAACCCTCAAATGTTGTAGGTATTAACAATGTTTTTCGTATATTCTTTTACTTTTATTTTATCACTAAAAATAGAAACATAAAAAGAAATTGAAAAAAAACTAAAACTGACCTTAAAAAACCTAAAAATAACTGAATACAGATTGAAGTCGGTGCCAAGTTTAATATTAGACGACAGGATGAACCTAACACCGACTTCAACTTTTTATTATAAAAGGCATGCATACTTGATAAGTTTTCAAACCACTGAAACCGGCCTTATGTGGCATTTTTACGAGAACTGGGCGATTTATACTTGTGTGCCGAAAAATCCTTCGCATTCTTTACAAAAAAAAATGAACTATGAATAAATTTCACGTGACAGTACTTATTTGCTAAAGTTCTAGGAAGCGAGGTTACTGTAATTTACTATAAGCTGTAGATTAGCTTAAGCTAAATCTACATGAACTTTTTTAATGTATTCATAAATTGTATAAGTTGTTATACGTGTAATTATAGGTAGTTCTTTGTTCTAAATTAAATATTGCGATGTGCGATAAAAATGTAGTTTGTGTGCCTCTATGCTTTGAATAAATATAACTGGCTTATAGCAGCAAAAAAGCTTTTTTCAAAATAGATTATAGAAAAAAGTAACAAAAATAGGCATGTTTCATTGTGTAGTCGGTAAGAATAAACGGTACCTACATCAAAGAAATGTATGGATTAGTTGGAGGAGGCTGAGAGCTCTGGCGTGAGCAAAATTGGCCCTCTATATTTTTATCCTAAAGAATCCTAAGATTTGTGACTTTGGGTTTCTTGATAGTCGCTTACAATTGCTAAAATGTAGACTTCTTTAATTTTGCTTCTTTGAAGTCTAAATTTAAGAAATTATTAAAAATATCAACAACTTACTTATCAGAAGTTATATACTCACTGGCTCGTTTGATGATGATAGCTGGCTTTCTTCTAGCTTGAGAGTAACTGAAAGAGAGATAAAGAAATGAAATATACCTAGATGTTTTTTTTATAAATAAACAACTCCCGCACTAGAGAACAAGCTATGTGTCGCGGGGGACTTAACAAACATACAATTAACGGACACAAATTACACCCAGACTCAGAACAACTTTTTGTGGGTCACACAAAATTTCGTCCTGTGTGGGCATCGAACCCACAACCTCGTGCACAGCAGGCGTATACTGCGACCACTGGACCACCAAGGCAGTCAAGATACTAAACATTCCATAAAAATAAATAATATTGAACGATATCACACAATAACTACTTCACCTCTTCTATATTCTCAAGTAAATAACACTTTTATAGCCACGTCTCGGACAAATGACGCGTAAAATGAAACCTAATCCGTCGAACACGACAATGTCAATAACAATAGGGTATTATTTCAACAAAATGCGTCAGCACTGTATACAGAAAGCTTCTTGTCTAGACAGATTCATATTCTACAGCATTATTACTAATAGTAAAGATATAATAAAAATTATATACAACATGTGTTCGCAGAATTAACTATCTCTTCATAATAAGTATATATATGTACATATAATGTTTGTACGAAATGCAACTTTATTTACCTGATACTGGTTATAAATTGCTAAAACAAATTTGTCAGTTACGTCTTTATAATAGGTATTAGACATTGTAGTACTATGTTATCATATGATTGTGATGTTCAACTTTTCAAGTATACCGGTTTCCACACAATGTTTTTCTTTACAGTTTTGACAAATAACCTGGGGGTTCGTGTCTTAATATTGTCCACTTGTAAATACATTGTTTTGTTATTTCTATTATTATGGAACGTGTTTTGGTTTCGTCTCTTTTTGTTACCATTAATTGTAACTCAAACCAATTTGTAATACTCTGGCGCTTATAAAAAGTATCAAGTAGTTTGCTACCAATTTTGTGTGATGTGTGAGTTGTCCTGAAAAAAATATTATATACTAGCTGTTGCTCGCGGCTCCGCCCGCGTGTATGTCGGTTATCGCTGTAAAAAGTAGCCTATGTGTTATTCCAGACCATAATCTATCTCTGTGTAATTTCATCCAGATCCGTTCAGTAGTTTTTACGTGAAAGAGTAACAAACATCCATCTATCCATTCTTACAAACTTTCGCGTTTATAATATTAGTAGGTTTTTTTTTTGTCATTAATATAATCTTTGTCAGCTAATTGGCTTTAGTAAAATAGAGCAGATCACTATAAGCATTATTTATGGCAAACACGATAACATGTACTTGCCAGTAATTGCACTGTTTTATTAAATTGAAATTAACATAAGTTCTACCTAGGATCGAACTCACATCATTTGTACAAGTCGATTACTTTGCAACTCTGCAACCACCGCCTTATGACTTGAACACTCTGACAATCCAAAGAACAAACAAAGCTCCTCTATATCTGTATTGTAGAGTACGTAACACGAGGGCACAAACATTACGCTCGATTTAGCTAAGTACATAGAGCGCTAAGTAGTCGCGGGCACTACACACTGTACGCGAAGCTACTCATCACGTCGATGAACGATACAGACTTGTGACGTCCTTCTATCTGGTGGCAGACGATTATGGAAATGAGTGTTGTGCGGACAGGCGAGACAAACAGTGAGAACATTTGTGATTTTTATATTATTTATAAACTTAGATATTATTATAGCTACACATTATATGACTGCCTTGGTGGTCCAGTGGGTACAGTATGTGCCTACTGTGCACGAGGTTGTGGGTTCGATTCCCACACAGGTACAAAACTTTGTGCGACACACAAAGAGTTGTTCTAAGTCTGGGTGTAATTTGTGTCCGTTAGTTGTATGGTTGTAAAGTCCCCCGCAATACAGAGCTTGTTCTCTAGTGCGGGAGTTGTCTTGTCTAAAGCGAAGCGAAAGCGAATTATAATAAATGTGAAAGTTTGAATGGATGTATTAAAGTTTACTTAATCACACCAAACCGGCTGAACGAAATTTGGCAGACACATACATTATAGCCTTGAATAGCGCATAGGCTTTATTTTTATCTCAGAACAAACCACTGTGTTCCTGTGGAATTGTACGGGTGAGTAAAGTAGCGAACGGAAACAAGTATTTAATATTAAAATTTGATACGATTATTATTAGTGGTAGACCTGCTTGTGACTGATTGCATCGGATAGGTAAGCAGAGTTGAATCACATTCTCTTTCCGTTAGCTATGTTTAGTTCTACGTAATAAAGAGCTGCAGCTATTAATTTATTTTATTTATTTACTATGCATTTTCACTACTGAAAACATATGTAAGAAATCTTGAATTTTAATGAAATGCCACCGTTGCAAGGAAACATGAGAATGTCATAAAGTAGTTACTTAATAGATGGAATACTATTTCAAAGAACGTTAAACAAATAACAATCAATGAAATAAAAGTTCCGAAATCTGTGCAATAGAATAATATTCGATAAAGTTACGTTTTCTCAACACAATTCACTATCACCAACGAACGTATTCTTTTACAGTCCTTAGGAACTCGTAAACCCGTCACTTGATTGCCACGTGCGCGTTGTATCGCCCTCTGTATTCATGCCTTTTATTTGCATAATTTATAAACCCACTTCCCTGTACAAATTTTCGTGAAAAAATCGTAAAAAAATGTGCGTTGATTACCTAACAAGTTTTACATGTTTGGAAACATAATCTTATTATAACATGCGTTTTTTTTCTGTTCAATGTGACGTACTTATGAACGATACAGAAATAGAAAAAAATAAATCGATATCAACCAACTTGCCATCAGCCAGTGTGCTAACATTGACTGAAAAATAAGTACAGTTAGCTAGAAGCTCCAGCAGAGATGGCCCTTTTTAATCGCCGAATGATTCTGAATTGAATTACGATTTACAGTAACATAGAAAAGGTTTACATAGAAACAGGAAAATTGTCTTACGTTGTCATCGTTTAAAATATTACAATGTAATATTTCTAATATGTACCTACCTAGTATTTTTATATATATTATTCTACCAAGAAGGCAAACAATCATACTACCCGCCTGATGGTAAGCAGTTACCGTAGCCTATGGACGCTTGCAACACCAAGGGTATCACTCGTGCGTTGCTGACCCTACAATTAACGGACACAAATTACACCCAGACTCAGAACAAGTCTTTGCGGGTCACACAAAGTGTGGTAATCGAACCTCGTGCACAGCAGGCGCATATTGCGGCCACTGGACCACCCAGGCAGTCCAATTGGTAGTGAGAAGCATCTCAATCTCTATATTATATAAAAGGTAGACTCTTTGCTTGTAAGGACTTTTTTCATACTACTTAGGTGGCAAACAAGCATACGGCCCGCCTGATGTTAAGCAGTTACCGCAGCCTATGGACGCTTGCAATACCATAAGTATCACTTGCGTGTTGCCAACCCATTTTTTTTCACCAGGTCTTTATGATGGGAGTATCCCTGTTTCTTTCAAAACGGATCCCTAAATGAGCGCTGGAAACCTGTACTCACACACAGGAACACAACTACACCACTGTGTGTAGTTATTTGGCTATGGTCTTCTGTAAGGTGGAGGTCCTTCCACAGTCGGGTTGGTCGCTAGTATGGTGCCCTACCTCTCTTAAGACTTTGTGTAATATTTATTAGGTGCATTTATAATATTATGGATACAAAGGATTAATTGTTATTGTGTAATGACAAATATGTATGTATCTACCTAGTATGTGACAGATAAGTGCGTCTCGCTTATTTTCAGACGATAAAAGTGCGTTAAGTGTCCGTTACTGCATGTTTATAAAGTTCTACGCGATAAAAGGCATGTTTTCTAGTGCGGGAGTTGTCAAAGAAACTTAAATACGGTCGCGACTAATATACTATAGTCACTAGGTGCTTACATAAACTTCAATATTATATACCCAACCATCCGACTCAATGGTGAACTAACCTCGAGGACAGCACAAATGGGCGCAATAGTGTGCCATATTGTTTGTTGCAAATGTAGTAACGGTTACCGCCGAGCCGCAGTATCGGATCGGAACATATTACGTAACATTTTATGATGTTCCTGTTGGCGGCCGCCGCCGGAGGTCATTACGCATCGCCTTTTCCGCTGTACTGTTTCAGATGTTGTTTTGCTGAAATTTTTCGGTCATCATCACCACAAAGTTGGCATACTTAGCGATTTCCGGATCCTAACATTTTTTACGACACACGGGACCCGAATCGTTAGCCGCAATTCGGTGTTTTGTTGTCCTGTATTTACCCTGATTTAATTCTTCTTCCTCGGGTTACTTTTTGTTGAAGTACTTTTTTGTTACTGCGCTCATAAACTCTTAAATCGTCGACCCTTCGCCCTTTTTTAAGATTTAAAGGATAAACGTGTATGTTGTTTGATCTCCGCTATCGAATTTTCCGTTCTCATTCATGAAATACAATACCTTTAATCTGAGGAATCGATAGAGCCTCTCCGGCAAAAAGGCGTAACGTCGTTATGAAAATAATTACTTAAATGTAAATAAAAGTAACGTCGAAATATCTGAATAAAAGTATACATTAAAGAAGTTTCAGACTATAAAGTTGATATTATTATTTTGTTTTTTATTGTTTAACTGTGGATTATATCCTTTCTCATATTATCTTATTTTATAGTTATGGTGAGCCAAGTGAACTAACAACGGGCAAGCCATAACATATTTACTTTTATTTTAGCAACTCATTGAATTTTAATACACATCTTTCATCTTCTCTAAACCAAATAACTAGGAAAGCAAAATAAAACGTTTTGCCGAGTCTCGTATAAACCGTACGTAGCTTCAATGCGAATAGTTTATCTTTAGAGTAATAAAATAAAAGCACTTTTGTGCTCGAGTTCCCCGCGAACAAGTGCCCATAGCACACATTATAATAATCGATGGCGTCACTTACGCTCTTATGAATATTTTACATCCCTCATAAGACTCATATGCCCTCTCGTACCTCCTCGTAATGTCCGCCCGTAAATTGTGTTAAGTCTTTCTAGTAGAGGCGGTGGCGGGCGCGATCCGCGGTTCTTCTGCAAGCATTAAGAGACAGTACGATTAACCAATGTGGTGAAGAAGAGGAGTCAATGCGGCACCTGCTATGCACGTGCCATGCGTTGGCCTCAAGAAGAATGAGCCTTCTGGGACTGGCATAGCCTGAACCAGAGGATTACAGGCGCGCCCCCGTCAAGGATGTACTGAAACTCATGCAAGAAGTATTCAGGGACCAAGACGTAGGGTGAGCGGTAAGGTAGGGGCATGCAAAAAAGACCCCAAGGGTCGAAGTGCGCTGGCCACAAGGACGGCCCCGTCATAAGATAAGATAAGATAACCAATGATTATTAATCACTTCACTGCTAACGCTGATGATAGGAACCAAATGTTGCCACTTTGCAAAGTGCAACTTACAATCTTCGTCGAATTCGTTTGAAGATTGTAAGTGACTTCTAAAGCAAGGGAACATAAACCGACACTATCTTTCATCCACGTCCATACATTCATTCTAAAGAGAGGTAGGGCTCCATACTAGCGAGCATGCCTGTCTGGGGAAGGACCCTACAGGTGACCACAGGCAAATAATTACCCACAGCGGTGTAGTTGTGTTTCTGTGTGTGTGAGTACAGATCTCTAGCGTTCATTTAGGGATGCGTTTTGAAAGAAACGTATTCGTATCCCAGAGATACTCGCATCTTAAGCCCTGGTGTAAAAAATGGGTTGGCAACACGCAAGTGATACCTCTGGTATTGCAAGCGTCCATAGGCTACGGTAACTATTTAACATCAGGCGGGCTGTAAGCTTGATTGCCAACCAAGTAGTATAAAAAAAATCATATACTGTCCGTGACACGTCGAAGTGACCGCCACCGCCATCGCTGCCGCTATCGCCTCCGCGTAGGTACATCTAGAAAGTTCTACGTGGGTAACATGGCGTAACTAATGCTCCTTCTTTACATAAAAACATCAAGCTACAGTTAATCAATGGTATTACTTGAGCTTATTAAGTCTTTATGGGGCATATCGTTCACAATCTCTTACATCGAAGCTATACGCTGCCTAATATACCTAATATGTTGTGTTATATATTATTATGGAGATTTTTGAGTATCGTGGCAATTAATTGATTGCGTGTACTCGTGGGAACTGTAGCGGGAAATGTTTTAAATTTAATTAACTTGTAGCAACGTGAGGTACTGTAACAGAAAAGCATAACAAAAATCTAATAACTCAAATTAATTTCTACCACAACAACATTAAACGTGTAAAGGTAGACCGGTAGATTTTTTTAAAGTTTTTGTTCAAATAGGCAGTTATACGTCTCAACCCATAAACGTTCCACTGCTGGGCACGGGTCTCCTCCAAGCAGAGGGATATTAGCCTACTATACCACGCTGGCCAGACGGGTTGGTATAGGGTTTTGTTTCGAATTTTCCCTCTCTTGCGGTGAATAACACTTACTCCCTTAGTCGACTCTTACGACACCCTCGGGATGGAAGGGGTGGTGACATTTGTATTCTAAATCCGTCACCACACGGACTATTCTTAATCCGTCACCACACGGACAAATAGGCAGTTAGACATTCCAAATTCAAATGAAAACTTGAGAAGAATTTTAATTGATTTTCTTTTATTTATTGGGAAAAAATACAATGTAATTTAACTAATACTAGTTGTAGTATCATTTACTTATTATTTATTAGTTTTATTTAATTCACATAGAACTGTTAGCCATAGCAATGGGCGATAGTAAAAACATATATATATCATGTTAACCGACTACCCATTTGTTAATAAATTAGTTATTTGCTTAGTTGTCATTTTAGTTGTAATATGACAACTAAGTACCATTTACACGTTTTATTAGTGAAACGTCTTATATACTTATAGTTAAGACAAATAACTAATTATTAACAAATGGGTAGTCAGTTAACATGCTATATGTGAAATTAATATAGGTATGTTTTTACTATCGCCCATTACTATGGCTAAAAGTTTTATGTGAATTAAATAAAACTAATAAATAACAAGTAAACAATGTTGACGCATGTCAGATGTGATTTCCCACGCGGAATATATCATGTGTGTACTCGCTAACAAAAGTAAATAACAAGACATTCAACGACGCTCATATGAACAAAAATAACAAACAAAATACTATACGTACAATATGTATATAATAATAGTGTCCTACTAATATGCACGGGTCTGCTCTCTTCTATCAAGACAGAGAGGGGGGGTTAAGTACTAATAAAAAAAATAAAAAAACACACGCTGGTGTTGTTGGTGCTGGTGGGTTGGAGAATCAGACTTTTTTTTAGAATTTCTTTTATGAAATGTGGGTTTCCTCACCATGCTTTCCTTCAGTAAAATCATTTGAATACAATAGTAAGTACCTAGTACATATAAGCCATCCGGGATCGACCTCACGTTTAGTTCCCCACTCGGCCACTACCACTATACATTTTTAAACTAGAGGTCGCCCGCGACTTCGTCCGTATGGTAATTTGGAATATTTTCCCCAATTTCGCAACATATCTCACTACTGCTCCGCTCCTACTGATCATAGAGTGATGTTATATAGCCTATAGCCTTCCTGGATAAATGTACTATTCAACAAAAAAGAATTTTTCTAATCGAACCAGTACTTTCTGACGCGTTCAACCAAACAAACCAACTATTCAGCTTTTTAATATTAGTATAGATATTGTAGGCACCAAATGAGTTCATGGATACATGGATTCATATCATCTACTAAATGAACAAAAACAAGGAATAATTAAGGACATACGCATTCGACTACTTTTTGTACCTATAGACGCAAGTCTCATCAATGCATGGATCTATAATACCAGTAGGTAGGTAGGTACTTGTGGCATATGTCACACTTGCATTTCACAATGGAAACGATATAGCATTGCTACTACATTAGTGACATCGCACTACTATGTTGGCAACAGTAAGATGGCGGCAATTTTAGACGAAACACTTAACAGCTTTATTGTGTGCTACTGTTGATATTTGTGATTGAGCAGAAACACCGAACATTGTATATTGTCTGTCGCCAAATAGTCCTCACGAGTCTCACGACACATTCAGTTATTGTTATCTGTATTAATAAGTACTACTAGTAAGTTTGGATGGATGTATGGATGTTTGTTACTCAGTATCTGGATGAAATTCGATAGATTAAAGACTGTTATAGCACACATTTAAGAGAGGTAGGGCACCATACTAGCGAGCAAGCCCGACTGGGGAAGGACCTCCGCCTCAGAGAAGACCACAGCCAAATACCTACACACAGAGGTGTAGTTGTGTTCCTGTGTGTGAGTACAGGTCTGCAGCGCTCATTTAGGGATGCTTTTTAAAAGAAACGTTTTCCTATCCCAGGGTTACTCCCACCATAAAGCCCTGGTGTAAAAAAATAGGTTGGCAACACGCAAGTGATACTTTTGGTATAACAAGCGTCTATAGGCTACGGTAATGCTTAACATCAGGCGGGCCGTATGCTTGTTTGCCACCTAAGTAGTATATAAAAAAAATAGGTTACTCTTTACCCCGGAAAAAGTTCAGTTCCCGTGGCATTGTACGCGCGGGCGAAGCCATAGGTGGAAACTAGTACTAAATAAAATAAAAGCATTGTATTAAATACGGTTACAGTGGAACAATTTATCGGAACACAATAAATCGTACTCGACAAACTTTATAAATTTTACATGAGTTACAATCTGAGCGTACAGTTACTACGATATATATTTTCTACGTAAATATAAGAAAATATATTTGTAGTAGGTAACATCAAAGAGTGTATTTTTGTCAATAATATTATATTGGAGTTCAAATGTGTAAAAATTCAAATTCAATAGTGTTCAATGTAAGTCTGAATGGTAGTATTTTATCCCTGGACGGATGGCTCACGAATACTAATCTCTAAGGGGCGAATTGGGAAAATCGTTCATTCATTCGTTCACTCGTTCATTCTTGTCTATGACACTTTATTGCCAACGAGAGATATTTACTTCTAGGAATTACGCTTGATATTTTGCTTTAGAAAATAAATAAAGCAACCTTATTTATGTACTAGCTTCCCTTCAGTGGCTTTGCTTCGATACAATTTAACTTTACATATTATATAGAAGACTAAGGGTCGCAACATATCTCACTACTGCTCCGCTCCTATTGATCATAGCGTGATGTTATATAGCCTATAGCCTTTCTGGATAAATGCACTATTCAACAAAATAAGTTTTTTTTCTAATCGAACCAGTACTTTCTGAGATTAGCGCGTTTAACCAAACAAACAAACTCTTCAGCTTTATAATATCAGTATAGATTTTCGAGAAACGTTTCCACTTCATCCGTTTTACGAGTGTAAAATTGTTATTAAGATTTAAGTAAGTCAAAAGTCGCAGGTGAAAGTGATTACCTTACATCATTGTAACACAAAAGTTCATAATTAAATAAACGTATTCTTACTTTTGCTTAAAGTAACATATGAAGGAGGAACTTGCCAAGTTTAAATAATTTATGAATCCGCAGTAGTTATTATGTTTTCATTTGCGAAGTGCTAGGTTCGAGACCCGTGCGGTATAAAGTTTTGTGTGCCTCGGTTTACTTTTATAATTACATATAATATAATATGATGTTGGAGCGACATTTATTAGTATTTAATTATTTATTTTAATGTTAATATAACGTGGTCTGAGTTTAACTAAGATGTCTAAAACCTTTTACCTTGTACTCAAAATTATTAAACAGAGTTCACTAAAGTTTTACGCACCGATTTCTTATATTTGCATTCGCTCTATATTTAATTACGTAGACCTTTATTTTCTTTCTTATAAGTTCTTAATATCCGTTAGGTATACTTGTATCCATAACTCTATTTTATGTCAAAAGCAGCACTGCCCATACTCACTTTCTTAACACGTTGAACGCCAGACTAAAAACCATGTTTAGCCCAGTTGGCCGCGGCGGACACCATGTGACCGCTAATATGTTGGGTCCAAGGAGCCGCGTCGGACACCGTGTGTCCGCGTGCCCTCGATCACTTCAGAAGCGTCTTGACGGCCGACGGACTGCGTTTCATCTGTTTTTACTATTGCAAGGGACCCGCGCGGCCCCACAGAACAGCCTGACAACTTGGCACAGAGAAAATTCGAAGGACTTAGAAATTATAGGCTTCTCTACAAGTTGTTTTATAAAAATATTGTAGGTACATAAAGCAAGTATTCCAAATCGTTCAATTGAGTGCTATTATAGTTAGATACTCATTATTTTTAACCTTTATAAAACACTAGAAACATGTTATAATTATATTCGATTTTAGTCAAGTACGTATTAAGTGGCAATGGGTTCAGTACGCAGCTACTTTTAGGAGTTGTAGAAGCGACATATAAATAAAAACTCATATTTCTAATTAAAAAATCTATTTCTTAGAATAAGGTAACAACCATACATGTTAAAAATAATAATAAACTTATAAGCTATGAGATCAGGTTCAGCTATCCATTGGTGCCTTATTCACAACACATGCACCGACACCGTGACCCGCGCGGCGCCCGCGCATGTAAACACGATTGGACATTCTCGCAGGCCGCGACGGACACTGGTGTCCGACATTTTATATATCAGAAAATAATAACAATATCACTTTTTCCGAAAGTCGCTAATTACTTTTGAGTTATTTCCTGACGATATTTACAAAAAAACACCCCAACGATTTTTGGACGACTCGTGTTAAAACAGTGCGGCCTCATGGGATAGTATTCTGTCGGACACACGGTGTCCGTTATGGCGTTCAACGTGTTAAAAATAAAAACCCCAAAATTATAATTTAAAAAAATCGCAATCCTTACTACGTCAAATTTGTTCTCTGATGAGTCTAAAACAAGAAAATATTATTCAAAAAGGATAGCCGTGGTCGTATACCGCCTTATCCAAAGGGTTATTTACAATAACAATATAGCGGCCATATGACACTACCTAATTTAGATTCAGATGTTGTTAAAATGCTATAAGCATGGCCATCATCATCATCGTCGTTCCCTCACTGCTGAGGATACCGACCACATACGACGCGTCTCTAAGGTATGCGGTCTTCCGAAGTGTGGACCGCACGGTATGGTTGATGGCGTCAGACGATCTCGCCGGCGCTCGAAGAACGATACACAACAGATTACGAGTACTTGCGGAATTGCATACACAGCATCACAGCCTTTTGTCCAAATCGAAGCCGACAAAATAGATAACAACTCCTTTGTTTTTAACCGACGAAAAAAAAAAAGAGAGGTTCTCAAGTCGACCCGTATATTTGTTTTTTTTTTTTTTTTTTTTTTTTTTTTTTTTATGTATGACCACGCATAACTTTTTACAGGGTCGTCCGATTTCGATAATTCTTTTTTTATTCGATAGGATATACTTTGAAGTTGGTCCCATTTTAACGACATTCAGCTCTTATGATGGGATCCATGAGGAATTGAGAGAACTCCTCAAATATTATAGGCAAACATATATAGTGATGTACCATGCCCGGGAACACTGCCAAGGACTGGAAATATTGCCGGCAGCGTTGCCGGCAATGTTCCCAAACTGGAAATATTCTGGGAATTTTGGTTAATTTTTCGGTTTTTTTACGAAATATATATTGCATTTACTTTAGTTTATTATAGCCTATATACTTATAATAAAAGCAGACAATAAAATATTATATTAACGAAAATTCCCAGTTCATTTCAATATTCCCAGCAATGTTTCCAGTTCGTTGCTGGCAATATTCCCAAGGTTGCTTGGGAATATTGCCGGCAACGTACTTTGGATAAGTATAAAGAGCCAATCATTACTATTTTAATTAAGATTTTTGAATTTTTTGGCTGTCTTTATTAATTGTCGTTATATCCTATATAAATTTTAGGAAAGTAAGGAATTAAAAAAACCGTTTTTACTAGATAGCTTCATTTTTCTTATTCAACAAAAAAATGTTTCAATTGTATTATAACGCAACCATAATTTTAAATAATATATTATATAAAATGTATTGATACCCCGGTATGCATCAAATTAACTTTTATGATCACAAACTATGTTAATAAACAAAAACGCGAATTGTAAAAAAATACTATATAAAACAATAATCTTTTAATTTAACTACGTTCGTAACTTGAATTATTGGCATAGAATAGAGGTTTAACAAAAAAAAAACAGAATTCAATACGGCAAGTTGTAGAACTTTCAAAAATCCTAAAATCCGCAGTCTTAAGTATTTAAACAGGATGAACTTTCATACAAACTCAAATCCTACTTTTCCTTTTGTATTTTTTTCTTTTATTCTTTAATATCTACTGTAAATTAATAATCATCTTCATCATTGATTGTAAATATAAAAGAATAGACTCCTCTTCGAATATTTCTGTGACTGACCTAAAGTCCACTGGTTCCATATCAAAATCTTTATCTGAATCACTTATTTAATCCATATCAAAGTCTTCATCTGAATCATTTATTGAATTAATTTCTTCGTTGTTGATATCTGTTAAACTCACGTCAGATTTCATGTCGCTGGAGCGATATATCGAAACAATTTCGTTCATAAACTTTCAATTATGAGCTATATAGCTATATTTTTTCCTTCTCTTTGTGTTGTAAATTTGTTTCTTTTTCGAGTGTGTATATGAGAGAATATAGAAAATGAAAAATCTTACTACCAATGCTGAAGTAGATGGTACTGTTAATTTTTTATTGTAACAGGACCTAAAGGTGTATTTGAGAAAAAGGTGGTCCACCATTCTTTTGGATCGATAGAATTAGCAGCCTGCCAAATTATATTTTTACATAACGTCCATTTCGGAATTTAGAGCCAGAGAGTTCTTTTATCACATTGGCAGCAGCATCATCATTGCTGAGTGCTGACTAGGCTCAAAATAGCATTACATCTTTCTAAATGGTCTTCTGCACGAAGACTAGAACCATGTTTTTTGGGACTTAATATCACTGCCGTGAAGTGGATATGTAAGTTTTCTTTCAAGAAACTTGCTTGGCTCGTAGTAGTGGTAAATGTTGTCCCTATATTGTATCGTCTGCGTTGTTGCGTTGCTGTTCAATTACAGTGTTTGCTTACATTAACAAGATGGCGCGCAAATTTCCTAGGGTTTTTTAAAGTAACCACAGAACGTGCATTTATAATTTTTACGTCCCGTATTATCCTTGTCGCCTTTGAAATATTCGTTTACTTTTGATTTCTCACGTATTGTAACAAAATATAACGGTGCGTTGGGCCCACGCACTAACAAGACACGTATTCTCTGCAAAATACACGAAGCTACTGCGCAAATCGCGGCGCGTGAGTGGCGGCAGTACGCGGGGAGCGCGCGTGAAACGCGGAGAGCGGGGCGGGTACCGCGCGTGAGGGGCGAGGCAGCGAGCATAAGCGTGGAGAATAGTGTATACAATCAAATTTTAGATTAAATAATAACATACTGTTGGCTGGGAATTTTGGGCAATATTCCCAATGTGCCCGGAAGTTTTCCGGGCACATTGGGAGTGGAAAGTTTCCGGGAGTGGCAATATTCCCAGACGTACATCACTAAACATATAACGATTTTGATATTTTCTACAATAAGTCAAGCATTTGCATTCAGAAAGTATCATTTGGTGAAGTAAAACAGATGAAGAAGACCACAAATGACTGCCAGAAGTTCTCAATAATAAGCATTTTACGAATGGCGATAGGATAATATAGATAACGAATAAGATAGTTACAGCGACTGTAATAAAGTAAATTCAATGTTTTTGATGAAAATGGTACCATTAAACTAATCTGATGATGAACTTGGGTGGCATAAGCATCGGAACTCCATAAATAAACAATGTATTCTAGCCGTGTTTGGGCTTATTGGAATGGTCATAAGATGCACTCTGATTGTAAATTACTAGATTTTCGGAAACACCGTATTTTCAACTAGAAATAATACCCCTCAGTTAAATAAATAGGGAATAATTGATTGTTTACTCATAACATTTACATTTGTTTACCGATTTTGTTAAAATTTGCTAAACATATACAGTTTTAATGACACTACATCATCAAGGAGACATTAAATTGATCTACAACCGACACGGGAGACAGTTAAGGGCACTCTTCAATAGTTTATAGGAGCTACTTAACTACTAACAAACCATCAAACAAACAAATTATTTATTACGTAAAGTGAAATGGTAATAAATAAATGTTTAGCGCCGACTTAAAATAAATTAGTTATTTTCCATTAGTGCAGCAAAAATCAAAATCTTTGTTTGTAATCATAGAACATGGTTTATGTTTTGCATTGAAGCGTACAAATTTAAATCTAAATCTAAGTACTCTGATTATAATTAAAACATTCATTGCCTATATTATTACAGATTAGAATAAACATATTTAATAAATTTTGTAATAAATATAAAAATAATAATAATAATGGTAATTAATTCGAAATGTTCGATTATAGATTCTAATAAAAAAAAACCTCGGCCTGTCTACTGAAAACGCGGCCAAGGGACTGGCAGCATTGCCACGCTGAATGGCAATGCTTATTCTTTAAGCCAAATATAAACCAGCGTTCTGGTCACGTGAAGCATCGATTAAACGCTTCGACAGAGCTTTGAAAAGACCGCGACCACTTGCACCCCACCCAAAAGGCTCAAAAACATAATCGCCGATGAGAATGCTGTATTTGCGCCCCTTGAGAGTCTCCGCAGATGCAACAGCAGCTCCACCTGCTGTGCTTGGGAGATGGGATGGCGTCATGGCGTAGACACATCAAAGGCCTACCCATCTTCCAGGGCAGTAAAGACATACCATCGGGTCTCTTACCATCGTTGTGTACACAATATATATACACAATTGGGTTCCCGTACAGCTGTAACGCCAGTGGTGACAAGAGCGCGTCGGAGTATGTCATTTAGGTTAGCGTGCCGAGATATATTTTAAGAGATGTAGGGCGCTATACTAACGAGCAAGCCCGACTGGGGTAGGATCTCCACCTTACAGAAAACCACAGCCAAATAACTACACACAGCGATGTAGTTGTGTTCCTAAATGAGCGCTGGCGACCTGTACCCATACAGGTCTCCAGCGCTCATTTAGGTATGCATTTTGAAAGAAACGTTTTCCTGTCTCAGGGATACTCCATTTTAAAGCCCTAGTGTAAAAAGGTGGGTCGGCAACACACACAAGTTATACCCCTGGTAAGTATTGCAAAAGTCCATAGGGTACGGTAACTACTTAACATCAGGCGGGCCATATGCTTGTTTGTTTGTTATTAAAAAATATATGCGGCCTGCACTCCTGCTGCATGACAGGTCGTGGTGTCCAAGGCTATCGACGGCTTCACCACAGCAACATCTATGCTGAGAAATAGAAGAAGCACCTAGACGAAGGATAAAAGTATTAATTATTAATGTCAGGATATTTTAAGCAGCTTCGTTAGCCTAAAAAAAAATGTTTTGTGGACTATAAGACGATATTTGGTTCAGTGGCATAAGTGGTTACCTCACCGTTTACCACTACGCGGCGTGTTTTAGGTTCGATGTCCATACGGGCCTATCGACGCCAGCCTATCGACGGCTTTACCACAGCAACATCTATGCTGAGAAATAGAAGAAGCACCTAGACGAAGGATAAAAGTATTAAATAATAATGTCAGGATATTTTAAGCAGCTTAGTTAGCCTAAAAAAAATGTTTTGTGGACTATAAGACGATATTTGGGTCAGTGGCATAAGTGGTTACCTCACCGTTTACCACTACGCGGCGTGTTTTAGGTTCGATGTCCATACGGGAAAAAAGTTGTGTGACCCATAGTGGTGCCAATGGTTGTCCCTAATATGAGTGTACTTTGTATCCGTCAATTGTAAATTTGTAAAGTCTCCCGCGACACAGGGCTTGTTACCTAGCGAGGGACTTGCCTTAAAAGAAACGGAAAATAAAGATTTTGATGTTATTGTTTAATCAAAGTAACAAAAATAAGGGTAAGTAATAAAAAAAAATTAAAACTTCTAAAATACAAAAATATATTGACTTTTTAGAAAAAATCGCGTTCTCCATCTTTGATCACGAAATAGATGTTATATTCGTATTCAACACCCCCGAAAAGCTCGAAGAGGACACCATAACAGGTCACTTGTCAAAAGTAGTAACTCGTTAAAGGTTTTACTCGCTAATCGGATTCGGCTGGGTAGTGTTTGAATGGCTTAGCCATATCTCCCTGTCCTAAATATCACAGTATCTCAAGACAAAAATGTTTGACCCGTTTATGTTACCAGTGATGAACATTATACATCTGAGACGTGGTCGTATATTAACGCTGCGCTGTGTTATAATAATTACCTTAATAATTATAATATTTTCGAGACGACTCACACATCGCTATCTGATCCCAAACTAGGCAGAGCCAGAACTATGGTAACCAGACAACTGATAAACATACTTATATATTTCTAAATACATACATATTATAAATAAATTACACCCAACACACACACACCCACAGAACAAACATTCGTGCTCATCACACAAAGATTTGTCCTGGGTGGGAATCGAACCCACAACCTCCGGCGTAGCAGTCAGAGTCACTAACCACTAGACCAACAGGCCAGTTAATGCTTATGTATACATAAGCATAAGGATTTATTTGCGCTGTGTAAATCTTTATGTAAACGTAAGCTTAAGGCTTATGTTTACATAGCATAAGGATTTACACAGCGCAGTGATCTCAGTCAAAAGACGTGCACTGGTAGACCAGTGCGCGTCTTTTGATTGAGATCATAAGGACTTTATAACCAATTTGTGATGTATAATTATTGATTTGTATATGTAAGTCACAAAAAATTAAAAAATAATATCTTTTTAACAAAAAATTGAACCGACGAAAAAAAAAGGATTTGAAAAGTAAAAAATAATAAAGTTTTGAGTCGGCGCCAAACTAACGAATAAGCAAATTAATCTATACCTATATACATAATCGCCGTAACTGATTCACCAACGTAGAGCATATACATAAAGTGAGATGATGGCTTGTTTGTTTGGCGCCGACTCAAAACTTTATTATTTTTTACTTTTCAAATCCTTTTTTTTTCGTCGGTTCAATTTTTTGTTAAAAAGATATTATTGTTTACCATAATCTTAGCTATGGACTTGATCGGCGGCTCATCATACCGCCATAAAATACCGCATTACATTTAAAGACAGCGATAATCGCCGACATTTTGTGTTGTTGGGAACACAAGCAGCTGACATGGTTCGTGTTGAGCCGAGGTTTTGAAGATTTATTTACTTTTGATATACATTTCTGGAAATATATCCGTTTTCTTTAATTGTACCCCAGTTCTAAAGAAAACGGCTTAACAAGCTGTTATTGTTAACGATTCATTTTAATATTTATGAATAATAAGGTGTATTTAATATTTGACGAGTGAAAATACACGTTAGCATCAGACATCAAAACGTTTTCGCGTATCTACTTCTTTTTTTCTTCTTTATAAAAAGACAACTCCCGCACTAGAGAACGCTCTAGTGCGGGAATTGTCTGCTCACGCTCTGTGTCGCGGGGGACTTTACAAACATACAATTACACCCAGACTCAGAACAATTCTTTGTAGGTTACACAATGTTTTTGTCCTGTGTGGGAATCTTGGAATCGAACCCACAACCTCGTGCACAGCAGGCACATAATGCGGCCACTGGACCACCAGGGCAATCTACTCGCGATACAAATACTCACACATTGCGTTATCACAGAAAATTAATAAATTTATAACACAGTGTAATTTTGGATTTATATTCACATTGATTTTTATATTTTTAAGTGAAGTGTGTTATCTCAGACAATTGTTAAATCCTGAAGCGTAAGGTATAAAAATATTAAAGAGAAAGATTGTGTTGTATTAGTGTTTAAAGCATTTTATTCACTTTAAAAAGTATGTTAAAGTAATAAATTAAATACTTACGCAAAATATTACCATGATGTAAAATTGTTACAATTATTTTTTCCAGTATGCCAACAACGTTATCAACACTTACCGTCACCGTCGTCGCCATCAGCAACAACGCTTACATTTAGCTTAGCACTCATTATGTCCCACAGGTTTGAAAATAATTTTAAATTAATAAAATATCTGTTAAATGATAAATAATAGATATCTATTTCTGGCACTTCTGGGATCACGTTTGCTCTTCTCTGTCAAGAATGGAGCTGAAAGGGGTTAAGGCCTTGCCTAATGGTTTTTATGTTATTTTACCCTTATAATCCACACAAAAATTGTGTCAATCCCTCTTTCT
This sequence comes from Trisateles emortualis, assembly GCA_947095525.1. NCBI lineage: Eukaryota > Metazoa > Arthropoda > Insecta > Lepidoptera > Erebidae > Trisateles > Trisateles emortualis. The sequence continues at coordinate 420,811 of OX352748.1, read as the reverse complement.
CACGATTTTTTGTTAATATCACAAGGATTTGAAAGGATTTATTACTATACTACATATGTATGTCCTTCAAGTTTAGCCTTAGTCCCATACGACAACTACGAGTTATTATTTTTTATTTAGGTAAATAAAAAATACAAACAAGATGGTAAAATACTATGACCCTAAATTACTATGGAAAAATCTAAAAAGCACATTACTCCCAATTAAACAAAATAGTCTTCTCCCAGCACATTTAACAGATGCAAATTTAATAAATGACCACTTTTTGAAAGCTCCCGGTAACCCTGTATGCGATTTATCGCTACTTACGTACTACGAATTTCACCGATTTAGCAACGCTACATTCGACCTTAGCCCCGTAAGCTCAGACCTCGTGTTTCGTTACATAGGTCAACTTAAATCTAACGCTGAGGGATGTGACAAAGTAACGCTCAGTATGCTAACACTCACACTTCCTCACACCTTAACAACGATTACAGATGTAATAAATACATCACTTGTAACGGCAACATTCCCTGATATCTGGAAGACTGCAATTATTAAACCATTACCTAAAATATCGAATCCTACTGAAGTGAAAGACTTACGGCCTATCAGTATTCTACCCTGTATTTCTAAAGTTATGGAGAAAGTAGTGTGCCAGCAATTGACACAATATCTTGAAAGTAATGAGATGTTACCCGAGCTACAGTCAGGTTTCCGTAAGCAACGAAGCACCTCAACTGCTCTCTTGGATGTGACTGACCAGATCCTAACTGCTCAAGATAAGGGCTTATGTACAATCCTTGTGCTGCTGGACTTTTCCAGGGCATTCGACTGTATAAATATCGCTCTGCTCATGTCCAAGCTAAATTACTACGGATTTGGCAACGCAACGCTACGTTGGTTTAATAGTTATCTTTCAAACCGAAACCAGCGAGTGGAAATACGGTTGAATGACGGGTCTAACCTCGTCTCGTCACTCACACCGATAAATAGAGGAGTTCCACAGGGCTCAGTGTTAGGCCCTATTCTATTTATCTTATACTGTGCAGATATAATAAAGTGCTTCAGGATATGTAAATATCATATTTTCGCCGACGATGTACAGGTTTATGTGTCATTCGAACCAAAAGACTATGACAGTGTGTTGAAAAATCTAAACGAAGATCTGGATAGGGTGGCATGCTGGGCGAAGAGCAACGGCTTAGTTCTTAATCCGGCTAAAACAAAATATATGTTGTTCGGAACCTGCGCCCGGATTAACTTATTACCGGTAACACTTAATGTTACTCTGATGGGTGAGTTAGTTGATCGAGTTAGCGAGGCACGTAATCTTGGACTGAACATGGACACCGAGCTAAGATTCGAGAAACACATAGCTGAGTCAGTACGTAACTGTTTTTATCGGCTAAAAGTCCTCTACAAAATGAGACCTTACTTGACGGAAGAGCTAAGAATACAGCTGGTAGAATCATTAGTACTCTCAAAGCTAAATTATGCAGACACCGTTTATGGTCCTCGTCTTCTAGCTAGAACTGATCGGCTAATTCAGAGGGTTCAAAACGCATGCGCTCGGTTCTGCTTCTCGATCCCCCCCAGAAGCCATGTCACACCTTTTTTAAATCAACACTCGATCATCAAAATGAAATCGCGACGAAAATTACATTTAGCGTGCCTTCTGTTCGGGGTAATTAAAATGAAAAAACCAGAATATCTGTATAGTAAGTTGAGTTGGATCGCGTGTAGGAGACAATGTGAAAGTAGAACATGTTCTCAACAGTTGTAGTTTCAGGGGCAGTTTCAGATACGCAGCATCGAAATGCTGGAACAATATTCCTCCGCCCATCAGAAACCTTAACACCCTGGGCTCTTTTAGAATCCGATTACGAAAATATATTATAGAAAAACAAATAAATATTAATCTGATTATCACAAATATGTCCCTAATATAAGCAAATATTTTTTTATCTCATTTTTTTAAAATATATTATTATTATTAAATTATTTAATATTTGATCATCATTATTTAATTCTAATACAAATAATTAATTTGAATATTATAATTTTAACACACACACACACACACACACACACACACACACACACACACACACACACACACACACACACACACACACACACACACACACACACCAAGGTATTGTGGTTTGCTTGACATCCAGACGTATATCTAGGGATTCAGCAGAATACCAGCGCTAGGTCCAAAAAACCTAGCACATGCTGAGCTGGACACCCTTTTGGTGTGACAGAACACACACAGGAACCGGCTTTTTATTTTTATTTTATTTGTTACTATTGTTTTGTTTTTTGTTTATTGCGTTCTTGTTTGTGTTTGTTTCACCAAATAAATGTTTTTTCTTTCTTTCTTTTCTTTCTTTCTTTCTTCTAAAAAGTATGAGACGTAGGTACGTCTCATACTTTTTACCATCTTGTTTCTGAACGTCTATAAGTCTATTTTTTATTTGTTAAGATTTGGTTACGTTATCTGAGTTACCTAGTTGCCAAGGAGGTAATCATATCAGCAATTTAGCTGCAGCTGATTCGCTTTGCAGATACGGCTATACAAGTCATTAAGATTATCCAGCAGTCAATTCATCTCTAACCAGCATTAACGATGATGGCAGCTCGCCAGAAACTTATACATTATAACACTTAAGCTCACAAACATTATCATAATATTGTATACGTCTTTCACGGAAATTGAGTAAAAACGCGCCCAAACCGTAACATAAGGAGAAACTTTTTAATAAAAGTGACAATACATTTGTACAAGCCACCTAACTTTCCCCCAAACCGTCTTATCGTTGCCTATTGACAAATTATGTGACACTTATTTACAATGTGACGTTCAAAGCTCCATGGGGTGACAACGGCGGCCATACAAATATATTCAAGTCACGGAACCGCTCCAGGTTCGTAATAACCGCTCAAGTGCCGAGATTGTGGCATTTTATCGGAAATACGATTTTAAATTAATATTTTCTAATCTTATATTGTAATCATTGGTGTGCTGGGCCTGAATAAAATACAATTTAACGAAGTAATAGTAGGTAACAAGTACTGCGTAACAGACTTACTTTATAGACTTTGTTTTGCTTTGAACCATATGATTTTTAGACATTGCTATATCTAGTTTTGCGGCTTATTTAAAAAAAGTTTTACCAGTTTATCCTAATTTACATACTTCTCATATTCAACTCTTGATATAGTCTTACTTTCGCGGACAGTAACGTAGACACAATAGATGTTTTATTGTCATGACGTCTATAGGCGTTCACTGTCCTTCAAATGTTTTAATATGATCTTTCTCTAAAAAAAATTACTATAATTTCGCCAATATCAATATAAAAATGGATTGACAAAGTTCAATTATTATGCATAACCATAGAAGGAAATAACGTAACAATTTTCACGTTCACCGGTGATCGTGAAAAGGAGTTATAGGTCGTACAGCCCGCCATTTGTTCGCCCGAGCGGGCCAAACGACCAAATTACAAAATTTATAATATTTGATTGGGCGTTTCGCCCGATGGAGGTTTTATTACTTTTTATGTACAGACAGATTTTGATGCTGTCTGTACATGAAAAGTTTGGTCGTTTGGCCCGTTCGGGCGAACAAATGGCGGGCGAAACGACCTATAACTCGTGAAAAGTTGTTTCATGAGCGTATCGACATCTATGTAGTTCTACACTAAACGCAGAAACAATAACACTATAGTATTTTACAAACACAATCAGAAACCTAGAATCGAACACGAGGAACTTATCATGCAAAGCCACCCAAGTTGTCAACTTAAACTAACTTTAGCCGAGTTGTATGATGAACGTGAGAATGGCACACAGTAAGTGAGTTTACCTACATGTGTTGTGACACCAGTTAGTGATCAGACGGTTTTATGTTAAGAAAGGTATCATGCGGTCATTTATTTATTTCATTGTGTAATGTCACTCGCAAGTTCTCGATTCCAAATCTTGAAACACTAGAGTTTTCTGATATTACCCTAGAATATTGAAAACTTTCTTTTAAAAACACACTGCTGTGTGTAGTCATTTGGCTGTGGTCTTCTGTAAGGTCCTTCTCCAGTTGGGCTTGTTCATTCACTAGTATGGTGTCTTACCTCTTAAAGCTTAAGTTCTTTAAAATTTGCGAATTAAGAATACAAATTTCACCACCCCGTACCATCCCGAGGGTGTCGTAAGAGTCGACTAAAGAACTAAGTCAGGCAGACAATATACACTGCAAGACAGGGAAAACTCGAAACAAAACCCTATACCAACCCGTCTGGCCAGCGTGGTAAAGTAGGCTAATATCCCTCCAAATGTAAATGTAAAAAGGAGACTCGTGCCCATCAGCGGACAACTGAGAACTGGAAACCTATACTCACGCACAGAAATACAACTACACTACTGTCTGTAAGTCTTCGGCAAGGTAGAGGTGCTTTCCTGATTGGGCTCGTTCGCTTGTATGGTGCCCCCCCACGAATAGAAAATAGGCAAATTGATAATTGAATTAAGAATGTCTCCGCTTTTTCCCAAAATATTACTTTCTGATTACCTAGGTAAGTGTCTGTCTGGCCAATTCAATGATGCCACGTGACTATAGCAATTGGTGTTGTTGTAAACTGTCTCTTGAAAGATCGTCGAAATCGCCTCGTAAATTATATCTGACATTAAAGTGTTCCGTTGTGTATATTCGACGTTTGCTCACAATCGGTCTGGTGATATTGCGGGTTTCAAGTTTTGTATTGCTTGTTTGCGGACGATAACGTTACAAACGACGGGTTCGTCTTATCGGCAAGTCGCGTGACAAAACGGTACGAGACATCTGCACTGTATAGCTTTATATGTATAAGATGAGTTTACTCAGAACTAGCTAAAAGCTGTGATGTTAAATTCGTTGTCTTTTATTTTTACTGATCTTGTGGTCTAGTGGACATCGTGCCTGGTGTTCCATTTACACTTAGGACAAATCTTTCTATGGTCTATTAATCTGTGCTCCAAGTGTGGACGACTGAAGGCTAGTTCTAGGGAACCGTGTTGCGGGAGTCGATGCTATTATTATTATTTTTGTTATTATAGCGGCTATAGAAATAAACACTAATATCATCAACAGTTTATGTATACCGTTTCATGTATACCGCTGACAGACAGGCTTAGTAATAGAGTCGCGTTTTCACTGTTTGGGTTCGGAACTCCAAAAAGTAAAACTTAATAACAAAGCTTCAATTAAAAACTCAATTTTAGTAATCTGTAAGTATTGCCGAATTGCAATGCTATGCAATTGCAAAGCAATGAACTGGATGATACTCGTACTTAGATCGAATGATTTCTTTGCAAGGTTGTGCACGGTGTAGTGTTGACTGTACAGTTGGTTCAGTGGCAAGTGGTTACCTCACCATTTACTACTGCGCGGCGTGTGGTGGGTTCTTGTTCCCTTCACTTTTTTGACTAAGTTGACTTTAAAAAAAATGGCCGAATAGCAATGAGATCACAAAATATGTTAATATCTCATTATTTAGCATTCCTTTCTATCCTCCATTCACTGACGAAACATCTTACTCGTACTATCCAATCAGCACAGCAGGTCTAAAGCTCATCCCGCCATCTTTTGCATCATCACTTTACGCCCATAAAAAGTAAAATTGGTCCCAACAAACCATAGCGTGAGTAAAATATCTTCAACATTCTTTAGCTCGAGCTCACTATCGACAAGCAATTGAAAAAGTAAATATGTACTGTTAGCACAAAGTAGTTGTGCAAATTAAACTAGCTCTTTGTTTTAACTCAGCAAACGGTTTAACCATTTTAACTAGTAAAGTTTAGCGAGTGGCTCTAAATAACAGGCTTACAAATTCAGTACTACTTCATTGAGCCGAAATACGTCCACGGCTGGACATAGGCTTCCCGCAACGATTTTCACCGTATTCTAAGATGAATATTTTTATATACGTTGGTGTAGCCATATGTGAGTAAAATAAGTGCTTAGGCAACCCTAAAAGTTTTTAAAATGTATACTTAAATATTAAAGCAATGTGGAAAAAGACGAGCCTGGAGCAGGACTTGAACCTGCGCCTCTCGGGTTCCGGCCCAGCGCACTATCAACTGTGCCATCCGAGCTCCTACTCCAGAGTTCGAATTTGTCCACCGCTTGTTTACGTCTTGGAGTGACGTAAGTGACATATTTTTAAAATGTAATCACTTTGCATTGAATCGTAACCTTTCTTATCCAAGTCCAGGCTAAGGTGGTCACTTGGGGCCCTCGCCAACAAGAACAATACCGAAGAAGGCGGTAGGTGTGTGCGCAAACATTTACGTGCCAGTTAGCAGACGAGTCTATCGGAAGTGTTTGAGATACTAAGTGGTTCTCCGACTAAGCAAGCTTAAAATCTTTATGTATTTTTGCATGGAAATGGAAATTCTGTTGGTTTTGCCGCTTTTAGCCGTTTAAACGAGCGATCTTAGAAATGTGAATTTCTTTGTTATGCTGGCAAGTTTAAATAATAGGAATAAACTTAACACATAGATAAGTATTAGTATATAACTTATTTATACTAATATTATAAATCCGAAAAATTTAATGGAAGGATGTATGGATGTTTGTTACTCAATCACGCCAAAACGGCTAAACGAATCTGATAAAATTTGGTATAAAGATAATACAAAACCTGGAATAGGAAAAAGGCTACATTTCATTATGAAAAAAGTAGATACCCATATATTTACAAAAAAAAACTCATTTATTTACATACGTCACACCCCATTGTGAAACATATGCCGGTCTTATTTACCAGCTCTGCCGGTATCGCTGACTGAATACTTAGGGATAGACTTTCAGGAAAGAACCAGCAAGAAGTTCAGGCCACCCTTATTCCATTCGTCAGAAACGTAGTTATAATTTGTAATAGCATAGAAAGTAATGCAAACATAACTCCGTATAATCATAATTGATTAAAAATTAGCACGATAGAAAAGATGATGATGTGGCTTGTCTATCGATAGCGATTAGTTTTGCTAAATACTTTCGAAGTAAAAATTATATTTCATGATTTCGATATACTTAGTTTAAAGTTGACCTTTACTGTAATTTAAAATAAACTTCTAGCCTACCTACTACCTTAATTTTACCTTATAATTACTACTCATATATTACATTTTCATACGCTGATGATACTGCCATTGTTTTCACTGGAAAAAACTGGGATCTTACCAAACTGGCTACAGAAATTGGCATGGCACAAGTAGCCAAATGGCTAAGCTATAACTTGCTTACCTTAAACACTAAAAAAACAAACTATGTCTGCTTTGCTATTAAAAATAATTTTCAACCACAACCAGAATATAATATAAAAATTCATTACTGTAACTTCGCAGCAAACACTACATGCAGCTGTCCTACTATAAACAAAGTAAGCAATACCAAATATCTTGGCGTTCAAATAGACCAAAGACTGTCATGGTACCCCCAAATTGATATAATTAGCTCTAGAATGCGAAAATTTATCTGGATGTTCAAAAACCTAAGACATATAACACAACACAAAACATCAGGTTATTCCCCTAACATACTTCTCAATAAAATCTATACCACCCTAGTTCAATCAATTATTACATACTGTCTGCCAATCTGGGGTGGTTCATCTAAAACACGATTTATAAGACTAGAACGATCTCAAAGAGCATTGATCAAGGTCATGTACTTCAAAAAGCACCGCTTCTCCACAGAAAACCTATATAAAGTCAGTAAATTGCTTTCAGTTCGTAAATTATATATTCTAAATATAACTTTAAAATTGCATAAAACTTTACCACGACATAAAATAGACTTAAAAACAAAAAGAAGAAAAGACATAGTTGCTATTGTACCAAAAGTAAGAACCACATTTGCTAGCTCGCAGTATGAAAAACGTTCGGCACTTCTTTATAATAAACTTAACAAAATTCTTGAAATATATCCAAAAACATACAGAAACTGCAAAACTACTGTAACAGAATGGCTTGATAAATTATCATATGATGACACGGAGAACCTGCTAAAGACCGTACAATAAAAATAAAAACACAATATAATAACAATACAATACAATATAATAATTAAATATAATACACACACACACTCACTAAACTCACACACACACACACACACACACACACACACTCACTCACTCTCACACTCACACACACACACACACATACACCGATACTAACTTAACTATCTATTTTTAATATGTACCTACTTATAATAAATGTTAACTTAACATATACATGTTCCAATGTTATGAAAGAGTGGGGTCTCCTAGTACAGGTATTATTTTATGCTTAAAAGGAGACCTCAACCACTAGGTTAAGAACCATACATTGTTTATGCAAATAAAGTTATTATTATTATTTCCTTTATTTATTTTTTAACACATAATTTACATTTTTAAATATATAAAATACAATTATAAAAAACCTATATATTTAAAAATATAAAAAACAGTTCTCCACCGGTATCGGGAACAAAGTCCAAGCTACCGGCGGTTAGGGCTCCAGAGACAGGAACCTCCTCACAATACGTGCCGTATCGAGGAGCACTGCCTTCTGCATCAGGCCCTTGACCCATCCACCTAGCGCGAGCCTCTTGAGGTGTTGTTCGAGGCTCTTGGCTATTAAACCATTAACGGTTACGACTATCGGTACAATTACAGCGGAATCCACATCCCACATGTCGACAATCTCGTGGGCCAAGTCAAGATATTTTATCTGTTTATCTTTCTCAGCCTTCACGAGATTCTCGTCATGGGGGATGGTGACATCAACTATCATTGCAAGGCGCTTTGATCGGTCCACCACCACAATATCAGGCTTGTTGGCTATAACAGTCCTGTCAGTGATGATGGACCGATCCCAGTACAGTGTAACACAGTGATTTTCGAGAACTGGCTCAGGGACATATATATATAGTACGGCACCTCGACGTCCACTAGATGGTATCGCAAAGCAAGTTGCTGATGGATTATCCTGGCCACTTGGTTATGTCTGTGCAAGTACTCGCCGTTAGCAAGACGCGAACAACCGGAAATAATATGCCTAAGGGACTCACCTGGTCGGTGACATGCCCGGCATATGTCGACCGTGCCGTCCCTCAAGATATATTTCCGGTAGTTGTTCGTCTTAATAACTTAATCAGCAATTGCGCAGACAAACCCTTCGGTTTCTCCAAAAAGATCACCGAAGCGTAGCCAGGCCACAGACGCTACGAGATCTACATCAGGGCCATGTAGGGCCCGGTAGAACCGCCCGTGGAGCTCCTTGCTCTGCCATACCCCCCTACGATCGTCAGTACTAAGTACCACAGGCCTGCGCCAGTTCTCTTTAGCCAGCGCAAGCGGGGTAAGTCCGGTGTCCACTGCCACAACATCTCCATGCACACCCCCACTCATCTTGAGAAAATATTCTCTAAGATTTAAGAGAGGTAGGGCACAGCGAGATTTCTCGCCCGAATTGAGCGGCTCGACTGGGGAAGGACCTCCACCTTACAGAATACCGCAGTAAAGCAGCATCATGTTGTGTTCCTGCGAGTGAGTAAGGTCTCCAGAGCTCATCTAGGGAGGGTTGCTGTAGTGACAGTGGGGGGACCAGCTAGTGTCGAGTCGCCTTCGGACGGTGTAGGCGCGGAGTGTGGGCGCGGCGGTCAGGGAGACCTAGTGAAACGGTTGCCCGCTGACCGCCCGCGGGTTGTTGGATTCCCGAACCCGGGGATTACTTAATCTCCGCCCCGGGAGGCTGAATCGCCGCCCGTGTAAAGTCCCCGAAGTAGTGGTCGTGCCGGAGTAGGAGACCGGGGTGGACCCGGCTGCTGCTTTGGGGGGGGACTAGGGGCCCTTCCGTGCGCCGTGCCCACAAACTGCACAACCTGCACTGTCGGGAGGCGATAGGCACTGCGCATTGTTCCTTGCACTGTCCATACAGCGACTCTCTAAAACTACCATAACCCCCTTTTTTATGGCCAAAAGAAAAAACAAGTATCGTTCTTCAGCGGCACCCACGTCCACGATAAAAGTGGACTTTTGTAACATCAGGGGTTTACACTCAAACCTTAATGCAGTCCACCACCACCTCGAAACTGCACAGCCGACCTTGTTATTCCTGACGGAGACGCAAATATCTTGCCCGGCCGATACATCCTACCTACTCTACCCCGGGTACAAGCTCGAGCACGTATTTGTGCGTCGTGCCGGGGTATGTATGTACGTCCGGGAGGATATTTGCTGTCGTCGTCTACATGGCCTTGAAGACAGAGACCTGTCCATTATTTGGGTACGCGTGGACTATGGCGGCCACACCTACATCTACGCGTGCCTTTACAGGTCTCATAGCGGTGAGCAGGACATGATCAGGCTTTTTGAGCACCTGCAACTGACAACCGACAGAGTTATTGAGCAGTACCCCTCCGCGGAGTTAGTGATTTTGGGAGACTTTAACGCTCACCACGTTGAGTGGCTCAATTCCCGGTCCACTGACTCTGCGGGGAGGTCTGCTTACGAATTTGCCCTGGCTTATGGATTCTCTCAACTCGTCGATTGTCCGACAAGGATACCCGACGTTGAGGACCATACAAGCTCTTTACTGGACCTTCTGCTGACTACACGTCCGGATGGATATACCATCAAAGTGGATGTGCCCCTGGGCACATCGGACCACTGCCTCATCCGGACCTCTGTGGCCTGTGCGCTGCCTGACCCGCCCCGGGCAACGGAATGGCGCCGCGTATGGCGTTATAAGTCAGCAGATTGGGATGGACTGCGTGAGTTTTACGCGTCGTACCCGTGGAGACAGCTTTGCTTCGCATCAGAAGATGTTGAGTCCTGCACAACTGCTGTAACTGACACGATACTTATGGGTATGGAATGCTACATTCCAAACCTGGTCGTGCCAGTTACAGGGGTTAAGAAACGACCGTGGTTTAATCGGCCTTGTAGAGAAGCTAGTCTTCTTAAGCAAGCTGCCTACAAGGCTTGGACTGCGGCTCGAGTTCAAAAGGACCCCAACATCTCTGATGTGAAACGCAAACTAAATGCTGCCTCGAGGGCCAGTAAAAGAGTAATTGCCAGGGCCAAATTCGAATTCGTCGGCAGAATTGGTAAGCGGCTAGCAAGCCATCCCTCTGGGAGTCGTGCTTTCTGGTCGCTTGCGAAGGCTGCCGAGGGAAACTTTTGTCGGTCGTCCTTGCCCCCACTACGGAAGCCGGACAATAATTTGGCCTATAGTGCAAAGGAGAAAGCCGATCTTTTGGGTGCTCTCTTTGCCTCTAACTCGACTTTGAACGACAGAGAAGCCGTACCGCCCACGATTCCGTGGTGTGGTATCGCCATGCCGGAAATCAGCATAACACAGCGTGAGGTCCGGCGGGAGTTGCTATCTCTTGACGTTCATAAGTCGAGTGGGCCAGACGGCATACCGGCAGTGGTGCTAAAGCAGTGTGCCCCTGAGTTATGTCCTGTATTAACGCGTCTTTTCGGACTCTCGTACAACAGAAGGCGAGTTCCGTCTTCGTGGAAGACCGCCAATGTGCATCCGGTGCCCAAAAAGGGCGATAGATCAGACCCAACGAATTACAGGCCTATAGCTATAACCTCCCTACTCTCGAAGGTGATGGAGCGAATTATAAACCGGCGGCTCTTGGGATACCTAGAGGATCACGAGTTAATCAGCGACCGACAATACGGCTTTCGCCACAGTCGCTCGACGGGTGATCTTCTGGTGTATCTCACGCACCGCTGGGCTCTAGCCATCGAGAGTCAAGGTGAGGCGTTGGCGGTTAGCCTAGATATAGCTAAGGCGTTCGATCGGGTCTGGCACCGGAGTCTTCTGTCGAAGCTGCCATCATACGGACTCCCCGAGGGATTATGCGAATGGATTGCCAGCTTTTTGTCCAGCAGAAGCATACAAACTGTCGTTGACGGTTGTTGCTCGGATCGCCTGGACATCAATGCTGGCGTACCGCAAGGCTCTGTGCTGTCTCCGACGTTGTTTCTTCTGCATATAAATGATATGTTGTCTACCGACAACATTCATTGTTATGCGGATGGCAGCACCGGGGACACTTTTTACACAGGCCGCGCAAATATCCCTCGTTCCATTGTTGATGAAAGTCGCGAAAAACTTGTGTCTGAAATCAGTAGCACTCTTTCCAGAGTCTCTGATTGGGGACGACTAAATTTAGTCCAATTTAACCCCAGTAAGACACAAGTTTGCGCGTTCACCGCTAAGAAAGCCCCATTTGCTATGGCTCCACAATTCCAAGACACAGCCCTTACAATATCCAAGAGCATTGGTATCCTCGGCGTCGACATCTCCAGTGACGTCCAGTTCCGACATCACTTGGAAGACAAGGCTAAGCTGGCATCTAAAAAGCTAGGTGTGCTCAACAGGGCAAAGTGGTACTTCACCGCGGGCCAAAGGCTGCTGCTCTACAAAGCGCAAGTCCGGCCCCACATGGAGTACTGCTGCCACCTTTGGGCGGGAGCACCTGGATACCAGCTTGGACCCTTTGATTCTATCCAAAGACGCGCTGTGAGGATTGTTGACGATCCCAAGCTCACAGGCGGTATTGATCCACTAAGTCTAAGGAGAGACTTCGCCTCCTTGTGTGTGTTCTACCGCCTGTACAATGGGCTGTGTTCTGAGGAATTGTTCGAGATGATGCCCACGGCCACATTTTATCAACGCACCTCTCGCCACCGACAGAGAGTTCATCCTCACATCCTTGCACCTCAAACTTGCCGTACCGTAAGATTCCAGAGGAATTTCTTACCACGTACGATTAGGCTGTGGAATGAGCTCCCTGCCGAGGTTTTCCCAAAAGACTATAGCATGGGGTTCTTCAAGAAAGGAGTTATAAGGTTTTTAAAGGGTCGGCGACGCGTGAGTGACACCCCTGGTGTTGCAAACGTCCATAGGCTACGGTAACTGCTTACCATCAGGCGGGCCGTATGCTTGTTTGTCACCTTGGTAGTATAAAAAAAAAAAAAAAAAAAAAAGATTGTACACCTCGCGATTGTGGAGGGTCTTGGCATTTAATAAGCCTCGACCCCCACACTTCCGCGGGATGTACAACCTCATGACAGATGAGCGTGGGTGGTGCATTCGGTATGCCGTCAGCAGTGTACGAACTCTTCTGTCCAGGGTATCCAATTCTGTCTGAGTCCACTTGAGTATGCCAAAGGAGTACATCAAAAGTGGCATGACCCAACCATTGCAGGCGCGCACCTTGTTGCCACCTGATAAAAGACTATTAAGGACTTTTTTCAGTCGGCCAAAGAAACGCTCCTGCACTGATTGTTTCATGTCCACCTCTTTGATCCCTAAAGCCTGAGACATACCCAAGTACTTATAGGTGTCAGTCACGAGAAGTGATCTGAGGTGAATGGAATCGGAGAGTTGTAATCCCTCAGATTCCATTAACCCGCCTCGCTTTACATGCATGACTGCACATTTGTCCACACCGAAATCCATTCTGATAGACTTACTAAACTTTTCAGTTAACTTTAGTAAATCTTTCAGATGGGAGTCAGTTGGCGCAAATAACTTCAGATCATCCATGTAAAGGAGGTGGGATATTACCTGACCACCTCTGCGCAACTTGTAGCCTAGCCCTGAACCCTCCAGCAGAGTGCTAAGAGGGTTCAGTGCTAAGCAAAACCATAGAGGGCTCAGACTGTCACCCTGGAAGATGCCCCGTTTAATCTCTATCGGTTCACCGATTCCCTGGGAACGCCGACACCCTGGATAGCCAAGAACCGTTCTCCATTGCCGCATACATGTCTCCAGGAAGGTGCATAAAGTTGTATCAACTTTATATAAATTCAGCACCCTCAGGAGCCATGAATGCGGCACAGAGTCGAATGCTTTCTTATAGTCTATCCAGCATGTCGACATATCCTTTCGGTTGCGGCGAACCTGCTGGCTAATGGCCATTTCAATGAGGAGAAGCTCCTTAGTGCCACGGGTTCCACTCCTACATCCATTCTGAGAGATTGATAAGATGGAATTACTTTCGATATGTTTATTGATTTTAACTCTCAGAATAGATGTAAGGAGTTTATAGACCGAAGGTAAACAGGTAATCGGTCTATAATTACTCGGTTCCGTGGCACTTCCTGTCTTATGGAGTAGGTGGGTTTTTCCTGTTGTAAGGAATTCTGGTAGTGACCCAGACTCCAAGACCGACTGGAATTGAGATGCTAAACGAGCATGCGAACCGCGAAGCCACCTCAACCAAAAATTGTGCAATCCGTCCGGTCCTGGGGATTTCCAATTCGCCATTGGACGGACGGCACAAGTAACATCTTCAGCTGTGATGACCACGCACTCCATCTCCTTGATTTGTTCACATGCTCGCTCAACATCTCTCATCCAGTCGCCTTCCGAATGACTAACGGGAACTGACCAGATGCTACTCCAAAACTCTTTTGTAGCGATGGCATCTGGCAGCTGCCCGTCAGTCATCTCTTGACTAGGTCGCTCCCAGTTCCTGTATACCCACCTTTGGTCCCTTTGGAACATCCGATTCACAGTGTATCGATCCACTCGTTTTCGATATCTACTAATTCGATTAGCCCATGCATAAACCTTCTGCTTTAAGAAGTCGATACGCTCTGTGACCCGCGACAAATATTCACAGGGACTGATACCAGTTCCTGAGAATGCCTGGTTCACAAAGCGCATCACTCTCGGGCGTGTATTTCCCGTCCTAAAGCAGAATAGCTTGCCAATAAGCACCCTTGCTCCAGTGATATGCCTCTCAATCCTGCGCTGCCAAGCCCGCACGGTAGATTTTTGTCTCACTGAAGGATCTATCGCTGGCAATCTGACCCGTGCCAAACAACACGCCGCAGCAGCTGCACAATACAGGATTGAGTGCGTATCACTTAGATTTTCACTATTGTCTAAATATTCAGACAATAACGAATCAAGGGTACTTACTAGCGCCAAGTTGTTTTTATGCATGGGTAACCGAGGCAGACACGGTCTAAACTCTTGGGGCATGAATCGATACTTACGGATCGCACATTCCAAAGCGCACCTCACCTCCTCATTGCATAGAGTGCCCATAGAAAAAGTCCTGTCATCCCTCTCCTCATTAGGGAGAGCATGCACTGGAGGCACGTCCACTATAGCATGCTCGTGAGTGTTGGGGATGGCAGGACTAATTCTTACATACTCTAAGCGTAGCCTATCAAGCACAGCGTCATCCAACATCCGACAACGTTCGATGGCCCGCACCTGATCCGATAATCGTTGCACGGAAACGTTGGTGGTTGGTTCGAGACCCTGAAACAAAGCATGCATACGACCACGATACGCAGTAAGGTTGATTCCCCCCTCTGTTGCCGCAAAATATGCGCGCATGACATTTTCATTAATCAATGACGACCATCTCATGCGCTGCACATTACCGCCGGCAGCGGGGACCCTGTTCGCAGCCGGTGGGCCACGGGGTCCCAAGCACGCCGGAGGCCGGCCTCTCCCCTGCCGACGCACAGGTGTTGGCGACGTCGGTGGGGAGAAATACTCGTCGCTAGATGTTGAGCTCAACGCCTCAGCAGAGGCCGGAGTTGCTGGCGCTGGGTCCGGCGGCTGCGAGGCGGAGCTGTGCAACGAGTCCGGGGGTGTTAACTTACGTGCTTGACGTGTTTTGGATCTAGTTAGCATTCTTTATCATAATTCATTTTCATACCATATTTCCGATGTTTGTCTATCTTGACACTTGATGTCATAATTTATTAGTAGTTAGTTTTTTAATTTACTTCGTTCACAGAGTATTTGTTTGTTGTTTATTATTTGAAAAATATATTATAACCGGATTATTATGTATAACTATTGCACTTTTATGAAAAGGATATAAGAATATTTAAAATTTTGGTAAAATTGTTGCGGATGAAAAATGACATGTTGTTGGTAGCGTATCTATTATTATTATTATTATTATCATAACACTCTACAGAAGACCACAGCCAAATAACTACACACAACGGTGTAGTTATTTGGCTGTGTGAGTACAGGTCTCCAGCGCTCATTTAGGGACACGTTTTGAAAGAAACGTATTTCTATCCCAGGGATACTCTCATCTTAAAGCCCTGGTGTAAAACAATGGTTGGCAACACGCTAGTGATATCTCTGGTATTGCAAGCGTCCATAGGCTACGGCGGGTCGTACGCTTGTTTGCCACCCAAGTATTATAAAAAAAAAAAAAATAACCCTTTCGTTTTCAGTTGAACTCTTTAAATGCTCCACCTATGACATCAAATAATAATACCAAATTCAATAATCAGCCTAGTAAACAAATCCCAAATAAAGCACTAAAGACCTTTAAAACGTTATAAAGTCGGCGGAAAAATGAAAATAATACATCACTTTCTCACTGCTCATAACTGGAAATTCGCCGAAATGTGAACGCTAAGTACGCCGTGTATAACTACGAAATGTATAGTACACCGTAGTACGCTGTTGAAACAATACGCCAGCGCTCGGTAATGGCGCCTTGCGCCTCGTTATGGTCGAGGTCACACTGCGCGCGGACAGCGGTTAAGTCTTGCTTGAATTATACATTTAATACTTTTAAGAAATAGAGAAAAGGCTCACGGCTTGAAGTTTGAACGGGGAGTAGAATTTTCTTATGTTTACAAGGAATATAAATGAAGCCTTAACAGACATAATATACATAGTAATACAAACGATAAAATAATAAATGTTGTAACGACAATAAAATTTGTATTTGGCTACGTAATGTACTTAATTCCGTAATTTATCATATTTTTTAAGAATAAGATTTTTTTTATCAGTGTTAATATACTACTAAATCTGTTCTGAGTGTTTAGATTTTTCAACATATGTCTAAAACCAAACATAATGAAGCGGATGCAAAGTACCGCTAAGCGCTGATCGCCTCATTTTATAATAAAACCGAGCATGTGGCTACTTCACTGTTCGACGATTCTCCAAAGCACGACACATGACCACATAGATAAACTATTTTTTGAAGTGAAAACGTAATACTTATGAGTTAACTTGCATACAGTACCGTACATACTATAAATAATTATTGAGTACTCAATAATTATCATATTCTGATCCCCTACTTTTCTTCTATGTGACCTGATGCCAGATAATACTTAGAATCGAAAATATTTATCATGACGTAATGTCTATACCAAGATAACCGATTTCCTTATAAATTTTCTATCATTTATTACTTTCCCCTTTTTCACTCATTCATTTCTGCTAAACCCAATTTTCTTTTACCCGTATCCTTCTGTCTGACAGCCTACTAAGTAATATTTAAAATCGCTAATTCTTATAAACATGACTAACTCACCGCTGTCAGTGGCACATAGCGCTTACACTAAAAATAATTAAGTTGAATGAGATTGCAATACATAAAACAATAATTATATTTCATCTCCGATAATAATGCATACTTAATTAATTCGAGAAGATTCCATTATAGCTGAGTGCTTCGTGTAAATTTGTTATGTAGGTAATAGACGCAGTATGTTCATTTCGAATATCATTATTACGAGTTGTAAGGCTGAGCAGTATCATAAAGTGCTATATTGTTAAACGTGACGAAGTAATTCTTGTTCAAGAGAATCACAGTTGCTGTTAGCTTTGATTTACACAGCTTTATCTATTGTACGTTACTATTTTATTTTTCGCTGAAGCGAAAAACGTCTTTTAAGATAGTAGCAACTGAAAATTGGTAATCTCTGCCTACTCTACTTCGAAACAGACTTGAGTCTATGTATTAAGTAATTCATTTATCTTTTTTTCTTAACTTAGATAAAACTGTTACTGCCATTCTTAATACTTGAATAAAAGCATGCATAAGAAATCTGATGTCCAAAACAATTATATACCAACAGCAGAAGGTTATGTGGCCCAGGGATCTACGCGATTACCGCACAGCACCAACCGCAGAAACATGCAGCCCTGGCCAAATCTGTAGAAGATGTAAATGCTCGGTAAAGTAAACAAATTGTCAGTAGGAAGAGATATTTGTCAGAATGATATACTTCCCATAACTCAAGTCTCGTACATTCTTCCTTCCATATTCAATCTATTCTTCTCTGGAATGCACTCCCTCTCGAAATCAGGATGTCCACTAGCCGTGATATCTTTAAAGCTAGAGTTCGTCAGCTTTATAGCAAATATTTAGCAGAAACTTAACAACGTTTAAAATGTATATATTTAAATATGTATTATATATATTTTATGTATACCTACATATATTTATTTATGTATATTTTTTATATTATGTATATAATTATTTTATAATATAATGTGTATGATATGTTAATATTTAATAATTTACTATTTTATTAAGTACCTACTATGGTTAAATGCACCTACCTAGTTTTCTCTCTGCATCACCCAAAGGTTGACTGGTAGAGAATGCCTCTGGCATTAAGTCCGCCTTTGTACACAATTTATGTGCAAAAAGTTTTAAATAAAATAAAATAAATAAATATAACGAAAGTCACCCGGTAAACGAACCTACACTATTAGTAGTAGTATATCTCAATTAAACACATACAACTTTTTGCGCCGATGCCAGGTGTTATAGGAACGCGGTTGTTGTAACATATGCCTGAAGATAGTCCCGTGAAAGTAACTAGTATTTATTGGATATGCATATATACCTATATAAGCTGCACTGGATGCAAGCGGCTTAAGAACAGTCATTGTAAAAACATATAACACTACATTCAACAGTGGACTTCTTTAGGCGGTGATGATGGTGACATATTTTTAAAAGTAGCTTGTTTTCTTTTAAATATAGCAGTTAATAAATTGTTACTAACTCATAAAATACGAAGTACGTACGCCATTAATACGCAAATGTATACTTTAGGACAGGAACACACATGAACTTTGTAAAGCAACAGAATATATAAGTCGTGCAGCGCGGAGCTAAAGTAAGCTAAATCCCATTAGAAGCGCGCCCAATTTATATTTCACACTAACTACATTAAATAACACCAAACTTGTGTTTTTGTGTATAGTGACATGTACTATCTACATACATTTCTAGACTATAAGAAACAGCTGTTCTCCTTTGTTTTGGGGTATTAAATGCAAAAATAACTTTTTAAATCCAAGTAGGAGTTTTAGAAATTTACGCGCTCTTACAAAAAAACAACCAGTCTTTATTAGTATCTACAGATGGCAAAAATGTTTCTTAAAAAGAACATTGTGCAGACCGAATATGAAAATTTAAAATACGAGTAACTTTAAAACCCAAGTTATCGTCGAATTAGATCAATACTACCCTGACAATTCGGAAGAACTTGTGTCGCTGGTCCAGGATTTATAAATGTAGGTACACCAAATCTAACAACAAATAAACTAAACAACAAAATACATAACAGTAAAGGCATCACGCGACATAAAACCGCCGACAATATCAAAACACTTTACCATAAAGAGGAAAAACAAATTCAACCAAATAAAAAACTCCTACTCCATCAATATCCGCTCGCAGACTAATAAAGCATACATTCCATAGCTCGTACATCCCCCTGATATTGTATTAAAGAGAGATAGCGCAATAAAACGGGAACGGTAAAAAGGGAGAGTATAATCGGCTATAAACAATACCAGAAGGCTATATGCAATGGTAGGAACTATAAAATTTAAATGTAAAATACGTCATACATGCCAGCGCCGCCGCCGCCTCCGCCGCCGCGCCGCCCGCCTTCGTGTGGGGCCATCACTTCTGCGGGTTACTACATAACAAGAATTCAGATTATTATTGAAGAGCAACTAGGTATGAGATCGAAGAGGTCGTAGAACAAAATGGTTAATGCACTCATTCTAATTATTTTTATTATGTTGCGATCTAGTTTCTAAAACCAAAAAACAGTTCAAGACATTTTAAATAACAAACTTAGAAAACACAAGCTGATACACATATATTTTTAGATAAGTTTATAATATTATACAGAAGTGTAAACGAATATAAGGATTGGCTACTTAAGTTTAACCTTTTTAAGTGTTTTTTTGACTGCTTGAGTGTATTATATCGCATGTATGTATTTTATAAAAAGTAGCAGCTGCTGACTGAAACAGGCTGATTGATTGATACGTTTGGATGGACAGAAAAGAAAGTTAAATATAATAAGTAAAAGCAATGGGAGGATTTTGGTGTTATAAATACAAGAAATATTAGATTAATAATATTATAGTTACCATTTAAGTTTTTTATAATTTTAATGGACTTTGCCACACAAAATATTGTTTGATTACATCATTTCAAGGAGATTTTTTTCTTAGTATTATCTTTACCGCGTAAAGTTAGTTACAGTAGTTTAGAGATTTCTTTTATTAAATCCAAGTTTGTTTTTTAGAACTACTTACTTGCGTACCCATGAGGCCTTGTAGTTAAATATTAGCGGCGCTGGTTAATAGGTATGCGAGGTTCAGCTACGCTTGGTTCCTCCGGGAATGACGTTTTCTAAAACAAATTGAAATCCATCTGTGCCTCAAACTCAAAATTCATAGATTCATCACACTTATGAATGTCATAAATTATGAATAAGCCAAAAAGATGTTGTCAGCTAAATTTTCTTTAGCTAGTTCGCTGACTTGGAGCCATGATAAGAACTGGCAAAAAACTCGGGTCACTCTATTTAATCGCCAGATAGTTAATCAAAATTTACTTTGAGAAGAATGAGTGGATAGAGTAATAGAATGGCACTCAAGTTGGCTTTTTTATTCTGCAACTACGGTTTACTGGCTCTATCCCATTTACGCAGTAAAATATAGCACCTGCAATGCTATTCCGTGTCCCTGCGTGAATATTGATGCACCTCTCGACGCCTCCTCGGGCAATCGACACCTACGTCTACCCGTACCTACACTGTATATATTATGCACTCATGATATATGGACTTAATGAAGACTTTATAGCAATATACGTGATTATATTTAAATGGGTTTATCTCTTTTATTTACGACATCAGCAGACCATCGCCTGTTGGTCTTATGGTTAGTGGTCCTGAATGTCGTGGGTTCGATTCCCACACAAGACAAAACTTTATGTAATTAACAATTGTTTATTCTGAATCTGGGTGTAATAGGTGTCCGTGAATTATATATTTGTAAACTCCCCCGCGATACAGGGTTGTTGCTTGTTCCTTAGTGCGGGAGTTACCTTTAAAAAGAGAAATAAATGCTGTTTAGGTTCTTTACCTACGTCTGATGAAAAGCCAATGCCAAGTGACACAGTTTTATAACAAGACCAAATATTATTAATTAATATATACTAACTGTAAGATGCTTTTATAAAGCTTTTGATCGGCGGCTTTTTGAAGGCGTGGCGGTATAGATATGTACAACCACGAAGAGACATTGACATCTAAAATACATATAACCTCTGAACCACTAGATTACGTCATAGCAATATAATTTTAAATATAAGACTTTGTGTAGAAATAAATACGCGTTTTTTGAAATTGATTGATTGATTGAAATTTGCGTTTTTACATATCAACACTATTGTTTTGTTATTTCATGACAATTACTTTTTGAATTTGTTTTACGTAAGTTCACTTATAAGACTAATATTATGCTGGTGAAGCAAAACGAAGTTAAACTAGATACACAGCAATAATACATTAATAATTATTGCTAGAAGAAGACAGGCTAGAGTATCTTAGCGTAGCTCATTTCAGAAAACATAAAACAAAAATAATGGATCTTATTTTATTCTTTTCTTCGTGAAACTAACTTGGGTTACTCTTAAAGCCTAACACACTCTATTTCACTAAGTAGAACTCATACAATAGCGAGTATTTAAACACTTAATAGCGCTTTCTCAATGTCGGTATTTATGTTAAAAGCGTATGTAGGTACGCTAAGTGCCCCGCCATTACTAGTGCAGAAATATAGTGAACCTTGTTGTTGTTTATCCTTTGGTATCAATTGTGTTGTCTGTTCAGCAAATGATTAGGTATAGAAACGCTCTTTTTCAATTGCGGTAATTATGTGTATTGTAGTTTTTTTATATTACTTAAGAGAGGTAGGGCACCATACTAGCGAGCAAGCCCGACTGGGGAAGCACCTTACAGAAGACTACAGCCAAATAACTACACACAGTGGTGTAGTTGTGTTCCTGTGTGTGAGTACAGGTCTCCAGCGCTCATTTAGGGATATGTTTTGAAAGAAACGTATTCCTATCCTTTATGGTGGCCCTATGGATTGGCAACACGCAAGTGATACTTTTGGTATTATAAGCGTCCATAGGCTACGGTAATTGCTGAATATCAAGCGGGCCGTATGCTTGTTTGCCACCTAAGTAGTATTAAAAAAAAAACTTGGGTGGCATCTTAGGACCTTATACGGACTATTTTAATATACTCATAGAAGTAGGGACAATCGCGTCTAAAAGCTAACAATATAAAATTAGAGTGCGGGTTTGACGTTCTTTGTTAATGGCTATAGATGCGCACCTCTTGCCAGACATACTCACGTCCATTATGTCTCTAAGGTTATCAATAACACCACAACAACAAGTGATTTGCGTTAATATTTTTTTAATACTTCTTAAGAGGCAAACAAGTATTAGTAGAGAGGCCAATTGTAAAAAAGTCGCTTATTTACGATTTTCGTAGGACTGAAAAGGTTTATAACGACAAGTGGTATCGTTGGAATCGGCATGGTCTGCTGATACTCAAACTGGTTGTTGTCGCTTTCTAAAGTGGTGGAGGGGGTAGCTATGACGTCATTTGTGACGTCACTCCTCGTTTTAGATTTTGTCGATTATTGCGGTAACTATTCATCCGATTTAAACAATATGGGTATCAATTGACAGGTAATTAAATTTCTAACAAAACATGCAAAGCAACTTTTATTGTAGGTATTATATTTTTAAAGATATTTTAAAAAATGTAACTTTTTTGCCGTTTTTTTTCCGAACACGAAATGTTTGGTGCGCAATATACCTCATCAATATAAATATTAGACCAACACTTGGGCAGTAAAAAATTTGCTACATTATCGTAGTATACAAAAAACTTTGAATTTTGTAAATTGCTGTAAAAACAACAAAATTATGACGAAATTAAACGCCGCCATGCCAGGCTCAAAGACGCGTGCCGGCGCGTTGTTTCAGCGTCAGTCGCTTACAAGCGATGATTTATGTACGTACATGCATTTGTCTAATCATTGCCATGTGTTAATGTAAATTTCAGTAATTCATGGATTTATGCAGTGAAGTTAGTTGTTTTTTTTTTTTATTAAAAATCTGAATTACTGACAAATCACGATAACCCTGGGAGAACAATTTGTAGATATGGTTAAGAAGCGAAATGGGTCTAGTTTTTTATTACGGTGTGGTTTTTAAAGAAAAGAACCACCACTCTTCTGGTCCATTTTTTTTATACAACTACGGTGGCAAACAAGCGTAAGGTAAGCAGTTATCGTAGCTTAAGGGCCCTTGCAATGCGAAAGGTATCACTAGCGTGTTGCTGACCCAAAATTAAGCAGGGTTTCATAATGCAATTTCCCTGGCATAGGAAGACGTTCGTTAAAACGATAGTATAGTAGACGAAACGATAGGAACACACCTACACCGCTGTGTGTAGTCATTTAGTTATGGTCTTCTGTAAGGTATAGGTCCTTCCCTAGTTGGGCTTGCTCACTAGTATGATGCTCTACTCCTCTTATCCATATCTTCCATACTTTAGACTAGGTTCATTCAACGATTACGGAATTAAAAAGCTTCTGAAAGACTTGAAATACGGGGCTCTCATTTTGAGCTACACCTTCATAAATTGAGAGTTTGAGCTAAGATATTTTTTCTAAAAGCTTTTACTACAACCACTTATACTGCCAACCCGTCATTTGAAGGTTGAGGAGATTGATCCACAGTGTCACTCAGTTTCTTACGGGTCGTGGTAACTTTCGGAGCAAGTTATACTCATTTAAGCTAGTTGATTCGACGAACTGTCAATGCTCAACACCTGGGTCCGATCAGGAGCAGTCTGCTCATCACATACCTACTCTGGGAGTGTAGTCTTTGGCACAATGATCGTACTATTATGTTGAACAGCTTACATGTATCGTCTGGAGTGGCCTACTATGGGGATTTAGTCTCATCTGGAGGGAATTTCCGTGCATTTTTGCTTGTTCAATGACAGGATAAAGTCGCTTGTGGCTTCGAATTCATGAAATAAAGGCTTTTCATTAAATTCAAAAATTTTCCATAAAGTCTGCTAATCTTTGTCTCCTACATATAAATTTGTGAATAAATAATTAATAATTCGCGGTAGTTAAGGTTAAGTTACTTTCATTTTAATAACTATTCATATAATAAAATTGTATAGGATATTTACATGAACAGTTATTAAAATTAAAGTAACCTAACCTACTTACAAACAATCAGATATTATATTTAAAGGTATTAACCTATAAATAAAATATCTGATTGAGATCACAGTTCTGAGGAAAGGTGCCCAAAAGACTGGCCACATTCCCACGCTGGATTGCAAGGCTAATACGTTGACCCAAGTAAAGGCCAGCGTTAGGATCGTGAGATGACTCGACCAAACGCCTTGATATCTCACGATACAATTTGTGGGCACTTGGGCCCCATGGTCCTAGAGTTTCGACCCCAAAAGGCTCAAAAATGTAAGTCTCACCGAGACTTTCATATTTGCGCCGCTTGAGGCACTCTGCAGAAGTGGCGGCCGAACCCACTTTAATGCCAGTGAATGAAAGATGAGAAGGCGCCAAGGTATCTACACAGGTAGCATCCCACACTAAGGGCCTTCCCATCCTCCAAGGAACGAGAGTCATACCGTCAGGACGCTTGCCATCACTACGAAATAAACCGTTCGGTTCTAGAACGGCAGGAATACGCGCGCTTACAAGAGCTCGACGGATGACATCGTTTAGACTGGCATGCCGCGGGATTCTACCAGCACTCCTGCAACAAGAGAGACCATGATGAGCAAGCTGATCAACAACCTTACCACAATAACAGCGATGGGGTACTGAATTAAAAGCTCCTAGACGGAGGCTAACAGCAACTCGAAACGATATGTTGTCAACCATGGTTCCTAGGACAGGAGATGGAAGAGCATTTAACCAGAGGCCAGATTCCCATTCAGCAACGGCTAAAAGACGAGCGCGATCGGCAGAGTTAGTAGTCGTATTAAGTAGATCGTTACGCACTACTCTGCAGAGCGGCTCGTCCCATAGCCGCTGAGCTGAAAGATTGCTGGGAAGCTTATCCAAAGTAAGGGTCTTCCACGCATCAACTGCCTCAGCTAAAAAAGGTATATGTACCGAATTATAAACATGAGATTTATTTAGAATTTTACAGGTTAAGCCAAAAGTACTGTGAGATGAAGATAAATAGGCTGGAAGGCTGACACTAGATATTTTCCTAATGCATAAGCCTCCATGCCTGATGGGCAAAGAAGCTTGTGTCCAAGTACGGCCTTCCAACCTAATGTTCAAAGTTGATGAAAGAGTGTGCTGAACGATATTGTCTAATTTAGTGGTCAAATTAGGGTGTTTCCAAAATTGTGAAGAACGTAAAGTGTATGTGAATTTGGGTACAAAGAGACAGAACCTAATGATGGTGTATGCAACGTGACTATTAATTTTACGTATCCGATCAGAAATTGAGTTAAATTTGGTAATTTGTTCATCAATGTAGGGTGCAAATGATTCATCTAAAACAGGGGAACCGAGAAGACGGAGTGAAGTTTGGTCAACAATTTTGATATCAGGAGCTAATTGCTTAAAACTGTTTATTATGTCACCACGCCGAATGCAATTCGGTGGTACAAACAGTTCACACTTAGAAAAATTTAGATCTAAACCACAAAGTTTGAAGTCATGCACTAGGGATGAAAAATCGTTTAAAACCGTTGCAGTGTCACCACCAAGGGTACCATCATCAAGATACCAAACGTTAAATTGAGATTTCAATTTGGTGATGATGGGGTGAATGGCAAGGCTGAAAATTGCTGGGCCGAGAGGGTCGCCCTGTTGACAACCGACAGCTGAAGAGAGTAGGTGCTCCCTATAAATTAGTTTTGTAGGAGCGCTATAACACTGCCACAAAAAACTATACAGAGAAGGTACCTCCCTTTCAACCTCCGACAACAGAACGCTCCTGTCGACCGAGTTAAATGCGTTTTTGACATCAACCTTAAGTACAACATCATCTGGCCGAAAAGAGATGTAAGAACGGACAGCGTGGATAGCTGCTTCACAGCCACCACTAACCCCAAAACCAAGTTGGGTAGGCTGAAAGTGTTCGCTGAGGGTACTAGAAACCGCCCGGCAGCAAACTTTGGCTGCAAGACGGCGGTAAGTAGTACCCACAGCAATAGGACGAATCCCACCGTCCTTTTTTTTTAGGGCACAAAGGTTTGCGCCGTAAAGTAAATCCAAAATGTCCCCATTTACTCGACCAGACAGCATTAAATTAATAAGAAGTGTCAATGCCTCAAGCAAGGCCACGCTGACCTCACCACCAACATTCAAAAGGTCTTTGAGATGCTGAGCTGTGAGACCATCAAGGCCTGCAGCAGTGCCACTTCTGAAGCCATTGACTGCGTTGAGGACCTCAGTGGAAGACACCTGCAGATTTGTCTGAAAATTACTAGGTGAATCAGGAAAGGAAAGGTTGGCAGCTGGGCTGGGATGTTTCTCATAAAGGGCTGAGAGAGTCTCTGGGGTGTTAGGAGCTAACGCATCGTTAGAAAAAAGGAGACGAGCTGCACCTTTTATATCTCCATCACTCACTTTACTCTCAATGTGATAAAATTCAGACTTTTTTGATTGGCGAGAGGTTTTATTATGACCTAAATGTATTTCATTTAAAACACAGTTTTCTTTAATACAAGAAGTTAGAGAATTGGAGCGAGAGGAATTAGAAGGATTTATATGCAAAATTTGGTAAGGGAACGTGAGAAGATGTTCCCATACCTCTTTAGAATTAAGATTGACCACAGAAATAATATCTGACGTCAACCTTTGAGCTACACAAATACGAGCACCTCTAGGAACTCTCTTTACAATAGGCTTACTGTGTTTTAATTTAGAAAGTAGTTGCCAAAAAGGAACAGGTGGGGGTAGAGTTACAGAATTTGATGAAACTACGGGTGGCAATGAGGATACCTGAGAAGAATGGGGCTGCGATGAATCAGAGGCCACCTGCAGATGTCCTTGATTTCGGTGGCAGCGGCTTTCATGGATCTTCAATCCTCTCTGCCCCTTGAAAAACCTTGGTTGTTCACAAGCATCGCATTTCACAAAGTTGACACTCATAAATACTAACTTAATTTCGAAAACAAAAATAAGAAACCGAAAACTGAACCTAATATAAAAACAGGCAAAATCTTAATTAAATAAAAATTAAATAAAGTTCAAAACATAGATGACACCAAGACGTTGCTAGGCAGCCAATATATCCGAGCGCCCCAAATGACAGAATGCGCCTAGCAATGAAGGCAGACTCCTGAAGCGTCCTTGACAACCGTCAAAGTCACCTGAAAATAGCAAAATATCTGATTATACTGAATAAATAAGAAAAAAATGGGATCATAAGCTGCCCACATGCGTATAGGGACAACACGCACAGGGCCGCGTAATACAGGGCCTAAAATAGAATTAAGTTGCGACAAATAATTTTATTTTGAATAAAATTAAGAGCGCACGACTTTGACAGCGTATGTCAATGTAGTTAATCAAATTGTATTGTATAGTTATATTAGCCAATATATTCGTGAATTCGTCATCGTGAATTCAGTGAATACCTGTTGGTGTTTAAGCACAAGATACGCTACCCTAGTCGACACATTTTCGATGGTTTTGGCGTTACTTGCTTATCTAAAGAGCATACGGATCCCGCCTGATGGTAAGGAGTTGTTTATGATGGACTTGTGGACGATAAACTCGATTACACCAAGGGACAGTTGTCCTCCCGGTAGTAGAACAAGATTCAAGTAGTATCGAGTCCTGCTCAAGGACTTCAGATAGTCCAACTATATTTTAATCTAGTTTTTCTCCCAACTCATCTTTTTTTTCAGATCACAACGTGCGTGCATTGTATATCACTAGGGCCAGTCCTTGTTGGGGATGGTAGCCGGTTCTCTGTCGAGGATTTTTAATATTCCCTGCCCTGCCGTACCCTTGATCACTACCGTTGCTAGGATTAGCGGGGCTATCGGTGACTAGAGGCCGTGGTAGTGTTGTGTCTGTCGTTAACGGGGTTTTGCGAATAATCACCATGCCTGAAATGTAGATTGATGACCGCATTTTGATCTTAGATAGGTAGGTAATATAGTTGAAGATGGCGCTGCTGCCCCCCATACCTATACCTAGAGCATCATGATCCTTCCCCTTTTGTGAAACCCTCGAGATGATTAGGAATGGTGGTATTCTAACACGCCGGCACCGCGAAGCTAGTATGTTATGTAAAAATGATAGTTGTTAAATTTGTAATAAAATAAATGTTTCGCTAAAGGACCGAAAAGGCTCAATAAGTAAAAACAAAACAGATCACAATTGGTTGCGGTAACTGAAAAACATTCACATCGCGACATTCGTGTTATTGGTTTAATTAAAACACTCATGGCGTATAGTGGCAAACACAGAAAGACCACATAGCGAAGTTCATAGGTATATTATCTTGAATATTATTATTGTATATGACCACAACGCGATATGGCAACATAGAAAACCTATAATGCTTATAGTCGATGCAACCTTTTCACGACAGAGTTAGAGCGTAAATGAACACACAATTATTTTTGTCGCTCAATGAGCGTTTCGGTCTATATGCGTTAAATATGTTAGTACGTACCTAAATGATTTAAATACATATTTTTAGCATTTTTGCTATAAGCGTATTTTTAACTTAGTAATCTTGTTGTCGCCTTTTGAAAACCATGCTGGTTAGTCCATAATTGGCAAAGGTATCAGCCTACTACCTATAAGTAATTATAATAAACATGTGTAATACCTTTGCTGTCGACAAACCATAATAATAAATAAATAAATAAATAAATAAAGCTCTTTTTACAACACTTGCATGGATTTTATTATTATCTTTGCACAATCTAAGATTGACTGGTAGAAAATGTTATTGACATTAAGTTTGCCTATGTACCTGTGTTGATTTTTAATACATAAAATAAAATCAACTAATTTTCAATACATAAATCCATGACTTACTGAAATTTACATTCACATAGGCAATGATTTGGCAAATGTACGTAAGTACGTATCATCAGAATCATCGCTTGTAAGCGTCTGACGCTGAAACAACTCGCCGGCTCGCGTCTTTGCGCTGGGCATGGCGGCGTTTAATTTCGTCATAATTTTGTTGTTTTTACAGCAATTTACAAAATTCAAAGTTTATTGTATACTTCGATAATATAGCTATTTTTTTTACTGAGCAAGTGTTGGTCTAATATTTATATTAATTAGGTTTATTGCGCACCAAACATTTTATGTTCAGAAAAAAACGGCATTTTTGCCGATTTTTATAAAATATCTTTAAAAATATAATACCTACAATAAAAGTTGCTTTGCATGTTTTGTTAGGAATTTAATTACCTGTCATTTGATACCCATATTGTTTAAATCGGATGAATAATTACCGCAATAATCGACAAAATCTAAAACCAGGAGTGACGTCACAAATTACGTCATAGCTACCCCCTCCACCACTTTAGAAAGCGACAACAATCAGTTTGAGTATCAGCAGACCATGCCGATTCCAACGATACCACTTGTCGCTATAAACCTTTTCAGTCCTACGAAAACTTTTTTTTAATGCATTGGCCTCTCTACTATATACGCCCCGCCTGATGGTAAGCAGTTACCGTAGCCTATGGACGTTTGCAATACAAAAGGTATCACTTGCGTGTTGCTGAACCAACAATCATAACACCAGGGTTTTATGATGGAGTATCCCTGGGATAGGAAAACGATGTGTTAACGCATCACTAAAATGAGCGCTGAAACATGTACTCACACACAGGAACACAACTACACCGCTGTGTGCAGTCATTCGGCTGTGGTCTTCTGTAAGGTTGGAGTCCTTCCCCTGTCACGGTTACTCAATTATATGGCGTCATACCTTTCTTATATTGTCTATAACTTTTTTTTTTTTTTTTTTTATACTACTTGGGTGGCAAACAAGCATACGGCCCGCCTGATGTTAAGCAGTATCCGTAGCCTATAGACGCTTGCATTACCAGAGGTATCACTTGCGTGTTGCCAACCCATTTTTTTACACCAGGGCTTTAAGATGGAAGTAACCCTGGGATAGGAATACGTATCTTTCAAAACGTATTCCTAAATGAGCGCTGGAGACCTGTACTCACACACAGGAACACAACTACACCGCTGTGTGTAGTCATTTGGCTGTGGTCTTCTGTAAGGTGGAGGTCCTTCCCCAGTCGGGCTTGCTCGCTAGTATGGTGCCCTACCTCTTTAAACTATAACAAAGACTTAATAACGAATCTTCTTTATAATATCTCAGTTACCATGTCCTACTGCCGCTGCAGGTTAGTCCAACACTCCTCAATTACGCTATGTCTCAATATTGAATTGTCAATAATACGATTTCTGTAGATTGGATGGAACTTCGATAAGGAGTATTGTGTGTTTATGCCATATAACTATTATGTATGTTACGTAGAACAATGGCGAATGGCCATACGTCTTGAGTTATACGTGTGTTATGCATGCGATATTATTTAAGCGGGTAGCAAATGTAAGGGTGGAATAACGAGGGTGTTTAATATAATGTTCTACTGGTAGCTAAGTTATAACGATGGACAACTATGTTTCCCGTATTTTCGGTTGAATTGCACCGACCGTGGTCACTGGTTGACTGGTGCGGGAAACAAAAAGGTATGAAAACCTTTAAAATATTACGCGATTTAGACCCGTTGTCCATTATAGTTATAATATGTGTACAAATCGTGAAAGTTTAAAATAATTTATGCTAGCTAAGTGTTAGTGGCGCGGATTGACAGACCTCCAACCTCCAAGGTTGGAGGTTGGAGGACTGTCAATTGGAAATTGCTGCAGACGGTTCATAGATGGGTGACCATTTTCTAAAAAACAGGAAGACCCAACAAGAGGTAGAGCACTATACTAGTGAGCAAGCCCGACTGGTAAAAGGATCTATGCGTTTTAGAAGACCACAGCCAAATAACTACAGCGGTGTAGTTGTATTCCTGTGTGTACAGGTCTGCAGCGCTCATTTAGGGATGCATTTTAAAGAAACGTATTCATATCCCAGGGATAATCCATCTGAAAGCCCTGGTGTATAAAAATGGGTTGGCAACAGTCACTCTCGTATGAGTGATACCTCTGGTATTGCAAGCGTCTATAAGCTACAGTAACTGTAAAACATCAGGCGAGCCGTATATTTCCACCCAAGTAGTATAAAAAAAGACCCCTTCGTGTCTCGGAAAGCACATAAAGCCGTTGGTCATGCGCCTGATCTCTTTCCGGTCGTGGCGGATTGCAGACCCATCGGACTATTAGAGTAAATGAATAGTGAGTGCACCTGTGCAAACACTGGTACACACACCTGTGCACTATAATATTTCCTACGCAGTTAGCTACTCTCCGTTAAGATTGGCCGCCGTGACCCTGGACGAATGTTACTAGATACTATAATACACTACATTAACTTAAGTAAATACGAATGAAAAACATTTGTATATTATTTGAAAGCATGGTCTACTGATAAATCAAGCCATAACAAGACCCTTGATCCCGCAGAGACACCATTGTATCTACTCGTGAAGTTACAAGTCTCCCCGGGGGACATTAGGTTGACCTTTCACAAATAGATACAGGAAAAACAGAATCAGTTGTGAGATGGGAATTTGTTTAGTGATATTTTGTATGTCTTTGTTTATTAAAACGAAATGAGGAGGTCAAAACCCAAGGTTCTTTTCCTAAGAGATCAGAATTGATCTAGCAACCTAATTAAGTATACTAATCTTTGCACTAAGGTTGCTCGATTACGTCTGACTTTTTGTACGATGAAATGGACCGATACGACACATACTTAGGTTATTTTCTCGGAGTATTCCTCGAAGCGCACCCATTTTGAAACGCACCTAACGAAACACACGTAAAGTATTTCTCGAAACGCACCATTCAGGTGCGGTATATTTTTAATTTCTTTCGTTACCGAACCTGAATGGTGCGTTTCGAGGAATACTTTAGGTGCGTTTCGTTAGGTGCGGTTCAAAATGGGTGCGCTTCGAGGAATACCTACCCCATTTTCTCGTATTTTTTGACTGACTTTTTGTAGGACGTGTGCGTTGCACTATTGTAATAAGTACGTTTAATTTATCGATCTACGTCCGATTTATCGGACGTGGGCCGGTGCTAAATACTGTGCATAATACGTAGAGTATGATCATAGTTTTATTTCAAGATTAGGTATTTTGTTTGTGACTAAAGTAGTACGCCATTAATACGCAAATGTATACTTTTGGAGAGGGACACACATGAACTTTGTAAAGCAACAGAATATACAAGTCGTGCAGCGCGGAGCTGAAGTAAGCTAAATCCCATTAGAAGCGCGCCCAATTCTCTATTCTACGTCACTTTCTTATACTTTACACTAACTACATTAAATAACACCAAACTTGTGTGTTTATATATAAATACATATAGCTACATACATTTCGTTTTGACATCGTATTAGATTATTAGATTTCTTTTATGTGGAAATTTTAAACTGAAAGAGGTCACTAAGTTTGTAGTACTTACAAACATAGTAAAAAGAATGGGTAATAATGTATAAATGCATGAAAAAATGTTTAAAACCCTCTGAAGCACATTGCGCGCATAGAGAAAGAGACATACGGAAGAGTGTGACATTTGGGAAAAGGACTGCTGAATTCAATTACAATCGAACTTCGACCACCGGGCAATCTCTAGTAAATATTTGTATATTTGGGTGATATTTGCACTATAAGATACACGTAGTGTACACCCACAACACGTGTCTACAAATGCAATTTTTAAAAAGCTCCCGTAAAAATTAACTTGGAAAAATTCCCCAGTAAGTAGGTATTTTTAATTCGTTATCAAAGATGGCACGTTTTGATTAGTACAACTTTTCCCATTTCACCCACGGCGAACAGGGCTAAGATAGGAAATCTAATCTATAATTTCTTAATAATAGGCGGCAGTCGCCGGCGCCGCCACGAACCGGAAAATTAGTTGAGCACCCGCACGGAGTGGCTACGTGGGACCCTGGGACAAATGCATTGATCATCTCAGTTTTAGATGATCGTAGCACTTGTTATGTTTACGGCTACTTTGATTGTTTCTTTTCAAATAAAAGTCCAGTACGAAACAGCCGCCATTATTCACTAAACTCATCCAATATAAAAACTCATTTGATTTGATTGTCATACATTAAAATTAACTGCTGGAAGGCCTATAACAACATTATGAAGTACCTTTATATCGATAAATTCTCGTTTTCTGCTTAAAATACGAAACATAGGTATTATTTAATAATATTTTATGAAATATTGTGAGTTGTTGAATAAAACATTCAGGCAGACATCAAAGTTTTGACAAGTACCAATTTGTATATTCTACTCGTATGTTGACTTTGAAGAAGAAATGAAAATTGATCTTGTAATTACGTTTATTTAATCTTACTCATGATTAAATCGTGAACCAAACATAATAAAACCTCAATCAATTCATCAAGAAAATACCACGGTTGGTTGAGTGGCTCAAGTGGTTACCTCGCCATTTACTACTTCGCGGCGTGTTGTGGGTTTGATCCATAAATGGTTGTCCCGAGTCTGTGTATACTTTGTGTTCGTCAATTGTATGTTTGTAAAGTCCCCCGCGACACAGGACTTGTTCCCTAGTGCAGGAGTTGTCTTATTTAAAAAGAAAAAAATACACGTGACTTCGACACAAATGTAAAAAATAAAATATCAGGGTACAAAACAAATCAGAAAGTTTTGTACAAAATCAAAAGAAACGTTATTGGTATTAAAAGCCTGGGTTACGATCAAATAAGAGTTAAATATATTAGCACGTAATCATTATTAGATTTCAGCAAACATATGCTTTAAATTATGAAGCACTTTACACAAAACTGTTGAAGTGGCTTACACCCAAACAGATATAATATAGTTGAAATAGCGGGAGCTCACAGCAACTTAATACTAACTCCATAATGGTTCTGTCCAAGGTTGTGATACTAAGGAGTTTGAGATTTATAATGCAATCTGTAGCACGTAACTGGTAGAGCGACAATTTTACATAGGTCTAATTGTATATCGCTCTGGCCTGCGATATTGTCAGGTAATTTAGAAACATCGCAGCCGAGGTTATTTGTCAAAGGCTTTAGCATCCACAGTTTAGTAGCTACCGATTACACATTATACCCACCATCGATAGGCTCGTCGTTATCATGTGAGACATAAAATATGATGTATACATATTTTACATTCACCTAAAGAGCCTCTTAAAAAGGTTAGACAGAGGTCAGCCTAAACTTTCAACTTAGGCAATGTCATCAAACAAAAACGAAATCCTGCGTTCGACAGAAAAAATGAATTTTCGCTAAATAGTTAAACTTTGGAAAATCCGATATTGTGAAGTTTCCCTTAAGAAAGTTTGTTTAACTACGCGTCCCTGCGATGTCTCGTGCGTATCACAAATTGGGATCAAGTTTCGACTTTTAACTTTAGATGTTTTTTTTTTACTTTATATTCTGTTGCAGAGCGAGTAAACTAATCTAAGGTCCTGTTTAATGTCTCAAAGAGTTACGCTTAGCATCTATTTAGAATACAAAGTAGTTTGTTTAGATACGAATATATCAATACAAAATACAGAAGTCTGTAGCTATATTTGTGGCGTATTGTATGGTGTGGCCTAGCGAAATCGCGATAAACATGGAAACTGAGTATTCGCTAGTAGACTTTATGTTACCTCTTAGAGTTGATTTGTGCCAGATTGAGGAATAAATTATGTTCGTGCTTTCACATTTTCGCATTTTCAAGGTGACGACGGAACGGGAGTGTCTAAATTTTACAAGTCACTTCACATTGCTAATTAACAAAGCTATGGTGAATGGTTGATAGCAGATTTTTATGCTTTGACAACAATTTGTGAAATAAGAACTTACAGCCTACTATCGACGGCCTATTTTTGTATAGCTTGACAGATTTCACAAACATTCCGAAACATTGCAAAAAAGAAACTCTACATATAGATTTGTTTCCTAATATTATTTATATAAATATCCTACCCTATCGTTAAGCTTTTTTAAATCAAAACATGCCGCTTAGATTTAGATTCAGAGTGTGACGTACGTATTCTGGACTGGTAGTCCAGCGTCCCACAACTTGAACTGGTTTTTTTTATAAGCAATCACAAATAAACATCGTGAAGTATCCTCGCGATCGTTCTACAGACTGCGCGGGTGTCGGTGCGGTACACATAAAGGTTAACTTCACCAGGTGCGTTACGTGACGCCATTTGCAATATATTACAGTTACTTATTAAAACGGAGCCACTGTAATGTGTTCTGTTCGCCTTTGTTAAGTAAAATGGGCGTGTGAGACAATTACAACTAGTGTAAGTATGTAAGAGAGGGCACTATACTAGCGCGCAAGCCCGACTGGGGAAGGACCTCCACCTTACAGAAGATCACAGCCAAATAACTAAACTGCAGTGTAGTTGTGCTCCTGTGTGTGAGTACAATATTCCAGTGCTCATTTAGTGATATGTTTTGAAAGAAACGTTTTTCTATGCCAGGGATAAGCCCTGGTAAATGGAATTCCCTGGAATTAAAAATAAATTTAGGTAACAATTTTTCAATACTCAATAATTACAATCTATTCTAAGGTATAGTGGTAGCAAAAAAATGTATGTAGAAACAAAACATCGGTGTATTAATGACTTTCAGATGAATAGAACACCTACACAAATGACAGAGCAAGCATTTAATTACATAAAGACCAAAAATCGAATGTACTCAAGTGTACCTATAATAACCAACAATGTCCAGTATACAATGGTGTCTGACACAACAATACATATATCACACACGTGGGTGACATCACACCCCACCCCTATCTATAACATCCACCTTAGGTCACATTCACATACAATAAGATTACTTACCAGTAATATTGTTATATAATACCAAGTAGGTACACAAAATATCTAAAAACTTTAGTTCTTGTACGTATAGTTTTTTCGTGCATCTCGAAAACAGCTCTTATGATACGAATCGAATTAAAAAACAGACAAATAGATTATAACGGCAATCCACAGATTGATTTCAGATATTTATTCGTTTTCACTTTTGAAATATCTAAAAAGAAATAACTGCATGTATGCAGTAAGTGTACTTACTATAATGAGGAACTTATTATTAAGTCCTTGACTGCACAATTATAGTTTCTTAACAAGCTGTCACTGCCTTCTACTACTAAACAAACTTTTTATGTCCGTATATAAAATTGTAGCTCTAATTTTAAAGCTGCTTTGATTCATTGGTTGACTAAAATCGGCTTAGTTGTTTGTAGATTGTTTGCTCCTTTTTACCTGGCTTTTATACCAATATAAAATTCATTTATTAACAAAACTTCGTGCATATAGGACAGGTACTTACATGCTAAAGACATTCTCTTAACCATGGTCAGATTTATCTTAGATGAACCTATAGAATGTTGGTTGAATGCTTCATTCAGTGTATTTACCAAGATCTCTTGGCGAACCGCAAAATTGGTTCTGTAAACTGTTCTAAACTATTAGTTGGTGTCCACACTTACACACATTTTTAGTACCTACGTAAACAGCTAGTGTTCTTTTGAATGTGTTGACTGAACTGGCAAATACGTAGTAATGGTATTAAAATTAAACGTAGTACTTTGTGCATTGGTTGTTTTTTATTTTCGTTTTATGATTACCAAAACGCCGAGTAATCTACAACAATAATTGTGGTCATGATGTGTGTTCTCAGCTGTCTGTTTCTCAGCTGTCAAACCTCTTCGATATACTGGCGTCTCTATTGACGTTCTCTCCTCTTAGAAGCCATCCTTGACCTGGCCTGACAGGCTGGTTGCCCACAGGTTCGTCCTCGGCAGCTGCAACCTGCAGTAGTAGCATCCTTCGAGCCCTGCAGGAAAGGTTAGCTGGACTACCGTGTACCAGCAGGTATGAGAATATAACTACATCACCACGGTCTGCGACCACCGGGGTTGCACCTTTTAAAGAGAATTTTGTCTGAAATGTAACAAACAATAGGTATATTAAGACGCGTTGTTCACAAACGCTGCTACCAACCTAATAAATTGGTGAAGACGTTATAAAAGACTAATGGATGAATCTGGTGACATTTTCTAATGTTGACATCAAATCAAGTTACCTGATCCACATAATGAAAATTAGACTCGGTAGCCCCAACATCTTCCTGCGGTCCCAGCTTGTGGGAGCCTGGGTAAACGAACAGCCCACCGTTATCTGGTCCAGCGGCGTCTAGATGAAGAAACGCAGCTACCATCGAGTGTTTCTTATATGGGAAGTAGTGGTAGTCCTGAAAAAGTAGAAAGTTTTACAATAAATTCTAGAACATACGTTGTTATCTTACTTACCTGCATATGAGACTACAGAAGACACAGTACATAAGATATCTATCTAATTTTTTTTTATTGTAGACACATAAAACTTACAGATTCGAAAAATAAAAAAACATTCTTAATTCATGTTCTATACTAGAAATAATAAATGTTCTTTCTATACAACAGGATGCTTCTTACCTGGTGCATTGGATAAGCAGCGCCTTTCTCAGGCGGTTTGAGGTGAGCCTTGGTGTGATGCAGCACGATGTTACCCGTTTCCATGACACTCTCTAAAGCGTCTAAGAGAATCTTATTGAAAAGAAATGAGCTGAAAACTGCGTGGTGATACTGCAGGTTGTGGATGCCTTTTACCTAAGTAAAAATGACGAATTAAAAACACCTTCATCTTTTATAAACCTGGTTTTAGGCCATAGAACGGTAGTAATATTATATTTCGATAAAATATCTAACGTCACCAATCATTAATTTGATTACACATTTTAGCCGTCAACTTTCTCACCACACTAAGGATTCACAACTAGATTTCCACTCACTGTATATTCTCCATCATTTTGCCGGTCATTAGCATCACTCCCAGTCCAGGAGCTCTCCATCTTCTCCTGGTTCTTCCTCGCGAACAGCTTGTCATACTCTTCTATTATAGCATTTAATTCTTTATCAGTCAATACGTTTTTGATAACTATGTAACCATTTTCCTTGTAGAAATTCTTCTGATCTGCTGTGAGATACACCATGTTGACGACTGTTGTTTGATACTTTTATGAAGGAACTTGTATTATGTAATCACAATCTAATCAGTCCATGTTTGTGAAGTAGTATTCATTGCCCGGCGTGACTTGTGTATAATTATAATCGACCGAAGTTAATTATGTAGAAGGTGCAGTGTGAAGCTTGCTAACACGAAGGAGACTAGCGAACTGAAATGTGCGGTCATGTATTACCGTATTATTGGCTGCTAATACGCACCACTGGCTTATTCATCACCAGAAAAAGTGATGGTGAAGACACTTCGGCGCTAAATCACTTCTGTAATGAGATTTTTCTATCTTTATTGGACAGTATCTTTGCTATAGGCAATCAGACATTTACAACGCAAATAGTTTGTTAAACAACATTTCGTCGCAATCGTAGAACAAATTAGGATTTGATTTTTTTACACATGTCGTTGTTTACGGAAACATACTTATATGATGTCCTACTTTATAATTTTTTTCTCAATTTTATGATAAACAAACAAGATACAGAGTAAAATTTAGATATGGAATTCAACAAAATATTATATGGCATATAATATTGTTTCAAATCTTTAAAGTGCACTTCTGTAAAGTTGCAAAAATCAGATCCACCTTTGTTTTATGATTGAGACGATGTATTTGTTGACTAAACACACAATAACACACAGACTGTGTATATTATATATATTATTATATAACAAGTTAATTGATGTGATAACACATTGTTAAAGTTCAAGGTCAAATTGTTATGGTACAGATAATGTTAATAAATAATATTATGATACAAAATGTCGAGATGGATGATACCGTAAACATGTTGTGTGTATAAAAAAAAATAAAGCGTTGTTTAGTCGATATTAGAGAATATCGACTTTTTTGCCGTAGAAACGTAAAAAATCCCTACATCAAAGTTCCTTATATTTATTGTGAAATCTAGCAATCGCGCAATAGAGGGACTGTGATTATATAAATGTAGGTATCTACTTACCATGGAAATATTCATACAGTGCGTAATTTACTTAAAATTAAACGCACACATTGCAGACATCTTCAAATGTAACTTATAACATACGTGTATATCAAAAGCATGGGGGACAAATATAATTATATCTAACACACGATTGAGGCAGCCACACGCACGGGTGGAAAGCAAAAGGGAGGGGTGGGATGCGCTTTGTACGGCACGGATGCATTTCGGCAAGCATCGTCTAACACGACAGATGTGTTATCCATACTAATATTATGAATGCGAGAGTAACTAAGCTTATTTTTTATGTATATGTTTGTTTGTAGGTAACAAACAAACGGCTGAACGGAATTTAATGAAATTAGGCAAGAAGATAGATGGTATCCTTAAGTAGGACATAGGGTAGATTTTACCGCGATAACCAACACCTACGTGGGTGGAGCAGCAGGCAACAGCTAGTTTGACCGCCTTGGTGGTCCAGTGATCGCAGTATGCGCATGCTGTGCACGAGGTTGTGGGTTCGATTCCCGCACAGGAAAAAACTTTGTGTTACCCACAAATTGTTGTTCTGAGGCTGGGTGAAATGTGTGTCCGTTAATTGTATATTTGTAAAGTCCCCCGCGACACAGAGCTTGTTCTCTAGTGCGGTAGTTGTCTTTTTAAAGAAATAAAAAAAAAAGTTTTGTTACATTTCTGCATTCTTCTTTCGTTGAACTATCTCGTCGTCTCTCCATCTTTGACATGAATACATTTAATAGATACGTAGGTACTTGCAAGAATATTGAAATGTTTTCTAACAACGAGTATATCTTGGCTTTGGTTTGTTAATATTTTCGTTTAAGATACTGCAGATATTTTCGACGCATTTGGTTTATGGGTGTGTCATTCGTTTTTGCTTACCAATTTGACTTTATGTTCGTATAAAATTTTATAGGTTTTCATAAAATAATATTAGTTTTAAAATACCTATAGTCAAGCTGGTACAAGTGCATCTATCGCGTGAAGAACGTTTGCTTTATTAACTATATAGTAAAAATAGTCTTCTACATCAATCCTAAAATATAACTAGCAAATTTGGCTTGAGTTTATTACCGGTTCCTCTCAAAAAGGTCAAAAAAGTTACTCACTCTGACTGGTAAGCTGGCGGTCGTGATGATAGTGAAAACCTCATCAAGTTGCATGATTTAGAAGATCTCAACGTACAAAAAGCGGAAAAGACTTTTTTATACTACTTGGGTAGCAAACAAGCATACGGTCCGCCTGATATTAAGCAGTTACCGTAGCCTTTGGATGCTAGCAATACCAGAGGTATCACTTGCGTGTTACCAGCCCATTTATTGACACCAAGGCTTTAAGATGGAAGTAACCTTGGGATGGGAATACGGAGCGCTGGACACTTGTACTCACACACAGGAACACAACCACGCCGCTGTGTGTAGTTATTTGGCTATTCTTCTTCTTCTGTAAGATGAAGGTCCTTCCCCAGTCAGGCTTGCTCACTAGTATGGTTCCCTACCTCTCTTTCTTATTTATACTGTAAGGAAGGAAAAAGCAAATCTATATTACGGTACTATTTTGATGAGTATTTGTTTTAGTGAATTTGATTCGAATATCAACTGTTCTTACACATATAATAGCGCAGGTAGTACCTACATATAAGTTATATATGTAACGTTCAACGTGCATCGGAATCGGTAGCGGTATCTACTATCAGTAACTGAGTTACAAGCCTGTACACACACATACCTATGTTATATACAGTATTGTTAGATGGAAATTGTATTAATATACAAAGCTGAACCATATGTAATATGTATATATAGACCAGGAATATAAAGTACAATATGAAAAACAGAAAAGTTACCTTGTTTGCTTTTCATAACTCACTCTCTAAGTATGTTTTTGTGAGGTTTTGTAAGGTTAAACAATGACACTAATTTCTAATTTTCAATCCTTATAGAGCGACCCTGGTATGTTATTTGCTTTGCATACATATGTGCACAGGTTGCTATAGAACGTACCTAGAGGTTTACTATTCTTGTTTCGTATTTACAGAAACAATATACATTTTTTACACTTTATCCATCAAAATAAATTTAAAACTTACAAGGTAAGAAATTCATAAAATAAAAATAAACAAAATAGGAAAAAAAACAAAATATTCCTCAACATCACTGTCTATCGGGAACGTGCCCAGAAGAGCAGCATTGCCACGTTGGATGGCAATGCTTATTCTCTGTGCGAGAAATAGGCCAGCCCTCTGATCACGCGAAGCGTTGATCGTTGTTTCGCTAAATCTCTGTACAAGAAACGAACACTCGAACCCCATGAACTCTCTACCCAAACAGCTCAAAAACATAATTACCAACTAAAGTACAAGTTTCGTATTTGGAATAAGGAATGAAGTCATAATCATGATGCTTCTGGTTTTATACTTTGTTACGTGGACCGTCCACTCCCGTATTCTTATTCTAAGGGTCTCCTTAACCTTCACCTGCCTTGACTTGAATGCAATGTGTCTTGGCGATATAAACACTTTTTGGTGCCTATACAAATTAAAAAAAAATTAAACGGGATCAGATGTCTAATTTG
This sequence comes from Trisateles emortualis, assembly GCA_947095525.1. NCBI lineage: Eukaryota > Metazoa > Arthropoda > Insecta > Lepidoptera > Erebidae > Trisateles > Trisateles emortualis. The sequence goes on along the minus strand of OX352748.1, from coordinate 378,845 downwards.
AAATATACATTAGGTCAACTGATCCTGCGGGATCAGTTCGAGTGGGATCAGTTGACTAAAGAGCCATATAAGGACCAGATTTTTTTTTTTTTTTTTTTTAATACTACTTAGGTGGCAAACAAGCATACGGCCCGCCTGATAAGCAGCTACCGTAGCCTATGGACGCTTGTAATACCAAAAGTATCACTTGCGTGTTGCCAACCCCATTTTTTTTTACTCCAGGGCTTTATGGTGGGAGTATCCCTCGGATAGGCATACGTTTCTTTCAAAACGCATCCCTAAATGAGCGCTGGAGACCTGTACTCACACACAGGAACACAACTACACCACTGTGTGTAGTTATTTGGCTGTGGTCTTCTGTAAGGTGGAGGTCCTTCCCCAGTCGGGCTTGCTCGCTAATATGGTGCCCTACCTCTCTTACCAGATACTGCGGAGCCCTGCCTTCTTCTTCCGACCTGCGAGTACTAATCACTCAGGAGGCCCCCTAACGAACCTTATCCTTATCGAAATAAAACTATGTCTACTTATACACTAGTTCTTCATTTACTTTTTTTTTATACTACTTGGGTGGCAACCAAGCATACGGCCCGCCTGATGTTAAGCAGTTATTGTAGCCTATAGACGCTTGCAGTACCGGAGGTATCACTTGCGTGTTGCCAACCCATTTTTGTACACCAGGGATTTAAGTTGGGAGGAACACAACTACACCGCTGTGTGTAGTTATTTGGCTGTGGTCTTCTGTAAGGTGGAGGTCCTTCGGTCTTCCTTTCAGTCGGGTTTGCTCGCTAGCATGGTGCCCTACCTCTCTTAACTGATTATCACTTGCGGATTGCCGAGAGCCGAGCGTCTTATTTCATCATCTTTTTTATGTTATGGGATGTTTATAAGTTTAGTACTGTTGATGATGATGATGCTAATTAATATTAACATGATGAACAGCATATTGATTTAAACCACATCTTTGGTCTTGAGATTCTTGCTATTACAGACTTATGAAAAGCTAAACTTTAGAAAGTGAAAACATTTAAATTAACTTAAAATATTTAACAGATTAATAAAGTTAGTTTTGCAAGTACAATATTATCAAGAATGAATTTTATCGAAGATATATTTTTACAACAGACAAATAGTAAACAACGGATCCTAATCGATTTGGTTTGACTATATTTCATATCCCGAAGTTGAGATCTAATTTTCTGATTTCTGAACTCCAAAAGGCACTTGACTTCACATATACCTACTTTATTTCCGTATCATAATCGACGATAACGTTATCTGTACAACAAAATATAACCAATTCAAGTACAATACTAAGTACCTGTATTATTCATCAGCATTTCTGTTCCAAATATGATACATTTTCATTACTTGTTGCTACACTAAACTTGAAAAAAAAAAATCTAAATCCAAGCGGACAATACATGTTATCAAATATACAATGGAAAATATCTCTACAGACACATTGTAGACATCTTTATGATGCCGTGTCTGCAATAACACATATAATGCATCTCTTTGTATCCGACAGTGACTACCATGAGACATAAGTTATATTATGTATATTTGTAAATATACAGTTCTATCGGTGCCCTGGCTCGAGCTGCACACTCCTCTGGCACGCAAACATCATTATAAGTTACAAACTGCCAAACCGTATCCAAGAATTCTTACAGATTTTAGAAAAATAGAATTGTTTTCGATGAAACAGGATGCATTCAATGGTATGCGAAAATTTGCGTGTTTTTCACTGAAACCTGTAATAGATTAGACTTCTAACTTATTTTCTTTATTAGTAGATATAAATACGTGATATTTTTATTTATATCCCATAACACATATTTCTTACATATGTACATATAGACAAAAGACTTCTACAAAAAAATTATGAGCTTAATAAAATTGTCTGGCATAGGCCCTTAAAAACTACAATACAAGGCTGTAAAATAATATCATTCTTTGCGCAAGGGACTAAAATGAGAGCATAATAATATTTGATAGATAAACAGGTAATCATGGTAGCCAATCACACAGAAAATTGAAAACGCACCTAAAACAAATAATAAATTTTGAAGTGAACCCACTTAGTTTGAGAAAATATAAAATAAACAATGAAAACAAGAGGTATAGACTGAAGGCGTGAATCATTGTCGAAGGTCTCGAGTACCAGCAAGTTAGGCGGCGGCGGCGGCGGCGCGGCGGCGGCTCATTTGGTACTGTAGACTTTAATCCTGGATTATATAGACGAAGATTTGTAAAATAATGAGGTATCAAGGCGAGGGATGAAGGGTAGGGAAAGGAGGCGTTGTGTTATTATAAAAAAGGATTTATTTTTAAGTGTTGTGACAAATTAAGTGTTATTACAGTGACGTTTACGTTAAACTACTGAGTGAAGAGAACAAAAAAACAGAAAATATGAGACTTCAAATTCTATTCAGTTATTTGATGTTTTTGGCAGAAAATTATTTTTACTGGTATGTATTATAAACGCGGAAGATTGGATAAGTGGATGTTTGTTACTCGTTCACGCAAAAACTACAGGATGGATTTTAATAAAACTTTACAATCTAATAGCACATAGTATTTTTTTAACCAAAGGGCAAAATGTATAATATATACTATGTTTTGCCCGCAAATTTGGCTAACTTGCAATATTCTCGCCAGAACGTAAAAACTATCAATCAATCGGCAAGTTTTAGTCCACTGTTGAACATAGCCCTCTCCTAATTCACGCCACAACACCCGGTCCACCGCCTTTCGCACCCAGTCTACTCCAGCAACCTTATTGAGGCCGGTCCATCTGGCTGGAAGGCAAAATTATAGGACGGACAGATTCTACTGTTGTAAACATTCATGATCCTTACTAATATTATAAATGTGAAAGTTTGTGAGTATGGATGGATGGATGTTTGTTACTCTTTCACGTAAAAACTACTGAACGGATCTGGATGAAATTTGGCACAGAGACGGATTATGGTCTGGAATAATACTTTTTGTAGCGATAACCGACATCCACGCGGGCGGAGCCGCGGGCAACAGCTAGTTACCAATAAAACCTTTACAAATAAACTGGTAAATAAATACTAATACAAACGCATATGTTGAAATATATCTATTGCTACAACACACATGCATATAAAGTTTAATATAATATTCATTAGACGCCATATGCATGACCGAGTGTTCCACCTACATCACAATCAACAGACATCAATAGCCGGACGTACGGTCCCCCATCGACGATGTATGTACGTAGCCTAGCCTAGCTTGGTGGAGACTACATGTGGGGTACCTACGTGTACTTGTGTAGCCTGTAGACACACTGTCCTATCCATTGGAAAGCGAATTAGTGTACGCACTCGAATACTAATTACTTTACAGTGGCAATTAACAAGTTAAAGATTATTCGATTCAGTACCTAAATATATACTACATAATCCTACTAATATTAAAAACCCGAAAGTTTGTAAGTATGGATGGATGGATGTTTGTTAGTCTTTCACGTAAAAACTACTGAACGGATCTGGATGAAATTTTGCACAGAAAAAGATTATGGTCTGGAATACATAGGGTTTTTTTACAGCGATAACCGACATCCACGCGGGCGAAGCCGCGGGCATCAGCAAGTAACCCATATATGGCTGCATGGTTGGTTCAGTGGCTTAAGTGGTTACCTCGTCATGTACTACTGCGTATTGTAGGATTGATCCCCAGACGGGAAAAAAATTGTCTGATCCATAAATTTTTATCCCGATTCTGGGTGTACTTTGGGTCCTTTAATTCTATGTTTGTAAAGTCTTCTGCGATATTATTACTGTTCAGCGTGTTGTGGATTCGATCCCCAACCGGGATAATAAATTTGTATGATCCATACATGATTGTCCTCAGTCTGGGTGTACTTTGGATCCGTTAATTGTATGTTCGTAAAGGGTAAAGTCCTTCGCGACACAGGTTCCTTAGTGCGGACCTTTGAGACAACTCCCGCACTAGAGAACCTTATCTTAAAAAAATAATTATAACAACCTATATACATATATGGGTGGGTTGTTAAGTAGTATTATACAACATTATTACTTTACATAGTTTAGTACTTTACAGAACATTAGTACTAATATTAGAAAACCAAACAGACTAGTTGGTGACACAATCCCTAGAACCAATAGAATGCAAAACAATTGTTATAACATGTGTATAAGGATATATAACAAAATCCCTGAGCCTATTAAGGAATTGCCTTACAATAAATATGTAGCTGCACTTAGTTGTTGCCTGTTAGAAAATACCTTTTACAAGTTGAAGGAATTTCTTAATAAAATTAATAATTTTTTTTTTGTGTATATAATATGTTGTAAATCATTTGCATGCTGTTTAAATATCTTAATAGGATAAGGCCGATTATTATCATTATTGCACCTGTTATGTACCATGTATGGCAAATAAAATACCTATTTGAATCTGAATTTAGATTTCAAACATTCGATATATAATGTGGAAATACATGTCGTGACTATAATCACAATATATTTGTACCCATACACATATAACATTTTACATACTAAGTACCTACATACTCGTACTAAAGATTAAAAGGGGCCCCTTTTGGCAGAGAAATATCTGAAAACACTTTTAGAAATGCTAAAACTTATAGGTATAGGTGGATTTAAACAGGTCAACAACTTGGCACTCTCCATATCCTAATTTCCTAACTTTCTCGATATAGCAAATCTGGTATTGGAAAAATTTGGAAAATACTGAGTTTTACAGCAACTACATTTATTTATTTACACTTACCTATAAGATATTTACATGAATAGTTATTAAAATAAAAGTAACTTAACCTAAACTATGTACTTACAATCAGATACATTTTAATACAGAAACCCATATTTTATTCCTGATTTGATTTTTTGTTAAATAAATTAAATAGTCGTAATAATTAAAGCTAGTTCATTTAAATATTTTTGAAGTAAAATTGACTATTTTCACATTTACTTACTTAATAAAGTAGACTATCGAAAAGCCATAGTGACTGATACCTGCATCAGTCACTACGGCTTTTCGATAGTCTACTTTAAGGGGCATCGTCTAAAAGCATACCTATGTAAACTTTTCTGTTATTTTTATGAGAGCACTAGGGGTCGCGACTTCGTCCGCGTGGTAATTTGGAATATTTTCCCCGATTTTAAAAAGATTTTTCTAATCGAACGTACTTTCTGAGATTAGCGCCATCAACCAAACAAACAAACTCTTCAGCTTTATAATATTAGTATATAGATGGTTTTCAAAACTATTGAACGTGCTCTGTAAGAGGTTCTGTTTTAAAAGTCACTAATATAATATACTATTAACAGAAACCTTACGGTGATTGTATAATATTTCGAACGCCAGTAACTTAATCCATAACAGTATGTGTAAGTATCTGATACAAGTCAACTTGCTCTTCAATTGAAGCCATCCAGCGCAGTGTAAACTCAACGAACATAAATTAATCCTACTAATATTATAAACGCGAAAGTTTGAAAGTATGGATGGATGGATGGATGGATGTTTGTTACTCTTTCACGTAAAAACTACTGAACGGATCTGGATGAAATTTGGAACAGAGATAGATTATGGTCTGGAATAACACATAGGCTACTTTTTACAGCGATAACTGACATCCACGTGGGCGGAGCCGCGGGCAACAGCTAGTCATATATAAATGATATAAAGACTATACGATGGGTTATAGCCTCCATCTTTAACGGCAACCGAAATATAAATAGCCTTAGAATACCCGTAAATCATATTTATCATACATTCGGCAAATTCTCCCGGAGATGTATGCACGTGGCGATATACGAGCTCTCCAAACATGAATATTGCGACCGACCGCATTATCCATTGACAAATGTCTTCACATAAACTGAAATTTATGCAAAGCACCCATCGATAGGGGGGAAAATATTTATTTGTGGCGCTTTTATCAAACACTTAGAGATACTGAGTTGGGATGTAAGGGACGACTCATACTGTACCGTGAGACAGCTGGTTCTGGAAGAAGGGATGCTGGCACGTAATATATGAGGCGCTCATAGCCAGGTGCACTCGCTGTACGCAACCAAAAGCGCGGTAACCCTATATGGTAGTTCATCTGAGCGGCTACGTCTCCTTGCTTCGTGCACCGTGTTCGTAAGGCACGTTAAAAGTTGGTCCCGACTGTTAGTCAAAGGCAAACTCATTTATTAATTTAGATCAAATACATGATACTAATAAACGTTATAAAAACAAATGCCAGCATACTTTTTTCCTACGGCCAATTCGCTGACTATGGTAGGGCCTCGAGGAGAATTGGCAAGAAACAAGAAATTGGCAAGAAACACTCGAGAAGAATTGTTAACAGTCGTTAGATCAAGACAGAGGCCTAAGTATCGGTGATCTAAATAACTCTGTCTAGGTTAGCCACTAACTAAACGATTAGAAGAAGGCACATAATACATTAACAAACGGCTAAAATATAAACTGGAAATATACTTAGAATAACTTGACCGACTGGAATCAATTTATACATTTCTAGAAGTAACATTAAGTGCACTATTAATTAACATATAGATATAGTTTTATGAGAATAAAACGATTGAATTTTTTATTTACCCAGCAGATCAACGGATATATTGAAAAGGGTTAAGTCCCAGGTGGCTACAAATGCTGTCACTATCGCTGCATGTTTATAAACTAAAAGAAAAAAAACGTTTTTTTTTGTCATCTACATACGAGTATATAGGAATTATAAAGCTGAAGAGTTTGTTTGTTTGTTTGGTTGAACGCGCTAATCTCAGAAAGTATTGGTTCGATTTGAAAAATTCTTGTTGAAAAGTGCATTGATCCAGAAAGGCTATAGGCTATATAACATCACGCTATGATCAATAGGAGCGGAGCAGTAGTGAGATATGTTGCAAAATCAGGGAAAATATTCCAAATTACCACGCGGACGAAGTCGCGGGCGACCCCTAGTCATCTACATAGGAACTTATGTTTTATTGTTGGGCACGTTTTTCCTCTCCTCTATCAAGAGAATTGAGAGGTAAATACATTAGAAGATTTCAATAGTGGATTAGTGGCATTAATAAGAACATTTTCAGTAGAGCTGTATGGACTTGTTGTGGACTTTGAGTACCTACTGCAGTAGATATACCGGCTGTTTACATTGAGTATTAGATCACTGTCTCATGCTATCTCTGTTCTTCTCGGTAAGTTAAACAAAGACAGTATTAAACATATCTTGCTAAATATTTCCATTAAGTACTAATCGGTGCTAGTACAGTTCGGAGAGTTCAGTTTTTGGGACTCGCAGTCGAATAATCACCAGTTGGAAAGATCATGATTTAGTGCGGTATTTCTGATCTTCTTAAATAATGGCAGATGGAGCATGGAGAGTGACGTATTCTCAACGTTATGCAGTATGAATCATGCCAAGTCATATGTGTGTTTGTATGGTACGATTATGTACTACTGCATCTTTACGCCGTAATTTCAAAAATATTGTTTCTGCATCGCATAATAGACATGTTGAGTCGGTCTTAATATATTGTTAAGAAAACGTTTCTCCGTTATTTACGTACAGCTCCCTTGTTTTTCTTAGTGAAAGCTCCGAGTGAATTGATAACGTGTTATTTTTTATTTTGTATATTTTTGTGGTATAAATCTGGGGGAAGTGAAGTATTAGAGCCTTTATGGTAGCTGTTTGTTATTCTGTGAGTGGTTAAAGTAAAGTGTAGTGTGTACTTATTGGGTGTGTACTTACTGTAGTGTATAACTGCCTCCTTTTCACTAGGAAGTTAAGTAATAGCCGCTTTTGTCCGTATCTTTCTTTCAGTTTGTACCACACGAACCATTTTTTTATGAACACAAAACTGAATCTGCACTGCATCCGTGTAGAATAAATAATAATAGCAACCTATATATGTCCCACTGCTGGGCACGGGTCTCCTCTCCTCTATCACGAGAGAAAGTCGGTTTGGCACTTAAACACCTCACACACGCTGGCCTAATGCGGCCTCATCACACACGTTGGTAAATCTGACATGTGTTTACAATTTCTTCTAAGATATGGGTTTCCTCACGATGTTTTCCTTCACCGTTAGCAGATGGCAAATCATTTGATTAGTACATATAAACTCCACAAAGTGGAATGCTGCCACCCGGAATCGAACTCGAACCTCTTGCATGCAAGTCGATTGCTTTCCAACTCGGCCGCTACCTCTTTTTTAGAATAAATTATATTTTTCTTTAATTAAACAAATAATATTATTACAGCCTATGCTTAACATTTTTATCTCGTTATAATTCTTATTTATTATTCCTTAGTTATTACGGTGTATTATATTCTATAATGTATATTTTCCAATTTCCATTCAGTGCTGCTTTTTTAAATAAAATAGTGAATGTAAAAGCACCGCTGTTAACTATCCTATCCTCATTTAAAACTACTACAGATTCCTTTTAAATGCCCGTTTCCACCGTTCAAAATAATACACTTTAATACCACCGATATATGAGAAGTCCCAGGCGATTGGTGTAATAAAAATTTGCGTATAATATTTATCATGCGAACAGTTTTATCGAGGTGAGCAGTCCCAGGGCACGATTGATAATGTCAGTCCGTATGGACACGGTTATATATGGGATTTAAAGACTGCACTGTAACTGACTGGCTATTATTTATTGTACTACAAGCTTTCCTCGCGGCTTCGCTCGAGAAGAATAATATTATGTACTTGATTTATATATTACTAGCTGTTGCCCGCGGCTCCGCCCGCGTGGATGTCGGTTATCGCTGTAAAAAGTAGCCTATGTGTTATTCCAGACCATAATCTATCTCTATGCCAAATTGCAGATCCGTTCAGTAGTTTTTACGTGAAAGAGTAACAAATATCCATCCATCCATACTTACAAACTTTCGCGTTTAAGAGATTGGTAGGATTTGTTACCGTTTGGCCACGATTTAAAATCACTTGTTATGGCAGCTCGCTAGCTGTATCCAAGTTACAGAATGCAAGCTTTCTGTCGCCAAATCGATTGATTAAATTGTAGCTCCCTCTGTTCATTGGGCAAAATATGCACCAATATTGACCACAGTATGCCCATAGCATATTAACATAATTTTAACAAAAAAAAACCGACTTCAGTACGGCAAGTTGTAAAATTTTCAAATATTTGTTTGTTACAATCGAATAAAATCGACTGAGCGTCGGGCTAAACACAGGTCAAGTAGGTATTAAAAGCAATATTTAATCTGTGCAATCCGCGCTTAATTCATTCACGTCATTATTTCTTATTAATAGTTGCTTAGCAACAATAACCGAAACTTATCTAATCGCCATCAGTAAAATACTTATTATTGAAAAGTTCAGATGGCCATCTGTGGTCTTCTTCATCAGTTTTACTTCACCAAATTACACTTTCTGAATGCAAATGATTTGATTTTTTTTTGATGATTGATTAGTTGTTAAAAATATTGAAATTGCTATATGTGTGCCTATAACTTTTGAGGAGTTCCCTCAATTCCTCATGGATTCCATCATCAGAACTTTCTTTTGATGATAATGGGACCAAACTGGAAGTATGTCCAGTCAGACAAAAAAAGAATTTTTCAAATCGGTCTATAAATGACGGAGTTATGCGGTAACAAACATTAAAAAAAAAAAAAAATACACACTAATTGATAACCTCCTCTTTTTGAAGTCGGTTAAAAATAGCGCAAAATAGCAGTAATTCAACTTTCTAGTGATAGTCTTAAGTATACTGTATAGAGGCTTTATTACAGCCGTAGTCATATCGTAGTAATGTAGTAGATAACCAATTCATACCGACTGTCAGTATTCGATACAAATTAGGTTTATAATAGTAGTTAGTCAAATATGTAAAAAATGTATTGAAAAGTAATTAACTGTGTTTGCATTTTGATACAGTTACGAGGTACTAGCTGCCGCCGGCGGCTTTGCCGTACAATCACTCGTGAACAGATTTTTTTTCTGAGCTGAAAAATTAGCTCGAGTGTTATTCACGACTATAAATTCTGCCGTGTTATAACTTAAATGCCGTTATCTGACATCTGGTCGATTTTTAACTTTTGATGCTATTTTAATGAGAAAAAAATCGATCGATCTGTGTTTACGAATTTTTAATATCTTGAATAGTATTAGATTTTTTTTTTTTTAAAGTCGTTAAGTATATATGTTTCTCGTGTGAAATAAGCAAAAATGTCATTAAGTAACAACGTGACCAGATGTCAGATAACGGCATTTAAGTTATAACACGGCAGAATTACTATATGTCAAATTAAGTCCATTCATTAGTTTTTGCGTGAAAGAGTAACAAACACACATTCATTTCTTACAAACTTTCACGTTTATAATATTAGTAGGATTTTCAGATAAATTCAGCGGTTGCAATAACTTACTTATGTAAATCTTTAATTAAATACAATAAACAAATTTTCTATATAAACGATAGAAGACATGTCGACACTTTCCACGTGGCCAGTGTCAGTAAAACACGTGACCCCTAGAACGGAATGTTTTAAGAGATAAAATTGAATTTTGCCGGACGATATCAAAATTTAATTAGTAAATGTTAGTCGTAAGCGAAATTTGCGGCCATCGGGGCTCTCACCCCTAGTTTTGCTGACGGCACGAGTGAATTTTGAATTCCTGCTATACTATATATACCTATACTTATAATAAACTAGCTGTTACTCGCGGCTCCGCCCGCGTGGATGTCGGTTATCGCTGTAAAAAGTAGCCTATGTATTAACCATAATCTATCTCTGTGCCAAATTTCATCCAGACCCGTTTAATAGGTTTTACGTGAAAAAGTAACAAACATCCATCCATCCATCAGTAGGATAATATGTTAATTATTTAGTTGTAAAGTTTGTTATAGATTTACCAATAATTGGTAATGTTGGTAATATTCTCTTCGGTTGCGGTTATTTATAGTATGTTGTCTAAACACGCGGTCGCGAAGTTTACAGTACCACAACGTAGATACTTATCTTAAGACTGTGATAATACCTACTATTTATATGTATGCATCTGTATGTGTGTGTGTGCGGTATAAGTTCATAATACTATGTATTTTGTACAATCAAACACATGAGAAGAAATAACATCGACAATACAAACTTTTAACACGAAAGCTTTTTATAATATTTATACTACTACTTAGGTGGCAAACAAGTATACGGCCCGCCTGATGGTAAGCAGTTACATTACCGGTTGTAATACTAAAGGTATCATTTGCGTATTGACGACCAAAAAATAAACACCAGGGTTTTATGATGAAAATTCCTTTGGATTGGAAAACGTTCATTAAAACCCATCCCTAAATAAGCTCTGAAAACCTGTACTTACACACAGGAACACAACTACACCGCTGTGTACAGTCATTGGTGCAGTAGTTCTGTAAGATCGAGAACTTTCCCCAGTCGAGCTTTCCCACTAATGTGGTGCTTTCCTTATCTAAAATCCACTTTATATCTTAGTTATATAATATGGGTTACCATCTTTGTTTACATGACGCGGCTGAGAGGGCGAGTAGTTACCGTCGTTGTGTGTGAAGACTACATATAATTAGTACAAAGTAGAGTATAACTAAGTACATATTTTGTAATGAACTTATATCGCAACAAAAGTGTGTTGTGTACACGTACGTACGAGTAGTTACGAGTTCGCTTACAGTGTATAAGTACGTGTTGTTAGTTGCTAACTTTATATTTGTACGATAACATTATAATAGAGTTTGTAATGCGAGAGTGAAAAGTTAAGTAGGTATATAGATTTGAGTTCTTTCTTATAAAGTCAACTCCTGCATTAGAAAACAAACCCTGTGCCGCGGGTAACTTTACAAACATACAATTCACGGACAAAAATTACACTCAGACTCGGGACAAACATTTAAGTATTAGTTAGATAGGTACACAAAGTTTTGTCCGTGTTAGAAGTGAACCCACGACCTCCGGCTTGGGGGCTCCGGGTCACTAACCACTAGACCATCAGGCTGGTTAATAAATATATAATAATTGGTCGGGGAAAAAGTTTCTTCGCATTTTTTAAGAAAATTCATAACATTTTTTCATATAGTTTATTTACATTTAACTAAAGTATGTATATGTACCATTCTGTTCGATAACTTTTTGCCATCTTGTAGGTAGGGATGTCCCTACCTACAAGATGGCAAAAAGTTATCATCCGTTATGCATCCGCCGTATAGTCCTGATCATGTGATCAGGACTATACGGCGGATGCATTAACACCTCCCAGCCAAACTCTCTTAATTTTTGCTGAGTGGCTAAATATGTGTGAGGTCTAGCGTTATCATGATGAAAAACCACACTCCTTCTGTTCATTAATTCCAGCCACTTTCTCTCAACTTCTTGCTTTAATCTCATCAGTTGTACCCAGTAGAGTCCATTTTATCCATAATAGGGCGACCAGAACGACGTGTATCTTTGACATCAAAATTTCCGGATTGAAAACGCTTAAAACAAATTTGTGCTACTCTCACAGACACTGCACTAGGTCCATAAACATCGCATTTTTTTTTCGCGGCTTGCGTTGCATTTTTACTTTTTTTGTAGTAAAATTTGAAAATGTATCGAATATCTTCATTAGATTCACTCATCTTGACAGTACGAAAAAGAAATGAAAATCACACATTTTCTAAATTTGAATTTGGAATTACGTTCTTTAAAATTTAAACTTTCAATGATACCAAAACCAGCCGGATACAAATAGTATAGCCAAAAAGATTTTATTACAAGTTCATACATACTATAATGCGAAAAGACTTTTTCCCCAACTTATATTTTGCCAAGTTGGTGCTGGAGCACTTACTAGAATGTTTATTTATTAAATAAAATTTGGTATGTCTTCGCAAGATTTAACATGGTCTACCGATAAACTAAGTGACTCAGTAACATCATAAAATAGCAATATTGTACGTTAACGTCAATCGAGCGGCAACTTTCCGATCGTACTTACCTACTTACCAACTTACCTACGTACTTACACAAGAGTTTAACTTTAGTTTAATATTTCGAAATAGCTTTATTGTGGTAAAATTTAACGACTCTCAACTTATACAGTCCGTAAGTTCTTGTTGATTATAAAACGTATTAAAGATGTAGGCGGATGTGATTTTCAAGATACTTAACAGGAGTATAGATTAGCTCTGCTCTTAACGAGATAACGCGTATCATTGATGTATAAATAACGATCCTGGCCGCGCGTAATTATGTGACGCTCACGCTCACCAACACTCATATGTCATGGGGGAAACAATCCACCTTCCGCATTGAAAGAACCTCGTGACGTAACACTCCAACCACGAAGAGATTAAACGTAACTTGTGGGTTGTACAGTATTGTGCTTGGAAGACTAATTTGCCTTTTTTAACTATTCAAACATACCGTAATTGTAAGCGGTTACCGGTCACAATTTACGGTCAAGAACTAAATTATGAAATCATAGAGGTGTCCTTTATCTTCAAAGTTCGTAAAATTTACTCGTATTTCAAAAACAGGTGCCAAGCAAGAGATAATTTTGCTGAAACAAGATGCCACAAGATGTTGAGAGTTGTGCCAAATATTATAATTATTGTAAAACTCCTTATTACGTTTGAATCAATGTACCTAACATTATTGGCATTCTCTTTTAAAAGAGTTAAAGCTCCTACATGTAGGCTGACCAGCAATCGATAAAAACGACACATTAGACGATTGAAAAAAAACCGAACCACTGAACGTTGTACAAATATCACAAATATAGTAGCTATTCAATTTTATTTAATTGTAGGTACTTAAAATACATCAATATCACCTACCAATTTTTAAATCGAAAACTAAAATACGACGCCGTGCGTCGGCGTCTCGCTTCAAAATAAATTTACACCAACGTAAATAGAGATATAAATATCATTTTTATTTATTATTTCAATAAGCAATTACTTATCGGTTAGGGAAGTAACAAATACCTCGTACGAAAATATTATCCGCAATTTTTGTAAAACACCATTAAAATATTCGCTAACATTCGGGTCAGATATTAAACGTTACAAACTTGATTAAATTCACAACCGCAGAGGAGGCGGAGCGTTTGTGTATTTTGATTTAGCGACCGCTTGTGGAATACGCTTAAATGTTTAACGTTTCGTTTTTGATGCGTCCCATGAAATATAATCTAAGCGCATCAGATTGATATTCAATCGTTATTTAGTCCACATGCAACCAACTTAGTGAAATATTGTACCGGTTCCACTTTAGAAACGATACTGATTTTGTTGAGCGACGATCTAGTCTGATGACTAAAAGATAAATAACTTTGTCACCAATAACGAAACGATAAGAATAAGACTAAAAGATTCTTATTTAAATTACTAAAAACGAAAACCGAGGCAAGTATTATAGAATTGTTTAATAGAACAGGGCTTCGTTAATAGATCAAGTAACTTAAGAGCTACACTCCTTACCCAGTACTAATTTAATTGCCTAATCATTTTAACAATTATTATTATAATCACTATTATGTAACCACTTCATGAATTTGTATACTTCTTCGATTCCCTATGCCTAAGTTACCTGTTTGAAGAGCGTACGTTAATATTTAATGTAGTATATAAGTAACGGGAGTTACTTAGCTATACATAGACTTAAAGTTTTACTAGAGCAGCTCTTTATATATGTATAGTAGCCAAGTTCGTGAGCCTGAGTGGCCTGAGCGCGGCACGATGCGCGTCGCGACACGACGGCGGGCGTCAAACCAAATCTAAGCAAGCTCTGAATACAAAATTACCTTCTGAGCTAATGCGTAATTTTGAATAAATTATAAACGACATTCTTTTGTTCTTAAAAAAAAGGCAACGAAACCTTTTAAAAGGACTCGGAATCCCCGCGCGGGCCTCTGTATAATTCAATTACATAAATTCACGGCTGACGACTGAATTCTGAATAAGGAATTATTGAAATGGCAACAGGTAACTTGATTTACTGAAAGGACTAACTTTAGCGCGGGACGTTTTTTTTAGTTTCATGGCTTATTATCGACAACGGAATTGATTTGGAAGATCACTGATTTTAGTTTTGGGTAGGTATTTTTTTTGTTTTACTTGGCAAACGAACATACTGCAAGCCCTATGTTAAGCAGTTATCGACGCTTGCGTGTTGCCAACCAATTTTTTTTCCCCAGTACTTTAAGATGGAGTATCCCTGGGTTAGGAACGTTACTTTCAAAACATATCCCTAGACCTGTACTTACATACAGGAACAAAACATCACCGCTGTGTGTAGTTATTTGGCTGTGGTCAGTAAGATGCGAGGTCCTTCCCCAGTTGGGCTTGCTCGCTAGTATGGCTACCTACCTCTCTTAACTCATGTATTAAGATTACCTTACGTTACCATTGTGGCTTGTTGCCAATACACTTATTAATCCGTCATATTACGGTGTGTTTAGTACGAGTACAATGTTTATGCTTAAGGTGTCTGTTCTAGTACCTGACAGTGTTCACTGAATCTAGAAATTGTTATGGATTGAATAAATAATGCGTGAGGACGACGCCGTGCGCCGCCCGCCGACGTCGCGTCATATTATCCAGCAGGGTGCCGTTTAAGTGTGCTCGTGTTCAAAGTGTTGTAGGTAGGCCCTCACTAGATCGTTAATCATTGCTTGTCTGCCGTGGAGCAACGATTAACTCGCTGTAGGTATATAATATACACGTAGGAACAAGCAGAGTACTAACTATTAAAACTTTGATACTATAACAGTATTTACAGTCATTAATAAGAATGTATTCAATTTTAGCATTTGCATGTGTTTTTTCTTATTGTGTTTTTTTATACTCCTTAGGTGGCAATCAAGTATACGGCCCGCCTGATGGTAAGCAGTTACCCTAGCCTATGGACGCTTGCAATATCAGAGGTATCACTTGCGTGTTGACGACTCTGTTTTTTTATGTATTATCACTGTAAAAAAGTTTCTTGTAAAACGCTTGCCTAAATGAGCGCTGTAGTTGTATTCCACGACTACACAGCTGTTTGTAGTTATTTGGATGGTCTTCTGTAAGATGGAGGTCCTTCCCCAGTTAGGCTTGCTGGATAGCATGGTGACCTACCTCTCTTATTACGTGACTTCGTGATAAGGTAAATATGCAAGAGAAAATATAAAATTCAAAGTAGCTACCTACTGCTTGTCTCTCTCTCTACTGTGGCACCACAGCATCGCGTAAATTATTCGTGGGTAAAGCTATGGAGGTATTAATTTCGACTACGGTAATAAGTTACTGGCTGTAGAGTTCAGTTTCGAAGGCTGTTCATATAACGGACATTTTCTTTGTTCAGTTTATGAAAATACAGTGTTTAGAAAGGTAATAGTTTTGATTAGAATAAGGAATAATAGGTAACGTCTTGTTTTTATGTAGATAATTTAAGCAAGACAATTTTTGCTTAAATAAAATTAGTTTTCGTGAAATCGCTAGAGTCAATAGTCGGCTAAAATGTTTTAAATTAATGAAATTTATATTTGTGTGAACCCAACGACTCAACTGAACCGGAACCCGTTAGTTATAGAACCATACTATTAAAAGTTCGTATTGGCAATTTCCCCCATATTTCTAATTTATTTGTTAGATTGAACCATATCTTATTCATTCCTCGTAAAATGTACATATTTGTTTTATATTTATTTATTTTCGTAATGTGAATAAATGTTTCTTTCTTTCTGTTTCTTTCTTTATATTACGGTACTGTAGAGGTTTATTGGTGGTCACTAGCTGGCCGCAAACCAATAGTGAAACCTCTAACGTGTTATAAAAGTAAATCATAATTATATTTGAATTCAGAGATTGGAAAAAAGGGAATGATTTGAAGGTTGTCATGGGCAGACAGGTTCGGGCTTCGATGAAGCCAAGTTGTATTTTAAATGTGAATAATTATAAGTAGGGAGAAGTATAAAATAAACAAATCATATAGTTATCCAGGGTTATTTATTGGCCAATGTAATCAAGAACCCCTCGTCCAGTCTTGTACCTGCTTTGACCATCTGGAGACTACGCCCATAGTACGTGTTTGAAGGAGGAGAATCTGCTGACGACGGTGGGGCTCTACAGTACCTACATACATAAATACCATCACGCCCGTCTCCCATTGGGGTAGGCAGAGACTATGGTTCGCCAATTGATTCGATACATCATTCATCAACATGTTCATGCATGAACGTCAATTCTACTTTTAATATTTATTTTATTGTTTACTGTTATGTTGTAAATTTTACAAAAGCTTAATTCTTCTCCGGACACCTAAAGCTATTCTTAGAGCCCGCATTTTTAGCCGCTTTTACATCACCTAAGTATCACAGACTATACATTATCTTAACCTTGAAATATACACAGACTATGAGCAGAGTTTGTTGAGGGCTGGCAAACATGGTTACTAAGCTAGCCACCAGGCGTCGCGACACGTTGTGTTGTGACATTAGGTGCGTTGACATTGTTTGTGGACATGAATTCAGCGGAATGATGGAGTAAACGTTATTATGTACTAGAAATATGTCACATTTTGGAAGTGAGAATAGTGGTGTAATATTTTTGTTGTGCATGTAGTATTTAAAGTATGTTTGCTAAGGTTTTAGATGATTATGGACAAATATCCAAATAGGTATGCTAAAATGAAAATTATATTTTTATTTGAAAATGAAATAGCGATATCTATTGGGTACTGTTTATTACGAGTACCTATAGTATGAAGAAGAATCCTCCGGTAAAGTATCTTATCAACCAAATTCGCTTATTATCTAATTGGTAAAACGATTAAATATAATCTATCCTTACTAATATTTAAATGTGAAAGTTTGTGAGTATGAATGTATGGCTGTTTGTTACTCTTTCACGCAAAAACTTCTGAACGGATCTATATGAAATTTGGCACAGAGACATATACGCGGGCGGAGCCGGAGCCGCGGGCAACAACTAGTACATAATATATAAATACTTGTCCCGACTGATTGTTTGATTCATTAACGCACAGGTTAAACCGTTGAGGCTACAAAAAATCAATCCCTAAACAGACAAATATTTGATTTAACTCGGGTAAAGTTGGGCGGGACCACTAGTTTTGAGATAAACATAATTATGACTTACGTACGTCTCATATTTAGTTTAACACTTTCTCTGATGTTCACTACATCACAAAATATTGTATTTACAGTAAGTATAGGTAAATTATCTTAGAGAGATTTTTGTATTTGTAGTAGTGTTCGTATATGTACACGGATTCAAAATTTGAAATTTGAATTCCACTATACGGTCAGCAAATAAGGTCTGTCACATTTTTATTATTTAAGTATTTATTTTGTGTAATATTTTTTGATCAATATTTTATTATTTTAACATTGTTAAATAAAAATGTTCGGATGATGATATATGCCCGAGGTAAACTTTGGCATCGTATGGTAAAATTAGTTTCGAGAGATTTTTGCAGCTGTAGTAGTATTTGTTTATGTTTATTAACAGGATTAATAATGTAATGATTGTTAACTATTTTAGTATCTAGCTTATCATTGTTTAATGTTATTTGATGCAGTTGGTGTAACTGACTATAAAAAGTATAAAAAATATAAAAGTTCTCAATCATTTATTTCCTTATGTGCTGACCGTACACAACTACAAATGCAAAAATCTCTCTAAGATAATTTACTTATAGTAGTATATCGTTGAGTGTTTGTTGCTTGCTTTATAGCTTCAGCGTTAATCTCCTGTCATACTTAAGCAATGCTAGAGGAGATTAATATCGCAAGCGCTAACCGTGCACCCGGTGAGCGCGCGAGCGTGGCTCTGACGACGCCGACGACGACGGCGACGGTGTATACTCTGTGAGTACCTATATGTACCGTGCAGCGTTGTTGCCTAAAACAACTTCAATATATAAAGTATAGCTGTTGCCCGCGGCTCCGCCCGCGTGGATGTCGGTTTTCGCGACAAAAAGTAACCTATGTGTTATTCTGATTTTTATAACCTATAGCGGTTCCCTGCGGCTCCGCCTGCCTGGGTGTCGATTACCGCTAAAAAAATTCGTACGAAAATTATTAGAAACCGCGTGCGACCGCTGCGTAAGGACCCGAGCACGTCTGAGCAGCGCGGGTACCTTACTCATAGACCTATTATATTGTTTTTATAAACAGTACTTTGTGACAAAATAGTTTATTTTGATAAGGAATAAATGAATTCGCCGTGTGGTGTTCGGCGGAGTAGAATAACACCAACCCTAATCATCCCAAAGGGTGTCGTAAAAGGCGACTAAGGGACATACTCAAGATGGTGGGCAGCAGCGCCATCCCAGCAACACCTAGAATAAATATGAGTAAACTGCGATCGCCAACCCGCATGCCAAGCGTGGCGATTAATGGCAAATACCCCTCATAAATGAAGTACACAACAAAACTACGGCCCCTAGTCCCCGGCAGCCTCGCTAGTCTTGGCTACGGTAGCGGTCAAGGTAGCGGCGAGGCAGGGGGTGCTAAGAATCCCCGGCAGAGATCCGGCTACCAACCCCCTCAACGACGGCTGGCCCTGGCAACATACAATGCACGCACGTTAAGGTCCGACGAAAAGGTTGTTGAGCTGGAAGAAGAAGTGGACAAGTTGCGCTGGGATATAATAGGCCTATCTGAAGTCCGAAGACAGGGGGAGGACTCGATAGTACTTAAATCCGGCAACTTGTTCTACTACCGGGAGGGCGAACAACTGTCCCAAGGTGGTTTCGGGTTTATCGTGCACAAGTCCCTCATAAACAACGTCACTATGATCGAGAGTGTGTCGGCAAGGGTAGCGTACCTTGTAATCAAAATCACTAATCGGTATTCACTGAAGGTGATACAGGTCTACGCTCCGACTTCGGCACATCCAGATGACGAGGTTGAGGTTATGTATGATGATATCGTCAAAGCCATACATACCTCCCAAACTCACTTCACGATTGTTATGGGGGACTTCAACGCAAAGTTAGGCATTGGAAAATGCGAAGAGTTGAAAATGGGGAATTTTGGAGTAGGGCAGCGTAACCGTAGGGGCTAAAGATTGGCGGACTTTATGGAGAAAGAAGGACTCTTCATGATGAATTCTTTCTTCAAAAAGCCGCCACACAGGAAATGGACCTGGATGAGCCCCGACGGTTCGACAAAAAACGAGATAGACTTTATCCTGACTTCGGACAAGCGTATATTCAGTGATGTCTCTGTGATCAACAGGGTTAAAACCGGCAGTGATCACCGAATGGTCAGAGGCACACTGAATATCAATGTAAGGCTTGAGAGAAGTCGAATGGTAAAGTCTACGCTCCGTCCAACGAATGCCAACATACAGAACCCCGAACATTTTCAACTCGAACTACACAATCGCTTCCAGTGCCTAGAAAACTGCGAAACAGTGGACGAGCTAAATGACAGAATGGTGGAAACTGTTCAAACGGTTGGAGCTAAGTTTGCGAAAGCTCGCCGTAAGAATAGAACTCAAAAACTCTCCGATCTAACTCTCAATCTCATGCGGGTACGGCGCGAAATGAGATTGCAGTCTTCTTCTGATAAGTACGCGCGGCTCAATAGACAAATTTCTAAAGCCATACGACGCGACATACGCCTCTTTAACACATCACGTGTTGAAGAGGCTATTTTGCGAAACAAAGGCTCAAAAGTCTTTTCAAGAGCTTTGTCTATTGGGCAGCGACAGTTGACCAAGTTGAAGACCGAATCAGGCAAAATCGTTTCGTCCAGACCCGAGATATTGAGAGAGATCGAACAGTTCTATGGACAGTTATACACCTCCACTAATAGCCCTGTCAACATCATGGCAAAAGATCCCAGAGCCAAACTAACCCGACACTATACCGAAGATATCCCGGACGTCAGTCTGTACGAGATTAGGATGGCCCTGAAACAACTTAAAAACAATAAGGCGGCGGGTGATGACGGAATCACTTCAGAGCTTCTGAAAGCGGGTGGAAAACCGGTACTTCAAGTCCTTCAGAAGCTCTTTAATTCCGTTATACTCGAAGGGATCACGCCTGAGGCATGGACCAGGAGCGTGGTGGTTCTTTTCTTTAAAAAAGGAGACCATTCCTTGTTAAAGAACTACAGACCCATCTCGCTTCTGAGCCATATTTACAAGCTGTTCTCCAGGGTCATCACGAATCGTCTCGAACGCAGATTTGACGACTTCCAGCCTCCCGAACAAGCCGGTTTCCGAAAAAGCTATAGTACCATGGACCATATCCATACGCTGCGGCAGGTTATACAGAAAACAGAGGAATATAACCGGCCCCTTTGCGTAGCGTTCGTGGACTACGAAAAAGCTTTCGATTCTATCGAGACCTGGGCGGTGCTACAGTCCCTTCAGCGGTGCCACATTGACTATCGGTACATCGAGGTGTTGAAGTGTTTGTATAGCAAAGCCACTATGTCTATCCTATTACAGGACCAAAGCACAAAACCAATCCAACTGCAGAGAGGTGTGAGACAGGGAGACGTCATTTCTCCGAAACTGTTCACCGCTGCGTTGGAGGACGTTTTCAAGCTTCTGGAGTGGAAAGGATATGGCATCAACATAAATGGCGAATACATCACTCACCTTCGATTTGCCGACGACATCGTGGTCATGGCAGAATCGCTGGAGGATCTTGGCGCCATGCTCAGAGACCTCAGCAGAGTTTCCCAACAGGCGGGCTTGAAAATGAATATGGATAAAACCAAGGTCATGTTCAATGTCCATATCACGCCCTTACCGGTTGTTGTTGGGAATGCTACTCTCGAAGTTGTTGACGAATACACATACCTCGGGCAAATAATGCAGTTAGGTAAGTCCAACTTCGAGAAAGAGGTCAACCGAAGAATCCAACTCGGCTGGGCAGCGTTCGGGAAATTGCGTAACATCTTTTCGTCAAAAATACCTCAGTGCCTTAAGACGAAAGTCTATAGTCAATGTGTGTTGCCAGTGATGACTTATGGCACAGAAACGTGGTCTTTGACTGTTGGCCTCATAAATAAGCTCAGAGTCGCTCAACGAGCTATGGAAAGAGCTATGCTCGGTGTTTCGCTGCGTGATAAAATCCGCAATGAGGAGATCCGCAGACGAACCAAGGTTACCGACATAGCTCTTACAGTAAGCAAGTTGAAGTGGCAATGGGCAGGCCACATCGCTCGGCGAACCGACAACCGATGGGGAAGAAAGGTTCTCGAGTGGCGACCACGTGCTGGAAAGCGCAGCGTGGGACGACCTCCCACTAGGTGGACAGACGACATCATCAGAGCTGCAGGAAAGCACTGGATGCAGGCAGCTCAAGATCGGCCATTGAGGAGTCTTATGAGGGAGGCCTATGTTCAGCAGTGGACACTATCGGGCTGAGATGATGATGATCAAATGAATATGAATGATAAAATAAATGCGTTATTCCAGACTATAATCTATCTCAGTGCCAAATTTTATCCAGATCCGTTCAGTAGTTTTTACGTGAAAGAGTCAACAAACATCCATCCATCCATCCATACTCACAAACTTTCACATTTATAATATTAGTAAGGATTTCCTAAGTAATAAACTACAAAACGACAAGTAGTAACATCACCCACTAAACTAGTCTCAACACTACATTCTAAACAAAGTAGAACGATAGATAAAAGTGTCAGCTTCACCGCGTGTGATATGGAAACGAGTCAACGCGTCACAAGTTTGTACTTAATAGTTATCGTAGCTGAGTGAAAAGTGGAGGGAGGGAGGGTGTCTAGTAAACATGGCTCGGCGGTTATTCTCTGTTTATTAGTGGTCTATGCGTGAGAATAGACAACACATTTATGAAACACTAGCTGCCCGCTTCGACTACGGAACGGACGGACGGTACGGATTTAACTATTTTTAACTGTTTTAAATTTACAAATATGCTTAACAGATGCTAACATTATAATTTAAATCTATTTTCCAAATTACAGCTTTCTACCTTTAGTAGTTTTGGCTAAAAAATAATGTCTTAATTTAACAATATTCTTCATACATAGATTTGAATTATAGAATTGGATTTTAACGATTTCAGAATACCATACCATAACCATAACGCCATAAGCTACCATCTACTCTACCAATGAATCCATCCTAAGGTTGTCTAGATAGCGCCCATTGTGCCTACTTGTTTGTATTGCTTTATTCTTTTTGTAATTAGTTTTAGTATAAAAAAAGTATTAAAAATACTCTATCTAGATAGATAGAGTTGAGTTTTTAGGCAAAAACTCTTGTTGATAGATATCAACAAGAGTTTTTGCCTAAAAACTCAATTTAACAAAACAAAACGTCGAGCAAAGCTTGATCGCCCAGGTAATTCCTAAACATCAAAACAGAAGACGCGACGTCCGCAAATATTTTCTTTTAATAACGACTTCCTAAACACTCTACTTAAATCTGGTATGATAAACAGAAAGTATAAATGACTTAGGTAAGTGAAGTCAAACAAGCGGCGACCGACGACCGACGACCGACGAGCGACGAGCGTCGAGCGGCGAGCGGCGAGCGGCGAGCGACGAGCGACGAGCGACGAGCGGCGAACGACGAGCGACGAGCGACGAGCGACGAGCGACGAGCGACGAGCGGCGAGCGACGAGCGACGAGCGACGAGCGACGAGCGGCGAGCGACGAGCGGCGTGGCCACGGAGGTGACGGTGGTTGACGCGCGGACGTGACACGGTGACGTAGTTACAAGTTATATTACAAAATGGGCTGAGTTCGGACCTCAGGGGTGTTGTCACATAATATATAGCTTTAATACCATTCAACATTATCCCCTTATACTGACAATGATTTATCTATGTGTGTGGGTGTTTTATTAAATATTTTTTGAGACTTACCAAAGATAAGAGAAGGTAGTTTAGAGAAACTCGGAGAACCGCGAGAAATTACTAGTAACAGTGGCGTGCATTGGTTTTCCGGCAAGGTAGGCAGGTGTGTCGGCAGTTCATACACGAAATAATAAATTGATAAAGACTCGTCGGTCTTTGTATTTTAATAACACGTTCAAAATCCGTTTTATACACACAGATATTATTTTCATCTCATCTTGACACTTGAAAGTCGAACAATTTTTGTAAGTTGGATGCTGTAGGTACAGCCACACACACCACACATATTCAAAAAAATGAATGATAAAATATAAATATTGTTACACAAAGTATTAAACTTATAATTAAACACATTTCATCGGTGTTGTGTTACACTGCGTGGTGTTGTGCAAACGTCCGCGAAAACGGCGATACACAACACCCTGCGGCCAAACGGTAATGAGGGAACGTTTCTTTTTGTAAGAATAAGATAGAAACGTAAAACGACGTTGTTTGTTATATATTACTCCATCCTGTATATTATAACTAAGGTACTAAAAGTAATTTAAACGAATAGTCGTACAAGTTATACCAATGTCGGTATGATCTCGTTTATCTCAACAGTACTTTAATAAAGTCGAAACAAGAAACCACATAAATTTGGCAGCCGCCCGCATTCTTCGTGTTAAGCATTCATGGGTATAAGCGAATTCTGTTATCGGGTATAAATCAAAATCGGAATACTTCCGAGTGCTACCATAACCGCCGTACAAATACACTTTGCCAACAACTCGCCACACGAAAATGAACTTTATGACTGCAGTTATAAAGTTTGATAGTATAATTTTGGCTTGTGTACAGAATGGTTAAGATATAAACAATTTCTTCAAGGGAAACAAATTGTTCGCAATTCAATTACTGTAATGGGCGTTGGATCGCGCGGTCGACTTCCACCACACATACATATATACGCAGTGATGGACGATATTCTATTCATACAACTTTACTCTGTTGAATGCACTCCAGAGTATTGATGCTAATATAAACCTTATGTTTTATGGATAAGTATAAAATTTATCGCGCCCAGGTATTCGGACATTACTTAAACTTCGCCCTAACTTTTATGTTGTAGTATAAAAAATAATGTAACCGACATCAAAAAGTGAAAAATAACAGAATACAGATTGAAGTCCATAAGTTTAACGCCTAGGATTTATTTAATAGCAATTAACTGCAGTGTTTGGGTATACATAATATATGTTAAGGATTTTATTAATATAGAGATGGAGCAAAATTCTGCGCATGTTGGGGTTAGGTTTATAGGAATATCGTTATGTATAATAAAAAGTAATTAATTAATAAGATAACAAAAATATCAAATTTTAAAAATAATTTAGCATTCCACTGTATGGTAATGAGAGATCGTCTCTTTTAGTAAGTATAAGAATAAATAGTATAGGTTAAACATTTTTGGATAACCCCAAACACTGAGTTGACATTTTAAGAGGCTTGTGTTAAGTGAATTCATTAATTCACTGTCCACATCACATAATTAACATTAGCGTTAGGACACCAGGGTAGTAACCCTCTTTTACCAAATGTCAGAGGTTTGTATGGGCCGGGCCTATTTCATTAGCCAATGAAGATTTTTTCAATTACCTGAATGGTACTCATTTCTATTTAAATAAAGTTTAAATTTGTATTCGTCCTTTTTTTAAATATATATTTATATTATAATCCAGATTCAAGATAATAGAGCAACAACTCCTGTAGCCATTACTTACTATGATGTCACATTCATTTACATTTTTTCAGTTGATTAACTGAATGAAGCGTTGCTCGACATGGCAGCGTTTTACGGCCTGGCCACGGGACATTTGCTGCAGTAAAAATTCGTGCGTCGCAAACAGTGGTGCAGCAGGCGACACGGCGGCAATCAGAGGATAATAATCAATTTTGTTGTGCAATTAAATATACATACACAAAAAGAATTAGCAAAATCTGTCGACTCCGTAAAAAGTTAGTAAAAATTTTTGTTGGTTAAAAACTAACATCCAATCACTTTAAAAAACAAAAGCAATAAAAGTTTCAAAGGCCATAGAAACCTGTAAATTGGTTCCGTGAACGAAAATCAATTAGATTGCCTTCTACGAACCCACCATAAAGTCATTTAGGTAAACGATTTAGATTGAAAGCTAGTAAAATGTTGGTTCCTATTTATATTGTAAGAAGCATTCAATGTTAATGAAGTTTCGTTACTTTGTATAAGAGAAGGCCACACATTTTGTACAAACAAGCCTATGGACACTTCCCATATCAGAGATCACTAGCATATTTCCAATACAATATTTTTTAACAGCAGAAAAAATATATTACAATAGAAATCATGAGAGATTGCCGCCTGCCAATAGATCAGATGCAGTAGAAAAGCTTGTGCTAACTAACCGGCCCGCGGTAATATCGATAGACCTATTAACCCACAGAATACGTCGTTATCTATGTCACAAGTTCGTGATGTTTTTGGTATATACTGTATCATCATCATCATCTCAACCAAAAGATGTCCACTGATGAACAAAGGCCTCGCTCAAAGATTTTCACAGCATTCAGTCCTGAGCTGACCTTTTCTATCGGCCACCTGCGACCTTTACCAGGTCATCTATCCACCTTGTTGCAGGCCTGCCCACGCTGCGTCTGCCAGTTTGTGGAACTATTCTGGCCCAACTAAACTAATACTATATACTGTACGTTATGCATAATGTATGCCAATGTACAAAGAAGAAAAGGAAAATCTTGAATCTGAACACATTTCTCTTGCATTCACAATACTATCTAAAAGTTTCCCAAACATAGCTCTGTAGCTATACATATATGTATGTAATAACATCTATTAATTCCCACACATAGTCGAAGAATGGCACAACAATTGCACCGCAGTGCAGTAGATAATGTCGCGCACAGGATTTAAGGAGCTCTTTTAAATGTACTGCTAAGGAGAATTCGGACTGGCGATTTTAATGTTTCGCTTTTTCTATTTGTGTCGTCTTTTTGGGTTTGTCTTTCGCATTTGGTAAGTGTTGATGTGACCCCAATTAAGAAAAGTAAAATTATCATAGGACAGGCTGAAGGTGCTAAGCTGTCTGTCGAGAGAAAATTTCAATAGTGTTAAATTGTGTGATCCATTATCGATTGTCCCAAGTCTGGGTGTTCTTTGTGTCCGTTAATTGTATGTTTGTAAAGTCCCCCGCAACACAGGGCTTGTTTCCTAGTGCGGGAGTAAAAATAAAAAAAAAACAATGTCGTTCTTATTCTATCACTAAGCTTACTTTTCAGCTATTTCACAGGTATCGGTGTTATAAATATTAAACTAAATGTTCAGTTATCAATAAATGAAAATCTACGCATAGTCAAAATAGCGCCTCACAATCTATGGTTATTGTCATCTACTGCGTATTATTCCGTACACAAGAAAGGCAGGCAACCTGATTATATCCGGGCTAGGTAAATGTTAGTTCAATCTGATCCAATATAACCCATGAACCACTGAAGGATCAATTTCGTTAATTTTCAACCGAAACAAATACCAATGTATATCGTTTGCCTGTAACGTCGAACAACGGAACCCAATTACCATTAGAGTAACTTGGTTGTTTTGCGATAGTCAATCGGTTGTGTCGTCCTGTCGGTGAGTGCGGCCACGGCCTAAGTCACGGTGAAATAGCCGGCGAGCTGAACCATCGCAATAGATGTAGCATTAGCTCCGCGACCGAACCCAACCGAGGCCTTTATGTGTGTCCCCGGGATATCGTTTGTTTTTATTAAAATCTGGTTGGACTTTTATTTTTGTTACCATGTGGTACACTTACTATAGGTTAATGTTTTGTTTGCTCTTTAT
Organism: Trisateles emortualis; assembly: GCA_947095525.1. Lineage (NCBI taxonomy): Eukaryota > Metazoa > Arthropoda > Insecta > Lepidoptera > Erebidae > Trisateles > Trisateles emortualis. Next base: position 351,074 of record OX352748.1, on the reverse strand, counting down.
GGAAAGATATTAACGCAAAATTTAAGTTTATATATAAGTTTAGTGATCATCATCATAGCAGGTTTATAATGACCATCCTGACCTTATCAGTTTCAGCGTCTTCATTAGGAAGGTGGATGGGTGAACTGGGAGATTCCATCAGTATCATCATCTTCTTTCAATCGTTCGTTATTCACATCACTTGCATAAAAATAACATTTTGATTTATTTATTTCCCAATTACAAATTTTCCGTCGGCTATAATCAACAATACCTATGTTATTCAAATCCATCAAGTACATTTGCCATAACGTATGTATATTACAATAATAGGCTTTTATGCAAAAATCGTGTTACATTTTCAATATAAAATAACGGTGTATTTTCTGTGATATAAAACATGTTTAAAAGTATTAATATTTAACACTTTCCCGGTCCCACTAAATTAATTTTCAATTCGCTACTTGTAACATGCTCGTTACAAAACACAATTATTATTAAATCTAGGTTTGGATATAGGTATAAAGGACTGGTGTATTTAAAATGAAAATATGTTTTTATGAAAATAATATCTTTTTAACAAAAAATTGAACCGACGAAAAAAAAAAAGGATTTGAAAAGTAAAAAATAATAAAGTTTTGAGTCGGCGCCAAACAAACAAGCCATCATCTCACTTTATGTATATGCTCTACGTTGGTGAATCAGTTACGTTACGGCACAGTAAACAAACAGTAGGTTATCTAAGGCCGCCCGCCGAGTTATTAGCCTACTCTTGCGTTGATACCCAGGGTTGTTCATACGATAGGTAAGCGAAACAAAAACAAGTGTCAAGTGGCCGACCCGAACGCCGGCCAAAAAAATGCGATGTACACACAAGTATATAAGTCGATCGTCAGACTACCGGAACCATATTTGGATTGAACAACACATCAGACAATAGAAAAAATAATAATTTCAAAAGTAATTAATTTGCAATATTAATTATTGTGAAATTGCCCTTATTACAACTATACCTACGCGAAAAATATGTTTACCTAAACGATGTTTCGTACTCAATCCTCTATTTTATAGTAAAACTAGACTTCTTAAAATAAACTTTAGCTCTAAACATAGTATTCAGAAAAATGCGACTCGGCTACGCTCTTAATAAAGCAAATAAACTGTGAAATAAACAATACAATACCATATTTTCTAATAATATTTAAGTATAAGTAGGTACTTATATTTCTGGTTGAGTAGGAAGTATGATAAGTCCGGGTTTGCGAAATCATTATTGAGGCACCCGAAAACACTACAATATTTTTTTCCCCTTTTTGAAGTCATGATACTCGTAATTTACGACAAGTGTCCGCCGCCCGCGCCGGCGAGAGTTGACGAACGCAAGCGGTCATGTAGCGTACGCGCGTGCTCGCGCTGCACAGCCCGCACTGCCGCCACGTTATTCCTACCTTATATTATGCTAGCGTGTGCGTGAAATCGCGTGCCGACATGGCGCGCGGCGCGCACGCACACATTCAAACCGAGAGGCACGTTTGTATGAAGATGTTTTACTGTTTGTTTACTGTGGTTACGGCGAGTATTATATATGTAGGTATAGATTAATTTGCTTATTCGTTAGTTTGGCGCCGACTCAAAGTTTATTATTTTTTACTTTTCAAATCCTTTTTTTTTCGTCGGTTCAATTTTTTGTTAAAAAGATATTATTTTTTCATTTTTTGTGACTTACATATACAAATCAATAATTATACATCACAAATTGGTTATAAAGTCCTTATGATCTCAATCAAAAGACGCGCACTGGTCTACCAGTGCACGTCTTTTGACTGAGATCACTGCGCTGTGTAAATCCTTATGCTATGTAAACATAAGCCTTAAGCTTACGTTTACATAAAGATTTACACAGCGCAAATAAATCCTTATGCTTATGTATACATAAGCATTAACTGGCCTGTTGGTCTAGTGGTTAGTGACTCTGACTGCTACGCCGGAGGTTGTGGGTTCGATTCCCACCCAGGACAAATCTTTGTGTGATGAGCACGAATGTTTGTTCTGTGGGTGTGTGTGTGTGTTGGGTGTAATTTATTTATAATAAGTATGTATTTAGAAATATATAAGTATGTTTATCAGTTGTCTAGTTACCATAGTTCAGGCTCTGCCTAGTTTGGGATCAGATAGCGATGTGTGAGTCGTCTCGAAAATATTATAATTATTAAGGTAATTATTATAACACAGCGCAGCGTTAATATACGACCACGTCTCAGATGTATAATGTTCATCACTGGTAACATACACGGGTCAAACATTTTTGTCTTGAGATACTGTGATATTTAGGACAGGGAGATATGGCTAAGCCATTCAAACACTACCCAGCCGAATCCGATTAGCGAGTAAAACCTTTAACGAGTTACTACTTTTGACAAGTGACCTGTTATGGTGTCCTCTTCGAGCTTTTCGGGGGTGTTGAATACGAATATAACATCTATTTCGTGATCAAAGATGGAGAACGCGATTTTTTCTAAAAAGTCAATATATCTTTGTATTTTAGAAGTTTTTTTTTTTTTATTACTTACCCTTATTTTTGTAACTTTGATTAAACAATAACATCAAAATCTTTATTTTCCTTTTCTTTTAAGGCAAGTCCCTCGCTAGGTAACAAGCCCTGTGTCGCGGGAGACTTTACAAATTTACAATTGACGGATACAAAGTACACTCATATTAGGGACAACCATTGGCACCACTATGGGTCACACAACTTTTTTCCCGTATGGACATTGAACCTAAAACACGCCGCGTAGTGGTAAACGGTGAGGTAACCACTTATGCCACTGACCCAAATATCGTCTTATAGTCCACAAAACATTTTTTTTAGGCTAACTAAGCTGCTTAAAATATCCTGACATTAATATTTAATACTTTTATCCTTCGTCTAGGTGCTTCTTCTATTTCTCAGCATAGATGTTGCTGTGGTAAAGCCGTCGATAGGCTGGCGTCGATAGGCCCGTATGGACATCGAACCTAAAACACGCCGCGTAGTGGTAAATGGTGAGGTAACCACTTATGCCACTGAACCAAATATCGTCTTATAGTCCACAAAACATTTTTTTTTAGGCTAACGAAGCTGCTTAAAATATCCTGACATTAATATTTAATACTTTTATCCTTCGTCTAGGTGCTTCTTCTATTTCTCAGCATAGATGTTGCTGTGGTGAAGCCGTCGATAGCCTTGGACACCACGACCTGTCATGCAGCAGGAGTGCAGGCCGCATATATTTTTTAATAACAAACAAACAAGCATATGGCCCGCCTGATGTTAAGTAGTTACCGTACCCTATGGACTTTTGCAATACTTACCAGGGGTATAACTTGTGTGTGTTGCTGACCCACCTTTTTACACTAGGGCTTTAAAATGGAGTATACCTGAGACAGGAAAACGTTTCTTTCAAAATGCATACCTAAATGAGCGCTGGAGACCTGTATGGGTACAGGTCGCCAGCGCTCATTTAGGAACACAACTACATCGCTGTGTGTAGTTATTTGGCTGTGGTTTTCTGTAAGGTGGAGATCCTACCCCATTCGGGCTTGCTCGTTAGTATAGCGCCCTACATCTCTTAAAATATATCTCGGCACGCTAACCTAAATGACATACTCCGACGCGCTCTTGTCACCACTGGCGTTACAGCTGTACGGGAACCCAATTGTGTATATATATTGTGTACACAACGATGGTAAGAGACCTGATGGTATGTCTTTACTGCCCTGGAAGATGGGTAGGCCTTTGATGTGTCTACGCCATCACGCCATCCCATCTCCCAAGCACAGCAGGTGGAGCTGCTGTTGCATCTGCGGAGACTCTCAAGGGGCGCCAATACAGCATTCTCATCGGCGATTATGTTTTTGAGCCGTTTGGGTGGGGTGCAAGTGCTCGCGGTCTTTTCAAAGCTCTGTCGAAGCGTTTAATCGACGCTTCACGTGACCAGAACGCTGGTTTATATTTGGCTTAAACAATAAGCATTGCCATTCAGCGTGGCAATGCTGCCAGTCCCTTGGCCGCGTTTTCAGTAGACAGGCCGAGGTTTTTTTTTATTAGAATCTATAATCGAACATTTCGAATTAATTACCATTATTATTATTATTTTTATATTTATTACAAAATTTATTAAATATGTTTATTCTAATCTGTAATAATATAGGCAATTAATGTTTTAATTATAATCAGAGTACTTAGATTTAGATTTAAATTTGTACGCTTCAATGCAAAACATAAACCATGTTCTATGATTACAAACAAAGATTTTGATTTTGATTTTTGCTGCACTAATGGAAAATAACTAATTTATTTTAAGTCGGCGCTAAACATTTATTTATTACCATTTCACTTTACGTAATAAATAATTTGCTTGTTTGATGGTTTGTTAGTAGTTAAGTAGCTGCTATAAACTATTGAAGAGTGCCCTTAACTGTCTCCCGTGTCGGTTGTAGATCAATTTAATGTCTCCTTGATGATGAAGTGTCATTAAAACTGTATATGTTTAGCAAATTTTAACAAAATCGGTAAACAAATGTAAATGTTATGAGTAAACAATCAATTATTCCCTATTTATTTAACTGAGGGGTATTATTTCTAGTTGAAAATACGGAGTCTCCGAAAATCTAATAATTTACAATCAGAGTGCATCTTATGACCTCTCCAATAAGCCTAAACACGGCTAGAATACATTGTTTATTTATGGAGTTCCGATGCTTATGCCACCCAAGTTCATCATCAGATTAGTTTAATGGTACCATTTTCATCAAAAACATTGAATTTACTTTATTACAGTCGCTGTAACTATCTTATTCGATATCTATATTATCCTATCGCCATTCGTAAAATGCTTATTATTGAGAACTTCTGGCAGTCATTTGTGGTCTTCTTCATCTGTTTTACTTCACCAAATGATACTTTCTGAATGCAAATGCTTGACTTATTGTAGAAAATATCAAAATCGTTATATGTTTGCCTATAATATTTGAGGAGTTCTCTCAATTCCTCATGGATCCCATCATAAGAGCTGAATGTCGTTAAAATGGGACCAACTTCAAAGTATATCCTATCGAATAAAAAAAGAATTATCGAAATCGGACGACCCTGTAAAATGTTATGCGTGGTCATACATAAAAAAAAATAAAAAAAACAAATATACGGGTCGACTTGAGAACCTCTCTTTTTTTTTTCGCCGGTTAAAAATACATAATCAAAATGAATAAAATATATTTTTGAAAATGGAATAAAACAAAAATGCCGAGTGGAAATAATAATGATTATTTAGATTCGTGAACAATGTAACTATGTACGTGTGCATGGACTCGACAAATGAATGACGGATCTAAATTGAATTTGCAGCAGCTTGTGTGTAGGTAACACACAAGCCCCTCTAGACAAGTGGCATAAACGATTGTCGAATCGAAAAGTTAAATAAAGCAAATGTATGGGATTTGACATAAGTTTACGACATTATATCGTAGACTTACGTCAAATCTCATAAATTTGTTTTTTTGACTTTTCGATTCGACTACCGTTTATGCCACTTGTCTATACGCTAAGCTCTTTAATAGTTGAAAACATTTCGTGTTCATACAGTTCGGCGGTTTGACAGCTCGCCTTATCTACACTTGTGCACTTTTAGGCCTCCGTTTTAAATTCACAATTCTACTTTTTCCACTATTACAATTTTAACAGGTGACCTATTGGTCTTGTATTGTGTACGACTTTGAAAGATTATGTTTTCATTGTCTACTCAAGATCAACGTGGTAAGAGCGAATATCAAGAACTGTCTGACTATTGTAACTAAGATCAGTGACAAAGAGAGTATAGTATTTGTAATGGGTACGGATAGTAACTGGTAAAAACTTGAATACAAGATGAATGACGTAAAGATGAGATCTCTGAGTATAAGTGCGTGAAGGTAAGGTAACTAACGAACAAACTAATAAACAAGTAAACGGTATTTTGCGTTTATTATATTAGTATCGGTAAGTATACACTGTATAAAGAAAATAAGTTTTTTTTTTTTATTTTAAAAGACAACTCCCGCACTAGAAAACAAGCTCTGCGTCGCGGGGGACTTTACAAACATACAATTAACGGACACAAATTACACCTAGACTTAGAACTACTCTTTGTGGGTCACACAAAGTTTTATCCTGCGGGCATCGAATCCACAACCTCGTGCACAGCAGGCGCATACTGCGACCACTGGACCGCAGTCAGCACTGGAAGGCAGTCAAGTCAACTTGAGTATACAATGAGATATAATGTCGACGATCTACGAATAGGGCTTATAACTTAATTGAAATTATAAAGTCCTTATGGCGACCGTTTATTTCGAGTAAGTAATATCTTCATTTTCCATTTGCGACAAAATGTGTTCCACAAAGAGAAAATAGTATTTTAATATGAGAGGTTTAAAAATAAATTTAAATTGCTCGGCGGTCTGCCGCGGTAAATCCCCGGAGCATTTAAAATGTCGTTTAAGTTAAACAATATGGCCTAGGTCTCAGCACTAAGCTAAGGTTTGCTTATATTTACGTTTCTGTTTAAACTAGTCGTTATTTATTAAGTTTGTATGTAAAATATATGGTCCAACCATTTTTTTTTATCGATTTAAATGGGATTTTTCACTGGCAAATGGTTAACGTTAATGGAGATTATTAACATCAGTGAAATATCCCTTTAAAATCGGTCCAGCTGGTGCGGAGATTAACCAAAACAGACTGTCGGACAACAAAAAATTGAGATTGTATTTTTGTTATTAGTGCCATGTAGTTCATATGTAGGTATTAAGTAAAAAGCTACTAGTTTTGTATTGCAAACAATTCAATTTTATTTATTTGTATGGATTTTTGCTTCACAATCTAAGAAGATAAAAAAGAATGGTACAAATTATTAAAAATTCAATATCTTCAATATTAATATCAAAAATATTATTAATACATATCTTAACTAATAATAAAAATACATTAATGCACCGACGGATCTGAGGTATATAAGTTAATATTCTAATGTTCTAAGATTTTGTGTCGATCTTATATATTATTATTGTTCATAACTTATGTGAACTTTTGTACTCGTACCTACTTCTGGTACTTCTTTGAAGTCGACGCAGCGCTTTATAACCTAAACAGACTGATTTATTTGGTTTTTATTTGGTTTTGTTGTAACTAGGCTGAAAGTTTGTTAAGACGGCGACCGAATACCAATGGAAAGGGTTAGATACTCGCGTTTTATTAGTTGTCGAAATAATTTAAAGGGGACAAAACCGCTAAATATAATTTACTTTAAACTTAAACGAATCAAAGTTGTCTGAGTCACTATTTGAATAGGTTTTGTAGCGACTGTTCGAGCTTTGTGTTGTGAACGCTACAGAGCGACACATCAATGTATTTCTAAACTGTTGTTATTTTTTTTTCTATAAAATAATAATTATAATGTCCTCCTAACCGAATTTCGGTCACGACGGCTAATCTCAACGGAGATTTGCCATCTGCGCGGGAGATATTATAGTGCACAAGTGTGTGCGCAAACACAAGTGCACTCTTTATTCCCTCACTCTCAGTCCGATGGGACGGCAAATCCGACACGACCGGAGAGAGATCAGGCGTAGGACCAACGGCTTTACGTGCTATCCAAGGCACGGGGGTGTAAACACCACCAATTTCCTAACTTCGGGCATGTATTGTGAATTTCTTAATAGAAAAACCTGATTTCGATTTTTGGCCCGACCCGGGAAACGAACCCGGAACCTCGCGATCAGCAGTCTCACACATCGACCACTGAGCCATGGAGGCAGTTTCTATAAACTATTTATAAAAAGGCAGCATTTGAAATGATTGTGAAAACAACATTAAGTAGTTCTAAGGCTTGTGCATTGCATGTAGATAAGAAACGATTTCATAATTAATCCAAATAATAATTTTAACAGCATGGCAGGTTTGTTACTATAATATGTAGTAGTTTAGGAATTAACTACCTACTTGAATGTGTTCAATAGTATGTGCTCATGTACAACACGTACAAGTTTACTGGTCCGTTAAGGGTAACAATGTTTCAATTGTTAGTAACAAGTTTTGAATAGCCCAAACTGGAATAACAGGATAAAATACCAAATACAAGCTGAACAAAGCGGGATATTACTTTTAACCGAACTATTGGCGTTAGGCATCGTTCGACATTCCTGAAGCGGTTTCAATTCAGTCCAACTACGAGCACAATTTAGACACTTGTACAATGCCATTCCTGAGGGAATCACCACAAAGCAGTCCCCCCACCCTCTCTAACACTACGTCTTGACCCCTCGAGTCTTAGAACAAAGCGATTAGAATTAACTATTTGTTGGACTGTACTACAAGTTGAACACTTAACTGATCTATGTTTGAATGCCTTTAGTTTGTGGATAAGTAGTTTGTTTGATACACTGGTTTTATTAGCTAGTTTTAATAGATTTTTTTAGGTTATTTGAGAAAAGGTCGTGACTTCTCATGTTCAGTGTAACATGGTGTTGGTAACAAATGGAACTGACGAACTGTTGACGACTCTGGACGATTCTGGCTTGCTATTAAGAATGACATTAAAGAAACTCAAAATTTGTTTAGGTATGTCTATGTTATACTTACCTAAAGAAACGATCCCTCATTATTAGCTAAATTTATTTTTTAGTCACTGTACCTATATTGTTTACTTTTTATTGACATTTTGTATGGTATATTGGTTTCCATCCCTTGTTACCACAAATATTGTAACTCATACCAAACTGTAAATGTTATACTCTGGCAATTAAAAAGAGTGGGCTGAGTTTCTTGCCCTCGGAAACAGCAAATAGGCCATAGTAAAAAAAAATGTTGGCATTTGTTTTTATGACATTCATACATTTGATCTAAATTAATAAATGAGTTTGACTTTAACTCAATAGGATTAAATATAAAGCACTTACGACCATTTTTTGTTTTTAACTAACACTACACAGTTCACTTACTTTATTTAAGGAACTTTTGTGCAAAAATTGTATATTCTTAATTACAACAAACATTTACCAAATATATACTGTTGTTACTTTTTGTATTTATTATTAGATGTATATATAATCGATAAAACAATAGCAGGGTCAATATATTAGTTACACCCTCCGTCGTCATCACATTATAGCTAATAATAGCTCGGTACACAATTAAGAGACACAAACTGTTTAGCTCCTAAACTAAGTTCAACTATTTGTGCACCAGTTTATCCTTCAGCTCGGTATCGACAATTAAGCCGTTCTATCCTTGAGAGGTAATAACAGCTGGCTATTTATCTACTTAATTAGACAGTATCAGGTTCATTACCCGGACGGTACAATGTATTTGTATAAATGTAGTGAAATATGAATATTCCGCAATAATAAAGTAGTTTCTTTTTACTGCCTCGGTGGTTCAGTGGCTGTGGGCAATGGGTTCGATTCTTACACAGGACAAAACAATTGTGTGACTCAGAAATTTTTGTCAGTTAATTGTATGTTTTTAAAGTTCCGCGCGACACAGAGCTTCTTTAGTGCGGGATATGTCTTTTTAAATCAGAAAAAAAAGTTATTAGGTTGCGTTTATAGGACTCAAGCTGCTGTCAAAAGTCAATCAACGACTGTGGCTAAAACTAAAATTTTAAAATTATTTTTGTGCAGATGTGTGTGGGCACACGCGTGTGCAATCTTTATTCTTTCACTCTCGTCGTTTTATGAGACGGCAATCAATGAAAAGACCAGAGACCAACGCAAGATCAACAGCTTAATGTTCTTTTTCAAGCTACTGAGAGTATTGAAAAATATTTTCGGTTGTCAGTTGTCAGCCATCTATCTCTTTGCTCTCTTTTGTTAGATTTGTTGAGCCGTTTAGTCTTAAAAGGTAACAAACATATTTACTTACGCATATAAAAATGTCAGTATGGATACACGTAACACTCTTTCCCCTCCCTCCAAAGTGACACTTTTATAAAGTGAGCACAGAAGTGTAGACAGTGTAAAGTGGTGTGGTGCGGAGCCTTGTTATTGTGTCAAATGAATGTGAATAGATCGTAATGATGTGCGCCACTGTGTATGTACTAGAAATACTGTATGAATGAAGGCTATGGGGTTACTTTAATTATGTTATTTTTAGAGTTCATGTTTTCAAAAGAAAAGCGTCACTTAAAAAATCTTATTTTTATACTGCCTGCTGTTAAATTTTAGAGCATCATTCATCCATCACCATCTGGCGGGTCAGATGGTAAGCAGTCGCCGTCGACTACAATGGACGACGAACAAAGCCACCTAATCAATAATTAAAATGCGATTACATTACAAATACCAGTACGTACATAGGTATTGTATCGAAACCATCTAGCTATATACTTAGTAGGTACTCAAATACCATCAATATTTTATGTTAATGACCATATTCTGTATGTATGAAGCTAAGTGATACGCAAGTGATACCTCTGGTACTGCAAGCGTCCATTAGCTACGGTAATTGCTTACCATCAGGCGGGCCGTATGCTTGTTTGCCACCCAAGTAGTATAAAAAGTAATAAGGTGGCCAATCTCAATGGAAGTTAACCAACTGTTCGGAAAACATATTATTGAGTTCAAGTGTGGGCAAATACCGGTCCTCTCAGTTCCTTCACTCTTATAGTGCTATGAGACGGTAATTCGATATGAATGGAGAAAGATCGAGCAGAGGACCTCCTCGTTATGTATCAAAATAATAACATAACATGATGGCATGATTTGTTAATGCGAGAGCCCTCTAAAAATATCCTAAACGATAAGTCTTTAAGGTAAAGGTAAAAATAATTAACGACGGATAATTCATAATCGTCATTAGCTTGACTGGTGAAATAATAGATCGTTAAGACAAATCGTGTTACATAGGGGTTTTTAAAAAGTTATTTGATAAAGCTTGTTTAAATCCATTCGTAAAGGTGTGTGAAGTGTATCGCTGTAGAATACATAGATAGGAATGGCCACATCACAGATATAGGGCCACATACTGACAAGTGACGGTTAATAAGTAAGTCTAATTTGTGATTACACTTTTTCTGATTTAAGTGAACCTTCTCAAATAATTTAAAACATTCAAATAAGGTTAGTCCTTATTTTATAGCGCACATCTGTACTGACAATTAATTTTCCAATATTTTAAAAGTTAGATAGTGTCACTCTTTCGTTTGCTTTGACAAATTTTGTACTAAACACCACCTGAATACGCAGCTCTGTATTGATATTCGAAGCACAACAACTCTTAACGATTTATTTTTAAGTTTATCTGTTTATAGGTGTCTGTTAAAAAAACACGGTTTTACACGAAAAGACCATTGAGGCTGTCGCCCAAGTACCTTATTGTGAAATTACATAAAAAACATCAGTTTCTGATTTATCTTTGCACTGAGCGGAATGCACAAATATATATAACAAACATTTATAACGAGATTCAGCTCATTTGTGTACACCAAAGCTTTTAACCCGTTTTCTGGAAATGCATTAATTAAATCGTAGCGTTTTCGTAGCACCCGCTACGCCTGTCGTAGACAATGTCTACGACTAGGGCTGTCCTACTCTAATTAAGCCAGTTGTCTTTATTTTATGATTGCAGGCGTCCTACTAATTTAGATGTTTCAATATGTATATTGTAAATCGGGTGCTTTGTAAGCTAAGTAACACAATACATCTGTTTTTATAACAGCCAGGAGAAACTTCGTAAGCTAATTTTTATTCTGAGGATTTTTTTAAAGTTTTGTTTTATGCAGCTTTTGTATCGTGGTGTATCGATCAGCGTTTCTCCTCTTTGTTATTCAAACAAATGAATGAATGTCTGAAGGCAACATAATTATGTTGTCTTCAGACATGCATGGAACATTTTTTGTATTTCATACCATAATGAATATCATTTTACTTTTGTAAAAATAGCAGTTAACCACGAGAACTATTTCCGTGGTTTTAATTAGCACTTATTATCAAGTGCACAAGTAAATAATTTAAGCAAATATCGTTGTTACTTATTGGCTTTTGTGGTTTTTACATAATATTTTATTTCTTATATTTATTTTTAAATTTATCTTGTATTAATTCCGGAAATGATAAAACATTTTTTTTGTGTTTATGTTATTATTATTTATTTATTTATATGTGTTTGTGTTCTTATTTATTTACGGACGCACGTATTCGTATACGTATTAATGTACGCACATTGTATGTTTTAATTACCTACAAGCACAGTTTAAATAAGCCTTTTATGAAAGAGTCCTTATACTGTGCTACAAGTATGTTTAATAAATTTATTACCTGACAAGAAATAGGTTTAAATACTAATAATTACCGTTAATCGTATCTTATTTTTTTTATAACTGGCAACCCTGTACGAGTGAGAACGCATAGTTTTACAAAATTACGTTTGATTTTAGCGAATTACTCTAGTGTTAATTTTGGGGTATAACTGTTTTTTGCTCGGATGCCATTGTGGTTAACTGGAATACTAAAAGGGTATCTGTTTAAGGCATATTTATTCTGTAGATGTCATATAATAAACTAGTTAACTAAGTATTTTTGTTATAGTTAGTTAGTTTTGAATATAATCTACTTATTAAGCATATAATTTAATAAATTAATTTAATTTTGTGGAGCCTGTGTAACTGCACTGACATTTAAATGAATAAAGAATTTATTAAAGGGTACATTTTGGCTTGCTTATAAATATAATTGTTGGGAAGTTGTTTTATGTTTTTCACAGAATATTATTTAAATGCACCTTAAATATAAATATATTTAATACACTACTTAAAACCTTTATGTTCCAATATAGTAAATATATGATATTATATTTTACTTAATCAGAGCGTTCACATGATAATAATAAAATGTTTGCAATATCAACGTAATATTAAAACTCGGCTTGTTGAAAACAAGCTAATGATTGTCGAACTAAGGAGCAATCCCACTAACGCAGGTGATACACATACATACATACACGCGATACAAGGCGTCAATATTGTTGTATATCAATTACATTATAATTATGTGTCAAACTGTTTAATAGAATAAACCTATACTAATAGTATAAAGCTGAAGAGATTGTTTGTTTGTTTGGTTAAACGCGCTAATCTCAGAAAGTACTGGTTCGATTTGAAAAAATATTTTTTTGTTGAATAGTGGTTCCCACGCTATGATTAATAGGAGCGAAGCAGTAGTGAGATATGTTGCAAAATCGGGGAAAATATTCCAAATTACCACGCGGATGAAGTCGCGGGCGACCCCTAGTTAGTTACAAAATAAATGACGGGGAATATTTTGGTGAAACGTGACCAATTGAAGGCTTTAAGTTATATCTCTAATATGACCTGACCTTACTGATATATGAGTTATTCTCTAATATTTTAAATAATAGTCGGGTTAGAACTTTCAGTGGTTTTTAACAAACAAAGAAGCAGATATAAATTTGTATTCAGATAAAAACTAGTAAATACAAGCTCATACACCTCCAGGATAGTGTTGCTTTGACAAACGATCATTAGATGCAGCCTGGCGACGTCATTAGCCGGCACTCGACACCTCACCTCCCCTCCGCACTCCGCACCCCGGGGGGTGCTCACGTCATTATAAAATAACCGACATACAGTGTGATGTAGTGCATTATATAATGTACGTGCCCTGACGTGTGCGTGCTTGTTAATGTATAGTAGGTTTTCGGTAAAAAAAATAATCATTTTTTATTATCTGGATATATAATTAAAATTATAGGTATTATGAATTTAAAGACGATTGGCTAACAAATAAAGGACAGCCTAAACTCTAAAAACCTTACGCGCTTACATTGAACTTCGTGTAGAGGCTAGTGAAGAGTTCTTTATAAAGATTTAATGCAAATATTATACTCATCTTAATATATATATTTCTTGTGTGCGTGTGTATGTGACTGAACTCCTCCTAGACGGGTGGACCGATTTTGATGAAATTTTGTGTGGGTAGGGCCCTGGATGGTTTAGATTCACAATTGGACCCGGTAGGTGGCGCTGCTGTCGGTATTTCAGCTTTTTCCGGCAGGACGACGTCTGCCAGGTCCACTAGTATTATATAGTTTTTCAATTTCTCAAAACCTTTGTCTTTTTATAATACAACGTTTGTTTACTATGTAAGTCGTTATTCAAATTGTTTTTATTATTGACGAGCGGACAAGAGCCAACGATATAATTAAGTTAATTAAGCATCTATTTTGTTCACAAAAACATATTTATTCTTTCATTTTAATTACAGACTACTAAGACTGTTTATTTGGAAAAATATAATGAGTTTAACCCTGAGTGCTTGTCCAATAAATGAAATTATACACAACACACGTTAAAATACCACCGGCGGCAACCGTGTGCGGCGAGTCTATATAAAATGTATGAAAACTACATGAAATAGGTCGGTGGCGGCGTTTTTGTGGGACAACATACACAACGGGACGCGGATCTCCTACGCGGACCACGTTACGCGCGCCGGCTCAGATAATCTACCTAGTAGCATACAACTAGCTAAAATCAAACCGACTTCAAAAAGCTAAAAATAACTGAATACAGATTGAAGTCGGTGCCAAACTGAATATTAGGTGACAGGATGAACATAGCACCGACTTCAATCTGTATTCAGTTATTTTTAGCTTTTTGAAGTCGGTTTGATTTTTTTTCTAAAAAAAAGCATACGTCCTGGCAGTTACCGTAGCTTAAGGACACCTGCAAGGTATTACTGTTGTTTTTATTACCGACCTATTATTTACACCAGGACTTTAATATGGAGAATCTCTGGGATAGGAAAACGTTTGTTTCAAAACGCTTCCCTAAATAAGCGCTGGAGACCTGTACACAGGAGCACAACAACTACACCGCTGTGTCAAGTTATTTAATTGGCTGTGGTCTTCTATAAGGTATATTTAATGCAACAAAAAAAAATGCATCATATAAGTGAACACGCATAAGTTATGCTGATTCTTAGCTATTTGTCTTAAGTTTGATACCCAGGCATTTCACTAGCATACTACTATTACATTGTAAAATCCGCTGAAATACAAAACAACTCGCTATTGAGGTTTAGGCGGGTTGTAACACGGCTGCTACATTATGTCAAATAAACAAACAGTGATCCTTTGAAAACAAGACAACACGTGTCCTGTCTATATTGCCGATAGAAAGTATCGTAACATATTCATACTGCGTGTCACTTCGCCCAGAGACAATAATACACAATTACCCTCACTATTGAAAATAAACTTTATGTACTAACATATACAGTTCAAATTTCAGGGCTGAATTGTCGTTTAGATATTGAATATGGAAGGTGAAGCGACCAATACATCGTGATTTATCAGAACGTATTGGCGGTAGTGACGCGTTTGTCCCTTGGAATAGAAAATAATACATCTGGATATGTGTGAGTATAGCCGCGACGTCGGTGATCGCTTAAAGCATGTAACTGTCATGTTTATTCGACGGTTTAAGGATTATGTTTGTTTGTTAAGGGCTAAATATCAAGAGAGGTATGGCACCATACTGCTTACAGAAGACCACAGCCAAATAATCTGAGTAAGAGAGTACAGCTCTCCAGCGCTCATTTAGGCATGCGTTTTGAAAGAAACGTTTTCCTATCCCAGGGATACTCCATCTTTAGGCCCTGGTGTAAAAAAAATGGGTAGGCAACACGCAAATGACACCTCTGGTATTGCAAGCATCCACAGGCTACAGTTACAGCTTAATCTTTTTTATATACTTGGGTGTCAAACAAGCATACGGCCCGCCTGATGTTAAGCAGTTACCGTAACTCATGTACATACGCTTGTAGTTTATTTATTCCTGCTATATTAATTAGAAATATCGTCGTAGCCGACTATTATCATAACACATCTAAATCAAACTGATGAACAAACTTTGTGCCTACGTCACAAAACTCTTGGACGCTCCCAGGAGACAATGCATGATATATAGCCTCTTTTTGTTACACAAACACCTCTCCAATAATTTTGCCGAAGATCAATGGAGGAAAGAGAATGGTTCCGTGATTTGTGATGTATGAAACAATAAGGAGTATCAATATCAGGGAGTAAACTATTGTTTGATAGAAGTTGAGTGAAAATATGGATCACGAATTCATGACTGATGCATGGTAGGATTTTATCGTTTACCTACTATTGTACGTCATATCATAAGTTCGATTCCTACAGAAAAGTTTCATGACTACAACAAATTTGGGGTAAGTATATCACCCTTGAAAATGAATAGTATACTTAGTAATTATTTTTATTGCCTATTCCTTTGCACCTGGTGAAGTTCTACATTATAGCTGATGAATAAAATAACTTCCCATGCCTGCCCTCCTAGACAATATTATTATATACTAGCTGTACCCGCGACTTCGTTCGCGTGTTCAGTCTTTTACTGTAAATCTGAAAACTACAAACTTTCATCGGCTGATTGTCATCTTTAGCGGTTACATTTTAAAAAACCTTTCTTAGCGGATGCCTTTATCGTAATAGCTATCTGAGTGTCTAGTGATTTAAGAGGAAATGCGGGCGGAGAGACTTTTGAATATTAGGTATTTGAATAAACTATCGCTGTCGCTCTGCGAGCGCTCGGCCGCGCGATTTGAGCGACAGGGACAACTGCATATCCGACTAAACAGCATAAGTAAAAAGTCGTAATTCGAGGTTTGGCTCTCGCCTATTTCCTCCTCCATTATTAGACCAATTTAAAAGATATTTCGTAAACTGCATGATTAGGATATAAAATGTGCCCCTATGTTTTCCTTTTTTCAATAACAGTTGTCATATTTGTATACCAGGCCTATGTTGACAGCCGTCTAAAATGGTTATTTTGAGCATTTTTAAGGGTTTCTAGTGCTTATAAATATAATGAATCATTAAAAAGGAAAACATAGGAACATACAAGAAGTTGATATTAATTTTATTGCAAAATATGTTTACTTTAAGATCGTGAACCAGGTAGAAAACAGGCGAGAGCGTTTCTATGGAGAATAGACACACCGCATTTCCTCTTAAACTGTGCGTTTGTTGATTTGTCAATTACGTTTTTCTTTTGAACATTAAGGTTCTGCAATTAATAAACTTCATAAAGAAATATTCCTTGTTTGTACGATTGTTCTGCTCTTCAAATTGTCTTAGCGCAAACGTGAACAATCTTATAGCCTATCGCATAGCTTATCTGTGCTTAGCTTATGCCCTGTAGAAATTTCTGCATCCATACATTTCGTTTTAAATTGGTCACTTCTTACCTGATAGGATTCCGTGTGGTGACGGATTAAGAATACAAAATATCACCACCCCTATCTATCCCAAGGGTGTCCTAAGAGTCGACTAAAGGAGTAATTCAGGCAGACAATATCGACTGCAAGAGAAGGAAAATTCACATCAATTACATAAGCTCCCGGAACAAAACTGAATAAAAAACCAGTAAACTAAACCCTATTTATTATAGTCGACAATATTGGTGAGAGTTCAACGTAAATTCAATATATATGTAGGTATCTATTAGTATGTATATCTCTGAAACCATGCATTTTTTTTGTAAATTGTTTAATTACGAAGTTTCGGTGCCTATATCCAGCTGTATAATCATATTAGTTTAATTGTACCATTTCAATTTGCTCATTGAATGTGATTAGTTACAGTCATTTAATTACACATTATGTCCGATCTCCATCAACTAATTATTTATCATTGAGAAGTTGGCCATCTGCATATATATACTTTATTAGTTTCACTAACGAATTGATGCTTCCTGAATGCATTTGTTTGATTCATTGCAGTATGCCTAGATAGTATTTGAGAGGTTTCTCAATTCCCTACGGATCCGATCACCAGAACTGTTTTTTTTAATGAGAACAATATGAAAAACTATCCATTCAATTGCAAAATGTTTTTTAAGAGAAATTTTTCAGAACGAACGAACGAACTCAGGCCCTCTGAAACCTTAGAAGACGACAGCCAAATACACAGCGGTGTAGTTCTGTTCCTGTGTGTGAGTATAGGACTCCAACGCTCACTTAGGGATCAATTTTGAAAGAAACGTATTCCTATCCCATGGATACTCTGCTCCCATCTTATGGCCCTGGTGTAAAAAATGGGTTGGTAACACGCAAGTGATACCTTTGGTACTGCAAGCGTCTATAGGCTACGGTAACTGCTTAACATCAGCTGGGCCGTATGCTTGTTTGCCACAAAAGTAGTTCTATCTCAGCCATAAGACATCCACTGCTCGACATAGGCTTCCCGCCAGGTTTTCCACATCAGTCGGTCCTGAGCTGACCTTGTCCATCGGTTGCCTGCGACCTTTACCAGGTCTTCGGTCCACCTTGTTGGAGGCCTGCCCACGCTGCGTCTTCCAGTTCGTGGTCGCCACTCTAGAACCTTTCTGCCCCAACGGCCATTGGTTCTGCGAGCTATATGCCCTACCCATTTCCACTCAATTTTTCGAGCTTTGTCGATCACTTAAAAAAGAATATTACAAATCGGCCCTTAAATGACGATGTTTAGGGATAAAAAAAAACAATGCAATTATTTTAGGGAACCTCATCTTTTAAAAGTCAGTTAAAAATATATATCAGTTAAGTATTCCGATGAGACAGAGGCCGATCACGCGTTTCGCTGTGAGTAATTTTTGTGGTCGCGAATAGACACATAGTATCATGGACTTTTTTTTAGATCTATTTAGGAATAACATTGCCTCCTACGGCAAGATTTTGCCTAGTCGTTTAACTATCATCGTAATACTTCAGCCAATTCACACTCACAAAACTATAATGGAAGAATTACGCCATCACCTGGTGAAAATCGTATTAAATTTTATTGGGTAGTTATTGAGTTTATCTTGACCAGACAGATTCGGTGGAGTGTTTTCTTTTCTCTGCTGCTTTCCTGATTACCTAATTTAAAGTATTGTTAAATGTTAGCGCCTACAAAAAATTAAATAGCAATTATTTTGTAGGCGTTTATTAGGCGTTTCTAATTTAGTCAGTGATTGTCTGAGGTCTTGGCATTATTTACCCCTATTTTTTTTAAATAAAATATAGCCTATGTTACTCGCAGATAATGTAGCTTTTTAATGGTGAAAGAATTTTTAAAATCGGTCCAGTCGTCTTTGAGTTTATCCATTACATACAAACAAACAAACAAACAAAAATACAAATCTTTCCTCTTTATAATATTAGTATAGATTATTACTAGTTGTTGCCCGCAGCCCCGTCCGCGTGGATGTCGGTTATCGCTGAAAAAAGTAGTCTATGTATTATTCCAGACTATAATCTATCTCTGTGCCAAATTTCATCCAGATCCGTTCAGTAGTTTTTACGTGAAAGAGTAAAAAACATCCATCCATCCATTCCCACAAACTTTCACATTTATAATATTAGTAAGAATTGCGACATTGTTTTATTATGTCTTCTCATTGTCATTGTCTTATCACTTGCCCTCTGAATAGAAAGTGAATGTTTTGAGCTAAAAGATTATTTAATATTAACAGTTTTCCATACAAAGTATACAGTATTTTTTTATTTCCCTCTTCATTTTCACCTTCCATTTTTGCGTAACCACAAATATACCACGAAATTAAAGACATAAACCTCTGTGTAAGTGTTCCCAAGATTGTCGCGCCGCCATCAAGCACGTAGGTACCGATCACGTATGAAGGCTTTCATGCAAAACGTTGTAATTCTCGGAGCTATTGACCGCCGACATTTGGCATAAACAAACCAAACATGGTTGTTGCTCATGCCAGTAAAAATATTAATACAAATACTGGTCGGTGTTCCAGTATTGAGTTATAGATATTACAAGATATCTTTTGTGGTGATTTAGAATATAAAATACATATTTCATCCAGCTTGGGTAAAAGTTTTGTTGTGAATGTTTAGCCCTTTGTAACTTTTTGTAGGTCTTGTGGTCCAGGGAAAGGTTGACTGACCAAATAAGAGCGGCAGTAAATGGCTCTTCATCACTGAATGAATGTACGAGGAAGGCGGCCATCAGAGAAGAGTGGCAGCGCGTTATTAAGCTTGCCACTAACACCTGAAGTGATGATCACGACCACTCTGTCAAGAGTGATACCTATAGAGAAGCAGAATGTTGGTCTAAGTAAACCAACGCGAGACAATGTTTTAGTTATACTTTCTCTGGTGTAGCAGTAGACTACATAAGATTGAATTAACGTATGTCTGGCTCACTTCTTTAGATTCTATTCCTGCGATTGTTTTGATATCGTCGACCTAACACGCTATCACATTCAGTTGTCCACTTCTAGAATGTTCAATGTTAGAACATCGCGTACGATCTCGTCGCTTCACCATACAGCACAAGCGTGGTGCCTATACCGTGGCGCTCCCGCTCCCCGCTGCCGCTGCTATAATGTAATGTTTACGATCGCGTCGCTCAGGGCCCCGGTGCTTGGCACCGCGTCGCATATGTGCCTATCATTCGCCAAATATCAAATGGTTCCTATAAAAAGATTTCTCCTCGTAACCCTATTGAAGGGCCTGGCCACTTTACAACTGATTTACGTAATGTAGGCACCGAATGAATTACTGCCAAGCATTTAGTTACGCTCGTTTTTGGTTGATATGTTGTTTTTGTTTGAATGGACCGGCTGTGGCTGTTCGTGAAATGGTGGAGGTAAATTATAGACAATATTTCTTTTCCTCTTAAGAAAGAACATATTCCGACTATTGTTAATTATGTAAAACAAATTAAACAAATTTGATGAGTGGCTTAATGATTTAAACGGTCTACTCGCCATTTTTTACTGCGCGTTATGTTGTAGGTGCAAAATTTTTGTCCCATACGTGGGACAAAATATCGCAATCCACCAACGAATTTTTAGTTTGTATAGTTATATTTCGTCGTCCGTGCGGTGACGGATTAAGAATACAAATGTCACCACCCCGTTCCATCAAGTAAAGCCTACTAAGGGAGTAAGTCAGGCAGATAATATCCACTGCAAGAGAGGGAAAACTGCAAACAAAACTCTATACCAACCCGTCTGGCCAGCGTGGTGTAGAAGGCTAATATCCCTTCAAATGTATGGAGGAGACCCGTGCCCAGCAGTGGGACGTTTATGGGTTGAGATGAATGGATAGTTATATTTTAGTTATATCAGTAGGCAAGATAAATACGATTTTTGCTGAGTATACGCCGATAATGATTTTAATTTATAAAGTGTTATCCCGGTTTCATTCATGTAACTTATTTGCTCCTTCTTTAAATGACTATATTCACTTTTCATAAATGAGTATAATTTATTTTAAATATAATGTTTTATATTAAACAAACATGACATTGCAACACTCTTCTAAACTACTGGTACCTGCTGAACTGCTACTGCTAACTTTACGACAATATCGTAAGGTTTTTTAATTGTTGCATGGTTAATACATATCTGTTTAAACTTCTTAACAAAGTCTGATTGGCCTAGTGGTTAGTGTCCCTGATTGCTAAGCCCGAGATCGTGGGTTCGATTCCCACCCGGGATAAAACTTTGTGTGATTCATAAATGTTTACTCCGAGTCTGATTGTAATTTGTGTCCGTGAATTGTATGTTTGTAAAGTCCCCTGCGACACAGGGCTTGTTCTCTACTGCCAGAGTTAACTTTAATATACTTATATAAGTGCTGAGGTATAATTGTTTGTTTGAAACTGTGACAAACTAGGTGAGCTATTGATACCTACTTATTTGTAAAGAATAATATACCCGTGAGCAAGCGAGCCGACCGAATCAAAACAAGTTTTTATAACTTTGTTGGCTCATTATATCCACATTCGGTTGCTACAAGTTCTATCAAAGAATTATACAAATCGTTATGTTACACTTGTTTGCGGTACATTGGGTACAAAGGAGATAATGTATCTACTTCTTGTATAATTTTGTTTCGCCTACTTCATCAAATCTGGAATACATTTGTTTTTGTGCTAGAAATATTCGTATGTATGACCGATCGATCGTTATGCTATTGATGAAATACGAGTATATGTATTATCAAATATTATTTAATTTCACAATACTTAGCTTATTATTTAGTGACTGGTGGCGGGTCTGAATGTTAATAGTCAAGTTTATCTTTGTTATAGTCAAATGCCGATATGTTGCTTCAAAGCAGAATAACTGGTTTATTCTAGGTTTGATTTCAATTTGTGCCTTTACTTTATATATATTTTAGTGATGTGTCTAACTTTTTAGTTCAAAAACAAAAACAAATTATTTCGGACTTTGCCTATTATTATTATTAGCCTATACTGTCCCACTGCAGGGCAAAGGCCTCCCCTTCCTTTTTCCATGATAGTCTATCTTTTGCCAATTGTAGCCAATCCCTTTTATAGGCGTCAAGCTCATCTCGCCAACTCATTTTGGGTCTACCACTTACGGACTTAGCCCAACTATAATATAAGCGACCTACAGATCAATTGATCTGTAGGCCTGTAGTTGGGTACTGCTTATCCTCTGCCATCTGATCTTCAATAAATGAAACGCCTTAATTGTGGAAATGACAAGAAGGTACCGTGCCGTGTTATCCTCTTAAAATACACTACTCACCTTTATATTATGATGTCATTATGACTAATACAACAGCGTCTTTACAATGGAACATAATGTCCTTGACGTGTAGGCTGTTGAGTTCAAATGACTAACCTCATCTTTTTGAATGTCAATAACATTATCGAGCTCTATTACAAATACATACACAAGTAGACAATAAATAAACCTATATTTTAACTTGTAGGTCTCCTATTTGTATGGAGTGCTATTTGATCTAGATAAGTACCTTACAGTAGTGAACTCATTGAAGTATAAAGATGTCCACCATATAATGGTAAGAGACACAAACAAAAGAACGTCGCCTAGATAGGAACAATGTGGTACACATGCCGGCACGAGACGTGCGAGATGTCGGTCGTGTGGCGCTATCGACTGTCCCGTCCCGTCCTGCATGCAGCACCGATGTGTCAAGGATTATCTATTGTATGTACATTATAACTGAATGTTGTTGGTGAACTCGTCTGTTTGTTTAATAACATAACTGTAATGATAAAAGCCTTTATTATCAATCTATAATATTTAACATTTAGCATTTGGTAGCTTCAGATTGTTTTGCATTAGCATAGGTTTCCCCCAAATTTTTCCACAGGTCTAGGGTTTTTCTTCCCCACATTTTACCTGCTGCCTCTTTTATTTATTTATTTAGAATTTTATGCACATTGTGTACAATGGTGGGCTTAATGCCTAAGGCATTCTCTACCAGCTAACCTTAGGGTGATGCAGAGATAAATTAAGTAGGTGCAAGATTTCAAATAGCGAAAATAAAATGGTACTAAAACAGAATATAATGAAAATTTATGTCGTCCTCCTATCTTTGGGTCGACGTCCTCTCTTTCTTTTATCACATCACAACGCAACTACTGCTACGCTTCTGTTTGCTTATAAATTAAACACATGATATTTATGTTTTTATATCACAAGTATCTATTTAAAAAGCTTCTACCTACATTTTGCCTTCTGAGTTTAACTATAGTTCCGTTAGAAAAAAAAAGCGTCTGCCTTATATTACCTACTCATTACCATCGCTAGCGAAATGTGAGTAATACCATAGTACTTATAAATTAGTAAGTAGTAAAGAAACTGAGCCAAATTTGCTCAAAATTACAACTAAGATTTTGTAAGAACTTCTGAAGGCGCAGATTTTAAACAAGAATTGAGTGTTAGCTGGTTACAAGCTTAATTTTTATGCTCTAAATGTGCTAATATATTATATATAAATTCAGATCAACTCATCTGTTCTTTCTTATATAAATACACAAACACTTATAAAAACATAACTTTTGCTCTGGCTGGCCGGTTGTAACAAAAAAATAACGTCGGCACGCCCGACAATATATTTGGGGCACGGTAAAATGAACACGGAATATTCTGACAGGATACAAGGCAGTACAATCAGAATCAGTTAGTTACGCATTCTTATCCTTACCATCTCGGGAACGTGACTGAAGGCCTAGCCGTTTAATGTTGAGTGTTTTCACAATCCCTCGCAAAAAAACATACGAGAGGAATATTCGCGGGAGTAATCAGTATTCTATCAACGGCGGGCGGTACCTACTTGTTTTTGTACATCCTACCTAATGAGCATTATAAACGTGATGTGCCGCCCACGTGCGCTATTTCTTACGCGGCACAATGAACGTTAAGCGGCTGATAAGTAGGCGCGACGAATTTAGAAGAACCGTTAGCTTCGTCACCAGGACTAATTATATTGTAGATTATTAAGTTGATGATTGTATAACATAATATCACGTATGTACCTGCGAATATTTAACGAAGCTGCCTCAATTCCTGCCACTTGTCGGTACCATACGCTGTGGTTATTCAGTAGTCAAATACAAAACATACAACTGACATTTTGTTTCATCTTAGACGTCAGTCTTCCCTGTCATATCACTGACTAGGGGTCCCCCGAGACTTCGTCCGCGTGGTAATTTGGAATATTTTCCCCGATTTTGCAACATATCTCACTACTGCCACGCTCCTATTGATCATAGCGTGATGTTATATAGCCTCTAGCCTTCCTGGATAAATGCACTATTTAACAAAAAAAGATTTTTTCTAATCGAACCAGTACTTTCTGAGATTAGCGTGTTCAACCAAATAAACTCTTCAGCGTTATAATATTAGTATAGATATAGATGAATCGATAACGATCCTAGCAAGCTCTTCTTACATTTACTGAGCTTACAATAAAGAAAAAAAAACAAACAAAATTATTAACCAACACCTGAACTACAAATACATGGCAAATGGAACGTCACAAGTAATCACACATCAGCAGACGCCATTGGTGGCTGCTCAACAATTTCCTCCAAAAATATACACGTGGCGGTACCTCTTAACAAAAGCACCGTCGGTATCGGCTAAAGAATTGCGAGAGAAGGTTGGCTCTCGATCAGAGGCCGGACCCGCAGATAAAGCCTTAATGTATGACCTGCGATTACTCGCTGCTTATAAGAAAACCCCTCGACAACTATTTCGTTGGTCGACAAGGAAAAATAATGCTTCCTTTAGGCTGGTAAAGTCGTTAATCAAATACTTTGGAATGGATGACTATGTTACCGTCGCGTCGGTTACCGTATAATTACATTATTATTGATATTGTTTTGGTATCGACTTCCTATGTGAACTAAAATAGTTCACATAGGAGGAGTTGTTCCGCCACTGCTGTATTGAAATTTAAGTTTTCCCACGAATTTCAAACTCTACACGATCTAATTATGTTCGAATATTCATGGTCTATATTTAATGGTTTTTGCTGTGCATCTTACTTTGTGTAGTCGCAAAAATATACTCTAGTAATATCTTCTCTGGGTACTTTTGTTTTTAATTGTACTATAGTAGAATACGGTTAAATACAATTATTACGTACCTACCTAGATTTTCTAATGGAAATATATATTCTTAGATAATAATCCTATCCAGCAAACCGGACCAAGTAAAAGGATATAAATAAAACCTTATTTTTTGACGCATTCTAAGTTTGACACTAGAGGTTGGTCTTTTAGTTTTTGGTGTGCTAAGGAATTATTATTTTCAGTACATTCTGTCCTGTGCATATCTATTTTTGTCATTTGATTTATTTTGTAAAGTAAAATCATAATTATGTAAGGAGCACTTCCTCGGTTAATTATTGCTTTGTTTTTTAAATATTAACCGCATCTGATTCCTTTCACAGTCCCTTTTTCAAACACCTAAAATTCTACCCATGAATAATATATATTATACCTAATACGTAAATATAAAAGTGCTATGGAAAAAGCAACGTTATATCCGAATGGCGGACTCGCGCTAATGAACGAGAGGCGTCAGCACCTACTAATTATATTATATTTAGTTGGCAACATGAAAAATATTGTGAAAGATGCGACCTCCTTGTACTTTATATTTATATTTACCTCTTTATATTTATTCTGTTTATTTAAAATACAAACAGAGCATAATAAAGGCTGTATTATAATGGTATCGCGTGTAGAGCACAATTGTTACTAGATATATTTTGTTTTATACAAAGCAATAGTACCTTAAAACAATATATCTTTAAGAGAGATAGGGCACCAACTAGCAAGCAAGCCTGGCTAGGGAAGGACCTCCACCTTACAGAAGACAACAGCCAAATAAGTACTCAGCGGTGTAGTTGTGTTTCTGTGTGTGATTACAGGTCTCCAGCGCTCATGTAGGGATGCGTTTTGAAAGAATCGTTTTCCTATCCCAGAGATACTCCATCTTAAGACCTGGTGTAAAAAAAAATAGTCGGCAATACGCAAATGATACTTCTAATATTGTAAGCGTCCATAGGCTACGGTAACTTGCTTAACATCAAGCGGGCCGTATGCTTATTTTCTTCCCAATTTATATAGCTGTTTATAGCTGTTAGCTGTTTCTGTTGACAACCCAGCCCGGAAGCCGAACTGAGCGTCATGTAAGTATAAAAAAGGCTCTACGCAAAAGGGGACGAACCGATAGGTACTGTAGAGGTTTATTGGTGGTCACTAGCTGGCCGCATACCAATAGTAAAACCTCTAGCGCGTAATAAAAGTAAATGTTAAATATATATTTGAATTCAGAGAGATTGGAAAAAAGGTGAATGTCTTGAAGGTTGTCAAAGGCAGACAAGTTCGGGCTTCGTTGAAGCCAAGTCGTGTGATAGAGTTAAAACAAATATGAAATAAATAAGTCATTATTACTTAACAAAGTGTTATTCATTTACTCAAAGTAAACAAGTAGTCGCCGTATAATAAATCCTAGCTTCGACCATCTGGGGACTACGCCCGTGGAACCTGATTGGAGGAGAAGTTGCTGACGACGGCGAGGGCGCTATAGTACCTATCTCTCCGCACGACTGTCGTAGGTATAGGAAAAATTTAAGTCAATATTAGTTTTGATTGATATCAGTAGTATTCAATTAATGTAACTCCCACTACTAGCTAACTAGCGGCCTCTCCCGGCTACGCACAGGTAAATATTTATTTAGTTTTCTAAGGGACTCCTACTTTAAAAAATAATAATATATAGCCTATGTTACTCAGAAATGACGTTATATTATTAGAGAAAGATTTTTTTAAATCGGTCCCGCAATTTTTGAGTTTATTCATAACAAACATAAAATATACAAATCTTTTCTCTTTATAATATATTATTTTCCCCGATTTTGCAACAATTCTCTCTACTGCTCCGCTCCTATTGATCTTAGCGTGATCTTATATCCTTCTGCCTATATATTCAGCCTATATATTATAGCCTTCCTGGATAAATGCACTATTTGAAAAAAAAAGATTTTTTACAATCGAACCAGTTCTTTCTGAGATTAGCGCGTTCAACCAAACAAACAAACTCTTCAGCTTTATAATATTAGTATAGATTTATTTTGAGCATATTGTTGCGACTAAATTGTAAGGTAATCTAAATCATCATAATTCTGGAACAACTATGAGAATGATGTATTTACAATTAATAATACAAATCAGGTTTTAGTACGGTGCCGCTATGATCTCAAATACACCAAAAGTACTGGCGGCTTTCGGCATTAACAATGCGTAGGTACCTCAAACAACTTTGCACAATGAATTATACACCGAGGTGATTGTAAATTTTGTCGAGCTTAGGCGTACGCACTGGGCTTAGTACGTACCGGTAAATACTTAACTAAGTAAGCACAGGAAGCACGTAAGCATCGCGTAAGTATTTGATTTGCGTAACAACGCGGCAACGGCGTGCGTCGCACGATCCCACACATGACGGAATAATTATTATTTGCCCCAGAAACAGACCTATTTGCTTAAGACCCGAGCGAATCTTATGTAAATATATTTTGCCGTGTAATGTCTTCATTATAAATAATTAATTTGAACTTGTAATTATTACATTTGAGCCGCCATTAATCAAAACACTTGCGATGTTTAACACTCTAGTACAAAACAATAATTATATCTGCACAATAACATTTGTCGCTTCTCGGGGCCGTTTGAATCAATCCCTCAGTAGTGACGAAGCTACGTACACGGAACAGCGATTGTAAGGTACCGGGTTTGATTTTTGGTCAAGTTTTAAAATATTATGTTGATGCATACTAATTTAAATGCGCACTCTGTTAGACTAGTCTCCGGAGAACTTCCATCGTGTTCGTATCAAAATCCGAGCTAAAATTGACACTGAATCCAAACACCACCTATGTTAAGGACCATTGACTAATTGTCATTAACGCCCAGCCTAAACTCCTAGTAGTAGAAGTAGGTGAAGTAGCCAACTTGATATCACAGAACAAAAGAAAATATACCATTACTATTCATCATTATTGAATTACAAACAGACACTTTAGTATTTAGGTATATTAGTTAGTAGGTACGGTCGGCAACGGAGTTAGCTGTACGGGACCGCTATATTAAGATAAGTTTTTTAGGAAAACCAATGTATGAATTTGTGTGAAATATATGTTTATCTGTAGGTTTAGTCTAATCGTACACTGTTACTAAATTCCTCAGAAATACTAAATAATGGTTTTCTTAAAAAACGAATCTTCATATAGCGGCCCTGTTCAGATAACTCCGTTGCTGCGTGTACCTATAAAATTAATTAGTATCCTCTTCCAATTAAACATACAATTGTAAGTATGCCGCGTTTACTATTAACTGCAAATAAATATAAGTTTTTAATTTCGATATTGATAGAAATTATACAGAAAGTATGACATTATGATCCAGAGGGGTTACTTACAGCGGATAGCGGACGAAGCGCGGTTAGGGTTGCCTGATTGGAAAACTTACATTCTTTGGCGTTGGTATAAGAAGAATGTTACTGTAGGTAGGTACTAAGTGTTCTATGTATTGTTTCAGAATGAGTTAGAACTGTTGACAAGATACTTATTGCAAAGTTATAATGACGTACTCAGTGCGTACGGCTTCTATGCTGAGATTTAGGGTACAAACCATTTTTTATACTACTTGAGTGGCAAACATGCCACTGCGCACTATGGATTCTCTCTGGGATAAGAAAACGTTTTTTTTTCAAATCGCATCCACAAAATGAGCGCTGGAGACCTGTATTTACACACAAGAACACTGCACCGTTGTGTGTAGTTATTTGACTGTCTTCTTTATAGTGACTGTGTTCTTCTTATCGTTTGGTTAGTGCTCAACCTGGTGACAGAGTTATTTAGATCGCACATATTTAGGCCTCTGTCGTGATCTAACAACTGTTAACAGCCGGGACCGACTTTGTACGTGCCCTCCGAAGCACGGAGACGCTGAGATGAAATACCACTATATCACCCATCTATAGGGTTACCGCGCCCTTGGTTGCTTAACCCGCTGATCGTTTACCGAACAGCGAGTGCACTTGGCTATGAGCGCCACTTTTTGACTGTGGTCTTCTCCCACCCAGCTCCCATCGGGCTTGTTCGTTAGTATGGAGCCCTGCCTCTCTTAACATAAATAGATATTGGCTTTATCTATTAAATCTTTATCATTCGACAACCCTAGGAACGACACAAATATTGCAATATTGCTTTCTTACATCGGCACAGCGATAGCGTGTTGACTCGACCGCCCGTACGCTCTCCTGACTCTCGCACAAATACATAATATTAAATATTATAAACATGTTTATGCATTACTAGATAATACACTTATATCGTTATTTGCTAGTAAACTTTTGTGACGATAATATGAGTCTGTCGTAGGCACGAAGTATTTACTGTTAGTGAACTGTTCAGAGATCTACACACGATCGACACAGCATCTAGTCTGGTATTTGTTAATCTTTTCGCAGAGATTAATTAGACAACGTCAGTGACATAATATGCTTCTTTTAACATTATTTTCGTTCATATAATCAATAAAAGAGTAACAATCATGTAATTTTAAGCTAAAAATACAACGCAAAAGGAAACAATCCCTGTGTCGTATAAGACATTTTTATTTTTTATTAAGAGGGTTTTGTCGCTCAGCGACGATATCACCCTGTAAAGACGCGGAAGACTTTATCAAAATACAATTTACGGACATAAATTACACCCATACTCGGAACAAACATTTATGAATAATACAAAGATTTGTCCCGTGTGGGAATCAAACTCACGACCTCCGTAAGTAACCAAGTATTAAGTATTATATATTTTAATACTTGCTGTCTCACGTCCTGGTAACCAGATTAGCCTAATAGTCACACCATATAACAATAAATAAGAGGAGCGTGACAGTCACTCGCAAACATATTAAGTACACGCAGAGTCAACAAAGTGAACAAGCAGGGCCACAGGTGCAAAGCTAATACTTTGTTCAAAAATAACGTTCATTAAATGAAAACGACAAAGATGAACATAACTCAGCGCGCTCATATCATAACTCTTAACGAACTCACACAGTGGTGTAATTCTACAGCACGTGCCCGTGATATATAGCGCACGATTCCGGGGATTCTACGCCAGAATAATTTTTCCGTCGTCTTTTCAAATTCCCCCTTCACTGGTCCCGATGACAAATTATATTCACTTATACATACTACACCGAAATTATCTTTATTGACTCACTGACACATAAAACACGACTCTGTCTACAAATATATATCATTCTCTGTGTTTTTCTGCGGCTTTCCCGCGGATTTACGACGGGTGATCAGGATTAGGGGAAGTATATTTATTTTCCTCTTTTAACGTTACGCTATTGATGCTTAAAGGCAGCAAATCCAAATTAGATTCCTCCATTGGCTGACTTACTAATCTAAATATATCTATTCCATGTTGCTCCATATTTTTCTTGATAGTCGATTGTTTTTAACTGATTTAAAAAAGACGTACATATTTAATACATCTATATTTTAATGTATGCTCGGGAATAACTTCTTTGTTTATGAAGCGATTTGAAAACTCTTCACATTGATTTCTGTTTACCTCCAAAGTGGTCCCATATTAATTTAATTGGCGTTGGATCTGGATACACTAGGACCCTCCACAAAATCAAGAAATCGGAAATGTATAGCAATTTAGATATTGTTAGGTGTATGACATTTAAAAGACTAGTTGTTTTTGGTCGATCAAAAACATTTTGAAGAGCACGAAGGTAGAAATTGAGTTATGTGTGTAGGTAGGTACTTATGTATTAGTTATATCAATAAAACGACCGCCTACTGAAAAGTATACCAAAGTTATTAAAGAAAAAAGATTAATGTTTTACCTAGGACAAAAATAAAGTACAGCATATTTTTTGTTGATTACAATTTATTCAGCTCAGTAGGTACTTACGTAATTTTAAGTCGGTCACTAATTTAGTCTGTAAAAGCACTTCGGAGCGGGAAATAAACGGGATACACAAAAAGTTGCAAACACAGTATATCCATTAGTGTCCGATACTTAGTGGAAATGTTTCTTTTTGTAGAAAACCTCCCGAGTGTACCTACTAGGTACGTGCATCTTTGTTCACTCTACGTACTGAAGAATGCAAGCATGTATCGTTGGAAATTGTCCTTATAATGATGCGAACCCGCGGGACTTCTGCGTCGTCTGCTATATCGTAGATAGGTACATGCATATAAGACTTAAAACAATAAGGTAAAATGCACTTGTTTCATTTATAATACAATAATAAGTAGGTAACAACTAAAACGCTGCTCTTCGGCTACTGTTTGATTGGCTACAGAACTTCGGGTATTATATTGTCTACAGTTCCACTAGTCCGATTTCGCGGGGGACTTTACAAACATACAATTTACAGACACAAACGTCCAGACACAGAGCAAATTTTAAGTGACATACGAAGTTTTGTCTAGTGTGGGAATCAAACCACAATACTCGGCGCGCGGTGTTGGCGGCCAGATGACCTCGTTCACCACACGACCACATGTACAACAATTATCTACACATCGTTAATTGATGATTGTATGAATTCATAGTACGCACATACTTATATTAAAAAACAGAAGCCTAGGATCGTACCAAGTGGCGAACACTTGGAAAAGCCTATGTCTCTCAATGGAATATCTTACCTAATATTATAAATGCGAAATTTTGGATATTTGTAACTCAATCACGCCAAAACGGCTGTACGGATCTGGATGAAATTTGACATAGAGATAGATTATAATCCTCAATACGTATGCAGTGTGGCACTTGAAGATGTTCCGAGTAGGTATAAGCAATGAGTAGACTAGATACTATTACAGAAACATAAATTATCTCGATAACATCTGAATGCAGAATGGCGCGACAAGTTGGCACGTGTTACGTCACGAGATGCCAATTTTATAAGCATAACCTCGCTCAGTGAAGTGCATCTTTATATTCGTGGAGGAGGCGAGGGACAGCTGCGAGATTTATACACAGGGTGCCTTGTGGCGGGTAGGTATTGTTATATTACGTAACATGTTGACATATTTACATTATTGACTGTGTTTATACTGAATCATAGGTAGGTGTATAGTGGTACAAAAGAAGTAAGTTTAGGTAATTGTTCGTCAAAAATTTTGAAGTTAATTAGTTAAAAGTGCTATTTGGACATGAATACATACATATCATAACGCTCATCTACCATTGGTGTAGGCAGAAGAGACTATGGTACACCAATTGCTTCGATCCAGATACACTTCATTCGCTTTCTCTACAGTCACCAACTCTTAAAGCATGAACCTCAGTTCTGGGTACCTACTTTTAATTTGGCTATTTCTTAGCACAACATGCCGTAGGCATCGGCATGTTGTGCTAAAAAGAGCCAAATTTGGGTGGTCCCCACAGAAAAAGGAGGTAGAGGCTCCTACCAACATCTCCATTCATTCTCTTTCATTTATGTTACAATTTGTGATAGCGCAGAAAGCGATGCAACCAAAAACTCAATCAAAAACAATCAATAGAACCATGCTACAATCAGCTACGAAATTCGTAGCCGTAGACCGTTGCGTAGAGGTTAAAAAATTCTCGTGTCACGATGTTTGTAATTAAACTCCTCCAAAATGGCTCGACCGATTTTTGAGAATTTTGTGTGCATATCGGTTAGGTCTGCGAATCGGACAACATCTATTTTTCATCCCCCTAAATGTCAAGCAAGACCCAAAAATCCTTTTTTAAGGGAGGATAACCATGCTCGGTGAAGGTTTATAAAACAGGGCAGCGTAATCTCGAAAATAACAAAATAACCTTACAGTCCTAAGTAAAGCAGCACTTGTAGAACGGTGACTAATAAATCATACTTCATAATACTTGACTAGAGCCGAAATTATTCTTACGAAAACCATAAAAAATGTGTGGAGCGGTCAACGCGGCGCGATAGCAGGCTACGAGCCCGCATCAATCAACCTTAGTGTCCGACTAAGGAGCGTCCGATACCGAGCAAGGTGGCCTTCTAAAAGGCCGGCTTATTTCTGCGTTGATTTAAAAAAGAAGAAGGATTATCTATTTTGCTTGTGTTGATAAAATGGGCTAAAGTTACCTGTGTTGGAAAAACTTGTTAGATATGGATGGATTTATGCTTTTGGAGTAAACTACTTACGAGTTTTACATAACAGCATTCAATAAAAAAATGGTTAGTTTCATTTTCCCCACCTTTGATTTCATGAATTACCTACAGTCAAATCTCGATCGACAATTCTAGTTATAAAATTTATTTTTTCACAATCATTATCGAAACAGTAAGATTTCCATCTCAACCCATAAACGTCTGTCTACCCACTGCTGGGGCACGGGTCTCTTCTTTAGGGATATTAGCCTACCACACCACGCTGAGCAGACAGGTTGGTATAGGGTTTTGATTCGAGTTTTCCCTCTCTTATAGTGGATATTGTCTGCCTGACTTACTCCCTTAGTCGACTCTTACGACACCCTCGGGATGGGTGGTGACATTTGTATTTTTAATCTGTCACCACACGGATATCCGTCACTACACGGATAGTATTACGATTAGCACTGTGAATTTGCATGATCACGTACAGGCAGATTCCATTAACATATTGCTACATTTCTATACTACTTATATAATTATATAACTAGGTCTTACTAGTATTGTAGTCCTTGATCGGTCTTTCTGACTGTCTCAGGTCTAAGCCGTCATACATTGAAAACGTAACTACATTGGTCGCTGCGTTTAGTTAGGTAGGTAAGGAAAGAAGGCAGCTTTGAAGCTAAAGCACAGTTCTTTTTTAGTAATTTTCGCAACAAGTTATGACATAGTACCTAATGCAAAATATATCAAGAAATAGTTCCACGTACGCTCTAAACAATAACAATATCCCTGCGTACGTAACACCCATTAATCTCCCAAGTTCCTTGCCACGAGAACCTAACCTCATACCTAAACGTTATAGTGTAAACAGTCAGAGAACTCGCCCCCAACGTCAGCAATAAATTTCATTATGTCCGCCAGTGTTTGGCAATTTTTATCGTTCGCTACCTTCGCACAGCAGACTCTGCGATCTTTTTGTCCGTCACAACTTTTTGATCGCTTCTCGTATTATTCTAGTCTTGTGCCGAACACGTAGCACACGTTTGTACCCTTCGCCTTCTAAACTTAAATGTAGTTAGCATATATCTAGAGAGGGTCGGAATATAACTACTTTTCAAGAAACACTTCTTGTGTTTTCTCTTATGTCCTTAGCTGTAAAAAGTTCAGCACTGTATTTTTGCGTTTTATGTAAAATTATAGAGTCCATAGCTAGATCAAAGCACAATTTGATCCAAGTGGAATCCCCGCCAGGTATGAGCCGATATAAATCGATGATTCCACAATAGCGCTGCAGTTGTATTGGAGCTCGACGAGAAATCCCTCGGCTAATTAAATCTAAAGAAGTTAACTGCTATAAAGAGCATAACCATTTTACGGGAGCTGTGTGTCTGCAGATATTGTGAACAATATCGCGTCCCAAATTAATTTAATCTCATCGGTGGCAGTAAATTCTAAAGTCGTGATGTACTTTGTTTACAACACTAATCACAAGTTTTTGATATTCAGCGCGAGCCACCCGGCCCCGAGCACCGCAGACAGCGCTGCGACAAGCTTAATAAGTATTCATCTGCGGAGTTGAGCGCGACCCCCACCGGGACATAAAAGTATCTCTTGAATAAACGTTTAACTTGGAGATTGGAGCTGTTATTATAGGACGCCCGATCCGACCGCTATCAACTCTTACAACGCTAATGTTCAACGAAGCAGTTTTATTGCAGTGCCAATAAAGTGGCATATTATATCGCGTCGGCTGACGTCGGCCCGACGACGCCGACACGCGATCAATTTCAGATATTAAACCCGCGGCTTCGAATAGTAAAAGTTTTATTTCCCGCGGGTCAGATGCGAGCCGACCTGCGAGGAAATGTTTATAGTGCACACGTAATAGAATTTTTACACACGATGAATGCGCGCACTGGAGTTGCACTGTTGAGAACGAGTTGCTAGTCTCCTGACGCCTCCCTCCTCACTATACCTATACTCCTAGGTACGTATAGGTACCAGTACACCACGTTATGCTTTAGATAGTCAGTGTTCCTGCATCGGTATTTACATATTATTAGATGCTCATGAACATAGTCATTAGAAAACGAGGATCTCTAAGTTCAGATAAACATATTAGGTTAGGTACTTACGAAATTTTGTATCAAGTATCAGTATCAGTAATCAAGTCAAAATAGAAAAGAGCTTGGACTGGGCAGGTTTTTTTATACTACCAAGGTGGCAAACAAGCATACGACTCGCCTGATGGTAAACAGTAGGTACAACAAACACAATTAGCAACCAACAGATAGTAAATTCTGTTATAATATACCTAGGTAATAAGTCAGCTGTAGGTGTAGCTAGTAGGTAGATTCCTTGCAAAAGCAGTTTTATTTATAAAACAGTAATGATATGGTCAACTGTGTAAATCGAGTCGTAAATAACCGAGCGGGTCTATCCCTTACCTACCCGCCGCCGTATGGAGGGGTGACCAGATGTCGCAGAAATATGTCATCACCAACGTTTTATGGTAATGAACAGATCATTAGAACAATGTAAAGGGTAGCAGATCCGCGTTATGTTGTTACTAATGTTGCTATTGTTTACGAATTTACCTACATCTAAAAATGTCGCGAAGTTGCGTCATCGGTTTGCACAGAGTCTAGTAAATTGTGCTTTAAATGTACGATCATCACACTTTAATGTTTATATACATGTATCCTACTAATATTATTAATGCGAAACTTTAAGAATGGATGGATGGATGTTTGTAACTCTTTTACGTAAAAATAACTGAACGGATCTGGATGAAACTTGGCACAGAGATAGATTATGGTCTGGAATAACACATAGGCTACTTCTTACAGCGACAACCGACATCCACGCGGGCGGTGCCGCGGGCAACAATAATTATGTTACACATGGTATACCTACGCAAGATTAAACATGGTCTTCGGATAAATACATCAGTAAAATCATATTTTTTAGTAAAACTATTTTGTGGTGTGGTGGCCGAGTGAGAAATTAACCGACTTGCACGCAAGAGGTGCGAGTTCGATCCCGGGTGGCAGTACCAATGTGAATTTTAGTTTGTGGAGTTTATATGTACTAATCAAATGATTCTCCATCTGCTAACGGTGAAAGAAATCATCGTGACGAAACCCATAATACCCACATGTGTTAGAAGATTCGCCAACCCGCATTAGGCCAACGTGTGTGAATTGAGGCCTAAACCCTCTTTCTCTCTTGATAAGAGGAGAAGAGACCCGTGCCCGGCAGTGAGACATTATATTATGGTCAAAATCGCTAAAATAATAATTAATTGTCATGAGTGGTGGAGCGCCAAGTCAAGATCGTACATGACATGCTTCAACTAGTTGATAGCGAGTATCGGTCGTGGTTTTGTAAACAATCACAGTTCCCTCACTTATTAGTTACCTAAATACAGAACATTTAGATTGCTATAATCTAAGAAATAAATATGTTGCCACAATAAGTCGTTTATTTGCACATCAAACATATGTAGCTAGCAAGGTATTGCTACACAAGTCTGTCAGAAGTTTTATCGATCTACCTACAAGGCGAATGATTCTTTTGTTTGCAATTTTACATTACTAACATGAAAATGCTAGACAAAATATGAATCTTGGCGTCTAAAACATAAATTATTGTCTTACTAGCTTCCGCCCGCGGCTTCGCCTGCGCGTACATTCCCTCGGGAACAGGGCTATTTTTTCGAGATAAAAAGTAGCCTATGTGTTATTCCAGACTATAATCTATCTCTATGCCAAATTTAATCCAGATCCGTTTAGTAGTTTAAGTACGAAAGAGTAACAAACATCCATCCATTCTTACAAACTTTCGCTATTATTAATTACTAGCTGTTGCCCGCGGCTCCGCCCGCGTGGGTGTCGGTTATCGCTGTAAAAAGTAGCCTATGTGTTATTCCAGACCACAATCTATCTCTGTGCCAAATTTCATCTAGATCCGTTCAGTAGTTTTTACGTGAAAGAGTAACAAACATCCATCCATCCATCGATACTCACAAACTTTCACATTTATAATATTAGTATGGAAGGATATGCCTATATTTATTTATTACAAGGACTATGAACTCGCTACACTTTGTGGACTAACAGGTAGTTAGTTAGGAGTCTTGTTCAAAACTAAATGTAGTAATTTGAAAACGACGAGGAAGGTACATTCAAACAACATTAAATAAGGAATACCAAAGTTTATTCAATATAATATACAACTACTATTACAAGAATCAAGTTACTAATAATGTACACATCCAACGTTTGTCTGGTATATATCGCTCTTAGCGATAAGCTGTGTCGCTATCACAACATAGCAGTATGCTGAGTGTTAACCTGATTGGCACAGACACCACGTGTCTCATTAGTACATAATACTATAAACATCGTGAGGAAAACCACATGTCTTAGAAGAAATTCTAAAAAACATGTCAGATTCACCAACTCGCATTAGGCCAGCGTGTGTGAATTTTTTTATACTACTTTTTTGGCAAACAAGCATTGCAATGCATTTTTTGGTCCGCCTGATGTTAAGCAGTTACCGTAGCCTATGGACGCTTGCGATACCAGAGGTATCACTTGCGTGTTGCAAACCCTATTTTTTAAATCAGGGCTTAAAGATAGGTGTGTGCCTGGGATAGGAATATGTTTCGTTCAAAACGCATCCCTAAATGAGGCCTAAACCCTCTCTGTTGATAGAGGAGAGGAGACCCGTGCCCAGCAGTGGGACATATATGGGTTGCTATTATTATTCCCTTTATTATAACTAGAGGTACACTATCCATATTAATAAATGATTTTTCTTTTCTATAAGACTAAATATTGTACTGTATTCTGTATCTTAAGTCTAGGTAGTACACAGTGGAGTACAACATACATACACACATACATATCATCACGTCCGTCTACCATTGAGGTAGGCAGACACTATAGTACAATAAAATGTGAATAAAATCGGTTAATATGTACACGGTGGTGACGAACTTCCGACTCGCTGACGACACGCTCAAGCTTATAGATATCTAAGATCACGCAAGTACAAGTAACAACTTGGGGCCCAGTAGGTACGATGGGCAACGGAGATGGCTGTACGGGGCCGCTATATTAAAATTAGTTTTTTAATATATTTTTATCTGTAGGTTTAGTGTAATTGTACACTGTTATTAAAATCCACAGAAATATATACAATGGTTTTATTAAAAAACTAATCTTGATATAGCGGCCCTGTACAGCCATCTCCGTTGCCGTGTACATGTACTTGATTTTGCTAACCACAAACAAATATTCCTCTATTTAACTAGTTTTGAAATCAAAATCATTCATATTGATTGATAATCGTTACAGTAACTGGGCAGATATCGACGATCAGATTTCATGTTCGCTTACTAAAATATCTTTCAACGTAGATCACATCCTGCTGAAAATTAAACAACTCGATGGCAATAAGGGTTCGGGATCTGATCAGTTACCTCCTTTCTTTGTTAAGTCGTGTGCCTTTGAATTATCAGTTCCACTGTGTATCATAATTAATAAATCGCTTCAATTTGGAACTTTTCCGAACCTCTGGAAGTCTGCTTATATTGTACCAATTTACAAAGTGGTGACAAATCGCGCTGCGAAAATTTTAGACCCATTAGCATATTATCCTGTTTTGCTAAGCTGTTCGATCGAGTCTTTAGTGTATGTCCATCTTTATAACCATATTAAGCCTGTACTTGCAGACGAACAACACGGTTTCATAAAACCAGATCCACAGTAACTAATCTATTAGTATATAAGCAATTTTTATGTAGTGCCTTTGCTATCGGTGGTCAGGTGGATTCTATATACACCGATTTTTC
The DNA here is from genome assembly GCA_947095525.1 of Trisateles emortualis. Taxonomy (NCBI): domain Eukaryota; kingdom Metazoa; phylum Arthropoda; class Insecta; order Lepidoptera; family Erebidae; genus Trisateles; species Trisateles emortualis. The sequence goes on along the minus strand of OX352748.1, from coordinate 311,703 downwards.
GAAGGCTTTTGACAGAGTAAACCATAGTATACTGTGTCATAAACTCTTCTCCTATGGTATTCAAGGGTGTCTGTATCGCTGGATATGCTCATATCAAATGAACAGGAGTCATTTGGTGGCACTGGGAGGCTAAATTTCAACTCCAGTAACTGCCTCTTCGGGTGTGCCCCAAGGATCCCATTTAGGATCGTTATTCTTTATCCTATTTATCAATGATTTGATCCGTAAATTGTCCTCCAATTGCCTATTATATGCAGACCACCTAAAAAAATTTACGTTCCAAGCTAGTTCATAGTCGAATAGATTGTTACATTTCTGTATTGCTTGTAATGTGTATTGTGAGCCTAAATGAAAAAAATAAATATTCATTTTGACTGCCTTGGTGGACCAGTGGCCGCAGTATGCGCCTGCTGTGCACGAGGTTGTGGGTTCGATTCCCATACATGACAAAACTTTGAGTGACCCGCAAAGAGTTGTTCTGAGTCTGGGTGTAATTTGTGTCTGTTAATTGTATGTTTGTAAAGTCCCCCGCGACACAGAGCTTGTTCTCTAGTGCGGGAGGTCTTTAAAAAAAAAAGACTAATTTAGATCAAATACATGAGATTTAACACCAGAGTATAACATTTGCAATTTGGTATGAGTTACAATATTAGTTTTATCAAAAAGAAACGGAAACCAATATACCATACAAAATTAATTTTAGGTAAAATATTTAATAAGTAAGGAAACAATTAACAATGAAGAAAAAAAATGAATTTAGCTTTCCACTGTATGGCAATAAGGGATCCTTTCCTTTTGTATTTACAAGATAGAAACGTGTCGAGATCATATTGCGATCTTAGTAAAATCAAAAAACTATATCTATATTACTTAAAAAATAAATCATGTCAAGATTGACCAGCCACCCAAGGACCCGTTCACGAGTTTGACAATAGAGTGAAAAATAAACAGTTATCATTTGTGCAAACACTCCAAATGTGATATATGAACCTTCCTGTTATTTTTCTTATAAACATTGAGCGAATATTATTCAAGCTTCCATAAAAATATTTTATATACTAGTTAAATGCTAAATTTATATAATAAAATTAAACCGAAATGCATTCACAATCGATTTCACTACTAACTAAGAGTCGCGCTTAACACAGATAGTAGAGAGGCCAATGCATTAAAAAAAAGTTTTCGTAGGACTGAAAAGGTTTATAGCGACAAGTGGTATCGTTGGAATCGGTATGGTCTGCTGATACTCAAACTGCTTGTTGTCGCTTTCTAAAGTGGTGGAGGGGGTAGCTATGACGTCATTTGTGACGTCACTCCTGGTTTTAGATTTTGTCGATTATTGCGGTAACTATTCATCTGATTTAAACAACATGGATATCAAATGACAGGTAATTGAATTCCTAACAAAACATGCAAAGCAACTTTTATTGTAGGTATTATATTTTTAAAGATATTTTATAAAAAACGGCAAAAATGCCGTTTTTTTTTTGAACATAAAATGTTTGGTGCGCAATAAACCTAATTAATATAAATATTAGACCAACACTTGGTCAGTAAAAAAAATAGCTATATTATCGAAGTATACAATAAACTTTGAATTATGTAAATTGCTGTAAAAACAACAAAATTATGACGAAATTAAACGCCGCCATGCCCAGCGCAAAGACGCGAGCCGGCGAGTTGTTTCAGCGTCAGACGCTTATAAGCGATGATTCTGATGATACCTACGTACTTACGTACATTTGCCAAATCATTGCCTATGTTAATGTACATTTCAGAAAGTCATGGATTTATGTATTGAAAATTAGTTGATTTTATTTTATGTATTAAAAATCAACACAGGTACATAGGCAAACTTAATGTCGATAACATTTTCTACCAGTCAATCTTAGATTGTGCAAAGATAATAATAAAATCCATGCAAGTGCTGTAAAAAGAGCTTATAAGTAGCAAAAATGCTAAAAATATGTATTTAAATCATTTAGGTACGTACTAACATATGTATTTAACGCATATAGACCGAAAACGCTCATTGAGCGACAAAAATAATTGTGTGTTCATTTACGCTCTAACTCTGTCGTGAAAAGGTTGCATCGACTATAAGCATTATAGGTTTTCTATGTTGCCATATCGCGTTGTGGTCATATACAATAATAATATTCAAGATAATATACCTATGAACTTCGCTATGTTGTCTTTTTGTGTTTGCCACTATACGTCATGAGTGTTTTAATTTCACGATGTGAATGTTTTTCAGTTACCGCAACCAATTGTGATCTGTTTTGTTTTTACTTATTGAGCCTTTTCGGTCCTTTAGCGAAACATTTATTTTATTACAAACTTAACAACTATCATTTTTACATAACATACTAGCTTCGCGGTGCCGGCGTGTTAGAATACCACCATTCCTAATCATCTCGAGGGTTTCACAAAAGGGGAAGGATCATGATGCTGTATGGAGGGCAGCAGCACCATCTTCAACTATATTACCTATCTAAGATCAAAATGCGGTCATCAATCTACATTTCAGGCATGGTGATTATTCGCAAAACCCCGTTAACGACAGACACAATACTACAATGGCCTCTAGTCACCAATAGCCCCGCTAATCCTAGCTACGGTAGTGATCAAGGGTACGGCAGGGCAGGGAATATTAAAAATCCTCGACAGAGAACCGGCTACCATCCCCAACAAGGACTGGCCCTAGTGATATACAATGCACGCACGTTGTGATCTGAAAAAAAAGATGAGTTGGGAAAAAAAACTAGATTAAAATATAGTTGGACTATCTAAAGTCCTTGAGCAGGACTCGATACTACTTGAATCTTGTTCTACTACCGGGAGGACAACTGTCCCTAGGTGATATCGGGTTTATCGTCCACAAGTCCAGCATAAACAACTCCTTACCATCAGGCGGGATCCGTATGCTCTTTAGATAAGCAAGTAACGCAAAGACCATCGAAAATGTGTCGACTAGGGTAGCGTATCTTGTGCTTAAACACCAACAGGTATTCACTGAATTTACGATGACGAATTCACGAATATATTGGCTAATATTACTATACAATACAATTTTATTATATGAATAGTTATTAAAATGAAAGTAACTTAACCTAAACTACCGCGAATTATTAATTATTCACAAATTTATATGTAGGAGACAAAGATTAGCAGACTTTATGGAAAATTTTTGAAATTAATGAAAAAGCCTTTATTTCATGAATTCGAAGCCACAAGCGACTTTATCCTGTAATTGAACAAGCAAATATTATCGTGATGTATCTGTTATCAATGGGGTAAGAGGCACACTAAATATTAACTAGACCTTAAAAAAGTCGGTTGATGAAGTCTAGGTACCTACGTGTTGTAAATGTTCAGCTCTGGTAAGTCCACAATCACTTTTAATGCCTAGAAAATCATATATAAATGACGGGTTTTCGGGACAATCCCACCCACATGCCCACCGCTGTGACTCCTGTGAGCCCGGATAAACAGCGGAGTAACCAACTGATACACCGAGTTTTGACACTTAATCAGAAGTAAATAGGAGGAGTTAGAAAGAAAAGTTTCCACTTCCCTCCACGGAGGACCTTAAACTACGGGACCTATGGGAGCTAAGTTTGATTGCTATAACATGTATGGCAGAAACGTTTAAATGCACGGAAATTCCCACCAGATGAGACTAAATCGCCATAATAGGCCACTCCAGACGATACATGTAAGCTGTTCAACATAATAGTACGATCATTATGCCAAAGACTACACTCCCAGAGTATGTGATGAGCAGACTACTCCTGATCGGAGCCAGGTGTTGAGCATTGACAGTTCGGCGAATCAACTAGCTTAAATAAGTATAACTTGCTCCGAGAGTTACCATGACCCGTAAGAAACTGAGCGACACTGTGTTCAAATGACGAGTTGGCAGTTTAAGTGTTTGTAGTAAAGTTTTTAGAAAAAATATCTTAGCTCAAACTCTCAATTTATGAAGGTTTAGCCTAAAATGAGAACCTTTCAAGTCAAGAGAAATATTTCAAGTCTTTCAGAAGCTTTTTAATTCCGTAATCGTCGAATGAACCTAGTCTAAAGTATGGAAGATATGGATAAGAGGAGTAGAGCATCATACTAGTGAACAAGCCCAACTAGGGAAGGACCTATACCTTACAGAAGACCATAACTAAATGACTACACACAGCGGTGTAGGTGTGTTCCTATCGTTTCGTCTACTATACTATCGTTTTAACAAACGTTTTCCTATGCCAGTGAAATTGCATTATGAAACCCTGCTTAATTTTGGGTCAGCAACACGCTAGTGATACCTTTCGCATTGCAAGCGTCCTTAAACTACGATAACTGCTTACCTTACGCTTTTTTGCCACCGTAGTTGTATAAAAAATGGACCAGAAGAGTGGTGGTTCTTTTCTTTAAAAACCACATCGTAATAAAAAACTAGACCCATTTCGCTTCTTAACCATATCTACAAATTGTTCTCCCAGGGTTATCGTGATTTGTCAGTAATTCAGATTTTTAATAAAAAAAAAAAAAATCAACTAACTTCACTGCATAAATCCATGAATTACTGAAATTTACATAAACACATGGCAATGATTAGACAAATGCATGTACGTACATAAATCATCGCTTGTAAGCGACTGACGCTGAAACAACGCGCCGGCACGCGTCTTTGAGCCCGGCATGGCGGCGTTTAATTTCGTCATAATTTTGTTGTTTTTACAGCAATTTACAAAATTCAAAGTTTTTTGTACACTACGATAATGTAGCATTTTTTTTACTGCCCAAGTGTTGGTCTAATATTTATATTGATGAGGTATATTGCGCACCAAACATTTCGTGTTCGGAAAAAAAACGGCAAAAAAGTTACATTTTTTAAAATATCTTTAAAAATATAATACCTACAATAAAAATTGCTTTGCATGTTTTGTTAGAAATTTAATTACCTGTCATTAGATACCCATATTGTTTAAATCGGATGAAAAGTTACTGCAATAATCGACAAAATCTAAAACCAGGAGTGACGTCACAAATGACGTCATAGCTACCCCCTCCACCACTTTAGAAAGCGACAACAAGCAGTTTGAGTATCAGCAGACCATGCCGATTCCAACGATACCACTTGTCGTTATAAACCTTTTCAGTCCTACGAAAATCGTAAATAAGCGACTTTTTTACAATTGGCCTCTCTACTAAGATAATAATAAAGTTTAGTTGAATCCAATATGTGCCTGCACAGGACAGATGAACTTAATAATATATTATTATACATAACTTCGTAAGAGTCGACTAAAGGAGTCAGGCAGACAATATCCACTGCAAGAGAGGGAAATCTCGAAACAAAACCCTATACCAACCCGTCTGGCCAGCGTGGTATAGTAGGCTAATATCATTCTAAATGTATGGAGGAGACCCGTGCCCAGCAGTGGGACGTTTATGGGTTGAGAAAGAAGAAAGATACATAACTACAGCACGTCCTGCCTTCGCACGGGTGAACATTTATTTAGGTTTCGTCCCTACGAAAGCTAAATAAATATCCATTCGTCCCGTAAAAAAATTACGGGATCCCCTTATCCCGTAATTTTTTTCAATAAAATATAGCCTATGTTACCCGCTGAGAACATAGCTTTTTTTAGGGATTTTTAAATCCTTTGGTAGCAGACCAGTAGTTTCTGAGATTAGATACAATAATACAAATCTTTGTTCTTTATAAAATTAATGCAGATGTATGAACATAACGTTGAACTACCATCGAACATTCGCGAGCAATGATAATTACACCGCGGAAGATACCTAATCTTCCTATTTAAACGGTCAAGACACTTCGTCAAGGTAGGTACACACACAGACACCTACAATAGTTTTTTACTCCTTATGATCCATAATAAGCACCTTAAAATAAATTATATATACATTTATTATATTATGTTCTATCTCAATTGTCTGGTATTGATAAAATTACAGAAATTGTGATTCATTTTCGGAGGTGTAACAATATAACATAACCAGATATATTCGTATATAATTTATACAGGGTTATTGGTAATTCGATGTATTCTGGGCAGGGTGAGCAGGTGGGGCAGCACAAATGGAACAAATTTAGACCTCTCAATGTATGGCCGAAAATTATTAGTTTTTGAGACATTGTAGAAATAGTTTTTGTTTTTGTTGAAAATATTCAATTTTATACGTTTCTGGCTAAATAAATAAAAAATTGATTAATAGGATGTCGTTTAACTTGTAATTGTATCGTTGTATTGAACAATAACAACTAATCAGAGAGCTTGCAGTCGGCGAAAAGGGTCTATAGCATGTAAAACAATCGCTATGATTCAAGTAGCTCACTGTAGGTATGCGCATTTCTGTCGGTAGTAAAATTTAATTTTGATTGTGTTTTTCTCGCATAAATATTGTTGTACACTTTTTTGGATTAGTTTAGCTTTTTGGCCATACATCGGGCGCTCACAAGTGGCGCGGAGCGAGTTATCCTTAGGTCGGTAGGAGGACGAGTATTGACGGGTATTAGTTACAAATAAAAAATGGTCCGTTAACAAAAGAATGAGACTGTATTAGACGTAACGGTGTTACAAATAAAATGAAGTGTGCGCGCGGTCTCGCCGCTCGCGGTCGGTGATGCTGTGTTCTCAGCCGGCAGACGCAAAGGTGAACTTATGAACACAAGAATACCTCACCCAGCCCGGAATACATCGAATTAACAATATCGCTAGTCTAAAATAATAATAATACTAACAAAATTATATATTTGTTAGTATTATTATATGTATATGTGATGCATGCGTACAATCAATAGCGATTGAGCACAGTACGGCGACTGTTCATTCGTCACATTTTTTTTTTATTCTGCTTAGGTGGCAAACAAGCATACGGCCCGCCTGATGTCATAGCACAGTTGTCAACCTGGAGATGGCGAGACAAAAACTTTACCATCCATTGACATACGCTCATCTATCAACTGGGTAGTCCAAAAAAATTGGGGCAATTTGACCGGATCCAGACAGTTTTTAAAGCCGATTATTACCGGACCTCTCCAAAGAATTATCAGAGTGTACCCGCGTGCACCGACGAGATATACGGACACGAATCAGGGGCAACCGGGGCCTCTTTACAATCATTGGCACAAAAACGAACATTTCAATTACAAGTTATAAGAATACGACTAAATAACTAATAACTGAAAAGTCGTTGCGTAATGGGTGCTATATAAAACACAGATACGTAGTATCAGAGTATGTAGAAGTGTTCATCGCCTCGAGTTGACGGTGCGTTGTACCGCGGACATGCCGTCCACGAACCTGGTGCGGAACAGTACGTTGGCGTTGTTGAACATGCCGTCCTTCAGCGACACTATTATGAACTGTAACGAAAACATTTGAGCAACATGTTATTCGGTTTGAGCTTTAACATTTTGAGGGGCGTGAGGTGCACTATATTTTAAAAACTTAACCTCTGCAGCGCCCTGACACCGTACAACGGTGGTAACTTAAAAGTGGGATAAGCGCCCGGCCACCGTTCTACGGTTATCTCTACCCGTTTCAGAAATGTCACAATAAAATGCCTTAAACTATATCTATCCTCTTCGAATTCATAAGGAATTGAAGCTAATAAAATGAGACGGCAATAGAATACAAACATATGCACACTTTTGTTGTTTGTTAGTACAGAAACGAGACCAGAAAGTTTCAAATGTCAAACTGCAAATTAGATTAGAATTTTTACAAATGTTTGCAGTGATTTCTTTGAATCTCAGTAATCATTAGAAATATGTTGTTTACATATTTTAATTTCTTACTTTTTGTAGTTTTTAAGGATTCAAGTAATTTGCAGAACAACCGATAGTTTTATAGCTACGGCCTTTTTTTCAGCGACGATAGGTTTTGCAAATATTTTTTTCTTTTGTCGAGTAATAAAAAATCTGTCGGCTCTAACCAATTGATTTGTTAAGATAAGACTTGTAAATGAGTTTAAAATCCACCAAAACACATAAATATAACCAATAACCTGATAGATTTGGCCAAAGAGGCATTCGAACTCACATCTGTTGAAACAACAAAATAGCTTTTATGATCCCTTTTGTTAATTATTTCTGTCGAAAAATATTGAGTGTAAAGGGTAAATTTCGATTGATATGAATAAAATAACTAATTGTTAATATTATATAAGCTTTTTTATTCATGAATTAGTTTATTTTGATTTCCATAAGTCGTTTTTTGAAAACTTCGTCAAAATTAACACATTTCTCTGATTCGATCGACTATAGTATTTCCATTTAAAGATAAAAATTAAATAGATTGCTTTATAAATACTGCAAATTTAATCTAGATTTCAAATATATACTTTATAATATGTATGCCTATAAATTTACGACGAAATTGGCGTTTGAACGTTCTCCGCTGATGTTGCTTCGCGTACAAAATTCGAACTGGGCGCTTGACGTCATATTGACATTTTACATTTGGGCGCTCGAGAGGTTAAGCTTTAACTTAGTAATATTTTAAGAGAAGTAGGGCACCATACTAGCGAGCAAACCCGATTAGGGACAAACCTCCACCTTACAGAAGATCACAGCCAAATAATTATACACAGCGGTGTAGTTGTGTTCCTGTGTGTGAGTATAGGTCTCCAGCGCTCATTTAAGAATGCGTTTTAAAAAAATAGTATTCCTATCTCAAGGTTACTTTCATCTTAAAGTCCTGGTGTATAAAAATGAGTTGGCAACACGCAAGTGATACCTCTGGTATTGCTAGCGTCCATAGGCTACGGTTACTGCTTATCATCAGGCGGGTTGTATGCTTGTTTGCCACTCACGTAGTATTTGCTACGGCTGTTAATATATAAGGGTAAGGATCGAAGTGCGTACCTGCGAATGTTTAAAATGTTCCTTAAGCATCTGGCCGATGTTCTGCGTGTGAGAGAGGTCGAGCGCGGCGTCCACCTCGTCCAGGATGTAGAGCGGCGCCGGCTTGAACAGCAACATGGCCAGCACCAGCGACAGCGCCACCAGCGACCGCTGCCCGCCCGACAGCTCGCCCAGCGAATCCTTCCACAGGTTGTTGAACCCCACTTTCATCTGCACCCACATACACACACTATATTATCTGGTGCACGATTACGACCTACACTCATATGTAGTAGTGTGACTTCACTATTTCTCACCCGAATTTAATTAATATTGTATTTTTATACTGGTTGGAAGGGGAACGCTCTCGGAGCCTGAACAATAATAATATACTATCTAAACACAAATTAATACTAAACGTCTTTTGGTGATTTGTCCTTTTTTAAAATTTCGCGCTCAGTCTATCATACTTTGTAAGTATAATAGACAGCGGGATAATAATAAGCGGAAAATATCGCGGTAGGCGCTGCTCGCTGCTGCACCACTGCGCCCACAGCTGAGCGCGAACGTTGACCCCGCCCGCGGCTCATTTTGTATTTACGTTACATTACTTTTAGTAGAGAGGCCAATGCATTAAAAAAAAGTTTTCGTAGGACTGAAAAGGTTTATAGCGACAAGTGGTATCGTTGGAATCGGCATGGTCTGCTGATACTCAAACTGCTTGTTGTCGCCTTCTAAAGTGGTGGAGGGGGTAGCTATGACGTCATTTGTGACGTCACTCCGGGTTTTAGATTTTGTCGATTATTGCGGTAACTATTCATCCGATTTAAACAAATTGGATATCAAATGACAGGTATTTAAATTCCTAACAAAACATGCAAAGCAACTTTTATTGTAGGTATTATATTTTTAAAGATATTTTATAAAAAACGGCAAAAACGCCGTTTTTTTCTGAACATAAAATGTTTGGTGCTCAATAAACCTAATTAATATAAATATTAGACCAACACTTGGGCAGTAAAAAAAATAGCTATATTATCGAAGTATACAATAAACTTTGAATTTTGCAAATTGCTGTAAAAACACCAAAATTATGACGAAATTAAACGCCGCCATGCCCAGCCCAAAAACGCGAGCCGGCGAGTTGTTTCAGCGTCAGACGCTTACAAGCGATGATTCTGATAATACGTACTTACGTACATTTGCCAAATCATTACCTATGTTAATGTAAATTTCAGTAAGTCATGGATTTATGTATTGAAAATCAGTTGATTTTATTTAATGTATTAAATAACAACACAGGTACATAGGCAAACTTAATGTCGCGTCGCCGCACAATCTAAGATTGACTGGTAGAAAATGCCTAAGAATTTTCTACCAGTCAATCTTAGATTGTGCAAAGATAATAATAAAATCCATGCAAGTGTTGTAAAAAGAGCTTATAGCAAAAAGGCTAAAAATATGTATTTAAATCATTTAGGTACGTACTATAATATTCAACGCATATAGACCGAAAACGCTCATTGAACACAAAAATAATTGTGTGTGCATTTACGCTCTAACTCTGTCGTGAAAAGGTTGCATCGACTATAAGACATTATAGGTTTTCTATATTGCCATATCGCGTTGTGGTCATCTATCATAATATTCAAGATAATATACCTATGAACTTCGCTATGTGGTCTTTCTGGTTTGCCACTATACGTCATGAGTGTTTTAATTAAACCAATAACACGAATGTCGCGATATGAATGTTTTTCAGTTACCGAAACCAATTGTGATCTGTTTTGTTGGGGAAGGAAAATGATGCTCTATAGGTATGGAGGGCAGCAGCGCCGTTTTCAACTATATTACCTATCTAAGATCAAAATGCGGTCATCAATCTACATTTCAGGCATGGTGATTATTCGCAAAACCCCGTTAACGACAGACACAACACTACCACGGCCTCTAGTCACCGATAGCCCCGCTAATCCTAGCTACGGTAGCGATCAAGGGTACGACAGGGCAGGGAATATTAAAAATCCTCGACAGAGAACCGGCTACCATCCCCAACAAGGACTGGCCCTAGAGATATACAACGCACGCACGTTTTGATCTGAAAAAAATGATTGAGTTGGGAGAAAAACTAGAGTAGAATATAGTTGGACTATCTGAAGTCCTTGAGCAGGACTCGATACAACTTGAATCTTGTTCTTCTACCGGGAGGACAACTGTCCCTGGGTGATATCGGGTTTATCGTCCACAAGTCCATCATAAACAACTCCTTACCATCAGGTGGGATCCGTATACTCTTTAGTAATATAAATAAGCAAGTAACTCAAAGACCATCGAAAATGTGTCGACTAGGGTAGCGTATCTTGTGCTTAAACACCAACAGGTATTCTCTGAATTCACGAATATATTGTGTGTAATATAACTATACAATACAATATACTTTATACCTATAAATAGTTATTAAAATGAAAGTAACTTAACCTAAACTACCGCGAATAATAATTATTCACAAATTGATATGTAGGAGACAAAGATTAGCAGACTTTATGGATTTTTTTTGAATTTAATGAAAAAGCCTTTATTTCATGAATTCGAAGCCACGAGCGATCTGTTATCAATGGGGTAAGAGGCACACTAAATATTAACTAGATCTTAAAAAAGTCGGTTGAAGAAGTCTAGGTACCTACGTGTTGTAAATGTTTAGCTCTGGTAAATCCACAATCACTTTTAATGCCTAGAAAACCATATATAAATGACGGGTTTTCGGGACAATCCCACTCACATGCCTACCGCTGTGACTCCTGTGAGCCAGGATAAACAGCGGAGTAACCAACCGTGGACAACTGAACCTACTGGCTTGGACCCCGCAACGAATTTAATCAGAATTTCCACTTCCCTCCACGGAGGACCTTAAACTACGGGACCTTTGTGAGCTAAGTTTGATTGCTATAATATGTATGGCAGAAACGTTTAAATGCACGGAAATTCCCTCCAGATGAGACTAAATCCCCATAGTAGGCCGCTCCAGATGATACATGTAAGCTGTTCAACATAATAGTACGATCATTATGCCAAAGAGTAGTCTGTGGCATAATGATCTGTCATGAGTCTGCTCATCAAATACTCTGGGAGTGTAGACTCCCAGAGTATTTGATCAGCAGACTGCTCCTGATCGGAGCCAGGTATTGAGCATTGACAGTTCGGCGAATCAACTAGCTTAAATGAGTATAACTTGCTCCGAAAGTTACCATGGCCCGTAAGAAACTGAGCGACCCTGTGATCAACCTCCTCAACCTTCAAATGACGGGTTGGCTGTTTCAGTGGTTGTAGTAAAACTTTCAGAAAAAATATCTGAGCAAGCCCAACTGGGGAAGGACTATACCTCACAGAAGACCATAACTAAACGGCTACACACAGCGATGTAGTTGTGTTTCTATCGTTTCGTCTACTATACTATCGTTTTAACGAACTTTTTCCTATGCCAGAGAAACTTCATTATGTAACCCTGCTTAATTTTGGGTCAGCAACACTCTAGTGATACCTTTCGCATTGCAAGCGCCCTTAAGCCGTAGCTTAAGGGCGCTTGCAATGGTAAGCAGTTATCGTAATAACTGCTTACCTTACGCTTGTTTGCCACCGTAGTAGTATAAAAAAATAAACCAGAAGAGTGGTGGTTCTTTTCTTTAAAAACCACACCGTAATTAAAAACTGGACCCATTTCGCTTCTTAACCATATCTACAAATTGATCTCCCAGGGTTATCGTGATTTGTGTGTAATGCAGATTTTTAATTAAAAAAATAAAATCAACTAATTTCACTGCATAAATCCATGAATTACTGAAATTTACATTAACACATGGCAATGATTAGACAAATGCATGTACGTACGTATAAACAAAATCATCGCTTGTAAGCGACTGACGCTGAAACAACGCGCCGGCACGCGTCTTTGGGCCCGGCATGGCGGCGTATAATTTCGTCATAATTTTGTTGTTTTTAAAGCAATTTACAAAATTCAAAGTTTTTTGTATACTACGATAATGTAGCTAATTTTTTACTACCCAAGTGTTGGTCTAATATTTATATTGATGAGGTATATTGCGCACCAAACATTTCGTGTTCAGAAAAAAAACGGCAAAAAAGTTATTTTTTTTTAAATATCTTCAAAAATATAATACCTACAATAAAAGTTGCTTTGCATGTTTTTTTAGAAATTTAATTACCTGTCATTTGATACCCATATTGTTAAAATCAGATGAATAGTTACCGCAATATTCGACAAAATCTAAAACCAGGAGTGACGTCACAAATGACGTCATAGCTACCCCCTCCACCACTTTAGAAAGCGACAACAAGCAGTTTGAGTATCAGCAGACTATGCCGATTCCAACGATACCACTTGTCGCTATAAACCTTTTCAGTCCTACGAAAATCGTAAATAAGCGACTTTTTTACAATTGGCCTCTCTACTATTTCGTTGGGAAAACTGCTGAATTATCGTTTGATTAAACTGCCCAAATGTATTATTGAATAAAAATAGATAAAAAGAAATATTTAAAAAAAAAATTTTTCGCGTTTTTTGTTATGGTTAAGTTGTTTGATATCATTAACCCTATCAACTGTCTTCGTTTCCGAGAGCGTTCCCCTTCTATGGTGTATGCAAAAATGTATGGAGATGTCGGGAGGAGCCGCCCTAGGCGAACTACATCGACCAAGTAGATGATTAGCTAAAGGGCCAAATTAAAAGTACCCAGAACCTAGGTTCATGCATGAAAAGGTTGATAAATGTAGAGTAAGCGATAGAAAGTAAAAGAAGTCTGTATCGAAGCAATTGGTGCACCATAGTCTCTGCCTTAATGGAAGAGAGGCTGATGATATGTATGTATTTTAAAATTATTATGTTATACCTCGAGTCCATCCAACACGGACAATCCCTCAAGTGGTATCAGTTTAGCCTGAGCTCCAGGTAGTAATGTACTGAATATAGAGCCGAAGTCCCTGTTGACTTGCTCGCAGGCGGTGATTAAGGTACGTTGCTTCTTCTCGTCAAGTTCTGCGATGACTTCAACAAGTTTGGCACGGTCCGCTTCTACTATCGCCTTCTTGCGCAACAGATCTTGATACTGGGTGGAGGATACGTACACAAATTAGCTAAAATAATAGTGACATCGTCTGAGTCGTTGTGAGTGAATTAGCTTCGGTGACATCTTTACGATACCGTACCGCTATGTATATCTTGAAACAGTAGATACTAATTTATTAGTCTAACCAAAAAATTAGGCCGGTTAATATGTTGGTTAAAATACAAAAATAAACAAGAAATAATAAAAATACTATAAGGAATCAAAATTGAAACACGATGTATAAAAAAAAACTTATACTTTGCTACGAATATTTAAGTAATAACTGAATAAACAAATAAATAACTAAAGTAAAGCCAAAAACACAAAATACACGAGAATGGTCAGCTGCTATTATGTCCGTTGCGCTTAACGTTCGAGAATAAATGAAATTTTGCGTAGTATATACTCTAGTAGGGGGTCGAAGTTCTAACCTAACCCAATAAAATTAACATTATGCGCTTTTGAAAATGTGCGTAAGGTGCACATTAGAAGACCACAGCCAAACAACTACACACGACGGTGTAGTTGTGTTCCTGTGTGTGAGTACAGGCAGGCCTCCGTCACTCGCTCAAGGTCACGCGCTATGTGCCTACCGCTATGTAGCTCGTAACCGAACCGATCGCCAGTGACGCGACACAGAGCGCGCACAGCACGTTTCCCGCTCAAAACGCATACGATATTTACGTACACTACGTATATTAAGTTAATATTTTTAAGTTTTGATTAACGACACGGTGGTTAATTATTGTGAAGTCGTTGGATGTCATAGTCAAAGGAAAAATAAAAAAAAATATTTTTTAATTGCCGAAAGATGAGGAAAGTACGTTACGTTATTTGAAAGTAGGTACGCATTTCAGCTGGCTTCAGTTAGTAGGACCTAGTAATTTTAAAATGCTTCTTGTGTGTAGGTACTCTTTCCTAAAAAAAATACGAGAAAGCTAGAAAGACAACCCTACCACATTCGTGCGATGACGAGCTTGCACGTGAGTCGCACGGCGGGCAACACAATGTCGACTCTTTGTTCGCGTACTTATGGTACATTTCTTTTCGCTGCGAACAGCAGGTATTATTATTAAGATTTTGTAGGCTATTATGGCTGAGATGGATGGAAGGTTATTATGGCGTAGGTATTTTCGCTTTTGTATGGGAGTAATGTATCTGTTACGTAGTAAGCATTTAGTAATCTGTGGTACAGGTCTCCAGCGGTCATTTAGGAATGCGTTTTGAAATTATAATATAATAATAATATCCATAGGCTACGGTAACTGCTTAACATCAGGCGAGCCGTATGCCTGTTTGCCAACTAAGTAGTAAAAAAAAAAGTGCGCTTCGGACATTTTGCTCTTTGGAAAATTTGCAATCCATTTGTCATTTCGTTCTTTTGATCGAGCTCCGAAACGACGTATACAAAAGAAAACTTGGAATTAATAAAGTGTTCCTTAATGTTATTAACAAACATGATAAACGATAAGGACCCAAAATTGAGCCCTGTGGCACCCCAAAAGCGAGAATGATCGAGACGAGACTCTAAAATAATTTGTGACAAACTTTGAGTCGTACAAAAATATAGGACAAAAAAATGCAGTAAATTACTGCCGTATATAGTATTATGTCACTGTAGGAAATTATATTCCAAAGCAATTTGTGATTCATCTTGTCAAAAGCCTTCAAAAAGTCCGTGTACTCTCGAGCTAACTCGAGCTAATCAATCATATTTTCAAATAAGTATCTCGTAAATAGCATAGACGCTTGAGAAACTCATGTTGTTCAGGAATAATTAAGTTGTGTCTACCGCGGATTTTGTCCCACCGTTTCTGCTGTAGCTAGTGCTCACTTGCTAGACACTAGTAAATCTGCGTTGGTCACTGCGCAAAATGGTCCAAATTTTTTAAAAGGTGGACTTAGGGGCTGGTGGACTTGTTTGGATAGAAAATTTGATTATGATTTATCGGTTGTGGAACGAATGTGACTTAACTCTGTCTCTCTCTCTCGCAACTTACGCTCAACTACGCAAACCAAGCGCAACAGCTTCAGCGCTAATTAGCATCAGTCGTAAGGGGTGAAGGTAAATTATAGCTTTTTTAATTCTAAATACAATGCAGAATACGCGCGCTAAAATTGTCACTGACTGCTTATGTTAAAATGTTATTTGTACTAACTTAATCTTAATTAATTTTAACTGAAAGACACGTAAATATTAACATTTAAGTTTGACCTCGCAACAAAGCGATGTTCCGTGTGGAGCACGTACCTGTTCCTCCTCCTTGCCCAGCAGCGTGTGCGCGCGCGCGTTGAGGCCGCGCGAGAGCTTGTCGCGGCGCTCCGTGAGCTGCGCCACGCGCCGCCCCGCCACGTGCGCGCCGCGCGCCGCGAAGTCGTACAGCCCGCCCGCCGCGCCGAAGTACTCGCGCTCGCCCGCTATCCACGCGTGCTCACGTTCCAGCGCCTCTGTCTGTGAGTGAGTAGTGTTGCACGCTAACCAAACTATTACTAAGTATGCAAGACGTACAGCGCGCCCGCCGCGCCGAAGTACTCGCGCTCGCCCGCTATCCACGCGTGCTCACGTTCCAGCGCCTCTGTCTGTGAGTGAGTAGTGTTGCACGCTAACCAAACTATTACTAAGTATGCAAGACGTACAGCGCGCCCGCCGCGCCGAAGTACTCGCGCTCGCCCGCTATCCACGCGTGCTCACGTTCCAGCGCCTCTGTCTGTGAGTGAGTAGTGTTGCACGCTAACCAAACTATTACTAAGTATGCAAGACGTACAGCGCGCCCGCCGCGCCGAAGTACTCGCGCTCGCCCGCTATCCACGCGTGCTCACGTTCCAGCGCCTCTGTCTGTGAGTGAGTAGTGTTGCACGCTAACCAAACTATTACTAAGTATGCAAGACGTACAGCGCGCCCGCCGCGCCGAAGTACTCGCGCTCGCCCGCTATCCACGCGTGCTCACGTTCCAGCGCCTCTGTCTGTGAGTGAGTAGTGTTGCACGCTAACCAAACTATTACTAAGTATGCAAGACGTACAGCGCGCCCGCCGCGCCGAAGTACTCGCGCTCGCCCGCTATCCACGCGTGCTCACGTTCCAGCGCCTCTGTCTGTGAGTGAGTAGTGTTGCACGCTAACCAAACTATTACTAAGTATGCAAGACGTACAGCGCGCCCGCCGCGCCGAAGTACTCGCGCTCGCCCGCTATCCACGCGTGCTCACGTTCCAGCGCCTCTGTCTGTGAGTGAGTAGTGTTGCACGCTAACCAAACTATTACTAAGTATGCAAGACGTACAGCGCGCCCGCCGCGCCGAAGTACTCGCGCTCGCCCGCTATCCACGCGTGCTCACGTTCCAGCGCCTCTGTCTGTGAGTGAGTAGTGTTGCACGCTAACCAAACTATTACTAAGTATGCAAGACGTACAGCGCGCCCGCCGCGCCGAAGTACTCGCGCTCGCCCGCTATCCACGCGTGCTCACGTTCCAGCGCCTCTGTCTGTGAGTGAGTAGTGTTGCACGCTAACCAAACTATTACTAAGTATGCAAGACGTACAGCGCGCCCGCCGCGCCGAAGTACTCGCGCTCGCCCGCTATCCACGCGTGCTCACGTTCCAGCGCCTCTGTCTGTGAGTGAGTAGTGTTGCACGCTAACCAAACTATTACTAAGTATGCAAGACGTACAGCGCGCCCGCCGCGCCGAAGTACTCGCGCTCGCCCGCTATCCACGCGTGCTCACGTTCCAGCGCCTCTGTCTGTGAGTGAGTAGTGTTGCACGCTAACCAAACTATTACTAAGTATGCAAGACGTACAGCGCGCCCGCCGCGCCGAAGTACTCGCGCTCGCCCGCTATCCACGCGTGCTCACGTTCCAGCGCCTCTGTCTGTGAGTGAGTAGTGTTGCACGCTAACCAAACTATTACTAAGTATGCAAGACGTACAGCGCGCCCGCCGCGCCGAAGTACTCGCGCTCGCCCGCTATCCACGCGTGCTCACGTTCCAGCGCCTCTGTCTGTGAGTGAGTAGTGTTGCACGCTAACCAAACTATTACTAAGTATGCAAGACGTACAGCGCGCCCGCCGCGCCGAAGTACTCGCGCTCGCCCGCTATCCACGCGTGCTCACGTTCCAGCGCCTCTGTCTGTGAGTGAGTAGTGTTGCACGCTAACCAAACTATTACTAAGTATGCAAGACGTACAGCGCGCCCGCCGCGCCGAAGTACTCGCGCTCGCCCGCTATCCACGCGTGCTCACGTTCCAGCGCCTCTGTCTGTGAGTGAGTAGTGTTGCACGCTAACCAAACTATTACTAAGTATGCAAGACGTACAGCGCGCCCGCCGCGCCGAAGTACTCGCGCTCGCCCGCTATCCACGCGTGCTCACGTTCCAGCGCCTCTGTCTGTGAGTGAGTAGTGTTGCACGCTAACCAAACTATTACTAAGTATGCAAGACGTACAGCGCGCCCGCCGCGCCGAAGTACTCGCGCTCGCCCGCTATCCACGCGTGCTCACGTTCCAGCGCCTCTGTCTGTGAGTGAGTAGTGTTGCACGCTAACCAAACTATTACTAAGTATGCAAGACGTACAGCGCGCCCGCCGCGCCGAAGTACTCGCGCTCGCCCGCTATCCACGCGTGCTCACGTTCCAGCGCCTCTGTCTGTGAGTGAGTAGTGTTGCACGCTAACCAAACTATTACTAAGTATGCAAGACGTACAGCGCGCCCGCCGCGCCGAAGTACTCGCGCTCGCCCGCTATCCACGCGTGCTCACGTTCCAGCGCCTCTGTCTGTGAGTGAGTAGTGTTGCACGCTAACCAAACTATTACTAAGTATGCAAGACGTACAGCGCGCCCGCCGCGCCGAAGTACTCGCGCTCGCCCGCTATCCACGCGTGCTCACGTTCCAGCGCCTCTGTCTGTGAGTGAGTAGTGTTGCACGCTAACCAAACTATTACTAAGTATGCAAGACGTACAGCGCGCCCGCCGCGCCGAAGTACTCGCGCTCGCCCGCTATCCACGCGTGCTCACGTTCCAGCGCCTCTGTCTGTGAGTGAGTAGTGTTGCACGCTAACCAAACTATTACTAAGTATGCAAGACGTACAGCGCGCCCGCCGCGCCGAAGTACTCGCGCTCGCCCGCTATCCACGCGTGCTCACGTTCCAGCGCCTCTGTCTGTGAGTGAGTAGTGTTGCACGCTAACCAAACTATTACTAAGTATGCAAGACGTACAGCGCGCCCGCCGCGCCGAAGTACTCGCGCTCGCCCGCTATCCACGCGTGCTCACGTTCCAGCGCCTCTGTCTGTGAGTGAGTAGTGTTGCACGCTAACCAAACTATTACTAAGTATGCAAGACGTACAGCGCGCCCGCCGCGCCGAAGTACTCGCGCTCGCCCGCTATCCACGCGTGCTCACGTTCCAGCGCCTCTGTCTGTGAGTGAGTAGTGTTGCACGCTAACCAAACTATTACTAAGTATGCAAGACGTACAGCGCGCCCGCCGCGCCGAAGTACTCGCGCTCGCCCGCTATCCACGCGTGCTCACGTTCCAGCGCCTCTGTCTGTGAGTGAGTAGTGTTGCACGCTAACCAAACTATTACTAAGTATGCAAGACGTACAGCGCGCCCGCCGCGCCGAAGTACTCGCGCTCGCCCGCTATCCACGCGTGCTCACGTTCCAGCGCCTCTGTCTGTGAGTGAGTAGTGTTGCACGCTAACCAAACTATTACTAAGTATGCAAGACGTACAGCGCGCCCGCCGCGCCGAAGTACTCGCGCTCGCCCGCTATCCACGCGTGCTCACGTTCCAGCGCCTCTGTCTGTGAGTGAGTAGTGTTGCACGCTAACCAAACTATTACTAAGTATGCAAGACGTACAGCGCGCCCGCCGCGCCGAAGTACTCGCGCTCGCCCGCTATCCACGCGTGCTCACGTTCCAGCGCCTCTGTCTGTGAGTGAGTAGTGTTGCACGCTAACCAAACTATTACTAAGTATGCAAGACGTACAGCGCGCCCGCCGCGCCGAAGTACTCGCGCTCGCCCGCTATCCACGCGTGCTCACGTTCCAGCGCCTCTGTCTGTGAGTGAGTAGTGTTGCACGCTAACCAAACTATTACTAAGTATGCAAGACGTACAGCGCGCCCGCCGCGCCGAAGTACTCGCGCTCGCCCGCTATCCACGCGTGCTCACGTTCCAGCGCCTCAGTCTGTGAGTGAGTAGTGTTGCACGCTAACCAAACTATTACTAAGTATGCAAGACGTACAGCGCGCCCGCCGCGCCGAAGTACTCGCGCTCGCCCGCTATCCACGCGTGCTCACGTTCCAGCGCCTCTGTCTGTGAGTGAGTAGTGTTGCACGCTAACCAAACTATTACTAAGTATGCAAGACGTACAGCGCGCCCGCCGCGCCGAAGTACTCGCGCTCGCCCGCTATCCACGCGTGCTCACGTTCCAGCGCCTCAGTCTGTGAGTGAGTAGTGTTGCACGCTAACCAAACTATTACTAAGTATGCAAGACGTACAGCGCGCCCGCCGCGCCGAAGTACTCGCGCTCGCCCGCTATCCACGCGTGCTCACGTTCCAGCGCCTCTGTCTGTGAGTGAGTAGTGTTGCACGCTAACCAAACTATTACTAAGTATGCAAGACGTACAGCGCGCCCGCCGCGCCGAAGTACTCGCGCTCGCCCGCTATCCACGCGTGCTCACGTTCCAGCGCCTCTGTCTGTGAGTGAGTAGTGTTGCACGCTAACCAAACTATTACTAAGTATGCAAGACGTACAGCGCGCCCGCCGCGCCGAAGTACTCGCGCTCGCCCGCTATCCACGCGTGCTCACGTTCCAGCGCCTCTGTCTGTGAGTGAGTAGTGTTGCACGCTAACCAAACTATTACTAAGTATGCAAGACGTACAGCGCGCCCGCCGCGCCGAAGTACTCGCGCTCGCCCGCTATCCACGCGTGCTCACGTTCCAGCGCCTCTGTCTGTGAGTGAGTAGTGTTGCACGCTAACCAAACTATTACTAAGTATGCAAGACGTACAGCGCGCCCGCCGCGCCGAAGTACTCGCGCTCGCCCGCTATCCACGCGTGCTCACGTTCCAGCGCCTCTGTCTGTGAGTGAGTAGTGTTGCACGCTAACCAAACTATTACTAAGTATGCAAGACGTACAGCGCGCCCGCCGCGTCTATATTAAGGCGTTTAAGTCCCAGTGCCTATCTGTTTATGACTTGTGTTGTCGAATTCACTTCATCTGCTGTCTTGGGCCGCAGGGCCGCCGTCCCACAAGTACAGCGGCATAGGTGTACTCGCACGGAGCGCGCGCATGCACATTTACTTATAGATTCGAGTTGATATCATAAATAAATACAGGAATATTTTAACCACCCCGATTTCACCCCCGGGGTGGTTTAGCTCCGCTTCACAAAACTAAAAACGCTGAAAATTCGGAAGGGCGCGAGATTTATAACATATTTTGCGATCTTGACGCCACACTAACGAAGTTCTCGCCTCCGACGTATGGAAAAACTTTAACTGTAGTTATAATACCTCCAGTGTAAACGACAAAACAGCACTCACGGTAATAGTGAAGGTTTCTACATACATCTAACTTTCACAAAATAAACGTTAAAATGATAGTAATTCTTTAGCAACACTAATAATACATGGACGTATGAGTCTACGCCAATTTGTAACAAAACTCTAAAACAAAAATAACCAACAAGTAAGTTATTATCAGAGATACAAAACATTTTATTCTGTTAAATACAAATTCTTACCTTTTTCGCACACTCTGTAGCTTCCGCCTGCAACTCTTTAATCTTAAAATCTAATTCT
The DNA here is from genome assembly GCA_947095525.1 of Trisateles emortualis. NCBI lineage: Eukaryota > Metazoa > Arthropoda > Insecta > Lepidoptera > Erebidae > Trisateles > Trisateles emortualis. Next base: position 289,934 of record OX352748.1, on the reverse strand, counting down.
TTTATCTTAAGCTCTATCTCGCTGTTGTTTTTATTGAGTTGCTCCTTCGCCTGACGGAGTCTCCCTATATCGGAGTTCCGGCTCGCTATCTCCGCTTTCTGCTGCTTGATACGAGCCTGAATGGCTTTTACTGCTTCCTATAAAAAGTTATATCATATATTATTTTTTAAAAATTAAAGTTTAACGAAACAAATAGTATTTCTAGCATTAAGATAGATACCGATCAGTAAGATCAGCAAAAGTAATAAAATCTAAATTTATAATACATATATTGTTTGTGTATATAAATAACATACCGACTGGCGCGGAGGTTATCACATTAAATGAAATGTCTGATTATACTGCCAAAAATATCCATGATCCATGATTAAATTAGAAAATAATAATTTCCTCGAAATTTTAAAAACAGTGTTTTTCGAACGAAATAAATTAATCAAGTGCGTCAATAGGTACAATGGCTAACAGTCTCAATGTTTAGTTGTTTTGATAAAAGAATATAGGGTTACGTGCAAAATTATCTAATACTAGTTTCTCAAGGGCTACAGGTCATGGTGGTTTATGGCGCGTGTTGGGAGAGGTCTATGTCCAGCAGTGGACTGCAATAGGCTGATTGATTGATTGATTGACAGGTCATGGTGGAGGAATGGATCTGGATTACGTTGCAACAAAGGTTGGTTGTGACATTATCTTAACACCGGGCGGCACTTACAAATATTCAGGAGTATTTTGGATTTATACGACCGTTTCCTTAACTCTAACGGTATGTTCGTAATGCTAGAGTTGCGTTTTGGCATTCCTGTAAATAAGGACCATATCCATGTACACCGCGGGTGTATAATTGATTCGAAACATTGTGTATTATTGAAAAACTAAACAATAAATATTAAAATGATGTCCAATTACGCACACACCAAATGAGTGATAAAAAATACAATTCCGTAACAACAAAACTACACTTATTTTTGCGGCGAAGTGCGGCGCGGGCGCAACACATACGCTATTCATTTGGATGCCCGCGGCGCACTCATTGACTAGCCTTGAACTTGAATTGAAATAAATTAAATTCGATGCTATCCCGTTGACACAGTTACCTTCCTATTTATTTTCATTCCGCAACTTGACGTAGGTATAATACTGAATTTTAAACCTTAACTTTTGTGCAATATGTTTGATTTTAATTTTTAAGAAAATATTGTTTTGATTGTAGGCTAGTTAAGAGCGGCATCTTTTGATTTTATTCGCTGTCATAGGTCTTTGACACTTTATTACATTATCTCTGCATTACACATGATGTTGTAAATTATGGAAACAAAAAAGGCGTCCTGTGGCTAAACTACTGAATGAATTTAATTAATAATTGGTAAATCGACAAAGGATAACATGTACTATAATATATGTGGTAGCAATTAATGTGATAACCTTTACGCCACTCTGTATACTTGAGAGGACGAAAATACTTCCGAAAAAGAACACTATAAGCCATACTTAAATAATTATTGCATTAGGATGACCTGTAATGATAATGTTGTGTTCGAATAAATAAATAAATGGTAGCAGTAGTGTTATGTTAAGTGTGTACTATAACTGACCGTTGCTCGAGTATGTTCCAATTTGGCTGTCTCCAAAGCGTCACGCAATTCTTGAGTAGCGATCTTGTTCTCTTCGAGCTGCTGACGGGCGGTGGCCACTGCGTTTTCTAACTCTTGTACTTCAAGCTTTAGCGTCTCTAACTCTTGCTCTCTTTGCTTCCATGAATTGCCGTGGATTTCCGCGTCCATCTTTGCCTTTTTTAAGGCTTCTTCAGCTTTTTTGTATTCTCTAATAAAGTGTAAAGGCTGATGTAATATAGAAAACGTTCGTTAAGTTAAAACATTGTACGGTATGGCTTAGCGAGCTGTCAGCCGCATTACCTCGTTAAAGTACGTATTATGTGTAGAGAATAATATACAATGATGTTTATTTATATATTGGCTACGACAAAACAATACATAACAAAATGAATCTGGAATGCTTCTAAATTAAAGGGCAGACAGTAGTGCTAAAACTTTATAAAGAGAACAATAATATTAGTAGGTAAAATATTTTAAACGAAAGTATGCTATTGCATTTAATATGATCGATTAATATTAATAAATATATTATACAGTACTAACTGGACCAATGTGAGATCCTTGTGGAACTCCTAATTTAGATGTGTGAGCGTTGGAAGATTATCGATATGAACTAAATCTTTGCAAAAGAGGTATTTGAATACCGTATACTTATCCTATAAACCTTTTGTAAGAGAACGGTATGATCTACTTAATCAAAAGCTTTACTAAAATGCGTAGTATGTTTGTACAGTTTAGAACTATTGTCAGAATTATGATTGGTAGTCTATGTTGCAACTTCACTGTATTACTCACCTTTCTCTATGACCTTTGATGTCCTTAACCTTGGCCTCTAGGTCTCTAGCTCGAGCCGCTGTTTCTCTTTGCGTCACTTTATCTTGTTGTACGGCTGCAGTCAGTTCTATCACCTAAAACATACTCCACAATTTATTCTTTATTCAAAAAAGTAGCAAAGGTCAGCGTTTTCTACAACTATTTCGATAACTATTTATTACAATAAAATTTATCGTCAACCGGCCATGATAGGAATGAAGTAAAGTAACCTGTGCTCGCAAGCTCTCTATCTCAGCGTGTAGTTGTGCGGTGGAAGTGGTGGCCAGCCGCGCCTTCACTACCTCGAGTTCGTGAGACATCATCTCGAATCTGGTAACGAAAAAAACTTTATAATAATTTTTGAACGAGTGAGCGCTGGAGCTGAACAACACAATAAAGGTAAGGAGTGAGTACACACTTCTGCTGCAGTGCGGCGTGCTTGTCGGCGGCGCGCTGCATGTCCTGCAGCTCGGCGCTGTCCCGCGCCAGGCGCTCCTCCGCCGCGCGCTGCTGCTGCTCCAGCTGCTTCAGTTCTTGCAGCTGCACCAGCACAGACCCGCCCTGCACCACATCGCGATATACTTACTTATTCTCTTACAGCATTTAAAAAAGCAATAGATTTACACTTATTTTCCAGGGTCCCTGAACGCCTAATTAACAAAAGACTAGTTCATTACCTCTAACATAATAGTTTACTATCACAATTCGGCTTTCGAAAAAATAAATATACTTGTGATGCAGTTCATGAGTTGACTAATCATTTAATCATTCCTTCTTTTCACATAACACACACTTACTCTCACACGCACACATCCATATATACGAACACTCATTCTCTCATACACTATTCATTATCCCACATACTTTTACATAAACCCACCACACTAACATTTATATATTTATTGTTTTTAACTATAGCAATACAATACAATAAGGATGGAGGAATACAATAAAGGACTTATGTTTTTTTTTCCTCTCAATATTTTATATCCTATTTTTGTAGTACCTACCTACTGATTATGTATAAATTGTAGTAAACATTTAGTGCATAGGTACAATATGCAATTAAATAAATTTACACAAATGGGAATCGGTACTGTACTCCTTAATACAGGTTATTTTTAACCTAGCTAGGAACACAGTACCACATCCAACAAGATATTGTAGACTACCTACCAACTTAAAATTAAATAACTGTGTTTGTTTATTGTACTACAATTATTATGATGAATAAAGGTTATTATTATTATATAATTTCATTTTTTTTTTTTAAGTTTCAAACTTCTTGAAAGTTAATATCAGCTTTGCTGACTCGATTGAATTTTAAAATATGATGTTATTCGGGGGTTACAAGGAGCGGCGCGCGGCGGCTCTGCTGTGTACCAGGCATTGTTAAAGTCTATGAGCGGCGATTAACGCTCACTATAGAATTAACTGCTCGATAATCAGCCATGAATAAAAAGTATAGATTATAATATCTGTAACATTAACAATTTATGACATATTTTTAAGTGGTAACTTACTTTGACTCTAGCGCCTCCAGACAGAGTACCCGAAGGATCGAACACATCCCCGTCCAGCGTGACGCACCTGCGTCGTATTCTGGGGTGGAAGGTGACCTTTTTGGCCGTGTCCAAGTCTCGGCACACCAGAGTACCGCCAAACACCCACGCCATGGCCGGCCGCAAGTGACTATCGAAGGAGATCAAGTCTAAAGCTAGCTGCACGTTTTCGGGACCACCACCCTGTAAAAACGAGAGTTATGTAAGCTGACACAGCTAAGTACGATACGGCGTCGATAACAGAGCGAAACTTACGATACTCTGCGCCAGCTGCACCGTCTCCCTGTCGATCACGTGTCCGCTGATCTTGTTGAGCGGGATGATGGTGGTGCGCGTCTGCAGCCTCCCGCGCTGGAGCAGCAGCTTGCTCGTCACCTCATTGTCCACCACAACGTTGTACAGCTGCACATAAAACAAACATTACAGTACATGTAAGTAACAGTCGCTATATCCGCGGAGACGATACAAGCGAAGAACACTCACCCGCCCACCGGCCGCGGTCTCCAGCGCCGTGCAGTACACCGGGTCGCATACGTCGATCAACCTGCAGATAGTACCTGAAAATATGTGTTTATTGTTTCATCATCATATTATTTTTTAACGGTCGTGGTCCATAAAAATATGTTTTAAAAAATTTACAAAACAGAAGTCGGTGCCAAGTTGAATGACGATAGACGAAGTAAGTGATAGGAGTGAAAAGATTTGAAGAAGAACTATATAATTGAACAAACCCGACTAGGTAAGAACTTCCACCTTGCAGGAGACTAGTCAACTGACTTCAACAGAGATGTAGTTGTGTTCCTGTGTTTGAGTAGAGGATTCCAACATCATTTTTAGAAGGATATCTTTAAATGCAAATAAAAATTAGGTAATATAATTATTGTGATATGTATAAAATTGAATCTACAAAGAGCTGTGAGAGTTGCATAGACGACTTGATAGTTGCAAGTTAGTGTATCGAATGTATATTGCGTGTTGTGGGTGTGGTAAAACGTTTCGGTGGATGATGGATGAGATCTGTTCAATTCGAATGCTATGGAAACAATTGGGAGTGCAACATGTCTAGTGGTTGTATATTGGTGATGACGATATTTTTTTTTTTTTTGTTTTATACTACTTGGGTGGTAAACAAGCATACGGCCCGCCTGATGTTAAGCAGTATCCGTAGCCTATAGACGCTTGCATTGCCAGAGGTATCACTTGCAAGTTGTCAACCTATTTTTTTACACCAGGGCTTTAAGATGGAACTAACCCTGGGATAGGAATACGTGTCTTTCAAAACGCATTTCTAAATGAGCGCTGGAGACCTGTTCTCACACACAGGAACACAACTACACCGCTATGTGTAGTCATTTGGCTGTGGTCTTCTGTAAGGTGGAGGTTCTTCCCCAGTCGGGCTTGCTCGCTAGTATGGTGCCCTATCTCTCTTTATTGCCGAAGGCATTTTTTATTAGTTGAACTCGGGTGAGGCAGAGATGAACGTAGTAGATATTACTAATTGTGCTATCCGAGGAGGTACGACTCGGGTGGAGGTGTGGTGGGAATTCGGATGGCACAATTGGTAGTGCACCGACTCCTGCTCCAGGCTCGACATTTTCCACGTTGTTTACTTGTTTAAATATTTTAAATGTATTTAATATGCAATTAGCATAGCAAAAATACTAGAAATATAGAATAAAGAACAGTTATAGGTTTGTTAAATAGAGAATACGGATCGTACTCACCGCTAACCCTGTTGGCATCGAAGTGCGGTTCAGGCGGCGTGTAGTGGAAGTCGCAGCGCTGCAGGCGCGCGGCGCGCAGGTCCAGCGCGTCGCGCCTGATGTTACATAGAGAATGCGGATCGTACTCACCGCTAACCCTGTTGGCATCGAAGTGCGGTTCAGGCGGCGTGTAGTGGAAGTCGCAGCGCTGCAGGCGCGCGGCGCGCAGGTCCAGCGCGTCGCGCCTGATGTTACATAGAGAATGCGGATCGTACTCACCGCTAACCCTGTTGGCATCGAAGTGCGGTTCAGGCGGCGTGTAGTGGAAGTCGCAGCGCTGCAGGCGCGCGGCGCGCAGGTCCAGCGCGTCGCGCGCGCGCCTGATGTTACATAGAGAATGCGGATCGTACTCACCGCTAACCCTGTTGGCATCGAAGTGCGGTTCAGGCGGCGTGTAGTGGAAGTCGCAGCGCTGCAGGCGCGCGGCGCGCAGGTCCAGCGCGTCGCGCCTGATGTTACATAGAGAATGCGGATCGTACTCACCGCTAACCCTGTTGGCATCGAAGTGCGGTTCAGGCGGCGTGTAGTGGAAGTCGCAGCGCTGCAGGCGCGCGGCGCGCAGGTCCAGCGCGTCGCGCCTGATGTTACATAGAGAATGCGGATCGTACTCACCGCTAACCCTGTTGGCATCGAAGTGCGGTTCAGGCGGCGTGTAGTGGAAGTCGCAGCGCTGCAGGCGCGCGGCGCGCAGGTCCAGCGCGTCGCGCGCGCGCCTGATGTTACATAGAGAATGCGGATCGTACTCACCGCTAACCCTGTTGGCATCGAAGTGCGGTTCAGGCGGCGTGTAGTGGAAGTCGCAGCGCTGCAGGCGCGCGGCGCGCAGGTCCAGCGCGTCGCGCCTGATGTTACATAGAGAATGCGGATCGTACTCACCGCTAACCCTGTTGGCATCGAAGTGCGGTTCAGGCGGCGTGTAGTGGAAGTCGCAGCGCTGCAGGCGCGCGGCGCGCAGGTCCAGCGCGTCGCGCGCGCGCCTGATGTTACATAGAGAATGCGGATCGTACTCACCGCTAACCCTGTTGGCATCGAAGTGCGGTTCAGGCGGCGTGTAGTGGAAGTCGCAGCGCTGCAGGCGCGCGGCGCGCAGGTCCAGCGCGTCGCGCGCGCGCCTGATGTTACATAGAGAATGCGGATCGTACTCACCGCTAACCCTGTTGGCATCGAAGTGCGGTTCAGGCGGCGTGTAGTGGAAGTCGCAGCGCTGCAGGCGCGCGGCGCGCAGGTCCAGCGCGTCGCGCCTGATGTTACATAGAGAATGCGGATCGTACTCACCGCTAACCCTGTTGGCATCGAAGTGCGGTTCAGGCGGCGTGTAGTGGAAGTCGCAGCGCTGCAGGCGCGCGGCGCGCAGGTCCAGCGCGTCGCGCCTGATGTTACATAGAGAATGCGGATCGTACTCACCGCTAACCCTGTTGGCATCGAAGTGCGGTTCAGGCGGCGTGTAGTGGAAGTCGCAGCGCTGCAGGCGCGCGGCGCGCAGGTCCAGCGCGTCGCGCCTGATGTTACATAGAGAATGCGGATCGTACTCACCGCTAACCCTGTTGGCATCGAAGTGCGGTTCAGGCGGCGTGTAGTGGAAGTCGCAGCGCTGCAGGCGCGCGGCGCGCAGGTCCAGCGCGTCGCGCCTGATGTTACATAGAGAATGCGGATCGTACTCACCGCTAACCCTGTTGGCATCGAAGTGCGGTTCAGGCGGCGTGTAGTGGAAGTCGCAGCGCTGCAGGCGCGCGGCGCGCAGGTCCAGCGCGTCGCGCCTGATGTTACATAGAGAATGCGGATCGTACTCACCGCTAACCCTGTTGGCATCGAAGTGCGGTTCAGGCGGCGTGTAGTGGAAGTCGCAGCGCTGCAGGCGCGCGGCGCGCAGGTCCAGCGCGTCGCGCCTGATGTTACATAGAGAATGCGGATCGTACTCACCGCTAACCCTGTTGGCATCGAAGTGCGGTTCAGGCGGCGTGTAGTGGAAGTCGCAGCGCTGCAGGCGCGCGGCGCGCAGGTCCAGCGCGTCGCGCCTGATGTTACATAGAGAATGCGGATCGTACTCACCGCTAACCCTGTTGGCATCGAAGTGCGGTTCAGGCGGCGTGTAGTGGAAGTCGCAGCGCTGCAGGCGCGCGGCGCGCAGGTCCAGCGCGTCGCGCCTGATGTTACATAGAGAATGCGGATCGTACTCACCGCTAACCCTGTTGGCATCGAAGTGCGGTTCAGGCGGCGTGTAGTGGAAGTCGCAGCGCTGCAGGCGCGCGGCGCGCAGGTCCAGCGCGTCGCGCCTGATGTTACATAGAGAATGCGGATCGTACTCACCGCTAACCCTGTTGGCATCGAAGTGCGGTTCAGGCGGCGTGTAGTGGAAGTCGCAGCGCTGCAGGCGCGCGGCGCGCAGGTCCAGCGCGTCGCGCCTGATGTTACATAGAGAATGCGGATCGTACTCACCGCTAACCCTGTTGGCATCGAAGTGCGGTTCAGGCGGCGTGTAGTGGAAGTCGCAGCGCTGCAGGCGCGCGGCGCGCAGGTCCAGCGCGTCGCGCCTGATGTTACATAGAGAATGCGGATCGTACTCACCGCTAACCCTGTTGGCATCGAAGTGCGGTTCAGGCGGCGTGTAGTGGAAGTCGCAGCGCTGCAGGCGCGCGGCGCGCAGGTCCAGCGCGTCGCGCGCGCGCCTGATGTTACATAGAGAATGCGGATCGTACTCACCGCTAACCCTGTTGGCATCGAAGTGCGGTTCAGGCGGCGTGTAGTGGAAGTCGCAGCGCTGCAGGCGCGCGGCGCGCAGGTCCAGCGCGTCGCGCCTGATGTTACATAGAGAATGCGGATCGTACTCACCGCTAACCCTGTTGGCATCGAAGTGCGGTTCAGGCGGCGTGTAGTGGAAGTCGCAGCGCTGCAGGCGCGCGGCGCGCAGGTCCAGCGCGTCGCGCGCGCGCCTGATGTTACATAGAGAATGCGGATCGTACTCACCGCTAACCCTGTTGGCATCGAAGTGCGGTTCAGGCGGCGTGTAGTGGAAGTCGCAGCGCTGCAGGCGCGCGGCGCGCAGGTCCAGCGCGTCGCGCGCGCGCCTGATGTTACATAGAGAATGCGGATCGTACTCACCGCTAACCCTGTTGGCATCGAAGTGCGGTTCAGGCGGCGTGTAGTGGAAGTCGCAGCGCTGCAGGCGCGCGGCGCGCAGGTCCAGCGCGTCGCGCCTGATGTTACATAGAGAATGCGGATCGTACTCACCGCTAACCCTGTTGGCATCGAAGTGCGGTTCAGGCGGCGTGTAGTGGAAGTCGCAGCGCTGCAGGCGCGCGGCGCGCAGGTCCAGCGCGTCGCGCCTGATGTTACATAGAGAATGCGGATCGTACTCACCGCTAACCCTGTTGGCATCGAAGTGCGGTTCAGGCGGCGTGTAGTGGAAGTCGCAGCGCTGCAGGCGCGCGGCGCGCAGGTCCAGCGCGTCGCGCGCGCGCCTGATGTTACATAGAGAATGCGGATCGTACTCACCGCTAACCCTGTTGGCATCGAAGTGCGGTTCAGGCGGCGTGTAGTGGAAGTCGCAGCGCTGCAGGCGCGCGGCGCGCAGGTCCAGCGCGTCGCGCGCGCGCCTGATGTTACATAGAGAATGCGGATCGTACTCACCGCTAACCCTGTTGGCATCGAAGTGCGGTTCAGGCGGCGTGTAGTGGAAGTCGCAGCGCTGCAGGCGCGCGGCGCGCAGGTCCAGCGCGTCGCGCCTGATGTTACATAGAGAATGCGGATCGTACTCACCGCTAACCCTGTTGGCATCGAAGTGCGGTTCAGGCGGCGTGTAGTGGAAGTCGCAGCGCTGCAGGCGCGCGGCGCGCAGGTCCAGCGCGTCGCGCCTGATGTTACATAGAGAATGCGGATCGTACTCACCGCTAACCCTGTTGGCATCGAAGTGCGGTTCAGGCGGCGTGTAGTGGAAGTCGCAGCGCTGCAGGCGCGCGGCGCGCAGGTCCAGCGCGTCGCGCCTGATGTTACATAGAGAATGCGGATCGTACTCACCGCTAACCCTGTTGGCATCGAAGTGCGGTTCAGGCGGCGTGTAGTGGAAGTCGCAGCGCTGCAGGCGCGCGGCGCGCAGGTCCAGCGCGTCGCGCGCGCGCCTGATGTTACATAGAGAATGCGGATCGTACTCACCGCTAACCCTGTTGGCATCGAAGTGCGGTTCAGGCGGCGTGTAGTGGAAGTCGCAGCGCTGCAGGCGCGCGGCGCGCAGGTCCAGCGCGTCGCGCCTGATGTTACATAGAGAATGCGGATCGTACTCACCGCTAACCCTGTTGGCATCGAAGTGCGGTTCAGGCGGCGTGTAGTGGAAGTCGCAGCGCTGCAGGCGCGCGGCGCGCAGGTCCAGCGCGTCGCGCGCGCGCCTGATGTTACATAGAGAATGCGGATCGTACTCACCGCTAACCCTGTTGGCATCGAAGTGCGGTTCAGGCGGCGTGTAGTGGAAGTCGCAGCGCTGCAGGCGCGCGGCGCGCAGGTCCAGCGCGTCGCGCCTGATGTTACATAGAGAATGCGGATCGTACTCACCGCTAACCCTGTTGGCATCGAAGTGCGGTTCAGGCGGCGTGTAGTGGAAGTCGCAGCGCTGCAGGCGCGCGGCGCGCAGGTCCAGCGCGTCGCGCCTGATGTTACATAGAGAATGCGGATCGTACTCACCGCTAACCCTGTTGGCATCGAAGTGCGGTTCAGGCGGCGTGTAGTGGAAGTCGCAGCGCTGCAGGCGCGCGGCGCGCAGGTCCAGCGCGTCGCGCCTGATGTTACATAGAGAATGCGGATCGTACTCACCGCTAACCCTGTTGGCATCGAAGTGCGGTTCAGGCGGCGTGTAGTGGAAGTCGCAGCGCTGCAGGCGCGCGGCGCGCAGGTCCAGCGCGTCGCGCGCGCGCGCCGCCTCGCCGCGAGCCGCGCGCGCGCCGGCCTGCAGCGCGCCGTGCCGGGACGCGTTGAACCCCGTGCGCGCCAGCTCCGCCTGACGGTAAACAGTTGCTGTAGCCTATGGGCGCTCGGACCACTCACGTGTTACCAACACATTTTTTATCCTAGAGCTACAAGATACGTTTAAAAAAAAAGGTATTGATAATGAGCGCTGGAAACCTGTACTTACACCCAGGAACACAACTACACCGCCGTGTATAGTCATTAGACTATAGTCTTCTGTGAGATGAGAGATCCTTCCCCAGTCGAGCTGGCTCACTAGTATCACAGTATAAGGACTCTTTAATACAGTAGTTCGACGGACACGTCTACACAGAGCAATCGTGCGGGGTACGCGGAGTAGGGGGGGGAGAGGTAGCGAGCCCGAGCTGCATTCACTCACTCGGGACAAGTCGTTCAGGGTTTACGCAATTTTAATTACCTTTTTTTCCTCACACGGCGAAAGGTTAGTTAAAATTAATTTATGATTTCACCAATTTAATTCAGAGAAAAATATTGAGACGGCAAAATGGCGGACGGCATAAAAATATTTATTTCGTAATCCAAGATGGCGGATGCGAATTTTTCGAAAAAGTTAATATGGGTATCGTTTTCTTGGTTTTTGGGGGTGCTGAAAACAAATATGTGATCTGTTTGGTGATCCAAGATGGCGGACACGATTTTTTCAAAAAGTCAATATGGGTATCGTTTTCATGGTTTATGGGGTTGCTGAATACGAATATGAAATTTATTTCGTGATCCAAAATGGCGGACGCGATTTTTTAAAAAAGTCGATATGGGTATCGTTTTCATGGTTTTAAGGGGTGCTGAAAACGAATATGATATCTATTTAGTGATCCTAGATGTATAAGAATTATTTTTTATTTTATTTATTTATTTAAAACTTTATGCACAATCGCACACAGGCGGACTTAATGCCATAGTCATTCTCTACCAGTCGACCTTGGGTGATACAGAGATGAACAAAGTAGGTGCATTCAACAACAAAAAAGTTTTGATAAGACAAAGAAACAAATTAGATAGTAAGGATATAGATTCAACAATATATATATATGCTGTGGTATATATAATATATAAAATAAATATATTCTCGAACTCATTTTTTCATTTAGTCATATTTATAATTTTGTAAATAATACACATACATAATATATTTTGCCTTTTCATTAACCAATTTAATTATTAATATTTATTTTCCTGGTACCCCACACGCATTCTAACATTACAAAATATAAAATAAATATAAAACAAAATATAAAAAATATGTGACAACCCTGCGACAATTATCTATGTCAAGTCGGCGGCGGCATTTCACAAAACATCAAAGGCGTTGGCCCACTGTAAGAAGGAATAAAGGGTTCTTTACACTGTGCTAGTATGATGCCCTCCCACCTCTCCTAGTGACTTTCAACATTTTAAAATAAAATGTGTGCACCACTCAATGCACGATTCTCCTACATTTATTTAAAGGTATGTCAACCTACTATAACCATGCTATCCGGCGAGTTACCATAACATATTGTTTTGAACATTACTTTGCTTTGCCTCCTGCAAAACAGGAAAAGCGCTCGAAACAAATATTAATATTGTCTGCCTAACTTATTCCCTTAATCGCCTCTTACAACACCCTCGAGATAGAATGTGATGATGACATTTGTATTCTTAATCCATCACCACACAGACATACCCATGTCACTCACCAATAATATAGCTTTCTAAAGATAAAACTATTTTCAAAATCGGTCCAATAATTTACAAATCTTGTCTCTTTGTAACCTTAACTCGCCGATCGGGGTTCGATCGAATATTGTTTATTGAGATAAAGTTACCGAAACAAAATCTAATCAAACCCCAAACAACTTTTTTAAATCACCCTAACACAAACCTGCAATTTATCTATTTGCGCTTGTTGCCTGCCGATTTCGTCTTGATCCTTCTGATACTGAGCGCTGTTACTGTTAAACTCTCTCTCCAGAGCCTTTAGCCTCTCCTCGGCGTGTTTCTTCTCCATCGTACTCTGCGATATACGAGTCGACGCTTCGGAAGCCGCCGCTTGAGCAGCTAAAACGAACACGAAATTATTGCTGACGAAGGCAGAGATGGCGCCTCATTTTCAGAGTGGTCCCTCATCGTGGTCGATCAGAAATAATACTCAGTTTACGTAGTATCACTTTGTATTAATAAGATAACGTGTGTAATTAACAATAATAATCAATGATTAATCGGGTCTAGACAGATTTAAAACGGAAACGCGACGAGTTCAATACAACATGGCAACGACCGTTCTTGCTCGTGTCTATCACTCGACAACTTATCCGACCGTGCTACAAAACCTTGTAACCTTGACAGCTGACATCTTGTGTTGCCACTGTTGTATTGACCACGCCCAAGTATACTGCTTGACGTTTCCGTTACATTAAATTAAATTTATTTTAGACTAAATAAAATTGGTATTAATTGAATTAAATTAAATGACGTCTCGGTGTTGACACTGCGACATTGCAATATCTTTCAATGCACTGTGGTGTCCCCTCTACGTTACATTGATAGTCTATACATGTAATCCTCAATTATATATAAACTAATTACATTTAGTAAAGTCAGGTATTAGTATTCCCAACATTAGCTCGTTTTACTTGTATCCTCAACTTACCCTACATTTAAGTATATTTGCATGACATACCTATAAGCTGGTCCTGCAACGACTCGGAATCCCCCTCCAGGCCGGTACTGATCGCCAGGAACTTTTGCTGCGCCTCCACCAAGTTCGCCTCACTAGTCACGCTCGCCACACGTAAATTTTCGAATGTAGACGATACCTGCACGAATTATCTTAATGCAGATAGTAGGAATTTAATATCAAAACTAAAATTATATTAAAAAAATCATCTGCCGTACGGTTTTAGAGGAATTTCCTCCTCCACGTACGATTAGCTTGTGGAATGAGCTCCCTGCCGAAGTTTTCCCTAGAGACTCATGAACTCAGAAGAACCTCATGCTATATATAGATATAGCATGAGGTTCTTCAAATCAAATCAAATTCTTTATTTGCACCGAATGTATATACATAGTATATGATCTTAAGAAATATTAGTTCAGAAACATTCCACCTACTAGGCATGCAAAAATGTATTGTATCTAGGCAATTTATATAATACTAGCTGTTGCCCGCGGCTCCGTCCGCGTGGATGTACGGACATACCATACTCGTATAGGCAATTTTTTGCAGCGATAACGGTATCGCTGCAAAAATATTGCCTATATGTTATTCCAGACCATAATCTATCTCTGTGCCAAATTTCATTCAGATCCGTTCAGTAGTTTTACATGAAAGAGTAACAAACATCCATCCATCCATCCATACTCACAAAATTTCACATTTATAATATTAGTAATAAGTAATATTATATAATATAAAAATAAAATTGGGATAACTAGATGTACAAGTAATAAATGTCAAGAATAAATTACAAATAAATAATATCAATATTTTAGATGAATAATATAAATGTCAAATTGTAAAATTACTGTCGAGTTGTATCATTAAGGAATTCCCCAACCGAATAATAACACTCTTGTATAACATTTTGCCATAACTTTCAAACCAAACGTCCAATTTTAAAGAATTAATAACTAAATATTATTTACATAAACAGTACTTGTGACAAAGTAGTTTATTTTGATAAGGAATAATTACATGTGTAAAATAAATGCGTTTAAATGAAGCCCCAAAAATTCAAGATTTTTAAATAAAAAAATGGTTGTGCTTAACTGGAAATAGATAGGTATAGTGTGTCGCGGACTTTTTGTAGATATTTTTAAGGTCTTTTATTAATTAGAACATTTTATGGTTCTATCTTTTATAGTTTAGGCGGCGTACGCCAAATAAGGAACTTTTTTGGATGATTTTTTACACCTTGGGTCCGAAAAACTCAAATCAAACGGACCCCTATTTTATATAAAATAAAAAATATAGCCTTTGTTACTCGCAGATAATGTAGCTTTCTAATAGTATAAGAATTTTTAAAATCGGTCCAGTCCAAACGGTCGTTTTTGAGTTTATCCATTACAAACAAACAAACAAACAAAAATACAAATCTATCCTCTTTGTAATATTATTATTAGTATAGATAGAAAAATAATAGAGGACTGAGCACACTTCCATGTGGGAACCCGAATTTTATTTGTCTACTGTTCGATTTGTAATATTTTTCTACTTTTGAATGAGTACATATTCTAGAGATAACCGTATATTGTTAACGATCAATTAGATATGATTTTATTAGGTTTAAAATATTACCTCTGATGCCGTATTCATTAAGTTTGTCAAGCAGAATGTTGTGTTTAACATAATCAAAAGCTTTTAATACATCCGTGTAAATTGCACGCGTGAGTATTTTTTTATCCATAATGAATATGGATAAAAAAATACTCACGCGTGCATTAGGTTACTCAGTAAATTATATAATTCCAGGTTCATATTTATGTCTTTTCTAAAGAAAATATAAGATTTTTACAGGGTCGGAAACGCGCGAGTGATACCTTTGGTGTTGCTTGGCTTGGCTAAACTTGGCGCGCTTGCCTTGTGACGTCAGCGCCTCACATAGTTAGGTACCTGGTCGAGCGCGGTCTTCTTGGCTCTCAGAGCGACCTCGTCGTCGGCGAGTGCCCGCTCCAGCAGCTTGGCGCGCTTGCCGTGTGACGTCAGCGCCTCACATAGTTAGTTACCTGGTCGAGCGCGGTCTTCTTGGCTCTCAGCGCGACCTCGTCGTCGGCGAGTGCCCGCTCCAGCAGCTTGGCGCGCTTGCCGTGTGACGTCAGCGCCTCACATAGTTAGTTACCTGGTCGAGCGCGGTCTTCTTGGCTCTCAGCGCGACCTCGTCGTCGGCGAGTGCCCGCTCCAGCAGCTTGGCGCGCTTGCCGTGTGACGTCAGCGCCTCACATAGTTAGTTACCTGGTCGAGCGCGGTCTTCTTGGCTCTCAGAGCGACCTCGTCGTCGGCGAGTGCCCGCTCCAGCAGCTTGGCGCGCTTGCCGTGTGACGTCAGCGCCTCACATAGTTAGTTACCTGGTCGAGCGCGGTCTTCTTGGCTCTCAGCGCGACCTCGTCGTCGGCGAGTGCCCGCTCCAGCAGCTTGGCGCGCTTGCCGTGTGACGTCAGCGCCTCACATAGTTAGTTACCTGGTCGAGCGCGGTCTTCTTGGCTCTCAGCGCGACCTCGTCGTCGGCGAGTGCCCGCTCCAGCAGCTTGGCGCGCTTGCCGTGTGACGTCAGCGCCTCACATAGTTAGTTACCTGGTCGAGCGCGGTCTTCTTGGCTCTCAGCGCGACCTCGTCGTCGGCGAGTGCCCGCTCCAGCAGCTTGGCGCGCTTGCCGTGTGACGTCAGCGCCTCACATAGTTAGTTACCTGGTCGAGCGCGGTCTTCTTGGCTCTCAGCGCGACCTCGTCGTCGGCGAGTGCCCGCTCCAGCAGCTTGGCGCGCTTGCCGTGTGACGTCAGCGCCTCACATAGTTAGTTACCTGGTCGAGCGCGGTCTTCTTGGCTCTCAGCGCGACCTCGTCGTCGGCGAGTGCCCGCTCCAGCAGCTTGGCGCGCTTGCCGTGTGACGTCAGCGCCTCCCTGCTACCCTTGTGGGCCGATGACGCGGCGGCTTCCGTTCCCTCCACGTCGTGTAGCTCAGCTTGTAACTCATTAAGGTTTTGCTGAGTTTCCTAAATAAATAGCTCATTAAAATAAATGTAAGTAATAATTGCAAAAATGCTAGATCCCAAAGAGAATATGATTGAGCTTCATGATGGCTGATAAATGTGGACCGTTAGATGGGATGATTTAGCTATACTCTCTAGACATTTACTACAAAATACCTATCTAAAACTCACACTACTGTATTACCAATAGCTGACTTCGTTTACCTATTAAAAATAATATATCAATCGCTCCAAACTCTCTTCAAAAATCAACTGTAACATCCTATCCAAACTAATGCGTTTTATCTATATCAAGAGCCTCAACAACCTATCGACAAAATAGTTACTTTGAATGTGCAAACCCAAAATTTTATAAATTATGTAAGCAGTATCAAAATTTGATTATTTTTACCAGCAAAAAGGTGCCTAAGCTTTTTATACAAAATTACTGTACCTATATATGTTGTTATACCAGTATATCTCAACGCATAAATGTCCCACTGTTGGACACGGATCTCCTCCATACATTTGGAGTGTTATTAGCCTACTATATCCTGCTTCCCAGACAGGTTGGTATAGGGTTTGTTTCGAGTTTTCCCTCTCTTGCAGTGGATATTTCTTGCCTGACTTAATATCTTAGTCGACTCTTACGACACCCTTGGCATGGAACAGGGTGGTGACATTTATATTCTTAACCCATCAAAAGTCGGTAAAGTAACAAAGTATGAGTTATATTGTCAATACAATATAACAAATATTTTGTTATATTGTATTGCCTGCTGATTGATGCCGCCATAGTGAGGCTGCGGGTGAGAGGCGTCCGTAGGCGAGCTGACTCGAGCGTTGTTGCGCCGAGTCGTCGTCGCAGGCAGGACTAGCGGCCCGGACAAAACCTGCACCAGCAGGAAGGAAAGGGTTCCGTACTGCCACCTCCACAGTCCTGAAACCGGCCTATGGAGCTCCCAGCCGACCTACAGTAACTGCTTACTATAGACACCAACTTGGATATTACTCTAAGAATAATTTTAATATCTTACCTCATCCAATCTTCTGTTAAGGTCAGCCACTTGTTTGTCCAAATTCTCTATTTCCTGCTTATTTCTCTTTATTTCCTCCTTCTTACTCCTGATATCGTACTCAACCTCTGTCACTTTGCCCTGAGCCTCTATGGTATGCTCTTCTGCTGTCACATACCTGAGGATTAGCAATGATCATAGCGATTGTGACATCATCTATCAAACACACACACACACACGCCACATATCAAATTAACAACAAAAATAACCTCAAAATCAATCGACAAGTCAACTGATAGTACTTACTTATATGCCACATGAAGCCTGTTGAGATTCTCTAGCTCCCTGACTACTTTTTGGTACTCTTGGAATTGTGACCGTTCATCATGTAGCTTTTGTAGTTTTGGAGCTATATCCTCTACTATGATCTAGAAAAGAGAAAAATAATATTAATTTAATACATATTACACCTTCCTACAAATCTTAGCTATTAATACTATCTCATTAAACCAAATATAGATAGTTCTGATTCTGTATATAAATATAAGCCTTTGTTGTTGCCACTAAGCCTTCCCTCTCCCTTATTTGTTTCAGTGAAGTGTAGCGTAGTGTTGGGTATTCCGTCTGTTATTATTTTATTTTGCTTTACTTTAATAAAACGCTTATTTAGGAATACGTTTTCAACAAATTGTTTTCTTATACCAGGAATATTCTATCATAAAACCCTGGTGTTAATATCTTGGGTCAGCAACACACACAATAACACTGAGTTACTATCAGGCTACATTAATTAAAGATACAAATTAAAAATAGATATTATTATAACAACACAAATAATTAATTATTTACATCATTAAGTTCTTCAAGTTTGGCATCTTTTCTCTCAATAGTTTTTAGCGCCACTTGTTTCTTTGTTTCATACATCTTTGTGCCAGCTGCTTCTTCTAACATTGATAGAACCTGGAAGATATTATAAACTTAGCCATTGTTGTCTAATAAATGAAAACAGCATATTATTTTAAACGAAAATTTCAATTATTATATATTTTCTTAAGAAGAAATCCCCTTGTGGTTTCAGCTTCATCCGCACCTACAATACTACAAGAACGGTGTTGTTTTGTGGTTAAAAAGTAGCATATGCCAAATTTCATCCAGATCTGTTCAGCCATTTTGCCACCAATGAGTGACATCCATCAATCCAAATTTTCCAATTAAGAACATTCATCATCATCATCATATCAACCCATAAATGTCCCACGGCTGGGCACAAACATTTGGAGGGATATTAGCGTACTATACCACGCTGGCCAGACGGGTTGGTATAGGGTTTTGTTTCGAGATTTTCCTCTCTTGCAGGGGATATTGTCTTCTAGACTTACACCCTTAGTTGACTCTTACAACACCCTCGGGATGGAAGGGGTTGGTGACATTTGTATTCTTAATCCATCACCACACGGAATTAAGAACATTAGTTAGATTTAAATCCATAACATATTGTCACAACTAACCCTAAATTCTACTACTACTACTGTGGTCCTAAGAAAACATTAATCATCTGTAAAATTTCAAACTTTTAAATTTATTTTGAATATACATCAAATTAGTCAACTCACCTCATTTGGTTTCATATTCAACACTTTGGTAATGCGGCCTTGCATGATAAGGAAATGTGGGTTGTTCACATTGAGCTGGACGGAACAGAACAGGTCAATCACCCGTTTGTTCTGGACATTGATGCCATTGATCAGGTACTTGTTCTTGCCACCCATCACCACCTGCACACACAATTAAAATAGTTGTCCTGGCCAATTTTATAATTATAAATACAATAAGTTTATATTTGCTTTTACTATACTTAGGTATCTTGCAATCTTATAGCTCTTAATATGAACTGAATCTGTACCTGTCTCATAAAATGCTATCTACTAATTCTTATAGCTACAACAAAATTGACAATAAGTTTTAATTTGCTTTTACTATACTTAGGTATCTTGCAATCTTATAGCTCTTAATATGAACTGAATCTGTACCTGTCTCATAAAATGCTATCTACTAATTCTTATAGCTACAACAAAATTGACAATAACTTTTAATTTGCTTTTACTATACTTAGGTATCTTGCAATCTTATAGCTCTTAATATGAACTGAATCTGTACCTGTCTCATAAAATGCTATCTACTAATTCTTATAGCTACAACAAAATTGACAATAACTTTTAATTTGCTTTTACTATACTTAGGTATCTTGCAATCTTATAGCTCTTAATATGAACTGAATCTGTACCTGTCTCATAAAATGCTATCTACTAATTCTTATAGCTACAACAAAATTGACAATAAGTTTTAATTTGCTTTTACTATACTTAGGTATCTTGCAATCTTATAGCTCTTAATATGAACTGAATCTGTACCTGTCTCATAAAATGCTATCTACTAATTCTTATAGCTACAACAAAATTGACAATAACTTTTAATTTGCTTTTACTATACTTAGGTATCTTGCAATCTTATAGCTCTTAATATGAACTGAATCTGTACCTGTCTCGTAACAGTAATTTGATTTTGGTTTTCATAGCCAATTGGGCACTGCCTCTTGTCTCGGTTGTCAAATGTGATGCTGACTGTAGCCTTAGTGATGCCTGCCTGTCCATGTTTGTAGATCAAATCCTGCAGAGTCCCTGCTCGCACCTGAAAACACAGGTGATGTTATTTTTATTATTTGGTTGAATGAGGGAGTAGAAGTAATTCCAGAATAATTCTGTAAAACTATGAAAGTAGCGGTAACACCAACATTTGTGTTACATTCTAGATCGCAATCTACTTATGTACACAAACTTTTGATGGTGTATATTAAAATGTATTGTACCTATTGTATAAATATATTTTAAATACCTTTAATAGGTAAATCATTTTCGTACCTATGATATAAAAAATATTAACAGTTTCCACGCGCTAGTGGGATATGTATGTACGTCTTCCTTACTATAATAACATTGGTTTAAACTTGCAAAATTAAGACAAGAATAGGGTATTGGCGGGAAAATGATAACCAAACAATTACATATTAAAATAGGTATGTACTTACGTTTGATAAATTAGTAATGCCTAAAACGAAACATATGGAGTCTAATATATTCGACTTTCCAGTGCCGTTCAGTCCTGTGATAGCGTTGAATTCGGGATCAAAACCTGTGATCTCCACGCGATTGCCGTAAGATTTGAATCCGTCCAACTCTATAGACTTGATATACATTTTGATATGTTCCAAATCATCAACACAAAGTAATGATTGTAATGAATTGCAAAACCAAATTATTTTTATTTGTCTGACAAAAAAGCGGGAGCCGGGAGCCGTTGAAAATTATTACTCATGTCAAAATTCAACTGTCATAGAGTATAATAATATTGTTCAACTGTCCAGTGTCCACAGATTAACCAATCGCAACTGTCATTGATCTTGATGTCATTCTAACGTTTCATTCTTAGATAAAGTACCTTATCTAAGGTTTTATTACGAAGATTTATTCCGTTTACCAGATTATTGACGTTCCTTTACTAAATCATATGTCTCTTTTTATCACGTGTATTTTCCCATAATTCAAGGAGAATACCCGCGCCTCTGAAAGGCTTACGCGAAGACATAAATGCAACACGCAAAGGAGGCCCTTAGACAATTTTGATTTAAAATGGAATGAGACGCTTGATAGTCATGTCACATGCCTACGGAAAGTGTAGAGCTATTACAACATGTGAAATCAAAGAATTTTAGGCTAAGGGATTGAAAGAAAGAAAGAAAGAAAGAAAAAATGTTTATTTGGCACAATAAAGACACGTTACAAAATAAAAATTATAAGAAAAATCAAAGAAACAGAAAAAAAAAAAAAGAATACATAGTATGTGTCTCACAGTGCCAAAATAGGATCTAGCTCAGCATATGCTAGACAATATCTAGCGCTGGTTTTCAGCTAGACCCTTAAATAAATATAAATATAAACATATACGTATATATATATAATAGTAGATAATGTAAGTGTGCGTATGTAAAATATGTAATGCGATAGACTTACTACACTACTTTATAAAATAAGATTAAATTTAAAATATGTTTGTGATTATTTTGCCAATATTATTAGTTAAAATAACATGTAAATATGTAATGTCGGGTCATAAATGTGAATTAAGTATTAAAAAATAATAATAATAATAAGATATTACTGTCCCTCACGACGAGAATCTCGTGAAGGCTGAGAAAGATAAACAAATAAAATATCTTGACTTGGCCCATGAGATTGTCGACATGTGGGATGTGGATTCCGCTATCATTGTACCGATAGTCGTTACAGTGAATGGTTTAATAGCCAAGAGCCTCGACCAACACCTTAAGAGGCTCGCGTTAGGTGGATGGATCAAGGGTCTGATGCAGAAGGCAGTGCTCCTCGACACGGCACGTATAGTGAGGAGGTTCCTGTCTCTGGAGCCCTAACCGCCGGTAGCCCGCCGGTAGCTTGGACTTTGTTCCCGATACCGGTGGGGAACTATTTTTTATATTTTTAAATGTATAGATTTTTATGTTGTTTTTATATATTTAAAAATGTATTGAATAAGTGAAAAAGATGAATAAAGAGAATAATAATAATATTTGCGCCCTCTGATATCCAGCTGAAAAGCTTACTAAAGGTAACTGAAAACTTTAGTAATTCTATCAGTATGGATTTTGGAATCGACAAATGTGCAGTCATGTATGTAAAGAAAGGCAGGGTGATGGAATCAGTGGGATTGCAACTCTCTGATTCTATCCACCTCAGATCACTTCTCGTAACTGATACCTATAAATACTTGGGTATGTCACAGGCGTTAGGCATCAAGGATGCGGATATGAAACAATCTGTGCAGGAGCGTTTCTTTGGCCGCCTGAAAAAAGTACTGAAAAGTCTTTTGTCAGGCGGTAATAAGGTGCGCGCCTGTAATGGTTGGGTCATGCCGCTCCTGATGTACTCCTTTGGCATACTCAAGTGGACTCAGACGGAATTGGATGCCCTGGACAGGAGAGTCCGTACGCTGCTGACGTCGTACCGAATGCATCACCCCCGTTCATCTGTCATGAGGCTGTACATCCCGCGAAAATGTGGGGGTAGAGGCTTTTTAAATGCCAAAACCCTCCATAATCGCGAGATGTGCAATCTCAGAGAATATTTTCTCGGGGTGAACGAGGGTGTGCATCGAGATGTGGTCGCAGTGGACACTGGGCTTACCCCGCTTGCCTTGGCTAAAGAGAACTGGCGCAGGCCTGTAGTGCTTGGTACTGACGACCGCAGGGAGGTATGGCAGAGCAAGGAGCTCCACGGCCGATTCTACCGGGCCCTGCATGGCCCTGACGTAGACGGTGTTGCTTCCGTGGCCTGGCTGCGCTTCGGTGATCTCTTCGGGGAAACCGAAGGGTTTGTCTGTGCAATTGCTGATGAAGTTATCATGACGAACAACTACCGGAAATATATCCTGAAGGACGGCACAGTCGACATATGCCGTGCATGTCACCGACCAGGTGAGTCCCTCAGGCATATTGTTTCCGGTTGTTCGCGTCTTGCTAGCGGCGAGTACCTGCACAGGCATAACCAAGTAGCCAGGATAATTCACCAGCAACTTGCTCTGCGGTACAACCTAGTGGACGTCGAGGTACCGTACTATAGGTATGTCCCTGAGCCAGTTCTCGAGAATGGCTGTGTGACACTGTACTGGGATCGGTCCATCATCACTGACAGGACTGTTGTGGCCAACAAGCCTGATATTGTGGTGGTGGATCGATCAAAGCGCCTTGCAATGATTGTTGATATTAATGTCCCTCATGACGAGAATCTCGTGAAGGCTGAGAAAGATAAAAAGATAAAATATCTTGACTTGGCCCATGAGATTGTCGACATGTGGGATGTGGATTCCGCTGTCATTGTACCGATAGTCGTCACAGTGAATGGTTTAATAGCCAAGAGCCTCGACCAACACCTTAAGAGGCTCGCTATGGGTGGATGGATCAAGGGTCTGATGCAGAAGGCAGTGCTCCTCGACACGGCACGTATAGTGAGGAGATTCCTGTCTCTGGAGCCCTAACCGCCGGTAGCTTGGACTTTGTTCCCGATACCGGTGGGGAACTGTTTTTTATATTTTTAAATATATAGGTTTTTTATTTTTGTTTTTATATATTTAAAAATGTAAATCATTATGTTATAAGAATAAATAAAGAGAATAATAATAGATTATGAGATTGAATTAAATTTGAAATATTATATTTGCATAGGTAATAATAATAAGGTAATAATTTATCATTTATATTATAGATGTATTTATATTTATCATATCAAGCTTCTGTTGCTCAGCCATAAGGTACTGCCGCAGATGCCTTCTAAACGTACCAATTGTATTGTGTGCTCTGATGGGTGGTGGTATATTATTCCACACCTTAGATGCAGCGTACCGGAAACTGCCTCTAAATGCAGTCGATTTGTGCTGTGGAACAGTAAGCTGCATTGAGCACTGTCTTCTTTCACAGTCCCGTCCGCTAGCAACCCAGCCAAGTTTGTCATACAAATATATGGGTTCCTTATACCTCACAACACCAAACATAAGTGATTGGGTGTTAGATGGACTGGTTTACAATGATTTCATGGGATAAAACATCGCCTGCCTTCATTTAAAAGTTGGGATATACTTTAAATGAAAAATAGGCAGACGGTGACTCGCCTATACACTAAATGGGCCCCTTGAAACAACTGACATGGGCAACAGCCCACAGGCATCAGAGCAACACCATAGTGCGTGGTTAGGGGTATCGAGCAGTGCGGCGCCGGTTTCACCATCGGAGGTCTCAGCCGGAGTCCCGAGAGCGTGTTTCCCCGTAGTTATGCTCTTGAAAATGACACTTCTATCCCCGAGCATATAGCTCTGGCGACCCCTCTTTGACCAGCAAATTAAGATAAGCCAGAGTTGAGAGTCCTGCGGGCGCTCTTGTCAGCCCACTCCGGACAGCCAATAAAGGCAAGCCGGAGACGAGGCCCTGACCGACTCTCTGGGGCATTCAAGACCGTAGTGTCACCACTCACATTCAGCCCGCCCCACAAGCTGCTCTGTGGGTTTATTATTATTTCCTTTATTTATTCTTTAACACATAATTTACATTTTTAAATATATAAAATACAATTATAAAAAACCTATATATTTAAAAATATAAAAAACAGTTCTCCACCGGTATCGGGAACAAAGTCCAAGCTACCGGCGGTTAGGGCTCCAGAGACAGGAACCTCCTCACAATACGTGCCGTATCGAGGAGCACTGCCTTCTGCATCAGGCCCTTGACCCATCCACCTAGCGCGAGCCTCTTGAGGTGTTGTTCGAGGCTCTTGGCTATTAAACCGTTAACGGTTACGACTATCGGCACAATGACAGCGGAATCCACATCCCACATGTCGACAATCTCGTGGGCCAAGTCAAGATATTTTATCTGTTTATCTTTCTCAGCCTTCACGAGATTCTCGTCATGGGGGATGGTGACATCAACTATCATTGCAAGGCGCTTTGATCGATCCACCACCACAATATCAGGCTTGTTGGCTATAACAGTCCTGTCAGTGATGATGGACCGATCCCAGTACAGTGTAACACAGTGATTTTCGAGAACTGGCTCAGGGACATACCTATAGTACGGCACCTCGACGTCCACTAGATGGTATCGCAAAGCAAGTTGCTGATGGATTATCCTGGCCACTTGGTTATGTCTGTGCAAGTACTCGCCGTTAGCAAGACGCGAACAACCGGAAATAATATGCCTAAGGGACTCACCTGGTCGGTGACATGCCCGGCATATGTCGACCGTGCCGTCCCTCAAGATATATTTCCGGTAGTTGTTCGTCTTAATAACTTCATCAGCAATTGCGCAGACAAACCCTTCGGTTTCTCCAAAAAGATCACCGAAGCGTAGCCAGGCCACAGACGCTACGAGATCTACATCAGGCCCATGTAGGGCCCGGTAGAACCGTCCGTGGAGCTCCTTGCTCTGCCATACCCCCCTACGATCGTCAGTACTAAGTACCACAGGCCTGCGCCAGTTCTCTTTAGCCAGCGCAAGCGGGGTAAGTCCGGTGTCCACTGCCACAACATCTCCATGCACACCCCCACTCATCTTGAGAAAATATTCTCTAAGATTGTACACCTCGCGATTGTGGAGGGTCTTGGCATTTAATAAGCGTCGACCCCCACACTTCCGCGGGATGTACAACCTCATGACAGATGAACGTGGGTGGTGCATTCGGTATGCTGTCAGCAGTGTACGAACTCTTCTGTCCAGGGTATCCAATTCTGTCTGAGTCCACTTGAGTATGCCAAAGGAGTACATCAAAAGTGGCATGACCCAACCATAGTAACCCATATATTATGTCCCACTGCTGGGCCCGGTCTCCTTTAATCTATCAAGAGAGAGAGAGGGTTTAGGCCATAATTCACACACGCTGGCCTAATGCGGGTTGGTGAATCAGACATGTCATTTTGAATTTATTATTTTAAGACATGTGAGCTATATAACTTTAATAAAGATATTAGTAAAGATATATACATTAGTTTGTCTGCGTTTGTTCAACGGAAACGGAACGTGATACATTGATTTTTTGTCACAGAGTACCTACTGACAATAAGTATAAGTATTCTGTACTGTATTCTTTCTGTGGTACTGAGTACTAAATATTAATCAGTAATCATTACAAGGAGGAAATTTCAAGAAATATCTTTTGGATTACTTTCCTACTTATTGGGCTGTGTCGGATAATTTGCGTTTTTTTTAGTTAAATATGGATTATAGTAGTACAGGTGCAATGAGGAGCCCTTTCTCACCACGAGTAAGGCAGTCCATCACAGGACGGAGACCCTTAGGGCTTACGTCTGCTAGGAACCAAAACCAGGGGTTTGTACATAACCTATTACTTATAGTAAT
This sequence comes from Trisateles emortualis, assembly GCA_947095525.1. Classification (NCBI taxonomy): domain Eukaryota; kingdom Metazoa; phylum Arthropoda; class Insecta; order Lepidoptera; family Erebidae; genus Trisateles; species Trisateles emortualis. Next base: position 263,562 of record OX352748.1, on the reverse strand, counting down.
GTATCTTCCAATAACATAACAACCTACCCTTACACAAATTCAAACTAGCAGTAAAAAAATCATCTTTTAAGCAAGGGTTATTATACTATTTTATTACATGGTAAAAAGTCATGGGGCTTGCTATTTATTATTAATTGATGCAGATTTATATAAGAATAATAACTAGGTACATTTGAAATTTGTCACATAGAGACGTTTTGTGAACATTATTGACTTTCTGTTTAGTTTCTTTGGCAGTCCAGTGTCGCGCCGAACTTACGTAGGTACCTACTTTACACACTCTCTTGTCCGCGTCGCATCAAAGCTATTATTTTATTTTGTCGGTATAGTATTCAGCTGCTTTAATAAAGGTAATGATCCCAACATCACGCTTTTTAGTATTTTAAAGGATATAGAAAAGTAAGGAAATGCAACACCAGGGGTATCACTCACACGTTGCCGACCCTTTAGAAACCTTATAACTCCTTTCTTGAAGAACCCCATGCTATAGTCTCACGGGAAAACCTCGGCAGGAAGCTCATTCCACAACTTAATTGTATGTGGGGGAAATTCCTCTGAAACCGCACAACAACCATAATGTCTAGAAATATGCGATACAAAGAGAGACAACTTGTAGGTGAATAAAAAAGTAGGTAAGATAGCACTGGGGAGCTGAATTGTGCTCTATTGTGTGCGAGCAAAGTTGATATTTGTTTAAATGATTTTGCGAAGTGTACTCTTAAGTATTCTGTGCTTATGCATACATGTTATACTCTGGCGATTAAAAAGAGTGGCTGAGTTTCTTGCCAATTCTTCTTGAGGCCCTACCCTAGTCAGCGAATTGGGCATAGAAAAATAATATGGCATTTGTTTTTATGACGTTCATAAGTATCATGTGTTTGATCTAAACGAATAAATGAGTTTGGCTTCGACTTTGACATAACTCATAATATTAATTAATGCATGTTTTGTCCGTAGAAATTTCACGCAATCCCCAGGACTTCAAACTGGTGATGTAGTCTACAAAACTCCTATGACCACTATTGAAACTTATGGAATGCCTTTACCAGTTATGGTCACAGAAGCTCTCACTTTTGGTATGGTTTTTTAAAATTATGATCCTTCTAGCATTGGGAAAAATTGGTACATAATGTAATTGTAAGTTCTTAACAATACTTTCTAGCTAGTGGGGAGGTAAGTGTGCGGATGTCACCCTGTGGCTGGTGCTGGGTGGTTTCTGGTCGACGCATAGTGACGTGGGCGCGTGCTGCTAATAGCTCAGGGGCAGCTTGTCCGGCTCCTACCAGCACCACGGCCAGAGAGCTCACATTGCCACAGACAGATCTGGCACATAAAGCAGATCTTGTTGTTGTCTTCTATGACGATGGAGCACAGGTAGATATTTTACTTTTACCTTTTAGTTTTATTGTAAGTATATCAACAGCTAATTAACCTTCTGCAGTGTTTTTCTGCCTAACATGTAGAGTTTGTTACATGGTATAGGACTAACTACATTTAAGTCATGAGATATAGTATAACATTGGCTTTCAGTTAAAATAAAAAATGACAAGATATCAAATCATGTTATGTAAATATATTTTGACAGATGCCATCTTGTATTGGTGTGTCACCCGAGGGCACAGTCCGTTACTGGCCATCAGTGGGGCTAGAAGGTGTATATGTGGATGTATCCTGTGAGTTAGCTGGGCAAGAGTGTGAGCGTCTCAGTGACTTTACATCTGGGGGACTGGTGCTGGCTACCACTACCTGTACTGTAGTCCTTCTGGTACCTACTGTCGTTGGTGAGTTTTCTTTTACATACCTATTTTTAATTAAAATCTTAAATTAAATTTAGTGTAATGCAATGAGGATCTTACAATTTGTTGCAGATGGACGTGCCACAGTAACATGCCGCACACTACGTCCACCGAGTGGATGGCTAGGTGGCATCGGACGTCGCGTCTCATTACTGTTCTTTGGTTCAATGCCCGCACATGCAGATACTGTATGTTTATATTTCATAAATTTAGGCATTACATTACAAAGTTGCAATATTCTCCCAAATAATTGAATATATTTATGACAGAAACTGGTAGGAGTGGTAGTGCTGGCCGGCAGCGGGGACACGGAGAGCACGATCGCGCTGGTGTCGGGCGGCCCCGCGCTGCAGCTGTGGCGCGGCGCGGAGCTGCACGAGCACGAGCTGCGCCGCCCCATCACCGAGGCTCACGCCAGGGACCATCTAGCGCCACATGGTATTTATACATTATATTGTACTAGTTGTTGCCCGCCCGCGTGGATGTCGGTTATCGCTGTAAAAAATTTGCCTATGTGTTATTCCAGACCATAATCTATCTCTGTGACAAATTTCATCCAGATCTGTTCAGTAGTATTTACGTGAAAGAGTAACAAACATCCATCCATCCATACTTACAAACTTGCGCGTTTGTAATATTAGTAGGATAAAACAATATAGTAATGATAGGCAGCGACTAGTATAGTATATTCTTGCACTGCTGTTCTTTTGCATAACATTCTTTTCAGCACTTCTTAAATTTTCTTTTATTTTTTGTAGGTGATCCGAACAGTCTCGAGATTATGGCATTGGACGTACGCGCCAGTGGCAACAACGGTCTGCTACTGCTCATTGCGACCGCAAACGTGGCGCGATCGCCCGAGATGCGATATGCCATAGGTACCAAATAAAAGATACTTAATAAGATTTTTATTTAGTTACATTTTATCAGGTGTCTAATAAGATTTTCCTTTAGTTCACATAAGTGTAGAAGATCCGAGTCATCCGCGAGTGACATCCCTGGTATCAGCGCGTGGGTGGGCAGGTGACGCGGATGAACCCCCGCGGTTCTTGCCTCTAGCTCACCGTGCCGTTCTCTACACCAGCAAATACATTGCTTTAGTCTCCAGTAAGTACCTACCACTTATTAGTCTTTGAGACATTAATTAACAAGAGACCAAAGTTAACCTGCTAAAAAAATGCCTAAATAAACTACTGAGATCGGGGGAAGCAATCCTCCTTATCATATCACGTAACATTTTACTGGTTAATAAATAGGTTGGGGAATTAATATGAACAGATAAAAACATCAAGTTCCTCCAGAAACAGAAGATCATCTAGCACAGTGTATTCTGCCAAGGTTCAGGGAAACAACGAGCATGAATTTTTTTTGAAAAATTCCAAAACTCGTCACAAAATTCGTCCATAATTATATCATAATATGAATGTCAAAGTAACATCAAACACACTGGCATTGCTAACTAAAAGAAGAGAACTTAAAAATTGCACAGAACATGATCAAAAAGAGATTCAAAAATTAATCGAGACATAAACAAAGCTATTAGAAATTTTAACACAAAAATAATAGTCAATACAATCAAAGAAAATAGAGGCAGGCCTCCGTCACTCCATGTACTTGCGCGCTATAATTACCTACCGCCCGTCGATCCGCCGGCGGATAAAATTCAGTGCGGTTTTCGCAAGCGAAGCGCACGCATGTTGATCAATTTTAATCGTTTTATTAGTTTTTTCTACACTAAAATTTAATAACCGAAAATTTAGAAAGGTTAAGAAATTTATAAAAAATATATAAAAATAAAACACAAGGTACGTGTTTTATTTTTATATATTTTTTATTAAAGATTTTTTTTAATTTTACCTACACACTGACCTTTATAATTATGTTTTAGATGTATTGCACAGTCAACAATTTTAAACTACCACCTATAGTCAGAACATATTCACAGTTCTCAATAAAATCGACAGAAATAGTTATTTATGTTAATTTTATCAAAGAGGCAGCCCCGTGATTGCTGTGGGATTGCGCGGTGCGAAGCAATCACAACTGTACGCTTGAGCATTTAGGCACATTTTAGCATGCAGCGGTTGCTGACGCGACAGAGTAGGCTATTATAGCAGTAGGAATTGGTTTTTTCTTCTGAGTGAAGTATCTGTTACCAAGTTACTCTTTAGTAATCTGTGATAGAGGACCCAAAGTGTTTAGATCTTCTTCTTCTTATCGTTTGGTTTGTGGCCAACCTGGTGACAGAGTTATTTAGATCGCCCATATTTCGGCCTCTGTCGTGATCTAACGACTGTTAATAGCCGGGACCGACTTTTAATGTGCCCTCCGAAGCATGGAGACGCTCAGATGAAATACCACTATGCGGTCACCCATCTATAGGGTTACCGCGCCCTTGGTAGCTTAACCCGATGATCGTTTACCGAACAGCGAGTACACCTAGCTTCATAGCTAGCTTTTGATGTGTGTTTGATGAAAAGTTGGCAAAGTAATGCACAAATAATTAAGCTGAAAGACCACATTATTTATTTTATTTATTTATTTATTTATTGAAAATAGTATAACCGATCGAGACACCATATTAAAAATAGTAGATAAATTTTACTCGGAACTATGAGAACAAAGTTGTAGACCAAGAATCATCAAATGCCTCCGATCCACGAGCAGAGCCTTTAGAAAGCCTCGACGAAGATATTATACCGCTGGTTACCGAGGAAGAAGTAGGTCATGCTCTGAAACATATGAAACGGGGGAAGGCAGCTGATGAGGATGGGGTTCATGCAGAAATGCTACAAGCTGGCGGCACTCCTGTTCTTAAAATATTGGCCGAACTGTTTAATAAAGTATTATGCGATGGCAAAACACCTGAATCGTGGAAAAATGCTTCAGTTGTGTTATTACATAAAAAAGGTGATAAGACGATATTTACCAACTACAGACCCATCGGCCTCCTGTCTCAAGTCTGTAAACTTTTTGCCAAGGTAATGTGAAACTGTGCATGCCGTCTTCTAGATGATGACCAACCTATTGAGCAAGCTGAAGTGGATACTCAACAATAGACCACATTCATACCGACAAGCAAGCGATGGAGAAAAGCAAAGAGTACAATCGGTCCCTGTGTTTTGCCTTTCTCGATTATGAAAAGGCTTTTGACAGTGTCGAACACTGGGCCGTGGTTCATTCGCTCCATCGATGTTGTATTTTAGTGACAAGCGGTACGTGGATGTCCTCCAGGAGATATATATCCCGGAGGACATCCACGTACGTACCACGTATGCATTGTGGCGGAACTATATATAGTTCCGCCACAATGCAAGCACGTTTACACGAACTAACAAATCCCATCCCTATAAAACGAGGAGTGCGGCAAGGTGACAATATATCGCCCAAACTCTTCACAAACGTTTTGGAAGACGTCATAAAGACTATTAAGTGGGGGCGAAAGAGGTCTTTATATAGATGATTTTCGCAAGACGCACCTCCGTTTCTTTGCTAAGAACGTTGCTGATTTTTAGAGTGTACTTACGGAGCTTCATGAAGCATCCCTAAGAGTCGGCTTGAGGTTGAACATGTTCAGGACTAAAATTATGGTGAGCCAGGACATCAGTGCGCCGTACATCACTTTAGATGGTAATCGCATAGAAGTCGTGGCTGGCTATGTGTATTTTGGACACTGTTTATCTTTTGACCCGGGGTCGCAGGTTAAAGAGATCGCTTGATGGATCCAGATGGGATAAGCTGATTTTGGAAAGCTAGAAGATGTACTAAAATCTCAAATCCCGCAATGCCTGAAGACCAAGGTATTTAATCAACGTGTCTTGCCTATCCTAACGTATGGTGCTGAAACATGGACCATGACAAAAGAGACCACGCGCAAGATCCAAGTAACAGCGAGTCATGGAAAGGGCCATGTTAGGTATCTCTCTGGTGGACCGGATACCCAACATAGAAATTTGACGTAGGACGAAAGTCGAAGATGTGGGTAAACGGTTGACTAGCATGAAGTGGAGATGGGCGGGACATCTAGGTACGTGGGCAGATGGAGGGTGGACCAAAGCAGTCACAGAATGGTGGCCGCGAAACGAAAGACGATTGCCGGGTAGACCAACCCGCCCGGTGGTCAGACGATATAAGAAGGACAGCGGGAATCCATTGGATGAGCTTGGCACAGGACCAGAACAGAGACCTATGCCCAGCAGTGGGTGGATGAGGGATGAAAAAAGAAGAAATGAGATAGATGTCATATTGATGTTCAACATCCTCAAAAACATATAAAACGACACCCATTTAGTAGCTTTTTGACTGAAGTTGGTTAAATTTTTAATTTAAGAAATATATTTATAAGTTTATAAAGGAAGGCCTTCATCTCATAGTCGAATAATATTATATTTGTGTGTTCAGCGACGGTGTCCAACGACAAGATCGACTACATCGACATCTGCGGCGCGGGGGACCGCGTGCTGGGCGCCGAGCTGTGCGCCGGGCTGCCGCTGCTGTTCAGTGCCAAGCACGGCGTGCTCGCGCTCTCCTCGCACGATAACATCATACCTACTCCGTGAGTATACACTTTGTCTTGTCAGCATGATCGCTGACCACTGGTCTCTGTGCGCCGGGCTGCCGCTGCTGTTCAGTGCCAAGCACGGCGTGCTCGCGCTCTCCTCGCACGATAACATCATACCTACTCCGTGAGTATACACTTTGTCTTGTCAGCATGATCGCTGACCACTGGTCTCTGTGCGCCGGGCTGCCGCTGCTGTTCAGTGCCAAGCACGGCGTGCTCGCGCTCTCCTCGCACGATATCATCATACCTACTCCGTGAGTATACACTTTGTCTTGTCAGCATGATCGCTGACCACTGGTCTCTGTGCGCCGGGCTGCCGCTGCTGTTCAGTGCCAAGCACGGCGTGCTCGCGCTCTCCTCGCACGATAACATCATACCTACTCCGTGAGTATACACTTTGTCTTGTCAGCATGATCGCTGACCACTGGTCTCTGTGCGCCGGGCTGCCGCTGCTGTTCAGTGCCAAGCACGGCGTGCTCGCGCTCTCCTCGCACGATATCATCATACCTACTCCGTGAGTATACACTTTGTCTTGTCAGCATGATCGCTGACCACTGGTCTCTGTGCGCCGGGCTGCCGCTGCTGTTCAGTGCCAAGCACGGCGTGCTCGCGCTCTCCTCGCACGATAACATCATACCTACTCCGTGAGTATACACTTTGTCTTGTCAGCATGATCGCTGACCACTGGTCTCTGTGCGCCGGGCTGCCGCTGCTGTTCAGTGCCAAGCACGGCGTGCTCGCGCTCTCCTCGCACGATAACATCATACCTACTCCGTGAGTATACACTTTGTCTTGTCAGCATGATCGCTGACCACTGGTCTCTGTGCGCCGGGCTGCCGCTGCTGTTCAGTGCCAAGCACGGCGTGCTCGCGCTCTCCTCGCACGATATCATCATACCTACTCCGTGAGTATACACTTTGTCTTGTCAGCATGATCGCTGACCACTGGTCTCTGTGCGCCGGGCTGCCGCTGCTGTTCAGTGCCAAGCACGGCGTGCTCGCGCTCTCCTCGCACGATAACATCATACCTACTCCGTGAGTATACACTTTGTCTTGTCAGCATGATCGCTGACCACTGGTCTCTGTGCGCCGGGCTGCCGCTGCTGTTCAGTGCCAAGCACGGCGTGCTCGCGCTCTCCTCGCACGATAACATCATACCTACTCCGTGAGTATACACTTTGTCTTGTCAGCATGATCGCTGACCACTGGTCTCTGTGCGCCGGGCTGCCGCTGCTGTTCAGTGCCAAGCACGGCGTGCTCGCGCTCTCCTCGCACGATAACATCATACCTACTCCGTTAGTATACACTTTGTCTTGTCAGCATGATCGCTGACCACTGGTCTCTGCCACACGAAACATTATCTTATCACTTAACTTTAACACAATCGAATAAAACATGAAATATGTTTGTTACCATCCTGTTCTTTATCAAATATACCTACACTTTGTTTACCCTCTTTCTTTGTCCTCTAAACTTACCACTTCTCAGAGGTTCGCTGTAAGAGAACTCAATTTTGAGTTAAGCCCGCCTTAGTACATGATATTATTAATACCTATGTAACACTATCTGTATTTCTCTTGTCTAAATTACTAAAACAATACTATTTTGTGTACAGTTCCATGTGTGAGAGTCCGATGGGCTCGCCGTGTCCGTCCGACATGTACGACGGCAATCTGTCGTTGTACGAGATAGATCCGCACGAGGTGAGTACTTCATTGTTTAATATGTTCACCCATTGAATATTATCCTGCGAGTGGGACAAAACAGGCATATGGAAAATCTATAGTAGATCGCGATTTATTTTTATTTTTCGACACTAATATATTTATTAACCGAAGACACTATGTATAGACCAGGGTCGATAATTTTTGAAACCAAAAAAAATCATAGTAGGATGAAACCCATAGGTAAATGCCTATTTATTGCTACTAGACTGTCACTCAGTTGTCGAAATTCGACCGCAATACTTAAAAAAAGTAAGTACATTTTATTATTTAAAATAGCATTGAAGGTACAATTTTTATTGAATTATATGTTGAGTCTGTGGTCAGACAGTTGCATTTTTTTTTAAATAATAAAATTTCACCTTTCACCCTTCCACTTCCCGACCTCAGATCGCCCGTAATTTATTTTTCCTTTAATTTTTGTTATATTCTCTTCCATTTCCAATGGGTTTCATCCTACTATTATTTTTTTTCAGATTAACTGCCTCCGTGGCTCAGTGGTCGATGTGTGAGACTGCTGATCACGAGGTCCCGGGTTCGATTCCCGGGTCGGGCCAAAAATCGATATTGGGTTTTTCTGTTAAGAAATTCACAATAGATGCCCGGAGTTTGGAAATTGGCGGTGTTTACACCCCCGTGCCTCGGAAAGCACGTAAAGCCGTTGGTCCTACGCCTGATCTCTCTCCGGTCGTGTCGGATTTGCCGTCCCATCGGACTATGAGAGTGAGGGAATAAAGAGTGCACTTGTGTTTGCGCACACACTTGTGCACTATAATATCTCCCGCGCAGATGGCAAGTCTCCGTTGAGATTAGCCGCCGTGACCGAAATTCGGTTAGGAGGACATTATTATTATTATTATTTTTCACTTTTAACCATTTTCATAGGCTTCGGCACTGGTCTAGTATCGTTCCTTATTTTATAAGCGACAAATTGCTAAATTTTTACCATTTAATTTATTTACCGACACAGGTACTCATAGGGTATTGCAGGATTTGGTAGAACTCAGTAGTATGAACACTACCATTAACAATTTACATACATCTAATAGTTTTAACTACTAGAAGTACAAAGAATAGGCAGACTTATAGTCTAAACATAGTGCACCAGATAGTCTTGTAAGAAACTCGAGTCTTGGAGTCTTATTTAATAAAACTTGAGCTATTTGGTAAAGCTCGAGTCTTATAAATAATACTTAGAGCTCAAGTCCTTCAGAATTTTGAGTCTTTTGTAAAAAGATTTGAGACCTGCCAAAAAGAACTCAAAGACTGGGTCTTTTACAAGAACTCATGACTAAGTCAAAGAAATGAATCCATAGCTTAAATGTAGTTTGAAGTAAATTAAACAGCAATTAACAAATTATTGATTTATTAGATAAATATTAATTGGAACAATATGCAAATCAATATTTTCAAACTGTACAGAAAACTTCTTTTATTTAATTCTTGATTGAAAGCGTAACGAAAAATGGTTCATAAATGAATTTTAACCTAAACGAAGTTTGGATGACGATGTGAAATCACCCAGAATTACCTATTATAAATTTATAATACACCAACTCAATTTCATGACTCAGTCTAGCTTAAAGAACTTAAAGACTCGAAAGGACTCGGGACTCATGTGACTAACGAGTCCTCGTCTTGAAAATCGACTCAAGTCTCGAAATAAAGACTAAAAAACTTGAGATTTTTACACCACTAGCACCAGAATATTCAAGGCTTATCCGGCAAGGAATTACAAGTAAATTTATTTTTAAACAAACATAATATTAATGTGCTTTATGTTACTGAACATTGGTTAAAGAGTGATCAATTATTATTATTCAATATTGAACATTACACTATCTCTAGTGCATTTGTAAGAAACAAGGCTATTTGTGGTGGCTCTCTAATATATGTAGAAAATAGTACAAATTATAAGGAACGTAAAGATATAGCAAATCTTTCTATCGAGCGCACTATTGAAATGTCTTGTGTTGAGCTTGAGGAACATATCATAGTCTGTGTATACCGATCGCAGAGTAATTTCAACTTATTACTACTATATTAGATTAATTAGTTTATTTAAGTCTTTCAATTTATACGCGTGCAAAATTTACGGGTCACTACGAAAAATTTGAATATATCTTAAAATAACAGAGTAAGTTTGATGGTAAATAAAAGGACACTAAATGTTGGAAACGTTATTCTTTTATTTATTTAATATCAAGAAGAAGAATCAAAATATCAACAATTTTTGCGTTGAGTAATTATCTCACGAGTCACACAAAAACGAACTTTAAAACCATATTAATACTTAGTATTGCCTCCAAGAGCTCTTCTAAAATATATAATAATATTCTTGCAGCTGCCAGACGATTGGGCATGCTGTTTATTAAATTTCTTATACAATATGCGCGGGATATTGTTCCATTCTTGCACTAACGCATGTTTCAGGTCTCTAAATGTAGCTGGAGCGGGGTTCCGATTTCTTATACACCTTCCGAGCTCGTCCCAAACATGCTCAATGAGATTTAAATCCGGGCTTCTCGAAGACCAGTTCATACAATTGATGCCAACGTCTTGAAAATACTCGTTCACAATTTGAACTGTATGTGGCCTTGCGTTGTCATGCATGAATGTGGAATTTTCAACCATATTAATCAAGTATGGGCCAACATGCTTATTAAGGATATCTTCTACATATCTACCTACACTAGTTACCTGCACTAGTTATCGTACCATTTTCTATCAGCACTAACTCCGCGCGACTCTCTGAAAAGATTCCAGCCCAAACCATAATAGATCAGAAACGATACTTTTTCCTGAAAACAAGCTGGAATAAAACGTTCCCCTGGAAGTCGGTAAACTCTTCGCCGCCCATCCTGTGCATAGAGCATAAATCTGGATTCGTCAGAAAACATTACTCTTGCCCATTCTTCGTCTCCCCATTGTGCATGTTCGCCGGCGTAACGTAATCTTGCTACTCGATGTTTCCTTGCAAATTTGGGGCCAGTTGCGGGTCCATATGGGGTCAAATTAGCTTCTAGAAGCCGCCGCCTTACAGTCCGGTCGCTTACGTCGTCTCTTCGAGTCTCTCGAAGTTAATAGTTTACTTCAACTGCCGCGAGGTGTCGATTTCAGCATGGTCGTAACTATAAATCGATCTTCTCGAGCCGTAGTACACCTCTCCTTTTAATGTTCTGACCAGTTTCTCGGAAACGTTGGACAACTCTTTGCACCGTAGAAAGTGACACGCCTGTAAATCTCGCTGTACTTATCTGACTTCTGCTTTCTTCTAGCATAGTGACGATACGTGTACATTCTTATGGTGTTAGCGACATGAAAGTAATTTAATAATACCGTGAAAGACGATGATGACTGCCTTTTATAATACAAATTTGAGAGATTGAAAACAAAAGAGAGAAAACAAGCATTTAGTAAAACACGCGTGATTTAAATTTATTACCAAATTCGAGCTTTTGTTATTTTTTTTCCTATTACGTTTTAAATAAAATTTAAGGTACGATATTAAAATTCTCTTGCAAAGTTAGTTTCATGCATGTAACATTATTAAATTGGAAGATACAGAGGATTTTAATAACTGTCAGTATATTCAGTGACTTAACTTCAGATCATTGCGGTGCAAGTACACCTGTTAAAGTGAACAAGATCACGTGTAGGCCAATACTCTGTTCGTCTAAAACGTTTTAATGAGAGTATTGCCGCCAAAGTCAACAATATTAGTCTAGTCCAGAATAATCCAGATGATCTATATGAGTCATTATTTAATGTAATAAAGACATAAGTTGTATGAACTTTATGGCATGAAACAATATAATTTTGAGCCAAAATTTGTTTAATATGTTAGAAATAATTCGAATAATTTTAAAAGGACATGTGCAGCTGCTAAATCATTATATTTAAGTAACTAAATTAGGCAATCTGACAATAAAATAATGAAACTGGTCGTATTAAATTCATCATCTCAACCCAAAAACGTCCCACTGCTGGCCATAGGTAAATGGAAATAGGTTGGATTACCTGTAGCAATGGGCGTGCCCCAGGGTTTCATTCTAGGTCCTTTTCTTTTTTTTGTGTATATAAATGATTTACCCTTCTTTGTACATGATTTGTGCGACATAGTGCTATTTGCAGATGATACATGACTTCTCTTCAAAATTGACCGTAAAGAAAGTAAGTAAGTTTGATGCTGTAAATGGTTCTCTCGCACAAGTCCATTCCAAAAAAACTAAATGCATAAATTTACCATGCCTAACGTAAGAAGTGTTACTACTAATCTGGGTCTAAATAATTAACGATTTCACTTGTAAAGTCTACAGTTTTTTTTTGGGTTTAACCTTACATCGTAAACTTCAGTCGGGAGCCCATATATCATGCCTCGCAGGAAAACTTAGCTCTGCGGCTTTTGCTGTTAGTAAAGTAAGACAACTTACTGATGTAGATACGGCTAGATTAGTTTATTTTAGTTATTTTCACAGCGTCATGTCCTACGGCATATTGCTGTGGGGCAAGGCTGCTGATATTGAAACTATTTTCGTAATTCAGAAACAGGCTGTACGCTCAATTTACAACCTGAGCGTGAGCCTAGGCTCACGAATTACTCTTAGAGAATGTTTTAAAGAAATTGGTATTTTAACAGTTGCATCACAATATATATTTGAAAACATTATGTTTGTTAAACAGAATATTGGACTATATAGTAAGAACAGCGAAATTCATTCAGTAAATACTAGAAATAAACATAAGTTAGTTGGCACGTACCATCGCTTACACAAAGTGTATAATTCTTTTGTGGGACTCGGTATACGCGTTTTTAACAAATTTACTAAAGAGATAATGAATTTGTGTGCGTTGCCCCAGCGGAAAAAGTTCGAATTTCGTAATTTGAAATATACAGATTTTCAGTGTATGACGTCGTGTAATTGTGTATGGTAAGTAATCAATTGTGTATCCAGCCATTGGGAAGTTATTGAGCAAAATCTGATTCCGCCAGGACAACGTTGTCCCAGCGGAACTTTTTTTTAAAAATGCGCCTAGTAGAAAAAAATTAGGTTCAATTTCTTGTTTGTGACGAGAGGTAATTGTGTATGCCTAAGGGAGATTTGTGTGTCCATAAACACCGAAGATATTCAAGTTTCCGCTGGGGCAACGTTTGGCAATTTGCTAGATTTCATATTAATCGTTTGTATACAGAGCTGTAAATTTTTACATACGTTGTTATCCATTTGTGTATAATGTTAGTAGAAACAGATTTTGTAATAAACATACCGTTCAGTAGATAAAAATCTAAACATAAAATAAGCTTATTAGGTCCTAGTACTTCAAGTATGTACTTCTGGGTCTAGTTTATAGTATTTATACAAACCTTGTAAGAATTTGCAATTTCTTACCAAGTATCACTGATGAACTTTTAGTAATTAATGAGTTATGGGATAATTAACCATTTCTAGACCACTGTTTTTAAGCAGTCAAATTACATGAGATTCTAAATGAAATGTATAATAAAACATATACCAATTACTTGTGTATTAATTCAACTATTCACATGCAAATGTGTATCTCATTACACTCAATAATTAACGAAATACTGATAATAATCGATAACTACCGTAATTCGTACATAACTCGACCGAATTCGGAAGGCTACAAAAAAGCGGACGTGCAATATATAGAGTCAACGTTCTTAAACATCCAGTATAGTATTAAGCATTTTGTACAGTTGCGTACACAAATGTTATACCGTAAAATTAAAACAACTGTGTTAATGAAAAAATATTTATTAAAACTAAAGGACTATCCACTTTTAAAAATAATCAACATTAACAAAGTACTTTTCCAATAAGTAAAACATTGGTATAAAAAAGGATTTTTTATTATTAAGTATAAAATAGCTCACAAGTTTCTTCATTTCGAGCGCTAACAATAAAGTAAAATCACAGATCACAAATCAATAATCTTTGACTCAGGTAGGTTTGTAATGGAATGCCTACCTACATCATTTACATACTACGATATGTGTAACTAAAGCTCAAGATCAAAAGTAAGCCCATTAGCCAGTAAGTACGCGCGATATCGGAAAACATAGCGCGCTCTTTTTTCATCTTTCAATGAATAAAAAGGACGGCAAAAGTGGTGCCGTTGCTTGCGGGATGCGCCGCCCGCCCGCGAATTCTCTATTTTTCGCAATATTCATGAACTGACAAATGTTATGATTTATTTCAAATTTCAAAAGTCTACCTTTTATTTTTATAGACTTTTATTTATTTAGGTTCGATAGTGTATCTAGAGAGGTTTCCATGGAAGGAAGGTACCAATATATGCAATGAAATATGTTGAATTGCACTTTATGTATTTTACATTTGATAACCTAGTTGATCGGTTTTTGTCTTAAATATTTTAAAATAATACTTACTGTATTAACCAAATAAGCTGGAAACACCAGATGCAGAAAAAACCTGAGAACCTGTAAACAGTTTTTGTAATCGTCTGTACCAATTTAATATCCGTATTATACCGTAAATTTTAGAATGTTACTTAAATATACTAAGTCCGCTTTTTTGTAACCTTCCGAATTCGGTCGAGTTATGTACGAATTACGGTAGTTATCGATTATTATCAGTATTTCGTTAATTATTGAGTGTAATGAGATACACATTTGCATGTGAATAGTTGAATTAATACACAAGTAATTGGTATATGTTTTATTATACATTTCATTTAGAATCTCATGTAATTTGACTGCTTAAAAACAGTGGTCTAGAAATGGTTAATTATCCCATAACTCATTAATTACTAAAAGTTCATCAGTGATACTTGGTGAGAAATTGCAAATTCTTACAAGGTTTGTATAAATACTATAAACTAGACCCAGAAGTACATACTTGAAGTACTAGGACCTAATAAGCTTATTTTATGTTTAGATTTTTATCTACTGAACGGTATGTTTATTACAAAATCTGTTTCTACTAACATTATACACAAATGGATAACAACGTATGTAAAAATTTACAGCTCTGTATACAAACGATTAATATGAAATCTAGCAAATTGCCAAACGTTGCCCCAGCGGAAACTTGAATATCTTCGGTGTTTATGGACACACAAATCTCCCTTAGGCATACACAATTACCTCTTGTCACAAACAAGAAATTGAACCTAATTTTTTTCTACTAGGCGCATTTTTAAAAAAAAGTTCCGCTGGGACAACGTTGTCCTGGCGGAATCAGATTTTGCTCAATAACTTCCCAATGGCTGGATACACAATTGATTACTTACCATACACAATTACACGACGTCATACACTGAAAATCTGTATATTTCAAATTACGAAATTCGAACATTTTCCGCTGGGGCAACGCACACAATGAATTTGCCCTTGCATAAATTTAAACATACTATCAGAAATCATCTCATAGAGAAGGGCTATTATACAATAAATGATTATTTGAACGATAAAAAGTCATGGAATTAGTTGCATTATGTAGTTGTTTGTTTAATCTAGAATTAATCAGCTTAGTACATAAGTTCCAATTTGTGACGTGAGGCACATTGTGAATTTTAGTGATAATTTTGTACTTGCTTAATTTTATTGTTTATTTATTTAGTAGTTAAACGTTTACGTTTTCTAATAATAATTGTCACTATTTTACATATTGCCTTATTACTTATAATATGTAAATTGAAGCAGACTGAACACCATACATTGTTTTTTAAATATCGCACGTCCAGTACTAAGTACGATTAGCTTGTTTATCAATTAAGTAAGTATCGTGTTTTGACTGCATCAGCTTGCATGATACCATACTTGTATTTTACAAAAGATTGTAACTATCTGGCGATTAAAAAGAGTGGTCTGAGATTCTTGCTAGTTCTTCTCAAGGCCCCACGTCAGCGAACTAGCCGTAGGAAAATGTTTGCTGACATCATCTTTTTGGCTTATTCATAATTTATGACCGCCATAAGTGTTACTTTGTAACCTAAATTAATAAATGAATTTTGAGTTTGAGTTAACTTTAGCGCTGTATAAATATCTCGCTGTTATTTGCTTTTACATGATTCGGATAAGAACGCTTAGTACCATCTATTTGTACGGCTCCAGGTAAGTTTGGTGACTCGCGACGCTTGCGGCAAGTTGAAGACCGCCTTCCTGTTCCACGTGCGACGTGACGCAGTCGCGTGCCGCGCGCTCGTGGACGCGCTGTTCCCGCCCGCCTCGCCTGCCTCGCCCGCCTCGCCCGCCTCGCCCGCCTCGCCTGCCTCGCCTGCCTCGCCCGCCTCGCCCGCCTCGCCCGACGAGCGCGACGTCGACAATGTGCTGGATCGCACCGTGCTCACCATAGCCACCGAAATGCTAGACGATGTACCTGCTGGAGATCCTAGGTACGTAACTTTTATAATAATCCTTTTGTTTTTTTTTACTTTTATATGCTAGGGAGACCGGCCGAAGCCAGGTTTAGCAGATTGTGATCGTATTGGTATCCTGAAAGCCACTTGTTTAAAACCCACTACATAACCATGAAAAGTAGGAAGTTCGAAGAGAGATAGGGCATCATATAGGAAGTGCAATAATTACGGTATGCCGTAAGGCTATGGTAACTGGCTACCATTGTGACGTTGGTCGCAGGTGGCGCGGGGCGGGGGCGGGCAGCACGCACATCGCGCTGGGCAGCTCGGCCGCGCTGCAGCTGATGGCGCAGCTGCGCGACAAGCAGCGCGCCTTCACGCTGTTCGTGGACTTCCTGCGGGCGGTAGGACTGTGGCAGCGACTCGGACTGGTCACTAGAGGTATGTACAGTGTAACTAATTTGTTCTGTATGGTTATATATTGGTATAGCGTACATTTAATCGAGTTGTTGCGTTTTTGGACTGATTCAAAAGTTTGTGTGTTGTTCCAGAGTCAGGTAGTGGAGTGACAAGCACGGAGAGCGCTCTCGGAGAGCTGGCGGAGCAGCTAGCTATCGCCATAGCGCTACGTAACTTACAGCAGGGAAGCGACGCGCAGCTCATCGATGCCGCTATATACCAGGTAAAGTAGAATGTTATAGTTGTTGATGTAAGAATGCAAGTGAGAAAAATACATTAGATTAGATTACAAGTTAAAAATATTCATTTATTTAAATTCATATTTCCCTATAAAGATAATACTAATTTTGACAAAAAAATACGTTTTAGCTCGCAAAATAGACGTAAAGTCCATTTTTAAAAATGTCAACTTCTTGAAATGTCAAATTCATGTCAAATGACAACATCTTATTTCTTAAAATGACAATTTCGCATGAGGTTCAGTTCTCATAATGACAAGTTTTTATAATGATATATTCGCATAGTGAAAACTTTATGTAATTTCCGATTGAATAATACATCTTTTTAAATAAAAATGTCTTTTTCTAAAGACATGTCTGATTCACCAACCCGCATTTGGCCAGCATGAGTGAATTAAGGCCTACACCCTCTCTCTCTTTCTTGATTCTCTTGATAGAGGAGAGGAGACCCGTGCCCAGCAGTGGAACATACATATATGGGTTACTATTATTATTATTTTTACATAACTTCACTAAAATGTTATCATGTAGAAAATCATGTTCCACAAAGTTTGTTCTTATGCACTTATTCCAGTTGATTTTGGCGGTTTTCTATGTTCAAATATAAACTTTATCTTTTTTAGGAAGTAGAAACAGAATGTTTTTTCTTAGTAGGAATTACGTTATATTTTTTAACATTGTTTGTTAAAAAATATAACGTATTTATTTTCGTTCCATCTCATAATGACTTCTCAAAATGACAACCGAACGGAAAATGTCCATTTCTTAAAATGACAACTTAGAATGTCGAGTTCGTATAAAGAACAGCAATATTTATAGGTATATAATATACCTTGATGTGTTGTCTTTGTGTAGTATTTTTGTCCATTATACATACATAGAGACGTGGTATGATATAAAACCGAAATCGCACATAAAAGTGGTTCACGCCAGCGTGGTTCGTTAGTTTGTATCGATATTAATCCGGTTCTCGAGCATTTCGACAATAGTACAACCGTACTTTAATAAATCAAAAGTCGGCACACTTCAATTGTCTATTTGTCTGGAAATATAGTAGTAATACTACTTTTCCTTGAGTGATAAGTAACATTGTCAACTGAAGCTGAATGATATCGAAATTGAACACCACCGTCGAAATGTATTGTCAACATGATATAGAAGAAGAAATGTCTTATACAATATTATATAATAATAGCAACCCATTATATGTGTGGGAAGGGTCTTCTTAGGGGAGGACAATATTACATATTTCGGGAATTTAATACCCGAAGTATGTGTGGTTAATGATATTAGATTCGTTATATTTTAAAAGTAACTTATTGGTTTAGTATATTACAACAGAATAACGATAGATTCGCTCCGAAATTACGCTCGATTATTCGCCCAATTTGGCCTTAAATAATCGTAACACGCGTCGTGGTGATGGTTCAGGTGGTGTGCGGTGACAGTTCGGGTGAGGTGGAGGAGGAAGAGTGGGTGGAGGCCTCGCTCTCGTCGGGCGCGCTGTCTCCCTCCGACGTGTGCTACCGGCGCGCGGCGCGCATGTCCCGCGTGCTGCGCGCGCTGGCGCTCGCGGCCCAGCCGGCGCACGACGCGCGCGCGCAGGCCACGCACGCCGCGCGTACTGTCAACATACTTACCGTGAGTACACAACGCATGTCCCGCGTGCTGCGCGCGCTGGCGCTCGCGGCCCAGCCGGCGCACGACGCGCGCGCGCAGGCCACGCACGCCGCGCGTACTGTCAACATACTTACCGTGAGTACACAACGCATGTCCCGCGTGCTGCGCGCGCTGGCGCTCGCGGCCCAGCCGGCGCACGACGCGCGCGCGCAGGCCACGCACGCCGCGCGTACTGTCAACATACTTACCGTGAGTACACAACGCATGTCCCGCGTGCTGCGCGCGCTGGCGCTCGCGGCCCAGCCGGCGCACGACGCGCGCGCGCAGGCCACGCACGCCGCGCGTACTGTCAACATACTTACCGTGAGTACACAACGCATGTCCCGCGTGCTGCGCGCGCTGGCGCTCGCGGCCCAGCCGGCGCACGACGCGCGCGCGCAGGCCACGCACGCCGCGCGTACTGTCAACATACTTACCGTGAGTACACAACGCATGTCCCGCGTGCTGCGCGCGCTGGCGCTCGCGGCCCAGCCGGCGCACGACGCGCGCGCGCAGGCCACGCACGCCGCGCGTACTGTCAACATACTTACCGTGAGTACACAACGCATGTCCCGCGTGCTGCGCGCGCTGGCGCTCGCGGCCCAGCCGGCGCACGACGCGCGCGCGCAGGCCACGCACGCCGCGCGTACTGTCAACATACTTACCGTGAGTACACAACGCATGTCCCGCGTGCTGCGCGCGCTGGCGCTCGCGGCCCAGCCGGCGCACGACGCGCGCGCGCAGGCCACGCACGCCGCGCGTACTGTCAACATACTTACCGTGAGTACACAACGCATGTCCCGCGTGCTGCGCGCGCTGGCGCTCGCGGCCCAGCCGGCGCACGACGCGCGCGCGCAGGCCACGCACGCCGCGCGTACTGTCAACATACTTACCGTGAGTACACAACGCATGTCCCGCGTGCTGCGCGCGCTGGCGCTCGCGGCCCAGCCGGCGCACGACGCGCGCGCGCAGGCCACGCACGCCGCGCGTACTGTCAACATACTTACCGTGAGTACACAACGCATGTCCCGCGTGCTGCGCGCGCTGGCGCTCGCGGCCCAGCCGGCGCACGACGCGCGCGCGCAGGCCACGCACGCCGCGCGTACTGTCAACATACTTACCGTGAGTACACAACGCATGTCCCGCGTGCTGCGCGCGCTGGCGCTCGCGGCCCAGCCGGCGCACGACGCGCGCGCGCAGGCCACGCACGCCGCGCGTACTGTCAACATACTTACCGTGAGTACACAACGCATGTCCCGCGTGCTGCGCGCGCTGGCGCTCGCGGCCCAGCCGGCGCACGACGCGCGCGCGCAGGCCACGCACGCCGCGCGTACTGTCAACATACTTACCGTGAGTACACAACGCATGTCCCGCGTGCTGCGCGCGCTGGCGCTCGCGGCCCAGCCGGCGCACGACGCGCGCGCGCAGGCCACGCACGCCGCGCGTACTGTCAACATACTTACCGTGAGTACACAACGCATGTCCCGCGTGCTGCGCGCGCTGGCGCTCGCGGCCCAGCCGGCGCACGACGCGCGCGCGCAGGCCACGCACGCCGCGCGTACTGTCAACATACTTACCGTGAGTACACAACGCATGTCCCGCGTGCTGCGCGCGCTGGCGCTCGCGGCCCAGCCGGCGCACGACGCGCGCGCGCAGGCCACGCACGCCGCGCGTACTGTCAACATACTTACCGTGAGTACACAACGCATGTCCCGCGTGCTGCGCGCGCTGGCGCTCGCGGCCCAGCCGGCGCACGACGCGCGCGCGCAGGCCACGCACGCCGCGCGTACTGTCAACATACTTACCGTGAGTACACAACGCATGTCCCGCGTGCTGCGCGCGCTGGCGCTCGCGGCCCAGCCGGCGCACGACGCGCGCGCGCAGGCCACGCACGCCGCGCGTACTGTCAACATACTTACCGTGAGTACACAACGCATGTCCCGCGTGCTGCGCGCGCTGGCGCTCGCGGCCCAGCCGGCGCACGACGCGCGCGCGCAGGCCACGCACGCCGCGCGTACTGTCAACATACTTACCGTGAGTACACAACGCATGTCCCGCGTGCTGCGCGCGCTGGCGCTCGCGGCCCAGCCGGCGCACGACGCGCGCGCGCAGGCCACGCACGCCGCGCGTACTGTCAACATACTTACCGTGAGTACACAACGCATGTCCCGCGTGCTGCGCGCGCTGGCGCTCGCGGCCCAGCCGGCGCACGACGCGCGCGCGCAGGCCACGCACGCCGCGCGTACTGTCAACATACTTACCGTGAGTACACAACGCATGTCCCGCGTGCTGCGCGCGCTGGCGCTCGCGGCCCAGCCGGCGCACGACGCGCGCGCGCAGGCCACGCACGCCGCGCGTACTGTCAACATACTTACCGTGAGTACACAACGCATGTCCCGCGTGCTGCGCGCGCTGGCGCTCGCGGCCCAGCCGGCGCACGACGCGCGCGCGCAGGCCACGCACGCCGCGCGTACTGTCAACATACTTACCGTGAGTACACAACGCATGTCCCGCGTGCTGCGCGCGCTGGCGCTCGCGGCCCAGCCGGCGCACGACGCGCGCGCGCAGGCCACGCACGCCGCGCGTACTGTCAACATACTTACCGTGAGTACACAACGCATGTCCCGCGTGCTGCGCGCGCTGGCGCTCGCGGCCCAGCCGGCGCACGACGCGCGCGCGCAGGCCACGCACGCCGCGCGTACTGTCAACATACTTACCGTGAGTACACAACGCATGTCCCGCGTGCTGCGCGCGCTGGCGCTCGCGGCCCAGCCGGCGCACGACGCGCGCGCGCAGGCCACGCACGCCGCGCGTACTGTCAACATACTTACCGTGAGTACACAACGCATGTCCCGCGTGCTGCGCGCGCTGGCGCTCGCGGCCCAGCCGGCGCACGACGCGCGCGCGCAGGCCACGCACGCCGCGCGTACTGTCAACATACTTACCGTGAGTACACAACGCATGTCCCGCGTGCTGCGCGCGCTGGCGCTCGCGGCCCAGCCGGCGCACGACGCGCGCGCGCAGGCCACGCACGCCGCGCGTACTGTCAACATACTTACCGTGAGTACACAACGCATGTCCCGCGTGCTGCGCGCGCTGGCGCTCGCGGCCCAGCCGGCGCACGACGCGCGCGCGCAGGCCACGCACGCCGCGCGTACTGTCAACATACTTACCGTGAGTACACAACGCATGTCCCGCGTGCTGCGCGCGCTGGCGCTCGCGGCCCAGCCGGCGCACGACGCGCGCGCGCAGGCCACGCACGCCGCGCGTACTGTCAACATACTTACCGTGAGTATACAACTTAATAAAAACATACCCGAAAGGAAGAAATAGAATGCCTATTAAGTAGAATACAATTTTATATTTATTTTTCAATTAAAGACTGTTGTGTATATTTTCCCTAAAAGCAAGTCGCAGCTCGCGCAAATAAACAATGTTTTAGTGTTGCTAGTCTATAAATCATACATGTCTTATTCGTTATTTCCCTAAATTTGCAGACGGTTCTAAATGCCATGCACAAGGTCCGTGTGCAGTGGCAGGCGAGCGGTAACGCCGCGCCCTTTACACCGTATATTGGACCGCGCGCGTTACTACCCGCGCTCGCTGATCTACACAAACGTGCTCTCACGTTAGTATATTATCTACATAACTGTTACTGTTAAGACACCAGTCTCGCCTAGGCCACCTGTCAAGTACATCAATATTGTTTCCAGTCAATGTGCGCACAACTGCCCCGAGCCGACCCTCCGCGCGCAACTGTACGAGGCGTGCGGCGCGTTGGCTGACCTCATCTTGACCGACGCGGCACATCTCAACATTAACTCGCACACGCAACATCTGTACGAGCGGATAAGACGGGAGGCCATACAACCCTTCTGTTAGTATTACACATTTTGTTATGGGTTATTTTTGTATTTTTTTATATAATGTTTGGTTCGCACTTAGTTATTCATGCTGTTTTCAGTCGACGAAGGACAAGTAGACCGTGCAGCGGCACTTGCAGAAAAGTTCAAAGATTTTAAGTTGCTCATCGAGATGTGCGTCAAAAGCGACGATTACGATAAACTGTTCTTGTATGTCGAAAAATATGCAGATGAGGTGAGCGATCGTTTTTATTATATTTATGTTTAAGTAACTTGCTACGTAATTTCTCGAAAATATGCGCTATTGCTCTCTTCGATACAACGGTACGTTTAATGTTTAAGTTTTATTATAATCCCAACTTCTCAAAATAACTGGTTACTTACTATATAGTGTATAGTCGTCACAAAATAAGAAGCCCATTTTGACATTAAATGTCAAATTTGTCATCGCGATATCACTACAGGTGTTATTAAACAAGTAAGTGTCTAAAATTATTCGAGTTCACAATTTCGTATTAGTACGTTTATTGAAGGTTTGTATAACGGGATAAAAATTTGTATCCTGTTTTGACATATTTTCTCGTTACCGTTTAATAACGAGAAAACATGTCAAAACGGGATACAAATTTTATGACTACTGTAAATGTCAACTTTATGAAATGGCAATTCATTTAAAGGCCACTGTCCCAAAAAAACAACATAGAATAGTAGAGGATTAAATTAAACTAGGAAATGTTAAAACAAATAAGCATACCAGAAAGGAAGAGAAAGTAATGCTACTCGTATTAAGTACAGTTTTTATATCATTTTTCAGTTAAGTCGCAAAAATATTTTTCTAAAACAGAAGTGCGATTTCTCTAAATGTCAATTTCTTTTTATACTGTCGCCTCATAGTGTTAACTTAAAACTGAGTTTAGAGAAATTAAAAATGTCAAAATGAACATTATTTATTTATTTAATTACATGGAAATCTTACAGCTAGATGTAACAAAGTAGTAACGTGTATGGTAAACAGACAGCCAATTACAAGACGTATCACGTATACGTGACAGATTAGAGATAACGTGAACAAAATTATACATAGGCATGTACCTACTTTATATGTTATTTGTATTGTTATTGTCACTAAAATAGTTTTCCGAACATAAAGAAAAAATCATGTATGCGTATGATAATAGGTACATACATTATACTCTAAGGAAGAAAAATTAATACAAAAAAAATAATTGTAGGTACTATACCTACAAGTAATTTCTTTTGTATTAATTTTTCAAATAAAGACACAAAACGCTGCTATACTTTTGCTTTTTATAAATAATAAATAAAATGTTTATTTCGTTTTCTACATTTGGTACAGGTTTTACAAATTGGAGTTTCCATTTAAGCTAAATTATGCTTGTGAGAGGAAACTCCGCTCTTCCGAGTTATTTGATACATATATTTATGTGTTACATGCTAAAGATTTTATTTAAACTAGATAATAATGTCGTCAATGAAAACGGGATTGAAGAGACCACACTCTTAAACAAAACAAAAAAATTAAAAATCGGTTTACTATTGACCGAAAAAAAGTAAAAAAAAAACATACAGACGAACATAGAACCTCCTCCTTTTTGAAAGTGGGTTAAAAAGAAACTGATGATGCATCCATCATGACAAGCCACTCTGGATCATCATCATCATCTCAGCCAAAAGACCCAAAAAGTTTGAATATGAAATGCATTTGGTGACGTTAATGCAAGTTCCATGATTTTTGTTTATCCAAAAAGTTTGAATATGGAAAGCGTTCGGTGACGATGACACGAGTTCCATGAATTTTGTTTACCCAAAACGATTGAATGTGGAATGCGTTCGGTGACGATTATGCGAGTTCCATGATTTTTGTTCACCCAAGAAGTTTGAATGTGAAATGCGTTCGGTGACGATTATGCGAGTTCCATGATTTTTGTTCACCCAAGAAGTTTGAATGTGGAATGCGTTCGGTGACGATTATGCGAGTTCCATGATTTTTGTCAAAAAGTTTGAATATGGAATGCGTTCGGTGACGATGACACGAGTTCCATGAATTTTGTTTACCCAAAACGATTGAATGTGGAATGCGTTCGGTGACGATTATGCGAGTTCCATGATTTTTGTTCACCCAAGAAGTTTGAATATGGAATGCGTTCGGTGACGATAATGCGAGTTCCATGATTTTTGTTCACCCAAGAAGTTTGAATGTGGAATGCGTTCGGTGACGATTATGCGAGTTCCATGATTTTAGTCAAAAAGTTTGAATATGGAATGCGTTCGGTGACGATGACACGAGTTCCATGAATTTTGTTTACCTAAAAAGTTTAAATATGGAATGCGTTCGGTTATGATGATGTGCAAAGCGAATAACAGGGTACAATCGGCAGGGTATCGCGGAGATGACGTTCGATTGGATCACCTCGCGCTCGGGTGCCGCGCGCCGAGCGCTCGTGGTGCGCCTCGGAGCGCGCCTCGCGACGCGCCTGTCCACGTGGCTCGGCGCCGCGCCCGACCGCGCGCAGCTGCACACGCTGCACGCGCTGCAGCAGGCGCAGTACGGGCTCGCCGCCACGCTGCTCACGCGCCTCGCCCACGAGGACACGCACTCGCTCAACAGGATGACGGTACGTACCACGCACGTACACCACACACGCGCAGTACATACTGTCCGCGTGGCTCGGCGCCGCGCCCGACCGCGCGCAGCTGCACACGCTGCACGCGCTGCAGCAGGCGCAGTACGGGCTCGCCGCCACGCTGCTCACGCGCCTCGCCCACGAGGACACGCACTCGCTCAACAGGATGACGGTACGTACCACGCACGTACACCACACACGCGCAGTACATACTGTCCGCGTGGCTCGGCGCCGCGCCCGACCGCGCGCAGCTGCACACGCTGCACGCGCTGCAGCAGGCGCAGTACGGGCTCGCCGCCACGCTGCTCACGCGCCTCGCCCACGAGGACACGCACTCGCTCAACAGGATGACGGTACGTACCACGCACGTACACCACACACGCGCAGTACATACTGTCCGCGTGGCTCGGCGCCGCGCCCGACCGCGCGCAGCTGCACACGCTGCACGCGCTGCAGCAGGCGCAGTACGGGCTCGCCGCCACGCTGCTCACGCGCCTCGCCCACGAGGACACGCACTCGCTCAACAGGATGACGGTACGTACCACGCACGTACACCACACACGCGCAGTACATACTGTCCGCGTGGCTCGGCGCCGCGCCCGACCGCGCGCAGCTGCACACGCTGCACGCGCTGCAGCAGGCGCAGTACGGGCTCGCCGCCACGCTGCTCACGCGCCTCGCCCACGAGGACACGCACTCGCTCAACAGGATGACGGTACGTACCACGCACGTACACCACACACGCGCAGTACATACTGTCCGCGTGGCTCGGCGCCGCGCCCGACCGCGCGCAGCTGCACACGCTGCACGCGCTGCAGCAGGCGCAGTACGGGCTCGCCGCCACGCTGCTCACGCGCCTCGCCCACGAGGACACGCACTCGCTCAACAGGATGACGGTACGTACCACGCACGTACACCACACACGCGCAGTACATACTGTCCGCGTGGCTCGGCGCCGCGCCCGACCGCGCGCAGCTGCACACGCTGCACGCGCTGCAGCAGGCGCAGTACGGGCTCGCCGCCACGCTGCTCACGCGCCTCGCCCACGAGGACACGCACTCGCTCAACAGGATGACGGTACGTACCACGCACGTACACCACACACGCGCAGTACATACTGTCCGCGTGGCTCGGCGCCGCGCCCGACCGCGCGCAGCTGCACACGCTGCACGCGCTGCAGCAGGCGCAGTACGGGCTCGCCGCCACGCTGCTCACGCGCCTCGCCCACGAGGACACGCACTCGCTCAACAGGATGACGGTACGTACCACGCACGTACACCACACACGCGCAGTACATACTGTCCGCGTGGCTCGGCGCCGCGCCCGACCGCGCGCAGCTGCACACGCTGCACGCGCTGCAGCAGGCGCAGTACGGGCTCGCCGCCACGCTGCTCACGCGCCTCGCCCACGAGGACACGCACTCGCTCAACAGGATGACGGTACGTACCACGCACGTACACCACACACGCGCAGTACATACTGTCCGCGTGGCTCGGCGCCGCGCCCGACCGCGCGCAGCTGCACACGCTGCACGCGCTGCAGCAGGCGCAGTACGGGCTCGCCGCCACGCTGCTCACGCGCCTCGCCCACGAGGACACGCACTCGCTCAACAGGATGACGGTACGTACCACGCACGTACACCACACACGCGCAGTACGGGCTCGCCGCCACGCTGCTCACGCGCCTCGCCCACGAGGACACGCACTCGCTCAACAGGATGACGGTACGTACCACGCACGTACACCACACACGCGCAGTACATACTGTCCGCGTGGCTCGGCGCCGCGCCCGACCGCGCGCAGCTGCACACGCTGCACGCGCTGCAGCAGGCGCAGTACGGGCTCGCCGCCACGCTGCTCACGCGCCTCGCCCACGAGGACACGCACTCGCTCAACAGGATGACGGTACGTACCACGCACGTACACCACACACGCGCAGTACGGGCTCGCCGCCACGCTGCTCACGCGCCTCGCCCACGAGGACACGCACTCGCTCAACAGGATGACGGTACGTACCACGCACGTACACCACACACGCGCAGTACATACTGTCCGCGTGGCTCGGCGCCGCGCCCGACCGCGCGCAGCTGCACACGCTGCACGCGCTGCAGCAGGCGCAGTACGGGCTCGCCGCCACGCTGCTCACGCGCCTCGCCCACGAGGACACGCACTCGAGGACACGCACTCGCTCAACAGGATGACGGTACGTACCACGCACGTACACCACACACGCGCAGTACATACTGTCCGCGTGGCTCGGCGCCGCGCCCGACCGCGCGCAGCTGCACACGCTGCACGCGCTGCAGCAGGCGCAGTACGGGCTCGCCGCCACGCTGCTCACGCGCCTCGCCCACGAGGACACGCACTCGCTCAACAGGATGACGGTACGTACCACGCACGTACACCACACACGCGCAGTACATACTGTCCGCGTGGCTCGGCGCCGCGCCCGACCGCGCGCAGCTGCACACGCTGCACGCGCTGCAGCAGGCGCAGTACGGGCTCGCCGCCACGCTGCTCACGCGCCTCGCCCACGAGGACACGCACTCGCTCAACAGGATGACGGTACGTACCACGCACGTACACCACACACGCGCAGTACATACTGTCCGCGTGGCTCGGCGCCGCGCCCGACCGCGCGCAGCTGCACACGCTGCACGCGCTGCAGCAGGCGCAGTACGGGCTCGCCGCCACGCTGCTCACGCGCCTCGCCCACGAGGACACGCACTCGCTCAACAGGATGACGGTACGTACCACGCACGTACACCACACACGCGCAGTACATACTGTCCGCGTGGCTCGGCGCCGCGCCCGACCGCGCGCAGCTGCACACGCTGCACGCGCTGCAGCAGGCGCAGTACGGGCTCGCCGCCACGCTGCTCACGCGCCTCGCCCACGAGGACACGCACTCGCTCAACAGGATGACGGTACGTACCACGCACGTACACCACACACGCGCAGTACGGGCTCGCCGCCACGCTGCTCACGCGCCTCGCCCACGAGGACACGCACTCGCTCAACAGGATGACGGTACGTACCACGCACGTACACCACACACGCGCAGTACGGGCTCGCCGCCACGCTGCTCACGCGCCTCGCCCACGAGGACACGCACTCGCTCAACAGGATGACGGTACGTACCACGCACGTACACCACACACGCGCAGTACGGGCTCGCCGCCACGCTGCTCACGCGCCTCGCCCACGAGGACACGCACTCGCTCAACAGGATGACGGTACGTACCACGCACGTACACCACACACGCGCAGTACGGGCTCGCCGCCACGCTGCTCACGCGCCTCGCCCACGAGGACACGCACTCGCTCAACAGGATGACGGTACGTACCACGCACGTACACCACACACGCGCAGTACGGGCTCGCCGCCACGCTGCTCACGCGCCTCGCCCACGAGGACACGCACTCGCTCAACAGGATGACGGTACGTACCACGCACGTACACCACACACGCGCAGTACATACTGTCCGCGTGGCTCGGCGCCGCGCCCGACCGCGCGCAGCTGCACACGCTGCACGCGCTGCAGCAGGCGCAGTACGGGCTCGCCGCCACGCTGCTCACGCGCCTCGCCCACGAGGACACGCACTCGCTCAACAGGATGACGGTACGTACCACGCACGTACACCACACACGCGCAGTACATACTGTCCGCGTGGCTCGGCGCCGCGCCCGACCGCGCGCAGCTGCACACGCTGCACGCGCTGCAGCAGGCGCAGTACGGGCTCGCCGCCACGCTGCTCACGCGCCTCGCCCACGAGGACACGCACTCGCTCAACAGGATGACGGTACGTACCACGCACGTACACCACACACGCGCAGTACATACTGTCCGCGTGGCTCGGCGCCGCGCCCGACCGCGCGCAGCTGCACACGCTGCACGCGCTGCAGCAGGCGCAGTACGGGCTCGCCGCCACGCTGCTCACGCGCCTCGCCCACGAGGACACGCACTCGCTCAACAGGATGACGGTACGTACCACGCACGTACACCACACACGCGCAGTACATACTGTCCGCGTGGCTCGGCGCCGCGCCCGACCGCGCGCAGCTGCACACGCTGCACGCGCTGCAGCAGGCGCAGTACGGGCTCGCCGCCACGCTGCTCACGCGCCTCGCCCACGAGGACACGCACTCGCTCAACAGGATGACGGTACGTACCACGCACGTACACCACACACGCGCAGTACATACAGGACACGCACGCACACCACACACACGCTGTACACTATCACTGTACGCTGTACATGTTGCAGACGACGGCGTCCCTCGGCAAGCTGTGCGTGCACGCGTCGGACGCGGCAGACGAGGACATGTCGGACACGATGACGACACTGGAGGCCCAGCTGGCGCTGGCGGAGCTGGCGGCCTGCCTGCCCCGCGACCTGCTCGTGCACAACGGCCTGGACGGGGAGGATGCCAGGGTGCTGCCGCCGGAGGAGCTAGTGCAGGTCCTGTTCGCCCTGTTTTATCTAACAATGTCCAATTTAATATTACATGGTAAAACTTTGACGACATTCCAGCAGCTAGGCGTAGCCGATTACACATAATGACGTAAACGATCGAACGTAATGATTCTTACAATTTTCGACTTAACTACACCTTCTATCAAAAAATGTCAGTAAATAAACCATTTTAATCGAACGCAAAATGCGCTAAGTATTAATAATTCAGTTTCATACATTGCAGATGTACATAAACTCGGAGAGCAGTACGCTCACAGAGTACGACTACAAGAAAGCGCTCGATCTCACCGACTTCATCCAGGACATGGAGCGGAGAGACGAGCTCAGGCTCAGGGTGAGTAGTGTCCCAGCTCCGTGTGCACGTGCTCGTGCGCGTGCACACGTGAGCTGAGCCGTGGTTGTGCGCAGGTGTGGTGCGCGTGCATCGTGCGGGACGACTGGTCGACGTGCCGCGTGGACTCGCCCAACGACGAGCTGCACTCCAAGATGTTCTTCCGCCTCATCGACCTCGTGCACATCATGGGTGAGCACCTGGTTCTGCTTACGTCGTGCGTGACGCGTGACACGTGACACGTGACACGCCGTGACGTAACATCGACGCTTCTAACTCATGAAACATTTTACGATGTTATTCTAATATTTCCACATTTTGTTAAAGGTGGCGATCTAGAACTTTTACTACCCCCTGTAGAAGACATTCTCACGGCGCCAGAACTGGCGGAGCTGGTCTCCGACCCTCGATTCCACTTCATCATCAAGTACGGCTACGAATGTGTCGACACAACACGCAACGTCATGGTGGAAGGCTAACTTACAACTAAACATAACTATGTAGTGTACGTATAGTATATTTATGTTAATATCAGTCGTAAACCTTGCTTCAGAGATTGTTGGGATGTAGTTCACCTACTCAGTCGGCCATGATGGTTTATAGCAAATGTATCCTTACAGAAGTATTGTACGATTATAATGGACGCTCGTCGACGTCATTAAAAAGGTGGCGATGACATTATTTGTCAGATTATAAACAAGATCGAAACAGTTCCTACAGTATAAGACCATCTGTCTCATACTTATGGAATGGTTTATTACTATTCATACGTCTCTACGTATGAATAGTATAATATTAATTGTACCGCGATTGTATCGCAGTATGGTCTAATAATAACTCACCAACCGTAGACAGTGATGGGCGACAACAAACGTGTACTTTGACTGCGTTGGTGGTCAAAGTAAGCTCATGACAGGATAATGTTCGCCCCCAACACTATCTATCATGTATACTTAAATATTAAAGCAATGTGGAAAAAGACGAGCCCGGAGCAGGACTCGAACCTGCGCCTCTCGGGTTCCGGCCCAGCGCACTACCAACTGTGCCATCCGAGCTCCTACTCCAGAGTTCGAATTTGTCCACCGCTTGTTTTTACGTCTTGGAGTGACGTAAGTTTCATTCAAACGTTAGCCGTTACAGGTCTATACGTACAACATCTTCCAATTATGAGGAAAGAATGTTATTAAATTGCTTTAATATTTAAGAATATTTGAGCTAATTGCATAGCAAAATGCTAAAAATATTTAATACTATCTATCATGGCCGACTGCTTAGAATATATGTTCTAGTTTTATGTACCTACGCTAAAGTCTGCTAGATGAGACTAACATAGAAAGTAAATTAGATATATTAAGCAAACTTAGTACATGACGAAATTCCTTAAATAAAATATTTAATGTTTTTTGTGTGCCACTTTATGTATCCGTAGATCCATGTTAAATGTTGTTTAAATGTGTTTAATAAATAAGTAAATAAACATTGTATGAGTGGTCGGCGCCAACTTGGCCGGTACTAATTTCATTATATTCACGAAATGATTAGTTAGGAAATGTTTTGTATTCATGTCGCTTCGACTTTGTGCAGCATTTTTTATTTAAAATCTGTTAATGCAGCTTTTTGTGTATTTCTATTTTCATTTAACGTAGATACTTGTGCACCCTGTTCTGTTCGTTACTTGGACATATTTAATTAAAGTAGAAATATTAGATATTAATTAGATTTAAAGACCTCACGCGGATTTGTCTCATAAATTGCCAAATAGAATTTGCGTGGGGCTATCGATTGGGCTGTATTTAGTTGTCTTATAGTTTGCCAATGTTACCACTTCGAAAAGCTATTATAAAGTTTTTGTGGATCTTGTTCTGCTTACACTGCTCACTGGAATGTCCTTGCTCGTGGCGTCGTATTGGCTGAGTAATTACCTTCCGTGCATAATGCTCGGGAGCAGAGCTACTCTGCTTATTGGGGTAGCAGGTCAATATTGGCATGTAGTGATAACGACATGCTTTTACCTTGTACGTATACAGAGTGATGATCCCACATTACATTTATTTTTTCGTTTTATGACGTTTTAAATTTGGATACATTTCATAATTTAAAATTTTCAAGTTGAATAACGATTGTATAGAATGTTGCAAAAATAAATAACATTTATTATAACTGTTGGTGTAGATTTATATAAAATACATAAATATATATAATATCTGATATTAGTGTAACATAAAATAAAACTCTAACCCTATAATAATACTAGTAACAATGCCGTACAGTCTACATAGTTAATTTGATATCTACCTTATCATATTTGTTTATATTTTTGGCTGTAAAACATAACTTTTACTGTATTAGAGTCTACTTACGTCAGATTAGGTTAGCTGGTTAATTTTATTGTCAGTAGGTACATACTAACTAAAAACATACGAAACCAAATGTTTAATAAAAGTCTGTAATTTTAAGACTTGTGTAGAAAGTAATCTATACTATAATAATATAAAGCTGAAGAGTTTGTTTGTTTGGTTGAACGCGCTTATCTCAGAAAGTACTGGTTAGATTAGAAAAAATATTTTTTTGTTGAATAGTACATTTATCCAGGAAGGCTATAGGCTATATAACATCACGCTATGATCAAAAGGAGCGGAGCAGTAGTGAGATATGTTGCAAAATCGGGGAAATGTACGGTCGGCAACGGAGTTAGCTGTACAGGGCCGCTATATGAAGATTCGTTTTTTAGGAAAACCTAAGTCTGAATTTGTCTGAAATATATTTTTATCTGTAGGTTTAGTCTAATTGTACACTGTTACCAAATTCCACATGAATATATACAATGGTTTTCTTAAAAAACGAATTTTCATATAGCGGCCCTGTACAGCTAACTCCGTTGCCGTGTGTGCATTCCAAATTACCACGCGGACAAAGTCGCGGTCGACTCCCGCATAATTATAAGAGTTAGTAGTAAGTATAAGTTCGTCATCTGTAACAAGTATAAACAACATCGTGTAATACCAGTGCGCTGGGTTACTAACTCACGTCCAATTGACATTTTTGTGTTTACTCTTGTCTTGCTCTATGCCTTAACTGGGTCACGAACGTAACAAAATTGTTTGTTCAAATATCAATTTTCCAATGACGATTATTACTAGTAATCATTTTGACATCACAAAGGAAGACAAGGGTATGGTATATATGTAACAGTCAAAACTTTAAGAACTACGATTAACCGAACGGTTTTGTTAAAACTACTATTGGCCGATATATATTTTTTTTATACTACCAAGGTGGCAACCAAGCATACGGTCCGCCTGATGGTAAGCAGTTACCGTAGCCTATAGACGTTTGCAACACCAGGGGTGTCACTCACGCGTTTCTTGAAGAACCCCATGCTATAGTCTCTTGGGAAAGCCTAGGCAGGGAGCTCATTCGACAACCTTAACGTACGTGGTAAGAAATTCCTCTGGAATCTTACGGTACGGCATGTTTGAGGTGCATGGATGTGAGGATGAACTCCCTGTCGGTGGCGAGAGGTGCGTTGATAAAATGTGGCCGTGGGCATCATCTCGAACAATTCCTCAGAACACAGCCTATTGTAACAACATATTTAATCAGTAGGTAAGGTTAGGTTAGAACTACGACCCCCTACACAATCTAATATTATTTTAAGTTTTATATGTAATAAGTTCTTTTGACCTTTTAATATCAGTCAAAAGTACTTTTAACCAACGTGTTTGGTTAAAAATACTTATGACTGGTTAAGAGTTTTGCCTGTAACATATAGGTACATAAATGTCGAAGCAGATGTGCAAAAATACAAAAAAAAAACTCACCATTCGATGATATCGAATCAGACTGATCTAGTTGTAATACATTAGGTTTAAATTTGTAGACATTACAATATATTATAGGTACGAAAATCCTAGGACGATTGCAGCAAAACCGGTCAATAGGAAACTATTAAGAATTTCGTAATTATCTGAAATATTTTTAGGATCATTGCAAAAGCCGACCTTTTGTAGGTAGGTAGGTAGATTGCGAAAAAATGGTCCCGTTAGCGTTAGGTAACTTGTGAGCGCCAATTGGCTAACGGCTATATTATTTCGTCATTTGTCACCAATCAGCAAACCCACATTTTTGCAATAGTTCTGAAAATACTGACCTCAGATAATAACGAATTCGTTGTTTGATTTCTATTATTCGGTTTTTTGGCAATCGTCCCAGGACTTTCGCAAACATTCTTTCTAGCCGATTATTCTGTGTGACATATAGGGTATATGTCCCTGTGTCGTAACTGGACGTCATTGCTACTTTATTATATTGTTGTCTATTTAATATTGTTAATGTAAAGTGTTATATATTGCCCCAATTATGTATGAACATTGTTTTTTTTTTTTTTTTTTTATACTACCAAGGTGACAAACAAGCATACGGCCCGCCTGATGGTAAGCAGTTACCGTAGCCTATGGACGTTTGCAACACCAGGGGTGTCACTCACGCGTTGCCGACCCTTTAAAAACCTTATAACTCCTTTCTTGAAGAACCCCATGCTATAGTCTTTTGGAAAAACCTCGGCAGGGAGCTCATTCCACAGCCTAATCGTACGTGGTAAGAAATTCCTCTGGAATCTTACGGTACGGCAAGTTAGAGGTGCAAGGATGTGAGGATGAACTCCCTGTCGGTGGCGAGAGGTGCGTTGATAAAATGTGGCCGTGGGCATCATCTCGAACAATTCCTCAGAACACAGCCCATTGTACAGGCGGTAGAACACACACAAGGAGGCGAAGTCTCTCCTTAGACTTAGTGGATCAATACCGCCTGTGAGCTTGGGATCGTCAACAATCCTCACAGCGCGTCTTTGGATAGAATCAAAGGGTCCAAGCTGGTATCCAGGTGCTCCCGCCCAAAGGTGGCAGCAGTACTCCATGTGGGGCCGGACTTGCGCTTTGTAGAGCAGCAGTCTTTGGCCCGCGGTGAAGGACCACTTTGCCCTGTTGAGCACACCTAGCTTTCTAGATGCCAGCTTAGCCTTGTCTTCCAAGTGATGTCGGAACTGGACGTCACTGGAGATGTCGACGCCGAGGATCCCAATGCTCTTGGATATTGTTTAAACTTATACCCCTATTTTAACGCGCCATATTTGAATTTTACAAATGTAAATTACACCGAAATGTTTTGTACTATGGTAGGTATGTGCGCCGCTAACGACGCTTGCGGCTAGGTGACCATTGTTGTGCCGGAAAAACTTCTCAGTGAAATTAGCTTATAACATCGTGAGTTTTTTTCTTTTAATAAAATCTAATTGGGGTGTTTCGAATGGTATTTTACTAAACTAAGAATAGTATTGTATAAAGGCTCTTTGAAACAAACTTGGCAATCGTGTCGCGTTAGTTAAAACCTAACTAACCTAATAGTAATGTTATGAATAGTAACAGCTCCCTAGTTTGCCCCGTCTCTATACACAACATAATGAATGTTTAATATACTTAACTTTGAATAAAAATGTAGGTATAATGTGGTAATGTTTAGATCATAGACAGATAAATATAATCTGTAAGCAATAGCTCACTATGTAACTAGCTACATCATTTCTAGCACCTACTTAAATGTTTTCGTTAAATACCTGTTAGCTAAAGTTAACTCTTTAATCGTTAAAATGTTAATATAATGATTTTAAAGTTATTGTTCTGAAGCATTTTAATTGTTATCTATCATGTTAGTAATTATTTAAATTAAGTAATGTTTAATTAATTAAAATAAGAATTTTGTCGATCTGTCTTTTTGAAAATTAATAAATGTTCAAAAGAAATGAGATTATTATTTTGTTTCCTGTTTATTTTGTCACGGGGTGTCGCCGCGGCTGTCCCGCTCCCGTCAGCCACAGTAAACAAACAGTAGGTTATCTAAGGCCGCCCGCCGAGTTATTAGCCTACTCTTGCGTTGATACCCAGGGTTGTTCATACGATAGGTAAGCGAAACAAAAACAAGTGTCAAGTGGCCGACCCGAACGCCGGCCAAAAAAATGCGATGTACACACAAGTATATAAGTCGATCGTCAGACTACCGGAACCATATTTGGATTGAACAACACATCAGACAATAGAAAAAATAATAATTTCAAAAGTAATTAATTTGCAATATTAATTATTGTGAAATTGCCCTTATTACAACTATACCTACGCGAAAAATATGTTTACCTAAACGATGTTTCGTACTCAATCCTCTATTTTATAGTAAAACTAGACTTCTTAAAATAAACTTTAGCTCTAAACATAGTATTCAGAAAAATGCGACTCGGCTACGCTCTTAATAAAGCAAATAAACTGTGAAATAAACAATACAATACCATATTTTCTAATAATATTTAAGTATAAGTAGGTACTTATATTTCTGGTTGAGTAGGAAGTATGATAAGTCCGGGTTTGCGAAATCATTATTGAGGCACCCGAAAACACTACAATATTTTTTTCCCCTTTTTGAAGTCATGATACTCGTAATTTACGACAAGTGTCCGCCGCCCGCGCCGGCGAGAGTTGACGAACGCAAGCGGTCATGTAGCGTACGCGCGTGCTCAAAGTCGCGCTGCACAGCCCGCACTGCCGCTACCTTATTCCTACCTTATATTATGCTAGCGTGTGCGTGAAATCGCGTGCCGACATGGCGCGCGGCGCGCACGCACACATTCAAACCGAGAGCGGCACGTTTGTATGAAGATGTTTTACTGTTTGTTTACTGTGCGTCAGCGCTGTCAGTGTCAGTGGGCGCGACTCGCCAGGCGTCAGGCGTCAGTCAGTCCGGCGGCGGCCATGACGCGCGGCGCATGCGTGCCGGTGCCCGCGACTGTTGCCCTCCTACTTCAATCTTTTGTTTACATTTCAACGCGACAGTTCCGCAGTTCGCGTCTCAAGATACGTGCACAATAATTGCCGCGAATTTTGACAAAAGCTCCGTCATCTATTGTTGATGTGTTGTTATTGTGTTTTTACAATTCAAAATATTTTGTGGCTTACCTATGGATTATTATAAAACTGAATTGCCGGCCATAATGTAAGTACCTGCATAGTTTTCAGGAATTATAATTAGCAATAAAAGATAATTTAATGACTATCTATCTAATACGTTACATTTATAAATCTAAAGCTTAGCCAGTAGATAGGGACTTCTTATTTTTTCTACATGACGACTTACTTACTAACATTGGCTAATAATATAATATAAATTATATATAATAAAATATTCATTTCTCTCGATAAGGTACATTGGTCTGTTACTTAACATTAAACAAAGTACACCGCATAAACTTGGACCTTAGCGAGAGTCTGTAGGTACTTAGTTCGAAACCCGTGTTACAAATGTTCAGGCTCTCTCCTTATGGAAAAATAATTTAAATTGCAGTTGTAAGTTGTACGTGACAAACTTAGTTTACTTTACACTCATGGACAAATTTAGAGGAACGCAGTAAAAGTGTGGTTAGAATAAAATCTTATGGATATTTGTTCAGTTTGGTAACAGCTCAGTTCATAAATTTAGTTTTTACTTATTATTCGATCATTTAGCATCGCAAACCTCGAAAACCAAATGATCAAAATGACAAAAATGAACCAAGTTAAAAAAAAGAAAAAAATAACTAGGAAGATACATTTTTAATGCTTAACTTTTATTACATTTTTTTCATAGTGCATAAAAAAGGCTATGGCGTGGATTCCAGTCAGTATTTAGTGTTGCCCCCTCGAGCTCTTCGCACTGCTTCCAGTCGCATTGGCATACCTCTAATCAGATTATCAATAAAATCTTGAGGGATTGCGGTCCATTCTTCCAGTAAAGCATTTTTAAGGTCTCTCAGATTAGCTGGGACAGGATTTCTTTTTTTAATTTGTCTACCAAGCTTATCCCATACATGCTCTATAGGGTTCAAGTCGGGCGAGCGCGCTGGCCACCCCATAACATTGATTTCCACGGCTCGAAGGTATTCGAAAACTACGGCCGCAGTATGAGGACGTGCATTATCTTGCATAAAAACAAATCCATCCCCTATAAAAGGGGCAAATGGCATTACAATTTCTTCCAAGATCTCAGTTACATAGCGTATCGCTGTTAGAGACCCATTCTCAATGACGTACAGTTCCGTACGTGCCCCCATACAAATACCTCCCCATACCATAACTGACCCTCCACCATAAGCCTCTTTTCCAATAATGTTGCACTGAGCGTACCTCTCGCCGTCGTCTCCACACTTTAATCCTTCCATCATCAGGCTTCAGGCAAAATCTGGACTCGTCTGTGAACAACACTTGACTCCAAGCTTCGTCATTCCAGTATTCGTGATTGCGAGCAAAATTTACTCGAGCTACTCTATGGTGTGGGGCGAGAAGGGGGCCTCTAGCAGGCAAGTGGGAATTTATGCCTGATGATTTCAGTCTTCTTCTTACAGTTTTTGTGCTTATCGTAATTCCTCGAACCTCTTGGAGCTTTGTTCTCACCTCAGAAGAAGTTAAGGTCCGGTTTCTAAGCACACTGGTAACGATGAACCGGTCATCTCTGGCCACAGTTTTCCTTTTTCGTCCTTGTCCTGCGAGTCTCGTATACTGTCCGGTCTGCTGATACCTCTTGACAACTCGGTGAACCACGGATTTTGATACTTCTAATGTTTGGGCCACATGTTGATAGGTGTGCCCAGTTTCAATTAAAGTAACAGCCTTAGCAACTTGAGTGGCGTTTAGATCTGGCATTCTCAGTTTATTTGCAGTAACAACTCACCCTCAATACGATAAACAAGATAGTCAAGGCAAAAATTAAAACAATATCTAAATTTAAACTTAAATTCAAACTTAGCAAACATTTTCGTAGTAGGAAAGAACGCTTATTAAGCAATAATTACAGAAAAAAACAAATGAAATACGAAAATAATAAATTCCAAAACATTGTTTTTTAAATTGGATTTAACAATATTTGTGGCCAGTATGTAGGTTAATTACAACGTGAAATATTAAACCTTTTTTTTTGCGTTCACGTCCATTTTTCTTATACACTATAAGAAAAATAAAAAAAACTTAGAAATAGGTAAGTTGCCGGTAAATGTATGTGTGTGTGGTTACATTGATCATTAGCGTAAAAAAAAATAATTATCTTATACTAGCTGTTGCCCGCGGATCCGTCCGCGTGGATGTCGGTTATCGCTGCAAAAATTATTATTCCAGACCATAATCTATCTGTGTGCCAAATTTCATCCAGATCCGTTCAGTAGTTTTTACGTGAAAGAGTAACAAGTACATCCATCCATCCATTCTTACAAACTTTCACATTTATAATATTAGTAAGGATGTAAAAAATATCACAAAATATAATTTAAACAAACTTTTAAGAAAAGCGAAAAACAACAGATTTACACATTGAAGTAGGTGGAGCTTTTTCATGAATAAAGGGTTCTTTACACTGTGCTTTTGGCAAGGCACCGATACTATATATTACCACGTATTACATTATTTTTACAAATTACTAATATATTATTGAATTTGTAAAAAAACTGAAATTTAGCTAAATAACAAATTGTTGTTATTTACCTAAATTTCAGGTCTCTGAAACACTTACTTTTAAAGACCTGCGTTTCAATGGCTCAGCCACGTTCAATTCAAACCCTTACAACTTGTTAACCATAACTTTTCTTCTCTCTTTTAACTCAACTTTACTATTTTTCACAAATCTGGGCATCGTTTTTTTTTTAAAGTGCCTACGCTACCGCAACGCATATTATTTTCTTTAACCAAATTCAAAAAGAAGGAGATCGACAATTCGTCACAATATTTTTTTTTGTGTAATTCACTTTTTTCTTTTTTATTGAAGTTTATTTTTTTATTCTACTTGGCAAACAAGCATACGGCCCACCTGGTGTTATGTAGTTACCGTAGCCTATGGACGCTTGTGATACCAGAGGTACCTGTCACTTGCGTGTGCACTATACCACGCTGGCGAGGCGGGTTGGTAAAGGGTTTTGTTTCGAGTTTTCCCTCTCTTGCAGTGGATATTGTCTGCCTGACTTACTCCCTTAGTCGACTCCTATGACACCCACGGGATGGAATGGGGTGATGACATTTGTATTCTCAATCCGTCACGACACGGACAAGATACTTACTTAAATAAAACCACTGGCAGGTATTTTCTAAGGGACAATGATCATTCAGATGACCTGCTCAGATTATCGACACGCAATTGGTCGTCTATTACCCGCAGACAACCTTCAAGTGACCTTATTGCCTTTTTATTTCTGTTAAAATATATAAGTGAGCAGTTTTTATAGGACAAAGAACTAAAATGATCTGCTCTATAGAAATTACTTTATGAAACTGTTTAACGTGGTGCCTTCGTCACCTTTCTGCGAACGCACCAGTACCACTTGGAAACGCTCACCTAGCACGGTTTGTTTTTAGCGTTAACTTCTCCCACGTAGGTACCTGTGTCTAAGTTCTGGAATGAACTACCTATCTGCTGCAGTATTTCCTGACCGATCAGTGTTTTTTTTTCAATTTGCGGTAAAGAGAAAGGGGTTCGAAAAAAAATTTAAACAAAACTGGACCCTATTTTTTCTTTAACATTTTTTTTGAGGGACTTTACAAACATACAATTAACGGACACAAAGTACACTCAGGCTCTGGACAACCTTTTATTGATCACACAATTTTTTGTCTTGTCTGGGGCAACCCACAACACGGCGCGCAGTAACGCAGTAAATGGCGAGGTAAGCAGAACCAGCCGTGCACTCGACAGTGCGTCTCTTTTTGTAAGTGTATTGTCAAAGTATAAGATAGTGAAGAGAGTGTTCCCTATACATACTATGGTTAAAGCATGTGATCACATTTTCACTCTGCGAAAAAGCACAAACTATACTTTTATTATTTTAATGTAAACCACGCCAACATTGACCAGCCACCCCGGGTCTCTAATATAAAATGTACCTACTTACTACATGCAGGCGCGGTCCGAAGGAGGGGTGGGGCACTCACTCAGGGGACATGACTCCCCCTCCCCTGAAAAATGTTCTAAAATTTACAAAATTAAACTAAAATTGTCCCTAGCCGCGATGCATTATATGGTTTGCAGTTTACAGGTGATGTAATATTAGAACAACATTTAAAAGTTCTTCAATTGAATTTACTCGACATATTGTATTATTATTAATAGTGACCCTCTCCAAAATTACAGGCTGCGATCGCGCCTGACTAAGTATGTACATTACAGTATCTGTTATTATTACAACATCCGGTGTAAGGGTAATATCTACTAAATGGCGCGATGTACAAAAATAATAGTCATTTACATTCGTCTGGGTACATTAATTAACTTGACAAACTTAATTGCTTTTGCCGACTTTTTATCTCTATTTGGTAAATTTGCAATTCCATGTAGGTAGGTATCGGCTCGATGTTGGTGGTTGTCATGCTTAAAATTTAAGGATAGGTACGCTAGGCAAGAGAGGTACCATACTAGCGAGCAAGTCTGACTGGGGTAGGACCTCCATCTTACCGAAGACCACATCCAAATAACGACGCACAGCGGTGTAGTTGTGTTCCTGTGTGACAATACAGGTCTCCAGCGCTCATTAGGGATGCGTTTTGAAAGAAACGTTTACTATCCCAGGATACTCCATCTTAAAGTACTGGTGTAAAAAACACAACAACAACGGCAACACGCAAGGTATACCTCATGTTAAGCAGTTTCTATAGCCTATGGAACTGCTTAACATCAGGCGGCGGCGTGGACCGTATGCTTGTTTGCCATCCAAGTTGTATAAAAAATAGGTGTGTAATTCGGCATTTTCTGTAGTTTGAAGAAAGGCAGAACTTTATTAATCGTAACTTAATAAATATATGTACTGACGTCACTCGGCTTCTCATATAATATACTTACGTCAGGTACTTACATCACCCTAAGCATAAATCCATAGGGCGAAGTATTGTAGCACCGTCTGACCTAAACTAACCTTCGGGAATAGGAACACCATATTATTTAATAATAATCTACTCTACATAATTTGAAGGAATATGCACTGATGACATCAACTATGGTTTGAAATTTCTTGTGAAGTTTTTATGAAAATGTCAGTTGATAACTTGGCACTCCGTCCTCTATACCTACCGTGTGATATCACTGTTAGATCCATTCGTGTAATTTGACTTGCCTTGCAAGCTTTAATAGCCTGTAACGTGTCTAGCCTTTTAGTCTAGTCAGTTGTGATCCTAACTGCTAAGCCGGAAATCAAAATCATTTATTTATTGCTATATATATAGATCTTACTGTGCACTGTGACACTTACGCAGGTCAAAGAAAACTGCCAAATGAGTCGTCATGCGTCAGTAAATTTGCAACTGCACGGTTCGCTGAATCAACAGATAGGGGTTGAGTCTAAGGGTTCAACCACAACCCGTGTCTGTTGATTCAGCGAACCTTTTCCTTAGAAATCTCTTTTCAATAGCCATATACCTAGTTACAATTTTGTATTACAATTTGTGATAGCGCAGAAAGTGATGCAATCAAAATCGGATGAAAAACTGGTAGGATAGAAAAAATTTGGTATCTTATCTGTCGGTAGCTGATCGCTGATCGCTTTGCTAAACGTCCTCTAGCATTTTTAAGTCAAAATTAAATTGAATGACTAAGCTGTACGGCTGGCACAACTGCTACTAGGCAGTTAAGCTCAATACCTAGTCAATACACACTTGAATACGTACCTACAATATTACCTTTAAATATAAATTAGGTCAAAAGTATTGACACAGTTTCGTGAGAAAGTTTTCTTTTGTAGAGGGCAGTGTACTGTACACCACTGGCGCTATCTTACCTACTCCATCCAACTAGCAGGCCACCGCACCGCGGCCCAACACGGGGCGAATGTCAACGTTGCTCGGCCCATTGTGTGTAAATTAGTAAAACTTGAGATTAAACATTCTTTAATTAGAAGCATTGTAACTTGTATAGATATATAATCATTTAATTTTGTTCTGTATTTATATCCAAGAAAGTAACTGTATTATTTTGTTTGTTAGTTTGTTTGTTACCTTTCAGTACGAAACGGCTGAACGGGCCTATTCTCCCAATATTGTATCGCAAGTTATCTAAACCTAATAATATTAAAAGAGTATATAATATATCCATCTCAGCCATAAGACGTCCACTGCTAGACATAGGCCTCCCCCAAGGTTTACCATATCATTCGGTCCTGAGCTGACCTTGTCCAACAGTTGCCCGCGACCTTTTCCAGGTCGTCGTTCCACCTTGTTGGAGGCCTGCCCACGCTGCGTCTTCCAGTTTTCTGCCCCAACGGCCATCGATTTTGCGAGTATGTACCCTGCCCATTGCCACTTAATTAAGGCAATTCTTCGAGCTATGTCGAATAATATAATTAGTATACTTACTTATCTTATTCTTAGAAAATATCAAGGTACATGATAATAATTCATGGACAACAAACAGTACAAATATTGCAGATTTTTATGTGTTCTAACTTGTAGCCGCCTAGTGCCTATAGCGAGGCCCGTGTTCTGTGGTCTGTAGATATTATCTGGTATCATATCTACGACCAAGTTTATCAACGCAACTTCCGCCACCGACTATGAGTTTATCCTCATATCTTATAACCTCAATCGTCGTCCCGTATTGTGGGGATTCAGATAGATTTCCTCTTACTTACGATCAGGTTGTAGAATGAGCTTCATGCAGAAGTTCTTCTAAGAGTCTCTTTAGCATTGGATACTTGAAAATAGGAGTTCAAATGTAATAGGGTCCTGTAACCCGCGAACGAAAAATAGTAATTCAAATAAAATTATTTTGGATATCCATTAACATTATCTAGATATTGCTGAATTGTAACCCTTATATAGAGTTCGTGAGATTTCTGATAGCCTTGCCGATCGCAAGGCTATCAGAAATCTCACGAACTCTCGATACTGTATGGTGAACCTTCTCTCTTAAATGTGTTTTAGTTTTGAAATGTATTTTCTCTACTTTTATTAGTATTGGTATTTATTTGTTAGCCGGGCAGTACCTATTTCTTAGATATTTGACAATTAGAGCCGAAACGTCAATCAAAATTCTACCTAACCTACTGTTACTATTTATGATGTAGATACATTTACCTACCTAAGGACATCTGACACCGCATCTCTTAGCGGTTGAAATAAGAGATAATAAGGCACTTATAACAATTCAGCTCATTCCAGTAAGGAGGATTTCCTCCATTGTGTAGCAAATCATCAAATGATGATCATCTCGTGTCGTCACTTCAGCCTTTGATAGGGGTGACCTCGAGCATGATGTTTAGTAAATTCGTCAACTAAATTAGCTAAAGAATCTACACCCACTTGTACATTTTAGGTCTCAAGTGGGATCTTTAACTATTCACTCATTTGGTCTCGTTTTGTTCAACATATAGTTGCAACCTATTTCATTTGTTTGTAAGTAGGTACTGCTAGTTTTTTATCGCGAATATCAAATTTTAATAGCAAATTTATTATGCCTTCCATACCCTTAAAGGTATACCTAGCTAGATAGGTACTTTCTTTACTTAATATGAGAAAAACATGTCATTGTGTTTGTTAACTGTCATCGTTCTTCATTTCACATCAACTTCCATTCCCCTTTTCCAAGGTATATTAT
The DNA here is from genome assembly GCA_947095525.1 of Trisateles emortualis. NCBI lineage: Eukaryota > Metazoa > Arthropoda > Insecta > Lepidoptera > Erebidae > Trisateles > Trisateles emortualis. Next base: position 218,831 of record OX352748.1, on the reverse strand, counting down.
ATATATTTCATAGGTACCTACCTACCTACATAGATATAGGTAATCACTATAATTATTTTCTAATGGTAAACATAGAGATGTCGAAAGGAATTGCTTAGTAGATTGTAAAAATTAAAAGTGCGTGTTACTAGTCAATCGTTAGTCGATTCAATCGTCAAAAGCACAAAATGTTCCGCTATCGCTGATCAATGCAGTGCATCGTGAGTGCATCCTCCTGAATAATTCATTCGCTTTGTTTTACGCCGCGCCCGCGCCTGCGCCGAGCCGCCGAGCACCGGTCGTGTTGCGCATGCGCGCGCACCGATCAACGCGCGCACACACAAGGATTTAGCCGCGATTTAAATCGATACCAACGGAAATTGAAACTTTTATCGGTCGCTGCGTACAAAATAAACAGTAAATAAGATATAGGTCAATTTACATTGCAATTGTAAAAAGATAACTTAGTATCCACTTAGGTGAGTAGGTATCATGTTAAAGAAAAAATCAATGTCAAATTTAAATATATAAATAGCTTAGAATATTATACTCTAAGGTAAATAGATACAAGCTGTGAATTCGTGTTTTGGTTATAAGCAGTGTACTGTGAAATACAAGACACGACGGATATCGCTCAATGGATTGCAAATGACCAACGACAATCACCCAACGTACTCGTAGGTATTATAACAAATAACAACGATCGATTCAGTTTTGTCACCTGCATGACAATTGAACATACACGACTATTTTTACAATATTTATGTAACTAGCAACTACTGGCACTTACCTACCATAATACCGTCGGTAAGTGCTTCTTTAAATCTATGCTAATAATTTATATTGCTTTATTAAATTTCCCCCCCGTTCGCCCATCTCTATACTCATATAGTAGGTAAAGGCTAACGTGTACCTACTTAGTTATTATGACAAAATAAATTTAGTATAGATATGTTTGCATGTCTCTATTCATAGTACCTACTCGTACTAAGTAGATCTAGAATCCACAGTAAATACAGCTCATTCCGATATTCAGTGTGTACAGAGCATTATGTCCGTATGTCAGTTGGTGCCAGAGTGCCAATGCCAGGTGGCCGGACGCTCTATAGAATTGAACTCTCGTTGTCAGTTGCGCTGTTATGCAAAAGGGTTTTGTACTTTTGTGACAATGTTAGTAGGTACTCCCTGTTCCCGCTTATATTATATATGTATGTAGTACACTGTACAATGATTATAATGATGCTCAATCGGAGATTTAGGAAAAAATATTCCCGCTCCTCCTACCAATCGGAGTCCCGATCGGAGGACAGGGAATAACCCCTACTTAAACCTTAATAGACAGAACCTTAATAGAAGAAAATAGTGATTACTATTGTGTAAATAATATATTGTATAAATAAACATCTAGGTGCTTATGTTGTAAGGTTGCTTTAATAATCATAATTGACTTTAGCAAAATTTAGCGATTTTTTTTCAGAGAAGTAGGCACCATGCTAGCCAGCAAACCTGACTGGGGGGAACTACAAACAGCGGTGTAGTTGTGGTCTTGTGTGTGAATACCTACCTACAGGTCTACAGCCCTCATTTAGGGAGATTGCATTTTACAAGAAACATTTTACCTAACCACATTATGCGTTGTTTTGTTACCGAGGTATAAATATAGTATAAAAAAATATCGCACCATTCAACACTTACCATTAATAACAAATCAATAAATAAAGTAGAACAAGAAAAATACCTTGGACTTATTTTAGACAGTCATCTAACTTGGAAACCACACATTAAAAAAATTAAAAACAAATTAACATCGCTTATGGGAATGCTGCGTGGCATAAATCGATGTCTTCCTCACCAAACCCGTTATACTATATATAACTCACTAATAAAACCACACATTGACTATTTAATAGAGGTGTGGGGAACAGCTGCTAAAACTAATATCGAATTACTGCAAATAGCGCAAAATAAACTTTTAAAAAAACTATTTCACTTTGACTTTCTCACCCCAACACAAAAAATATATAAAGAAACAAAACTTATGAATATTAACCAATCATACATATACAACAATTGCATACTAGTACCTACAAAAAATACTAAATAAAAATATACATACACAAATTACATTTACAAAAAAAAGAAATATTCACAAAATAGGACTAAGAAGCGCTAACAATATATATCTACTCAAATCTCGCACCAACTACGGCAAAAGAAGCATTATGTTTGAGGGCGCACAAATCTACAATAAGCTTCCTAATTCAATAAAAGACGCTAAAAGCATGCAAACGTTTAAAAAATTACTTAAACTGCATATTCTAAAAAACATTACAATTTAAAATCATATTCCTACTTAATTAATTGAAAAATAAAAAGCCTTTTTAAAATACTAACTTAGGTATAACTCTAATTAACAAAATTTAAATGAACACAAAAAAAAAAATATATATATATACAAAATAATAATAATAATACCATAAAATAAAAAACCCGAATCACTACTTAAGAAAATAAAAACGGACGAACAATAAAAATAAAAATAAAATCACTCGTATTTATATCATGTATGAGTTAGCTGTTTGGTGCCACATCTAGATACGCTCGCTCCATGTATTTACGAACTAACATTCATTTAGTTGAGCCAAGACTATTTCTAATTACCCACTATCGGAATATTATAAAATTTTGTTTTATAATATTTGCATCACTTTTATATTAAAAACAGTTGATTTAACTTTATAAATATCATAATATTGTATTCTAATAAATAACAGTTGTGTAGCCGCCACATAATATAGTTAACATTGTAATTTAAAATGTTTCTCATGTAAGTGAATGTAATTCTTTTGAGAAATAAACGATCTTAAACCTGAAACCTGAGGTATACCCAATTTTAGCTCAATCGGACACCGAAAAATGATTTAAATCTTGCAAGATTAGACCTAAACAAACCAAAATACATTGCAAACTAAATAGAAGCTTCTAATAATACAGGCTATTATTTCTGTCAAAATGTGGCAGTTACTAAAGGCGGTATTAACAAAATGTATCCGACAATGGTGATTTCATTCAACTACCACATTAAACACCCCTAGTGACCTACTTTCTTAGAGTTTGGCGCCCGCACCTGCCTTGAGACCCTTCGCATTACCATTAGGGTGGCCGAGGTTGTTGACATCGTCTTCTGAAGGTCAATGTACCTACCTACTTCTGTACAAAATTAAAGGTACTTTCTGTAATCGTTCTTGCGGCAAAGTCTAACTGAAAACAAGAATACCTCACTACTTTGATCAAACATATTTCTTATTTGATCGAAGTCGTCAGTGGATAGAATCGCGTTTCTGAAAATCCCTTGTCGCTCCTGCGTTAGGTTACACGAATGTGCGGAACCTTTAAATGTACGTATCTTGTGTATCATATAAGTATGCATATTTTATTATCATAACTCATAAGTATTAGTTATTTACTGAAATAGTAAACTTTATTTAATTTCCACTACTATTTCTCTTACTGTGCATCACCCAACAATTGGTTGGTAGAGTATGCTGCCATGCCCACCTTTGTACATTTACTTTTGCAAGAATGAAAATTTAAATTTCGATGAGCTCTATAGTAACAACCAGAATGTGTTGATTGCGGGGATATATATTCAAATATTAGTGCACCATGTAGGTACCGACTTCAAATCATTGTACCTATGTGGATTTTAGATATAAAATCTATGTTCCATCCTCAGGAATCTAAGATCCTTGAAGACGTTACTCGGAATAAAATAGCATTTTCTTATAGCGTCCACAAAGCATGATCAATTATATATTTTACAAGTAGGTAGAGTGAGCATCAAGTGAGCCATTGAAAGATAAATTACACTCAATATTAAAAAAATATTTTAGCTTGCCTGGTACACTGCGTCTGAAGTAAATAATTCAACTAAAGAATAGAATTAGACAAATCAAATAAGACTCTTAAAAGACTTAAGACTTTTCAGTTGTAATTCTCTGTCACGTTATACAGAACGTTATCGGTAACTAAAGGTATAACAACAATAATAATTATGTTATTAATTTGGTGTAGGTATGTAGCTAGTTATGACAGACATTGACAGAACATGTCGATAATATCGTTCTAACATAATCAATCGTCACGGTTCGCAGGAGCTGATCCTGTATGACTCACTGTCGGCACGTACATAGGTAGGTACGTACGTACTCACTAGGCAAACTGTAAGTAACTAAATGTTTGCCGATCGGTCATCATTACAAATCACTCATAACGTTTGCGCGAGATTCGGACAGCATTTAATTTTGTACAAGAAAATGCGGCAGGTTCCTTTTAACTACATTTTTATAATAACTCTACTTTTATAAATAGCTACTTATGATATATTTGCAACAACCGATATCCTAATAACTTAATAAAAAAAATGTTACAGCATATCAGATTTCAAATGATGGGTTTGTCTTAGACACGTGTGCAAATTTTCAGCTCATTCAGACTAAAGTAAGTGAAAATTGCATTGAAAGATTCCGTTACATACAGACATATGTACAAGTGAAGCAAAAAAATATTATTAACTAGATATAAGACTTGTTATAGATAGTGTTATGACTAGAGATTATTGACACAAATAAATATAAGAACGGATAGTTTTGCAAATCACCTAAATAGTAACTACAAATAAGTTCACGTACCCACTAAATGTGACTGCTATCCGTTTTGTATCTTATTATTCTTATTGCATTTGACGTCAACAATAATTCCAAGTATTTATTTATAAGACGTTCAGCCGACTTGATCCTCAATATATGACATATACACAGTAGTCTGTTAGTCTCGAGTGATCGGTCACGGTCCACGTGACCAGCACTACTCTGTGACCGGCGGCGATGCGTGACCGTCACCGCTGCACCGCTCTGTGTTCAATAGCAATAGCTATACTAACTTCAACAGGTGGACATGTATGGATTTGCTTATTGTGTTTATAAATCAAATGAAATGCATTTATTATAATAATAAATAAATGATCTATTAGATACTAGGGGTCGGCCGCGACTTCGTCCGCGTGATAATTTGGAATATTTTCCCCGATTTTGCAACTTATCTCAATACTGCTCCGCTCCTATTGATCATAGCGTGATGTTATATAGCCTATAGCCTTCCTGGATAAATGTACTATTTAACAAAAGATTAATCAGTACTTTCTGAGATTAGCGCGTTCAACCAAACAAACAAACTCTTCAGCTTTATAATATTAGTATAGATTTAGTAGAACTTTATTCTTCTTTCGTTTGTGTTTCCCAAATGATTTTGAAGCTGTTCAAATTGGCGTACCTTTTTACAATTTGTGAAACATTGTGTAAATCACATCAACTAATACAATACTGACACGTGATGTATGGTAATAGAGCAAAATGGACACTTTTTATATTAACCCTGTCTCAGTGATGCGCGATGCTGAGCAGAAGCAGCCCATGCGTGATGCGCGATGCGCGGTGTGCGGTGTACGGTGCGGTGATAGCAAACATGTGCTATTACTAGTACATGAACAAATTGTTGTGATTAATGCTCTAAGTTGTGTTACAGTACCTGCCTGAAGCAGATATCTAGTATATTCACACATACACACACGCACATACAAACACACACTTATCAGGGTATCCTTGTAACTAAAAATAAAATTGTTGTTCTTTATTCATATAATAATATCTCTTCTATCAAAACTAAATATTTCATGATATTGTCTAATATGAAGATTATTATATTATGCTCAGGGGGCCTGGTGACCTGTAACACAGGTATTTTATAATACCTATCTCAGGCACCAGTCTCTCACAAATGTATCATTGTACCTATTAGATGTACCTATTATAGTAAGCACCATTTGGGAAGAGAAAATAAATCATATTATTATTATTATTATATTCGTCTGTAGAGTAGTATGATAGACGCTATACCTTTCAATCAGCTTGGCCCAAAGTAGTGATACCGAGACGAAATCATTCATCGTTCTTTGAAATAAGTTATTTTTAACATTCGACAAAAATACTACAAATCCTCGCAGTCATCGACTCGTCACTCATTGCGGAGTTGGGATAAAATTGTTTTGAGTTTCGTCAATTAGACCGATTGCAGCATAGACATACTTCACTATACGATACATACATACGTAAACGTTCCTTTGTGACCTAAATGTATAAATTAATAGGTTTATAAAAAATACTTAACACTAGCTAAGATATTCTATCACAATCTAGGTACCTACTTATTATTATCAAAACATTTGTTTATTTTTTGCACGATCGGGTAACAACTGTAAATTCTGCAAAAACTGTAGCAACAGTTACGTATTGCACTTGTTGGACGCGCCGCGACGACGCCGACGCGGCGGCACCGTTATTGTAGACCACAAACAACTGGCGACTTGTTATTGATTTTGTTTTTATTGGACTATGAAACAAACTGATTTGATTCAAAGTAGTTTTTACAAAAAAATTACCAAGGCCCCAAAGACAACCCAATATAGAGCAGTCAAATGCCAATAAATATGTAAAACTAAAATGCCAAAAATTTTTTTGTTTTTTTGATGGAACTGACAAAAGTAGAGCCGAGAAAGGAATTGGCACTCTGAATTCTCACCTCTGTCCAATCTTTTGCATAACTAGATACTAACCTAATTATGATGTTAAACATATTTAATATCTGCACTTTTGCAAACTTTTAAAAACTCCTTTAATGACGTGGTGTCCCATCTCCGAATCTCGGTAGTAGATCGGAGTCGGAGGTACCACAGCGATATCCCTTATCTACAGCGCTTTCATATCTAGAGCGACTCAAGTTGAACGAACAGTGCTTAGCACAGATAATATAATACTAGTGTGCTTAGCATAGACTCCACACAACGTCACGCCGGCGCCGGACGCGCCGGTACACCGATGTGCCAAGTTTACTCGATGATAAGCTTCACAATGCACCTATTTTTACCTCATGTGGTCGCAAGTAGGTATGATATTATTGCGACACACCACTACCTTATCTATGTACGTAGAGCCAACACTTTTAAGAAGTATTGAGTGCGAGGCGAGGCGAGGCAAGGCGCAGAAGACATGTTTGTTGAATGACGTGGACTAAACCATTACGTATGAGTATTATGCTTTTGTACAAGGACACAAAACATCATAAACTAACTATCCGCGTCATACCCATAAGGATCAAAAGCTTGCGTGAGGAGGCAAGCTTTTGATCGTAGTGGGCATAAACATTGTGACATTTGTGACTATGGTAACCAGAAAGAATTATAGTTTCAACACATTAATGTTTTGATTTATATGCGAGTAGTTTCAAACTTCATAGAACTTATCAAAGAACTAGCTAATTAACAAACTTATCATAAAACTAATGCGTCCGATGTCTCCACTCGCAATATTATTAGTAGCGCAGGCACCGAGCACCTCGCGCGTGGTGTAGGTACATGTCAGACGGAAGAGGAACCGCCACCGCTGCACCGTCCCGAGGCGAGGGTGTCACCTTACAAAGTTGCGGATGTGTGCCACAACGTGCGCACTAGTGTGCTCAACATAACAGGGTATATTAGGTCCATCAATCCTTCAGATATTCACAGTTAGTTGCGGGACGCGGCGCCACAGCTGAGAACTGTCTGTTTCGTATTATATTAGCGTGTGTACATTATCGTTTGAAATAAAGAAACCATGTGAAAACACCAGGTTTCGTACATCTCATAGCGCGTAAACACGTGTTGCGTAAATCTGCAGTTGTTCACAATAACAAACATACGTATACTTAACTTTTGTATTGAAATACAAAACGTTATTAATAATACACCCACCATCATCGTTGATCGTTTCTGACGTTAGCGTTATAACAAAATCAAGGGTATATTTTTAATTTATGGCAATAATATAAAATGATAGATACTACTGTATATTTTGTGATTATTTTTATAGTTTTGTGAGTGGTTTGTGTAGTTTATACCTAGTGGGTCCTTGAGGTTGCATTATGTGAAATCATCGAAACACTTCGTCTGGCACTTAACGCGTCGTAAATTGTATTCACATAAAAACTGCGGTTGAATCATGATCTCGTAAATTCCCGGCTCGCCGTACAAGCTGTACTGTCGAGTCGCGTCATATCGTTACCTCCCTCACCCTGTAAAATCTAAAGGCTATTTTATACTACTTTACTGCCAAAACTAATCTCTTACAGATGACCTTAGGATACCGCCTGTAAAAACTTAAGACCAGCCAAGTGGCAAACACTTATACTAATCAATAGCAGTAAATAGGTGAAGGATATCGATATCTGTTACTGAGATTAATTTTAAGCTGGTCCAGATAGTAGGGGCTCTATCAAATTAAAAACTCTATCACCGGTTAGACACGAGCACGACTAAGTACGTGAAACTGTAACAAACAGACGAATCTTTTGCCATATTGGACATACCTACTACTGGAAGGAACATACCTACTTATGTTCTGAATTAGAACACTTTATAATTGTGTACCTCTTCCAGGCTACGTAATAAAAGCTCACACACCAACGATCACTTATCTGTCAGTCGAAAGTATTATTAGTCTAACCTTGCAAAATCTTGGAATCTGGCAGATTCCGGCATCCATCACTAAAATTTTAAGCACCCTATTACAATTTATGAACGACGCTAAACTATTGCTGAAATCATATTGATTATTATTTTATGATCAACTTTGAAACATAATAATTTTGAATACCGACAGATTCAAAGATACAAACAATATAGTCATTAAAGATCGCTCGTTTTAGAAATGTAGATACCCAACTACTTACATTGATGGTGTGCTACAAGTTTATCTAAAGTGAGCTTTAGTTTTTCATAATCTATGCATTAGAAACAATGTTTTTACTAAGTACGTAAATATTGCTTAATCTGCGCTTATAGCATTTTGCATAATATCGTAGACTCACTGATACAGATATACAAAACAGATACTACACTGGAAGCTGGGAACTAATTCTTATTTGCAAGTGTTGCTACAATTTATGGAAAATTATCGAACAATAAGAAGTTTTTCTATGGCGTGGCTTGTTTACGTGACTCGGTCACATTCTGTAGCTAGCTAGTCGGAGGCCAGTTTTTGCTCACAATTACTCAACACTTAGATACCTACAATAATGTAATTTGTTTCGCACAGAATGTCACAACGAGGCTACTTATTTGATAATTCCACTTTCCTCTCGCGCTAAGATGTCGTTGTTCATACAATTTAAAGAACATTCAATCATTAAAATTGGCAATTGGTAAATTGAAAGAGAATTGAAATTATATTTTCTCTGAATTTCCTAATAGTAGGTACCTACCTAAGTTTAGGAACAAGTAATAATAAAAGTTATTTATATAACATGGATCTGATTGTGATTAATAAAAATAATAAAGTAATTGTACTGTTTAACTTGTTCTAAGGTGGAAACAGTTCAAACCTTGGAACGAAACCATTTTAAAATAGAATAGAAAATTTCCTACTTATCAAATGTGGACTACGTGAGTACGTCGCGTGTCGGGCCCTTAAGTGACACAATGTGACGACATGAAGACGTGGCAGCGTACACGTTACATGTAATCATTCAGATTAGGTACCATTAGGTAAAGCTCTGAAAGCCAAATCAGTCGACAATCGAATGGCTCTTTGCCAAAATTGTTTATACTGTAGGTAAGTAGGATAAGAGTCACCGCTTAAAGAATCAACTCTTTTCTTATCATAACATGGTAGTTCCCAACGTTACTGATCGGGTAACCTTTCTACTCGCTCGGCAGAAGGCATGCGGCGCGCGGCGGTGCATTCATAAACGGTAAGCCAGTGTCGCACGCGCACGCGCACCGCATACCAACAACACGTTACAAGTATTTTCTACAACAACAATTATATCAGTCCTAGATATCTTCTTAGATTTTTCGCAGAAGAAACGAAATATTAAAACCCTAGAAAGTCTCATTCCACACATTCAATAAACCGCTCGTTCTTCGTAGTTACATCAGCCCTTTTAATATATGGGTTTTGACGCAACTTTACGACATAATTTCGTACACTTACGTCAAACTCCATACATTTGCTTTCTATTCTATTCGGTTCGACTACCGTTTATGTCACTTCTCTAGGGGGCTAGATGATACACCAGTGTAATGTCAATTACGCATCTTTGTGTATGATTGCTGTTACTAATGTCTAGCTTTAAGTAATATCTACACCATCTTTTTATACTACCAAGGTGGTAAACAAGCATACGGCCCGCCTGATGGTAAGCAGTTACCGTAGCCTATGAACGCCTGCAACACCGGGGGTATAACTGGCACGTTGCCGACTCTTTAAAAATCTTATAACTTATTTCTTGAATATTTAAATATTTTTGTTATTCGCGATTTAGCATATCTCTTAGTACGCAAGGTATGTTACTGCATTTTGCAAAGTGCATCCGCATGACAGGACGAGACAATGACACATTCGACACTACCAACTAAGGTTTGATACGGCTATTTGTATGCTTACGGATTTTATTGACTACGCTCAGGTATTCCATGCGTTATTTGATCAAGTGAAATCAGTATCGTATACCACCTGCATGCTCGCACCTACTTAGTGACGTCTACTTATAAGTTGGAGATCGAAATGTGTGGAAGCGATTTATAGACTTATCTCATAGCACGTGGTGACACAGGAAATGTAATTGTTAATAGGTTCTATACCAACTTAAAAATTATATGAGGTATTACATGAACATTGAACTGATTTATCGCCTCGTATCGAAACATCTATCTGTTTTCCGCTTCGAGAAATAAGCTACGTAATGCTATGTTATTAAGTGATAGAAGTAATAGGTAAGTAAAGTAGGATTAGTTATTTCATTGCTGAAGATTAGTAGTAACTGTTCCTTGACTGAAGGTCTCTGTAGCTAATAATTTAATCCAACAACAACTGATAAATATAATCAACAATAGGCTAAAACTAAATGTTTCGGACATTTGTTGTTTATTTATTTATCAGATTTAAAATACGTATTATATTGATATAAAAGAAGAACGAAAAAAATAAATATATGTAAAACAAAATCAATGAAAAATTAAAACAATAAAAATTTGACATAAAAAATAATCAATAACATAATAATATATCATCATCACATAAGGTTTGGCTCAGTTTCCACAGCTCAGCATATGCTGCAATAGTACACCAAGACTTATTGCAGCGCTGATTTTCAGCTGTAGCTGTAGCGGCTACAGCTGAAATATCTGTTACAATAATCGAACGTTTAGCCAGTGATTGTGTGTTGGTCAAGGAGTACACCTCACAACCTCAAAATGGATGATTTTTTCTGACATTTCTCCAATCATAATCATTTCTGACCAATACCACAGATTACTAAAGAGTTACTCCAATACCTGGTCTACTGATAATTAATAAGATACTATACGCAGGTGATAAATTCCGAAGCCCTATATTGTGATAAGACATAACGATGATAGTTTTCTTGTTGGTAGTGTTTCAGGCATTACTGTGACCGGCGATGGAATGGTGCGCGCGGTGAGGAGAACGAGGCGCGTGAGTCACGGGGGCTCAGGCCTGGCGCTGGCGCTACTGCCACTGCTCCTGCTGCTAGCTCCGGCCGATGCTGACGTCATCTTCCGAGTACCAGAAGTACTGGTGAATTGTGTTGCTTTATATTGTCTCAAAAATCTGTCATATCTTATACATCTCTGGCAGTTTTCTAATTACCTGCAGTTATAACTAATTCAGATAATAAGATTCTTGATGATCCTAAAATTTAAAGACGTTATGTGTCTCACAAATTAATTTAAGTGTCGTAGCAAATGGAAATCCATTTCTCTGTCTCCAGTTTCCCATATCATGAACCGATGCACTATTGTGCCAAGTTCCTATATTACTTATGATGTAATGCAGGTCCGTCATGCAGCGGCATCAAAGCCGGTAGGCACAGGTCGCAGCAACTCCTCGCGCGTCAACGACTCTGAGCAATGGGGAGCTGATGACACGCTACTGGAGGTTCGCTATGAGGAGTACTTCGTAGAGCACGATGTGTCTACTGGTGATGCGCGGCGAGCAGCCACGAACCTTAAGGTAGAGGACGGTAGGTACATTCTGAAGTACTATAAGTATAAGTTAGCCACTGTGTCCTCATTTGTCCGTCGGACACAAATGACACCCAGATTTAGGACAATTCTTTGTGGGTGGTACAACCTCGTGCACAGCAGGCGCATACTGCGGCCACTGGACCACCAAGGCAGTCATTGAAAACAACTTTTCCATTTAACCGCATATATTAGTTAAATTGGTATACTTAGCTTACAGCGATATTCTACTTCCGTATCACAAATAAAGATAGGACAGCGCACCTCGCATCATGATGTCGTATTTGTTAACACATTTAAGTTCACCATGTCAATAATCATGAATTCATAGTCAAGCTCTCTACTTAAGTCAAACTCACTAATAAATATTAGCAAATGAGTTTACTAACATGACTTAGGTTGCGGAAAACCGATGGACAGCTTAGGATCGGATGCTGTGGAAATCTTTATGGCCTGTCCTGCAGTGGACGTGCATTTCTTCAAAATTACAGTTTAAAGCTTCATCTGCTCCATTGAGTTGATATCGTAGCCTTCATGGCGGTTCATAAAGCCAAATAAACAATTAGGTACATGAGTATGTTCTTAATTAAATGACGACGTCAAACTTACTCGTACATACCGTACCTTACAAATTGGGACAAGTGATACAAGGTCGCGAATTTTAGCCGTCTTGAGAAGTCACGGAGGATTTAGATATTTTTAAAATGTGTAGAATATCTAAGACGTCTCTAGTTAAGATTTATTTGGGAAAAATACCTTGCACCGGGACATTTTTTTTTTTCACTCAAGCAATTTTCTAAGCAATCAATAAAAGCCGAATATTTTATACAAATTGTTAATGCAAGCTTATTATTATACTCATTATGTCAAAAGACAATTCAGAATTTCTTGCTGTTTGGGCAGTCCGCCCTTCTCGCAACTTGATATATAATAATAACCTATGTATGTCCCACTGCTGGACATAGGTCTCCCTTTATGAAAAGCGAAAGTTCGAGGGTTCAGGTCTTAATCCACACTCGCTGGCCTAATGCGGGTTCGTGCATCAGACATGTCTTTAAAAGTTCTTCTAACACATGCAGGTTTCCTCACGATTAGTACACATAAACTCTACAAAGTGAAATTCACATTGGTACCGGTACCCGGGATCGAACTCGCACTCTTGCGTGCAAGTCGATACTTTTCCCACTAAGCCAGCACCGCTTCTCTCACTACTATATATAATATATTGCGATATATGCGCGATGTAAATGAAACGCTGCACGAAAACATGGTCTTGATCTGCCGGGCGCCGGGCGCGAGATACCTAGCACTGCTAACTGCTTCTGACTTCTGTTAACCAACCCGCACTAGAACATCTATATTTAGACATGACATTCCTTAATTGATCCAGTTGATACACTTAATTGATTGTATCAGAGGGAATTGATCGAGATAATAATGGGGAGTAATGTTTATTAACATTTAATTGAGATGTATTATTTTGTTTGTGTTCATCTGAATTGCGCCAAGTATGAAATAAAGGTAACGAAGGTGGAGGAGGTGAGAAGCTCCGCTCCGGCATTAGGATATACCTACTTAACCTTGTATGGGTGGCAGTACCAATGTGAATTTCACTTTTATATGTACTAATCAAATGATTCACCATCTGCTAACGGTGAAGGAAAACATCGTGAGGAAACCCACATGTCTTAGACGAAATTCTAAAGACATGTCAGATTCACCAACCCGCATTAGGTCAGCGTGTGTGAATAAAGGCCTAAAGCCTCTCTCTCTCTTGATAGAGGAGAGGAGACCCGTGCCCAGCAGTGGGACATATAAGGGTTGTTATTGTTTTAACCTTGTATTGATTTATAATGATTACGAAATTAATGTAGCTCTATCTATATCTATCTCTATCTTCTTCGTCAACCCTTATTCACCCACTGGTTGGGTACCTATAGTAAACACGTACATTTATTTTGGATCAACGACAAATTGGAATAAACGCGTATTCTAATTAACGTGAATTGGACTAATTCTGCCTAAAGAGTATAAGCATGTCGTGAACACATTGCATTCTAATTGGAAAAGTACGACTATATTTTTATTATTTTAAGTAAGTCATGCAAACATTGTTTAGCCATCCCAAGATCATTATAATCTTCATAATTATTTCAATAAAAATGCACATTGAAGGAAATGGTCACAGAAAATTGTCGCTGGCGTAATTATATTGTAATTGCGGGCGCAGGCGCAGGCGCCGACAATGCGCTATAATAATGTGCACACAGTAGCTTGTTAATGGCAATTATACGAAGATGATCCGACATCTATCTCAGAACATGCACACATCATATTAGTTAATATTATGTAGCGTGGGTACGTACGTACTACGTAGGTACGTGAGTGGTGGAGAATTCGTGTTTAAAAGCTTTCATTTTGGGTACCTTACTTACTATGTATATAAGTGAATTGTGGGTCAAATGTTGCTCGACAATTTTAAACCCATTCCCGTTATCGAATTAAATGGAAATTTGCATAACTATGTAAACCCAATGACAATTACAGGTTTAGTTGTTGACTGACCAAAAATAGCACTTTAAAGCTTTATTTTGCAAAAGTCTCGTGCCTAAAATATCCGTTTATATCCTAAATTTAGTTTCAAAGTGTCAAGTATACCTAGATTTATAAAAGAAGGTATAGTTTTTACCATAAATCGTCTGCTATAGACATGAGGGTATATATAGTTTAATCTAGTGATAGGTATACACTTACATATGATTCATTGTCATCTCGGGAATAGTTGCTTAATCCCTTTCAGTTCTTGGTTGTTAATTAAACGCGGCATCGCTTGGTCGCGTGTCACCTACACCCGAGGATGCGTCATCACCACACAGTCCCTATGAACAGTTCTACTCTATACACATAGGAGCATTTCAATATAATATACCGGCCTGTTGTCAAGCTACTACCATACTATAGTGATTTAGTATTCCTTACACTATGCTACTATTAACTACTTACGTTAAAATACATACATAGAGAGGTAGGGCACCATACTAGCGAGCAAGTCCGACTGGGGAAGGATCTTACAGAAGACCACAGCCAAATAACTACACACAACGGGCGTAGTTGTGTTCTTGTGCGCGAGTACAGGTCTTCAGTGCTCATTTAGGAATGCGTTTTGAAAGAAACATATTCCTATGCCAGGAATACTCCATCTTAAGAGCGATTGCCACGGCTCATTTTTCATACAAACGTATTTCTGATTTTTCTTCCTGGATTTTAATCCTAGAGCAATGAAATTTTAACCTGATATAGATGTCAGGCTTGACAATGACGCATGGTTTCGTTTTTTTTTGGATAAACAGGTATTTATAAAAATTACGTCTAAAAAAATATTGGCTTGCTAGGCTACGGTAACTGTTTAACATCAGGCGGGCCGTATGTTTGTTTGCCACCCAAGTAGTATTACAAAAACCTAGAAGTTATTTTTTTTAGCGTTAGGACGCGGCCTAGATTATAACAACTGCTGACTCATACGTCGGCAGTTGTACCATAGTTCACAACAATTCATCATGATCTCAAGGTTAGGGAATTAAATGTTTATTGCAGTTGCACATGATGTTATGATCACTTAATTGGGACCATTCAAGGCGTGTGCATGATATAAAAGGCTGCTACACCATGATTGTCACGTAGCTTGGTATTACAGTAATAATAATAGTACCTAGTCGTCCAGACCGACTTCGGCTTCGTCACGGTTGCAGATCTCAACGGAGATGAGCCAACTGCGCAGGACTTATTATACAAACAAAAGTGCACTCACTATTACTTCACTCTCATAGTCCGATGGGACGGCAATCCGACACGACCGGAGAGAGATCAGGCACAGGACCACAACGGCATGCTTTCTTAGGCACGGTGGGGTCTTGCTGTTTTAGAAAATGGTCACTGATCTTCCGCGACCTACTGCGACCAACCGCGGCAAGCTTGCTTGCTTTACCATTTACCTCTAACTGTAATACCTCTAATATTTAGTTGCAAAAACCGTAGACTTCATTTTTTTTTAAAGACAACTCCCGCACTAGCGAACAAGCTCTGTGTCGCGGGGAACTTTACAAACATACAATTAACGGACACAAATTACACACAGACTCAGAACAATTCTTTGTGGGTCACACAAAGTTTTGTCCTGTATGGGAATCGAACCCACAGCCTCGTGCACATCAGGCGCATACTGCGGCCACTGAACCACCGAGGCAGTCAAATCTAAATCTAAGGACCAACCGCAGCAAGCTTGCTTGCTTAACCTTCTACCGCTAACACTAAGCTACGAGATCTTCAGCTTGGTATACTCATGTCGTAATTTGAATAATTATACATTTCGTTGCAAAACCCGTAGACTTTAATTACTTATTTAGTTACGCTTAATTTCTCATGTCCATACCTCACACAAGTAAAATCTGGCCAAAACGTAACATTTTCGGCAGACGAACCAATGGGCCACCTGTTGGTAAGTTGTAACTCACCGCTCATAGACTTCAACAATGCCAGGAATACAGTTAAGCCGCCCTGAAAATAATGCTCTCTATAAAGAGAGGAAGAGAGGGTTATTTGAGAGGGTGCACCGTCACACCTAAAGTTTGGAGCGTCAATTAGGCTCCACGCCTCACTTGAAAAAGGAAAGTTGAACACGGGAACAGCTGTCTCGGAACAAACGTCGGAGTTGCGGTAACAACACACTTGTGCATATAATTTAACTAACTACTAAGGTTCGCCCGCGACTTCGTCGGCGTGGTAATTTGGTATATTTTCCCCGATTTTTGCAACATATCTCACTACTGCTCCGCTCCTATTGATCATAGCGTGATGTTAAATATCACTATTCAACAAAAAAAGTATTTTTCTAATCGAACCAATACCTTATGAGATTAGCGCGTTCAACCAAACAAACAAACTCTTCAGCTTTATAATATTAGTAGGTATAGATTGTAATCCCATAACCACTAATAGTAAATTAAGCTACCACTGTAGTCAGTAAAGAAGGGGAGGTGTCGTATATATTGCATTGGTTACTTAGGTTTTTAATCAGTCTCTAGCTACTCACTTAGCAAAGGTGTTCTGTATACTTGGTGCGCTTGCGTGCTTTTATTTTATTCTCAAGGATTGTTTTACATAAATTACGCTACTTACTTACATCAAAAAATTATGATAGAATTTTCTAGATTCTTCCGCCAGTGACTAAACGCGAAGTATATTTGTATAGGTACTATACCTACTTACTATATTATGGATGTATGAATGTTTGTTACTCTTTCACGCAAAAACTACTGAACGGATCTGGATTAAATTTGGCATAGAGATAGATTATAGTCTGCAACAACACATAGGCTACTTTTTATCCCGGCGAAAAACTCTATTCATAAGGGAATGTACGTGCGGGCGAAGCCGCGGGCGGAAGCTAGTCTATAATACTTCTAATTATTTTTTTCTGTGTCACGCAACCTCTCATTATTCATATTGCATTATATTGTGGGGTAAATTATAGGTATGTGAAGGTCGTCGGTGGGACATAATAACGGAGTGGTGCCACCCCAGGCGGGCCCAAGGTCTAAGGGCGTGGTTCAGTCTGTCATACTATTGTGGTGATCAATGCTACTCAAATATAATAACATATAGGTAGGTACGTAACGGATGTCACTGTTTGTGTTGCAGTTTTTAATTCAATTAGCCTTGCGCCACTGAGTTGTTTGTCTATTATATTTATCTTAGGATCTAAAAACTAATTTATCACTAATATGTCTTAGTGACCTGTAGATGGTTGTTGGGGTAGACTGGATGCGAACGACGGAGGACTGGGTGTTGTGACGTGAACTAGGCTTTCCTAATTCACGCCACAACACCTGGTCCAAGTGGCTTAGCAGCCAGCAATTGTGGCAGGTGTTGTGACGTGATTTAGGAGAGCTTCTTAACTTTTTATGTATCACTTCCCTGAAAGATTAAGTCAGTGAAATGAGCTAAGATCTTCCCCATCTAAACCAAATCCTGGAGCCGCGCCTGAGTGGCTGTAGCAGGCAACTGGCGCGTGGGTACCGTCGTCGTTCACTGATTTGCACAATGCCTCAACTTTGCTTCTGGCTAAATGTTTTATTAGTTTTAAGTATAATACACATACACTCATTTTCTGGATTCGAAAAGCGTACAAACACCACACATTCGATTTTCCTGTACGGAATTACGTAAGCTCAGTCTTAGAAGAAGCTTCAGTGGAGTACACACACATTTTCTGTTTCTTTCCTTATTCCAATAAGCTCTAAAGTGGCCCACCTTATGGTAGGTGGTAACCGCCACTCATGGACTTCAGCAAGGCAAGCCACTACCTAATAGATTTGTTTAGTAATTAGACGTAAATAATTATAATATAGAAGAATATTCGACATCTACCGTGATTTCGTGATATCCCTGATATCCTTATTTTCTATGAAAGAATCGTAAGTATCAGTATGTACCTGGTGGTGATTATGCAAACTTTGTGGCCAGTCACGGCCGAGTGACCGGCCCTGCCCTGATGGAGTTTTTGTAACCGATAGATGAAGCGGCCTTCGATTTGTCGCCGTCACGAAGCAACCTTTGTCGTTACAGTATGCTACATTTTGTTTTGGTTGTTATTCGTCAATGCCAAAGACTACATCGTTCAAATAACAGTTTTTATTTATATTTCCAGTTTTTTTTATTGTTACGCAATCAGTTTTTGAAACTTACCCTAATCCTAAGCCGAAATATAATACCAAGATTCGTTATTATTCGTTCAAACAAAAAATTTAGAAATAAGTGTTCGAACTTTCGCTTAATTCGTACCTAATTAATGTTATTGCGCGTTAATTTGACGACCCTGACCACTACCCATTTTTTAAGGATATTGTGCTGAGAGCATCTGGTATAGTTAAATGTTACATAATATAGAGAACGAGTCCTAATAGAATACATAATAAATTGTAAGAAAAAGCGTAGGTATATCTTCGGAAACAACTTGTAGGTACCAAATCAAAATGTTCTCGATACACCGGCGACCTAATTTCCCGGACAGAGCTGGTTGTCTCCCCGCGTCCCCTTCAGGTGTCCTGAGCGCGTCTAGCTGCTAGCCACCTAGGTGATCGATACGACGGCACATGCGTCACAGCCCCTAGTACATCAACCCCCTCGCATTCTCACTGCACTCGGTTAATGGCATCGCATCGATATGCAGGTGAGACGCACTTCCGCTATTAATTTTTATTTTATTGAGTTTCCAGTTTGAAATTGTTCCTAATTTGTTTTGCTGAAGGTTTCGTGTATTTGTGACATTAATATTATGCGATTTTCACCGGTTCGGTACGCGATTCATTATTAATTTTTGCGATCAGATTGAATTATAAGTAATGTGCGTTTATTGATTTGTAGACTATTATAACCGCGCGTGTTTGTCCAGTTTCATTTCCGAATCTTGGAGACTAGAATGTTCGTAATTTGGGAGGGTGGTCGCGCGGGTGACCCCACCCCATGTCGGCTAAATGATTTGAAGGTGTGCCAATCATATTAGATAAATTTATCATATTTAAATGTGCTCTAATAGTGTATCGTCGCGCCGCTGACTAATATTGTGTTAAAAATTTCATTAAGATACGTTTAAGCATAAGTGCACGTCCGTGTAAGGGTGCAGCCATTGTTCGGGTGACGCGATGACGCCGTGCTCGTGTGCCGGCACGGAATATGATGTGGCACGTAGGTATGTACGAGAACTTGCTTTTGCCATATGATTCTAATGACCAATCCTGGTCTAGTTTTCATTTAATTGCATCAATTATTAAATTCTATTGAGTGATAGATTGTTAAATATCAACGCGCATGCGCGGTTGATTTTTTTTCGTTGTACGCGTCCTTCGTCCATTGTGTGATCCATTGGTGCCTGACTATCTTGAATCATCATAGTTCCTAATCGGAAGTGAACTGTTCTTGAATTATTTTTCATTGTGGTTGTTATACTCGTAAGTTACTTAATAGGTACCTACCTAAGTTACAAGAGTCGTACTAATTCACACATGTGCTATATTTATTAGGATTGAAGTTGCCTCTGTGCCCTTTTATCTCTTTATAAAAGACCTGGAAAACCGCTGCTGAGTAAATACATAATTCTTTTAATTCGTAATTCACCTTATCCACCGCTCCAAGTAGGTAGATGGCGCGGCGGGCGCGCGTTCAGGGCGTGGCAAACGTAAGCCCGCGCATGCGCGTTGTTGTTGCAAAGTCTTGTATCTATAAAATTTCTTTGTGTATACTTATCTCATCATAGCTTAGGTGATATTTACTTATCACGTATCACGGGTATGGTCAACATTTTAATATTTTGATAGTAGGAATCCATTTTGTTAATTTGAACCGGGCAGCTTACATTCCGCCATGGATGTTCCAAAGGGTGCGCGCATGCGCGTTAACCATTACAGATTTCTCACATATAACTGGAACTGGACGGCTTTAAGTAAAGCTAAATGTCTGTTTATGATTATTCACAGTTCTATTCTAATTTACTGAGCATTGAGCAGCACAGCCGTCTTATTATTACTCCTTATGTCTTTGTCCAAGATGGAATCTAGAAGAGTCTATAAAAAATCGATAAACCTGCGCACGCATGTCAATTTATTTCCTCACTTCCTTTACTTAGAAAGATCACTTGGTGTACCAATATCTTGACTCCTTGCTGATGATGATAATGATGACTATCCATTAATACGATGTCCGGCGGCTCATGTTGAGGATGACGAGCCTTCATGTCTCGTTCGTAACGATAATGTAATAACAAGGGCGTTGGTCACTTGCGCAGTACCGGCGAGTCGCCCTGGCTGCGGGGCGTGCAGCGCGCGCGATGTGGAATACTGCGAGACGCGAGTGCTCGCGGACCACTGCTGCTGCGAGCGCCGCTTCGTGCCTGAGCCGTTCCCCTGGCTGCCGCACACCTGCTACGTGGGAGCCCGCCGCTGTCGTCCGCTGGCACACGACTGTGCGCAGTACGTCCGTCTCAGGAACTGCTGCTGCTACAGGAAGCTCGCCGAGAGATGTAAGCTCACTTTTATTGATTCAGTTCAGTGCTGCTAGTTAACTTTACAGATATTGTGGATCTGCAGAAAATTATAACAGAATACAAATCAAACCATGACCATGTGCCAGCTTAGAATGATGCCATAGATTTCTGTTCAATTTGTGGAACATTTTCTCGGTACTAATTGGAGTTAATGTTGATTGTAATGCGCTGGTTCTCAGGGAAGGGCATCCTGTCGAAGTCGACTCGCCTCGGCGTCGGCGGCGTGTCGCTGCTGCTGCTGTCGATGCTGCTGTTCGTGACGCACCTCTGACGTCAGCAGGCGCGGCCCGCCCCCGCGCTCGCACACGTCTGACACTGTTCAGCTGCCTGGTCGCTTCGTGCCAAATCGGCGGCCAGGCGGTTGCCAGTAACGATGCTGCGAGCCCAAGCTGAGTGTCTATTTTTAAATTAATTTAATGAGTGAAGTGGACGTTACTACGCCATGGGGCAGGACAATGATGTAGGACTCCTCGAGTGGAACTATATCGAGCTCTATGTGTAGTCTGAGTCTCACTGCAGAGTGTAATGTGTGTGATTAGTAATGGATTGAATTCAGGCTAGTAAAAGCGCCCCTGATTCATGGGGTAGTCTCGCTTTAGGCAGAGGAGAAGCGACCTTGTGGACACTGTAGATGGGCGTGCATACAGTCGAAGTGGCTAACATTAGTGCCCAGTGATGGTGACGTAGGCTCCGGTGTCTCAACAGTAGTGTCGACGAGTGGTGCGGTATTAGTATTGATAGATGGACTTCACACCGACCCTAGACTTTGTAGTTTCTGGTGGGATATTTCGTTTCTTTATTATTTCTTCCCACCATTACTATTGATGGGTGGTACAGAAGTGTATAGTCAGTGCCTTACGGTGATATCACCACTCATAACTGAACTGCCAAGCTCTTCATCACTTTGAAACATTGAGTGGTGAAGGGCGTTCTAGTGAGAAAGAGTTGGATACGTACGGTGGACTGATCAGTGATATTGGATCAGACCACAACGCAGTGAGAAGCACCTCGCTAGGATTAGCAGTAAGGTTGGACGATGATAACATTTTGCTGTACCTATGAAAAAGTAGTAGGTATCTTTTTCTCATAGGTACATATATGTATATCTATTATAATAAGCTAGTTTAAGTTTGTATGTATCATTATTTTTGTAATTATTTATTTTTGTGTACAGGGTGTCCCACGGGCATGCCTAAGGGAGAAGAAGTACCTGCATATGTTAAATATTGTAGATGTTTATTAATGGACAGACTTAGTTATTTTAAAATTAAAGTAATAATGGATGCTGTTTTTTTAAGTTGTTTCTGGGGATCAAACTAATTAAATTAAATTATTTGGTCGGTTCGAGTCCCAGGTTAAGCAAACAATTTTTAAAAACTGTTATCTGTATTACTTAATTTAAAATAAAATAATAACTTCATTAAGAACATGTAACCATATATAAAGTATGCCCTTCCACCCCCGCGACATCTCGCGGGACACTCTGTATACCTATGTATACATTATACAACTACAAATACAATACACATACATGTAGGTATAATAATAGTATGTATAATGTTAGAAAATCGTTAAACACCTAATTGTTTGGGACTCTTGACCTATTCTACCACTTGTTTAGACTAAGTAAATAGTAGCTGTAACTAAACGATGAATACAAATATTCGTCACTAGTAGGTACTGGCTACGTATCGTATTGCATGTACTTGTGCTCTGCATAATTAAAAACATTATTATTAAAATATAATAATGTATTTGTGTAACATCACGCATAATGTGATGAGATTATTGCAGTGCACAAGAGACCAAAGTGATAATTATCAAATTTTCATGTTATCTCAAGTTAACTTGAAATAACATGAAAATAACAATGTGATAAATGTAAACAAATGTAATATATAAAACAACTTTAAATGTAACACGTGTAGGTACCTACCTACATAATTAAACATGTGTTAAGCTACGTGCAATTTTCTCTTTTGTTATACAAATGTATGTTTCATTTTTTTTTCTCTCTGACCTTGATGAAAGTGACTGACAGGGAATCGCGTGGAGACCAGTGATTTCTCTATGTATTTTTTTTTCTAAACAATAAAGATTATTATTATTAACCAGGCGGATCCAGGAGGAGGGGGGAATGCGTGCAGCTTGCCTCCCCCCCCCTCGGCTTGAAACATTTTTCAAAACTTTCATTTTCTAAAATATTAAGTTTGTGAAATGAGCTAAGATTGCTCCCCTTACTCAAATCCTGGATCCTGTTATTAACTATATTTGACTGCCTTGGTGGTCCAGTGGCCGCAGTATGCTGAGCAGCGAGGTTGTGGGTTCGATTCTCACGCAGGATAAAACTTTATGTGATCCACAAAGAGTTTTCCTGAGTCTGGGTTTACTTTGTGTTCGTTAATTCTATGTTTGTAAAGTCCCCCGCGACACAGAGCTTGTTCTCTGGTGCGGGAGTTGTCTTTTTAAAGAAATAAAATAAAATAAATAAATGTAGGTCTGTACCTACATGTGCCCCCATGTCGGTGTAATATTTAGTGTTGTTGCAATTGTTACATTTGTCTAATAACATCACAGTGTATGAGGTATTTTCAGGATCTTTGCAAATGCGCTGTACGGTGACAAATGACGAACTAAGGTTGCCGTTAGCCAATCAGTGCATCCGTCTGTGAGTGTAACGTTCATTCGACCAATCAGCGCTCATAAACTAAGAGACGGGAGCGTTTTTCCGCGATTTACCTGAAAATACCTCTAATTCTTTGTTAGTTTTTATTATTTGGTATTTCGCGATCTTCTTAGGTTTATCGCGAAATACCGTTGTATGCGATTATCCTCCGACACGTGCATGTTGTAAACTGGCGGTCAGCGCACGTGTCTGTCGATGTTGCTCTCAGTTCTTTAACTGTTTATTAAGTTTAATAAGTCTTTGTCATTATACTTACTTACTGCTTACTTTTATATTTATTATCTTTTAATGAATTATATCTGATTATTTTCTTTCTTCAGCTAACACTAATTTGTTTTTAAATCAGCTGTGTATTACTACCAATCAATGTTATAGTACGTTTAATTTATGAAGTCAGTTTTGGCACATGTCAAAAGCAAGGTGCCAGTGAAGTACCGTTGCCTAACGAATCGATTATCGATTTTCGCTTCGATTATCGCTTTTACAAGAGAAAATACAAACATTTACAACTAATAACACCAACAACAACAACAAAAACTCAACACAACATCAATTAAATTGTAAACACGTAACCTTCTGCATTCTTTCTAAACAAATAAATAAAATGGCGGATCGGCACAGCGAAGGAACGAGTGCTCCGATTGTTTCGCAACGCGAGTGAGGCTCCCCATTCTTTATTAGTTTGGATTGATTGGGTTTCATAAATAATACCAAAATAAACAAAACTGTTTATTTTGATAATTCAAATGAAACATGGAGAGTTACGTTCTCAGTGATTGTTCAAATGTGTCAAAAAGGACTTCCTATGTAAAACGTACTATAGTTTATAGTTTCTACTAAGTTTATATTTGTCATAACTTTTATTTTAATAACAACTAGGTACACCTGGGGGTCAGGTGTGTCAGGTGTGGTTGAGTGTGCCTTCTTCTAAGAGGCCACGTAACCACGTGGTTCGTTGAACCTTCAAGAGAGGTAGGGCACCATACTTGTGAGCAAGCCCGACTGGGGAAAGACCTCCACCTTACCGACGACCACAGCTAAATGACTACACACTGCAGTGTAGTTGTGTGGCTGTGTGTGAGTATTGAGTGCCTAGTGCGAGTTTGTTTTACGTCAACGCGATCGGCGCGTTCATGACGGTCACGTGCTCCAATTGGCCCGCTCCAAGTTCTTAACCAATCAGAGAGCCAAACGCGGTAACCGTTTCGATCGCGTTCACTGGCGTTGACGTAAATATCACTCGCACTAGGCACTCAGGTTCCCAGAGCTCATTTAGGGATGCGTTTTTAACGCTTTCCTATCCCAGGGAAATTCCATCATAAAACCCTGGTGTCATCATTTTTGGGTCGGCAACACGCAACGTTAAATGCTTACCATCAGGCGGGGCGTATGCTTGTTAGCCACCTAAGTAAGCAGTACAAAAAACATGTTACTTACTGCTATGAGGACGGACAACACACATATATTATCGTTCTGGAGCATCAGGTCAAAAGAGCATAATGACAAAAGCGCACATTGTCAAAAGCCGATAATATTAATAAACCTACAGAAACGGGCGAAGTGCTCGATATCAATTCTTACCCTTTTCTAGTAAGTCTGTCGTTGGAAATTAAATCATGTCAACCTGCCCCAATAAAAATGACGCAATACCTTTATCCAAGCTGAGTAGGGTAGACCAGAAAAAAATAAAATCAATATTCGAGCAGTCTATCATCATGCGCTTTTGACATTGTGCGCTTTTGACAATTAGCTACCCATTTGTCATTTCATCGTACTTACAATAATTTTTGCATAAAATGTACCTACCTACTTACAAGACGCAGTATCAATACTATTCAATACGAACACAACATCATAAATACACATATATATATATATATATGATGGGCTTATTCAACCAAGAGTCCCCAATTAAAACACAAACAGTGAGGAACACAACTATGAGGAATATGTATTGTACATATCTTTGTGCAAATTGATATTTTAGTCCACCTTTCACTTCAATACACGTGCATTCAATAGTAGCATTTTTGCTTGCATTTAGCAAAAATATATTTAAACATTATGGCATCGTGGAAAAACCGGAGCAGGATTCGAACCTACGCTTCTCGAGATGCGGTCCAACGCACTACTACATAATTATGCCATCCAAGCTCCTACACCGGAGTTCGAATTTTTCCGCAATCATTAAATATATTTGAGCTAAATGCATAGCAAAAATGCTCAAATATTTAATAACATTGAGTGGTTTAATTTTGTATAACATTATTTGCCTCCGCGGTTGGAAAATATACCAATCCAGACTAAAATACTTAGATACATACCAGATTATGTCAATCTGTCCTTTCGGTAATTGCAAATATACTAAAATAAATAAAACATTGTTTTTTTAATCAGGAATATTACGCACTTAAATAATAATCTTGCACGAAAACATTAAATATTAATTTAATTTTTATCAATTTCAGTATAATTTTATTGCTTTTTATAATACTGAAATTGATAAATACATTTTCAGTATAATTGTAATTTATTATGTTGCTGTTATTATTATAACAATTTATTTCATCTGATCTAATTTAATAATATTTTGTAATCCATTAAGTAATATAAAATATGCGTTTGCCCTATAATTTTAACAATTATGAATAAAAATGTTTATTTATCTGAATATTCTCGAAACTTCGATCAAATAAGTATACATTGTCATTTATTTTTATTGTCTATTTGATCGGAGGCTCGAAGGGACAATACTACTTGTCTAATGAACGGGTGGTTCAGTCTCTTACTACATTTGGACTTACATTTATTTATACTTACATTAATTTATTTATACTTACAGTATTGTGAAGCCAAAGGCTCGTAGTATAAGTTACCGCTTGTTAATTTAGTTATAATTTTGTTATACATTATATTTTATTGGTCCCCAGTCCCCATACAATGCGGGACTATAACGTCTACTTTATTCATTTTGTTGTCTACAACTTACTTATACAAGTTTTATTGTATTAATTATTGAGAGCTGAAACATCTTCTATTTGTTTATAAAACATCACGGTTTATGTTGTTTAAAACCTCACGACACACACAACGGCATCAAATGAACACTAGTGTAGAGGTGTTATTTACATGCATATATAAATAAGTTGGTATAGGAAAACACGCTGGAAATTTAGTGGATTTACAAATTTCGCAATTTAATACATTTGAGTTTTAAGCTCAATGAGCTCGTATCGACAAATATAAATCAGACTAACTTTAGATACCATGTATCCGTTTATTCACAACCATTATTTATCCAGTGAAAACCTTAAATAAGCTAACATATGTATTTACAATATGGAGGAACATGTCTCTATCTGCCAACGCACTAAATAATGATACCCAATAGAAAACATTTTAAAATCATGTTTGTAAATCAACCAGGTACTTATAATGATGTTTTATATTAGAGTTCATAATACACACGTACCGGGTAGCCATATTTGTTACAATATACCTGACACATAAATATTTCTGATCACCTTGTGATTAGTCTCCACAGATTTTGTGTGAACTACACAAAATGTAATCACTAGATGTTCAGAAGTATTTATATTTGTTGGCTATGGTAACAATTATAATTTATACTAAAACAATGTATTACCATTAATATAGGAGTTCAATTGATAAAAGTAGTGATCAGGAGGTGATGATGAAGTTGGAAGGTGGCTATAGGAACTATTTATCGAAACAAGACAGCCGCGTCGTGTTTGGGTTCGTTTGATTTATCTTGACGAATACTATATTCCCATGTGGTGTTCAGGGTGTGATGATGAAGTCGGAAGAATCTGTACGGAGACTTGTCATCTGCGCGGGAGATATTATAGTGCACAAGTGTAAGCGCAAGCACAAGTGCACTCGTTATTCCCCCACTCTCATAGTCCGACGGGACCGCAAACCGACACGACCGGAGAGAGATCAGGCGTAGGACCAACGGCTATACGTGCTTTCCGAGGCACGGGGGTGTAAAAAAAACTCCAGGCATGTAATATGAACGTCTTGACAGAAAACCCAATATCATTTTTTTCATGACAGACCGAGACAGTTACCTATAACTTCCCACAATACAAACACATAGAAATAACATCGCGTGTACTTCGTAACAAGTTAAAACTAATCAACTTTTAAACTCAGTAATATATCAATGACTCCGAATTGTTCTTTATTATAATATAGTAACTTATACAAACACATCATTTTAATTATCAGACGGCAAAATTTATTTCTCATGAAATATTGCAAGATCTTCGTAATGGCCGATATACATATATGTAACTCTCTTCAATTCAATTTGTCAGTCTCTCTAATTAATGTCAATAAAACAAGTTTTAAACATCCACAATGTTGTTTTATTTAACACCTACCTACTTAGACTTGAAAGGTGCACGGCGCTGGTGGGCACA
Organism: Trisateles emortualis; assembly: GCA_947095525.1. Taxonomy (NCBI): domain Eukaryota; kingdom Metazoa; phylum Arthropoda; class Insecta; order Lepidoptera; family Erebidae; genus Trisateles; species Trisateles emortualis. Next base: position 190,491 of record OX352748.1, on the reverse strand, counting down.
GTGGGCACCGGCAACCAATAGGTCTACTATTGTGTCTGCTGGCGCATGCCGCGGTATCGCGCTCACGTTCAACGTGTTAAGCGTGGCCACACTGCCAACGGGCGGGCGAGCGAAGCGAGAGAAGGAAACTATACAAACTATGCAGAATATTGGCGAGCTATACTATAGGGTTGGGTAGACGGCCGGGCAAGCGAGCGGGCGGAGCGAGGGGTGCGGATAGAAGAGCGAGAGGACCGGTGAGCGGGCGCTGGCGGGCGAGCTAAGCTAGCGAAGCAGACGAAACGAGTAGCTTCGCTAGAATCGTTTGATATTTCGTTGGCTTCGCCGCAACGCTGACGTAGGTTAGTCGGTAGCTCGCGTTGTGAACCGAAGTATGTAAAGGAGGTGAAACGATGTTGGCCCGCCTAGCTTGCTCGCCCGCCCGCTGGCGCATGGCGGTGTGGCCTGCGCTTTATTAAGCTGTACAAAATAAATAATATTTTATACATAGTTATACACTCTGTACCGAACCCACTTATCACCTCATGCTAAATGGTGGTCTAGGTTCCCGGTACCCTAAACTTTGTTTAGATTTAGCCTTCCGGCGACTGGCGCCGGACTGTCGCGTAGAGATAAGACACTTAGAATGTAAGAGCAAATTGTACTCTTTTTTAGTCTACATTAAACTAGCATCAGAAATAGACTCGTTTTATTAAAAATATCCTTCGGCAACGCCCCCGAAAGTTAACTGGCGCAGCCGGTAGGATACCGCGAAGTTCAAGGCCGCGTTGAGCACACAAAATCGGTCTCGCGCGACTTACCGGGTATCCTCGAACCTTAAAAAATTTTGTTAAACACGGGTGGTGAAGTGAAGGTGGTCCACACTACGAGCAGCCCTACGGGAAGGCATGGGATCGAGCAGACTGTAAGTGAACCTTTTTACTATTCCTGTCTTATCCTTGTTATTTTCCGTGGTTGTTCTAGTAGGACTGTGTATTTTTATAAACTTCAAACTAAAATTGTTGAATGTTATTTGACCTCTGTACGAAAATCGACAGACTTATAAGTTATTTTAATATTACTATAAATACTTTATTGTACGTTTGCCTTAAAAATGGAACAAGTCGATGCGACTGTCCAAATTATTCCAAAGGATATGTTAAATTTAATTCCCAAATTTGATGGCGATTTAAATATATTAAATTTATTTATAAAAAAATGTGAATATATATTAAGAAATTTTAGTGGTCAAAATAATGCACTTCAAACAACATATATGTTTCATGCCATTACTAGTAGATTATCAGGTAGAGCCGCGGCGTTAATCAGTGAACGGGAAGATATTATTAGCTGGGAAAGTTTAAAAGCCTTGTTTATTCAACATTTCGGAGACCCGAGGTCAGAAGAATGCGTGGCTATTGAACTAGAAAATTTAAAAATTTATATTGGTGAATCTTATCTACAATTTTGTAGCAGAATTCAACAAATTCGTAGCACTCTTTTTTCCAAGGTCAATTTACTTACAAGTGAAGAAATGAAAGCTTCGAAAATGATTATCTAAAATAATTTATCTCTTAACGTGTTTTTATATAACTTGCCAGAGGATTTGATACGGATGGTGAGATTAAAAAATTGTGTTAATTTAGAAAATGCACTTAGTGTGGTCATGGAGGAAGTGAATTTCCAGTTCCAGTACAATGCAAAAAATAATAATAAGATAAAAGCATTCGGCACAAATTCAGTTCCATCTGCTACTAATCAAAATTTTAAGTTTGGGATTCCAAATCCAAATCAAAATAATTACTTTAAGACTGGAGCACCAAATCAGAATAATTATTTTAGAGCCAGTCTACCAAATCAAAATAATTTTAAGTCAAGTTTATCAAATCAAAATAATTATTTTAGGCCCAGTCTATCAAATCAAAATAATAATTTTAGACCCAGTGCCCCAAATCAAAACAATTTCAGTCCCAAGGTCCCGAACCAAAATTATTTTAGACCCGGTTACTCACAGCCTTTTAAATTTGGAATACCGAACCAAGGTCATAGACCAACTTTTGGCAATTCACAAAATAATTCTAAATTTAACAACCAGCAGCCCAGGACTGGTTTTAATGCACAAAATCAACAGTTTAAATTTGGTGTACCACCTCAAAATAACACACAACCCCAACGTAATTTATCTAATTACCAAGACACTGACATTTCTATGCGTACCGCTCGCCCCGTAAGACAAAATATGACAATGCACGGTTCTAACGACAATAATATATTTTATTCGCATGACGAGGAGGAACCTCTAATATATTATGCTCAAGGTGTTGAACCGGAGTACGGAAACTGTGAACAACATTTATATTATACTAACGATGACAAGCAGTTGAGCTATGACAATTCCGATTTAGAAAGTGTAAATCAAGTTGTGGAAGGAGGTGACAACCAAGAGCACGTAAATTTTCAAATATTAGCCTCGGAATTAAACCCTTGGAAATAATATATTTAAATTGTAATAGTATAAATCGTTTACCACACATTTACATCCCAGAAATTAATGCACGTTTCATGATTGACACTGGTAGTACGCGAAGCTTTATTAGTCCCGAAAAAACAAACCAATATTTTTTTGCTTATAAATTTAATGAACCATTCGAAGTTATCAGTACACATGCGCGTAGTGCACACGATGAAGTTATATATATACCGTTACTAAAAACATTCAAAAGTTTACACAAACATAAATTTTACGTATATGACGTCGACAAACGATATGACGGACTCATAGGTTCTGATTTATTAAAATTATTAGAAGCAAGTATTGACATGAAATCTCAAATTTTACGCACAAAAGATACAGAAATTCCAATAAATTACAGCCCTTTTTGTGAAGTCACTCTAGACCCTCGTACTGAAGCCAGAGTAAAGGTCCCTACTGACCTCGAGAACGGTGACGCAATTATCGAATTTAAAGATTTTGGAAGTAACGTACGTATGCCTAGCGCTATTGTTACGTGCATAAATTCATTTGCGACGACTATTATTCAGAATGCTTCGGAAAACACAGTAACCCTGACATTTACCAAACCATTGACTACGACTGAGCTTAAGGGTACCGAATGTGAAATAAATATAACATCCCACGACTTAAATAATTACGAAATTGACGAACTCCTAAAACAAAACTTATTGAAACTAAGATTGGATCACACTAATCTTGAGGAACGCGAAGCCGTAAAAAAACTGTGTTTTGAGTACCGTGATATTTTTTATTGCGAGCAATTGCCCTTGAGTTTCTCCAACCAAGTAAAACACTATATCCGGACTACAAACGAAGATCCTATTTTTATACGCCCTTATCGACTCCCACCAGTAGAAAATACCGAAGTAGAAAAACAAGTAGATAAATTATTACACGATAACGTAATACAAGAATCGTTCTCACCATGGAGTGCCCCCGTACATTTAGTCCCGAAGAGGATTGATGCTTCGGGAGAGCAGACATTTAGGATGGTGATAGACTATCGCCGCTTAAATGACATAACAATTGACGACAAGTACCCGTTGCCCAATATCAACGACTTATTTGACAAGTTAGGGAAATCGACTTACTTCAGCACTTTAGACCTTGCTAGCGGGTACCACCAAATCGAAATTAATGAACAGGATATACCAAAAACAGCATTTTCTACTCCATCGGGTCACTTTGAATTTAAAAGAATGCCATTTGGGCTCAAAACTGCACCGGCAACCTTTCAACGCGCGATGGATAACGTGTTGAGGGGTTTGCAAGGTATCCATTGCCTCGTCTACCTTGACGATATTATAATATTTGGGAATAGTTTGCAGCAACATATAGAGAAATTAAGGGCTATTTTTGACAGACTGAGACAATACAACCTTAAAGTGACACTTGACAAATGTGAATTTCTGAAAAAGGAGGTACTGTACTTAGGGCACAAGATTACTGAACAAGGTTTAGAACCCAATGACGATAAAATTAGAGCAGTGCTTGATTTTCCACTCCCTCGTACGGCTACTGAAATAAAGAGCTTCCTAGGGTTAGTCGGCTATTATAGAAAGTTTATCAAAGACTTCTCAAAAATAACACAACCTCTTACACGGTGTTTAAAAAAAAGAAATAAAATAGAAATAAGTCAATCCTATATCGATGCCTTCCAAAAATGTAAAGAGTTGCTCGTAAACGCTCCTATACTTCAGTTTCCTGATTTTTCAAAACCTTTTATCCTAACTACCGATGCGTCTAATTACGCCCTGGGTGCTGTTCTTTCCCAAGGAACTATTGGTCACGAAAAACCTGTCGCGTACGCAAGCCGCACCTTAAACGATGCTGAAACGCGGTACAGTACGATTGAGAAAGAGCTACTAGCTATAGTGTGGGCAACTAAACATTTTCGCCCATATTTATACGGACACAAATTCACAATATATACGGACCATCGTCCCTTGGCATGGCTAGACTCTATAAAAGAACCCAATAGCAAACTAACACGGCGGAAATTAAGATTAGCCGAATTTGATTTCAATATTATATATAAGAAAGGTAGTCAAAACAGCAATGCCGATGCCCTTTCACGTATAAAGTTAAACGTACTTACTAATAAAAATGACAGCACATCCATGCAGGGTAATGTAGGTGATACAAATATACCAAATACTCCAACGATAATATCAGATTCTTCCGAAACATTGACAGCCCCGTCACCTACAAATAGTAACTCACCTTATCCAATCCAATCTCCCTCTTCCAGCACTCTCACGGCCTGCTCATTACCTGAAACCATACACTCTGCAGATGAAGAAGATACAAATGGCATCCCCATTTTAAATGAAGCTATCGACACAAAGCCCCACCAAATCCTTGTGTTCACCTGGAATAGAAATGAAATATCTGTAAAAGATGCATCACGTAACAAACAAAAAATTTTAGAAATACACTTACCTGTGGATAATCCTGATTTAGTTAAGAAATTTCTATTAGAACACATACAACCTAAAATTAAGTATTTCTTTTATTTTGAGGACCAAAGACACCGTAATCAATTCACCGACGCCGTAATTAAATTATTTAGAAAGGATACTGTTAAAATTGTTGAATGTACTAAAAGAGTTATTTACATAGAGGATGAGGAAGAACAACGTTCTGTAGTACTTGCCTATCATCAAGGAAAGACGTGCCACCGAGGCATAAAAGAAACTCTAATGAAAATAAAACGTAATTACTTTTGGAACAATATGGACGTCACTGTAGCTACAATAATTAACTCTTGTGAAACATGCAAAACGTTAAAATATGACCGTAAACCTTTAAAACCCGAAATACAATTGACACACACACACACAAAACCTTTCTCCGAAATATTTATGGACCTTTTCTCTATAGAAGGAAAATATTTTTTAACTATTATAGACGCGTTCAGCAGATTAGGCCAAGCATTCGTATTATCAAATCGTTCCACCCCCGAAGTCGTGCGAGCCTTAATCAAATTTTTCTCATTTTATGGTACACCAAATAGGATAAGTGCAGACCCCGGATCAGAATTCAATAACAAGTTGCTTAAGGAAACCTTACAATTTTATAAAATAGATTTACATATAGGTACACCGCACAATCCCAACTCTATGGGTCTGATAGAGCGCTTCCATTCAACTATTTTAGAAATATACCGCATAGCTAAATATGAGCGACGTATAACAGACGCTAGTGACGTAATGACATACGCAATCATGTCATACAACCAAACCATCCATACGGCAACAGGCCTTACGCCGTTTGAAGTTGTCTTTGGACATACTGACGCCAATAGCACTTTCGAAGTTGACTTCAATAGACAATACACACAACACCTAATTAGCGATCACATGAGAAAGACTAAATATCTCTATAAATATCTCACAGATAAAATATTAGAAAATAAAAAAAGAGTAAAAGAAAAACGCGGAGGTGAAACATCGTTCGATATACAAGAAGGAAATACAATATTCATAAAAGGAGTGAATAATAGGCGAAGTAAAGACCAACCCCGTTTCCAAAAAGCAAAGGTATCAGGAAAAATTATAAGAAATATATGTCCTGTTAAAATTAATAAACGTTTAACGAAAGTGCCTATTAAGGACATTAAACGTCCTCCACTGGTTTCTCCTGGCGCTTCTGGCTCTGATCAGCAACAATCATGCCCTTCAACTTCGAAAGATCGAGAAGAATCCCGGCGTGTTGATTGTAAAACAGGGCAAGGCTAGTATAAGTTATGATAAGTGGACTATTATTAAGACTTTAGATTTAAGTTTCATCCGTGAGGATTTAGAGTTTAATATAAATAGATACACCAACTTTCACAACAGTGTCGTAAAATACTATGAAAATGAAACTCTTAACTTTCAGTTGTTTGATACTAAAATACAAACCGATTATGCGATGAATGAAAGTATAGAAAAAATAGAGCAGCTAGCTCCATCGATAAGGATTAAGCGTGGAATTCTGAATCCTCTTGGATCTATTATAAAAATTATTACTGGTAACTTAGATGACGACGATGCTATCCGATATGAAAATTTAATTAGCCATATAAAAACGCGTCAAGATTCATTGGAAAAAAGAGTGACAATTGTAGCAGATATATTTAATACATTAGTCAATATTACTAATACTACTCGAAACAATTTCATTCAAATCAATCAAGCACTTTGGAAATTAACGAGATCGATTAACCAATCCAGTACTCATATTACTATACATAACTTTATTAACATTTATAGCTTATTCTTCCATAATTTCCAGCTGCTTTCTAATCGATTAAACGAAATTGAAACTTTGTCACATTTAGTAAATTAAAAGTATTACATCAGTCTTTGTTAAGCTCTGATGAATTATTGAAATTGCTAACAGATATAGAAAAATATTACAAACTGATATACCCAGTAAGTTATGATAATTTAGTTAAATTAGAACAGAGCATAGAAATAAAAGTATATTTAAAAGGAAGTCAAATAACATTTATATTAGATGTACCCATAGTTAAAGATGAAGTATATTCATACTACAGAGCAATTCCAATTCCTATTACTAATCCTTTCAACCAAACTACTGTTATCATTCCAAAATATCCGTATCTCCTAGTAAAGGGTTCAGAAATAGTCTCGCTCTCCCAGCCTTGCGACGAACTCGACGAGGAGATGTTCTTTTGCAACGAGTACGAATCCCAGCTGCCTGTAGAAGATACCTGCATAGAAGCATTGATGGCATTTTCCTCCGACACCAGTTCCTGTCAGCCAGTCCCAGTTAAAATCGACTCCATTAAGATAGAGCCTTTAGGCAAAGGTCATTGGATAGTATACAGCAAAACTGAAAGCATTCTGTCGAAAATCTGCAACGACGAGATATCCAAAGAAAAGGTAAAAGGTACATATACCTTCTCTCTAGATGACCACTGCGAACTCAAAATTGGCAAAATTACTTTGAGAACTCATATGACTATGACGAGCGACAAATATTCATCAAGGCTGCCACTCATCAATCTACCCGAAATAGCCACTGTCAATTCGAAGCTAGAAAGGAAGCCCTTAGAATTGGGCACTGGCGATTTAGTCAACCTGCAACACTTAAATAATCTGCTGCAAATTAGTGAAAGTGAAGTGAACGGTGAAAAAAATGTAATTAATGTGGAAAGTTTCAGCGTCGGCACTCTAGTGTTATATTTAGTAGTAATTTTAAGTATCATTGTAATTCTAGTTCGTAAGATTGAGTTAAAACGCTGTTATCAAAGTTATCGTAGCGATAATCATCCATCCATCGATGATCATCCCTCCAATAACTCCGAACTTAGGGAGGGAGGAGTTATACACTCTGTACCGAACCCACTTATCACCTCATGCTAAATGGTGGTCTAGGTTCCCGGTACCCTAAACGTGGTTTAGATTTAGCCTTCCGGCGACTGGCGCCGGACTGTCGCGTAGAGATAAGACACTTAGAATGTAAGAGCAAATTGTACTCTTTTTTAGTCTACATTAAACTAGCATCAGAAATAGACTCGTTTTATTAAAAATATCCTTCAGCAACGCCCCCGAAAGTTAACTACATATACCTACTTTCGATAAATAGTACAAGAAATTACAAACAAGCACACTACAAGGGCGTTCTTATCTCTTAAAGCGATCTCTTCCAGACAACCCTAAGTTGGACTAATTGGTACAGTGAAACTCATTGGTAATTAAAATATTTAGTCACGAAGGCATTTCATTTATTTGGTTTAACAAAACCATGTTTGTTTGAAATTATTGATTATAATCTATCTAGCTTAATTACACGTTATCTAGGTTAGGTGTGTGCTAGGTTTAGTGGAACTCGGTCAAACCTCATTGTGAAAACCTGGTATGTGCTAGAAGCAGCGATAGAATTAGTTAAATTGCTTGCTTTTAGTCCAGATAATGTAGTAACTTTAAGTTGCATCCTTCAGAACCATCAAAATATAGTTGTATTCCTTAAAAATGCGCACAATAGACCCTGAGATTTGGTCGAAGAACAAAAAGCGTAGTATCCAAGTTTCCCGCTGCAACAAGTTCGGACAGCGGCCGCACCGAAGATACGAGACCATCTTTAGAAAAAGCTTCGTGGACACAGCGTACGAGTACTGGCAGAATTGTTCTGTTTCCGCTGTTAAGTATATCAATATGGACGATGTGAGCAAGCGGGAAAGGTACCTTAGTAATTATATCGATTTTCCTTACTACTTACTTACGTAAGTGCACAAAACGAATATTTGTGCCCTTTCAGGTATTGTTACACGTTGCTTCTGTTCCTGACCGTGGGGCTCGCTACTTTCTTGGTATGTTACAATTGTCACACGTATTACTTGACCCCGCCGCTGGTGGTTACTGGACAAACTTCGGAAGTGTTCATGACGGACATTAGTTTTCCTGCCGTTGCACTCTGCAGCAACAACATCATCAGCAATAAGGCGCTGAAGAATTACACGGAGTTTCTCTTCAAGTAGGTACTTACATTACAATAATTGACTACAAATAGACTACAAAGTAATTAATTCTGTCCCAAGCTAGACATAATACAAAATGTTTTGTTATGTATCAGATATGATTCATGGGAAAGAAAACTTGTTCGTGCCCGTGATTCAGTCAATTATATGCTTAGGGGTGATGCTGCTTAAACATTTGTTCTCAAGTTATGCTTCGAGTAGTAGATTCAAGTATATCTGACTAACGATAATCAAGCTACACCGGCGAGGCCATTTTCTTTACCTTTCTTTTTTAAAAAGATAACAAAAGCAAGGTACCGCCAGAGTCGGAACAACCATTTATGGATCATACAAATACAATTCTAAAACAAACCGGGTTTCGTATGAATGTATAAATATTTCTTTAACGATAATACAATTATATAATTGATCGGAATGTCGTATACCTAATTGGTTGGCAAAATTGGAACATTTATTAAATCGGCAACTCCTTGAGGTTGCTGACATTATGGGGGTTGTGAAGCGAGTATATCGCCAGTTCATATATTCGGGGCGACCTTCTGGTATAATAAATATCTACTAATAACATATTGTTTACCGAGACCATTGTGCTTACGTAGTGACGTTGTCATATATTTGATTATCCAGTCACCGCAAGAACCAGAAGAAGATGTACATGTACAACACAAGTGAGATAGAGAAGAACCTAATAAACCTGGGCGCGCTCCTCACTCTCGCGCTGCCGCGGCTGCAGCTTGACTTTGAGACCTTCCTGCATGACGTCGACCCACAGCTTAACATTACAGACATCATGTTTAGGGTAATATACCTTACGCCAGAATTCATTGTATTAAAAGTATAAATAGATGATTAAATTCTTCCAAAGTCTTAAAAACAAGTGGCTGCCAGTCTAACCGAATTGTGACTGAAAATCCGCATTCATATTATCCATGATCCATGGAGCGACTGTCATCAGTCTGACCTCCAACAAACCATCACTGGCTCATGTCTCTGACTACCCGTAACGAGATTTCAGATATTAGTATGACATTAAGAATAACGTATCTTTCGAGATTCTACGTGACAAGACTCATGGAGAATGTTTATTTATTTATTTATTTATTTGGGAAACAAACAGATTCAATATAATATTTTTACAAACATAATATAAATAGAGCATCATCCAAAATAGTTTCCACAATTAATTTAATACATATTATAAAAGTCAAAGCAGGGAGAATAATAAATTATAAATTTAATATGATATAACACGGCAAATTATTGTAAATAGTGAGAGCAAAGAACAAGAAGAGAAAAGAGATAATGATTTACATTTACATATACCTATCAGCCAAAATTTGTGATACATACATTTTAAATTTCTGGAGAGAAAGGTGAAATATATCAATATGGTTATTGTCATGAGATGTTAAATCGTTATAATGCCGACATATTCTTTTAGTGACAGTGTTTTTGCCGTAATTGGTATTCGATTTACCAACATGAAAAAGACAAGCCTTTCGCGCACCTAGTCGTGGACATCCTATACCTATCTTACTAATAAGGTAAGGGGAGTCTAATTCATTTCGAAGTATATTGTTTAGATGTTATCGGAATATACAGGATTTATAGTAAGTAATACGATAATGAGTTTTCTATCTATCTATCTAAATAACTGACTGAACCGTAGTATATCGTCTTGTAATAATATAGATACTTATTACATTTTCTTTGATTTGTCATTGATTGGAAAGAAGTACCTAAATAATCGAACAATGTTCTTCCAGTTAGCGCCAGCGTGCTCGTCAGTGCTGTTCCGGTGCAGCTGGCGCGGGCGGCTGGTGCCGTGCGACGCGCTGTTCGCCACCAGGCTCACGCCACTCGGCTTCTGCTGCGTTTTCAACGCGCGATACTAGTGAGTTGATTAGTTTTGACTTGTATATGGTACATTTTTACGATGTATAAGATATATAAGAGAGGTAGGGCACCATACTGGCGAGTAAGCCCGATTGGTAGAGGACCACTCCACTTTACCCAAGATAATCGCCAAATAACTACACACAGCGGCTGCGGTGTAGTTGTGTTCCTGTGTGTAATTACAGGTCTCCAACGCTCATAGGCGGGTCGTAAGCGTCTTTGCCATTAAAGTAGTATACAAAAATTGTATTTTAACGTAACGCTTCTCAAAACTAGAGTACTGTAATGGTTGTTTTTCCATCTTCAGCTCAGTAGACGCGCTCAACAAACCGCAAGTGTTGGACCTGATCGGTCAGAACTACGGCCTCGGCGTTGTGATCACTGAGAACAGGGATGACTTCAAGTATATGCGCCGTAATGCGTATGGAGCTGAGGTACGAGTATGTACACTTTCGACCTTATAGTTATCCACAAAGACTTGTCCTGCTATGGTTCTTTTGACCTTCAGTTGGTACCTATTGTGTGTAGATGTTGTTGTTCGAGGGCTCAGAGTATCCTCTACTGGAGAGCGGGGACGTGCGCTTGTACCCCATACCGCGCAACCAGTCGCTGTACATCAACATCAGATCTGTGACGCAGCTCGCCGATGATGACATCAAGTATTATAGCGAGGAGTGGGTAAGTACCTATACATAATGTAGAGTTAAGTGGGAAGTATTATATACTTACGGCGCATTACAATATTACACTTTGTACAATTGAAATGATAAAATGAAATTAAAAGTGATTTATTAGTTTTAACAAGTTTGATAGCCTGTATGAGGAGACTCCGCTCCTCCTTATCATGACAGTCATTAACACTTGTTAATATAACTTTGAACAAACTTGAATTACCTTTACCTTTTTTACAAGTATTAATCATTGACAAGGTGTTGTCCTACAGTAAAATAAACAAGGAAAATGGAAAATCCTCAACGCCGCAGGTGCTTTATTTTCACGTTTATTTTACATCAAACTGAAACTTTGGATAGTAAATACACTCGTGAGCAAAAAAATCGACTCACCCTATACTTTCCCAATGAAAGGGCTCTAGACCTAAAATTAAAACCTTAATTTCATTTTAGGTCTTAATTTTTTTTTTAAACATGCTGGTAATCTTTTAACATGCATAAACATAAAGATAAAGAAGGGAAATAGGAAAGAAAAACACAACTTTAAATCAATTTTCTTTTAATTGTTACATAAAAATTGATTCAATATTTGATGTTACCACCCCTAGCTCTCATAACAGCCTCTAATCGGTTATTCAGTGCTAGTAAAAAGCTCCATTGTTCTTCAGTCCAACGTGACGTGTTCTCTAGACAAACGAAATCGGACTGCTCGATGGCCTGGTGTCAATTTCGGGCCCGTTGCTGATCTTTTCGGAGTTAAGGCCTTAAGTCGTCTTCTCACCGTCTAGGAACTGACAGCTACGCGCGTCACCACATGTTTCTCTGAGCTTCTGTTGAACTCGAACTCCGGTGAGGGAACGAGTTTTCAGCGAAGTGGTGACGACGAATCGATCGACCCTTTCTGAAGTCGATCGTTTTCTGCCAGAACCTCTTCTCCGGTTCTGGAAACCGCTGACTGGCTCATATGCAGTGTCCGAGCAACTTGACGTTAACTAAGGCCTTGTTGCAATAACGTAACTGTATGTGCTGTGTTCATTTGAGGGAAATGTTCTTGCTTGGAAAATGCGGAGATGTGTACCTGTTGAAGTTTCACGGCCTACTGATAAGGGTACAATCCTTCTAGATGTTCAAGGCGACCCCATAGAGGTCGCTGGAAAGCATGTCGGGGCAATATTGATATTGAATATTGATGCCTCCTGATTGCGGCCTCGTTCGCACCCGGTTAACAAGCCGGTCGGGCATGGGGTGTGCGATCGGCGGTGCGACTTTGCGCCGACAGCTTGTGGCTTCGCGTGGCAGAGTGTGGCTGCGGGCCGCTGATAAGGGTAAAAGTTGTTACATTTTACGATCCATAAACTATTGTTAGGTATTCTTAAAGATAACACTGCTGTATTTGATTATCTTTTAAAGCCAAGACTTAGAACTTAAAATCAAATTTAGGTTTCAATTTTAGGGCTAGAGCCCTTTCAGTAGGAAAGTATAGTGTGAGTCGATTTTTTTGCTCTCGAGTGTAGTAGACGGTGGATGCGACACGTCGCGTCGCACTTTTAAGCGTCTGTAATTGAAAATATTTATTGTGTTCGTGATGGTAAACTGTACTCTGCAGAAATGATGAACGTAATGTCGTTCATGTGCGTATTGGTGGCGCCATCTTCGTGTATCTCTTGTCAATTGTGCAGCGAGGCTGTCGAAGTGAGGGGCCGGGCCAGTCGTGGTGCCTGTCGAGGTGCCGGCGCGCCACGTCCGCGGCGCTGTGCGACTGTGTGCCGTACGCGCTGCACGGCGCCGGCGCCACCGACCACGACGACGACGACAGGCGCGTGTGTGCGCTCCGGGACCTACCTTGTCTTAACAAACATAGAGGTATTACACTGTCGAGGTATCAAGCTTTTTGGTAAACGCCTGGTGATTATACTTTTGCAAAGATATGATGATATGAGGCATTGTATGTGACCCATCAGGTACGTGCGACACGTGCTGTGGTTTTGATACGCTGAAACATTTAGAAAAAGTATTGTAATTTAAGTATGTCATGTAAGTATTATTTTGTCAGTAGGTTGATTACTTTTATGAAATCATAGACAGTAACTGTAATTTAATCTCTGCAAGCAACATCGGTCCCTTTTAGCAAGTTCTCAGATAGATAGTGAATATCACTATGAGGTAGAATTGGACTGACCTGTTTAATGTACCTATATAATATACAGAAAAGTTCATGTACCTGTACCCGGGCACGGCCGCCGACGATGACCCACACCTCAGTGAGGAGATACACAACGGACTGGTCTGCGAGGAGTGTCTCGTGCTGTGCAGGCGACAGCTCTACCTAGCGGATATCTCCTACTCCAAGTACTCGCAGAAGACGAGCATCTTTCGCAACTTTCTTACGTAAGCAACTTTCTTGTTACGAATTGAATAACTGTTCAGTTGTATAATTTTGTACTAATCTAAATATACGACTTAAGGAAGTGCCGTAAATAGCCCTTTTTGCGCCCTGTGCGAGCTTCTTTAACTGCGCCCTTGTTTTTTTTTAGATATTATAGGTACCCTAGAGTAATTCTATATATGGGCCTACTTTATTTCATTCAGTGTGATAAAATAAAGCACAAGGAACTTTGTGATGGTGGACTAATTATCTTATATTTTGGAAGAAAATCTATTTTTACACGCTTTTTATTAGCTTCACCTGTATGTTTGTAACCGACTTCTTTGGGCGCGATTTTGACCCACTTTAAACGGCCAGATTTCGTTCAAACTTTGTAGATTTATCGAGGATCGATGACAATACACTAATTTGATAAAATTATAAATAATAATATTATTACTAAAAAGTAAAAAATAAATAATACATAAAAACACGCTTTTTATAGAAAACCGACCTAAAAAATAGAAAATAAATTTTAATAAATTTAAATTAAGATGAAATTAAGAATAAAAAATTTATATTTTATTTTAAAAAAAGCGTGGGGTGCTTTTACGATATTATCAAAATGAAAATATTTATAACTTTTGACACCATGCACCTCACGCTTTTTTTTAAATATTTTTTTTTTAAATTCTTAATTCCATCTTAATTTAAATTTATTTTCTATTTTTAGATCCGTTTTCTATAAAAAGAGTGTTTTTTAGCTTTTTTTAACTATTATTTTTTAAATTCTTAATTTCATCTTAATTTAAATTTATCAAAATTTATTTTCTATTTTTGTTCAGTTTTCTATAAAAAGCGTGTTTTTTTAGTTTATTTTAACTATTTTTTTTTTTTAAACAACTGATGTGGGCAAACAAGCAGACGAGCCATCTGATGTTAAGTGGATCCTTCACCTATTATACCACCCACTGTGTTTCACTCACCAGTGCATCTGCACTGCTCAAGATTGATTTTTTGGGCCACTATGGTCGTCATACTTCTATAATATAATTTTAACAAAAAAAAAAAACGACTTCAGTAAGTACGGCAAGTTGCAGTATTTTCAAAAACCTTAAACCCCTAGTCTAATGTAGGTATATATTTAAACAGAATTAACTTTCATGCAAACTCTTATCTCACTTTTCCTCCCTTAAAGACGGTTCTTTTTAATCTGATAATTTACAGCTATAGTGCAATCTCATGACCATTCAAATAAGCCCAAATACGGCTAGATTACATTGTTTAATTATGAAGTTCCGTTGGCTAGCGAACATGTCACGCCGGGACCGATTTACGTTGACGGTTCGATGCTCGAAGTTGTTCGGGAATATATCTACCTTGGGCAATGTGTCCAACTTGGTAGAAACAACTTCGAGAAAGAAATCAACCGCAGGATCCAGTTGGGTTGGGCAGCATTTGGCAAACTACGTCGGGTTTTCTCTTCGCCTTTACCGCAATGCCTGAAGACGAAAGTGTTCGATCAATGCGTCCTACCCGTTATGACGTACGGTGCCGAGACGTGGACGCTCACAGTTGGACTAGTCCACAAATTGAAAGTCACACAGCGGGCTATGGAGCGAGCTATGCTCGGCGTCTCTTTGAAGGATAAAATTCGCAACGAGGTAATCCGACAAAGAACCAAAGCTGAAGTGGCAATGGGCTGGTCACATCTGCAGAAGGACCGACGGCCGATGGAGCAGACGTGTCCTGGAGTGGAGACCACGACTCGGTAAGCGTAAGGTAGGGCGGCCCCCAGCTAGGTGGACCGACGACCTTAAAAAGGTCGCTGGGGCGCACTGGATGCGGAAGGCGGAGGACCGTGTGCTATGGCGCGTGTTGGGAGAGGCCTATGTCCAGCAGTGGACTGCGATAGGCTGATTGATTGTTGGCTAGCTACCGGCTTTATCATCAAATAGTTGCTTAGAAACCATAATGGAAAGTTATCTAATCGCCATTCGTAAAATACCTACTTTTATGGAGAAGTTCAGGTGGCCATCTGTGGTCTTCTTCATCAGTTTTACTTCATCATATTATACTTTCTGAATGCAAATGTTTGATGTCTTGTTATAAATATTGAAATTGCTATATGTGTGCCTATAATTTTTGAGGAGTTCCCTCAATTCCTCATGGATCCCATCATCAGAATTTTCTTTTGATGAAAATAGGACCAAACTGGAAGTATGTCCAGTTTGGTCTTCATACCACCTCCTCGTTTTTGAAGTCGGTTAAAAATAAAAAAATAACACCCTGCAAAGCTTCAGTAAACTGTAAATTATTTAAATTTTAAGTACATCTCGGTATAGTAGAGTTTTGAATAAGGAAGGTAGCATATTATAAATTGCGTTTAAGTATGAATTGATGAAAAAACGTTTATTCGAAACTATTTGCAAGATTATTCACAACTACACAATACACAAATGAATGAGACCACAAATGAATGAGTTCAGATAGTAAAGATTTATTAAAGCAAGCCAAATACTTTTTTAAAGATTTACTTTTCGCGCTTTCATCATTGCGAAATCGTTGATAACCTTTTCATAAGACAGGCACCGTCCTATGTCGCGTTCAATTGACAAAATCGCTAGGCCGATCAACCTTTCTTGGCCAATCGTCGAGCGCAAGTAAGTTTTTATAAATTTGAGCTTACTGAATGATATTTGCAGGAAGCTACAGTTACTGGCATTGTTATAAAATCATTATAGCGACTACTACATTGGGAAACATCTCTCTTTTAAATCTAGTTCGACTATAGCTTTAAGAAGACCCATATTTTAATTACGGTCACATTTATCAAATGATGTGTCTAATTCAGACCAAAATTCAGTAGCATTAGTATCTGCTGAATATTTGAAATTTTCAAATCAGCGGCATGTTTTTTAGTACACAAATACGCTCTTGCGCTGCCAAAAAAAGGAGCTTCAAACTTAATAGACTTTTTTATGATACTGGCATGTAGGTACGTATGTGTTGGAATCGAACACTAGGGGCACAGCGGGAACTTATCAGGGGCTAACCGAAAAAATTATAGTCCTGCCTGGTCTGGCCATTCTTGCGCCCCCCAGAGTCTACGCCCTGTGCCTGGGCACCGGTGGCACCGCCCTATTTACGGCACTGTAAGGATGCTCCTTGCCTTATATATCAAAATACTAACGACTTAGCAAATAGTGAACGTCATTCAATCGGTAACAAACAAGATTAGGCCAAAATCCGTAGCATGTAATCTATTAGAACCAAATGAAAATAAACAGCTCTCAATCGACAGAATTAACACATACTTTACTAGTGTGGGAAAGCAACTTGCTGAGACTATACTAAATAGCCCTCAATTAACAATTCGGTCTAAAACCAAAGAATCCCTCGTGTTACTGGAAACGGATGAGACTGAAATTGAGACCCTAATCATGTCCTTAAAAAGTCAATGCGCTACTGGATGGGACAACATCTCATCCTGTTTCCTAAAAAAAACAAAGCCATCATTATTCCTCCTCTCACGTATATTTGCAACTTAGCTATTCAAACTAGTATATTTCCGGAATCATTTTAAAGAGCGATTCTTCATCCTATCTATAAGTCTGGGGATCGGGACCGTGTCGAAAATTATAAGCCTATCTCGGTTTTGCCTGTAATGTCCAAGATCTTGAAAAGAATTCTCAACACCAGACTGATAACATATCTAGGAACTCATAACTTACTATCAGAAAACCAGTCTGGTTTTAGAAAGAAGGTATCCACAACCGATGCCACTCAATTTGGTAGATATGTTAGTTAGGAAACGAGAATGAAAGCAGAAATGCATAGCACTGTTCCTGGACCTAGCCAGGGCTTTATAAGATAAGATAAGATAAGATACGTTATGTCTGGTTTACATGAACGATCTTTGTGACCTTAAATTAGACCACGGATCAATTATTTCCTACGCAGATGATACAGCACTGGTGTTCTCATCTGACACCTGAGCTAATACGTATTGTCTAGCTCAAAATGGCTTCAATGAGGTCTGTAAATGGCTAACCGACAATGTCCTCACTCTAAATGTAACAAAAACAAAAGTAGTCGACTTTACCATTCGCTCACTTATCCCGGTCGACAGTTCTCTACAAATATCCACAAGCTATAATAGTAGGTACTTAGATATGTTTTATAGTAGATAAGGTAACATCTATAAAATATCTTGGCATAGTGATTGATAGGAATCTAACTTTTCAACGTCATATTGAGTAACTGTCAAGTAGGGTGCGTAAACTTATTTATGTTTTTAAAGAATTACGTTACTCCGCGGACGCCCAAATTATGAAGATGGTCCGCCTAATGGTAAGCAGTTACCGTAGCCTATGAATGTTTGCAACACCAGGGGTGTCACTCACGCGTTGTGAGATAATTTGCATCACACGCACCACCCATTTATAAACTCCCACACATACTCACAGTCAGCATGCTCACAACAACATACACAGGTAATTTCTTACCTACCACATGCACCACCGATCCACGACCGATATGTATTGTATATTATTATTTTAGCTTAAGTACTTTTGTAATGTCGGTCTTGGTGAGAAATAAATGTTTTTCTTTTCTATTACCTGCTACAAAACAAGTTCGTACAGCATCGTCTGTTGTAATATAAATAACGTAAAGAAATGTTTTCAGTAACGCACACCAAACTACCACAGAATAGATAAATATAATCGCTTTGAGTAGCTCACTACACAGTGTATGTCTCCGTCCGTACAGGGAGGGGCTGACGCTGGTCAACTCGTCCACCATACGTCTGTTCTACAACCTGGAGCATCACGACCACTACTCGCTCCAGGCCTACGTGCGCTGGTACGAAGTCCTCGGTATGGCTGTTTTATACATATTTATATGTATATACCTTTATTTACGCACAGTAATATTATTGCACTAATATCACTCAGCCACACAACGCCTTATAAACTATAATAGCAAATTACCATACTGCGGCGTTGCCAAAAGAGGTCATAATATTTTTGATAGTTTAGTTATTGAAGTACATGATGACCTCAGTAAGAACCTAGCTAGACTGAAAAAATACTGGAAAAATTTACCTTAGCAGCTCAAAGTAAACTATGATACTAGCATTAACTAGAATGAGAATCTATATGGATGCATCCAATAGTTGGAGTATCTACTACAAAAGGATTCATTAATAAAATCAGTAACAAACCAAGTACTGGCGCTAATCATTATGTATTCATTATCGTGATATGCTACCTACTTATGTTGAGGTAAATTAAAACTAGTACTTAGATTTTAATGTATTTTCCAGTAAAACTAAGCACACAATGGACAGTGGTGGCCGGCGTGTCCGCGCTCGGAGTCGTCGAGTTGTTCTACCACGCCACCTTCAGGTGGGTGCACCACTTCGTCCATAGGATGAGGTTAGCCAATTTGCGACCACCACTGAAGTTACATTAACCAATTGAACTTTTACTAGTGCCATCTAGTTTTGTCATAAAAGTTCTCGTGATTATGTCTAGATGGCGCTTTTACAATTTGTTGGCAACTTTTCTTAAATTCGGATTTTTTATAAACATTCTGTTTCCAAATTCTTAATACTAAATAGAAATATAATTAATGTATGGAAAGGTTGCCTTAGTCGTTTCTAATTAATAAAGTCCAACTTCATTAATATCTGGTCTCAGAGTTTATTAAAAGCGACATCTATTGGTGTGAAACTGAACTACTCAGTCGCGCCATTGTCATCATGGTAGAAAAATGTATCATGAAAATTTATTTCTTAATCATTAAAAAGAGATTATTTTTTACTGCGGGATATTCTCCAAGGATACTGTTTGTTTTCCAAATAAAATAAAAATAAAATAAATAAATAATATATAGAGGGGGTTAAAAATGCCCTAAGTGTCTTCAAGAAAAGTATGTTCCTTACATTGCCGATGGTTTTGTTTATTTGATTTTGCTCAACTTAGCGAGTTCTATGCTGTGCTCCCACAGATACTCATTGCAATTATTGTAATAATGTACTTAGAGTTAGACGCTTGAATTGAAATAAATGATAGCCATTGATGTATAGGTGAGCTGTTTATTTTAATGTCACATACCTGACTACCTAGAAGTTCCAAATAGGTACCTTTCCTTTATGTTATTTAGTTATCTAGATACAGCTATATAAATTATGTCTGGTAACCTTAATTTGAAAAAATTAAGGTACCTACCACTATCTCTGAAGTCCACGGATGCGTTTGTTGGTAGGCTCGCGCTCGACCACGATCTCGCCCTATCACGTAATCTACAAGGAGCACGCCTGACTATGGTCATATGTAGGTTACACTGAATCATATGAATGTATATCTATACTAATATCATTAAGAGAAAAGATTTGTTATTGAAATGTTTATATGTTTGTAATTAATAAACTCATAAACTGCTGGAACGATTTTAAAAATTCTTTTTACCAATAGAAAGCTACATTATCATTGAGTAACTACGGCTATAATAATAGTAGGTATATTTTGTTTTAATATTGGGCCCCTACAAAAACTAAATAAATGTAAATGGTGCTAATAGCTACACCTGTTTTACTAGGTATTATTAGGAAGCTATTAGGTATGTTGTAGAGGCCAGGTCACACTTCTCTGAGCAGAAGACAACCTTGAATATATAATAATTACTTAGTTACCTACCTATCTAAATTAGGCATAATTATCTCAATCTTAATTATTTACCATTACAATATCAAACTCAATATACTACCGGCAGCCTTGGACGAAGATAAAGTATCCTTACTAATATTTTAAATGTGAAAGTTTGTAAGAATAAATGGATGGATGGATGTTTGTTACTCTTTCACGTGAAAACTACTGAATGGATCTAGACGAAATTTGGCACAGAGATGGATTATGGTCTGGAATAACACATAGGCTGTAGTAGTATAATAAAGAGATTTCTTACAATAATTAAGCAGTTGGCATCTACCTACTTAAGTAACATAACTTAAGATTAAATAATTAAAATAATAAATTGAATATTAACACTATATAATGTACATCAAATATACATAAATAAATAATAAAAAAATCTTAACTAATAATAAAAGCGTGTTATAAAGGACCAAAAGCTGTTCGTTTAGCGGATCGTTCTTGAGTGGCGACCACGTGCAGAGAACGCAGCATGGGACTACCTCCCACTAGGTGGACAAATGAAACACTGGATATAGGCAGCTTAGGATCTGCCATTGTGGAGACATATGAGGGAGGCCTACATTAAACAGTGGACGTAATCAGGCTGCAGGCTGAGATTGATGATTATGACTTACCTAGTAGGAAAACGGATAGCAAATACCACAGTCTAAGGATCTCTTTTCATAGAGACGAGAGTTCTTTACGCTGTGATAACTGATAATAGCACCCATATATGTCCCACTGCTGGGCACGGGTCTTCTCTCCTCTATCAAGAGAGAGAGAGTGAGAGGGTTTAGGCCTTTAATGCACACACGCTGGCCTAATGCGGAATGGTGAATCAGACATGTCTATAGAATTTCTTTTAACACATGCAGGTTTCCTCACGATGTTTTCCTTCACCGTTAGCAGATGGCGAATCTTTTGATTAGCATATATAAACTCCACAAAGTGAAATTCACATTGGTACTGCCCGGGATCAAACTCGCTCCTCTTGCGTGCAAAGTTGGTTACCACCGCTTAATAATTGATACTACCTTAGAATAATTATATGTTCCTATATGTATATTACTGTAGCACTTACTTACCTATATACCTACCTACATACCACCTAGTTATTTGACAAGTGTGGGACCTCGTAAGATGCAGCCATCTGTTATATAACACGCTGAATGTTAAACTATAACACAGTGGACTCCTCCACATCGGTGTCAAGGAAACAGGCCAGTTTTAGAGGTGAACAAACTCGCACATATGTTTGACGTTTGTCTTAAGTGTAATAACTTATATATGTTTGGTTTGTTGTGGAGGTTGTTTGGTAATATTATGTTTGCTTACATGTATTAATAGATAAATCGAATCGAAGGTTGAATCAAAATTAATTTATATTTACATAGGTAACTTGTTTTTGGTTTCCAGCTTCATTCGTTTTCGTACCTAGTCCAAAAACCTAATTTGTTAATATTTTAAGTAGGTATGTACTCTAAATAATAGTCTATATTTGATCAAAGACCTAGTGTTGCTCCTGTGGCCTGGCTGCACTTCGGTGATCAATATTTAAATATCAATTACCTACGTGACAAATAGAAACATCAGTCAGCATTTATATCAATTTGAAATCCACAGATAACCAATATGATATAGGTAAGTACTATATAATATAACCAATATTGTATATAAATCGATAGCATCAACAACAACGATCCATCATCAAGATTATATCCGCAGGCCATAACTCTTGCTAACTGAACATAATTCACGCGCCAACCGTCCGCGTCCACCCGATACCATCCCACAGATAATAATCTGCCAAACAATGGCGGTTGCATACAATTCTAATAAAACACACGTATATTATATCAGTTGCAGTATTTTATATTTGTCTAAATACCATTAAAACTTAATACGAAAGCCGCTATATATAAGTTATATGTTATGTCCCGTGAAGTATATTGTTACGATCGATAAATTACTATCGTTAAATTCAAACACATTCACATTGTGGTCCGTTTGTTGGGATCTTTGTAGCTCCGATTCTAAGATGGAGGGATTCGCAACAAAAATATCTGTCGTGCAAGGCAAAATAATTGAAGTAAACTAAGAAGTCAGCTGTAGCTTGTCGAGGTTGACTGGATCGTTGGGCACCTCTTCCCCGGCAGGCTCACCAGGCGCTGGAGACGATTGTGGGTCGCCGATGATCGATGGTATTACCTGGCAAATATTATTTTATGTCAGAATCATAAACTGTTGTTTTTATTTAAAGTTTTTAAATAAATAAATAAACATAAAAACATTTGCCACTTTTCCTTGTCTCGCTAATTTTGTCTTTTGTCTCACTAAACTTGCCACATAGAAGTGTCAACACTTTACAAACGTACTCGCGTCATTTCACCCAAGTCTATATTATATCTGCCGTCTCAACATTTACCAAAGTGTCAAAAATTGTAGCCATTTTAGCTTCACTACAGTAGTTACAAAAATGCCCTTTACTTGTTGTCCAAGCATGACGAGGATCTGCGCGACCTTCTTGATTGTCTCCAGATCTGGAGATGGAGGAAACGATAGACGACCCTCCTGAAGCCGCGAGGAGTGTTCACTCAGCCTAGACGTCAGGTCGGAGACCAGGGTCAGGGGAAGACCTTCGGCCTGATGAAGTTAACACAAATATGTCAATTAATACTAATATTACAAAACTATCGTATGGGGTCAACAACAATGTACAATGTGCACTCGTACAGTCTGAACCAATTGAATTGACTACGTTCAATAATAGACAGAAGTGCACTAATAAAGGAGTAAGAGTCGACTATCTATACTAATATTATAAAGCTGAAGAGTTTGTTTGTTTAGTTGAACGCGTTAATCTCAGAAAGTACTGGTTTGATTTGAAAAAAACTTTTTGTTGAATAGTGCATTTGTCCAGGAAGGCTATAGGCTATATAACATCACGCTATGATCAATAGGAGCGGAGCAGTAGTGAGATATGTTGCAAAATCGGAAAATGTACCAAATTACAGTACACGCGGACGTAGTCGCGGGCGACCCCTAGTTAATTATAAATTCAGTGCAGACCAGCTCGCGTCCAGAACTGCTATTACTGATCTTGAGTTACGAGTAAATTGAACATCACTCAATCTATCAAAGCCACGAACACGGTTAAGTTAAACAATAATATAAAAATGTATAGACTGATTAAAACGAAGGATTATAATACATATATTATGTTATGTTAATCGTGCAACCTACTGTATATTACTTACAAGAGGAGTTCCGCAGGTACCTCCGATGACGAGGCCACCGACAAGCCACCACACTACTATTCTCGACATCATACTGACCACACTAACGCCACACGATACCCTCGCATACTGTCTTATATCCACCAACCTTCTGCACATAATAGACCAATTCCATACAATTGGTCATTTTGTGCTGATTGTTGCAAATCAGGTGGTTTTCCCGACCGACGCGACTTGGTCGAGTTGTTATGTTTATTTGTTTAGTATTACTAGCGATAATACTGATTTGCTTAGAAACTATATTTCCCAGATATTTACTACATATAACCTACATTAAACTCACACTATTATATTAAAGTGAAGCTACCACATTACCATACCGAGTTAACTGGGGCGACATTCAAATTATGGGGTGAACTTGATGATTAAAATATTTTTTTGAATTTATACGTGTAACTCTCTAAAACGAAACGCAACGATATTTTTTATTTTTGATCTGGCATCTTTGACCGTTCCGCAATCTTCTCAGGTGATTTCTTTGCCTGTGCGCCGTTTTTTGTGGGAGCAAAATAATATTGTAGTTCATTAGCATTTAAGGTAAGAAATACATCTTTGACTAACTCTGATTGTACAAACTAAACCGTTGCAACTAAGCGATTGATATTTACGTAGTTAATTATTGGTTTTATAGTAAATAAGGGCATATATTGCATTTTTTCATATCTCTGCTAGTTTGGCTTAGATTAAGGTTAATTTAATCAGGGAGACTTTGATAGTTGGTACGGGGCTACATTGATAGCAAACAAAGTGACCCCTTTAGAATGCTACATTTATTTCTTATGTTGTTTTCATGGATCATCAATTTCACCCCTATTTATTTTAGATTTATACTGGAAAATGGTACGCAAATATAAAAAAAACACCGGGTACCCAGAATTATAGACATTACACCCAGGAGACGCTAGAAAAAGCACTCCAGATGATCATTGACGGTGAGACGGCCAGCAGGTTTTTAGAACAACTTCTTTTTCGCTTGACGAAGAAAAGTTCTTTTTTAAAAGCAGCTAGGTACTACGTGCGCAGACTGGGGTTTTACCTTTATCTTCGTTCGACTTGAGGATGATTGCTAAGTCCTATCTAGACAGACAGGGCAAAACAATTGAAAATTTTTCTTTTTAATCTACCAGGTGTAGATTGGGCCATGAGCGTGCTGAAGCGACACAAAGGTGAATACGGACAAAAGGTTGCAAGTAACATTAAAAGGGCAAGGGCTCATAGTCTTGCACTCTTGACATTTTTTTATTTTTTTATTTTATGTTCCAATAGTAAAATACCTATCTGAATAAGCACTATTATTTTATTTCATTGAATTTTTAGTATCAAAGTATAACACATAAAATCTTTAATCAAATTCACCTCTTACATCAAAGTCGCCCCAAAATTAAATAAATAACTGTAGTTTCGAATTGCTATGGTGAATAAAATTTTTTTTTTTCGTGTTTCTGTTCCTTTGAGTGGTATCTTTCATATTCGGCATTAAAAACTCGGGGCATCAAAATCACCCCACATCAAGTATAAAGTTGATAGCAAAGTTTTTATTTTTTTATATAAAATCTAATCAACCGATTTTTTTCCTTTTTGTCATATCTACTCTTTGGTATCTTCCCATCAATTAGTATTTTTTTCCGAACATTTTACCTACATCTGCCTATTTTATAACTATTTGTTACTTAAAACTTAATCAAAGTCACCCCAGTTGACGGTACTACACAATATATAGAATCATTAAATTCAATTTTTGACTTAAAATGCTAGCAAAGCGCCCCGCTACCGACAGACTCATATTTTCTATCCTACCAGTTTTTCACCCTATTGTGTTTGTATGGTGTTTTTGGTTGCATAAATAATACTCTGACATTAATAGTAAATTGGCTAAAGTTAAATAATCTACAAATTAACTTGATGAAGACAAATTATATTAATTTTAATAATTCTAAGACATCTAATTTTAATATTAATTATGACGGACAAAGACTAATGAATGCTAATAATGTGACATTCCTTGGACTAATATTAAATAATACATTTAACTGGAAAGAACACATAGAGAAAGTGAGTAACAAAGTAAATGGATTTTCATATGCACTATATAAATTAACAAAAATAGCTAATAAACAGACAGCCTGCATAGCCTATTTTGCTTATGTAGAATCGATACTTAGGTACAATCTACTAATTTGGGGAAATGGCACAGAAATAAATAAAGCGTTTGTTGCACAAAAGAGGTGCATTAGGTCGATCTGTGGTGTTGCTCCTGACGAGCCCTGTCGGCCATTATTTAAACAATTAAAAATACTTCCTCTGCCTTGTTTGTATATATTAGAAGTCGCCAAATTTACTAAACAGCACCCAGAAATATTTCAACAGGCTAAAGATGTTACCCAGAGAACTAATATTAGAAAACCAAACAGACTAGTTGTTGACACAATCCCTAGAACCAATAGAATGCAAAACAATTGTTATAACATGTGTATAAAGATATGTAACAAAATCCCTATTAAGGAATTGCCTTACAATAAATATGTAGCTGCACTTAGTTGTTGGCTGTTAGGAAATACCTTTTACACGGTGAAGGAATTTCTAACAAAAATTAATTAAATGTTTCTGTATAATATGATATTTTGTAAAACATTTGCATGCTGTTTAAATAGCTAAATATGATAAGGACGATTATTATCATTATTGTAACACCTATGTATTATGTACCCTATTTATGGCAAATAAAATATTTGAATTTGAATCACTTTCTGCACTAACTAATTGTAACACAAACAAAATTGTAACCACATATCTGGCGATTGAAAAGAGTGGCCTGAGTTACTTGCCGATTCTTTCCTTGGGCTCTACCCCTGTCTGTTCAGTCAGCGAACCCGGCAGTAGGCATATTAGCTGACGTCTCATTTGGCATTTTTCATTGGCCTGCATAAGTGTCACAGTGTGATCTATACGAATAAATGATTTTGAATTTGAATTTGAAAAAACTTTGTACATATAACGTATGTACACACAGCAACGGTGTTGGCTGTACAGCCCCTCTAGACAAGTGGCATAAGCGATAGTCGAATCAAAAAGTCAAAAAAGCAAATGTATGAGATTTGACGTAAGTTTCCGACATTATATCGTAGACTTACGTCAAATCCCATACATTTGTTTTTTTGACTTTTCGATTTGACTACTGTTTATGCCACTTGTCTAGAGGGTCTGGGCCGCTATATGAAGATTCGTTTTTTAGGAAAACCAATGTATGAATTTGTGTAAAATATATTTTTCTCTGTAGGTTTAGTCTAATTGTATACTGTTACCAAATTCCACAGAAATATATACAATGGTTTTCTTAAAAAAACGAATCTTTATATAGCGGCGCTATACAGCTAACTCCGTTGCTGTGTGTACATATGTATTCCTGGGATACCAATCGGAGACACATCTAGACCTCGCACATACAAAAATTCTGTTTAAGTCATAACATAACTGTTATCTTGTTTTGTCCTACGTGTTGTCGGAAGTATTCAAGTTGCCCAAATGGCTGTAACGGGTTTACAATGACGTCAGAAAATTTGAAGGTAATAACTTCTTACTAAGTCTCCAGTCTCCATACTGACTGGCATATTTATTGTTGCCCCTATCTGGCTATTAAATCGGTCTGCTACTGAGGTTTGGAGCAAACTGGTACTACTGGATTGTATAGAATCTCACATCCTTCACATACCTTATTCCATTTTAAGTGGTACCTACGTACGAGTAGTATAGGGAAAGACATATACGTTACAGAAAGCTACCGCCAATTAACTACACATGACGGTGTAGTTGTTATTCTGTCCATTAGTTTAGATCTTCAATGTTTATTTACGAGGAACGCCTTTAAAATTTACGTTTTCTGTAACACAAAACCCTATTGTTTACCTAATCACTATAATAATTGACTTCCTTGGTCCAGTGGGCGCAGTATGCGCCTGCTGTGCACGAAGTTGTGGGTTCGATTTCAACACAGGGACAAAACTTTGATTGACCCACAAAGAGTTGTTCTTAGTCTGGGTGTAATTTGTGTCCGTTATTTGAATGTTTGTAAAGTCTCCCGCAACACAGAGCTTGTTCTCTAGTGCGGGAGTTGTCTTTTTAATCAAACAAAACAAAAAGCGTTTGTTCACGGATTCTGCTCACCAATGTTAAGTATAGCCAGCTAAGAGGTAACCACAGAATTAATTGTTTCCTTGAACCACAAATCATTGAATAAATCGTGAATCGTTTGACGATACTCACTCAACTGTAGCTAAAAGGTTAACTAATAAATAATAATGCAGTTGTAAGGTTGTACGTACACTTATGTATGTGCGGAAGTACTCGTAGTGTTACGGCAGTGGCAATGATGGTGTCGGTGATGTAAGGTGACCGCCATCAGCCGCCCGCCATGTGCATGCGCCACCGCCGCCGCAGCGCCGCAGCGCTAGCGTGGGTAGGTGGCGAACGTCGAGTAACGCAGCGCAATTACATAATGTGACGAGAGATTATTTTGTTTGTATTTATCATTCATTTGCTTTCAAATTATGCGTTAATATCCAAGGAAATTATGTTGAGAAGATAAGCACACTATACACTATCGTGAAAAACCCCTACTCTATACTAATATTATAAACTAGGGGTCGCCCGCGACTTCGTCCGCGTGGTAATTTGAAACGTCCCCGATTTTGCAATATATCTCACTACTGCTCCGCTCCTATTGATCATAGCGTGATGTTATATAGCCTGTCTGGATAAATGCACTATTAAACAAAAAAAATCCTATCGAACCAGTACTTTCTGAGATTAGCGCGTTCAACCAAACAAACCAACAAACTCTTCAGCTTCATAATATTAGTATAGATATAGATACGAAAGAAACTGTCTAAACTTTTCAGACCTCAACGGATCTTCAAGAAATTTGGTAACGAGATAGATAGTATCCTAAGGAAAGACATACGGACAGGTACATTTTATCGCGACAACCGGCATCCACGCGGACGGAGCCGCGAGCAGTGGCTAGCTAGTAATAACTAAAAATAAACAGTTGGATAATGTTGACACATTATTATGTACCAGTTCGTTGTTATGTACCTACATACAAACAACAAATCAACTCTATATCTATTGCATATCAAGCTTGTTTAAGTTATTTGCATGACAAGCGTTTCGAGTTATAATAAAATTCATATGTCATCATTACATTTAGTTATGAAGCATTACAATGTTTTTATTCTGGAGGCGGCTGCTTAGAAATTAGAAATATGAAAAAGTTTATGAATTACTTAGTTTATAATTGTAAAACAAGTTAAGAACGATCAATATTATGAACATAGGTAATCCCTTCACGTTTAGTTAAAGCTCTTATAATAAAGTAAAGCCACTTGGACAGATTATGGGTTACATCCATAGGCAACGGTAACTTCTTACCATCGGGAGAGGAGAGCCGTATTCTTGGTTCTCACTTTGTCTAGAAATAGGTCGAGAAACTTCGATACATAAGTATAAATAAATTCATATAAGCATATTTATTTTACCCATAAATGTTGAATACGAAGCCAACAAAGCGACCCGAATGGATATCGTATCTCAATGGAACCATTTATTTTTAGGATGTTTCAAATTTCAAAGGCGGGCACATAATTTAAATTGTTATGTTGAACCGTAGACGGGAATGCGATCAGTCGGAGGGTGGAGAAGGCTCGGCAATGAGTGGGGAGACGGGGGGGGGGAGTGTCGAGCGTGTCGAGCGTGCCGCCAGCATCCGATGCGTGCAGCTCGACCGACCGCACCGTGACACACACAACCATATTATTGGTCGCAGGGAACAAGACCCTTACACAGTTGTTTCAGTATAATAGAATGTATTTAATAGCATCAATAAAAATCTGTTGTCTGTATAATAAACGCCGGGACACGCGAGCAACACTGCAAAAAAGTCGTTGACCTTATGTTCAGCGAACATGCCGGACGCGCCACACAGCCTGCACCGGCGGCGCGGCACCGCCCACGGCCACCCCATCATGCCACACTTCGTAAAGGAATACCACATGTGGCTAGCTTAGAACGTCTCCACATTATATATACGAACAGCGAGCGAACACTTCGTCGCAAGTTGTTTGTCATTCCTTTGTGGTGGTGAGTTGGTGAAAGACTCTAAACAAAGGTTCCAGCCCTTAGCAAAAAAAAAACCAAAAACCGTTGGAAAGAAACTTTTAGTTTTAAAAACAAATTGTATGAATTAATTAATGTATAATTTCGCAAATGAGTATGCTTTTAATTACGCCAATTAAAAATGAAATGTTTTTCCCTGATCTATCCAATGATGTAGGGAATCATTGGATAGGTCGTTCAAAAGTATTGTGGTTGTGTGAAAACAGTTTTTCGATTTTTACAGCAGCATTCGGTTTTAAACTGACTTAAACAAAGAACAATACAGAGCGATAGGGAACAAAACCGATACCAGTCAATAAGAAGCGACTGATAGATTCAGCTAACAGTTATACTCGTATAACTACTGCCAATACTTTTTTATCTATTGAGTAACTTGAGTAACAAGATGAGATATCAGCAAAGCTGTCAAAAGTTTGTCGCAATGGGACGCAGCATCCTCCCGTCTCACCCATTATGTACGAGTAGGTACTTGTCAGGAGGAGTAGCGCTAATACCGCTGGGTAGTTATTGTAGTCTTATTATAGTGGGTCGACACGCCGCCCCGCGCGCCGCCGACAAAGTAACTCTATCATATTGAAGGTTTACATTGTTTAAGTGTTGTTGAGTAACGTGACGTTACTCGACATTGACATTTACTTGATAAACAAATACGTCCTTACCTCTAACATAATGATCAAAACAAACCAGTTATTTGAATGCACTAATTCATTAGATTTTGGCTTGTTATCTATACGGTCTGTACTATTAAGAATTCTGTGTCTTTACTTAGTCATACTACCTATAACACAAAGTCGCTTTCCGCTGTCTGTCCCTATATATTCTTAGATCTCCAAAACTCAGCAACGGGTTTTGATGCGGCTTTCACTATCATTCTGATAATTTCTTACGGGTGGTTTATTTTGTGTGTACCTGACAGTTTTTGTATAAAAAAAATTAAAACAACAACATCTGCGCCAGGTAGAGAATGCCTTTGGCATTAAAAAGATTAAGGTATTCAGTTACATGTTTATGTCCGCGAAATAACAACAGGATTTTGATTGCATGTTCGTTAGCCATGTCCACAGGATAACCACAAACAGATCTTTCTATAGTTATTTTTATGGTTGATATGTTCGCGTTTGGTCAAAGTACCTACTAAGTTCATAGTAACCTCCGGCGATGATTATGATACAAAATTATATACAGAAGAAACAAAAAGCTGTAATTGACTGTGTTCTGTTCTGCATGACTGAATTGCATTAAGGTATATATTCTTTATTATACCGCCAGATACGAGTAGGTGACTCGTATCTGACGGTATTATAAAGAATCGTCTTAACCAATCAGGCGGATAAAGATTTTATCTTTACATTTCTGTCTGATGTAGCGGGAGAGGACACGCCTCGTTTAATAACAGTAGTAAAAGTAAGTACCTACCTTAATCGAGTAGTTTTGGAAACAACACGCCGAGATTATTTTGGAAAAGTGCCGAATTAATTGGTGTCAGTAAGCCGTTAGTGTTTAACGGGCCGAGCAATGGAGTCGTGCCGCGCGCCGGGAGCCGGACACCGGCAACAAACGACGACCGGCGATGTACTCATATATGCTTAAACCGATGTTTTGTATGCGCTACGTTCGCTCTATGTACGACCTATATGTGGAACCGTTCGCGGTTTTTGACATATCGCCTTTTGGTTGCAATTTCGTTTTGGCAACGTGTCAGTCCATGCTGTTCGTTCATTTGAGTTTATAACTTTACAGTTATGCACCCATTACAGATATATACGAGACCAACTTTTGAGGGATTTGTACTATACATATTTATGACATGACTTAAAACTACTTAGAACCAGTACATACGCATTGCGGGCATCGAATAAAAAAAGTCAGACGAAGTAGGAAGTAAGTAAATAAATGGCTATTAGTTATGCTCAGAGATTGACTGATGCTATAGAGATGCAACGCAGGTACTCACGTACCTAAATCTTCTTATTAAAATTCAGCACTAAATCCTTGGGTAAACCTTGGAAACCCATACCTTTACCTTAGAAACCTCTAAACTTTTCACTTCTCAGAAGTTTGTTGTAAGAGAACTATCGCCTATGTACACAATTTTATTGATATCTATGTAACTCTATCTGTATTTCTATTGTGTACATTAAAGAATTAAAAATGAAATCTATCACTAAAGTGCTGGAGATGAACATACTTTTTACCCGACTACGGCGAAGCAAAAAGGAGGGTTATGATTTTGACCTGTATGTATGTTTGTATGTATGTATGTATGTATGTATGTATGTATGTATGTATGTATGTTCATCTGTTCCCGCATAACTTCTAAACTATTTATGATAACTTGACAAATGAGGTATCGTTAGAAATGTCTTGATTGTCTGCTGGTTATGGCTATGTGACGTCACAATAAAATCAATATGGCGTCCTCTGTGGGACCTGAAACCTAAAAATAAAAACTAAATTTCTTTAAAAAGTGCCATGATGGGTATCAAACGATAGGATTTAATTTGCAGGTTTCGAATATGTAAATATTACTAGCTTTCGCCCGCTGGTGTGCCTGCATTGTTTGTTTGTTAGTTGGTTTAGGTCAAATCTTGCTTGCAAGATTAGAAACACTTTTCAATGTTTGATTGAGCTGAAATTTGGTATACCGTCGGCACTTTGGTGACAATGTAATAATGTAATACCATGGAGCTGGTCTGATGATGCAGTCAGAAAATGGGCAAATGACCTCGTCAAATAAACAAGATATCCGCGTCGTGTTTAGGTGCAATGGATTCATCTTGACAAGTACTATATTCTTAGGTGGGTGTACAGGATATAATGATGAAGTCGAAAGATGGCCATAGGAACTCAGCAACGAAACGAGATAACCGCGTCGTGTTTG
This sequence comes from Trisateles emortualis, assembly GCA_947095525.1. Lineage (NCBI taxonomy): Eukaryota > Metazoa > Arthropoda > Insecta > Lepidoptera > Erebidae > Trisateles > Trisateles emortualis. The sequence goes on along the minus strand of OX352748.1, from coordinate 157,526 downwards.
GGTTCGTTACATATATCTTTACGAGTACTTTATACCTAGGTGGGTGTTCAGGACGTGGTGATGAAGTTGGGAAGTGGCTATAGGAACTCTTCAACGAAAAAAGATAGCCGCGTCGTGTTTGGGTTCGTTACATATATCTTTACGAGTACTTTATACCTACCTAGGTGGGTGTTCAGGACGTGGTGATGAAGTTGGGAAGTGGCTATAGGAACTCATCAACGAAAAAAGATAGCCGCGTCGTGTTTGGGTTCGTTACATATATCTTTACGAGTACTTTATACCTAGGTGGGTGTTCAGGACGTGGTGATGAAGTTGGGAAGTGGCTATATTAACTCTTCAACGAAACAAGACAGCCGCGTCGTGTTTCGGTTCGTTACATATATCTTTACGAGTACTTTGTACCTAGGTGGGTGTTCAGGACGTGGTGATGAAATTAAGACATGGCTATAGGAAATCTTCAACGAAACAAGATATCCGCGTCGTGTTTAGGTGCAATGGATTTATCTTGGCAACTGCTATATTCCTAGGTGGGTGCTCAGGATATAATGATAAAGTTGAAAGATGGCCATAGGAACTCTTCAACGAAACAAGATAGCCGCGTCGTGCTTCGGTGCGATAGATTTATCTTGTTGAGCACTATATTCTTAGTTGGGTGTTTAGGACGTGATGATGAAGTTGAATGGTGGCCATAGGAACTTTCCAACGAAACAAGATAGCCGCATTGTGTTTCGGTGCGATAAATTTATCGTGACAAGTACTATATTCTTAGATGGGTATTCAGGAAGGTGCCCATGAGAACTCTTCAACGGAACAAGGTAGCCGCGTTGCGTTTTGGTGCGATGAATTTATCTTGACCAGTACTATACTCCTAGTTAGGTGTTCAGGTTGTGATGATGAAAGTCGGAAGGTTGCCATAGGTACTTTTTAATTAAACAAGATACTTGTAGACGTATATTTGGGCTCATTAGATTTATCTTGACGGGATTACCCAAATACCCATCAAACCAAAATGGGTAATATGCTTCTAAGTTGTGACCTAGAAGCATATTAATACTACTAAGTGGTGTTTAGGGTGTGATATTGAAGTCGAAAGCTGGCCATAGGAACTCTAACGAAACAAGGTAGCCGCGTCATGTTTGTTGGATTTATCTTGACGAGAACTATATTTCTAGGTGGTGCTTAGGATGTGGTGTTGAAGTAAAAATCTGTAAATTACAAATATAAATAATAAAAATGATTTATTAGGCATAAAACTCATGCCCTAATAGTTTAGACTGTAAAAGTCTGATGACCTACAAAAAAGAATAAATAATATAGTTTTAAAATATGTTTTCATTTGCCATATTATATTATGTTATTATTATGTAATATGTAATGCAAATTTAATTTAATATTTAATGCCCCTCATATTTATGTTATATAATATGTAATACAAAATGAATATACATCCTAAAGCTGCATTGTATAATATTGTCCTAAAAATAAAACCCCAAAATAATTCAAATAAAATAAAGTTTAAAAACTAAAACCCGACTACTTAAAAATCGTCCTCTGAAAAGTATGAAATAAATAAATTTTGTATAGGTACAGAGGGTAGCCGTGGTCGTATGCCACCTTTTACATAACAATATAGCGATCATTAGGGCAAGGTGGCATACGACCACGGCTACCCGCTGTACCCATATAAAATTTATTTATTTCATACTTTTCAGAGGACGATTTTTAAGTAGTCGGGTTTTAGTTTTTAAACTTTATTTTATTGAACACATGTTATTGATAACTACTCATACAATACTCCATACCACTCGAAGTGCAAACGCTCCACCAATGTATGAATACATTGGTACACCAATACAATGCGGTTCTATAACTTAAGTTTGATATGTAGAAATAAGTCTCACTAAAACAGTACCTTATCAGCAGTGTTACAATGACGGGAAACAATTCCAATAATCTCATTCGTTACCACCTAGACGACAATACTTATCTATTATTAGGTACCTATATCTATAACATTTCTTTTATAACAAAAACGTGAATTACACAGAAATAGTAGATCGAGTGGAATGTCACATAATAATGTTGTAGCTGTATGTTGTTATCGGCACGTGACGCGAACGCGAGTGGAGCCACGAACGGAAGCACTTGTACTGTCATGTCCTATAAAATGTTTCATTACACATAATGGTCAGCTATCAGGCCAGCTGCTGAAGTGCCAAGTGGTCATGGCAATGGCCTCTGAGGACATGACACACAGGTTAGCGGCCTCCTTGGACGTGCGTCAAGGTTTTAATAGTCCTCAATGGACTAAGGTGTTTAGAGAAATTACAATAATAATACAATTAATTATGAAGTTTCGGAAATAATATATTTAAGTTTATTTATAACTGCAGATTACAAACGTATCTAACTGTTAAATATTGGGTATAATTTATATTCTCATTAAAAATATTATTTTCTAAAGTACAATAAAAAGATAGCTAAATAGATACTAATAAGTAAAAGATATGCTATAGTTACAGATATTTTTTTGACATAGAACAATTAATGTATGTAGGTACTTAATTATAATCCATTGACCACCACACCGTCAATATTCCATAGCACCTCAAGCTCAGATTTGTTAATAGTACAGGTACTCAAGCTTAGATTATAAACCTACCTATATACTTAGGTATGTAGGTACTTTATGCAATATTCGGTCCAAGTTTCGTCCGTAAGTTAATTCGCCAATTTATTTCGTTCACACGAACTTCGTCATCCCCGCCGCTCCCTATGTCATCCCCTCAAGCTGTTATAATGTTGTATATGTGTTATACCCCATTAGCGATTATTTGTATCTATTAATAGGCAATTTTTTACAAAAAGGAATTTAGTAGATATGTATGTCGTTGGATCAAATATCGATCTCTTTTTTTCTCTCTCTTTTTTCCACATTTGGATCCTTTCCGCCCACTTCAGAAGTGGGCGGAAAGGATCAAATCAATCAAACGAAGGAAAAAGATAATTAGAAACCTCTAAAGATGTATGTATACTTGTAGTAGCTAATTAGCAAATTACGTATATTACAAAAACTGCATTAATGTTAGATAGTATGATGAGGTGTGACCATGTGACATAACTATATGGCCACTATTATACATTACAACAATAGAGTGATTGCATCAGACCTCGTCACTCTACACTTATCATCACTGTTCATCAGTCTCGCCAGCGGCAGCGTCATGTCGTCATGTGGACCGAGGCGAGGCGAGGCGAGGGTCACAGTCACAGCCTCGTCACATCTAAATGTCAAACTGTTCGCTTGTGTCATAGTATTGATGTTTAATGGCTTGTGATGACGAATCAAACTAGTAACTTCCCGATGTGATAGGTAAGCCCACCAATAGGAAACAACCTTTGGCTGTAATTATATATTTGATGGCAAATAACTTTATTACTTACAACACTGCAGTTATATATTTTCGGGGTCAAAATGCCGGAAATCTACGGCGCAGCGGCCACAGCGGCGACAGCGCCCGCCGCGCTCTAATATGAAGAATGATTGACCTTGCAATCTTATCTACAAACACACTGATCCGTACAGAAACAAATAAAATGTGGCAATCTTGTGTAGATCTCAACGTAAAGTTCATATTATAGCTATTCGTTCGAGAAATAATTCCGCTTAACATAGCCTACGACGTAGACCATAAAATAGGTGCTAGCTGCTACAGCGTTTATTATAGACAAATAACATGAGAAGAGAAAGAAGGAGTTATACGTACGTCTGTCAGTGGAGGTGAACGCTGCAGTGCAGTCAGTGCACTAACACTAACGGCCCTTTACAGTTATATTTTAATACCATATGACATAATATGGTAGGAACTACACAGGCTACTCGAGTCGGTCATACTGCTTACATTACTATATAATTACGATTAGAGCCTTATTATTGTGAGTTTCTTTAAAACAAGTTGTGTGTGCAATATGTTTACAATATAAAGTTTTTTTTTATGTAAAGGTTACTTACCTACATTTTTTTATGATCCTAAAAAATTAACAAAAGATTTTTCTGTATTTGGTAAACTTACTAGTTCGTTGAGTCACCTTGTAGAGTAAAGTATGATTCCTGATTGTACAAAAAAACGATACGCATCAGAGCTCTGGTTTAATTATTTATTATTTTGCATAAAATTAAGTGTTTTGTCAAAAAAACTATACGATAATAATATAATAAGACGTGTTTATGATCGTAGCTGATATAAAGAACAGTGTTGTGCGGCCGCGGGTCAGTATCAAGGTAACACGACGCGAAGCTACCATACACGCTGTGCTTCTCTATACTATACTAGGTACCAATAAAATAATTCTAACGTAGGGCATATTATGAATCGATTTTTAAGTTGATTATTTATTTAATGTAAAAAGTTTAGACGACATTTTTTTGAATAGACATTTTCGTCGGAATGTCGTTATAGTGCAGTGTTAGTGGTATCAGTCAAGGGCACAAGTATTACACGGTTCGGTGCATGTTTGGTGCCCGGACAGTGGAGCGGCGGGCGCGGGCGGCGCCGGCGCGGTGATGTGCTGGTGGCGGGCGCCCGGCGGGGCGGCGGCGGCGCTGGTGGCGCTGGTGGCGCTGGTGCTGTGCGCGTGCGCGTGCGCGGCGGCGCCCGACGCGCTCTCCACGCTCGGCGCGCTGCTGCCGCCCGCTGTGGCAGACAACTTCGACGAGCTCATCAAGGCTGCCTCTGCTACATGTACGTGCTCATTGTTATCTAGTGTCCCGTGCTCATCAATCAGACACGTCCATATCACATCTAAGTATTTATCTTTTTTTTTCAAAATGAAGTACTTACCTAAATGCAATAATTAGGTATTCGAACTTATAATATGATTTGCCTTTAGATTGCTTTGAGTTTCGACCAGATTACACCTACCGGCCGGTGTAACTTGGTCGAAATGTCAGGCAAACTAATGGTAGGGTTGAAGAGAGGTAAGGCACCATATCCCCGCGCTCGTTTAGGGATGCGTTTTATAGCAAAAAGATTGCCTATCTAATATATTTTTGAGTCATCAACACGCCAATAAACCTCTGGTATTGTAATATACTTGGTAGTATTAGGTATACCTATTTAAATGTAGTCTTACAAATAAATACATATAATGTTATAGCATCAAATTTTTGTGGATTTTTCAAAAACTCAAATTCAAATTCAAAATTCAAAATTGTTTATTGTTTCAAATTATTTTAGTAACATAATAGTATTGAGGCCATCCCAGTAAGTAATTAAAAAATACTTGTGTTGGGATGTCTCGCTCTTGCCCTTAATTAGCCAAGTAATTTGTAACAATAATTTCTGTTATATAATAATAAAAAATTAAACAAAATGAAAAGAAAAATTTACCTATTTAGTAGCTAACAAGCAAAAATCTATTAGTGTGTGTGTGTGTGTGTGTGTTTGTGTTTGTGTTTGTGTGTGTGTGTGTGTGTGTGTGTGTATGTGTGTGTTTGTTTGTGTGTGTGTGTGTGTGTTTGCGTTGAATGTAATAGTAAAATAAGAAGAGTACCTAAGGTGCAATAATTAGGTCACTCTGATTAAAATGTGTTCCGTTTCCTCATATGTAAGTGTTTTTAGCCACTCAGTTATTACGTTCTTGCATATGTATAATACCTTGGGATGAAAAAATAGTTTTGCATTTATCTTATTGTAAATGTAGGCTGATTGAGTTACATACTGCCGTCTTGCAAAGACTGTGCAGACTCTAGGAGAGTGAGCCACAATATCATTCCGTCTTCTGTTTTGGTTTTCCGGGTTAAATGGAATAGATTTATGTAGGTATAGGGTTATATTTAGAAAATATAACTTCCTAATTGTTAATAAACCACTAATTTTATATAAATTATCTGTGCTGTATCTAAATGGTTTAAAATACATCACCTTTAAGAGTGACCTTTGAGCTCGTTCCAGATCAAGAAATTTAGTTTTGGTGGCTCCTCCCCAGACTGGTATGCAGTATGTAATAACTGTTTGCGCCAACGCAATATAGATACTCTTTAGTAGTGCCGGAGACATTACATGACGTAGAGTTTTAAAAATATATATTAATTTCCTAATACGTGACATTACAACCGTGATTTGTGGGTGCCACGATAGACGATCATCAATAACGACACCAAGGTATCTTAGGGAGATAGCTCGGGTGATAACTTGGCAGTTGCAGTTGTTATTACGGAATTTACCAGCACATTCATGAATCCCAATCCCAAAATCATCACCTGGCTTAGATCTTTGACTGGGTGAAAAGCAGATATAATTAGTTTTAGTGACGTTTAGGGTTAGGAGATTAGTTTTTAACCAGCTGCTTATAATAGTTAACCCATGTTCAGCAGTGTGTCGCACATTTTCCCATGTTACGCCGGAGAATACAACAGCCGTGTCATCCGCATAGGAGAAGATCTTCCCACCGCTAGTTCCTAGGTTACACAGATCGTTGATATACACTAGGAACAGCGTCGGGCCGAGCACACTTCCCTGTGGGACTCCAAAAACAATGCTTTCTTCATCACTATATGAATTTCCGATTTTTACTTGCTGCTTCCTACCCCGGAGATAACTGTCGAAGAGAGAGAGAGCCGTACCTCTTATCCCAATAGCCTCGAGTCTCTGCACAAGGATAGGCACCGAGACGGTGTCAAATGCTTTTTTGAGGTCTAGGAACACTGTTACGCATTTGTATCCTTTATCTACCCTCTCTACAATTTCAGACGTCAATGCCGTAACAGCGTCCTGTGTTGAAAGTCCTTGCCTAAAGCCAAATTGGGAAGTGGATAGAATATTGTATCTGTTCAAATAACTTACTATTCTTTTATTTATAATTTTTTCTAAGATTTTTGAGATGGATGGTAATACAGAAATAGGCCGATAATTGTTGACGTCGTTCGTGTCCCCACCCTTGTGCACAGGCGTAATTAAGGAGCGTTTTAAAGCATCAGGAAATACTCCAGTTTTGAAGCACAGATTGGTTAACTGGCAAATGAGTGGAACTATAAAGTCTCTGGATAGTTTGAGGAATTTTATAGGTATGCCGTCCCACCCTGTCGCACTTTCCGAATTTAGAGCCATGAGTGTTAGATCCACTTCTTTCAGATCAGTATCCAACAACACAAATGAGGTAGTCTGAGAGTGGATGTGTGGAGTTATTGCTAGTCTAAGCGATCCGACCTGTGCCATGACTTCTTCAGCTAATGTTTTGCCAATTGTCACAAAAAAATGATTTACTCTATTTAACGAATTTAGAGGATGCGGGGTAATTTGAAGAAGATGTACATTAGTTTGTTTGGGTTTTTTGAAATGTGTTATGTTATTTATGTTGCGCCATAGGATTTTAGGATTCTTCATTGAACATGCAATTTGTTTCTTGTGATATTGCCTTTTTAGTTTCTTAATCAGATTTGAACAAAAAGTACGGTACCGTTTGTAGGTTATTTTGATGATTATGTTATAGGGGTATTTTCTAGTCTGCATTTGTAATTTATTTCTAAACCTGATACATCTCAGGGCCCCTGCTGTAATCCATGGCTTTAGTGAATGTTTGGAGTTGGATACCGAAGTTACTCTAGAGTTCGCCAGTAGAGCTGTTTTGATTGTGTGTATCAAAGTATCAGCTAAAGAATTGGGATCCTCGAATGCGCTTAGATAAGACATATCTAAATTTAAAAGGTAACTATGGGTGTTTTCAAAATTAATAATTGTTTTAAGTTTAGGATATGATTCAGTGTGATATATATGCGAAACATTTAATAATACTGATGAATGATCTGTAATCGACGTATTTAAAACGGCTACAGAAGCCGAGTTTTTAGACATGTCGAGCTTTAGTATCATGTGATCAAGGCAGCTCTTTCCCCTGGTGGGGAGGGAATGACCTGGGAGAAGACCATGCACGGATAACATATTTAAATAAGTTAATCTGTTACTCCGTAGTTGTGATGTTTCCATCGGTTTCTCAATTAAGTTGATATTTATATCCCCTGCAATAATAATGTTTTTATGTGTATGTATTGTTTGAAGATGCAGATCTAATGAGGTAATAAAATTATCCGCAGAAACATTTGAAGGAGATCGGTAAATTCCAATGATAATAAAATTAGAGAGAGATATTTGAATAGCAGACGCATGTATCAGGTTGATTTCAGTTACTTGAGACAAATGGCAGTTTTTTATGTATGTTACTACACCATCGTTTTGATTCAAGCATCTAGTTGTATAAAATGAGGTATAGTTATTTAACTCTGGAATAGACTTGTAAGTATTTAACCTGCATTCAGTTAGTATTAGAACATCAACATCGACACCAATCTGAGACATAGTTATCTGAAGGTCATCGAAGTTAGTGTAAATACTCCTAATATTTTGAGTTAAAACGGTCATGTTATGCACATTATTGTCGTATTGCAAATAAGTAGATAAGTGCTCAACATCAATAACAGCAGAATTAGCTATTTCAGCACTGTCCAACTCTTGAAAAGTATTTAGGTTATTATCCATTTCTAATAACAGTTAAAGAAAGGTGTTTCAGCAGTTTTACATAAGTGAACAACGATGTGTACTTGTATTTTATGGTTTGCATGTTAATAGTTTTGTTAGGAGGCATCGCGTTAGAAATTGAGTTAAATGAAAGTAATTTATTTAAAGAAGGGGTGAGTAGTTTGTGTTGTGTTGTAAATATTGAGTGTACTATGTGCAGTTTAAGATTTATGTGTGTGATGTAGAGGCTATCATGTTTATAATAAGATTTTTTTATAGTAGATTTATGTTGCTTTACAATGGTGCAGCTACTACAAATACAAAATGAGCAGTATATATACAACAAAAAGAGCAGTATTAAAAAGAGTACAAAAAAAGTTATATTAATAGCATGCATTATATATAATATTACCTAGTGTTTGTCTGTGAAAATTAATTAAGTAGGAATAGAAAAACAAATATTATTATTACTTTATTTCATGACTCCATTCATGTGTGGCTTCGTCGCCATTTTCCACAAAGTACGCGGCGCGCGGCGGGTTGTGGGTTCGATACCCAAGAAATTGTGTGATCCAAATGATCGTTGTTATCTGTGTGTTTTTTTGTGTCTGTAACGTACAGTTACCTTAATTATATAGTTTGTGCCAGGCAGATAATAATATATTTTTGCAACATACATTGAGTTTTGGCCTGCGTCTAATATTTTAAAACATTAACCGTCCTACCTTTTAATCATCATAATATTATTATATGATTTATTAAAAGGTAGTAGTAGCTGCGCCCGCGCCGCCGGCGCCGCTCGGCGGACGACCACGGGGCGACGCGAACTGTTCGTGTTATGTTAATTCAACTAAGTAACTAAAAAGGTCATTGTCAGTCGACTTAATTAATTGTTGTGCTTATGAAGAGCCGCTCTCGTGATGATAGAACAAGCACACCGAGACAAATTCAACAGATAGCCTGTTTCTGAGTATAGTGCTATCTTGATCATCTATTAAAACTTCCATAATCTATATAATTAATTGGAACTTCGATCTGTCTGTCGATATGGCGATGTTATCTTTATACTCAATTGATAGCTAAAGGTACCAATCGCTGTTAAAAGCGTTATTTTTTTTGTATTAATTCAAAGAGTTTTTCTTTGTCACAGCTTACTGCTGGACAAAGACTTCTCCAAATTCGCACCAACACTCGGCCCTCCTCCTTTTGCATCCAGTCTGCCCCAGCAACCTTCTTCTCCTTCTTCGGTCCATCAGACCGGGGAGCGGCCTATCTTACGTTTTTGTTTATGGTCATTAAAATCCTAGACTGGCAAGAAGCGAACCTATCTGGTGACATTTATTTATATTAAGTATAAGGTCGTAAGGTCCTCCTAACTGAATTTCGGTCACGGCCGCCAATCTCAACGGAGATTACACAACTGCGCAGGACATATTATAGTGCTCAAGCGAGTGCGCAAACACAGGTGCACTCTCTATTCCTTCACTCTCATAGTCCGGTGGGACAGCAATCCGCCACGACCGGAGATAAATCAGGCGCAGGACCAACGGCTTTACGTGCTTCCCGAGGCACGGAAGTGTACTCGCAAACACCACCAATTTCCAAACCCCGGGCATCTATTGTGAAATTCTTGACAGAAAAACCCAATATCATTTTTTTGGCCCGACCCGGGAATCGAACCCGGGACCTCGTGATCAGCAGTCACACACATCGACCACTGAGCCACCGAGGCTGTTCATATATTAGTACTAGACATTATAGTAGGTAGGTACGAGCGACGTGATTTATAAGCAAATAGTTAATTTGACGTAAACACTCGTTCAGGGCCCCAATTCTGCTAATTTACGGTTAGCTTAATTGAATCTGAATTGATTCTCAATTGAATCTCAGTAGCATTTTTAATATTCTGCTAATAAATTTAGGACCAATAGTTGGAAAACCATCGTCTTAAATTGTTATAATTTTTGGTATTTCATTATTGGTATCCTACTGAATAATTTAAGACCAATGGTTTTCCAAATATTGGTGTTATATTTATTAGCAGAATACCAAAAATGCTACTGTGATTCAATTAAGTATAAATTCAGATCCAATTGAGCCATCCGTAAATTAGCAGAATTGGGGCCCAGAACAGTTGTTGTACACGGAAATATTTTGTGCGCGATAACTCGTTTGTGATTGTTTATGTCAGCAAAAGAACTGCGTTATATTATGGAAAATTGTTATATTTATAATAGTAGTCTTTAACTGCGATTTTGTCCGCGTCTCGTTCGTCTCTGAAGGCTAGTATTACTTTTGTAGAACTCTGCCCAGTGTCTACTTTTTCCGTAATATTCATACGACAGATAAATTGGAAGAACTCCTTAAATTAGTTTTGGAATCTGTAGGCAAAGACGCCTAATATTAATATAGTGTAAATCGAAGGTACGGAGTTCAGATAAAACCAAGTTACCATTTTAAATATAACATATTTTCTGAAGATTATCCGTAGACTCGACGAAAAGCCATTAGAAACGACGTATTAAACAAACCCGTGAGTAATCCATTACTATTCACAATAGGTTTCACCGATATCGACGTATCGAGTTATCGACACGACTAATCATCGACATAATTTTGTCTTAACTTTCTCAGAACTGAGATTCCGAGACCAGATATTTAATTATTTGACATTTACATACATTCTATGTACCTACGTAAGAATTACAGCTGGGTTGATTCCCACACAGGACATAACTTTGTGTGACCCACAAAGTGTTGTTCTGAGTCTGGGTCTAAATTGTGTCCGTTAATTGTATGTTTGAAAGTCCCCCGCGACACTGAGCTTGTTTTCTAGTGCGGGAGTTGTCTTTTAAAAAGATAGATAGAGGTTCAACGTGCACTAGATAGCCCTCGTGATATCCTGTCGTATCGTAACACAGTGTCCACACAATAATGACCACAATAAACTAAAAGCTAACGACGACTTGTAACGTTGCAGGCGAGGCGCTGCCCCTGGAGCTGCTGCTCGCTCGCCCCTTCTCCTACGAGATGCCGGCCACTGACCTTGTGGCGTTCACCAACGGTACACGTCGAATATACCGCGTCACATCAGCACACGAACAACTTCAATCTAAGCCCACCCCGCTAGTGTTGTACGTACCAGGCTGGTGGAACACCCCCACCGATGAATCTTCTAACGCCATAGTAGGTGCTCTCCTAACTAAACATCCGTTAGTACTAGTCCTAGATACTCGCCTGTCTTTCTGCCGTGGATATGTCTCCTCAGTATCGAGAGTAAATCCACTTTCCAATCTGTTATACAACTTCATTAAAAATCTTCACAAGGGAGGCTTTAATACGTCTTCGATACACATAATAGGGTTCAGTTTGGGCGCCCATGTCGCCGGTATGACGGGGAAATTGGTGCAGAAACGCTTAAACACAAAACTGGGCAGGATCACTGCACTAGATCCAGCAAAGCCCTGTTTTGCTAGAACAGAATTTAAGCTGGACAAGAGAGATGCGGAATTCGTTCAAGTGATACATTCTAGCGCCGGTGTGTTGGGTCTCGAGGAGCCAGTGGGTCATGCAGACGTGTACGTCAACGGAGTCGCTAAGAAGCAGCCTGAATGCAGGGACAGGAGTATCAGCTTAGAGTGTGATCACGCACAAGCTTGGAGACTGTTCTCCGCGTCCGCTATGGACGACAAGACTCTCATGGGCAAGAAGTGTGCCTCCTGGGAGGAACTCGTCGGTAATAATTGTAATGGAAACGAAACTGTGTTGGGATACTCGTGCAGTTCAACATCGCGAGGTATGTTTCTCTATACGTCGGAGGAAAGAGAGAAGAGACAACAGCCTCAGTTTAGGATATTTAATCCTTTTAATCTATGGAAAGGGTGGCCATTTAGTTAATGCCTAAAACTTCAATCAATCGATTGATTGATTGAAGTAAGTAAGTTGCTCTCTTCACAAAACGTTATGTTATAGGTAACAGTAAAATCAACACAAATATTTGTCTTGCAGCAACGTAGGTACCAACTGTGGAACACAGTGGCATTGATATGTACTTTGTTACAAAACTTAACGTTGTGATTACATGACTGTGATATTTATTTAAGATAACATTTGTAACTTATTGCAGAGAAAAAACCAGCCACATGAAACTTTGTTTTATTTCTAAACCTTATACTTATAGCGACATCTGCCGGTGATGGCCATAATAAATTCACATCTAAAGACTCATAGTTATTTTTGCAGTTCAACTAGTATATGATAGATGGCAATACTAATTGTACACCTACTCAATCATGATTTTCCGTTAGGCTGAGATACTAACTACTACGATATTTAATTTTTATTATTGATGTAACCATTCACATAAATTGGGGAATTAATGTGACTGGTTATAGAAATTAGTGATCTGTAGAACGGAAGCGAAATACAGCGAATTATCTATAAGTGAACCCCACATAAACGGTGTTCGCGAGACGACAACGGATAACTTGTTACTAGTAAATTTATAATGGATCACATTCGTTGAACATGTAAGGGCGTACAATTTAATTAACACCGGGTTAGGTATACGGAGGTGGTGTGGCCCGGGCGCGGCGCGGCGGCGGCGGCAGGTCTCGACAGCGATTTGGTAAAACATCACGTTTCTCTAGCCATTTATATTCTATCAGAGCTCATCAATATATCCGGAGGGCCGGTGCACCTCGCGTGTCTATGACGCCTGATTAATGGTGTGTTGAGTGAGAGGCGGGGACGGTACCGGAGGAGAGAGGGGTGGGGGCACCCCCTTGGGTCTCGCACAGATAGTCGTCGGACGTTGTGGCGCGCGGCGTCTCGCGTCGCTGTCATTCCATTCCACAGCGCAGTCCAAGTCCACCATGTAGGTACAGGTACCTGTACTATTAACTATACTGTGGTACAGGTACATAGTGTAAGTATTAACTCACTGCTCGGCATTTTATTGATTTGGTAGCGAGCGCCCACCGATGTTAAGACAGTTTAATATAACGATGGACGTCAGCAGCGCTCTGAGTATTGTCCATTGATGTGATGTAGAGGAAGTAAAGGGCAGTTGGGTACTAGTGACGTCACGACATTACCCAAGGACCGAGGTAGACAACTTTGCCACCTCCACCTACTCGTACTTGCGAGCTTGGCATGCAATATTGTAGAGTCATTCATAGAGAAGGTACCTACTTATATTTTACACTTAATGCGAAAATCTAAATGAAATATGTCTAAACTAATTTTATTGCTACATCTTAGTACTACCTAAATAATGCATTTTTAAGTCACTGCTGAATAACGTTCTTGATGAGTGACGTGCCTCTCAGTCTCCGCGGTATCCGGTACCTGACCTACCGAAAACATAACCGCGTGCTAGTGGGTACAATCCAAACAGTTTTCTAAACATGTTTTAAAGGAGTAATAGTCCAAATGACAACGGATCAAAGCAGTGTAGAGAAATAAAACCAAGTTCTAGTAACATCACACACAGAGCAAGAATAGTTGCGGGCTCTTGAACTAAGAATTAGAACGCGCAGGTACAAGACCCGTATTCCGCGAAGCTGTGAACGATATGCCCACTGCGCCTAGTGCCCACGAATGGAGCGCGCGAGCATTCGCTCTGTTCTTGGAAACAGTCATTAGGAGCTGTGAGTGCCGTGACTGGCACCGGGCACGCCTGCGTCTGCGCCGCACCGCACAGTGGTCCGGACACTTACGTGTGCATTCACTACTTTAACATGTATTATCAACTTTTCTTTATCTCAATTTTTTTCACTTTATATTTGAATGCGTAATCTTAATCTAGGCATTAGCTTGCATGCAATAAACACATATCGAAGTAAGTCTTGTTTAGGAACTCAAAACTCCTTCCCAGAACAGACAACTGAATGTAACCCCGTCATGTGCATTCGTCATGTGTTACGTGGTAACACATAATATTAACAACTTTGTGATAGCCATTTAATTTTACGCGCGCAGTAAAACATTTATTAAGATAATCGTTGGCCTCGGGCTCGGGCCTGGTCGACATTAGAGACAGCTCTAGCCTCTCGAGTTATCGCGCCGACAAATCAACGTCCGTAATTATGATAGACAGAACCGTAGGCAGACAACGCCAACCCAAAAATGTTTAATTATTGGGTCAATAGTCAGAGCCACTTCAATCTGAGAGGCGCTTACGTGCTCATTAAAAGCAAAATTTTGTTAGAGAAACTCTCCGGTAGACCGATGTTATTTAATAATATAGACAAAGACTCAATTTCTTAACCGAGTCCTGTACTATTAAGTATTCTGTGACCGAGTCAGATATTGGAAGTTTATCTGGTAAAGAGAGGTATGGCCGTTTGTATCGAAACGTTATTTCGTTATCTACGACCTTAGAAAGTGAGTTACAACAAAGGGAAAGTCGGGTCTATTATAGTTAGGTAGGTAGGCATCGGCCTCGGCAGCCCCTTGTAGTTCCACCGACGAGTTGACGGGGCATGGTGACGTAAAATATCCATGCATTATGTATAGTAAATCAATTTGATCATAAGTATTATATTGTATTTTAATTCAATTATCTAGCGGGTAAGCCTGCCTGGGTTACAACCTCCACCTTGCACAATAACATAGTCTGTACTTGAGAACTTAAAGAAGAGCACATTTAGGAATTAATTGATATCGACAATATAAAATATACTTTTTGATACGACACATTTTACATTTTTATTTTCAAGTAATTTACAACAACAACTATAACATGATCATGGCTTTAGCACTACCGGCGCCGGCGCCCTTGTCCGAAGACCTACATTGTATTGTGTATTACATTGCATTTAGGGATCTTATATAATATGGGTTGCTATTATTCTTAATATAGGTACCTTGGACAATGAATTGACGAACAACAAAACGATGTAGAATATTATAAGGATTTAATGTGCACCTTTTCTCAGAACTGCGACCTCAATCAGATATTCTATATACCTATAGGTTGATACCTTTAAATACGATATCTGGGCCCCAATTCTGCTAATTTACGGATGGCTCTATTGAATCTTAATTGAATCTAAGTAGCATTTTTGGTATTCTGCTAATAAATTTAAGACCAATAGTTCGAAAACCAATGGTCTTAAATTATTAGCATTTTTGGTATTACATTATTGGTATTCTGTTTAATAATTTAAGACCAATGGTGTTCCAAATATTGGTCTTAAATTTATTTGCATAATACCAAAAATGCTACTTAGATTCAATTAAGATTCAATAGAGCCATCCGTAAATTAGCAGAATTGGGGCCCTGATTGTTTGTAAGTAGGTTAGGTTACTTTAATTTTAATAACTATTCATGTGCTTCATTTGCTTTACCATACTACCAAAAAATAACATTTTTTATGCATGCATGCATAATTTAATGCCGTCATGAGTCATGAATGATCTATAGGAAGAACCCAAATAATAGGTAGGTACATTTAATAACAGGTAGAATCGTAAAATTAATAAATCTATAAATCATGTTCATTGGCATGCGGCATCGCGTCGTGGCACGAGAGACAGGACGACAACGTGTCACCCATCACCCATACTCATACAGACACATTATTCATATTCATAATATTTTATGTAACTTTTTAAAGTAATAATATCTGTGTACAAAGTCAACAAATACGCTTCTGCTAATTATGAAGGCAAAGTGTTAAAATGTTTGTGAATTTAGAAGAAAGTGTGGTTTTCCAGTTTTCTAAATATTAGTTCCGGCGATAAGTAGGTACAATGGCTTCTCGACATACATCATGGAAATGAAGTTTGTAGTTACACATCACGCATTGTTTTCTTGAAAATATTTTAGAAATAAGTATAGCAATTTGCAAAACAATCATGAGTAACGTAGGTACCTACCTAGTTTAGTTAAGCCTTCATACATGCAAAAAGAGACGAATAAAACATACATAGTCTATATTTATAGTAAGTGTTACTTTTTGTTAAACTTCACGTATTTCAAATGTACGCCTCTATTCATAACAAAAGATCGCTCTATACGAGACACAATTGTATGCCCCACACAGTATGTAAGTAAGTTAAATATATGTATGAGCTACAGGACATCGCATCAGTACAACAATATATTAGAAATGATGAATGTGCTACATTGTACGGACCGGGACCGATCCCCGAGTCCCCGAGCTCGGTGTAAGGTCACGCTCGGCTGCGCCTGCGCTACCACCGCGCTGTATTGTCGCCGGCAGGAGCACCAGGGCGCCATTGTTGCCGGCGACATTGTCGCTGTCAAATACAATGACAAACAGGTCCCTTCACAACTTCGGAAACTGTCACAAAAACTATCTATTGTATAACGCTCAACATTTACCTGATTAGTTTTGTGGTGTGAATACAAAATTAATTGTAAATTTTTATGGTGTAGGTAGGCAAGGTGTTAGGAAGAATCTCTCTCTATAATTTATCTTATGCCACCATGGTGTGTGTGAAATCTGCTAGAGATTGTGCGAAATCTTATTATTCTTTGTCAAGTCAGATGAATAAATGTTATCAATTTTAAGTTAATTATATTATTGTTTTATTGCACTAAGCATAAAGCAGGGTTTAAAGTGTTGGCAATGCGCGATTGATACCCGCGGTGGTACCTGCTTACCATCAGGTGGGTCGTATGCCTGATTGCCCCCTTGGAAGTATAAAAAAAAGCATTATAGTTATGGTGTTAGGTACATTATGGGTAATGTAATCGCGCAGCGCGGCACGGCGCAGCGGCGTGGTATTATGTGCGTCACTGAGCACAGCTGTGTGCACTCCGTCCGCTCTGAAACTCGTTATACGCGCTAGAATCCGTAGCTAATGTTGGAAGTTATAGTAAATAATATAATATTACATTGTAAAACAAGGTTCTCACAACAAAGAAGTAAGCCTTATATTTAAATACAAGACTTACTGTAATTAAACTATCACAAAGAGAAGTGATCGCTTTCTCAATGATTGCTTTATGGCGACCTAATTCGCCATTCAGCCGTCGCGTCGCCGTCACCGCGTATAATCTGATAGAACGTAAATAATTATAGAGTCTCATTAACGGCTAAATACCACGGTACCTACGACAACAGCGAACACTCACGATAGCAGAAATGAAGACGTCACCATAGAATCCTACTAATATTAATATTATATAAAGAAATTGACGAAAACGGAACAAAGTAAAACACCGCAATAATTGCAACTGTCGCACAACGAACATATTTATTAACTACTAGCTGTTGCCCGCGGCTCTGCCCGCGTGGATGTCGGTTACCGCGATAAACAGTAGCCTATGTGCTATTCTAGACTATAATCTATCTCTGTGCCAAATTTTATCCAGATCCGTACAGTAGTTTTGGTGTGAAAGAGTAACAAAAAATACAAATCTTTCCTCTTTATAATATTAGTATAGATTTATGTAGTATAGTGCCTGTTTTGTTATAAAATATCAGAGTAACGTTAAATGAAGGGGCCGTAACTGCAAGAGGTCTGAACCACGCCACACATGTGTCCTAGATCCAGACTTAATATATATACTGAACGTCCTTCTTATGTTCTATACGTCCGAAACAATGTATCTATACATAGAAATTGATATCGTCGATGAGAAGGTGACTGTAACCGTCACTTATTCACATTCACACGAGACGGCGACGTACGACATGTTGTCACTCTGGGATTTATACAGTCATGATTAAATCTTGTTATTTTTTTAACATTTTAATTCCCCTACATCCCTTTGCCCTTTGCGATCGGACGATCGTTATGTATTGTATGTATCATGTATGTGATGAGTATGTAGCGAGCGTGTTGCTAGTCGCAGCCTGCTCTGTCATTTTGATCGCATGGAATTGGCTCAAATAATTGGCTATTCCGTTTTGTACGCACCGGTGCGCTGTGCGGTGAGTAACGACTTTTTGGACTAACAAATGAGGTCCACTGTGCAGCAGTGTCCCGTCCCGCCTAGTTGAGCTATATTTATCCCTTGGTGTCTTTTGATGGTCTACTATGTATGAGTCAATACACTCAATACAATTTGTTAGGTGCTTATATATTTAAAAGGTACCTGATTAATTGTACACATAATATTTTATATGTCGCTCTTTCAAGAGTAACCTCTAAATAAAACATGTTTGTATTGTCTAATGACAAAAAGCTGTGAACGTTGTATATAAAGACTTTCTGTAGTATATTTAGTATCAGCATTGCACCCGTGCGCAGTCGGGGCGGTTCGCTAGTTTGTAATAAAAGGCAAATGTTGCACAATAGAGAGACAAAGCTCGCCTCTACTAAGTATGCAAGTACCTACATATATAGTGTTCTGAGTGCGATATACGATCTTGTACATAATGACTGAACTTTCTTGTCGAAAATATATACCCACTTATAAAACGTTAGCACATAGGTGTATTAATTACCTACGAAGAGGACGTGCAAAGTTCATATTATATTACAAAGTTCATATCTACCTACTCATCACTATCATGTGTAGACTCTGTATTCTACAGTCTATGCAACTGTAGAATCTTTTGTTTTAATACTACTTTGGTGGCAAACTGAAGCGTACGGCCCACCTGATGTTGAGCAGTTACCGTAGCCTATGGACGCTTGTAATACCAGAGGTATCACTTGCGTGTTGCCAACCCATTGTTTTACACCAGGGCTTTAAAATGAGAGTATCCCTGGCATAGGAATACGTTTCTTTCAAAATACATCCCTAAGTGAGCGTTAGAGACCTATATCACAGATAATATATTAATACGCCGTATGTAGTTATTTGGCTGTGCTTCTGTAAGGTGGAAATCCTTCCCCAGTCGAGCTTGCTCTCTTGTATGGTGTCCTACCTCTCTCAGATGCTGCTGAGTATTGATTTTTGTCTCATACGTATCGTATCTACACACACACTTTGACAGTACTCAGTACTGTAACCGATGTGATTTGATGAAGCCTTTTGCAGATTGTCCGACGTTGTAGTACATAACGTATGAGATACATATGTGAGAATAATATCACTTTCTAGTTCTATCTACGCATGTTACGTTGTAGAATAAGGGAGTGTGTGTTTAAGTGTTTAATTTTTGATAAGGTTTGACTCGTACCTCACCTTCAAAAATATGTCAAAAGCTTTTACAGACGCGGGGCGGTATCTTTGTATGTATGTATGTGATTCGATGAATAAAGATTTTAGAAACAAATATAAAACATGGGTACCTAAGTAGGTAAGAAGTCTAGCAAGCTTAACTACGGTTGGTTGGTTAGAAACCATCTAGTACAAGGCTCTACTGATATCACAGTTGTCAGCTGGTATTAGTGGGTAGCCGAGCAGAACCGCTTCGAGTGTCTGTCATCCATCGCCCCGTAATGAACGCACCTGAACGCACGACTGCGGCGCGGCACGGTGCGGCGCGGCGGCGCATACAGTTCGTGACCACAATGCGTTTCTAATCTGTACCTGACACGACAGATGTCGCATTCATCGCATCGCCACAACTATTATATTATTTCTCCTTCATCGGTACAATATGACAGGCTCGCCCGACTAAAGCAACAGTTTTTGTGCTAGTTAAGGCTTATTATATTCTATAGTTATGATATTTATGTAGTATGTATGTACGTATGCAGGTAAATACCATACAATGACACAATCAGTACACAAAACGCTTAAGTTTGCTCGTCGACTTTTATTTTTGATTATATATAGTAAAAGTCAACGATTGCATAATGCATAACACCACATAAGACATTTAAAGTATTGTGCGTTAGCTCAGTTCAGGACGACTATCTGCCCACCAGTTTGACTTTGTCTCTCCGCCTGACCGCTTGATAGTAACCCGTTACCACAATATTGAGGATAGAGTTTAAATGTAGTCATTGACTTGTGTAATTTCGTTTTTTCTTGATAGAAATCACATCTACAATAATGAAAAATGAAACTTATTATAAGATAATAAAGAAATTAAAATAAACTAGGCCCAGAGTGATGTTCGGTGGTGCGCGAGTTGGTGTAACCACAGTCGAGTATGCGGCCCGCGTCGCTGCTCGCGCCCGATACTGTCGATACTGCCGATACCCTCCCACCGCAGGGTTATCGTTACTTTTGAAATTCAATATTTAAGGTCGCATTCTAATCTAACAAATAATTTGTAGCTAATTGTTTGCCGGTGTCATGTCGCAGAGCGCTTTCATGTCAGACAGAACTAACTAACATAATTGAATTACCATATATTCACAATAAACGATTTGATAGGTATATTTATCGACTAGACAGTAATGTATTAGTACTGTGACGGTAAAGTTCATCTTCAAATCAATCGTGCATCAAAGAAGAACCACCATAGCACCATATCAGTCTGTCACAAACTAACAGCATATTCTAAGAAGCTATTTTATGAAACTAGATTATTTTCCAAAGCGAATAATTATGCACACTGCTGGATATCAAACGGGCGCATCATGTTGAAGAAGGACAATGATAGTCGTTATGTTGTTATTAAAAATCAATCCCAATTAAAAAAAATAAACTTACAGAGTGAAGCATGACTATTTAAGCTGGTATCATTCTCCCTCTTCAACAAAATGCATGACCAGCCCCTGTCTATTTGCTTGTTTGTTTTTCAAATTTATTTTTCATATAATTTTACTACTTTTTTAGCTTGCATGCTTATTATTGAAAAAACACATTTACTTCGTGTTCTTGCAATTTATATCGTACAATTATTTTTTGCTGGGAACGTACTTATTCTGGATATTAACTTTTATTTTATTTTTCTCTATCCCTTTTTGAATCATGTTGTAAAATTTATATCAGCTTTAAACACAAGTACACACATACCACAATATACTCCAATTACCAAACTTAGAAATAAACACACAAAACACACAAATATAAACTACATTAGACACAAAATCAGCTTCATATGGATAAAAAACAGAATATATACAATATCACTGATGTTTTTTATAGACCCCAATTTTATTACTACTTTATATGGTTTGACAGAGAATGATTACTGTCCTCAAGCGTTATTGACACATAGATTAGATGGTAACTTATGCATCTTACAAATACTAGTCCTCCATTTTACCCTTTTTCAAATTGTTAAAAATGACGGATGATACAAATACTCTTTTAAGCAATATTGACCAATTTTCAGTATCTCAATCACATTTGTGTACACCAGAAAAATGTAACCAAATTGTAAATAACACAAAGAAGTACTTAAAAATTTTTACTCAAAATATACGTTCCATTAATGCTAACTTCTTCAATCTCCAAGCAGTTCTCGCGCAACTTACCTTTGATTGTGAATTTGTTGTCCTTACAGAATGCTGGTTGGACTGCGCTAACAATACAAATTTACCTAGCTTTCAAAATTACACAATTTATAAATCCACTAAGCATGTTAATCAAAGTGATGGAGTTATTGTTTATGCGAAATCCAATTTATCAATCTTAGTGGAAGAGCCAGACTTTCACAAATCAGCCTCTGGTTTACTAGTTAAGTTTGGGTCTGATGTAGCTTTATTATGCATTTACCGATCCCCGTCAAACGAAAATATTGATTCTTTTCTGTCAGTTCTTAGTCTTATTTTACCATCCCTCGCTAAATTTAAGACGGTTATTTTAACTGGGGACATAAACCTTGACATTAAGCACATGTCCGATAATCGCTCTCATGATTACCTAAATTCCCTTGCATTTCATGGTTTTTTACCCGCGCACACTCACCCAACCAGAGGTAAAAACTGTCTTGATCACATTTTCTTAAAAACTAAATGCTTGGCAACGACTTTTGTACTAGAGACTACTATAACTGATCACTACTCAACTCTACTATGTATTCAGACAAAAAATAACAAAATTATACCAGCTAAATTTATATCTAAAATTAACTATGACTCTTTGGATGGATCTATAAGACAATTAGACTTTACCTCTATACGATACATTGACAATCCTAATATTGCAATCGATTCTTTTATAGGACTAATCTCAGAGGCTATACACGTTAATACAACAATCATTAAACTTCCAAATAAGAAAAGAATTATAAAGCCATGGATTACTGCCGGCATATTAAGATGTATTCGTAACAGGGACTCCATGCACAGAAAAGTCAAATTATCACCTACAAATCAAATTTTATGCGTTACCTACAAACGGTATAGAAACTTCTGTACAAAAGTTTTGAGAAGAGCTAAAAGAATTTACGATATGGAACAGATTAAAAAAGCAGGACAAAATTCAAAAGCACTTTGGGAAACAATTAGACATGTAACAAACACACCTAAAATCAAACAACCTTGCACACAATTACTTACACATCCACAATCACAAATCCACACATGTAACGATATAAATAAGTTTTTTGTCGAAATAGGGAAGAACCTCGCAGATAAAATTGTAAATAAAAATCCTAAGCTACAATCCAATATTTCAACCGCACACACTAACTTCAATTCTTTTGTACTAGAAAATACAGACCCCGATGAAATAGTAAGGCAAATAAACTCATTAAGGCCTAATGCAGCAACTGGTTGGGATAAAATTTCACCAATCATCTTAAAACGGTATGCAAACTTACTGGCACCTATTCTGAGCCATATTTTTAATCTATGTTTTCAAGTATCAGTTTTCCCAACATCATTGAAACGGGCAATCATACATCCTGTTTTTAAGGGTGGAGATGGGAGTCTAGTCAATAATTATCGTCCAATAGCTGTTTTAAGTGCCCTTTCTAAAGTCCTAGAACGCTTGGTCAACTCTAGACTGGTTAATTTCCTGGAAAAAAATGAAGTAATCTCTCCAAATCAGTACGGCTTTCGTAAAAATAAGTCTGCCTGTGACGCTGTCCTTGAACTGACCTCTCATATTGTCAAAAACTTAAATGACAAGAAGAAGGTGCTTACTATCTTTTTAGATCTCAAAAAGGCATTTGATACCGTCCCCATCGATACCCTTCTATCTAAACTTCAAAGAGTAGGTGTCAGAGGCCCACAATTAGATTTCTTGAGAAGTTATCTCACTAACCGTACGCAAATGGTGAAGGTGGGAGACTATATGAGTGACGAACTTCCTATATGCTATGGCGTTCCGCAAGGAAGCATACTCGGCCCGACTTTATTTCTCGTCTTCATAAATGACCTCTGCAAACTCGATATACCTGACTCAAAAATTATATCATACGCTGACGATACTACAATTACTATTGTCGAAAACACATGGTCAAAGTTACTTAGGCGTGCTCAGCTGGCCCTAAACTCTACATCCGATTGGCTATTATATCATGCCCTTACAATTAATACTGATAAAACTAAATTTATTCCTTTCTCCATATCGTCAACCACCCAGCCAAATATAACTATGACATTAACACCTCATTCGTGCCATCCCGATTTCCATACAGATTGTCAGTGCCCTCCAATAAACTCGGTTGATCAAATAAAATATCTAGGTATTGTTTTGGATAAATATCTAAATTTCAAACCACAGGTAGATACCTTAACCACCAGAATACGCAAACTTATTTATGTTTTTAAAACCCTCCGTTACGTCGCTAACCAAAACATCATACGCGGTGTCTACTATGCTTTCTGTCAGTCCATTGTGAGCTACTGCATTTCTTGTTGGGGAGGAACTCATAAAACTACTCTCAAACCACTAGAAGTTGCTCACAGGGCTGTACTTAAAGTCGCCACCTTTCGCCCAATATTGTACCCAACCATTGACCTATATAAACATTGTGATGTCCTAAATGTGAGACAACTATTTATTTTTCACATAGTAGTATTACAACACCGTAAAACTCCGTATCTACAACTCACAAAACGGAGGAAAGATAAAATCTGTACTCTAGTAAAACCAAATTTCTCTTATACAAAAAGATTTTACTACTACTTAGGACCTTTCCTATACAATCAGGTAAATAAAAGTATCAGCATTTATGAGCTATCAACTCATGAATGTAAAAAAACACTCAAACAATATTTGCAAAATAAAACCTATGAAGAGACAGAAAACATACTACATACACTTACTTAATTCCATAATCAAAGCATATACATACACAGACACATAATTATACCAACATACATCAAACACATACACACACACACACACTCACATACACACACACACTCACATACACACACCCACTCACAACCATACACACTGATCCACCACTCACACGCATACCTACACTACATATAATCACACTCATCCAAGCTGATAGAGATTATTTTATTTTATACTACCTATTTTCTCTAGATATTGTAGTACTTAAAATGCAACTTTTAGCAAGTGTATCAAAAGAGAACACTTTTTAGCAAAATAATTTACGGGGAATCGCAAACTGCTAATCCTTAATACAGGCTATTTTATAGCCTAGCTAGGTAAGCAGTGTGCCACCCACACTATCGTAGTATTTATGTTCTTGTTTTATTATATTATTATGAATGTTACATATATTATGTCTACTTGTACTACATTGTTGTATTCTATGGATAGATTATTTGCGAAAATAAACTTTATTATTATTATTATTATTATTATTAAACTAATTGCCTAGAGAAACAATTTCCCTAATAGCAGTGTGTGACGCACGTCATCATAATATGTACCGGATGTGGGATACTACCGAGCGGGCGGCTCGGCGAGCCGTAAAACTATATATAAGTACTAACTAAATATTATTTTATACATAAAGTACTAAAGAGTATATTAATGGTAATCATAATAACTCGTTCTCCATTACAGTTTGATCATGTTAACCATGTTGTTAACATAATTAGGAGGTAACGGCGGCGGCTCTGTTCAATAAATTAATTAAATTAGTAATGTACGCATGTAGGCACATTCAGGTCGGGGCCGCGGTTTGACACTTCGCTTGCCCCTAGCATACCTTACTATTTTTGGTTTGTAGACCACTTCTGTATTTGAGACTAAATCGCGATGTATTGCCTTCAGAATGTCCCTTGGCCCACAGTACAGGAGAGAACTAGGGCGGGGCACTGAAAGAGCCGGTTAACCCCTTCTAAGACACGCGATGTTCCCTGTGACCCTTTTGTTGTAGCGCCTCAGTTTCAAGGAGTGCTCCCTGTGTTACTGACAGTATTGGGATTCTATGCGTCGAAACTGACAGTTAGGTCCAACTTAGGAGTTAATTGAAAGACAAAACCAAACTAACAAACAAAAGGCGTCAATTTGCCACTACTTAATAGATTGTAGCGCCGCGCGCCGCCCAAGTCTCGATCGAATTAAAGGTTTTACTTAGTCCACAAACGCTTCATAAAGGGGCTGGTTATACTCTTCAGTTTTCTGTATTACCTGCACCAGCGTATGTGTATGGTATTATGGCGGAACCGGCTTGTTCAAAGGCTGGAAGTTGTCAAACGTGCGAGACTTCGTAAACTCGTCGACTTTTGATAAAAAAAAAAATGAGTTCAAAAAAGCAAACAATAACTAAATTACCGGTTGAAGTCCAGTGCCAAGCTCAATAGTGTGCGACTGGCAGGCAGGAGTAAATCCAGCATAGTCACCGACTTCATTCTGTTATTCAGTTTTATTTAGAGCTTTTCTGAAGGCAGTTTATTATTTTTTCATAAAAATATTTTATACTTTTCAGTGGCCGGGCATGTTCGGTAGACATCTTGTTTTGTTTATTGATTGTCATAAACCTACCAATAAATATGTTAATAATACTCATTGACTTTCAAAGAAATACTAGCACGCAGGGCCAAACCCATACCAAACATGGTGCATCCAGTGGGCCGCGTCGCACACTCGCACCGCCGCGCCGTGCACCGGTTTGGCAACAACGCCAGCGTCGCGACTCGCGTGACATGCACGGAACACGGAACGTATCGCCATCGGCAACATATTCCAGACAGCGCAGCGGCGGCGATTAGTTGCCGAGCCGGTCATGGCACCATAGCATCTACGGTGTTGGTCGGTGACGGAACGGTCTCGCACAATGATTCTCTTGATCTGAAATTACGTCCGGTTCCTAATATGTTCCAATGGCCTAGATAGGACCCACCATATAGATCTACCAAAACGTGGCCGCGCGTGGGAATGAATCAACTCTGTCTAATCGAACCTTAGGAAAATGTCTATTATTTTAAGTAAGTATACTTATAATATTTAATATGTTTTGAAAAAATATTTTATTCGCAATAGTTAATAAACGTTTGTCGGTTACCTATATTATAATTATAACTTACTAGCAGCCCGCTAGTAAGTTACTTAACGTGCATTCTCACGGGTTAAACATTTTTTAATTTGATTTTTAGCCTCTTAGGATTAACGTTTTTTTAAAATCCTCATATACTTGTACTTTTTTTTCTAAATAGAAGCAGGCATATGACATTTTGTGCATCTTACTTTGGAAATGACGAACTGCCATACAACCGTTCATCCCTTATTTTATACCCTTAGGCCTTAGGGGTGAAATTTCCAAAAACCCCGATACAGTTTACATTTAATCTAGAGCAGGTATGTAAGTGACGGAAGTTTAATATAACCGTTCATCCCTTATTTTAATATTAGGGATGAAATTTATAAAAATCCCTTCTTAGTGCGCACAAACCTATGCAAAATTTCAAGTTTGTAGTCCCAACGGGTTAGGCTCTACGCTTTGATTGCTCTACGTTGATGAATTAGTCCGTCAGTCGGTAGGGACAAGCAATTAATTATACATATTATAGATAGGTAATATTTTTAACCGACTTCAAAAAGGGTACTGAGTTACCGACATGTTAAATAAGTAACTTTAGCATTTTCATCTAAATATATTAGGTAGGTGTAATAATAAATGTATACTTCAGTAGTTTTCACCCGTAGCCTCGTTCGCTCGCTAACTCCAGTATTTATCAGTTACGACAAGGTTTGTTAGTACAGGAATTCTATTTTAAATCTCTCGTCTTTGTCAAATTAATACTAAGTAGCCAGTATCATTGTTAGTTACGACATCACTCCATTTATTTCCGTTACTCTATACCGAGTGAAATAGGAGATACGAATGAACAACAAATACTCACACATTCGCAGTTAGGAATTTAGGATAATAATATATAATAGTAAAGCTCGCTGAGCGCACCAACACGTGGAGTGCCGAGTGTGCCGACCGTCTGGTGTTCGTTGTAAGTTTCAGGTTACAACAAAATCTGTCATCGTGACGTGTACAAGCCGCGCCCCTCACGCTCGTACCATAGCATACTTATCTGTGTATGTGTGTGTGTGTGTGTCTGTTATATTATTGTGTTATTTGATAAATTGTGCTTTCACAAAACATATAAATTGTGAACAATATTTCATGGCAATTTAAAAAATGTATCTATAGGGACGAACAATGCAGGTTGTTAACTAAACAATATTGTTATTTGATCATTTTAGTTTAAAGCTGTGAACATGACGTCATGCCAAAGTGTCTACTTACTAGGTACCTATTTATTTAGTTACTTCTTATTTTTCGTTAATGCGATTTACAGAACGTTACCTTTTTCTAAATAATTATGATGATACTAAAAGTAGAGTAGAGTAGTACCCATTGTATAGGTACTATCATTGTATAGTAGGTATCTAGTGTTTAAAGAAACTTTTGATAACCCTGATTTCATATAGGTATATGATTCAGGATTACACGTAGGAGCCGATGGGAATAGAAAATGAAAAACCTAGGTATAGTTAAAACTCGATGTTGTCATTAGGCATTCGAAGAAAAGTGGGTTTTGTGCATGTGTAGTAGGTACGTAATGTTATGTGTTTATTAAAAACAACAAATACATATGAACGAAAATCAATGTTTATTAAGAGATACATTTACGAACATACGATGTATGAACTTATTTATGTATGTACATATTTACTAAGAATAGGTATATACATAATAAATATATAGGAAGGTAATGTACGTATAATTTTTTACAATATGTATTTACTAATCAGTAAATAAAATAATAAGTTAAATTTGGTTTAAAATATTTGGTCATTGTCATTTGACGTGAGTCACTATTTCTCTTCATTGCTGCTATATTACGAATTCGTTTCAGCTGTAGTTAACTCACAGTATCACTCTCTGTTTGTTTTTCAAACTACTTGAGAGCTGTTTCCAGGGCCTGAAGTGCTTCATCTTGAGATGGTCTTGCATCATTTTCCACGTCTAGATTTTCTTCTGTTTCATCTTCTTGCATTTCCTGTTATTCATTTATCTGCAATATGTTTTCTGCGATTTCGTCATCCGACATAATCTGAAAGCCTTGATCATTACTGTCTCAGTTGAGCCCCTCTTTCATATCATCATCATCAAAATCCATATAACACGAAACCCGTGGGGCAGCAATTCCGCGGGGTGCGGGGCGCGGGCGAGGTAATGACAGTTCCGACACGTTTATGCTAGTATAAATTCAACTTGCAAATATTTAATATATGTACAATGTAATTGGTCGCAGTTAGTAGTCCGGATAATCGCAAACTCATATAACTGAGGGCCGGATAATCTATTATAATTTCTACTGTATTATAAATTTGACCCACCGGGATGATAGATCGGTTCCAGGGGATGGGATCACCATTACCGTTACCACAGAATTTGAGTACAGACTCGTTACAGTAAGAGTAAGTTATTTGATAAGTCTAGATATAATCTAGAACAGCACATAGGCTACGTTTTATCCCGAAATAAAACACTGTTCCCGTGGGACTGTTGGACGCTAGGGTGAGGCTGGGAGCGGGAACTTGTAGTAACTAAATCAATGTAATTCTTCTTATCGTTTGGTTAGTGGCCAACCTGGTGACTGAGTTATTTAAATCGCTCATATTTAAGTCTCTGTCGTGATCTAACGACTGTTAACAGTCGGAACCGACTTTTAAGGTGCCCTCTGAAGCACGGACACGCTCAGATGAAATGCCATCATGAGGTCCACCCATCTATAAGGTAATCAATGTGCTTAAAATAATGTTTTTATAAAAAATAAATAATTTTATTAACATTAACGACTGCTGCAGTGCATTTTATTTTACTGTCTCTGCCCAACAGTTGTTTGCTATATTTGTGCAAGTATTTTGCACATTACAAAGTAACAAAATATAAATAAGTAGCTCTATTATGGTATTGTTTTAAATATGTCCCACTCATTAAGTCCGGCTGGTCGAGGCGGTCGAGCGGTCTCGCGCTAGTACTAGTGGTACTAGGTAGGGTTAGCAAAGGCGTTAAGTTATAAATAAGTAGAATTATTCTGAACGTGCACATGTCGCTCTTAATTGGATCAACAAGTTGCTGCACGTTTTAGAATAAATTATGTCTAAATAAAGTACCTACGTAGAGCTTGGAGTATTAATTGCTTATACATACTAATGTATTTGCTCTACCTTACAACATTCACAATTTTACACTACACTAAATATTTATTTTAATTTTATAATACACTAGCTCACAAGTCATGCATACCCATAAAACACATGCGGTGTGAGTTCGGACCCGGGTGGTTACTTTTCCAATCGACTATCATAGTCGATTGGAAAAGTATTAAGTAGTTAGAGTAGAAAACAAATCACTGAGCTTGTTCCAGAATGAAGAGTTATAAAATTGCAATGAACCACGTTCCTCGATAAGAACCGAAGATTTATAGGAAGAAAGCTATAAAAACATACGATATGTAGGTACTACATACAGAAAGAAATCGCGTCACCTTCGCGATACAAGTGCGATGCAAACGTATGTGCTCCAACCCAGAAAGAGTCAGATCTAGGTACCAAATGCGTAAACAAGGCATTTCGACTTTTTAACTCCCTAATTTAGGAGTGCCCTGTGTTTTAAGGACTTTATAAATATAAAGACTGACATGTAGCGTATGTGGTCGTACATGCGTTGCAAAGATCGGTTACGTCAGTCATATGAGAGCAAATCAACGAGGCTCTCAATAGTTAGTAGCCAGTCGCTGTGGCCGAATACGGTCAGGATATATATAAAAATAAAGCTCACGCCACAATTTACACCCAGACTCGGCATTTAGCAGCGGACTGCTAAGTTCCCTTGGTCTATATAGGCTGTCCAACAAGCCAGTCAAGTCTTTTGAAGGCCTTCAGGAGAATACGGTCGCTTGCTATACCTGAGGCATCACTCGCATATTGCCGACCTTCTTCTCTCAAAGTCGCCTTTGTAAGTCTTACCCTGTAACCTAAATCAATTTAAATTTGAATACGGTTTTATAAAAACCATCATTTTTGAATAGTTTTTTTTGTTCTCCGTGGCAAATAAAAAACTACCATGCCAAAATATCAATGAAGTGGGGAGCTTTATATATAAAGCATCTAACTTCAAACTTTATTGGTAGTTTGAAATCGAACTCATTTGTATGTATTGTAGGTAAGTTAAGATACACAAAAACTCAGAAGTAAATCACAACAAAACAATATAGACGTTCTAAACAGTAGAGAAAGTAGTAGTAAGTTAATATAATACATAGTACAAGTAGGTCCTCCATACACGGCGAGTATATTGCGAATCCAATACCGGGAATGTAGTGGTTTGAAGCGCTCTTTACAAGCGAAAACTTGATCGGAAAACGATAGAACAGGCTGACATCACTTTATTGAGAAATGGTTATTGAATTTACCACGTAGCGCCGCCGCCGTGGTATTTTCTTACGATTTTAAAGTTTAGATTGTAACTTTTAGTGGATAACATACAATAAAATAATGTATCTTACATTTTCAATAACTCAGAACGACCTAAGTAAACAATATACATAGCTGTCGAGACATTCATAAAAGGTCTAGATATCAAGCTCTACTGATATACAATCATTTTGTTTAATTATTAAACTAATCATTAAACTACTACAAGTCTTACCTACTATTACTTATATAATATCGTTGACTACAATGATATCTGTAGAAACCTGCAACACGAGGACATTGTTGCCCTCGGAGACTCACTACACACCACTGCGTTATACAGTAAGTACATTAGAATATACAAAATGAACGTAACAGTAAGGGCGGCACAGTGAGGGGTACAATAAACTTATTTAACTCACCTTTTTAGTGTAACGTTTTATATTTCTCACTTTATGGCCTTTCTCCTTTTATGAAGACCGTTAAAGCCTTAAAGGCCATTGTCGGAGGCTCTAGTTACGGCTCAGAAGGTTTATTTCGAATCGTTACGAGATGTACTCGGCTGGTTCTGTATCGACGAGCTTACGAATCATACCACTTATTTTTTACAGATGGTTAGTCATTGGTTTTATATGAAAAGCGCACATAAACAATCGCATTAGCGAAGTGAGCGATCTCCTCGCGGTGACTCAAGCTATGTTATTAATAAAGCTGATCGAGCCAAGAAGATAGTCAATAACAGTGGCCTAAAAAGTCATGTAAATACTTTGCATGACCTACCAACTTGTTGTTCTGCCGACGCTACCGATGTCGCGACGTTAATACTAATAAATACTTTTTTAAGCAGGAAATAGAATATCTTAATAAACGAGTGAACGTGTGACGTGGACAGTGACGCTGGTGACGCAGTAATGTTTCATAAACCAATAAGTAATACTATAATCAACACCGATAATAACAAAATACTTACGTCAACAGTCGGTACCTACCTAGTCAACACTACAGAGATGCTAAACACTAAATGCTGAACTCACATAAATGTCACTGAAGAGAAAACTAATAAATGGTAACATCTGTACTTACAAAATATTATTTTTTAATTTTTGGATATTTGTATGAAATTGTGAAATGTAATCATTTAATTTGACATTTATTTATTAATAGATAAGTTCTACTATCCTTTCCTTTTCAAATATTTAATTTAATTGACTTTCCTTTTACATATACCTACATAATTATTATTTTTGTAACTTAAGATTTAGTTAATTTCAAACACAATATGGTTTTTTTAATGAATAAATGATATGATATATGATGATCATCGTTTAACGAACAGCGAGTGCACGTGGCTACGAATATAAGCATATTAAATTCTCAACTGTCTCTCCAAAAAATAAAAACATAGACATTTGATTCTAACTTTCACGCGTACGAAGTCACGGGTAAGAGCTAGTATTTAATATAAGTATTATTAACAACAATTAACACACTTACACACACTAATCCTAATTGTTTGTAGAAGACGTAGCTAAGTACTTTTATTTTCTCAAAAAAAAAAAAATATTTTTATCATTCAAAGTTAGCTCCCCTTCGATTAAAATTGATCGAATCCGCTTCCGCACTAGGGAATAAACCGTGTGTTGCGAGGGACTTCACAAAAATACAATTCACAGACACAAATTAGACACAGTAACAACTGCGATATGGTGTAGGTATAGAGACTTGCGGAGCGTGTAGGTTTGATGTAATTTAGAGGGGGTAGAATGGGGCAGCTACCTCCCCTAAAGATTAAAAAAGCCTTTTGACTTCATTAATATAAACCTTGAGCTATCGGCTGGCCGCTGTCAAGAGATTGTCTCAGGCGGCGCGCGGGGCGGCGAGTGAACAGCCTATACACAAGTTATTATAGTGACACAATTTGCAGACATGTCACAGATACATATATTCTTTGTTCTGCCTCAGAGGAATGCAAACATAATAAAAACATTTTATTGTATAATATCATGCTATTTTAACATTGTTAGGCACATGAAACAAAACAAATACGTGCAAGCAATTCTATATTTATATAAGTAATATTAAATGCTCGATCAACACTGTTTTCATATAGACACAAAATACTTACTTAACAGCACAAGTAGGTAGGACAATTTAGACTTAAATGCATGTGTCTGTAATAAACATATGAAACAAATACAAGAGTACCTACAAAAGGCTTGCCTTACATTTCTTTGTAAACGGATGTACGAAATGGTATTATACAGTTATATGAATGAAACCCTACCAAATATCTGTTAGCTTGTTTAGGGTACAATTCCCTTGTATTTCGAAAGCAAACTGTAAAAAGTGTAACAATAGAATAGAATAGAAAACTCTTTGTTGTACACCTACATTTAAATAAAATAATAATTATAACATTTTTGTTTTTAACAAAGTTATTCAACGGAAAATTAGTGCACCAGAATATTTTGCATGTAATAAGAATTTTTTGTGATAATTGATTAAATTATTTAAAAAAAAAACAATAAAAAATATTTGACATAAAATATAAGAAACATGATGAATGACAGAAAATGTAGGTGTACATGAGAAAATAACATTGTAACGCCTGGGACATTTTTAATAGCAATAAGTTATTTGATTCTGAGGAGTTTCTTGGTGTAACTCCGGGATCCTAAGACCAATACCAATAAAACTAATATACTTAGGACCACCTCGAGAGTAAAGTCTCTAATAATAATGCTTATGGCGGACAGGGCGGGTATCGCGAGGAGGTTACTGTCTGTGTAGTGGTCGGAACCATTCGGTAGTTTGGTCCCTGTAGGTAGCCGGAGATGGCGACATTATACCGACTGTGAGACACATCATTATCTTTTGAAACATTAGTTTTAACTGTAAATGTAGTTACCCTCCGCTGTAACATATACCTAACTGTCGTTAGTGTGGGTGGTAGCGAGTGACACTCCCTCTCTCTCTCGCGCCCGCGCACCCCCGCCCCGCCTGCTTGCATCAACTGAGCTCATTTAAAGTCGTAACGACTAAAGAAATTATTTAAATTTCACTAATATCCTCGTTATTATGCGAATAACTGTTGTAATATTCGTATTTTTTAGCCTTTATTTACTCACTCTCTGGTACGGTTTGGGCCGTTCAGACTAAATATTCTTGCCGATATGTTACGTAGATATATTAAATTATGTCAGCGTTGTCATAAACGCACTTTATTGTTAAATAACGTACAATTATATTTATTGTGTAAAATCAGCTATAAAGTATTATTTTATTATATTTTAGGTAAAGTGTCTACTTTAGTACGATGCGCACCTACTGCGATCATAAATAATATTTGATCGAAGTATTGCGTATATAGACTGGTCGAGTACTTACTCCAACGACTAATGACGGTACATTACCACCGCATGCGAAGCTGCGAGAAAATTATACTATGATCTATTCCAATAAAGTTTAACTTAAACATAAACAGGTCATTAACCCGATTACAGACAGTTTAGTTGTAGTAACAATTAAATATAAATTTTGATTCATTCGGTTAGTCGGTACAAGAGCTTTTTTATACAATTTCGAAAAACTAATCTATTTACTATATGAAATCACATAAAAACACGCCAATATTTACCAACTAAAATATATATTTAGGACGTTCTTCTGCAAACATTCAACTTGCAGAAAAAAAGTAATATTTTTAAACATTCTACTTATAGCCTCGTTATTTCTTTTCACTTATATAAATACCTACCTGTTCACTCAGCATCAGTAGTTCAGCGGCATACATGCACAGAGTTCAGAAGTCTCAGAACACATTAACTTTAGCCTTTTCTACTTTAACGCTCACTTTAAACTTATTTTGAAAGACGACGTGTCGCTCTACGGCACGTCGTCTTTCCGAAATCTTGAGAGCCGACACGTATGGTAGAAATCTGTATATAGGGATGTACATCAACTCCGATGCAGAATCAAGTGGGGCATGCAAATAAAGGTGGCGGTAGTATTGGTTTAAACAGTTTCTCAGAGCACTTCCAGTAGAATAAACGATAGAGCATATAGAAAACTAAAAAAGTCTAACGATACTAGGTAGTCAATCTATTAGATTTAAAGCTTCGAGATTCATGTTTACAGTGTAACTTAGCCCAGTGTAAACAACTCAGACTGTGGTATTAGTAAAGAACCTCGTCGTACTCTGGTCATTCGCCTCGCAAATTTGTAGCACTTGAACTGTGACGAATAGGTAACCAATTTAGTTGCAAGCGGCAAATAGACTCATTGTCATACTTGTAAAGATTGAAATCTGAAATGAGTACCGTTGAAAATAATGGTGGTGGAACACTAGTGTCCAGTCGGCTCATTAACCGTTGGCTGCCCACGACGATGGCTTGACACTTAGCTGGGTTCACTGTCAAACCAAACATGTTAGACCAGTTCTTTATGTGCTCTATGTCCTTATTTATCATGTCCACCGCAGATGGAACGCACTCGACTCTTTACCCTTCCGGGAATTCCTACTTTACATTTTTACATCCATGTCACCATACACTTGGTATGGTATACTTATCATTTGCTATCGTAAAATATCTCTATATTACAATAAATATTATCTACTACTAAACTGCTTTGAATTTGAAGCTTTACCTAAACACACAAACGGAATCTGTGTCGGCTCGTCATGACACACTAAAGCGCAAATCTAAACATGTCAAACTGTCGTTTTTCCTTTATGGACATCTAGATCCGTGTCCGTATTCGCGGATCTATACGCCAATGATCCGTGTCCGTTCTCGCGGATCTATGTATATTATAAACGATCCGACACATCTCTAATGGCAGACTACGTGCGTCGCTTTGATCTTTAGGTTTTTAATTATCACTGCCATCTAAAAAATCCGCTCGGTAAGTTTTACGGTAGTTATAAAGGTTCTCTCCCCGTAACACTGCCGCCGCCGCCATGCCTGGGCTTAAACACAAACATACCACCCAGAGATACAACTACCTGGAACAACACGCATACGCACAAATCTAAAACTTTTTTTTATAACACCGATGCGCTGTTTATGTAGGTACAGCGGACGTTCATAATGTTTGGCTGAAGAAGTCGCACTACGATCGATCAAACACGTTTACTTAAATATATTCTACAAAATGTTATCGCATTATTTACTTACATAGTGAGTTGGGAAAAGTTTAAAATAAATTCAGGTTATATTCGCAAATTTTGCAATTTCTACACGTCTCTACTACATTTAAATTAACAATTTTAAATCAACATTTTATGAATTAGGCTCACGTCATACTCCGTCCGTGGTCCGATATATAATCGGGCCGATTCGACATTCCTTTTATTCTTTTTATTTCTGACTAACTTTTTGCAGGACGTGTGCCTTGTAATATTTAATTACAATAAGTAAGTATAATACGTTATATTTTTCTCCAACAAAAAATCAGTAACCGATATATAGACGTGGGCGGGCAGCGTCGGTAACGCTCTCACGATGTTCATACATAACTAGCGGCCCGCTCTGACTTCTGTAGATCAGTTCATGCTAAATACTGGTACCTTATAGGCGTGTCCTAGCCTAGCAGCCATTATTAGGTGTACAGCTACTTATGGTGTAGAGACTGAGTGTAAGTAGGTACCTAATGTAAGATAACTTACTTGCTACTATTAGCTATACTAAGTATCTCTATACTAATATGGAAAGTTTGGATGGATGAATGTATGGATGTTTGTTACTCAATCATGTTGAAACGGTTGAAGGGATCTGGATAAAATTTAGCCTAGTGTCTTGAAAAAAAAAGACAAAAAAGATATATATTTTGATTAGAACATAGGCTACCCGGCGAGGATGGGCCTTTTGATACGACAGACCAGGCAAACCACACCGGAACCTGGGTGGCACGTGTTAAACTCCTGTCCCACAGTCCCACATTATTTTAAGTTACAAAATATCTGTGAGTACACACACAAGCGGATAAACAACACGACAGACGTCAGCCGAACAGAGTTTTACACAAATACGTAATAACATGTTATACATATTCAATAAAGGGTTAGTAAGTATAATAATGAGTTACTACTGACGTAACGCTACATTACCGACACTTGGTAACTAACTGCACATGTTTATTTTATACTAAACAAGTGTGGGGTGTGGGGCACTGTGGGGTGGCAAACAAGCCGACGACGACGGCGACGGCGTCGACCCGCCTGATCTTAAGCAGTTGCCCGCTGAAAACTTGTACTAACACACTGGAACAGCTATACCGCTGTGTGCAGTCATTTGGCTGTGTGTGTCTTCTCTAAAGTGGATGTCCATCCCCAATCGGGATTGCTCGATTGTATGATGCCTACCTCTCTAGTACGTACTACAATGTACTTTATTAGCTAAACTAGAATTTGTTCGAACTCTGAACGTTGCAGCAAAGTAGCTAGTCCACCAGTCACAACGAGCATACAACAATTGTTCGTATCACCTACAGCAAGAGCGATGCAACACTACACGACTGATAGCTTAACGACACCACTACGTACAAAGGTCACTTTATAACTTACTTCTAAAGGATTCACACACAAAGAAATAACTACACACAGCGGTGTAGTTGTGTTCCTGTGTGTGAGTACAGGTTTCCGACGCTCATCTAAGGATGCGTTTTGAAAGAAACGGTTTCCTATCCCAGGGACTTTTCATCTTAAAGCTCTGGTGTAAAAAAATGTTTCACCTTATTGTTGTGGGCCGTATGCTTGTTTGCCAACCAAGTAGTATAAAAAACAATATTCTCGGATGGCGTCGTACGTAACTGATATTTTACAAATTGTAATTTAAAACGTTGCGTTGGCCGGAGGTCGAGTATCGCCGATATCTGAGGCCCACTGGACCGTGTGGAGTGGCGCCGCCGGCGACAGGCGACGGGCGGCGACGGGCGGCGGGCTCATGCCATTAACATCAAAATGCTCACATCTAATGTGAACTGAATCTTGATAGAAAAGATTATATATCGCCGGCGAACAATTAAAAAGGGTGAGTTTTTGTCGCAATTGAAAGGATGACATGTATTTAATTAAAGTAGATATTTGGTATCGTGAGAATGTTTCCCCTACATAAATAGTAAGTACCTGACAACTGACAACATTACGTGTCGCGGAGGTCGGTAACCGTAATGCTATAGCTAGTATCGCTACTTATATTCCGGATGGCTGATACCTATCATCGATTTTAGTCTGTATCTTACATAATAAATATATTCCCCGGCACGTAGAACAAATCCTATCATCTCTAACTTATCTTCAAGTTGGTCATCATTGGATTTCCTTCTTCGTCTCTATTTCCTATACTTTTTAGTTGATAAACAAGTGTACGGCCCGCCTGATGGTAAGCAGTTCCTAGCCTATGGACACTTGCAATACCAGATGTTTCACTTGCGTGGTGCCGACCAAAAATGTTATCACCAGGATTTTGTGAGTGTCCTGGGATAGGAAAAGGTTTCGTTAAAAAGGCATTCCGAAAAACAGAATTGGAAACCTGTATTTGTAAAATGCTTTTTACGTTTACAACCGTAAAATTTTTATTCATTCGTTTTGACAGCTTTGTAATAATTCAAAACGGCCAAACTACTAAATTTAAGCACTAAATCTCTGCACTTTATTGCACTACAAAGCGGCCAATAAAATCATTAATCCTCTTTGTTATTTAAAAAAAGTTGGAATCCCTTACTTATACCGGAATACCCTTAATTTTTATTATTAAGCAGAACAGGCGATAATATTAAATGTTATGTGTCGAGAGCGGGACCCCCGGCTCCAGCCTCGAGGGGGGCTGCTGTGAGAGAACGAGCCAAATTACCGGCAACACAATAACATGGCACGACAAGTACCTAGTGTGCACGTGGTGGTGACGTGGTGAGCGGCTGAGCGCCGAGCGGACCGCGCTGCTGTGTTGTGTGCTCCCAGCGCTCGATGTAAAATGGAACGTAATTAAAAAGCTCGTCGAAATTACGACTGGCTTTGAACGAACGTTTCATGTGAAATAACCTATTATCGAAAATGCCCTCGAAAAAAATAACAAAAGCATCGCTCGGCGTTATGAAATGAAACGGAACGAGGGGGTTCCGAGTGAGGCGGGGGGCGGGGGTAGTTCGGGGGCAGACGAGCGCAAACATTAATGGCAGTCTATGTATCGATTCATTTCGTTTTTCTATTAAGCGCCATCAGTCGCAGCTGACGCCGCGCGCCGCCTCCTCCACAAACGTTCCGACGAGCCTTTCATCTGTACAATAACACAACACAGACATCGAACACACACCCTTACAATGTAGTAAAGCCTACGTTGGTCGTTATTTACCGGTGGGTGCGATTTCCACCTATTTTCATAATTTTATTTCTAGTTGGAACGAGCTCTTTCATTTGTGCTTTTGCCCACTTACATTGGTAGAATTGGAGGAAAGAAAAAAAAAAAATATAATAAAAATTATTATTATTATTATTATAGACTGTCCAATATTGTGTTACTTGCTGATGAATACTATCCAATTTCCTACTAATATTATAAACGCAAAATTTTGTAAGAATGTATGGATGTATGTTACTCTTTCACGCAAAAACGACTGAATGGATCTGGATGAAATTCGGCACAGAGATAGATTATAGTCTTGAATAGCACATAGGCTTCTTTTGAACCAACATCCACTATATATAAAAAGGGAAGAAATAATGGCAAGATGTAACAAAAATCCATAATGTGACAGAACCCACAGACTATAACTATAAACAGTTGCTATGTATTTATTTATATATAGTTAGACAACAAATTCTAGTTGTTAAAGAACATTTGCTGGTGCGCAGAGTGCCCTGAGCTGGTGGTTGACGCTCAAACAACTCTCACGATTCCATTTTAATTTATCACAAAATGTTGACACAGAATGGGGTTCGACAATGCGCCGCCACTGCCTCTACCACTAACAAAATGATTACCTACTACACTAACCTAACTTTAATATCCATCACTGCTTCACGAGCAGCTCGTAAAATATCTCATAGCAAAACGCGCAATGGCATTTAAATCTCAGTTTTAGTTCAATTTCACTCTGCAGAGTTGTGCCTGGGCTCGGTTCCAATTCACAAAGCCTTGCTTACACACAAAAAATAAATAAAAAAGTTTCTTTCATCTAGGATTGACGTCGCAGCCGCTTTTGATCCACTCTGTTATTATTATAGGTTACTTGTTATTTATAAATCGAAAGGCATAATGGCGGCTGTCAAACGTCCACAGAACATAACTACACTAACAATATCATGTAAGTACATATGTACCTATAGCGAACGAAACTGACATTATGTATGTATGTATGTACTCGTATCGTACTAGACCTTCACATCTTCAATAGCTCCGAGTCTTCATTTATATAGCGAGCATTACCATAACTCGATCCTTTTATTTCGCATCTTCTGTAGAGATTCTTTGTCTGTGATTTGAAATGTTACGCTTAATAAAAGCTATAAAAATCTTATCTAAAAAGATTATGCGAACTAAAACTTACTGTTATTTATAAGTTACGAATAAAAGATTTGCTTTATGATAAAAAACTATTTGCCAAACTGCTGCTACGCTTTAAAGCCAACGTTTACATCGCAAGTTGTAATTGTTTGTCTATCGGTGTGTGTATGTGTGTGCGTGTGTACCTACTTCTTATAGAGTACTAATCCAGGTAGCTAAGAAAAGTTGCAACAAATAAGGAGAAATCTTTAGACAATAAAATTATATGGAATGCTTGTTACTTTAACTTTATAGGTATATCTTTAAGTGTTATTTTTCAAAAGTTTCTGTTCCTATGAATAAAACCTTTTTTAATACCAGTAACACTGACTGAATGAATAAATAAAATCTATTTACAAGTGATCTCTTACTTGTAAATAGATTTTATTTATTCATTTATAATAATTTGAGTTATTTCATGTCTTATTTATTTAATTATTGTGGTAAATATCAAGTAACATTTTTAAATTATAAAATATTGTCAAAAAAGGTTTTTCTTTCATTTAGGTACTGTTAAAAATATTTAAGAATACGATTTTTGAGTTACGGGAGTTAGTTTCAATAAAGTTCAAAGTCCAAATTTAGTTTCAATATCCCGTACACAATATAAGTTTGACTAGTTAAGTAGTTTACAATTTTCAAAATCGCTAAATTAATAATTAAAATTCTATGAGCGTCAAAAATAACATTTTAATTTAGCAATTTTCACATTAACTGAAAAAATTGCTTAACATAAACAATTTGCGATTTTCCTGTGTCACTTTTATTATCCGTAGACGACGTAGACCATGTTACGAGTAAAGCTTGCGTAGGCATGCCATTATAGATAATAGCAACTAATGTAGATATGTCCTAATGCTAGGGACCGGGTTGATGGATCAAAATGGGATCCCGCGGCTTTGCCTTCATGGATGTCGGTTATCGAATACCCTAACTATCCCAGGATACATACAAACAAACCTACATAAATAAACATGATCGAGCACCAAGTTACATTAGTGGAGCCACTATTGAATGTCAATACTCGTACAAGTTTGGTCTCAGCTGCGTCGCGCCCGTCGCGCGGGTCCCTGCGGCACGGCGCGGCGCCTCCCTCCGCTCTGTAATCTCCGGCTTATTTCTGCAGCTCCGGGTTCCAGACACAAAACGCTCGTTTGAAACTCTACTCTTGTACTTACGTAAATAAACAATAAACCTGTTTCTCTAAGAATTGTTAATGTATTTAAGCTGAGCTTAAATGCGTTTAGAGAGAGGTTTTACGTAGGTAGTCCGATTATAAG
This sequence comes from Trisateles emortualis, assembly GCA_947095525.1. Taxonomy (NCBI): domain Eukaryota; kingdom Metazoa; phylum Arthropoda; class Insecta; order Lepidoptera; family Erebidae; genus Trisateles; species Trisateles emortualis. The sequence continues at coordinate 115,567 of OX352748.1, read as the reverse complement.
CAAGATGTAAGCACGTGATCGGGTGTTTGCCAAACCATGGGAACACTCGAGCATTGATAAACAGTTCATCAGTCATCCAGGAGTAATCTTTGGCCCTCACTGAAGTACCTCTTTGTCCTGTTAGGACACCGACCTTAGACGCAAGTTTTGTCTTATCTTTCAAATAATATGCGACTAGACATCGTTGGAGATGCTCTTAGATATTATCAAAGCTGTGTCCAGGAATCGTGGAGCTATAGAAAATAGTGTTTTATTTCGGCAAACGAGCAAACTGGTATTTCAGTCACTGATTAAGGAGGACTAAATTTAATCCAAGGTGTTAGGAACTGTTAGAATCAAATCTACGAACATTATTATGGCACAGTATTAGATAGTCGAGCGAGGCCTTACTGTAGTGCTGTAGCCGTCGCGGTCGCCGTCATAAAGTAACAAGTTAAATTACTGTTCCTTCTTACTTCATGTTTTACAACTTCTCCGAAAGATAGTTGGCTCGACCGGATGGAGGTCGAACGACCAGTCGACAGACAAGTCGGATAAATGCAATACGCCATTACGTACACAATGCTTGCTTGGACTTCCAAGAATAATAGAAATGGAATCGACGATCACAAAAGAGTATTTACCAATTAATAGTGTTTACGAAGCCATTTCATTTGAACGACATTTCCGCGATTGTCACAGACAATGGTAGCGTTACACAAACACTGATAAGGGCTCGTACCCACCGAGCGGATTGTAGCCCCTGCCTGCCGCCGCACCGCATGCCGCCTGCGTACATCGCGTACACCTTCGTGACTGTCCGGGAGTTTTGGACATTTATCGTTTATCTAAAATACAGATTTACGTCCAAAACGCCCCCTAGACAGAAACTCATCACTAGTCGTGACAACATTCAGGCAATTTGCAGGGAAGCTACGAGTATACTTACATTATTTTATTTTTCATAAAATGGTGAGTTTTGGCCGCGTCACTTTCTGTCTCAGCACAAATTGTAACATTTTTGACAGTTACTTCCTTAGACCCTACCCAGTCTTTTAAGTTAGCGAATCTGGCAGTAAACAATTAGGTGACGTCTTATCTACCTGTATAATTGTCAAATTGTGTCACAACGTGACATGAAAAAAATAATTACAATTATTTATTTAATTATTATTGGTATACCACCTGCGAATACCGCAGTTGATCACGATGTCAGAACAGAGGTGTGCAACCTTAACGCCTTTTTATGGTATTAAAGTTGATCTATTCAAAGTGTGGACTTGGAATAGATCAACTTTATTAGTATAATGTCCAAATTAAATACGTCAACCGTATGTAGATGTAGGCATATAGTATAAGGTAATGGAACAATGTGAAAATATTTTTAAAAGGAGGAGTTATTTTGTGTTTCAGCCAGAATGAGTGAGCGCAATGAGAACAATAATCAACGGATTGTTATCATATCACCGTCCTACATAGTACAATTAAAAATGATTTGGTTGCAAGCATTTCATTGTTCCCCGTGTAATGAGTTCATTTGATTGTTTGCTTAGAAAACAAACGCGTTGAGGTGAGCCACTGTTTCGTCATACTCTTGTCGCTTGTCGCTATCGTGATCCTCAATTCGTGACATTTCTACATCTCACTTTATTTATTCTGCTTCTACATTGTTGTACTTGTACTAACGAGTACGTATTATATTCTATTGGCTTACGAAACAGTTGGAATTAATGTCGTGTTTATAAATGAATGGTACAAGTAATGGTATACATATACAACTTATGGCCTATAAGAATTTTGCCATATTATGTGAATTATTGATATTATTCTGTTCACATATTTTAGGCGCAGACAGCAGATTTTATTGCTGGCTTAGTTATTTAAAGGGTAACTGTTCTCTTAATCGCACAATAGGGCGTGGGCGTGTGAGGCTTCGAACAACCAGATACTTAGCTAACGTAAGCTCACAATATAGTATAATCAGTAGCCCGCTGTGTCAGCGCAGTGTAGCTCTCTACCTACTCTACTCATAACCAATAGCTACTAACCGATAGCTCGAGTAATTTTCCACGCAGCGTGAAGCGCGAGCGTGTCGCAGCACGCCTCACAATTCCTTTCCAGAGTCGAGTTAGCCGCTCGGCTAGGTACGAGTAGGTACAGTCCACCGCGTGCCGTCCGCCCACAGGCTCCTACACCTGTCAGCTACAACGTATAACGCACGCTCAGCTATCTAGACCGAGTACCCGACTAGGGTGATTGATCGCGGGGGAACATGCCACATTCATCCGCTTACATTTTTCTCCGGTAGCATAAAGCTGCTGCGACGACAGATTTCCCCGCAAACGTATACCTACTTATGTTACAAGTTAGGAAATAGCTCCTGTGCACATAGTAGGCTGTACACATCGGTTATTACATCCCGGATATCGTCAAACGTCATCTCTCCCGATTTTTCTCTCTCGAGCACATTATTGATTCTATTCGATGCAAAAATAATGGCCAAATACAAGTGTGCTGTTTTTTTTTGTATACTACTTAGGTGGCAAACAAGCATACGACCCGCCTGATGTTAAGCAGCTACTGTTACAAATGGACGCTTACAATACCAGGGGTATTACTTGCCTGTTGCCGACCCCTTCTTTTTTACACCAGGGCTATAAGATGGAGTATCCCTGGAATAGGAAAAAGGTTTTTAAACCACTTCCCTAAATGAGCGCTGGAGACTCGTACTTACACACAGGGACACAGCTACACTGCTGTGTGTAGTTATATAGTAAAATGTCGATATCAAGTTTAAGTAGCGAGTATATATCAGCCAGACGAATGACAGTAATGCCGCTATACGCGATCGCGCCAGGTAAACGGGGCATATAAATATTTTTGTAGAAAATCATCAAACGGAACGATATCGGTTACGCAACGCAATGCGCATTAACTATATGATCGGAGGATGTTATGAAATAAAATACATTATGGTGGATATAAAGCGCCATTACTTGTTCTTTATGGTATTTTTATGCAACCGTGTGTAAGGGGTACCTAATGCACGAATAGACTATTTTTCTATTTCGTTTATAGCGTCTTGTTCATAAAGTTTGCAATGGCGGCGCTGTATCGTATCGAGCGACCCACTTCCACCTGTGGGATCGAGAAGCAGCTCGCTCGCGACAGCTGCACGCGAGCGTCATGCTCGTCATACTCGTCACTCTCGTCGCACAAACACTACGGTTATTTATTACCTATCTTATTATTGGACAAAAAATCTGTACAATCGGCAGCAATCTCGTATTCAAGTTTCCTCGCTGCGGCACAAAAAAGCTGTAATTTTAATGGCTCTCCGAAGTGCTCGGGCTTTAAACGGGAACAAAAGAGCACCCCAATTCAGCAGTACGGCGCTGCGCTCCGACTAAATTGGTTGTTTTTGTGCGAAAATGTGGCGGCACAGGCGAGCACAATGCCTCATTATAGTCCCGCTCCCCGGCGCTGCCCGCCCTGCGCGCTGCCCGCTCCCGCTCCCGCTCGCAGCCCGCTATTCACTCGTAGCTGCAACTTTGCGAGTGTGCGCTCTGCCTAAACAACTTTACGACTTTTCTTTTACGATTGGCAATTAAAATGTCGGCTAACGACTTAAGTTCAAGCGAACATAAAAATGTTTTGGACCGTTTTGCGGAGATTGTTTGAATGTTCCACGCTCATTGTCATTAGTTGACGTCGCCGCGTCGCCGCGTCGGCGTCGTACAAACACAATACAATCGTAAAATGCGCGAAAAAGAAAAGTTGCAGATAAGATATGGTGCGAGATAACTGGCGTAATAGTGAGTGTTGCGGCTTGCGGCTCGCTCGCTACTTTGTTGTTGGTCAGTACCGTTTGTTAGACTGAACCGACTCAACAACGGGGCACGGTGCGCGGTGGCACAGTTTACCCATGTCATACATTCAAACTTGAACCTATAATTGTCTTAACCTGCAGCGCAAACGCGATCGATCTGCAAATACAATATTGCAGCAGCTGCTGCTTGCACCTCTCATGATATATACTTATAGATAAAACTGGTGACCCCATTTTACAATATTCCATTTATATCAACTTAACTCAGTCATGCTTAGAATATATTATGTAAAGTGGCCTGCCACTGTCATAGAATATTATAACCAGAGAATTTTGTGAGTTTGTATGTGGAGGACAATCGCCGGAATTGTTTAAATACAGCTGGTACCTATTTGAAAACTTCTTTCACCATTTAAAAGGTACCTATATTATTTTAGACATAGACATATTTTTATCCACCTGACACGAAAGTGAAGTTGCGGGAAATGTCTTTTTTATCATACAGAGTTAAAGTTTGGATTTAGGGGGTAACTATAGAAACTACAGATACGATTCTAAAAATTCTTTCACTGATTAGAAATGCAGGGATGTCCTGCAGTGTGGATGGATGTGTTGCCTTTGAAATGATGTTGATGATCAATATGAAGCTGAATGGATAATGTCCATTAGTGTATAGATTACTGTTTATAGAGAAGAAGCTCAGCCTACTGATATTATAAATGTATAAGTTTGTGAGGATGGGTGGGTGTATGCATGGATGTATGGTACTCTTTCACGTATTCACGTAAATTTGGCATAGAGATAGATTATAGTCTAGAATAGCGAATTGGTTACTTTTTGTCGCGATAATAACCGACATCCAAGCGGGCGGAGCCGCGGGCAACAGCTAGTGCTAGATAAATGCGAAACTAAGTAGTACGTAACCCTTAACTATCGCCTTAGTTATTATCTATACCTACTTGTTGCTCTACCTACATTTGGGGTTTTGCTTCGTGTACAATCGTGAACCCTTCTTTTGTATTCGGATAAAATACATCTCCTTTGATGTAACAACAACACCCCCTGCCTGACAGTGCTGTAAGCACCATTATGGGTTCTTTGAGAATTTATTAAATACAGCGTTGCATTTCGCTTTTGTCACTCCCTTATAATCTGTACTGTAAAGAATTTAAAGTATTAAACATTTTACATAAAAAACTTAAACCGATTTCAAAAAGCGAAATATAACGGAATACAAATTGAAGTGAAGGTGCCAAGTTAAATATTAGGTGACAGGATGAACCTAGCCTTATCTGTATTCGGTTTTTTTCGAGTCGATTTCAGATTCTTGTCAGATTTCATACTTTCAGTAGATGATGTTTTAACTCTTAAAATATTTTTAATAATAACGAGTCAAACAGTTTTTTGCGTTTGAAACAATTATCAATTTCTTATTTGAGTCTAAAAAGTTTGTAGGTTTTTCTCTAGGGTCCAAGATCCAATACCAATAAAATTAATACGGGACCATCTCGAGAGTATCATCTCAATGTAAAGGAAAAAAATACATATGTAGGTACATACAGTCGATCATTTAAGATCCTCCTTTTTGGAAATCGGTATATTATGTGACAGATAAAATAATAGAAAATGTTTATTAGTTAAACGGAACTTGTGACATGAGAACAAGGACATTGGACAATATGCTCCGCGTACATAACTTTTATAACAATTCTTCTGAATAAAGCTTGTCTTGAGATAGAATAGTGGCTCTGTACGACCAGTGGTATTCCTTTCTGATCTGTTCTATAGCTGTGATATAACAAGCGGCGCGGCAGGTGATGTGCTATATAAGTACTGTTGTTTCTCTTTTGATAGGTCGCAGCGACCGAATGCTCAAAGCTTCAAGTAACCATTGTAAATGTTATATTATTTATGGCATTGTCAGATGTTTCTCCGCAAGGGACTTTTCATTCATTGCCAATGGGACGAGAGAGTCCCTCGGCTAGGTGGAGAACAATAGTGAAAAGGTGAGAAGAACCTTGTAAATTATGGTAAAGCATTCCGAGTAACGAGAACAAATGTGATACAAACACACACACACACACACACACACTCACAACTGAAAATAATATACTATAATAAAATAGAACTAGGTATTCACCACCATATTTACCACCATTTAATCAATACAATGAAAATTGTTTTAATGTATATAAGTTTTACTATTGTTTTTAGAGGAAGCGAGTGAAAATAGGTTGTTTGATTGTTTTCAACAATATTCATTATTGTGTACCGATGTTCAGTAGCCATTGTGTACTCGTATACTGCACAGAGCCGCGCCGCCCGCGCGGCCACGTCGCGTAGCTCTCGTCTCTTTGAATGTCTTTCTTTGTCTTATTGTACCTTCTGTATTTATTTGTTTCTTTTTATAGATTTTTGTTCTGTGGGTCGTCGATTGTGTGTCGATACCTATAACTAGCCTCTCTTTATCATATCTTTTCAATATGACCTCATCGTCAGGTTAAGTGCTCGTCGAACTGACGCTCTACGGATTCCGTAACCTTTATATTGATTGCTGGTATTAACAAATAAGTTTACAAGCAGGCTTCCTTTTTAACATTTTGAGATTCTAGAGTCAATATAGATGAATTTGTATTCCTTTAAGTAAATTTTATTAGAATCCTAATATGTCAACGTGTCACGGACAAACAAACAATCCGATTTTACTTTCTGGTGAACGGATCTCTAAAGCGAAGATAGGAAGACCTTATCGCGAGGGGCGATCTCTCTTTCAATGGATTAGTCAACAATGTAATAAGTAGATAGGTAACAAAAGAGCCAAATTAAAAGTAACCAGAACCGACGTTCATGCATGAAGAGAATATTGATGAATGTAGAGGAAGCGAAATAAGTATGTTTAGATCGAAGCAATTGGCGCACTACAGTCTCTGCCTATCCCAATAAGAGACGAGCTTGATGATATAATAATATATAGATAGGTAAGTATGGCGGGAGTTCCATACAACCGTTCATCCCTTATTTTAACCTTTTAGGGGACTTAGGGGTGAAATTTTAAGTTTCAACTTTCAAAATGACGGACTTCCATACAACCGTTCATCCCTTAATTTAACCCTTAGGTGTGAAATTTCCAAAAATCCTTTCTTAGTGCGCACTTACGTCGTTTAAGGAAACTTTGTGCAACATTTCAAGATTGTAGCCCCAACGGTTAAGGCCCTGCGTTGATGATTCAGTCAGTCAATCGGGACCAGCAATTGTGTATAGATTTAGGGAAATATTTAAGGCTAACGAGAGTATACCTGACTTAAATGTATAGATTACCTACCTATACCCTCACATCAAAACATACTTTACATACGAGCGCACAATTTAATGCGTGTACACAGGTAAGTATTCATTCCCCTATTAAGTAAATAGGGCTACGGACCCCTCAGTACCAAGCCAACAGATATACTCTAATGTATGTAGTACACGAAGACGCGGTGCATAAATAGGGCGCCAGTCAACAACAGCATAGTGAGTGACCCAATTTTACCTTCGAAGGGACACTTGCACGAACAAAGCTTGTCCGATGTTTCATTGCATACAGGCAAGAAAAGGCTTTCTATACTGCTCGGTGCAGATATAATTTGGTTTTTGCCTTGCCTCATGAACGGTAAGTTAGTTACCTACCTAAAGTATACCTACCTACCTAAAGTATAGGAGTTATAAGGTTTTTTTACAGGGTCGGCAAAGCGCGAGTGATACCCCTGGTGTTGCAGGATACGTAATTGAATATGGTGGTCCGACCTGTGGTTGCGGGCAACTGATGGACAAGGTCAGCTCAGGATCGAGTGTTGTGGAAATATTTGATGAAGGGATATGTCCAGCAATGGACGTCTGTCGACTGACACGATGACGAATACCTTTTAATATTTTTAAGAAATATCTCGGTATCTGCAATCTAAATCTACTTATTATCTTGTTCATTTTACAATTTTGTACATTAAAATATCTTAGATACACATTTTCGGTGTTTTTGATCGAATTGGTTTGGAGCGAATTCACTATGGCCGAAAGGATACTATTTATATATTTATACATAAATGTGTGTGATCACCGCGATAAGTAAGTATCCTCGGAGACAGTTTATCTAACTAAGCATCAGCAGATCACATCTTGCATGTGAGCGCGCGGGCGGCGGGCGGGGCGGCGGCGTGCGTGACCCGCGCTCCCGACTATTGTTCGCGAACTTCGCTCTTTGCGCAGCGCCCACATCTCATACACACATGTATACATAACATATTACTTATATAACATTGGCATCACACACAAAATATAAGTATTATTTTATTTGTTGTTATTAATCATATGGACATGATTGTAATATGTTTTTATATTGACACCTACCTCGTAAAAGCATGAAACACGAATCCTTTGTGGATTTGGTCATACAAGTACCTACCTACGCTACGCTGTCGTTTTTTTCATTTATTAACGTAACATATCAATAGTAGCATAATATAAAAATTAGTTGTGTCAACAATAATTATAAGTACCTACTTAATTATCATAACGATATTTATGTGTGTTCACAGCCTCATAATTCGTCATACAGGTACTGAGCAGAATATACAAAATACCGTATCCATCATACCTATTGATGATCACGGCTTTTGGTATGAGCTTTGAATGACTTTTGAGTTTAACATCATAATATATTATGTACTTAAGTATTTATATGATTTTTACAGAAAAAAAAAACTAATTTAAACAACCGACGACGCTCGCAATGATGCAACCATCTGTTATTCAAATGACTCAATGATCATTTTGTCTGAAGTCTTCAATAGGTAACATAAATATCGTTTATTCAGTCGGGTAGGACGGCTTCGCGACGGCCAACACTATATATACTATATACCTTGGGGGGTTTAATATCACAAATCTGTTGTACACTTGTAATTGCATTCCCTCGGCCTGCGGCGCACTCGGCCTCGGCCCTCGTCCCGCCGCCCGCGCCGCCTCGGGATTAGTTCCACATCAAAGCCAAGTGGCAGGACCAGAGCCACGCGGCCACCACGCTGCATTGTGCCGAGATATATGCGCTTTATGTCTTTATACACAGAACTAATATATGTACATACATACCTACTATGTAGAATAAGATTATTTTAATACATAATAAATAATAATGTAATTTGGGATAGTACCCAATGCACCGTAAAGATAAAAACCACTGTGTCACACACACACACACACACTCAAGTCACAGGTACCTACCTACCTATAATATAAAAATGAATTGCTGAATGTGTTGCTAAGCGCAAATCTCGAGAACAGCTGAACCGATTTCGCTAATTCTTTTTTTAGATTACTCCTTCAAGTACGAGGATGGTTCTTACGCAGAGAAAAATCCCTTAACGGGCAAAAAATACTTTAGCCCGGGTGATGGTGCCGCTAGTAATGTGTCAAAATAGAATGTATTGTTTTGTACCGAAGCAGTTATGTAAATGAAACAAGACTCCCTGCTTCTATAATATATGTGCAAAAGTTGATGTTTCCAAAAGAAAAGAATCTCAAGCATTGTTCAATAGCTTAGCACTTACGGCCACGCCGCGGCGCCGATACACACTAATGCTATTAGCACCTTCTATGTTGGGTGTAGGCAGTGTTTGTGGTGGACATTAACGCGTCCGCGTCCCCTACAAACCCTCAGCTCCGACCTTCTATCTCAGCTACGTTATACGGCTTCTAAGATCCGCCACACTAACTGGTTTCTCAGTAACTTATCGTTTGATCCTGCGTGTAAGAGAATACGTCGTGGTGTCGCCACACATGCACACACACACACACACACGCACGACGCTATACTGTTACGTATAAGGAAACCAGCCGTTCGCAGGGAGATCAAGTAATTTAATATTCCCCGTCCCGTGGGTAAGTTATATGTTGAAAGATAACTCCAGCGTAGCGAGGATATTATTTATGTCGTTTATTTTATGTCCATTTCAATAGAAGAGTTCGTTCAGAAGCATGTACATATGTAGGTATAGTGTACAGTACAGTATATTTCATATTTTTATAAATGGAAAACGTGAGCTGAACGCTGACAACGCTGCGAGTGCTGCGAGGCGGTTGCTCGATGCCCGCATCGTTTCGATTAATCGATTCTAATGAATCAACTATTAGCGAGTTGACTATTGACGTTGGTAGTTTTCCACTAATCGATATTGTGAACTGCATGTCTCAGTTATTTTCCTGTGGTAGAATCAGTTAATGTGGCTAGCCATGAAAAGAATAAGCAACTCAGGCCACACTTTTTGAATATCAGTCCAGCCCCTGATAATTATATTATATTCTACCAGCGTTTATGCCACTTGTTTAAAGGGGCACTGAACGTAGTTGCGTACATTTTAACAAATTACATTTGTGTCCGTTTAGGTGTGAATGAGGTAATTTGGCCTGATTTCATTTGAATGCAATGTATTATATTTAAATCTTGCTTATAATAGGTATGTATACCTACGCATTATTTTGGAAGCAGCATTCAGATATGATATTCATGTAATATAGGTACATATAAAACCATTATGTCTTGAGTAGATGGCAGACACTTATTCCTGCAGCAATACACTGATAAGAATAGAGCCATGAAAAGAGTTTGAGATTTTTTTTATTAAACAGATTACATATATGTAAATAGGGCAGGACAATGGCAGCTCGTTCGGCTAGGGGTGCACTGTGCTGCGGTGCGGCTGCGGCATGCATACTCGATCGAGTGCACATTCCAAGTAAAGTAAACCTGGTGGTTTGAAAGCATACGTGGAATATGAATAATGAGTGTTCAACCTTACTTTGTTGTGTATTACGATCCACCCGATCTGGTGCACAATAGTGTGCCAGGCCTGGTGCACAATGGGTGTGTAAATGCCCGGTCGTCGACACTTTTCAATACGATAGGTAAATACAAGGGCCTCCTGACGGGCGACGGGCGACGGGCGGCGGCGGGCGACGACGTGCAGTTGAATACACCGACCGCCGGAATACGTCGTATGTCGCTGACATACAAATGTGTGAATTTTGGGGAGCAAAACTTCCGATATTATTTTGATATACCTAAGTACCTACCTACTTAGTTGTTACAAAAAAGAATGGTCTAAAATATAGAGCACAATTATACATAAATATTATGAGTTCACAATTGAGACGCAATGTGATTCATTTTTTAATAATTTTCGTCGGCAAAATGTATTTTGTTTTCTTAAAACCAGAGCTAGCTTATAGGTTACCTACACCTACGCTGTATCGTAGGCCAATTGTTACGATATTCCAAATAATCGACAGCGAGTGATCGTAAAGTAAAAAAAACGAATAGGTAGAATTATTATTATTAGTGATACCCCTGGTGTTGCAAGCGTCCATAGGCTACGGTAACTGCTTACCATCAGGTGGGGTATATGCTTGTTTAACTTTTAAGTAAAAAAAAGGCAACTCTTAAGTATCGCATTTCTGCGTATTCTCATTTTTTCGGATTCGCATTTCTTATACTCCGTATCGCATCGTCGGCTTCGTGCCGATTTAGATCTTTACAAGAAACGGAAACTAACAGTGTCAATGTAATCTGTGCGGACCCCGAGCAGTGGCGGATTTACCAATAGGCTGAGTAGGCTGAAGCCTAGGGCGGCAGATTTCAGGGGGCGGCAAATTTGGCCTAAAAATGTATGTTTATCGTACAGAAATAAAAAAAATCCTTATTATACATAGCAATGCACAGTATACTGAACACTCTTACATCCGTAATCCATTTATAAAAGATTACTATGAAGTATTACATTATTTATGCACTGTAAAATTTAGGTATTTATGCGATCATGAATTTATAAAATACTGTTGACTATAATCTATCTCTGTGCCAAATTTCATCCAGATCCATGCAGTAGTTTTTACGTTAAAGAGTAACAAACATCCATCTATCCATCCATTATTACAAACTTTCACATTTATAATATTAGTAAGGATTCCAATAGCGTTTCAATATTAATTACAATTTAAATTTAGTAACTTTTACCCGATTTCGAAGAAAACGTGATGGAATTAAGCGTATCGAAGTAATATACAAAAAAATACTTGATGAACATCTGAAGAACTTATTACAATGACTGTGTGTGAAACTTTCAGATTTAACACGTTTCTCGTCCTCATAGATAGACTCATGTCCGAGTTAGAAAAACGACAAGAAGCCTACAACAGATTTAACGAGAAGTTTTAATTTCCAACGTTCATTTCCAAAAAGTCTTTGACATGGAGGCTATACGATATAATGCACCCGTCAATTCGAGAACCCCCCACACTTAGCAGGATTGACACATAAGCCAAACTAACGAGACCAATCCTTGATCGCTGCTAAATATCCGTTTGTTTTGTCGATAGCTACATGCAGACCATCAAACCCAGCCCGTTAATATAGCTGCAAATCATCGGTATAAAGATGATACGAACATTGAAGTTCATGACAGATAGGATTAATGAAAAAAGAGAAAAGAAGAGGTGAAAGAATACCACCTTGTCCTTGGTACCCCACAGTCAAGTTCACACCAACGTGACATAGTCTTATCGACGCGTACTGACTGCTGGCGTCCACGAAGATAGGAAGAGAACCAATCCAGTGCTTCAGTGCTTCCGATGAAACCTTAAGATAGGAAAGGATATCGTGACTGACAGTATAAAAAGCATTTGAGAAGTCCACCAAAGCCAACACAGTAACTTTAGTGTCCTCCATGCCTGCTCTAATATCGCCAGTCACTTTGAGTAAGGCCGAAACAGTGCTATGCCCAGGTCTGAAACCGGATTGGAGTGGTGAGAGGATATTGTTGTGATTTACGAACACATGCCTCAAGGATTTTGGATAGGAAGGGTAGGATGGAAATGGGACGATAGTGATCAAGGAGTGAAAGATTGGAAATTTTAGGCAGAGGACGATCATAGGCTTTTCTCCATACACTAGGAAATTGACCAGTGTAAAGAGAAAAGTTTATGATATGGACAATCACGGGAAGTAGTGGGTTGAGGATAGTGGTAATCATACTACGACTAATGTTGTCACAACCAACAGCTTAGACTTAATGGAAAGGATAGTTCTTTTTATTTCATCAGAAGCAACTAGAGAAAAATTTAAAGTGTAATTGTTAGGGCTTGGTAAACTAGAAATGTCCGTGTGATCCGTTTGACACGTCACTAGGCGATTTAAAGAAGAGGTGGTGACGAAATGGCGATTACAATCATCCAGCTCCAGTGTCCTTTAAAGATCACACTTAATGGAAAGGATGGTATTTTTTTTATTTCATCAGAAGCAACTGGAGAAGAATTTAAAGTTTAATTGTTAGGGCTTGGTAAACTAGCAATGTAATCAACCGTTTGACACGTCACTAGGCGATTTAAAGAAGAGCTGAAATGGCGATTAAAATCGTTCAACCCCAGTGTCCTTGGAAGATCACCCTGCCGATACAGAGTGTGTGTATTTGTAAACATTCGCAGGTGTTGAAAATGATATATTATTGAGAATATAGCGTTTCTTAGCGTTACGAATCAACTGGTTACACCGATTCCTTGCAGCTTTATAAAAGGTCCAGTTATCCTCACACCGATCCCTTTTATATTTCCGAAATGCTCGATCCCTGCGTCTCATCGCCATCTGAATACCTCGAGACATCCACAGAGCAGGAGGACGCCTCAATCTTACCTTTCTAATAAGAGCATGTGTATCAAACAATATTGTTAAATTTTGCTACCTTGTCATCGAAAGTGTCAGCTATCATTAGAGGTTCCCAATCTATTGATGAATCAGAGGATATCTTATCTACATCCATACGCGCAAAACAACGCATTATGTGCAGCACTTTAGGTCGGAGTTTATAGGGTTTCAGGATGTAAGACAGGAAAATTAGGTCATGATGGGAAAAGCCGTTGACCATGCAAGGTGTTGACCATGGAAAGAGACTAAATCGTGGGTTGCAAAAATAATCTAGAAACTGACACAACTATCCCCTAGTTCAGAATCATATTAATAACGGGGAAAAGCCGATGTAATGAGGACGATAGAACACACATCATAAAGTTGCAATTTCAGAATTAATGTAATTAATATGATTGTGAACTAAACTAGCGTAATGAATTTCAAAGATCAGTAGGGGCGGCAAATATTAAATAGCCTACTAGCGGCGAATTTGTAAATCCGCCACTGACCCCGAGGGACGCCGGATGGCCGAGCGAGGCTCGTGCGGCGGACGAGCGACAAACGCGAATCAATGGCCGTTGCACCGCGCCGCGTCTTTATAATAGTCCAGCAATTGGACTATTATAAAGACTCGCGACTTCGCGAGACCTAATCCACCTACATAGATATAATTATATTCTTTATTGTCCACCAAGCTCAATTATAACAGTCGCGTCGGTATAAAGTAACAGTAAACACATAAATACAATGCAGCACAATGGGCGGTCTTATCACTAACAGCGATCACTTGCCTCTTTGGATATTTTGAAGAGTGAGGGGTAATTCGTAGTGTAATTACTATATACTCGTAATATGTTGCCGGCAATCTGTTTAATCCGGTATTTTATACTTTACCTGGGTATTCTATACAATACCGCATACGCTGCAGGTAATGTGTGTAAAAAATGAGAGATTTAGTTAAGTTATACATTGCCCGGACTCCCCAGTTATTCTATACATTGCCTAGGTATTAAATAGATAGAGTAGGTACCTGAATTATATAGATTTCCGGTAACATAGGCTACTTAACACCAGGCGGGCCGTATGCCGGAATGCCACCCAAGTAGTATAAAAACAAATAATAAGGAGGTAATCTAGTTTTATCATGGGTTGTCATAGTCACATCATAGTACAGGCTCTGCCTAGTTAGTGAGCTAACAAGGTTAACTCATAAGCCTCGTGTAAGTTGTCCTTAAAATATGTATTATTATTATATTAGACTGACCTGTTGGTCTAGTGGTTAGTGACTCTGACTGCTAAGACGGAGGTCGTGGGTTCGATTCCCACACGGGACAAAACTTTGTGTGATTCATAAATGTTTGTTGCAAGTCTGGGTGTAATTTGTGTTTGGAATTGTAAGTGAGGGAGTTGTCTTTTTTTTACTAAATAGCTAACTAATTTAAATCTGCTGAACATCTGCAACCAGTCTACCTACATCTAAGTACCTACCTATATAATAGATAGATACATGTCTACGAATGCTTTCTTACTCCTTCTCACTAATCGTGATGTGTGTGGTGTGCGTCATGTGCGTGAGAATGTTGTTTTGACTTACAGTTACACCACAATATTGTGTCATGCTTGTAATATTAACGAATTTTGACGGAGATTTTAATTTCACGGTTTACAACTGTACCTACCTATTATTATCGCCAGACACACACACACACACATATAAAATAAAATATAAATCGAAAGTTAAAATGTAGATGCCTAATTAAGTATTGTATTATTATTTCACTCGGTGTTTTGATAACTAATTAATTTATAGAATGAGGCAAACTTGTTTAGCCGCAGCCGGCGCGGCGCGGCGCGGCGGGAGCGCCTAAACGCATGATAATATAATTTGATAACGAATTCAAAGGGGTAGAGTTATAAAACAGAAGGAGGGCACGAGATAACCTTAGTAGGTATAAAAATGTGATCCGCTGCAACTTGGGTTGTTTTGGGAAATAAAGCCGTGTTGTCAGCTGTAATAAAACTGTAGTAAGAGTGGATGTTTAATTTGTAAGTATACCAGAGTAACAAGTAATACAAATGTATTCACTTGTTATTCATACACCACAAATGTAATAACATATCCAGTGTACAGTATACCTTCAATAAAACTATACTGTGAGATTATATTATAATATACCAAAAAGAATGCCCCACGTACACATCACTCATGATATGGGAATGGGACTTATGTGAGCCATATTTTCTCGCAAAATATGAGCGATAAGTCTTGCATTGAAATCCCAGGAGATATTTCGTACCTGACAATGACCGTTTCTCTGTTGACATTTCTATATTTAGTACAAAAACGTACGACAAAAAGATAAATAAGTTGAGATTAATATTCTTCAATATTACAGATGACGCCGCCATCGCGCCATTGTGAACGTACCACCATAGCTCATAGTAACGTGCTCTTTTGTTATGTTTTTTTTATGTAACAAATAATAGAAAATCCCCACTGAGTAATATTATTCAGTAGAATTGTAGATTAACTCAATACTAAATTGCTTCTCTCAGGATTATAGGGATGAATAATAATACAACATTCAACGTTTGTGAGTTTGTGACACATTTAGGTTCACGATAGGTACGAGTTCTGTTAACTGTGCAACTGTGGCTGAGGAACAGTTTAACCACTTACCATCAGGTGAGTCACCTGCTCGCCTCTTTTATTGACGTTGCTTGGTGGCAAACAAGCATACGACTCACCTGGTAAGCAGTTACCCTAGCGTGTGGACGCTTGCAATACTTGCGTGTTACCGACCCAAAAAGTAAGTTTTGTGATAGAGTAGTCCTGGGAAATCGTTTCCTTAAAAACGGATCCCTAAATGAGCGCTCAAAATCAATAGTCACACAGGAAGGAACACAACTACAGAAATTTAGTAATTATTTTGCTTAAAAAAGCAAAATAATTACTTAATAGGTGTATCTACGTACCCTGGCATTTTGACAGGAAAGCTTTAATATGTATGTAGTTTCTCTTTTGTTTTGCCAATGATGGCAGATGAAGAGAGTTAGGGCACCATGCAGCCGCCTAACAGTCTAAGAGAAACTGCATATAGTACAGCTAAGCTAAGATACACCCCTCGTGGACCTGGCGCGCTACATAATATTCATATCAAATGACTTGCACATGGCACACACTGCGTTGTTTGTTCCGTACCTACCTAGCGAAGTTAATGCAAACGTCATCTTCTGTGCCTACCTTAACAAATACAAAACTATTTAAGTAAAAAGCAATAGGCATGTTAGTGTGTGTGTTACAGTGTGAATGGTTGTTTGCGAGAGTGCATGTCATTTGATCTGGTGTGCGTGTGCGCTGGTTGCGTCGTCGACGCGGCGCGGCGGCGCGGCGGCCTGCATGGCCTGGTGTCTCATTACATCAGGTCAGATGCAGTTTGCCTGCCAGTACCTGCCCGGATTAATAATAAATAATCGTATCGATGACGAGACAGCTTAAGGCCTCAATCTACTTTAAAAAATAGTTAGATAGAATACGCCATTTTCTACTTAATTGAGTTTGCGTAGAGGATGATCAATATATATATTTTAACAAAAAAAAAACCGACTTCAGTACGGCAAGTTGCAGAATTTCAAAAATCTTAAAAACGGCTAGATTACTTTGTTTAATTATGAAGTTCCGTTGCCTAGCTACCTTAGCAACCATAATGGAAACTTATTTAATCGCCATTCGTAAAATACTTATTATTGAGAAGTTCAGGTGGCCATCTGTGGTCTTCTTCATCAGTTTTACTTCATCATATTACACTTTCTGAATGCAAATGTTTGATGTGTTGTTAAAAATATTGAAATTGCTATATGTGTATAATTTTTGAGGAGTTCCCTCAATTCCTCATAGATTCCATCATCAGAACTTTCTTTTGATGGAAATGGGACCAAACTGGAAGTATGACCTCTCAGACAAAAAAAGAATTGTATAATTTTTGAGGAGTTCCCTCAATTCCTCATGGATTCCATCATCAGAACTTTCTTTTGATGAAAATGGGACCAAACTGGAAGTATGACCTCTCAGGCAAAAAAAGAATTTTTCAAATCGGTCCATAA
Source organism: Trisateles emortualis (assembly GCA_947095525.1). Taxonomy (NCBI): domain Eukaryota; kingdom Metazoa; phylum Arthropoda; class Insecta; order Lepidoptera; family Erebidae; genus Trisateles; species Trisateles emortualis. Next base: position 97,943 of record OX352748.1, on the reverse strand, counting down.
ATGAGGGAGTTCTGCGGTAACAAACATAAAAAATAATAATAATAATACACACGAATTGATAACCTCCTCTTTTTGAAGTCGGTTAAAAAATACACAATGTTTTGAATATACTTAAATATTAAAACAGAATTCGAACCTGCGCCTCTCGGGTTCCGGCCTAGCGCACTACCAATAATAATTGTGCCATCCGAGCTTCTACTCCGGAGTTCGAATTTGTCCACCGTCTTTACGTCTTGGAGTGATGTTTTGAATGTTTACATGAGCTAAAAACAGTTCCTAGTTGTAGACCTGTACTGCTCGGGTCACGTCGACACCTAATACTGTTTTGTGCGTTTCTGGTTTTATCCTTGGTTTCGCAAACATATATAAAATGGAAAAGATTATAACTGTTCCTGTTCAGTCATCGAGCTATCCTGTCTGGTCTCATGACTGACACGGCACACTCGACTGAACACTGACATTTCATGAATGTGTTCAGGGTTATTAAACCCGGTATCATTCAATGAAAAACAAAGTTTAAAATCAAAGTCAAACTTATTTACCATCAGTTTTATGTGTGAATGGCATAAAATCTAATAGATGTCAATAAATTTTCGCACAGCCAATTCGGTAACAAGGGTAAAGCCAGTGTTTAATTAATGTAGTGCACTATAGAAGCGAGCAGGCCCGACTGAGGAAGGACCTCACGGAATACCACACTCAAATAATACACAGAGTTCCAGAGTTCAAATAATACAGAGAGTTTGTGTTCCTGTGTGTGTGTGTGTGAGGTGACAGGTTTCCAGTGCTCATTTAGTGATACCTATACGATTTTAGCGAAACGTTTTCCTATGTAATAAATATGTTTATTTATTTCTTTTTTCTTTATGGGGTTATCCATCACAAAACCTTGATATTAAAATTTGTGGACCGGCAAAACGAAAGTCCGGTTTGTTTGTAATGAATAAACTCAAAAACTGCTGGACAGATTTTGAAAATTCTTTCACCTTCAAAAAGCTACGTTATCATCAAGTAACATAGCTAAAAAATCAAGGGGCGCTGCCGAAAACTAAAAAATTACCACCCGTGATGATTATAAAGAGGAAATATTTTATTTTTTGTGTTCGTTACGATTTAACTTAAAAGCTATTGGACCGATTAAAAAAAATCTTTCACCATTAGAAAGCCTTGACTGCCTTGGTGGTCCAGTGGCCGCAGTATGCGCCTGCTGTGCACGAGGTTGTGGGTTCGATTCCCACACAGGACAAAACTTTGTGTGATCCACAAAGAGTTGTTCTGAGTCTGGGTGTAATTTGTGTCCGTTAATTGTATGTTTGTAAAGTCCTCCGCGACACAGAGCTTGTACTCTACTGCAGGAGTTGTCTTATAAAAAAAAAAGGAAAATAAAAGCTAGAAGGAGCACGCGTGGCGCGAGCAGCCGCTTGCTGGACTACTGATATCATATCAGGTTCCGGTGGTCCACCCGCGAAGATTGGTGTAGGTGCACAGGAGGGTTTAGTCGGTATGCCGGTCGCCTACCGTTTTTAGATCGAAGAGCCTGCCATAACAGGGCGGGGCAGTACGCATAAGGAGCATTTCCTTCCTAAAAAGCCAGTACGGTTGCGGGGGTGACTCTGGTGCGCTCGCCTCGGCTCCTCGATCTATCAATGTCGCCTACTATATCCGCGGTACTGGTGTCCCTGTAGGGGGACAGGGACCTCCGGCCTCCTCCTCCAATTACAGTGCCATGACTCAATTGATTGAGACTGCTCAATTACTTTAGGTAGTGGTCGAGAATCTATGCATCTATCTATACTAATGGATGTTTGTAACTCAATCACGTCTTGGTCTAAGACAATAGCTGGAATGAGCACATTTAGATTGGTTGAGTTGGAAATTCAACTTTACTTCCAATTTGCGTTTCAAACAAAATAGTTATTTTTGAATTTGATATTATCAACACAATGCTGCGGAACAGCTGGAACGAAAGATGTATACTTGTTTGTTACTGCTTCACGTAAAAACTGCTGTATACATTTATGATAAAACTTTACAATACTTTATACTTCTCAACTTTTATAACATGTACTTAAGAATAAACATAAACATTCTACTCATGCGAAGTGGGGGCAAAAGCTAGTCTATCATAAAATAAGGTTTATTTGTTTTGTTTAAAACACAACTCCCGCACTAGGGAACCTTTGTCGCGCGGGGGACTTTACACACATACAATTCACGGACAAAAATAACACCCAGACTCGCAACAAAAATGTATGGATCACACAAATATTACCATTACCACTGTGCCAACAGGCCAGTCAACTCAAGTAGGCAACATGTTTCCAGATACGGAAAAAATATTTTGTTCGTAGTTTTTTAAAAGAAGAAAATGAAAATGTTTTCCTTTTTTTAAATAAATAAAACACAACAAGAAACCAGGCCACAACAAACGGAGCTAATAATATTTATTAGCAATATATGTACATATTATATAATTAGCAAGCTGCCACAGACGGTGACTATGTACACTATTATAGTATATTATTATGTTTTTGCACTCATTAACTCTGCGGCCGAAATATTACCAAAATAGGTATCTCGTGCTATATAATATCTGTCGACATATTTTGGTGACGTAAGAAAATATAATAATAAATAATAATAATAATAATAAATCATTTTATTATCGCGTCGCATAAACGCATAGATATATACCTTACAGACTAACGTACATATTAATATAATCCTGTGTTAGTATTAAAAAACTTAAAACTATGTTAGTACACTTCACTTGCACTATGTCGCAGTGCGTTCGTGTGGCACTTGTCCGCGGAAGCGACGGAACACTACACCTGTCGGCCAAAAACTCTCTTCCAAGACGAGATTTAGGCAGACTGTTGGTACTCGCACCACAAAAGCCCTAAAATTGACGTTGCGTCGCGACTCCAACAGCTGCACTCTCGGCAAGTACTTGGTCTTTTTGCGTACGTAATCTGCGATGTCTTCTGTCTTCGTGGTGTAGTGCAGACGAGAAATATACACCGCAGTGTTGGGTGCAGCGGCACGCATACCAGGCTGCGCTGGAGCCGTACCGCAGCAGTTCTTGACAGGACGATGACGGCGCTTCCTCCGTTGCACCGTCACGAAACCATCCTCTTCAGCCTGGTTCGATACCTTTTCAGGTACAGGCTTGGCGGGTCGAGCAATTGGAGTGCTCTGCGTGACCGGTCGGTCAGCTGATCGCGCGGCGAGTCGGAGGGTAGCCGCGGGGACGGGGGGAATGCAGTGAGGCTCAGGCGCAGCGCATACAGCCGACGCTGCATTCCGCGGCGACAAAACTGCTGACGCGAAGCTTGCGACACTTGCGACCGATGTGTCGAGTCGGCAGGCTCCTCGGCGCATGTTCACATTACTGCACGCAGTCGATGACGCAGTTAAGGTCACAGTATTGCGCAACTCGTCGAGTTCCTTGCGCAAATCTGTGACGTTATTCTGGGATGTCTCCAACTTCTGTTGCACATCCGCTAAACTTGCCTTCAACAGAACGATGTCCTTCAGCAGGCTTGTGACGTCGACGTGGTCGAAAGTGACGGGTGGTAACTTGTGCAAGTTTTTCGCCACAAACGTCGGCACGTCGTCAGGGTCGGTCTCTTTCAGCAGCGTGATAATATCCTGCAAAATATACGTCATAAGGTGCGTCTGTAGTCACTCGCCCATTACTATGTTATGTTATCATCATAATATGTACCTATATACTATTTAACTTCGGGTAAATATATTCAAGCGCTTAAAGCATACGCCATTGCGCGACACGTGCACTTAGTGTGTATCCAACGTACCTACAGTATATGTAGTAGGTATCCGTAATTATATAGGTACTTATCTAAACGGATCCTAATGACATTTGGCAAGAAGAATATGATATCCTGGGGAAGGGCAAATAGGTATATGGTATTTTTTCCACGAAAACCGGCATCCACGCGGGCGGAGCCGTGTGCATCACCTAGTAGATAATAAATAGGAAGTTGATTGTATGTAAGGCATGGCGAGAAGCTACTCGTACTCTCAGTCTCAATTCTGTAGGTATTTGGAATTCTTTAATATAATTTGTAGTCAGCTGTTTGACAATTGCATTGCGTCCGCGTTCCGCCTCCGGGACTGAAGGCGCCACCCCCTCACGTCAGCCGCGTGCGTAGTGCATCCCTGCGCAACACCCGCGTCGCCGTCGCTAGTTACGTACGAGTCATAGCCGTTTTAATCGATTTTTGTGGATGGATTACGTGGGTCGTGTCGTCGGCAAATCCCGCCGTGCGTTCTGATGCCGCCGAGCGGCGTCTCTCTGCCGACGGCGACGGCGACGCTACCACACAGCTGACTTAGCGAAGTGTAGTGATCCCCGCGCCACCCGTCGGCGCAGGGGCGAAGTCCAGGGTACGGTGGGGTCGGGACCGGGATGAACGGCTCGCTGGCGGCGCGGCGGCGAGGGGGGAGGCGGCGCGGGGCGGGCGGGCGCGCTCGGCGCAGGCGCGCGGGGCGACGGGCGCTAGTCTCGCGGTCGCCGCCACCCTGCGCGCACGTGTGCGCGCTGAGCTCGGCTATAACAATCAGCTGATCGGCGCGCGCCCCGCGGCGCACATGCCGTGAGGCCGCGTCCGCCGTCATGACGGGCTACGCCCGCGGCGAGTCCGACTTCGCCGCAGCCGACCGCTTCCGCCGGGAAGCGCGGCCCGCCTCGCTCGCCCCTAAGGATTACTCGGTGCCTTTACACGTAGACTGCAGTATCGAATACGAGCTTCCCGACTGTGCCAAGCCTCCGCAGGGCGTCAAGATCGAGCCACTGCTCATGATCCACCCCTCACACTTCCGAAGGCTCGAAAGCCTGCGGCGCGTGCCGTTTGTGAACAATCTGCCGCGAGGGGATGCCGCCGCCGCCGCCGCCGTGACGCCGGGGGCGCGGGCGCGGGCGCCGCGCGCGGCCCGGCGCTGCTGCCGCGCGGCGCCCGCCCCGGCCGCGCCGCAGCCCCAGCCGCAGCCGGCGCAGGCCGCGCGCGCCCGCGTGCCTGTCGACGAGCCCGTGCAGCACCAGCTGGCCTGCTACCGCTTCGAGTCGTACGCGCCGGAGGGCCCGGGCGGCGGCAAGCTGGCTGCGCGAGCTCGACTCAAGCCGCATCCCTACCTGCCGCCCGAGGCGCTGGACTGTGATATCGCGCGCGCGTTACCGCCCGCCGCCGCGCACTATGACCGCTTCGACAAGCGAGCGCTGCAGCAGCTGCCGATTTACATGTAGCCGAGCGACGCCGGAGCGGGTCCCGGTCTCTGTGATGTTTCGTTGTAATTAGTTAGAGTGTAAGTGCGGCGACAGCGTCGGCCCGGGCCCGCGCCCTGCTGGCGCTGCGCCCGCGTGCGGGCGACGATGCTCGCGCGTGAACGAACCCAATACCAAATAGTACCTATGTACGTTGATATTGTTTAAACGTTGATTTATGTGTTGTTGTACCGGACTGAATGATGTGTTGTCTCGCCGAGGGGCTGGACGTTCCGTGTTATCGTTTCGATCGGGGCCACGGTCGCCGGACGACGCGACGCCGACGGCGGAATGCCGCGCCGGCCGACGACCGGTGCGTCGACGTTAGTGCATACCCACCAACGAAAATATTTATTCGCAAACGCAGTAACCGACGCTTCACGATTAAATTATTGTACCGTCGCTGATTCGTTGCGTATTCCTGTATTAAGATATCATATCGATAATTATATGTTCAAGAATTGTATTATAATAATAAATATGTACCTATAGAGTAAAAAAATGAAAGTGAGAAAAATATTAATAATGAAACTAGACATAGTTATGTTGTCGAATAGGTGATGAGTTTTAGAGCAGTCCCGAGCGGTAATTAGAATCGTACTCTACTCTCATTTTGTAAGCGGTTATGTTTGTTAAAATTATATATAAAGAGTCCTCTGAAGAATAGTCTGATTAACGAATATTCGGCATGTAAAAGTCTTTATAAAACGCTTACTTAGCATATCATAGTATTATATTGTGTCATAGTCCAATGCCAAAAATATAACTATCTTTTTACAAAAATCCCTAAAACATCGTTTTATTTACCTGCATGCGGTTGTTCGCGCTCCGTGCGTGGCCGAGGTTCCGTACTTCGTGATCGGTGACGGGACGAGGACGTCCACGTGCGACAGTGTTACTATGTATTCAGTGTGTATGTGTGATACATGTCATGTTCTTGTCGACGCTGAGTCCAGTGCTCGCTAGTGCCAGTTTATCCTTGGATGTACCCACGGAGTGTGCAGTGCCCACGTGACGCGGCGCGACAAGCGGAGAGCGCCCGCCGCTCACCCAGTGTAAGTAAGTCAACTCATGATACGCAGAGTTCGTGTTACCTAGTGTACCTGTCTCTAGTTACACACACTAACTAACGTCTATAGTTCACCTCGGAACTAAGTAAATGGGCTGACCTGATTACCTACCTACTAATATTGTAATAATGATATGCTTGTTTCCGCCTAGGTAGGTAGGTACTTACCTAAAGATAATCTTGTCCTTAATTGTATAATCGTCCTACTTGTGCCTCTCTCTCTCAATAATTTCATAGGCCCACTTAACTGAACTACAATTTAGTTTAATAGAGAAAAAGCGGAATTTTAAAAGACTAAGTAGGTAGTGGTACCTAGTTATGTACCTACTTAGTTTTTTATTGGAGAAATCGTTGCTGAACGCTGTCGTTGCTGAAAGTTTGTATTTGCTTCATCATCATCATTATGTCAGCCAAAACACTGCCACTGCTGGAAATAGGCCTCACCCAAGGATTTCCACCTAAGCCGACCTTGTCCATCGGTTGCCCACAACCTTTACCAGGTCGCCGGTCCACCTTGTTGGAGGCCTGACCACGCAGCGTCTTCCATTGCTATTTACCATCTGTATTTGTTTAAAGCCTGAGAGCCTATAAGTCATTATTGGCCATCGTTGCGTCGCGCGTCGTCAGGTCAACATAACAGGAAAATCTTATTTTAACGTTTATGCCTATACTGATTCAGTTACCTATGTTGTTCAAAAATATTATTAATTGGACATTGTTAATTAGAGGATACTAATATATTGTCCTTAATTAGGATAAACACGCTAAATGTCGGCCCTCCTAACGGTTTTTCAACTTTGAACCTTTATAGTGCTGCCACATGTACTATGTAATGGGCAAATTCAATAATTATAGTTTCAGATAGCCTTATGAATAGTTATTAGAGTTATTCCACAGAATATTTAATAGTACAAGTGTAATATACCTATACTACATTCCAAATTTAATGTAATTGCAAACGCAAAAAGTAAGGAAGTTTTTAAATTCAGAAGGGCAAACAATCCTTGTTACGGCCTTTTCTTACATTCTCTGCAGTGCTTTTGCTCAATCTGAAATTCAATTTCTTTATTGACATAAATATGATTTACATAGGTATTATATAATAAGAATGTTGTAACTCCAGCTCTAGTAAAAACTGTGTCGCAGCTGTGTCAAAGTCAAACTCAAAGAGCCGAACGAAAGAGATATCGAAATGTAACTGTTCACTCGCTACTCAACGTTTATTATTAAAGTGGTTACTGTAAAATAAATACCTACCTTATAAAAAGGAACTTGGTTTCATCTTGGTCGGGTACAGGGTGAATACGCTAAATGTCGGCACCCCTAAGGACATTGCCCATATAGTACCTAGGATGCTCTAAAGTAAAAATCAATATTTGCATAAAAAGTTATAAATGTATTTAAAGACATTTTACCGCCCGTAAATATGCCCATCTGACTACTAAATAATTCGATAGCTATGTATACATATATGTATGCCTAATGACATTCTTCTTCTTATCGTTTGGTTTCTTCTACAGTGGCCAACCTGGTGAAGTTATTTAGATCGTCTATATTTAGGTCTCTGTTGTGATATAACGACTGAACTGCCAACGACCTTGAGAATTAAATATCTACTCATTTGGTCACTGACGATCTGAATTGGAATAAAAGTATAAGAGAAGCAAATAATACAAATCAGTCAGCGCACCACTGAAACTGAGTAAAATAATATTTACTGAATAAGTAGTCGCATCGTTGGAAATATAAATCGGCAATATTTATAAACATGTTATAATAAGCTAATACCCCTAATATTACTCAGTATATTTTAAGGGGTGAATTTAGCATTATTTTCATGTATGGTTTTTTTAATTAAATATACTTCGAAGACAACTATATATAATTATCGTAAATATTGTGAAGAACAACATATTATACGTATATTTTTTTATTGTGATAAATGGAACAGATTTTGCTAAAAAATCTTATTTTGCTGTTATCACAGCCTTAAGAGCAAAACCATATCTAAATACAAAATTTGGTCAAAATTGTTATAGTCTGTTCTGAGATACACAACATTTTATTCAAAAAATGCTTGTTTATTTAAGTTATCAGATTAGATACCTACATCTAGATAAATAACGTACCAATAGAATATTTAGTTTATTTTATTCGAAACAACAATAGTTATGTATGTAGTATGGCACAAACAAACAACGATTTACTGTTTTTATGATCTTATTACATACCTATTACGTATCTGATGTATTATTCGATATTAAAAAAAGCGTTATGTACCATATGGTGTTCCTCAGGGAAGTGTACTGGGGCCACTCTTATATATTATATGCCTGCCGAATTCACTGACACATAGTTGACGTGACTATTGCCTGTAAAGATTTAAATCCCTACAAATTTGACATAAACAATTCATTGACTTCAATAATTTTATAGCTAAATAAAAATAATTTAAAAATCAATTTAACAAAAACAAATATAATGCATTTTGGGCAAAGATTAAATAGTCCATTAAATGATAACTTAGTCCATAATGACTATGTAGTAAAGCAAGTAACAAGTGTACAGTTTCTGGGCCTCATTATAGACAGTAAACTAAACTGGAAAGGACACATTGAAGTATTATGTAAAAAAACCGCAGTTTATCATGTGCTTTATATAAAATTGCACGAACTTTGAATACTGATGCACTTCTTTTATCATACGATGGTCTGAATGAATCTGTTTTGAGATACGGTGTAATTTTCTGGACCAATTCAACTAATAAAGATATAGCGTTTAAAATGCAAAAACTATACATTCGTGCAATGTTAGGTATTCTATCTACTGAAAGGGGTGAACCATTATTTATTGAACATAAAATCCTAACACTGCCGTCACTTTATATATTGGAAATAGCATATTTTGTAAAAAGCAACCCTGATTTGTTTGCCCGCCTATGTGACAAGGTGAAACGTAATCGCAGTGATAACACTGATAACACTAGGCTTTGTGTCCACCCTGGCAAAACTGCACTATTACTTAAAAGTGTAGTATGTAAAGCTCCAGTTATATAGGTATATAACAAATTTCCGAATGACATTCAAGAAATATTTTTTTTAAATGTTAATAAGTAATTCAAAAATGTTAATATGATATTAATGATTTTCTCAATGATATATCTTTATAAATGCCACAGTTAATGATTATTGTTATGTCAGAATTAATTACATGACTATTATATTATTATCTTTAATGTATAACTGTCGATGTAGGTATGTACACTGTCATTTTATTTAAACATTTGTACACCAGCCCTGGTGAAGCATGTTGATACAAACAATTTATATTCTACACCAATTTTAGACATTGATGATGTACTTATTATTATTTTATTACTTCACATGTTTTTATAATAATAATTTAATAATTTATTAAGACAACAGAGATCCTTGGTGTTAGTTACAATTCTTATGAGCTATGTTAGTTTTATAATATTTTAATTAATAAAATCACAAAAATAAAAATATAAATAAAAAATTAAAATACACTTTAAATGGCTTCATGCCCGTGGGTGAGCCACCCCGCGCAGTTCTATGACTAGACTATTATCTGATCATAGTCCGCACGAAATGCCTCACGCACGGTGCATGTAAGTCCTCGGCAACTATTTTCAGGATGCTATTGTTACTCCCCCTTATCCTTGTCATCAGAGATGCGACCTTTTTACGTATAATGGCTTGAAAGCCGTCTACCTCATTCCGCGTAAACATCTCTGACGCACTACAAAAGCGAGGGAGTCCCAACATCATCCTGAAAATATTATTATATTGGATACGCAGGGTATCCAGCGATCTTTTGGTTTTTGCAAATAAACTATATTTATCTAAATAGTTAAAATGTTCTGGTTACCCAGTTATTATCAGATTACGTTCAGTAATGCGCCTGCGTTTCATATAAATCCGGTTGAGGGCATCAGTTTTTAATAATATCATGATTATAATACAATTATTATTATAACACCCCGCTAAGTGTTCACAAAAGTTACATTTTAAATAAGTCATTAATTAATTGCCAACGATAATTAAAAAGAAAGGAATAATAGGACCATATGTGAGAAAACATCGCTAGTACAATTATTATATTCCAAGTAGTGTAATTGTCAGTCTCATGTTGCCACTGTGCCTGTGAATTTCTGTTCTCTTCTACTTATATTAATGTTTATCGATTCATCAACTCTGCGCCATCGAAGCTTTCGTACTCTCACTGCTCTATTCTCTTTAATTCTGAATTCTCCCTATCCTGACATATTATAATTATACACATTTTATTAGTCCGATATTTAGAGGGGGCCGCCATTATATATCCACCCTACGCACTCAGAAACTTTATTTATTTATTAAACACAATATGGCTATTGGCTACGCAAGATTTAACATGACCGACGGATCAAAGTGTCACTGTTAAATCATAACATTTAATTAAACAATAGTGGATTAAGTAACCAACTCGTCAGATTCAATTATGTCTGTGAAAGTCAAAATCGCTAGATTAAAAAAAAGATTGTTGCAGTCGAGCGTCAACTTGGCCGATAGTACCTGTACGGTGTGTGCATAAAGCTTAATAAGTAAATAAATGTTCAACAAGTTTATTTATATCATGATTCATTGTCAAGAAATTGTTCATTCACATAACATATTGTTCCAATGTTTGTTTATTGGAAATTCAGAAACAAGCCAGCAAACCTGTTTGGACTTCTCATAAATTGGTATTTGTAGGAAGATTGCTTACATTTTACACCTCCATAAACGCGTTGGCCGAGTAATTTACTGCCAGCCATTGGTGTCGCTTAAGTCGAGCGTACTTAGGTACGTACTGGCCTCATGCACTCACTCTACACCCAGCCAGCTGCATACTACACATGTATACATACTACAGTCTACACGACAGAGCACAGACTGCCCTTGTCATTATCGATTACGAACATATTAGGTATATGTATTAATTTGTACATGTTATGTCAGTGTTTTAGTCGGTTTTTCAACTTTTAGTCTTCATGGTACATTTAGAAAATGGAGGAACAACTTTATGAGATAATGTTATTTATCCGAGGGTCGAGGCCACTCGAGGCACACCAACTAATGGCCACACCTACCTACACTACCTACTAGTGTGTCGCGGCACACACTACACTTCACGCGGAACACTAACGATAATTCGATTAGATGTTATAAAACGTAGTTTTTGATAGCACATTCATATCAAGTAGAAGGGTATGAATAGCATTCTATCTATACATATATAAATAAAATTTAAGTATCTGTTTGTAATATCAAAATAACAGCTTTCTACTAAATGCATATGAGTTTTTACACGTTACTTATAGCAAAAAAACTACTTTAGACACACGGGCATACATTGCCCGTGTGTCTGTTTGTTGCCGCTAATCTCTGCAACGGCTCGACGGATTTTAACGGGATTTCCACTGGCAGATATCTTATATTTAGGGTATTTTATAATTTAGGTTATTTTAGGAAAATAATTAGGGTTCCGCGTAGAGTAATATAAAAACCCATGAAATTGTACAAACAATTCGGGAACGGACAAGTAGGTATATCAGAGTGAGCCACCAGCAGAGCGTGGCTCACTCAGGTTTAGCTAGTACGTAATATATATGCGTGTATCAGTGAGTGATATTGAGTAAAAAGTCTTGGAAATATCCATGATGGCTGTAGTAAGCTTTATAATGTATGTGATTCTATTTTCTCATTTGTATGAATAACGCAATAAATAGTGAACAATAGCGTTATTATGTTCAGAGCGTAAAATGGAACAATAGTGTTCTAGGCCCGATATAATTACAAGTGTGGAGCGATTGAACTTTTCGCCGTCGCGTCGTCGTCGTCGCTCCCGCGTTGCGTTGTCGACTCACTCTCCCATTGTTTCGTTCTCAATGACAACACTTCCAAAATATCCACTAAACAAAAGCGTAGCGCACACCACGAACCTATTCATTCCACATTTTATTTTCTGTTTGAAAGGCACTTACACACAATGAGTCGTGAATAATCTACAATGAACGTTGGGAAACAAGTTATTCGTACTGACTCGCCATTCAGGAATATAAGAGTTTAGCCGGAACCATTGTAATAACACTTGATTATTATGATTCGTTGCTTTCGTGCGAACCTCTCGGAAATTAATGGAACCGAGTCTAATTAAGATGCTGTCAATAGATTTTAAGTGCACGCAGCGGGACGCGATGAGAAATGTGGCCACGTACCGAGTGGCGCAAACGCGATGGCGGCGGCGCGGCGGTGGCAACTCGTCCATTACGCGACACCAACGACGCAACCATCATGGTACTCTAGCCACTCCATTCCCAAGCTCTTCCAAAACAAAATTAATAATAATAACTATTTTTTTACCAAGGTCCTACCTAATATCTAAAACATCCTTGAGACTAAAACACCAGACCTACATATGTGACGGATTACATGGCTTCCATCTATAAGCTTCAATCATTGGTAGTAGATGAGGACAATGAGCACGTCGGCAATGATGCGTGTGTGCGTTTGTGTAGCTTCACATGTTGTTATTGTGTATATAATGTGAGGAAATGTGTCACATCACGTGTACAGTGCATTACTGCATACACGACAACAAGACAAAAATCAATCGAGGCTGACTAAATATTATTCAATTTCATCATGATATCATTTTAGTTTTGGAAAAAAGTAGTCTTACTATTCCAGACTATAATCTATCACTGTTATATATATCTAGATCTTTGTTGATATTTTTGTGATCTTTGTTAGGGGGATGATTTTGAAAAATCTGTGATACAGGTGTCTCATAATTTTAATTGAAGAGTATGAGATGTGTACCAACAGCAAAACAAGTGTTCGAATAGGTAAGAAGGTGGCTTATAGGTATATTTGTATGTTTTTCTAAATACATAACATTTTGAAACATAATGTAACATGATATAGGTACTTTTGTTTATTCTAATGATATTTATGCTTAACAGCATATGCACGTTTCAAGCATAATATTTAAAAGCATAAATATATCATAATATGTAAGAACTTGCTCCGACGAGGCATATCCACAACTGACCACCTACAAGCCATTAACGAAGTAGTCGGTCGGTAAATGTGCAGAATTCAAAATCTGTCCGTAGTATCCGTGTTAGCATTCGTCGATTATACCAAAGTATTTGACAATATCCACCAGCATTCATTCAAGGCACTCCAAAATCAGAATATAGAAACCGCATACACAACTTTAATTCAAGAATTTACTACAATAACCCAGCCGCTATTCATACTTACCACAGAACCACCCTTTTCAATATTAACGGTATAGTCGTCGGTGAAAAAATGCTGAACAATCTGCGTTTCGCCGACAATATTATACTTTTTTCATCTTCGGTATTGGAGTTAGGCGAAATGCTCAACGAGTTAAACAAGGCCAGCCTCGAGATTTAACTTCGAATGAACATGGCAAAGAAAAAAGCTATGACTAATAGCGTCAAACAAAAGTTGTATGTTAAGGGTGCGGCGAAAACATATGTCCCAGAATACTTTTACCTTGGCCAAATAGTATCCTTCTAGGCAATACAGAAGAAAGAAAGCATTCGACGCACGGAAAACGCCTGGAAGGCCTATTGATCAATGAAAACTAATAAAAGAAGACCTTACAATTTGTCACAAACGCAAATTAATGGACATGTGCATTCTCCCTATCCTAACATACGGCGCTCAAACCTGGTCCTTGACAGCTCAGTAGAGGTTCAAGCTTGAGGTTTGCCGGCGTGCTATGGAGCGCAGTATTCTTGAAGTTCGAATAACAGACCGGATACGGAACACGATACTGCGCTCCAAGACGTTGCGCAAAAAGCAGTCAAGCTCAAGTGTGATCGGCAGGTGACGTTTGCCGCATGTCGGACGAGTCATGGGCTAAAACTAACACTATGTGGGCAACGTCCAATTATATAGCGTACGTTTGATGCGTACCAGAAGACTGGTCTAATTAAGCTCAACATCGGGGAGTAATTACCAAGGTGTCAAAATGCTCATAGTACTAAAATGACCAATATACATATCGTCCATAAATAGTATTGGTTTAAGTTCTGAGTAATATTATGCGGATTAAAATTATGCCAAAACAAATTAGCCTAAAACAATTATGTCACCATAAACCAATGCCAAAAAATAATTACGGCAAAGTATTATTATATGAAAAAAGAAATGCCAAAATATTTATTTACAAGTTAAAACTGCACTGCCCCAAATAAACAAAAGATTGGGATAATCCTAGATCTATATAAGTTTACGTTTTCTTGATGCACATTATCGAAATTAATATGTTATTTGGGATTTGCAATCAAAGAAAATCTAGCATCTGCTGCATTACTCGATTAGAGCGTGCGACAGCGTTAAATTAGCATCCAACGTATTAAACATTTGACTGCCTCGGTGGTCCAGTGGGTGCAGTATGCGCCTGCTGTGCACGAGGTTGTGGGTTCGATTCCCACACAGGGACAAAACTTTGTGTGACCCACAAAGAGTTGTTCTGAGTCTGGGTGTAATTTGTGTCCGTTAATTGTATGTTTGTAAAGTCTCCCGCGACACAGAGCTTGTTCTCTAGTGCGGGAGTTGAAAAAGAAAAAAAAAAAAAAAAAAAAAAAAAAACACAAAATAAGCATATCGAGACTAATGGATAAATGTACCAAGCGGCGAGTTGCAAGTGTTGCAACTAAACTAAATATGTGCGCACAGCGCGCGCTGTGTTGTAGTTGTATGAACTGCCCCAGGTTGCCAGTAGTGCAGTGCGAAACGCGCCCTCACAACCAAAAAAAGCTATAGGTAGGTACCTACTAATAAAATAAAAGTTGATTGTTATTTTTATGGTTCTGATATTGTGTTATTTTACACTGGGAAACTTGCGTCGTATTTAGCAATATTAGATACTAATATTGTTTTCATGTTTTTATATATTATTTTTTTTTACTTAAATAAAAAAAATAATTTAAAGTCAAAGTATTAAATGTAGGTACTCCACCGATAAGAGACCCTTAAGGTCAGAAAAGTATCAACCTCGCAGCGAGGGATCTTACAGCATCATTTTATTGCGCATTTTATTTGCGTACAGACTATTTATTTATTGATAAGCATAAAAGCTTTCAAAGTAATACGTGTACATGTAATCTCATATATTATAGTGGGCAGTAAAACGAGCAGTAACAGTAATCGCCAGACTCGCACGGAGCGAGACGTTTAAGATAAGAGTAGCTACACTCGTAATAACGATCGCGAATTACAACGAGCGCCTTCGTCACGGTCTGATAAAGACGGTTTGCGATCACGACGCGACTCCACTCTGTAATTACTGGCTTCCTCGAAACGCATTACACGCCACTAGTTAAAAGACGTCACGTCTACTCGCTGTGGGGAAAAAATCGATTCCCGAAACGTGAGTATCATTTATCGTCGGTATTATCTCTTGTAAAACGAAAACCCAATTTATGTACTCGTCCGCCACCCGCCGCCATCATAAAACATAATATTATCGACATCGCCCCCTCCCTAGGCGATCACGAAACTAAGCAAGCATCGGCCATTTTAAGTACCGAACTTGACAGGCGGGCGTATAGTGCATCTCTCTCGCTCACTCGGATCCCTCGGCGGGTGCGAGCAGGACTGCTGTAAAGCGAATCTCTTTTATGTGCCGCTCCGGAACCGGGAGCGTTCTTCACCATCGCATGTTATTTTTATAAATAAGCGCGACAGCTAAAACGTCTCACGCGATACGTTTTAGTTGTCGACTGATATCACCACTCGAAGTAGGTACCTTTACCGTCCACTGTTCATTTTCATCCGTGGCTGGTGGTTATGGTCAAAGCGTAAAACAACAAAAAAATTATAATTCATCCTTGAAATAAAATATTTGATATAGGTAGTAGGTACCCAAGTAAATGTGCAATGTAGAGTCATAATACCGTGAACCACGGGAAGCGGCCCCGGCCCCGGCAGATATTTGTCGTTAGTCGAGAGAGACGCACGGCAGCGTGGCGCATGGCGGGCAGGCGGGCGCGGGCGCGGGCGACCTAGTGCGAACATTCAACATATCAGCTGATTGGGCGGCCGCCGGTGTGTGGCGGTGTGCGGGGGCGCGCCGCGTGCCGACACACACACACACACACACACGCGCGCGCCTCTCAGCTGATATCTAGTGAGATAACTCGCCGGCCGCGGCGTCGCGCGTCGGTCGTTGCGTCGCCCCGACCTGCCTCTGCACCACGCCGCGCCGCACTCTACGTAGGTAATTAAAGGAAGAGAAGAGAGTCTCACTAGCCTCCAACCCTATTGTGTACTAATTAGACATTTTAAATTACTTTACAATTAACTCTCTACCACTAGAGTTCCTCTAGAGGCCGTTCGCCTCAGGGCTCGGCGGGCGGGGCGGCGGCGCAGGACAAAATTAATGGTAGCCAACGGTGATTTACGACTCGTAACGCTAATTTTAACATCAGAGTACATATACCTACTTATGCTTCAACGAGCATTGCTCACTATATCCGTGGCGAAATAAAAATAATTGCAAATGTTTACAAACTGCGTTCGGAGCATCGTCGCCGCGTCGATCATGAATTCATGACTTCACAGTATAAACATACATACATAGTTACATAGGCTGATGAACAAACACATGACCCTCTCGCGCGCACCGTGCAACCATCAAACAACGCGGCCGGGTTCTACTTCATACAAACGTGGTAATAACACTAGACCAAACATTTTGTTAAGGCTTATTCCCACAGAATTTTTGTGCTTATTCCACTTAACCCCAAAAATTGTTACACTTCAAGTTTTAACACCAATACTTTTTTAGGAAGGGGTATTTATTACATATTCATTTTCACTTTAACCTCAAGACTGTGAAGGAGCGTCAGCTCAAAAATCTACCAACTGCTTTGGCCTTTTGGGGTTTAAGTGGAATTGAAGTATAGAAATATTTATTAATTTAATTTACCTATTATCACTTTGTGGTTATAGTAGCATGAATCTATGGATATTTACGTTTCGAGAACAATAACTTTGGGATTTAGGGGATTTAGCTTTTGTTAATATAATAATATATTGTGGAAGCTTGTAAATGGTATATGCTAGCCTACAAAATAAGTACAATTTGTAAAATTAGCCGTAAGCTCCCCGAACAAAACAACAAAAAAAAAAAAAATCTCTTTGCCTTTACCGTATCCGTGTCATTATGTTCTACAACAAAAACCTAGAACTAGAAATTGTCCGATGATATAATTAGCCTTGATATTAAATAAGTTTGAGTTGTATCTTGTGATGTGTACCTACCTATCTAACACGACGCTTGTTGAAGTAGTACGACACATATAAATATATCTGTATACTCCTTGCGCCCTTGTTTATAATGCAATGCAATTGACAGTCGAACGCGGTGAGTGCCTACCTAATCAGTTATGACAATAACAAAGCATTTTTAACCACGATAAACTATTCTGATTGCTTACAGCCCAGCGGCATGCGGCAGCCTAATCATAATAAGAGCTAATAAATTATTACGAGCTCGGTTTGGTTTTGATCTTCAACAACCATTGCTGCCAAAAGACAGTTGATTACGAGTACCTACCTACTGTCTGTTGGCAGTATCAATAATGGTTGTATGTTAGTTCGTTTCTGATCTGAACCTATCATTATAATATTTGTGGACGATGGTTGTGTACGATACCTACGTAATTACGTATCGTATGATGCTTGTAGTGAGTAATGCGATGCTACTGACATTTGTTTGTTTTCATTTTAAGTAATGGGCACAATGCTATTAAACACGGGACATTATCATAAGAACATTGTTCGAAGTCCTTTCCTCTGAGCTCACGCAACCGTTGGACATAAGTAATATGAGCAAGCCGAGGCGTGCGACGTGTTATGGATTCCGACTATTCCGAGTTACTACAAATACATTGTGGCATCCGTACAAAAAGGCGTTGCCGCAGCCTCGTGTATAGCTAGCTGTTGGGTTGCGGTTGCCCACTAACTAACTATTGTGCGAGACTTGTGATCAAAAACAAATTTCATTCTTTTGTTATGTCGCTGCGCTGCGGCGCAAATGTGTTCTGTGCGCAACTTGCAACTTTGTGCTGTTTGTAAACGTGCGGCGGAAGCGTCGCGGCGGCGCGGCGGCGGGGCGGCCGTACTGTACTGTACTAAACAACGCGCGTTATCGCACCGCCAAAACCACCAATATTTTACAAATATCTGAGGGTACAGTGGACTATTTTTGCCACATATTTGTGCAACTCGCCGGGAAACATTCTATTGTATCACAAGTCGCACTCGCTGTTCGATAAGATGCAAGGTGCCGGATGTTATTCTACGGACCACGTACCTATGTAGGCGCGCGGGTCCGCCTGGCTCGCGCGCGCGCTTCTCGTGGGAACCACACACAACACACTCACCACACACCGTCACACATTACTGTGCTTCTAAACTACATAACATATTTATTAACTACGTATTGTTAAATGTCATTATTATAATGTCGTTATCCAATATACATTGTAATACGGCTAAAGACTACCTCTGTCCCTAACTATATCTGCATAACACACAATAAAACGGGTTGTTCCATATTCATCTTATGACATCTCATCCTATTTCTTCACTAGATTAACTAAGGTTGTAATTTAAATAAATATATTTCTATTCCTGCCATTAATTCATTAATAAAAAGCGAAATGCGTAGCAGGCCGACATTGGGACGAGGGTCGACGTTACCCATAACCACCCCACTGTCTGTCAGACCTAATCCCTGACAGCTCTCTTGATAGTGGAGAGGACATTATCTATAATATACTCGTACATTTATATATAAAAACAGAAATTGACTGAAAATACAAATATTTAATTAATATATTTGTCACACGTAGGTATGTACCTACTTTACCTTGCTATTTATTCATTTATTGTCTGTAGTTAATTACTGGATGATTATTGTAATGTAATTCTAGTACAATAATACAATAACATCGTGTTCGAAAACAACATGTTTTGGTACGTTTTGTAATCAATATATGCTATATAAGTACATATACATATATTGTATATTAAGTGTTTGTTCCGCACGACGCGGACGCGACGCACACACTGCACCAGGCTAGTGCAGTGCTCGAGCGCACCGCGCACCGCGCACCGCAGCGCTGCACCTAGCTTGAGCTAGGTATGTTATTGTTAGCACATAACTCATGTCATCGTATTATAGTTTTAAATAAACATTTATATTATTGTTTGGGGAATAATGAACACGCTCACGCTACAATTGGCACCTTTATATCACTGTATTCATAGTTATATGCATGACAACACGTGATGGCACGGACTGCAGAGCGCGGCTCGCGACGCGTCGAGCGGCATAAAGCACTTCTATTCAAGTTACCTTTAAGTATATGGAATCGCCAAAACTTCCGCCGATGGTATAACGATAAAAATTAGATAGATAGCTCTTCATTGTACTTACACTAACATACATACTTATCGCAAGTAACCTAAGCCTGTAGCACTCAAGGAAAATGTAGTTTTCCGTTAGTGAAAGAGTTTGCATCAGTAGTTTCAGAGATTACAGAGGCACTATACCTACTTATATTTTTTTAAAGTCAACAATGAAAATTAGTTTTGTTTTTGAGAACATAATATAATTATGTTCTCGTTAGTTGTCGTCAGCAGTATTTAGATAGCTGGTCAGTAAGTTAATGATATATAAGCAGCAATAACTGCATGAGCTTGATAATGATGACGCTCGCAATATTACAATTGGCTACATTATTTTAATGCCAACTGACAATTACTGATTGTGTAACCCTGCTGAACAAACACAGCAGGATTATTATTTGTTCAATCGGATTATAGGTACAATCAGTTGACATTCAATTAATATTTATAAATGTCGTAGGAATCATAACTCTAATTACACCTTCCTCCCTTACATGTGTTTTTTATCAGATCATTTACAGCTAAAGTGCATCTCATGATTATTCAAATAAGCCTAAACACGGCTAGAGTACATTGTTCAATTATGGAGTACCGTTGCCTGTCTTCCGGCTTCATCATCAGTTCAGTTCAATTGTATATTTTTTACTCACATTTGCTTTAGTAATAGTTGCTTAAAAACCTGAATCAAGACTCATCTAATCTTAATCCGTGAAATACTTACTTATCATTGAGAAGTTCAGACGGCCATCTGTGGTATTGTAAAAATTGTAATTGCTATATTTATGTATTAAATGTAATGTATGTATCAAAAGGAAGGTATGAACCGAATAGAAAAAGGTCAAATTATTGCCTTCTGCACCTGCATTCTACCTGCTTTTAGCAATCGCTTTTGATTCCGTCTTCACCCGACGCCCTGTGGTTATTGAGCCGTTTCATAGCCATGCTAATCTCGTCTAGGCTGACGACCGGGATATCGTCGGTATAGTGTCGGCACATAGCCCTTAAATCGTCTGTCCTAACTGGTGACCGTGTTGTCGTGTATAGCTGCCCGTAGAACGTTTCGATCTCTCACCAGCTCAGGCCAGGATAGTCTTCAGCTTGGTCAGTCAACTTTGCCCATTATACAAATCTCTAGCGAACACTTTGGAACCCTTGTTCTGCTGTATAGCCTTTTTTATACAATTTATATTAAATTGGCGAAGGTCGCGAGTCAAAGACTAAGATTTGCAATCGGCCAGCATCACCTGAGTACTGCAAAACCATTACTCGCCTTTCTTCCATGAGCTTGATGGTTGAGTCGTAGATCATTTTCATTTCTTTTGATTGTCGGATTTTAAAGGTGTTAGACCGTCATAAACGGACGGTTTCCACGAACCTGTTGTTGTAGTCGTCCACATCTACGCAATTGCCAAGGCGATCGCAGCGGCGCAGCACTTTACACAGGGGTGCCGCTGCTCGTTCTATGTCTCACAAATTTTCTTCCGCCAGGTTTAAATGGATTGACAGCTATTGTTCGCTTGACTGACTGCACTATTGTTTTAATAACTGCACATTCACGATTTAATAACCATGTATACAGACCGTCACTTCCCGACGCCGCGTTGTTCATATTATACTTAACCAAAAATTATTTTGTTTGTCTTTTCTAAAGAATCTTACTCTCAATTACAAAATTCTATGTCGACCGATGATATTTTTCATATTTCCATTTCACATTGTAAACAAGAAAATGTTAATCGTAAACATGTGGTCCACAGGATGACAGGACAGGCTCTCCTTTGGTAATAAATGCATTTATTTTGTTTGAGCTTGGTTGTTTGTCCGCCATAATGTTGACAGACACGATATTGCATAGTTAGGTGGATACTTACTTATTATTTACGATCGTAAACGTTCAATAAACGCGCGCTTCTAACAAACATCTTGTTTTTCTTTGAATGGAATTCTTTACATAAACATCATTATGATAAACGGATCGCCGCGCGCCGGATAGATAGTTTGGTGTTGTCCATATCTGTGTTTGTTTGTTCTCGATACATGCTCACATTTGGGATAATGTTCGTCAATCGCTACGTTTTAAATATTTTTAAAGAAACGTCAAAATGGCGGAGAACCGATCAACCCAATGAAATAACTACCTACTAGGTGCTTCGCAGTACCTATATTAGTATACTGTACGAGCAAACCCGTATTTTGAGTAGATATACATACATTAGTACCAATGCCAAAGTCAACTTTGCCGCGCCGCATGGTGCATGGTGCGCGCGCGCATCGCAGCGTCTTATTTTGCATTCTAAATCGGTACTTTAACTTTATGTAAATTCGGTAAGCACTAACCAATCATTATATCGGACAACATCTATCTCTGAAACCTCTAAAACCTAAAAAAGGTACGTTTATACCTAGATAGGTATTGTTGGGGCTTCAGGTTCTTCCAAGAAAAACTCCAACTTATGTTTTAGTTAGTATTTAATGCAAACTTGTATTTTAAATTACACAAAGAATACCGAGACGTGCTAGACGTGTAGATGTAAGATTGAAGAATAAACATTATAAATGTAGGTAGAAAAATAAAAAAATATCTCTTCGCCTGACATAATATTCATAGCAATACTTATTACTTTGAAATGCGATAAAGGTTTCTACAGGCGTAAACATCCTCCCCCCCGTTGAAACGCATGGGTTTCAACCTTCTAAAAGTTCTTCTTCAGTCGGTAAGGGGCAAACGCGAACTAAAGGGCGACGCACGATTCCTCTTGTGGTGTTCACGTCGGCGACGCGCGATACGCCATCAGGTCCTGGGAATAATTTTGATATGCGTCCGAGTCTCCAAGACAATGGTGGGACGTTGTCTTCTTGTAATAAGACCAGATCTCCGATTTTGACGCCTTTAGTGTTAGTCTTCCATTTGCGACGTTGTTGTAATTCGGCGATATATTCACGTTGCCATCTCCGCCAAAAATGTTGTTGCATTTGCTGCAATCTTGCGTAGCGTTGCAAATTACTTGAATTGCAATCATCCAGAGCAGGTGCGGGCAGTGAAGTAAGAGCTCGACCAATGAGAAAATGCCCAGGAGTAAGACAGTGAAAATCGTCAGGAGAGGTAGATAAAGGACAGAGAGGTCTACTATTCAAAATTGCTTCTACTTGTGCGAAAAGGGTTTGAATTTCTTCAAAGGTTAAATGAGAATTACCCATGATTCGCCTAACGTGAAATTTTGCTGAGCGAATACCGGCCTCAAAAATGCCGCCAAAGTGAGGAGCGTAAGTTGGTGAAAAATTAAATTTTATACCTTCGTTACATGCAAAATCAGATAGAATGTCATGGTTCATTTTAAAAAATATATTTATTTCTTTAGCACCTGCCACGAAATTTCGTCCATTGTCACAGAACACCTCAGTTGGTCTACCTCGTCTAGATATAAATCGGCGGAATGTTAAAATAAACGCATCCTTTGACATGTCACTTACTGCTTCTAGGTGTGAAATTTTGTAACGTAGACATATAAAAAAACAGAGGTAGCATTTGATTAAAGCGGCGCCACGTCCCTTTCTGTTTAAAATAAAGAATGGACCAGCGAAATCGATCCCTACCGTTTGAAATGGGAAGCTTGGCGTGACACGTTGCGAGGGCAAGTGTCCCATTATAGGTTCGATTGTTTTGCCTTGCAGGCGTCTGCACCTGCAACAATTACGAAACGTACGTCTTGCTAGATGTCTGCCGTTAATCGGCCAAACATATTCCCGAACAATAGCCAATAATAGTTGTGGACCAGCATGTAATCCACGTATGTGTTCGTATTCAAAAATTAATCTAGTAAAATGATGCGAAGCGTGTAGGAGAATTGGATGTTTTTTATCATAAGAATAGTCAGAAGAGCCTAATCGACCTCCGACTCGGATAACTTTATCGTCACTTAAAAACGGGGTCAGTGACAAAATATTTGATTTAGGACTCAGAGACCTTTTGTGGAGTAACAAATTATGCTCCCTTGCAAATGTCTCTTGTTGCGATAAACGACACAAAGTAAGAAACGAAATGTGTAATTCATCAACACTTAAATTGCCAATAATTTTATCTTTATTGTTTTTTATATTATGACAAAATCTTAATACATAGGCAAAGAATCGCTTTAATTTAATTAAGCTAGAATAGTTCACAAATTTAATTAAAGGGTCATGTTGAATAACAACATGAGAGGTGATAAGATTAGGTTTAGTTTCAGGTAACTTAGTCATATCATTTTTAGATTTCAAAACAGGCCAATTATCCTCTGACTCCATAAGGAAAGCGGGGCCTGACCACCATACCTTGGTATTGCTAAGATGATTTGGACTAATTCCTCTAGATATAAGGTCCGCAGGATTGACAGCAGTAGGCACATATCGCCACGATGAAGCATCTGTTAGCTCACAGATCTCCGCAATCCTATTAGCCACAAAAGTCTTTAGATTATTTAAACTGATATGAAGCCACCCAAGTACCACTGATGAGTCGCACCAGTGTACTTGATGCTGAATTTCATATCGTAGGGATTCCCTAACCGCCTTAGATAATCTTGCAGCCAGTAAAGCTGCACACAATTCAAGCCTGGGAATAGTTGTAGTTTTGATGGGAGCTACTTTAGATTTAGAACAAAGCAACTGGACTGTAACTTCGTTAACACTATTAATAGAACGCAAATAAATGCAAGCCCCGTATGCGTGTTGCGATGCGTCACTAAACGAATGTAATTCAACAGTTGTAGGCTCATCGCAAAGGACACGCCGAGGTACCTTCAGTGAAAAAAGGCAAGGCAAGGACTGAGTAAATGTATCCCAATCCCTTTGAACTTCTTTTGGGACCGGAGAGTCCCAAGTTAAATTTTGCAACCATAATTGTTGAAGCATAATCTTCATTTTTATTACACATGGGCTGATTAATCCTAATGGATCGAAGATTTTAAATAAGGAAGAGAGAAAAGACCTCTTAGTTAAATTATTACTGTTAGAGGAGAGTGGGCATTTGATAGGAAAATGTAATTGATCGGTCGATGGGTCCCATCCCATACCCAAAGTACTAGTGGACTCGCTAACCACAAGATTATCATCTGTGTTATCAGCTAGATTTAATAATGATGGTGAGTTAGTCTTAAATTTTCGGAGATTGAAGCATCCTTGTTTTAGCGCCTTAGTTACAGCTTGGTGAATAAAACGTAAGGAAACCTCACTATCAGAACCTGTGATTAGATCATCCACGAAAAAATCATGCTGTATTATGTCCTTGATCATAGGATCAGAATCCTCATTACCTATCTGCCATAGACACCGTGTACTTAAGAAACTGGAACTTGCCATTCCGTAAGTTACTGTATTCAATTGATAAGTTTTAATGGGCATAGACTCATCTTCCCTCCATAAGATGAGTTGAAGGTTTCGATTTTCCTCATGAACACGGATTTGACGATACATCTTTTCGACATCACCAGTGAGGAGATATTTATATTGCCGAGCTCTTATAAGAATGGAGAACAGTGAGTCTTGCATGTTGGGCCCGATCAAAAGAATATCATTGACAGACCGCCCTGAAGAAGTGGGAGCCGACCCGTCGAACACGACTCTAATCTTTGTGGATTCACTGCTGTCTTTAAAGACAGCGTGATGGCAAAGGAAATATGATGTATGAGGTATAGGTATGGTGGACTCAGAAAGGTGACCAAGGTCTGAGTATTCGCGCATGAAGTTAATGTATTGAGATTTGACTTGCGGTTGTTTACGAAATCGCCTTTCTAAATTTAATAATCGTTTTTTAGCCAATGAGTATGATTCACCGAGACAACGAGGTGACTCCTTTAAGGGTAATGCGACTGAAAATCTACCGGTTTTTAAGCGAAAGGTGTGAGATAAAAAATGATTTTCGCATACTATCTCGCTGTGGCTCATAAGCTGTTTTGCTTGTGGAACAGTTTCTAAGTCCCAGAATCTTGTGAGTTCTTGATGTATATTGTCATAGGTAGACATATTATAAGAAACGACTGAATGATCGCACTCTATGTTATTATTTACTAATTTATTATCTGTATAAATAGGACCAGAAATTAGCCAACCGAAATGGGAACTTCTTAATATAGGGAAATTAAGGCCGAGAGAAAGTTGCTCGTAACCAAGAATGTCCCAAAACAAATCGGCACCGATGAGGACATCAACAGAAGCTGGTTGATGGAAGAAAGGGTCTGCTAAAAATATATCACTCGAAATATTTAGTTGCTTGACATCGATAGGTACTCTAGGTATATTACCGGTTAATGCTGGCAACACTAAAAAGGTAGATGTTACGGTGAAATGCTTCATTAATGATTTTAATTGCACCATGCAAGTTTCTGTTGCCTGACTAGTCGTTTTATTGCCTATTCCAATTATATTTACGTGAAAAGTTGACTTACATTGTAAATCTAATTTTGTTCTAAGAGATTGCGTTATAAAAGAAGATTGACTACCGCAATCCAAAAGAGCGCGAACCTTCTCCGTGTGATTAGACATTGGATTGGAAACTTCAATATAAGCAGTAGATAGTAAAACTTGATTAGCATTCTGTCTAGAATAGTTAACGATAGTATCGTCAGTATTTTCGGGAAAAGTTGTCACAACATTCGTAATATTTTGATGAAGAGATTGTTTATGTAAAAGTCTATTATGCCTTGCGTTGCATATGCGACACGGATGTAAGCGACAGTAGTTGGCGGAGTGACCAGACCTTAGGCAGTTACGACATAAATTTAGTCTGGTTACCTCACTGATACGGTCCTCTACACTCTTAGCCAAAAATGTGGGACAGTCGTAAAGGCGATGACCTTTGTTACAAACACCGCACGATATGTTAGGAATATCCTCATTTTCATTATTAGAAATATATGACTGATGTGGCTTAGTATTAGAAACAAGAGGTTTTGAAATTGTTTGAATCTTAGCTTTAGAGTGCGCCTGTCCGCGACTGGTTGCTTCAATTACATTTGCACGGTCAATAAGAAACTTAAAAAAGGGTTTCAGGTTAATAAAATCACCCAGAGAACCACGGTATTCCTCCCAGTTTCTACGAGTGCGACTATCAAGTTTATTACTCATAATGTGAATGATTAATTCATCCCACGATTGTGTTTCCAACCCGAGATTAGATAAAGCACGTAAGTTTTTATTAATATTATCTACAAAAGATCGTAATGATTTATCAGACTCACGCGTGAGTTGCTGTATATCTAATAGTGAGTCTAAATGTTGACTAATTAACTGTCTTTTATTGTCATATCTCTCACATAATAATATCCAAGCACTATTATAATTTTCGCTGGACACCTCCAAGCCAGCTATAACCTCCTCTGCATCGCCAGTCAGATACGAAGCAAGATAACGGAACTTTTGAATGGGAGTGATGCGCTGGTCATTGTGTATTACAGATAAGAATGTATCACGAAATTCAAGCCAACGAAAGCTAGACCCGTCGAACTTGGCAATTTGAATGTCAGGTAATTTGAAACCAACATGGTGATGATCAATATGACACTGGCCGGATGCTTGGCTTGAATTTAAATCCTTATAATTACTTTCATCATGATGATTCGAATTATATTTCTGTAAAACACTTTGAGCAATAGCAATGTTAGATATAAATAACTGCTCAACAGTATCACGCTCATCTATCTCACTAGATAAATTATCAGAGTTTAAAACATCTATCTGATTTTGCAAATCGTCAAAACGGCTTTGAACAGATTCAATTTTGTTTAATTTTAATGTTAACTCGGCTAACTCAATCTGAGAAAGCATTTCTTTATTAATAACGGTTGATAAAAAGTTTTTAAATTTTGTAATTTGACCCTTTATGGAGCTGCGCTTCACTAAAAGATCCTGTAATGCTTGAGGATCCTTTGAGCTTGTTTCACCTCCATAATCTTTACCCATAGTGATAAAAGAATGAAAAATAATTATAAGTATCTAATGTAGGTATTAAATAATATATATTATGTTTAATATTAAACAAAACTTTAAAGTAATTTAATAAACAAATATAAATGAACTGTAAGGTTGATTATGGAACTAAAACGGCGGCAAATAGTTTGTTTATCTTTAATAAAATAATAAAATTTGCTCACGCTCCTCGCCCAACGTCACCTGAGGCCAGCACTATGCTCCCAGCGCGCAGCACACAGCTGTGGGAGGGCACGATGCGCTCCCGTATTTTCACGGCCCAGTGTAACCCGGCTAGGCCGGCCTGGAATGTTCGGCGAATAGGGTAAAATATATGCCTATTACTTTTAGATAGTAAACCTATAAAGAAGGATAAATATCCTAGACAGATAGCCTAATGAGCACGGTAAGTAGGTAGGTACCTATATGGTATCTCTTTATTATATTTATAACGTTTCAATATATAAAAGTAAAGGCAACCAACTGTTAACTATTTAATCGTTCTTGCTTATGTAGGTACTTAACCTTATGAAATATGTATTTAATTTAATGAATTTAAACTTTATTATTGTAAACACTTTATTATTATCTACACATACACTACCTTGGTACAAGTAGAAATTATATAATAATGGTATTAGGTAGGTAATTGTTTAGGTAAATGATTAGGTAGGTTGGCACACTGGGGATTCTCATGGAAATGGGTCACTTAGCTGCATTGGCCGAGGCTGCGGTACGATGCTGATTGCTGATCGCTGACCGGCGATGGCTGCAATGGCTGGTGCACTTCAAGGGAATCCAGGTTGCCTTATTTTAACTGAGCGGCGACTACGTCGCAATAGCTAGACTGGTAGCCGCGGCCGCGTGGCGTCGAAACGAAAAGATCGAACTTCTTTCGTCTAAATTGCAGGTCCTGTCACGGTCGCCAAAATGTTGGGGCTTCAGGTTCTTCCAAGAAAAACTCCAACTTATGTTTTAGTTAGTATTTAATGCAAACTTGTATTTTAAATTACACAAAGAATACCGAGACGTGCTAGACGTGTAGATGTAAGATTGAAGAATAAACATTATAAATGTAGGTAGAAAAATAAAAAAATATCTCTTCGCCTGACATAATATTCATAGCAATACTTATTACTTTGAAATGCGATAAAGGTTTCTACAGGCGTAAACAGGTATATTGTTAAAGTGTGGGTACTTAAACTGTTTACAACTGCAATAAATACACAAATCCTCGAGGGGGGCCTACTGAGGGCTTTAAAGAGCAGCCAGTGAACGTCTCTTCGGTTGAAATGATAAGGTGTCTAATAATAATGATTGACAAACATACCGAATACCTACCTACCTATATATCGAAGAGTGAGATCTAATAGTGATGTGTACGATACGATAGATCGTCCATCGATATTGTCACGAGTTTTCCAAAACGAAATTACACACATAACTTACGTCTATCTATAATCGTATCGTTAAATAAATGTGAGCAATCCAATAAACGGTCATGTTAAATTAAAATTAACCAATAACTAGTCACGAATACGTTTAATGACTGTCATTATGCACACAACTCTCCTTGAAGGCGTTACAAATATAGCCATACAGCAAGTTGCCCATAATTAGCTCATAATTCTAAGGAATCGGACCGTTGCGGAATCCGCTAACATCTCACAAGAGCACAACAGTCATCATTAGCCACTGACGAGATACATTAGTTTCGTCGTCGAACCGACGACTTATAAAAAGTATCGAGCATTCGTGTCACTGACGTAACGTCACCGTCGCCATCGCATCGTTGTGTACAGGAAGAGGCGGCAACCTAACTCGGCGATTAAAGAGCAATGTCGGCCTATACAAGAGAACATTATGCGTCCGGGCGCGCGGCACGAGGAGGGCGCATCCGTCGCATATTGACTATTAACAAAAAGTGCGCACCGCTTCCTGCGAGCCCCCTGCGACACGCGGATGCGGCCCCATGCCCGCTCGACTCGCACGAGCACCATAAACAACCCGCACAAGGTACGATCACCCGTACGAATACCTATTACCACGCGCTTACTTTCTAAGCGGATACTTGTTAATGACATGTATTTCGCACAGCTGCGCTGATGCCCATACATTATTTACTGTTATGTGTTCTACAAACTACTCGTGCAGAATTGAAAATCAATTTCCAACTATGTATGATATAGCGTCGCATAAATTTCCACCGAATCGGCTTCGTCATTCGAGCTGGCGAACGTCGAGCGGGAGCGCCGAGAGCCGGTAGCCGGGAGCGGCCGGCCCAGCAACGTTTTATCATCGGCTGCCTGTTTAATGTACGTGCAAGCGTTGCTCCACACTCATCAATATAACCATTGAACTGTATAAGTAAAATAGTGTATTAAAATGAGCGGCCACAGTGTACGTAATTATGACGGTGACGGCCATAGTGAGAGTTTACTTTAAGTAACAGCTTCGCGGCGCAGACAGGGTCTGTACTCTGTGTGCGTGGTCGGAGGTCGGAGAGGTATGAAGGGAGGTGGGCAGGATAGATAGCGCTCAGCTGATACCTTGCCGTGTCGGTATGCTACACGCAAAATGACAATATAGCGCTCTATCAGGCCTAGCAGGCCTAGTTCACTCCGCTGTTTAGATATGAATCTACGAGTATCCGGCCGGACCATTTCTAAATGAGTTATTCAGTTGAGTTATTATCCTAATGGACACTTGCAATACCTGGGGCGTCGCCGCGTCGTCGTCGCTTGTGTATTGATTGGCCCAAAAAATTAACACCAGAATTTTGTAACGGACTAGGTATCCCTGGTAAGGAAAACGTTCCGCCTCCGTGTTCATCCGATTTGTCTATGATTACCATTGATCTACCACATTTGTTTACCTCAGTGTCCATTATAGTATCTAGATACTTGTTACCGTGACGCACCCTATAGTGTGTGTATATTATACACACCTACCTACCTCCATGATGTAGCAACCATGTGTAAACCAAATTATTGCACAATTTTAGATTTAAAAAGTTTCTATACCTATATACAATTCTTAGATACAATCGATAGCTCTGGTTGTAGCAGTATTCATTCTTTATAATAAAACTATGGATTTGACCATTCAATAGCGTCATATTATAAACAAAGTAAAGTTGTGAAATCAGTCACTTATTATACCTATTATTGTATTTATAAAACCTGACGTTGACTTACATTCAGGCTTCACGTGAATCACCAAAATGTATGCAAAATGAAATTTATAGGGTTTTTAGGGCTATGAGACATCGGAGCTGTTCTCAGTAGGTACCGGACTGAGCGACCGGTAAGCATATTGTAGCACAAAGAAGTACTTTTACATACCTAGTACCAACTTCTTTGTGTCGCTAAAACTTGTAAAGATATGTATAAATTAACAACCTGCAATTTTAAAAAATTAGAGCTTTTGGTGGTAGGCAAGGCATATGAATAAATATGCTTAGTGCAGATACAATTGCAATCTTGCCCAGTCGTGCATGCCCAATGCATATGCGATCATAAAAGCGGGGTTTTATGATCGTATCTGTAATTCTGCATTGGACATCAACACAAAAAAAGACATTACGAGCCGCGCAGCACCGCACATGTACAGATACATCGTATTCGTAGGTCCCTGCAGCCTAGCCCAGTTCAACTGTACGTCCTACACACCTAACGATTTATCTGTACGTACAGTCAGACTGTACAGTTAAATCGCACAGTTAAAACTGAAGGTGTGTAGCGCGTTTAATAGGTATAGATTATTATCATAACCTTATTATCAACAATACTTGTACCGCAGTTAAATTTTTATATTCACTTTTCTACAAAATTCAGTTTCTACTCGTATTCTGTTTTATAACAGAAATTATTATAGTAATTATGGCCTAATTACCTACCTATTACCTAAGTACCTATATACGAGTATGAAGAAGCGCACCTTTTAGGAGCGCACCCGATAGAAATTTCTCCTAAAAGGTGCGCTCCGAGGAATAAAAAAGGAGCGCTTCATTAGGTGCGCTTAAAAATGGTAGCGCTTCGAGGAATACCTCGACGTGACGGGTGCTGCCGCTGCAGCGCTGCGTGAGCACGAGCGAGCGGTTCAATGATCGTTGAGTTGACTTACCTAGACTAGACGTAGGCGTAGGCGGCATAGGTGTGGTTGCTCTGGTTGCTTACTGGCTGGACAAGCCACCGATAAACCTCTGAATTTATAAAACAATTAATATTTTTTAAATAATAATTAATTGTTAGTTAGAGAATTGTTCTTGTTTTAGAATGAATACCTACGTTATTCGATAGCGTGCGTGACATATGTAGGTAGGTAGTAGGTACCTACTTAATTATTATTAGTATAATTAAGCAAATGAATATTTATTAAGATAAGACCTGCTAAAGAAGCACCTCTCGTTAGGCAGGCGCTAGGCGCGGCGCGAGCGCGCGCCCGAGCCCGACACCCCAACAAACACAGCGAGCTGATCGGGAACTGTACTGCACTCTGCACTACTGCCCCTCTACACTAGTGGCATGAACCGTTTTGAATCAAATTGGATAAAATAGAAAGCAAATGTATGAAATTTGACGTAAGTGTACGATATATAATAAACTTCAAATCCTATACATTATTTTTTTCTATTCTATTCGATTCATTCGACAGTGAGTATGCTGCTCGCCATGAAGGTACAAGTACCTATATGGCGAGCAGCATACTCACTGTATTGCTTGGTGTTGCGGCTCGCCTTCCTTCCCTCTTCCCTCCTCGAGTGCCTGCGTTGTCAAGTTGTAACCAGTGCCGGAAGCTGCTCTATATCGCTCCCCCTTCTATACAACGCCGGCGCTATTCAACGCCGCTCCTATTCACGGCTGCTAATGCACTATTATTACTTAGCGAGCGATGTACAGCGTGTGTAGTTGAAGTAACGAGAGGAAGTCTCGCCTCTATCGGGTCAGTCACCTCGCACGTTAGAGAATACTGAAGCGATAATACGTTGCAGGATCTGTAGCACGTAGACCAACTTGTGTGCCGTGTCGTATTGTCGTGCGGAGACGGTCGAGATACACTACAAACTCAAGTATAATGCTACTTCTGCAATGTACCTACGTAGTACCAAGTACCAATACCAAGTACGAGCCTACGACGCGACGCGTACTCCAATGTTAACATCATTGTTACCATTTTACTTTTACCATTTTATTTTTGGAATACTTTTAAAAGCTTGGAACAACTTCGTACAATATCTTATTAAATATTATATTATACGACACCTCCCGTCTCACCCCCATAATGCAATTGGATAGGTTTTTATAGAAACACTTGTACACTTCGGTGGTACCGCGCACGCGCACCGCTGACAAGACTATAGCACCGTCTTTAAGCACGGTACTAAGTACTAAGTCTCGCTCGAAAGGCTTCCTCATAGTCTTCAAACGCTATACTCTTCGGTTTTCTTGTACCCTACGTGATTCAGGACTTACAAAAGATGGTAGCCTATATAGTTAGTACCTGCCTAAGTTTGCTTACAATATTGTTCGCTTCTTTCTTCTGAATCTGTCTGTGTCGCAATCTACGTAACATACAGTTAGTTGGCTAGTACCTACTTACTACTCACACTCACCCTGCAGTAGCTAAACTGCAGGGTGAGTGTGAGTAGTGTGACACATGACGACATTGTCATTGTTAGACGCACTCGTGAATAAAGGCGGTAGGCAGGAGAACTCGCACCGGTCAATGTAGTGACGACACGACACTACTTAATTGTGTCAAACAATGCCCAATGTTACTTAAATGGAAACCGTTTATTGTCTCGGATATAATACATACAGCTACTTACCTACTGGTAACAAAATACAATACATAGTTTATACACCAAAGCGTTGCAATTTCATTAAAATAAATATTACTATTACATTGCACGACACACGGAAGCGGGAGGTCATACCCACCACCACCGTCCTGCGTGACTCCCTGTTTCTTTATTACACTTCCCTGTCCCTTACTGCGGCGACTGCGGGAAGGGCCAGACATCGTGTAGTGTAACGTATCGTATCAATAAAGTCTAGTTTAGGATACCTACTTAATTATATTATACCTATGTATAATATTATTAAAAGTAGATATCCTATACGAAGTGGGTAGCAGCCAGTCGATACATAGGCATCGACTGGCTCCTACCCGCTCCGTTCGCGTGATTAGAATTTTACTGCAAATCTGAAACCTGATTTTCATTCAAATTCAGTTAACGAACGGTCCAAAACGGGTTGTAGAGAGACAAAACTTACTTTAGTTTCCCCAGTTTCTCGGATTTTTGTTTTTAGGTTTTACTTTCACTCTTTAATCCATTTGGTGCTGCAGTGGCTACGCCATACAGCAGCGGGTGTCAATTAAGTTTGTCAATTTTAACCAGATATTTCTGCATCTTGTATGACGCTCCTCCATGACGCTTAACTGACTGAATTGTATATTCCACAACACTGACCGAATTATGCGGAAAAACATTTAAAAATAAAAAAACATTCAGCACACACTATTACAATGATATTCTATGAGACTAATAGTTTTTACACACCATATATTTTAGATAAACACTATGCCTATTGTTTATAAAAATTTTTAGCCGTTTATTAGTTAGCCATAGTAAACAAACATAAACTGACAAGCAAGCATCCATTTGTCAATTGTCATAGACAAAGGAAGTTTGTTGAGACTAGTGCTGCGCCTGTCACTGTCATAGTGAGTTGACTTTTTAGTCGATTTTATTGTTATTTCTTTTTTTTTGTAGGCATTATGAGTATCATAGGTATATTTACATTTTATTTAGTATTATAGCTATAATTATTTATATAATGTATTTACTGTTATAAATGTATTTATTTATTTCATTTCACTTTTAGTACATAACTGACCGTGGCTTCACTTTTAGGCCCAATCTGAAAATCAGCGCTGCAGCATGCAAATGCCGCAGCCCAAAGCTGAGATTGGGACCTATTCTGACATCGCACAGGATAACAAAATTATATATTTATAGTCATGTTGTAAATTTATTATTTTATTTAATATCTTTTTTGTACCTATTTTTCTTTTTTCCCCCATAATGTCCTGTGTATGTTCGAATAAAAACGTTTTTCTTTCTTTCTTAAGAGTGTGTGAGCAGGTGAGCGGGAGCCTAACTGTTCCTTCAAAAACTTGTGGTGCTCGGGGTGCTTGTGAATGTAGGAGCTAAGCCACAATGGGGCGGAGCACAAACTTCATATTTATGGGTCTTTTTTTTTACACTACCAAAGAGGCAAACAAGCATACGGCCCGCCTGATGGTAAGCAGTTACCGTAGCCTATGAACGCTTGCAACACTATGGGTATCTCGCCTTTTGCCGACAATTTAAAAACCTTATACCTCCTTTCTTGAAGAACCCCATGCTATCTTCTCTCGAGAAAACCTCGGCAGGTCACAATGTAATCGTACGTGGTAGGAAGTGACTACGACGCGTTACCGGTGTCGACAGCGAGCCGGTCTCTACTCCCTGTCACCTGATATAAGATAACAAATGAAATGTAGTTCGGATAGAATAAGTCAATCATAAGACTTGCGTTCTATGTGATGATTTAATGTTGCTAGTTCTACATGAGTGCCACGTCTTACCAATATCGCTAATATCTCAACTCGCGTCTCGTAACAAGTTCTCATACCAAATGAACGCTGATAAAATTCTACAACTTTATTCTTTATTTTAATTCATGGTCTTTCTTTTATTTCTGGCACTATGTTATATAGCAAAAATAATGCTTATGACGAAGCCTTTCGATCGGAATGATAAACTACAGGGTAATTATTTTTCTCGTGTAGGTAGGTAGCGGGTTCGATTCCCGGTCCAACCATGTAATTATTTAAATATCTATGAATGCAGTTTAAATTGATTTTTTAAATTCAAATAATGTCTTCTTTCAGTAAAATGTTCCATCTACAATATTCAAGGTATTTTGCTTGTATAGGTACATAATTATTTTCTTACTAAATTTCATGAATCCGTTTTTGAGTTTTTGCCACCAAATTTTTGAAACACACCAACATAACATATTCATTAGGTTAGTACCTATCTATTTTAAGTACATTATAGATTTTTATATAGATGTTTGAATTGAAACCTATCGTTTCGACGGCGACGTATAGATGGATAGAATGTATAATATACATACGAGTACTAGATAGATAGACATTCTAGGAAGGTTAACTAAAAAAAAGGGGTATGTACAAACCTTTTTTTTTCTAATAAAAGATCTTTGCTTTATCAAGGAAATGTAGTTACTAGTTATGCGTGATGCGTGATGGGATACCTACTAAAAAAGAACGGAACATGGACAGGGCGTTACGCGTTGTACAGCTGGTGGTGCCTTACATACATATATTTACATAGCAATACAGCATTATTTGTATTTGTACTTTAGCATCGGTGTTTACTGTTTATGTAAGTACTTGAGCAGGTAGTACGTGTAGAGAGCGCTGCTGCGCCTTAGTAGTGATGAGTCGTCGCCGGCGCAGCGGTATGTCCGCTCTCGGCCATCGATCTAGATAATCCCATTTGGTATGGGCGAGCTCGACGCTTGACGCGGCGAGCCATGCGCCGTGCCTGCGCCGTCGGGCGGCCGCACCTCGTGCACACTGCGCCGGTGCCCTCGGGACGATATCTAACTAAAACGGAATGTTAGCTCCTCCGGCATGGCATGCCGCATCATACTACGTATGGCTGCATGCACTGAGCGGCCATATTAGCTACATACCCACTTGTAGTAAGTACTACACTTCCTATTATATAGGTATAGGTACTCGTTGCATAGAATATCTATACAGTCGTCGTCGTATATCTCTGATGCTGGGAAAATTTGATGGGTCTTCGTGAGCACATTTCACTTCTGCGAAAGATCAGTCCTTACAGCATTAGGGCGATGCCATTAATTTTGTTACTGCCTTCATCTTTACATAGCATAAAACAAAGTCGCTTAAATTTAGATCTTTTAAACTACACAACGGACTTTAATGCAGTTGTTAGTTTCAGCAATAGGTAGAGTGATTGAAGAAGAAGGTTTATACGTAATACATGCATAATATATATAATAGAGAAAACCAAAGAACCCGAAGCGAACCGAGGGCGGGTCGATACAGATAGATAAATGATAATATAACACGTGGACATAAATGGAAATTGGTCCAGAATGGACGTTCCGCAGGGTTCAATACGAGTATGTCGCAATTTATACATTCCGGTATTCCATACCGGAGTACCTACCGGACTACCCAAAACGTTCAGGTATGTATGTACAAATGTATTCTATACAATGCCGAATACGCTGCACAGGTAATATGTGTAAAGGGTGAAAGGCATTAGCATTTATGGGTGATTATAAAAAAACCTAACACGAAGGCTTAGGCGGGCACTCCTCTCCTGCCTTATTTAAATTAAGTAATGTTTGTAACTCCTCCCTAGCCAGCAGGACGATCTATCGTGTGAAGCTGTCTTACGATTAGATAACGTGCCTAGGTGCTGCTCGAGCCTGAGACGTGTCACACGTGCTAATAAACGAGGTCCCTCCCTGCTACAATAAATAGATCCCTCACTCGAGACAAGTGTACTTACGCAGTTATTAGTGAATGTAAGTATTCGTCACAGATCTGATCTAACAGATAGGAACAACTAGTTATTAGTTACATTATACAGTTATTAAATCGTTCGATTGTAGTCTTGTAGTATTGTAACATCTAACAGTGGTGTATAAAATAAAATAAACATTTAGAGCTGGGGCAACATGTCGTTCCCTGCGCAGCTGTGTGCCGTGCCGAACTGTTTCCCACACGTTAATTATAATTACTATTATACTTTACACAGCGATATTAGAGGCACGCCATATTTTTATAAGTTACCCATAAGGGCGTGGTTTGTATGTTGTATCATACAATATAGGAACAAGTTAATGTAACTATGAAATCCAGAGATAAATGTTGTTTCTAAAGCATATCGTAGTTATTACCTATCTATCTATTAGGTACCTATTCGTAGTGAACTTTGGCAGTGATCCTAATCGTAAGCGCCGATAACCGACGCCAATGTGACACTGTAACGTTTGTAACTTATAAAATTTGTAAATACGAGTGGGCAGGGTTTTTTTTATACTACCCGGGAGGCAAACAGCTACCGTAGCCTAGGTACGCTTCTTGCCAATTATTCTTGTGGCCATACTCCTGTCAGCGAATTGGCTCTAGGAATAAATGTAGGTACATCTATTTGTTTTGTTGAGGTTCGTAAGAATAATGTAGGTATGGCGTACACCATACTATTCGGGCTCAATTAATTGTGACCATCAGCGGCTTAGAAAAAAACTTTTTTGTATGTGTACCGATACCTCGGCCAATTGAGAACGTATTTTAAAAAAAATGATTTGTGTAGGAGGGTATGCTCTTGAATTGGAGACCTTGGATCCCGGAGATACACCAACACAACAAACTTCTCAGAATCAAAAACCTATTGTTGCTATTAAAAGTCTCCTTGCCGTTAAATGTTGAATGTGTGATTTAACTTTATTTTATTTCTGCAACAAAATATATATGTAGGTATAACATAAACGTAAAATAAAACAGCTTTCTGCACTTATCCGTACTACCATTCGAAATGTAATGGGTTGTACTTGTACGTGGCGTAGCTGGGCCCAATGTTTTCGCGGCACGTATTGATAACCTCCTCGTTTTTGAAGTCGGTTAAAAAGACAACTCCCCCACTAGAGAACAAGCTCTGTGTCGCGGGGGACAGACACAAATTACACCCAGACTCAGAACAACTCTTTGTGGGTAACACAAAGTTTTGTCCTGCGTGGGAATCGAACCCACAACCTCGTGCATCGAACCCACAACTTCGTGCACAGCAGGCGCATACTGCGGCCACTGGACCACCAAGGCAGTCAAAATATAGATAATAATCATATTATTTTACACGCTAAGCTTCGTGGACAAGTCATTGGCTGGCTAGCCTTGTAGTTAGTTAGTAAATCTGTGAGGGGCCGCCTAGCCGCGCTGGGGCGTGCCTAGGTACCTAACGCCTAGACCCTACTTAGTCAATATCGAAATGATTGTTATCGATGTTGAGGCAGCAATTATCGGCAGTGGCACGAGGCACGGCCGCCCCTGCCTGTTCGACCGAGCCCATCCGTATCATTTATTTCCTACAATCGTAATCAAAGTGTTTAGACACCTAGTGTATAAGTAATAACAGGATGTACGCACATCTGTGTGTACTGTGTAGGTACGATGCAGTGAGGCATAAAACCGCTTGCCGCAGCTGCAGGTGTCGGCATCGAGACTAATCGACCACCGAGAGGAGTACCTTTATAGTGACGCCGATATCGCGTCAACGCGAAGCCCTTAAATTTGCTAGATATATTTTATTATTTTATTTATTTATTTTATTTATTTAAGCTTCATATACACAAATTCGTATAAAGGCGGACTTAATGCCAGAGGCATTCTCTACCAGTCAACCTATAGGGTGATGCAGAGATAAAACAAAGTATTATTAGGTATTGTTGTTGTCCCGGGTCCGTCGGCGCGTGACACGTATACGTGGTCCAGTGGCCGCAGTATGCGCCTGCTGTGCACTAGGTTGTGAGTTCGATTTCCACACAGGACAAAACTCTGTGTGACCCGCAAAGAGTTGTTCTGAGTCTGGGTGTAATTTGTGTTCGTTTGCTTGTCCTCTAGTGCAGAAGTTGTCTTAAAAAAATAGCTTTATCTACATTATAATACAATTTTTACTCGTTAACACCAATTTCCATAACTCTATCTTCAAAAATGATGTACTTTCATACAAACTTTAACGCCCTTGTCCAGCAGTCTAGGGGTTTAATTTATAAAAATACAGTGTCATAGGAAGCGGCGGCATGCAAACTTTCATAGCCTTAGCATCTGTTGTATTTAGTTGTGCCATGTACTATTAAGTATTCTGTAGTTGTGCGCTGGTACGATATTCAGTCAGTTAGTTACAGCCCGTTCACACGTGGTCTCCGTTTTACTGGTCCGTTTTATCGAATACGTTTTTTTTTATTGATGGCGCATGGAGTTGTATGAGCGACTTCACAATTTGAAGTCGCTCATACAACTTCATGCTACATGTGAAGTTCACATATAGGTACAGTATACAGTAAACGACAATTTTGAGTCGTCTCCTCGCAACTAACTCATGAGTAAACTGAATGCTGCCGGTATTCTTCCTTCTCCGCCGGCGTATGTACCAATACAACACGACAACGTCCATCCTGGTAGAATAGCGGCGGTATACTAAGAATTTGCTTGAGAACAAAGTATCCAGTGAATGACGGATACGTTGAACGTTATGATTTTGATCGAACTTTTATTGGCAGAAAGCTGATGTTATAAGGAGTAACTTAGGCTACTTTTATTTTAGAAAAACAATTATGGTTTGTGCGCGGGCGAAGTCGCCGGAATAATGATGATGAAAACGACTTAGTTTAATCATTTGGGTAATAATAGTGCGAATTCCATTTTCTACGTACATAATGGTCGGGTCGTGGAGCGCATATTCACTTGATTTTTATCACTGGTTGTAAAGACTGGTGCGATGACACAGCCGACAGCCGGTTCGGTGGCCAGAACGAGAGTGACGATGACGGTGATGGTACCTAACAACTCTGATTGTAGTGTTATTTATGTGTCAAATGTGTGGGGCGGCGGGCGGCGGGCGGCGGGCGGCGGGCGACGGGCGAGTGGTGCTCAGCTGTGTCACCTGCACGTCATGCGTCGCACTCACTGTACAGAGAGTGACGTACTGCGTGTGTACAACGGCGCGCGGCGGTGACCGGGGCGACCGGCGACGTTCCCGTGGGAAGCGATAACGCACCATATTAGCGCGACGTGCGACGAATGCCACTGGCCACCTACCCACCGCCGCTCATACATTATTTTATGGGAACCTTTGAGCTGCGACATGGGCTCTGCGATAACTCACCTAACTTACCGATGAAATACATCCTTGTCCAGATCGTTGTCATAGAAGCCACACTACGTAGCGTCAGGCGACAAACTAGCTAGTGCTAGTGTCTGATCAACTCGGACGGGAAGCGTCAGCTTTAAGGTTTATTGGGTAGGTACATTAGATACGAGACCACTCGGCCCCTGGAAACAACAATCGGCAATTTCTTATTTTAAATCCTAATATAGTGGTGAGTCGAGAATGATTCCATCACGAGTTGCTTTTCTCAAGTCTCACTATATTATTGTATTAAATGTGAACAGGCTGCGTGCACTACAAATGAAGCACCATCGGATCGCTTCACGAACGTATCAAGCGTTGCCTGCGGTTACCATCATCGCAATATGTTTAGAAACAAACTTTATTGGAACAAACTAAAGTGTATTTTAGTTTGCGTTGACTTTGTATTGAGACGGACGGACGTCGTACAGATGTTTTGCGCATTAAGAAAACATGAATTACTAGTTCAATTGGAGCCGAGACGGTCGGCTGAGCCGCATCACGGATGAGCAATGAGCATATCGGCGCAATATGGCGCGCACAATAAGGACACAGATGTTCGCACCACGGCACCGTGTGTCCCTACGTATAATACCATTAAGTATACATATATAGCTTGCTTGACATGGAGGATATCTGAGCAGTTTATATGATTAACCTGTCAAGTTGACATACGCGATTGCCGTGGTATGCTGCGACAACTGTAACGAGATTCAAGGTTCGAATCCTGGCAGGGTCGCCATGTAGTAGGAGGATTGAAAGTGAAACACGTGTGTACGTTAGAAGAGTACATTTATAACTACTGCAAGACATGTTATGTTTTAATAATATCTGTGTAGAGTCTACACATAGGTACTTCAAAATGCTATCATCAAATAAATTTGAACTAGTGCATT
Source organism: Trisateles emortualis (assembly GCA_947095525.1). NCBI lineage: Eukaryota > Metazoa > Arthropoda > Insecta > Lepidoptera > Erebidae > Trisateles > Trisateles emortualis. The sequence goes on along the minus strand of OX352748.1, from coordinate 56,224 downwards.
GGGTGTTCGGTGGACTGGTTTAATGTAACATTGTGACAAAACTTCGCCTACCATCGTTTTGTAGTTGATATGTTAAACAGTTTCTTTTTATTGCCAATGGTGGCAGACGATAAATAACACTGGTTCAAATCAAATCAATTTTATTTTTGCCAAACACGGGTACATAATAATGTTGTTTTACAGAATTAAAGTTTCTTCCATTTATTACCAAATATTTAGTGTGCAAAATTAATATTATATTACAATTACATTGATACATTAGTTTAAACTGATTAGTAAGACATCATAATTACATAGAAATTAATTTTGTATAAGATTAGGTGTAATTAAATTAAACATGTGAATTGAATTAGATAGCAATAGGATAAAGAAGGTATATTGGATACCCTTAATATTATAATACAATTATTATTCAGGAATTCTTCTATATAGGTATCTTAAGTGTATAATACCTAACACTTACTAGCTAACAACTCTTTTAAGTTTTTATTAATTTCATTAAGGGCATATCCTTAATAGCTTCAATAGTTCCTCATAACTTTTCAAGTTGAACCATAAGACAGGAATCTATCTGTAAGGGGTTTATATCGTGGGATTGATCCGGCGCGGAGTGCGGCGCGAGGCTGACGTCTAGAGAAATGGTCCTCATCTGTTAAACTGTCGTATTTTCGCAGCTACCGTTTCAAGCGACCCACTTTTTATGGAAAATCATCTTATGACGTGATCACGTTTCTTTTAAATTTAAGCGCTCGTTCTGTCACCGTTATGAGAACTGTTTACTTTTAGTTAAATATGTTAAGTATATTTCACACAAATTCATACTGCTATATATACAAGAATAATATTAGAAACTTATTTAAACTAACTAAACCTAAATATGAAAAACTAATTTTAACGTTAATACTAAAAACGGAAAAACATAATACAAATGAAGACTGTTGTTTAAGCGTCGAAATATTCCTCAACATCACTGTCCACTGGGAAAGTGCCCAGAAGGCTGGCGGCATTGCCACGTTGAATGGCAATGCTTATTCTCTGTGCGAGAAACAAGCCAGCCCTCTGGTCACGAGAAGCGTCGATCAGTCGTTTCGCTATGTCTCTGTAAAGGAAACGAGCACTCGGACCCCATGAACCTACAGTCTCCACCCCAAACGGCTCAAAAATGTAGTTTCCAACTAAATTGCTGTACTTTCGCCGTTTGAGGGACTCTGCAGCTGCAGCAGCAGCGCCAGCACAACCTGCTGTACTTGGAAGATGTGATGGTGCAAGGGTGTCGACGCACGTTGCATCCCACACCAAAGGCCTGCCCATCTTCCAAGGCAATAACGACATACCATCAGGTCTCTTCCCATCGTCACGTACCAAACCATTTGGTTCAAGTACGGCTGGTACGCCGGCGGTGACAAGAGCTCGACGGATAATGTCGTTAAGTTGGGCGTGTCGCGATATGCGGCCTGCGCTCCTGCTGCAGGATAGCCCATGGTGTCCGAGACTGTCGACGGCTTCTCCACAAAGACAATGATGCGGAGAAACACAAGGAGCACCCAAACGGAGGCAAGTGGCGAGGCGGAATGTAGTGTCGTCCAACATAGTGCCTATGTTGGGCGATGGCAATGCCTGCAGCCAAAGACCAGATTCCCACTCACCCACAGCAAGTAGACGGGCGCGTTCCGCAGCACTGGAAGCAGTAGAAATAAGATAATTTCTTCTCATGCTGCACAACGGCCCATCCCACTGCTTTTGGGAGAATAGGCTGGTCGGCAAGACAGTATTTGGACATGTCATTTTCCAAGCATTTACTGCATCAGTCTTACACAACACTTCCGCATTAACCAGTGTGGGTTCTAAAATTTTCCTGGTTAATTCTTCCGTGCTGTGGACCGAGGACAGAAATGCTGGTAAGCTTACATCAGAAATTTTGCGAACGCCGAGGCCACCAAAACGGATGGGAAGTGATGCTTGGAGCCATGCGCGGTCGTTCAAGGCCACATTTAAAACTCTACTCAATGTAATTTGGATAATTTTGTCAATTTTTTCTAAAAGTGATATATTTTTCCAAAACTGTGAAGACCTTAAAGCATGGGTAAATTTAGGGACGAAAAGACAATATCTGATAATTGTGAAAGCCGAATGAATATTAATTTTGAGAAGACGGTCCGAAATTTCACAGAAATTTTGTATTTTCTCTTCTATAAAAGAGTCATATGCATCTTCTACGACTGGGGAACCAAGAAGGCGTAGACAACTACTTTCAATAATTTTAATGTCAGGTGCCAAAGAATTAAATTTTGAGATAACCGAAAGTCTATTACTCATATTTTCATGAAGATAAATTTCACATTTAGTGGGATTTAATTCCAAACCGACTGACTGAAATTTTGTTTTTAGAAAAGCCAAATCTTGAAGTACTGTGTCTACATCGCCTCCAAGTGTCCCATCGTCTAGATACCAACAATTAAATTTGGAATTTAGTTGTCGAATAATAGGGTGTATTGCCAAACTAAAAATGGCAGGTCCAAGAGGGTCACCTTGCTGACAACCAACAGCAGAATCTAAAATATTGTCCTTGTATAGTAATTTTGAAGGGTTACGGTAGCATTGGTATAGGAATTTATAAATTTTGGGTGTTTCAATTTTTACTTGTGTCAACAAAGTGTCCCGGTTTACTGAATTGAAGGCATTTTTCAAGTCAACCTTCAAAATGACCTCACCTTTACCACAACTAAGGTATGTGGACAGGGCATGTACGGCAGCCTCACAGCCCCCTTTAGACCCGAAGCCTAACTGAAGGGGCTGAAATTTAGCCGAAAGTTCTGTGCTGTAAATTTTGCAACAAATTTTGGCTGCCATACGCCTGTAAGTACACCCTACGGCAATAGGACGAATGCCACCATCCTTCTTTCGAAGGGCACACAAATTTGCTCCATATAAAATGTCGATGATGGCATCGTCCACGGTGCCGGAGAGCATTTAATTTATCAAAGCCGTCAGCTCCCTTAGAAGCGTTTCACCAGCCTCCCCAGCACTTGGGCACACTAAGTCCTTCAAATGCTGGGGTGAAAGAGCATCAAGGCCGCCAGCAGAACCACTCCGAAAGGAGCTGATGGCGATATACACGTCCTTAGTGGTGGCACTGACACACTCCAAATCATTTTCTGGAGGATCAGGGAAAGAAAGATCATTTGCTGGCGCTGGATGCTTGCTCTTGAGACCCTCAAGCGTGTCTGAAGAGCAAGGCGCAACCACATCACTGCTGAATAACAGCCGTGACGCTCCTCTGATGTCACCTTCCCTTAATTTGGACTCTACATAATGATATAATGTCTTATTATTGTTAAAAGCTAATTTTGCGTCGAAACTGGGGGCCGAAACATGACAGTTGTGTTTAATTTGAGCTGTTAAAGTTCTTTTTGTTGCCTGATCTTTAGGAACATGTAGAGTTTTATAAGGAAAGGTGAGAAGTTGCTCCCACGCCGCTTTGGAATTCTCCCGAACCACGAGGCCTATGCAGTTGGCTAAACTTTGGGCAACCGTAGGTCTCGCGCCTCGGGGAACCCTCTTTAAAATCGGAACGGAATTTTTTAAGTTAGCTAACTTGTGCCAAAAAGGAATTTCGGAGGAGTCTTGTTGTGTAGATGCGGGGCTAGAAAGTACATTTTGGGATTTATGGCATTTGCCAATATGTACTTTCAAACCCCGATCACCTTTAAAAAGACGTGATTGGGAGCAAAATGGGCAACTTACCAAGCCATCGAGTGATGTAGTCGGTTGACTTGAAGTTATGTCCGCAACACCAATGCCAGAACAGGCTTGCATATGTACAAAAAATATGTTAAATATGTATGATGAGTTCAAACACTTTGATGACTAAATAAAATATTACGAGTATTCGTTTGGTGAGTATTGACACTATTGACGCGTCACCGTTGTCATTTGATACGAGCGAGCAGACATCCCGAGCTCGTGCCTATTACGAGACGAGTACATAGGTACTATTGTACACATACATACAGTAACACCAACACACATGCCTGTCACATCTCTGGGACACCATTCTCAAATGAGTCTATTCATTCTCCACAATTCCTATTCAATTAGAAACTATTGTGGTACCATCAGTGACTGTATCTGTCTGTAGAGAACATGTCATATATGTATATGTTACGGCTAATACCCGAAGTGCGGCTACACCTAGTTTTAGCCGGTTAGAACTAGGTGTAGCCACTTACTCTTGGTTAAACCTAGTACGAGCCGATTGTTTTCGGGTAAAACTAAGTCTAGCCTTCATCATGCCGGCTACAACTAGGTCCAGCCATTCCCTGTTGGATAAAACTAGGTCTATCCGATATCATTCCGGCTAGAACTAGGTCCAGACAATCCCTGTTGGATAAAACTTAGATGCGTGTCCCGCCAAGCCTTCCGCCCCGCGTCACACTCATGAGGGCATAGCGAGGCACGCGCCTCTTCAGGTTGTGAGCGCCAGGTGCTGCTGATCTACTGCAGGTCTACTAGCGAGTGTGACTCACAGCGTCTGCAGCAGCAGCGCGTGTCTTAGTTTTATCTAACAGGGATTGGCTGTACATAGTTGTAGCCGGCATGCTATCGGCAGAGCTTTTTTAGATATTAAAAAAACATCCAATAAAAAACAAACGTAGAGAGTTTTTTTATTCTTATAAATCATATTGTAATAATTAACACAAATTACCATTATATTGTAATTTGTGTAATTGTTGTAATTGTAATTAAAAAAACAAAGTACAATTTAATATAGTAGGAATAATCAGGAACATTTTTTTAACATCAACTCAAAATGTCACTCAAGTTTAAGTTGTTCTAGTAAATAGTTTATGTTACTTTATAAAAGTGTGATTTATAATTATAATAACATTCTTTAAATTATAATATGTCTGTTGTTGTCTGTCTCTCTGTTGTTAAAAAAATGTTCCTGATTGTTCATATTATATTAAAAATTGTACTCCTAATAATTTGTGTTAATTATTACAATGTGATTTATAAGAATAAAAAAACTCTCTACGTTTGTTTTTTATTGGATGTTTTTTTAATATCTAAAAAAGCTCTGCCGATAGCATGCCGGCTACAACTATGTACAGCCAATCCCTGTTAGATAAAACTAAGACACGCGCTGCTGCTGCAGACGCTGTGAGTCACACTCGCTAGTAGACCTGCAGTAGATCAGCAGCACCTGGCGCTCACAACCTGAAGAGGCGCGTGCCTCGCTATGCCCTCATGAGTGTGACGCGGGGCGGAAGGCTTGGCGGGACACGCATCTAAGTTTTATCCAACAGGGATTGTCTGGACCTAGTTCTAGCCGGAATGATATCGGATAGACCTAGTTTTATCCAACAGGGAATGGCTGGACCTAGTTGTAGCCGGCATGATGAAGGCTAGACCTAGTTTTACCCGAAAACAATCGGCTCGTACTAGGTTTAACCAAGAGTAAGTGGCTACACCTAGTTCTAACCGGCTAAAACTAGGTGTAGCCGCACTTCGGGTATTAGCCGTAACATATATATATACAGTGAGGTAGGTATGTTGTATGTACCTACTGGTAGGGCGCACTGACACTAGGGCTAGGTAGTGTTGAGTGTGACACTAGTCGTAACCACTCGATAACAAGAACAAGATTATTATATATCCCTGCAACATGACATGTGTTACACGAACTGTTACGTGCCACTTAATAAAAATTGTAGAAGGTACCTACAGTGAGTCGGTTTTTAATTATATATCAATGTAAGTACTAAGTATCTACTATAACAAGTGTTTCGTGATCATAGTTGACTTACTATTTTGTTTCTTTTGATGATTTCATGTCAAATTGTTGTAAATACAATACCTTGGCGATTAAAAAGAGTAGCCAGAATTTCATGCCAATTCTTCTCTAGGTCCTACCCATGTCAGCGAATTGGCTGTAGGATAAAAATATGCTGACTTTTATTTTGACGTTCATAAGTATCATGGATTTGATCTAAATGAATAAATGACTTTGAGTTTGAGTTTGAACAATAATTGTTTGTTGGCCATTGTCGCGAGTTCCTGCTGTCCGCGCAGTGCCGACCAGTCTCGAACTTATTACACGGCGGCGGCGCGGCGCGGTGCGGTGGTATACACTACAGCCACGGTACTACAGTCGATAGTTACTTATGTACAATGTATTCTAGTTGTCGGCTGTCACCTGCTGTCTAACCTGTCACCCTCATGATCAAAGTATGTAAATAAAAGTAAATAATATTAGTTTATTACATGATTCTTTGGCTTTTTACTTCATAATACCTATGAAGTAGGGTCATTGCGCCAGTTTTCCGGCCAGCTTCAGTAACCGGCCATCTGACGGACTACATTTATTTAAATCATGATAATAACATTTCTAGAGGTAACATAAATAAATAAAAAATCTTACGCGTTTTTTAAATGATTGTTAAAGAAGAATTTATGCAGTTTGAAATAAATGGTTTAACCCAACGCCGAAGAAAAATTACTCAAAGCGCATGATAATTCAGTAGTGAGCGATTGTGTAGTGATTTAAGAAAAAAATAACACGACGCGCGGCGCTCAAAGGTATGTTTCATTACTTATTTCATGTCGTATACACAAGATAGATGTTTAATAAGTTCAATTGTTAAGTTGTTGTCATTATTTAATTGTATTTTATTATTTTTATACTTAATATTAAACTAATATTTAGTGGTCGGTAACCGAAGTGCCTGTTTACTAAAAACATTAAATTGCGGCCACATGGTCGCAATCTGACACATACAGCATTATTTTGTTTTGCTTAGTATGACTTTAATATTTATACAGGACTATAATAGTTTAGGGTGTAGCGTTGTCAAAGTGTTAACATGCAAATCTTTAGTAAGCGACCACCAGTTTCTTTAAGAAAGTTTATTTAATTGACCAACAAATAAATGCTAAATAGGTGGCAGTTAACCCACATAATAGAAATATAGACATTAGTTTGCGGCCACCATCATTTAGTTAGAGAGAAACAAGGGTCACGTGTGTGTTTTGAATTTGGTTTAATTTTCAAATGTCCGTTTAATAATTATTATTTTAGCAAGCAATCTGTCGAATAAGGTTTATTACTTTTCACATTTCCAGCATTAGAATTAGGCAGACAAAATAATATTATATCGGTATTCAGTACACTAAAGAAGCATTGAAAAAAGCTCATAATGATATTCGAAAGGAAGGGAAGGCAATAAGAGAAACTTGTAGACTGTGTATCAGATCCCTCGAACCACAATTGGAGATCGGCTTACTGAAAAGATGTGATACTATCGAGATAAGGGATCCAGATCCTGCCTGGTAAAAAGGCGAAAAGCAGGTTAAAGAGTGGATTCTCGGTTAAGAACATCGTCCAGGACAAACCGGATATTTAAACTTTCAAAAGCGCCATCCTGATATATCATGCCGCGCAGCCGAAGGAATAAATAAAGCTAGAGCTAGAGTAACCGAAGTATCTATAAGAGCTTGGTTTAATGAATTTGAATATTTCTTGAAAGATACATTAGATTATTGAATGCCCAGAGTGCATCTTTAATGAAAATGAAAGCGATTTTTCTGTGTCCCAAAACCAGGATTTTTTTAACGCCGAAGGGATGGCAAAATTTGTACAAGGTTAAAGCGGTAGATGAAAAGGATAACTTGACAGGTCTGATCACCTTCAATGCCAGTGGCCAAGTAAGTCTGCCGCTCGTTGTTATTGCCTACATACACCCTCCACGAGCCGTTGTAGAGAGCATGCCCGAAGAATGGTGATGGCACATCAGCAAGGGGATGGATGCGCTTTTGAATATATTACACACAATTTAAATAATTGGGTGGATCGTCCAACTGTATAAAACCCGTATTACTGCTAATGGTAACAAGTCACACATGTCATTGGTCTTGAGTCCATCCATCTATCCATCTCAGCCAAAAGACGTCCTCTGCTGGATATAGTCCTACCTAGGTGTTTCCACAGCACTCAGTCCTGAGCTGACCTTATCCATCGGTTGGCCGCAACCTTTACTAGGTCGTCGGTCCACCTGGTCTCCATGTGCAAAAAAATTATACTTCATCAAAACCTTACACCACATCATAAAAATTACTGAAGTTGATAATTGTTAACGATATACCTAAAAAATTAAAAAAGAAAGACTACACCAAATGATTACCTTATTGTTTTCGTTAACAATTATTATTTCTGTAAATATACTTTATTAACAGAACAAATTTAAAATATTTAAATCAATTTTAATTGTTTTATTGGCATATTTTTAATATTAAAATCAAAGACTTTGTTAAGAACTCAAGGATTAATATAGTGGTCGCAAACTAGCACTCTAGTGGTCGTAAACCGCCTAAAGTGGCCGTAAACCGACGTTTTGGCTATATTTTCACTTTTTCAGCTTTTTATAATATTTCATGGATAAAAGTACTATATTTTGTGTTTTATATCCAAACTAGACTATACTTAGGACTAATTTACACCAACACATACTATGTTGCGTGTAGATAACATTTTTTTATACTCATCTGAAGTGGGCAACCCAGCTAAATGGTCGCTAACTGGCGCAATGACCCTACACTCTTTTGAGTTAGAATTTGTGACAGCGTGTGCCAAATGAAACGGCAACTAATTTGTATACTTATAAAGTGCCAGTAGAGTGTAAGTATGTAGTAATATGGTGTTAGAAATAATCTTGTTTTAAATACTACCTGGATGACAGACAAGCATACAGCCCGCCCGATGTTAAGCAGTTACCGTAGCCTATAGACGCTTGCAATACCAAAGGTATCACTTGCGTGTTGCCGACCCATTTTTTTTCTATTCTTTTATTTAGGATAGGAAAACGTTTCTTTTAAAACGCATCCCTTATTTATATGAGCGCTGTAGACCTGAACCTGGCCTCTTCTAAGGGCTTCCCTATACTATGATAGTGACCTCCTCATCAGACCTCGTTAGTGTTCGCGGCTTAATACATGGTTGGCACTACAGACAGCTACGTCAGCTAGGTACTACCTCAGACGTCTGAGGTATTTGATACTTTTATTCAATGAGTATACATTTTGGCAGGTATCGATCGAAAATAAATTAGAAGTTTATTCGATTCGATACCTGCTTTATACTACAAATTACCTAAGTAATCCTTGCCTTAAACGACGTAGCAGGTACGTAAGTAGGTACCCAGGTATTTTAAGTAGGCTAGATGGAATTAATCATTGTATGGGATAATTTTATGGGATTGGCATAAGGTCACGACATAATGTCGTAAACTTACGCCGAATCCCAAAGGCTGTGCAGCTTGCCATGCCATGATGCCATCCACGGGAATTTGCGTTAGCCGCCGCGCCGCGCCGGCGCTGCGACCAATATAGTCCGAGAGCGAGATATCTTTATAAACGTTGTCTTGACATTGTTGGAGAGTAGCAGGTAGCTTTTTAATTCAAGTTATAAACATTCGTCGGCATTTGTACAACTTCAAAGAAATTACCTTCTACATATTAACTATTTTCATGAAAATACCATGATAAATAGGTACTTACATAATATTTTAAAACAATCAACTTGGGATAATAAATCTGAAAGATTCGTCCCGTAATTAGAGTGACAAAACCACAAACGCCCTGCCAAATGACGATGACGACTCGTACAAAGCGCGCCGCTCTCCTGGTACACATCCCACTCTGGAGCAATGGTGGCCGGCCGGCGGCGGCGGGCGAGCAACCTCCGCGAGCTTTTTTTTTAGTTGAGTTGAGTTTGAAGCATTTATTTATCTAGTACCCTATCTGAGTGCCGATAGAAGTTAAAACTAAGTAAATTGTGAATTGTATCATCGAGCTGTTAGATTATTATTTTTAAATATGGAAAGCGTTCGGTGACGATGACGCGAGTTCTATTATTTTTGTTCACCCAAAAAGTACTCAACGCGCCTAAACAAGTTTTCACTTCTATCATATTCTTTTAAGAACCTAAAAGTCCACATACAAGCGAGCGAACCTAACTAGGGAAGGACTTGCACCTCACAGTAGACCCCAGCAAAAATACTGTGCCTCAGGCCAGCAGCCACCACAGTCTAACGTACTCTTATGAAAGAGTTCTTTATGTCCCCAGAGTGGAAACTGTATTTAACTGAATAAATAAAAACAAACATTAAAATTCATTTACCTATGTATTTCAAATACACATCCATAGGTAAAGTTGGTGTTGTCCACAAACGGTACTCATATCCCCGGGGGGTTACCCATAAAGAAATAAAATGTTTTGTGTTACAAGATGAAGGATCGACAAACAGTATGCTGCGTTAGTGCTGCGACAGGCGACAATACTTCTGGACCTCCTGGTATTGCAAACGTATACTTACAATAAATAGCGTATCGGCGTAGTACCTATAACAACGTTTGCCATACAAGTGCTCTGACGAGTGGTACGTGGGCCGTGGGTTCAATACGAAGCTATAATTATCTGTTAAGTCCTGATACCGTACAAGCGCTGAATGACGGTATCTATCTACTTATTACTTAGCTGTAAGGAGAAAATCTCTTCTACCGACAAATTAATCACCGCGCGCTGCGTCTTAAAGAACGTGGTGTGTTCTATTTTTATATGTCTGAGCAAAAGTCCCAAATATTGTAAGGTATTACGTGTCGGGGTTGAGCTGAGCTCGGTGTGACACCCGCCAGTACTTACTGCATTAAGCACTCTCTGCGTCGCGTCGCCGTCCGTCCGTCGTCTCTAACCGGATTAGTGTCAGCGATGGAATGGTGACACAGGCACACACCTGCGTGCGTGCATGTCGTCTCTGTTTACTTATAAGGTAAGTTGGTATCTAACGACGACAAGCTACAATAATGTACGTATGCGGTAAGGGTGTGTGATACATTATAAATTACATTGTAGCTACGCACGCTGATGCCAAACATTCTGCGAGTAGTCAAACAGTGGCTTTCAACGCGTGGTCGCACCGTCCGTCGCCGTCGCCGCGTCGTCGCGAACAAGCATACAAAATCCACTGTTGCGAATAGTACATCGACGACAGAAAGCAGAAATACCTATCCAATATTACACCAGAGACAAAATAAACTATTTCAAAAAATCGTAACTATACCTTAATCGATACAGTTAACATGTTTGTTCCTAGTCTGGGTGCAATTTGTATCCGTGAATTGTATGTTTGTAAAGTCCCCCGCGCCACAGGGCTTGTTCCCTAGGGCGGGACCTGCCTTTAAAAAAAGATAATGTCACTAGGACTACTTCATTGATTTTGTAATTAGTTATGGCAATCGATGCAGCAGAAATATTGTACTTGTAATGTATTTAATAAATTAAATTTTGTATTTTTTGCACCGCTCTCTCTCTGGTTTTATTCATACAATGAGTAAATTTGTTAGAAAATAGGTAGTCAATCGCGCACGGACCGACCCGGGCGGCGCGGTGACACCGGGCGACCGACCGCGGCAAGCTTGCAGAACCCCCGATCTGCACGGCCATCACTTTAATGACGAGAGCCCCTTACCTACTTAATCTTAAGTATTATGTCTTATGCGATGCAACATAGTAGGTATACATACCTAAATAATGTATGTATAATTGCCTCTAAGGTTTACTTGACAGAAAACAAACGAGAAAGGTCTCGTTATCTTGTGGCTTCAATATTTTAAATAAGATTAAAGTAATGCATATAAGTATGGCTTTAGCATAAAACTTAAAAATCAACTGAGATCTGAGGAAGTCTGACTTGGTGCGTCCGTCACCTTTCCAACAACGCGTGGTGCGTTGGTCAAGTCCGACTCCGCAAAAGTTCCCTCGTACTACCTGGAAACGGTTTCGTCCAGCATGGTTCGGTTTCGCCACGTAAGTACGTGTCGGCTCTGCGCTTGGAAAACACCGCAGTAGGGAGTTTATACCTGCAGCGCAACGTGGTTGTTTCAGCACTACCACATGTCCTTCTTCAAACGAGGTTTAAAGTGAGCAGGTAGGTGTTTGTCTGTGTCCCTGGCATTGCTCAGGAGTCAGGTGCATGAGCGGCGCGGCGTGCGGGCGGGGAGGCGGGTGCACCCTGCACCACTAGCTCCACTGACACCTTGTAATAAAACAAACTCATCAAAGTAGCTCTATGCTTAATTTTTGGGTATCTAACTGACTGACCTCATGAGAAATACGGTTTATTAATAAACGTTCACAATAACTATTTATTCTACTTGGGTGGGAAACAAGCATACGGCCCGCCTGATGTTAAGCAGTAACCGTAACCTATGGACGCTTGTAAAACCAGAGGTATCACTTGCGTGTTGCTAACCCATTTTTTTGCACCAGGGCTTTAAGATGGAAGTATCCCTGGGAATGCGTTTCTTTCAAAACGCATCCTTAAATGAGCGCTGGAGACCTGTACTCACACACAGGAACACAACAGAATAACTGTGTGTAGTTATTTGGCTGTGGTCTTCTGTAAGGTGGAGGTCCTTCGCCAGTCGGGCTTGCTCGCTAGTATGGTCTCTTTAATGTGTTAACAGTAGGTATCGAATATTAAAGAGAACAGCCAGCCCAGGCTATGGCAGGAAATAACGCATCAGTATGAAATGTTATCGTTTTCAAGAACTGTATTGTTCCTATCAACTTGACCGACGCACGGTAAATATATTCGTAACACTGTGAAACAATAACGACGACGCGGCGCCGCCGCTCACTGTCACACTGACCATCTGAGACCGTCTCATGTCACTGTAAACACTGTGTGTGTGTGAGCTTGTTGTTTACCGAGCGACGACGCGACGACGCGATCACTCGACGAGCGACGCCGCGCGCGACGCCTCTACTAACCCGTAGAAATAAAAAAAATACGATTTTATAGATGATGTCTAGCAGCCCGCCCCGGTTTCGCACGGGTTAAACATACATATTTTTCTTTATAGGGGTTTAATTTTTAAAAAATACCCTCTTAGGAGTAACATTTTTAAAAATCCCGATATACATGTAAGTACCAATATAACTAACCAAAAGCAAAAGTGGATATATGAAATTTCTTGCTTCTTACTATAAAAATATCGGAATTCTATACAACAAATCATTCTTTATTATATAACTTTAGGAGTAGAATTTTCAAAACCTAAAATAAAAATACTTAGGTACCTAATAGTGATAATTGTCAGGTTTGTTGCCCGCAGTCAGCCCAGCCAATCCAGTTTGTCGGGACAAGCAATAATATGTATATACCTACTTTGTTACCAAAATTAATAATTTGGTTAAAACTTATGTAAAGACCTTGACTTAACTATATCTACCTTGGGCAAACTGTCCAGCTTGGTAGAAACAACTTCGAGAAAGAAATCAACCGTAGGATTCAGTTGGGTTGGGCAGCGTTTGGCAAACTAGGTCACGTTTTCTCTTCGCCTTTACCGCAATGCCTGAAGACGAAAGTTTTCAACCAATGCGTCCTACCTGTTATGACGTACGGTGCCGAGACGTGGACGCTTACAGTGGGACTAGTCCACAAATTAAAAGTCGCACAGCGGGCTATGGAGCGAGCTATGCTTGGCGTTTCTTTGAAGGATAAAATTCGCAACGAGGTAATCCGACAAAGAACCAAAGTTACCGACATAGCTCATAGACTTAGCAAACTGAAGTGGCAATGGGCTGGTCACATCTGTAGAAGGACCGACGGCCGATGGAGCAGACGTGTCCTAGAGTGGAGACCGCGACTCGGTAAGCGTAAGGTAGGGCGGCCCCCAGCTAGGTGGACCGACGACCTAAAAAAGGTCGCTGGGATGGACTGGATGCGGAAGGCGGAGGACCGTGTGCTGTGGCGCGTGTTAGGAAAGGCCTATGTCCAGCAGTGGACTGCGATAGGCTGATTGATTGATTGATTGATATGTAAAGATAGGCTGCATCATTGAATTTGTAAATTACTGTTAGAATGATGCAGCGAGTGGTAAATAAATAAAATAAAAATATAAGTAGGATGTATATAGCTTGAGCTCAAATATTCACCTATGTACTCAAACCTTATTGTGTTGTTAATTCAAATATGTACCTACCTATGTATTATTGCCTTAACAAGTTAGGTACAATGTATCAACAAATTGGCATTATATTTAGCTGAAGCTACACAGACAGCGCAGCGGCACAGAGCACTATGTATTTTCTAACTCTGTAGGTGCACTTCCAGAAAGAACACTTTATCTAGGTTCTCATTGTTGTTAGTACTACATAACATATATCTTAATCTATGTTAGTAGATTCACACAATATACATAAGTACACATGTATTTAATTTAATATGTATAGCAAATTATCGTTACGTGAATAGTTATAAAAATTAAAGTAACCTAACCTAACCTACTTACAAACAATCAGATATTGTATTTAAAGGTATTAACCTATATATAAAATATCTGATTGAGATCGCAGTTCTGAGGAAAGGTGCCCAAAAGACTGGCCACATTTCCACGCTGGATTGCAAGGCTAATACGTTGACCCAAGTAAAGGCCAGCGTTAGGATCGTGAGACGACTCGACCAAACGCCTTGATATCTCAAAGAAATTAAAATATATTTAAATGATATACACATGTATGTATATCATTTAAATACTATTTACACTTCAGCATGTAGGTACACTGTCATCACCGCCTCACTTCTCGGTGAGAAATGGCACAGCAATGACCAATGTACCTACAACCCAGCCTCTCAGCAATCATGGCCAGAATGCTGTTAAAACTATCCCGCACCCAGCGCACCAGGGACGCACATCGTTTGCGCATAGTGGTGTAAAAGCAGTCGACTCGCGACTCGGCAAACATCCTGGATGCACTACAAAAGCGGGGTAGCCCCAACAGCACTCTTAATGTATTGTTGTATTGGATACGGTGAGAGTCGCGAGCTTTTCGAGTATATCTAGCCCACAGGCTGTATGTATAAAAGATGTAAAGAGTGTGATCTTAACATACTCTTTAGAGCATACTGCACTATAGTTGCCTAAATGTATACCAATATACCTTGTATGGTATATTGGTTTCCATCCCTTTTTGTTACCACAAATATTGTAACTCATACCAAATTGTAAATGTTATACCCGAGATTCGTGCCAATTCTTCTCGAGGCGCTACCCTAGTCAGTGAATTGGCCGTAGGAAAATAAATATGCTTGCATTTGATTTTATGACGTTCATATCGTAAAATGCAATGCCAGCATATTTATAAGTATCATTAATTAGATCTTGATATTTGATTTTGATGTAAAATATGCTATAGTAGGTAGGTACCTACTCAGGCACTCAGGACTAATGTAGGTACCTATTAGGTAGTGAAATAATTTTATCAGTACTTAATTAGAATCGGATTAGTAATTTCGAGTGTTACCCCCTTCTTCCCCCACGTCCAAACTTTATCTCTTTGTAATTATGTACCTCATATTGGTCGGAAGGTGCACGAGTCACTAACTCACTACCACGCTTAGCACCATCGCGGCCGTGAGCCCAATTTATTCTCTATCCCAGAATAAATATTGTCACAATAGAGTTTTGACGTCAAATGTCTGAACAAAGACAAGAATAGTGAATAAACACCGACCTCCCCTGAGACACTCGATACTTGCTTAATACGAGACCAACCAGGCAGCGCGGCCACTCTACACAGACTACACTTTACGCAACTAATAATGTACACCGTTCATCGACGAGTTGGTGCGACATCGGGGCGTGCCGTCAACTCCGATGCGTCTGTGGACTAGGCACAAACTTACACTGTCGCTCCTGACTCAATTATACAGCGTAGCCTCGTAGTTCTCGAGTCTCTACCTAACGACTTGTACACGAATTCAAGCCCACAAACTTATTTGATTGCGAGAAGTGCGCTAAAATAGACCTTATATACCGAATATAACGATGTCTGTAAGCCGCAGTAATGTTTAGCGTAGGGTAGGTACCTATTTACCTGCGATGTTTGTTTAGGGCGGGCTCTGGCGCACCGCACTGGTACAGTTTGGGGTAAACATGCAAGACATTTGACCAGTGCCTCATGAACAAAGCACGACTGGATGACGGACGGTGGTCTTACGTAAGTCTTGTAATATGTAAGACTTACTATATTAGCGCGCGGCGCTGCTTCACCCACATTGTCACAAGTGTGTCGCTGCTGCACCTTTTAACATGTGCCTAATTATATAGGTACTACCGTGATTACCACGTATGGCAAGTATCGGGATACTAGGTCGCGTCGGTACTGAACAAAATATGAGGCTTGAACACTCCGTTAATGGTGGTTATCGTGAGTATACCCACGATAACCCACAGAACAACATTGGTTTGGCAAGTCTGACTCCTGAACTTACCTGAATATCTATGTACCTTACTATATTACCTAAGAATAAAGAGTAGGTAAACCTTATTTCTGAATGAACTTGAGCTTCATTGTTTGATATCGACTACGTGACATCACGTAACAACTAGGTATATCGCCAACGTGGAACAAGAGTATCGTCTATACTCTATACATATACATATATGTATACATATAGACCAGGGAATCCCAAAGTGCTCTATATCGAATCCTTGTGGTTAAAATCGGTTTCCCAGAGTCGACATAGTCGAAAACTGATTATAAGGGTCGAGGGGTCTAAAAATCGACTCCTAACTTATTTATATTAACCTCAATATACTGTTTAATTCCCACCAATTTGTTATAGGACTGTACTTTTAAAAACTCAACAAGTCGATAAGCGTGCACACGTTCGTGCAAGATGAAAGTGTTCCAGCGAACAAGTCTATATTTTTAAAGTAATTAAGGCTACGGGGGTCTGAGGTATCATTTAATTTTGGAAAAGGTGTCCCTTACCCAAAATAGTTTCGTCTCTGATCTAGTCGAGTAGCTTCTGACTGCGGCTTCGTACGCGTGTACAATCTAACGGTTATATGTTCTTTTTCCGGGATAAAAGTAATCTTTGTGCTATTCCCGACTACAATCTATTTTTGTGCCAAATTTCATCCAGATCCATTTAGCCGTTTTGGCGTGATGGAGTAACAATTGACATATTTGATCAAAGAGTAACAAACATCTATCCATTCAAACATTCGCATTTATAATATAAGCACAGATTACTAAATAGTTAAGTAAGACAGTAAATTCCGAATGGCGAAGCCGTATAAAATACCAATCGAAATTATAATAATAGATAAATATAAATGATAGACTTGACTCAAATATACAATTAATCGAAGATGATAGAAATATATTATAGTATCTCAAGCTCAGACTAATAGAATTCTATTAGTCTGAGCTCTCAAGTAAATAAATTGTCTGTTACTACTACGAGTAGGAGTACATAATATAAATATATAGATAAAATGTCATGAAGCATTTAAAAAACAAAAATTAACAAAACTCGACTTTGTGGGACTTGACGGACACATGCACGGTGCAGCACGAACCATGAATGTGCCGCCGTCCCTCATTCACATTGTGCCTGTAATGAGTTCTTGTTCCATCGCTGGTCGGACTCGAGAGCGACGCGAGACAACACGAGCCGAACAGGCGATGGTTATACGAGCGTGACAAATCCTTCTCCCGGGACGGATGAGCCGTGAAGTGTTGCAGATCGAGGGTACGATGAATACTGCCACCCGTTTCTAGAGCATAACATATTTAAATATCAAAGAACCTCGACGATAAAACAACAACGGAACGAAACGCTCAAGATACGTGGACTTGTGTTACGTAGCTCAACTCAACTGTGCAAACATGTGCTACGTTCACACGTTACGAGTACATTTAGTGCAGATAAACAGGAGGCACATTGAAAGCTTCTGGCGCGGAGCACCTCTGCAGTCTGCAGCGGTGGCAGACGTGGCAGTAGTGCCAGGTGTGCCATCCGCCGCGCACGATCGCCCAATGCACCTATTATACCGGACCACTTCCCTGATGACGTTTTTGTGCCGGCCTTACCTCCCTCCGCCCTCCGCCCTCCGCCTACGCCCCCGCGTCGCGCGTCGCCCAGCGTCCTCGACTTTTTACAGAACTCGCTCGAATCATCAGCGACAATCGTCGTCGTTTTTTACCCGTTTCTCATTGGTAAAAAGCGGGTGTAGAGTGACAATCGATTCGGTCGGCGCACCATTGGCGAGGTCGACGACGGAAAGCGATTAGATTAACAAAAAGCAGTCGATTTTGAAACATTGAAACTCGCTCAAGCGACGGCATGGACACGGACATGGACTTGGTGCGCCCGCGCCCCTCACGTACTGAGTACTTACGTATCATTAATTAGATCTTGATATTTGATTTTGATGTAAAATATCCTATAGTAGGAACCTACTCAGGTACTCAGGAATAAGGTACTTACCTACTTCTTCGTCAGATAAATGTGGGACCCACTCTAATGGCCTCACTGCTCACAGTGCTCACTCATTGTCCCATGCCCCAGCCTCCGACGCCGAGACGCCGCGACGCGACGCGACGTACGCGTACTGTGCTCATTTCTCATAATTATTAGCGCATTACTGGCGAAGTTAGAAATACGTACCTAATAACATAGGTAAATAATACTAAGGTTTATACCCCTGGTGTTGCAAGCGTCCATAGGCTACGGTAACTGCTTACCACCAGGCGGACTTGGTAGTATAAGAAAAGTACCTGCGTCCCACGTACATTCCATATTTAAAATCTTATACATATGGAATGCTTTAGGATCGATCTATAATGATTAATGATTTGAATGATAGTTGTCAATCATACCCGATAATGACGTTACAAGCGACGCGACGTTCACAGAGCCGGACGCTCTTTAATTGAGTCAGCTCCAATCTCCGGTTTTGTTAGCAAACGAAGTGAACTCAAATAACGAAATTGTTCAGCTAGCAGTGATATTGAGCAGCGCGCAGCGTGGAAATGTGATTAGGAATAAAATATATCCCATGGATATAAAATATACGTAAGTACCTAATAAGTATTACCTACTAAACATAATAAATAGGTATACTGACTGCCCTGTAGGTGTAGTGGTTAGTGAGTGCTAAGCCGGAGGTCGTGGGTTCGATATCCACTTTTGGTGATTCATAAATATTTGTTCTGAGTCGGTGTAATTTATGTGTGTGTTTTTAGATTTTATCGTTGGCGGAAAGCTTTGATTATTAACATGTCACGGGACTCACGGGTGGCGAGAGTGAGGGTGCGCATGCGCCTGCGCCGTGCGTGGCCGCGTGCGCACCCTCACTACTAGCTAGACTGACCTACTACTAGCTAGAGTACCTAGTGATAAGCACAGTAGTCACTAGTCAGTACCTCCCTGTGCACAGTGGGTTATGTTTATTATCTTGCGCCATGCGGCGCGGTGTGTGGGAACTGCTACGTTTTGCGTAGCGCCCGCCGTTTATGTGTTTATGTTTTTTTATGCGGCGCGCGGCGTTAAGGAAGTTCACCAGAAGACATAATATTATTATATGAGGAGCACAGCGTGTTTGCCGGGAAACAAAAAACATAATCCACATGTTATTTGTCACTACATTATGTACTAATACTTAAAGAATATACCTAGACTAGGGACCCGCCCGGTGCCCTCGCTTCGCATCGGCTCTTTTATTTTACATAAAAATAAGCCTATGACAAGTCAATAAGACATTGACTCGGTATACGAGCTGTAGGTATAGGTAGATTGTCCATCTTATTATTTAGGATAGAAAAAAATGTTGTTACAGGGGTCTCCCTGTAAGTCTTTACAGGACCTAATAATTGTTAACTTGTACCAAGAATACGCCGAAATATTGTTTTAAGGAATAAAAATATAAACCTTTAAAAATACTTTTATTTTCTTTCAAATACTTACTTTATTTTTTCCTATTAAAAATAAATAATACCTTTTTTTTAAAAAAAAGTTGTCACCCCTACTTACTGGTAAGTAGTATGACCATTAAAAAGGTTGTGTTTTAACTTTTGTTACTACATAACAACATATTAGATATATTATTATAGCGATTCTGCTTATACTTACCTATATTATTTGTGCACAACAGTTTTAAATTGGTTTGCTGAATGTAAAAGATGACGAGAATTGTCGAATGGCGAAATGTAGTAAGCTGCCGTGCGCTGAGCCCGCTGAGCTCACTGAGTGCAGTGGGCTCAGCGCACGGCAGCTTACTACATTTCGCCATTCGACCTTTCTCGTAGATAATATAGTTACGTACGTGTACAGTCAGTGTGTGTACAGTACAGTCAGTATAATTATTATATTTTATTGTTCGATTGCTACGTGTCACGTGCTATCACAAACGTCGATAAATTAATGTTCTTTGTCGTGAAGCGTCATATAGTTTGCGAGGAATGCTGAGTCTGCCGTTTCTTGTGAGTCTACAATATTTCATCAAGCGGTAAATAAGCCACAAGGCTCTTTCATCTTCACAAATATACGTACGCCTACTACGCCTTTGACGATTTGTAAGTAGCGGACGCGAAGGTGTAAATTGTGTAGGAGACGCTCGACACCGCTCGCCTGACGCCAGTGCAGCCTCGTATTGTTGACACAAGCACGAGCTATACCTATAACTGCGGCGCTTGTGTAATTAGCAAGTACGTAGGTAGCTCTATATATAAGAAACGTGTGAGCCATAGCGAGGGGCGAGGAGAGATCAGAATCAAGGCTCTGCTTAATTATATTAATACATAGGAGCACATCATGCAAACTGAGGAGCACACCTCTCTGCATACCTAGGTTAGGTGCGTAACTACGTACTTTCGTGAGTGCTCAGCTTACCTTACTTTGCTACATGGCCGCTTACAACTAAGCACTGTTGGGTACGACTCACAAAGAGAATCTTATAAGGTCGCGCCTTATAATAAAGGCAAGGGGTTCTTATTCTTAAACGATGAACTCCGTATAGAAGATTGTGAACAAACAAATAATAAGTATACTAAAATATAATATAACTAGCTGTTGCCCGCGGCTCCGCCCGCATGGATGTCGGTTATTCCAGACCATAATCTATCTCTGTGCCAAATTTCATCCAGATCCGTTCAGTAGTTTTTACGTGAAAGAGTAACAAACATCCATCCATCCATACATCCATCCATCCGTCGTCGTCGTCGCTTTGTTGCGGTGCTGCGGTGTTGCGGCCTGGCCCTGGCTGCACTCAGATAGAATTAACAACGGCACAATTCTGGTATGCACTTCCCATTACACACAATATTAAAGTTTCCTACTAAAATGTAATATCCTACTAATATTATAAATGTGAAAGTTTGTGAGGATGGATGGATGTATGGATGTTTTTTATTCTTTTACGTAAAAACTACTGAACAGATCTGGATGAAATTTGGCATAGAGATAGATTACCTATAGTCTGGGAAAGCGAACGGGTACTTTTTATCGCGATAACCATGCCGGTTATCGCGACCACGATCCACGTGGGCGGAGCCGCGGGCAATGGCTAGTTATAAATATAAGTACAACGAGCGCAGTAGGTATTGTAACAAATGTCGATGAATACAAATCGTTTATCGATGATTATATATTTTAAACGACTAATCACTAAAAAAAACTGGTGCTGGATCTGAAATAATATGAATTTGTTGGGTAGGTATAATAAAACCAAAACAGGAAAAATTATTTAATAAGCAACCAGAATGGGATACCTGTAAAACTATTATAAATCGGTACTTATGTGTCTTTATTTCTAAATTTCTATATTTTAATTGTTGATAAAGAATAATAATATAAATAAATTATATTATGAAAATCATAACTGTTTCTTATTATAATAAATATGTTAAGTACCTATACCTTTTTCTTCCATAAAATAGTTAATCTAAAGCAACAGATTTCAAAATTATACGGTGTCGTAGAAAGAAACCGAAAAGTAAGTAGGCTCTGTGAGCTCGAACCATCACCATTCGCATACAACCAGAACCGGCATGCGAATATTAGCATTACGGTGTGGGACTGCATTTATGACCGTTGACTGTACTACGTACGGCATTAAACCGCAGGCGAATGTAACCGCACGCAGGTCCGCACCCCGCACCGCACGTGGGCTGCCAAGAGCGGGTACCTACCTACCGCGCCGCGCGATAACATAGCGAGGGAGCAAAGCTTCTAATGCCGTAGGTACCACAGATTACTAAAGAGTTACTACGGCCGTACCTACATCCGCAGGGCTGCACGCTGCACCGTCTGTTTATATAAACTGCTGGCAAGTGGCAAGTGGCAACTGATCTACTGACAACGCGCACTCGTACAGCTCTTCTTTTCATCCGTTTTTGTTTTTTTGAATAGCTGTCATCTATAATACTTGACTGTCTTGGTGGTCCAGTGGCCGCAGTATACGCCTGCTGTGCACGAGGTTTTGGTTCCCACACAGGACAAAACTTTGTGTGACCCACAAAGAGGTGTTCTGAGTCTGGGTGTAATTTGTGTCCGTTAATTTTACGTTTGTAAAGTCCCCCGCGACACAGAGCTTGTTCTCTACTGCGGGAGTTGTCTTTAAAAAAAAAAATATACCTATATATAAAAATGATTCGCTTAATGTGTTGCTAAGCGCAAATCTCGAGAACAGCTGAACCGATTTTGCTAATTCTTTTTTTGCTATGTTACGTTGCTATGTCTTATGTAAAAAAAAACAGTTTATCCCGGGTGCAGTCGGCCGGGCCACTATTGAGGTATAAAGTTCTCATGAATGAGTCCAAAAGTCCAAACATGAGGTAGCTGCTGTAATTCGTTGATGAGTTCGTCCGACTGTGTTCGGTGTCGGTGAGCAGATTAACTTCCGGTCTCCTTGTGCACGAACGTCTCCATCTATCTCCCACGAGACTCCTCCACGTCCTCTCTCGCACACACCGAACCACAGATTACTAAAGAGTTACCGCCCGCACCGCGCCACCAGCTGTCGCACACATGTCGTCTGATGTCGTCCTGCGAACACTAACTCATGTTTAGCACTAACGCGCGCGATAACGTGACGGTGTTGCACGGTGTCCATGTGAGGTGTTTTGGCGAATTTCTGACTACCCCTTCTCTCCTGGTGAGATATCGAGTGATTTGACTTAATCTCCTCCCCCATTCCGGAATCTCACGAGGGATTTTACGACGTTAGCGACGATAGTGGCCAAGGTGCTTGAACGTCTTATACACAAACGACTTAATCCGTGTCTTAATATTGACGATGGTCAATTTGGCTTTCGTAGTGAGGTATCCACGGATATGGCTATTTTTTCACTCAAGCAGGTCGTACAAAGTTACGTGCATCAGGGAACAAGTGTCTATGCTTGTTTCCTTGACCTTAGTCGTGCTTTCGATACCATAAATCACGATCTTTTGTGGGTAAAATTAGAAGAAAGTAATGCACCGTCTGGTGTTGTTGGATTGATTAAATTTTGGTATTGTAATCAGTCAAACAGTGTCAAATGGGGCAGTGGTATTTCTGATGAATACAAGTTGTCATGTGGTGTTAGGCAGGGAGGGCTGACTTCTCCTGACCTATTTAATCTCTATGTTAACGATTTGATTGAGGAGCTCAGCAGAGTACCAGTGGGACTCAGGTTGGGTGATCGATACGTTAACAGCTTAAGTTATGCAGATGATATGGCTTTGCTCAGTCCATCGATCAAGGGCTTAAGAAAATTAACAGCTATTTGTGAACGGTATGCTAAAAAGCATGATCTAGTCTATAACTCGAAAAAAACTGAAATATTGATATTCAGGTCGGGAGGAGGGCCTCAGAATGTTTCTCCAGTGTGGATAGGAGGGCAAAGGGTTAAGGTGGTGGAGAGGTTCAAGTACCTTGGTCACATTCTGACATCGGACTTAAAGAATGACGCCGATATGGACCGACAACGTCGGGCACTCTCGGTGGTAGGAAATATGATAGCCAGGCGATTTTTTAAAGCTAGATTTGAGGCTAAGATACATCTGTTCAGAACATACTGCCAAAGTTTCTACACGTGCCAGCTCTGGACTGAGTATACAAAGAGGTCCTGGAATGGCATCAGAGTGCAATATAATAACATATATAGACACCTCATGGGGTTAAAACGTCATTGTAGCGCCTCTGGTATGTTTACAGAGGTTAGGGTGAATGCTTTTAATGCCATACAACGGATCCGAATTGCTTTATTCATATCCAGGGTTGGTACGTGTAGAAATAAAATAGTGAAAGAACTTGCAGACCGTTTGCATACCACCCATATGTATAAAAGGTGGATGGAAATAGCTGCATAAAATGTATTTTTTTTTTTTAAATTTTTTATTGGTTTTTTTCTGTATTGTTTTATTTATTGATTATTGTTAATTGGATTTAATCATTATTATTTATAATTGAATTGTGTAAATATGGATCCATGTGTCTAGAAATAAAGAATTATTATTATTATTATTATTTAAAAAATATGCTTTACTAAAAAAGACTTAAATACATTTTTTTTAAATGTTTAACTAATACTTACGAGGGCGGGTCAATAAGTCCGTGACTTTTGGAATAAAACACAGATTTTTTGATAAATAAATCATTTTATTTTTCAATGTAGTCTCCCTTGAGCTCTATACACTTTGTCCAACGCTTCTCCAATTTTTTTATCCCTTCCAAAAAATATGATTTGTCGAGGTCCTCAAAATAGGCCTTTGTTTGCGAGATGACTTCATCATTGAAGTCAAATCTTTTTCCACCAAGCCATTTCTTCAGGTTTGGGAACAAGAAGTAGTCACTCGGAGCCAAATCTGGAGAATAGGGCGGATGAGGGAGCAATTCATAGCCAAATTCATGTATTTTTGCCATGGCAACTGCACATGTGTGCACCCTTGCATTGTCTTGGTGGAAAAGAACTTTTTTCTTGGCCAAATGAGGTCGGTTTTTTTTCAAATCGTCATTGAATCGGTCCAAAAAGTTGGCATAATATTCCCCATTGATTTTTCTTTCCTTTTG
The DNA here is from genome assembly GCA_947095525.1 of Trisateles emortualis. Lineage (NCBI taxonomy): Eukaryota > Metazoa > Arthropoda > Insecta > Lepidoptera > Erebidae > Trisateles > Trisateles emortualis. Next base: position 31,324 of record OX352748.1, on the reverse strand, counting down.
AAGGTAGTCAATGTGGATTATCCCGCGTGCATCCCAAAAAACAGTCGCCATAACTTTATTGGCTGACAAACCCACCTTGGCCTTCTTTGGCGCCGATTCACCCTTAGAAACCCACTGTTTTGACTGTTGTTTGGTCTCTGATGTGTTGTGATAGATCCATGTTTCGTCCACGGTTACAAAACGGCGCAAAAACTCCTCCATATTGCGATTAAACAACGCCAAACCTTCCTGTGAAGTTGTTACACGATTGCGTTTGTGGTCGACTGTGAGCAAACGCGGCACCCATCTTGCGGAAAGCTTTCTCATGCCCAAGTGATCATTCAAAATTGAAACCACTGAGCCATGCGAGATCCCTACGGCTTCCACAATCTCTTGCACTTTCAATCTTCGGTCGGCCAACACCATGTCGTGAATTTTTTCGATTGTTTCGGGTGAAGAGACCTCAACTGGGCGTCCAGGACGTTCGGCATCTTCAGTGCTAGTACGGCCACAACGAAATTCAATAAACCACTTTTTTACCATTGAAATCGATGGTGCAGAGACCCCATAGTATTTATCAAGCTTAGCCTTGGTCTCGGTAATGGTTTCTTTTCGCAAAAAAGAATGCTTAATAAGCACACGAAATTCACTTTTTTTCCATTTTTTCCCCAAATTACTGGGTAGTCTGATAAAGATAGCTGTCAAACACAAACTAACTGACGCAGCAAGTTCAAATTTTGACATTTTTCGTGTATTTTCTATGTATATAATTGTATTGTATATATCTATTCCTTTTTTTTAAATATATTAGGTATATTGTATATATAGAAATATGTAATAATGCCAATTAAATAAATACTATTGGAATTTTGACAGGAGTCAACTGACAGATGCCTGTTGACAGGAGAAGTGTTGCTTTTTCAGTAAAGAGGTCAGAAGTTCAAAAAGTCACGGACTTATTGACCCGCCTTAGTATATTTAAAACTAGTGGACCGCCCCTGGTTAAACTATTTTCAGCGCAACTTTCTTAATTTTTTCTTACATAAAATCCTCTTGACAATAACAAACACAACAAAAAGAATTAGCGAAATCGGTTCAGCTGTTCTCGAGATTTGCGCTTAGCAACACATTCAGCGATTCATTTTATATTATAAACTAGTTAGGACTAGTAGGTACCTACCTACCTCTCTACAACACTTTACGAACAAACTTACACCACAGATATCTGCAGCGTGTAAGTGTACAGACCTACCTTCTTCTTATCGTTCGGTTAGAGGTCAACCTGGTGATAGAGTTATTTAGATCGCCCATATTTAGGCCTCTGTCGTGGTCTAACGATTGTTAACAGTCGACCGACTTTTAACGTGCCCACCGAAGCACGGAGACGCTCAGATGAAATACCACTATGCGGTCACCCAGTTTACCTATACCTAATAGGTACACTTACACCTACTTGTGACGAGGCAAACAAGCATCACGCTGCTAGGTAGGTAGGTAGGAACCTATGTTATGGAGGGGCGCTTATAACTTCAGAATTAAATAGGTACTACGTAGAGGCAGTACCTACCTATTATATAGTACTTAGCTTTATTACATGATTATTGTCTGGGCAGACTGCCAAGCTCGAGCTGGAATTGTGTGGTGTTTTGGAAATAGCTGGGGTTCGATGCGGAGCGCAGCGAACGAAGAGCGAGCCCTCGAGCACGTACCCAACGCGTGTATACCACCGCGCGCCGCATCGCTCGACGTCTGCGGAGATCTGCAATGGTTCACAACTTGTACACATCCGGTACACATGAATAGTGTATATCAGTAATAAAATGCTAAATGGAAACGTCCCGACGACATGGCGACAGTGCGACAGCTCCCGGGGCTCAGGACAATACTTAGCACTATTGTCCTCCTGAGCCCCGGGAGCTGTCGATATTCGAATCTATAAGTGGAAGCGATTCTTCATTTAGTTATTAATTGAAGCTGAGACGTTCGCCGGTGGTTGCCCTCCCCCGAGCCGCTGTGACCTGCGACTGTGCAGCCGTCAGCGCGCGGTGGCGCAGCAGCCAACAGCCTCTAATACGTAGGCAGTACCTACTCTCGTTACGGCCGCGCTGCTGTCGCTTCGTTGTTCAAATGCAAAAACATTTACAGAGTGTTTGGCTACTTGTCTTTTATCATTTTAATCTCAACTAGAGCTGTAGTTTGAGTTTTGAGTTTGACCGCCGCGCCGCCGCGCCGAGCACACACTGCACACCGCGAGCACCGTGCACCGTGTAAATGAATTTATTACTCGAATACAAAAATTGATCCATCTTGTACTGGTAAATAAGTAAGTAGGTACAACGAAATGGAGCATTCAATATGAGAATATAATTAGGTATGTAGGTACCTACTTTTATGTAGTGAAGTCTCCCCGTGATGCTTTGATTTTAAAGGCCCCCATATACGAAAGGATTCGTCGTTACGATCCGTCATTTCAGACCGATCGCAACGACGAATCGATGGTGTATGTGAATGTCCAATTCGTTAACGATTTACTTGATCGAAGACGATATCGTGATATTCGTGATCGCAACAGTATTGATAATTATACGTCCTTATTGAATTTTTGTGATGGATCTGAAGAAAATCGTGACGATTCATCGCGTCGAATTGCCGCTAAACACACGAAACGCGCAAAACGACGTGTGTTTTGCGCGTTTCGCCGCGATGAATCGTCACGATTTTCTTCAGATCCATCGTAATGTCGAATCGTTCCGTACATCAGCTTAAGGGTCCACAAAACAAAACATTGAGAAACCTTCAAATTTAAGCTTAGTTTATCCTAAAGTTATGCAGCGCCATCTAGGAACATTTTTGTAAACCACAAGAAAATCGTCCATTAACATATTTTTTCTGCTTGCTGCTGAGTCTTATGATTGATTTCAATTGTATACTTATTTTTTTCTACTTCTACTTAGTAAGGATTGCAACATGAGGCGTAGGACAGTATATAAGAGATGAACAATTAGTTTTCGAAATGAAATAATTGTAACTCACGTAAAATATGCAAATTTGTCAACAAGGTTGTTGATAGCCATATGGATACCTACGATGAATTCAAAAGTCGGAACACTATGTATAGGTATGCTATCTCCAACTTTATTTCCTCCTTAGGATTCTTGAATCCACTTAAAAAATTAAAGGAAGGAAACATAGCTCCTCTAGCTATGTTTCCTACTTGGCTATCAACAACGTTGTTGACAAATTTGCATCTTTTACGTGAGTTACAATTTCATTTCGGAACTAATTGTTGAGTGTATGTATCTATGAACTATGGCTTGTATAGCTATTAGTTATCAGTGTAAAATTTGTGTGTTATCTGAAAATAACTAAAGGAAAAAATGAAAATACTAACTAAACTAATCTTACCACCGACCGGTAAATTATCGACATCTCATCGAAATGTTGTCGAAGGATTTCAGTATTGCCACCAAGATTTCTTTTCCATATTGATGACATACTTCCTGGACTGTCTCATTTTATGACAATACCTCTAAAGATAAGAACTCTCTCGAGGTTTCATTTTAAACATTATCTAATTAAATCGATTATTAATAATCCATTTCGTACATCACTAAACCCAAAGAACATCGACCCTTTGACCGGTAGGTCGACACAGTTTCCATTTTGTATATTATGGCAAGGCGCACGAGTCGCGAGTCGCACGCATTAAAAAAAGAAGAGGCAAGTGTTAACTGTCACTGACTGTCAGTAGTGTCAGTGTGACATAACACACAATCACAACATTAACATTATAACCTCGAAACTCGGCGTCACCTTTATTATAAAAAGTAGATATACTAAATATTCTTAATCACTTCTGTAGCTTCGAATCTGTAATTTTGTTTTTAGTATAGCCGCCGATTTACCGAACTTTTGATGAGCTCTAGATATTATTATTTAAACATCGAGTAAGTTAAAAATCTTAAACTAATTTCTAGAACATAGCACTGTATTGCATAATGTATTAGTGTATGGTATAATATATATGGCATAATGCTCAAAACTGACTTTTGAATTATACGTACGAGAAAAACTATAAGTGTATGTCATTGATCAGGTGCAGTGTAGAGTTGAGCAGGCTGACTGTTCGGCGGAGCATCGAAGCGGCCGCTAACAGTGTGTTTGGCGAGTGCGGCGCGGCCGCATTGAAGGTGGACGTGCTTCGCACCGAAGGCAGGCGCGCGTTGGTGCGAGTGTGTCACTCACACCTGAGGAAACTTCACGCCGCACTAACTCTCGCAGCTTCGGAGCTGCGAGTCACAGGCCACGCCTCCTCCCTGCAAGCGCTGCTCTAGACATTCCGACTGTTTCGGTATGCACATCTCCATTAATGACAATATGCCTCAAGTTCTACTAATTAAGAGCAAAGTACATTCAATAAAACTTACTGCCACTATGAACATAATATTTAATGACAGATACATCTTTCTTACTAAGAAAATTGTAATTTGGCTTTAAAATCAATTTTTTTAATAGAGGTAGCACACATAGTAGTAGTGTAAGGTGGAGGTCCTTCCCTGGAAGGGCTTGCTTGATAGTATGATCAAGCAAGCCCTTCCAGGGAAGGACCTCCACCTTACACACACAGCTTCCACAGCCAAAGGCTACATATAGTTGTGTTTTTGTGTGTGAGTACAGGTCTCCAGTGCTCATTTAGGTATGCACTTTGAAAGAAATGTTTTACTATCCCAAGGATACTCGATCTTAAAGCCCCGGTATAATAAAATGGGTCGGCAACACAAGTGATACCTCTGGTATTACATAGCGTCCATAGGCTACATACAGTAACTGCTTAGCACCGGGTGGGTTGTATGCTTGTTTGTAAAAAGAAATTATAATGTAAAAATATTTTATGATGACATGCTACTTTGTAGGTGCCATGCTTTACTTGAACTAAACTGAACTATTTACAAACAATCAGATATTGCATTTAAAGGAATTCTCTCATAAGTAAAATATATGATTGAGGTCACAGCAGCTCTGAGGAAACCTGCCCAATAGATGATTCACTGCCAATATTTAAATGTAACACACAAGTGTTTGATCCTGCTCGACATCTTCTCATTTAAAGTGTGGAGTGAAGCAGTCCAATATTGTTGGTGTACAGAGATGGAGACTCGCTCAGTGCTGTCGTCAGGACTGGGCGGCAAGGACATTGTTATAGTGGCCACGCGCGAGGAGCTGGCCACCCCCAGCAAGGTGATACTGCCGGAGCCCGAGCCAGCGCCGGGACTGATCCTACCTGACGGCTCTATCAACTGGGGCTGCCCCTGCCTGGGTGGCATGTCTACCGGACCCTGCGGACCGCAGTTCCGAGAAGCTTTCTCCTGCTTTCATTATAGGTCTGATATACTTACTAATATTATAAATGTGAAAGTTTGTGGATGGATGAATGGATGGATGGGTGGATGGATGTATAGATGTATAGATGGATGGATAGATGTATACATGGATGGATAGATGTTTGTTACTCTTTCACGTAAAAACTACTGAACGGATCTAGAGGAAATCTGGCACAGAGATAGATTATGGTCTGGAATAAAACATAGGCTACTTTTTACATCTATAACCGACATCCACGCGGGCGGAGCCGCGGGCAACAGCTAGTATATAATATATGTGTGTTACTAGGTGAATATTAGTTCTATACCCACTTGTACATACTGGAATATTGTTATTGAAAATTCAATATCAATGAAAATGATTATTTATTTCAGTAATAACAGGTTCCACCTCATATCATGCTGAAGATTAGAATAAATCAATCATTTTGTTTTGCCTGTAGATAGAGGGGTCCCCAGGCAAAACATAATTATTGATGTTATTATATCTAGACGTATAGCATACGCTCGGCATACGTCCACCGCGTGTGTACCGGCCCACTCGTAACATGTAACGAAAACTCATTGCATACTCACTTACGATTTCAGTGACGCAGATCCGAAGGGAAGCGACTGTTACGAGAAGTTCAGCGTGATGCAGGAGTGCATGTCGCAGTACCCGGAACTGTACGGGCGCGACGAGGACGACGAGCTCGCCGCCGCCATCGACGCGTCCTCGGCCGCCGGGGACGCGCCCGCGACCGCCGCCGTCGCCGAATCCGCGGCCGCCTTGGCCGACACCGTCGCCGACACCGCCGCCATCTCCGCTGGTGACATGCGAGCCTCGATCAAATAGTAGAACAGTGTGCTCTGCCGCCCGCCGCCCACCGCCACGTGCTGTGTGTACTGTGTTGGTGCTGTGCTGGTGCTGTGCTGGTGCGGGCGCCGGCGCCAGGAACATTACTAGTGCGTTACGCTTAGACTGTAGATACTGGTGCGTCAGTAGAGTGTGAGTGTTGTAGTCTGTCGGTACTTAGTTGGTGTAATGTAGCGCTTGTGTCGCGCCCCTTGTGTCCGTCAATAAATTTTAATGAATTGTAGTAATTAGACACTGTCTATTATTTTGTTGTTGTTTACATTATTTTATACTACCAAGGAGGCAAATAACAGTACAGATATGTTAATGACTACGTAAGTTGTATTACTACTGTACCTTCTGTGTACCTACGAAATGTGTCAATAAATAGTCGTTATAAATTGTTATGTTAATTTTTTTAATTTTTTTTTATACTACTACTTGGGTGGCAAACAAGCATACGGCCCGCCCGATGTTAAGCAGTTACCGTAGCCTATGGACGCTTGCAATACCAGAGGTATCACTTGCATGTTGCCAACAAATTTTTTTACACCAGGCCCACAGAATACTTAATAGTACAGGTACAAAAGGTTCACTCCAAAAAATCGTTTAAACAAGTAACTTTTCTCGCACACAATAGAGCTCAATTCTGCTCCCACAGCGTTAACTTACCTACTTTTTTACTTTCACCCCTACAGGTATAGAAGGCTCACTCCAAAAAATCGTTTAAACAGCAACAAATTTGCTCGCATACAATAGAGCTCAACTCTGCTCCCACAGCGCTAAAAGCCTAAATTTTTACTTACCTACTACATGCCTTTCTTTCTATCGTGTATCGCTTCACTCTTCGGACGACATTAGGATTATTAAATTATAAGAACGAGCAGTGTGTGTCTACATAACAGGACTGGTCAAACCAGTACAGGACAAATTATAATAATGGGTAGGCTAACTGTTGCCCGCGGCTCCGCCCGCGATTACGTTTTTGATTAAATTAAAAATATTAGAGTTTGTCCTGCACCAGGTACAAGAGCTGACCTGCAAGCGGCTCTGACCGAGGAATGGGAAGGTATACCACAAGACAGAGTGAAGCACCTCATTGAGTCATCAGAGCAAGAGGGGGTAACATTCGTTATTAAAGTGGTAATCATCTATACATATAATAAAATCGTAACCAAGTCGCGTCTGTACATTGAATTTTTTTTCGAAAAAACAATTTATATACGTTGTATTTATGTTACTGAGGCCAAAAATGTGGTTTTTAGAATTTTTGTCTGTTTGTCTGTGTGTCTGTTTGTCTGTTTGTGGCCGCGTTTGTGCGCGATAAACTCAGCAACCACGCAACCGATTTGAATGCGGTTTTCACTTATATATTGTGGCAACCTTCCCATAACATATAGGCTTTGTTTTATTCCAATCGGTTCACAAATAAAAAAGTTATGGTCACTTTAATAACACACGTGCTATACAAGAAACACGCTTCGATTTATTTAGCTAAAACTTTTTTAAATGTAGTTTGTAAAACCACGTTTGAAGTTTATATGAAAATAAATTTAAAAATAATGCGAGGTTTCGGAGATATACCCACACCAATTTAAGTTGAACTCTCATCAATATCGGCGACCATATTAAATAGAGATCAGCTGACTGGTACCTCACGCGTTAACGGTACTAGGTTAAAAGTGACCATTTTACAACGAAATGTAATAGAAGCAGACATTTTAACAGGATGCGGTGCAGGTGATAATCTTTTATGCCCCGGGTTCTTTTGATTTTAAACAATTTTCCGTTTAGCATCTCCAGGAAACTCTATGTTTTAATCCCTGAAGTCCACGCAAAAGAAGTCATAAACACATATCAGCTATACATCTATACACACATTAATAAAATTGAAGTGTCTGTTTGTAATATCAAAATAACAGCTTTCTATTAAATTCATGTGGCTGTTTACATAGCACTTACAACAGAAATACAATTTTAACAGTTTTATCTCTCTGTCTATCTGTTTGTTGCAGCTAAAATCGTCTTTGATAAAACTAAAACTATATAAATATACTATAAGTACGAATAAAATGCGTTAATCATGCCAAGACCTAAGACAATCACTGACTAAATTAAACGCCTAATAAAACTTAAACACAAACTATAGAATATTACTATAAAATGAATGCTATTTCATTTTGTGTAGGCACTAACATTTAACAATACCTTAATTTAGGTAATCAGGAAAGCAGCACAGAAAAGAAAACACTTCACCAAATCTGTCTATCTGGTCTACCAAACAAAATTTCATACGATTTTCACCAGTAGACGGCGTGATTCTTTCATTATAGTTTTGCGAGCGTGAATTGGCTGAAATATTACGATGATAGTTGAGCGAGTCGGAAAAATCCTACCGTTGGAGGCAATGTTATTTGCAAATATATCTTAAAAACTCCGTGATACTATGTGTCTATCTTCGACTAAAAAAATCACTAACAGCGAAACGCATGATCGGCCTCTGTCTCATCGGCATACTTAACTGATATATATTATTATTTATAACTGAATTTTTAAAGATGAGGTTCCATTGCATTTTTTTTTATTCCTGAACATCGTAATATTTTCTTTTTAAGTGACCGACATAGCTCGAAAAATTGCCTCAATTAAGTGACAATGGGCAGGGCATATAGCTCACAGAACCGATGGCCGTTGGGGCAGAAGGGTTCTAGAGTGGCGACCACGAACTGGAAGACGCAGCGTGGGCAGGCCTCCAACAAGATGGACCGACGACCTGGTAAACGCGGGCAACCGATGGACAAATGATCTTTTAAGCAAGGGTTATTACACTATTAATGACTTTTTAAATGATAAAAAGTCATGGGGTTAGTTGCTAATTTTGATGCAGAATTATATAAGAATAATAACTACATTTAAAATTTGTCAGGAGACGTTTTGTGATCATTATTGGCTTTCTATTGAGTTTATTTTTTCTTATTATGTCCTGGATTGTCATGCTCACTGAAATGCCATTGCTTGTGGTGTCGTATTGGCCGGGTCAGTTCCTTCCCTCTAATATGGCGAAGGAAATGATGGCTGGTCTGTGCGTCATGCTCGTGAACGGGTGCTACTTGGGGTGGCTGGTCAATCTTGGCATGATTTATTTTTAAATATTAAAGATATAGTTTCTAGATATTTACTAAGATTGCAATGTGATCTCGACACGTTTCTATCTTATACTTACAAAAAGAAACGATCCCTCATTACCATACAGTGGAAAGCTAAATTCATTTTTTTTTTTTTCAATATTGTTTACCCATTAATTAAATACTTATCTAAATTTCTCATATGGTATATTGGTTTCCGTTCCTTTTTGTTACCACTATTGTAACTCATACCAAATTGTAAATGTTATACTCTGGCGATTAAAAAGAGTGGCCCGAGTTTCTTGCCAATTCTTCTCGAGGCCCAACCCTAGTCAGCGAATTGGCCTTAGGAAAAAAGTATGCTGGCATTTGTTTTAATGACGTTCATAAGTATCATGGATTTGATCTAAATGAATAAATGAGTTTGACTTTGACTTGACTTTGACAAGGTCAGCTCAGGACGGAATGATGTGGAAAACCTTGCGGGAAGCCTATGTCGAGCAGTGGACGTCTTATGGCTAAGATGGAACTACTTTTGTGGCAAACAAGCATATGGCCCACCTAATGTTAAGCAGTTACCGTAGCCTATAGACGCTTGCAATACCAAAGGTATCACTTGCGTGTTACCAACCCATTTTTTACACCAGGGCTTAGATGGGAGTATCCCTGGGATAGAAATACGTTTCTTTCAAAACGAATCCCTAAGTGAGCGTTGGAGACCTATACTCACACACAGGAACACAACTACACCGCTGTGTGTAGTTATTTGGCGGTGGTCTTCTGTAAAGTGGAGGTCCTTCCCTCTCTTTAAAAATTCTCTTAAAAATCTTTTTGTAATTGGATGAATAATCTTTCATATTGTTCTCAGTTTTAAAAAAATCCAGTTCTGATGATGGGTTCCGTAGGGAAGTGAGTAACCTCCTCAAATACTATAGGTATACTGCAATGAATCAAACAAATGCATTCAGGATGCATCAATTCCTTAGTGAAACTAATAAAGAATACTGCAGATGGCCAACTTCTCAATGGTAAATATTGTTCCGATGGAGATCAGACATAATGTATCTCAATTATGGTAATTAAATGACAGTAACTGATCACATTCAATGAGCAAATTAAAATGTTACAATTGAACTAATATTATGATACAGCCGGATATAGGCACGGAAACTTCGTAATTAAACAATGTACAAAATCAAAAATGCATAGTTTCAGAGATAAAGATAATAATTAACAGATACCTATATACCGAATTTACGTTAACTCTCACTAATATGGTCGACAATATTAAATAGGGTTCAACTTACTGGTTTTTCATTCAGTTTTGTTCCGAAAGCTTATGTAAAGTAGTATAACTGTATTATAAGAACAATGGATTAAAAGGAAAGTTCAATTTCTGAAATCCTTGAGCACTACGACGGACCATTATGCCCTTTAAGAATTTTATAAATTTTTAGCCCACATAAACTGTGTAACAGTACCTATCAGGTTAGAAGTGACCAATTTAAAACGAAAACGAAATGTAATAGATGTAGAGATTTCTACAGGGTATGGCACAGATAATACATAAGAATACATAAATTTAAACTATTAGCTAGGCGATGCAATGGGCAAATTAAGGTTGTTCACGTTTGCGCTAAGACAATTTGAAGAGCAGAACAATCATACAAACAAGGAATATTTCTTCATGAAGTTTATTATTGCAGAATCCAAATGTTTAAAAGAAAAACGTGACTGACTAATCAACAAACGCACAGTTTAAATTATTAGACACTCAGATAGCTATTATGATATAGGCATCCGCAAAAAAAGGTTTTTTTTAATGTAACCACTAAAGATGAAAATCAGCAGATGAAAGGTTGTATAGGTATAACAGCTGTAGATTTGAGATTTTCAGTAAAAGACTCGCGACAAACACGCGAACGAAGTCGCGGGTACAGCTAGTTAAGTAATAAAGTTTATTTAAAGTGTTATGATGTCTTTTATTTTAATTTTTTTTACCTTAACTTTTCAAGTTTTAGTACTCACAAAGTTTGAAACCATTTTTTGTTCAAGAAAATGAGTACAAGTTAAGAGTATTTGTACTAATTTTAAAGCCAACATCTAGAACTTAAAGAATTTAAGACCTAAGTTAAGATTTAGGTCTTAGTTTTAAAACTAGAGCACTTTGAGTGCGAAAGTATGAAGTGAGTCGATTTTTTTGCTCGCCAGTGTATATAAAAGCGAAAACGAATCGGTGACGAATTACGGCTTTAAGTGCGTAACGTAGGTAGGTACTTGGTTAGTTCGTGCGAACCGACGATCGGCGCGTTGAGCGCGCGACACAAGTGGATAATCCACCTAGAAATGTTGCGGCCGGGTACTTGTAGATTCATACCTAAACAGCGGAGTGAACCAGGCCTGCCAGGGTTTAAAGATGAGAGTGTCCCTGACTCCCTGGGATAGGAATATGTTTCTTACAAAACACTTTCCTAAATGAGCGCTGGAGGCCTGTACTCACACACAGGAACACAACTACTCCGCTGTGTGTAGTTATTTGGCTGTGGTCTTCTGTAAGGGGTTCCTTCCCCAGTCGGGTTTGCTCGCTAGTATGGTGCCCTACCTCTCAAATAACTATATGAGCAGTCGCCCCAGGCGGCAAAGACTGGGGGGCGGGGCGGCAAGTCCCTTCACCCAGCTAATCTAGCAATTTTTTTTTATTAAAAAAAAAGACAAGTATTATATTATACGGTGATAGACGTGGCAGTAAATTTAATAAATAGATAAAATCATGCGACTGGAGCGGCGCCAGCGGCGCGCCATAGAATGACGAATGCAGCCTATCTTGTTAGAATGGGCAGGGCGGCAGTACGGGACCCTTTCTTTCCGACTGGTGCTGGTTTTGTCCGGGCACGGTTGCTTCGGGCATTACTTGCACAAGGTCGCTAGGAGGGAACCGAGTCCTGTCTGCCACCACTGCGACTGCGACGACGACTCGGCGCAGCATACGCTCGAGTCGTAGCTCGAGGCTTGGGTGGGGCAGCGCCGGGACCTCGTCGCAGTCATCGGTGTAGACCTGTCGCTGCCGGCTGTGATGCGATCCATGGTCGCCAGCGTCAGGGAGTGGATGGCGGTCGCATCCTTCTGCGAGGACGTCATCTCGCAGAAGGAGGCGGCGGAGCGGATCAGGGAGGAAAGTATCCTCGCTGATCCGATCCGTCGCCGGCGAACTGGGCGGCGTCAGCTCGCTTACGGGCGCCTGATGCCGCCATAGTGAGGCTGCGGGTGAGAGGTCATGGCATCGAGCCTCTCACCCACAACGCACGCGGAGGGACAGCGTTCCCGGTGCACCCGGACGCTGTCACTGAAGTTGAGCTCGCGTAACGCGGGTAGCCGCTGGGTGGACCACTGACGTCATATCAGGTACCGGCGGTCCACCCGTGAAGGCGGGTGTAGGTGCACAGGGGGGTTTTAGTCGGTATGCCGACCGCCTACCACCTTTAGGCCGGAGAGTCCGACATATCCGCTTCGCTTGCCCGGGCGGGGCGGTATGCGTAAAGCGTAAAGCGTAAATTTAGTAGCGTTAATTTCCCCTCTACAAAAAAAAAAAGTTTAGGTTAGTCACAGCGGTCCCCTCTCCCCGAACAAATTCGCGAGTAGCGCGAGGCCGCTCGCAGGGCCATCATGGCCCAGTGGTCAGGTCGGCTTCAGGACCGTGGAGGCACTCCAGCCGATCTTGTCGGAGTGGGCAGGGCGGCAGTACGGGACCATTTCCTTCCGACTAGTGTAGACTAGGTCGCTAGGAGGGAACTGAGTCCTGTCTGCCACCATTGCGACTGCGACGACGACTCGGCGCAGCATACGCTCGAGTCGTGTCCGGCTTGGGTGGGGCAGCGCCGGGACCTAGTCGCAGTCATCGGTGTAGACCTGTCGCTGCCGGCTGTGATGCGATCCATGGTCGCCAGCGTCAGGGAGTGGATGGCGGTCGCATCCTTCTGCGAGGACGTCATCTGACAGAAGGAGGCGACGAAGCGGATCAGAAAGGAAAGTCTCCTCGTTGATCCGATCCGTCGCCGGCGAACTTTGCGGCGTCGGCGCGCCTACGAGCGTCTGATGCCGCCATAGTGAGGGTGCGGAGAGACTGGGGCAGCAGAGTCTCACCCGCACCCTTCCGCGGAGGGATAACACAACAAATCAATGTAATTCAATTCAAAATCAAAATAATTGATGAACATTAAAGAGTTATTTTGATTTGCTCCTGATGAGACCCTATGGTCAAAAAGGTGGTTTGGTCAAAGTTAAGTTAAGTAAAAATATGGCTACGAGAAACTTATGTTTGCGTAAAGTAAGGTAAAGTGAATAAGTGAACTTTAACCTAAGTGAAATTTTAACCTAGGTGAAAGTTAGGTTAGGTGAAAGTTAGGTTAGGTGAAAGTTAGGTTAGGTGAAAGTTAGGTTAGGTGAAAGTTAGGTTAGGTGAAAGTTAGGTTAGGTGAAAGTTAGGTTAGGTGAAAGTTAGGTTAGGTGAAAGTTAGGTTAGGTGAAAGTTAGGTGAAAGTTAGGTTAGGTTAGGTTAGGTTAGGTTAGGTTAGGTTAGGTTAGGTTAGGTTAGGTTCCCCCCCGAAAGAGTTCTCGCCTTGTCGTGGCGGGGGGGCTCAGTAGCCACGTGGACCGACATCCACGGTGAAGCTAAGAGGAACTCTCTCGTAAACCTTACCCTTAGGCGTAGGGAACGAGGGCCGCCACCTTTCGCGAGGTGGGGGCTGAGAGGAAGAAAACCTCTATAAAAAATTACCCGCGGGCGGGCCCGGCGTGGCAATACGCTGGGCAAGCAACGGGATGAACTCGTAAGGCCGACCCATTGGTGTCGGAGACGAGGGCTGCCACCTTCCGGGGTGAGGGCTGCGAGGAAGAAAACCTCTATAAAAAATTACCCGGGATGAGCCCTAGGGGCAGTAGGAGTAAATCGTAAACCGACCCGCAGGCGTCGGAGCGAGGGCCGCCACTTTGCTACCTCTCAAGGTGGTGGCTGCGAGGAAGAATAACCTCTATAAAAAATTACCTTACGTGACCCGCCCGTTCAGCTTCGACCACTGGGCGACGGCGGCAGGACGAAAGATGTGAGGTGCGGGAGGATGACCCCGGGTGTCGGACGACGGGGTGGGCTCGGTGCAGCGATGCGCCGGGCCGGGGAGCAAATCGTAAACCGACCCATTTGTGTCGGAACGAGGGCCGCCATCTTGCACCTCTCGAGGTGGGGGCCGCGAGGAAGAAAACCTCTTTAAAAAATTACCGACTTGACCCGTCCCCTCCTTTAAGTGGTGCCGGTCTCACCATTGGACGGGGCGGCAGGATGAAAGACGTGAGGTGGGGCCGGCGTAGCAATACGCCGGGCCAGGGGAGTATATCGTAAACCGACCCGTAGGCGTCGGAGCGAGGGCCGCCACTTTGCTACCTCTCAAGGTGGTGGCTGCGAGGAAGAATAACCTCTATAAAAAATAACCTTACGTGACCCGCCCGTTCAGCTTCGACCACTGGGCGACGGCGGCAGGACGAAAGATGTGAGGTGCGGGAGGACGACCCTGCTTGACGGGGTGGGCTCGGCGCAGCAATGCGCAGATCCGGGGAGCAAATCGTAAACCGACCCTTAGGTGTCGGAACGAGGGCCGCCATCTTGCCACCTCTCGAGGTGGCGGCCGCGAGGAAGAAAACCTCTTTAAAAAATTACCGACTTGACCCGTCCCCTCCTTTAAGTGGTTCCGGTCTCACCATTGGACGGGGCGGCAGGATGAAAGACGTGAGGCGGGGCCGGCGTAGCAATACGCCGGGCCAGGGGAGTATATCGTAAACCGACCCGTAGGCGTCGGAGCGAGGGCCGCCACTTTGCAACCTCTCAAGGTGGTGGCTGCGAGGAAGAATAACCTCTATAAAAAATAACCTTACGTGACCCGCCCGTCCAGCTTCGACCACTGGGCGACGGCGGCAGGACGAAAGATGTGAGGTGCGGGAGGACAACCCCGCTTGACGGGGTGGGCTCGGCGCAGCAATGCGCCAGGCCGGGGAGCAAATCGTAAACCGACCCGTAGGTGTCGGAACGAGGGCCGCCATCTTGCTACCTCTCGAGGTGGGGGCTGCGAGGAAGAAAACCTCTTTAAAAAATTACCGACTTGACCCGTCCCCTCCTTTAAGTGGTTCCGGTCTCACCATTGGACGGGGCGGCAGGATGAAAGACGTGAGGTGCGGGAGGACGACCCCGGTTGCGATTTGCCGCAAGCCGGGGTGGGGCCGGCGTAGCAATACGCTGGGCCAGGGGAGCATATCGTAAACCGATCCGTAGGGTCGGAACGAGGGCCGCCATCTTGCCACCTCTCGAGGTGGGGGCCGCGAGGAAGAAAACCTCTATAAAAAATTACCTACGTGACCTGTCCCCTCCGGCAGTAGTCGGAGACCTTCAGCTGGACGGGGCAGCAGGACGCCGGATGAGAGGCACGGGCAGGCGACCCTAGGGGGCGGTGAGGGAGACACCGCTCGCTGGGAAGGGCTCGGTGTAGCAATACGCTGAGCCAGGGGGGCAAATCGTAAACCAACCCGTTGGGTCGGAACGAGGGCCCTACTTCGTCACCTCTCGAGGTGGGGCTGCGAGGAAGAAAACCTCTATAAAAAATTACCTACGTGAAATGCCATCTCCAGCAGTCTCCGGCAGGTGGGACCTGCGACTGGACGTGGCACCAGGACGCCAGATGAGGGGTGTGGGAGGACGACCCCGCGGCGGCGGACCAGGACGCCGCTAGCCGGGGTGACACCTTGGGACTAATATGCGGTCAGAGAAGGGTCCTCTGACTGCGGTCCCGGTCCTCTGACTGCGGTCCCGAGAAGACAGCGGACTGTGGCGGCGCAGTCCGCTGTGTCGGCACGACACGGGCTGACGATGGGAGGGCGCATACCTTGCCCTCCCCGGGATGTGTCTCGTAAGAGACGTGCGCAATGGGGGACACCGGAGCAGCATACCCGCGTTCCCGGAGTCCCCTGTTAAGGCGCTGAGGAAGGCCGCCGAAGGTGGTTTTAGTGGGTGCGAGCCCCACATAACCACGCCGATGACCCCTTGCGGCGTGGTATGCGTTAGGCATTTCCCCTTCGTAAAAAAAAAAAAAAAAAAAAAAAAAGGTTAGGTTAGGTTAGGTTAGGTTAGGTTAGGTTAGGTTAGGTTAGGTTAGGTTAGGTTAGGTTAGGTTAGGTTAGGTTAGGTTAGGTTAGGTTAGGTTAGGTTAGGTTAGGTTAGGTTAGGTTAGGTTAGGTTAGGTTAGGTTAGGTTAGGTTAGGTTAGGTTAGGTTAGGTTAGGTTAGGTTAGGTTAGGTTAGGTTAGGTTAGGTTAGGTTAGGTTAGGTTAGGTTAGGTTAGGTTAGGTTAGGTTAGGTTAGGTTAGGTTAGGTTAGGTTAGGTTAGGTTAGGTTAGGTTAGGTTAGGTTAGGTTAGGTTAGGTTAGGTTAGGTTAGGTTAGGTTAGGTTAGGTTAGGTTAGGTTAGGTTAGGTTAGGTTAGGTTAGGTTAGGTTAGGTTAGGTTAGGTTAGGTTAGGTTAGGTTAGGTTAGGTTAGGTTAGGTTAGGTTAGGTTAGGTTAGGTTAGGTTAGGTTAGGTTAGGTTAGGTTAGGTTAGGTTAGGTTAGGTTAGGTTAGGTTAGGTTAGGTTAGGTTAGGTTAGGTTAGGTTAGGTTAGGTTAGGTTAGGTTAGGTTAGGTTAGGTTAGGTTAGGTTAGGTTAGGTTAGGTTAGGTTAGGTTAGGTTAGGTTAGGTTAGGTTAGGTTAGGTTAGGTTAGGTTAGGTTAGGTTAGGTTAGGTTAGGTTAGGTTAGGTTAGGTTAGGTTAGGTTAGGTTAGGTTAGGTTAGGTTAGGTTAGGTTAGGTTAGGTTAGGTTAGGTTAGGTTAGGTTAGGTTAGGTTAGGTTAGGTTAGGTTAGGTTAGGTTAGGTTAGGTTAGGTTAGGTTAGGTTAGGTTAGGTTAGGTTAGGTTAGGTTAGGTTAGGTTAGGTTAGGTTAGGTTAGGTTAGGTTAGGTTAGGTTAGGTTAGGTTAGGTTAGGTTAGGTTAGGTTAGGTTAGGTTAGGTTAGGTTAGGTTAGGTTAGGTTAGGTTAGGTTAGGTTAGGTTAGGTTAGGTTAGGTTAGGTTAGGTTAGGTTAGGTTAGGTTAGGTTAGGTTAGGTTAGGTTAGGTTAGGTTAGGTTAGGTTAGGTTAGGTTAGGTTAGGTTAGGTTAGGTTAGGTTAGGTTAGGTTAGGTTAGGTTAGGTTAGGTTAGGTTAGGTTAGGTTAGGTTAGGTTAGGTTAGGTTAGGTTAGGTTAGGTTAGGTTAGGTTAGGTTAGGTTAGGTTAGGTTAGGTTAGGTTAGGTTAGGTTAGGTTAGGTTAGGTTAGGTTAGGTTAGGTTAGGTTAGGTTAGGTTAGGTTAGGTTAGGTTAGGTTAGGTTAGGTTAGGTTAGGTTAGGTTAGGTTAGGTTAGGTTAGGTTAGGTTAGGTTAGGTTAGGTTAGGTTAGGTTAGGTTAGGTTAGGTTAGGTTAGGTTAGGTTAGGTTAGGTTAGGTTAGGTTAGGTTAGGTTAGGTTAGGTTAGGTTAGGTTAGGTTAGGTTAGGTTAGGTTAGGTTAGGTTAGGTTAGGTTAGGTTAGGTTAGGTTAGGTTAGGTTAGGTTAGGTTAGGTTAGGTTAGGTTAGGTTAGGTTAGGTTAGGTTAGGTTAGGTTAGGTTAGGTTAGGTTAGGTTAGGTTAGGTTAGGTTAGGTTAGGTTAGGTTAGGTTAGGTTAGGTTAGGTTAGGTTAGGTTAGGTTAGGTTAGGTTAGGTTAGGTTAGGTTAGGTTAGGTTAGGTTAGGTTAGGTTAGGTTAGGTTAGGTTAGGTTAGGTTAGGTTAGGTTAGGTTAGGTTAGGTTAGGTTAGGTTAGGTTAGGTTAGGTTAGGTTAGGTTAGGTTAGGTTAGGTTAGGTTAGGTTAGGTTAGGTTAGGTTAGGTTAGGTTAGGTTAGGTTAGGTTAGGTTAGGTTAGGTTAGGTTAGGTTAGGTTAGGTTAGGTTAGGTTAGGTTAGGTTAGGTTAGGTTAGGTTAGGTTAGGTTAGGTTAGGTTAGGTTAGGTTAGGTTAGGTTAGGTTAGGTTAGGTTAGGTTAGGTTAGGTTAGGTTAGGTTAGGTTAGGTTAGGTTAGGTTAGGTTAGGTTAGGTTAGGTTAGGTTAGGTTAGGTTAGGTTAGGTTAGGTTAGGTTAGGTTAGGTTAGGTTAGGTTAGGTTAGGTTAGGTTAGGTTAGGTTAGGTTAGGTTAGGTTAGGTTAGGTTAGGTTAGGTTAGGTTAGGTTAGGTTAGGTTAGGTTAGGTTAGGTTAGGTTAGGTTAGGTTAGGTTAGGTTAGGTTAGGTTAGGTTAGGTTAGGTTAGGTTAGGTTAGGTTAGGTTAGGTTAGGTTAGGTTAGGTTAGGTTAGGTTAGGTTAGGTTAGGTTAGGTTAGGTTAGGTTAGGTTAGGTTAGGTTAGGTTAGGTTAGGTTAGGTTAGGTTAGG